>OX637292.1:2014545-4811846 GCA_951799445.1 Pseudisothecium myosuroides | reverse complement strand
CCTTACCCAAAAATGCAAATTTGAAGCCACACATTGGACATGATGGAGGTTTACTACAATTATAGTAGTTGGCAATGAGTTTTTCTGAAAATATCAACATGTCAGTTGCACAAATGGGGTCAAAGTGACCTTCCTTTGCCCAAAGGCTGAGAAGAGGGAAAACATTTCCTCTATGAATTTTTAGGGGTAATGAGAGTGTAATCTTCTCTAGCAAAATGGACTTTTCTATGGACTTTTTTTGACTTTTTTCTAAATTACTAAAAATGATAAACTCCACAGACCCTTTTTTTGCTATTTTCTGCATCCAGTGGTCTTTTTAGTACTCCTTAGTAATATGTTGTACTGTAGAATGCAACATAGTACTGAATCAATGGTTTACATTTCCAAGTGCTCTAAATTCAAGGTTTAGATATGTTATGGCGTCACTAACACAAAACACTGGTAGACTTACATATTATTGCAAGAACTATAGACAGAAACTACATTTTTGAAGGAAAAATGTGAAGTGTTTCTTGCAACTACCTTGCTAAAAACTAAAGCCTCCAACACTTAATGATATACTTCACAACTTTCCTAGATTGTTGTTTTATGACACATTCTTATGGAATAAAATTATTCAAAGAACCTTTACTATTTGTTATCATGGAAGAATTAACTTATTTTGTTTGTTCAAAACTTTTCAACGAATTACAATAAAAAATATTTCATTGTCGTAGACACGTGTCTAATACCTATCATGGGTATCCTATCCTATCCTATTCTATTATATCCTATCCTCCTACCGTATATCCTATCCTATCTTATAATACAGTTGTAGCAAAGTATTATCCACAATCCCTACATAATGTCTCGTTGGTAGGGGTTTTTTCTAACTATATAAGTACCAACATGCTCTTCCACTTTTCCATTCGCCTCTTTGCTCTTCATTGCTTAGTGTTGTTTTTTGCTTTTTGGTTGGATACTAGTGATCGTACTAGCAAATTGCAAGGTAGCTCTCCTTCCATCCTTGGCTTTATCTACTTTACAATTGATATGCCTCTTTGTTGTTCACTTCAATTGTCTCTTTTCATGCCGTCTTGTTGACATGCTTTAAATTTTTTTTTGTCACACCTTGTAATTTGATTGTTTGGATCTTTTATGTTGTTCAATTGCAATCTTTCTTGGATTATTCTTTAATCTTTATGATGCACTTCTATTGCGCACTTGTGGAGTGTCTTCAATAGTATTGCACAATCTTCAAGGATCACGCTTTTTGTTGCACATTGACATCGTACCTTAGGATTGATTTTTTTGGTACTTGTGACAACTTCCAATGGTTTTGTATTTGTTGCACCTTAGAAGGATGTTTTAAGATGTCTTTTCATTGCGTTATCCTTTGAAAATACACTAGATCAAATGTGCATGTCTTTTTGTGATGCCCTTTCAAAGCACTCTATAGATTACACAAAGCTTGTAGAATTGAACTTGCACTAACTAATTAATACATTGTTGTTGTTGCAAGTGCAGACACAAATCGTCATCATATTTACAATGAAGGGCCTCTCGGTGGTTTTGGTATTTGCGGTGCTTGTGTTTATCATTCCTGGAGAAGGACGCCTCGTTCCAACTCCGTGTTGGGACTTGCCCAACCCGGGACCAGATTGCGACCCCCACAACCCCATTCCGGCACGCGCAGTTCCTACTCCATGCTGGGACTTGCCCAACCCGGGACCAGATTGTGACCCCCACAACCCCATTCCGACACGCGCAGTTCCTACTCCATGCTGGGACTTGCCCAACCCGGGGCCGGATTGCAACCCCCACAACCCTATTCCGGCACGCGCAGTTCCTACTCCATGCTGGGACTTGCCCAACCCGGGGCCGGATTGCGACCCCCACAACCCTATTCCGGCACGCGCAGTTCCTACTCCATGCTGGGATTTGCCCAACCCGGGGCCGGATTGTAACCCCCACAACCCCAACCCCGTAACTATGCTTCCATGAAGTGTTCAAACGGTGTCCATGTTGACAATTTTTTGTATTTGTGGATAACATCAATTGTTAATAGTCCTCATGGATTGTCTAGGCTAGTCACTACAGTGCTAGCTTTTAAATTACAATATATTACCAAATGAAATGATTTTTGGAGCCTCATAGTTGCTTTCTATAGTATTGCATAATGTTGATCAACATGCCATGCATAGGATTTGTATATGGATAGCTACTACGTTTCTTTTGGAAATTTCATTTGAAAATAAATAAAGTTTGTGCCCCTTGGCTCATTTTCAAGTGCAACCAAGTGTCTTTAAACTCTTTGAAAAATTGTTTAAACCTTGCGTCTTCTATTTTCTATTTTTCTATTTTGTATCATCTTGTGATGTTTGTTGTTTTGAGCTTTATAAGTTGGAATGCGGAGAGAGTGTAAAAAATGCTTTATGCCAACAATCTCCTCAATGCAAGTGCTTTCAATGAAAAGACCCTTAAAAGACCTTTCAATACTAAAAGAGACTTGCCAACTTTATGAACACAAATAAACAAGTATGGTAGTCTCACTTAAAATTGCTTAAACTTATTTTTAGTCTCTTTTTATCCTTGAGTGACCATAATTGAATATAATATGGTCTAATTTGTTGATGAAGTGGTATTTTGTAATGAAAAAATGTAATTGGATTATGAAGATATGTTCAATTGACCATCGCATTGCCCAAAAGCTATTCCATTGATGAATGCATCTCATTTTTTGAGGTTTCTTTGTGTTATTTATTTGCCTTGGATTCAAAATAATATAGAATGTTTTTGAAGTTTTGCAATTTTAATTTTAACCAACTTGACTAAAACTATGTGTTTGTTGAAACCAGGAAGCTTTTAGAATTATTGAAAAGTACTCATTTTTTTTTGCAAAATCATGAGCATTTGAATTTCATCTCCAATGCTTATCTTTCCATGACATTTATAGATGTGGTAGTCTTTTAAAAGTTGTTTTAAAAAAATTGAAGATCAGGCTATTCAAATATTTAAAATTTGTAAAGAAAAGTAGGAAGCAATACATTTTTTTCAAATCCTGATGCACATACATGATTACATGTAACCTACTTATGTTTGGAAAAGCAAAAAAAATGTTTTTGAATATCTTGTACGTAGGTTCATTATTGAGCTACTTTGTTGTTTTTTCTATTTCTGAAGCTACTCAAAGTATTCAAAGTACACCTCAAAAAATAACTTTTTCTTGAAATCAATGCATTTATTTTTAATAGTAATTAGGGTTGAAAAGAACAAGTTTAGAAAAGTAAACATATAATAATATAAAAGAAGATTCTAGTTTTAGGCAAAAGTGGCTCTAAGAGCATAATGCAGTTCACTTTTTATGAGCATTCTACCTTGCTTACACTCATTTGCAATAACTATAAAGATCACATTGCTGGGATTATACCATAATACCCAAATAATAGACTATTTTTGATGAAAATTTATTTTAGAAGGCCAAATTTCTAAAGGATTTACATGCAATTTAGTAAGAAATATATAAATAAGAGGAGATTTTGAACAACTAGATTAAACTTTAATCTAAGTAGACATCTTAAGATATTAAATTCTATATGAAGCCCAAAATAATGCTTTGAACTTCTAGATTTTCAATTCAAGTTATTATAATATTGAATGCCATTTGATTCATCTTTTAAATTTATTAATTTTGTCTTGAAATTTTAGGGTGAATGTCTGTCAATTAGATATGAATTTTTCATTCTAATTAAGTTTGAAGCTTAATTGAATTCAAACCACTTGCGCTATTTTCTAAAATATTTATTTATTTTTACATCTAATCTTTGTAGACAATAATTGATAAATATATTTCAAAGTGAAGATATTGCTTGGCATAAAAGTTAGAAACCACTAAAGAGATTATAGTCCATGAGGTGGATTTAATGTTTAGAATCTACAAATTATAGATTGCTTAGATATTGTATACAGAATGGAAGTTGATATTATTTTTGTATGTATATATAAAAGATTTTTATTAAATCTACTATAATGTGCTATTTATTGGATATTCAAGAAATTTGTCATAGAATGCTTACTTTTATGACATGGGATAAGGCCTTCTTTCAATGAAAGTTTGCTGACAAATTGGAAAAAGGATTGTTGTAATCCACTTTTAATATCAGTTCATGTGTTTTTCTCAATGGTGTCCTTTAGGCTTCTAGGAGTTAAGATGAGAATTAAGGTTCCTTCATCCTTTGAGCTCTAGAGTTAAATTTTCTAAGATTTTGCTCCCTTTGCTTATATTTTACACAAATAATTCTTGTCTTCTATCTGGATTTGGATTTTTTCTTTAGAATTAAATATCTTTAGTATTGTAGTAGACCAGGATGTAAATATCAAATGTGGAAATACGTAAAAAATAATCCATCTTCATTGTATTTTATTATACATTGCATATTTCAAGAGTGACAAAAGAGTGATAAATTAAAAAATCTTACACGTTTTGGAGGCCTTAAAATGACAGAAAATGACAATAGAATTTATTGTTGTATAATGGCCTTTGTGATGTTCAAATTCTTTTTGTAATAAAATCAACTTACAATATTTGCGAAGCAAGTTTTGGAAAAAAATTAAAATAAGATGCCAATTAATTTATTTCAAATTTATAAAAATTTTAATAGCAAAAAAACAGTCTTGCTAAATATTTAAAATTTTGTTAGTTGTTGAACCTTATGTTTATAATAAGAAAACTAAAACATTTGGCAGGGATGCACAAATTCTGTCTTTCACTTAACCCTTGAACTCCGAAGCGGATGTTTTGTATCCGATGGATGACAAAGAATCAAATTGTATAGGACAAAAGTGCAATTGTTCATCCTCAAAATTTGTTGTGAAAAGGGAAGATTTTCTACAGTAGTTTGACTTGCAATGAGTATTTTTGTAATTTTGGAGGCTATTGATTCACACGGTAATAGAAAAGGATGATTTCGAGGGTCACCCCTTCGGCGTTTAAGAGTTACAGTATTAACTTGATTCTTTTGCATTGTGCAACATTTGATTACATTCTTACTAGATAGTGTGTTGTGTGCCATTGCTATAGCAAAAATAAAAGTAAAAGTAATTTTTAGAAATTTTAATTTATAAAAGCTTTGTAATTGAATATCATTTACATCTAAAACCCAAATGCATCAAAACAAAGCCCTTGCACCCCTCTTTGTAGAGAGCTTTTCAACCGTATTAAGAACGCAACCGGGGAATGCACACGATACATTCGGAAGATCTTACCAAATAAATAAATCAAACAAGCAACCTAACTTAAGGTATATACTAGTGTACCTTGTGCCATTGCTACAACCAAAATGAAGGAAAAAAATAATTTGTAAATTTATAAGTTTTTTTAAAGTCAATATCTTTTTATGTTAGAGGTTGCAGTCTTTGATACAAATAGAAAGCTCTGTGCGAAGGCTTTGATTGGTGGCATTGGACATGCAATGTAAAATTTATGGTAATTCCAAAATAAAAGATGATTTAATTCAAAATTTTAATTCAAAAAAACTTTGAAATTCAATAACTTTCACACCGTAGGTTTAAATGCCACGAAACAAAGTTTGTGCACCACTCTTCGCAGAGAGCTTTCCAATGGTATTATTAGTGTCGATGGAAGACTCATGATTTCTTAGATTTCATTGTATCAAACAAAACAAACAACCTAACTCAAGGTATAACTAGTGTACCCTGTGCGGTTGCCACAACCAAAATAAAAATAAAAATAAAAATTTATTTTTTTATTTCATTAAAAATTTGAATTCAATAACTTTCACACCATAGTGTGAGGTTGCATTGTTGGTACAAATAGAAAGGTCTATGCCCAAAGGAGTGCAAGGGCTTTGTTTCATGGCGTTTGGGCATGCCCTATGAAAGTTTTGTTTTTTTCAAAATAAAAGTATTTAACCACTAAAGGACCAACATGCCTTTTTTGGCAACATAAATTTTTTGGGCAGGTACTTGTGATTGGAGATTTGCATATTTTGGGCTGACATTTTTACAAAAGGTGGGGATGAGGAATATCCTTTCATGTGCATAAAATTTCATGGCATTTGGAAATACAAGTCAAAAGTTATGGCCAAAAATGTTGTTTGTTGGTCAACTCGGGCAGTCCGGGCAGATTTGAAAAAATCACTTTTTTCAAAAATAAAAATTTGAAATTGGTTTTCTAGAATTATATATACGTGGAAAGCTTTAAATCATTCTATTTCGACCAATGAGTAAAAAGTTATGGGTTTTTTTAGTTTGCGGGCAGTTACGGATTCTCTACTCTGAAATAAACTTTGAAGTTGTTTATTTAACTCAATTTTTAATACTTTTTGAAAAAAATAAAATATTAGGATTTAGGTTGTTTATTACAACATTACAACCATTGGGATTGACATTTTTCAATTCCATAATTAAATTCTTAACAATTTAGTATTTTGGATCATTCTCTATTTCTTTCTACTTACTATTTTTTTTGTATATGTTGTACTATTCCAAATGATTTGAAAAATTTTAAGCATGTAGCCAACTTGTTTAGGAAAAATAATTCAAAGAAGCACCACCATTTTGGACATTTTTTCATACAAATGTGACCTTGTGAAGTGCAACTGCCCTGTTTTTTGCAGGAACAAAAAAAGGATTTTTGCCAATTCAAATGCTAATATCTTCCAATTCGCATGGTGGAAAATTCTGAATTTTTTTTCCACATCTTCTTAAACTAGTTTACTATAAGATCCTATGGTTACATGTGTCAAAAAAGCTTTTTTTTTTTTAAATTTGGAACTTGTACTACAAATGGCAGTTTTTGAGTGTTTTCGGTGAAAACATAGTCATGGAACTTTAGGGATTAATTCTATTTTTTAATTTTAAAAAATCCATAACTTTTACACCGTAGATCCAAACACCACAGAATTAGCACAAATAGAAAGCTCTATGCATGAAGGAGTGCAAGGCCTTTGTTTCATGCCATGGTGTTTGGACATCCATCATGAAAGTCACAAATTTTCTAAAATAAAAGATAATTTAATTTAATTTTCAAATTCATAAAAACTTTCAAATTCAATAACTTCCACACCATAGGTCTAAATGCCACAAAACAAAGTCCGTGCACCCCTCCTTGCCAAGAGCTTTTGAGCGGTTTCAAGAGTGTTGCATGACGCCTCACGGTATGTTAGATGTCAGCGTATCAAACAAAACAAACAAACAACCTAATTTAAGGTATGGACAGTTTGCACCTGTGTCATTGCCACAACCAAAATAAAAGTAAAAATCATTTTGAATTTTTGATTTTGTAAAAACTTTAAAATTCAATATTTTTTATACATGAAGGAGTACAAGGGCTTTGTTAGGGTGTGAGAAGTTGCATTCTTGATACAAATTAAAAATTTTATGCACAAAGGAGTGCAAGGAAATTTTTTCGTGGCATTTGGACATGCAATGTAAAAATTATGATTTTTTCAAAATAAAAGATAACTTAATTCAATTTTCTAATTAAAAAAATTCATAACTTTCACAATGTAAGTCTAAATGCCACAAACTAATTCAAATAGAAAGCTCTACGCACAAAGGAGTGCAAGAGCTTTGTTTTGTGGCATTTGGACATGCAATGTAAAAGTTATGGTTTTTCCAAAATAAAAGATGATTTGCTTCAATTTTCTAATTCATAAAAACTTTGAAATTCAATAACTTTCAAACTGTATGTCCAAACGCCATGAAACAAAATCCATGCATCCTTTCTTGCTTAGAATTTTTCAACAGTACAAAGAACTCCATTGAGGAAATCATGGCTTATTAGATATCAGTGTATATAAAATAAATTAAACCTAGTTTACTTAAGGTGTACATTATTGATGTTGAAGTACATTTTTAGAAATATTATACCAATTTTATAGCCTTGAGGATATTTGAATAAAATAATGAAATGAAAACATACTTTCCCCCCAAAAAACAAATTGAAATTTTTACATTTGATGTTTTCTCATAGATACTTTCCTCCTTTCTACATTTTTGTCTTATATTTCACATGTGTGATGACTTTGATATATTTTTGTCAATTCATTTTGGCGAAAGATTATCTAAGCAATTAGCCAAAATAATAGGGATATTTTTGAAGGAGCAAGCCTAGGTTTGGTTGACTATAAATAGCAATATAATTTACATAGAAAAATGATCACCAAATTCATTTTTGGTCCAAAGTATTATTTTTTTTAGTTTTCTCTAATGTTTTGAGTTAGAATCAATGGCAACTATCAACATAGTACTCATACACATAAGCTAGGCAATTGCAAAAAAAATACTTGTACATACTATTTTCTATCACCCATCTTTAGCTAATTGTTTTTTTGGAGGGGATGGTCTTCTAGTAGATTAGCAATTAAAAATAATTAACTCTATAATGTATGGAAGTCAACAAATTAAGCTTCTTTCTACATGTAGTTTGAAATATAGAAATTATTCTTTTAGTAGTTCTTGTGGTAAATGACCATCTCCATGGATTTAATTTTTACAAATGGATGATTATTATATTTTTTTAAAATATCTTTCTAGTTTTTTACAAATTAAAACATCAATATACCAATTTAGTACTTAAGATTTTACACTTTTTAGTTTTCCTACTTAAAAAATTATTCTACGCTCTATCTCCTTTCAAGGGTAAAATCTTCATAAAGGTCTTTATTCTATAGTGACCATATTTTTAAAATTTAAATTTTTTTCTAACTTTAAAGTATTCCAAAGCCCCCACAACTATAGTAAAAAATTCTTGCAATTGACTAGCTAAGGGATCCATATTCAATATCAAGCAACACAAGCCCAAACTTAGTTTAAGTTCAACACAACTTAAATACTTAATTGATGAGGTCATTTCAGGTATCACTTGTTGGGACCACATCCAAACATTGACAGGTTTCCTAGTAGAAAGTTTTGGTTTGTCAAACCCCAATCTAGGTTTCTACACTTGAAAATGAACTCTCATAAACTTATATCTAATACTGCATTTTTGTGCAATGACTTAATCCCTGGTCATTAGATTGGAAGTTTGCTCTGACAATAACACTTAATGAAGTTGAATAAATTGATGGTCCGCAATAGCAATGTTGGGAAATGTCGAGTTTCTTCAATCTTCTGCATTTCTAGTACAGAGTTCCGAAATTATGTGGTCCGAATTAGTTTTACTCTGCAACGGATGTTCATATCAATGATATGATAGTGAAGTGATGCAACCTCTGGATTCACGTGCAAGACAGTCCTCGTGTCGGATTTCATCACCAGTATCTAATTAAGTTAAGTTATTTCAGTGAGACTTAATACATTCAGTAGGGACCTGATCCCGTGCCCTACTTGGATTTTTTAGCTAGCGCAAGATGATCAATGGCCGAATGTCTATGAATGGAAATCGGGTATTTACTATCACTTGGCATATACGTGATTGTGAGACCATCTGCCCTGTGTGAACATTTTGCACACTGGATATTCATTATGAGGTCCCTGTGATTGCAATCTGACTTTAAAATTTCAGAAGAAATTGAAATTCAACAAATTCGGCTTTATCTTATGCCCAAAGCTCTCTCGACTATACTAAAAAATCCCCCAAAATTTCACTCCTCCGCATGTAGACTGATGTATTAACGCCGCCTAAAAGTGATGCAAATAGTATCCATGATCCTAATGAGGGTCAAGCAGCTTGAAAGACAGGGATTCTTGTGCTTAAAGTCTACTACACTCCTTCATCAATGGGACGTTGACTCTAGTGCTGTCACGGCCGGGTGTAATACAACAGTATGTAAAATCTTAACCTCTCCTGGACTTAACCCGTAAATTTCAGCCCTTGGGACTAGGTTTTCAGTGTATTTTTTAGAATGCGCGCGCTAACCTCTGACGTTCAAGCTAGGGTTAAGATATCTCTCTGCGATTTCTCACCGGATACAACACATGATTGGTTGACACACGAGGAGACTGATCTCGACCGATCGACCATGACATTCAGACATGCCTGACACTACTTAAATTTAAAAAGCACGCAGCGAACAGGCATCACTATGCTACCTGCAGTTCTAAAAATTCAATTCCTGAATTAAACCCAGGATGCTCATGCATGCAGTAAAATATGCACTGGCTAGAATACCACAATCGTGCAGTGAGGAGTAGTATCATAACTTAGCAAATTAAAGAGCTCATCACACCCGGTGACCATGAAGCATTCCAATTAATTATTCGCCCCAAGGGCAGAAAGACAACAACACACTACAGAAATGATGGTCATGTCATCACTGTAATTCACTACTCATATTAAAAGTGCATCGATCGCAACTACGGCATGAGGTCGCTAGCTACAGTAGACCGATCGTGCCCAGACTGACCGTCACTGATGATCAGAAGCTGATTAGTCGCAACAACTAGGATGAGTAGCCACAAAGCCCGAACAAGCATTTGACCCCAGGAGCGCACCGAGAGCCGCAGCGACCGCAGTTCTTCTCATCCGTGGCCAAGCGTCGGCACTTCCCACTGCAGCACTCTCTTTTCGCGCTGCACATGTGTCCACACCGACCGCAGTGGCTTGCGTGGGAGGTGACCGTCACGCAGGCTCTGCCGCAGCATGTCTGCGACGGTTGGCACGTCCCTGCGGGTAAGGTACACGGGTAGGGCGGTCGTGTCGTGGTACGCAAGCTGCGTCCTCGCGGGACCATCATCCGCTTGCCGATGGTCCTGTGGTCCGCTACTTCGGGTAACCTCCATGACGACCCTTCTTCTTCTTCACTGTCGAACACGAAGCTCTCCTGATTCGAATCCTCCAGTGTCTCTCCCCGCGCCACAGCATTCTTCAGCGCCACCGAGCGCACTGTCGGGTGCACGTCGACGTCATCCGTTGACCTAACTGAACCCTCATAAACTCCTGGTATTTCACTCTGGATACCTTCCGTTCCTACTGCTGGACCGACCGCTTCCTGACTGACCTGCGAGTCGTCCCTTTCGGGAACCAAGACATGCTGACTTAACCCTACCAGGGCGCTGAAAAGCAACACCGCTACCACAAAACGAAAAGCTCGTGCGCCCGCGCACGCGTCCACCAATGCCATCGATACAACAACTGATCGAATCACAACCTACGATACAAATGAAGTACCTCCTAAACCACGAATCGACTGGAACCCCAGACGGGCTTTGACTCTCCTAATCAGAAAAGAAACCCCGTCAAGCTAGAACTCCATCTGCAGAAAGCACGATCTTAATGCTAACCCAGCAGTCAAAACCAACGCGAACGCTCCGCGCGCTCGATCAGCTACCCGATCAGCTAGCTCGCGCCCAACACGAGAATTGGGATCGCTCAGGTCCCAGCCCCGAAAGTATTAATACTGAAAGACCTGGCCGGGCAAACGTAACATGCAGGCAAGGGAGGGGAAGGAAGGGATGCTAGAAAGATGATGATTTCAAGCAGGCGGTGGCACCATGCACGTGAATGCTACGCTATGATGGAAAGCAGTGCGATCGGGCGAGCGCTGGGTGATGGCCGCGAGTGGGCACACGGGCGGCGCGAGCGAGCGAGCCAGAGCGAGAGCTGCAAGAACGCAGCGTGCGAGGAGCGTAACGCCGCTGCAAGCGCTCTTGTACAGGATGTTGCGCCTGGCCAGCTGCTCCTAGCCTGCGCTGCTGGTGCATAGTCAGCCCCTCATTAATATTATTCACCTCAGACGTCACTCTCCGTCTGCGACGTGAGTCTCTTACAGCTCCCAACTGGATGGCGTCGCATCTCGTTCGCTGATTTTGCTGGCTGGCCGGTCTTCTGTCGATCGCCGCGTTAACTGACCACGTTGGTGAGTCGCGTCACGTTCGGAGTGAACACGAACTACACGAATTATTTAGTTTTTCTAAATGCTACAAGTTTTCACTCTTCATGAATAATTTTACCAAATATGTTGATAGAGATCCTTCCCTTTGAAAAATATTGATATCTTTGCTTCTAGTAAAAATATTCATTGAGAGTAAAAATTTATAGCAATTTCTATTCAACAAGTGGGGATATATCAAATGTCATTTAGTGGTACCTACACTAGCTACAGGTCAAATTAGAGGTAGGGAGAATCAACCCATACATTTGGCTCTAATAAAAAATTTAATTTAAAAATTTAATTCACCATGGATAGAAAATTTGAGTTCATATTCAGAATTGGAGACCTCCAATTAGGTAGGATAGGAGTCATGATTTACTAAGTGAACCACTTACAAATAGGTGGTAGGTTTATTTTGAGACTATAGCGGGTCTTAACTTTAACATTGAGCTTATAGGTTGGTTCACCAAAACCTTCAAATTGGCTAGGGAGGATCAACTCCTAAAGGACCAAGCTACATTTTTTAGCAACATATTTTTTGGGGGGCAGTTCACTATGAATGGAAATTTTAGTTTTTTTCTTTGAAATTTTCATACAATTTGGGGACCAACAATTTTCATAACTTTGACTGCATGATAAAAAGTTATTGCATAACATGTAGTTTGTTTCTCAACTTGGGTAGTCCGGGCAAATAAAAAAAAATACTTTTTCAAAAACAAAAATTTGAAATTGGTTTTCTAGAGTTCTATATACATGAAAAGCTTTGAATCATTCCATTTTGATCAATGAGATGAAAGTTATGAGGAGTTTTAGTTTGCGGGCAGTTAAGGATTCTCTACTCTAAAATAAACTTTTAAGTTGTTTATTTTACTCAATTTTTAATATTTTTTGAAAAAATAAAATCATAGGATATAGAATGTTTATTAAAACATTACAACCATTGAGATTGACATTTTCCAATTCAATAATTAACTTCTTAACAATTTAGTGTTTTGAATCATTCTCTACTTCTTTCTACTTACTATTTTTTTCCTATATATTGTACAATTTCAAATGATATGAAAATTTCAAAAATGTAGCCAACTTGTTTAGGAAAAAGAATTCAAAGAAGCACCACCATTTTGGATATTTTTTCATACAATTGTGACCTTGTGAAGTGCAGCTGCCCTATTTTTCGCAGGGCTAAAAAAAGGATTTTTGCCAGTTCAAACGCTAATTGATATCTTGCAATCCACAAGGTGGAAGTTTTTGAAATTTTCTCAATATCTTCTAAAACTAGCATACTACAGGATCCTACGGTTACATGTGTCCAAAAATGTTTTTTTCCTAAAATTTGGTACTTGTACTAGAATTGGCAGTTTAGAGCGTTTTTGGTGAAAACATAGTCAAGAAACTTTAGGGATTCATAACATTTAGTAGCAGTCTGACAGGCTGCCCTCTCGCGGACGGAATGATGTGGCATATTCCACATCATTTCATTTGAGGGATGATTTGATGTGGAATATTCCACACCCACATTAGCTAACTATCCATGTGTCGAAAACTGTCAGTATTCAATAAGCTACTAGGGTCACAACTACACACTTTGGTACTAAAAAATCAAATGTTTTCAATTAAAATTGTACACTGAATAGCAAATTTAACCAAAGTGATTATCAATTCATTGAAATCAATAATTTTAATGTTTGATATTTCACACTTTACTTTGTAAGTCATTCATGTTTTGTGTTATAGATTGAGAAGACAACTCTATATATACTCATGGGGTGGTAGGAGGTTAAGCAAACAATGTGGCATTAAAGAAAATTTCAGGCCTCCGGAGGGTTGCTCCACAATCCTCTAAGGTACCCTAAAATTTGGTTTTTTGAAGCTGATAAAATCATTTCTCCCCCCCCCCCCCCCTATTCCCGCCCACTTGAAATTCTAGTGGCAGTGGTGCAGGAACCGAGTTTTAATTTAAATAATAATAATAATTGGAAAATCCGACTGTTTTGGCAATCAGTCACCTGGGCTGATTGCTTAGTGTGGCACTTTTTCCAAAGTGAAGGACCAAGCTTTGAAATAGCTTGGTTTGTCGTGCTAGAGCAGCTCTCCGGAGGGCTGAAATTTTCTCTAATGGGATATGTAAATTAGAATGAATAGAAGCTCAATAGCTCATAATTTAGTAAAAAGCAGGAATTGTATTTAAAATAGAAGTTCAAACCTCATTTAGGCATAATAGAATAAATTTTTTCAAAAAACTTTGAACTAGTAAGAGTTGGGAAATTAAGTTAAGTTTAATCTCCAAAAATTCGCTTGGGATTTCAATCCTCCAATCAAAAGTTATGCACAAATTTTAGAGAAAATGTTTGAAAATGTCAAAAAAAAAATTCCTCCCAACCCCTCTCTGAAATTTGTCCATAAATTTTGATTGGAGGATTAAAATCCCAAACAGATTTTTGGAGATAAAACTTAACTTAATTTCATAGCTCTTATTAGTTCAACGTTTTTTGAAAAAACTTATTCTACTATGCCTTAATGAGGTCTAAAATTCTATTTCCAACACAATTCCTACTTTTGACTTAACTATGAGTGGTTGAGAAAGTACAAATTCTAATTTATATATCCCACATGGGTTGTTCTACCTTCTACCACCCCAAGTATATATAAAGAACTTCTCTTCGAACTTCAAAATTGCAAATAAGTTATTGAATGCCACATGGTAGATGCATTGGTAAGTTACTCAATGGATTCTAGATTGGGGTTTTTTGGAAACCATGTTTTTTACAATTATTTGATGAATTTTATGTTTAGTCCTAGAATTAGCAAAACAAAATGGAGCACACCATAAATGTACTGCCACTATCCCAATACTGAATCTTAAATTAATGATGTAAAGGCAGACTCTTTGAAGGCTACTGAATGTTATGTTAAATCCCCAATTGCCTCTTTTTTTCCATTGAGGAAAAAACTCAAACTTGATATTAATCACAATTATTACATACCATAGATGATTGAATTTAGGAGATTTGAATTCCTATTTGGAACTAGAGACCTCAAATTAGCTTGTAGTCTAGATAGATGGATACAAATTAATTAGTCCAAAATAGGGGCAAGTTCTTACATTTATCCTTGGAGGACCTAGCTAAGACTATGAAGCATTGCACTCTGTCATGCTATTTAGACTCTTTATTGAAGTAAATATTGTGAATTTTGTTAAATTGATAATAATCCACTATTTTAGGTATTTTTTAGAACAAGAAGAACAAACTATAACTTATGGGTGATTGCAAGAACGACTAGTATTATTTTGCGTCACATTTAAAATGATAGACTGTCATTTGCTATAACTTTTGAAGTATGAACCCGATAAGCTTGAAATTTTTATTAAAGATATATTACTTGATTGTAATCATTTTTATTATTATTTTTAAATTAAAAAATATTATATTTAAAAGTAAATTTTTCTAATTTTTCACACTTTGAGATTTAGAAGGGTTTAAGATGGGAAATATCCAGAATTAATGATCTAAAACTGAATTTCTTTTAGTCTATTCCTTCGATTGGGAGGCATTTGCCTACTAAAGAAAATTTTAAAATACATTATATTATATCCTCTATATTTGTACAAATAGGGCTTTCTTGCGTGCGCACTTCTGAACATTGAAGATAATTTTAACTTTAGGGTCATTGCAAGAAAGACCATTCCTATTTATCGTCACAGTGAGAGTAATTTTCTTGTCATCCTCTATAACTTTTGAAGCATGAACTTGAAATTTTTATTGGAGATGTCTAACTTGATGCCGGTAAACAGATCCTTTATTTTTTAGAAATTAAAAAAAATATTTTATATTTAAATATCATTTTTGTTTATTTGTCACACTATGAGTTTTAGTTTTTTTTACTATATTAGGAGTCCCCAAATTTAATGATCTGAAGCTAAAATCTCCATGGTCTATTTGCATAGTAGGAAATCATATTCCTACCAAAGGATATCTAAAAGTATATTATTTTGTGTCCTCTACGTGAGTGCAAACAACACTCCCATTGCACGTAATTTTTGAACAATGAAGATGGTTCTAAGATCAATCTTTTGGTAAAATCTCATTACTACAAACTCTTTTGAAATGGGCAATTTTTAGTTTTTAAATAAATATTTTTCCCTATCTTTTACAAATTAGAATGTAAAACTATAGTGAAAGTACCTATTTTCTTAAGATTTTGCACTTTTCTAGTTCTCCTACTTAGAAAATTTTCCTATGATTTTCCTTCCTATTGTACCTTCTTCTTAAAGGTGTATACATTAAACATTTTTTTCACATTTTTAAAAACTGTTTTTCTAATTATAAAGTACTCCCAAAAGAAAAAAAATGAGTTATGTGCAAAACACTACAAAAATGCATAGTCTTTTTTGCCACGACCCTCCATTTTTTGGTGAATTTTGATCACCATCAAGTCTTCACAAATTGACAATTTTTTTGTTGTTGTTCATGATTTTTTTTGTTATTATTATTAATCTATATACCTTATTATATCTATTTTCAGTGATAATTTGTTTTTATTTCACAAAGTACTGTTTCAGTACTCGCTAGTAGTCTATAGTACTTGCAACAATATTTTTAGCCATCAATTTTTTATCAACAGTTCAAATTGTTCCACTACATTTGAAGTACTTCTAGTAGTCAAGGTTTGAAATCCAATTTTTGGCAAATTGCTACAAAAAACAACCGCGCTTTCTTGCAACCACCCTTATACATGTTGTTTTTAGAGCCTAATCTCACAACTTTTGGTGCCAAAATCAAGCCAATATAACAAAATGATGATAAATCATCAAGTAGTGTTGGTTTCACATTTTTACTATTCAATGTTGTTTTAAAGGGTACTATAACAATAACTCTAAAAAGACAACATCTATTACCAAGGAACTTTGCCAAAAATGATATATGGACCAATAGGTGCATTGTTCATTTCTACATTAATCTTAAAAGTCATCCATTGACCATTTTTTACCTCAATGTTCTTATAAGATTAAATCCTAAGTGTTCAATTCTGATTTGAGTTTTTCACTTATTTGAAATGCTTTTAAATAAAAACTTTTTAAAGAAAGCTTTGATACTAAATTTGCATCAAGATTTTTGTTGTAAATTCTACCTACATGATCTATAAACATCAAGAAACCTTATGATTTATTTTTATGCTATTTTTATGTTTTTAATTAAAAATACGCATAAAATTCTGAAAAATGAAAGGAAAATATGTACATCTTTGCTTTAGAATATCATTTTTTTAAACAAAGCATCTTATTTACACTCTTATTGATTCCCAATTGCAAGCTATAACCCCTAAAACCAATGACATTGACTAAGGATTCCCTTTGTTCAACTTCCTTTTCAAGGCGGACTATAAAAATGTAAGGAAGCGCTATAGAGGTTGACATCAACCACCAAAAATGGTTGACGCCAACGAATTGCAAAATGGTCCAAGTATCTAGTCATTCTAGACCAAAGAAATTTACAAGCTTGAAAATATAGGTTATCCAATGATGTATTGTGGGTTGCTGCAAGAAACAGCGGCTCAAAACAGCCTATTTTAGTGAGTATTGTGACTCTTGGAATAATTTTTTTTAAATAAAATAAAATATGGATAATTTGTAAAGCATTAAAAATATATCATTCTAAAAATTCAAACCTATAAAATTTTACCTCTAAAAGTTATGTACAAAAAAAGCACAATGAAAAATACTAAGAAAATAGACACTTTGATGTTTGATTTTTAGAAAATAGTAAAAAATATTCAATAAAATTCAATAAAATAATCTATTTTTTCTAACTTGAAGATGCTCTTTCTCAACCATTTTCATCTTTGGGAGAAAAAAATTGAATTCTTTGCACTTGCGCGAAGGTAGTACACTTTGAGCACATGAGGAAGGTGGACAATTTATTATTTTAAAAAAACATCTTTGTGGGATTGGATAATTTTAATAGAAATCCTTGTAACCCAATTCTAAGCTTCAAATTTGCATTTTTGGGTCAAAATTAGTACTATAACCCTTAAAGTCCCAAGGCCATTTTTTTTTTTATCAAAAACCACTCAAAACTGCCATTTCTGTTGCATTCACCCATGAAAGTAGAATAAACATTTTTTAAGAATCTAACCGTAGGATCTTATACTTCACTCATCTTAGATCATGTGGTAAAAATTTCATCAAATTTGACCGCATAGATTGGAAGATATTAGCATTCAAAGTTGGACAAAAAGTATTTTTTCAAGAACATGCTTAGATTGCCCAAAAAACAAGATTGTCCATAACTTTTTCATCACTAGTCCAAATAGAATGAATCAAAGCTTCAAATATAGACAAAAGCATAATCTTTGAGAAAAAAATTAAAAATTAAAAATTAAAAAAATTCCTTCTTTTGTGGGGTTTTTCGGGCTGCCCCTAGCTCGAGCCACTTTTGGGACTTAAAAAGGCATAACTTTTGCTCCTGGGCACTGATTGGAATAAAAATTATATTCCTAGAAAGCTAATCTAATCTCCTATCTTCAAAAAAAAGTTTCAAAAAATCAGGTAAAAAATTGAGATCACACAAGGCTACCCAAAATCCCAAGCGTCCCCCGTAGGGACTTTGGGACTTTAGGGGATAAACAACCAAAATGGCCAATCCAATCGGGGGCTATTTACAAATAGTAATTTTTTTTTTAAATGCAAAAAATTACTCAATGTCTAAAAATGCCACAAATATTTTCATTTCAAATTTTATGTAAAATTGACATACAACGCAAATTTATGAACAAAAAACCACATGTCTGAGGCCAAGGGGACAAAAAAATAGGATAGGTGTTTCTTGCATTGTATTTGTAATACAACAAAACTTCTCTCTTAGAGGATACAAAATGTTGGATTTCGATCAATTTTTATTTATTTATTTATACAAAATTCAAGAGTGCAAATGACCACATTGTTGTAGTTGACTGTACTTGCCAATACAATATTCTACATAGACATAGAGGATTTCAAATTTTTGTCTTTGGGGGGATACATTGTATCTATTCGACCACTTAGAGGTTAATATTTACTACTAGTAGTATTAGAAACTCAACTTCTTACGAAAATAAAGGTTCCATTGCACTACAAGAAAATGGGCACATATGCGACTGTAGAAGAATGATTTTTTGTCCAGAATGACTAAAAACGACTCAGGCTCCCTAATTGCACTAGCAGAGCTTGCTCCACAACATTTGAGTTGTCTTGCAGTCTAAAAAGAATGGACTTTCATCATTGAATACACCTCCCTAGATTAAGGAAGAACATTTTTAACTTGTGAAATCTCCATCTTGCATTCTTGGATGTGTGCAGTTGCATACAATAAGAACTTCATTTGTATCAATATATTGATTATAAAATTTCTTTCCCTCTATGAATGTAACTTGGAGTACCCAAATTTGCACCCAAATTAGAGTGAAATGTGCATTGGTGACCGTGATTTGCCAAGACCACTATAATTTTTGTCTTTTAGCTAGTTTTTGAAGTGGTTTACTTTCTTTGTCCAATATCTAAATTTGAATTTTTTTTATATCTATTCAAAGTACTTTTCAATGCACTTCCAATGATAGAATTTCAAGTTTTAATTTCAAGTTCCAAAACAATCAAAAGTTAGAGTTTTATTTGGTGGGGCAAATTCCAAAGTCCATTGATTCATTGGGAGCATTAGAGGGGATTTGGAGCCAAGAAATGGCCGTTTCAGGCCTATTCCCCAATCTGTCCCCATGTTGTAAACCACAGTACGGACTATTAGAAAAATATATTTAAAAAATTAAAATTAAAATTAAAAAATCTTGTTTCAAGATTTTATTTTTTTATATATAAATTTGATGTGGCCATCGTTTGGCCATATCACCCTGCTGCAGTGGCGAAGTTCCAATAGTTGGGAGCTCAACAAAGTTTGTGGGAGATTTTGTGGGAACTCGTGGCCCTTTAGAGGGCCCAAATTCTTTCTAATGATTTGAATACATGGCAAAAGGTTCATTCCAATGACGATCTTTAGATTGAAAATAGTTTAGCCAATTTTTGGAGTGACCTTTGAGATTTTTGTATTGATAAATATAGGATGCATTTGAAGCCATGACTAAAACTAGTAGACAAAATGGTAGAATGAAGTTAATTAGGACAAAAATAGAATTTGGAATCCATGACAAAATAATGGAATTTCAAAGTCACACAACTAAAATTGAAAACATTAGACGGACTTATGCATGGGGAAATCACTAATTTTTTTTTAAACTACGTGAGTTAAAAGACAACGTTCATTTAATTCAAGTGGAAAAAAATGTATATAATATGTAGGTCTACTATAAGGTCCATAAAATGCTATATACTCTACAATAGTGTATATAAATTAGGCTATGTAAAAATATCATGCAGTAGAATTTTTTATTAATAAGTTAGCCTTGATGGATAGGGGCCGTGCAAATTTTTCATAGTACGGAGAGTACAAATGTGGATAGATAATTTCCTATGGATGATAAAATGGACATAGTCAAAAAAATATATGATAAAGGGTGGTTGACTAAAATTATGTCATAGTACTGGTAGTGTATATATAAAAAAAAATTTAAGTGTAAATGTAAGCCATTGACCACAAGTGGCAAATGTTAATTATCACATTGCAAAAATAGGGAGGCTTACCTCAGTAAATTCAATGAATTGAAAATTGTAAAACATAGAGATAGAATTTAATTATAGTCCGTTTAACTTCAACCTTTGAAGCTATATGTGTTAAATAAACTCATATTGAATGGAATGTTGACGGGATAGTTTTAGTGGGGATTCTTGTATTCATTGGTAATTTTGTTATTAAAAACCTTCGTTTCGTCAAGGGATCTTGAATTGATTGTTGTTGGTTTCATGGTATATACCCTATATATGAATGTAATAGAGGGAAGAAAAATTTGTGAAGAAGAGCAGAGGCAAGTAAAAATTAAACACTTAAATTTTATATGTAAGATAACCATACTTAAATAACCACATGAATGAATTTATAAAAATCATAGTATATTGGAAATATGCCCCTTGTAGCTTTTTATATAAAAACACGGTCATTTTAAACACAACAATTAAGGTAAATAGCTCACCATCAAATATCCTCTTAATTGAAGTGTATACCTTAAATGACAAGGAGTGATCTCCTTGAGGACTTAAGTGTCTTTTCAATTGAGGGAGTTGGAATTTTTTTGAGGGAATCAAAGTAAACTTTTGGAGTTCAATTGATATCCAAAATAAAGGGCAAGAAAATTTTGGATTTGAATTTTTAATTTGTTAATGGGAGAATTGAAAGGTTTTTGAAGCAACCACTTGTATTTACAAAAACAAGTGGAATATATAATCCACTTTGCAACCAAGGAAATTCAGGATCTTTGGGATTTTTGTATTGACAAATATAGGGTCCAAAGCCGTCTATTGATCAACATTTACCTTGGACAAAGTCTAGCATAATGAGTCCACAATTGCCAAACTTAAGTCCCCCCCAAAATGAGTTTATAACTATTTTGTAGACTTCATTTTGTATTTATCTATGAATGTGATCTTTTGTATTCAACTTTTAGAAGTATAATTACATGTCTTCTATTTGTTGGAAAATTTTCACATTTTCTTGTGAAAATTTGAAATTACCTTGAATTTTTTATTAGAAAATGAAACAATCCATATCAAATGGACTTGTGGACATGTCCTCAAAATATCTGAAAATTTCTCTTTAGGTCTATATTATAGTGTAGGGCATCATTGTGCAATTTTTATTGTATCATTCTAAAATTTAAAAATGATATATCCATGGTTATAGGCTCAAAGTTCTAATTGCTAGAAAATTTTCAAATTTCAATTTGAGTAGAAACTAAACTTGATAAGATACATTTCATTAGCTGAATTCAAATTTAAAAAAGAATAAATTCAAGGTTGAAGTTTAGATAAAGAAGAAAGAACATAAGTTGCAAAAATACACTATGGATTTGCCATTTTTTTATGTAGAAAACTCATAAATATTACTAGTAAAGAATGTCCAATACCATTCATTGAAAATGAGTTTAATCCCCCAAAATCCTTCCCCCCTTCCAAGAAATTGGATGAAAATATGTTTTTCTAATTCTACAATTTTCTCTAAAATCATCCAAAAGACACCTTTCCTCTCAAGGGTTTTAGGATTAATAGAAGATATTAGAACATCTATGTATTTTTAATAAATACTTTTAGTGCTGAAAAACATTTCTTTGATGGAGGGTGAATTTTGTTAAAATTCCAATACATGTTGGAATCCTTACAGAAATTAATTTACAAAGATTTTTATACAAGATTTTGTTTTTTCCAAAACCTTAGGGATTTATATACAAGAATTTGTTTTTTTCTAAACCTTGCACCTAAATTTGACCAAGTAAGAATTTAGGATATTTGGTGCTTTGATTAGTACTTCACTTTATACCATATAAATTACCAACCAACTAACTAACCATACTACTGCAAGGTTTAAGAGGATTTAAAAACTAAGATTGTGACAAAAGTGAAGCAGGGCACTCACACTAGTAAGGCAATCATTGGGGGATTTCCTCTCTATTTTGCGTATTCATGTTTAAATGATGTTCTTGTCAACTACAACTTTTCAATTTTGATTTCACTCACAGTTGCCATTCACCATTATTGTGTCCACCCTTGCACTAGCTATTCAGAGAGCCCAAAGCGTGTCTTTCTAGGTTCATCTTTCATAATTTGGTGCTGGTTTTTGGGAGATGTGCGGGACATAGATTTCTTTACTTTATACATTTGGCAATGTTGGTTAAAGCTGCAAATTTTGATGATGTCGTAGATCAACTTATTTTTCCTTTAATTTTTTGGCATTTTGAATGGATTTGCAAAATTTGAAGTACGGAATGTGTAATTCAAGATTTAAAAAAAAATTGGTTTTGTTTAAGGATCTTGAGTGTAGTGTAGTGAAAATTCTTGGTTATTTTTCGAGGGTAGATTGGCATTGATACATGGCAATCTTATCTTTCTCTTGTTAATCTAGTAGCTCTTATTTTCTAGCAATTTGCATTCCATTTCATTGCAAAAACAATTATGGAATGACTTTTTACTAGAATCTACTCTTCAAGAATTTTTTGACATTCAAAAAAAATTTGTAGATTTGCACTCAACATTCTATTGTTGTATATTGGATTGTTGGATAGTTACAAGAAACACTTGTCCTTTTTTTGTCCCCTTGGCCGTGGGCAAGTAGTATTTTGTTCATAATTTTTGCATCCTATGTCCATTTTTTTTATGAAATTTGAAATGAAGGTATATGTGGTAGTTTCAAATATTAAATAATTTTTTTTAAACTTAAACTTAATGTACTATTTTTAAACTGCCCTCAATTGGATGTTGACCTTCGCCATTTTGGGATTTTGGTACTATTTCTAACCCAAAAATGAAAATTTGAAGGTAAAAATTAGAATATAAGGAATTCTATTAAAATTACACAAGCCTACAAAGAAGTTTTTTTAAAATAAAAAAGCATCCACCTTCCACATGTGCTCAAAGTGCACTTACTGCTTTGTGCATGTGCAAAGAATATAAATTTTTTTCCCAAAGATGCAAATGGTTGAGAAAAAGCATATTTGAGTTAGAATTTTTTTTTGGAAATATTTGAATTTGTTTACTAATTTCTAAAATTAAAATCCCAAAATGTCTATTTTTTGCATTTTCCATTATTCTTTGAATGTGAATAACTTTTAGGGACAAATTTTTTCTAGATCTGAATTTTTACGTACATATTGTTTTGAATGCTTTACAAATTATCCATATTTTATTTTATTTAAAAAAAAAATTATTCCAAAAGTCTCAGTTTTCCAATACTAAGGCCATTTTGAGCCAAAATCGGCAGTAGTTTCTTGCAACTACCTTGTTCTAGAGGCTCTTCGCAATAGTGTGTGCCTTAGACATCACGTCTTATGTCCTTCCTATACCACCAATTTATATCATCCCTATCTGTAATGACAAAACTACATTGACATAGGGAGGTTCATGCCTTTTTCCAAAGCTAATACCGCCAACCATCCTTTCAAGGCTTCAATCTCTGTGTAAAAGTTATCATCACTAAAGTCTCCAGAGTTGGAAATGGGGCCCTGAAACCTTCAATTGGGAATTATTGTTAGCACGAAAAGTAGTAGAGCCCTAGCTAATTAGTCCACAATCTTAAAGGACACTTTTGGATCACCATTGCAATAGTGTAGGGAGTTAAAATCAAACTACATTAAAATCCAAATGAATGAAAATAGTTCCATCCTAGGAAAAACAATGAAATGCTATATATTTTTGTTTGACCACCTATATAACATGTCTTCTTTGACTTAGTAGTAAGTTGTCCAAATATACGAGGAAATTTTTTTCTAATTTGGCATTCTATTGCAAAAAAAGAATTGTTGATTTGACCAATATAAATATGTGCAACAATAAAAGGGACTACACTAAATTATCCTATCTTAATTCAAAAGTGTTCTTCATGATTGTAAAATAATAAAATGAGCCTTTCGTCATGTGTAGAAACCACATAGTGATGTTCAATGAAGTTGTTAAATTGTGACTTTTCAAGCCAATTTCAATCCCAATTCCACATTGAAGTTGTCATAATGACAAGCTTTACAATTTTCACTACATTGAGATGCAAGAAGGCACAATTAGCCCCCAAATTAGGAATTGCAATTGGGCTAGGGGCAATTTTGGGTTTGTAAGGAAGGGACACTCAAATATGCTAAGTCCCTAAAAGCACTACTTTTAGAACACTTCCAAAAAAACAATTTAGAACATGTATCAAAAAAACTTTAACTCTTCATAACTTTTTGCATTTAGTATCCAATTGATACATTCTTTGGTGCATTGAAATCTCCTATTAAGTACTCCGTATTTATTAAAAATTAGAAGGATTGGTATGGAAAATTTCATATTTTATTTATAAGCTATTTGGCAATTATTAAATAGTTTTCTTAACTTTTGACAATCCTTCAAATAATCTTGGAAGTTCAACAGTTTGCTTTATTGATTTATTGGTCAAAAAAATTCACCTTCATCCATTAAATCTTGCATTCAATTTGCATGAGAATATGTAGAAATTAAAAAATTTCAAACACTTTAACTATGTGGATTGTAAAGAATTTTGATTCAAAGTGAATAGAAAAGATTTTCTTGCACCTTGTTTTATTAGACTTTTAGACTTTTGAATCCTCTTAATTTATGTTTTCAAGTTTAAGCCTTTGTGGTGGAAAATTGAGTTGAAAATGTAGGAAAAAAAATCCAATATTTTTTTAATTTTCATTCTTAAGAGAATCGTAAGTAGAAGTAGGTACCGGATGGAATAGTTCTAAAATGGAAATGAAACATGTCAATCCTAATGGTGAGGTTATTGGAGCACGTAATCTACAACCTATGAATACTTTTGTTTTGAAAATTTATAAAACTTGCTTTTAGAACTAATCCAATAAGTATTTTTTTTCATGAAGATGCTTTGATTGCGCAAAAAATAGGAATAACTTTCACATCACTAATCCAAATGGAATGAATCGATGAAGGCTTTCCATGTCCATATAATATATTCTTTGAAAAAAAATTTGAAAACTTTAATTTTGAGTTTTTGCATTTTTTTTCCATTGCTCGGGCTCAAGCATTTTGTACCTAGAAGGGCATCATTTTTTTCTCTCAAGCACCAAATCAATTAAAAGAATCATATTTACATAAATTTAATACATTCCCTCACCTTTAATAAAAGTTTCAAAAGATACCAGTAAAATTTGACATCATACGAATCTATCCAATATCTGAAAAATCCCATTCCATGGCTTTGAACCATTAGGGGTTAACCTTTGAAAGCCCAGCATGCATTTTTTGGCATCATAGAAATTTTAGATAGGCTAGTGTAAATGAGGATTTGCTTATTTTAGGCTGAAATTTTAGTAGAAGGTGTGGACAAGGAATATCTTTCATATGCACTAAATTTCATAACATTTGGAAATAAAAGTCAAAAGTTATGATCTAATATATATTTTTTTTTTGTAAATAGGCAGTCCGAGTAGATAAGAAAAAATCACTTTTTTCAAAAACAAAAATTTGAAATTGGTTTTCTAGATTTATATGTGTTAGGAAAGCTTTAAATCATTCCATTTCAATCAATGAAAAAACTTATGAGGAGTTTTAGTTTGCGGGCAGTTATGCACTCCAAAATAAACTTTGAAGTCATTTATTTAACTCAATTTTCAATATTTAAAAAAAAATATAGAACCACAGAATGTAAATTGTTTATTACAACATTGCAACCATTGGGATTGGCATTTTTCAATTCCATAACTCAATTCTTAACAATTTGAATCATTCTCTACTTCTTTCTACTTATTATTTTTTTCCTATATGTTGTACAATTTCAAATGATCTGAAATTTTTCAAGCATGTATCCAACTTGCCTTGAAGAATGTATCAAAGAATAACCACCATTTTGGACATTTTTTCATGCAAATGTGACCTTGTGAAGTGCGGTTGCCCGGATTTTTGCATGGCCCCAATAGGATTTTTGTCAATTCAAAAGCTAATATCTTGCGATCTACATGGTGGAAAATTTTGAAATTTTTCCCATATCTTCTCAAACCAACATACTACAAGATTGTACAGTTACATGTGTCCAAAAATGTTTTTATTCCAAAATTTGGTACTTGTACTAGAAATGGCAGTTGCAGTTTGCTACAAATGTTGCAATTAAATGTTTCAAAGCAGGGACACCTTATTCAAATGCCCAACGAGGAGTCCAATGTCAAAGTCTTCATCTATCGCAACACTGAAAGAGAATATATCGTCGCCAATTGAACTGAGAATGTTCCCGTCACCAGCTTCCGTCAAGCTTCCGTCAAGTCAAACGAGTTTTTGTTTTACAGTGACTGCGAATCTGGTTGTGCGAGTCTCACTGTTTGTTGAATCTGCCGCTCGCTCTGTAGACAAAAGGATTAAGCTCGTTATAGCTCTGGAGAATTTTTTTTTGGTTTAAGTTCCCTGAATTTTCAGAAACGAAGAATCTGCTTTGATATTTGCAAATTTCAAATACTTTTTTGCAGTTTGGGGGGATTTTTGAAATACTTTTTCGAGTGTTACTTGTTGCTTGCTGCGCACAATTGAATGTGCGCTCTGCATATGAGTGTGAAATTGGACCGTGAGAGGTTTCGGATCGAAGAGATGATGTTTCGGATTTCCTGTCATGAGTGTGGCGAGCGTGCCGGGTCGTGAGGTGAGAGAGTGGTGTCCGGGTGGGCGTTTTGAATCGCAAGGATCATCATGAAATCATCAAGCCGGACTTTAACGAGGGTTTTCTTGGAGCAACGGACGCCAGTCGCACGATGGCTTCCAGCCACTTGCTTGGGCAGCAGTGGAAGCTCCGGAGAATCCAGCAGCAGCAGCCGAAGTGTGTTGGCAGCATGGGGAGCGGCGTTAATGGCAGGTGTAGTGGCTATGGATTTGGGGCGGCGATCGGACGGAGTGGCTTTATGTGAAGGTGCGGAGCGAGCCGTGTCTTCTCCGATGGGCAAAACCCCCGAATCGAAGCTATCGAAACCCACCTTCTACCTCAGTGGTGAGTGCTCCTGTTCTTTATGCTTGTACGAGCTCCGATTAATATGAATCTGAGAGGTTTTAATTGAGCAAGCAAACAGTGATATACATACTATGAATTAGTACGCCCTAAAATGGCATCTTGTTCCTTCCTGCAGTGGAGGTCGTTTACTTTAGGTCGCCATAGCCATTTCATGAATTTTCACGAATTAGGGTCTTATACAGTGGTTTTAGTGGTGATTTTTGAGATGTGTATCGATGTATTGAACAGCTGCTTTCTTGGTTGTAGATGAGTACAGGCGGCGTATTTTCTTTAATTATGAGAGGCGACTTCGTTTGCGTAGCCCTCCTGAGAAGGTAGACATTCAATACCTATGTAGTTGTAACTGAGGTCTTCTAGGGTAGAGGATACTGTTTACGTCAATTTAAGCATTTTAACCAATATGTGCAAGTGTAATTTGAGAGGTCAGTGTAGAGCTGTGGAGAGATCACGTCGAGATAAAGAGTCAAATTTGGTTGTGTAAAATGTTTATCGCCGTGTATGAATTTCTTATGCATTTCAAATGTGGGAAGTTGAATACAACCCCATTACTATATAAATATCAGCGGCCATAGACATTTTGCCAATTCATACTTACCTCACTTGCTAATAGGTCCAATCAAGTGAATGAATAGATTAGATCCTGTTGGTGATGGGTCAGTATTGGAGACAGGATCAGGTCTTAAACAGATATAGTATCCTTTACCTTATATAAGGCATTCTTGTTTCTGTTGCAAAATATTCCATGCTGTGGTGTCACGATTCTCATTTCTCTCTTACGAACTGGTGTATTCTTGATGTTGCAATCACTGACTATGAGTTTCTCCAAATTTTATCAGGTTTTCTACTATTTCTCTTCAGTGCGCACTGAGGACGGCTACATTTACATGACAGCCGGAGAATTGATGAGAGCGATCGTTCCAGTGTTTCCTCCGACAGGTTCACCCGTGGTGAGAGAGGGTTATCTTGCCTTTGAGAGATCTCCAGGAGAATTGAAGTGCCCTCCCTCCAAGTTCTTCATGCTGTTCGACACAAATGGCGACGGACTGATTTCGTTTCCAGAGTAGGTTTCCTTAGGATGTTTCATTGTAGATGACGACTTTAGCACTACGATCTATTGACAGTGTCGCACCAGGTGAAATTTTCGTCAAGTTTGTCTACAATGTGGCATGCTGAAAGCTTCTCATGTCCTTGTGTTGGCCAGGTACATCTTTTTTATCACAATTTTGAGCATCCCAGAAAAGAACTTCAGGGCAACTTTCCGAATGTTTGATTTGGACGGAGACGGGTAAGCTTTGTGTTTCAAATTCATGATTTGGGCTGACTTGTTAATTGACCTGTGAAACTTGATCCTGAAGTGTTCACCACGAATGTCCTCGGTAGGTATGGAATACGTGGGTGGTCAGTTGTTAAAATGGCATATTCTGTCATGCAAGTGCAAAAAGCTCTAAAATTAGTCCTGTTATAGATGTGAGGGTCCAGATGGGCGTCTGAAAAAAGTGCCAAGTTCTTGAAATGTCACTATTTTAACGATTATGACGATGTGGAAGAATTTCGTAATTATTACAATTATAGAAGATTCACTAAGGGAAGAGGGTTTACTTTTATATTGATACTAGGTTTCTGAATTTCTCCGATTCTTCATATATACGGCAAAATCTAATGCAGCAATGGATCTTGATCTTTGTGTTACAGGGTGATTGACAGGGACGAATTTAAAAAAGTGATGGCGTGGATGCGGGATCAAAATCGATTTGGCAGAACGCATTCGGAAGGTCGTCGCACTGGATTGCTTGTAACTGGAGAGGTTGAGAATGCTGGTCTGGTAGAGCTCTTTTTTGGGAAGGATGGGATGCGTAAACTTCCAATGGCCCAGTTTGAGGATTTCCTGAAGGACCTTCATAAAGAGGTATGCGTCGTGTAGATTTCTATTTTCTCTGTGTTGTTGGGTGTAAACCTTGATCCTTACATTTTTATTAATCAAATATGTGACAGTGCTTCATTTTGAATCCGTGCAACAGATTATTCGTCTCGAATTTGCTCATTATGACTATGATAACCGAGGAACCATCTCAGCTACAGATTTTGGTTTGTCGATGTCAGCCTCCGCAGACTTGTCAAAGACGAATCACTACCTGGATCGTGTCCAGGATCTTACAAGTATTCCTCACTTTGCCTCAATGCGAATTACATTGGAGGTGAGGCTACTTCTTGTATGAGTTCGACGAAATATAGTCGCTTGTTCTTTTGACCATTGAGATACTTAAAGATTGGGACCACAATCTCACGAAGTGAAATATTAGCACGCTTACAAGATGCAAATTTCTCTAGTTGCTCCAGGATGTCTGTCCTTAAATAATATTTAGAGCTCTGAATTTTTTTCAAATCTACCCACTTGAATAGTACCTGAAACCACGGCCATTAGAAGATCCTTATGTTTCCATCGATATTGTGTATTGGTATCTGTTGCAGGAGTTCATACAATTTGCAGAACTGCGCAAGAAGATTCCAGTAATGGCCTTGGCAATCTCCAGCTTTGGCAAGATTTCGGGAAAATTGTCGAAGAATGACGTTCAGCGTGCTGCTGCTAAGGTCTGCGACAATGACGTGAAACCAAGTTTGCTCGTTAATCCAGATATACCGTATGTGTTTGGTCTCATTATTGGATAAGTATAGGCGTGTTGCTGACCGTCACGTTCTTTCATTCACGGAATTTAATGCTCCACAATATGTATTTACAGATATAACTGACCTTCATGTATGTGTGCAATGAATTGCAGATTTGCCATGCGCCAATTTCGGATGCAGTGGTGGATGTAATATTTCACATTTTCGATACTGATAATGATGGTGTCCTTAGCATGGAGGAGTTTCTGGGCGTGCTACAGCGTAGGGAAAGGGATCTTGCCGACCCAACTGAAACTGGAATTGTCCAGTTCCTCAAATGTTGGTGGAACTGTACAAGCAACTGCCAAAAGCCATGGAACTTTTGATTCAAGGGGCATGCAACTTCCAGCCAACTATGGACATATTAATCTATGGAGATTAGGACTGCAACATCGTTCTTGTCGATGAGTTGATTTCATGGTTTGGAACTACAAATAAGGTCTGTGCTTCTTCAGTATCTATTCATCCATTCAGGATTTTTTTGACATGACCACTGGGCAGGAAGACCAACAATGGTTAGGGAAACGTCATAAAGTATGACATGTAACGTGTGAAAGGTTTGTAACGTTTAAAAAGGTGTTTGAGGTATTTTAGTGTTCAAGCTGACGATGTTGATGCAATGTAATATAAAGAAATTTGAAATCGAATTTTCTTGTTCATCCTGGAAGTGATTTTGCGACCTTATGGTATCTTTATACTTGAAATGATGCCTATTCGTATTATGTTCATTACTTCAGGACGAGCATCTAGCATGTGAAAAACTCCTGGTTATCAACATGCCTACTTGCTAGTCACTGCCGCCACTTGGTGTGATGTACTGGCATTAGGCTCAGTTTATCTCAATTCTTCAATTCATTAAATAAAGTCGTTAATACCATGTCTTTGTAATCATCTGCTCCCATTCGTGACAGGTTGAAGAGCCTAAACAGTACTGACTCTTTGATTAGGCGTTATGCATCGATATCGTATCTCGAGATGCAGCTGGAGAATGTTCTAATCCTCTTGTGACAAGAATTTTTGGAAACAAATTCAGAGCAGTAAAGCAAGTGTTAGTAGGGTAGATTATTTGGTGTTTGAATTGTGAATCATTCAGTTCCAGGCTTCGTCGCAGAATCAAGAATCTGGTTGTCGTTATGTAGGCATGTCATCGTGAAGATCATCGCCGTTAGCTGTCATCCCGCAGTGAAGAATGACAGAAACTAACTTGAAATCGGGAGATAAAAGGCAGGGTTAGGCATATTGTTTGGGAATGTCTGGGTATGGACCCTGTAAGCTTTGAGCTGGGTTTGAGCTCAGACAAATAATGAGGTACTGTAACGAGTATGTAAATTCTACTACTACTACAGTAACAAAGTAGGAGGACCGAATTGTGGGGTGGACCTAATTGTGACTCAAAATATGACATTACCAAGAAATTCAGAGTCAAGCTGGATAAATCTCTGACTTCCATGTGTCGCGGAAAGGTCAACAATCCTTCTAATGTCTAGGAAACTGGTGTCGTTACCTGAAACTACATAGCCCTTAAAACGCCATTTTGAAAGCTCCTCCATTCCCTGCAATGAAGCTCGACCTTCAATTGCTCCAAAAAGAGCAAAAATTCCTCCATTGGATAACCGACTGGTGTACAGATTAAAGGAGAGATTCAAGAATCCGACGGGCGAGATGTAAGTTTGACTTCCGGACCTTGTTTGTTGAAGATCATCTCAGCGGTGGAAGAATGATAAGTTGATTTTCTGATGGACTCCCTCAAGAAAAACCTTCGGGCTCATCTGAACGTCCATACAACAGCACCGATTCAATAGAGACGAAGTTTGCACTGTGATCGACACGGAAGTCGTCCGATCCCTTGTGAAAGGCGGCTCCTGAATGAAAGGGAGGAGCTTGGACAGCCTTCATGCTTTGGCTCTTTACACTTTGAGGTTTGCCCTTTTGGGTCACATTTCATTGAGTTTTTTGGTTTTAAGTTGGCCTAAGTAGATGTACTGTTTCAGTTCTGGATTTTAATGCACTTTTCAAAAGTAAATAATGCCAAATATTGAGTGTTTTGTTGCTTTTGCAAGTTCTATGAGGCCAAGGCTCACAGTGCAATACACTATTTATCATACGGTACTCACCTTCTGTTAGATTTGCATTTGTAATACTCTTAAATAGTTGTGAATACGCACGTTTCTCAACTATAGATGGCAACTAGAAAGACTCAAAAGTTGACATTCACAGCAAACAACATGCACAATGCTTATTGAGTGGACAATACATTTCTTTACGGACTTTTGGTACTTGATGTGAGCTTGAGATTGTACATAAAAGAATTTGGATACGTTTTCCAAGAGTGTTGAGGGAAATCGTCAAGATACTTTCATTTGATACATTCGTTTTATGCATTGAGTTGTGTAAAAGTGGTTGTACTTAGAATTTTGAAAAGGAAGTTGGATCCATTCCAAGCAAGAATCTTCTAAGCACACAACTTTTGAGAGAGCAACATTATAAAATTGTTTGTTGAGTCTCCTTCTTATAATACAAATAAGCAATAGTATTGGGTATCATTGGGAGAAGCTTGTGGAACACGTGTGGCACTTTCCACTAATTCGTTCTGCACCATTGGTCTCCACGTGCTTACGATTAAGATATAATGTTTTGTGTAATAATCTATTCAAATCAAATTAACAGGGTCAAAATGCTCTTAACTTAATTTAAAATGAAATGAAGCTAATTTAGACATTTATGTATAAGGTCAAGAATATTCAATACAAAACTATGGTAAAAGACTTAAGCAAATAAACATCAAGCAAATATTGCACACATTAGATCTAGAATGCTCATATGTCTTGAAATCCACTACCTAATACATATGCCAAACTATAAGAGTGATATTGGGTTGCCACCCTAGTGAATTTATTCTCTTTGTTGCCAAATGATTTGGAATATACTCCTCTCAATCATGAATGGACCTTGGAAAAGGTCTTGGGCTTCTTTATTCAAAAATTCACCATAGAAGGCACTCCCAAACTTGGAATTAAAATCTATACATAAACCACCGTTGTAAAATGTGCCATTCATTTCTAGGTAGATTATTTTCCGCAATCCCCTACTAGTGGGGAAAATCGTTGTAACCAAGGATTACGAGGTTCTTATTTGCCCTAATGGATGATTTGCATAACATCTACTTAGTTGTCATTCAATTATGCATTTCTTGTGTTTAGTTCATGTCTGGCAATCCCCTTCTCATGGGTATCTATGGCAAACAATTGCCCTCCTCATTGGGCTCCACCCTCCTCGTCAAACCAATTTTTGCCATAAATCCTTCTTCAGCGGGGATTGCCCTACACATTATCCACCATTTCATGCGTGAATTAATTTCCTATGTTTTTCACAAACTTTTCACTGGGTTGCATTGCTCCTAGGGGCGATCAAAATATCAAATTGCCATTGGAATCTGATTCAAATGGATATTTTGTTAAAATGGCAATATTCTTCCACCATTTTTCCATTCATTCTCTAGGACTGGTACAGATTTCAGATCACATGGTCTAAAATCTAGGACCTATTTACATTTCAGACCACATGGTCTAAAACTGAAAGTGCCAAATTTGTGGAATACTTCCATTTTAACAAAATATTCGTTTTCAACCGAATTGCACGTTCCATGAGGATGGGAAAATTTGTGCTTTCGGTGACTGCCGCATGCAAACATTCACACATCCGACACTTTGCGGTAATCCTTGCAACTACCAGACAAGCAAAATGGCAGCAAAGCTATTACTAAGCTAGCTTAGCCCAAAGAGACTCAGACTACGTAATTCCAAAGGCAGACCACCTTTCGAAAGTGTTTTTCAATGGATTGTGGGCTGGACGTCCTTTTAACGGTGTGTCTGTGCCGTAGCCTGAGGTCACCGTTTGCTTATATATTACTGCCTTCACACAAAACATCAATTAGAGTGCACTAGTTAGTGGAAACATGGTCTGTGTACACCAAGGAAATGATCATTAGAAAGACTCAGAACTGGTCTCAGTATTGGTTATGTGAGGCTTCTTGCAACTCGTTTTCCATATGATCTACTTCCGACCATGTTTCCATTAGTCCACTCAATTCAACAGATCTTTCATTTGAACTTCCTTAGCTGAGAATATATACCTCATGACTTCCGACTACAGTTTTTGCTGCAATCTGCAAGGTCTCTGAAAAGTGGCCGCTCTTTGGCAATTCAAAGAACTCTTTTAAGTTAGTACCGAGTCTCCATCTGCAGAATGCTGTTCAAATTCCACATAATAATGTACACTAATTCAACTCACGTGTTTCTGTCACCGCTGTGCCAACCTGTGCTAACTGCCAACCATGTCTTTGTGTAGAGCCCGTGATCAGTGAGGTTTCAGGATTTGACAGCAGTTTTGTCACCAGCTTGTTTGAGCACATTACTGTACTGGCATTTCTTAGTTGTGCTTCACGGTACTGGGCACCTGTATTCCATCTATTGGTCGACATACATTGTCAAGTACATTGCCACATGCTTCATCAAGTACAATAATTTCTTGTGAGTCAATAGATGTTTCCACTTCTTCTTGTCCTTTTTCTATTCTTTTGAGTAGTAGAGAGAGAAAAAAAAAGGACTTGGTATGGATAAAGTTTTAAACGAATTAATCATTCATGTCATTATGTCAAAGAGCGGTTGTTTTTCAGACACCATGCATTTTGTACTTGAAATTGTAGTGGATGTCATCGAACATACTACGTTGGGACAAGTTAAATTATGTATCATGTAAGTATTGTTGCTTCCTCATCCTTTTCGTGCATAAAATTTGATTTTATACTGTGAGATTTTATGCAAAATATGTTTCAAATAAGACTACTTCAATGTGTGACTGTACTCCTGAACTCTGACAAGACAGTTTTCCAAATTTGGCATTGTAGGACCAACCTCCAAGCGGGCGTACAAGTTTAAAGCCACCAGTAGTCTCTGTTCATGCTTGCGACATTGGGCAGTGAAGAGTACTAGTATCTGTCCCCTTTGACATTTCTATGACTGACCATATGTTTTCTGCTCAGGGAGACTGCTGAACAGAAAGCGGCCCGACTGTCTGAGGATCAAACAGAGCCAGGTAGTACGCCTGCAACATTGTGTACAGTACTACAAATCTGTTTGTACTCTTGAATATCAACCAATCTCGGATGCCAATTCTGTTATATTGCTGTGATTCAGAGCGCCAAAAATTTTGACGTTCAACTGCACAAAGCTCTCAAAACTAGAAGCAGTTGATAGATTTTGAGTTCCCATCTGGAAAGGTGCCAAATGTTGTGAATTTCTGCTAAACATAACAGAATTGAGATTGATTTCAAAGCAGTAAATCAGAGAGAACATCACTATCACGAGATGGTAAGATGTCTGCCATCGTCCTGGGAGTCGCTTTGAACTTTGAAGCTCATCGACATTGATGTAATAGACCTCCGTCCGAATGAACTGTTGACCGACCGAATTTGAACAGCACACTGAAACAAATTGTTCTGCTGCATCAGTGGCGGTTTTCAGAGTACATTAGGAGACAAATAATTTCACTAAGGAATGCTTCCAACGTTGGAATGAGGAGGCAAAAGTCGTGGGGTAAGTGCTTTACAATTTTTTTCTCCTCTCCTTTTCCTAACAGACTCGTCTCCACCATTGGAAGCATGAAGACAAGTCTCTAATCGCGAAGTCTAAAGATGAATTTCCAATGTTGTAAACCATCGTCTTCCTCCTTGTAGTAGTGGTTTCAGCTTTGGAAGAGTCGTTGAAGAATTCAAGTGCATCACATGAAAACCTTTCTTTAGAACCTCCAACACTAGAAAAAGCTACACTAAAACCCACCACTATTCGGTGTCACACACGTGAATTCAACAAGTTTAACAAAGTTAATTGAACTTACTCAAACTCTACTCTGTTGTTGAACTCCTTGAACTCACACGAAAAAGAAAAAAACCACTGCTCTGACAAGCAGGCAGCAAGTTTGCAAGCCACTGAAGATGTCTTCTCAGAGTACAGAATCCGAGTCCCATCTTGCTATCTTCCTAGACTTCTCCACACCTAAATGTACAAAAGTTTCTTTACGGTGCAGTAAGGCAGTACCTCAGTTGCGAGGACATTCAGACAACAATGGAATCCTGCAACTGAGATCTCATGTGCGTCTCGGTACTCTCAACCATCATGATGTCGAGACGGCAACAATCGCTTTGAATGTTTGCTTGAAAGCGTCGAGCATGAACTTTTGTCCTTATAGCTTTTGCAAACTAAACTGTATGCTCCTTTCCAGTACACTCCACATTAATATGAACTCCGAGATGTGCCGCCCTTGGGGTTTGAACTTTGAAATCCCGCCATGTACTCCTTCAGACACCTATGCACAATTGAATACCACATTCAAGTAATCCATTCATGTACCACTCAGCTTATTATGGTGGGAACTTAATACCGGTACCTCTGCTTTTCTTTTCTTTTCTTTTCTTTTTGAGGTACCTCTGCTTTTCTCTGGAGTAAACACTTGAGTATTGCCAATGTGTACGAGAGCTCTAGATCTGATATGTGTGTTAGATATGCTTTGGTAATAATTACTGGTGTTCACTTGTCTAAGACTTCCACCCTGCGGTACTGTGGTGAACACCATTTTGGTAACATTAGTGAATGTCAAAACGTCGTCCGAGATCTGGTGTTTTGAATTTTTGGTATTTTGAATTGTCTCCTTTCTACTGGTGCTCCCACCTTAAGCTTAGCATCTACTAAAGCTCTCTCCTTCAATTTAGAGAAAATATCATGTGTAACCACAGCTCTATAAAACTAACACGACATTGGGGATTTAAGGCTACCTAGCTATCTCTTTCGGAAGGTAAGCTTACAGGCTTTATCAGACTATTGGTTTTTGCGGTGTATAAATAGAACTTACTGATAGTTCCATTTCAAGAGAAAAAAAAAAGTAGCGTACAAACTGCCTTCATGAATGAATCCTCCTGCCTGTAATAAGACGTGGCTTTTCCACCAACTCGCCGTCCAGACTCCAGAGCACCTGCATTCCGTATGGAACATTGTAGAGGAAAAAAAGGATTCGATTCGTTGAATTGGACAGCCAGGAGCAAATCAAGCACCGTTAATCCTGCGATATCTCCACCAATGTACCCGGCCTTTGGCGAATGTTCTTACTAAACTTATCAAAGAACAGGTAGGATCAAAACATAGTGAGTCATTCACCACTTTTCACATCGATTTAGCCAAACTAAGTTAAGGTGAACTCTAATCATTTTCGTGAGCGCCTTGTCATCAGCTTCATTTATGAAGCTTTATCTTCATGGAGATCGATCCAAATCGCTTTTCTTTCTCCCGTATTTGTTGCATTGGTGTTCTGTGCTTGGACTGACATGTCAGTCCACTTCCAAACAACCGACAGACTTCAGTTGGGTTCAATTTCACCCTGCTCACCTTGTTTACCAAGGCACGGTTATAAGAGAGAGACCAACAACTCGGTTATACGACCCTCGCTTGTTAGAGACCCACCAAACAGAAACACATAAATGAAATGACTTGAGAGCTCATTCAAGGCACATAAAGAACTCTGGAATTTGCACCAGTGTAGTTCAAGCGAATACAACTCCACTCATAAAAGGTATTGACTGACCCCATTGTGGACACAACTTCGGATAAGAACATTGCAGGCACAATTCTGCTTGTGAAGTACATGACACATGTACAGTAGGGTATGAGTGAAAATGGCATTTTTGCATTCCTAGGGAAAGAAATTTCACTACTCCCAACTTTGACTCCCTCCCGAGAGTGAAAAAATTGTTTGTTTATCATGAAATTTTTGGCACAATAATATCTCTATGTTAATAATATGTATGCTGAATTTCAAAGTCAAAAGATTCAAACAAAAAAAGATATATGAAATCTACCAACATGTATAGTTGTGAGAAAAAATTCACTGTTGCCAACTTTGACACCCTCTTGAGGGCTGAAACATTTTTTTTACCATGAAAGTTGTCACTAAATTATCTTTATATTAATAATATGTATGACAAATTTGAAGGTCAAAAAATTCACATAAAAAAAAATATTCAAAGTCTACCAACATGTATAGTTGTGAAAAACAATTTCACTACTACCAACTTTGACACTCTATTTCAAGGGCTAAAAAATTGTTTATTTACCATGAAATTTTTCTTATGAGATCACTATATTGATAATATGTGTGACAAATTTCAAGGTGAAAAGATTTACACAAAAAAATATTTTCTAATTCTACCAACATATGTAGATGTAAGAATGATTTTCTTAGCCCTAGGAATAGTGTCATTTTAGCGGTAAAGTTTTTCACAACTGCACACGATGGTAGAATTAGAAAATCTTTTTTTGTGTAAATCTTTTCACCTTGAAATTTGTCACACATGTTATCAATATAGAGATGATCTTATGATAAAAATTTCATGGTTAATTTTTTTTTCAAATCTTAGGATAGTGTCAAAGTTGGTAGTAGTGAAATTATTCTCACAGCTACACACATTGGTAGATTTCAAATATTCTTTTTTTGTAAATCTTTTGACCTTAAAATTTGTCATACATGTTATTAACATAAAGATGATTGCATGAAAAAAAATTCAAGGTAAATAAACAATTCTTCAACCCTTGAGATAGAGTGTCAAAGTTGGTAATAATGAAATTGTTTCTCACAACTACATATGTCGGTAGATTTCTAATATCTTTTTTTGTGTGAATTTTTTTACCTTCAAATTTGTCATACATATTATTAATATGAAGATAATTTAATGACAAACCTTTATATGGTAAAAAAAACGTTTTAGCCTTCAAGAGGGTGTCAAAGTTGGCAACAATGAAATTTTTCTCACAACTACACATGTTGGTAGATTTCAAATATTTTTTTTGTCTGAATCTTTTGACCTTGAAATTCATCATGAATATTATTAACATAGAGATATTATTGTGCCAAAAATTTCATGATAAAAAAACTATTTTTCAGCCCTTGGGAGGGTGTCAAAGTTGGCAACAATGAAATTTCTTTCCCTAGGAATGCAAAAACACTATTTTCATTTATACCCTATTGTAAATCACAAAAAAATTGGGCCTATAATGGTCTTGTCTAAACTTGTGCTTGGAACAGGGTTAGAGTTATCTTATGAGAGTGACAAAACGTAAGTTGGAACATATGTCATAACATGCAATTGACACAAGCGGTGCAATTTTCTTGCAATTGTCTTAGTTATTTACATTGACTCTATCACATAGCCCTATTCATAGAAGGCAACTAAGACTTGAGCTTGTGCCCTTGCATGCATTTGTGACAAATTGGCAACGGAATCATCAAACCTTTAATCTTTTGAAAAAAAACTTTTGTAAACTTTCTTAGAGTCAATTGAATGATAGAAAAATTAGAGGAGAAGATGGTGAAAGAATCGAATGACTTGTAAAAAATGGAGAAATATAGGATATAAAAATGGAATCTTTATGCACAATAAAAATCTTTTAAACAATGAATGTCTCTTCAAGAATGCTATGGTGGCTAAATCCTTAAGCACTCAACCATCCACTTGGTGGAAGATGAATTTTTTTATACATGTACTTCATCTAATTAATGTTCAAGAAAAAAACATGTCATGTATCAATAGAATGCTCTTTATGAATCAATTATATAGATATGTTGGAGGATTTGAACTATTTATTTTACAAAATCAAAGTTAATCTTAGTATCTATATATAGGTGGCATTTTGGAGTTAATTAACTATTCTACACTTGAAGATTAGGGCAAAGCAACTGTGGAAGTGATGTGAAGTACATTGAAGTTTTGGTAGTCTAAAACATGAAATTGTCGACACCAAACAATTTGTTTGTCAAGTCCATCCAACTAAGAACTATAGCTCTGTGCAATGCTTCATGTTGCTCATGTGTAGACACTAGTGAAAATGCGACTGTGGAGCACCATGCTATAACATGAGAGTTGGATACTCTATGACTACTACATGAACACCGATCTGGTGTTGATATGAACCAATCTAACACTATAGACTTGAAAGACTATCAAAGTTAAGTTAATTCTTGCTTAAAAAATTCAACTGCACTGGACAAAACCGAAGTCTCTCGGATTCCAGGCTTGCAAGGCTTATGAAATAACCAACATTTGAACATTCGAGAATACAAGCTTAATTTGTGAACACTCAACCATCCACATGCTTGATCCACCTACTATAAATCGAGTAAGCACTAGTAGAATGGTGGTTTTCTAGCACCATAATTTTGGGAAGAGGTCACCATCTTCATTTTGTGATTCTAAAATTGGTCTCTTGTCAAGAAGAGAATAATTTGCTTGTCATTCTCATCCTTTGGGGTTCCAATAGTTTATTATAATTCTATTCTAAAAAAGGAAGTTTGTCAAATCATTAGACGCATGCATTTTTATGTTGAATGTGTGTGATTTCTTTTTTTTATTTGTATCAATTGGCTTATTTTTGGAGGCCTGTGGATTTAACATGCATCAATTATGTGCAACAAATCATGTACAAGTGGCAAAATACAGTTTCATCATTATTGAATTTAAATCTTGATTATAACATTAGTTTTCACCATGTAAATACACCAATTGAAAGTGTGGAGTGGGCAGCCTTGAGCATATGTGGCTCAATTGACGGAGACCAAAGGTGGTGCCTCGTTTGATTCCTTACTCCAGCAGGGGATGTCAATATGTCACACACCATAAACCAGGTAGGAGGTCCATAAAGTGCTCATTTAAGAGTTGGAAATTAAATTGGGGAGGTTAGAGTTTTTGAAATATTTTTCAATAAATTTTCCTTGAAAGACAAATGGAATTGGCATCTGATCCAAGATGTTTCATATTTTTTTGGAATTTTTTGGAATTAGTTATGATTTTTGAAGTTGAAATGCAACAATCATTGAAAGCATCTACCTCATGACATGTACACTACTTGTACATTGTTGATGCAATGAGAAAGCAAAATGTACCATAGTGTATCTTTCAAGAGGTGGACGCTTTTAGAGCCCGAATACTTTATGGAACTCCTACCTTAGTGGATGAAGATCTTGTGATTGTGAGAATCAATGGCCTTCTTACATTCGGTTGCTTTACAATTCATTGTCCACGTGCCTTATTTTAACTCCTAAATGCCAAATTCAAGTCTTTTTTGAGCTTTTTGGAATTTGCTCTAAATTGAACAAAATGTCAATATTTTAACCCCTAAATCGGCCCAAGGCCTGTTTTGAGCCTCTTGGAATTTGCTCTAAATTGAATAAAAAGACAACATTTTGATAAGTTGAATCAATTCTTTTTGAGTTGTAATCGTATAAATTCAAACTAGACATGTTAGAGATCACATAGGAAAAGAAAACACAACAATATCATGTAAGGATTGAAAGATTATAATGTTTGATCATCAGAGTGTTAAAACTATGAAAATCTTTGAGTTCTCTTTTTGCAAGTCAAATCTAAAAAATTCAAGACCAAAAAGATATGAGGTTGAAGGGCCTAACAAATATAACCCCAATCAATTTATGACTTCTCAAAATCTACTCTACAATTTTTTTAAATGAATTTCTTGTCTGATTTTTCCTCTAAGATCTAGTGTATTTGAGGCTCATTTCCAAGAGCTTTCAATACTACAAAAAGTCAAGATTGCAATGAAAGATTGCAATGGGTATCTTTGCACAAAATCTTAAATAGAAAAAAACATAATCATTCATTTTCAAAATCGGATTTTTGATGCTAAAATCGGACTTCAAAAAGAATCTTTCAAAAATATAAACTACTAAAAATAGCAATTTGGTAAGGTTTTATTTAACTTCAAAGTTTTTATGACACCACATTTGGGTGCCGTGGGCATTTAGGGGTTAATAAGTTTTATAAAAAAAAAATTGAATTCCAATTGACTAATTCAAACTAGATGTGTTAGAGATCACATGGGAAGAGAAAACATGACAATATCACTAATAGATTAAAAGATTATAATGTTTGATCATGAGGGTGTTAAATCTGTAAAAGTGATTTGAATTCTTTCAATATTCTTCTACATTTCAAATTTAAAAAAAACTGGTATTCAAAAAAATATGAGGTTAAATGGCATAACATGCATAATCCCAATCAATTTACGGCTTTTCAAAATCTACTCCACAATTATTTAAAATGAATTTCTAATGTGATTTTTTCTCCAACATCTAGTATATTTGAGACTCATTTTTAAGAGCCCTCAATACTAAAAAAATCAAGATTTGCAATGGACATCCTTGTACAAAATCAAGAATAGAAAAATCATAATCATTCATTTTTGTAATCGGGTATTTGATGCTAAAACTAGACATCAAAAAGATTTAAAAAAATACAAATGACTAAAAATAGGACTTAGTCAGATTTTATTAACTTCAAAGTATTGTGAACACTGGAATTTGGTGCCTTGGGCACTTAGGGGTTGATTGAATGTAACAAATACATATTTTTTGTTTCCACATACATACTACAATAATGAAAGATGTGACAAAAACTTATTTTTCCACTTTGGTAATGGGGCCTTAACCCCTAAAGAACCAAGCTGCGTTTTTTGGCAACATAGCAATTTTGGGCAGCTCACTACGAATGGAGTTTTTATTTTTTTTCTTTGAAAATTTTACACAACATGTGCCCGAGGAGTAGCTTTAAGGCCCAACAATTTCATACCTTTTGACTTCATGGTTAAAAAGTTATTGCATGATATGTGATTTTCATTGCTCGGCGGGCAGCCCGGGCAGCTCAGAAAACTTCTTTAAATAATTTCAAAAAAAAAAAATTGAAATTGAAATTGGTTCTTTAGATTTATATAGAAGTGTGAAGCTTTGAATCATTCAATTTGGATCAATGAGTCAAAAGTTATGAAGAGTTGAAGTTTGTGGGTAGGTATGGAGTCTCTCAAAACCATACCTACCCACAAACTTCAACTCCTCATAACTTTTGACTCATTGATCCAAATTGAATGATTCAAAGCTTCACACTTCTATATAAATCTAAAGAACCAATTTCAATTTTTATTTTTATTTTTTGAAATTATTTAAAGAAGTTTTCTGAGCTGCCCGGGCTGCCCGCCGAGCAATGAAAATCACATATCATGCAATAACTTTTTAACCATGAAGTCAAAAGGTATGAAAATTGTTGGGCCTTAAAGCTACTCCTTGGGCGCATATTGTGTGAAATTTTCAAAGAAAAAAAATAAAAACTCCACTCATAGTGAGCTGCCCAAAATCACTATGTTGCCAAAAAACGCAGTTTTTACATTTAGGGGTTAAATTGAGATGTCTAAAGAGGCTAGTGCCCAATACGTTATGTGGTACCAAGCTCCAAAATCAAGAGCACCTAGGTGCTCTTTCTCTTGCATGGTGCTCTTTATAGTGCTTTCTTTAGTGCTAGAATACTACTATTATACTACAATGAAATGGTTATTTAGTACTCTATATAAGTGGATAATTAGCTAGCATGAGAATTAGGATGCTCAATTTAACAATTCCACCATTGCACACCACAAATGCTACAATGCCACAACTACAATGGGTGTTGAATAGCATGTCCTTGTCATAAATAGTTTAGATCATAACAAATAACCATTTCCATACAATAGAGTTAATCGTAAAGTTATCCTGTGTTTGCGAACTTTTGTCAGAGGAAGGTTTAACTAAGAATAGAACAAAACAAACACGGCACCAAACTCAATCAAACCTGAGTTTGGGTGCTCCAAGGAATTTGGTCCTGTGTTTTTTCCAAACTCCGGCTCCTGGTCCCGCCCCTTGCATGCACTTTATGATTAACTCTAATGAAGCTTATATAAAAATCATGTAACATGTCATTGAAAAGAAGAAGAAATGCTCAACATAAATCCATGATATATATAGGAAGAGTTTCAATCAATTATTATAAATTTTCAAAAATAATCTTTAGATTTCTTTAGGTTATAGGATTAACACTTTTAGGTTAAGGGCCACCTGCCATGTGAGTCGGGCCGGTGGGTTCCGTTCTAATTCAAGCAACAAGACAAACAAGCTTCACCGATTGTCTTGCTAGGGTGGGCAAGCGAGAAAGAAGGAGTTGAAGCTTCACTGATCATTGGTGGACATTCCCATTGGTGGAGGCTATTTATGTTGAGAGAATCTAACACGTGTGGCTTTCTAATTGTATCCCTCTCCACCCACCGGGTCCACATGGAAGGACACAAACTTTTAATCAACTGTAAAACCCCGGTGAAGTTCCCCCGGTCACCGATACATGGCAGGAGGCCCTAAGTACCTTGGGTGAGGCCGGGGTGAACTGACCCCCTCGCTTGGCCCTGCGGGCCGACCCTATTTTCCGCACAAATTTTTTTTTGCAAATTTTGAATTCATATTTGGGATCAGAGACCCCTTGTTAGTTTAATTAGGTCAATAATATTTCCTGAATCAGCCCAAAATAGGGGGCTTTTTTTTACATGCGCCCTTGGTAAGGCCGAGCGAGGGGGTCAGTTCACCCAGGCCCTTGGGTGATGCAGGTCGGTTCCAGACTACAGTGCTGCTGTAGCGCCCGCGGCAGTCTGGAGGGACGCCAAGCGGCAAGTAGCGTCTCCCAAACTGCCGCCGGCTGCTAGAGCTAGTGCGAGCTTTACACATGAAATAAGCCTGGCGTGTGTACGAGCGCTGAGGTCCAAATGGGCCAGTGAGTACCCTTTACAAATATATACGGAATATATATAAATAATGCGCTGCACAGGAGCCAGGAACAGTAAGTGCACCACTCCCTTGCAAATGAATATAGAATGAACATACCAGGGGTGCCAGCTAAAGCATCGCCTATAATACAGTAGATAATCACTGACCCGTATCTCACCCAATAATACCCGAGACAGACAGACAGTGAGTCCGTCCGGTGAGTGATTCTACTAAAAATTTCCCATTTCAAACTCATTTCGGAGTCAGATTCTGATGAAGCCCGTTGCAAGAGATTGACGTCGCTAATGTTAGCAGTCTTGAACATTCCATTGCCCTTTGATGGTTCTGAATGCTCACACCAGGTACTTCGGCTTGTGTCTTTATTCTGCTAGGCTGGTTGTACCGGCCATGAGATTCATCACGACGAGGTATGAGCACCTATAATTATCACTCAAAACAACTGAGGTTACTGAGCATCTTTACTATACTAAGGGTACGTTCGCACTTGCTGTTAATTAAAATTTTGGTGTCATTACAGGGGGGTTGTCAGACACAATGTCCCACTGAGCCTCTTTCGGGGGCAGGGCTGGGATGTGGGCAAGTCAGGGGCTGCTCCACAGCCCTCTGAGGACCCCACATTCTGCTTTTAATTTTGGTTTATAATTGATTTTTCCAACAAAGTAGAATAGAATGAACTAGTACACAAGATTTTCAATAAGAAAATTGAACCAATGATGTGGATCCTGTGCCACATATTTCATTCTTGTCACATATTCATTTACACCTTGTAGCCAATTTTGTGTTGAAGTAGGAGAGGAAAGAAGCTCTTTATACTAGTGGATTAGTGGTAGGTGAAACAAACCATGTGGGATATGTGAATTAGGACAAAAAAGAGCTCCTCCACTCATGGTTAAGTGGAAACGCAGGAATTGTGATAAAAGTCAAATTTTAAACCTCATTTAGACATAGTAGACTATATTTCTCAAAAAAACTTCAAACCAAGAAAAGTTGGGGAATCAAGTACACTTTTATCTCCAAAAATCCGTTTGAGATTTCGATACTCCACCTAAAACTTTTGAACAAATTTCAAAGGTGGTGTTTGAAAATGTCCCTTCCACCCCACCCACCCCACCCCCTTTAGAATTTGTCTACAACTCTTACATGAGGCTTCAAAATCTCAAGCGGATTTTAGGGATAAATGTTAGCTTGCTTCTCCCACTTCTTCTAGTTCAATTTTGTTTTTAAGGAGATTTTAGAGTACTGTACTGACTTCTACTAAAATCCTACAAGAGTTTGGTAGTTTCTTTATACAAACAATGTGCAATTGCATATTCAATCACATGTACACATAATTACTTTATGAAAATTTAAGTAGTGATGTTTTTATTGTCAACCCTCCATTGTAAATATTTGTTTCATATATATGTGTAATGCATAAGTTTTGTCAACCACAACAAACTTTCATTCAAGCAATGAAAAAAATTGTACTTTTCAAGTTCTTAAAATTTATGTGTTTTTTAATTGATTTGACAAATACTAATCATGAAAGATATTAAAAGCTTGATATGAATATTTTCTAATCATAAATTTGAACATCAAACAAAGTAAGAATGTCAGAAAGGTTGTACAATATTATATACTATTAATAGCACATGTAGGCTTGGTTTGAATTGACTTTTGGCATTTGGGAAATAAATTCCATTTAATTTGCTGTAAGTTTAGAAAAAATAAATGAATTTTTAAAACTAATTAAATAAAGAATGTTTTCAGAATGTAAGCAATGATGAGCTCTAAAATTACATTGGATTGAGTACTTTGGAAGAAAATAACCGAGGACAATGGTGTTCAGTTCTATAAACATGTCCCTTCCAATCCCTCTTTGTAAATTCTCCACCACTAACATTGTACCATATTCAACACTTTTCAATTTTGTTTATAGAAAATGAAGCCATTCATAGTTACATCTCAAATTTTCCTCCCCCCTTGTTTCATTGTTATTTCAACTTTTGGTGCAATACTATACTTTTTCAAAGTAATTTTACAACTAAAAATCAGTCTAATGTTATTTGAAACACTGATGGAATATTTTACCATGTTTACCTAATGGTTAAATGTATAAAAAAAAGTTAAATTGTTTTAACAACATGTCATCAATAGACAATTAAATTTGAAATTAATACATATTTCATACCTTCTCATAAGAAGTTACATTTCTTGTAAGATACCCTCTATGTGATAAGAGCTCTGACATGCTTTGACGTCCTACTAAACCAAAGGGTTATTGTGTGTACAATACCATCTTCATACAAACCTAGTAAATAAATAAATAAGTATTTGCATCACATCCCAATATTCAAACCCAATATAATTAGTTTGAGAGAGGAAATAGTCTCCTTTTGCATTCTCAGGTAATTGGAATTTTGGATATTGACAAGTTTCTTTTATCATCATAAATCTATCAACAAGTGCTTGCAATACATGAAGGGCTAAACAATTGGCATAAGATATCCACCAACATTTTCAAAATCCCAATGTTGTTTTAATATAGAATATCAACATGGATTGAAAGGCATGAATTGTGAAAGGGTGTCATTCCCCCATTAAAACCCCAAAGAGCTCTTTGTTTTAGAAGTTGGGAGCAATTTTACTGCAAAAAGTTAAAATTTGACAACATTCTTGAACTAAAATTTAAACATTTTAACTTGAAAGCATGAATCAATTAAAATAGAACAAGCACTTACAAGCACACAATGAAGTGATTATGTTTTTAATTTTGAAGTCTTGAAAAACTCTTGTAGAATATGATTTCAAAGAATTCAACCATGAATAATTGTTGAATCAATATTCTACTCCACCATATTGAAAATGTTGAAACAATACCTTCGAATAATTATTGATTCAATATTCCTACACCACCATATTTGAATTATTGAAACAATACCTTTGAATTACAACATTGATTCAATATAACTTGGGACATTGTTGAGACAACCTTAATGGCTACTTTGTGTTTGTCATGTTGTTTCAATAATGATGAAATATTGATTTAAAGTTCTTAAGAATTTGAGATGTAACTAGAAACGCAAGAATTGTGTTCAAAGTTGAATTTTAGACTTCATTTGGACGTAATATAATAGCTTCCTTAAAAAAAATTGAACTAGAAGAAGTAGGAGAAGCAAGCTAACATTTATCCCTAAAATCCGCTTGAGATTTTGAAGCCTCATGTAAGAGTTGTAGACAAATTCTAAAGGGGGTGGGGTGGGTGGGGTGGAAGGGACATTTTCAAACACCACCTTTGAAATTTGTTCAAAAGTTTTAGGTGGAGTATCGAAATCTCAAACGGATTTTTGGAGATAAAAGTGTACTTGATTCCCCAACTTTTCTTGGTTTGAAGTTTTTTTGAGAAATATAGTCTACTATGTCTAAATGAGGTTTAAAATTTGACTTTTATCACAATTCCTGCGTTTCCACTTAACCATGAGTGGAGGAGCTCTTTTTTGTCCTAATTCACATATCCCACATGGTTTGTTTCACCTACCACTAATCCACTAGTATAAAGAGCTTCTTTCCTCTCCTACTTCAACACAAAATTGGCTACAAGGTGTAAATGAATATGTGACAAGAATGAAATATGTGGCACAGGATCCACATCATTGGTTCAATTTTCTTATTGAAAATCTTGTGTACTAGTTCATTCTATTCTACTTTGTTGGAAAAATCAATTATAAACCAAAATTAAAAGCAGAATGTGGGGTCCTCAGAGGGCTGTGGAGCAGCCCCTGACTTGCCCACATCCCAGCCCTGCCCCCGAAAGAGGCTCAGTGGGACATTGTGTCTGACAACCCCCCTGTAATGACACCAAAATTTTAATTAACAGCAAGTGCGAACGTACCCTAACACACAGAAAGGAATTTTAATGGATCTCATTGAAAGGGGATTCCAACGCACTTTTTTTTTTTCTTGAAACGATTCCAACGCACTTTAGCATGCATTATTTGGACACCAAATGATTAAGTTGTGAATTTTTAAATATTCGTTTCTTGATTTACCTAAAAACAACACTAGGTTCTTATAGACTCTTGTGTTTTGATTGTGTATATCTTGTGTAAGCAATATTTTGAGTTAATCGTATAGTTCATCATGTGTTTGTAATCGGGTGTCAAAGGACGGTTTAACTAAGAATAGTATTAAAAAAAATAGCACCAAACTCCACCAGACCTCAATTTGGTGTTCCAAAGAGTTTCGTCCTACGCTTTTCTCAAACTCCAGCTCTTGGTCCCACATTGCATACACTTTACGATTAACGCTCATGTATTTAGACTATTTGAACCAAGATTTGAACACCAATTTAGATTCATTGAAACCAAAATCACTCAAAAATGACAAACATGAGGATCATCACATGACCAATTAATCAACCACCTTTACAGTGGTGGTAAATGTCCCATTCATCATTTAGTACATTGTTGTGATGAAGCTTTTGTTGTTTGTTCTAGAACTAGTCAAAAGAAAGAGCAATTAAAATTTCAAAATGACCAAAACAATTTCCGCAGTTAATATTTAAAATATTTCACATTTTTTTGAAGACATTGAAAAACTAGCATGAAAATTTAGCTATGATGCAAGTTTAAGAATATATGAAACCTAGTTTTGAAGGTTATAGAATTTTTCACTAAGTTGGAGAGAGAGTAGGAAATCAATCATCTAATCTCTTTCCTAAATCCAATGTTTGTAGTATGAATTACTTCATTGGAAGTCAATACTTCTCCAAACATTCAAGTTAGGGCAGTATATTCCGTCTAAGGTAGAAGCATCTAAAATTGTTCTTTTTTGGCCCCTATTAGGGGAGTATTCATAATGATGAATTCTTTTCTTAAAATGTTTGCCACCTCAAGAGAATATCACCCTCCAAGTTGCTTAATAATTTCCTTGACATTTACACAATATAGACTTTGTTGCCGCATAAGAAAAAAAATGCACTCCACATCATTGGGCCTTCTTGGAGACTTGAGACCTCTCATTTCATTATATCAAACCATCTTTTAAGAACTTCTCGATTTCAACCAATCAAAACCTTTAAAAACTTGGCCCCCTCACCTTTGGATTCAATGCAAACCAAGCATGAGGAATAAGGTTAGAACATCACCATTGTAACCCGCCCTAATTGGCATGCCATATAGGCTTCCAATTAGCAAATTCACGGTCGAGTCTATAATAGTGTAATGAGCCTCTTGCAGAAGTAAAGCCCAGGGTGAATGCGGAAAAAAAAGACCCCCTATTTTGTGCCATGTTTATTCAATTGTTAACATCTCTTGCAATGAATTTAGGGCCTCTGATTGCAAATATTAACTCAGAATTTGCAAATTTTATCATGCATCACAAATTAAAAAAGTTCTTGCGAATTCCCCAGGAATAAAACGAGGGGGGTGAAAAACGGCCTCCTCAAGCGGCTCATTGAACTACTAAGGTAGGCATCCCAAATGCGCCACTGACCTTAAAGCGCCATCTTCAGTGTGTGTACATCTCCAAAATCAGTTATGTACCTCTGTGAAAGAAACGCTTTTAGAACCAAACTTTGTTCCTTCATAACTTTTGCATACAATATCCAAATGTTGCGTTCTTTGGTGCGTTGGAACCTCCTTTCCCTTGCCAATAAGAATATATAAGAATTTGAACAGTCTAATAGTAGTAATTAGGCAGAGTAGCAATTAGTGGCGGTTTTGGGATACCTACCTTATAGATTCAATCCAAACTCACGGTGGTGACTTTGTAATGCAGACAACGCCGGCCCCCACTGTGACAATGTCACGGTGACACGGGAAGCAAGCTCAGTAAGTGCTGCCAGCCCCTGAATTTTGCCAAGATTATCCTGAATTCTCTCTGGGATCTCTTGCCCAAGCTCTCCCATTGGAAATCTGACAACGACCACAAAACAAAGACCATGATTCTCCGCTTTGGTGACTCAGTGAAGAATTGTCCGGGCTCTGAAAGCCAATGCGGATGGAACTGAATTTGACGAAAGAGGCTAGAAGGCGTCGTGGTTGTGTCCGTTTAACACCGCTCTCCTAGCGTCCCGGGCCCCTAGCCCTTGCAACAGTGGCGATGCTCTTACGCCGAATGTGACGAGTTCAGTTCCTGAGTGGGGCTTGCCGCGTGCTTCAAATTGCTCTCGCCACAGTGAGTACTGCTGATTGTGGGCGCCTGCGATGAGAGAACCGGGAAGGTAAGTTACAGTGAAAGCTGGCTTGATGCCTGTTTTGCTAACTCTGATGGAATCATTATCACTCAATCCCAATTTACTGGTAGCAAGTCTAAAGATCAAACTGGGGCTCCCTTGGAGAAGGGTGAAGGCGCCCTGGGTTCCGCAAAAGGCTGAAGAGTTGACTATAGTAGACACACGTACAGTATAGCGTATTTGAACTCCTTTCATTGCAAGTCAGCCCACCTGTTCATTCTCTACATTTCTTCCTAAAGTAGCAAACATTTGATGAAGGAAACTGTTTGCAGTGTACAGTCAGGTCCAGCTGAATTACAAATTTTTTGGATCCTCCTGAGATTAGGAGAACTCTGGGAGGCCTATGTGCGCTAAAAAATAAATGGAATTGCAAATTGCATTGGAATCACACTGAAGTTTACTTTATCATCATTACAAACACACATATGTAATTGAAAATCATACAAAGAGTTTGATGTTTTCTATACACTATGTACGATCTAGTGTTGCCAACATTTGTGAAAATTACAACTTGTGTTCAATGGTACATATAAGAAATGAACCTTCACAATTGTTTTAGAGATACTTAATGTCATAGCACTTGAACTGCTTGCATGATTTCTTGCTTGTTCTTCACCCAAATGCAAAAATTCCTTGACTATCTTCCAAAGGTTCTCTATGAAATGGTAGATAGTGTCTAAAAGAATCCAAATTGTTGTATGATTTTAAATTGTTCATTTTTCACTTGCTAGGAAGTTGAAGTGCACTTCATTGCAGTTCCAATGCAATTTGCAATTTCAAAATTGGTTCATTTTTTAGCAGGCTAGAGCTTCCTAAAGTTGGTGAACTTTCTAGTGAAAATTGACTGAAAAATTTGTAATTCAGTACATGGATGGATGTAGCTCCAATGAAGGTCTTGAACTACCCATATCTTGCAATATTTAACCCCGAAAGGACGTTGCAGGCCATAGTGGTCTCTGGATGACTTCATTGTTAACTATAGAAAAAGAGAATGCACTCAATGGTCCAATAACTATAGATTTTTTTTGACACAAATGAAATAGAGTTTCATTGCAAAAGGCAAATAAGGTAGGAGATGCTAGTTCTGCCCACGCTCCAAGAACTACTCCTACAAGTGTATCTTGAATTGTCACTGTAGGAATGAAAAATGACCCATTGATGAATTGGTGCCATTTTGGGATTCTCATTGCACAATTTTAGAAATGGTTTGGAATTGAGTTTGATTTGGAAGTAGTCAAAATTACAATGCACATAATGTGAAGTTATAAATGGTGGAAGACTTTGTGTCATCCTAGGCAATTACATGCACCATGTTGTTGCAATTTAAGGTTAGCACACCTCCGTTTTTGAACTCCATTTGCAACGTTAAAGGACAAGTGTTTGACATTTAATGGTTGTACCAATGGACTCAAATAGTGCCTTGTTATTGTGATCTTTAGAAAATCAGATCTAATCCATTTTAACTCTAAAAATTAGGAATCAAATTGTGATGAAGGTGTCTCCTTCTTTTTTTTCTCTAAATTTTTTTAGAAAAATGCTTTGATCAACATAGAAGACATCCTAAGCCAAAATGCCCTTAAGTGGGAGGTTCCTTCACTTCCTACCTTACAAAGCCTACCAACCACATGTGTCCTGGCAAGAAAGAACCAAAGCTACAACTACAGCCCACTTGATACAACACACGGGAGCGGATGGACAATGGGCAAGGTACACTAAAAAATTGTAAATAATCATATAATTTTGGTGACTATCTTGGTCATGTGGGGCCGCGTTTTTAGAGGGTAATTCTCCTTGATATAAGTATATAGAAATACATATGAGTAGGAAGAGGAGGATTGACCCCCTCACTGTCTTGCAAGCCAAGGGTTAATGTAAAAAGTTTGCCCCCAATTTTGTGCGGTGATGATTTTGCATTTCATCATCTTCTACCTAATTAAGAGCCTTTGATTCCAAATATAAATTTAAAATTTTAAAATTTTATTATAGATGGAAAATAAAATTCTAGTATTTTTCCAGGGATAAACCATAGGGGCAATGAAAGGGTCAATCCTCCCTAGACATGTAAATAGAAGTGTGAGGAAAAAAGGTTTGAAAGACTTATGTAAATGAAATGTCTGTCGAGAATGGTTGATTCTCTAAGTAGAGGTACACACAAGGTGTTGCCAAAGACCTTTTTTAGTATAAAAGATGTTTGATGTAAAACTTGTTATTAGTCATTTTTGAAATAGAGGCATTAGAATACAAGGATATTTGAATTTGCCTCTCAATACACTAAATATCACATCATATTTATATATCTTAATTGTATAAAGATTCTACTTAGAGTGTTTGTATGATATCCTTAGATAATTTGGACCAGTAAGATAAGTAGCTTTGCTTGATATTGTTTGTGAAGTGCTTCATATTGATAAAAAAATATTTTTATAAATCAAAACAATAAAAATAAAAATAGAATGATGCAATTTTTTTCCTTTACATATAAAATTTAATAATGATATTATTGATCACCCAAATATAGATTTTATTTTACTTGAGTATCTCTTTGATAGCAATAATAAAAAAGGAAAAATTTAGATCAAATTTTACCATTTAAGCTTTCTTGATTGTTTATATAATCTTTGATTAATGATTTATATTTTAATTAGTAAAAAATACACTCTTATTCCACTCTTTTTATACATTATTCAATATAAATCCATTCATTAGGAAAAAAAATGGGGCCTCAAGACAGTTGTATAACTCTAAACGAATAATGCAAATACATGAAATTTAAAAAATAATATTACAAAAGACTAGAATTGCAATTGGATGTGACACCTCAAATGATTTGGCAAATTTTAATTTATATATATATATATATATATATATATATATATTAAAAATATTTTTATTTTTTATATTTGCATTGTTGTCCAAAGTCAAACAGCCCTTGTGAGGCCTATTTTTTTTACTAATGGAGTAATGGAGTGATTTGTAATATCATATATAATCACCAAGATGGTTTGTTAAACGATTAACCCCTAAAGGCCCAAAGTCCCCTCTGGGGACACTTGGGATTTTGGGCAGGCTCGTGCGACCTGAAATTTCGACCTAATTTTTTGAAACTTTTTTTGAAGATAGGAAATCACATTAGCTTTCCAAAAATATAATTTTTTTTTCAATCGGTGCCTGGGAAAAAAAGTTATGCCGCCCGAAGTCAAAAAAGCAGTTTGCCGGGCAGAAAAAAAAAACTTTAAAAAATTGAATTTTTTTTTTGATTTTTTTTCTCAAAGATCATGTTTTTGTCTATATTTGAAGCTTTGATTCATTCTATTTGGACTCAGAATGAGAAAGTTATGGACAATCTTGTTTTTCGGGCAATCTAAGCGTCTTCTTCAAAAAACAACTTATAAAATTCATTTTTGAATGCAATTTTCAAAAAAATTCAATTTTTTTTTTTGAAAAGGTTAAGTTTGTTTGCAAGAACAATCCCACCGTTGGGATTATGGTTTTTTAATTCCATCTAAGAGCTATTGAAGATTTAGTGTTTTGTTCAATTTTGGACCTACTTCTACTTAACAATTTTTTTATATGTGAAAATCGAGTTTTAACATTTTGAAATTTTTTTCCCCGACTCTCAACTTGAATGTCCAACATAAAAAATTTTAATTTTATGGTGTGTAGTGCAAAAAAATCCACAAATGGCCGTCAAAGTCATCTGAAATTGCAATCCAGAGTTCAAAAAAACTTCTTTTTCCAACTTCAAACGCTAATATCTTCCAATCCGTACGGTCAAACTTCATGAAATTTTTGCCACATGATCTAAGACAAGTGAAGTACTAGATCCTATTGTTAGATTCTAAAAAAAAGTATTTTTTTGGTTTAGAAAGTGATCACAGCAGAAATGGCAGTTTTCAGTGGTTTCGGAGCCAGAAAATGCCTTGGGCCTTTAAGGGTTAAACAATAGAAGTATTGCAATTCTGGAGGTTGTATTTTGGATTTATAAAATTTACACCTTGTAAGATTTTAAATTTGTCCAAAATAAATCCTAAATCCACTAAATCAATTACATGTCTCCAAATCATTGAGACCTCTATAATAGTCACGTCTTCTAATAAATCAAAGTTTATATGTATTTGTACAAACAAATTGTTTATCTATAGAGACAAAATGGCTTAATTTTTTATTTAAATATAAAATTGGAATAATTCAAAAATTGGTATTATGTCTTAAGTACACATACAACATATTTATAATATTTTTATATCTACATTTATATTTATCTTAAACCAATTTAAATTTTAGTAGTAGGAACAATTTCTTTTAAGTCCAAAATAATAAAAGAAAAATTTGATTAAATAATTTAAATTTGAAATCTTACAAGGTGTGAAATCTTACAAGGTAAAATTTTTAAAAATTAAGTGTTTTACACATAAAAATTCCTTATTGTCATTATAATAAAGGTCTAAGAGTTTGCTAGCTTTGCTACACACCTTCAAATACTACTAGAAATTGGACCTTTTTTTAATATATTAACTTGCTTAGTAGGTCATAGAAATTAGCATTTTATATTTTCCATCTACAAAGGGTTCTTTAGAATATTAAAGTGACAAAATTTTGGTGAATTTTTAATTTAGATGATACAAATAATTGCTTTATTATTATTTTCAACATTAGATGATTTGTCAGCAATGCACCATCTATGTATCAATTACAAATAAGGTAAATATATTCAAAAGCAATACTTTTAGAAACACAACATTTTTGTCTTAAAATCCTATATTTAAAGCCAAAAAATGTAAAACAACTATATGTAGTGTTGATTTTGGATGTAGTGTTGGCTTTGCCTATTCTTATCTTACTATGAGTTGATAGAAAAAGAATAAAGTTTGTAAGCCCTTCACTTTACAACTATTAAAGACAAGGTAACATTAAAGAGACTTACAAATATTATTTGAAAAATTATTAATAAAGGAGAGCAAGCTAAAATTGCTCATATTCTAGAAACATCTTTTCTATACATCTACATTGTAGTAATATTAGATTCATCAATATATGGGTAGCAAACTTTTAAAATTGGGGACAATTTTCAAACTACATATAAATTGGAATTTTGAATATTACAAAACTACTCTACAAGATACAAAGTATAAATTAAAATCATTTAGAAATGAATTCCAATATGTAATCTAAAGAAAATTGTTGAAATTTTGTTTTATCAAATACAATCTTTAAAAAGGGAGATCAATCTTGAGAAAGAAACTTTATAGAATCCATCGTAGCTTCAACACTAATTTGTTCTAAATTAAACATTTTTTAAAAGTGTAAGGACTAGGTGATAGTTCAAATTTTCAAAAAAGTAAAGCCATGTGTTGTAAAGTGCAACTTCAAAAGATAATCTAAAGACAACTATCAAATAAAAATTAGAAAGTACAATTGATCCATAATACAAATATATATTGTAGGAGCTTCTATTGTATTAACGAATATTTATATAAAAAATTGAAACCAAAAATCAGTTTTCCAAAAACAAATTTTGGAGAGAGTATTAGTGATTTTCACAAAAACTTTAAAAAAAATAAAACTTAATTACAATGATTTTCAAAGAGATTTCTATTTGTACTTACTACTTGAATTCATTTGCAATGGCCATTGCTTCAATTAGAAAAGTTAGGTCTTGAAAAGAAACATATTTGTGCTATTTGAACTATAATTTTTTTTTGCAAATTTGAATCTTAAGAATGTACACCATAAAAATGTTAGGTAGTAAATACAAAAATCTATCAACTTTTGGATGAATAAAAACAATTTTATATGTACATGAAATATATAAACAATCATTCATGTTCAAAATGTCTAGTCATTAAGGGATATATCTCCTATAGGATGTAGATCCTTGTTTTTTAATGGGAAATGAATTATTAGGACATCCAAATGGTAAGTTCTAGAAGGACAACAACAATGTGGAATTGATGACAATTTTTGATGATGAATGGATCTAATTAAGGTACTGTAGAGCTACTAGCTTTGGTTATTAGTAGTGCCTACCACTTTTGATTACTACATTAGGGGAGATTTGAGGGCAAGGGAGTGTCGTTTCAAGCCTGCTCTCCTTGCTGGGATTAGTCAAAGTATTTTAATAATAATTTTTTGAATATATATATATATATATGTAATTTCTGACGTGGCACTCTCTCAGCCACGTCCGATTACAGTTCCCAAGCTTTCCTAGAATTCCCACAATTTGAAAAAGCTTGTAGTCTTGTTTTGCCCCCGACTCTCTTCTAATGCTTTGATTGCATAGTGACAAAAGACACATTTTGCCAATTAATTATTTCATTCCAAAATGACTAAACTAATTAAAAATACATTTTGTACTCCTCCATGTTCTTATTTTTTTAATGCTATTGTGATTGCAATCAATATGGGATATCAACATTGTAGCAATACATGTGTGTATATATATATGTTATATTGTATTACAGATATTATATACCATATATTGTATGTCTTTTGTGTTTTGTAGATTGTAATGTAAACCCTAATGTCGATGACCAAAGTGGCCAAGGACGATGCTATCAATGGCTACATTTTTCTCATTCAACGGCATTGGAGGGAGGGGGAGTTTTTTCGATCCTTTTGCAATCCAATATGAGTGTTCATCAACAACTGATTCAAAAAAACTCATTATCAACGACAAGGGGACACTTTCTTCATTGAAGATCTGACAATTGGAATTTTTTGGAGTTGAGGGGGACCAATGTGGTGGCAAGTGCTTGCCACTTTCAAGAAGATAGTAAGGAAATATATATTTGTTAAAGTTCCTTTTGATTTAACCTCTTGCTTATATAATGTTTTGATACTATGAATATCTTTTGTTAAAGTGCATCAAATGGATTTTCTTATTTGGTACAAGTATTCACCATTCATAGCTTCACGCATACTTTACCTTTGAGAAAACACATTGCGCTTCTAAAATTTATGCACCTACTTGCATTTCATTATATTCTCTTGCATATCTCATTGCCACAAAGCTTGCATATAACTTTTGAGGACTTGGTCAAAGCAAGGCTAGTGGAACTCTCTAACAAACACATCAGTATACCCTAAAGGACACACCTATGACCATTGATTTCAAGACTCACTACCTATGACTTTGTTTGTTGCAATTTTGCAACAAAATATGAATGAAAAAATTTGTATTTATTTTTCAGACATGAAGACATATGTCTTCTATAAGTTGTAAAAATTTTAGTGCTAGGGAAAAAAAATTGAAATTTTTGTGAATTTCTCAAGAAAAAAATGAAGAAAATGCATTTCAAATATGAAACATACTAAAAAAATCTGAAATTTTCACCATAGATGTATATTATAGTTTATACATCACAATATAAACCAAAGTTATCGTGTCACTCTTAATATTAGACAATCAACCAACCATGGTTATAGGCCCAAAGTTCATACTGCTATAAATGATTGAAATTTATGAATTTTTGGAGATTTCCAATTAGGTAGAAACTACACTTGATGATATTTGTTTCATTAGTTGGACTCAAATTCAAACATTATGATTTTTATGGTTAAAATTCACATCAAGAGTAAGTAGCAAGAAATGGCCAAAATTCACTACAACCATGATCTATGGATTTAACATCTTTTTCTTTTGAAAAGCCAATAATACCATAATGAGGGAATTAACAATCAACCATTCACTAAAAAATGTACTCAAACAACTTCCAAAAAACAATTGGGTGAAAATTCATTTTTTTTTTCCATCCTACAAACGTAGGTGAAGTCATATGTTGGAAAAACCCGTCTCTAGCATCCTTGAAGGATTAAAAAATGGTCTTTGGACTAAAATAGTCTGCTCTAAAAGTGATCATGACATAGAGGTACACTTTGCTTTCTTCAATGTACCAGCAATGTACATTTTAGAAGGTGGCTGCTTCTAGTGACCACTACATTTCAACTTCAAAAATTTGTAACTAATTCCACAAAGGTCCAAAAAATATGAAACCACTTGCATTAGATGCCAATTCCATTTTTCTTCTACCGAAGATTCACTGGAAATTGTTTCAAGGAGTTTAGCTTCCCTGGAAAGGCAATCAGCTCTTAAATGGTCGCAGACTACCTTAGCGTTATTAATTTACTCTTAGTGAACGTCCTTTAAGGGTTAACAATGGTCTCTGGACTCAGTAGCTTTATTAATAAGTTACTACTATTAGTGGATTGGGTCAGTCCAGGTGTAATTATCGCTTCCTGAACCCCTGTCGCCTGTCGACTTGAATATTACTTTCTCCGGTGTCGCAGGCCCCAGAAAAGACGTTGCTCCATGACGTGAAACTAATGCGGAGGCTTTAGTTATTACCGTAGCAGCTCCGCAACGGAGCCTCCATTGTCAACCGAATTGAATGAGAGAGACGTTTCCGGCTTTCCGCTTCGGAGTGCAGATCGATCATCAGCCTGGCTAATAACTTATTCTACAGTAAGTTAAAAAAAAAACAGCGTTCCAATTCACGTGTTATTATTATTGTAATTCCTGAAGCTGAGAGTCATGGCAGGCAAGCAAGCAATGTCAGACTGAATGGTCCAATTCAAGTTGTGCACTGCAGATCGATCAGTCCGTCTGGCAGACCGGAACTGAACGATGATAAGCTTAACTTAACTTAAGTTATGTTTTTCTCTCATCAAGAACCTGATCGAATTGAACTGAACTGAACTGAACTTACGCACACTGGCATCATCGATCACTGCGGTCCTATCAGCAGTTCAGTTCACTGCGGTACCCGAATTGGAGTGTCAGGAAAAGGGTTTGTAAGGACTGAGAGCAGGTGTTGAGTACGGGTGGATGCCTTCCTACGGATTGACATTCTGCTGCAATATTGTGTGAATGATTGTGTGCTGCAGGAATTCTTGCTCAACGTTCTGACTAACTGACACACGCGGGGCAATTGGGGATGCACTTGCAGGCAAGGGAGGAGGCCCATAAAGCGCGAATTTGACCCCTCCCGGATGGTGCAGACAGAATTGGCCTAAGCTTACATTTTCTGGATTTGTTAATTTCGTGCAAGAGGATGAGCTCATGACGTATTCAAGGATTTTAGGGCTTCTACAATATGTTGGGCATGGACTCCAATATGAAGAATATTCTAATTTTTGTTTTGAGTCATACTCAAGATTTTGCACTTGCCCAAGTGGCACATTATACATATTCTGGCATGTACAAGCTTGCTTGTTGTATCAGTTTGCACGGGATGTCAGATAGTGTATCCCGCATAGGCAAAGTGATTGCCTCAAGCAGTGACTTATAGTTGGGCTTTATCTTCAGAACAATAAAGGTTCATTGGATTTGAAACACTACAGTTTTTTAGTTTTTTTTTTAACAAATGGGAAACCCACTGCATTGAAGGAAACCAGAGAACAGTGGCCAAGGCACAACAATTGGACAAAAAGAGCCAAACAAACAGCCCAAAGAAGGAAACAAGAGCGCCACTAGACAAAGGAGCACTCCAGAGGGCGAACCTTGTTCCAAAACACCTCTTTATTTCCTCTCCTGCTAGCCAAGACAGAAAATTGAAGCCATACTCGCTCAAACCTAGAGTGAAACCTATCTGACAGTTGTGGGTGGTGGCACGTTCCACACTGCGCTTTGATTTGTGCCGCACGACCCGCGTCTAAGAGAGCATCCCACAAAGTCAAACACTACAGTTTTCAAGCAATAGATGATTGCTTAATTTTTTTAAGCATTTTCCATATCATAATTGCATTTGCCCATAGTGAGGCAGCAAGGGATTGCGACATTTTGCATGAGTTGAACTACAACATAGCTATAACAACCACCATAGCTATTTGAAGAGAAATTTATCTTTATTTTTAAAGTTCAATCTTTCAGGGAATAGTTGAAAAATCCTTGCTTCTTTGGTCTTTCAAAACTCCACTTGAGCTACAATTCTTCTTTTGTCTGGAAAAAAGTCCGATGTATGCAAGTCCACATTGGATTTGTAAAGAGACTTTCCTTCTTTGTTAGGATTTTTTTATCTCTTTGCGTCTTTACAAGCTGTCACATAATCTTATACTAAGGTACCCCCCCCTTCTCGATCAGTGACCCCTTCCCGACCTATAGGTGCACGTACTTTTGAGCTCGCATAGAATGCGATTTTTTTCATTTTCAAGGTTGGAACTAATAAATACATGACACATGTCCCAAGTTGTGAAAAGAATAGGAAATAATGATTAAGTAAAAAGTTATTGAATGATTGGAATTGGAAGAGTCTAGACATTGGCCATAGGTCCGGTGCACCTTTTGCCTTCCAAAATTCATAGTAATTTCAATTTAAGCGATAAAATTACCACTTTTTTTGCAATCCATGTCATTTCTATTGATGTACCTTTTAAAAATATTTGTTTTGCCTTCACTACTCCAGATCATTTCGGAATTCCTTATTTGGTCGGTTAGGGGGGGTTACCTTAGTCAGTGACATTAGTTCACATGTTTTGCTCCATCTTTTGAGGAATCTACATTACTATCCAACCAACACCAACAAATGACCATGCTTCTAACAATAAACCGCAATCTTATATTTCCTTGCATCTCATAAGAATCTTTGACTTCAATTGATATTGTTACTAAACAAACTATGAATCTTTCTTGGAAAATCATAGAACTTGTAGACCATTGGTCCAATAGTCTTGTGCCCATAAAAGGAAGGTTGAACAAAACAAAGTGTGAAATCTAATATAGCTTCATTTGATTAGAGATTTCACTATCATGCTCTATTTTATTCAAGTATTAAGTCCGTTAATTTCTCTATTTTTTACTCTAAATAGAAACTTTATAGATTTTTTCACCAAGTTTTTTTTTTAATGTTTTCAAATTACAACCGGGTTTTTTCCAGCTAACAATGAACTAACCGGTGGTTCTCCAAGAACATTGTTCCACATCCATACAAATCATGGAAAGCTAAGGTCTTGCGAGGCCCTCAAATTCGTCTAAATGTTCTTTTTCTCCTCTTTTTGTTTATTAATTTTTTTAATTTATTTTTTAATTTATTTTTTCAAAGAGACTTAATTTGTTTCCCCCCCCCAAACAAAAATGATATGACTTTCCTAATATATTTAATTACTACTGGACCGATTATTTTAAGTGGTTGGATATACTGCCGTATTTTGCAGACTTTGAGATCTGACAAACAATAATCTGAGATTAGCATGCTGATATTCCCTGAAAGCTCAGACAGTCTGTTTTGGTTTGGTTAGCCAGTCTTCACACACTTAAGTTGCTGCAGGCCGACTCGCAGCTCAAAAATCAGTCCAGGACTTTGGGGGGGACGAACAAGTAACCCCCTCTGAATGGGACAATGATCATCTGAGCTGACAGTTTAGAAACTTGGAATCTTCTTTTTGTTTCGGTTCAGCAGTTCATTTTTCAAATTTTCAAATTTTAATTTGTTTAAAAATCTCCAAAGAAAAAAATAGAGTTTATTATTGTTGTGAAGTGTCCCAGAGTTGGATTTGGAAGAAGCCATGCAAGCTTACACCTAACCTTGACTCATTTGTGTTGAAAGTAGAACCAAAAACCCAATGACGAAACCCAACATAGTGTAAGGCTAAGGCTTGGTGAGACAGGTTTTGTACTTGAATCTTGCAATGGAATCTCTCAATTTGAGCAAAGAAAAAAAAAGAAAAAGTAGGGCTTAGTGAGACATCCCTGCTGGATCTAGTCGGTGTCATTCAATGTCATTCAACTTATCTTCCTGAGTGTCTATCATCCACTTTTTTGCAGTGATTCAAGTATGCAAAATAAGGCAGTTGTGCGTTGAAGGGGAATCGCTCGATTAGTTCACGATCGATGCAGCAGGTACTTGAGAGTCCGCGCGCTTGTGGTTCGCGGTGCCTGCAGCAGCAAACTAGCTAGTATGAGAATTACTGTTCCATACCGTGCATACAAAGTCGTTTTCCCAAATTAAATCATTCATTCTTCACTTCGCGAGCGAGTCCCATTCAAGTTAAATGCACGCGTTAAACGAATCTGGAATATTAAGTAGGAGGAACCGACATCTCATTTCCCCCGGTCAATCTTCAGTATCATGTGAGATCATTTGAAGGTCTGGCAGACGGATGAAGGACAGCATGATCGGCGTGGGATCCAAGTGAAGTTCTTTCAAGTGTTGTGCAGGGGGCAGTTAAGTTAACTGATGAAGTTGTGAGTGTGTCTCAGTTGATCATTTTCAGATTCTAAGATAATGTCAAGCTGGCTGGCCCGGAATGCTTGTGATCCATGCTTGTGAACCTCTGTAGCTTTTGAGACTGCAAATGATAAGTTATTAGTGAAACCGAGAGCATTTCATCTGGTTTCAAAAGGGAGTATGGGAGGCTGACAGAACACCAATTTCGTTCGTAAATAGAATTTAAATTGTAAAATAGGTTTGATTTTTGTGGGAGCGAAAGGACCCTGTTTGATTTTAAAAGGTAGAGGAAATTTACAAATTCAATTGTGTCTAAATGAGGATCAGAAGATTTTTTTAGCACTGTATGGAGTACTCTGAATTACAAGTTCTGTTACGGCAATGTTGCAAAGATAGATGGCATGAAAATTAATTTGGATTCATGGATATGGAATGAATCTTTGTAACAAGGCGATAACTAATCTAAGGTATCAGCACCTAAAACAAACACTTTTCAAACCAATAATTCTGAATACAATTGAGGAAAAATATCATGTCATGATGTCAGCAAATGAAAGTGTAAGAGAATGTTATTGGATTGGGAATTTTTTAGAGTTTTTAGAGTTTGTGTGAATATACTAAAAAATTTCAAAGTTGAGATCATACGAACATTTATTAGCGATAGAAGACTGCCTAAATCAAACATCCTTGACATACAAAATGCTTCTATTCTCATTGGTTGCTTCAAAAAAATCTTCTATTGCCAATTCCTTTAGAAAACTATTGGTAGTGTTGTGTTTGAGCATATGCTTTGTCATATTTGGGTCAATGAACGGATACAAAGAACTCTATTCTAGATGGTGGCAAACAAGTGGTGTCGTAAAAGGGTGAGGATACCTTACAAGCAAATGAGCCCAATTCTTATGATAATAATACAAAAAATCATACTCAATCTTTGTAAACAAAATCTTGCATAATTCCATGGTTTATACGTTCACTCAGGTAGACATAATTCTTGATCTAAAATTGCATTGAGTCTCAACATGGGGAATTTTGTTAAAATGGCAGTCATTCCACAACTTCAACACTTTTACAGTTTAGACCGTGCGGTCTAAAATCTATACTTGTCCTAAATGGTTTAGATCGGGCGGTTTGAAAATTGAGTATGGAATATCACCATTTAAAAAAAAAATCACCATCAATACAATTGACTACACATGCCCAATTTTTTTTAAACATGGAGGATTTTTTACTATTGCAAATATGCATTTATAAAAATAAAAAATGGATGTACAATAACTTAAACTTTGTATATCTATACCTCTTCTTCTCTTGGTATAATTAATGAGACGTTGTTAGAATAAACATTAAGTAACCATACTACATATGGATTACATTTCATCCTTCACTTTTTCCTCAGAATTATTTTGGGACTTCCAAATGATTGTGTCATACGCTGAAAGATCTAATAATTTCCACATGCAATTTGCTTTTTAAGATCAAACTTTTCAATAACATTAAATATGAAAAAATGAGTGATCTCTACTTATAAGCTAACCTCAAGTGTTTTTTTTATTTATAGATTTTCAACCCTTTTCATTGCAAATACTATTGAGATTAGTTTTGGTGCCATGAGACATGAAAGATTAAAATCCAATAAAGATTGAATCAGAGGGACTTCTACTATCTCTATAACATAGAAATAAATGCTCTTGTAGAAGAGCAATATAGGTTCTCGACTTATGCAATTTTGGATTTTATATGAATAAACAATAAATTTTCAAAGAGATAAATGTAGGTGTAACTTAAAACTACCATAGGTTCTTACAAATAGAGACATTTTAGACAAGTATATTAGAAGTCCATTTTAGAAAAGGATTTGGGTTAAACATAGAGCTTATTACCCAAAAAAAATTTGGAATAATGTTTTTTACAAAATCCACAGTTTTCAAAAATTCCATTTATTAAATATCTAAGGTAGGAACACCCAGTATCGCCACCTTCTTGCTTGTTGCCCCCTATGCCAAGCTTTTGAAGGAACATAAAGAATTGAAAAAGTAGCACTACGCCCCCTCCCTATTCCACTTCTTGTTTTTAAAGCAACTAATGGGAGTTAATGAGTTTCTTGAAGCAACTAATGGGAGGTGAAGCATTTTGAGCTTCAAGAGTGTCTTTTTAAGGGGATTCTAGAGGTATGTGTAGGTATCCTATGCTTTCAACTTCAGCAAGATATAGAATATTAATTTAGCATCAAAAAGTTATTAAACAATTTGGATCGGATTCCTTCTGAAGTTGCTAACAATCTAATCAAAAAAATTCTCTCATTTGCATTCAAATAGTTTTTTTTTCTTGAGCAATTTTTCGTTGAAAAGCGATGATTTTTTTCCAGGGAATATTATAGCGATATATTCTTGCTTTCACAATAGATGATATCATAAAATATTGCTAAATCTTGGGACCATATCGCTCTAGTTTGGATGAATGTACACTCACTCATATATTGTTTCTTTGGGATGGCAAAATAAAATTTCATCCATATATTATTTTAATCCGTTTCAATGGATGCAAATAGCTTCTTCATTGCACTAAAGATCGCTTTTGGCACTGCCTACAATAAATGAAAAAAAAACTAACTCAAAGATGAGAGCCCAAGAAAAAGTGGCACTTTCGGGTGTAGGACGTTAAACATGTCCCACGAAGTGAGACTCACAGGTGAAAACGCAAATTTTTTTTATTTTTCACACATGAATTTTTTTGCAAATTTTGAATTCATATTTGCAATCAGAGGCCTCAAATTAGCTAGGGAGAAATCTACCACATACCCTAGGCACAACTCAAAATAGTTTTTGTTTTTTTTCACGTTTCCCCCCAATTCCTCCGTTTTCACCATGCAAGTCTTACTTCATGGGATGGGTTTAACGTCCTGCCTTTTGGATGCTCCTAAACACAAAAGAAAAAGAAATTGATGTTCATTTGTGTCAAAAAAGAAAGAAAAGAAATTGATGCATTCGGGAGATTCAAAAGAATGAAAGCACGTAAATGGATGATTCCATCCAACGCTCAGTATAGCCATGCCTTCCAATTGATGGCGACTGGGATACTAACTTCCTGCACCCCCTTCCCCCAAGAAAAAAGAACCAAAAAAAATTCGCTGCTGTTAAGTCGCAACGGCCGCGCAGAACGCGCCCGCCGAGACGCCCCCCGCGACGACGACGACGCCACTCGCGCTCTACAGTGGACGTCCATCACCAGCCCCGCTCTCACAGGCGAGTCCTAGCCTGCTTTGGCTGCTGCATGTCGCGCCCACTAACTAGCCATCCATCCCCTCCTCGTCGGAAAATAGCCCGTCAACTCCCCGGCACCCCAAACTTCTCGCCGCCGCCGAGCCTCCTCGTCAATCCCCGTTTGTTCGTCACGCAGCACTCACTCATCCGAGCTTTTCCATATCACCATCCTTGTTGCTCGCTCTGTTTTTTCCACATTTTGATTTTACTCGCCTGGCCTGGTGCGGGAAACCGGGCTGTGGCGCGCTAGCACCGCTCTCTCTCTCTCTCTCTCTGTGCCTCTGCCCCCACCCACAATGTCACGCATCTCCTCGACTATTCTCGTCTCTCTCAGGGCTCGGCTCGGCCCCTCTAGCTTTCAAACGTGTCGTTTCTTCTCCACTGCCACGACGGGCATCAGCATTGTGAAGCTTAGTAGCTTATGAGGTGTGTAGGTGAGTACTTCGGCTATGCAGGGTCTCGACGATGCAGGTGGTGGGTGCGTGGCCGGAGCTTGGTACTACTGGTTACTGCTGCATCATCAGGTAACGGTTCTAGTGTAGTGTAGGTGCGTTGTTGGTTGGTGGATGTTGTGTTGGATCTGGTGCCAATTGATTCCCAGGATCTTGTTTTTCGGAAGCGGCAGCGTCGTGAGTTTAGCGTGCGAGGGGTTGGCGGCGTATTGGAACAAGGACTTGGGGTAGTAGTGGTGATCGTGTGACTTCAGCAGGAGGCTTTGGTTTTTCTCGCTTGGTAGATCGGGTTGAAATGTTCGCGCAGCTGGTGTGCAAATGAGCGTGTGCGCCGGCGGGAAGTTCAAATCGCGGGGGGGACAGAGGGGTGTTCAAATCACCTCGGGAATGGATCCGTGTCTTCAGCGGTGGGGTGTTTGAATTGGAGATACCATTGGATTGCTTTGGAACTGGCTATGACGACGGAGAGTTGATCCGCGTGTTTATTTCTCCCCCCTCTCCCCCCTCTCCCCCCTCTAAGGATCTGCAATAAGAGCAAGCTCGATGCAATAAGGGTTTTACGAGGTTGATGGCCGGCCTCTGTCGATTCTTTGGGTTCCAGCGAGTGGAGTGGAGAGTTTCTCCAGATTTCATACAATGCAGTGCTCTACACTAAAACAAAATTCTCCGGACGACGTAGTAGATCATATCTCCAGTATCTTAATGTAGGACACCTTGATTGGTCGTAATGATTCTTAAACTCTTCGTCTCGTTAGTTGAAGATGAATAGCGCGTTTGGTGCTACAGTTTCGTTGCCATTATACCTGTCCTTCGCTTTCTATTCGAGGCCATTTTGGGAACGGGTTCCGTGCCATTTGAGGTTTCAGAGTGCGCAAGTGAGAGCTTGTAATGGCGGCTTCAGGAAGGAGGAATTCGTTGTTTCGGATATTGAATAGAGCTTTGATGAAATCCTTGCAGGTGAGGTAATTGGAACGCGACCTTGGGTTTTGACTACATTCGTCAACAATGTGGTGCTGGGGCGGTGGGACGGCCGTGAGACAATCCTACTCTGATGAGATTTCGTAGTTGGAGAGCGGATGATACGGTACTGGACTGAAGCTGCGACGCCGCGAACCAGAAGAGAAGCCCCATGACAGGGATTTTTCAGATTTTCGACCGTTACAAGGCGAAGGCCCTCGTTAAAAACGAACGCAGGAAGATCAATTCGGGTGCGGTTATCATTTCTTGCATTGGGACTCTTGTGTCTCTGAGAATATGCTGAAGCGTTTTCATTTTAAAACTGTACTGTAGTGCTTTTTCGATTACAAGCTCTCTAGTGGATACTTGTGTTCGAACACTCTTGGTTTTTTAAATTTTGTTCCTTGAGGCGAATTCATTTTTCGTAATCTTGAACTGCAGGAGAGCCTGAGATCAAAACAATTCCACCTTACTATGTGGTATGTTCTCTTTCATACTCTTCACCATCGAGAAATATTTCATCTCTTAAGGACCGTCATGATATTTTAGCAATTTAGAGTCGGTCCTATGGGGATTATCCAATTTTTTTGGTCAACACATGCAATGGTCTCCACTGATCCTGGTGATACAAAATTTGGTTCCCATGATAATTGTATTTCTGACAGTATGATCCATCGAATGGTTCTTTCTCAAACCGTGAAATCTCTGTCCTTTAGAGGTTGCCCTGACCTTCAGTAGAGCACGTTTTCGAGACTCTAATTCTGAACTTCTCGTCTCCTCAGACCACTCTGTCTCTAAGAAGTGAATGAGTTAGTGTTGTGTGAGAAGCGCTTGGCAACAGGATGGAATGCTCTTGATGCAATGCTTGAGATCATGGAACCAAATATTTTACCACAGGCTGATTAGTGTATCGGACTTTTCTGATATGTTTCTTGTCGTGCAGGCCGAGCACGATGGCAGAAAACGGGTTCCCGACTCCTCCGATCGTCGAAGTTCCGAAGCTTCCCGAGACTCTCGCAGGTCCTCCTCTGCCGACGTCAGTGAGGTCGTGGTGAAGACCTTGACACCGTTTCTTAAAGAGTCCCCAACGATACAGAATCCTCATTCGTCAGGTCGACCCTCTGTGGACTCCCCAAAGCTCAGCCTCTCTCCTTACAAATCCTCCTTCTCTCTTGATACTCCGAATGAATTCAGGGATTCCTTTCAATATCCTGAGATTTATTCGTCCGACGCAGCGACACCAAAGCCCACGGGCCCTTCCAGAAGCTCGGTGGATACCAACAGAAGTAATAGGGATGGTCGCAGACTTCCTCCTCGAAGTGCATCCAAATCCAAAGAGAGGTCCATGATAACGCTACTGGATTATCTGAAGGATGTGCCGGATGATGCAAGGGAGATTTCTCGGGCCATATTGCAGATAAGGGAGTCAGCTAACAAGTCACCGTATGGGGAGGCTCGCCAACAACCACCGTCTGTTTTGAGAAAGGAATTCCACTTCTCAGGTGATGAACAAGATTCCAAATACGGTCGCCGTGACCACTCTTCTGGTGATGAGAGGGATGGTCATCGACACCCCACCGCAAGGGAGGCTCGTCGATATTCCTCAGCTACTGAGCAGCACGTCTATGACTACGAACTTGATCATCACAGACCTCAGTTTCCCGTAGAGGGTAAGGATTTTTTGCACGGTCGCAGGCACCAACAGTCCTCGAGCCACCATCATGTGAGGGAAATGGCCAGGTACATGTCTTCTGGCGATGAAATGGACCGGAGGTCCAACATGTCATCTGGGGATGACAGGGGAGCTTACAGACTTCACCGATCTCATGATCAGGAAAGCAGCAGAAGCCACTGGCCTGTGGATAGAGACGGTCACAGGTATCATTCTGCAGGAGATGTTTTCAAGGAGGATTCGTCTGGAGATGAGAGAGTACAGAGACCGTACCCGAGACGTCACCAGCATCAGGGTCATCAAAAGTACCACGCATTAAAAGAAGGAAGGAGACGTGTGGCTTACGATGCTTTGGGAAGAGAATTACTTTCTTCTGGAGATGAAATGCCGGGCCACAGACACATGCCTCGTCGACATTCTTCTATACACTATGCAGGTTATAGACACGGTGCCGAAGCGAATGTACACCAGAGGTACCAATCACCCGGTGAAGAATACAGGCATCAAACATCTTCGGCTTCCAAGGCTTCCAGACCTTCCACTAGTGGACTCGAAGGTCGGCGTTATCAATCTTCTGGCGATGAAAGGGACGGCCACAGGAGAGTCGATGGTCGTAGGAGACACGATCCACCTCTTGAAAATAATTGGAGGAATGAGTCTTCTGATGAAGACAGGGAGGTGTTCCCGCAGCAGCAGCAGCAGCAGCACCGCCGATCCAGTATTGATCCCAGGCGCTCCTCATCTGCAACAGATGCACAACGGAGGTACTCAGTGAGCAATGACGAGGGTCAAAGATTTATTTCTTCCCATGACGATAGACGGAGAGACAGGAGTCGTTCTTCTGCTCGAAACGTTTCCAAATATGAGCCAGTTGTTGAAACAAGGCGCGATTCTCAGAACTTCCATAGCCGCGGAGATTGGGGCTATGAGGAAGCTAACGTACCTGGTGCTTTGAAGGAGAGTCACAGGAGAAACTTGTCTGTGGAGTCTAAAGGAGAGCACAGACGGCGGAGCTCAAACTCTTCTGTAATGTCTAATAAGGAGTCCTTGAAGCTCCATTCAAAACCGAAGGTGAAAGAAGGTGGATACAGCAGGGATCTGCCGCCCAGGTCATCGTCTGGCAGCCGTAACAACACCGTGAGCCCAAGGAATGTGGTTGACATGCGAGACTTGGCCAGGTTGAATATGCAGGTCAGGGAGAGTTCTCAGACCCCTGCTCTCAGAGACGTTTACCGTGCCGAAAAGTCTTCACTGGCTTCAGACTTGTGTGCTGAGAGTGTTCCAGGCTCTTACGATTTCAGGGAGATGATGAGAGCTGTTGACTTCAAGGATGCTCAATGGAATTCTGAGAAGGTGTCGGCACGAAACTCTTTTGATGGGAGAGACCCTCCACGGACGTCGAATGTGTCGCGGGTTTCAGTTGACAGTCGCCAATATCAATCTAGTACACCTCGCCTCTCTGTTGATGGGAGGGAGCACTTGCGTGCTAGTAGTTTGCATTCTTCCAGGGCGTCGTCTGTGGATGCGCGGGTTCAGATGAGAACAAACTCTATGGATAGTAGTAGTACTTCAGGGGAGTTTAAGAGGCGAGGGCCGAGTGTGGTAGCTCGCCTGATGGGCTTGGCTGAGCTTCCTGAGAAGGGCACTGCATCGCAGGCTCGAGAGGGGAAGTCTTTGCAGAGGCTGTTGAGCTCGACTCCTCCAGCTGAAGCATCTTCGCCACCGGCAAAGACACAGCATCATCTCAGTGAGGTAGCCCAGCAGATGAAGCAAGTCCAAGCTCGGTTACATCAGGACTCGCAACTGTACCAGAAAACGGAGACCCGTCCTAAGCTGAAGTCGAAAGCGAAGTCAAGGACGCAATCGAAGTCACGGTCTCCACCACCGGCTCCAGCTTCACAGCAGGATAAGGATACGCGGGGTAGCCTGATTCAGCATCAAGGTTACGGTATCTTTGGACGCCAGGTAGAACCCGGGAGCCCTCTTCCCAGGCAGCCGATGTCCCCTAAACATCACCAGATGGAAGGCATGCCTAAGAAACGACCCCAGGATTTCACTTCTGGGGATCTCGACCAGAGACTGCATCAGCTTCGCATCAAAAACTCAATTCAAGAGCATCGGACTCTGAAGCAGATTCTGGAAGCCATGCATCTGAAGGGGTTGCTGCATCCGCCTCCGAAGAAGCCTTCGAAATCGCCCAGGGCGGAGCTCAGCGAGTCGAAAGAGGAAGCTGAGCGACCGCTGCAGGATTTCGAATCCAAGCCATCGGCAAGAGTAAATCGCAATGAGTATCAAGGGCAGTTGAATTTTGAAGACCTGATCAGAATGGATGGCGAGGTGCATAAAGAGCCAGCGATTGACAAAGATCAGTCTGGAGAAGCTTCGATTGTTGTGATGAAACCTCTGAATTACCAGTCTGCTGTTCCTCCTGCAGCGACTAAAGAAGTTGATATGAACTCTGAGTCTGCGTCTCGTTCTGGATTTTCGAGAGAGAAAATTGAAATTGGTCACAGGTAGTTCATGAATGGTTCAATCCTCTCCCATCATCCGTACAAATTTGAATAATTGCACGAGTCTCGAGAATGGTATCTTTGTCGTAGATCTTTACACATTTTGCATATTTGCTTTTTGTGTTGTACAGACCTTTGTTCTGATGTTAGAAAGACTTTTTCAATTGAAGGCTTTCAGAAGCAGTGTAACTTTGAGTTTGATTTCATGCGTTTCATGGTACTCATTACAAATGGACACTAGTGTCTGACATTTGAAATCCAGCAAGTAAATAATTCAGTCATCATCAGTTAATAACATTTCGCATGTCTTGTGAACTGTGGATGGCAGAAGAAGGGGATCTGAACGTCGGGCTGGCAGCAGCGGTAAATTATCCAGATCTCACTCTCTTGAACTGCCTGAGCAGACATCTGCAAACAAAGTTCAGGTCGACGATCTAAGCTTTGCAAATGTTATGCTTTCCTGGAGAGAGCGTATTGCAGCAGATGCAGTTAAGAAAGCTACGGTCGACGTTGCAGAATTGAAAACGCAATCGCGCGCCAAGAGCACAGCACTGAGACACCGGTCTCTGGATGCTAGCCCTTCCACCAGAAACAGTGGCTCAACAGAGAAAAGGGTTGGGAGCTCAAGGATACAGGAAATTCCAGTAGAGGAGTACACTAGAGAGGAGTATGATACTGCCTCAAGGAACGTGTTGTCTGATACAGCACAGGAGAATGCCTACGAAGACAGGCTTAGAGTTGTTGATCGTAGCAAGTCTGATCTTCAACTTTCTGCAAAAACGGTTGAAGCTTTGGCTGCTATGGATGCATCTTCCCTCGACAGAGTTCCAGCTCAGGTTGCAGTCCTTCGATCCAAGCGGGCATCAGGCAAGTCAAGCCGCTCGAAGGAGAAGCTTAGGGCATCCTATCCTGCAGATCCGCGCTCAAACTCAACCGCAATGCCCTCTCTCAGCACCCTTGAATCCTCGACAGACCAGCATGTTCAGAGCCCTACTCACAGTCTTAACGATTCTAAGACTATGAGTCTAGGTCTGGATGCAAACGCTCAAGAAGAATGCACTTCAAAGGCTGCAGACGATAGTTCAAGGATGACACCGAAGAAGAGGAAAATCGCAGAGGCTGTCGATCAGGCGAAGTCTCCACCGAAGGTTACTCTTGAAGTTGGTGTGCACGGGGCTGTATCAAACGAGGTGGAAGACAGTACTCATGTTGGAGAGCTTGCTCCCCTTCAATGTACCCTTGTTGCATGTTGCGAGGCAGAAGAACTACAAGACGCTAAGGTGAGACATTCATCGATCCAGTTGGCTGGGAAAGTATCACTTGACAACCTTTTCTATGACTTGGAACCGAAAACGATTGATTGACGTGAGCCCTGCATTGTGTTCTTTTGAAGATGCAGTTACCCTAATTGTATGCCTGGATTTCTGTATTGTAGATGGATGATGCTTTTGATGATACTCCAGAAGCACACACGCCTGAAGGCTTTTCCTCTGGGAAATGTTTCTCTGATGAAGGCGCTTTTTCTCTCCAAGGAGCTGACCATCGAAGTCCAGTTTCAGTTCTTGACAGCCCAATCTTTCAAGAAGGATTCCACTTAGAGGAGCTGAGCACGAGCCCTGACTCCGTTAAGTCGATTTTGCTCAGGCATGAAGGTACGTTTTCAGGCATATACGCATACCTTTTGCACACTACCTTTGGCAAAAAATAATTCTTTGAACACATCACGTCTCTTTATGAAACATGACATTCTAGAGAACCCTTTTTGAGGACCTTTGGAATTGGCATGAAATGATCTCTTGCTTTGCAAAGTTCAGCTCAAATTGAACAAGTGACTGATTCTCAAGCCACCGAGCGATTGTCTTAGTGTGAGTAGTGTGTCAGAGCCTTAATTTCGCTTGATTTGCTCCGACTAAACATGACTTCGCTCTAAATTACTCATAGTTGCTCTATTCTCAAGAAGGCTGGAATGTGCTCATACCCTCCCGCAAGGGGGACTTGGTTTCTAGTATGAAGGATAGTATGTTTGCAGCATTTTAATACCTTGTCAATTTGTTCCTGCAGATGCCAAGGATACTTCCGAACTTGATGGAGCGGTATCATGCGAACATGAAGCGGAGGTTCTGACCCCTCGTGCTCGATCAAGCAAGGACACTTCCGACCCTCTGCGAGACATATACACGAAAGTGGCTCGTTCTATTGAGTTGGGGGAGAAAGAAATATATTGTCGTGAGTCGAGTATAGATCTTCGGATTCCATTCCCCTCAGTCGCCACTGAAACTGTTGGTGATCATAGCCAGGGTAAACTCTATGTGCAGGGCATATTAACGGAATCAGGTCTTTCAGACGCTGCCTCTATGTTGCCCAAGGATGCGACCGAGGTGATGGAGTTTGATGTGTTCACTAGGAAAGAAGAGGAGTTGCAGACTGCGGAGCTCGAGAGAATCGACAGGGGTGAGCTCGAGAAGACCGAAGAGAAGAGGTACAAAGAAAGTCTCGATCGCAGATTGATCTTCGACTGTATGAACGAGATTCTGGAGAGGAAGATGAGCCCTTTCCTGAATCCACAACCCTGGGGTGCTCCTGTTGTGCGAAGGAAGCCCCATGGCCAGCGTCTGCTGAATGAAGTCTGGGATGAACTGAGAGACATGCATTGGCCCACCAGTGTTTCAGATGATGCTCTCTACGCAGTGTTGCAGAAGGATTTCATGAGAAAGGGCTTCCAATGGTTGGATTTCAGCGTTGAAGTCGGCGATGTGGGGTGTGAGTTGGAGTGCATGATTCTTCAGGAATTGGTGGAGGATATTGTGCAAGAAGTGAGGAACATCAAACCAAAGTCTTCGGTGGAACTTCAACCATTAAGTCCTGCATCTTCTCCTCGAGCAGAAGATGACTCCGAACTTCGACGTCGGGAGCTACTGGACAAAACCAGAAGGGACCTACTTGCCTGGCATGTTCAATATCAGCAATTGTAGCTTTAGGAAAACGGCGGACTTGGAATCCATGAAAGTCCTTGTATTATTTCCATTTTAGCCTCCTTGTATCAGAGTTCGAATAACCTCGTACAAGTTTGACATCAATACTAGATCCTCCTTTGTCTCGGATGGCTGTAGTCAATGCACTTTTTAGCTTTCATCTAGCTTTCTATTCTTTCGTGAGTCTGTAAGGCAGGCTGACTGACGATGTTTTTCCATTTTTTTGACATGGGATTGTGTTGCCACGACTGTGTCTCGAATTGCCTCAAGTTGAATAAATTATTTCAACGTTCGGAATGTGTTGAGTTTTTGTTTTGTTTTTCATTGTTTAATTATTACATTCAGTCTGGTATCACATTCTTGAATATTCGGAAGGTGTTTACATATCATTGGACAACTTCCACATTTCTTGTTTTGGACACATAGTACTCTACAAGTGTTCCGGGTTTACATACCATTGGATGTTCTCAATGTAGAAATCTTAGAAATCTTCATCAAGCGTAAAATTTTATAGCATTTTCAAATCAATGTGTGTGGAAAAACTAAATTTCATTGTTTGTGCATGTTTCACTACATTGATTTGTCCTATTGGTGCAAGTTATAGGTGAACTTGCATATGATTATAATTTTTTGCAAGAGAGGATTAGTTTTACCCAAGAAATCTGTGAAAATTTTCAATATGAATAGCACTTGTACACATATAATGGAGTAAAAATATTCTTCCTTTGTAAAAGTTATGACCATATATAAGTTCATTTCATAATATATCCTAATTAGACAAATTAGTATAGTAGGAAGGAGATCTTGAAGACAAAGCAAGAATGTGAGTTTTGAAGGCCTAGAATTTTTGTTCCATACCTCAATGCACATGTTCTAGGATTGTGGGATGTATATTGGTATCCAAAATGGTCCCCTATCCAATTTGGACCCTACATGGTGACAATGGCAATTCTAAACCACAATAGAATCCAAAATGAGAAGAATAGTCCCCCCTGGAGACAACAATGAGAAGTTGTACAACAAAATAATTGTAAAATCGTTCAATCTATACAGTGACCAAAGAGTCCATAATGAATATAAGGTAGTGTACTCTAAAAGCAACCATGACACAAAGGTATATTTTGCTTTCTTCAATGTATCGACAATAAACATTTCAAAAGGTGGTCGCTATTGGTGGTCGCTATTGCATTTCAACTTCAAATATTCGTAACTAATTCCACCAAGGTCCAAAAAATATGAAACAACTTGCGTTAAATGCCAATTCCATTTTTCTTCCTACAGAAATTTCCTGAAAATTGTTTCAAGGAGTTTAGCTTCTCCTAAAAGACAATCAGCTCTTAAGTGGTCGTTTTCAGGACAGACTACCTTACTGTACATACCTTATCTAATTAGAAAAGAATGAACCACAGAAAGTCAGGAGAAGGACAAGACGTTGTAGAGTCTGCCGCCCTTTGTCTGCACAACAACTTCAGATGGCGGGTGTCGATTGTCGAAGTGCAGGTCCTTGGCTGCTGACAGAAAGATGTGAATGACAACTTCGTCGTCTCCCATCTGAAGTCGACTTCAAATTTCAGTCAGGACACATTCTGCAACAGAATCGCCGACAGATCCGATCGACCGGCAGATGACTTCAGAGGTCCGTGAAACTGAAGGAAGCTGACGTTGTGGCTCCTGAGGTGATCGACCTGTCGCACAACTGGATTTTCTTACATGCTCGGATTCCAGTAGGTGAACCTACCTACTACCGCCACCCTTCTCAATTCCACCCTCATGTACTCATGGGGACATTTCAGAGGGTAAATGTACAGCACACGTACTTGAGGGCGGAATTGAGAAGGGTGGCAGTAATGGTATTTTCATGTTGCGAGATTTCTAGAATATATAAGTTTTTTTGTGTTTCTGGTTTTCAGATTACCAATTTGTTTGACTTGTTTAGGGTTTGGGGTTAGAGGTTTAGCATCGTGAAATTTGATGGATAAAGGTATGTTCTTACCTAGTGTTAACCCTTTACTGTCTAGAGCATTATTTCATATTCCTGCGTTTTCCAAGGCGTCTACAGTAATGAAGCCGTGGACTAATAAAATAAGGCCTTTTAGTGAATCCAACCGCTCAAAGTGGAGTTACCTTTGTGATCTGCATTTACCACCTGAATTTTTGGACACATCGGAGACAATCGGCACTGTTTGCAGCATCGTACAAATTCACCCAGTGAAACAGGGCTACCTACATACGGTGCACTTCAGAACCTTTTGGCTGCGACACTTCATTGATTTAGGATGCGAGATCAACAACAAGTTTGAACACGTTGAAGTTGTGAATCCAACAAAACAGATGCCGAGAATAGCGGAAGCTCCTGCTGCCTTCTAGCCCTGCCCGATTGCTTGCATGTCCAATTTTATACACAACACATACGGTCAAGTTTTCATGAATACAGACAATTTAGCTGCCCCTCTACAAATCAGGTACGGTGAGTTGTTGGAGAAAAGAGAATAATTTCGGTGCCTCCACTCTTAGCCCAACCACTTCCCGGAATGGGTGGACAATGCAAAATATACGGGAGACAGCATGCAGGGATACGATGCGAGCAAATCTTTTCCGGAGCTACCTCTTTCCCTTCTACCGGCTGATATGGCAGGCTTCTTTCTATCAAGGGGAGATAACAGAAGTCATCTTAGTAACAGATGTGGGGTTTTCCAATCCAATGAAAACGAGGTCTGGGAGCGTCATCTGTGTTGAAGTAGTAGTTAACTCAGAGTTAGAATAGTAATTAACCCAACTACTTCTATCCAGATGACTGTACTCCCAGTGCTACTATGGGATGACAAACAATGGATGATTAAAAATAGAACGATCTACTAGTCACCTTGTATAATTAGACACCTAGTCTGAATATATATATATATATACTATCATCTTCTCCGGATGTGGGGTAGAGGTATTCTCTTCTTTATATTTGTGTTGATTGTTATGCTTAGAGCTTGTGCCTTCACCACAATCTGTGCCTTCACCACACGTTAGTTGTTACTTTTATCTCTCTGTCACAACACGTTATCAGCACGATAGCTAGTCTCTTTTCCTCTGAGTTAAATTGCCTTTTGCCCTTTCTTTTGTTTTTGCAATTAGACTTGTAAGACCATGGCTGCATCAACCTCGAAGAGTCCGCCAGAGAAGAAGAAGGCTCCACGCTTGCAACCGTTGCTATTTGGACCATTGGAGGCTGACGGCAACAACTATATGAGGTGGAACATCGATGCCAAGACACACATGACTGCGGAGGGGTGGGAAGGCGCCTTGATTTCTCCAATACCGGAGGGCGTATCAACTGCAACAAAAAGTTGGGCGTTGGTTCTTCTCCGAAGACACTTGGACACTGCACTCCAGGAGCAATACATCCAGGTTGATGATCCGGCAGAACTATGGAAGCAGCTCACAGCCAGGTTCCAACATGAGAAAACTATTTTTCTCCCGCAAGCACGCAACGATTGGGTGGCGCTTCGAGTCTTGGATTTCACCAGCTTGGTTTCCTTCAATGCCGAGCTGCACCGAATAGTTGCTCAACTGTGCATGTGTGGGGAGACTGTCACCGAACGGGAGCTAATTGATAAGACTCTCCAAACTTTTCCCTCTGCTTCTGCCTTGTTAGCTCAACAATATCGCAACATGAGGTTTACAACACACTCGGAACTAATGTCCTACTTGCTACTAGCCGAAAAGGAACAACATGTGCTCTTGAAGAATGAAGAACGCAAACCGGCCAGGGAGGTGAACACCACGGAGCTACCGACTAGGAGACCACGGGGCAACCAGAAGTTGAAGCAACAACAGCCCAACCGACCATACCCCCCAAAATCAAATGATAAGTCATCTGATCACAACTCTTCTAGCTTCCAATCTAGGTTAGAATCTCGCAATTGCCACAAGTGTGGACGCTCTGGTCACTTGCAACGAAATTGTCGGTCCACCGAATGTAGCAAGTGTGGTCGTTTTGGTCATGCATCTAAGGATTGTTGAACCGGTAAATGTCAAAAGTGTGGTCGACCAGGCCATGTGTCACAAAGTTGTAGGGCCGGTGAGTATATTGTTGAGATGTACAAGGAGCTACAACAGCTTAGGAAGGGTCAGAGAGAGTCTCACTCCCTAGATGCTCCATCTCTAGATGGAACTGACCCCGAAAACTACATGACGATCACGTCAGTTTATAACACATCTAGCAAGTCAGAGGTAGATGAGGACATAGTCCTGATTGATAGTGGATCCACTCACACGATCCTTAGGGATCCAAAGTACTTTGAATTTTCGAGACATGGTTCTGAAGCCTGGCAGACCTGTGAACTGAGCACAGTAGCTGGAAGACGGACTTTAAAGTTCCGTGAGGGCCAGACATGTGTCACACTGCCTGGAGGCGCCACCCTCATTTGTGACCATGCCATGTATGCGCCGGAGGCTAATCGAAGCCTGATCAGCTTTCGAAACCTCCGGGCAAATGGTATTCATGTCCTGACCTCGATCAAGGACGGTAAGGAGACACTTGACCTTTGGCAAGAGCAAATTTGCCTTGTCACCGCACAATGCGGAGCAAGTGGCCTGTATGAGCTTGTAATCTCCTGTCTGCCTAGCGGACGTAAAACTGTTCCACCTAGTGGAAGCTCTTCATACTCAGTGATTGCTCCAAGTAAGACCAGTTTGTGGCATGGACGCATGGGTCACCCAGGAGCTACAATGTTCAGGAGGATGTTACCCCTGCTTACGAGACATGAGGTTTGTACCAACGATGCAAACAAGGTTGGAGCGTGTGATGCCTGTGCCCAAGGAAAGCTGATTTTGAAGCCTTCACGTTGGAAGCTGCCAAGTGAGCTTCCACCTCCGCTCCAACGACTTCAAGGTGACATCTGTAGCCCCATCACTCCTGCATCAGGACCCTTCAGGTATTTCTTAATTCTAGTTGATGCTGTTGGGGTTCATTTTGAAGTTTCTTTACTAAGTACTCGAAACATAGCTTTTATTAAAGTCCTAGCATCCCTGCTGAAATTTAGAACCCATTTTCCAGACTACCCAGTCAAAACTCTTCGTATGGACAATGCTAAGGAGTTTAGGTCACAAAAGTTTGAGGACTATTGTGTAGCAACAGGTATCTCACTCACATACGCTGTCTCGTATGAGCATGCCCAAAATGGGCTGGCTGAAGCCTTCATCAAGAAGATCCAGCTTATCAGCCGCCCCTTATTACTCCATGCTAAACTCCCTTCCTCTTTCTGGTCACACGCGGTACTCCATGCAGCAACCCTGCTGAGGTACCGCCCCACCTTGCTTAACGAGCATTCACCTTTAGAGATTCTGACCGGATGCCCTCCAGATGTCTCTCATTTCAAAAATTTTGGTTGCCAAGTTTGGGTGCCTGTCCTTGAACCTGAACGTAAAACAATAGGGCCACATCGCCAGGAAGGTATTTATGTTGGATTTGACTCGCCCAGTATTATTAGATATGTCTCTCCCAAAACCGGAACTTTGCATAAGGCTCGGTTCCAGAATTGTCAATTTGTTGAGCGTGTCTTTCCTTCTCTCACCTCAGTTGGTCCTACCTCATCTCTTATATTTTCTGCTCCGGAGACATTCACAATGAATCCTGATCCACGTACTGGCCTTGCGGATTCCGAGGTCCAGAAATTGCTTGAGCTCAAGGCTTTAGCTGACAAGCTCCCTGATGGATTCAGTGACTCCAATTGCATTACCAGGAATCCCCTTCCTGGGGTAGGTCAACCCTCCCTTAGCATATTACCTCATAGAGACACCATCTCTTCTTTACTTCCCTAAGCCAAGAAGCCTAGGTCCAGCCACCATGGAGAAATTTTCACTTTCTTTGACCAATCTGATCCTTTACCTTGCTCACCAGGCGAAGCTCTTTTGATCATGTCTTTTGTTACTAGCTTGATTACTTCATCCTCTGATCCCCTCACATTGGAGGCAGCCAAGACCAGCCCAGATTGGCCCCAATGGTCTGAAGCCATTCAGCATGAGTATGCATCTTTGCGAAAGCATCAAGTCTTTGGTCCACTTGTGACCAACTTGGCCACCAAGCCAGTTGGGCACAAGCTTATCTTCACTAAGAAACAAAATGCCCAGGGTCAAGTTGTTCGTTACAAAGTCCGATTAGTTGCTCAAGGTTTTACCCAACGCCCCGGTATTGATTATAATTTTACGTATTCTCCTGTTATGGATTCCGCGACATTTAGATATTTGCTCGCGATGGCTATTCAACTTGGATTAGAAACCCATTTGCTAGATATTGTTACAGCCTACCTCCATGGTTCTCTAGATGCTACCATCTATATCAAACCACCACCTGATTTTCTTGACAATACCCCATCGGATGACAATCCGAGGTCCTATTCTGGTTTGAAAGTTCAAAAAGCTCTTTATGGCCTTAAACAAGCAGGTAGAATGTGGTACAAGCACCTTCGGGACTTCTTACTCTACCATAAGTTCAAACATGATCCATCCCTACCTTGCATCTTTACACTTAAAAATGACACAGGCTTTGTAGTAATTGCTGTCTATGTAGATGACCTCAATCTAGTAGGCATTCCATCTACATGTAGTCATGCTGTGAGTCTCCTAACCACTCAATTTGAGATGAAGCTGTTAGGCCAGACTTCCTTTTGTCTTGGCCTTGAGGTGACTCATTTACCAGATGGTAGTATTTTTCTCCATCAAACTGCTTATACCCAAAGACTTCTCAAGAAATTTCAGATGCACCAAGCTAGTCCTCTTTCCGCTCCCATGATGGGACGAAGTCGAACTCTGGATGACCCCTACTGTCCTTGCGAGGAGGAGGAGGAGGAGTTTCCTGACAAAACCCGGTACCTCGCAGCAGTAGGAGCTCTCAACTACTTGTCTACATATACTAGGCCTGACATTTCTTTTGCTACAAGTGTCTTAGCTCGTCATAGCCAAAGACCGGCAGCTCGTCATTGGAATGGTGTTAAACATTTGTTCCGATACCTCCGGGGGACAGAAGACTTGGGACTTTGTTATACCAAAGAGAAGACCTCAGATATCACAGGTTATGCTGATGCGGGATTCAAATCCGATGAGAGTACTGGGAAATCACAAACTGGATACATATTTTTGAAGAATAACTCCCCAATTTTCGTGGAAGTCAGTGAAGCAAATAGTTACTGCTACTTCCTCGAATCACTCTGAACTTATTGCTTTCCATGAGGCAACCCGGGAAGCAGTATGGTTGAGGAACATGAACAAGATCATCATGGAGCAGTGCGAGATTACTCGAGACTTCAAGCCGATTATCATCTTTGAAGACAACGCTGCATGTGTAGCTCAAGTGGCATCTGGTTTTATCAAAACTGACCGCACCAAACACATTCCTCCACATATATTAGGGTTCACTCAAGATCTCATTCAATCCGGGCAAATAGAAGTCAAGAAGATAGAATCAGCACACAACATTGCGGACATGTTGACCAAAGCTCTTCCAGCCTATACTCATAGGAGATTAGTACAAGAGGCCGGCATGCGTTTGTTGCATGAGATAGTTCCTCAGTAGAAGTTACACTCTTTTCTGTCTGTGGGATTTTTCCTAATTTAGGTTTTCATCACAGATCAGTTTTTAATGAGGTAACTATTGATCGAGGAGGAGTGTTGAAGTAGTAGTTAACTCAGAGTTAGAATAGTAATTAACCCAACTACTTCTATCCAGATGACTGTACTCCCAATGCTACTATGGGATGACAAACAATGGATGATTAAAAATAGAACGATCTACTAGTCACCTTGTATAATTAGACACCTAGTCTGAATATATATATACTATCATCTTCTCCGGATGTGGGGTAGAGGTATTCTCTTGTTTATATTTGTGTTGATTGTTATGCTTAGAGCTTGTGCCTTCACCACAGTCTGTGCCTTCACCACACGTTAGTTGTTACTTTTATCTCTCTGTCACAACAATCTGCACTTGAGAGTTTTGTACACGACATGTTGGGGACATCCCGTACGAGGTTCAGCTGACAGTAGAATGGTTAGGGTTTCGGGTAGCTTCAGAACAACGTGCAAGCATGACGTTTCTGGTCACAAATGCATGATAATGCGGAGAATCTTTATAACATTTAGAAATGTGGAGTCTTTGGAATATCAGTTCAAGGCTACTGAAGCACAGTCCTAGTATACTACTCACAAATCATGCTAACAAAACGTAATAGCATCCGAAATCACGGTTCAGAACCGTATAAAAAAGGGAAAATTCTTCATGCATGAAGAGAAGCTCTGTCTTCACTCCAGTCTACAGATGCACTGACCACAAACCACATAAACCCCCCTATGATCCTTACATATGAAGTGGAGGGGGAAAAAACTATGACAATTCTGCTTATTGAGGTGGCCAAGCACCACTCCCACTTCCAGAACCATTCTCACGCCAACGAGCTACCATAGAATGGAACTCTGACATTTGCCATAATGCAACAACCTCTGCAATACATATCATGCACACATTAGTTATAGACCATGCCGGTCGTGGTAAGCGCAGAAACAAGCCCCCAGACACATGGCTACTTTGCACGGAGGGCAAAAGTGATGCGTCCGGATCCCACACTGAGTATACTTCCGCCGTTCTGGCCGATGCTCCGTGTGGCACCGCTTGCTTGGTTGAGGGTGTAGGCGAGAAGGGTTTGCGTGCCGGTCAGCACGGGTAGTCAAAGAGCCGTGTCCCATCAGCTTGAAGGCCACCAACAGTTGGAAGTCAGTATGAGTCACAGGCCTCATTCCGTTGCGCTTGCAACAAATCTTGTACAACAGATAAGCGTTCGTGAGAGTCGAATCCAGCCCCATCCAAAATCCTTTGTGCCACAACTTTCGAGTGGCAAGTGCTGCAGAATAAGGTTGGCGAAGTTGGTCTTGGACGTCTATTCCCCGTATATTTGTGTTGTACAATATCTGCATAGGTGGGGCAGAGACTGTGAACATGGAAGCACCACAATTTTGGCCAACTGTGGTCTTCGGGAGATGGGGTCAATTGCAGTGCTCAATAACCTTACTCCCTTGCAGTCAGACCAGTGTACACAAGCCATTTTCCGGTCTCGATGCATTCTGACATGGATGGTGCCAAGTGGTTCACCAAACCCAATAAATAGTGATTTAGGTATACCTATCCGGTCCAACCTCACCGTGCCAACACTGTAGAATCCCCGCAACAGTAGATCTTCATAGAGCTCGGGAGAAGTAAAAAAGTTGTCAGTGGCCACGGTGTACCAACAACTGTCCATTAGCCGTGAAGCAGATGGCTAACAATGCCAGCGCCAGAGCCATATTTGAAACCTTGTGTGATTGGACCTAGACCGGGTTCAAGTGTTGCACCTACGTAAACTTCAAGACGTAAGACATAGTAGGTGGATGAACATCCTAGTGCCCATAGCTTGATCCCGTGAGTTATCGGTTTAGCGGGCATGAATTGCTTTATACCGCAGAATCGTCCATTGTATACAATCATACATTCGTCTACACATATGAAAGGACTTGGATTGTAATGGGCACGATAGTTCGTGCACAGGGTATCCAAAAGCCACTGGCACTTCTCCACCGGATTGTAAAGAGGGTGACGCTTGTCCGTTATGTAGGTCGACTTATTTGTCAAGTGGAGGCACTTGCAAATGTGTTCAAACCGTTCTCGTGTGATAGTCTTTGACACCTCCTCGAAGTATAGAGTTGGGCACTGTAGCCTCCAGTAATCTCGCACTGACGGCTCCTTTCGAACCCCCATCAACGCACAGACACCAATGAATTTGCGAAACTTGGGAATGGAGATGGGTAGCCCTCCATCTTCACCACCCTTCATTTTCTTGGTCTTCGGGTCCACGTAGCAAGCGTATGAATTACTTTCAGCGACAACTTTCCTCTGGATCACGTCATCCCAAAGTAATAGAAAGTAGCCTGCCGGGTCCAGCAACTCTTGTGGAATCAAGTCAGTGGGCCCTGGAGTAGGACCACAGAACTTCTCTCGAGGCTTCAACTGCCAAGAATGCGCGTGCCAATTACTTTTTTGGTAGCGTTCAAGAAATTTCTCTTCAGTACTTAGAGTAGAGTACATTCCCAGGTCGGCCATCAGATGTTTGGCTTGGTCGGCTTCATCTTCTGAACTGGAATCCCCGTCCGAGAAGATCTCCTCTGGAAATTGAGCTTCGGGGGAACCAGGAACCCATTTGCTTTCTTCGATGTCGGAAAGTAAGCTGGCATCCTTGGCAAGCACCGCTAGATACTCATGAGGGGGGCAGAGGGGTGGACTTTTTTTAACAACCTTCTTTTTCTTCGGCCGGGGTTCAGTGCGGCGGAACCCTACAGAATCGGCCTCCACTCCTTGTCCAACAGCACGTTCCTAAACTTCCTGAATCTCGCCAATGTGGCCCTCAATCTCGCCACTGGGCCCCTCTTCTGCTGCTGCCCAAATAGCTGCCGTGGTGTCCGCAGCTCGTGGCCCTTTCCGATTGCGGGGTATAGTAATATCTTCAGACTCTTACTTCGCAGCTTCCTCTGGAGTTTCACAAGAGGCCACTGGAATCTCTTGAATCCCAAAACTTCCAACATCTACTAAATAATGAGGTTGTTCACCTTCACTGACATGAATATGGGATATCACATGACCCTCAACAAATGGCACATGACTTGGTATATATTCGCCTCCCCAAACAAGAGATGTTAGCCGAATAAAAACTTGGAGGCCATAGATTTCACCTGAATAATCCATGGGCGTTGGTGAGCCATCACTGTTGTCGCAACGTCCACTTGCATCATGATCCTGATCCCGTTGTCTCTGCCGGCCATTGAAACTGCATACCTTCCTCTTCAGTCCTCTTGTGCTCACTGGGTAGTTAGTCGCACCTCCATGTGATGGAGGTGGAGTGGAGTCCTCTTCCTTCACTTCGAGATTCACTCCCTTTGCCAAGGACCCTTCAGTGGCAGATAAGTCCACTACATTCAAGTCAGCCAACAAATTCTTCACGATAGTAGATATGACATCACTAGTGTTAGCATCAACCACACTTTCAAGCTGCGAGGCCACAACAACAATTGGAGGCTTTGCATTTGCCGGTGATGGCACACCAGCAAACAGTCGTGTAATTACACGCTCACGTGGTGAGAATAGCATCTTCGATCTACCTCTCGTCAGTGGTGGTGTAAACAGCGTTGGATTTGGTGGCAATTGCTCAGGACTGTCATGGGGAATGTCTACCACGTTGATGCGGGCCTTTGATCGTTTCACTTTGGGATTTTTCCCCGATGGCAGTCCCGCACACGTTGAAGGAAGGGCAGCCCGTTTCGGCCTTCTTGGTTGGCAATTTTTGGATCCGTCGTACTGCCCCCCCATGCCTCGGAACTCGCCGTGATCCCACAAATTTGGTTGTTGATAGTTGCATCGGCATTGCAACTTCAATGGCAGCAACACCCTGAAATTCTTCAGCCTCCTTCTTTGCGGCCATCAAGTCACTCTGCCTTTTTTTGGCTGAAGCTTCAAAGGTCTCCTCATTTGTTGTACCTGGCTTCCTCCCTTGTGCCACCCAAGTAGCATTCACGCGCCGCCCTGCTGGAACTTCCAGCAATGGACATGCTTGGACTCCATATCCTTCGGGTAGCTTCAGCCCACTCACACCATCATTGGCACTACTAAACCCTGGAACATTACTGCACCTCCAATCTATTGGAAAAAAATCATCCCGAAGGCTCCACGCTGCATGAGGAGAAGTCTCGTGAACTACAGCCGTATCTATGGGATTTGGGTGTCCCAAATTGTGGGCAAAGGCACCAACAAGGCATTTCGGTCTCAGGGATACACTTGCATGCGGAGCAAGGTATTGAGAGCTTCGGTGAATCCATCACTTCGACCTTCTTCTCAACGCTCTCGCCAATCCAAAAGCGTTGCAGTGTGTTTCGTAAACCTAAATCTACACACTCTATTGTCAGGCGCGACCCTCTCACAGTGGCCACTTGACGCACCCGTAGGCGTTAGTAGGGACAACAAATAACTCCGGTCGAGCATGCCCACAATGATTGCAATTTTTGTGTTGTCAACACCAAGTGGTTGCAACCAATCCCGCACGCAATCAGCTGCATTTGCATGTTCAATTGGGGCTTGCGGCGGTTGTGGCCATTGCATAGCTGGCCTTCTTGAAGCACTACGAGGACCGCGACCCTGCCGCCCTCCATTGCTGCCTTGTCTATTGTTGCGGCTTCCACTACGTACCTCTGCTGGAGAATTGTTCATGACTTCAACAGCCTAACCCTCTGAAGGACGTCCAGATTCCAACAAGCGATGCTATCAAAAGAGTGGGCTCAGACAATTTCATAACCCCACCTCTTCTATATATGATGCCCCTCGTCCGTGTCCTGTACTCCCTGGAATGCAATGCTTGGTACAATCTAGCCTCCACTCGTCACCCTAACAATTCCCGTGCTCCATCCGTGCAGCTTGCGGCATCCAGTGCGCGATTTGCATTTTTTTATGCAGCCTTCTCTTTCGGAAGCACTGCCTCTTCAAGGTGATGAAGGTGCACTCTCAAGACACCACGAAAGCACAGTCAATCCGTTGAGGTACACAATGGCAGTTCCCACATGGGAGCTTTGCTGGGTACTCCAATGCCTCAACTGCATGATACATTCCCACTACGGACAGAATTGATGATTTCTGTACACAATAGAATGGTCTGTTATTATTTCTTTATGGCGTACGCCAATACTATTTTTCTCCAGAAGCTAGTCCGTATTTCCAAGTGTCCCCGTATAAATCCTTCTGCAGATTTGTCAGTAGCTCCAAATTTAGATCCAATAAGTCCCTCAGTTTTCTAATTCAGGGTGCAACATCCCCCATTCTTTGAGTTCTATTAATACATGTGTAATTTTGGCACCTCCAGTTAAAAAGTACCTCGTGAAGCCTGTTTCGGGCCTCCTAGACAGTAAAGGGTTAAGGGTTAAGAGAGCCAATGTCCATTAGATGAATGATGAACACTAAATATTCAAATGTTGAACAATGAATGAACACAAACATGTTTCATGCATACAAAATCTTGATTTTTTCATCCATCTAGTTGTTGTAGATTCTCATGCTTATTTGTAGAATCATATAGATTTTCAAAACTTTTCTTTGCAAAATGTTTTATAGTTCAAGAAATATCAGAGTATGTTTGATGTCCAAAAGTAACTTTTTTAATTCAAAAATAAATATTTAAAATAGAAATCACAAAAAATCATAAAATATCACTACAATTAAATTGCAACAATTTGAACTTAAACTTTTTAAATTTTTTATGAAAATTACAAATATTCAATCTCCAATTAACACTAGAAGGAATTATCATTTTTTTCAAATTTTATAGGCAATTTCATTAAAATGGCAATCTTATTGTGCCAATTTGACGGTGTGACATTTTGACCATCTAGGACAAGTATAGAGTTCAGAACGGCTGGTCTAAACTGTAAATGCGCCAAAATTCTAGAACACTGCCATTTTAATGAAATTGCCCATTTTTATAATTTGAACTTTTGGTTCAAAGACCTTACGCCTAGATTCTTTTTAGGCCTTAAATGATTTTGTCTCAAACGCTCTAGATCTACATTCTCCTTCCTATTGCACTTTCTTCAAGGATTATGAGTTAAGGACCTTGTTGTTAAGTCTGCTATTGCTCAAAAGTTACTGATTTTATCCACCCGTTTTATTTTGTCAAGTGGAAGTGTTATGTTCCTAGTATGACCTCAAACCATCTCTTTAGAATGTCTTCAGTGAGACAACACGGTTGTAAATTAATAAAACCTTCAATGAATTTTAAGTTTTTTGAAGATGATTCAATAATACACTTATATTGAAAAATTTAAATTTTCTCCAAATCTTGAAAATTTTTACAAAAATAATAAAAAAATTGTAACTTTAACCCTTAAAGGTCTAAGACTTTTTTTTTTGTCAAAAAACATTCAAAGTTGCCATTTAAATTGTAAGGTGCAAAACTTCTACAATTTTTTTTGCGTATCTAACCGTATGATCTTGGACTAGACTAGTATAAAAATGTGTGGAAGAAATTTTAGAAACTTCAACTACTTAGATTGCAAAATATCTGCATTTAAAGTGAAAAAATCAAGTCTTTTTGTACCTCTCGTGACTAGATTTTTTGACTTTGAATCTTTTTAACTTCAATTTTTTTCAATATAGATTTTGAATTTAAAAAAAAATTGAATTGAAGAATTGAAATGTGAGTTTGGAATTTTTTTTAAAAACTTACTTTTCTTTGTTTGAAAAATTGTTAAATTAAAACATGCTAATTGCAACGGTGAGATTTTTCTAGGAAGCAAACTAAGTAAAACCATGTGAAACATTTTTTTTAAATTGTGAAAATTGTATTCCAAAATCAATCCTACAAGTTATTTGTTGAAGAGGATGCTCGAATTGCTGGAAAAACAAGACTTCTCTATAACTTCCTCATCACTAGTCAAATGGAATGAATCAAATCTTTCCATGTAGACAAAAGTATTTTCCATGAGAAACAAAATTAAAATTTTTTTTTTTGGAGTTTTTGTGATTTTTTTTTGTGCTACATACCAAAATACAGTAGAACCTCTCTAAATTGATAAACCTCTGTAAACTAATCATGTCAGACCGGTCCCGGACTGGGCCACATAACAAAGGCTGTGACTAAAAATGACCCTCTCTAAGTCAATAAACCTCTGTAACCCAATCTGTCAGACCAGTATGGGATCGATTAGCTTAGAGAGGTTCTACTATACTTTTTGAGCTTAGTGTAACATAACTTTTGCCTTGGGGCACCAATTGGAATAAGAAATCATATTCCCAGAAAGCTAATGTATTTTCCAATATTCAAAAAAAGTTTCAAAAAATCATATCAAAAATTGAGATCAAAGAGAACTTGCCCTAACCTTGCAATGTCTCTCAAGAGACACTTGGTCCTTTAGAGGTTGAAAAATAAATACAGTAGATGATTTTCAATTGCATATGTACAAAGTCAAAATGACTTCTTGTTGTAAATTCTGCTTCTATCTACACTAAATAGTGAATTAGGTTGCTCTTCACTAATTTTTTGGCATTCTACACTATATAAATGTTTATTGTTTTTCTACAAGAATACACTATATTTGAATTAAATATTGTTGTAATTGGGACTTATGAATCTCCATGTGTACAAACAAAAATATTTACAAAAATATTTGTAGATTTTGATAGCTTGTAAAGTAATTTTCTTGAAGTAAGGCAACCTCATTGTCAAGGCAACCTAATTTCACTATTTTGTGTAATTTCACTATAATTTTGTGTAGGCACCCAAATTTTAATGAACAGTTTCAGATCGCAAATTGCGCACTATCCCCTGCGCGCTTAATGTTCGTGGTTGACTTTCGTAAAATGCATTTAAAAAATGGGCACTCGGCGCTCAGTAGCAGACGAATTGCCGACAGACTGATCGATTATTTAGCTTAGAGTCCTCCTCAGTCCTCACGTCGGAGTGCAGACATTTTTGAATGCGCAGCGAATTGCTTCAGATAATTTCTGTATTGCTGGTATCGATCATGTCGATGAGCACCAAGTGCGATCGAATCCTTCAGTTTCCTTCTCTATCTTTGGTAGAATCAAATTGTGGACGTTCTTCATATGTATAGCGTGATTTGTTTAGTTGGTGATACATAGCTAGTCTCCTGGAAGGTCGACGGACTCTACCGACGGAGTCCGACATAGCCACATCCTCGTACCACCCTCCGTTGCAGTCGATCAATTCAGAGGTGCGTGCCTTCAGGCATAAATTGCGTGAAAGAAAGTTGTGCTTGTAGTGACACTTCACAACTACCTCGACTGTTTTAGATATTTTTTGGACATGCCCAGCTCCAGATCTCCATGTACTTACGTCATGTGATGTGTTCTTCTAGCTAAGTTCAAAGATACCGACTTTTCTATATTACCAGTTTTCACTTACCACTCTTTTGACGGGTTCAAATTTGTACGTTTGGTCGGAAAAATTTCTGCAACGGATGTCGGAAACTTTGTGTATTGCCACTGTTGCTCTTTTCTGCATCGATTGTCACTTTTTTGATCCTGGGTAACTCTCGAATTCGAATTTAATCTAGCACTCACTCTCTTTTGAATTCTGTTTGTCCATATTTTGAAGGTTTAAAATTGCGCATGTATGCCATGGGAATACACTGAATTCAGATTAGCTGGTGCGCACGCACCAGATTCCTGCCGACTGCTGCGGAGGGAGTCTAAGTGCAATTGTACCAGCAGAGATGGCGATGTCGGTGGCGTTGATAGCGTCCTTGGCGGCTGTAGGGGCTACCGTAGCCCTCTTCCTTACACTTGTTCTATGCCTTTGGCGTATATTCAAACGACAAAAATCTGTTGCTCACGAAATCTTATGCTTTCCTGGGGACCGGTGTGATCTGGAATCCATGGATCCGGACTTCGTTTTTTCGGGCAAGACTGCGCCTGTTCGAGACGGAGGACCTGCGACGATCACTCCAGGGCAGCCGAGTGGTCCGCAGCCGAGCGTGTAAAGTAGTGTAATAGTGCAAAACGTAGTGAGAAATAACGTACCAAAGGCGGTGAGCTTGGTCACATATATAATCCAATGCTCTCCGCACTTCTGGCTGGTCAGAAGCGACAGCCTTTGCTCCCCAGTGCAATGATGATTCATTTGTGGGTGGATCTTCCGTTCAAAGTCGGCGATGTGGTTTCTGCGGCGCTTCGGTTTCCATTGACGAGCGAGCGAATCCACGCATGTTATTCATTCGTGAGTGGATCTTGAATGACCCTTGTCAAGGATTCGGATGCTCGGTGGATTAGAGGACTTGCAGGAATATACTTAAGTAGACTTGTGATCGACAAGGGATTTATTTCCTGCTTAGTTTGCATTTGGTGGTTGAATAATGGCCCAACGTTCAATGTCGCTATAATGTACACGGTTGGATCAAATAATCTTACAAACTGCCTGTTGGGCCATTTAATTTTTTTTGGAATAATGTAGGATACAGTTGGTCATTTTCATCTTGCATAATTAGCATTCAATTCTTACACAATCCCTATCAAGCATATCAAATTTCAGTTTCAAAATAGCAAAACTCTATTTTTGGTGAATTGTTTCATTTGATATTTATAGTTTTACATGATAATTGATTGAAAAACATTGGTGATGATTTTTTTAAATTTAATTGCATAGAAATGTAGGAAACATTCATACGCACATCTTTCCTTAACAAGCATCTCCAAAACAGTTTCAAACTTCCCTCCATAGAGATTTCAATGTTGGGGTGACAATGTGAAATAGAGATCTCTTTGGTGTAATTATTTGATCTGCAACGGATGTGGCTATGTCGGACTCCATCGGTACAGTCCGTCGATCGTCCAGGGGACTAGCTAGCTGTGTATCACCAACTAAACAAATCACGCTATACATATATGCACTCTCGCGTGAGGACTGAGGAGGTCTCTAAGCTAAATATATAATCGCCGATCAGTCTGTCGGCAATTCTTCTGGTACTGAGCGCCGAGTGCCCCTTTTTTAAATGCATTTTACGGACTGTACCGACGGAGTCCGACATAGCCACATCCGTTGTAGATCAAAATACACTAAAGAGCTCTCCGTTGCAATCGTTCAATTCAGAGGTGCGTGCCTTCAGGCATAAATTGCGTGAAAGAAAGATAAACTTGCAGTGATATTTCACAACTAACTCAACTGTTTAGATATTTTTTGGACATGCCCAGCTGGGCTCCAAGATCTCCATGTACGTACGTGATGTGTTCTTCTAAGTTCAAAGATACCGACTTTTCTGTGTTACCAGTTTGAACTGACCAATCTTTTGACGGGTTCAAATTTGTCCGTTTGGTCGGGAAGATTTCTGCAATGGATGTCGGAAACTTTGTGTATTACCACTCTTGCTCTGTTCAGCATCAACCTTCACTTTAATTTTGATCCAGGATAACTCCCGAATTTCATCTAGCACTCAGTCTCTTTTGAATTCTGTTTGTTGGAGGTTTAAAATTGCGCATGTATGCCATGTGAAATCATACACTGAATTCAGATTAGCTGGTGTGCACCAGATTCCTGCAAAATCATTCTAACCAATAGCTTTATGTCCGAGATCAAAGAAGTTTCGTCAGAGTAGTCAACCAAGAAAACGTAACCTCTTTATATATAACAACAGCACGAGAGTAAAACGAACTCTCAAACCATTAGCAGTCCTTTGTTTGCTGCAAGTAGACAATATTTGACTAGACACAGAAGTTTGCGCCATTCGTCTTATGAAAACAAATGTCCACCCACCTGTGTACAACACTGAGAAGGTTCTAACAGCCCTCTACTGCAGCAACGTGGAGCTTGCCATTCCCATCACCAACTACAACCCGTAGAGCCCGCGCATCGAAGATGAAATCAAGTCCTACACCTTTCCGCCTCATCTGCACCAAACGACTGTTACCGAGCAACGCCCAGCTTGAATACAAACTAGGTTTTCTTTCGAGCTATAATAGCTACTTTAAGAGTAAGTTATTCTGAAAATTAAAGAAAAACCGTGAACATTCCATTGTTGCACAGCAGCAGCACTATAGGCGATGCAATCCTGTTCTAAAGCCTGTTCAAAAGTCCGGCATGTTCAAAACAAAACAAACACCTTGCATCTCAACTTGCCATAGATGAGTCACATGCTCACTTTGCAATAAGTACTATAGAGGTTCTTCAGGTCGACCTGAAAGCCTAACCTCCATTCCTGGGACATACCTGTAGTTGACCAAGAAAGCAAAGAGAATTCAGAGTTCCAACCACTGGGTGACTTTAAGATTTGGTTAGTTTCCACATGAAGATGCTATAATCTCAGGACTGTTATAAGAAGTTTTCAAATATCTCAACGACTGGCACGTATACCATCACAACATGTAGTCAGTTTTGTAACCAGATTCTGAACTGGAGAGACCCGACCTATATCTTCCAAAATTATCATTACCGAGAAATCGACTCAAAATGCATGTCCTGGCGCAATTGCATTCATCAGCCTAACGTACAGATTGTTCATTTTCTTTTAAGCCCTAAAGGTCCAAGGTTAGAAAATGACCAATTTGATTGATAATGTGAGGACATATTCTAGATAGAGCCACAATCAGCGAAGAACATTGCATGTATTGCTTGAAACTAAACAATAGAAAATCTCCGTAGACTCACTAAACGAACATGAGGCCCAATTTGGATAAACGATGGAGCTAGTTGCAAAGGAATTGTAGAAAAGAGTAATACTTACGAACCTCTAGTTCCGTCGCTTGCGGTCCGACTGCACCTCGAATGGCACTACAGCTTGCACCAATTCCTTCAAGTTGATTTAGAAACAGAAATAAGTCCCAAAACACACCCTAGGAATCTCTTCCTTATTGTACTAACGGCACTCATGGTCATAACTTCTGGAATTTCGTCAAAAGCTTAACACAAATGCTTTCATCTACCTCACAGCGCTAAACCAAAAATCTAAATGCAAGTCTGAGTTTGCAGGGCTAATATCTATGGATCTACAAAAGTCAACAGAATGGGTGACATTTGTGATCACAAAGTCCATAGCTCTATGGATCAAGGAAGGTCACAAAACGTATCAATAGAAAGAGAAAATTGTTCCCTACTATTTCTAGAACAATGTTTCTAGTCAAAGTTTTGGACATTACTGTAATCCACTATTAGCTTCGAAAGAGTACTTTTTGTTTTTAGTTTGGGCACTTCGGGGTTAACACCAATCTTGATTAAGCTTGTACTTGCTACATGGAGACACTAGGAAAAAAGGCGGGACATCAATAAAGCCTTGCATAAAAATCAACATCTAATAAGCATGAATTATTTGGCCCAAAAGTTGACCAAAGAATCGTGGTGATTCTGGAAAAAAGTTGGTCTTACCTCCATGCCTCCTTGCTCAGCTCCTCCTCATCTTCGGGATTATTCTTCGGCTCCAGCTCTTGCTCTAAAAAATCATCGTGTAGGAGCGCTCGCCGCTTGGCACGCTTCGTAATTCTACGTAAGGATCTGCAATCCTTGCGAGGGTTCCATATAGCTACTGGCAGCTCTTCTCTCAGTTGTTGAAATGGTTTCGGCTTCAGTAACAACAGTGACAGTGTCGGGAATCATTCGTTGTAATGGCATGGCACCTTTTGAGAATTTCCAATGAAGTAATTTAGAGCAAAGTCACGCCAAATAAGAGCAATTCAAGTGACACTATAGCTCTAACAAACTCTCACATATGAGGACAGTGGTTTCTCATGCCAATTCAGAGGGTTATCTAGAACGTCATGCATTTTATTAGGAAAGGTGACACGACACTGACATTCTTACACTGTCAGAGAGAGCACTAAGAGACTACTCACATTCAGAACAACAAAACAAAGATCCTCCAATTCAGCTTTCAATGCCCACTCACCCAGTTTCGATGCAAGAGAATACCACACGGCAAGTGTCTCTTATACCACTGCACACCTCTTCACTTCTGGCAAGGCATAACTGCAATCACAACAATAAAAGGAGGCATTATTGATACGGCTGAAGGACAAGCCGACTGTAACCCCTGAAGGACCAAGGATTCATAGTTTTAAAACCACCAGTTCATTTAATCATATTACGAAAAATATATTTCAAGTGGGATTAAATTAAATAACACTAGGATCAGTGAAGAACATTTGCACGTGTTGGTGATAAAACAAAATAAAAATTAAACAAACGAAAAAGCTAGCATATGACCTGCTCAAAACTACTAAAAGAACATAAGGCCCAATGTGGGCGTCATGGTCCCGTTACAATGAAAGCAACCATGGCCACTTAGTGAGATGCTTCTGGGAATCCCGAAAATAGAAGGGTTACAGGTCATGCAATTGTAGTGATCTGGAAAGAGCTCGGGAATGGACGTACTCTAGACTACCAATCAAAAGTACTTCAGAAGTTTCATGACGCCAATAAAGCAAGGGGAACAAAAATACGTTGTCCACAAGTTGTGAAGGCGATCCGCGAGCTTCATGAGTACCACGCGTGGATCATTAACCATGCCCAGCAACATCATACGCAAATCATCTACTGTACCTGGAATGTGCACCTGTGAGCAGTTGGTATTGTGGCACCCCCTTGAGAAAATAGACCCAAATCCTAAACCGGAATGTTCTTCACCTCTAAACTGCGAGCTGTACATATTTTAACTGTAATCCAGAATCACTTCCCTGAAGACAACAGAAAACTTGAAATGCGGTTGCAGGAGTCCACTAAAGGGCCATCAATTAGGAGATCAGACTTTGCAAACAACGTCAAAGATCTCCAAGAAACAAATCTGCAATCCAAATCATTTCAAATAACACCTTGGGAATTATGCATCTGACCTACTTACCTCTGCTCGACTCAGCCCATCATCATCAACTGACGACCCTTCATCGTTCTGCTTTTCTCCTCTGCCTTCTTAACAGCTGAACATTCAAGACGAAAAGCAGTTCAGCTCATCACAACTTCTAACAGCAAAGAGAAGAATGCATGTACTTTAGAACTGAACATCTCCCCGCCATATCGGAGAGTGCAAAGAGTGAGAAGACGGTGAGAAAGGTTGAGAGCACTGACGGTCAAGGCTCGAGGAGAGCTTGGCGACGAGAGTGAAGGGGAAGACGAAGCCGAACATGAAATTCCACTTGCGCTTGGCCTCGCTGAAGGCCACCTGCGTGAGGGGCCGGCCAATTACGGGAAGCACCATCGTGTAAGGAGGAGGATTTGCTGCGGGTTACACAAAATGCAAACCCTAGCGTGCAAATTCGAGGAGCAATGCAAAAGCGCGAAGTCAAAGCAGCCACTCAAAGTTAGGATTTGGCACCGGTCTGTGCAACCTGGTTGCAACCCCCCGGTCTCCCTGTGGGATCGATTACTAACCCCTTAGCGCCTGAATCCTTTCTTGAATTTGGACATGTTTTTCCTTATGTTTTTATAATTATATATTCTTTACCTCATGCAAATTCATCAAATTCATCAAATTCATTCTAAAGAAAGTGAGATTTTTTGAAAGTCAAGCATTGGTTTGGACGAATGAGAAGTTCCTGTGGTCAAATAGCCCTTGGAACCTTTCTGTTCATCGTCCAGATTTTTGTTGTCGGAGCGCGAAGGGGTTAAGCTTGGAGTCCTCAGTCCTCACGTCACAGTGCAGACATTTTTGAATGCGCAGCGTATCGCTTTAGATAATTTCTGTGTTGCTGGTATCGATCATGTCGATGAGCACCAAGTGCGATCGAATCCTTCAGTTTCCTTCTCTATCTTTGGTAGAGTCAAATTGTGGACCTTCTTCATATGTATTGCGTGATTTGTTTGGTCGGTGATATATAGCTAGTCCCCTGGAAGGTCGACGGACTCTGCCAACGGAGTCCGACATAGCCACATCCTCATACTACCCTCCGTTGCAGTCGATCAATTCAGAGGTGCGTGCCTTCAGACATACATCGCGTGAAAGAAAGTTGTACTTGTAGTGATACTTCACAACTACCTCAACTGTTTTAGATATTTTTTGGACATGCCCAGCTGGGCTTCATGTGATGTGCTCTTCTAAGTTCACAGATGTATCGACTTTTCTGAGTTACCAGTTTTCACTGACCAATCTTGTTGACGGGTTCCAATTTGTCCGTTTGGTCGGGAAGATTCTGCCACGGATGTCGGAAACTTTGTGTGTATTACCACTCTTAAGCTTGCTCTGTTCAGCATCGATCTTCACTATTTTGATCCAGGATAACTCTCGAGTTTTATCTAGCAGTCAGTCTCTTTTGAATTCTGTTTGTCTATATGCTTTGTGAATACTCTGAATTGAGGATACAATTGCGCATATATGCCATGTGAAAACTCTGAATTCAGATGCACTCACCAGATTCCTGCTGAGTGCTGCAGTGGGAGTCTAAGTGCTACTGTACCAGCAGAGATGTCGATGTCGGTGGCGTTGATAGCGTCCGTGGCGGCTGCAGGGGGTACCCTTGCCCTCTTCCTTACATCTCTTCTAGTCTATTGTTGTTGTAGCAGAGGAATCAAACCAGGGCCCGATCGCTATTACGGATCCGATGGATGGGGTGGTGGGGGTGGTGATGGGGGTGGTGATGGTGGCGGGGGATGTGGTGGGGTGGGTGGGGGTGGTGCCGGTCCTGAGATATTCGGACTGGGACCCGAAGCCATGGATCCGGACTTCGTTTTTTCGGGCAAGACTGCGCCTGTTCGAGACGGAGGACCAGTGACGACGAGCACTCCAGGGCAGCCGAGTGGTCCGGCAGTCCCAGCGACTGACGGAACGTGTAGGGTAGTGTAAAAGTGCAGAAAGCAGTGAGAAAATACCAAAGGCGGTGAGCTTGGTCGAGTCCCAAACTCTCCGCACTTCCAGCTGGTGAGAAGCGACAGCGATTGCTCCCAGTGTGATTCTTCATTTGTGGGAGGATTTTGAGTGACTTCTGTTCAAAATCGGCAATGTGGTTTCTGCGGCGCTTCGGTTTCCATTCACGAGCGAGCGAATCCACTCATGGCACTGTATTCATTCCTGAGTGGATCTTGAATCTTTGTCAAGGATTCGGATACTCGGTGGATTAGAGCACTTACAGGAGTATACTTATTAATCCATAAACGATGCCACAGCCATTTTCTGGTCGATGAACGACAGAGAATCCTTCTGTGTAGGACACAACTGTGGAAACACTCAAAATTGTCAATATTAAGCAATTCAACATAGTTGGAGGCACCTTTTCCTAAAAATATTATTTTATTAGTATTAGCAAGTGAAAATCATGAATATTCAAAAAAAAAATTAGATTTTTCAGATAATTTCTATGATTTTTCAAAGTGCTGGCTCCCTAGACCACTAAAATTGTCACACCCGTTGTCACATAGGTGGACCCTAAACTGAAATTTGCAAAAATTAGTAGTTAGCAAATCGAAGTTAAATATGTGTCCTTCAAATTAATGCGTCAGCAAATCAAAGTTAAGCATTTGTAGAACACATTTAAACATTTGTAGAACACACTGATGAAAGTCTAGAGACACATTTAGTGGTAATCAAGGGTACAAGAATGGGAACATGGATGCTTTTGGGTGTTTCTACCTTATTCATCCTTGGAATCTTGTGTAAAAAGGAGTAGTCTTGTACAATAGTTTGACTTCCAATGAGTACTTTAGGAATTTTTTTAACCAACTATTCATACAATGCTAAAAGGGATGATTTCCATAGTCACCAACTTGTCCTTTAAGAGATAACTTTTAACTTTTAAATGTTGACGAGGACGTTTTTTATCCGATGGATGATAGAGAATCCTTCTAGTAGGACAGAAGTGCAACTATTCATCCTCAAAATTTTGTTGTAAAAAGGGGAGGTCTTCTATAGTAGTTTGACTTCTAATGAGTATTTTTGCAATTTTTTAAGCAAATGATTTCTACAGTAACCAAAGGGATAATGCATTATTTGTTTCTACAATTAACAGTGAAATTATGCATCGGACCTTTTAGGTCTATAGCGTCCTTACAGGGTTAATTCTAAAACTTCTCAAAGATATTCTATGTCCTTTGAAAGATTTCAAGGAGGCCTCAAAGATGGAAAAAAACGCATTTTCAATATAAGGTTTTTGATATTCCTTCTTTCAAATAATTTGTTACGTTCTTATATAAGAAAATGGCAAATCCATGGATCATCATGCAAAGTATTTTGACAATTTTTGTTCCTTTCTCTTGATTTGAATTTTAGATATAAAATTGATCTTGTTTGAATTTGAGACTAACTAATGAAATGTAGCACATCCTATCTAGTTTCTACTCCAATTAAAATTTTGATAAATTCCTAAAATCCAAATTTTTATTGCAATTTGATCTTTGGGCCTATAACCATAGAGTATGTGCTATTTTCTAATTGTAAAATGACATAATGATTTAATTTGCACTACAATGTTCTAAACTATAGGGAACATCTATAGAGAATAATTTAAAACTTCCTTACCATATTTTGTATTTAATGTGATTCCTTTCACTTTTTATTCAAAAAATCATAGTGATTTCAAATTTCTCAAAAAAAATTGAGAATTTTAAGACTTCTAGAAGACATGATTACTTCTCTAAAAAATCAATATAATTTTTTTTGTTTAAGCACAATTACAAAATGGGTGCATAAGGAGGGGACTTTGAAGTTTGAAAGAGTGATTAATCATAGGCCCATCCTTTCAAGGTAAAAGCACCAATGTATTGTTGCACATTGCACGTGGCAAAGCACAATTTGTATTCACATTATCTATAGGTTAATAGGTTAAAACATTCACGCTATAGTATGGTTGGAGATCAACTTCAGTTACATTACGCAGAATATATGGATTCAAAATACTTTCAATCTATTGTAATAAATGCAAATTGACTTACGATTACATCTATACATATTCATCCTTATACAATTTCATCCATGAATTTAGAAGCACAATTGAGTTTCAAATCTTATCCAGGCAAAGTAAAGAAAACACTATATTGGTTATCCCAAAAGCTTAAGGTGTTGTTGCAAGATATTATATAAGCAATACTATTTGTAATTTCATAAATCATTTTGCATTGTTCACATTGCACATATCAATAGCTATATTGTCACATGATGGGATTCACAACAAGCACAATACTTGCAAAAAGCACAATGCACAATGATGAGAATCATATCATCACTTATAACTTCTAAAGGTTTATGACTATGTTTCACTCAAAATCACTTCAAAACTACTATTTTGAGTGCAAAGAGCTATACTTCTTTTGCATATCTAATTGCAAGACCTTCTATAGTTGGGTCCCAATCAAAATGGCGTTTTCGAAATCGCAGTAAAGGAAATTTTGCATCTAACAACTTTGATAGCCTCCCAAGGGCTCAAAAATTGATCGTTGACTAGGAAATTTTTACCATAGCATCATCTTTAAGTTAATTATATGTGTACCAAATTTCAAGGCCAGATGATTTACACAAAAAAAAGATATTTGAAATCTCCCAACATGTGTAGCTGTGAAAATTGTTTCACTACTGCCAACTTTAACACCCTCCCAAGGACTAAATTTTTTTTCTTTTTCTATAAATTTTTTGGCATAGGACCATCTATATGTTGATTACATGTGTGAAAAATTCCAAGTCCAAAAGACCCCCACAAATATAGATATTCAAAATCTCCCAACATGTGTAGTTGTGAGAAACAATTTCACTACTAACTTTGATACTATCCCAAGGGTTGAAAAATTGTCTATTTACCATGAAATTTTTATGATGAAATAATCTCTATGTCAATAACATGTGTGCCAAATTTCAAATTCAAAAGAATCACACACAAAAATATATGCTTATTCTACCAAGAAAATCTGATATCCCCATGCGATTTGAAATGAACATGTTTTCAAGTGATCTAAACACACAAAAATCCATGATTAATCTAGAAGCCCTCTGAAAAATAACGTACCCTCAAACTGATTAACCAAAACTTGAGCAATTCTTGATTTCAAAATGTATTGATGTTGGTTAGTGCAGACGTATTCCCAGCCAACTATATGGAAATGATCAGTAGTTTGTGCTCGTCATCTCTAATTATTCTTGTAAGTTAACAATCTGTAACACATCGGTCACATTCTTGAAAACTTGGACTACCTCAAGGACCTAATGGCGTGTAATGAGAAGAGTTTCGAACCAGCTAGAGCTCTGCCTATCTAAATTCAACACACACAGTATATCTTGAAGACTCCTCTTCAACTAACAATTGCAAGAAGAAGTGCAGCAGGCCAGGCCAGGTCCTCAAGCAAGCCCGCCTTCAGTAATTCGTCCCGAGTGCACGACGTTACATTTCTCGAGACACGAATCATAACAGACCTAGCTTGGCAAAATCCTCGTGATCAAAACGATTCCAATTGGAAACTTTGATTTCTTGCGTCCATGATCGACGCAAGATGTATTCACGAGTCATTACTTCTTGGGGCTTTCACTCCATACTAGCTGGCTGTACAATCCATGGTCCCAACCCATGAAACAGATGAAAATTATTCACGGCACCTGGTGAAGTGAAGCATCGATCCTTTCGTGAAGTCGATCACTCTGACACCTTGTTACTGTACCACAGCACCCCCTGGTTGTGGTTGTTGTTCGAGTCCGAGTCCGACTCGACGTACACGCACTCCCGGAACTCTCGCCACAAGGCGGCCAGCACGGGCGTCCGGTCGCACTGGTAGTACTTCCCCAGCACGGGCTTGATGGCTTCGGTGGCCTCGGACGCATGGTAATGCGGCATGGTGGAGAACAGGTGGTGCGCAACATGCGTGTCTGTAATGTGGTGCAGCACGTGGTTGAGCACGCCGTAGTCGCGGTCCATGGTGGCCAGTGCGCCTCGCAGCCAATCCCACTCGCTGCTGTCGTAGTGCGGCAGCGCCGCGTGCGTGTGCTGCAGGAACGTGATCAGCACAAGAAACCCGTTCACGATCATCAGCGGAATGAAGTACATGTTGACCAGGCAGGCCAATCCGAAGGCCGAATACAGGCGGTAGAGAATCCCAACCACGGCCAGCAGCGAGATGTCGCTGATGAAAATGAAGAGCCGCTCCCGGTCCATGAAGATGGGGCTGTGCGTGTTGAAATGGTTGGCAGGTCGTTCGTACTTCCTCCCGGAGATATTCAAAGCCAAGTACAGCGGCCAGCCCAGCGTCAGCGTCACCACGATCTGCAACAATCTGCCCGGAGGGTGCTGCAGGTACCTGGCGATCCCACCAAAATCTTCCTTCACTTTGGGCACGAACACCTCGTCCTTCTCCACGCTGCCCGTGTTTGAGTGGTGACGGCGGTGCGAAAACTTCCACGAGAAGTAAGGCACAAGCAAACACGAGTGGAAGATGAGTCCCACCGTGTCGTCCAGCCACTGGTAGTCGCTGAAGGCGTGATGGCCGCATTCGTGGGCGATGACCCACACTCCTGTTGCGACGCAGCCCGTGACGATCCAGTAGGCTATCCACATAGCCCAGTTCAAGAGCCCATCATAGACGAAGTAGTTGGTGGAGTAGACGGCCAGGCTGAGGATAGCCAGGTCGCAGATCAAGTAGGAGAAAGATCGGGGGATGGATCTTTTGAAGCAGTGCGGAGGAATGGCCCTCTTGATGTCACCAACGGTGAACGGCGGCTTGTTCGCAGGCGCTCGCTCCACGGTGCTCACGGTCTCTTCAGTCAGGATGGCCTTCCCTCCCTTCCCCATCTTGGATGAACCCTGCTCTCAGAGCCTGCACATGAAAGAATAGGTCGGAACCTGATCAGCAAGGTCGGGAAAGAGGAATTGGTACATAACAAATCGAGATAGTAGTGTTCAGATTTCACCAACAGTACATTCTCTAATTTTGACCGTAACAGGGAAAACAGGGTTTATAGTCCAACTAAACTGGTTCGATAACTTTCAGGCAGATCGCTAGGAAGGGCTTTTTCAGAATTCACTGGGAGGTCTCTCAATGATTATAGGAATCATACAAAGGCCTTCCCTTGATATATTGGGAAGCTTCCATTGTGAGCGTTGGGAGACATCCTCTAACTCACTAAAACGATTCTCTTAACATTTATATCAATTTGAAACCAATTCACCCCAGAGATCCAGAGAGTGTCAATCTAACGGTCACACTTTGAAATACACAGACAGACCTAAACTAACGGAAATAAACAAAGTAAAGGCTTGACTAGGTTTTCGATGCAAGTCAATTCAGCTAAGATCAACGACAAAGCTCCGCAAGTCTCTCTCAACACAATCACACGTTTCCACCACTATCAAGACAACCAAAAACAGAGCATCCTTCTGCCATACTCACCCAAAACCCCTCCTCCAAACTTCAAAAAGGAAGAATACCTCACACCACAAATCAGAATACAAAACGCTCGAACACGTTGCGACGAACGCACGTCTTTGCAATGCAGAGCCTAAAGTCGCACAATAGCATCAAAATCCAACGACCCTAACGACCCAAATCTCACTGGATATTCCTCTCTGACTAACTACCCAAGTCCCAGAGAAAAACCTCACCTTCTTCAGCCCGTCGCCAATGTGAAGATGCTCTCCGACCTCGGAGTCCAAATCCACCCCCCACCGCTCAAGCCAGTTCCCTGCGAGAACGAACCACCACTCCATGAGTCAAATCCCCATCCAGAGAACAGCAATGCATTGGAAAGGAGCAACAAGCTAGGCGGCCGCCACTATTGAACCCGGCCAGCTCTGATCTTCTGAGTTTCCACCTCGCATTCTGGGACCCCAAGATGCAGAAAGAGGCAAAAATGGAAGTGAAGGTGTGATGAGAGACCTGCTACGTCCCTGCGACCCCCTGCGGATGCGACAGGAGAAGCACGGCGATGGCGAAGAGCTTGAGCGGGCGGAGAGAATGAGGAAACAGAGGTGCGAGAGAGAGGGAGAGAGAGAGATGAAGAAGCCGAAGATACAGGGCGACTGGAAGATAGGACGAGCCTTCCATTCAAAGGCGGGCGGACCAACCAACGCTGCAACTGGACCCTGGACCCTGGACCCTGACCCCCCTACTTTGCTTCTATACACCGACCCTCTACAGTATATTATTCTGGTTTGTACTCTTATTAGTGTGTGTGGCCCTCAGTGTGCGTTTCTTCATTTTGGAGAGGTTTCATCAATACTCATGTGATACTTGGGTGATACTTGGTGATATCCATACCTGAAGTTTGGCTGGTTGTTTGTTTGTTTTGTTACGTTGAGATTTCCTAGACCGTGCATCCCTCGCTGACGTGCTTGGTATCGTCAAATAGCCCTTGGCGAGGACGGGTGCACAAGCTTTGTTTCGTGGCGTTTCGACTCACCATGTGAAAGTTATAGAGTTTTAAAGTTTTTATTTGGGTGTGACAACGACATAGGGCACACTAGTCTATATGAAAAGTAGGTGATTCCTAGGTAAAATTTGGCTATTGGTCTCAAAATACAACAATAATCTGGCTATTTTGACCCCCTCCAAAATGAAATTTTCCTTTACAAAAAATAGCCAATATCTTTTGGTTGTAGCCAATTGGCAAAACCTGTGCATAAAAAAAACATTGCTCTTATTAGTGTGTGTGGCACCAAATTACCAAATTACCAAATTCACACTACAAGACTAGTATTTGTAGAATAATGAAAAATATTGTAGGATGAATATTATGATACCCAATGGCCAAGGTTGGCCAAAAATATTTTTAGGAATAGAAGCTAGAATATTTGGAAAAAAAAATTTTAAAGGAAAAAAATTGTATGGAAATAAGCATCTAAAATTTCTTTTGCAGCATATGCCAAAATCACATTATTCAAATTTAATAATTATTCAGCAATTCTCATATACCATCTTACTTTTTAAAATTCTCTTTGTAGCTTCACAAACTAATAGGATTTACAAGAAGTAGAGAAAGTCATTTATATATTAAACAGTTAACATTTGTTGTACAAAAAATTTAGAATAAAAATGAGGCAAATTGTTTTGTTTTTTACTTGCATTTTTTTAAACCTTTTGTTTTTAAAACCAATATATTATTCTATTTAAGTTCCTATCCATTGGAAATAAAATAATATTTTTATAGCATGCATTTATTGAACACCGTATGTATAAACTATAAATTATTAAAGAGTTGAAAATAGGTTTATCCTAAATCAATCTCAAGCTCTTTACATCAATGTTGCAAATTTGAATCAAGAATTTGTATGGGCCAATTTTAGAAATATATTGCAATTTTATAAGATCCAATAAAAATTCAGATAATTTAATAATAGAAATTATTCTCAAATTCTTATTTGGGCAATTTTGAAAGCCATTACTAGGTCATAAACTTTTCTAGGATCTGAAATCAAATTCACGTTTTAACTGCAAAGTGGACAAATTTTCTTATTTGATCAAAAGCATTAAAAGGTTGACCAACCTAAAAAATTTGTGTTTATTATTTCACCATCATGTATTAACATCATCTATTTGAAACCAAAAATGTTTGTTGTCAATGTATAATGATGGAATTAGAAACATAGTGGTTTTAGGTTGGTCGAGCTTAATTCCATTGCTTGAGATTATTGACATCAAGTATGTGAGCAAATTTCACACTTAAAGTTGAAATAAAGGGAATCGGATTACCAATAATTTTATATAGAAAAGGGAAATAGGGAACATTAGGCATATTTAAAAAGCTTTGACGTATTTGATGGTGTCTTTTGTTTTTGCACATATGCACTCAACGGGATTACAATCATTGTCCAAATGTTTTGTGTTGGACAAAAAATAATCGATACACTGGTGAAAATCTAATATTTCAAGACTAGAATGATTGTAAATCTTAAACTCTAAAGCGATGAAAAGATCCATAGGTGGTCTAAGTTGCTATGTGGATCTTCTTGTGGTTGATGGTTTCTTTTGGTCTTCATATGGAAATTTAAACTATGTTTCTTCTAATAATTTTCTCAAGACTATACACATTTTAGCAAAAATTGAGGTGCATCCAATCCTTTGGTACCTTGTTTTGGTTTGGAGTCTACAAGAGTAGGACCTATATTCCAGGAAAAAGGCAACCAAATTTTATGCAACTATAAATTGTTGTTATTCCAATATTGAAGCACAAAGTGAAATAAGAATTCAAATGCAATCTAAAAGAAGAATTGGCATGAGTTCAATGTGGGCTAAAGAAGTATTACAAGATTAGTTATACAATGACTCCAAAAACTGAGTCTATACTTCATTCAATTTCACTCCGTGTGCCATATGTTGAAAAGAAGTGGACAAAATCCAAATGAATAAACATGAATGTTGTAGTATTCTTTGTGTACTACAATCCTAAAAAAATTGGAAGCAAAAAGCAATTACGGTTTGGAAGTAAATGAATTGCAAAGCTAACCACCCCACAGACTCAATTTTTGTGGCGTGGTTCATAATCACTCTAAAAATTGCCTATGCATCTTTCTTGAGCTTCAATGGCTTGAATATTTTATTGCATGTTGTTGTACACCATTTAAGAGCCACTCCCATTGATATTGTAAAAATTTGACATATGCGTGCTTCAAAAATATTATAAATAGAAAAACATGTAATTAATATTGAATGGAATTTGAAGATTTTCAAGGAATCAAAGACTTGAGATGTCATTTACTTTCACAGATGATCTATAGGTTGCAATGTGAACCATTGTTGCATCTGTTTTGACTAGATTTGAAAATATTTGTCTTAATATACTATTTAATCATTTTAATTTGTATTTAGCAACAAAAAACAATTATTTTGACCGCAATCTTTTTGAATTCAACATACTAGTTTGTAAGGGTTGTATTTAGTACATTTGTTTGGATTGTAGGTGATTCAATATGATATGACAATAACAAAAGTAAGACTAGAATATTGAGTTATTTGCAATAAAATCCTTTAATTGAAATCCAATAATGTATTAATGCATTAAATTTATATATTTTGTATGTTATAGAATAAGCAAAATATATATAACAAAATATTGACAATCGCAATTGATAAAAATAAAAATAAGTAGTATTGCCAATATTCTAGTTTTACTTTTGTTGTTGTCATATCATATTGAATCACCTACAATCCAAACAAATGTACTAAATACAACCCTTACAAACTAGTATGTTGAATTCAAAAAGATTGCGGTCAAAATAATTGTTTTTTGTTGCTAAATACAAATTAAAATGATTAAATAGTATATTAAGACAAATATTTTCAAATCTAGTCAAAACAGATGCAACAATGGTTCACATTGCAACCTATAGATCATCTGTGAAAGTAAATGACATCTCAAGTCTTTGATTCCTTGAAAATCTTCAAATTCCATTCAATATTAATTACATGTTTTTCTATTTATAATATTTTTGAAGCACGCATATGTCAAATTTTTACAATATCAATGGGAGTGGCTCTTAAATGGTGTACAACAACATGCAATAAAATATTCAAGCCATTGAAGCTCAAGAAAGATGCATAGGCAATTTTTAGAGTGATTATGAACCACGCCACAAAAATTGAGTCTGTGGGGTGGTTAGCTTTGCAATTCATTTACTTCCAAACCGTAATTGCTTTTTGCTTCCAATTTTTTTAGGATTGTAGTACACAAAGAATACTACAACATTCATGTTTATTCATTTGGATTTTGTCCACTTCTTTTCAACATATGGCACACGGAGTGAAATTGAATGAAGTATAGACTCAGTTTTTGGAGTCACTGTAAACTAGTACATTCCATTGACCTTTAAAATTGAAGGTTAACTCCAATCTCAAAGATCAATGTAAATGAAGCCTTTGTTTGGAAGGAATCAACTATCTAAGCTTCAAGGACCTAGATCATGGTGAATTCCATTCCATTAGGAGGTAGAGAACCAACATGTTATTTCACTCGAGAAATTCTTAGGCTCCCAATGACGACAAGGTCATTTGACACCCCACCATAGTTCGATGGATTGTGGTAGTAAGCACCCTACCAATGCCGGGGTTTGAACTCAGAACCAACTCATTGGTGTGCCATGGCCACAAAGCTAAGGCTACAAGTGCCTATCTTTAAAAATCTTCTAATTTAATGTTAGTATATCAAATGAACGTTCTTTTATTTTAGATTAATTTAGCATAATTATACCAAAGTGATTTATAGCTACAAAAATTTGAAACTTTAGCACATTTAGTGGTATTGATGAGCAACTTAATCTTGAACCAATTAAGTTGCTCATTAGAACTACAAGATGTGCTAAAATTTCAAATGTACAATACGTGATGAAGGATTGCAACTTCATCCAATTATTTTGCAAAGTTGTTTAAATTTTTTGTAACTTGTAAACAAATAGAAAATATTTGTGAATATCATATCTGTTATTTTTTTATCACAACATGAGGAAGGTGTGATAAGCAAAATTTGGTGGATGGAGCCTAAGGTAACTAGTCCTTAAGTAACAAGGCTCTTTCAAGTTGAGTCTATGAAAGGGTCTAGTATGATTAATGCAAAATCCAAAGAATTGAATGTAGAAGTTCAATACTTGTCTCCACGAGGTGTCTAGACAAAATAGAAAGTTGCAAGCAACAAAATTCAACTTTGAAATGGGTGAAAAGTGAAAAGGACAATGTAGGACACAAGAAAAATTATTAACAAATGAGAAGCCATAATATTCTATTTTCAATTAGTAAAAATACGGTAATGAATGTTCTACTTTTAATGTTCCATTTTCAATTAGTGAGGGACACCTTTTGAACCCATGTGGTATGCTATTTAAATAAAAGAGGGTCACTTTAGGAATACATCATGGTCCACTTGTAGAACTATGCCATTTGACGAGTGGACTATCTATAAATAAAAATGGCAGCCTACTAGCTTTCAATTTTAGAAATTATAAAAACTAAATGTCCTACATTTGAAAGATTATGCAACTTCTTGCATTCACTGTGGATTTCATTATTTTTTCACTAAAAATTCATTCATTGCACCAATTGACTCAAATTTCAATTTACTTGGGTAAAAAGTTGCTTCTTGGACATGTTACCTTAATTCTATAAAGACAATGTGAATCTAAAAAGTCCAATGGATGTGGAAACAAAGAATGCACCCATTGATTTAATAATTGGAGTGCATGTTTTGGTGACTATCTTAGTTGTAGGAGGCCATGTCTTTATAAGGTTAAACCTATAACAATGTAGTGGCCTATAAGTATCTGATGGATTATAGAAAAAACTTGTATGTAAGATAGAAGTATAGATGTTCATCCTTAGAATTTTGTGTGAAAAAGGAGAGGTTTTGCATATTCAATTTGACCTCCAATGAGTGCTCTTGGATTTTCTTAATCTTGTAACAACTTTGAAGACACTAAATGATTGTTTGAATGACTTCACCTAAGTGGACTATAGGATGGAAAAAAAAAGTTTTTTTAATCCACTTCTTGTTGAAGTTGCTTCAGTACATTTTTAGTGAATAATATTGCAAATTTTCTCATTATGGTATTAATAAATTTTCTAAAGAACCATAAAAATGATATTTTTTGAATTTGAATTTATCTAATGAAATGAAGCTTATCAAGTGCAGTTTCTACTCCAATTGAAAATTTTGAAATATTCATAAATTTCAATATTTTATAGCAATATGAGCTCTAGGCCTATAACTGGTTTATTGATTTTCTAATTTTAGATTGATATGATATTTTTTATTTATATCATGATTTTATACACTATGATATACACCACAGGTTTTGTTTTGTGGCATTTGATTCAATTTAGAAAAGATATTGAATTTCAAAGATTTTATGAATTGAAAAATTAGAAATTTACTCTTACTTTTATTTTGGTTGTGGCAACAACACATGGCACATCAATACTCTATGAAGAACGATACACGATTTTACCCTCAGTTTTGAAAAGAAATATTTCTTCATTGAAATTAGGTTTCCTACATATCTCAGCAATCAAATTTAAAAAATTTATCACCAATGTTTTTCAATGAATTTTCATATGAAACCATGAAAATTAAAGTAAAAAATTCACCAAATTTGGTATGGTTGATTGAGATTGCATAAGATAGCAATGTTGATTATGCAATGCAAAACAAAAAATGTCAATTATGTTTTACATTATGCAAAGAAACTGATTGTCCAAATTGCCTTCATTTATCTTTTTGGTAGGCCATTGTATAATCCAGTGGAGGGATAAAAATTCTTACCGTTGTCGGGTAGAGAGGAGCGCGCTTAGGGAACACACAGGGTGTCTGGCTGCAAGTTGATGAGTGTAAATGGAGAATCTCAAACTCAAATCTTCACTCGGTCTTCAAAGTCTTCAAACTTGAATCTTCACTCGGTCTTCAACCATCCTATCCTGTGGTGGCTCTATAGGGCCAAAGGTAAGGGTGTGTAATAAGAAACAAGGCCTCAGACGGGTAAAACGGGACGGCCAAACCACGAGCTGACCGTCCGAAAGATGACTTCTAAACTTCAAACCCACGCTGATCAGGAAGCGCCTTTCACCAGTAGGAGCAACATAGAAGATCGACCATGTGGGTGATCAATCCCACTTTGTCGCCACAAACATAAAAATGGGCTATTACTGGATACCCACGTAGCTCGCAACAATGTTTACATTGCAAATAAAAAAATGAGAACAACAAGCCTCCAAAACCGGCTAGGAATAACAATAAAGCACAACGAGCCTCCAAAATCGGCTAGGAATAACAAGCCACAAGCCACAAGCCACAAGCCACAACACACGAATCTTTAATCTTCTTGTCTTCAAGTCTTGGTTTCTTCAAATCTCTTCAAATCTCTTCAAAACTCCTCCAACCTCAATTCTTTCTTCTTGACCAAACTTTGGTGTGATGCTACGGCTACTCTACAAACTCAAATGAGATGTGTAATAGCTTTTTGAAAACCTTACACAAATCTCTACTTCTCCTCTAAAACTCAACTTAAACTAACACTCTGTCCATATTTTATGACCACTCAAAGTTTCGGCCACAAAGTTTGAGGGCAGCAGACCCTCCTTCACTTCCACACTCATAAATCATTCATACAAGCTTCAAATTTAACAAATGATAGCTTTATGAAAAGCTAGCAAAAATCTCCACATCCTCTCCATATTTCAACTCAAACTAACATTCTGTCCATCAAATATGGTCCTTCGAAGTTTCGGTTCTTAAGAATTGAAGGCAGTAGACCTTCCTTCACTTCCTCACTCATAAATCACTCACACATGCTTCAAACACAACGAATGATAGCTTTATAGAAAGCTAACAAAATTTTCTACAACCTCTCCAAATTTCATTGCAAACTAAAGACCTATCCGTCTTTTATGGTTGATCGAAGTCTCTGCCCCTTCAATTGGAAGGCAGCAGACCTTCCTCCACTCAAATTAGCACAAATCTCAACTCACAACTCCAAATCCAGCAAGAGAGGACTTTTTAGAAAGACAACAACATGATATCAAAATCCATCAATAGACCTCCAAACATTTGGGTCTTGCCAACTACAACAAGAGAGAAGATCAATAGTGTTCACCTTTTTCCCCACCTTATCAACAACTCTATACCTTCTAAGCAAATGGCAATCAGCCTTTAACTTACTCATAAGGCTAACTTTCAACCATTGACCTTCCTATTTGGCCCACAACTATATCTTTATTTTTAGAAGAAAAATCATTTCAAAGTTCACCTAGAAGACAATCATTTCCATTCTTTCCTTCTACAACTATAACCATACAAAATCATTTCTATAAAATACTTCAAACATGGATATAAGCGTTAATATCAAACCAAAGTCTATTAGAGGTAAAAAACTAGAATTTCAAGACAAACTTCACTCCATCTGCAAGAACTTGAGAATGCGCTTGATAGTTGCAGCGACATATTCAGTACGATCTGCCTTCGTTAAGGGATTGATTGGCCCCTCTAACCATCGTTGGTGGCCATGACTCCCCTTAATCGGCCTGACCATATAAAAGTATTGGTCGTTGTTTAGACCTTCAAAATTCCCTTCAAATGTCACTTCACGGCTACCGGGTTCAACACGTCCAACTTGTAACAAGATTACCAACGCACGAGCATCCTCTTGAAGGTTCCCGTGCCACCGCTGCTCAATATGAGGCTGTTTTGGCGGTCGAGAAGGCCCAGCTTCATCTCGTGGATGCACAAATGGCGATGACAATTCCCGTGGCAGAAGCGGCTCATCCGATAGTTGCGACAATGAAAGTTCAAATTCAGCCTCCGGTTGAGGCTCTTCATCTTGAGACTCAGAAAAAACCCTCCAGTTCGACATCTTAAATCTAAAGTAGAAAACAAAAACCACTACTGGAATTCAATGAAGCTCTAAGGCAAAATCGTCCTCTTATATAGAGGTCATATGCCTCTTAGAACGGCGTCACTTTGAAGCTATTCAATAAAACATATTATAATATGTTTTTACACTGTGTACAAATCTACAACATGACACCGTATTTTTTTGTTTCTAAACAAACACCCCCATCTTCAAATAAATAGATTTTTCTATTTGACCCTCACACTATAGCTAATTTTGTAAATTTGAGCATGATGGTACAATTACCTTGCCAAAATTTAATTACAATAAAAACATATCTATTTTCCAAAATTAGGACATTGTCACCCCAACATTGAAATCTCTATAGAGGGAACTGTGAACCTTTTTTGGAGATGCTTGTTGAAGGAAAGATAGATGGATGGATGTTCCCTACATATCTCCGTAGTCAAATTAAAAAGGTTCATTAGCAATGTTTTTCAATGAATTATCATGTAAAAACATGAAAATAAAATGAAAAAATTCACCAAAAATGGAGTTTTGCTTTTTTGAAGTTGAAATTTGGTATGTATGATTGGGACTGTATAGGTATCCAATGATGCAGGAATTGCATCAAAATTGTAAAAAATAGTATTTGAAAATGGAGGTACAGTACATCATGCCAAAGGTGGACCCGTAGCCGCGTAAGCACAAGGCGGTGATCGGTCCCACATTACCAGGGATCCGCCCCTGACGGAGATATTTGGCCACTCAGGGCCTAGGTGCCGGTCCAGTTGCAACAAAGCATTTCCCTAAATTCGAACGCCATTGAGATATTTCATTGTCATGCGCTTCAGTTGATACAATTCATCCTGCCACTGTCGGTGATGAACTAAACCCCAGTGGACCGCCGGGCTAGTCACCGTGGAAATCATCCTTTGGAGTATTGTGGAAATCGTTTGTTTAACTCTAAAAGGACGAATGGATGACCGCCGATAACCATCCCTTCGTCTATCATGTATATCATTTCTTTAAAAAAAAATGCAAAAGCATTCATTGGAAGTCAAACTACTATAGAAGTCTCTTTCTTTTCACAACAAAATATGAAGGATGAATAGTTGCAGTTTATTCCTACTCAAAGGATTCTTTGTCATCCATCGGACGTGAAAATGTCCTCATTAACATTTAATCCCTAAAGGACCGAGGCCTTTTTTTTGCCAAAAAAACACTCAAAACTGCCATTTCTATAGCAAAAAGTAAAAAAAAATTAAAATTGTTTTTTTTTCACATCTAACCGTAGGATCTTACACCTAATTGGTATGGGAATGTGTGGAAAAAATTTCAGAATTTTTGACCGCACAGATTGCAAGGTATCTGCATTTAAAGTGGAAAAAAACAAGTTTTCAGCACATTGCGGGGCCAGATTTTTTGACTTTAAACATTTTTAACTTAAAATTTTTGCACTATAGCGTTTTGAGCTTTAAATCTTTATAGTGGAGAATTGAGTTGAGAGTCTAGGAAAAAAAAAAGTTCAAAAAAACTTAATTATCATTCTTAAAAAAATTGTTAAGTAGAAGTAGGTACAAGATAGAAGTAGGTACAAGATAGAAGGAAAATCTAAAATATTCATATATTTTAGATGGAATTAAAATGCACTAATTCCAACGGTGAGATTTTTCTAGCAAGTAAACTAAACCATTCCAAAAAAAAAAATTGAAAAATTACAAAAATTGCATTCCAAAATGAATCCTACAAGTTATTTTTTTCAAGAAGATGCTCTAACTGCCCGAAAAACAAGAATGTCCATAACTTTTTCATAACAAATCCAAATGAAATGAATCAAAGCTTTCTAGATAGAAAAAAATATAATCTATGAGAAAAAAATATTTTAAAAAAAAATTCAAAATTTTGCAAATTTTTTTTGCTGCCCCCCGTCCCCACGCATTCCAAGAAATGGCATAACTTCTCGCTCAAAGGTCCAATTTCAAATTTTTTTTCTGCCACGTACCTCTCTCAATTCTTTATGTTCACAAAAAGTTTCAAAAAATTAGGAGAAAATTTCAGCCCATAGGTACCTGCTTGAAAACACATTTGTCCCCCGAAGGGACAATGGTCCTTTAGGGATTAACCCAGGAAGGATAGGCCCCGTTCATTCTAATCCTGGGATTGAATGGCAAGCCAACAGATTTATATTAGTCCTAAGGCCGATTGGAAGGCCAACCAGATTTAATTGCATGAATTCAAGCCTTCAATCCTACCCCAATTAAGTTAATTGTAAAGCGGTGATGCCCAATTCTAGGAACCAATTTCCACTCATGTGCTCTTAGGTTTTTTTAATGCTCAATTTAAAAATATATAAAACACAAACCTTTTCTTTTTTCTTCTTCTTTTTTCTATTTCAAAAATAAAAGAGAGATTTTTTAATACTTTTTGTGAACCTTTTTCTTTTCTTTCCATTTTTTCTATTTCTTGTGTTTTTTAGAAGTGTATTTAAATGCAATTTGACTTCATTTATTATTATATATATTTTTGATTATTTATTAAACCAATTCACATTGAGTCTCTTTTCCTATTGTCAATTAAAACTAGTGTGCTTTATATTGTTGCCATAGCCAAAATAAAAATATAAGTAATTTAAAAAAAAAAAATTATTCTTAAATTTTTTTGCAATTTTCAATAACGTTCACATTGTAGGTTCAAACGCCATGAAACAAAGCCCGTATATCCTTCCTTGTAGAGAGCTTTCTAATGGTACCATTAACCGCTAAAATTCCTTGACTATGTTTTTAACAAAAATGCTCCAAAACTGCCATTTCTAGTACAAGTACCAAATTTTAGAAAAAAAATATTTTTGGACACATGTAACTATAGGATCTTATAGTATGCTACTTTTAGAAGATGTAGAAAAAATTCAGAATTTTCTATCGTACGGATTGCAAGATATTAGCGTTTGAATTGGCATGAATCCTTTTTTTGTCCCTGCAAAAAACAGGGCAGCTGCACTTCACAAGGTCACATGGATTGTTGCAAGAAAGACTTGCTGTTTTTGTTCTAGTTTGGCAGTTTTGGGCCTTTTTTTCAGGAGTACTTTAAAATTAAAAAAACATTTTAAAAAAAATATGAAAAATATAATCAATGTATAGACTTGTAAGAAGAAGGTCTCCTATGCGAAAAAATCCAAAAACATTCAAAAAAATTCTTTAAGTGGGAGAATTAGAAAAGTGCAAAATCGCCAGAAAATAGATACTTGGACATTTTAATTTGTAAAAAAATAGGAAAAACAATTTTCAAAGAAACAAAAAATTGGCCATTTGGGAAGACTTCATGGTAAAGAGATTCCACCAAAATATTGGTCTTGAAACCATTCTTAATGTTTAGAATTGAGCGCGCAAGGGAGCCCTATTTGCATGAACGTAGAAGACATAAAATAAAATATTTTTAAATTTCCCTTGGTGAAAACATGACTTACTACTATGGGAATAAATCATAGAAATTTCAGCCCTATATCATTAAATTTGGGGACTCCAAAGTACTCAAAACCCCTAAAACTCAAAACGTGACATATTAATTTAATTGGTTTTTAAATATAAAATTATTTTTAAATTTTTTTGAAAAATATGAGATATGATTACACTCAAGACAAACATCTCCAATAAAAATTTCAAGTTCATGCGAGTTAGGCTTCAAAAGTTATTGCAAAAGAAAGTTTCAGAACTCCCCCTGTGACAAATAACTAGTACAGGTCTTTCTTGCAACGACCCACATTTGCATGAAAAAATGTCCATGTTGGTGGTATTTCTTTGAATTCTTTTTCCTAAACAAGTTGGCTACATGCTTAAGATTTTTCAAATCATTTGGAATTGTACAACATATAGGAAAAACATTGTAAATAGAAAAAAATAGAGAATGATTCAAAATATAAAATTGTTAAGAATTTAATTATAGAATTGAAAAATGTCTATGCCAATGGTTGTAATGTTGTTATAAACAAACTACATCCTATGATTTATTTTTTTTTCAAAAAATATTGAAAATTGAGTGAATTAAACGACTTCAAAGTTTATTTTAGAGTAGAGAATCCATAATTGCTTGCAAACTAAAACTCCTCGTAACTTTTGACTCATTAATCAAAATGGAATGATTTAAAGCTTTCCACATATATATTAATCTAGAAAATCAATTTCAAATTTTTGTTTATGAAAAAAATACTTTTTTCTTATCTGCTCGGACTAAGTTAGGAAACAAACAACATATTAGGCCATAACTTTTGACTCCTATTTCCAAATGTCATGAAATTTTGTGCACTTGAAAGATATTCCTCGTCTCCACCTTCTATTAAAATTTCAGTCTAAAATATACAAATTTCTAGTCACAAGTACCTGCCCAAAATTGTTATATTGCTAAAAATAGCAGATTGGTCTTTTAGGGGTTAACGTGAGCAAATGAAGCACAATCCAAAAGATCTCATTGTGACAAACAAACAAAACAAACAAACAATCCATCCGATGCATGAGCTCTACCATCTCTTCGAATTTTTTTTATTTTTTTATTTTTTGTGAATACTAATTTTCATCATTTGATAATTTATTTTTTTAAACAAAAATATTATGTAATATTTAAAATGTTATTTGAAATATATAGTTGAATGTTTATAAAATTAATAAAGACACTTTTCATCTAAATGCTTTCTATTCTAATGATATAACAATTTATCATGTGTTTAGGGTTAGGACAACAAGGACGTGATGCATTGAAGCATGGTGATGACAGTAAAAATGATGCAATAGAAGTAGAATCTCAATCAAATACTACAAAAAAGAAAACACTACCCTGTTCTTTAGAAGTTCTACAAGATGCACTTGTCACAAATAGAGAAAAGCTTGTAGAAGTTATTGATAGAACTCAAGATAGGAAAGATGCAAGACATAGGGAGCTTGTAGACATTGAGAGAGAGAAAAGTTTGTAGAAGTTTTTGATTAAATTTCCTATGTCTCGCATCCTTCTTATCTGAAGTTTTATCAAGAATTTCTACAAGCTTTCTCTCTCTCAATGTCTACAAGCTCCCTATGTCTTGCATCCTCCTTATCTTGAGTTCTATCAAGAACTTCTACAAGCTTTTCTCTATTTGTGACAAGTGCATCTCGTAGAGCAGTAGAGCTTCTAAAGGACAGGGTAGTGTTTTCTTTTTTGCAGTATTTGATTGAGACTCTACTTCTATTGCATTGTCTTTACTATCATCACCATGCTTCAATACATCACGTCCCCGTTGTCCTAACCCTAAACACATGATAAATTGTTGTGTCATTAGAAAGCACTTAGATGAAAAGTGTTTTTATTAATTTTATAAACATTCAACTATATATTTCAAAGAATAATTTAAATATTACTCAATAATTTTATTCAAAAATTAAAAAAATCAAATGAAAGATATTAATATTCATACAAAATTTTAAAAAAAATTAAATTTTTTTTTTTTTTTTTTTAAATTTAAAAAATTCTAAAGAAATGGTAGAGCTCATGTAAAGGATGAATTGTTGATGGTTGTAGTATCCGTCAAATTATCCGGTCGTACTTCATGAGATGTTCTTGGCAACTATAAATTCATCGGGAAATTCATGTGATCAACACTTCTTTTCACATAATTATTTGCAATTTGAACAATTTTTGGGCATCACTCTTGGAGTAAGACCAAAAGACGGTTTTCCAATCGTATATATATAAAATCATCCCTTATTTAGTCCCACTAACTATTACATTGGTTGGAATTCTTATTAATCTCTAATTCAAAACACCTTTCCAAAATGCTTTTTCATATTTGCTTAGATGTTTGATGTATGAGGTGTCGCTTTGTACTAGTTAGAGATAGACCTTGGATACAAACCTTTCCTAGATGAGATTTTTACACTATACATGGGATTTTTATACATTTGCATCTTGTATCATGTAAATTATATACTTTCCAATTTTCAAAAGTAGAGGAGTAGTTTTGTACATGCTGCCTAAAATTGCCTAGGCTATCCAAAATATTTAGGGCAGCATAACTTTTGATCCAGGCATCCGATTGGGGAAAAAATATTATATTTCCACTAAGGTGATATTATATGTCCATTCCTTGTATCAAAATTTCGTAAATATCTGACCAAAATTGACTTCCTATGTAACTACCCGAGATCTCTTGCATAAGTTGACTAGTCACTTGGTCCTTTAGGGATTAAAACCGTATGACAAAACCTTAGGCAAGACAATAAAATTTGCACATATCTTAACCATTAAAGTTCCTTGATTGTGTTTTCACCAAAATCGCTCCAAAACTACCATGTTTAGTACAAGTACCAAATTTTGGGAAAAAAATGCTTTTGAACACATCTAACCGTAGGATCTTATAGTATGCTGACTTAAAAATATGTGGAAAAAATTTCAAAATTTTCCACCGCGTGGATTGTAAGATATAAGCATTCAAATTCACTTAAATCTTTTTTGGCCTTACAAAAAACAGGGCAGCTCCACTTTACAAGGTCACATTTGTATTAAAAAATGTACAAAATGGTGGTGCTTCTTTGAATTCATTCTTCAACTGAAGGCAAGTTGGGCTAAATGCTTGAAAAATTTAAGATCATTTGGATTTGTACAACATACAGGAAAAAAATAGTAAGCAGAAAGAAGTAGAGAATGATCCAAAATCCAAAATTGTTAAGAGTTTAGTTATGTAATTGAAAATTTTCAATTTCAATGGTTGTAATGTTGTAATATATAATCTGCATCCTATAATTTTATTTTTTTCAAAAAATATTGAAAACTGAGTAAAATAAAGGACTTCAAAGTTTATTTTAGAGTAGAGAATCCAAAACAGCTTGCAAACAATAACTCTTCATAACTTCATCTCATTGATCAAAATGGAATGATTAAAAGCTTTCTACGTAAAAGAAAACCAATTTCAAATGTTATTTTTGAAAAAAGTGATTTTTTTGGATCTGCCTAGACTGTCCGAGTTGACAAACAAACTACATATTATGAAATAACTTTTAAACCATATAGCCAAAAATTATGATAATTGTTAGACCTTAAAGTTATTCATCATCCCCATGTTCCTTGAAAATTTTAAAGAAAAAAAATAAAATTTTCATTCTTAGTGAGCTTCCCCCCAAAAATATGTTGCCAAAAAACGTAGCTTGGTCCTTTAGGGGTTAATCACGTAAAATGTTGATAACTTACACCTATACATTTGAGCTCCTATAATATTTGTTGACCAATGCTAGGGGCTCCTATTGCCATTTCCCCAAATCCAGGAGGTCCACAAAATCAAAATTCTAGGGTGCAAAATTTCATAGCTAAAAAAGAAGCATATTAACCCTGTAAGAATGCACAAGTTAAAAAAAAAGTGATGAATGACCAAACTACACTCACACCAATGAAGAGCATTTTAAATCTTAAAAAGAAAAGAAAAATAAATCCAATATTCTTCCATGCAATCTCAACCTTCTATTTTATCTCTCTCAAATATTAAGATATCTCTTAATGTGAATGTACCCTAAGTAAAAATGTTATGACTTTGCTACTCAGAATACATTTAACCGATATTTCATTTCATTAAAATGGCGGTATTCTACAAACTTGGCACTTTCATGTTTAGATCTGTACTTGCCCTAGAAATGAATGGAAAAATGGTGTATGGAATACCGTCATTTTTACAAAATTTCCCATAATTCACATGGGTTGGATGGGTTGGTCGGGATCCAGAGAACTTATTTGTTGGCAACTTAGCAATGTCTGATAAATTTCTGGATTATCAGCCTTTCATTGAGGCAACTGCCACATGTGTCCCTTCAAACGCAGTATGGTAGTCTGCACCATCTGCAATGTGTTCAGCCTCATTCTTCCCAAATGAGAGGTAAGTAAGCTTTTGAGAAGAATTAGGGTTCAATACAAACAGACCATGATGCATCAGAAGTCTGGCTTCATCACCAGCACCCGCAGCAGGTATCACCGCTTTCCCTTTCATGTTTAAAAAAAAAATTTATGTAGCACATATGATTGGCACAGTGAGATGTAAGTGGATTGAGCTCGCCTTGCTTTTGAGACACCCCACCAGTGGCGAGATTTCTACTTCTTTTGCATTTTGGAATACCATCAATTCATTTCAAATCAGATTCTCTCTTTTGCCAAATCCAGATTCCATTGCACGTGATAATGGCTGTGATCATTGTGTATGTGCGCTATTTTGTGCTTTTAGGTTTTGCCTGAATTTATGGATACTGATGAATTCTTGATGGGGGGTATCATCTTTCAGTGGCATCTCTGGACTCTATATCCACATTTTTGTCAGTCAAGCCAGGCATTGCTTCTTTAGAGCCAATTGTTTGTTCACTTGAGTCACGTGAACAGATGTAGAATGTTCAATGATGGAGCGTGATTGGGATTGTTGCAATATTGAATAGTTATCTTGGGCTTGTGATGGTCCCTCTGCATTTGATGACGTATTTTCGAAAATTCTGAGAGATTTGAATTGGGTATGAGTGTGTGTGTGAAGGAGGTCGTTGCCAACAGCCAGTGACACCATGAAGCTTGAGAAAGAAACTCACGAGAAGATGCGGAAGCTGGCAGAAATTCGGTCCTCAGTTGCTGCTGAACGCCAAGTGACCGAAGAGCTTCGGTAGCAAACCAACCCTAAATGCAGCCTTTAAGATAAATCCAATTGTACTCCAGGGCCATGGCATTAATGACATCGAAGTAGCATGTGTGAGGAAATGGAACCCTTAGATTTACACCTTTGAGTCATTTGTTGATGCGCAACAGTTTAGAGGAGCTCCCTCAACATCTTTGAATATGGAATCTACATTTCGAGCCACATTCCTTTTTGCCTTGAGTTCAATTCAGACAACAAAAAAGCTTTAGGCAGTGGCCATTCACTGACTGCCATGCAAGTTCTGTATTTTTGAGATTTTGTTTTTATTGTCATCAACAAGGGTGGGTTCTCACAGCTGCTTAAGAATGTATTGTGAATTTTCGAAATGGCTAAGAAGTTGGAAATTCATCTGGCTACAAGAGTAGTGTAGAGGACCTGCCATACAAACCAAAGGCGACAAGGTCCTACTTAAAGTATAGAAGACCCTAATGTATTGAAAAGAATAAAAGGGCAATGAGATCAATCTCTGGGGAACCCTCTTTTCTGTAATTTTTTCCGTAGCCACTAATCCGGAAGGTCTGCATGGCTGCTCAGTCTTTAAATACGTCATACCGCTGCATTGGGTTTGTGATTTGTGAGGGTCTTCATAGAAAATCCTGCAGCCAAGATCGTAGTCTTAATCTGCTACGGGTATTTAAAGCATCAATACAGGAGGACGAAACCCTAAGACTCCTCCTCCATGTCTACATTACACACTAGCCTAATCTCGTCATGTGCAGGAGAGAAGTGTCGACCAAAGGATGGTGCAGCTTGAACCCGGTAAGACCATTGCCTGTTGTCATTCAGTAGTATCATTTTCTTTCCTTCCATCTTTGTTGCTGCTGCTGTTGCTGATATCTTCTCAGAACCCTAGAATGTTTTCTGAACCTTAGAACATTCATGAATAGCTTTGGCACTACAGATGCCACCCAGTCATGACAAAGCAGTGAAGCCTACCAGGTCACCGCTGTTGCAGCAGCCACCTCCAAGCAATTTCAAGATCAAGCGCAGCAGCTCATCGACATTCAAGTCACCTGGTAATCAATTAGGGTTTCATCTTTCGGAAGAATAACAGCAATGCTGTACTACTTCTCTCTTTGGAAATAAGTGTCTCATGCAACCATGTTTCAGTAGGTTATATTGGAACTTGATTTGTCCAAACTTTAGTTATGTTTTGACGAACGCTTGCAATGTTCGTCATTGATTCTGGTGGTACAAAATTTGGACCCCTTTGAATTAGTTTCTTCGCAAGATGATCATATTGAGTACAGACGACATTGGGGACACTTATATTCAGCCAGAGGGAGTAATTATTTTAACATATCCATGAAATACCCGAGATGGCAATCACATGTGGATTGTGCAGCAGATGCTTACCTGAATGAAAATAAATTTGCAAAACTGGGACCACCCCAGGGCCATCTCCAAACCTACAAAAATGGTTGCAGCCCAGACATCGATACTGAGGAGGAAGCGCACTGCACATCAGCAGTGGAGGCTCTCAAGGAATGGCACAACTCGAGGGGGATCAACCATGCTGGCAAGTTCAAATTTTCCAGTCTCTTTTCCATAACATTCTTGAAACCAGAGTCTGGGTCTCTTTACAGTGGAATTCTAGATTGTCACATTCCTTCTACTGTATCATTGTCTATTGAATTCAAGGTTCTCCTGCTCTCTTCTCCTACAACACACGTTAATGACTCAGCCATGAGAATCTTTTTCTTGAAATTGAAAGAGACCTGGCATGTTGAGTTCAAGAATGTTGTGTTTCTACTAAAATGTGAAAATGTTTCTCCAAAAATCTGATTGTTAGGTTTTATATTTGACAACGTACAGATGTACAGCAGAACAAATCTAAACCCCAACAGCAGTTCGAACCAGAGCTTGTGCCCATTTCATGCTGGGAACCGAGCAATGAGAATCATGGTTCGTTTTCCAACCACATGAGTAATGTTTCAAAGTTTTTGAGTATATTCTTAGTTTGAGATGATCATGCTAGCGTACTGGAAGACAGTGCCACACAAAGGCCGAAAACTAACTGGCAGATCAGTTTTGTGAAAGTAGATGACTGTGTTAAGGCTAGATCATATCTATTTGCTCCGAAACATAGCTTAAACTCTTAATTAGTCGTGAGTTCTTCAAACTGGCAATCCGTTTATCAAATGCCAATCTTTGGAGTGCTAGTCATCCCAAGAGTTCTTATCAGGAACTTCATGCCTAAGACGAGATAACTAGAACCTTGGAAACGATGTTACCGAAAAAACGGATTTTACCTTGGATTTTCTGTCAGTCCGTTTGCAAAGCCCTTGTGTCCCTAGCATGAGTAAGTGTCCGAGTATGTGCTCTGCTCAGTGGTGGGGTTAATTAATATTCTCAGGAGCCTGCCGGCCCATGGAAATAGATACGATACCGGAGGAGCAGTCCGAACGGACGTGGAGTACAATGAACACACAGACAGAGAAACCAAGAGGGCGCACTGAGGTTGAACCAGATCACCCGACTACTATTGAAGGCACCTACTTTCAGCATGTAAGCATCTTGCCCGGACTCTTTTTTTTTTGTTGAGTATTTATTGCACTGCAAAAGAATTCTGCTTATCAACTTTCAGTCCCCAGTAAGGCAGAGGACATTATTTGTGTCGCTTTGAGCCAACTTGTCGATAAACAAGCTCACAATACAATCCTAACAGGTGACTTAGGAGGATAATTTTTACGTCATCTTAATCAGTTTTACATATGTAGGAGTGTGATTTTGGGGAGATCGATATATAGAGATGTGGAGAGATCTTGGATACAAGAGTGAAATCTTCTAAGATCAAATTTTTATCAGTATCTATGAATTCCCATATAATTCCAAAGTGGGAGGTTGTAGACCATACAAATGGCATTAGGAAACTCCATTTCCAGTTGAAGGTTCGTCAAAGTCGTGCTCACACCGCTTGCTACGAAGTCCAACCAAGCTGATGAATAGATGAGTTGCTATTTGTAACTGGGATCAGTATAGATGATGGAATCAGGCCGCCAACATTTATAGTATCCCTTACCTCAGTGCTATCGTGTTTATTCAGCAGAGGGTGTGTGGGACCACTAATAATATTTAATGTATTCATTAAATGCATCAATCTTGAAGTACCTATCCGATTTTTTGGTCGGGTGCTGCTGTTAACTTAAGTTAGTGCAATGCTAATGAGGTATTCGTTTGTCTTGCAGCTCTGTAACCAAGATTATAGGAAAGTTCGAGCATAGGATCAACAGTGATGTAGAGCTGCTGAGCTTAGCACTCAAATCTCAATTATTCTAGTCGAGCTACCTAAAGCAAAGCTACTTCAAGCTGTATCTTTTTGCTGGAAGCTTGTTTTATGCTTAAGTTATTCACATAGCTCATGTTGAAGGGCTCCTACAAACTCAATCAATTAAAAAAAGACCCTTGTAAAAATCATATCCTAAAGTAACTAGGCTAGTAGATAGTGACGTTAAATAGAATAAACGATGTATTGATTTGTCATCTGTTTAACACCATCTTTTGAGAATTGAGACGTGATTCTTCCACTAATCAGTTCTCTACTAAGTTGTTCTCTTGCTCTATCAATTTCAAGTATTATGATTGGAGACTCGCAGCAGCTTGTCTAGCCACCCAATGAGTTCTGTAGTTATGTTTATACTTGTGCATCCCTTGCATTCATTGGAAATGGCACATGTCATGTTACATATCCTATTTGTGTGTCTGTTTGTGCATTCATCGAACAAGCAATTGGTACCGGGGTAATCGTGAAAGAAACTATTAAATCTCAAGCCGAAGACAAATTAGGATAGGTTCCTACCTGGCCTTTGCAAACAACACGTTTAAAAACATATTACCTCCACGTAATTCGGAAAAGATGCAGTGGTTTAGGTTCAGCAGAATTATGGCTAGTCATATTTATGTGTTGTTCATACAACTCTCTCAATTTAATGAATTTAAAATTCCGACTTTATGTCAACAAAAACTTTCACCTTCCGGTTGATGACTTCCGCTTGATGATGTCCAACTCCTCTTGCAGCTTCACAAGAGTCACATGGAAGTCGCAAGTCATCAGTTCGCCCTTGTGAAAGTGGGGGAATTCATGCTCTTTTCCCTTGTGACTAACTCAAGGAAGTTTGGAATCCGCCCTCTATGATTTCTTCTCTCAATGAATTATCCCCAAATCTCCTATGTGGGAATCCAAAATGGTAGATTTATGAACACCAAAAATTGGTGCGGCGGCGATGCAGGGTCAGGCACTGATTAACATTGGCAAGACGAAAGCAAGTATCTGCCACTCGTTCACCTAAGAACGACTCCACCTGTGTTGACAGAAGTAAAACTCACAAAAATCTCACAGAAATCTCCATACTATCTAGAGATGGGTTATACATTGGTTCAGTAACTTATGTTATACGGAGTACTTTTTCTCTTTGAAAAGTGACGGTGCTTTCATAAAAACAAAGAGAGAGCCAAAAAAATCAGTCTGGCTCACGGGCTCACGTGGCTGAGTCAACCTGGGAGTGAGACTAGAGGTCAAATTCCACTTAATTAGGTTGGTGAAAACTACCAGATCAAAAAACCTCATTTTTGCACCAAGTGTCAAGAAATGCTTGACAAATGATTCTTGGATGCTCTTCACTACATCTGTTGAAATAGGAGAGAATGTGGTTCCTATGAGCCATGCCGACAAGAATGATATCCCACCAAGAAAGGACGCAATATTTGAGTGGAACTAATATTTTCATCCTCAAAGATGAATCGATTCCTTCACACCAAAATCTCTAGAGGACGACAGCACGAAGAATGTCACTGGCGATATTGAAACAACTCCTTGCACACCAAAGTCTCTAGAGGATGACGAAACGAAGAATGTCGCTGAAGAATGTAGCTGGTGATGTTGAAGATGAGATCGGAAGGCCAGTACTGGCCATCTTGGTCAAAACAGCTAGGGGATATGAGTGATGGCTTCTCTCCAAGACGGAGACTTATGCAGCTCCAATGTCTGGCGGATGTCCTTGAACTTGCTCCATACCCTGCGTGCGTGGGAACAAGATCGCAGCACATGCTCCGTGGTCTCCCAGACAGCCCTGGCAGCTACGACAGTCCGGAGAAAAAACCATGACCGAGCTCCGGCTGGCGGTGGGTGTATGTTACAGTTGAAAGGTCATTGTTACAAACCCTAATAATAGGTTCCGAAGTTGTTGAGTCAAGATCATTTATGCAGTGTGAGGACCAATACTAATAGAAGAGCAAAAGGTGTTCACACTATCGAACCTGAACCCTAAAGCTGACAAACTTGGCAAACCACGCCAATAAGTTTTGCACTCTTCCACAGAGACCTCTCCCACGACGACCTCCCCTTCTCCCATGGAGACGTACACTAAATTTTCATCCATCAGAAACTTCAAGGTCGGCACTGTTGATGGTCTTTCGAGCACGGCAAGCAATTGGCTTGGCATCAACCCAATCTGAATCAAGCTACGGGTCTTCGAATCGACTTTCCAGAGCTTCACTGCATATTGCTCATTAGTAGAATCTGCACATAACCCAGCCACCACGAGTGTTGTCCCGATAGCCATGATGTGGTGGTATATCAAATCCTCGGGACGCTCCAACTGGATGGAAGTCCACTGCTTGGTGTAAAAATCCAGAACGTGAATTTGCAATGTGTGAAGTAATGACACGTAGAATTTGTCGTCGCACACTACTCCTGACATCCACGTCCGGGAGTTGCATTCCGAGAATTCCTCCGGCAGGTCACCATAGGACTCCCAAGTACCTGCAGTCGTCATTGAAAGTGCCGTGAGCACAAAACTAGTGCAAAATAAGAGGTTTTAATGGAAGGTGTGTTTGCACTTCGAATTAGCAATGATGTTAGCAAAGTAAATCCAATGTAAAAGCATACCTAGATTCATTCGTAACACTTCCTAACACCAAGCCTTTACCAGATTAGAAGAACGGTAAGAAAAATTGAGGAACACCTATTTTCATTTGGGCAAGCTTCAAACATCCTATATGGTAATGAAGATGCAAAGTGCTCTACTCCCAAGTACTATCGCTTGGAAGTCCATGACACAAAGAAAGTTTTACTTGTTATCCATGCTATGTGGACTGGACACTACGGAAGTGATGCAGTGTGGTCACACCCTGATCAAGCCATAATGCCAAGTCTGAATTTCAAGGAACCACGTCACACTCTCAAACAAAGCATAAAACCTATGCTCCATGTGAGCCTTTCAATTAATTAAAAAAATAAAAATCTAAAAGTTCCAAATTCAATGAAACAACATGGCATTACTTCCAATAACGTTCTGGGGCCTCCCATTTGAATACCAGGTGTTGAAAAACTCATAAATTCCCGATGTACAGAACTGGATTAACAAACCATAATGTTCATAACTATATCTGCAGAGACACTAAAATGACTCATTCATAAAGAAAAGGTTTTACTTTGCAAACAAGTCTCCCACACAGCATTACAACAGAAGAATAAATCCATGATCAATTAATGGCATTGGCAGAGAACTGCAAACCACTTACCAATTTCAGAATCAAAGACCTCCACAGCCCTGTGCTCATCCTCAAACTCCGGCACCCCGCCTGCCACCACGATCTTATGCCCCATGCCAGCGCCCAGGTCCACACTCACCACCGGAGACGACCGGGGAAACGTCATAACAGGAGTCTCGTACCACGTCTCTCCAAAAGACTCAGCAGAGGACGCTGTGCTCGTCAACTTGTACCAAAGCCTGTCCTCACCAGGCCCAGCAACGGCGAACACGACTCCACTGGCACCTGCAATCAAGAGAATTCAGACTTAGCTTAGATTTCAATCTATATAATTAACGTTTATACAGAGGAGACGTTTAATATGGATTTCAATCTATAGTTCTCGTTTAACAGCTCTTCTATTTTCTATAGTTTTACAGTTCTAACGTTTATACAGAGGAGAACGTTTACAGCTCTTGTAATTTCAGTGCATTCATAAAACAATCTTCGAAAACAAGGTGTATGGTCACCATTTCCAATACCTGCTAAAGAGCCGGGGTTATGAGCCGGAAACTGCAGAGCCGGAAGCGTCACCCACGCATCGTTCTCCACATCATACGCAAACCCTCGCGACTTGCTGGGAACCAGATGGTTGATTCCATAGGCAACCAGACACGGTTGCTGCTCCCCAAGCTCCTTGTGCAAAATATCGAACTCCGGGGTCCTGACCACCGACGCCCATCGCTTGCTCACTTTCTTCGCGGCCTTGAGGGGAAACAGAGGCAGCCTGGCGAGAATGTGCTCCAGAATGTCGTCGCTTAGGTTCCGAAACGAATCCTCACTACTAACCACTTTCGTCTCTTGGCTGGCCATGGCTAGGGCTCCGCGCTTCAAGGTTATCCGTCCCAGACGCTCGGATAAGGGCCGAAGCCCTACGACAGGCCGTCCTTCAATCCTCCTCGTGGTGGAAGCAGCGCAATCGTTTGGTGGCAACGACGATGGCCTCACGTCGTCCATCATCTCCGATTGCATCTGCTTCGGAAGAGGACTGTTGAGATCATCCGTGAAAGAATCCATGGTTGCAAACTCGGGCGGTCAATCTCCAAAAGCTCTGCTCTGTGTGCAAAATTAGATCTACACAATTGGAACGGGAAGAAGAAGATGGCGCTCGAATACGAACAGACCCAGAGCCAGGGTTTCAAACAAAGCACGAAGCTCACAGTAGGAAACCGATTGAACTTGAGACCAACTGAACTTGAAACCGATTGAAACTGAAACCTCTAAGCGATGCAAGAATGCTCTATTTCTATAGAGGAGAACCGGATACAATGCTCAACCTCAAGAAGGTTGCTGAAGCTCTCAAAAAGCTTAACTGAGAGCGCCTTCGCAGCAAGAGAACTTATAGAAGTGAAAAGCAACTGCAAGAATAGACCAGCAGCTGTAATACTGTAACTTCGTGAGGTGATGTGGTTCAGTGGTTAGTGGTCAGTGGTTAGAAGTGGTTGCCGGGATATCAGAATTCTTCCCAGCGAAGTCTTCGGAGACGGGCCGCCTGCCAGTGGTCTTCCCCAGTGCCCTTCCTCAAGATTTACAAAGTCCTGTCAATAACGACAACGAAATCCATGGGATAGAATATTTTTTTTGTGACGGAAGTCACGGAACACACGGAAGTGGAAAGATTACTTCACTAGAAAGTGGGGTATAACCGTACAAGTGTCACGTCGGGAAAGCTGCCGGACAAAAGAGTGCGGGACAACTAAGATTTGATATTTCAGTTTTTTCTGGGAAAGAAATCATATAAAACCCAAATCTTTTGTCCTACACACTCATTCAATTTCGCTGGTTGGCAACAAACAATTCCATTTCTTGGACCCCAAAATGAGTTTTTTATGCAAAAGAAGAACCCGATGAGTGAATGTAAGAAAAGTCGTCGCCTGCTTGCACCACTCATCATCAGTCATCACTCATCGGGGTTTGTGTGCACTTTGACAATGGGAGCAGGATCATGTGACTTTGGGTGTTTTGTTTGTTGGTCTTGTTGTCATGGCATCCGTCATGTTTTTTACTTCCTTGGCACAGAAGGAACTGACAAAATGAACTGGCCGGATGCTGCAAGCCTGCAACACGAATGTGGTGGGTGCGTGACACCGAAAAGTGTTCAAATAAGTGTGGTTCCAATTAACCCTCGAACGAACGCTGCTGAGGATGCGAAAAAAACGGCCTTTGGATTACTCCACCGACGGAAGTCTGTAGGATGGGAAAAAAACGATTTTTCATCCATTTGGGGGGGAGTTGCTTTGAGTACATTTTTAGTGAATAGAGTACAACTCGTGTAAGTACACCCTCCATGACTCAAAAAAGCGTTGTCAGGAAGTATTGATTGTTGGTCCCAACTTAACAATATGAATCACATACGAACATCATGACCTTCTTGCCTAATGTAATAACCTCTCTAATGCAATGTGTTAGATTGGTCCCAACTATATCACTTTAGAGAGGTTCTACTGTAGTTGATTGCAAATTCCCTCATTATGGTAGTATTGACTTTTCTAAAGAAGAAGATGCTTAACCCCCCAATGACCCAAGCGACCATTTTCTGGTCGTTGTCCCTCTTTTTTGAGCTACACATTCTCAAATTTTGAATTTTTTTTAAATAAAAAATCTTCGTAGAAAATAGACTGCATTATAAATCTAGTAGCAGTAGTTTCATCAAATTCCAAGTTAAACTCCGCCTTGTGGAATTTTCAAAGTTGAGCGGTGTAATATAGCTCACAACTCATTTTTGGGGGGTTGGTTTGGGCATGGACTAAAAAGTCAACCAACCAATGTGATTCTTGCCCACCTCAAAATAGACAAATTCAAAGAGTTCAAGGAAAAGACAAGTGTCCCATTCTCGTATTTCTTACAAACACTACTCTCATTTCAGTGACTGCCGTGCATTGCAAGCTCCACCATGAATTGAAAATGCTTGGAATGTTGTAAAATTTTACATGTACATTCTCAACTCTCTTATTTTTCACTTAGCACAAAAGGGCATCATTCCAAAATATTCTCACAAAGATATGCTCCTTCAAAGTATGTTGCCCTGTATTTCCATTGACCCAAATAAAACTTCAAATTAAAATATCTTCTAAATCGTGCAGTCAAATAATCTAAATTTTTTAGGGGTGCTTGCTCTCAATGTAAACTTCAAGATTCTACTTTTATATTCTATGTAATCTCAAGAAAAATGAGAAAAAAATTGCTCAAGCTCTTAGCAATTTTGGCCATTTTGAAAGTACCCCCCGCTTTGGTCATTAAAGGTTAATCTATAGATTACTTTTGTAGTGTAATTTAGCCATTTCTTGCTATTTTCTCTAGTTGTGAATTTTATCAATAAAAATGATATAGCAATATGAACTTTAGGCTTTTAACCATGATTTGTTGATTTTCTAATTTTTTAATGATACAATAACTTTGGTTTATACTATAAAGTTATACACTATAATGTACATTAATGGTGAAAATATCAAAAAAATTTAATATATTTTGTATTTGATATGAAATTTCTTCATTTTCTTCTTAAAAAAATAATAGTAATTTCAAATTTTTTTCCAAAAAACATGAAATTTTTATGACCTATAGTAGACTCATGATTTCATCTTTGAAAAATAAATATAAAAAATTTTCATTCATATTTTGTTGCAAAATAGCAAAAATCAGAGTGATGGATAGAGAGGCTTGAAATCAGTGTTCATGGGCCCATCCTTCCAAGGTTCATAGACTTTTGTAGGTTTCAATGTTGGTGGGTTCTTTGTTATTGAAAGTGGACTCCAATGCATCTTAGTAAATGTATTTTGAATATTGTTGAATAAACCATGAACTTTCTCAATTTTGAGTTTAGATGAATTCAAAATCAACTTTAGGCTCTTGTATTTAAGATGTGTATATTTTAGGTAAAAATCTATAGTGGTTGCTTTTAATTCAGGGTTGCAAATACATGTTACTGTAATTGTACCCTTAAAAGAGTCAGTTTCCTAGCCTAGTGGATAATGAATGTTTTCAAGAGCTTATTATAGGAGCTATATATGAAATGGATGAAGTATATTCTAATAGGTTGAAAAAAGGTTTATATCTATTCTTCAACAATGTGACTAGCTTCATCACTTTGTACTTCATGATTCTTTTTGCAAGGTCTTGAATTAGTTTATATAGGAACAAGTAAGACCAATGAAAACTTGCAAAAACGAAGGTCTTATGACTAAATTCTTTTTGAGCCAAAATTTATTTGGCCTAAAATATAGTAGACCTACATTTTGTCTCCACTACCAAACTATCTTAGGGTATAGTTTACATAGAGGGGAGAAATGTACCCCCCAAGGTGTGAGCAATAAATAAAAAGTTCTCACCCTCTCAAGGGGTATAAATACACTCACCATTCCCTTCAAACGTCTAATTAAATTTTGAAGATTGTAATTCTAAATGTGCAAATTTTAACCTTCTAAAATGTAAGACATAATCTACCTTTCATTTATGTGCAACATTGGATTCTAAGGTCGCATGAAGTCCCTCTTTCCCAAGTCAACAATTAAAATGAGTTTGAACAATTAACCTTCTACGTGTTATATTTCTTGTTTTGGTTTGTAAATGAACTCATAAGTGGAAGGTACACCGTTTGTTAATTGAGAGTATATAAGAGGTACTTATTGGAATTGGTGATAATAATATATACTTAGAAATAAGGTATTATTCTTGATAATAATGTAAATTTAGTATGCACTATTGATTGTGAGACATCAAGAGTAAACTTGCAATTAGGATACATAGATGTTAGAAAATATACAAATATAATAAGAATTATGATCTAACCTTTTCACATGAAAATAGGGATGTGAACTTTTATAAGTTGCATTCATTAAATGAACTAGATTCTACAACTTCTTTACTTCTTTAACACCTCAATGCATTTGTAATTGTAATTGTTATATTTTAAATTTTGAATAAATAAATATATATATGGAGGTGATGCATGCACATAGTCTAGTATGTTGGCATAAGTTGTATTCCTTGGAGAATATACTCTTAGGGATTAAAAAGATTTGGAGGCTCATATGAAATATTTGCTTATTAATTTATCTCTTTAACAACAAAGGTGACCATTTTGATAGATTATATTGTGGAAAGTATAATCTAAATGGTGACAACCTTTCTATCATTGGATTGAGTAAAGAACTTTGCATGTGCTGGTCCCCCAAACTACCCAACTGACCACCACTAATAAAAATGAACAAAAAAATCCCCTTATAAATTCTTCAAAATTAAAATAGAAAGAGGAGGTCTGATATGCTAGGTTTCATTGTTCTAGAAGGATCAACTTCTAAGCACCTAAAAATTGTATCCCCAATAGTGTCCAATTAAACTTCTAAGCATAGTTGTTATTAGGTTAATTTTATTTTTTGTTGAATTTTGTTAGCAACTAGAAAAAATTCCAACAAATATTAGAATATATTCCTTGAATGCCACACTAACAGATTATGAGTTTTTGAAATGTCAATTGTAGGTACACCTAAAATTAGCCCCAAATTCTCATGTTGAATTTGTTTGTGTACAATTTTGGTAAGTTTACGTAGAGATCACTTTTGCAAAAACTGCAAAGCAACTAATGAGTGCGATTTCAATGGGGATTTTTTTTATGATGTTTCACTCTAGAAACCACCACCAAGATACATCAATAAGCACATTTTTATTGTGAGATTCAGGAAGCTTGAAGGAGCAGCTTCAGAGAAACTTATTCCACATTCCTCAGCGCACCAAAATGAAGGAGAACCCACCGATTGGGAGATGCACCGGTTTTGTGACCGAGTCACTCCTTCATTCAGGCTATCCAATGATACTGTACCACGGATAAGTTTCACCAAATGATGAAAAAATGGTTCCGTGGTGGAAATGACTCACGAGAAGACCCACATGACAAATTAGAAGACCTGCATAAAAAATTAGATTATTTGTGGGTCTTCGCGTGGACATTTCTATGGTCTGCACGTACCATGTATATGGATAGTGACTTGAGTGTTGACTTGTAAAGTCATCACCCTAGCACCAATTTATTAAAATTCACCGTTAAATAATAGATCTTAAGAATGAAATACAACCACCTGCATAACATTCAATAGCTCTACAGTGATGTTGTGGTATATTCTACACCCCAACAGTGCTTCATCAGTAGCTAGTGATGAATTAGACAGGTGGAGGATGTAGAGGCACACCATCACTGTAGAAGCAAGGCAACATCAACACATGCTACTGAATGCTATGTGTGTAGCATTCGGAGAATTTTTTTTACCATAAACATTGTGTTTGATGAATGTGTGAGAATATGGTCTTTAAAGACTAAAGAAATTGATCACATAATTGGTGTAATTCGGCATGCGGTCATCTTGTGGGTCCGACCTTGATTTCCTTGGTCATTTCTACACACACCAAGTTTTCAGTTACTAATAGTGGTCAATCTCATTAGTATTTATACACTTAAAAAATTGCCATAACTAATTGAAAAATTATTTTTTTTCCTAATTTTTTGGAGATGTTGAAGTATGAGTAAGATGCTTATATAAAATTTAAAAATAATTTTTGAGTTTTTTATAATTCAATCAAATTTATTAGTAAAAAAGAACATTCAATAGAGGTAAGTTTTTTCCAAGATTCTTTAGTATGTGGAATGAGAATTCTATTTGCAATTTTTTGGTAAGAATTTTACAAATTTAAAAAAATAAAATTGAGTGAAATATTATTGAGTAAAATATGACTCCAAATATTTATAATTCTTGTTTAAAACTCCAAAAATCTCCAAAAAAATCATAAAAAATCATATACAGATATAGATATATTATACCCTTTTCAAATTTTCCACAATTTTTTATACTATCAAGTTGCACTTTGAATAAATGTTATGCTCTTTTCAGATCCAGCTGCACGATTCCTTTAAATGGGAAATCTCGCCACTTTGTCGTACCCCCAAAATTTTATCCATCTGTGGAAAGCCAAGGAGCTCGTGGAATCGCTCATCGTGCAACACCGACTATGTCAACGTGTTGGAATACGAAAACAACTTCGATTAATGGGCTGAATGTTTTGGTGAATCCAAACGTTAGTATGTACGCAGTTGTTGATCTGATAATTGATTTGGTGTTATCTGTAGAACCTAGACATCATATGATCTTCACTTTTGTTCTACCTTTGGGTTGCTTGTGGGCCGGATTCGATCACCAACTTCGCTCTTCCATACATGCACTCTACTCTTACCGACATGAGTGAGCGACGGCGGGGACAATCGATCACAAAGGAGGATGGGACCTCAAGAATAGTTACCGTGTCGCTGAATTGAAATTAAACTGACCGATCCATATCTGATTGCCATCTCATAGAAATCGTGAAGTTGTACGTACTTGCCACTAGAATTTCGACGTTTGTGATGAAGATCGATCTGTTGAATTGATCTTGAAATGTTGCTGGAAATGGCTAGAGGAGGGTACGGTTTTGGGTTCGGAGGAGGTTTCATATCTACGACGTCTTTGTGCTCCAAATTTTGGAAGAATTCAGGGACTGGTGACCTGGAAGTCACTCTTTCCAAGTATTGGGGCGATCATTTCAAGTCTCCAGTGGTAACCTTAATTAGTGCTGGATTTCCCAGTGCTTTGGGGCTCTGTGGTCGTCAGGAGTGTCGGTCTCGTTTCTTAATCACACAACTTTTTTAATTGTCGGCAAGTAGAAATTGCCAATTCGTGTACTTCCGCTGTCGACGTGTCGGATTGTACAGTCGTTGTTGGTGAAATGGTGTGGAGATGATGATCTGAATGTTCGTCTTCAAGTGTATGCCCTGTTGTTGTTGTTGTTTTGCCCCTCTATATGACACCATAACGATGGTGGGGGTCCAAAATTCACACCTTGGGAAAACGAAAGAATGCATTATTTACAATTAGATGATTAAATTTCTCAACTTTGAATTCATATTTGGCCTCACATCTACAGCAAGGTCTCGTCGAGAATCACAAAATTAGCCGACCACAAAATGGGGGGCAGATTTTTACATTTACTCCGTATTTGGCAAGGTGAAGTCTTCACCCTTGCAATAGATTTAGAGCCTCTGTACATGAAATGATGTTCCAGGTGTTGGCAATGGTGTGATGAGTTGCTGGATATCAACATATGCTGGTTCTCCGGGGAAGTTTTTTTTCGTCTCTCGGTCTGTTAGATTTGTCAGAGCGCTTTGGATGTTGAAGTGGACTTTCTGTGATTGCAGCGTGGACTGAAAATTTGCACAGATTCGAGGTACCCAGGCTAACACTTAGTGATTGCTAATGGATACCATTAATATGCTCATTTGTATGCAAAGGAAAGTATTGTCCCTGTGAATGAGGTTTGGATACCAGTTTCAATATTAGCCCAGTCAATTCAAGATTCATGTCATCAAATTTTCTGGATTGGGAATGAGCCCTATCTTTGTTCAAATGTTGGAACGCTTCAAATGCATGTTGACATTGCTAGACAATAGGCTGCAGAATATGGCGAAATACTGTTTTCTCAGGGTTAAGTGCAGGGCATTGGATGTAAAAATTCTTTGATCGTTGGTGTTATTGCCTGACAGCTTGTATAGCTTGAAGACTTTTTGTGTAAAGATAAAATGGGTGCCTGTTGGTCTTCAACAGCATATGTACCAGTTCCCCGAATGGAACCGTCTTTGCCGTTATCGCATTACAAAGTATCAACCTCGAAGTCCAATGCACCGAGAATATTTTGAGAAACTGAAGTCCGACCCTAGATTTTCAGCGTTTTTCGCGTTCACTCTTCCTGGTATGAAAGTGCGCAAGAAGATTGGGGAGGGATGCTGTTCCGAGATTCTTGAAGCTGAATTCACATGGATGCAGAAGAAGGTTCCGTGTGCGTTGAAGATATTCTGTTACAAATACAGACCTCATTCATTCATTTACGAATCCTCAGATGGCACTATGAAAGGGGGAAACTCAGTCTTTCCTGTTTTTTTGTGTGGGACCAATTCGATATTGGGTGGGTTGGTGGTGGAGGATGGAGTGTTTGCTAGCTGGGTGCTTCGCCATTGTGTCGACGAGAGAGTGGGGTGATTTGAGGACCTTAATTGATCTCAGAAAGAGTAAACTCAAGTTCTTCAAACGCCGTTTAGGATCTTAGGGTACATTTTTGCAATCCATGGGCCACGAGCCGATCGCCCCTTCTTTCAAGGAGACTTCATGTACTATATCATCTCCTCTCACTGCGGTCAACTTGATTGCTGCATTGTAAATGTAGTAACGCTCAGACTCTATGTTGTGACATTCATGCATTTGGAAGGTGGATTTCTGCGTGAGCTTCAGGAGGCGATGGGTCTCCTTTCTGCTTGTACGAGGGTGATTGCATGAAACACTTGTACTATTTTATGTCACATGTCTCGTGCTGATTAGTTTTTTGGCCATAATTCTTGGGTTTTGACTCCAAATGATTCAAAATTCATAGACAAGGTACTGATGACTATTATACACCTTGTCTATGTTTTTGAAATTTTTAAAAATGTTTTACTATTTAATAATAGCCCCCGATATTATGTCACAAATGCCAATTTGGAGGTTTTTAGTACTATTTAGTACCCATAAAAACGAATTTGGAGCTGAAATTTAGTAGAGATGGTCTTCTAGTAGACTTGTAACTACTGTCCAAAGGAACTCTAAAAATACTTAATTTTGTGTGGTATAGAAGTCCACAAATTGAGTACCTTTCTACTAGCATTTTGAAGCATGTAAAAAATTATTTTGGTGGTTTTTTTGGTGAATGACCATCTCCATAGAGTTGCCACAAATGGCCAATTTTTATTTTTTTATTTAAGTTTTTTCCTATTTTCTACTAATTAAAACATCAAAGTATGCATTTTCTTAAGATTTGGCACTTTTCTGGTTCTCCTACTTAGAGAATTTTTTAATGAATTTCCTTTGGTGGTTACCTTCATCTTAAAGGTGCATACATTGGCTATATTTTTTAATTTTTTTAAAAATTGATTTTTTAATTTTAAAGTACTCCAGAAAAAATCATAAGTACTATTGCAAAACGCAACAAATAGTACAGGTGTTTCATGCAATCACCCACGAGAGCTTCTTCTTCGGGGTTTTAGTTCATCCAGCGCCAACAAAGTATCAGAGAGTTCCACAAGGTCGGAGTGAGATCTAGCTCGGTTTTGAGTACTTTGCACACATTTTGAAGTTAAGGACGACTTCCCATGGAGTTGAGCTACGTCAATGCAAACAAGCTGCGACTTACGAATTGAAGGAATCGAGTTGCAGCTAATTGATGCAGATCGAGATGGTGAGTTACTTGCACTGCAGCTCCAATTGTGCAATTCAACGGTAAGAGAGGGCATGATTTAGATTATGTCTCGTCTCCCGCAAATTATATATACCAGTGATGAGGGTTATGTCAATGGTTTCAGGGTTGAACCTTGTTCTTTCTGTCTGCTACGTATGGATCTCCATTGGAACCTGTTCTGTCTATTGCAGAGTGAGCTTGTGGTGTTCACGGTCTGCCATCTTCAATTCCTTGATGTTGAAATACTATTGCATTGTGCAGCAGGAGAATGAAATTCGACTGTTATCAGCGAATGGAAAAGGTCGTGTGCACTTGTCAAGGTTATTAAGAATAGGCTGTCATTCTGCACGAATGTACTGTGTGGGAAGAAAAAAAACTCGCTGTCATGGACTCTAAAATCTTGATAAGTGTAAGATATGAGCGGCCAGCTATGTCTTTGGGGCTCCAAGCCCAAATCTGCAGAGTTTTCTTCTCATAAGGTAAACTACCCCATTCCAGACCAAATGGGAGCAAGCCCATTGTGGGCTAAATTATGTTCGTGGTATACTTTTTAGAACTTGAATGTACACCACTAACATAATTAGCCCACAATGGGCTTGTTCCCATTTGGTCTGGAATGGGGTAGTTTACCTTACAAGAAGAAAAGCTAGGTGCCTATTCTTGTAGGCTGTGTAGGCAGAGACGTACAATCAGCCCTACACAAGTGTTACAAGAGTTAAATAATATGAAATATTTAGCTCACTGCTTCATTGATTTGACTTTGATAAGTGAAAAAGTTGCAAAAAAAATTGTAATAAAATTGGAAAAAGTTGAAAAAAGTAATAGGATTCAAAGATGCTAAGAATGCACGTACTTGAGACTTTGAAGAAACTTTTGGAGCAAAGACCTAATGAAGTCATGTGATTCAATAACCCCTAACTGTCCAAGGGGACCAAAAGTGTCCTCACATAGTTTCAAGTCCAATTCAAAGTGCTGTAATTTTTGCGTCCTTGTTGGAAAATTTGCGCTCTTTCTTCTAGTGTGTGTAGTAAAATTTTCAAATCAATCCAAGATGTATTGATTTTTTGGAAGCCAATCAAAGTTCATAAATTCAATTTGAGTTCACCAAACTCTATTTGATGGTTGCAACTTTGAGGCTTGTATCTCCTTCATCCAATGTTAGTTTCCAATAAAATTTGTTGGATTATTAACCCCTTGAAGTCTAGTTATTGTGGTAAAATTTTCATCTCAATCCAAGTTGTTTTGAATGTTTGGAAGCAATTCGAAGTTCAAAATCTCAACATTTTTGGATTACAATGAGTTTCGGCGGCTTGTTACTTCTTCATACGGTGTCCATTTCTAGTAATTCTTTTTGAAAAAGTTGCGCATAATTATGAGTTTGGTTTGTGTGGCTAAAATTTCATATCAAACTAAGAAGTTATAAGTGATTAAGAAGCATTTTAGTAGAAGGAGGTTCAGCCTTTAATGTTTTTTTTTTAAACTTTTCTTGCTATTTTTTGACACTTCAAAGCCATTTTGTAGACACAATGAGTCACTTGAATGATATTTTCTTTCACCAATGTGTTTGCTTGTTGGATTTGAATCACTTATAGTTTAAATTTTTTTCATTTGAGTAGGTTTAAAAATCAAATTTCACCTCCAAATGTGTTGCTAGGAAAACTTCAGCATCCATTTTCAACACTAAAACAATATAATCTTGCAATCTATATAGCCAAATGACTTCAAATTTCATTCAAGCATCTACAACATGTACAATAAGGTCTACTCATTAGAAGAGAAATGAGGCCAAAGAAGGGTCGCGAGTTATCTTGAAGTTCCTAAGCTTGGGGGCTTTGTTCCAATGGAATATTTCCATGCCACGTAGACTACTGATGTGGCGGGGACATTGCCACGTCATCAAATTATTATTTTTTAAATAAAATATTTTTTCTAAAAATAATAAATAAATTTCCAAAAATAGGTCTTTTTTATTTTATTTTATTTTTTTCCCCCTCTCAATGATGAGAACAGCTTGTTTCCAACATAGAGAATGTTTCTATACTTGTCCTTCTTGGGATACCTTCTTCTTAAAGGTACATACATTAAACATGTTTTTTACATTTAAAAATAATTGTTTTTTTAATTTGAAAGTATTCCCAAAAGAAAAAATGAGAATTGTCCAAAACGCTACAAAAAATGAATTCCATTTCTAGCAACGACCCTCTAAGATTAAAAAATAAATTAATCATTAATAACTCTAAGATGGAATTGAAACACAATACTTCTAATGGTGAGATTGTTTTAGCAAGCAAACTTTACCCTATCTAACAATTGCTTTTGAAAAAATATAAAAATTGCATTCAAAAATGATTTCTATAAGTTATTTTTTTAAGAAGATTATTAGATTGTCCAAAAAAATGGATTGTCCATAACTTTTGCATCACTAGTCCAAATAAAATGAATCAAAGCTTCAAATGTAGAAAAAATATAATTTTGAGGAAAATATATTAAAAATTAAAAAATTTAATTTTTTGTGATGTTTTTGGGCTCCCCTCGAGCTACTTTTTAGACTTAGGGAGGAATAAATGTTGCTCCCAAGCACCCATGGAAATAAAACTTGTATTTCCAAAAAGCTAATCAGATTTCCGCTATCTTAAAAGAAGTTTAAAAAAATCAAGCCAAAAATTGAGATCATACAAGCCTATCCAAAAGTCCAAAAGTCCCCCGCAAGGATTGGAACTTGAGGAGTTAAATAGGAGAGGTGGTTTGGTACTAGTGAATTGAAGCACAACTAAAGGACAAAACTTACACAATCAAGACCAACGTACACAAGTACATTGAAACACTCTCAACATAATCAGGTTTCAGCTCACTTACACATTCAAACATATACTCACACAAAGATGCACACACTAGTAGAAAATAGTATCCAAAGCAACATGCCTAAATCAATACAAAACTCAAACAAATTAGTACAATTCTAATAATTCATGTCCAAATCAAGTTGTCTAAAGGAACAAAGTATGTTGATGTGGATACTATTTCCTACTATAAGATATTATAACATACAAACAATTAACAACATTGGCTTAGGTAACAAAGAACAATAGAACCATATATAATTATCAAGAACCCTGAAACCATTCATCAACAAGCAAAAACACTAGAAATCAACAAATCAACACTATAAGAACCTTGTGTTTTTTGGACGCATTTTTGTGAACATTCACCTAATTTATGTTTACAAATAAAAACAGGGTTCTTATAGTGCAAAGATTGAACACCGACAATTAAATATCGTATGGAGGACAATTGAAAACATAATTTGACAAAAAAAACTCAATCCAAACAAATACACTCACACATGGAGTATTACATGTCAATTACTATGAAATATTAGGGTTTAGAATTTCTAATTCAATAGTTTACAATCTCAAGCTCCAACTCCTAAACCCCCAAATTGAGATTGATGTATAGATCATAAGCCATTGAACCCTTGCTTTTTGGACTACCGTAACATCCTCAAGAAAAAATCCAAATCCAAATAGAAGACAAGAATTATTTGTGTAAAATATAAGCAAAGGGAGCAAAATCCTAGAAAATTTAACTCTAGAGCTCAAAGGATGAAGGAACCTTAATTCTCATCTTAACTCCTAGAAGCCTAAAGGACACCATTGAGAAAAACACATGCACTGAAATTAAAAGTGGATTACAACAATCCTTTTTCCAATTTGTCAGCAAACTTTCATTGCAAGAAGGCCTTACCCCATGTCATAAAAGTAAGCATTCTATGACAAATTTCTTGGATATCCAATAAATAGCACATTATAGTAGATTTAATAAAAATCTTTTATATATATATACAAAAACAATATCAACTCCCACTCTGTATACAATATCTAAGCAATCTATAATTTGTAGATTCTAAACATTAAATCCACCTCATAGACTACAATCTCTTTAGTGGTTTCTAACTTTTATGCCAAGCAATACCTTCACTTTGAAATATATTTATTAGTTATCGTCTACAAAGATTAGATGTAAAAATAAATAAATGTTTTAGAAAATAGCACAAGTGGTTTGAATTCAATTAAGCTTCAAACTTCATTAGAATGAAAAATTCATATCTAATTGAGATACATTCACCCTAAAATTTCAGGACAAAATTAATAAAATTTAAAAGATGAATCAAATGGCATTCAATATAATAACTTGAATTGAAAATCTAGAAGTTCAAAGCATTATTTTGGCCTTCATATAGAATTTAATATTTTAAAATGTCTACTTAGATTAAAGTTTAATCTAGTTGTTCAAAATCTCCTCTTATTTATATGTTTTTTACTAAATTGCACGTAAATCCTTTAGAAAATTGGCCTTCTAAAATAAATTTTCATCAAAAATAGTCTATTATTTGGGTATTATGGTATGATCCCAGCAATGTGATCTTTATAGTTATTGCAAATGAGTGTAAGCAAGGTAGAATGCTCATAAAAAGTGAACTGCATTATGTTCCTAGAGCCACTTATGCCTAAAACTAGAATCTTTTTTTATATTATTATATGTTTACTTTTCTAAACTTGTTCTTTTCAACTCTAATTACTATTAAATTGCATTGATTTCAAGAAAGCGTTGTTTTTGAGGTGTACTTTGAATACTTTGAGTAGCTTCAGAAATAGCAAAAATCAACAAAGTAGCTCAATAATGAACCTATGTACAAGATATTCAAAAACATATCTTTTGGTTTTCCAAACATAAGTAGGTTACATGTATGTGCATCAGGTTTTGAAAAATGTATTGTTTCCTATTTTTCTTTACAAATTTTAAATATTTGAATAGCCTTGATCTTCAAGTTTTTCAAAACAACTTTTAAAAGACTACCCCATCTATAAATGTCATGGAAAGATAAGCATTGGAGATGAAATTCAAATGCTCATGATTTTGCAAAAAAAATTTGGTACTTTTCAATAATTCTAAAAGCTTCTTGATTTCAACAAACACACAGTTTTAGTCAAGTTTGCTAAAATTAAAATTGCAAAACTTCAAAAAAATTCTATGTTATTTTGAATCCAAGGCAAATAAATAACACAAAGAAACCTCAAGAAATGAGATGCATTCATCAATGGAATAGCTTTTTGGCAATGCGATGGTCAATTCAACAAATCTTCATAATCCAATTACATTTCTTCATTACAAAATACCACTTCATCAACAAATTAGACCATACTATATTCAATTATGGTCACTCGAGGATAAAAAGAGACTAAAATAAGTTTAAGCAATTTTAAGTGAGACTACCATACTTGTTTATTTGTGTTCATAAAGTTGGCAAGTCTCTTTTAGCATTGAAAGGTCTTTTAAGGGTATTTTCATTGAAAGCACTTGCATTGAGGAGATTGTTGGCATAAAGCAATTTTTACACTCTCTCTGCATTCCAATTTATAAAGCTCAAAACAACAAACATCACAAGATGATACAAAATAGAAAAATAGAAAAATAGAAGACGCAAGGTTTGAACAATTTTTTAAAGAGTTGAAAGATACTTGGTTGCACTTGAGAATGAGTCAAGGGGCACAAGCTTTATTTATTTTCAAATGAAATTTCCAAAAGAAATGTAGTAGCTATCCATATACAAATCCTATGCATGGCATGTTGATCAACACTATGCAATACTATAGAAAGCAACTACGAGGCTCCAAAAATCATTTCATTTGGTATTATAATGTAATTTAAAAGCTAGCACTGTAGTGACTAGCCTAGACAATCCATGAGGACGATTAACAATTGATGTTAATATCCACAAATACAAACAATTGTCAACATGGACACCGCTTGAACACTTCATGGAAGCATAGTTACGGGGTTGGGGTTGTGGGGGTCGCAATCCGGTCCCGGGTTGGGCAAATCCCAGCATGGAGTAGGAACTGCGCGTGTCGGAATAGGGTTGTGGGGGTCGCAATCCGGTCCCAGGTTGGGCAAGTCCCAGCATGGAGTTGGCACTGCGCGTGCCGGAATAGGGTTGTGGGGGTCGCAATCCGGTCCCAGGTTGGGCAAGTCCCAACATGGAGTTGGCACTGCGCGTGCCGGAATAGGGTTGTGGGGGTCGCAATCCGGTCCCAGGTTGGGCAAGTCCCAACATGGAGTTGGCACTGCGCGTGCCGGAATGGGGTTGTGAGGATCACAATTCGGTCCCGGGTTGGGCAAGTCCCAACACGGAATTGGAACGAGGCGTCCTTCTCCAGGAATGATAAACACAAGCACCGCAAATACCAGAACCACCAAAAGGCCCTTCATTGTAAATATGATGACAATTTGTGTCTGCACTTGCAACAACAACAATGTATTAATTAGTTAGTGCAAATTCAATTCTACAAGCTTTGTGTAATCTATAGAATGCTTTGAAAGGGCATCACAAAGAGACATGCACATTTGATCTAGTGTGTTTCCAAAGTATAACTCAATGAAAAGACAACTTTAAAACATCCTTCTAAGGTGCAACAAATACAAAACCATTGGAAGTTGTTACAAGTACCAAAAAAATCAATCCTAAGGTATGATGTCAATGTGCAACAAAAAGCGTGATCCTTAAAGATTGTGCAGTACTATTAAAGACACTCCACAAATGCGCAATAGAAGTGCAACATAAAGATTAAAGAATAATCCAAAAATGATTGCAATTAAACAACATAAAAGATCCAAACAATCAAATCACAAGGTGTGACAAAAAAAAATTTAAAGCATGTCAACAAGACGGCATGAAAAGAGACAATTGAAGTGAACAACAAAGAGGCGTCTCAATTGTAAAGTAGATAAAGCCAAGGATGGAAGGAGAGCTACCTTGCAATTTGCTAGTACGATCACTAGTATCCAACCCAAAAGCAAAGAACAGCACTAAGCAATGAAGAGCAAAGAGGCAAATAATGGAAAAGTGGAAGAGCATGCCGGTACTTATATAGTTAGAAAAAAACCCTACCAACGAGACATTATGTAGGGATTGTGGATAATACTTTGTTACAACTGTATTATAAGATAGGATAGGATATATGGTAGGAGGATAGGATATAATAGAATAGAATAGGATAGGATACCCAGGATAGGTATTAGACACGTGTCTACGACAATGAAATATTTTTTTATTGTAATTTGTTGAAAAGTTTTGAACAAACAAAATAAATTAATTCTTCCATGATAACAAATAGTAAAGGTTCTTTGAATAATTTCATTCCATAAGAATGTGTCATAAAACAACAATCTAGGAAAGTTGTAAAGTATATCGGCAAAAGTTGGAGGTTTTAGTTTTTAGCAAAGCAACTGCATGAAACACTTCACACTTTTTCGTCAAAAATGTAATTTTTGGCCGTAGGTCTTCCAATAGTATGTAATACTACCTGTTTTTTGTGTTAGCATTGCCCCAGCATATGTAGACTGTCAATTTAGGGCACTTGCAGATGTAAACCATCGATTTAGTACTATGCTGCACTCTACAGTACAACAAATTACTATGGAGTACTAAAAAAACCACTAGATGCAGAAAAGAGCAGAAATGGGGTCTGTGGAGTTTTTCATTTTTAGTAATTTAGAAAAAAGTCAAGAAAAGTCTATAGAAAAGTTCATTTTTCTAGAAAAGATTGCGCTCTTATTGCACCAAAAAATTCATAAAGGAAAATTTTTCCCTCTTCTTAGCCTTTGCGCAAAGGAATGTCACTTTGACCCCATATGTGCAACCGACATGTTGATATTTTCAGAGAAACTCATTGTCAATCCTTGTAATGTTAGTAAACCTCCATCATGTCCAATGTGTGGCTTCAAGTTTGCATTTTTGGATAAGGAACAGGACTAAAAACCTTTAAAATGGCCAAGGTAAGCATCCAATTGGGGGCGTGTTAAAAATAGTAAAGTAATTTGAAAATATTTTTAAAATATTATTCAAAGTCCGAAACTACAGCATCTACCTTCAATCCAAATTTCATGCCAAACAAACATACAAAGCAAACATTATGAGCAAAAAACCACTTGCCCGAAGGCAAGAGGACCAAAAATAGGACAAGTGTTTTTGGCAATTCCCCTGCATCCATCTTAGATAGATTGCTCTACAAATCATCTTAAAGGATTGAGAATCATCAATCACCAAGTACTATTAATGAATAGCCAAAAAAAATGAATGAAGACTTGATTACCAATAGAAATTTAATTCTTTTCAGACTCCAATATCCAAAAATCAAGATTTAGGACCTTCAATAAGGTGTCACCAATAGTGTAGAGACCAATAGAGACCTAGTTGGATTTCTAAACAACAAAAGCATATTTAATAGCTTGTGTTAATAAAAATTAATATGATGGTCATCAATTGAAAAATCCAAAATATTTTTTACCAAAACCTCATTACTAAAGTTCGTTAGTAAAATTAACAATTTCCATTGTTAAAATTAAATTAAAACAGACTTAAGCAATTTTTTACTGAAAAAGGTCACATTCCACAAAAGCACAACTTTATTTTCAAGTGACAATGGCTTTTGCCGATATACTTTACAACTTTCCTAGATTGTTGTTTTATGACACATTCTTATGGAATAAAATTATTCAAAGAACCTTTACTATTTGTTATCATGGAAGAATTAATTTATTTTGTTTGTTCAAAACTTTTCAACAAATTACAATAAAAAAATATTTCATTGTCGTAGACACGTGTCTAATACCTATCCTGGGTATCCTATCCTATTCTATTCTATTATATCCTATCCTCCTACCATATATCCTATCCTATCTTATAATACAGTTGTAACAAAGTATTATCCACAATCCCTACATAATGTCTCGTTGGTAGGGTTTTTTTCTAACTATATAAGTACCCGGCATGCTCTTCCACTTTTCCATTATTTGCCTCTTTGCTCTTCATTGCTTAGTGCTGTTCTTTGCTTTTGGGTTGGATACTAGTGATCGTACTAGCAAATTGCAAGGTAGCTCTCCTTCCATCCTTGGCTTTATCTACTTTACAATTGAGACGCCTCTTTGTTGTTCACTTCAATTGTCTCTTTTCATGCCGTCTTGTTGACATGCTTTAAATTTTTTTTTGTCACACCTTGTGATTTGATTGTTTGGATCTTTTATGTTGTTTAATTGCAATCATTTTTGGATTATTCTTTAATCTTTATGTTGCACTTCTATTGCGCATTTGTGGAGTGTCTTTAATAGTACTGCACAATCTTTAAGGATCACGCTTTTTGTTGCACATTGACATCATACCTTAGGATTGATTTTTTTGGTACTTGTAACAACTTCCAATGGTTTTGTATTTGTTGCACCTTAGAAGGATGTTTTAAAGTTGTCTTTTCATTGAGTTATACTTTGGAAACACACTAGATCAAATGTGCATGTCTCTTTGTGATGCCCTTTCAAAGCATTCTATAGATTACACAAAGCTTGTAGAATTGAATTTGCACTAACTAATTAATACATTGTTGTTGTTGCAAGTGCAGACACAAATTGTCATCATATTTACAATGAAGGGCCTTTTGGTGGTTCTGGTATTTGCGGTGCTTGTGTTTATCATTCCTGGAGAAGGACGCCTCGTTCCAATTCCGTGTTGGGACTTGCCCAACCCGGGACCGAATTGTGATCCTCACAACCCCATTCCGGCACGCGCAGTGCCAACTCCATGTTGGGACTTGCCCAACCTGGGACCGGATTGCGACCCCCACAACCCTATTCCGGCACGCGCAGTGCCAACTCCATGTTGGGACTTGCCCAACCTGGGACCGGATTGCGACCCCCACAACCCTATTCCGACACGCGCAGTTCCTACTCCATGCTGGGATTTGCCCAACCCGGGACCGGATTGCGACCCCCACAACCCCAACCCCGTAACTATGCTTCCATGAAGTGTTCAAGCGGTGTCCATGTTGACAATTGTTTGTATTTGTGGATATTAACATCAATTGTTAATCGTCCTCATGGATTGTCTAGGCTAGTCACTACAGTGCTAGCTTTTAAATTACATTATAATACCAAATGAAATGATTTTTGGAGCCTCGTAGTTGCTTTCTATAGTATTGCATAGTGTTGATCAACATGCCATGCATAGGATTTGTATATGGATAGCTACTACATTTCTTTTGGAAATTTCATTTGAAAATAAATAAAGCTTGTGCCCCTTGACTCATTCTCAAGTGCAACCAAGTATCTTTCAACTCTTTAAAAAATTGTTCAAACCTTGCGTCTTCTATTTTTCTATTTTTCTATTTTGTATCATCTTGTGATGTTTGTTGTTTTGAGCTTTATAAATTGGAATGCAGAGAGAGTGTAAAAATTGCTTTATGCCAACAATCTCCTCAATGCAAGTGCTTTCAATGAAAATACCCTTAAAAGACCTTTCAATGCTAAAAGAGACTTGCCAACTTTATGAACACAAATAAACAAGTATGGTAGTCTCACTTAAAATTGCTTAAACTTATTTTAGTCTCTTTTTATCCTCGAGTGACCATAATTGAATATAGTATGGTCTAATTTGTTGATGAAGTGGTATTTTGTAATGAAGAAATGTAATTGGATTATGAAGATTTGTTGAATTGACCATCGCATTGCCAAAAAGCTATTCCATTGATGAATGCATCTCATTTCTTGAGGTTTCTTTGTGTTATTTATTTGCCTTGGATTCAAAATAACATAGAATTTTTTTGAAGTTTTGCAATTTTAATTTTAGCAAACTTGACTAAAACTGTGTGTTTGTTGAAATCAAGAAGCTTTTAGAATTATTGAAAAGTACCAAATTTTTTTTGCAAAATCATGAGCATTTGAATTTCATCTCCAATGCTTATCTTTCCATGACATTTATAGATGGGGTAGTCTTTTAAAAGTTGTTTTGAAAAACTTGAAGATCAAGGCTATTCAAATATTTAAAATTTGTAAAGAAAAATAGGAAACAATACATTTTTCAAAACCTGATGCACATACATGTAACCTACTTATGTTTGGAAAACCAAAAGATATGTTTTTGAATATCTTGTACATAGGTTCATTATTGAGCTACTTTGTTGATTTTTGCTATTTCTGAAGCTACTCAAAGTATTCAAAGTACACCTCAAAAACAACGCTTTCTTGAAATCAATGCAATTTAATAGTAATTAGAGTTGAAAAGAACAAGTTTAGAAAAGTAAACATATAATAATATAAAAAAAGATTCTAGTTTTAGGCATAAGTGGCTCTAGGAACATAATGCAGTTCACTTTTTATGAGCATTCTACCTTGCTTACACTCATTTGCAATAACTATAAAGATCACATTGCTGGGATCATACCATAATACCCAAATAATAGACTATTTTTGATGAAAATTTATTTTAGAAGGCCAATTTTCTAAAGGATTTACGTGCAATTTAGTAAAAAACATATAAATAAGAGGAGATTTTGAACAACTAGATTAAACTTTAATCTAAGTAGACATTTTAAAATATTAAATTCTATATGAAGGCCAAAATAATGCTTTGAACTTCTAGATTTTCAATTCAAGTTATTATATTGAATGCCATTTGATTCATCTTTTAAATTTTATTAATTTTGTCCTGAAATTTTAGGGTGAATGTATCTCAATTAGATATGAATTTTTCATTCTAATGAAGTTTGAAGCTTAATTGAATTCAAACCACTTGTGCTATTTTCTAAAACATTTATTTATTTTTACATCTAATCTTTGTAGACGATAACTAATAAATATATTTCAAAGTGAAGGTATTGCTTGGCATAAAAGTTAGAAACCACTAAAGAGATTGTAGTCTATGAGGTGGATTTAATGTTTAGAATCTACAAATTATAGATTGCTTAGATATTGTATACAGAGTGGGAGTTGATATTGTTTTTGTATATATATATAAAAGATTTTTATTAAATCTACTATAATGTGCTATTTATTGGATATCCAAGAAATTTGTCATAGAATGCTTACTTTTATGACATGGGGTAAGGCCTTCTTGCAATGAAAGTTTGCTGACAAATTGGAAAAAGGATTGTTGTAATCCACTTTTAATTTCAGTGCATGTGTTTTTCTCAATGGTGTCCTTTAGGCTTCTAGGAGTTAAGATGAGAATTAAGGTTCCTTCATCCTTTGAGCTCTAGAGTTAAATTTTCTAGGATTTTGCTCCCTTTGCTTATATTTTACACAAATAATTCTTGTCTTCTATTTGGATTTGGATTTTTTCTTGAGGATGTTACGGTAGTCCAAAAAGCAAGGGTTCAATGGCTTATGATCTATACATCAATCTCAATTTGGGGGTTTAGGAGTTGGAGCTTGAGATTGTAAACTATTGAATTAGAAATTCTAAACCCTAATATTTCATAGTAATTGACATGTAATACTCCATGTGTGAGTGTATTTGTTTGGATTGAGTTTTTTTTGTCAAATTATGTTTTCAATTGTCCTCCATACGATATTTAATTGTCGGTGTTCAATCTTTGCACTATAAGAACCCTGTTTTTATTTGTAAACATAAATTAGGTGAATGTTCACAAAAATGCGTCCAAAAAACACAAGGTTCTTATAGTGTTGATTTGTTGATTTCTAGTGTTTTTGCTTGTTGATGAATGGTTTCAGGGTTCTTGATAATTATATATGGTTCTATTGTTCTTTGTTACCTAAGCCAATGTTGTTAATTGTTTGTATGTTATAATATCTTATAGTAGGAAATAGTATCCACATCAACATACTTTGTTCCTTTAGACAACTTGATTTGGACATGAATTATTAGAATTGTACTAATTTGTTTGAGTTTTGTATTGATTTAGGCATGTTGCTTTGGATACTATTTTCTACTAGTGTGTGCATCTTTGTGTGAGTATATGTTTGAATGTGTAAGTGAGCTGAAACCTGATTATGTTGAGAGTGTTTCAATGTACTTGTGTACGTTGGTCTTGATTGTGTAAGTTTTGTCCTTTAGTTGTGCTTCAATTCACTAGTACCAAACCACCTCTCCTATTTAACTCCTCAAGTTCCAATCCTTGCGGGGGACTTTTGGACTTTTGGATAGGCTTGTATGATCTCAATTTTTGGCTTGATTTTTTTAAACTTCTTTTAAGATAGCGGAAATCTGATTAGCTTTTTGGAAATACAAGTTTTATTTCCATGGGTGCTTGGGAGCAACATTTATTCCTCCCTAAGTCTAAAAAGTAGCTCGAGGGGAGCCCAAAAACATCACAAAAAATTAAATTTTTTAATTTTTAATATATTTTCCTCAAAATTATATTTTTTCTACATTTGAAGCTTTGATTCATTTTATTTGGACTAAGGTAAAACAGCCCATCATGCTTGGAACTGCGAGTTTGTTCTCATGCCATGGATGAATATTTTTAATTTTTTCCCCACATACAGAGAAGTGTGAGAAATAGCAACAACAATTGAAATTATATTTTTTCAACAAAGTATGAATTTGCTATGAATTTTTGAAGTGTTTTGCCCAAAAGAGTTTGTAGACTACCCCAAAACCAACAAAACCTGTATCCATAATGGTCATGTTCTTCACCTAAAGCAATTAAAATATATTCTAACTTTGAGGGTCTTAAAAAAATCATTTTCTTCAATGATTTACACTGAAATTGCTAGGTGTTCCTAATGGGGTCACTAATCACTTCAATGGTGTCAGGTGAGACATTGATGGTGACCCAAAATCTCATAAATTGATAATTACCATCATGGGGCCATTTCTTAGGTGTCTGTCATGGATCATTTGACCATGATGGGCTATTTTACCTTAGTGATGCAAAGTTATGGACAATCCGTTTTTTTGGACAATCTAAGCATCTTCTTGAAAAAATAACTTATGAAATTCATTTTTGAATGCAATTTTTATAATTTTTCAAAAACAATTGTTAGATAGGATAAAGTTTGCTTGCTAAAACAATCTCACCATTAGAAGTATTGTGTTTCAATTCCATCTTAGAGTTATTAATGATTTATTTATTTATTTAATCTTGGAGGGTTGTTGCTAGAAATGGCATTCATTTTTTGTAGCATTTTGTAAAATTCTCATTTTTCTATTGGGAGTACTTTACAATTAGAAGAAGAAGAAAGTTTTAAATGTAAAAAATATGTTTAATGTATGTACCTTTAAGAAGAAGGTATCCTAGGAAGGACAAGTATAGAAACATTCTCTAAGTAGGAGAACTAGAAAACTGGAAAATCTCATGAAAATAGCCGTACTTTCATTGTAATTTCACATTTTAATTTGTAAATTTTAGGATAAACAACTTTCAAAAAAGACTAAAAATTGGTCATTTGAGAAGACCGTTCATAGTGATGAGATTTCACCAAAAGGTTGATCTTAGAAACATCTTCATTGTTTAGGAATTGCGTGCAATGGGAGTGTTGTTTGTACTCATGCAGATGATACAAAATAATATATTTTTAGATTTCCTTTGTTAGGATTATGCTCTCCTACTATGCAAATAGACCATGAAAATTTCAGCTTTAGATCATTAAAATTTAAGGACTCCTAATGTAGTAAAAAATCCTTAACTGCACCATGTGACAAATTAACAAAAATGATTTTAAAAATGTAAAATAATTTTTATTTTTTTCTAAAAAATAAGGGATTTGATTACCATCAAGTTAGACATGCACAATAGAAATTTCATGTTCATTGGACTAGTGCTTCAAAAGTTATCCATAGTAGAAGATAACAAGAGAGGGTACCTTCACAATGTGACGGGAAATAGGACCACCACTTCTACATAACATTCAATGGTGTTCTTTCCCCGGATGCAATGGTGTGGAATATACCACACTATTAGTAACTAATTTCCACGTGTCAATTTTGTCAGAGAGTAAGTCAGCTGGTCACAACAGTACAAGGTACATTAAAAATCAAAACAAAACCCCAATGCATACACTCATTAAAACAAACACACAGTAACCAACATTCTACACCCATACATTGGGTGTTTTGAAAACTCAAAATATTTTTGGTTTTGTATGAATGCAAGCTTAATGTTTGGTTCATTTAATTTATTTATTTTTGTGTGTGTTTTGTAATGTTACAAAACACACAAATTTAAAAAAATAAATTGAACCAAGCATTTAGCTTGCTTTCATACAAACCAAACACATTTTGAGTTTTCAAGGTACAAGTAGAGCTTTATATGTACACATGGGGTGGTAGGAGGTAGAACAACCCATGTGGGATAAATAAACTCGAATTTGTAGTTTCTCAATTATTCATAGTTAAGTCAAAAACAAAGAATTGTGTTAAAAGTAGAATTTTAGAACTCATTTAGGCATAGTAGAATAAGTATTTTCAAAAAACTTTGAACTAAAGAAAGTTGTTAAATGAATATAAGTTTCACCTCCAAAAATTCATTGACATTTTGAATCTCCAATCAAAAGTTATGGACGAATTTGAGAGAGGATTTTTTAAAATGTTAAAGAAATGTCCATTCCAATCCCTCTCTCAAATTTGTCTATAACTTTTGATTGGAGATTCAAAATTTCAAACGGACTTTTGGAGGTGAAACTTATCTTCATTTAACAACTTTTTTTAGTTCACAATTTTTTGAAAATACTTATTCTACTAAGTCTAAATGAGGTCTAAAATTCTACTTTTAACACAATTCTTTGTTTTTGACTTAACTATGAATAATTGAGAAACTACAAATTTGAGTTTATTTATCCCACATGGGTTGTTCTACCTCCTACCACCTCATATGTATATATAGAATTGTCCTTTCACTTGAAAATCCAAAATAAGTTATTGATGGCAAATGGTTATATTGCATTACTCATTGGATTGGTTGCCAACATCCTCTTCTACAAATATTTGTTGATTTGTATGTTAGGTCCTAAAATTAACAAAAGAAAATGGATCTTTCTGTAATGTATTGCCACTATCCTGGTATCCAAACTTATAATAATTATGTGAAGATGAATTTTGTCGATGAAGACTCCAGAGAGGTAAAGGCAACCTCTCTAAAGGGTACTGAATGTTATGTACTTAACATAGTTTAAATGAGTAAAAATTATGTGCTTTTTTGTTTGAATTTCATCTAGGCCTTCTAAACGCCCTCTCTTAGGAATTGGGGCTATAGACCCAAACATGGTGATAGAGCCATTCTTGAATACTTATGTTCCAGGACAAACTTTGTCCACTCCAGCGTATGTCCTTCCTCGAGTACAAGGAGGCCCCAATATAAATTTTGACGAGGAGGACCCTAGAGCTCAACGGCACAAGAGGTTTAGACGCAATCGTAGGCATGTTGAAATAGTTGTGGAGCTTCGAAATGAGAACTCGGAAGTGGAAGGCCACTGGACCACAGACGGTGACGATGGAGAAGATGAATATGGAACTAGTGAAAGCAGTGATGATGAAGACGACCCTGATTGAGATGAGGCACCACCAGATGATGATGTGTCATTCGAAATGCTGCATTAGGGGATCTGGGTATACAAGTCCGTAGATCAAGTCGTTTCAACAATTAAGGGGCACCCGACACCATCTGTAGATCTTCATTCATCATGAGTTCAAGACAATTGCACCAATTGAAACATGAAATAATGAAGATCTACAAGAACAAGAAAGAAGGTCTGAGATAACCAATGGAAGAGGAGGCGTATCTTGAAAGTATAGATTCATTGTGTTGTGAACTTGTTATTGTATTGAACAATGCTTGAAATTTATAAATGTTATTGGTTATCTGAAATAATGAAGTCTCCAATTGTGTTTGCAAAATTATCGCATTTGCCATGCATGTAGATGACATTCGTGAGTGCAGTTATATTGAACAGTAGAAGATGTTGTACACAGAATTTTCAAGTGCGAGTACAACAATGGTCAATGAAGACAATGAAGAGTGCATCTTCTTATCGAAATGCATGGAAGTAATCATGCATGGGTACACACGTCTAGAAAAAAAGTGGATGCGCCTTTTGAAAGCATGAATGCATGATTTGAACTTTCGCAGAAATTAGTTTTTCAATAGTTGTTTTACAAATATGAACCCTAAGACATGAATCCTAGCAAATATAAATTATATTTGCTTTGAATAAAAAACATGTGTAGGCAATTTTTACCCAAAAAAGTCCTTGAGTTTGAATCCCCATCAAATTGAACTTGAATTTTAATATTTTATTCTATTTTTGAAAGCCTTCAAGCATCAATTAACAGAACTAAACCGTTGACGTAGAAGCCAAAAAAATATAACTTGTATTTGATTTAATTCCAACCCTTTGTAAGAACATAACATTCTTGAACCCCTAAATGAGTAAATGCTGAAGGCCTAGTTTGAGCTTCTTGGAAGTTGGAAATTGAAGTATTGAACTGAATGCGAACATTTAGAATTTTTGATAAATTGTATGAATATTTTTGGAATTCTCACCGTACAAATTCATAATAGACATGTTAAAGATCTCATAGGAAAAGAAAACACAACAAAATCACTTATGAAGTGAAAAATTACAATGTTTGATCATGAGTTGGTTGAAATTGCAAAGATGACGTGAAGTCTCTCAACCCTCTTTTCACGGGCCAAATCAAAAAAGGTGGTGACCGAACAAAAATGAGGTTAAAGGGCCTAACATATATAGCCGCAATCGATTTACGGATTCTCAAAATCTATTTTATAGCCTTGTAAAATTAATTTATAATCTGATTCTTCCTCTTCAATCCAGCATATTTGAGGTTCATTTAGGAGAGGTTTGAACACCATGAGAAGTCAAAATTGCAATGGGTACGGTGGTACGCTTGCATGGAATCTAGAATAGAAAAATCACTATATTGCTTTTACCAAATCGGACTTTTGGTGGTAAAACTAGACTTCAAGAACTTTTCAAAAATATTAACCACTCCAAATAGCAACTTGGTTAGGATGTATTGAACTTCAAAGTTTTACGAACACCAGGTTTTGGTGACTCGGGCACTAAGGGGTTGAAAACCCTAAACCCTTCACAAAAAAACAAGAAAAAAAAAATGTATTGGATTTAAATCCAAACCCTTCTAGCAAATTAGCAATGTAGCGCCCATTTCCAAAAAAAAATCATTCACGTAGATGGACAACAAATATCACACATTTGATGTCAACTCCAAACCGTTTGAGCTTCTATTTACAAAAATGAAAACTTCAGCTACAACCCAAAAAACCGTACCTGAATTTCAAGTCCAAACCATTTTAGTATCCAGCAACGAAAACGAACTCATTGAAGTTGAAACCGAAAATGACATAACTTATATATGATTTGATTTCCAAACCCTTTTACAGTTGTACCCTCAAATTTGTAAACCAACCCTTTTGAAGATGACTACAAAGAAGTCTCTTTGTATTGGATATGAATTTGAAACACTTGTAGCCACTATTTTCCAAAATAAAGCCTTGAACATGAACCTGGAAAAGTAGAACTTCTACTTCATTCGAATTAAACTGCAGCGTCCCCACCCTTTCCAAGACGTCTACACCTAATCGAATGGGTCCGCATCCAGTACAGTCCCCGCCTTGACAATGACGTCCGCGTCCATCCGTCCACGCCCTGCACTGACGTCCTGGCCCTAACTTTCACGTCCACGCCCTGATTCCAGCGTGGACCGCCAGCGTGGAAGCGACTTGCCAATTGGAAAATTTCAAAAATGAAAGGCGTCCGGACTATCCGGACTGTGTCCAGTCCGCTTCGCCCGTCCGATCACCCCGACCCATCTGTTATGACAACCCTGAATACTGCAGCATGCCAGCATCAGATTGCACAAGAATTCAAGGTGGAATTCTTGAGTCCTGCTACAAAGGATAACATCTCTTGGCCGATTAAAGGATTTTTGTATGGTTACAACATTCGCCCTGTAGTGAACCTTATTTTTGGTATGGGGGAGAATTTGATGAATGTTTTCTGTATTGTGGATACTGGCTCACCATATACATACATTTCCTTGGCAACTACTTGTGCTTTAGGTGTCAAGGACGGCTTCAGTTCAAGCCTGAACGTTGTAATTCATGGTTTGCCCATGCCTGCCTATGTATCACCACTTGACAAGCATTTCCCCGATATCAACCTTATAGGTTCTGATTTCTTGAGACTTGCAAAAATTCTGTTATGAATTGACTACACTAAGAATTGAGTTGAATTGGTTTCTGTTCCTTTACCCAAGGCACCTTCCTAGCTAGCGTTGTGACTGCGACATATTGGTGGTCTAGCGCTGTCGTGTGGCTCATAGCGGTGGTGCTGATCACCATCATGGGATTCTCCATGAATGTAACTTGGTATGGATTATACTTGAATTGTCTGTCACAGACTATTTCACCTCGCACCTAGTATTTGCTCTGCATTGTATTTGTCACTTGTTGTTCGTAGATGATAGTGTATTGCATATGTTCTTTATGCTTTGTGGGACCGACGAGAGTTGGTTAGCCAGCAACGTCCGTCCGTCCATCAAAGGGGGGCAATCAAGGTTCACAACAAGGGAAAGAGAGTTCCACTGCGGTCCCTGCGAAGTGTGAGCGCTTATTTATCCACTCTTGGTAAATAAACGAGCACAACTAGGCTCTCAGTAAATAACCGTGTGACTTGATCTATGGGTGTCTAGCGCCAATCCATTGTGCCTTCCAAGCAATGGATCTTTTCTACATTCCTAATGTTTGCTAACTCGGGTAAAACAAAACCCTAATTGACATTACTATGACCGCTTGGCGGAATCAAGGCTTAAGAGGGCTTGTGGTTTAGGAGAGGAGGTAATCTCAATCTAAACTTATCTATCCTAAAGGGAAGAGTGCCTTATGCCATTTCTAAAAGTGTAAAGTTTGTTTAATTTGGGCTCTCCTAGAGAAAGTTATGGACGGATGAAGTTTTAGCCCTAACGGTGCTTCTAAACTTCATCCATTCTTTTCTATGGACTCCTAATTCCAATTTAACTTGAGATTTGGGCTATGAATCTGGTTCCCTAAGGTTAGCCTAATTACCAAGATTTGACTCAAATGGATGAAATCCTCTAGGTTTCATCCATTATTTGTTCCGGACTTCATCCCTTCCTAATTACTTGGTGTTTAGGTCTTTCTTTGAGTTGGTTCTAGTTTTGGGTTATCCTAAGCTTGTTCTATGAGTTTTCAAATCTATAATTGGCCTAATGTTAATCCTCAAAGCTCCTAATCCACCTTCTAATCTTCCTTAAGGGCTGAATTATGGTTATTGATTTACTATTTTTAGACATATTAATACTTGTTCCTTGTAGGCCTTGATCTTACCTTTCTAATGTGATTAGTCACCCTAGGTTTGGTCTTTCCTAGCAAAAATTATCCATGGATGAATTTTACCGCTAATCAGTGTTTAAAAGTTTATCCGCAGATTACGGCTAATCTTAATTTCAAAACTAATTCTTAATTTCAAATCTGGGTTCCTAATTTATTCTTTCCTCTTAAATTCTATTTCTTGTTTTTCTTGGATGAGATTTGCTAAGTTTCATCCAACATGACTCTATAACTTCATCAACTTATTACTTCTTCATTTTAGCTCGGATTTCGACGTATTTTAGGTTTTTGGAAACCTCTAGACCCCTAATCTAGGATTCTTTGGTCAACTTTGACCTGACTCTTAGTCCTCATGGCCTGACTTTTCCTTAGCTCTCGACCTCACTAAGAATTGTTAGTTTCGAAAGTTTAGAATGCAAGGAGGGAGTTTAGTGACCCACCTTGTCTTGGAGATCGCGAATCAAGTCGCTCAAGTTTCTCTCGGTTGCCATCTTGGTGATTTGCTTTTGTTCTTGGAAAGTTATTACTTATATTTAAAACCCTTAATTGTCCGGCTATCTTCTTTCCTTTTTCTTCTACCTTTTCCTTCTACACTATTCCTAGGTGGCTCTTAATGTCTACCAACTACTTCTAATAATTCAAATGACGCATTCTCTTTTTCTTTCTTACGTGAGGAGCAATTGGTGGCTCACAGCAATTCTTGAGATTTCTTTAATCTACTTCCTATTCATCTTCTCTCCTACTAAACTCCTTCTTTTGTGTCTTCTTCATATTTTGTGTTGTTGTTCTTGGATGTATGGATTTTGGTGTGAGTGTTGGAGAGATGGTTGGAATGGTGTGCATGCAGGTGGTGTAAGTAAGGATTGATTTCTAGGTTCTTTCAAACTCCTCCCTTAATTATCCTTCCTTTGACAAATCTACTTGCCTTGGTTTGATTTAGTTCTACTCTATTCTACCTAATCTCCCTAAGTTTGCTTGGGTCAATACTACTCCTACCCTTTTGATTTGATTCCCTAAGTTTTTTTCCTAACCCTAGTCTACTTAAGCTTTGGGCCCTTTGTCCCTTTTTAACTTGTCTAGATTAGGAATAATTAAAAAATTAAAAAAAACGAGCTTAGCTCCCGGCTGTTGGCTCCCTACTGCTGGCCACTTGGGCTTGGCTGGTCCCGGGCTTAGTTGCCGAGGCTGGCTGGGCCTGGCCCTTCCCCGGGCTTGATCACCGCGGTTGGAAGGTGTCTCGAAAGGACAAGATAATAATTCTTTTGAAAGAACAGAAGAAAGGGGGGAGGGGGTTGCTTACTATGGTGAGAAGTATTCTAATATTAGAACAATGACGTCCCCTGAACTCCCTAGGACAACATGCACCTATTTACTCAAACCTATGCTAAATTCCTAATTTTAGATACTAAACTTCGGTAATTTCCAAACTCCTTTTGAAAACTAAACTTTGGATTTTTAAACCCAAGAGGGTTCAAAACTCCGCCGTTTGATGGGGTAGAGACAACTGGCTACTGCAGGCTGTCCAAAGCGTCGCTGTTTGGTGACAAAACTAAAAAACTGTACTGCTAAAGATGCAAAGCTCCGCCGTTTGGTGACAAAAACTAGAGAAACAAAAATGGACAAAGACCATGAGGTACCACATTCGCACCACGTAACTCACAATAAGACACTAGAGGCCCCTCTAAGCGGCATCACCAAGGTACGGAGGGGGATTTCTCTAAGATTAGTACAACAAATAACTCAATGCAACGAGTACCAACAATGAACTCGAGACTTATACACGTATTTCTATCTTAAATGGACAAAAAAAGAGGATCTTTTGCAAGCTTGAAATAACAACAACAACGGGGCAACAAAGGCCCTAAAAACACCGCTAGGATTTTTGGCTAAAATGCCAAAATATCCAACATTACATGGACCCAACGGACCCCAAAAAAAAATGGGAGGTGGCTTGTGAGAGAAATGAGGGCCCTTTTATAGTCTTCTAAGGCCCTCCCTTCCCTTCTTTTAACCTAGGTAATCCTATCTTTCCGATTTTTCATCCTTATCTTTTAGGATTTTCACTTAGTTTAGGGTTTACGATGGTCCAAAATTCTAACTACTGGAGATCAACTCCAAATCAAAAACCAATTATACCATTGGCTTCAAAAGGCCATCTTTAGTCTAGGGGTCCGCCTACCCCCTATTTCAACACCAAAATCCCACCGTAAACTAACGCCAATTAGAGTTAGTAAAAAGGGTAAAAATCTATTTCTTGGAGGTTACCTTTTCTGACTAAGGTGACTAGTCAGGGTGGTCTAGAAGGTCTTAGGGAGTAAGAAAAGACCCTTCGTTGACTTCGTTTTGACTTCGTGTGCTTCTGGGATGCCGGTCAATTCCACGTAAATCCCGCCAAGTGGATAATTTGAAGGGATGTCGGTGATTTGGGCACCTCCCGCTATCGAAACACCATGAAACTTGTCGAGGCGAGTTATTAGCATAAAAGAAGCTAAATTAATTTTTAGTGAGATTTTACCGCCACTTGGATAATTATTGTGAATTTCTCATCATGATTTCAAGCGGTTGGCCGTCCGGAAGGGTATCTCTTCAACCCAAAAAATTCCGAAACTTCTTGAGGAACCTCTCATGGAGTTTCCCAAGAGATGTGCAAGTTCACATCTTGGTCTTGCATGTCTTGATACGGAAGGTAAAAATACACCTCTGTTGGTTTTCCGGTAGTCAAGGAATCTTTTGCATACGGGGGAATCTTGGCACAAGGATTCTGCTTTTGACTTCCCGGTGTGGTTCCGATCTAAGATCACAATCCAATGGTCATAGATTCCTCTGCTGGCCAATCTTGAAAAAATGACACCTACAAGCTAACAATTGGGGTTTCTACTATTCATTAATAGAATGGGGAAACTGAAACCTCTCTCGGGGAATCTATCTAAGAATCTTTCTAGACTTCCCTCAGACCAATTTAGCCAAGCATGGTCACATGCACAGTGGTTTTAGGCTATTTTAGGTAAAAACCCTCAAACCTGCTAGCTCCCACTACTTCCGTGGTTCTAACCTATTCACAAGTGGGTTTTAGGGCGGTTTTAGGGATAAAAGGCTATTAGGACCAAAGGGCATATTGGTATGTAACGTGCCCATCTCGGTTTTATACTCTTTTTAGGGCTTTTTGTAGATAATTACAACTTAAATTGTGAAATTAGGAAAAGAAAAACTATAAGTCCCAAGTGACGAATTGGGAGCTCTCACACTACAAAATTGTAGTATTAGGAATGACAAAATTTCAAAAAAAGAAATACATACCCTTTTAAAAATAAACATGTCTTGTAGCAAGGAAGAGGTTCTAAAAATTAGAAGAATAACCCGGGGAGTAACCTCCCCATAAAGTTGTCTTTTACAGCAAAGAAGGATTACTCAAGATTGTCATTTTGGCAGCCATACTTTATAAAGGTGCCCCCTATATTCTACGATATTTTTTTGTATGTAATCTAATTCACTTGTCTAATTCCTCACTATTCAATAGTCCCTAATTTTCTTGTAACTTTGAAATACGGAGAGATATAGGTTTGAGTGCTTAGGCATGATATATGGACATGAAGCCAAATTAGACTAGCCATTAACTACCATCCCATAAAACAAGCCAGACCACCGCCCCTTCTTAGATAATTTTATAGAGAGAAAAATCATAATCCACTAAAATTTTAGATAAAATTTTGCTCACATTCTTAATGATAGATGAAGAATGTGCAAAACATATTGTTTTTAGGATTGCATGCCTCCAGATAATTTCCTTTAAAATATCCTTCATCTTGAACCAATAATAGTATCAACATGTCTGTAGTTTGAGCAATGTGGCAGCAATGAGTTTGCTTTAGATTTTAAAACTGCAAGATCAAGCTCTACCTAAATTTCTTAGATTCATAAAATTTATATAAGTATTAAGCAAGTCAAAACATTTTCTACAATAAATAGCTAAAGGAAAAATATTCTCTAGTTATTTAACTTTTAATCTTAATAAGAAAAAGAAGATTTACATGATTCAACTATATTATTTACCAAAGATATGATAACCCTATGTTGATATATTAGGCTAATTTTAGCACTCAAAATTGATCTCAAATCTTCCAAATCACCATGGAACAAGTAAAATAGTATACTAGATATAGAACTATGATAAAAGTTGTAATCTACAGGTTTGGTCTTTAATGCCATTGGTAAGTTTACACCACCCCACCAAAGATAGTTACACCTAGTATAGACATTTTAAGGTGTGTTGCCTTCATAGCAACACAATTAAAAGCTTTAATCATTCTGATTCTAAAATCTTGATTAAATTTTATGTCACAATTAACTTTAAGGGATTGTACATCAACTTTAAGGGATTATAATTTCAGGTGGATTTTTGCGTGAGCTTCAGGAGGCGATGGGTTTCTTTTCTGCTTAAACGAGAGCTTCTTCTTCGGGGATTTAGTTCATCCAGCGCTTGCATAGAATCAGTAGAGTTCCACGAGGTCGACCGGTGTGAGATCGAGCTCGGATTTGAGTACTTTGCATTCCTTATGAAGTTAAGATTGACTTCCCATGGAGTTGAGGGTTTTTCAGTGTAAGCAAGCTGCGGCGTACAAATTGAAGGAATTGAGTTGCAGCCAACTGATGCAGATCGAGATGGTGAGTTACTTACACTGCAGCTCCAACTACGAACCAGCCGACTGTGCACTTCAGCGGTGAGAGAGGGCATGATGTAGGTTATGTCTCGTCTCCCACAAATTATATACACCAGTGATGAGGGTTTCAAAGGCGAATATCGATGGTTTAGGGTTGAACGTTGTTCTTTCTGGATGCTACATATGGATCCCCATGGGAATCTGTTCTGTATATTGCAGAGTGAGCTTGTGGTGTTCATGGTCTGCCATCTTCAACATTCCTTGACATTGAAATACTATTGCATTGTGCAGCAGGAGAATGAAATTGGACTGTTATCAGCGAATGGAAAAGGTCGTGTGCACTTGTCGGGGTTATTAAGAATAGTCTGTCATACTGCACAAATGTGACCATTTATGGACAGAGGTTGAAAGATGAGAATCTGTATGAGCATTGAATTGTCACCCTGCTATGGGCGTTATATATCAGTCTTTCAATGTCACTAGAAGAAACTCCATATGCATTTCGGGCTTAGTTCCTGTATTCACACTGGAGAACGTTGGTTTCAGATGCGCTATACTGTGTGGAAAAGAACACCTTGTTGTCATGACTGTAAAATCTTGATAAGTGCAAGTAACGTATGGTCAGCTAAGTCTTAGGGGCTCGGAGGCCAAATCTGCAAAGTTTTCTTCTCATATATTCTAAGAGAAGTTTTGGTATGTATCCTCGCAAGCTGTGTATGTGGACACGTGCAGTCAGCTCTTCATTAGAGTTACCTCCACAAGTGTTAAAACCTCATACTCCCTCTGTCCCATTCAAAAACTCTAAATCAGAGACAGTTTGTGTACCACTATGGTAATAAACTCCGTTTATTGATTTTGACTATTCAGCAAGCATTTGTTATGTTGAACGACCTCAATGGGGCAAGTTAAGTGATCATGGTGCTGTAATCGGGATGCGAGGAAAACCATCGAACACCTGTTTCACTCCTGCCGAACAGCACACAATGTATGGAGGAAATTCCAACCGACTTGTCGCGCCCTCGGCCTTCACGACCTGCCTTCATGGAAGGTGACTCTTACAGGTATCTCTCAGGGAACGCACAACTCGGAGGGAATTTACACTCTTGCTGATCACCAAGTCAACATGTCCGGTGATATTCTTCGCGCAGTGACTCTCTGGAGAATCTGGTGCGCTCGTAACAGGCTTATCTTTGATGGCGAAGCCATCAACACCACTAGCATTTGCGTTTTAGCTTGGCAAGATACCATCCAGGCTGGGATGACCCACAGAAACCATATTCTTACCTTCTAAGGTAGGGGGCTGTAAAAGCGACCTGTCTCTAAATGCGATCTGGTAGATTCTGCCTTGTAACATGTATCAGAAGTGTACATTTCAGGAGGGGGTCGCTTTTAGAAACCACTGTGTTTTCAACTTCAAAAATTCATAACTAATTCCATGAATGTCCAAAAAATATGAAACGACTTGGGTTAGATGCCAATTCCATTTTTCTTACCACGAAAATTTACTGAAATTTTTTTTAAGGAGTTTAGCTTCCCCCAAAATGCAAATCAGCTCTTAAAGGGTCGCTTTTACAGCCCCCTACCTTACAGTCGTTGTGGCGAAGACAAACGTAGCTCCCTCTGTGAGAGCTTCAAAGATACTTGGTGTAAAAACAATGTCTTTTGCTCTGGTTCTCTATACAAGCCCGAGTAGCACTTATCACTTAACCTGCCTCCCAGGTTAAGACGTCCACGTGAGCCGGACTAGTGTACCTTTTTTTCCCTTTTGGGTTTTTTAATGACCACCGTTCTTTTCAAAAAAAAATTAAGTGATCATGGTCTCTTCAATGGAGATTCAGGTAACTAGTATTTCGATAAGTGTAGCCGAACTAGTTTCACAGTTCATACTGCTCAATGGGAATCCAAACTGACAATGTTTCAATATCCATTTTAGAATTGCATATGAGCTGAGTAAATCAGGATCCAAATCAATCTTGCCTCAATTGTGATTCACTTGCTAGTGGACTGTGAGAAATTGAGGCAAGATTGATTTGGATCCTCAAATTGTGATTCACTTGGATCCAAATTGGCAATTCAAAAATTTAGACGACAAGACTTGCTATCTAGCTATGAGCACCGGCAACATTTGTGAGCTACATTCAAACTTGATACTTTCCACATGGATTTTGGGTGCCAAAATAATGGATTCTAAGCTGGAGATCTTGAAAAAAAATTAGAAGATGGATTAAGTGTGTATGAATGCATATATCACTGGTACAAAGACTAACATAGAACTAATCCTTTGCAGAAATTTTTTTGGAGGTTTTTAGTGGGACAGAGGTAGTATATGTTATAGAGATTTGCACTCCCGTAAAATATACACTATCAAGTGTTCAGTATTAGGTAATATGAAATGTTCAGCCCCCTACTTCACTGATTTGACGTTGATAAGTCATAAGTGATAAAGTTGAAGAAGTTGTGACAAAGTTAGAAATTAAAGTTGGAAAAAGTTGTGATAAAATTGAAGAAAGTTGAAAAAAGGTGTAGGATTCAAAGATGTCAAGAGTACACTGAGACTTTTGAGAAGTTTTTTAAACAAAGATCCAATGAATCAATGATGCCGTGTGCATCAATAAGAATATCCAAGCACTTCAAAAGCAAGTATAATGGCTTGGTGTGTAGAAGAATCACATCAAACTACTATAGACTCTTTTATTCAACCAACTTGGATGAATGATTATTCCAATTTTTTGCAATTTTATTGTTTATTTTTCTTAAATTATATTTTTACTTTTGAACTTACAAAACTGACAATGACTCTCAAAATGTTTTGTATACTTACAAAATTGTTATAGCTAATTGAGAAATTAGAGATTCAAAACAAAATTTAGGTATGCTCTAAGACAAGTAACACAATTATATAAAACAAATTTTCAAAAATTGTAAAATATTTTTTATTTTTTAATAATTTAATCAAACTTATGAGTGAAAAAACCCTTTTAATACAAGTAATTTCTTTTCAATTTTTTTTTTAATAATTGAAATGAAAATTCTTTTCACAATTTTTTTATAATTCACTCCAAAAGTCTCTCAAAATTGTGGAAAATTTGAAAAGTGTATAAAATTTTTATATATTATTTTCACGATTTTTTATTTATTTTTGGAATGACTTATAAGAGATGTAAAAACTTGGAGTCGTTTAGTCAACAATTTTTCACTCAATGAAATTTTAAAATTCATGAAATTCTTATGAGAAAATTCTAAAAAGAATTCTCATTCAATTTATTAAAAAAAATTGAAAAAAATTGACATATTAAGAAAAATCTGCTTATGAGTTTGATTAAATTATTAAAAAATAAAAAATATTTTGAATTTTTTTTAACAATCATTTTATATAGTTCTCTTACTTGTAATTCAACAAGTTCAAAATTTATTAGAAATATCTAATTCCTCAATTAGCTATGGTAATTTTTGAAGTGTATGAATACTTATAAAAGTCACTGTTAATGTTACATTTCAAAGAAATCAATTTTCATAAGTGTTAATTGAAAGTTGGTAGCATAGGATTTCAATCATTGCATTTTGAACATTATTGTTCATTCAAAAGACTCTTGCCTTGTGTCTGGATTTTCATTGTGAAAATTGGATGAAATACTTGGATGATATATGGGATAAGAATGGGACAATTTAACATACTTAATTCTTGATGATCCGAAGGGGTTGTATCAAGGAGTGTACTTTTAAAATGGGCGAAAATTGCCAAAAACTTGAGCAATTCTTTTGCTCATTTTTTTGGAGATAGATAAAATAAATTGTAGGATCTTGAAGTTCACATTGAGAGTGACCACTTCAAAAAAATTTAGATTGTTTGATTGCACAACTTAGTAGATATGTAAGATTGAAGTTTTATTTGGGGTCAGTGGTAAAATATGGCAACGCACTTTGAAGGAGCATATTTTAATGATAATATTTTGAAATGATGACCTTTTTGTGCTCAATGAAAGACAAAGAGAGTCAAGAATGCTCATCTAAAATTTGACAACATTTCAAGTACTTTTCAATTTATGGTGGACCTTGAAATGCACGGTGGTCACTGAAATTAATGAAAGTAGTGTTTGTAAAGAAAAACAAAAAGTGGGTACACTTGTGTTCTCTTTATTCCGTGGATTTGCCCTTTTTCAAGATGGATTTAACCTTTTTGAGGTGGGCAACAATCGCATTGGTTAATTGACTTTTCAGTCTATGTCCACACTGAATCCAAAAAAATGAGCTATAGACTACACACTTTAAGAAATCCATGTTTTTCTTGATGGATTTTTCTAGACATCCACCTATTTTCATGTTACGTCTGACGTTATTTTTAACATGAAAACAGGTGGATGTCTAGAAAAATCCGTCAAGAAAAACACGGGTTTCTTATAGTGACACTACACCACTTAACTTTTAGAAATTCCATAAAGCGGAGTTTAACTTGAAATTTGATGAAACTATAGCCATTGAATTTGTAATGCAGTCTATTTCCTAGTCATAATTTTCATTGGAAGAAAAATTCAAAATTTGAGAACGGGAAGCTCAAAAAAGAGGGGCAGTGACCAAAAAATTGTCGGTTGGGTCATCAGGGGTTTAATATAATACGGAGTAGATGTGTTCCAATGTTGTCTACGCGAGACGTTAGAAGCGACGCCAGCACCAATTTGTGGCGTTTGGATGACATTTCTTGGGTGCAGATGAAAAAATAAGAAGATTTATCATCCACCTTTTTAACCTCTAAAGGACCATTGTCCCTACGGGGGACAAATGGGATTTTGGGCAGGTACCTACAGGCTGAATTTTTGTTGTGATTTTTTGAAACTTTTTTTTAAGATAGAAAAACTGATTAGCTTCAAGGGAATATAATTTTTTTCACAGTCGGTGCTCGGGAAAAAAAGTTATGACCATACAAGCTCAAAATAGGGGACGGGGGGCAGCTTGGGCAGCAAAAAAAAATAGACAAAAATTTGAATTTTTTTTTTTTAATATTTTTTTTCTCATAGATTATATTTTTGGCTATTTGGAAAGCTTTGATTCATTTCATTTGGATATGTTACAAGAAAGTTATGGACATTCTTGTTTTTCGGGCAGTTAAAGCATCTTCTTGAAAAAAATAACTTTAGGATTCATTTCTGAATGCAATTTTTCAAATTTTTCAAAAACTTTCTTTTGCATGGTCTAGTTTACTTTCTAGAACAATCTCACCATTGCGATTAGTGCATTTTAATTCCATCTAAAATATATGAATTTTTTAGATTTTCCTTCTATCTTGTACCTACATCTACTTAACAATTTTTTTAAGAATGATAATTAAGTTTTTTTTGAATTTTTTTTTTCCTAGACTCTCAACTCAATCCTCCACTATAACAATTAAAACCTCAAAACTTTGTAGTGCAAAAATTTTAAGTTAAAAATGTTTAAAGTCAAAAAATCTAGTCCCGCAATGTGCTGAAAAACTTGTTTTTTTCACTTTAAATGCAAATATCTTGCAATCTGTGCGGTCAAAAATTCTAAAAAAAATTCCACACATTTTTATATTAGTTAGGTGTAAGATCCTATGGTTGGATGTGAAAAAAAAACATTTTTCAATTTTTTTTACTCTTTGCTATAGAAATGGCAGTTTTCAGTGTTTTTTGGCAGAAAAAAGGCCTCGGTCCTTTAGGGGTTAATGACAGCTTAGTAGCCGACTTATGAACAGTTTGCGCTTGCAAGCACATGCAACGAAGTCATTGTGTGAAGTTAATTTAGATTACCGTCATAAAAACGGTATGGGATATATACGAGACACTTGCGGGCACACCATTTGACCAAGTGCACTATACTGGCAGACCTACAAAAATTTGTCAACAGCTCTAAATCCGCCCGAGACTAAAATGTTCCATGGAATAACAAATATCCGAGAGTCGGGCATGGTGCCATGTCACAGCGGGGGTAGTTCATGGTGGTGGGAAAGTTAGACGTTGGATGAAGACAGTCTGCCACTGTTCATACGGAACCAACGTTTGCATTGAGCAAGTGTTGAACAGTCTCAAACCATTATGGCTCGAGACAACGCTTCTGGAGCTCTGATCTACGCCTTCACTCCACTCGGTAGGAGAGGATCAGCCAAACTCCACTACAGGACAAACCCTGAAACAAAGCAGAATCTCTCATTACAAAGAAACGTCCAAAGAAAGCAACTGTTCACACTCCCAAACTACTAGCAAAGCAAACAAAGCAGCACATACAGAAATTTACCTGCTTGCTTGTCGAACTCTTTCTTGCTTGCTTGCCTGCCAAACCGTGCCTTGCCTCCTTGCTTGCAAAGCGATCCCTTCCCTGCTAGCCTGCCCAATTATCCCTTGTCTCCTTCCTGAGAGCGTCTCCTTCCCTGCCGAAGAACCCCGTTTCACTTGCCTGCCGAACCCTGTTTGCCTGCCAAAATTTGCTTGTCCACGGAACCATGCTTGCCTATCAAACTGTGGCTTGCCTGTCAAACAACTAGCTAAAGACAGCCATAGAAACAATTGCTTAGGTTCTAAAACTGAATTCCAATACTTGAAGCACTCTTGCAGATAGTTATATAGCAAATTTGATATCATGCCAAAACCAAGAAGAAAGTCACTGTACAATTCCATCCTCCCTCCTCCACCTCCATTTCTAGAGTGGTGTGCTTTAGAAGCAGGAATCATTGTCACACACCTCCTTACCAAACAGAAAACAAGGAAATGGAAAATAGAATACTTGCTAGGAATGTTAGATGAAAGTTATTTGTTGGATCTCCCAAAACTCAAGAAAGACAAGAGTGAGCCCTTTGATACCTCACCACAGCACTTGCGTTTGCTTTGGTGCAGCTGGGCTTCAAAACTCCTTGGCTAGTCTCAGAGGAGGCCTGAAGGACATGCTCATGGATTCTCTAAGGAAGTAGACGACACACTGAGGGACCACATTTTCCCATTTCCAAAAGTGGAGCGGGACAACGACAATGAAGCTGAGAAATCTAGCTTGCTCCAGAGCTTGGCATGTAGTCATCCATACTTCTTCGACACACCCGCTGAGAGAATCTCAACCAACCCTATACAACAGAAGCCAGCAATGCGAGGCGTTGCAGCAGGAGGAACTGGCACCACCGGCGGTGGAGAGCAACGCCTCTGCGATGATGAAGGACAAGTCGGCCAGAGCTTCTTCCAACAGGCCTCCACCAGCGCTGGCAGTCACAACCTGCCCCAATCACAAGGTGAACCACACACAAAAACCAAACTCTTCCAGTCCCAGGAGCAACTCAGTGCCCCCGCCTCTCAATGTACAAGTAGTTAGGGTGCAGAGAAATACCATACTAGAAGAACTTGTCGAAGCTACTGAAGACATGGACATGGAGCACTGGGCTCACGCGCACATTGTGAAAGAGAGAGTAGACACAAAATCGAAACAAAAATTTGTCACTGTCAGATATGAAGATGGGGTGGAACAAGAAATATACGAGGGGGCTATCCATCGTCTCTAGAGGCCACAATCACACCAAAAAAAAATGCGACTGAAGAAGGCGAGGTAGGAAGGAGATGCGGAGAAAGATTACCTAGTTCTAGAAGTCGCGAAGAATCGCCCGACCTCCCGTACAACAGTCATCCCTTTTCTGCGGAAGAGTATTTTGGTGCCTTCAGCAACAGTGATGAAGAAACAACACCGTGCTCTTCCGATGACACAAAAACGGATTCGGAGACACCGGCAACAGAGTTCCCGACTTCAAGGTGGCAGTCTAACCCGACTCACTACGACTCAAACTCCACTCTCTCGGAGCAAGAGTTCCAGACCAGTGGGCGTCCGAGGGCAAAAGAATTTACCACAAACAGTATGCCGCAGGGTGATCAACGTGGGGACCGGAAGAGACGTATCGTCGGCCGCTGCGGAGGGCGTGGACGCGGGGGAGCATCAGCTCCAGAGAAGACACCTGCGGGGAACCCAGAGGCGAGGCAGCCAAGCAGTCACCGTAAGAGAGGTAGGGCCGGGGGAGGAACGCAGCGGGAATGTGACCGTTCGGTTGACCCTGCAAGCGCGTCTGAGGAAGCCGTTCTATTTATAGAACAGGATGACAATTCCGCTAGCTCATCCGATTCATGGTTCAGGCCTAAGAGAGAAACGGCCAAGTCCAGGAGAAGTGCTGGAGGGCGTTATTCCATAGCACAGAAAGGCAAGGGCAAATTGGAGGATCCTTTGCTTGAATGTTTTTCTTATGACAAGTGGATTTCTCATGTACCCCATTACCAACATGATCCTCTGCCATTCACAGGGCCAACCCCTGGCTGCACTCACCCCTATGGCCGTTTGCCCTCCATCATTGGTTTATTTGAAAAGTTTTGGTCACAAAAGATGCAGAGAAGAATAGTCCGTGAGACAAATTTTTATGCTTCTGAAGTCATATACGAGGATGGAAGAACACGTGGGGGGCTAGAGTGGACTCCCTTTATCCTTTTGGAGTTCCAGGCCTATCTGTCCATATCTCTATTCATGGGAATCAAAAAATTGCCTAATTGTAGGTTGTATAGGTCTAAGGAGGAGCCACTTTATCATTGCCACATTATATCCCAAACAATGAAGAGGGATAGATTTGAACTTATCACTAGGTGTTTGCATGTGGCCACAGCACCTGAGGATGTCAGGGACCGGCATAGTCCAACGTATGATAAACTCCACAAAGTACGTTGGATGATTGACGAAGTCTGTGACAGATTCAAGAAAATGTGGACACCAAACCAGCAACTTACGGTTGATGAAAGCATGGTCATGTATAAAGGCAAATACAACCCCATTCGCCAATACATGCCGAACAAGCCTGTTTGTTTTGGCTTCAAAGTTTGGACCGCTGCAGATGCCTTATCCAAATACGTGTGGAATTTCCAGGTGTATTGTGGAAGAGAAGGAAATCCACACGATGAAGGCATGGAGAGTGATGGGAGTCCCCAGGAGGAATTGTCCATAGAAAACCCTCCCCAACATAGTGGCAAGGGTGAAGGTCTTCAAGGTAAAAATGTTGTGAAGCATCTTCTAAAAGAATTGGGAGGAAGGGGCCATATTGTGACAACGGACAATTTTTTCACATCGGTTTCCTTATTCCTAGATTTATGGACGGACGGGATCATGGCAACGGGGACATTGAGAGCAAATCAAAAATATGTGCCAAGGTCTATGTTTGCAAGAGATATTACAAAGAAACAACATTATGGGTGGATTGACTACCGCATGCATGAAGAAGGGAATATATGTTGTGCGGTCTGGAAAGACAAGAATGCTGTTGTTCTTTTGTCAACCCATGCGGAACCCATTTCACCTCCAGGGCCAAAACAATTTGTTTACCGGAGAATTAGAAAGAAAAAACAAAAAGTAGTGACCGGTCCAATGCATTTGCAGTATACTCAAAATACGAGGGGAGTTGATACCGCAAATCAACTGAGGGGGTGATACTTGTGTCTCACTAGAAGCCACAAGTGGTAGCATAGGTTATTTTTTTATTTGTTGGAGACAACTATATACAATGCTTGGATAATTCACTGTGATACAAGTTTTTTTATGTTAGAGGAGCCTTTGACACATTTGAATTTCCAAGTGCAGTTGGCAAAGGATTTGGTTGCTAATTGGGCTGGAAGAACGCAAGGCTATTCAAAATTGCTACCACACGTGGCGGTGGCACATGGGACAAAAAGCATGGGAAACAAGAGGGAAAATTGTGTTTTCTGTGGTAGAAGAACTAATCAAGCATATCTCAGTTGTCAAGGATATGTTTGTAAAGGAAAGTTGTTACTGGGATCATCACTGGTGACAAGCTCTATTGCAATCGTGACCATGTCTTTCTTTTTCTTTTCTTTTTTACTTTGTTGTACATATAAGGAAATACAAGTATATCGTGCAGTATTTTATTTATTAGTTTTTTCCTTTTGGTCATACAGAAGAATTTGCTCAAAGTTTTCTTCATATCCATCAACTTAGAAGCAGTTGTGAAGCAGTGCAAATACAGTCCCAGTGAGCAGACGTTTCAGGACAGGCCCTGGGCCTTCCAGCAGAAGCGAGCGTGGAGAGAGTTGTCCCTGCAGACGAAAAGGGGAGCGGGAGTTGCAAACCAGCCAAGGGCGGGCACAAGGCAGCATGGTAGGAGCTAGGAGTTCGACCTGCTGCGCCAAATGGTCAGGTCTGCAGGCAGGCCCGTTTGCAAAATTCATGGTGGGCAACCGAGTTCATGTTGCCCACATAGTGCACGTTGGAGGCGGGCTACTGGACCAATCTTCCAGGCTAAAAAAAACAGAAATCATGCTCTCCATGGCCAATGTTTTCACCATTCGTTTTTTTTTTGCTGCACATCCATTCAAGTAGTAAGTCAGTACGCTCTTGGTGATCTTTCTTTTCATAAAATAGGCGGATTCGAAGTCTGAAGCTAGGATACTTATCCGTTGGGTACTGTTCTTTTTTTTGTACAGCACTACCAGAAATGGATTGCAAGATCTGTATGCGCAATAATCTCCTACAATTAGCCCGCCTTAATCGATGTGAACATTGCTTTGCTATAGGATTCCCGAAATTGATGTTCACTTTTTCCGTGCCATTCGTTCATAAAGTTTTTTGAATCCTTGACTGTAGTTGCCCTTCTTTGAATAATAGCCACACTCTCTTCAATCACGGTAGGAATTCATCATCGCTCCTGTTTTTTCTTCATTTTGATGCTTTTCAAGATCCTAGACGACATCACTTGCAAACCCGAAAGAGCTTGCGCCTCACTGTCGCCTCCTGTGATTCAGGATTTTGATTGTCCGAGAACATGCGGTAGTAGGTCCGTTTGTCAATTCCCATCCGCAGTTATCAGTCCAGCACTTCAGGGTTAAGTACCCTCCATCGAGCTTTTGGAGGTACTCGTGGCAATGGGCCCTGTGGGTGGTTGCTATGCCCGAGATGCCCTGCCCAGACTCCCTCCCGGCCTCCGGTCCTCCCATAGCCCGTCCTTCGGTCCTCCCACTCCAATTTGCAAGATGTCTCCCGCCTGCAGCTCGCACTCTGTTTCCCGCCCGCAGCTCCAGATCGACGCAAAGTGATTGCATTTTTGGCACACTACACCAAATCACAACTCCAGATTTTTGAGCATAGTATTTTGAGGCTTCAGAGTTCAAGAGCGCAGATCTTAGGGGTTCACATAATCTAGATCTGGATTTTCAAATTTAGGCTCAGAAATTTAAATCAGGAGTGACATCTCCCCCTCTTCTACCCTCACGCACATACACACACAAAAGATACAATACATTCCTACACACACACACACACAGAAGTTCCTCAAAAAGCCTACATACACATACACACACAAAAGATACAATACATTCTTGCCTCACCCAAGCAAGTGGAAAAGGAAATGGATGAAGATACATCAAGAAGGTTGGACTAGCACTACTCTCGTCAGATTTTTAAATAATCACCTGTCAAAGATGAGAAAGTTGCTTGCAGACAGGGCTTGTAATTTGTAATACATAGAATGGAATAAAACGTGGTGACAATCCATTATTTTTGCTCGAGCTTCGAGAACAATTGAACTCGAAAGCCTAGTGATGGTTTTCGTATTGATGGTGGTGGGGCAGAGACTAAAGAGCACCTCAAGGCACTGAGCATTCTCACCCTAAGGATGTTAAAAATCAGAGTGAATTAAATTACGTTATTTGTATTGAGAGATTGCCCTTCGATGTGCTCCAATGATTAACTCGAACCTGTATATTTATTTTAGGCCTTCAATCCATAATCGGTTAAGGTATTGAATGATTATAGAGGTCACCTGGGCATGACTATCATTGGGTTTCTAAACTTGATAGATGGGTTCAAGGATGCTGAAGCATTTGATAATAGTTTCAATCACAAGAAACGAGGACGTGGAGATTTTGACAAGGACTTTCCACATGAAAGTGGCACACACTTGTACGGGTGGATGGCTACTTAGAAGGTATGTCCTTCGTCTGAACACTTTTGTATAGTCCTATACATTTAGTTTTCTTAAATGGAGTTGACAGCTTCACAATAGAAGTGCACGTAAAGTTTGATACATTAGCACGAAACTTTTGTGTGTGTATGTGTATGTAGGCTTTTTGAGGAACTTCTGTGTGTGTGTGTGTGTAGGAATGTATTGTATCTTTTGTATGTGTATGTGCGTGAGGGTAGAAGAGGGGGAGATGTCACTCCTGATTTAAATTTCTGAACCTAAATCCGAAAATCCAGATTTGGTTTCTGTGAACCCCTAAGATCTGCGCTCCTTAACTCTGAAGCCTCAAAATACTACGCTCAAAAATCTGGAGTTGTGATTTGGTGTGGTGTGCCAAAAATGCAATCACTTTGCGTCAATCTGGAGCTGCGGGCGGGAAACAGAGTGCGAGCTGCAGGCGGGAGACGTCTCACGAACTGGAGTGGGAGGACCGGAGGATAGGCTGTGGTGGGCCGGGATGATAGTGGTGGGCCGGGAGGGAGTCTGGGCAGGGCAGCCACATACAAGGCCCACTGCCACAAGTACCACCCAAAAGCTTGATAGGGGGTACTTAACGTCTCGCATTGTCTACCTCTATATCTTATTATAGAAGTCTGACTGTACAAGTGGAAAGGAAAGCTACAGTTGTGTTTCTAGAACCTACCCAGTGGAACAAAAAGGCCGGGCGAGTTGATTACTCAGTATCATTTTTGTGTCAGAAGACAAGGTTCGGAAGAACTTCAGTTCCACATTTCAGCAAGAACTCACGGCATCAGATAAGTTACTGGAAACTATTGTATTGCCATACACACGCCCATAGGGGAGGCAACCCATTCCAGACCAACATCCCATTCTCGCAGAGTAGACTTCTCTCTTTCCATGAAGGAAGAGAAGAACGATGATTAATTATGGCATGGTCCCAAGGCATTTGTGTTGCATTATGATTGGCTCAAAGACTCTCATTTTTGCAATTAACCCTTGGTTGATTTTGCAACTAGTCCTTGGTCGGAAATAGCAAGACCTATAGGAGGCAACCCATTTTTGATTAGCAGCCCATTCCTGTGTAGGTTCGTGAAGGAGAAGATGAACGGTGATTAATTGTAGTGCAGTTCCCGGGGCAGTTGTGGCGCATTTTGATTGGCTACAAGACTCTCAATATTGCAACCACCTCTTGGTCGATTTTGTTTTCAGCCCATGATCGGAAATAGGCAAGCCCTATATCACCGGTATGGAAGGAACAAAATATTCTGCTGAAAAATTCACAATAATTATGTTTTGTGGAAAAAAAATCTAGAAAATTATGGAAACTTTTTGTAGTCTATTGCTACACAAGAAACTTTTTATCCAATTACAACAACTGCCTTGTAGATACATGGAATTCCTTAAGTGGTCAGGAATGGGTGCCTTCCCATGTATCACCAATATGGGATGGACACAATCTCCAACTAGTTAAATCAAAATAATTTCCCCCTAAAAGAAACCGCCCTCTAGATACCTATATTTTCTTAAGTAAATGGGTTGCCTTCCCTATATCCATTTACCAGTGTATTACTGTCCTGAATAAGCATAAAGTAAGGTATATGTAATTCATGACAATCTTATGGTGCAAGTCTTAGCCTGGTGTGGAATGGTTTAGAAGGGGCAACCCATTTCTGATCATTTAAGCAGTTACACGCATCCGGGTGGGGTTCTTCAATTGGAAAATTGTCCTATGTGCAAAAATATAGTTTGGAAGGGTTCTATAATTTTTCAATTTTTTTAATCTCAAAATAGAATTGCCATGAATTTTTCAACGGAAGATTCTGTTCCTTCCATACTGGTGACATAGGGCTTGCTATTTTTGACCATGGACAGAAAATAAAATCGACCAAAGGGTGGTTGCAATATTGAGAGTCTTATAGCCAATCAAAATACGCCACATCTGTGTCGGAACTGTGCCATAATTAATCACTGTTCATCTCCTCCTGCAAGGAAAGAGAACAGCCTACATAGCCCAAATGCTGATCTGGAATGGGTTGCCTCCCCTACTGTAAGTTATCTTGCACCCAATACTGTAGTATGCCTTGGTAAGACACACGTGTATCCGCTTTTTCTCGTGCACTGGTTCCGCCTCGTCGTTGTCCTCATCAAATTTCTCTGCCCTGTCTGATCTGCTCTCCAGACCCGCTCTTGACAACCACTGGAAGCAAGCAACGGACCTTGGAGTGCCGATCGATCTACACTGCTAGTTTTCAGTGCGTCGGTAAGGAGAACTTGCGACTTCATTTGTCGTACCTGTGCAGTTAAATTGTTCAATCTGTTGAAATATATGGTGTTGGTGAACTGGTGCAGGAGAATATTTGTTTGTGGGTGGAAGAAATGTGAACCACCTCTGCTGTTTGTGAGAAACCGATGGCTGAAGTTTTGGTGAAAACATTTTTAGTTTCAGAAGGCAGATATGAGTTTTCTCGAGGTTTTCTCGAGGTTGAGTGCAATGGGTTGGAATTACTAGTTTTTTGACGGGTGTTATTGCATGGGTTCTTGTTTCTCGTCAAGATCTTTTGTGTAGAAATAAGATGGGTACCTCTTGGTCTAGTTCCCGAGGACCTTCAACAGCATATGAAGATGTTGACCGATTCCTCAGGCTCTCAGGCGCGGAAGTGGTCGAAACGAACTTGAAAAGATTTGAAGAGCTCAAGGCGGACCCTAAGTTTTCGGAGTTTTTCAGGTTCACTTTTCCTGATATGAAAGTTGGAAGAATAGTTACGAGAACGCGCTTTTCAGTGATTTGTGAAGGGGAGTTTACCTTTATGCAGAGGAAGTTCCCGTGTGCGTTGAACGTATTTGATCGGCTAGGGTTAAAGGATGATCTCATTGAACGATTCCCAGCCGGCCTGTTGACAGGGGGGAGTGCAGTCTTCCCCGGGTTTTCCAGTGGGACAAGTTCGATACTGGGTGGGCTGATTTTGGAGGATGGAGTATATGCTGGGAGCTTCGCCATTGTGTTGAGGAGAGTGTGGGGTGATTTGAGGACCCTCATTATGCTCAGAATGAGTAAACTCAAATCCTTGAAACGACCTCCCTTCGGAGATACGTGTGCCAAGAAAATGATGCTGGAGATTGCCATTGGTATGCAGCAATTACACGGTCATGCTATACTACACAGGAACCTGCAACCAGGAAGTGTAATGGTCTGTACCAGTACTCCACCTTCCTCGACATATTTGATTTTGAGAGTTCGGTTGGAAGGATTGGTGCGCTTGATTGGAGAGCACCTGAAATTCATCGGGGAATACAGGAAGGCAACTATGCTCGCATTGCATACACCAACAAATCAGATGTGTATTCTTACGCCATGACTTGTTCCGCAATTCTCACTGGAGACAGACCAATTACAAGTCTCACACTGTCAGATATGGATCGTGTTATAGACGGATCACTCAGACCTACGCTGCCTAACCGCATGGATGATTGGCTCAAAGATTTGATCGAAAAGTGTTGGCACTCGGATCCTTCACACAGACCTGAATTTGAAGAGATAGTGAAGGTATTCAAATCCAAGTTACCGGACACCACAACCCATACCGTTGAGCAAGAAGTAGAAGCTTCAAAATCCCATTGGAGTGAGAGCCCTAATTCTCATGTTCAGGATGATCTTCGAGAGGAAACAAACCAGCAAATCTTTGAAACTCTCAAACACCATCCACAGTTCTCAAACTTCTTCAGTTACACGTTCCGTAACTTGAAACCGGGACGACAAATTGCTGAAGGAGCACAAGGAAAGATATTTGAAGCTGAGTTCGAAAAGGAGAACGGTGTCAAAGTCCCTTGTGTGGTGAAGTTGTTTAAACATATTTCTTTACGAGAGATGGTGCAGCAGTGGCCGCCTGGAATGTTGCAGAGCGGGGATTCTCCTGGCCATCTGCGGTTTGGATTCATGGGCCTCCTTCGTGGTGCCACGAGGACCTGTGAAGTGTTGGGTGCAATGGTGGATGAAAATGACGATTTTGCATTTATATTCAACCGAGAAGGGGGTGATCTCCGCCGCTTGATTGAGCATCGAATGAGGCAGCCCAGCACCCAGAGCAGACCTTTCAAGCCTGAGTTTGCGAAGAGAGTCATGTACGAGATTGCTTTGGGCATGCAACACTTGCACGAGCGTGGCATTCTCCATCGAGATTTGAAAGCTGCCAATGTGCTTGTGACGAATGTGTTTGGTGAGTTTCCTAGCGACGCCAGCGATGAGCTTATCGATTTCAAGGTTGCTGATTTTGAATGCTCCATGTTGGTGGAGGGGACACGTTTTTGGAAAGCGCCTGAGATTTTGAATCAAATTGGATCTCAGACGGTGCGTACATACACACGTGAGTCCGATGTGTATAGCTATGGGATGACCTGTTATGAGGTATTGACTGGGGGTATTCCCTTGGAGCATCTCGCAAGAAATGATTATGCAGCTGTATGTGTGAGGGGAGAAAGGCCTGTATTGCCTCGCGGTATTGATGGTTGGCTTAAACGTTTGGTTGCAAGATGTTGGCACTTGGAGCCTTCACAGAGACCGAAGTTCAGCGATATAGTAGGAAAATTTGAGAAGCACTGTCCGAAGTTCCGGAGTTAAGAGCATCATGAATAGATATTGGTGGCATTTCCAACTACTTGTGCTTAGGATTGGCCTCAGCCTCCAGTAAGTTTGAGCTTCCTTTGCATCCGTTCCTAATGTAAAGGTACAAGAAGTCTTTGTTTGTTTCCTGAATCTGTTGATCTGAATGAAATTGACGAGATAAAAATCAAGATTGTCTAGGTCGATTGGACTGTCACCCAATACTGTTGCTTGAATTGGATGAGGTTGAGGGTTGTCCTTAATATTGAGTAACTACTCTTGTTGATAGTTTGTACATTATCTCGAAATATATGCTAATATGCACATAGCGTTGATCTTTTGAGCTACTTCAGTTACTAGTGATTATATCGTTTATCTGCGGCATATGTAAGTGAAGGAGCGATAGTGCACCGTCAATGTAATTTTATTCTTGAAACACTGCAAAGGGCAAGAGATGTTTGACAAATGACTTTCAGTGATATTGAAGAAATAAGGAGTGCACTTGTTTGTCTAGGAATCTGATAAGTTTTGGCTGAAAATTGGCCTTGCCCTTCCAAGTTTTAAAAACTTACCTCAAATGGTTCGTGGTTCTCGTGTGATTTGATTTGTGAATTGGACATTTTTGAAGATTAATAAAATATTAAAGACAGTGAAAACCAATTTGATGATGAGATTTTCGTATATATATGTGTAGAAGGATGACCTGTGGCCATGGAGTTCAAGACTCTCGTGTGAATCCAGTTACAGCTGACAAATTGAAGCGCAATTGGTGTAGCATGTTCATGATTGTTGCAGAGATGTTTTGGAGGTGGTGAATACTTAATTTTGCACTGGATATCAACAGTACCATGAAAAGAGTACTAAGGTTGAGGGTTGGAGGTCCATGAAGAGCCCATTTAAGAGCTGAAAATTAATTGGGGGAGGTTAAACTTCTTGAAATGTTTTTCAGTAAATTTTTCTTGAAAGACAAATGGAATTAGCATCTAATCCAAGCCGTTTCATATTTTTTGGAGCTTTGTGGAATTAGTTATGAATTTTTGAAGTTCAAACGTAGTAGTCACTAAAAGTGTCCTCTTGAAATGTACATTATAGTTTGTGTACATTGTTGGTGCAATAGAGAGCAAAATGTACCTCTGTGTTAGAGGACACTTTTAGAGCTTGAGTGCTTTATGGACCTCCAACCTTAATATGCAATATACACCGGCTCTACAATTCTCTAAGAGTTCACATTATGTTTGTTCTATAAATATAAAAGTCATGTTATGATTGGTTGTGTCCTGGCTGAGACGAGAGTTTTGGATCTTTTTAATTGCTTATGCTATTTTTCAAGTTTCTTGAAGTATGTTACGGATCATGTGGTAAAACAAAACACAACAATATCATATATGGCTTAAAAGATTGATCACCAACACGTCTAGAAATGTGGAAGTTGAACAATGTTTTTCAATTCATTGTATACAATCTTATCAAATCTAAAATGGTTGTCATATAAAAAATATGACGTTGGAGGAAATATCATGTACAATTTTTGTTGAGTATTGTTTAGTAGACATAGATCTATTGGTATACAATAAATTTTTTGATGCATTTTCAATTTTCAACACATTTTACTTCTTCTAAGATTTAGTGTATTTGGGGTCTCACCTTCAAGGGGGTTTGATATAGGAAAATCAACACTTGCTTGAAAATTTGAATAGAAAAATTGTAAATACATCTTTTTCTACAACAAAAGTTGCCTTGAGGCTAAACTTAAGCAATTATTTGCTTAGACCCTAAAATACCTTAGAATCAAATTTTGATTTTCGGATATCAATCAACTATTGTTGTTTAATTTTGACTCTTTGCATGTGCAAATTAAAATTTTAGATGTACATTTTTGTTAAAAATTTCAATATGTAATTTCCACATGCATGTGAGTTTGGATGCATTTTTGTATGAATTATTGAATGTTTTGTCTCCAAAATTCAATTCCTGCAATTATTGAAGGACTAATGAAGAATTGCCACTTGGTGGTGTTTCGGCACTTGAGGTTATGGAACTTTCAACATCTCCTTGAAGACAAAGGCTAAAAAATCAACTTTTAGGCCATAAGATTTGTGTTTTAGTACATGAAATCTAGACCTTGTAGAAGGTTGTTAGGGTTTTGGTGAATGTACAAATACAACGGGGAAAAAAAGATTTTTTTTTAAATAATAAAAAATAAATTCTGCCAAAACATGGCCGAAATTTTTATCAAATTTTCAACGAGCACACTGGTTGACTGCTCTACTTACAAATTCCCTGACACCTTTCTGGGTTGATATTTTTCCAAAATGCACATTTTACGCATCCAGTCAGTCCAAACAAGGCTTGAAATTTTTCTAACATCAAAAGCTTTTTTTCAATTTTTTCCCTTCTATTTTATGTTATTTTAAATCCTACAGTCCTAAGGCCATTTTGGAGGGTCAAAAAACACTTAAAATTGCCACTTCTACTACATTCATCCAAAAAAACAGAAAAATATTCTTTTTGAATTTAATTGTAGGATCTTGTACTTCACTTGGCTCAGATTATGTGGTAAATATCTTATGAAGTTTGACCATTTAAATTGGAAGATATTAGCATTCAAAGTTGAAAAAACACAAATTTTTTGAATGTTGTCTTACAATTTCAAATGTCTATGATTGCCATTTATAGAAAAAATTTGCACTATAGACTTTGAATTCAAATATTTTTATGTTGAAGAATTATATTGAAAGCCCAAGACAATAATTTGGAAAATAAATAAATTGATATTCGTTTTTTGAAAAATTGTTAAATAGAAGTAAGTCCAAGATTGAACGATAGACTAAATTATTAATAGCTCTTAGATGAAATCAAAACATAATAATCCTACTTGTCAAACTTAACTTTGTCAAATAATTGCAATTGAAAATGGTTGCATTTAAAAATGGATTCTATTTTTTTTTAAGATGCTTAGATAGCTTAAAAAAAAGATTGTCCATAACTCTTTCATCACTAGTACAAATAGAATGATTCAAATCTTTCCATAAAGACAAAAATACTTTCTATAAAAAATTAATTTTGAATTTTTTTTTTACTTTTTGTGGATTTTTTTGTATTACTTATTGACCTTTGTATTGGACTTAGGATTGCATAACTTTTACTTTGGAGCATGGATTGAAAAAAATTATAATCCTTTAAAGTTGATGTGTTCTCCTATCTTCACACAAAAGACATTTTTATTTTTTGATAGTTCAATAAATTAGTAGAGCTCTGCTACAAAATTGGATTATACAATTTTAAAAAATAATTTGAGGAAAATTTTTAAATTACAACTATTGACAATGAAACATTTAATTCCTAAATGCATGGGGCACCAAATTTTCATATTGCAATACTTGATGTTAAATAAAACCTTACCAAGTTCTATTTTTAGTAGTTTATAGTTTATATCTTTAAATAATTATTTTTGAAGTCTAGTTTTAGAACCAAAATCTGATTTTGAAAATGAATGATTATGATTTTTCTATTCAAGATTTTGTGCAAAGATGTCCATAGCAAATCTTGATTTTCTAATGTTGAGGGCTCTTGGAAATGAGCATCAAATACACTAGTTCTTGAAGAAAAAATCACCTTAGAAATTCATTTGAAAAAAGTACAAAGTAGATTTTGAGAAGCCAGTAATTGACTGGGACTATGCATATTGTGCCCTTTAACCTCATATTTTTTTAGTGACTCATTTTTTTGATTTTACATGTGAAGAAAGGATTGAAAGACTTCACATCACTTTCACAAGTTTAACATCATCAAGATCAAACATTATAATCTTTCAATCCATAAATAATATTGTTGTGTTTTCTTTTTCTATGTGATTTCTAACTTTTTTAGTTTGAATTTGTATAGTTACAATTAAAAAAAAATTGATAAAATTTACCAAAATGTTATCTTTTTGTTCAATTTCAAGCCAATTTCAAGAAGCTCAATGAAGACCTTGGGCATTTAGGGGTCAAAACTTAAAATTCGATTGTTGTTTAAGGGATCCTTTAATTTTGCATTTTCTTTTCCATTTTACAACTTCAAAACATAAGCATGAAAAAAACAGTACAAGCTCAATGCTTAAAAGATTTATTATTCAAAGGAATTAAATTATTTATAGATGTAAGAATTCCACTGTTGCCATATAATAACAAAAGAGAAAAAATTCTTGATTCAATTTTGCAGCGGAATTTGACTTATTTGAATTACATACTCTATTACTGTGGTGCAACATTTATGGCTATATGACTTTCATGTGTAAACTTGAAATCATTTTATCCACTAATAATTTTATAATACCATTTCATAAAGTAAGTAATTAATGATTTTATAATTTAATAAAAATATTTCATACTTATATCTATGTTGAATTTCAGTTGACACAAATTTAATGATAATATGTTAGAATTGGATGCTGATAATGAGTTAAAGTAATGCATATTTTAATTTAAATTAATAAATATAATTTATAACCTCTTTTTAGTAGAAGGGTATAAATCTAAATCATAAACTTAAGGCCCTGAAATGCACAAAATGATTTATTGATGCAAGCAAGAAGCACAATAATAAATATGTGGTTATAGAGCAATATGTAGCAAAAAAAATACAATTGCCTTCATATCCCAATGTTTTGAAAGATAGTTTTAATTTAATTCTACACTTCAATGAATTGGCATTTCATTCTACAATATAAAAAATTAATGTACACCAAATAATTTATTTTTAATATTTTTTATTCCAACTTCAATTCTGTTTTATTCAATATTGAAGAAAATGGAAGACAAATTTAATATAAAAATTAATGAATCCTGAAACTATAAGAATAAGTTTGAAAATCCTATTTTTGAAAATACTTGTTTTTATAATATTGGTTCTTATAGTAAAAAATAAAATTATGAATCTTGTGAATGAGGAATTGGATATTTTTACCCCATTGGATTTGTGGCGTTTAATACTTTGCTTTGTACCAATAGGTAGTCTTCATAGATTTCAATTGGTTTGTAATGAGTGGAGAAATATAATTCAAAGCAATGATTTTTGTAAATGAAGACTTGAAAATCATTTTGACAAAAATGAAATGCTTATTTTCTAATATAACTCTCTCCATACTATTTCATTTCTCAATTTTTCAAGTGGGCAACGTTATCGTATTAAATGTTCATTTTTCAAAATTAATGTACTAGAAAGTAAAAAATACAAATTTCTTGCTACATAGTGTAGATTGATTCTAATTTTATGGTGGCCTTGCTATATAATCTTTGTTGATTCTATACTTTTTTGTAATCCTATTAGAAAGACTTAAAAATATCTTTCTTTGCCTAAAACGCAAATTGATTGGAAAACTGAAGGTGGTATGATTGTGAATCCCTATTCAAGTACATATGAAATAATAACATAAATTGAAAACCATCCTTTTGATTACCTACATGTTTAGAAATCCAACACTCTTAAATGGAAAACATACATTAGCATGTTGAATGAGGTTCATATGACTTCATGGTCACTCTATGATAATGTTGTATATATTTGATATAAAGGTGGTCAAAATCCAATGCTCACGATTTTTGACATAAGAAAGAAAATTGGTCCAAATATAATCTAGATAAGTATTTTGAAAAAGGATGGAAATTGTTTGTAATTCAATATAGATTATTTTTCATTCAAATACATCAAAATGCATCGCTAATACTTGATGTATTGCACTAATATTGATAATGGCTTCCACAATGTAAGAGATGCATTGATTTTTGACAATAAAATCATTATTCCAACTTGGAATGGAGGCTCAATTATCAATGTTTTACAACAAACTATTCAAAATCTCAATTACAATTTTTTTACATTGTAGGTTTTGATTTGAAAGGTTCATTTGAATTTAATTTATTTAGATTAGACTCAAGAAATTAAGCATTTGTAAGTTTAAAACTAGACACATGCTACTATTGCATGCAATAATTCATGTCCAAAATAATGTTTGCATTAGCATTTATGTATTTTGTACAACTAGAAAACAAGTTCCAAATCAACTATGTTAAGATGATTCAGATGTTTTGTATTGTTTTGGACATCTTGATTAGGGCCGTATTTTGTACTAGTAAATATACTTTCTATTAATACCTTTTTAATTTTAAATGTAAAATTTATATAATATTTAAAATTCATCTTTGATGTCTACATTAAAAACCTTTGTTACATGTAGATTTATTAATATATCATTTGGATGCAAGCATAGTAATGTATTTGGATTCATGTCATTTTTGAAGTACTTTCTAGGAACCAAGAGACACTCATTTATTGGATTCAAGATCACTCCTTGTAATTTGAGGTATACACTTGATTTAAAAGTGATATTGATGTGGGGCTATTTACCTTAATTATTGTATTTCATATGATCGTATTTTTACAAATAAAGCTTTTTCCAATATCCTATGATTTTTGTAAATTCAATCATGTGATTTTTTAAGTAGGGCTATCTTACATTTAAAATTTAAGTGTTCAATCGAATCTTGCCCTTGTGCACTTCTTCACAAATTTCTTCTTTCCTATGTTACATACATGTATAGGGTATACACCATGAAACCAACAACAATCATTTCAATTTAAGTGCCATTGATCGACCAAATGGTATGTTTTAATAAAAGTTTTTCCATTGAACACTTTAGAACCTCCACTCAAACTACTCCATAAAGATCCCATTCAAAATGACCGAGTGTATTTTACTTCTAAAGTTCCAAGGTCGTTTTCCATAAAAAAACATTCAATAAAATTATTTTTTATTGCTTATCTAACTATAGGATCTTACACTAGATTAGTGTAACAATGTGTAGGATATTTTTTTTTAACTTTGACATTGTAGATTGCAAGATATTTGTATTTAAAGTAAAGAAAACAAGTTTTATTGCACCATATTTGTTATATTGAGACTTTTCACAATCTCATTTTTACCTTTGACTCAAAGATAAACCACTTTATCTCTTTATTAGTATTTTTTTATAAATAGGTAACAATATCAACTTTTAGAATTTATTTTAGAATCACTATTTTAGAATTATTTATTTTTGGTTTCAATTAATATTTTTCAATAAGAATTTACAATAACTAGCATTCTGTCTCAAAATCTGCAAAAAGTCTCAATATAACAAATATGGTCATCAATCCTTGCTCGACTAGATTTTTTGACTTTGAATCTTCTTAGCTTAAACTTTTGCACTATTGATTTTGAATTTATAATTAATTTGTGTTGAAAATAGAGTTCAGAGATTAGAAAAAAGATTTAAAAAAAAAATCTCACTTAATATTCACTTATTAAAAAATTATTAAGTAGAAGTAGGTTCAAGATTGAAGAAAATACTAAAGCGTTAATAGCTCTAAAATGGAAATGAAACACACAAATATCAATGGAGAGATTTTTCTAGCATGAGATTTTAACGTTACAAAATTTACTTTTGAAAAATTCTGAAAATTGAATTCAAAATGAATCCTAGAAGTAATTTTTCAAAAAGATACTATGATTGCCCAAAAAACAAGATTGTCTATAACTTTCATATTATTATTAATCCAAATGGAATATAATGTAGATAAAAATAAAATCTGTGATAAAAAAATTGTATTTTATATTTTAGAATTTTGACTTTTGAGGGGTTTTCTTTTGCCTAGTAAAATAAAATTGGGACTTATTGTGCCATAAATTTTGTTTTCAGATATTGATGAAATAAAAATAATATTCTCTAAAAGCTAACGTGTTTTCTTATCTTCACAAAGAGTTTAAAAAAACTCAGAACAAATATTGACATTTAGCAACCTTGCCCCAGATCCATTTTGTTCCTCCAAGGGTACAATGTGACTTAAGGGATTAGCACATATGGCTTCAAAGATTGAAGTTAAATGTACTATAAACTCTATCTTTGTATGTATAACCTTTTTAGTTCATTGAATACATTAAGGTAAATCTCCCTATTTAAGCAATGTAATAATTTCTGCCACTTGTGGTCAATGTCTTACACTTTTTGATATATACACTACCAATACTAAAACACAATTTAAGTCAACCACCCTTCATCGCAGATTTTTTAAAATTTGTCCATTTTAACATCTACACTATTTGTCCACATCTATAATCACTGTACTATGCAAAATTTACATAGTCCCTATCTATCAAGGCAAACTTATTCATAAAAAAACGACATGATGTTTCTACATACCCTAATTTACATACTCATATATATATATATATATATATATATATATATATATATATATATATATATATATATATATATATATGAGTATGTAGCATTTCATGGACCCTATAATAGCCCTATATTATTAAAATCCCCCCCTTGGAATTAAATGAATAGTCCGATCTTTTAACTCACGTAGTTTTCTAAAAAATTGAAATTGATCTCTCCAAGTTTCCCATATCCACTACTTTGTAGGAATTCCCTCCTTTGTCTTTCTAGATAGATTGCATAGCTTGTGGCCATCATAAAAATACATATGCATATCCAAATGCCGACAAAAGGTACTAATTTTTTTGTGAGAATCTTAAAAGTCACCTTAAAATTGGGAAAACACTCCATCCGGGGACAATAAATTTTAGAAGAAAGGGTGTACAAAATACCACTTCATCAATCAATTAGACCATACTATATTCATTTATGGTCACTCAAAGATAAAAAGAGACTAAAAATAAGTTCAAGCAATTTTAAGTGAAACTACCATACTTGTTTATCTGTGTTCATAAAGTTGGCAAGTTTCTTTTAGCATTGAAAGGTCTTTTAAGGGTATTTTCATTGAAAGCACTTGCATTGAGGAGATTGTTGGCATAAAGCATTTTTTACACTCTCTCCGCTTTCCAACTTATAAAGCTCAAAACAACAAACATCACAAGATGATACAAAATAGAAAAATAGAAGACGCAAGGTTTGAACAATTTTTCAAAGAGTTGAAAGACACTTGGTTGCACTTGAGAATGAGTCAAGGGGCACAAGCTTTATTTATTTTCAAATGAAATTTCCAAAAGAAGCGTAGTAGCTATCCATATACAAATCCTATGCATGGCATGTTGATCAACACTATGCAATACTATAGGAAGCAACTACGAGGCTCCAAAAATCATTTCATTTGGTATTATAATGTAATTTAAAAGCTAGCACTGTAGTGACTAGCCTAGACAATCCATGAGGACGATTAACAATTGATGTTATCCACAAATACAAACAATTGTCAACATGGACATTGCTTGAACACTTCATGGAAGCATAGTTACGGGGTTGGGGTTGTGGGGGTCGCAATCCGGTCCCGGGTTGGGCAAATCCCAGCATGGAGTAGGAACTGCGCGTGTCGGAATAGGGTTGTGGGGGTCGCAATCCGGTCCTGGGTTGGGCAAGTCCCAGCATGGAGTAGGAACTACGCATGCTGGAAGAGGGTTGTGGAGGTCGCAATCTGGCCCTGGGTTGGGCAAGTCCCAGCATGGAGTAGGAACTGTGCATGCCAAAATGGGGTTGTGGGGATCGCAATCCGGTCCCAGATTGGGCAAGTCCCAAGACGGAGTTGGAACGAGGCGTGCTGGAATGGGGTTGTGGGGATCACAATCCGGTCTTGGGTTGGGCAAGTCCCAACATGGAGTTGGAACAAGGCGTCCTTCTCCAGGAATGATAAACACAAGCACCGCAAATACCAGAACCACCGAAAGGCCCTTCATTGTAAATATGATGACGATTTGTGTCTGAACTTGCAACAACAACAATGTATTAATTAGTTAGTGCAAGTTCAATTCTACAAGCTTTGTGTAATCTATAGAGTGCTTTGAAAGGGCATCACAAAAAGACATGCACACTTGGGGGGGCACTCTTAGTAACTTTTGTGCACCACGTGCGGCGATGGGGTATTTTTGGGGGGGCTATTTACCTCCAGGGTAGGAATAAAAGGGTATCTATAATTACTAATTTTTGAAAATGGCCTATATAATGGCACTCTATCCTTACTTATAATGTTGATGTTAGTGGAATCTTTGGTAGGCTATATTCCTTATAATGTAAAATAGGTAGTTGAAAGCAAGGTGAAAGCAAAAGTGTTTAGGAAAAAAGTACCCAAAAATCTTACATGACATTCAATTTTTTTTCATGCAATTTGTTGGCATGTGTGATAAAAAATCTGTCCACGTATAAGGTAGTATACTTTAAAGGTCGGATTGTACTCTAAAAGCAATCATGACATAGAGGTAAAGTTTGCAAGGACCAATGTACCAATAGTACACATTCTAGTGACTATAGCAATTCAATTTCAAATTTTTTTAACTAATCTTAGAAAGGTCCCAAAATGCCTATAACTATTAGCATAATCAATTCTTCTCTTTGTTTAACCCCTAAAGGACCATTGTTCCTACGGGGGACAAATGCGTTTTTGGGCAGGTACCTATGGGCTGAAAATTTCTCCTGATTTTTTGAAACTTTTTTTGGAGGTAGGAAAGCTGATTAGCTTCAAGGGAATATAATTTTTTTCACAATCGGTGCCCGGGAAAAAAAGTTATGACCATATAAGCTCAAAACAGGGGACGGGGGGCAGCTCGAGCAGCAAAAAAAATGGACAAAAATCTAAATTTTTTTTTTAGTATTTTTTTTCTCATAGATTATATTTTTGGCTATTTGGAAAGCTTTGATTCATTTCATTTGGATATGTTATGAGAAAGTTATGGACATTCTTGTTTTTCGGGCAATTAAAGCATCTTCTTGAAAAAAATAACTTTAGGATTCATTTCTGAATGCAATTTTTCAAATTTTTCAATTTTTTTTTTTTGCATGGTCTGATTAACTTCTTAGAACAATCTCACCATTGGGATTAGTGCATTTTAATTCCATCTAAAATATATGAATGTTTTAGATTTTCCTTCTATCTTGTACCTACATCTACTTAACAATTTTTTTAAGAATGATAATTAAGTTTTTTTTGAATTTTTTTTTCTAGACTCTCAACTCAATCCTCCACTATAACAATTAAAACCTCAAAACTCTGTAGTGCAAAAATTTTGAGTTAAAAATGTTTAAGGTCAAAAAATCTAGTCCCGCAATGTGTTGAAAAACTTGTTTTTTTCACTTTAAATGCAAATATCTTGCAATCTGTGCGGTCGAAAAATTTAAAAAAAATTCTGCACTCTCTTATACTAGTTAGGTGTAAGATCCTACGGTTGGATGTGAAAAAAAAACATTTTTCAAAATGTTTTACTCTTTGCTATAGAAATTGCAGTTTTCAGTGTTTTTTGGTAGAAAAAAAGCCTCGGTCCTTTAGGGGTTAAAGTTTTTGATATGATCTAATGTGGGACATAATTTGGCAAATTTGATGATAAGGTAGGTGCACCCAAATGTGCCATTGACCTTAAACCGCCATCTTTACTATGTGTACATCTCCAAAATCAGTTTTGTACCTATATGGAAGAAAGGTTTTTATAACCAAACTTTGTTCCTTAATAATTTTTGCATACAATATCCAAATGCCACGTTTTCTAGTGCATTGGAACCTCATTTCACTTGCTAATAAGAAAATATGTGAATCTGACCAATTTAACCCCTAAAGGACCGAGGCCCTTTTTCTGCCAAAAAACACTGAAAACTGCCAATTCTATAGCAAAGAATAAAAATAATTGAAAAATGTTTTTTTTTCACATCCAACCGTAGGATCTTACACCTAACTAGTATAAGAATGTGTGGAATTTTTTTTAGAATTTTTGACCGCACAGATTGCAAGATATTTGCATTTAAAGTGAAAAAAACAAGTTTTTCAGCACATTGCGGGACTAGATTTTTTGACTTTAAACATTTTTAACTTAAAATTTTTGCACTACAGAGTTTTGAGATTTTATTTTTTATAGTGGAGAATTGAGTTGAGAGTCTAGAAAAAAAATAATATTAAAAAAACACTTAATTATCATTCTTAAAAAAATTGTTAAGTAGATGTAGGTACAAGATAGAAGGAAAATCTAAAATATTCATATATTTTAGATGGAATTAAAATGCACTAATCCCAATGGTGAGATTGTTCTAACAAGTAAATCAGACCATCCAAAAAAAAAAAAATTGAAAAATTTGAAAAATTGCATTCAGAAATGAATCCCAAAGTTATTTTTTTCAAGAAGATGCTTTAACTGCCCGAAAAACAAGAATGTCCATAACTTTCTCATAACATATCCAAATGAAATGAATCAAAGCTTTCCAGAAAGCCAAAAATATAATCTATGAGAAAAAAAATATTAAAAAAAAAAATTCAAATTTTTGTCCCTTTTTTTTTGCTGCCCGAGCTGCCCCCCGTAGCCTGTTTTGAGCTTATATGGTCATAACTTTTTTTCTCGGGCACCGATTGTGAAAAAAATTATATTCCCTTGAAGCTAATCAGTTTTTCTACCTCCAAAAAAAGTTTCAAAAAATCAGGAGAAAATTTCAGCCCGTAGGTACCTGCCCGAAAACGCATTTGTCCCCCGTAGGGACAATGGTCCTTTAGGGGTTAATAATAGTAAATTGTCTGAGTAGCAAAAAGTGGCATTTTTTGGGTGTACCTACCTAACAGACTCCACCACAATAGCTTATAGTCAAACTACCTCCTATGGTATTTTAACCCCTAAATGCCCAAGTTTTTTTTTGAGCTTCTAGGAATTGCTCTAAATTGAACAAAAAGTCAACATTTTGATAAGTTGTATCAATTTTTTTTGAATTATAACCATACAATTTCAATTGAGACATATGAAAGATCACATAGGAAAAAAAACATAACAATATCATTTATAGATTGAAAGATTATAATGTTTGATCATAAGGGTGTTAAAACTAAGATTCCTTTTAATCTTTTTTCTACATGCCAAATCTAAAAGTTGGTCACCCTAAAAATATGAGGTTAAAGGGCCTAATATGCATAATGCCAATCACTTTATGGCTTCTCAAATCTACTCTACAATTTTTTAATGAACTTCTAATGAATTTCTAATGTGATTTTTCCTCCAAGATCTAGTGTATTTGAGGCTCATTTCCAAGAGCCCTCAACACTATGGAAAGTCAAGATTACAATGGGTACCCTTGCACAAAATCTTGAATAGAAAAATTATAATCAATCATTTTCAAAATTGAATTTTTGATGCTAAAACTAGACTTCAAAAAAAAAAAATTATAAAAATATAAACTACTAAAAATAGCAACTTGATTAGATTTTATTTAACTTCCAAGTATTCTCAACACCAGAATTTGATGCCTTAGGTATTTAGGGGTTAATGTAACCGTTTTTGACAGATGAATTTACCAAGTCTACAATATTTATTTTTCAACCTCCAAATAGCTAGTATCATCCATCTCTGGATTTTAATTATGCGCAAATGTAACTTATATATGTCAGATATGACACAAGCATCTGCTTATTGATGAGGTGGGTTAACCCCTAAAGGTCCAAGGCCATTTTTCTGCCAAAAAACACTCAAAACTGCCATTTCTATAGCAAGGAGTAAAAATGTTTGAAAAATGTTTTTTTTGCACATCTAACTATAGGATCTTACACCTAACTAGTATGAGAATGTGTAGAAAAAATTTCAGAATTTTTGACCACTCAGATTGCAAGATATCTGCGTTTAAAGTGGAAAAAACAAGTATTTCAGCACATTGCGGGACTAGATTTTTTGACTTTGAACATTTTTAACTTAAAGCTTTTGCACTACAGAGTTTAGAGCTTCAGATGTTTATAGTGGAGAATTGAGTTGAGAGTCTAGGAAAAAAAAATATATTCAAAAAAACTTAATTATCATTCCTAAAAAAATTATTCACTAGAAGTAGGTATGAGATAGAATGAAAATCTAAAATATTAATATATTTTAGATGGAATTAAAATACACTAATCCCAATGGTGAGATTGTTCTAGCAAGTAAACTAAACCATGAGAATTTATTTTTTTTGAAAAATTGCAAAAATAGCATTTAGAAATGATTCCTACAAGTTATTTTTTTCAAGAAGATGCTCTAACTGCCCGAAAAACAAGAATGTCCATAACTTTCTCATAACAAACCCAAATGAAATGAATCAAAGCTTTTTAGATAGACAAAAATATAATCTATGAGAAAATAAATATTAAAAAAAAAAAATCAAATTTTTGCCAAAATTTTTTTGCTGCCCAGACTGCCCAGTTACGAAAAAAAGTAACATATTTGGCCATAACTTTTGACTCCTATTTCCAAATGGCCTGAAATTTAGTGCATATGAAAGATATTCCTTGCGCCCACCTTCTATTAAAATTTCAGCTTAAAATATTAAAATCTCTGGTCACACGTACCTGCCCAAAATTTCTATACTACCAAAAAAGGCATGCCGGTCCTTTAGGGGTTAATACAAACTAATTTGGAGCCTTTTTGCCCAACACAGCCTTGATTATTGGGTAATTAGTCTGGATCCCCACATCAAGAAACCACCATGTTGATTTGGAACACATGACTGATTAGACAAGTTTGCCTTTACCTTAGCTGATGTTAGCTTGAGCCTTCCTTGGGGCAAGGCTAAATACTACCTGCGAGTTTGTTTTTTGGATTTCAGACAAATGGCTATGTGGCCTTTTTTTCAAGAAGGTTTTGAGTTTCTTGGCTCTTTCATTTTGGGGATTTGCATTGAAAGGCGACCACCTACTTATATTGTTGTACTATACATAAGTGTTGTAGTAAATACACTACATGGGATCTATATTTCCAGCCTCTATATTATATGTACAAAATTGTAATGAACCAGATTTATAGGCTAACTATATTATTTATAATGGATTCCTCTACATTTAGTGTTCACTAAATTATTTGTAAGACTTTTAGAAATTTTATCCTAGATGAATAAAGTCCTATCTAAATTATGCCGCACGTCGTTTTTAAAATGCACTAAGTGCCCCCCCGAGCATGCACATTTGATCTAGTGTATTTCGAAAGTATAACTCAATGAAAAGACAACTTTAAAACATCCTTCTAAGGTGCAACAAATACAAAACCATTGGAAGTTGTCACAAGTACCAAAAAAATCAATCCTAAGGTATGATGTCAATGTGCAACAAAAGCGTGATCCTTAAAGATTGTGCAGTACTATTAAAGACACTCCACAAATGCGCAATAGAAGTGCAACATAAAGATTAAAGAATAATCCAAAAGAAATTGCAATTGAACAACATAAAAGATCCAAACAATCAAATCACAAGGTGTGACAAAAAAAATTTAAAGCATGTCAACAAGACGGCATGAAAAGAAACAATTGAAGTGAAGAACAAAGAGGCGTATCAATTGTAAAGTAGATAAAGTCAAAGATGGAAGGAAAGCTATCTTGCAATTTGCTAGTACGATCACTAGTATCCAAGCAAAAAGCAAAAAACAACACTAAGCAATGAAGAGCAAAGAGGCAAATAATGGAAAAGTGGAAGAGCATGCCGGTACTTATATAGTTAGAAAAAATCCCTACCAACGAGACATTATGTAGGGATTGTGGATAATACTTTGCTACAACTATATTATAAGCTAGGATATACGGTAGGAGGATAGGATAGGATACCCAAGATAGGTATTAGACACGTGTCTACGATAATGAAATGTTTTTTATTGTAATTCGTTGAAAAATTTTGAACAAACAAAATAAATTAAATCTTCCATGATAACAAATAGTAAAGGTTCTTTGAATAATTTTACTCCATAAGAATGTGTCATAAAACAACAATCTAGGAAAGTTGTGAAGTACATCAGCAAAAGCCATTGTCACTTGAAAGTAAAGTTGTGTTTTTGTGGAATGTGACCTTTTTCCAATAAAAAATTGTTTAAGTTTGTTTTAATTTAATTTAAACAATGGATATTCGTAATTTTACTCATAAACTTTAGTAATGAGGTTTTGGTAAGAAATATTTTGGATTCCTCAATTGATGACCATCATACAAATTTTTATTAACACAAGCAATTAAATATGCTTTTGTTGTTTAGAAATCCAACTAGGTCTCTATTGGTCTCTGCACTATTGGTGACACCTAATTGAAGGTCCTAAATCTTGATTTTTGGATATTGGAGTCTGAAAAGAATTAAATTTCTATTGGTAATCAGTTCTTCATTCATTTTTTTTGGCTATTCAATAATTGTACTTGGTGATTCATGATTCTCAATCCTCTAAGAAGATTTATAGAGCAATCTATCTGAGATGGATGCAGGGGGATTGCCAAAAACACTTGTCCTATTTTTGGTCCTCTATTCTTCAGGCTAGTGGTTTTTTGCTCATAATATTTGCTTCATTTGTTTGTTTGGCATGAAATTTGGATTGAAGGTAGATGCTGTAGTTTCGAATTTTGAATAAATTTTTAAAATATTTTCAAATTATTTTACTATTTCTAACTCGCCCCCAATTGGATGTCTACCTTGGCTATTTTTAAGGTTCTTAGTCCTATTCCTTATCCAAAAATGCAAATTTGAAGCCACACATTGGACATGATGGAGGTTTACTAACATTATAATAGTTGACAATGAGTTTTTTTGGAAATATCAACATGTCAGATGCACAAATGGGGTCAAAGTGACCTTCCTTTGCGCAAAGGCTAAGAAGAGGGAAAACATTTCCTCTATGAATTTTTTGGGTGCAATGAGAGCGCAATCTTCTCTAGCAAAATAGACTTTTCTACAGACTCTTTTTGAAATTTTTCTAAATTACTAAAAATGAAAAACTCCACAGACCCCTTTTATGCTATTTTTTGCATCCAGTGGTTTTTTAGTACTCCGTAGTAATCTGTTGTATTGTAGAGTTCAGCATAGTACCAATATCGATGGTTTACATCTGCAAGTGCCCTAAATTGACGGTTTAGATATGTTGGGGGGTGGCTAACACAAAACACTGGTATTATTACATACTATTGCAAATCCCTATTTCCAGACACTACATTTTTGATGGAAAAATGTGAAGTGTTTCTTGCAACTGCCTTGCTAAAAACTAAAACCTCCAACTTTTGCCGATATACTTCACAACTTTCCTAAATTGTTGTTTTATGACACATTCATATGGAGTAAAATTATTCAAAGAACCTTTACTATTTGTTATCAGGGAAGAATTAATTTATTTTGTTTGTTCAAAACTTTTGAATGAATTACAATAAAAATATTTCATTGTCGTAGACACGTGTCTAATACCTATCCTGGGTATCCTATCCTATTCTATTCTATTATATCCTATCCTCCTACCGTATATCCTATCCTAGCTTATAATACAGTTGTAGCAAAGTATTATCCACAATTCCTACATAATGTCTCGTTGGTAGGGATTTTTTCTAACTATATAAGTACCGGCATGCTCTTCCACTTTTCCATTATTTGCCTCTTTGCTCTTCATTGCTTAGTGTTGTTCTTTGCTTTTGGATTGGATACTAGTGATCGTATTAGCAAATTGCAAGGTAGCTTTCCTTCCATCTTTGACTTTATCTACTTTACAATTGATACGCCTCTTTGTTCTTCACTTCAATTGTTTCTTTTCATGCCGTCTTGTTGACATGCTTTAAATTTTTTTTGTCACACCTTGTGATATGATTGTTTGGATCTTTTATGTTGTTCAATTGCAATTTCTTTTGGATTATTCTTTAATCTTTATGTTGCACTTCTATTGCGCATTTGTGGAGTGTCTTTAATAGTACTGCACAATCTTTAAGGATCACGCTTTTTGTTGCACATTGACATCATACCTTAGGATTGATTTTTTGGTACTTGTGACAACTTCCAATGGTTTTGTATTTGTTGCACCTTAGAAGGATGTTTTAAAGTAGTCTTTTCATTGAGTTATACTTTCGAAATACACTAGATCAAATGTGCATGTCTTTTTGTGATGCCCTTTCAAAGCACTCTATAGATTACACAAAGCTTGTAGAATTGAATTTGCACTAACTAATTAATACATTGTTGTTGTTGCAAGTTCAGACACAAATCGTCATCATATTTACAATGAAGGGCCTTTTGGTGGTTCTGGTATTTGCGGTGCTTGTGTTTATCATTCCTGGAGAAGGACGCCTTGTTCCAACTCCGTGTTGGGACTTGCCCAACCCAGGACCGGATTGTGATCCCCACAACCCCATTCCGGCACGCCTCGCTCCAACTCCGTGTTGGGACTTACCCAATCTGGGACCGGATTGCGATCCCGACAACCCCATTTCGGCACGCACAGTTCCTACTCTATGCTAGGACTTGCCCAACCCAGGGCCAGATTGCGACCCCCACAACCCTCTTCTGGCACGCGCAGTTCCTACTCCATGCTGGGATTTGCCCAACCCGGGACCGGATTGCAACCCCTACAACCCTATTCCGACACGCGCATTTCCTACTCCTTGCTGGGACTTGCCCAACCCGGGACCGGATTGCGACCCCCACAACCCCAATCCCGTAACTATGCTTCCATGAAGTGTTCAAGCGGTGTCCATGTTGACAATTGTTTGTATTTGTGGATATTAACATCAATTGTTAATCGTCCTCATGGATTGTCTAGGCTAGTCACTACAGTGCTAGCTTTTAAATTACATTATAATACCAAATGAAATGATTTTTGGAGCCTCGTAGTTGCTTTCTATAGTATTGCATAGTGTTGATCAACATGCCATGCATAGGATTTGTATATGGATAGCTACTACGTTTCTTTTGGAAATTTCATTTGAAAATAAATAAAGCTTGTGCCCCTTGACTCATTCTCAAGTGCAACCAAGTGTCTTTCAACTCTTTAAAAATTGTTCAAACCTTGCATCTTCTATTTTTCTATTTTGTATCATCTTGTGATGTTTGTTGTTTTAAGATTTATAATTTGGAAAACAGAGAGAGTGTAAAAAATGCTTTATGCCAACAATCTCCTCAATGCAAGTGCTTTCAATGAAAATACCCTTAAAAGACCTTTCAATGCTAAAAGAAACTTGCCAACTTTATGAACACAGATAAACAAGTATGGTAGTCTCACTTAAAATTGCTTGAACTTATTTTAGTCTCTTTTTATCCTTGAGTGACTATAATTGAATATAGTATGGTCTAATTTGTTGATGAAGTGGTATTTTGTAATGAAGAAATGTAATTGGATTATGAAGATTTGTTGAATTGACCATCGCATTGCCAAAAAGCTATTCCATTGATGAATATATCTCATTTCTTGAGGTTTCTTTGTGTTATTTATTTGCCTTGGATTGAAAATAATTTAAAATGCTTTTGAAGGTTTGCAATTTTAATTTTAACAAACTTGACTAAAACTGTGTGTTTGTTGAAATCAGGAAGCTTTTAGAATTATTGAAAAGTACCAAATTTTTTTTGCAAAATCATGAGCATTTGAATTTCATCTCCAATGCTTATCTTCCCATGACATTTATAGATGTGGTAGTCTTTTAAAAGTTGTTTTGAAAAACTTCGAGATCAAGCTATTCAAATATTTAAAATTTGTAAAGAAAAATAGGAAACAATACATTTTTGAAAAACCCAATGCACATACACGTAACCTACTTATGTTTGGAGAACCAAAAAATATGTTTTGAATATCTTGTACATAGGTTCATTATTGAGCTACTTTGTTGATTTTTGCTATTTTTGAAGCTACTCAAAGTATTCAAAGTACACCTCAAAAAATAATTTTTTTTTGAAATCAATGCAATTATTTTTAATAGTAATTAGACTTGAAAAGAAGAAGTTTAGAAAAGTAAACATATAATAATATAAAAGAAGATTCTAGTTTTAGGCAAAAGTGGCTCTAAGAGCATAATGCAGTTCACTTTTTATGAGCATTCTACCTTGCTTACACTCATTTGCAATAACTATAAAGATCACATTGTTGGGATCATACCATAATACCCAAATAATAGACTATTTTTGATGAAAATTTATTTTAGAAGGACAAATTTCTAAAGGATTTACATGCAATTTAGTAAGAATTATATAAATAAGAAGAGATTTTGAACAACTAGATTAAACTTTAATCGAAGTAGACATCTTAAGATATTAAATTCTATATGAAGCCCAAAATAATGCTTTGAACTTCTAGATTTTCAATTCAAGTTATTATATTGAATGCCATTTGATTCATCTTTTAAATTTTATTAATTTTGTCTTGAAATTTTAGGGTGAACATATCTCAATTAGATATGAATTTTTCATTCTAATGAAGTTTGAAGCTTAATTGAATTCAAACCACTTGTGCTATTTTCTAAAATATTTATTTATTTTTACATCTAATCTTTGTAGACGATAACTGATAAATATATTTCAAAGTGAAGATATTGCTTGGCATAAAAGTTAGAAACCACTAAAGAGATTGTAATGTATGAGGTGGATTTAATGTTTAGAATCCCCAAATTATAGATTGCTTAGATATTGTATACAGAGTGGGAGTTGATATTATTTTTGTATTTACATATAAAAGATTTTTATTAAATCTACTATAATGTGCCATTTATTGGATATTCAAGAAATTTGTCATAGAATGCTTACTTTTATGACATGGGGTAAGGCCTTCTTGCAATGAAAGTTTGCTGACAAATTGGAAAAAGGATTGTTGTAATCCACTTTTAATTTCAGTTCATGTGTTTTCCTCAATGGTGTCCTTTAGGCTTCTAGGAGTTAAGATGAGAATTAAGGTTCCTTCATCCTTTGAGCTCTAGAGTTAAATTTTCTAGGATTTTGCTCCCTTTGCTTATATTTTACACAAATAATTCTTGTCTTCTATTTGGATTTGGATTTTTTCTTTAGAATGTTACGGTAGTCCAAAAAGCAAGGGTTCAATGGCTTATGATCTACACATCAATCTCAATTTGGGGGTTTAGGAGTTGGAGCTTGAGATTGTAAACTATTGAATTAAACTCTAAACCCTAATATTTCATAGTAATTGAAATGTAATACTCTATGTGTGAGTCAGTGAGTGTATTTGTTTGGATTGAGTTTTTTTTGTCAAATTATGTTTTCAATTGTCCTCCATACGATATTTAATTGTTGATGTTCAATCTTTGCACTATAAGAACTCTGTTTTTCTTTGTAAACATAAATTAGATGAATGTTCACAAAAATGCGTCCCAAAAAACACAAGGTTCTTATAGTGTTGATTTGTTGATTTCTAGTGTTTTTGCTTGTTGATGAATGGTTTTAGGATTCTTGATAATTATATATGGTTCTATTGTTCTTTGTTACCTAAGTAAGCCAATGTTGTTAATTGTTTGTATGTTATAATATCTTATAGTAGGAAATAGTATCCACATCAACATACTTTGTTCCTTTAGACAACTTGATTTGGACATGAATTATTAGAATTGTACTAATTTGTTTGAGTTTTGTATTGATTTAGGCATGTTGCTTTGGATACTATTTTCTACTAGTGTGTGCATCTTTGTGTGAGTATATGTTTGAATGTGTAAGTGAGCTGAAACCTGATTATGTTGAGAGTGTTTCAATGTACTTGTGTACGTTGGTCTTGATTGTGTAAGTTTTGTCCTTTAGTTGTGCTTCAATTCACTAGTACCAAACCACCTCTCCTATTTAACTCCTAAAGTCCCAATCCTTAAGGGGGACTTTTGGAATTTTAAATAGGCTTGTATGATCTCAATTTTGGCATGATTTTTTTAAACTTCTTTAAAGATAGCGGAAATTTGATTAGCTTTTTGGAAGTACAACTTTTATTTTCATCCGTCTCCCTCACCATCCGTGTTTAGGAGCAACATTTATGCATCCCTAAGTCTAAAAAGTAGCTCGACGGGAGCCAAAAACATCACAAAAAATTAAAATTTTTAATTATTAATATTTTCCTCAAAAATTATATTTTTTCTACATTTGAAGCTTTGATTCATTTTATTTGGACTAAGGTAAAACAGCCCATCATGCTCAGAATTGCTAGTTTGCCCTCATGCTATGGCTGAATATTTTTAATTTTTTTTCCCACATACAAAGAAGTGTGAGAAATAGCAATAACAATTGAAATTATATTTTTTCAACAAAGTATGAATTTGCTATGAATTTTTGAAATGTTTTGCCCAAAAGAGTTTGTAGACCATCCCGAAACCAACAAAAAATATATCCATAATGGTCATGTTCCTCACCTAAAGCAATCAGAATATTTTCTAACTTGGAGGGTTGTAAAAAAGTCAGTTTCTTCAATGATTTACACTGAAAAAGCTAGGTGTTCCTAATGGGGTCACTAATCACTTCAATGGTGTTGGGTGAGACATTGATGGTGACCCAAAATCTCATAAATTGATAATAACCATCATGGGGCCATCTCTTAGGTGTCCGTCATGGATCATTTGACCATGATGGGCTGTTTTACCTTAGTGATGCAAAAGTTATGGACAATCCGTTTTTTTGGACAATCTAAGCATCTTCTTGAAAAAATAACTTATAAAATTCATTTTTGAATGCAATTTTTATAATTTTTCAAAAACAATTGTTAGATAGGGTAAAGTTTGCTTGCTAAAACAATCTCACCATTAGAAGTATCGTGTTTCAATTCTATCTTAGAGCTATTAATGATTAATTTATTTTTTTAATCTTGGAGGGTTGTTACTAGAAATGGCATTCATTTTTTGTAGCATTTTGTAAAATTCTCATTTTTCTATTGGGATTACTTAAAAATTAGAAGAAGAAGAAAGTTTTAAATGTAAAAAATATGTTTAATGTATGTACCTTTAAGAAGAAGGTATCCAAGAAGGACAAATATAGAAACATTCTCTAAGTAGGAGAACTAGAAAATTGGAAAATCTCATGAAAATAGCCGTACTTTCATTGTAATTTCACATTTTAATTTGTAAATTTTAGGATAAACAACTTTCAAAAAAGACTAAAAATTGGTCATTTGAGAAGACGGTTTATAGTGATGAGATTTCACCAAAAGGTTGATCTTAGAAACATCTTCATTGTTTAGGAATTGCGCGCAATGAGAGTGTTGTTTGCACTCATGCAGATGACACAAAATAATATATTTTTAGATTTCCTTTGTTAGGATTATGCTTTCCTACTATGCAAATAGACCATGAAAATTTCAGCTTTAGATCATTAAATTTAAAGAGTCCTAACGTAGTAAAAAATCCTAAACTGCACCATGTGACAAATTAACAAAAATGATTTTAAAAATGTAAAATAATTTTTATTTTTTTCTAAAAAATAAGGGATTTGATTACCATCAAGTTAGACATGCACAATAGAAATTTCATGTTCATTGGACTAGTGCTTCAAAAGTTATCTGTAGTAGAAGATAACAAGAGAGGGTACCTTCACAATGTGACGGGAAATAGGACCACCACTTCTACATAACATTCAATGGTGTTCTTTCCCCGGATGCAATGGTGTGGAATATACCACACCATCAGTAGCTAATTTCCACGTGTCAATTTTGTCAGACAGTAAGTCAACTGGTCACAATAGTACAAGGTACATTAAAAATTAAAACAAAACCCCAATGCATACACTCATTAAAACAAACACACAGTAACCAACATTCTACACCCATACATTGGGTGTTTTGAAAACTCAAAATATTTTTGGTTTTGTATGAATGCAAGCTTAATGTTTGGTTCATTTAATTTATTTATTTTTGTGTGTGTTTTGTAATGTTATAATACACTCAAATTAAAAAAAATAAAAACTGAACCAAGCATTTAGCTTGCTTTCATACAAACCAAATACATTTTGAGTTTTCAAGGAACAAATAAAGCTATATATATACACATGGGGTGGTAGGAGGTAGAACAACCCATGTGGGATAAATAAACTAGAATTTGTAGTTTCTCAATTATTTATAGTTAAGTCGAAAACAAAGAATTGTGTAAAAAATAGAATTTTAGAACTCATTTAGGCATAGTAGAATAAGTATTTTCAAAAAACTTTGAACTAAAAAAAGTTGTTAAATGAATATAAGTTTCACCTCCAAAAATTCATTGACATTTTGAATCTCCAATCAAAAGTTATAGACGAATTTGAGAGAGGATTTTTAAAAATGTTAAAGAAATGTCCATTCCAATACCACTCTCAAATTTGTCTATAACTTTTGATTGGAGATTCAAAATGTCAATGAATTTTTGGAGGTGAAACTTATCTTCATTTAACAACTTTTTTTAGTTCAATTTTTTTTGAGAATACTTATTCTACTATGCCTAAATGAGGTCTAAAATGCTACTTTTAACACAATTCTTTGTTTTTGACTTAACTATGAATAATTGAGAAACTACAAATTCTAGTTTATTTATCCCACATCGGTTGTTCTACCTCCTACCACTTCATGTTTATATATAGAATTTTTTTTCACTTGAAAATCCAAAATAAGTTATTGATGGCAAATGGTTATATTGCATTACTCATTGGATTGGTTGCCAACATCCTCTTCTACAAATATTTGTAGATTTGTATGTCAGGTCCTAAAATTAACAAAAGAAAATGGATCTTTCTGTAATGTATTGCCACTATTTTGGTATCCAAACTTAAAGTAATTATGTGAAGATAAATTTCGTCGATGAGGACTGGAGAGAGGTTAAGGCAGCCTCTCTAAAGGGTACTGAATGTTATGTACTTAACATATTTTAAAGTGAGTAAAAATGATGTGCTTTTTTGTTTGAATTTCATCTAGGCCTTCTAAACGCCTTCTCTTAGGAATTGGGGCTAGAGACCCAAACGTGGTGATAGAGCCATTCTTGAATACGTATGTTGTAGGACAAACTTTGTCCACTCCAGCGTATGTCGTTCCTCAAGTACAAGGAGGCCCCAATATAAATTTTGATGCGAAGGATCCTAGAGCTCAACGACACAAGAGGTTTAGACGCAATCGTAGGCATGGTGAAATAGTTGTGGAGCTTCGAAATGAGAACTCGGAAGTGGAGGGCCACTGGACCACAGACGGTGACGATGGAGAAGATGAACGTGGAACTAGTGAAGGCAGTGATGATGAAGACAACCCTGATTGTGATGAGGCACCAACAGATGCTGATGTGGTCATTTGAAATGCTGCATTAGGGGATCCAGGTATACAAGTCCGCAGATCAAGTCGTTTCAACAATTGAAGGGCACCCGACACCATCTGTAGATCTTCATTCATCATGAGTTTAAGACAGTTGCGCCAATTGAAACATGAAGTAATGAAGATCTACAAGAACAAGAAGGAGGGTCTGAGATAACCAATGGAAGAGGAGGCGTATCTTGAAAGTATAGATTCATTGTATTGTGAACTTCTTATTGTATTAAACAATGCTTGAAATTTATAAATGTTGTTGGTTATCTAAAATAATGAAGTCTCCAATTGTGTTTGCAAAATTATCGCATTTGCCATGCATGTAGATGACATTCGTGAGTGCAATTATATTGAACAGTAGAAGATGTTGTACACAGAATTTTCAAGTGCGAGTACAACAATGGTCAATGAAGACAATGAAGAGTGCATCTTCTTATCGAAAATGCATGGAAGTAATCAAGAATGGGTACACGCGTCTAGAAAAAAAGTGGATGCGCCTTTTGAAAGCATGAATGCATGATTTGAACTTTCGCAGAAATTAGTTATTCAATAGTTGTTTTACAAATATGAACCCTAAGACATGAATCCCAGCAAATATAAATTGTATTTGCTTTGAATAAAAAACCTGTGTAGGCAGTATTTATCCAAAGAAGTCCTTGAGTTTGAATCTCCATCAAATTGAACTTGAATTTTAATATTTTATTCTATTTTTGAAAGCCTTCAAGCATCAATTAACAGAACTAAACCGTTGACGTAGAAGCCAAAAAAATATAACTTGTATTTGATTTAATTCCAACCCTTTGTAAGAACGTAACATTCTTGAACCCCTAAACAAGTAAATGCTGAAGGCCTAGTTTGAGCTTCATGGAAGTTGGAAATTGAAGTATTGAACTGAATGCAAACATTTAGAATTTTTGATAAATTGTATGAATATTTTTAGAATTCTCACCGTACAAATTCATAGTAGACATGTTAGAGATCTCATAGGAAAAGAAAACACAACAAAATCACTTATGAAGTGAAAAATTACAATGTTTGACCATGAGTTGGTTGAAATTGCAAAGATGACTTGAAGTCTCTCAATCCTCTTTTCACGGGCCAAATCGAAAAAGGTGGTGAACGAACAGAAATGAGGTTAAAGGGCCTAACATGTATAACTCCAATCGATTTACGGATTTTCAAAATCTATTTTATATCCTTGTAAAATTAATTTATAATGTGATTCTTCCTCTTCAATCCAGCATATTTGAGGTTCATTGAGGAGAAGTTTGAACACCATGAGAAGCCAAAATTGCAATGGGTACGGTGGTACGCTTGCATGGAATCTAGAATAGAAAAATCACTATATTTTTTTACCAGATCGGACTTTTGGTGGTAAAACTAGACTTCAAGAACTTTTCAAAAATATTAACCACTCCAAATAGCAATTTGGTTAGGATGTATTGAACTTCAAAGTTTTGCAAACACCAGGTTTTAGTGAATCGGGCACTAAGGGGTTGAAAACCCTAAACCCTTTGCAAAAAATCAAGAAAAAAAAATGTATTAGATTTAAATCCAAACCCTTCTAGCAAACTAGCAATGTAGCGCCCATTTCCAAAAAAAATCATTCACGTAGATGGATAACAAATATCAGATGCATTTGATGTCAACTCCAAACCGTTTGAGCTTCTATTTATAAAAATGAAAACTTTAGCTACAACCCCAAAAAACGTACCTGAATTTCAAATCCAAACCATTTTAGTATCCAACAACAAAAACGAACTCATTGAAGTTGAAACCGAAAATGACATAACTTGTATATGATTTGATTTCCAAACCCTTGTACAGTTGTACCCTTTTGAAGATGACTACAAAGAAGTCTCTTTGTATTGGATATGAATTTGAAACACTTGTAGCCACTATTTTCTAAAATAAAGCCTTGAACATGAACCTGGAAAAGTAGAACTTCTACTTCATTCAAATTAAACTACAGCGTCCCCGCCCTTTCCAAGACGTTCGCGCTTGAACAAATGCGTCCGCACCTTGACGGAAACGTCCGTGCCAAATACAGTCTCTGCCCTGACAATGATGTCCGCACCTGTCCGTCCACGCCCTGCACTCACGTCCCTGCCCTGACTTTCATGTCCGCGCCCTAATTCCATCGTGGACCGCCATCGTGGAAGCGACTTGCCAATTGGAAAATTTCAAAATTGAAAGGCGTCCGGACTGTCCAAACCGTCCGTCCGTCCCGTCCGATCACCCTGACCCGTCCGTTATGACAACCCTGAATATTGCAGCAGCAGATCGCAGAAGAATTCAAGGTGGAATTCTTGAGTTCTGCTAAAAAGGATGACATCTCTTGACCGATTAAAGGATTTTTGTATGGTTACAACATTCGCCCTGTGGTGAACCTTATTTTTGGCATGGGGGAGAATTTGATGAATGTTTTCTGTACTGTGGATATTGGCTCACCATACACATACATTTCCTTGGCAACTATCCATGCTTTAGGTGTCAACGACGGCTTCAGTTCAAGCCTAAACATTGTAATTCATGGTTTGCCCATGCCTACCTATGTGTCACCACTTGACAAGCATTTCCCCGATATCAACCTTATAAGTTCTAATTTCTTGAGACTTGCAAAAATTCTGTTATGAATTGACTACACTAAGAATTGAGTTGAATTGGTTTCTGTTCCTTTATCCAAGGCACCTTCCTAGCTAGCATTGTGGCTGCGACATATTGGTGGTCTAGCGCTGTCGTGTGGCTCATAGCGGTGGTGCCGATCACCATCATGGGATTCTCCATGAATGTAACTTGGTATGGATTAGACCTAAATTGTCTGTCACAGACTATTTCACCTCGCACCTAGTATTTGCTCTGCACTTGTATTTGTCACTTGTTGTTCGTAGATGATAGTGTATTGCATATGTTCTTTATGCTTTGTAGGACCGATGAGAGTTGGTCAGTTAGTAACGTCCATCCATCGGAGGGGGGCAATTAGGGTTCACGACAAAGGAAGGGGAGCTCCGCTCCAGTCCGTACAGGGTGTGAGCGCTTATTTACCCACCCTTGGTAAATAAACGAGTACAACCAGGCTCTCAATAAATAACCGTGTGACTCGATCTATGAGTGTCTAGCGCCAATCCATTGTGCCTTCCAAGTAATGGATCTTTTCTACATTCCTAATGTTTGCTAACTCGGGTAAAACAAAACCCTAATTGACATTACTATGACTGCTTGGCGGAGTCAAGGCTTAAGAGGGCTTGTGGTTTAGGAGAGAAGGTAATCTCAATCTAAATTTATCTATCCTAAGGAAAAGAGTGCCTTATGCCATTTTTAAAAGTGTAAAGTTTGTTTAATTTGGGCTCTCTTAGAGAAAGTTATGGACGGATGAAGTTTTAGCCCTAAAGGTGTTTCTAAACTTCATCCATTTTTTTCTATGAACTCCTAATTCCAATTTAACTTGAGATTTGGGCTATGAATCTGGTTCCCTACGGTTAGACTTATTACCAAGACTTGACTCAAATGGATGAAATCCTCTAGGTTTCATCCATTACTTGTTCTGGACTTCATCCCTTCCTAATTACTTGGTGTTTAGGTCTTTCCTTGAGTTGGTTCTAGTTTTAGGTTACCCTAAGCTTGTTCTATGAGTTTCCAAATCTATAATTGACCTAATCTTAATCCTCAAAGCTCCTAATCCACCTTCTAATCTTTCTTAAGGGCTGAATTATGGTTATTGATTTACTATTTTTAGACAAGTTAAGACTTCTTCCTTGTAGGCCTTAATCTTAACTTTCTAATGTGATTAGTCACCCTAAGTTTGGTCTTTCCTAGCAAAAGTTATCCATGGATGAAGTTTTATCGCTAATCGGTGTTTTAAAACTTCATCCGCAGATTACGGCTAATCTTAATTTCAAAACTAATTCTTAATTTCAAATCTGGGTTCCTAATTTATTCTTTCCTCTTAAATTCTATTCCTTGTTTTTCTTGGATGACATTTGCTAAGTTTCATCCAACATGACTCCTCCACTTCATCCGCTTATAACTTCTTTGTTTTTAGCTCGGATTTTGACGTATTTTAGGTTTTTGGAAACCTCTAGACCCCTACTCTAGGATTCTTCAGTCAACTTTGACCTGATTCTTGGTCCTCATGGCCTGACTTTTCCTTCGCTCTCGGCGTCACTAAGAATTGCTAGTTTCGAAAGTTTAGAATGCAAAGAGGGAGTTTAGTGACCCACCTCGTCTTGGAAATTGCGAATCAAGTTGCTCAGGTTTCCCTCGGTTGCCATCTTGGTGATTTGCTTTTGTTCTTGGAAAGTTATGACTTGTATTTAAAATGGATCCTACCCTTAATCGTTCGGCTATCTTCTTTCCCTTTCCTTCTACCTTTTCCTTCTACACTATTCTTAGGTGGCTCTTAATGTCTACCAACTACTTCTAATAATTCAAATGATGCATTCTCTTTTTCTTTCTTACGCGAGGAGCAATTGGTGGCTCACAACATTTCTTGAGATTTCTTTAATCTACTTCCTATTCATCTTTTCTCCTATTAAACTCCTTTTGTGTCTTCTTTATATTTTGTGTTGTTGTTCATGGATGTGTGGAGTTTGGTGTGAGTATTGAAGAGATGGTTGGGGTGGTGTGCATGCAGGTGTGTAAGTGAGGATTGATTTCTAGGTTCTTCCAAACTCCTCTCTTAATTATCCTTCCTTTGACAAATCTACTGGCCTTGGTTTGATTTATTTCTACTCTATTCTACCTAATCTCCCTAAGTTTGCTTGGGTCAATACTACTCGTACCCTTTTGATTTGATTCCCTAAATTTTCTTCCTAACCCTATTCTACTTAAGCTTTGGGCCTTCCGTCCCCTTTTAACTTGTCTAGAGTAGAAATAATAAAAAAACTAAAAAAAAACGAGCTTGGCTCCCGGCCGCTGGCCCTCGGGCTGCTGCTCCCGGCTACTGGCTGCTTGGGCTGGCTGGCCGCTCGGCTTGTTGGCTACTTGGGCTTGGCTGGTCCCGGGCTTGGTCGCCGGGGCTAACTAGGCCTGGCTCTTCCCCGGGCTTGATCACCGGGGTTGGAAGGGATCTCGAGAGGACAAGATAATAATTCTTTTGAAAGAACGGAAGAAAAGGGGGAGGGGGCTTGTTTACTATGATGAAGAGTACACTAATATTTGAACAATGACGTCCCCCGAACTCCCTAGGACAACATGCACCTATATGTGACGCTTTACTCGAACCTATGCTAAGTTCCTAATTTTGGATACTAAACTTCGGTAGTTTTCAAATTCCTTTTGGAAACTAAACTTTGGATTTTTAAGCCCAAGAGGGTTCAAAGCTCCGTTGTTTGATGGAATAGAGACAACTGACTACTGCAGGGGGTCCAAAGCTTTGTCGTTTGGTGACAAAACTAAAGAACTGTACTACTAAAGATGCAAAGCTCCGCCGTTTGGTAACAAAAAATAAAAAAATAAAAATGGATAAGGACCATGAGGCACCACATTAGCACCACGTGACTCAAAATAAGACACTAGAGGCCTCCCTAAGGGGCATCGCCAAGGTACGGAGGGGGATTTCTCTAGGATTAGTACAACAAATAACCCAATGCAACAAGTACTAACAATGAACTCGAGACTTATACACGTATTTCTATCTTAAATGGACAAGAAAAGAGGATCTCTTGCAAGCTTGAAATAACAACAGCGGGGCAACAAAGGCCCTAAAAACACCGCTAAGATTTTTGGCTAAAATGCCAAAATATCCAATATTATACGAACCCAACGGACCCCAAAACAAGCATGGGGGGTGGCTTGAGAGAGAAATGAAGGCCCTTTTATAGTCTTCTAAGGCCCTCACCTCCCCTCTTTTAACCTAGGTAATCCTATCTTTCTGGATTTTCATCCTTATCTTTTAGGATTTTCACCTAGTTTGGGGTTTACGCTGGTCCAAAATTCTAACTACTAGAGATCAACTCCAAATCAAAAATTGATTGCGCCATTGGCTTCAGAAGGCCATTTTAAGTCCAAGGTCCTCTTACCCCCTATTCCAACACCAAAATCCCACCGTAAACTAGCGTCAACGTAAAACTTAGTAAAAAGGGTAAAAATCTACTTCTTGGAGGTTACCTTTTCTGACTAAGGTGACTAGCCAGGGTGGTCTGGAAGGTCTTAGGGAGTAAGACAAGATCCTTTTTTGATTTCGTTCCGACTTCGTGTGCTTCCGGGACGCTGGTCAACTCCACGTAAATCCCACCAAGTGGATAATTTGAAGGGATGTCGGTGATTCGGCACCTCCCGCTATCGAAACACCATGAAACTTGTCGGGGCACATTACTAGCATAAGAGAAGCTAAATTATTTTTTAGTGAGATTTTACCGCCACCTGAGTAATTATCGTGAATTTTTCATCATGATTTCAGGCGGTTGATCGTCCGGAAGGAGTATCTCTTCAATCTAGAAAATTCCGAAACTTCTTGGGGAACCTCTCGTGGAGTTCTCCAAAAGATGTGTAAGTTCACGTCTTGATTTGGCATGTCTTGATACGGAAGGTAAAAATACACCTCCGTTGGTTTTTCGGCAGTCATGGAATCTTTTGCATACGGGGGAATCTTGGCACACGGATTTCGCTTTGACTGCCCGATATGGTCCATATCCAAGATCACAATTTGGTGGCTATAGATTCTTCTGCTGGCCAATCTTGAAAAAGTGATATCTGCAAGCTAACAATTGGGGTTTCTACTATTCGTCGATGGAATGGGGAAACTGAAATCTCTCTCGAGAAATCTATCTAAGAGTCTCCCTAGACTTCCCTCAGACCAATTTAGCCAAGCATAGTCACATGCACAGTGGTTTTAGGCTATTTTGGGTAAAAACCCTCAAACCTGCTAGCTCCCACTACTTCCGTGGTTCTAACCTATTCACAAGTGGGTTTTAGGGCGGTTCTAGGGATATAAGGCTATTTAGGACCTAAGGGCATATTGGTATGCAACATGCCCATCTCAATTTTACACTCTTTTTAGAACTTTTTGTATATAATTACAACTTAAATTGCGAAATTTAGGAAAAAAGAAAATTGTTAGTCCCAAGTGACGAATTGGAAACCCTCTTTACTACAAAATTGTAGCATTAGGAATGATAAAATTTCAAGAAAAGAACTACATACCCTTTTAAAAATAAACACGTCTTGTAGAGAAGAAGAAGTTATAAAAATTAGAAGAATAACCCGGGGAGTAACCTCCCCATAAAGTTGTCTTTTATAGCAAAGAAGGGTTACTCAAGATTGTCATTTTGGCAGCCATACTTTATAAAGGTGCCTTCTATCTTCTATGATATTTTTTTGTATGTAATCTAATTCACTTGTCTAATTCCTCACTATTCAATAGTCCCTAATTTTCTTTTAACTTTGAAATATGGAGAGATATAGGTTTGAGTGCTTAGGCATGATATATGGACATTAAGCCAAATTAGACTAGCCATTAACTACTATCCCATAAAACAAGCTAGACCACCGCCCCTTCTTAGATAATTTTATAGAATGAAAAATCATAATCCACTAAAATTTTAGATAAAATTTTGCTCACATTCCTAATGATAGATGAAGAATGTGCAAAACATATTGTCTTTAGGGTTGCATGCCTCCAGATAATTTCCTTTAAAATATCCTTCATCTTGAACCAATAATAGTATCAACATGTCTGTAGTTTGAGCAATGTGGCAGCAATGAGTTTGCTTTAGATTTTAAAGCTAAAGAATCAGGCTCTACCTAAATTTCTTAGATTCATAAAATTTATATAAGTATTAAGCAAGTCAAAACATTTTCTACAATAAATAGCTAAAGGAAAAATATTCTCTAGTTATTTAACTTTTAATCTTAATAAGAAAAAGAAGATTTACATGATTCAACTATATTATTTACCAAAGATATGATAACCCTATGTTGATATATTAGGCTAATTTTAGCACTCAAAATTGATCTCAAATCTTCCAAATCACCATGGAACAAGTAAAATAGTATATATTAGATATAGAACTATGATAAAAGTTGTAATCTACAGGTTTGGTCTTTAATGCCATTGGTAAGTTTACACCACCCCACCAAAGATAGTTACACCTAGTATAGACATTTTAAGGTGTGTTGCCTTCATAGCAACACAATTAAAAGCTTTAATCATTCTGATTCTAAAATCTTGATTAAATTTTATGTCACAATTAACTTTAAGGGATTGTACATCAACTTTAAGGGATTATAATTTCAGGTGGATTTTTGCGTGAGCTTCAGGAGGCGATGGGTTTCTTTTCTGCTTAAACGAGAGCTTCTTCTTCGGGGATTTAGTTCATCCAGCGCTTGCATAGAATCAGTAGAGTTCCACGAGGTCGACCGGTGTGAGATCGAGCTCGGATTTGAGTACTTTGCATTCCTTATGAAGTTAAGATTGACTTCCCATGGAGTTGAGGGTTTTTCAGTGTAAGCAAGCTGCGGCGTACAAATTGAAGGAATTGAGTTGCAGCCAACTGATGCAGATCGAGATGGTGAGTTACTTACACTGCAGCTCCAACTACGAACCAGCCGACTGTGCACTTCAGCGGTGAGAGAGGGCATGATTTAGGTTATGTCTCGTCTCCCACAAATTATATATACCAGTAATGAGGGTTTCGAAGGCGAATGTCGATGGTTTAGGGTTGAACGTTGTTCTTTCTGGATGCTACATATGGATCCCCATGGGAATCTGTTCTGTATATTGCAGAGTGAGCTTGTGGTGTTCATGGTCTGCCATGTTCAATATTCCTTGGCATTGAAATACTATTGCATTGTGCAGCAGGAGAATGAAATTGGACTCTTATCAGCGAATGGAAAAGGAGGTGTGCACTTGTCGGGGTTATTAAGAATAGTCTGTCATACTGCACAAATGTGACCATTTATGGACAGAGGTTGAAAGATGAGAATCTGTATGAGCATTGAATTTTCACCTTGCTATGGGCGTTATATATCAATCTTTCGATGTCATTAGAAGAAACTCCATATGCATTTCGGGCTTAGTTCCTGTTTTCACAACTGGAGTACGTTTGTTTTGCATGATCACATGTACTGTGTGGAAGAAAACACCTTGTTGTCATGGACTCTAAAATCTTGACAAGTGTAAGGTATGAGTGGTGAGCTAAGTCTTGGGAGCTCGGAGCCCAAATCTGCAAAGTTTTCTTCTCATATAGCTAGGTGAATATCCTGGCAGGCTGCGTGTTTTCAAAGTCTGAAATGATCCGATTATCGGAATCTAACATTTTAGAATCTTTGAAATAGATTTGAAAGAATCACAGCCCTGACACGATTCTAAAGTCGTTAAATTGCAGATTGAAAGAACGAGAGATAACAAGATGTCTACCGCCTGTTCTGAAATGCTGGATGAAAAGGTTGTATCGTCGTGTACGGTTGAAGGTCCAGCTGACTTGTGAATTTTTCATTCAGTTTTCACTATAAAGTTCAGCAACTTTAGGAAGCTCTAGCGTGCTAAAAAATGAACTGATTTTGAAACCGCAAATTGTGTTGGAATTGCAATGAAGTCTACTTCAACTTCATAATAGGTGAATAATGAATAATTTAAAATCATACAACAATTTGGATTCCTTTTATACACTATCTACCATTTCGTAAAGATTCTTTGGAAGATAGTCAAAGATTTTTTGCATTCGTAAAGATTTCTTGTATCTATCATACAAGAAATTCAGTGGTATAGGATTAAGTATATTTAAAGCAATTTTGAAGGTTCATTTCTTATATGTACCATTGAATACAAGTTGTAATTTTCACAAATGTTGACAACACTAAATAGTACATAGTGTAAAGAAAACATCAAACTCTTTGTATGATTTTTAATTACATACAAATGTTTGTAATGATGATAAAGTAGACTTTAGTGTGATCCCAATGCAATTCAAAATTCAAAATTCCATTCATTTTTGAGCGCACGCAGGCCTCCCAAAGTTATTCTAATCTCAGGAGGATCCAAAAATTCGTAATTCAGTTGAACCTGATTGTACAATGAAATGAAATAGCGGAGTTTATTATGGCAAGCACCATATCTTCATCACTTTTTATTGACAACCAGCCTTAAAAATGTAAGGACAAGCCAATGACCATTGACTTCTAGCCTCATTGTCCATTGCTCTGTTTGCTGCCATTTTCCAACTAGGGGAACACTAAGGGTGATCTATGGATCAAAGTCATCAATCCAAACCTCATTTCCCGCATTTTAAAAAGGGGATGAAAAGATTCTACATTGAACATAGATTTTTTATGGAAAAAAGGTCCAATTTGTTGGCACACATAACAATGTTTAAAAGGTAAGACAATTATGAATCTTCCTATTGTGAGCCAAGTTGTGGGCCCTTTATATTTTACCATTTTCTTGGGTACTTCACTATATCTTATAATCTATATATACCTGTATCAAATTTTTTAATTACGGGATTATTCAAATATTATTTCACAATAGAAATGTCCTTATTTTTTCTACTTCTACTTTTTGTCCATTTTCCTATGCCTGATGGTAGATAAAACTAAAATTTGAGGCATTTCAACATGTTACTCCTATAATTCAAAAATTTATGCATAGTTTAAAGGTTGATTAGTAAAACATCTACATTCTAATTGTTGTTGAGCACCAACCACACAAACAATCTATACACAAACATCATACATCAAACAATTCATATAAATGAATTACCCAAACAAATCATATACATACAATAGAAGGAAAAACCACAAAAATTGAAAACTCCACAAGTATTATAATTATTGGCTAGATTTGACTTATGCATTTACAAATGTAGTGGCTCGCGGTCCCAAAATCTTACAAAATGTGCTAGCAATTAGATTGGTTTCAAAGTTTAGGGCTTAGAATATAGTGCAATGATAGCTCCTATTTAAAAAAAAATTGACTATACACATCCACATCTCCAAATGACATGATGTTCATTATTATGTCTATTTGTAGATGAAAAATGGAAGCTCCTTGTGCAAATTCCTCCTCTCTATTTTAAACTACCCCTTGAGTAGATTTACAAATTATATACTATGAATCATTACAATGTATTGTATAATAGACAATTGTAACACAACATGATTCAAGGAAGTGATGCTATAGTAATTTGAATATTTTTTGAATTATTAGCTCCAACATTTAAATGTATCCTATAGTAGGTCTCATATTGTTTCTAAAGAAACCCCTAGTGGAATACCCAAGACCAATTTGGCGGATTTGGAAAGGAGAATGGAAGGCCTATGAATAAAGAGAGACCAATCATCAATTGCATTAGAAAGGTTTTTTTGGAGTTGCCCCTTCAATATGCCATTACCATCCTAGAAGTCAATTCCATTGTAGATGCTCTAAATCACTACATTGAATAGGGGTATTAAGGGGACCAAAAAATTGAAGGGAGTTACCGCGCATGCAAAACTTAACCAATAAACATGTGTGCATGAACAATGACCAGAGAACATGTAAAACTTGAACGTGCATAGCTAGTGAGCATGTGTACATATTTATATAGTGTGAAATATCGATTTATTAGTATGGGTCCCCCTAAAATCCCTATTAGTGTAGTTAGTTCTACTATACTTAGGTGTTATTACCGGATACATTTGAATGAATTGACTTAGTATGGTATTGGTAACTTGTTTGCTTTTGCGTAGGTGGATAAGTATAGTTAGCCCTCTATTTATATTTCCTCCATAAGTGTTAAAATCTCATATATATTATGGAGATTTATGCTCCTATAAAATATACACTATCAAGTGTTCAACTTCACCTATTTCATTGATTTGACTTTGATAAGTGGTAAAGTTGAGAAAAAAATTGTGATGAAGTAAGAAAAAGTTGGAAAAGGTTGTGGGATTCAAAGATGCTAAGAATGCACTTGGGACTTTGAAGAATTTTTGGAACAAAGACCTAATGATGTCATGTGATTTGTCAAGAATATCCAAGCACTTCAAAAAGCAAGTACAATCTTAGCGTGTACAAGAATTGCATTGAAATACTACTAATTCATTCTTTCAACTAGCTTAGAAAACATGATAACTCTTTTTTCTTGTACTTTCATTGTTTATTTTTATAAGTGTTATATATTTGCTTTTGACGTCTTACAAATGTTATTTATTGTATGTGTTACATATTATTGAGAGATCAATTTCTATAAGTGTTAAAATGTTAATACTCTACATTTGTTACAATATTGTCCACTTTTGACCATAATGTTGCATAACACCCTTTGGAGCTTCCCTTGTTGGAAGGTATCTCCCTCTACAAGGATACCTTCTACTATGATTTCCATATAATATCCAATGCCTTGAGTTGTCAAATTCTTCCATTCTACACTACACCTTATGGGTTTGGAGAAAGTCGTCCAATGAAAATGTTAGGATAGTCCCTACATTCAGGGGAGCAAAAGGGGAATGCCAGCATTGCTTATCCCACAAACATTGCGGTGGACGTTTGGTGCCCTCGGATGACAGAGAATCCTTCTAGTAGGATAGAAGTGCAACTAATCATCTTCCAAATTTTGTTGTGAAAAGGGAAAGTCTTTGACATTAGTTTGACTTCCAATGAGTGCTATTGCAATTTTTTAAGCAAATGAATCACCCGGAACCAAACGGATGATTTTCGAGGTCACCAGTCCTTCCTTTAAGGGTTAATAATGTTATGATCCCTATCTCTTATGGAGGGCTGACTGTACGAGGTGGACGGAAGCGGTACGGTTGTGCTTCTGGAACCTGCCCACTTGCCTACACTCTACCGAAAGGCCAGGCTAGTTGATTACCATTATTGTGGAAACTATGGCAAGGTTTGGAGGACCTTCCACATTTCGGTAAGAAGTTAGGAACTCATCAGATACCAGAAACTGCTATAAATTACAGACACACCCACATACCATTCACCAGTGCATTACTTCCCTGATGTATACTGTATGTAATTCACAACAGTCTTAGGGTGCAAGAGTCTTAAGCAGGGTGTGCCGACTGGTTTATCTTGCACTCATTAGTATGCCTTGGTATTAACTTACGCACGTATGTACGCGTTTTCACGTACATTGGTTGTCCTTATCAAATTTCTCTGCCCTGTCTGATCTGCTCTCCAGACCCGCTCTGGACAACCACTGGAAGCAAGCAACGGACCTCGGAGTGCCGATCGAGCTGTTGGCTTTCAATTGTGTCGGTAAGGAGAACCTGCAACTTCAACAGATATTTCGTTAAAATGGGGTATTTGTACGCCATTTTTCCATTCATTTTCTAGGACCGGTATACTGTACAATTCAGATCGCACGGTCTAAACGTAAAAGGGCAAGTTTGTGGAACACCGCCATTTTAACAAAATATCCGTTCTTCTTTTGTCGTTCCCGTGTAGTTTGGTTCGATGTGTTGAAATATCTGGTGCTGGTGAAATGGTGCAGGGGAACATTTGTTTGTGCGTGGAAGAATTGAACCACCTCTGCTGTTTGTGAGAAATCGATGGCTGCAGTTTTGGTGAAGACATGTTCAGTATGTAGGCAGATGTGATATTCCGTTGTTTTCTCGAGGTTTAGAGCAATGGATTGGAATTAATAGTTCTTTGACTGGTGTGCTTGCGTGGGTGCTTGTTTGTCGTCAAGATCTTTTGCGCAGAAATAAGATGGGTACCTCTTGGTCGAAGCGATTAGAGCCGTACTCACACCCAAAAGTGGTCGAAGCGAACTTAAGAATATTTGGAGAGCTTAAGGCGGACCCTAAGTTTTCGGAGTTTTTTGGTTTCACTTTTCCTGATATGAAAGTTGGAAGAAATATTGTGGTAGGAACGCTGGAAGAGATTTTTGAAGGAGAGTTCACCTTGATGCAGAGGAAGTTCCCATGTGCGTTAAAGATATTTAAGCAAGGGCTAAGGTTTGATCTCAGTGAACAATTCCCAGACGGCATGCTGACAGGGGGGAGTGCAGTCTTCCCCGGGTTTTCCAGTGGGGCAAGTTGGGTATTGGGTGGACTGATTTTGGAGGATGGAATATATGCTGGGAGCTTCGCCATTGTGTTCAGGAGAGTGTGGGGTGATTTGAGGACCCTGATTGAGCTCAGAATGAGGGCACTCGAATCCTTGAAACGACCTCCCTTCGGAGATAGATGTGCGAAGAAAATGATGCTGGAGATTGCCATTGTTATGCAGCAATTATACGGTCATGGTATACTTCACAGGTTCCTGCACCCAAGAAATGTAATGGTCTGTACCAGTACTCCACCTTCCTTGTTACCCGATGATAGTGAGGATGATGCTTTTATTGTCAACGTATTTCATTTCGAGAGCACGGTTGGACTTATTAATCCGTATCCTTGGAGGGCACCCGAAATCCATCTGGAAATTCAGGAACGCGATATGCAGAATCGCAACTATGATGGCATTGCACACACCAACAAATCAGATGTGTATTCTTACGCCTTGACATGTTACGCAATTCTTACTGGAGACACCTTCCCACTTCGACATCTCTCACTTAGCGAAATGGATCTTGTTATAAACGGATCACTTAGACCTAAGCTGCCTAAGCGCATGGATGATTGGCTCAGAGATTTGATCGAAAAGTGCTGGCACTCGGATCCTTCACAAAGACCTGAATTTGAAGAGATAGTGCAGGTATTCAAATCCAAGTTACCGAACACCGCAACCCATGCCGTTGAGCAAGAAGTGGAAGCTTCAAAATCTCTTTGGAGTGAGATCCCTAGTTCTCATGATCAGGATGATCTTCGAGAGGAAACAAACCAGCAAATCTTTGAAAATCTCAAACAACATCCACAGTTCTCAAACTTCTTCAGTTACACGTTCCGTAACTTGAAACGGGGACGATTCATTACTGAAGGAGCACAAGGAAAGATATTTGAAGCGGAGTTCGAAAAGGAGAACGGTGTCAAAGTCCCTTGTGTCGTGAAGCTGTTTAAACACATTTCTTTACGACGTATGGTGCAGCAGTGGCCGCCTGGAATGTTGCAGAGCGGGGATTCTCCTGGCCATCTGCGGTTTGGATTCATGGGCCTCCTTCGTGGTGCCACGAGGACCTGTGAAGTGCTGGGTGCAATGGTGGATGAAAATGACGATTTCGCATTCATACTCAATCGAGAAGGGGGTGACCTGTGGGATTTGATTGAGCATAGAATGAGGCAGCCCAGCACCCAGAGCAGACCTTTCAAGCCTGAGTTTGCCAAGAGAGTCATGTACGAGATTGCTTTGGGCATGCAACACTTGCACGAGCGTGGCATTCTCCATCGAGATTTGAAAGCTGCCAATGTGCTTGTGACGAATGTGTTTGGTGAGTTTCCTAGCGACGCCAACGATGAGCTGATCGAGTTCAAGATCGCTGATTTTGAATGCTCTATGTTGGTTGATGGGACAGAGTTTTGGAGAGCGCCTGAGATTTTGAAGCAAATCGAATCTCGAACGGTGCGTACATACACACGTGAGTCCGATGTGTATAGCTATGGGATGACCTGTTATGAGGTATTGACAGGGGGCATTCCGTTGGAGCATCTCGCAAGAAATGATTATGCAGCTGTATTTGTTAGGGGAGAAAGGCCATCATTGCCTCACGGTATTGATGGTTGGCTTAAGCGTTTGGTTGCAAGATGCTGGCACTCGAGGCCTTCTCAGAGACCGAAGTTCAAAGAGATAGTAGAAAAATTTGAGAAGTACTGTCCGAAGTTTCGGAGTTAAGAGCATCATGAATAGATATTGGTGGCATTTCCAACTACTTGTGCTTAGGATTGGCCTCACCCTCTAGTTTGAGCTTCCTTTGCATCCGTTCCTACAGTATGGTAATGGTACAACTAGTCTCTGTTTGTTTTGTGAATTGACTAGGTCGATTGGACTGTCACCCAATACTGTTGCGTGAATTGGATGAGGAGGCTGAGGGTTGTCCTTAATATTGAGTAACTACTCTTGTTGATAGTTTGTACAGTATCTAGAAATATATGCATATAGCGTTAAACATTTGGGCTACTTCAGTTTCTTGTGATTATTTAATTGCAGCATATGTAAGTGAAAGGCCAGAGTGGCATGGTTTTTAGGTCTTTATTATATAATTACTCTCCCTCAAGTGTTCCCTCAGCCTGCAGACTTGCCAACTTATATTTTCAGTTTGTTATATGAATGCATTCGAGCTCGGTGCAATCATTAGACGCGGACTTGTGTCTTCTCACGACTGCTAGAAGTAACAGAATTCCAGAAGCGTGCAGAAGTACTGTGTTATGTGGTGCAGATTCTCTTGTTGCAGTTGTATGAAGAACAGCAGATGCTCCTCACATTTGTTATATTATTTTGAAAATTAACCCTTGAATGATGCGGCGGACGTTTTGAGGCCGATGAATGACAAGAGAATCTCCTGTGTAGGACAGAAGTGCAACTATTCATCCTCCAAATTTTGTGGAGAAAGGGAAGATAATCTACAGCAGTTTGACTTCCAATGAGTGCTTTTGCATTATTTTAATCCAACAATCCACACGGTGACAAAACAGATGATTTCCACGCTTATGAGCCCGTCGTTTAAGGGTTAAGGATATTGTGAAATATCTTAGATGATGTTCTGGAACCATATAAGGTGGGTACACCCAAAACCGCCACTTTTTGCTACTGAGTCTAGTTACTATTATCATGCTGGTCAGATTTTCATATGTTCTTGTTGGCAAGTGAAAGGAGGTTTCAACGCAGCAGAGAACGTGGCATTTGGATATTGTATGCAAAAGATTCTAAAGACTTATCATATACAAAAAATTCTTACTCTGATTACATTTAATTTAACTAGAAAGTTTTATTTGCAACAGAAGATAGACGGTGCCATAAGCATGTAGGGGTTAATTTGATGAATCTGATTGTAGTGTCTTGAAGATCATGTTGGTTGTCCTACCTTCAAATTTTCAGCGGTTGATTCTAAGTATGCTAAAAATTTGTAATAATACAAGTTTTAGACTTCAAGATTTAGCACTGCATTTAGCATTTGCATTTGACCTGGAGGATAATTTTTTGTATTTGAATCTGGTTGGTTGCATGTGTTCTAAATTAGAATCTGTAGTGGGTTTCAAGTAAAATTGAGAGGAGCTAGCATTATGAACTCTAATCCTTTTCCTTTCAAGCACGCAGACTTTTGCTTCATTGCTTCGAAATCCTGCATAGTCATTATTAGAGGTAATGATGCACACTTTGAAGTGGCTGATCGGGACATTTTCAATTGTATGTGGTGCAGGTGGGTCGCTAGTGAGTTACAATGGCCACCTGGGATTATGAAAGCTATGAGCAAATTCCTGAACATTACGTATTGAGAATGCCGTAGCACTTTCGAGTACCCCTACTTAGAAGTAGCAGTTAATTATTTTTTTAAGATTGATTGATGTTCATGTATATGAGGCTTAATGCTTTTGTAAGTTTGTAAAGAATGACTTGTTACTTGGAGATAACTTTAAGATATTTAAGATGCCTTTTCTCCTAAGGCTTGAGGTTCATTTATTAGCATTGCTCACTTGAAAGTTAGATAATTAAAACTCATTGATCTACACTCCAGGATCGAGTTTGAGTTTGGAACATTTACATTCAAAGAGTTATACCAAGTATATGAGTAATATGAAAGCCGTAATGTATTACTTTCCATTTTTGCATCTCATTTAGGCAATCAGGAAACTGCCAATTTAATGAATTCCACCTGGAAAGTTTGAAGAAGTAAGCCTTAAGTTCAAAGAGTGTGTTTGAAGAAACACTAATGGCCCTGTCAAAGCTAGACATAATACGTTTCCTCATCTAGGTGCCCTCCTAATTGCTGTCAAACCAGTGGAGGGCAAGATGACAAACAATTCAGTTCTCATTTCTCTACTTAGATTGCTTGGTACTTCCTCTGTCTCAAAATATATCCGTGATTTTCTAAATTTGCTTGTCTCAAAATGAAATTCGATGTTTCAATGGTTCATGGAAATGAAACTTAGAGCACTTGAATCGCAAAAGTCGATCGCACTTAATCCCAGTCTGGTAGCAGCAGTGAATGCAGTGAATCCTGCAATCTGGTCGCAGTTTCTGCACATGAGCTTATTGAACACCATTCACAGGGGCTGATCGAACTAAGTTGAGATCTCTTGTGGTAATCACGCTTAGTTAAATCATGCGAGCTTGTAATGGAAGAATAATGTCGATTAGTGCCATCAGCACAGAAATCAAAAGGAAAATATTTCAAACTGGGTCTCCAAAACCAATGTGACTGTTTTTCCAAATCTTAGCCTCGGAGAAATTAGGAGTTGACTCCTGAGAAATGGACGTGGACCTCATGTTTGCAAGATTTCTTATCCTTCAAAGAACGCTGGAAAGTGCTGATCAACCAAGATTCACAGACTCTGGCTGCAAGGAAAAGATCAGAAAATGTTGAGTTCAACTCATCAAAATTGACTAAGAGGAGCTTTCTTGAAGTTCATTAACACCAACTTTGAGAAAGTTTAAATGTAGGAACCCATCAAAGTTGAATGGAGAGGACTTGCTTGGAGTGAAATGCACCGGAGTTGGTAGCAGGGTGACCGAAATTCAGTGCATCAGAGCCAGTTCTGGAATACAAGGAAATTCTCAATTTTGCCGCATTTTTTTAACATGAGTTGACTAAAAGCTACAAGAACTATGCATTCCCGTCCAAAATAGGAGCACCTTATGCGTTAATCAAGCATTTTCTAGGAAAGTGTTTTCTAGGAAACCATGGATTTATTTTGAGACAGCAGGAGTACCAATTACAAGATGATATCAATGTGAGAACTACAATAATAATCCAACTAGCATTTTTCAGATAGCATTTTTCAGGGAGTGTATGATCACTCAAGTGCCAAAATTTGGAGCAATAAATGGACCCATTTTCGAGCAAATGAAATTGCTGAAATGCCCTCTAATGTAGACTCGATTTCACGATTTGGACAAATGTACATGGGTTGGATGAGCGAATCATATTTCAACCACATTACACATGTTCCATGAATATAAGTAGGATCATCACTCCACTAAAGATTCCAACTCGCACTGCCTAATTTTTTTGAAATATGAGTCCCTGAATACTAAAATAATCTGTAAGCTACACCCACGGGTAAAAAATTACCGGTCCTATTGCAAGTGTTGCGTATTCTTCCAATATTCATTCACCAGCTTTGTGAAGAGAGACTGAGGGTTGTCCAGAAGTCGAATTGGTGTGTCGTATTCTGCCATCACCCCTGCAAATACAACCAACCAACATGCGTATTCAACCACTATGTTGACTCCGAAGTTTCGAGGCGGACGAAGTCACTGTCTTGTTGGCTACAAAATCTAAAATCCATAACCCTTCTGCTCTACGTGAGCTCTTCGATCAACCAACAAGTACAAATTTACACTTCGAGATTCAAAGAGACAACTCGCGATTTATGCCTCTCAAAAGTTATGTATCCACAAGTACTAACACAAAACACACTTCAGCACAATGCTTCGTCCAAATTAATTTCAAACTGATCCAAAATAACACTTGAATCCCTTAAAAGACAACCTCCCTTGCTAACAAATCTAATGAAATTGAAGTAATATATTGAACAAAGACATTAGCAAAAATTGTGCAAATAAACTAAAAGGGATTCAGAAGTTAAAAAAGTAAAAATTTCAGAGAGTAGAGAAGCATACCATCAGTGAGGGCCAACACCATATCACTATCAACAACGGTAGGAATGCGGTGAGCCACGGTGACCACAGTGCAATGCTGGCAATCGAAACGGATGAGTTTTTGAATGACGGCATCAGTGGTGGAATCAATGGAGGCTGTGGCTTCATCCAACACTAGGATGCGAGTGTGCTTTAGCAATGCCCGTCCTAAACAGAACAATTGCCGCTGTCCCACACTCCAGTTTTCACCTTCATCCGTCACTACAGGTTACAAATAACCCAACCAGTTTCAATTGTTAACCATTCCACAACACTCATAGAACCCTTGTTTCTCAACTCAAAAATATTACGTACGTACTTAGCTAAACTGAATATATTTGATTGATAGCTTGTTAGTATTAAAAACCTCATATTCATTGAAATGGAGGATTGCACTAAACTTGGCGCTCCTGAAAATGCTATCTCCACAAATCAGTAAGACAATAATATTGAATGGTTAAGAAGGTACTGGAGCGTCAAGCTTTTCAGGCACAAAACATTAAACAATTAACCATACTTTAATAGAGTATTGATGGCTCGTGATTATCGTGATTAGACAACTATAATGCAAGTGAGTATCAATGAAGTTTTGTATCATTGTGACCATTAATAGTGTTGTATGTAAAAATGATGTATGAAAAGATACATGACGTGGGGCAGGGGAAGGTGGACTAGAACCCTTTTCACTCCTTATTTTCACTTGTATCCCACTTCTTGTAACATAATAGAGAGTGATAATGACAGAAAATATTGAGTTTTGAACATATTGAGAACGTAAGTACTTTGGTTCCCTAGGATATAGTGAGAAAGCAAACAATGTGATATTAGAGAAAAAGACATTAATGGGATCGGGATATAAACAATAGATAGAAAAGTACCAGGAGCATTAAGCTTCTCAGGCATGAAACGCACGATATCTGCAAGTCGGCACTTCTCCAATGCCTGTAATGAAGATCATACAGAGTCAGAAAGAGGTCATTGTGAAATAACTCGATTATTGAATAAAATACGAGTAGAAATTGAAGCAGTGGCTATAAACTCAACCCTCAATATTGACACCCATGATGAGCTTCTAAATGCACTCACATGTGTCCACAACTTCACATGTGAAAGGTCATAACATTATTAAACAAGGAGACAAAATATTTTGCAATTTTCAAATTCGTAACCTTAAGCAAACAAGACCAACAAGATATACAGAGAATGTGCAAATATGGAGTATATCAATAGAGAGGGTTGATTGTAGTAGAAAGAGGTCATGAGAAATTGAGTACCTCCCAAATTCGCTTGTCTTCATGTTCGCCAAGAGGGTCCATATTAGTACGCACAGTGCCACGAAAGAGAGTAGGCTCTTGTGGAATGATTCCCAGGCGTGACCTTAAGTCACGAAGGCCAATCATGCTGATGTCGAGCCCATCGATCAGAATGCGCCCTCCAGCAGGTTCCACCAGCCGGAACAAAGCACTAATTAGAGTGGTCTGCAATTCATTCCACAATAAACAAAAATCAGCATAGTAATCATGTCCTCATTCAGCTGTAGGATAAAAGGTTGAGTTGATCTTAGCTACAAAGAAGATTTAGTTTAAAATCTTGAACAGATTGACAGCCACATTCCATACTTAAACCAGCTAGACTCTGTTTGAGTAATTCTATAACACACTAGACTTTCAGTATCCTTTTAACTCATAGGATTTTCAACCCTATTTTGAAGAAAAGACAAAAACAACCAAAAGGACTTTACCGACCCTTACAGATTCAATCAATCAGGTCACCAAATTGTTGAACAAATTCAGATTGATCCCTACTTTTTACTAGCATATGATCAGCACCCCACTTTGACACATTAAAAGCACATCTCTACCAAATAAATGATTGCATGCGTCAAAACAAATGTATTTGCTGAAAAAGTATTCAGGATCAAATAACTATTGAAATGACATATAGCGCGAATTCATCTGCAAGTAAGCTTCTTTGTACATTCTACCAAATTTGAAGGTGATTTTGAAAGTTAATTACCTTTCCTGAACCAGTCCGACCAACAACACCCACTCGTTGTCCTCCTTGAAATGTACATGTGATGCCTTTTAAAACTAGAGGAGCTCCAGGTCTGTATTGGATCTACAAGAGCAAGAATAAAAGATAAGTGAGCAAACTTCATGGTGTTGGTTTAAACCAGAAATTACATCAAATATAAAACCTCGTGTTCGTTGAAATAGCCGATTTAAGTGAAATTGGGGCAGTCTGAACCACAGGTCTATACCTACCCAAGTTTGTAGATCTATGAATACTTGGAACATTACAATTTTGACGCTCTGAGACACAGAATTTGACCGAATATGGCCACATTTAATCATGTGTACCTGTAAGTTTTGGAGCTCCACTGTGCCGTGATCTGGCCAAATGGGTGACGGTCGATTAGTTTCAATAATGGTTGGACCTTCACTGTCAATCTTCATGTATTGTCGAACACGCTCAACAGAAACGATATTGTTGGCCAACTGGCAAACATATTGAATGAAGAACACTAAGACACCACTTAATGTCAATCCGTATACGAGTGACAATCCCGCAAATCCTACACAAACAATCATTCAACCCAGTCAGGATGGTTCAAACACAGCATCTAGTACTTTCAACAAAACGTCAAAGACCCCTCATCTTCCACAAAAACTTAGAATATAATAAAAAATTCATGAATATTTCACAATATTTCAATGTAGTTTGTGTAACATGTTCGACACCTGTCTAATAAGCCACCAAACATCATTTGTCAAATAGAACATCCATTAAGCCACATCCATCTAGTAAGACAACCCTAAACCTGGTTCATGACTAAAAACACTTTACATTAACCACTATTAAGCTCCTCCGCTTCATAACATTCTTAAGCGATTGACTTGCTTTGTGTTTGAGGGTCGAGAAGTAAAAGATAATTCATCCACCTAACAGGGAGAAAATAACAAATTAGATGTTCATCCATTGCATCTGCCCACTTCACCAATATTCACTTAAGTTTCAGAGCTTGAAAACTGCAAAATATATTTAATGCATGTCTTATATTGAAAGTAGCCTCTTGCCTACTACTTAATAATGGTACGTATGACATTGAATTTAGAAAAATTCTTGTACCTCCATCCACAGTGTCCGCGGGTAGAACCACCATGAGAAAAGCAGATGTGGCCACAATGATGGCACACAAAGTCTCCAAGTGCAGCACTAGCCACTCGTAGGCGATGAAAGTGTGGAAGAAGAGACTGGCATCCACATCCACAAGCTCCAAATTCTTCTCCCTGAATTGCGGTACTTTCTCAAATGCTCGAATCGTCATGGCCCCAGAGATGGTTTCTCCGAAGTTGTTCACTGTGGGAGCCTTTGTGGTGCCATTCATTCGCATTAGTTCTCGTGCAGATGTTAGGTAGTATCTCTGCACAATACAAACAACAGAAAGCACGTGAATCACACTGAATATAGGAAACTTCAGGTCCAGTTGATGATATCAAACATATACTCAAGCTGAAAATACCAAACTTTTGCTCAAATTAAAACCATCAAACTCCTACTCATTCAAACTAAAGACTTCTACTCCCACTAGAACTATTAAACTTATAATCTAGCTGAAAATACCAAACTTTTGCTCAAACTAAATGTATCAAACTGCTACTCATTCAAACTAAATTATAAATATATAAACTGAAAATATCAAACTTCTATTGAATAAAAACTTTCAAAAACCAATTCCTGTTGCTTCTTTCATGCATATATCCCAAGTTATACTGTATATGTCACATATAACTGTACTCCCTCTGTCCCACTAAAAACCTCCAAATCAAGCATAATTTTTGTCCCACTAAAAAGTTCCTTTTTGTGTTTTTGATTGTTTAGTGAGTGTTTGTTACATTGAACAACCTTGTGGGGGCAAGTGAGACAATCAAAAAGCATTCCCGTGGCCTTGCAAGCTTGGCCTTGGCGATATGAGACACCTTGTACTAATTTCTTTGTCAAATAGTAGTGTTGACAGCCTATTTAGTGACTACTTTGGTGCTATTAAAATTTGATCATAAAGTGGGATAGTTTTTTTATTTTTGGATATTTAGGTTGGAAAACATGTCATTACAATCCCATTGCAGCCACCACCCTTTAAATCATCTAAAATGACAGAGCTGGCAACAATTATAAATATGTTCAAATATCACACTTTTGACATGAATTTTGGGTGCCTAAATGATAGTGTCTAAGCTTGAGATTTTGCATAGATCTAAGGGATGGGTTATTTATTCTTGAATGAATGTATTTTTGGCACTTTGATTGAAAATATAGTTAATTTCTTAACGGGAAGAGTTTTGGAGGTTTTTAGTGGGACACAGGGAGTAGACATTAGGGTAATTGCACGGGATTTTTTTTCTCTTCGTTACATTTTATGCATTTCTCGACTCCTGTACTTTTTGGAGTATTTTAGTACAAGGCACCAATATGGTTTTACCCTTGCCAATCTATTACATTAGTAGAACTAAACTTGGACTCGAAAAGCTCAAAGTACTATTGGAATTCAGTATAATATTTATTAGTGCTTGGGCTAGATCTTCACAGGAAATGAATACTTCGATATTTGTATTTCCTTATTTAGCAAAACAAATTGAAAATGAAACAAAAATTGGAAGATAGAACATCAATTAACCAACAAAATATAAATATTCAACACCCATTACTTCAAATTGTAACAGATGTTTCATGCTCATCGTAGTATTAATATATTTTCTTCAAAGACTGAGCAGCCCAATAGTATAACAGACAGATCAGAAAGGAAATTACCTGCAGCCATCTGACCACAAGGAGCAAGGGAAGGACAATGATAAGCACTTCTTTTGTGACGACGGCAATAATCACGATTACACCTAGAATTTCAAGCGCCACACTGGAGACGAATTGAAATCCTTGGGGTACATCGTATTCCAACAACGTCATATCAGAGGATATCTGCAGAATATCATACATCCAAACCTCCAATTAGAAGATCACAATCACACTCATTCCTAACTGGGCAAATGGGCAAATGTGTGATCGTTGAAATGAACCATTCACAAAGCTTCGAAGGAAGGTAATATACCAACAGAAACAAGAAATCATATCCTACATTTTATTCACGATAGAGACACGTTCTGAAAGTTACTACCATCAACTACTAGCTTCAAAAGTTAAGTTTGCAATGAATAAATATAGCTACAAGTAGGTTTATTACACTCGTTCCTCTGCCTAGAGTGAGACACTTTATTTCAAGCAATATTTTCACTACATCAATCATCTTATATCCACCTATATAGAATATAATGACTTGATGACAACACTATGCACAATTGTAAGTCTATCGAGAGACATTGTTTAATACATCAATCATCTGCATCGACCTCTTGTATCAACCTATTAGCTTGATGACAACGTAATTCACACTCAAATGTTTCAATCACAAGTAGTTTGCCGACATTATTTTAAAAACCCACACTAAGTAGACAAAAAGAGTGTCATTTCAGCTCAAACACCACCACATAAATTTAAAAAAATTTAAATACAAAAATCTATGATAAAAGTAGAAAAGTTTCAAGATTCTCACCCTGGAAAGGATTCTCCCCATGGGCGTCGAATCAAAAAACGCCATTGGAGCCCTGAACAAGCACACCACGAGCGCTCGGAAAAACTGCACCGAGGCTTTCAACCCCAGCTCGACACTGAACACTGACCGCAAGAACACAAAGATGCCACTGACAATGGACAAGACGGAGTACACCCCAATGAGGAAGCCATCACTCGTCCCAGGGTCATTCACTTTCATAGCCATCCAGTAATTCGCGGCCATTTGGCCCAACACAAACAAAAGCTGAGAAGAAATCGCCAGCCAAAACACGAGCCACCCCTTGGCCACGCGAATGTACTCCAAATAGATTGTCCAACCTTGGTCACCGACCTCACGCTCCTCTTGTTGGGTCAACTGGGTTGCAGGAATGTCTACTCGCTCATGTTGACTAGAGCTTCGACGTGAACTTGCTCGGTTCAAGCTTCGCAGTATTTTCTCACCCGGGGACTCTGAATGAATATCACACATTTGCATTAATGGATGAAAATACATGGTGCTGTTAAATTGCCTTTCAAAAGGATCTTTGTGGTTTTAAACATTACTTATTGTACAAAGAAAGCTTGAAATTTATAAAGTGAAACTACTAATCCCCACCCTACTTTCAACCTAGTTAACTTGCCTTTAATGTAGGTTTAACTTGCATAGGGTACCAGATAACAAATGGTGTACAATTCTCTTAAGACAACCTTGGGGTGTTTTTGCATTACTTTCTACATAAAGATAGCTTCAAATTTGTAAAGAGCAACTAGTAATCTACAACTTGTTTTCAACATAATTAGCTTACGTATAATGTCCTTAGCTGATTCATATGGCAATTAACTTGCCTTTACTGCAGTTTAAACTTGCATAGGGCAGCAGAGAGTGGAATACCAGATTTGCTCAGCGTTGCTTCAACGGCGAGCACTTTTTCCACGTGGACATCTTTTTCCTCCTCTTGTTCCTCCTCTTGGTGCACACCACCCATGGCGTCTTGGTGCGCGTCTACTAGCTGCCTGAAGCCTCGGCCTTCTTCCAGAAGGGCCTCGTATTTTCCTGATTGCTCTATCTCTCCTCCTTCCATCACCTTCATGCAAAAAAAATTGCAAGGAAACAAAACAACTTCTTAGCTTCCATCAGGACTATATTACTTGTACCGGTTGATGAATACTTGGTGCAACCTTGTATAATTGAAAGAGAGAAATATTTTACTCTTTTGTTGCATACCAGAATGAGATCAACAGCATGAAGAAATTCAACTTGATGTGTAATCAGGATGACAGTCTTGTCCTTCAATGCTCCCATTACACAATCCTGCACACATTATCAAGACCATTCTTCAATCACATTGCAAGCTTGACTACAAACTCAGACCTCTTTAATATAGCCTTCTCTAGAACTAAATTCTCATAAATATCCTGCAAATCTATCAGATTGTCATTGTCTGTAGCACACTTGTCACACCATTGAAAGTATGTCATGGCTTCCATTTTTTGTGAGACCCACCCACAATCAGATTAAAGAGTTTAGGGTGAAAGATAACCATATGTAATCTCCACACCTAACTAATTGCAGCACTCCAAAGTCTTGCACAAGGAGTTACATATGGCTTTTGAGATTGTACAGTACACCACCTCAACATCAGAACTAGTGTTCATTATAGATTATCTGCTACCCCAAAATATAAACCCTTATAACATTTGCATATGAATTCCAAATAAAACGTTCTTTGGTGCATTAGTATCTTCTCTGATTTGCTAACATAAGTATTATATTAAAATCTGACCATTGTAATAATAGAAACTACGCTCCATGTCGCAACTAAGTGTGGTTACCCAAGAGCGGAGAGAACTTGCATGTGACAAAGCATAGTTACAATTTCACAATTAAGTGTGGTTACTCAAGAGTGGAGATAACTTGGATGCGATAGACATGATTTAGGGTTTAGGGGTTCAGGGCTTCAGGAATTTCGAGGTCTAGGGTTTTAGGATTTTAGAGCTCTTGCCTTGAAAAGGGTGACAGCAGTGTGAGCGTCAAGGGCACTAAATGGGTCATCTAGTAAGAATATGTCGGCATCGGAATACACAGCGCGGGCCAGCTGAATGCGTTGCTTCTGTCCTCCACTCATGTTGAGGCCCCTTTCACCGATCTCCGTCTGATCCCCAAAAGGAAACTGCGCCAAATCTTGGTCCAGTGCGCACGCCTTCAAGGCAGCTCGGTAGCGAGTCTCATCCATTGGATACCCAAATAGGACATTCTCTTGAATGGTGCCGCTTTGGATCCAAGCCGACTGTGCTACATATGCAAGCCTCCCTGATACCATGATCTACAACAGTTCAAAAGGAAAATCAAAACAAATCAAACAAATTCATGAGGAAAATTCAAAAGTATACAAATTACAAACGAAGACATCGTTCATGACTTTTACTCAGCAGGATTGGAAGCTCCCCCACAGTGCAATGCAAGAAGGGCAGATTGTTTTGTCATTGTGAGAGGATTTGTACTCACCCTTCCAGTGAGCTTTGGAATTTCGCCCATGATGGAATACAAGAGCGTGGACTTTCCTGATCCCACAGCCCCACACACTGCCACGTGGTCCCCCGGCTTCATGGCCAGGTTAATATTTCTCAGCGTGGGCTTGATCGTGGCTCCAAGTTGCCAACTGAACGTGGCAGCCTGTACTTCCACTGCCTGTGCCGCGTTTGGTTTCTGTTCCACAAAGTTGTTCAGCTCATCGTCTTTCAAAAACCTCCCAATCCGTCCCAACGACACTTGCACCTGCACAACAACATACCAATTCCTCGTCAACAATTCACCGCCACATTCACCTTAAAATCTAAACCTAAAACACATGGCCTCATGATCATCTCATCTCAATTAGATTTTCACAATATAATCACTTGAGTTGGCCCTTTTCAAACTTGGAATCCTTCGTCCTTTAGGCGTTAAAGCAACCTAAATGAATTTGTTTTAACTTTTTCAGAAAAGTAGAGTATGTTCAAAGTAATTGTAAGGTTTGAATGATTCCAAGCATGTTGAGAGAGCAGACCTGGATAATGATGGTCATAAGCACGGGAAATATACGGACAGGGTCTTGAATGATGCGAAAAGCTGCAAGCAACGTGAAGACCACGGCCGGAGAGAGCTTGTGGCCCAGCAGCACGTATGCCATGAAGGTAATGGAAGACACCAACACGGGCGTCAACCAATACAAGATGGTGCCCAAATTCCTTGTTTTGTTGGATCTGGACAACCAGTGGAACTCATTCTCACGCAGCTTCATCATCTGCGCTTGGAATTGCTCCTCCCACGCCTGCAGAAATCCAGAGAACGAACGAGGTTTAGATAGAAACATAACATAATAGTGAGTGTCGTTACTAATAGTGCAGTGATTAAGAAAAAAAAAAATCAAAAAATGGAAATTCAGGGTAGTGCACGGCTTGCACTATTGCACAAAAAGAATCTAGAGCACCAAACTATTGAAAAACTGGCAAGAAAATTGATTCCATTATGAGTATTATTACTCCCTGTGCAGTGCTTTATAATTAACGTCAATCCAGAAATGGAAATACAATGAATGCAGAGCAATGTACAGCTTGCACTATGGCTCAAAGAATTAAGAGCCCCAAAATATTGAAGAACTGGGAAGCAAAATAATTCCATTGCCAAGCATGCCACAGGAAAAGGATCCAGTGAATAATTTATAGATAGAAATATAATGAGGTTTATTCATAACAGTGTAGTGATATATAAGAAAAATCCAGATTTCATAGAATGGAAATACAATGACTGCAGAGAAGTGTATAGCGTCGACTGTAGCAGAAAAAGTATCTATAGCACCAAACTACGGATCTGGACCGCTTTTGAAGGAATCTCTTTCATTGCCAAGCATGCAATCGTAAACATAGCAACCGAGGATTGCACGAAAGAAAATAAGTAAATATTAACTTGAGCTACACCAAGGGTGTTCAGGGAGCTTCTCAAGTATGTTATGGGATCTACACCATTAGCTTTCGACTACAATCTCAATACTCTACACAAAATAAGAAAGTCTTAAATGGGGTTATGATACTGGATTGAAACCAATAATTCTTGAGGGATACAGATGGCAGGTACATAAACAGGTTCTTTAGGAGGCAGGCAGAAGCAATAGTTTTCAAAACATGGTTAAACACTTCGAACAAACAAGAGGTGGCGAAAAACCTGGAGTTTGATAATCTTGATGCTGTTGAGAATTTCAGAAGATGCTCGGACGCGCTCATCTTGAGCTCCCATCAACTTCACTTGGTACCTTTGGAGAGCTCGTACAACCGGAGTATTGAGCACCAATGTGATCACAATCACTGCCAACCCTGCAAAGGTGGCTAATCCAACTGTGTAGAACAAGATGATGGATGCCATTGTAAGCTGCAGGGGTATGGTCCAAATTTGGTGGAAGTACCAAGGAAACTCTCCCAGGCGGTAGCAATCCACCGACATGTAATTCACAATCTCACCCGTTGCGTGTCTTGCCCTACTTATGTTGGATAATCTGCACATGGATAGAGATCGACTTAACGAAAATACATTTCAAGCATAATAACATGGTTTGCACATGTGGCAAGTTTATAATGAATATTGAAGTGGAAATGCTCTCTTGGATATAGGTAATGCATAAAGATCAAACTACCCATGCAGTACATATAACCTTATAAGCTGAAAATGCCCTGTATGTTTAAAAGTCCTTATAAGTTAGAAAATAAACAACGTAGAAGCTCCACTAACCATACAGTGCTTCAAGGCTCTATAGACCATACACATGAACTTTGATTTGTGCTTACTGTGAAAACACTCAAATCTTTTCACATGTAGCTTTTTGCAATTGACTATTATTTTGACACAAAATCAACGCGGAAAATTTAGATGGCTCAAGTTTCTAGGTTGTTGTAGGGAAAGGCTCAAAGTTCACCTGTATGGAGAATGGAATTTCTTCCTTACTGTGTGGTGAAATGGAGACTTTACAATAGTGAAAGAGCTACCAAAAGTTAAGGATTTGAAAAAACAATGAACGAAGATATATTATTTACCTGAGCTGCTTTTGATAAATGGTAGCAACAAGGCCGGACCGAAGATCCACGCCCACCATATTTGATCCAGCATACCAATGTCGTTGAAACACAGACTCCAAAACCTTGCTAACAAACAGAGTAGCAACAAGAGTATAGCCCTCATACTTGAACCACCTTTCCCCACTTTCATATTTAATAAAGAGCTGAAGAATGATGGGTCCAAAAACAAGGGTCAAGGACTTCCCAAGCGCACAAAAAGCATTCAAGGCCATGGGCTTCCAATACACGCTCGCCAGTGCCCAGAACACTGATTGTGGTTGCTCTGGGTGTCTCTCCTTTTGCAACTCCCAGGCCTTGAGAAACTTCTCATTGGCAGTCTGTGCTCGTAACTCCTTGCTCAAGTGGGGGACGTCTTTAATCTCCAAAGGGCGCTTGTACCCAAGTTTCAATAAAGGGTCCAACTAGGAGAAGACCAAAGCACTGAAAGGATTGGCAATTGCATAAAAAGTTTCCACAGTATTGTTCACTTCTCTTGCACCATTTGCAACTCCATTGGAAGCACCATTTGCAACCCCATTTGGAGCACTGTTGAGGAGAGGCTCTGAGAGGCCCCCTTCAGGCTCAATGGCAATCCATCTCTCACCTTGGATAGCACAGGCCAGAAGCAGGCAGCCCACAGGCCATGAAGCCATGGCAAGGTAAACCTCCAGGGAAGGTGACGTCGCGCGGTTGTAAAGGTCAAAGAAAGAGAGCACAATCGCTAGTGTGGTCAGAAAGAATGTGAGGATCCACCACATGTACGCCACTTGCTTTGTTGGGTTCAACAGCCTGGTGACAGTCAAGGTTAAAACGAGATTAATCTTTACATTCATTGAGAAAGGACTCGTTGCACTGCATTCGTAAAGATTAGTACATATCTATAGGATGACAAAGAGGACAATAGTACTGAAGGGCTACACTATTAGACAACAAGCACTGAGACAGGGATTTCAGTTCAATTACAAAGAAATGGACGAGATAGTCACACATCTAATTCACAATGGTGACCCAAGCTATCCCTCGCAAGAATAATTGAGAAAAGACTAATAAACAAACATTTCAGTGCATTACTAAATTTTATCACAGGACCGTACAATACTATTAGGGACAAAATGAAGGAAGTGCTTAAAGGACAGACGCAAGGTTTCTCTCAGTTCAACTACGTACCTAATTCGCCGTGAAATGGAAATGGCGATCCAAGCCACCCCTTGGAAGATTGATTAAGTTAAACAAGACCAATCTTTACACTAATTGAGAAAGGGTTCGTGAGCAAACATTTTACCGCATTAATAAAGATTGTCGCGGAACAGCAAAGTCCTTTAGGTGACCAAATGAAAATAGTAATACAAAGGTAATTACGTGGCAACAAGCATGTGGGTCTTTGGAGGTTCGAGGACATAACTACATACCTAATTCGTAGTGAAATGGCAAAGGTGATCCAAGCCACCCCTAGGAGATTGATTAAGTTAAAACAAGACTAATCTTTACACTACTTGAGAAAGGGCTCATGAGCAAACATTTAACCACATTAGTAAAGACTATCGCGGAACAGCAAAGTCCTTTAGGGTGACCAAAGGAAAATCATTAGAAGAGATTTGAGGGCTGCGAGGGGCCGTTTCAGGCTGTTCCCGCAGCTGGGAACAGTCAGAATATAAAAATAATAATTAAAAAAATTAAAAAATTAATTTTTATTTTTATTTATTTATTTTTATTTATTTTTATTATTTTCTGACGTGGCACTCTCTTGGCCACGTCAGATTACTGCTCCCAGGCTGTTCCCAGGGCCAGATAACTCGCGGGCTCTTAGAGCCCTCAAATCTCTTCTACTGAGTAACACAAAGGTAATTAAGTGACAACAAGCAGGTCGGGTCTTTGGAGGTTTGAGGACGTAACTACATACCTAACTCGTAGTGAAATGGCAATGGTAATCCAAGCCACTCCTTGCACCAACAAGTAGATCTCCTCATGCGCAGCAACAGCAGGCACACTCCCCAAACGGTACGCCCCCAGTGCAGCATTTGCTAATCCCACAAGCACCGAGAGCACCGAAGTCACATTGTACATCAAGGAGCCCACTTCAAAAGTGGACAGAAGCTCAGCACCCGTCAAGGCCCCCGGAGGAATACTCTTGGAAAGGGCAAGCAAGGCGAAGAAGATGAGCAGAAGCAGGAGCTGGCCAAAACAGACAATGGCATGCTGCACACATGCAGAAGAAAACGGTCCTGTGAGGGGATTTCTGCTACTGAGACAGGACGTGCAGTTGTTGGAGAGGTCTCCTTCACCAGATGAGGATTTCGCACCCCCACAGAACCATGTCCACGAATCTGCATTACAGAAAACACAATCAATTGTTGAGAAAGTCGTGATTGTATTGCATTTCTAAAACGAGTTTAAAACTTACAGTTTGTCTGGAAAAGATTGTACAATTGAACGTTAAAACCTGTGCTCAGTAACCTAAAGGCGGAAGGAGATCTGCCAAGAATGCATGAGATATTCACTGCTGGTCCTTACCTCCTACTTGCCGAGCTGCCATAGCGGACATGCTCTCCATGATTCTTCCGCCACCGCTATGGAACATGGAGATTCTCAAAAATGGAGAGTCTCAAGTTTGGCAGACCACCATTGCTGACCTGCATCATCACAAATTGCGACAAGTGATCACAAAAGATTCGCACGACCGAGAAAACTAACGCCGAAAATTCGATTGCTAAAACGGATCACCACAAAACTATTTCGCAAACAATAGCCACAACGAGCCCAGAATCGATGTTGAAAAAGGCCAGGAAGCTCCCATTAGCACCCAAAATAACAGCAAATGCGCAATTGCAGCAACCAAGCAAAAAGTTAACAAGCTTGTGTCCACATGAGCAATAAAGATAAATCCCACAAGAGCGCTGATGAATTCTCCAAACAAGCACCTGGTAACTCACGCACTCTCCAATGAGCTCTGTCTGCTCTCTATGCAATCCGGCCTTACAGGACTAATACCATCCCCGCCCCCGCCCGCACCCCCAGGCCACTAAAATTAACTGGTGTTTCAGGAGCAAAATTAAAAGGCTCCCAATCACACCGTACCAAACCAACAGGGGTACCTCCTGAAGCGACCCAAATTCAGTGGAGAATAATAAAGCACCAACCCTTCGGAGTTCGCCGGTCAAGCACAAAGTCCTGTTCTAGCTGTATGTCACACTACAAAGACAGATTCCTGTCTATAGGTGTTTGCATTGTCCACGTACTGTCCACCGTTTTCAAGTGATCGTTCTCACTTCTCAGGAATCTCCAGATCTCAACCATCCTTGGCTTGCGCATACCATGCATGCTTGCCCCAATCTGGCAGCTTGGGTTCGAGCACGGTGTTCACGTGGGGCCTGAATCATGACTGCCTTTTGAGTTTTCTCTGGAAGAAAAATGGATATGGTAGTTTAAGTTAACCCCTAAATGCCCAAGGCACCCAATTTGGGTGTCGACAATAATTTGAAGTTAAATAAAACCTAACCAATTTGCTATTTTCAGAAGTTTATATTTTTGAAAAAATCTTTTTGAAGTCTAGTTTTAGCATCAAAAATCCGATTATGAAAATGATTGATTATGATTTTTCTATTCAAGATTTTGTGCAAGGATACCCATTGCAATCTTGACTTCCGTAGTGTTGAGGGCTCTTGGAAATGAGCCTCAAATACACTAGATCTTGGAGAAAAAATCACATTAGAAATTCATTTAAAAAAATTGTAGAGTAGATTTTGAGAAGCCATAAATTGATTGGGGTTATGCATGTTAGGCCCTTTAACCTCATATTTTTTTGGTGACCAACTTTTTAGATTTGATATGTGAAAAGAGGATTGAAAAAATTTCTTAGTTTTAACACCCTCATGATAAAACATTATAATCTTTCAATCCCTAAGTGATATTGTTGTGTTTTTTTTTCTTGTATGATCTCTAACATGTCTAGTTTGAATTTGTACAGTTACAATTCCAACAAAATTGATACAACATATAAAAATGTTGGCTATTTGTTCAATTTAGAGCAAATTCCTAGAAGCTCAAAACAGGCCTTGGGCATTTAGGGGTTAAAGCGCTTGCCGCTTGGCAGTCTTTCGTGATTTGGTGTTTGGGTTTGATCGGTACTTCGGTGCTTCTGCTTTATTAGAAGTGAGTACTGAGTGAGTGAGCGACGTGACAGAAGGTTTGAGGGACTGGAGGCGGAGAATGAAAGGAGGCTCACGTTGCGGCTCTGGCTGACAGGTGGGTCGCAGACTTGTCATCACATGGTCTCTTAAATTCTCTGTCCAGAAACTGGTCAGATTTCAGTGCGAGTTGTTCGGACCAGCACCCCATTTCTGACCATTCCTGACCAGCGGATGTTGACTGTTCTCTTTGCGTGAAGCAGGAGAAGAACAGTGATTAATTTTAAGGCACGATTCCCAAGGCAATTGTGGTGCATTTTGATTGGCTACAAGACTCTCAATATTGAGACCACCCCTTGGTTGATTTTGTTTTCAGCCCATGGTCAGAAATAGCAAGCCCTATATCACCGGTATGGGAAGAACAGAATCTTCCGCTGAAAAAATCACAATAATTATTTTTTGCGGAAAGAAAATCTGGAAATTATAGAAACCTTCCATAGTCTATTGCTACATAGGGGAAAATTTACCTAGTCATGACAGCGGACCCGTAGATACATGGAATTCCTTAAGAGGTCAAGAATGGATTGCCTCTTATAGTCACTAAGAGCATCTCCACCCATTCACAGGGAAGCTCCCCAACTAAGGCTTGGGTGTGGCTGGCCAAGAAAATGTGGTCCACCGCGGACTCAACCAAAGGACAAAAGAAGACTGGTCATTCTAAAATGAGCTTTCCAAACACTAGTTCCCCGTCCCCGCCACACTTTGACCCAAGCTTGATCTTGTTGGGTTCGCTCTTCATTCTTCCAAGTCATTATTGCATTTGATTAATGCATTTGTTTGGTTTGTGGGCCATTTCTTATCTTTTTTTTTATTCAATTAGCATTTTGGTTGGCTCTTTATTATGACAAGTCATTAATGCATGCGTTTGTCTTGTTTTGGCGTGATCACTCCCCTATAAATGTATGGGGGATGGAAGCAACCCAAGAGCTACCCATGAGCCAAGCTATTTTTCCAACCTTGTTTCCGAGGAATGGGTGGAGATGCTCTAACTAAAGTTAAAAGCACCTAAACTGGGTAGAAATTGTTTACTAACATCTTAAAAACGACCTAAATCCACGCACAAGTGGATCAAAAATAGACAGGTGGAGTTTCAAGAAATTGTCACTATCATGAAGGCCGGTCTTGCGGTGGCCAATCACCCGGGCGTGATCCAAGCTTACATTGTGTCACTCTTGTTTGTTTCCGTAGCCACTTTGGTGTTAGTTTAGTGTTCACAGCAGGTGCATCTACGCAACTGTTTTCAAAAATTCATATTATATTCATACAAAGTTGTAAAAATATGAAACCAATTTTCTTGGTTTTCTAACCTAGTTCCTATCTAGCGCACATAGTTTTTTTCTATATGCACCTTCTAAATCAAGAGAGATCCAAAACAATTGTCCCATTTACTTTATTCAGCCCATTCATTCCTCTCCGGCCTTGTTAAGAGGAAGTGCACCTATAATTGACACTAATACCAACTAACCATCCATTCCCCTTAAATTAGGCTTTTTGTTTTATTTATTTGTTACGTTGAGATCTTCTAAACCATATGTCCCGCGGTGGCATTCTTGGTACAATCGGAAAACTCTCGGCAAGGAGGAGTGCACGGGCTTTGCTTTGTGGCGTTTGGATCTGCGGTGTGAAAGATACTGAATTTTGAATTTAAAAAAAATTAAAAAACTACTTTTATTTTTATTTTGACTGTGGCAACGGCACAAGGCACAGTAGTCCATCCCTTAAGTTTGTTTGTTTGTTTATTACGGTAAGATCTCCTGGACCATGTGTCCTCCGGTGGCGTTCTTGAGACTATCAAAAAGCTCTCAGTGAGGAGGGGTGTATGGGCTTTGAATTAGATGTTTTTGGGAGGCATTAGAGGGCCGTTTTAGCTTTGTTCCCTTGCTATAATAAACAGTGCCGCAATTAGAATATTTGAATAATTAAAAAAAAATTTAATGTATATATAATTTTTTTAAATTAAAAATTAATTAAATATTATTATCTAACATGGCAGTCGGTGTGCCACATCACTCTACTGCTACAGCCTAGTTCCCACAGTCCAAGAACTTGGGGGAACTCGCAACCTTGTTGAGTAGGTGAGTCTCATCTAATGTTCGTGGCGTTTCGACTCATATCAAAAAAGAATTTTAAAATTTTTATGAATTAAAAAATTGATAAATTATTTTTATTTTTATTTTGGTTGTGGCACATGGCACATGGCACACTAGTCCATACCTTCCATACCTTAACCCCTGAATGCATTTGACTATGTTTTCACCAAAAACGCTTCAAAACTGCCATTTCTAGTACAAGTACCAAATTTTAGAAAAAAAACATTTTTGGACACATGTACAACTATATGATCTTGTAGAACACTGGGTTGAGAAGATGTAGAAAAAATTTCAGAAATTTCCTCTGTGTGGATTGCAAGATATTAGCGTTTTAATTGACAAAAATCCTTCTTTTGTCCTTGTGAAAACCCGAGCAACACAACTACACTGGGCATCCACCAGGCGCGTTCTTGATACCGTTGAAAAGCCCTTGGTGGGGAGGGGTGCATGGGTTTGGTTTTGTGGTGTTGGGGCCTACGATGTGAAAGTGATTGAATTTTGAAGTTTTTATGAATTAAAAAATTAAAAAATTACTATTATTTTTATGTCGACTGTGGCAATGGCATAGGACACACTAGAAAATTGAATTAAATTATCTTTTATTTTGGGAAAAACATAACTTTCACATCACGTGTCAAAACACCACAAAACAAAAACCCTTGCACTTCTTTGTGCATAAAGCTTTCTATTTGTACCAAGAATGCAACCTCTCGGTGTTCAAGTTATTGAACTTCAAAGTTTTAATGAATTAAAATATTAGAAAATTACTTTTACTTTTATTTTGGTTGTGGCAGTGGCACGTGGCACACTAGTTTTCCAAATCCATAGCCAATGTCTAGATTCTTCCAATTTGGCTCATAGCCAAATTACTTTCCCACTCACTACTTCCTACTATCTTGCTCACTACTTCTTGGGCACTTGGGGACATTTTGAGACATGTGTCATGACCTTATATGTCCCAATCTTGAAAAGGAGAAAAACACACATTCCAAGTAGAAAAAAATACATTCCAAGCTTAACCCCTAAAGGACCGTTGTCCCTTTGGGGGACAAATGCGTTTTTGGGCAGGTACCTACAAGCTGAAATTTTCTTTTGATTTTTTGAAACTTTTTTTGGAGGTAGAAAGCTGATTAGCTTCATGTCAATATAATTTTTTTCACAATTTGTGCCCGGGAAAAAAAGTTATGATCAAATAAGCTCAAACAAGGGGACGGCGGGCAGCCCGGGCAGCCAAAAAAAATGGACAAAAATTTGAATTTTTTTTTAATATTTTTTTCTCATAGATTATATTTTTGTCTATTTGGGAAGCTTTAATTCATTTCATTTGGATATGTTATGAGAAAGTTATGGACATTCTTGTTTTTCGGGCAGTTAGAGCATCTGCTTGAAAAAAATAACTTGTAGGATTCATTTCTGAATGCAATTTTCAAATTTTTCAAATTTTTTTTTTGCATGGTCTGGTTTACTTGTTAGAACAATCTCACCATTGGAATTAGTGCATTTTAATTCCATCTAAAATATATTAATGTTTTAGATTTTCCTTCTATCTCACACCTACTTCTATTTAACAATTTTTTTAAGAATGATAATTAAGATTTTTTGATTTTTTTTTTTTTCTAGACTCTCAACTTAATTCTCTACTATAAAGATTTAAAGCTCAAAACTTTGTAGTGCAAAAATTTTAAGTTAAAAATGTTCAAAGTCAAATTTAGTCCCGCAATGTGCTGAAAAACTTGTTTTTTCTACTTTCAACGCAGATATCTTGCAATCTGTGCGGTCAAAAAATTTGAAATTTTTTCCACACACTCTCATACTAGTTAGGTGTAAGATCCTACAGTTAGATGTGGAAAAAAAACAATTTTCAATTTTTTTTACTCTTTGCTATAGATATGGCAGTTTTGAGTGTTTTTTGGCAGAAAAAAGGCCTTCGTCCTTTAGGGGTTAAGTGCTATATTTAAATTTCATCATGCAAGTCTGAAATAGTGCACCCTCCAGGTTGGCCATGGCTCCCTAATTTGGAATGAGTGGTTTTACCTTACTATACATGCTTCTTGACTTGCATGATGTTTGAATTTTTTTAGATGAATTTTCAATCTTTGACAACTACGACTATAATTTTGTCTCTGATATTTATTTATTTATTTGTTTGTTTTTGAACAAATGGGAAACCCATTCCAGTAAAAAAACGAACCAAGTACAAAACAGTCAAGCCCAACTGGCTGGACATTGAAGAGATAACGAGCATAAGAACCAGAAAGCTCTGAGGTTCGTAAAAATGCACATCGAGGGACCCTCTCTGTTCCAGTGCACTGGAGTGGTATCTCTCATATTTTTTGAAAGGGCTCTCTTTACCTTTGTGAAAGGTCTCTTTTTGCCTTTGCGAATGATGGTATGCTTTCTCAAGCTGCTATCCATATCCACACCTTTAAAACCGAGCAACGAGTTCAAAGTTAGACAGCGGAACTGAGAAAAAAACGGTTGTAATTTGAAAACATTGGAAAAAAAACTAGTGAAAAAATCTATAAAATTTATATTTGGAGTAAAAGTAGAGAAAATAACTCGGTACTTGAAAAAACATTTCAATATGAAAAGTAAAGGAAAATAGCTAATAAAACTCAAAAAAACATTGAAAACATTGTCGTAGAGTGCTAGGATAGGTTAGGTAGAGATAATTCTAAAAGTAGAATCCAAGAATGTTTGAGAACTTAATTTTCAAGGGAAAACAATTATATGGAATAAAAAGATTCTATTATTTTTTGCATCTACAGAACTTGTTTTTTTATGAAATGTAAATATTTGGTAGGAACTTGTTGACTCTGTCTTTCACTTATTGTGATGACTAAGAGTTTGGATGGATAAGAGCTATCACCAAGTGCATAGTTATCATTCATTGGTCGTGCCACATTTAACTACTTTTGGACTTTTGAAAGTCCAAAATTAATAATAATCATCAGGAGAAAAAAAATGGTCATCAGGAAATAATCCAAAACATCGGAATTTCTATGCAAAACATTGGAAGATCAATATAAAATATCTGGAGATCTATATGAACATCGAGAGATCTCCCGATGTTATTTTCCAAAGATCTCCAGATGTTTAGTCCAAAAGTAGTTAAATTAGGCATGGTCACTTTAAGTAGTATAAAGTAAACTTGGATCAAAGAAGGAGAGGTAGAATATTTTATTGAATTTCTAAAGAATGCAATTTTTAATTTGATCCATGTGTTCATCTCCTCTATTGTACAAGAAATTAACCACAAAAAAAGTGTCAAAAAATTGAGCAAAGTTTGTGCAATTGGCCCTTGAAAAAAGCAGACAACACATGATGTGGCTCAATATAGGATGTAAGATCAAGGTGTAAAAGAAGATTATGGACACTAAGAAAATAGAAGGGGATGGTATTCACTAATTTGTCTACGTGTTTCATCTATTTAGAAGAATCAAAGTTCAAAAGAAATTCAAACTTATGATTTCTAGTTTTATTATTTATATTTTGGGATGATAGGATGAATCTATGAGGTTATCAATATAGTATGATATGAACAATAATTATTTTAAATTTGAATTAAAAGTAGCCAATTGTCCTATATATAGTGAATATTTGTAGAGTAGTAAAACTTGAACATATATTTGATTTTCATCCTTCTAATAAAGTATAGTATACATCTATTAGAAATCAATTTCAAAGTTTCTCTATGTGGCAAAATAGAGTCAATTTTTCATCCAAATGGGTCAATTTGTTCACCATTAGGAAAAGGCACATTGCAAATTTAGAAAAATTGGCTAAAATCAACCCAACCTGCAATGGATTGCTAGGGATTAGCCAATGTAAGAACAAAAATTGCAAAGATATGAGAAGAGATTAGCTATTAGCATCTCCATCAAAGACTATTAGTGTTGGTATTGTAGTTAGATGTTGGATGTGCTACCTACATAATTCATCTCAATCTTATCATCAAGATTTAGCAAGAATTATATTCGTCATGCCAACTTTTGACAAGGTAAGGCTAGCTTGTTCTTCTTTCATAGTTGCCAATTTTACCAATTTTTAGGATACCTATAGATTCAATTTCTAAACAATTACAATACATTGAACTTCCTTGATGATTGAAATATTTAAAATGCTACTTTTTATAGTGACTTTGTCAAACTTTGAGTTGTAATAAAAATTCATGACAATCAACGTTTTATCTAAATTTTTTCTACTAGTATTTGTGGAAGAGTTTCCAAAATTCCACAGAGATTGCTAGATTTATGCTATATTTAGTAATTTCATCTCTAATTTAAGTTAGTAAAAAATTATTCTTATATTGCTAAGTAGACTTCTTATTTATTTTGGTATAGTGAGGACACTCATCATCTCTAAATCCTCTAAATGCCTCAAAGACCATCAACAATTTATGATAGATGATTTCCTTAAGTATTCAACACAACCAAATAAAATCCAATAAAAACCTACCTTGCAAAATATAGAAGTCATTAAGTAAAGTGCATTGGAATCAATGACCTAAACAAGCTCTATAGTTGACTAACACTTAGTAGGGAGCATCACACTACATTATTGTGGCATTTGGCATCTTAAGGAGCCTCTGTGCAAAATCTTAAGAATGAATGGACTTGCCAACGGACAAGTTTTTCTTCTAATGTTAGTTTGTTGAAATATCTCTAGGAAATTTGTCCATAGGATTCTTGAAGAATAAAAGTAAACAAGATTCTTCAAATGCTTGTGATAGTACTTCTAATATATTGGAAAATGACAAACTCCAAAACTTTATATTTTTTAGGGATTTTCTAAGAAGACAAACATTAGAAGATTGATGTGGGGCACAGGGGTAGGTTTATATCTATACAATCAAAACTTCAATAAACTCCAATTTGAATGCTTTGTTTGATTACTATAATTGAATGAAAGTGCCAATTTAAACTTTTTTGTAAATGAAGTCATGAATTCACCACTGGGGCACTTTGAGGACCCTAATTAAGCTCAGAATGAGTAAATTCAAATGCTTGATACGACGTCCCTTCGGAGATACGTTTGCCAAGAAAATAATGCTGGAGATTGCCATTGTTATGCAGCAATTACACGGTCATGATATACTACACAGGGACCTGAACTCAACAAGTGTAATGGTCCGTACCAGTACTCCACCTTCCTCATTACCCGATGATATTGAGGAAGATGCTTTTTGTATCAACGTATTTGATTTTGACAATTCAGTTGGATCGATCTATTGGTAAACTGTCTTTGGAGGGCACCGGAAATCTCTCGGGAAATGAAGGAAGGCAACTATGATGGCATTTGCGTACACCAACAAATCAGATGTGTATTCTTACGCCGTAACATGTTCCGAGATTCTCACTGGACACATCCCATTTTACTGTATATGTAGGAAATGGGATCACGCTATAAATGGACACAGACCTGAGCTCCCTCAGTGCATGAATAAGTGGCTCAGAGATTTGATCGAAAGTGTTGGCACCCGGATCCTTCACAGAGACGTGAATTTGAAGAGATAGTGCACGTATTCAAATCCAAAGTACCGGACCCCACAACCCATGCCGTTGAGCAAGAAGTGGAAGCTTCAAAATCCCATTGGAGTGAGATTCCTAATTCTCATGGTCAAGATGATCTTCAAAAGGAAACAAACCAGCAAATCTTTGAAAATCTCAAACAACATCCACAGTTCTCAAACTTCTTCAGTTACACGTTCCGTAACTTGAAACCGGGACGAAAAATTGCTGAAGGAGGGCAAGCAAAGATATTTGAAGCCGGGTTCGAAAAGGAAAATGGTGTCAAAGTCCCTTGTGTGGTGAAGCTGTTTAAACACATTTCTTTACGAGAGATGGTGAAGCAGTGGCCGCCTGGAATGTTGCAGAGCGGGGAGTCTCCTGGCCATCTGACGTTTGGATTCATGGTCCTCCTTCGCGGTGCCACGAGGACCTGTGAAGTGTTGGGTGCAATGGTGGATGAAAATGACGATTTTGCATTCATATTCAATTGAGAAGGGGGTGATCTGCGGCGCTTGATTGAGCATCGAATGAGGCAGCCCAGCACCCAGAGCAGACCTTTCAAGCCCGAGTTTGCTAAGAGAGTCCTGTTTGAGATTGCTTTGGGCATACAACACTTGCATGATCGTGGCATTCTCCATTGAGATTTGAAAGCTGCCAATGTGCTTGTGACGAATGTGTTTGGTGAGTTTCCTAGCGACGCCAGCGATGAGCTGATCGATTTCAAGGTTGCTGATTTTGAATGCTCCATGTTGGTGGAGGGACACGTTTTTGGAAAGCGCCTGAGATTTTGAAGCAAATTGGATCTCAGACGGTGCGTACACACACATGTGAGTTTGATGTGTATAGCTATGGGATGACCTGTTATGGGTATTGACAGGGGGCATTCCCTTGGAGCATCTCGCAAGAAATGATTATGCAACTGTATGTGTGAGGGGAGAAAGGCCTGTATTGCCTCGTGGGGCTTTGATAGGAAGATACCAGCGATATGATGTCGGTGGTGGTGATCCTGATCATTGGCTGAAGGCTTTGATAGAAAATTATTGGGACGCAGAACCCTCACGGAGACCGATATTCAAAGACAGTAGAAGAGTTTGAAAGAAATTGTCCTGACCTTTGCTAAGAGCGTTCCTAATGACCTGCTGGCCATTTCCAATGGCCTAGGGTTGGCATCGACCTAATATTCAAGGAAGTTTGAGAGTCTTTTGCATTCCTTTGTAGATCATCCTGTTTGTTTCCTGAATGAGTTTTCGTAATCAAAAATATACAGGTAGGTCAGATACTTCACATACTCTGTTGGTTTAAGAACGACATGAAGATCCCTGAACTCCATCTGTGGTAATATCTGTGTTTGTCCGTGAACTCGATATTTTCTCTTGATTATCTAGAACATATATTCAAGTTGTTTTTGACGATTCGGGCTGCACTATTTACTGGTGGTCATTAGTTTCTTGTTTGTAGCATATTGACGTGGATAGAGGCCTTCTTTTGCCTTCTTTGCTACTTAATATACTCTCCCTCAAAGTGGTTCTGTACGGACTTGCGAACGTGTGTTTTCAGTCATTAGAATGCATCGGAGTCCAGTGCTATCAAAAGGTGCAACTTGCATTGCTGGTTCTTCTTTCTCATCTACTCAATTTAACAGAATTCCAGTACAGATTTTTGGTGTGCTATGCTTTGAGGAACTTGTAATGTACTGCAACCCCTACTGTTGCACTTGTATGTAGAATTAATTGCAGATTATCGCCATGTTTCGTCATTATGATGAAATTTCAAGGAATTTGGATTTCTCGAGAGACTCTTTTGGAACCTCATTTCTACTGTCAGTCCTACTTGTTAGATCAGTGAATGTGAACCTAAATGTCTCAAATTTGGCAGCCTCGGTCATGGCAATCTACTGACCAATACCATAGATCTATCAGATTTGTACAACCTTTCCTTACTCAGCTGCTTTGGGATTCAATCTGGCTAAGTGAGGGGGCGTCATCAGCTCATGGATGTTGTAAGTTGTTATGTAATTGTACGATTTTTCTCCCTGTGCGTGATTTTGCTTACAATTTTGCCTTGGTAGTTTTTCTATGTCCAGGTGGAAGTTCTTAAGGAATAACTTGTTCCAAGGATGTTCTGAAATGCAATTGAAGGGTCTCTACACTAAAACTGGTAAATAGTGTTGGCAACACTAATTGTCCCACCTAACACTAATTGTGATTTGCAAGGTTAGTGTTAGATCATTATTTACCAAATCTAACACTATTTTAGCTCGATAGTAAAATCAGATGAATGACAGAGAGAGTCAGAATTTTTACGAGAGTGAATTTAGTGTTAGATGGGAACTAAATGAAATGCTGAAATGCTGAAATAAATAAATGAAATGCTGAATTGCTGAAAAAATGCTGAAAAATGCTAAAATAAAAAAGTGGCGACCAAAAAAAAAAAAAACTATTTTTCAGAGGAAATAGAGGAGAGAAAGACAAATCCAATGGTGTCATCCAATGTTCAATCACATACATCAAAAAAAAGATATAGGCAACGGAAGTTTGAAATCAAGCGGCAAAGGAATCGGCGGGAAACCACGAAGTATATACACACACACACACACCGGTGGAAGGAGCCTCCTTCAAGTGATAGAGCAAAGAGCTCCTCCAGCTCATCTTTCACAATCTCTCCACCGGACAAGGGAAAATGAAAGTTTTCTTAGAGAAGGAACTGGACGGCAAGAGGTGTGGAAAACACAGTTTTCCAGGGAAGGGCCAAAGTTTGACGGCAAGAGGCGGAAAATACAGTTTCCCGGGGAAGATCCAGAGTATGACGGGAAGAGGCGGAAAACACAGTTTGCCAGGGAAGGGACAGATTTTGACGGTGGGAGGTAAGTGCCCCAACACTATTTACACATAAGTTGGAAAATAGTGTTGGGGGGTAAAAACAAGGAACAACACTAATTATCACCCAACACTATTTACCAATTTTAGTGTAGTGTCAGCATGAAATCAACTGAAGGCTGGTAGAATGGCCATTTGGATTTGGTCTGCAGTTTGTAGTCTCTCAGATACATATTGCTGGATTTTCATACACTTCGGGCTCTTTTGATTTACAATTGTAAGTTCTTACAGATTAGTATGTTTGTTAGATTGCGAGCATGATGTACATGAAGGATGGAACGGCAGTGGTTTGTTGTGGTCTAGATTTGGTTTTCTCTCTCATGTGTTGGAGTACATGGGTAAACGTTGCACTTAACCCCTAAAGGACGGACCTATGACCATTGATTTCAAACCTCACTTCCCATCACTCAATTTACTGCCATTTTGCAACTAGATATGTATGAAAAAATTTATATTTATTTTTCAGAGATGAAATTACATGTCTTCTTTACTTCACAAAATTTTTAGATTTTTTTATGGAAAATTGATTTTTTAAAGAATTTTTGAAGAAAAAGTGAAAAAAAATCATATTAAATAGAAAATTATTTCAAAAAATCTGAAAATTTCACCATGTGTGTATATTACAATGACAAACATCATGGTGTAAACTCAATTTCCGTGTCATTCTATAATTAGAAAAAAATAGACATTGAAAATACACCCAAAGTTAAAATTGCAATAAAATATGCAATATTAGGAATTTTTTCAAAATTCAAATTGGAGGAGAAACTAGAGTAGATGACCTTCATTTTGTTAGTTGGAGTCAAACTCAAAAAATATCGTTTTTGTGGAGAAATTTCAGATTTAGAGCAAAGAGCAACAACTTCCCAAAATACACTAAAATAGCACTATTTTATGATCCGTTTTTTTTATAACTTCTCATTTCCGTGAAGACAAACATTGGAAAGAATATAAAGTCAATTGGATACTCTTCATAACCCAATATGAAAGGTCAACAAAGAAAAGAAGGATGAGAAAATGCTTCTGAACTCTTTTTGGCCAATAGTGTTGTCATCGGAACGCCACGGAATGGCGTCCGCGGCGCTCCAGGGTTAAGGTATACATACCTAATATTGCCCCCAACCCAATTGCAACCCCTATTGATGGGCACAATTGTGCCCTCTTGCATTCTAATGTAGTCAAAGTTGTAAACTTAAGGGTTGTATTTTGACTTTTTGAGTGTGGAATTGTGTTTGCAAGGGTTGGAAGTGGGTTGAAAAGTTGCAATTTTATAACTTCAAGGAACACCACCATGCGAGTTCAATACATGGCAAAAGGTTCCTTCATTATTCCACAATTTGTAGAAATGCTTTTGGATTACCATTGCAATTGTGTAGGGAGTCCAAAGAACCACAATAGAATCCAAACACTTGTAAAAAAACAGTGCCCAAGTCAACAAAACATCAACAAACTTTTGTTGAAGTGGATACTACATCGTCCATTTTTACAGTTTTTTATTGAATCTGGTAGACATTACCGAAATCAACACTTTTTTTTGTTGATTCGGATATTGCAACTCTAAAGTAACAAAAAAATCAACACTTTTTTGTTCATTTTGACTTAGGAGAATCTCAAGTAATTTTTTTCATTTGAAAAATGTTTAAATCACCAAAGTTAGTATTCTATGTACAATTTTTTTAAATTTTAAACTTCATCATTCACAATTCGGTGTTTTTTTAAACCAGCAGACTTCAAAGGCCATTTAGGCATAGAAAAAACTTATTTCAAAAAACTTCCAGCTATGAAAAGTTTCTAAATCAAACTAAATTTCACCTCCAAAAATCCGTTTGCAATTCAGAGTCTTTAATCAAAAGTTATGAATGAATTTCAGAGAGGGGTTACAATGAACTTTAATTTGACATTTTTCTATGCTTAAATGGCCTCTAAAGTTTGCTGAGTTTGAAAAACAAATGGAAAAAACTAGTTTTAACCAAATAAATAAAAACGTAACCCAATCATGCCCATGTACATGGATACATGGTGTGTTGGTAAAGGCCTTGACCCCTAAGCAAGGGGTGCAAGGTTCGAACCCCATTGGCACCACTTACTTAGGTGGTGCCTTGTCTAGGTGGCAGCTTCCTACTGGTTTGATTGGCCTAGGTGGCGGCTTGTCTAGATGGTGCATTCCCATTGGTTTGACTGGCCTAGGTGGCATTTTGGTGATGACGTGGCACTTGCCATGTGTCAATTTCTATATGGCTGAATTTTATTTTTATATTTTTTCATTTTTGACTTGATCTAATCAACAAAAAAATCAACACTTTCTTGTTAACAAACTACCCTAATTAACTCGTCCAAATCAACAAAAAAATCAACACTTTTATCTTGAATTTTTGTTAATTTGGTCACTGAATTTTCTACCAGTGAAATGGTCCCCCTTAGGAACAAAAATGGGAAGCTATATATGCTTTGAACATTTGAATGCATAGGCATAATGACAAACTATCAAAAATAGTGAAAATCTAGTAGAAACTAATCACTAGTAGAAAACGCAAGAATTTTGACAGAATTTAGTTGATTTGGACGTGTTGTCCCGGTCACTTTTTTGTTGATTTCAACAGAAATCAGTTAAAATTAACAAATTTATGTTGAAATCAACAAAAAGTGACCGGGACAATGCGTCCAAATTAACTGAATTTTGTCAAAATTCCTGCGTTTTCTACTAGTGAATAATGACCTTCTAACAAAGCAGTAAAGACATGAACTCTAATCTTCAACTAATGTTTATTATGACACCTTCAACAGTAGACTCAATCTCATTTTAACGTTGCACCAACAACCGGATTAATAAGTGTTTTCAAGTAACAATTTCACTCTGATATCTTTATTATTGTTTGTTCAAGATCAAATTTGCTAATTCTCTACAACATTGAGTCCCTCAAGAGCTCAAAGCACGTCAAAAATTGAACTCATGAACGTCCCTTGTATGCAACAATTCATGAGAAGATATTGCAATAAAAACACTAGAAAAGTTCATGTAGTCCTCTCCATAAAAAAAACAAAAGTTCTACACATCCGCAATGCAATGATAAAAATTTGAAGTTTAAACAAAGGTTAGATAGGTCATCTTGGTAATAAAAAAATACTTGGAAGGAGTGAAGATTGAGATTAGATACATAAACAAAGAAATCTAAAGACTTTGGCCATAGCAAAGACAAGACAACAAAGTTATAGAGGCATTCTTCACAATAAACCTTAAAACTCTAAAATCCTAAAACCTAAAATTGAAACTTTGAAATATGGAAGGACGTCGCAATAGTTATGAAAAGCACCTCGCTGGCACTTGTAACAAGTGCAATGTCTAAGGAAGTGCATTCCTCTCCCATATTACAAAGGAATTTAGACCAGGCACACTGCGTGAAGAGGAAGTAATTCCATGAGCATGCCATTGAGCCTACCACAAAATGTATGAAAAAATTATTGCAACAATAATCGACAATTTCCAAAACGCAATGAACTCAACACATTGCATTTGATCTTGAAATAACTATAAATTATGCTTGCACTTCCTGCAATGCACACTTGATGAGTGGAAGAATTTGATAAACGTAAGCACAAATTTGGAGTACGAAAAATCAAGTGCACCGCAAAGAAGGCATCAATTGCACTTCATCAACTATGTAAAAATGATTGATGAGCAATAACTCTAACGCTAACTCATAGTGTTGGCTAGTATTAGCTACCACTTGGGATATCACAAAAACATCAATAGATGTTTTGAGTAAAAAATGCATTCTATTTGATGGAAGGTAAAAATAGAGAGGTACAAAGATCATCTCTCAGTACAACATAGATCAACGTTTTGTTTTTTAAGATTGACAGCATTCGGGGGGTAATTTTTCTTTTTCAAATCCAACAATAAGCGTTCATCAATACCTGATTTAAAAAAAATCATAATCAACAGTGGGGGCATGATCAACAGTCCTTTTTTTCCATTTTAGATCCAACGGTGGGGGTTTCCTTGAGCCAAAGGGTTCAATATTAATGTGGTGGCACTGCCTACTACTCCCTCTGTCCTACTAAAAACCTCCAAATTAGACACAATTCTTGTCCGACTAAAAAACTCCAGTTTATGATTTTGACCGTTGAGTAAGCCATGTTGAACGACCTCGTGGAGGCAAGTCAAGAGATCAGGAAGCACTACTCTCCTAGAAAGCTTGGCCTTGCCCTTGCGGCACCTTGTACTTGTTGTGCTTCCTCAGATAATAGTGTTGATGATGGATTTGGTGACCACTTTGACGCTATCATCACAAAGTTTAGAACTTGCAGTTTGTCAATAGCAATCATGTGGTTATTGTTGTTTCATAAGTTTGCACGTTAATACACAACTTAGCGCATCATTGCAATGCATTACTTTACAATTTAGCGCATTGTTACAATGCATTACTTTTAATTGCAAGTAATGCATCGTAACGATGCGCTAAATTTTAAAGTAATGCATCGTAATGATGTGCTAAATTGTGTATTAACGAACTAATCATTGAAACAACAATAACTACACGATAACTATTGACAACCACAAGTTCTTAACTTTGTAATGATGGAGATTTGTTCATGAAGTGAGCTAGGTTTCTTTCTTGTGGATATTTAGGTTGGAACATATGTTTTTTAAATCCCATTGTTGCCACCAACCTCAAATCATGAAGAATGACGGAACTAGCAGTATTTACAAATTATGCTCAAATATGATACTTTTTGCACGGATTTAGGTGCCTAAACGACGGCGCCTAAGTTGGAGATTTTGCATAGATCTAAGGGATGAGTTGCTGGTTTTTGAATGTATGTATCACTAGCACAAAAACTAAAAATATAATTAATCCCTTGTAAGGAAGCTTTTTGGAGGTTTTTAGTGGGACAGAGGGAGTATTTTTTAGGTGATAGTAGAATATGAAGTAAAAGTTGGTGTTTATATCACTTCCAGCTACATGATTTAATTGTGTGTGTGTGTGTGTGTGTGTGTGTGTGTGGAAGTGGGGACTTTGAAACCCATATATCTAAGGTAACCGCATGTGATTGAAATGCCTTTCTAAAATCCACTTCTAAAGGTTCTTGCCAAAATTGAGCAACCACTATACACAAGAGCCTAGGGTCACTATTGGGTACATCTATTTTCAATACTTTTAAAATATTTAGTCTATTCATACAAAGTTCAAAAATGCTTTACAAGAGAGTATATAATTTTTTTTGACTTTCAACAAAGATCCATCAAAGCATTAAAAAATTAGTAGTTTAATATTACTATAGAAACTATGTTCAATTGCTTCACTTACTCAAACACAATTAAGGTGGGTACTCCAAAATGCTCCATTAATCCAAAATTGCCATCATCACTTTGGACACATCTCCAAAATCAATATGTACCTAAGTGGAAGAAATGATTTTAAAACCTCTACCAATTTTTTTTAAAAATCCTTTATAACTTTTGCATATGGTATCCAAATGCGACACTCTTTATTGCGTTGGAACCTCTTTTCACTTGCCAACAAGAAAATTTGAAAATTTAACCAATCTAATAATAGTGCCTAGGCACAATAGCGAAAAGTGTGGTTTGAAAGCATTCACTTTAGGTAGAATTACCTTACCAGAGTTTTTGAATTCTATGCAGCAGGAACCACTCAGTCAGCAACAAGACTAAAAAGATTATTCCAGTTTTCTCTAGTTTGCACCATTTATGAACTTAAAGGTATGTTTACACTTGGTGTTAGGGGTGATGTTTGCAATGTAAATCTGGTATAGAAATAGGTCTGAATTTGTTCCTAAGACCCTCAATAGCAACACTCTTAACACCAAGTGTGAACATACTATAAGACTCTTATCTTGTGTTAGGTTTTCATCATGAACATTGGATGAATTAATTGGATGATATTTATCCAGGATGAAAACGTTAGAGATTTTATGGGAGGAGTCATGAAAGGAGTTGTGACACAATGTACTTAACCCCTAAAGGACCAAGGTGATTTTCCTATCAAAAACCACTCAAAACTGTCATTTCTATTGTAAAGAGAAAAAAACTATAAAAACTAGTTTTTTTTTTGCATATCCAACCGTTAGATCTTATACTTGACTAGTATATGAATACGTAGAAGAAATTTCAGAAACTTTGACCTTGTAGATTGCAAGATATATACATTTAAAGTGAAGAAAACAAGTTTTTTTGCACCTTGCTTGATTAGATTTTTTGGCTTTGAATATTTTTAGTTCAAATTTTTTGCACTACTGATTTTGATTTTTTACTTATTTATGTTAAGTAGTTGAGTTGAGAATCTACAAAAAAAAAATAGGAAAAAAAACACTTAATTTTCACTTATTAAAAAATTGTTAAGTAGAGGTGGGTTCAAGATTGAAGAAAAAACTAAATTGCTAATAGCTTTTACATAAAATTGAATCACAATAATCCCAACCAGGCGAGATTGTTCTAGCAAGAAAATCTAACCCTGTCTAACAATTTTTTTTGAAAATTTTTGAAAATTTCTAAACCATGTTCTCTAAATTATTGCAAGCATCAAAAATGAATTTTACAAGTTATTTTTCCAAGAAGATGCTTAGATTGCCCAAAAAACTAAGATTGTCCATAACTTTCTCATTATTAGTCCAAATTGAATGAAACAAAGCTTCATATGTAGACAAAAATATAATCTTTGAGATAAAAATTTTAAAAAAAAATTATTTTGATTTTCTGTGATTTTTTTTGTGCTGCCCACCGAACTCCCTTTTTGCTTATTGTGCCATAATTTTTTTCCTAGGCATCAATTAAAATAAATATTATATATTCACAAAGCTCTTGCAAAAATACACAACCTCAAAAAATCCCAAAAAATATCACTAAAAATTGAGATAGTAGGAACTTGCCCGGACCCAAATTGTCCCCCAAGGGAACAAATTGTCCTTTAGGGGTTAATTAATAGATGTGTTACGGTATTGTCTGCCCCCGACTCTGGACTCTTGTGGAGGGCTCACTGTCCTAAGGGCCTCCTGCCATGTGAGCCGGGCCGGTCAAACTCGCCGGGGAGCTACAGGGGCAAAGTTGGGAATTGTCCTGCCATGTGCACCTGGTGGGTGGGGAGAGATCGAGTAAGAATCTCCCACGTGTGGTTTCCTTCAAGATTGTTCCATCTTCACCAATGGGGTTGTCCACCGATGATTGGTGAAACTTGAAATCCGTCTTCTCCGCTCACAGGGCCGGCAAGGCAATCGGTGTTCATTTTTTGTCATTTAGTACTTTTTCTGCCGGCCCGGCTCACATGGCAGGAGGCCCTAAACAGGGTGGACGGGAGCGCTACAGTTGTGCTTCTAGAACCTGCCCACTTGCCTACACTTTACCGGAAGGCCGGGCGAGTTGATAAAATTATCAATATTGTGAAGACACCTTCCGGTAGGAACTCATTGGAGACCAGAAACTGCTATACAGACACACCGAGATACCCATTTACCAGTGCATTACTTCACTGATGTAATTCACGGCAATCTTACTATACGGTGCAAGTCTTAGGCAGGGTGTGCCGACTGGTTTATCTCGCACTCGTCATTACTGTAGTATGCCATGGTAATAAGCACTTGTACCTACGCATTTTCAAGTGTATTGGTTCCGCGTCGTTGTCCTTCTCAAATTTTCTCTGCCCTGTGGTCTGATGTGCTCTTCTGACCCGCTCTTGACAACCACTGGAAGCAAGCAACGGACCTTGGAGTGCCGACCTAGCTGTTGGCTTACATTGTGTCGGTAAGGAGAACTTACAACTTCATTTGTGGTCCCTGTGTAGTTTTGTTCGATCTGTTGAAATATCTGGTGCTGGTGAAATGGTGCACGAGAATATTTGTTTGTGCGTGGAAGAATTGAACCCCTCTCTGCTATTTTGTGAGAAATCGATGGCTGAAGTTTTGGCGAAGACATGTTTAGTATGTAGGCAGATGTGATATTCCGTTGTTTTCTCGAGGTTCAGTGCAATGGGTTGGAAGTACTAGTTCTTTGACGGGTGTTATTGCATGGGTGCTTGTTTATCGTCAAGTTCTTTTGTGTAGAAATAAGATGGGTACCTCTTGGTCGAGTTCCCGAGGACTAGAGCCGTACTCAGACACGGAAGTGGTCGAAGCGAACTTAAGAATATTTGAAGAGCTTAAGGCGGACCCTAAGTTTTCGGAGTTTTTCAGTTTCACTTTTCCTGATATGAAAGTTGGAAGGAAGATTGCGAAAGGATTGCAGGATCATACGGAGATTTTTGAAGGGGAGTTTACCTTGCAGAGGAAGGTCCCGTGTGCGTTGAAAATATTCAAGGAAGGGCTAAGGTTTAACTTTAGTAAAGTATTCCCAGACGGCATGCTGACAGGGGGGAGTGCAGTCTTCCCCGGGTTTTCCAGTGGGGCAAGTTCAGTATTGGGTGGGCTGATTTTGGAGGATGGAGTATATGCTGGGAGCTTTGCCATTGTGTTGAGGAGAGTGTGGGGCAATTTGAGGACCCTAATCGAGCTCAGAATGAGTAAACTCAAATTATTGAAACGACCTCCCTTCGAAGATACGCGTGCCAAGAAAATGATGCTGGAGATTGCCATTGTCATGCAGCAATTACACGGTCATGGTATACTACACAAGTTCCTGCACTCAAGAAATGTAATGGTCTGTACCAGTACTCCCCCTTCCTTGTTACCCGATGATATTGAGGATGATACTTTTCATGTTAACGTATTTGATTTTGAGAGTTCCGTTGGACTTATTGGTGGGTTTTTTTGGAGGCCACCCGAAATCCATCGGCAAATGCAGGAACGCAAAATGCAGAAGCGCAACTATGATGGCGTTGCGTACACCAACAAATCAGATGTGTATTCTTATGCCTAGACATGTTCTGAAATTCTCACTGGAGACAGACCATTTAGAAGTCTCAAAACTTCAGATAAAGATCGTGTTATAAACGGATCACTCAGACCTAATCTGCCTGACCGCATGGATAAGTGGCTTCGAGATTTGATCGAAAAGTGCTGGCTCTCGGATCCTTCACAAAGACCTGAATTTGAAGAGATAGTGCAGGGTATTCAATTCCAAGTTACGGGACACCACAACCCATGCCGTTGAGCAAAAAGTGGAAGCTTCAAAATCCCATTGGAGTGAGATCTGTAATTCTCATGATCAGGATGATCTCCGAGAGGAAACAAACCAGCAAATCTTTGAAAATCTCAAACAACATCCGGAGTTCTCTAACTTCTTCAGTTACACGTTCCGCAACTTGAAACGGGGACGAAAAATTGCTGAAGGAGCACAAGGAAAGATATTTGAAGCTGAGTTCGAAAAGGAGAACGGTGTCAAAGTCCCTTGTGTGGTGAAGTTGTTTAAACACATTTCTTTGCGAGACATGGTGCAGCAGTGGCCGCCTGGAATGTTGCAGAGCGGGGATTCTCCAGGCCATCTGAGGTTTGGATTTATGGGCCTCCTTCGTGGTGCCACGAGGACCTGTGAAGTGTTGGGTGCAATGGTGGATGAAAATGACGATTTCGGATTCATATTCAATCGAGAAGGGGGTGATCTACGGGGCTTGATTGAGCATAGAATGAGGCAACCCAGCACCCGGAGCACACCTTTCAAGCCTGAGTTTGCTAAGCGAATCCTGTTTGAGATTGCTTTGGGCATGCAACACTTGCATGATCGTGGCATTCTCCATCGAGATTTGAAAGCCGCGAATGTGCTTGTGACTAATGTGTTTGGTGAGTTTCCTAGCGACGCCAACGATGAGCTGATCGAGTTCAAGGTCGCTGATTTTGAATGCTCCATGTTGGTGGATGGGACAGAGTTTTGGAGAGCGCCTGAGATTTTGAAGCAAATGGAATCTCGAACGGTGCGTACATACACACGTGAGTCCGATGTGTATAGCTATGGAATGACGTGTTATGAGGTATTGACTAGGGGCATTCCCTTGGAGCATTTGGCAAGAAATGATTATGCAGCTGTATGTGTGAGGGGAGAAAGGCCTACATTGTCTCGTGGTTGGCTTGGGGCTTTGACAGGGAGATACCCGCGATATGATGTCTGTGGTGGTGATCCAGATGATTGGCTGAAGGCTTTGATAGAAAATTGTTGGGACCCTTAAAGAGACCGACATTCAGAGACATAGTAGAAGAGTTCGAAAGAAATTGTCCTGACCTTCGTTAAGAGCATTCCTAATGACCAGGTGGCCATTTCCAATGGCCTAGGATTGGCATCGACCTAATCCTCATAGAAGTTTGAGAGTCCTTTGCATCCATTAGTAGATCATTCTGTTTGTTTCTTGAATGAGTTTTTGTAATCGAAGTATCCAGGTAGGTTAGGTACTTCACAGACTCTGTTGGTTTAAGAACGACATGAAGATCCTTGAACTCCACCTGTGGTAATATCCGTGTTTGGTCGTGGACTCCATATTTTTCTCGTGATTATCTTGAACATATATTCATGTTGGTGTTGACGATTTGGGCTGCATTATTTACTGGTGCTTATTAGTTTCTTGTTGTTAGCATGTTGAAGTGGATAGTGGCCTGCTTTGCCTTCGTTGTTGTATAATGTTGTTGTATGGACTTGCGAACGTGTTTTTTCAGTCATTAGAATGCATCGGAGTCCAGTGATATCAAAAGTTGCAACTTGCTGCTGCTGCTCCTTTCTCATCTGTTGGAAGTAACAAAATTCCAGTACAGATTTTTGGTGTGCTATGCTTTGAAGAACTTGTAATGTACTGCAACTCCTGCTGTTTCAAGTGTACGTAGAGTTTATTGTAGATCATTGCCATGTTTCGTCATTATGATTGATGAAATTTCAAGGAATTTGGATTTCTCCAGACTCTCTTTTGGACATCATTTCTACTCAGTCCTACTTGTTAGATCTGTGAATGCGAACCTAAATGTCTCAAATTTGGCAGCCTCGGTCATCGCAATCTACTGACCAATACCATAGATCTATCAGATTTGTACAACCTTTCCTCAGCTGCTTTGGGATCCAACCTGCCGCTGAGTGACGGGGCTTCATCAGCTCATGGATGTTGTCAGTTGTTATGTGATTGTACGATTTTTCTCCCGCTGTGCGTGATTTTGCTTACAATTCTCCGGTTACTTCGCTGGCCCTGGTGGTTCTTCTGTGTCCAGGTGGAAGCTCTTAAGGAACAGCTTATTCCGAGGATGTTCCCAAATGCAACTGAAGGGTCTCTAGTGTCAGCAGAAGTCAACTGAAGGCTGGTAGAATGGCCATTTGGATTTTGTGCTGTAGTTTGCTGTCTCTGATATAGATTGCTGAATTTTCGTACACTTCGAGCTCTTTTGTTTTTACAATCGTAAGTTCTTATAGATTAGGAGGTTTGTTAGATTGCGAGCATGATGTACAGTACATGAAGGATGAACGGCGATTGTTTGTTGTGGTCTGGACTCAATATTCTCTCTCGTGCTGGGCGTACTGGGTAAACTTTGCACTTGAGGTATACATACCTAGTATCGCCCCCAACCCAATTGCAACCGTACTGATCTGCGCAATTGTGCCCTCTTGCATTGTAATGTAATGAAAATTGTAAAGGGTTGCATTATGACTTTTTCAAGTGTGAAATTGGGTTGAAAAGTCACAATTTTATAACTTCAAGGAACACCACCATGCAAGTTCAACACATGGCAAAAGGTTCATTCATTATTCCACAATTTTAGGGGATGCTTTTGGATTATCATTGCAATTGTGTAGGGAGTGCAAAGAACCACAATAAAATCAAAACAGTCCCCCCAAGAGACAAAAACGGGAAGCCATATATTTTTGCTTTGACCACCTATAAAGTGTCTTTATTAAATGAAAATTGAATTGACAAATACATTAGAAAAAAATTCAATTTGACTTTCTATTGCAAAAATAAAATCTTGAATCCAATTAGTCTAAGTATATGCAACAACTAAAGGGAGACAATGGATCATCCTACCTTATATACACAAGCTTGTATGTGGGCAATGCTTGCCACTTCTGAATGCATAGGCATAGTGACAAGCTATCATAAACAATGATAATCCAATATGAATTTGAAAATAAGTCAACATTTTTTATTTGATAAAAAATATTTAAATCAAAAATATTAAAGGGATATACTAATCCTTTTTTTAAAAAGAACTTTAAAAATTTTATTCAAAGAAATAAGCCACAAGTGTTAAGAAAAACCAATAGTCATCATAAACTGAACTTGTAGTTTAGTTCAAAGCTTAATTTTTGGAGCTTAGTGCAACCGAAGAGCTCTAATATCTCCACGGCTTCTCTAATTTCTATAGACAAACATGCAAGAATCTTAAACCCTAATCTCAACAGTCAACAGTCAAGTCTGTACTCCATGAAACTAATAACGACCTTTCTAACAAACTGAGCAACAAAGACATGAGCTCTAGTCTTGGGTGATTGCACAAAATACTTGTACTATTTTCTATCACACATTGTGTGCTAATTAGTTTTTTGGCCATAACTTTTGCATTTTGACTCTAAATGATTCAAAATTCATTGACAAGGTACTTATGACCATAATACACCTTGTTTAATTTTTGTAATTTAAAAAAATATTTTACTATTTGATAATAGCCTCCAATTTTATGTCACACTTGCCAATTTTAAATTTTTTTGGACAAAGTAGTACCCAAAGCAACAAACTTGAAACTAAAATTTAGAAGAGATGGTTTTGTAGTATATTTTTGAGCTAATCCTCAAAGGATTTAAAAAAAATAATAATTATATGTTGTGTAGAAGTCCACAAAGTGAGCCTCTTTCTACTTGCATTTTGAAACATGTAAAAAGAAATTGGTGCTTTTTTTGGTGAATGACCATCTCCATAGAGTTGCTACAAATATCCAATTTTTATTTTTTTATTATTTTTTTTCTATTTTTTATTAATTAATACTCCCTCTGTCTCGAAATAAATCCAAGGTTTTCCAAATATACTTGTCTCAAATTAAATTCAGAATTGGCTCTCCACAACTTGATGGACAACAACTAAAGCTAGTTCAAACACCCTAAAGCAAAAGAATCTATAGATGTCACACTACAAAGACTTTATAGCAATTCAATCATTGCAAAGGGAATCAAAACGCAACTTCTAACCAACCAAAGGCAAAGTATTCAACCCAAAACTATACAAAAATAGCTACTAACAAAACTCTTGTTGAGAATTTTTTGGAGTTGAATTACAAAATATTGTTGGAATTGAATACAATAGACATCAATGAATGTCACTGCACCAACATTGCTCGAAAAATGATCAAAATTAATACCACTGGAGCAATTTCAAAAAGGACAAAAATTTGTCACTTTTGCCGCTTGTTTTCAACATGCGCCACTTCACTTTTAACTTCCATTTTTTCACACCTAGTGGGGTTTAGTAGAAGCTACTATATCTCTGCAATCCCTTGAAAATAGGGACAGCTCATGCATTAATCTAGCCATTTCTAGGAAATCCTGGATTTATTTCGAGACAGAGGGAGTACATTGAAGTATCTATTTTTTTGAGATTTGGTACTTTTCTAGTTCTTCTACTTAGAGAATTTTTTAGGGAATTTTCTTTTAGTAGTTACCTTCATCTTAAAGGTACATACGTTGGCGATATTTTTTAATTTAAAAAAAAAATTGGTTTCCTAATTTTAAAGTACTCTAGAAAAAATCATGAGTATTGTAGCAAAACGCAACAAAAGGTACATGTGTTTTGTGCAATCACCCTCTTCAACTAATGCTCGCTATGACACCTCTGACAGTAGATTCAATCTCATTTTAATTGCACACCAACAATCTGATTTCCAAGTAACAATCCCACTTTGATATCTTTACTATTGTTTGTTCAAGAATCAAATTTGTTAATTTCTCATCACTTTGAGTCTCTCAAACGCTCAAAGTACATCAAAGATTGAACCTCTAAACATCACTTACATGTAGCAATTCATGAAAAGATATTGCAATAAAAGCATTGGAAAAGCACATGCAACCCTCTCCAGGGGAAAATAATTCTATACATCTCCAACGCAATGACAAGAATTGGAAGTTTGAACAAAGGTCAGTCTATAAGTCATCTCAATTGATAATGAAGAATACTTGGAAGGAGTGAAGATTGAGAATAGATACATAAACAAAGAAATCTAAAGACTTTGGCCATGGCACAAACAAGACAACAAAGTTATAGCTAGAGGCATTTTCCATACCAAACCCTAAAATTCTTAAACCTTAAAACCTAAAATTAAAACTTTGAAATATGAAAGGACATCGCAATAGTTTTGGAGAGCATTTGGCTTGGCACCTATGATGTATACAATGTCCTAGTAAGCATGTTGCTCTCCTAGGATACAAAAGAATTCAGGTGAGGCACACTGCATGAAGAAGTAATTCCACAAACATGCCATTGTGCCTACCACCAAATGTATGAAAAATTACTACAACAATAATGGACGATTCCCTTCTTAGATCTGATGACAAGTGTTCAGCAATGTCTTATTTTAAAAAAAACATGATCAACAGAAGGTGTGAGGGGGTATTTTCTCCATTTTAGGGTCATTGCAAGAAATACCATGTGGTTTTTTTACAATACTCCTTTTTTGGGGGAGTATTGTATAATTAGAAAAAAAAAATGTGATAAATGTGAAAAATATGTTTGATGTATAAACCTTTTAGAAGAAGGTATTGTAGGAAGGAAAAACCTAGAAAAATTCTCTATGTAGGAGAACTAGAAAAAGTGCAAAATCTCATGAAAATAGGTACTTTCACATTTTAAATTGTAAAAGATAGGAAAATTTATTTCTAAGAAAATTAAAAATTGGAATTTAGGAAGAATTGATGTTGATGAGATTTCATTAAAAGAATCTTTAATGTGCAAAAATGCGCATGCAAGGGAGCCTTGTTTGCATGCACGTGGAGGACATAAAATAAAATATTTTAAAATTCTATTTGATAGAAACCTGACTTCCTACTATGGACCACAAAAATTTCAGCTCTAGATCATTAATTTTGGATACTTCCTAGTACTAAAACCTCCAAAATCACAAAGTGTGACAAATTAGCTAAATTGAAATTTAAATATAAAATGATTTTTGAATTTTTTTGAAAAATAAGGGATCCAAATACTATCAAGTTAGCTATCTCTAATAAAAAATTCAAGTTAATTGGGTTCATGCTTCAAAAATCATAGCACATGACAACTTCATCACTTCAAGTGTGACTCAAAATAGTACTGGGTAGTACTAGTAGTCTTTCTTTGCAGTCACCCTTTAGATTCAACAACCAGGTTTTTCTTGAGCCGGGAGGTCTAATGTGGTAGCTCTGCTTGCCACTTTGCAAGGGATAGTGTAACATGAAGTATATTTTCTAAGTTTTCCAATTGAAATAGAATTGCATTTGATGTGCTTCATTTCATTAGTAGGACTCAAATTGTTTTAAAATTATTTTCATGGCTATAATTCAGATCAAGGTTAAGGAACTAAAGGTTGCTAAAATACACTACATAGTAATATGTGGTTACTATTAAGCATATTCTTGTGTAGTAGAGTCCAAAAATTCCATAATGACAATGAAGGAACATCCGACACCATCCATTGAAATCCGTCCAAGCAATTACCCCCAAGAAAATGGATGACAATTATTATTTTTTGTTCAACAGGCCTTTCCAAAGTCATTTGTCAAATATAAAAGGTTTGCAACATTGCATTGTTCCACTGTGAGGGGATTAAACCAATACACAATGGTGACCAATACTCATTAAATTGTCCTTCCACCTATTTTAGACTCAAATTCTATTTTATATGATCTTGCATTAACATTTTTTCTGCATTTTATGTTACTTTAATTTTTATGTTATATCCAAGGGAATACTGTTTACTAATTCATTTTTATTTTTACTTTTATTTTTATATTTATGAAATGATGTGCAGATACTTACTTTGTTTTTATTCTAACTTTTATCTTTATATCCTATGCATGAAGCACTTTGAACTTCTATACATTAATATCCGACAGAGAAAACCACAATTCTTCATCTATTTTGTAGAAGCTTGAGCACTTGGGGGTTAAGTTCAAGTCATATTAGTTATTATTTGAAAAAAATATAAGGTATCATTTAGCAAACAAAATAGATCATCTATATAAATTATTTTAGCAGTTTTAGCTTTTAAACAATTTATTCATATTATTTCATTTACTTTTATAAACTATGCATAGGAGCATTTTAAACTTATATTCAAGCTAGTCCTAGATAAATTGGTTTGAGTTAATTTACTATCTAAGGACCACCCTCAACTCAACTGCTTATTAGGAATATTTTTTGGTAGAGTTGCCTTCCCTTTAAATTAATAATTTTAAAGCACTATGGCATTCATTATTGCCGATGATGAAGCCAATGTTTTTTCTAAATGTCTTTTTATTCATCCAAAATGATTATTGAATCTTTAACCCCTAAAGGACCAAACACCATTTTGCGGCAACATAGCGATTTTGGGCAGCTCACTACGAATGGAAATTTTACTATTTTTCTTTGAAATTTTCACACAAGATGTGCCCGAGGTGTAGCTTCAAGGCCCAACAATTTTCATAACTTTTGACTACATGGCTAAAAAGTTATTGCATGATATGTAATTTTCCACGTTCGGCGGGCAGCCCAGGCAGCTGAAAAAATTTATTTAAAAATCACTTTTTTGAAAAATTAAAATTTGAAATTGGTTCTTTAGATTTATATATACATGGGAAGCTTTGAATCATTCTATTTGGATTAATGAGTCAAAAGTTATGAGGATTCTTAGTTTGATTGTAGTTATGGAATCTCTACTCTAAAATAAACTTTAAAGTCCTTTATTTAACTCAATTTTCAATATTTTTGAAAAAAAATAAAACCATTGGGTGTAGATTGTTTATTACAACATTCCAACCGTTGGGATTGGCATTTTTCAATTCCATAACAAAATTCTTGACAATTTAGTATTTTGAGTCATTCTCTACCTCTTTCTACTTACTATTTTTTTCCTATATGTTGTACAATTCCAAATGATCTGAAAATTTTCAAGCATGTAGCTAACTTGCATTGAAAAATGAATCCAAAGAGTAAAGACCATTTTGGACATTTTTCATACAAATGTGACCTTGTGAAGGGCAGCTGCCCGTTTTTTTGCAGGGACAAAAAAAGGGGTTTTGTCAATTCAAATGCTAATATCTTGCAATCTACATGGTGGAAAATTCTGAATTTTTTTTCACATCTTCTTAAACCATTTTACTACAAGATCCTATGGTTACATGTGTTCAAAAATGTTTTTTAAAAAAAAAATTGGTACTTGCTTTAGAAATGGCAGTTTTGGAGCGGTTTTGGTGAAAACGTAGTCAAAAACCTTTAGGGGTTAATCCCTAAATGCCCAAGGCACCATATTTTGGTGTCAACCAAATTTTGAAGTTAAAGAACATCTCAACAAATTAATATTTTTGGTAATTTTTTAGTTGAATACTATTTAATTTGATTGTAAGCATCAAAAATCAAATTACTAATTTATTTTGTGTGATTTTTCTATTGAAGATTTTGTGCAACAGTGTCCATTGCACATCTTGATTTTTTTGTATTAGAGGCTCTTGGAGATGAACCTCAAATACACTAGATCTTAGGGAGGAAATCACATTAGAAATTCATTTAAAAAAATTGTAGAGTAGATTTTGAGAAGTCGTAAATTGATTATAGCTATGCATATTACGTCCTTTGACCTTATATATATTTTTTAACCTGGATTTTAGATTTGACATGTAAAAAGAGGATTGAAAGATTTCAAACTACTTTCATAGGTTTAACACCTTCTTTATCAAATATTATAATTTTTCAATCCATAAATGATATTGTAGTGTTTTCTTTTCTTAAGTGATTCACAACACGTCTAGTATGAATTCATATTATTATAATTTTAAGAAAATTGATATAACTTATCAAAACTTGGGCTTTTTGTTTAGTTTTGAGTAAACTTAAAGAGGCTAAAAAAAAAGCCTTGGGCATTTAGGAGTTAGGAGATTGTCTTTTCTTATGATCAATTTGTTGAAATTGAAGTAAATAATATATTTTTACTAATATATAAAAAAAAATTCGGCAAAATTCCAAAAAGGCATTAAAAAAAATTTGGATTCTCTATAGGGCTATTTCTTTGCTGGCCAGATGTACAAATACAAAAAAAAGAGTAAAAGTTAAGAAAATATCAAGAAAAAATATTTAAAACCATAGACTACTTGATTACCTCAAGTGCTACATTAGATTGAGATTTAAAATTTAAAATTTAAAATTTTTTTCCAAAAAATATTTTAGATTTATTTATTTATTTTTTATTTTCATATATTTACACAGCTGAATGACGTGTCTCAGCCCCCTAGAGACTGACTTCAGATTTTTTTCTAATAGATTAAAGTATTAATGGTTTAAGAGATTGAAAGAATTTTTTGAAAAATGCAAAGTCTATGCCACTTGGAAATCTAGCAATTGGAAGTGGAGACTTCAAAGCCCCACCTAAGATAACCGCACTTTATTGAAATTTCTAAAACCCATCCCTAAAGCTTCTTGCCGAAAATGAACAATCCCACTATTCACGAGAATCTAGGGTCACTATTGATTACATCTATTTTCAATACTTTAATATATTCAAAGTTTAATCATGCAAAGTCCAAAAAATGCCTAAGAAGAGAGTATATAATTTCTTTTGACTTCCAACAAAGATCCATCAAACATAAAAAAATTTAGTAGTTTAATATTACTATAGGAACTATGCTCAATTGTTTCGCTTATTCAAACACAATTGAGGTGAGCACCCAAAAATGCGCCACTTACCCAAGACTAACATCATCATTGGGTACATCTTCAAAATCAATCCATACCTTAAGACATGCTATTTGTTTTGTTTTGTTTATTATGTTGAAATCTCTTGGACCGTGAATCCCTTGGTCGCGTTCTTGGTACCAACAGAAAGCTCTCAGCAAGGAAGGGTGCATGGGCTTGTTTCATGGCGTTTGGCCCCACAGTGTGAAAGTAAATTGAATTCAAAGTTTTTATTCAATCGAAAAATTAGAAAATTACTTTGACTTTGACTATGACAAAGGCACAAGGCACACTAGTATGTGCATATGTGAAAGAAACGATTTTAAAACCTTTATCAAAAAAAACTTTAACCTTTTGTAACTTTTGCATATAGTATCCAAATGCCATAACATTGTTAACCTTCGTTGGGGGGGATCCCTTTGCTCCCCCCCAAAGTAGGAGCCCCTCAATGCTTGGTCAACAAAAAATCAAAGCTAATTTTGTGTAACACTGTAGACTTTGAATTCCGCTCAGACGAGAATTGGGCCAGCTCATCGTTTCTACATACTCAGGTAATTGGCAACCAATTGGATGCACGCCTAGTACTGTGCAAATCACCAATGTTTTGGAAGGGATTTAACCCCTAAAGGACCATTGTCCCTACGAGGGACAAATGCATTTTCGGGCAGGTACCTACGGGCTGAAATTTTCTCCTGATTTTTTGAAACATTTTTTGGAGGTAGAAAAACTGATTAGCTTCAAGGGAATATAATTTTTTTCACAATCGGTGCCCGGGAAAAAAAGTTATGACCATATAAGCTCAAAACAGGGGACGGGGGGCAGCTCGGGCAGCAAAAAAAAAATGGACAAAAATTTGAATTTTTTTTTTTAATATTTTTTTTCTCATAGATTATATTTTTGGCTTTCCGGAAAGCTTTGATTCATTTCATTTGGATATGTTATGAGAAAGTTATGGACATTCTTGTTTTTCGGGCAGTTAAAGCATCTTCTTGAAAAAAATAACTTTGGGATTCATTTCTGAATGCAATTTTTCAAATTTTTCAATTTTTTTTTTTTTGGATGGTCTGATTTACTTGTTAGAACAATCTCACCATTGGGATTAGTGCATTTTAATTCCATCTAAAATTTATGAATGTTTTAGATTTTCCTTCTATCTTGTACCTACATCTACTTAACAATTTTTTTAAGAATGATAATTAAGTTTTTTTTTAATATTATTTTTTTTCTAGACTCTCAACTCAATTCTCCACTATAAAAAATAAAAGCTCAAAACTCTGTAGTGCAAAAATTTTAAGTTAAAAATGTTTAAAGTCAAAAAATCTAGTCCCGCAATGTGCTGAAAAACTTGTTTTTTTCACTTTAAATGCAAATATCTTGCAATCTGTGCGGTCAAAAATTCTAAAAAAAATTCCACACATTCTTATACTAGTTAGGTGTAAGATCCTACGGTTGGATGTGAAAAAAAAACATTTTTCAAATTTTTTTACTCTTTGCTATAGAAATGGCAGTTTTCAGTGTTTTTTGGCAGAAAAAAGGCCTCGGTCCTTTAGGGGTTAAACTAAATGTTTTCTCAGGCATCCGGGGGGATTATCCCTCCTCTGACAGGGAAGAAATCCCCCCGTCAACAGTGTTATGGCCACGCTCTTTATTGCGTTGGAACCTCCTTTCACTTGCCAACAAGAAAATATGAAAATTTGACCAGTCTAATAATAGTAGTAGCGAAAAGTGGTGGTTTGGGAGCTGCCCACCTTAGGTGGAGTCACCTTACCGAATTTCATGCAGCAGGAACCACTGAGTCAGCAGCAAGACTGTAAAGATAAACCCAGCCTTCTCTGGTTTGCTTCATTGATTCACAAACTTAGTTTCGCAGATTCACAGCACCTCTCAACTTCGAATGTCGCACCAGAATCCCGTTGCATCGCATATTCACACATTCAAGGTACACTGAAATTGATTCCAAAACTTTGCAAACTTTCGAGTGGGACTTCATTGTCTCAAGCATCTCCTGAAAATTTGCCAATCTGAAGTCCCAGTACTCCATCTCGCGAGCTACAGGTCCTAGCCTGTAAGTTGGGGCCATGGCGACCACCATGTGTGCCAAAACGGGGACGACGACTGCTCTTTCCCTTCGTCGACCATTCCAATTCTGTAAACCGTCGTCTATGAAACTCGTGTCTCCTTGGAAATCAGTGTTGCCATTGCAATGTGGAGTTACGAAGTTTGGAAATGAGAAGAGGAGCAACCGTGAATTCGCTGCCAGGGCCTCGTTCACCGCTTATGGAGATGTGGACTCGGTGAGCACACAGTTGTTTGAGTGAATGTGTTTGGAATTCTACTGGTTTGGCGATTGGGGACTGTGTTTAATTGCACTGGAGGCTAGCCCTAATTTCTTGTTGTAGCAGCGAAGTGAGGACAGGGAAGCGGAAACCGACACTCGGGAGCTTCTGTGTTGTCCTGTTTGCTTTCAACCTCTGTGGAGAGATGGTCCTGCTGGTCTTACTCTGTAAGGTCTTACTTACGTGATCATTTATCCTTCTTTGCATTCTTTGTGGATTGAAAGCTGCGTGAAACGATCAATTAGTTCACATATGTTTATAGCATTGTTTGAGTTGTTCTATGAGTGCACTCATCTTTGTTACTGTTCATCGGGTTTTGGTTTGTATTCCATCAATATGCTTGAGATATGGTTTGCTATAGTATGCTACTTCTGCTTTCTTGCTCGCAAGTTTCAGAGGTTCTGTTAGAGAGTTATTGAAGGGATTGATGTCTGAGGGATTTTATTTCCCGATGCTAGATGTAGGAGGATGTGTGTCCAAGGCAGAGAATGTCTGTGAATTGGAGCATCTTGAATATTCTGAGTCTTCCTTGAGTTAGGAGATGGGCCTAAGGTGTTAGGAGGAGCTCCTTTCAAGAATGGAACTGGTATCTGGTTTGGGTATATGCAGGGATGCAATCAAAAGGTCGGGATTCTCTTGCAAGAGCTGCAGAAAGGGATTTTCCAACAAAGATGCGTACCTTGATCTCACCATCCTGGATGGGAGCAAGCTGTATGACGAAACTTCAACGACTGGCGCTGAGGTTTTTAGGTATGAAAGGTCTACTCCACACAGGAACTGATTGTTGCAGCAGGGGGAGTTAGAGCTCTCAACTTTAGTGCAAGATTTCCTTGTTTCTTTTCATTTTGCGTCTTGCATTTTTCCCCCCCCACCCTAGAATCTTGTCCCAAAAATAATAACCCCTGCGTAGATTTTTCAAATTGTGTATGACAATTGCCTCTTGCTGCGTAATAGAAAGCTCACACTCTTGACACCCCTTTTGGTAGCACAATGAAAACACAGACATTCTTCTCCATGTGACCATGTTCTAGGGTTCTCATTTGGCGGTTGGAGCTCATTAGGGGTATGAGAGCTCTGAACTTCTACTGTAATGTAAGATTTTCCTGTTTCTTTCCATTGGGCCCTTCGTAATTCTGACTCCCAGAATCTTGCCTTAAAAAATATTCCCCCCTGCTTAGGATTTCCAAATTGCCATTGAGATTCGCCTCTGACTATAGAACAGAATGCTCACACTTTGACACCACCTATGGACTTCTGTGAGCTCTGTGGTCTTTAGTCAATGCCTCTCTTTGTGACTATGTGATTAGGTTCTCATTTGGATGTTGGATCTTTGTCTTTCAGGAGCCCACTGGCGTCATTTGCGTATGAACGAGGGTGGCGAAATAGCTTCGGTGTTTTGGCGGATTTTCCAGGTCCTGATGCGGAGGTAATTGGTTTCAGTCTTCACGATTATTTATTCTGCGCTTGTGCCAATGTCTCTAACCTCAATATTTTGTTGTTCCACTTCTCAATTGCGGACTTGCAGCGTGTTCCCTCTTTCCTTGTGCATTTCAAAATTAGACTGTTTCAGAAGATGCTCTCAATCATGGCGCCTAAAAAGTTCCTGAAACAGTCTAATTTTACTGAAACCCTGTTTTCAACCTTTCTTGGCTAGATTTTCTGAGAGCATGCATTGATTGTTAATACATGTAGCTCAAGATGGCCCAAGAGTATTTCAAGCCAGTTGTAGGAGGTGTCCTCATTGATGTGAGCTGTGGAAGCGGCTTGTTCGCCAGACGTTTTGCTCAAACTGGAGACTATGCCGCTGTCATTGCGTCTGACTTTTCAGAGAATATGCTCCGTCAGACTGACCAGTTCATCAAGCAAGATGCATCTTTAGCAGCATCGTGAGTGACTTGATATTAGTCGCTGACTCCCTTCCTTGATTTTGTACTATTTTCCATTTCCGACTTTGTTTGGTTACATTTACTCTTGCGTGTATAATTGATCTCAGGAACATAGCCTTGGTGAGGGCAGATGTTGCCAGGCTACCGTTCGGAACTGGGTCCATTGACGCAGTGCATGCGGGAGCAGCTCTGCATTGTTGGCCGTCTCCAGCAGCTGGGGTATGAGAATTAAACGGCCTTCTTTTAGTACATGTCCTATTGCCATGGTATAGGTAGAGGGCAATATCTGCTTTGCTTTGAGCATGAATACATGTGTAGGAGTGTGCTTTTGCTAGATGTATAGAGCTGTGGAGTAGTCTTTGGGTATAAGAGCCAAATTTGTTGAGATAAATTTTTTATCTTTATATATTTATGTCTTGTGCAATTTCAAATTAAAAGGTTGTAGACCACTATAACTGACGACGCCATTTCCATTTAATGATCGGTGGCCATGGACGTTTAGTCAAGTCATGCTTAAACCTCTTGGTGATGAGCCGAAACCAACAGTATGAACAGATGAGCCGCTGACATTGGTAACGTGGGTCAGTCTTGGAGATGGGATCAGTTTCCTAACCGTTTTAGTGTCCTGTACGATATTTGGAAACAGAGGGGGATTTGACTTGCACAGCATCTGAGTTGGATGTGTAGATGGCCGAGATAAGTCGCATCTTGAAGCCAGGTGGAATCTTCGTGGGTACTACCGTAGTGAACCCTTTCCCAATTGTTGACTTCGGAAACAAAGACATCCGCAAGGTGCGTCAGATTCTCAGCTTTCTCATTATTTTGACGGATTAGTATGGTCGGGAAATTATAGAGAAACGCACGCCTTAAATAGTGTTTTCGATACTGTTTCAGGAACTTTTAGACTACATTAAGAAGAGTATCTTCCCTATGATTGATGAGGACGTCTCCCGATTGTCACAACGAGCATACAGAGAGCCTCCTCTTGATAAAGAGGGAAGCCTCCTTGTAGTCATTGTGCTATATGGAAACCCTATGATCACGGAAATGATAATGTCAAAGTCCTTGAAGCAACAAACTTTTAGTGATAAGCCCTGTTGTTGGTCATCACCAATTTTAGTACAGTAGAGAAATAGAGCGTCCACAAGTGGTGAATCAAAGTCCACCTCTCATTGAAGAAGTTTGCTCAGGAAAAGCTGCCTTAATAGTCAATAGTTGTCGCTTCTATGAACCATGTTCAAACAAATTATGTTGGAAGTTCCACAGAAGGTAGCAAAACATACTGATAGACAGCAGAAGAACCATGCGCTATAATTTTGAGTATGCTTGGAAAGTTACTATAATTGGAGATGAGCTTCCAAAGTGAAGTTTCTAATTTGAGTTAACACAAACCTTTTTGTGGACAGGCTTTCAAACGAGCACTCCTTGTAACTCCTCTTCGATATTGGGAAGAGTCAGAGCTGGAAGAGCTCTGTGGAAGCTGTGGTCTTGTACAATATACTGAAATCCGACGGGGCAGATTCATCATGATCTCGGCCAAAAGGAGCACAAACTGATGAAGTGTGGTTAAGGTTTGGTTTGGTTTGGAAGAGTGTTCTAATGTATTTAGTGATTCTTACAGGAGCTCTTTCTTGTAGTTTTGATCTGCTTATTGCTTTAACAATGTTGAATTTCATTGCTTTTGTAAATTTATTGTGTACATGATTTTGTTCCTGAATATCATTAACCCTGGAAGGACACTGAGGCCAAAAAGTGGTTGGTGGATGACTTCCAAGATTACTGTAGAAATGAAGAATGCACCTTTTGGTCAAAAAATCATATCATTTTTGGCAAAGTATCTAGTGATATGTTTTATCCTTTTAGGGTTAATTAGGTACCACCATACCTTGTGGTTAGAGTTGGCATTCCCTACCAAATAATTAATCAAAAGTTGGCAAATGTGATTTGGCAAATGCTTAAAAATAGGAATGCTTTTTATTTCCCATACATTTTTTTCCTTCCAAAAAATTATATTCCACAAATGCTTGCATCTCGTTTGAAGGCCTGTCCAATGCTTAAAGGACCACCAAAGTTAGAATGTTATGCAATAACAATTACGTTTATTTCAAAGTTGGATTCCATTTTTTATTTTTAACATACAAATATTTAAATACTAACCTTAAAAATTAAGTTTAAATGAACATATTTACAAAAGTGTTTTATATATTTCTAGCAAATCATAAATTAATAATATATATAATATAATAAATCTTCTAAAAAATGTTATAAAAAGTCAATTCAATATCAAGACAAATCAAACTTTGTAAGACTACTTTAATTAGAAAGAATATAAAAACAATCAAAGAATAGATATATGCAAAATCCAATGATGCTAGTACGTAAGTGCAAAGACGTGAATGTATGAGCCTTGAGTTTAGTTGTAGGTATGTACCTACACCCATTTGAAGGTGTTTATAACATGCGTACTTATAACATAGGTACACTATAACATGGAAAGAATCTATAATATAGGTACCTATAACATAGACACCTATAACTATAGAAGGCTTTTATAATATAGATTCCTAGGCTCATGGGCTCATAGATTCTATGCTCACATGTTTATACTCCCTCAATAATATCTAATATGTCTTCATAGTTTAATAGCCACCATGAAATCTACATCAATAAACACATTGGGAGAAAGAATTATGCTGATCATTTCAATTGGATTATTGGTGTGAATGAAATGAAGAGTCTTGTTTTTCAAACAATCAATCTGTTTGAAATGTGATTTTGAACTCAATTTTTACAGTATTCTAAAATAAATAGATTCAAAGAAGTAATTTAGAGTGTCTGATTAAACAATTTCACTCTTTAGGGCATTTTTCCATCTTGTACCTACTTCTACTTAACAAATTTTTTCAAGAATGAGAAAGCTATTTTCTTAATTTTTGTTTCCTCTACACTCTACAATCAATTTTCCACCAAAAAGATTTTTAACCTCAAAGTCTTGTAGTGCAATTTTCAATTAAGAGGAGTCAAAATCTTACTAATTTAGTATAGTAAGGAACAAAAAAATGTTATTTTTCCTTTTAAACGCTAATGTCTTGCAACCTTGCAATTTAATCCCTAATTGCCTAAGGCACCAAATTCTGGTGTTTCAAAAACTTTGAAGTTAAGGAAAATCCAACCAAATTGCTCTTTTAGTAGTTTATATTTTTGGAGAATTCTTTTTGAAGTCTAGTTTTAGGATCAAAAAGCTGATCTTAAAAATGAAGGATTATGATTTTTCTATTCAAGATTTTGTGCAAGAATACCCATTGCAATCTTGACTTCCCGTAGTGTTGAGGGCTCTTGGAAATGAACACTAGATCTTGGAGAAAAAATCACATTAGAAATTCATTTAAAAAAATTGTAGAATAGATTTTGAAAAACCGCAAATTGATTGGGATTGTGTATGCTAAGCTCTATAACCTCATATTTTTTTAGTGACCAACTTTTTAGAGTTGACATGCAAAAAGAGAATTGAAAAATTTTCATAGTTTTAACACCTTCATAATCAAACATTATAATCTTTCAATTTGTAAGTGATATTGTTATGTTTTCTTTTCCTATGTAATCTCTAACATATCTAGTTTGAATTTGTACGGTTACAATTCAAAAGAAATTGGTACAACTTACAAAAATGTTGACTTTTTGTTCAATTTAGAATAAATTTTGAGAAGCTCCAAACAGGCCTTGGGCATTCAGGGGTTAAAGTCTTGCAACCTTTAAGGCAATTTTTTAAAAATTTCTTCAACACTTTCTCATATCGGTCTAGTGCAAGATTCTATTGTTAGATATGCAAAATAAACAAAATTTTAAATCTTTTGCTCTTTCCAATAGAAATGGCATGGTTTTGGTGTGTTATGTGGTAAAACGATAGATTGGCTCTTGTAATCAATTTACATAGTGATAAAAATTTGATTTCAACAGATTGGCTCTTGTAACCAAAGTGATCTCTCCCAAAAATTAGACTCCTTCATATTGGTTAAAATGCTTGATGCCAAAACGAGCACAAATGGGCTTCCACCATGCCCACATTAACAAACTTCCTTTTGGTACATGTATTGAAACCTTCTGTTGTTCGCCAACTCAAGAACACATGAATTTCATAAAATTCAACAGCCTCCGTCGTGAAATTTCACATGTCTGAAAGCTTCTACAAATTTCACAAAACCTCAGGTTTCCTACAACGGCCTATCTAATCACCACTGTCAGAATCAGGGCAGGGGTGTAACTTACAACCCTCCTACACAAGTCACAAATTGATGCAACGGGCTCTGAGGACATCAAATCAGTTCATCCTCGGTTGTATCCAGCACTCGTCGACCGAAAGAATCGAAATGCATAAAAATCAGGTACCTAATCAATCCTAAAAAGTGTTAATCAAGTTCTCCAAGTTGTCAATGACTGTTGTAATTGCATGGGGCAGCACTAGTCTGGAATAATTCACTGTCTTAAGTATCATAAAAACGGTAGAAACAAGTTGGTTCTTGTGCCACTCTCATTGCTCACTGTCCTTGTGGGATTGGATGCGAGACCTCCAACGAACAGACTGTTAATGTACGCTCGGCCAGAAGCCGCCCGAGATCGTTCTTTCTCTCAGAGAAAGGATTTGGACTGAGATGAGAAACTGTTGTCGTCGTAGTCATGCGTGTTGTAATTGCTGCTGGCTTTGCTGGAGTTCGTCAACGGGGGCTCATCCCCAAAAGTGAGGTCAAGCTCGTACTGACCATGCGAGTACACCACCGGCTTCTCGGAGGGAACAGGAGGGAGGGGACTGTCGCCTGTCAAAATCTGGCGAACGTTCCGCATGCTGGGTCTGATTTGGCACAAAAGTTTTTGGCACATTCCACATCAATTATAGGTAAAACGAATTAGAACATGTCGAAAACATAGGTAATTTGAAAACTAGCAACCTAAAAATTTGGTATTTTTATAACCAAACATATGACACATCGTATCATTCTTGGAGGGCATTGAAAGAGCCAAATTGAGTTACGCGTTAAAAATTACCATTACCTGCAGTTGGGATCAGGGTGACAGCAAAGGAGCCCCAGTAGAAGAGTCCGCTCAATCTGCCGGTTTAGTGAATCGTCCCTAATTTTGGCGTCCACGATGCAAAGGATGTCATTGCCAGCGTGGGCTGTCCAGACACAATCCAGAAGCAACATCTGCAAATACGCAACTCACATAAGCGGGGTCATTAAAATGGACTAAACTAGCTTTTCATAAAATTCAAATGGGTGTTGTCCAATTCGAAATACTACCTTGAAATATTGATGTAGTTTGTAAAAGTTTAATGGCAGGCTCCAAAAGCTGGGTAGTTGATCCTTGTATTAACTAAAATTTTGTAATTTCCAGATTTTCAGACCACGTTCCCCCATTCAGATTTCTTGCAAAGTTACGTTTCTGGAATCCTCTAAAACTTCAATTTATGGTAAATTGGCGACATTTGCACAGCCAAAAATGTGACATATATCTTCACCAAGGTTTAGTTTCAGTCCACAAACTAGGACTGGTATAGATTTTGGGTTCAGGTTGACCACGCCAAAGTATTAATTGGTATATCGTCAATTTAACAAAATAGACGTTCTAAGCAAGCTGGTCTTCACTTTTGTAGGAGTAAAATGAAACATCTATCATGTGATATTGCATTAATTAAAATGTGCTGTAAGTCATTAAGAACAGAACAGGAGTTCGCTTGCCTGGGTTTCGCGGTCGACGTCTGTGGGTCGTCTCCCACAAATCATTTCCACAATAAGGATGCCAAACGCATAGACGTCCGTCTGCGTCGTGGCGCGTCCCGTGTGCGGCAGCTCGGGGGCCATGTAGCCCATGGTCCCCGCCAGCATCGTCGTGGGCGCCATTTGGTCGTGATCGATGAGCCTGGCCAAGCCGAAATCCGCCAGACAGGCATTGTAGTTGACATCGAGCAGGACGTTTCCAGGCTTCAAGTCGCGGTGCAGGATGCACTGTCCAATTTCCTCGTGCAAGTACGCCAACGCAGCTGCGACGCCCGTCAAGATGTTGAACCGAGTGCCCCAGGGGAGCACGGTATTGGGAGCCTGCATCACGAGTGAGTGAGAAACAACTTGAAAAAAACCCAGTATGTTTAACCTCAAAGAGCTCAAATCACCAGAAGTGACCATTTCCATACGTAGGAATCCAAATGAATCATCATTCATGAAGGTTCAGAAAATGTAGCAAAATATATAGAACAGAAAAAAGAAATCATACCGTATGTTCTCGATTAGTTACTACGATTAAATATGGATATGTTCATTGAGAATATGCTTGGATGTCATCAGGGTTTAGCAAGAAAAAATGCATGAAAAGCTTTGCGGACAAGAATGGATTCGTGTCACAGTTTGCGTTTAATACAAGAGATAAAGTCTGACTACTAAAATCCCCATTGTATACTGAAATGCAATTTTTGTATTCATAGATCACTGTATTGGTATGAAGTTGTATTTAACCATCATAATGTAGCCAAATACTACGTACAATACGCAAATGTACAAGCGGAATCCGTGACCTGAGACCATGTAAACATTAGAGGATCAAGTTAAAAAAAACAGGTGCAGTACTTGAGCAGAATCCCCGCTGACCTGCATTTCCTTGCGCAGTAGAGAATCTAGGCTTCCATTGGGGAGATACTCGTAGACGAGACACAGCATTCCCTTTTCATTGCACCACCCTTGCAACTGTACCAAGTTCCGGTGCCGGATTTGGTTGATGATGGACACATCGGCCTGAAACTCCTTTTCCGCCATCTCCCGTGACCGCTCGGCTTGAATCACCTTCACGGCCACCATAGCTCCAGAGTCTGGGAGAATGCCACGGTACACGGTTCCTGAACCTCCTTGACCTGCACAAGTAGGAGCAAGAGGAGCAGAAGATTAGAATGACAACAGTAGTATAAAATGCTCACGAGGAGCTACTAATGATCAACGTTCTAATACGGTACAACTACAATATTAATCTCTTGCGCAACCATAGTTCGTACAACATTCCAGTTTTGTTCTAAATGACTTTTCCTTCCTTCTAGTCATTTAGGTGTTTTCATTGTAGTGAAGTGCACATTACACTATCTTAGCATGGGTCACTGTATTTCAGACCCAATGTTCCAGATATTCTGGGGAAGTTACAATTCTTTATTACAAAAACTGATTTTGCTATCTTAGTCGGAGCACAAAGAGGTCAGCGACATTGACAATAGATCTACAAATAAATAAATGGTAGATGAGTAGAAGAATTAAATAATACCAAGAAGCTCCGTTTTATTGAAATTCTTGGTGGCTCTGCTGAGCTCCTTGTACGAGAATCGGCGAGGCCCGACCACAGCCACTCCACCAGGAATGGCCTCTTGGTCGAAGCCTCGGTTGGCTTTGGAGCTCCTCTGCACGCACAAGCATCCCAAGCCCAGTCCCAGAAGAAGAAGAAGCGCACCAGCTCCCCCTGCGGCCGCGACGTACACGACCAAGTTGTTGCTCTTGCTCGGGGAATTGCAGGACGTCAAGTTGCGCAAACAGTCCGATGACTCCGGTGATACTCCCAAATTGCCCCCTGGCGCATACACTGCGGGTCCTGCTTGGAAACAACGTTTTGAACACAATCAAAAAATTGAAGTAATTGGAAAGTAAACAAGTAGAATTTGAACGAGTCGAAAGAATCAGAAATTTGGAATTGAAAGCGGTGCACGTATCATGTGGGCCGGGTTCCATTACGGGATTTCCCACAGGAGAAATTCCGTATGGAAATCGGACAAATGCCCTTTGTTGCGCGTCTAAATTCCATTCCAAGAGTATCGTAGTGTATCCTACTCTATCATCACTAGACATTGATTATATATGGAATTCTTCAACAATTCCATAGATGGGCGTTTTGGATTTCCCCTTTGACCTTCCCTGTAAGAGTCTCACAATTCCCTCTGCGCCTTGAAATTGGGTAACCATCCTAGATCACCTGCTTAATGACAACTCTCCTTCGAAAAGAAAAGTTTAACAACTGAGCTTCCACACAATTGTAAGATTCACTTGGAATTTTCCCCACAGTTGCAAGAAACCCATATGATATACCATGTACTTGATAGGAAAATCTAGTAGTTTCTAAACGAACACGTCACATTCATGACTTTTACGTAAAGCTTGGAGGGGCATGTTGAACAAGCAGCTGTGGTACAAGACGAAAACAAGCAGCAATTCTACGAGAGCCTTTGTCTCTAAGCCAATAGCACACTGTTGAAGTAGCTTTCGTCAATTGCAAAGCCTCCTCCCTTTCTAATGTACGTTTTACCAATGTACATTCTAGCAGTTGTGGCACATTATCACAAAGGCTCGCTCTTCTCAATAGCAGGGTCCTCAAACTTCACCACCATCAGTGTCAATGTAGTACAACTTTGGCCAATGCAAGGCCGGAGCCAAAAATAACCAGTTGGAGTCATTGAGAAAACTCACCACCGGGAGAAGGACCTTTCGGAGACGGCGCGGGGCTCTTGACAGGAGAGTCCACACGCGGCACAACAGGCGGCACAGCAGGCGGTACAACAGGCGCACTCGCATCCTCAAAACTCGACGAAAACTCCCACGACCGCACCGTCACATTATGTGGTCGATAATACGCCGCGGCACTGCTGAATCCCACGAACATCTTATCATTCAAGTACGGGTACAGATCCACAGTCGTATTCAGATTCCCGATCGGTACCGCCCCCACATCCAGCAGCTCCACCACCAACCATCTCCTGTTTCCATCGTATTCCACATTCAGCGTATGCACCCCCCGATCTTCAATACACAGACTCACATTACTACCCAACGGATTCGCCATGTCGAAAACAGGCTTGGAGTTCATGGTAATAAGGTCCATGCCCAGGTGACAGGAGCTCACATCCTGAAAGGAGCCGAAGTCGCTGTACCCCGTGTCGACCTCGATGGCGAACACATGGTTGGTGAGGAAGTTGTCGTTCGTGTCGTTCATCAGACCGAGGTAGAGGCCGTAGTCGCCGATGGTGGTGTTGTCGGGGAACAGGCCGAATGCGAGTCCAGAGGTTTGGGCATAGGCGAAGTGGCTGGGGAGGGTGTCGATGGAGAACGTGAAGGAGGATTTGAAGGAAGCCAAGGTCTTTGTTGTTGGGTTGCGGAGCTGGATCATTTTAGGGTAGAGGACTCTTCCCGCGGTCAAGCCTTGCCATTCGTAGGCGTCGGCAGAGATGTTGGCCATGCGGAGGCGGCCATTGATGATGCGCGCGTCCGCCACGAGCGTCACGGAGTCGGCGTCGAATTTGGTGAATGTGAAGTTGGTGGACTGTTGGCAGGTGACCAAAGGTGGGAAGAGGAAGAGGAAGAAGATGCAGACGAATGGCGAAATGGCTACAGAGCCTGCTTCGGTACCTGTGCGTCTCGTTTGGGGATTTGAGCGCGGGATGATGGTGTGGTGACGATGTGCCATCGGCATTGCATTGCCAATTGCCGCTGCAGCTGCTCAGGCCGGGATCGTGTTACAGGTACCTAATCCAAACAAAATTTTATGTCTGTCAGCCAGTCAGTCAATCCCTGGTTAATATTCAATGTGTGATCAATATTCACAGCCTCCTGGTGACGAAGCAAGCTTACTTGCAGGGCTAATTTCTACTGTAGAGGACCAGGAGAAGGAAACTTAGTGTGCTAAAGGTTTTCAAATCTTGTGGGGCTGGTCCTGATACTTTGAAGACCTTCGCACAGGAAGCTTCCTGATTGGGCTTCAAGGTGGTCTAAGAGCTTCAGAAATTATAAATCGCACGGAGCAAAGGGTTGTGAGTAGCTCGGAATGGTCGTGCACGTCGTCCCTCTAATAAAAAAAATGATGAATAGAAGGACTCTCTGTGGGTTGATCTCATTGTGCTTTGGTTTATATAAATATTCTAGAGGAATCTGTATCCTTCCGTACCCTACAGACTGCCAGGCTGCATGGCACGCCCTCTATGCTACTCTTGACCTGTCTTTCAAAGCCATGAATTCCACATATAGCAAAAAGAACTAATTTAAAATGTTATACTCTCAAAATGGCCTAGAAACTACATTCTTGAAGTCTCAAGTCTCTTTAGTGCGAGCTACTTCATTCGAAACGATTATTTAATGCATGAATCATCTTACATCACCTATTCAGAATGTACTAACTTAATGTCAACACTCTTCCCACGTCAGTGATTCAATGACAGGCAGAGCGCCACCTTGGTTTGGAACCCACACTAAGTATACATAAATGAATAGTTTTATGCGTCTTCAGGATTTCACGGATCATGTCCCAGGATTCATGAACTTCGCTAGGCGCTTCCTCACTCAAGCTCACTAACAAGATGCAGACATTGCAAAATCCAGATTGAAGATCTCGGATGTTCACCACTGGTCACAGACACGCTGTACTCTGGGTCGTCCTCTCATCGAACGCTGGCATCTTCCAACCTGCATCCTGCATTCTCATTGAGCTTCAACGACGCTTGCAACCTGGGCACCTTCAGCAGATCTCACGCACTCCTCAAGAAGCATGCAGGCTGTGTACCATCACCGAGCTCACATTATGCAGACTCCGAAGCTTGGTGACAAAATAACGAGATCCAGCTCTACACAACCCCTGCACTAGATTAGATTTCCCACACACCAGCACGTACCACCAGACGGCACACATGAAGATTTTGAATGCGACAAGTCACTGGAACCCATGCACTCTGGCTCATGAGACGTGCTCCGATCTTTCACAAGCTTCATAAGCAAAAAAGACTGCAGCAAGTATTGGTGTGAGAGAAGGCTAGGAGGTACCACGGTAATCTTAAGAGGATACTTCGAGCTTGCGCGCGGCGGAGGCGAGTGTTGCGCTGTTGCCGCCACTGCAGTCCCCCACATGGAGGCGAAAGACGCTCCCAGGCAAATCGCAGTCTATTTTTGAGCTGCTAGAGAGGCCAATTCAGCTGGCAAGGTCAACTGTGGGAGTTTTTTTAGTGACTAAATGTTCGTTTTCATGTCATCAGAGTGTTTTGGCATTGGCAGGAATGCAGGATGGCTATGGCGCACTGGTCGCTAAGTAAGTTTTCGGCAGGATTTTAGCTGCCAATCCTGCCTCTGGATGCTGCTGTTTGCATTGCATGGGCTATAAATATTCCGTAACCAGCTCTGATTGTCTGCACGGCCGCTCGGGAAAACACTGAAATTTTTTGTTTTCCACGTATGATAAAATTTGCAGTCAGTTTGAATTCATATTTGCAATCAGAGGCCCCAAATTAGTCAGGAGCAGTGAACAAGGTAAATTAATCAAGCACAAAATAGGGGGCTTTTTTTTATTACTTGCACCCCGGAATGACTTGGATGGGGCCACTTCATCGTGACTATCTGTGACTCTGTGCACGACGGTGTTTCATCCACAAGCAAGATAGTTTGTTAGTAACCACACGATATTCATCCATGAGCAAGATAGTTTGTTCACAACCACACAATATTCATCCACAAAGGCAACAAATTACATGAGTTTTCATCCGGGGATGGAGGTGGTGACATCTTGTAATCCACTCACCACCTCCTATAGGCTTAAGGGTCACCTAGTCTATAACCTTTCAGAGCATGTCGACCAAAATGCCCTAGGCAATTTGTTGCTAGAAATTGACCTAGTCCAAAGACCATTGAATGAGGAGGCTATAGAAAATTTGAGGTTTTTTGTACCAATATTTCGCCAATTCCAAATTTGCCTAATCTTGCTACAATAAATTACACAATTCAAAGGGATGAAAATAATTTAAAATAGAAAAAATAGGCTTCCTCATCTTATAGTTGATCAGCACATCAGTGATATGTAAAATTTTTAAACATTCAAGTTGATGTCGGCTCCAACCTCTTGATCAATAGAAATAATCCTTCTATTTATAAGGAATTAGACTTGAGAGTAAAATCATTGGAAGTGTACTGGTACTAAAACTCATATAGGGTGACACAAGAATATTTCAATTTGGACATCGGACAACCAAAATACCCCTTTCAAAACCATGCAATTGCAAGGTATAAAAGACAAGTTGCCAAGTCAACAACATATTTTACAATATTTAGAAAATTTTAGAATATTTGACCACTTCAAATTATTCTAAGAGGTGGTGTTAACTTGGTCAATGTACTTTTTCACTTTGCAAATGGAAGTGTTTAGAAGTGTTTTGGTCATCTAGACATTCTTCTGTACATTCTTTGTGCATTTTTAGTGAACACTCCATGACAATATTTTCAACTTCTAATGTCTTGTGAATAAAAAGATTTTTTAACCATTTCAAGAATTTTGAGACGAGATGCTCTCAAACAAATATAATGTTCATCCAAACGTCAAATTGGCCTAGCAAAAAAAATAATTATTAAATGATCGGTAAAGAATTGTAAACACTAGAAGAAAACTGCGTTTAACTTGTCAAAAACTGCGTTTTACTTGTCAAATCTACATTGTATTTGACAAAAGTTGCGTTGTACTCAACACAAAGTGTGGGGTGGATTTTGTTGAGTTTTCCCTTCATAACACAAAATTCTGCGTTCCACCATTTCAACACAAAATTTGACAAGTAAAACGTAGAATTTTGTATTAGAATGCAAAATTCTACGTTATGAAGGGAGAATTCAACAATATCCACCTTACACTTTGTGTTGAGTACAACGCAGTTTTCTTCTAGTGAAATCAAAAATATTATACTACAAGATTATTAATAGGATATCATAAAATCACTTAATCCCTAAAATCCCAAGAATGTGGACTATTCTGTAATAAAACGGAGTTTAGCAAAATCAATTTGAAAACCATAAAGTCCATATTTTGTGAATTTCAAATATTTAATCTACATCTTTGCAATTGTGAAAAGTTCTAGAATATGCAAAAATTTAACTCCATTTTTTTCGAAATCACTAATTTCAAGATCACTAATTTTGAGTGGAAAGCTTTGAATCATTCCATTTTGGTCAATGAGTCAAAAGTTATGAGCAATTTTAGTTTGTGGGTAGTTATGGATTCTCTACTCTAAAATAAACTTTGAATTCCTTCATCTTATTCAATTTTCAATTTTTTGGGAAAAAAATAAAACCATAGGATGTAGATTGTTTATTACAACCTTATAACCATTAAGATTGGCATTTTTCAATTTTATAACTAAATTCTTAATAATTTTTTAATTTAAATCATTTACTATTTTTTTTTATTTACTATTTTTTTCCTATATGTTGTATAGTGGGGTACGATTCAAAATGGCGTTTCTGCATTTGCAGGAAAGGAAATTTCACATCTGCCCACTTTGGCAGCCTCCCGAGGGCTGAAAATTTGTTTTTTTACCATGATTTTTTTTTGGTGCGAAAACATCTTTATGTTAATAAGAGGGTTGCTATTATGTAAGCATAGAAGTGTGAGTCCATGAGCCTAGAATACTACACACCTATGTTATAGGTGTATATACTATAGAAACCATCTATGAGTATATGGTATATATATTACAAATATTCATATTATAGGTGTTTATGATTCATATACCTTCTATAGTGTATGGTATCTATATTATAGGTACCTATATTGTAGGTTCAATGCTCACAAGCTCGCATTCTTGGGCTCACATACTAGCACCGTTGATGTTAATAACATGTGTTCCAAATTTCAAGGTCAAAAGACTCACCAAAAAAAAGATATTCAAAGTCTACCAACAAGTGTAGTAGTGAGAAAATGTTCACTGCTGCCAACTTCAACACCCTCCCGAGGGCTGAAATATTTTTATTTTACCATGAAACTTTTGTCATGAGATCATCTCTATGTTGATCATATATGTGCCAAATTTCAAGGTCAAAAGATTCACATAAAAAAATATATTTGAAATCCACCAACATGTGTAGTTGTGAGAAACAATTTCACTACTACCAACTTTGTCACTATCCCAAGGGTTGAAAAATTGTGTATTTATCATGAAATTTTTATTATGAAATCATCTCTATATTAATAACATGAGTGCCAAATTTCAAGGTCAAAAGATTCACACAAAAAAAGATATACTAATTCTACCAACGTGTATAGCTATGAGAAAAATTTAACTACTACCAACTTTGACACTATCCTAGGGGCAGAAAAAAAAACATTTTTCCATGAAATTTTTGGCATGAGATCATCTCTATATTGGTTAAATGTATGACAAACTTCAAGATCAAAAGATTTACCAAAAAAAAGATATTCTAATTTTACCAACATGTGTAGTTGTGAGAATGACTTTTTACGTTTGTGTGAAACTTTATCCAAAAAATAACACTATCCCAAGGGCTGAAAAAATTGTTCTCACAACTACACATGTTGGTAAAATTAACATATATTTTTTTGTGTGAATCTTTTGACCTTGAAATTTGGCACTCATGTTATTAATATAGAGATGATTTCATAATAAAAATTTCATGGTAAATACACAATTTTTCAACCCTTGGGATAGTGACAAAGTTGGTAGTAGTGAAATTGTTTCTCACAACTACACATGTTGGTGGATTTCAAATATATTTTTTTATGTGAATCTTTTGACCTTGAAATTTGGCACATATATGATCAACATAGAGATGATCTCATGACAAAAGTTTCATGGTAAAATAAAAATATTTCAGCCCTCGGGAGGGTGTTGAAGTTGGCAGCAGTGAACATTTTCTCACTACTACACTTGTTGGTAGACTTTGAATATCTTTTTTTTGGTGAGTCTTTTGACCTTGAAATTTGGAACACATGTTATTAACATAATGATGTTTTTGCACCAAAAAAAATCATGGTAAAAAAGCAAATTTTCAGCCCTCGGGAGGCTGCCAAAGTGGGCAGATGTGAAATTTCCTTTCCTGCGAATGCAAATACGCCATTTTGAATGGTACCCCACTGTACAACTCCAAATGATGTGAAATTTTTTAAGCATGTAGACAACTTCTCTAGGAAAAAGAATCCAAAGAAGCACCACCACTTTCGACATTTTTTCATAGAAAAGTAAGCTCGTGAAGTGTAGCTGCCCTCTTTTTCGCAGAGCCAAAAAAATGATTTTAGTGAATTTGAATGCTTATATCTTGCAATCCACACTGTCAAAATTTCTGAAATTTTTACCACGTATTTTCAAGTCAACATACTACAAGATCCTATAGGTTACATGTGTCAAAAAAGTTTTTTTCAAAATTTTGATACTTGTACTAAAAATGGCATTTTTAAAGTGTTTTCGGTGAAAACATAGTCATGGAACTTTAGGATTTAAGTCATTAGAAAAGTGGGGCCTCTACAGGATCCCAGAGCTGCATCGACAGTCCAAATATTTAAAAAATTGTTTTTCATTTGGACTTTTTGGAGCACCAGTCCACAATCTGGCGGCCTTCTAGAGACTCCAAATTTTCTCCAATGTGTATAGATTGGAAGATATTAGCTCTAGGGTAATTGCAAGAAAGATTGGTTGTTTTTTGTACTGTTTGACTTAGTACTAGTTGTATTGTAACCTATTGGTAAATAAAATATTTAAAAATAAAATAAAATGAAGATAATTAGTACGGAGTATAACACTAGAAATAGCATATCACCAAAATTTGAGACCTAAAGAAAATGTAGGTCAAAAGTTATTCAAAAAATAGAATGACACAATTTTTAAAGGAAATAGATACTTTGATGTTTTAATTTGTAAAAAATAGGAAAAAGAATCTTCAAAAAAACAAAAAATTGTCAATTTGAGAGAACTTCATGATAAAGAGATTTTATTCATAGATTGATAATCTTGAACCCATCTTTAAAGTTTAGAAGTGCATGCACAAGAGAGCCCTATTGGCATGCATGTGGTGGACATAAAATAATGTTCTTTTAAGTGCCCTTTGGTAGGTACATGCCCACTTAGTGTGAGAATAGACTACAAAAATTTTAGCTCTAGATCATTAATATTAGGTACTTCCTAGCACTAAAAATCCCGAAACCGCAAAGTGTGACAAATTAGCTAAATTTAAATTTAAATATAAAATGATTTTTGAAAAGTATTAAAAAAAAATAAGGGATCTGATTGCTATTAAGTTAGACATCTCCAATAAAAATTTCAAGTTCATCAAGTTTATGATTCAAAAGTTATAGCGGATGACAAGTCCGTCACTTTAAATGTAATGCAAAATAGTATTGGTCTTTCTTGCAATCACCCTATAGAAGGTGAAAAAAAAGTTTTTATGGACCCTACCAAAGAATCTCAATTGACTTTTATTACCATTTGTAGAAAAAAATTGCACTATGGATTTTGAATTAAAAAATGTAGAGTATCAAAGATCATGTTAGGCATATCCCTACTAATTTTTATAGGTAACAAAGATGTGAAACTGACACCTTCAATAAACCCGTCAATAAAATCTTCTAATTCCAAAATGTGCCTAGAATTCACAATACATTGTTCTTTTTTGCAAATTTTTTTCCACCACATAATTTTTCAAAACAGGAATTCTAATTTTAAAAGCATAAAAGAAATAAAACAAAATTAAATTCAAATCCTCTAATTTCTATAGAAATTAGAAGACTAATTCAAAGACCTAGGTGCTTAAGACATTGTGCATCATTGAATAAAGGGTTCCATTAGGTTTCCTTTTGTTCACATCACATTTACTTTCGGTTCTTGATTAGAGTTTCCCTCTTAGAGGATGTCTCAAATCCTTAAAACAAACTTGGAGGCTTCATATGTTCTTTATTTTTTGAATTAGGAGGCTTATTCTATACCATTAGAAGTGCAATTCAAAGTTCTTTTCAATGATATTTTTATGCTAGATTTTGAAAAAACATTGCTCTTGCAATCAGAAGTCAAAGTTTCTATATCAATATTGTATCAAGGCTTCACATTCTTGGAAAATGTCTTCACCCTCTACCCTCCTCTTCAACTACCCCTTGCCCCTTTTGTTGCCCCTTTTGGAAGATAAGGAATGTTCCTATGCTCATCATGTTCCCATGAGTTCTCTTTTGCAAAAAAATGCTCTAAGTTTTAAATCATAGGTTCAATTTGCATGAACATTATATGCAAGGAAAGCTCTCAAAATTCCACATCTCCAATAAAAGTTTTAAGAAAATGGTGGAAATTGAGACAATAGGAGGCTATCCAAATCCATTTTGTCCCACAGAGGGAGACCATTGGAGTTAAGGGTTAACTTTGGAAGGACGTGGACCTATAACCATAGTAGTTAGCTAAAATGATTCACATTTTTGGATGAGTAGGGGTATTCTTCACCTCCAAATTTTTGTAGAAAGTCGTTTTCAAAACATTTTTAGTCCTTGCATTGGCGTCATTATTCATTACAAGGTTAAAATAGAAAATGAATATCCAAATTTAAATCTTTTTACACATTTTTTTGACATATATGAAAGAAAATCCATTGGAATAAAAATAAACTTGATTTGGACTTGGACAACCAAAATAAATTGCATTATAAGAAATCTCAAAGCCAAAAAAATTATACAAGCCGCAACAAATCATGTCTAAAGGGGCCTTTAATGTAACCTTTGTAGCAAAATGATACCAATTATATCTTCAAATTGGGCCTTAGATTTAAATTCAATTTGTGCTCCAATGTGGCAATTGCTTTATTCCAAATAGTGGTAGCTTAATAATTTCTATCCATTGCCCCCAACAACTAGATGAACTTTGGAAAACCTTCAATAATCATCGGCAAATGCAAAATTTTCTTAATCATGTCAATCGCACTACTCTATGAAGGCAAGATTCTTTTATCATTTGCTACTTTTTATAAAGGTCACAAATTCAATGATTCCAATCCTGAATTCAACTTGCAAAAAAAGACTATAAAGTGCCTCTATCCAAAATGTTCTTGTGACACAAACGCTACAAAGGCAATGATTGCAAGGATTGTAACGTGGCCCTATCAATACCAAGTGCCAAGTTTAGGTGCCAAAATCTAACTGAAAATGACCTTCAAAAACATTATGCAGATGGTGTGGTAAATTTTGTTTGTTCCATTTGAATTACAAAAAAGAGTTGATCAATTTTAGTGACTCAAAGATGCAAGATTGAGATCAATCTTTATTTAATTGGCAACATATCACAAAGTAGCAAATTATATTTTTAGAAATGTTATATTTTGACTAAATTTTTTTTTTATTGCAATAAATTTCATCCATTTGACCATTTTTTTATCCATTTTGAGTGATTTATCATCAAATTCACTATCTTTCATCTAGTTTGATTTGAACTTCAAAAACATGTCATTCATTACCACACATTGATTAGATACTATGCAATCATAGAGGTTTGGAGTTGCAAAGGTATTACCTAGATCCTAGCCAAAACCTTAATTTTGGAAAAATACCACTCAACGCTATTATATTGCATGCAATCATTCATTTCCATTCCAAAACAAACTCAATATGATTTTGGATTTAAATAATAAATGAAAGGTGACATTTCATATTGTATGCAATAATTCTATTGTTTGCTTGGTGTTCAAAGACTTTTGATGGAATTAAAGGTATAGAACCTCACTAACAATCTAAAGTAATTTACAAGGTGCAATTTGATTAGTTATTACATTCAAGCATTTCTTTAATAGAATTTTGGAGAAATATGACATATTTAAGAATTAATCAAAACTAAGTGTGGTGTTGCTAAAATATTGCATTTAGATTATGCCTAGAACCTTAAAATAAGTGAATAAAATTCTAACTTACATAATCTTTGTTAGACCTTTAAAGGATCAATTCCATTGCCTATGGTTAGGCATCATTTTTGAGTTCATTTAGTCTTTTGAAGTAATTAGAATCAAGAGGTTTCTAAAAAATGATTAGCTTTGGGGGAATATAATTCTAATTTCTATTGGTGTCTAGGAGCAAATGTCATATCATCTAAACTAACAATATTCAAATTCAGACACCAAAAATATACAAATCATAAATTAGTTTATTAATTTATTAGTTTATTAGTTTTTAAAATTTAAAATTTATAGATAATAGTTTTTTATGTGCGAAATTTTTTTATTTGTTCCATTTGAATTAGTAATAAGAAAATTATAGAGCATCTTATTTTAATGATAATAAAAAAATCCTAATAAAATAGTATATTACATTTGTTTTTAATTCAATTTTCACAATCCCCTCAAAGAAATTTCATAGGGCTAATTTTTCTAACTATAATGATGCCATTGTTAGGATTAGTGTGTTTCAATTCCACCCTATGGACTATTGACAATTTAATTTTTCTTTCTAGCTTGTACCTATTTTTACTTAATATTTTTAAAGAACAAAAATCAAATCTTTTCTTCTACATTTTTATTCAAAATTTCAAATCAATTCTTCAACATAAATTTTTTTAATTCAAAATTTGAATAGCAAAAACAACAAGTAGGGAGGATTTAAAGTCTTATAACCTAATAAAACAAGGTACATAAGAAAAATATTTTCTCCACTTTAAACAAAATATCTTGCAATCTAAAAAATCAAAGGTTTTTGAAATTTCTTCCACAAAATCTCATACTAGTCCATTTCAAGATCCTCCAATTAAGTATGCAACAAAAATAATACTATGAATTTTTTTGCTCATAGTACTAGAAAATGGTGGTTTTGAATTTTATTTTAACTCAAAAAACAACCAAGGGATTTCAGTGATTTATTGAAAAAAATTCACAAGGTAAAAAAAAAACAATGAAGAATATTGCAATAATTTCTCAAGTCATTTTTTGATTATTTACTTCAAAAGCAACCTAAGCAATGACTTTAAAGTCAATAATTACAATTAAGCTATATTTTGACTTAAAATGATTTGGAAATAAACTTGACATCCTTCTTACATGAAGATTTTTTTCCTATACATGTTGAATTTTCAAGAATTTTGGTGGAATAATCACATTATTGCTATTTTTAAGAGCATGATGCATAAATAAAATTATTTCAGATGAGAAGCATACAACATTGTATAACTTGGATATGTGATAATATCCAGGAAATTGCACAAATTGCATCTTCTGGGTGCATAGGTATAGTATAGCGACAAAAGTGTTGTTTCTTTGTGAAAAGTAGGCATGAAAAATTGAAGGGGTACTCATGTCATTTTGCCATTGGTTGAGAAAATGAGGCAGGTGCTTGTGAAATACCCAACCCAACCCAACACACATTTGTACTTTTTTTAAAGTTATTTGGACTGCAATTGATATGGGATTTAGACTACTGTATGTATTTCGTATAAATCTATATAATGCATATTTGTATTTTGTATGGATACATACATATTCCATATGTTTTCATATGTTTTTGTATGTATTACGTATATATTCCACGTATCATATGTCTTCCATATTCCGTATTTTAGAGCGCCAAACCCCAATCTTCTCGATAACCAAGATTGTCTTTCACGACAGCAATCAATGGCGATCGTTTCCTTTTTAATCCCTAAAGGACCAAAGCCTTTTTTCTGCAAAAAAAAACACTCAAAATTGCCATTTCTATAGCAAAAAGTTAAAAAAATTGAAAATTGTTTTTTTTTCACATCTAATTGTAAAATCTTACACCTAATTGGTATGAAAATGTGTGGAAAAATTTTCAGAATTTTTGACCGCACAGATTGCAAGATATCTGTATTTAAAGTGAAAAAAACAAGTTTTTCAGCACATTGCGGGACTAGATTTTTTGACTTTGAACATTTTTAACTTAAAATTTTTGCACTCAAAAGTTTTGAGCTTTAAATCTTTATGGTGGAGAATTGAGTTGAGAGTCTAGGAAAAAAAATTCAAAAAAACTTAATTATCATTCTTAAAAAAAATTGTTAAATAGAAGTAGGTACAAGATAGAAGGAAAATCTAAAACATTCATTTATTTTGGATGGAATTAAAATGCACTAATTCCAATGGTGAAATTGTTCTAGAAAGTAAATTAAACCATTACAAAAAAAAAATTTGAAAAATTTGAAAAATTTGAAAAATTGCATTTAGAATTGAACCCTACAAGTTATTTTTTTCAAGAAGATGCTCTAACTGCCCCAAAAACAAGAATGTTCATAACTTTCTCATAACATATCCAATTGAAATGAATCAAATCATTTTAGATAGACAAAAATATAATTTATGAGAATTTTTTTTTTTTAAATCAAATTTTTGCAAATCTTTTTTTGCTACCTGGGCTTCCCCCCGTCCCTTGTTTTGAGCTTATTTGGTCATAACCTGTTGTTCGTGGGCACCGATAGTGAAAAAAATTATATTCCCACGAAGCTAATCAGCTTTTTTAATTTCAAAAAAAGTTTAAAAAAATCAGAAGAAAATTTCAGCCTGTAGGTACCGCATTTGCCCCCGAAAGAGACAATGGTCCTTTAGGGGTTAAATTGGAAATCAACGGCATTGGAGAGGCGGGGAGGATTTTTTCTAAATCAACATCAAAGGCTATGGATTTTTTCAAATCAGGGGGATTGCAAGAACAAGACCTGTTTGCATCTTTTGGGTGCATAGTGTAACTTGGATTCATACAAATTTATATTAGACTAATATGAAAATTTGTAGAAATTCTTTTAGACCATTTGACCACATAGATTGTAAGATTATAATGTTTCAAGTTAGAAGAAAGAAATTTTAGGCCCTAACCAACGAGGTCAGCATAGTTTGACTCTACTTTATGAAGAAAGATCAAGAGAAGGAGGCACTATCTAACTTTGAAAGTTTAGACCATTGGGTATATATTTACTAGTTACTTGCATGCCAATTTAAAAAAATAATGGAGGTGTCTAACAAACACAAAAAATCTTGTAGTGAGAAGATGTCAAAAAAAAAGCAACTACATGAGCAAGATTTCAATTTTTGGGAGAGAACGCAAGGCCGCTTTATACAACGGTGGAAAAGTGCACTAATCGGTCAAGAAGGGTGTTTTTAAAAAAAAAATTTAAACAAACAGACCAATTCCATTGATAAGCAGAACAAGAACATCTAACCAGAGGCAATCCCTGGCGGAATTAGTCAAGAAGTTTTGGCCAAGACATGGTTATTGAGGCAACCGGTGGGATGTTGGACAAGATGGAAAGACAATAAAATAATGCCTCAAGAAGTCTTGACCAATTGTAGTGTAAACACCAACTAGAGAAGTCTTCCGAACAACTTCACAAATTGAAGTTTATTGGTGAACTTCATCAACAAGAGAGTTTCTGCTGGCTCCAATAGGAACCATAAACCCTAATGGTCCCCATGGACATATTTTGTATGTTCACTTTAGGTTGTAGCAAATTTTGAAAGTTGTAACTTTTGCATTTGGTGTCCAAATTCAATAAAATTGTTGAAAAAAATTCATCTGTTTATTTAGTTTGTGTGCTAAATTTTTTAGATCAATCCAACATATTGAATTTGTGGGAATCATTTAAGTACATGGGATTCAATTTTAGTACATTAGATAAAAATTGAATTTTGTTTTCATTGAAAACAATGAATTCAACAACTATGTTCCCTCACATAGCTTCACTAGCCATTCATTTTTTGTATTTAGAATTGAGAAAACAAGCTCTTTATATACATATGGGGTGGTAGGAGATAAGCAACCCATGTAGGATATGTAAATTAGAATTAGTAAGAGCTCAACCACTCATTGTTAAGTCAAAAGCATAAATTGTGTTTGAAGTAGAATTTTAAACCTAATTTAGGCATAGTAGAATAATTCTTTTTTTTAATCCTTAAATAAATAAAAATTGGAAATTCAAGTTAAAATTCATATCCAAAAATCCATTTGAGACTTCAAGTCTCTAATCAAAAGCTATAGACAAATTTCAAAGAGGGGTTGGAAGGGACATTTTCTTTGAGACATTTTCAAACATCCTCTTTGAATTTTGTATATAACTTTTTATTGGAGTCTCAAGATTGAAGACGCATTTTTGTTGATTTACCAATTTTTTTTAGTTCAAAGTTTTTTTAATGAGTTATTTTACTATTCCTAAATGAGGTCTAAAATTCTACTTCAAACATAATTCCTACATTTTGACAATGAGCGGTCAAGCTCTCATCTTCAAATTATCCTATAACCTTTGAGGATCCATGATGGACAATGAATTCCAATATAAAAATAACATATCCACCCTTCATTCCCACGAATGTCAATGAAATAATCTCATCATTGGGCCATCAAAAAATTTCTTTGATGATAGATGGTTAAATGACATTGGTATTTGATTCAAAAGATTGGAATTTTATCTTCATTTACATGTATAATAATACCATATTGTAGGTTCTGCAAAGTAGCAACTCTGCCACAATCATGACAGTTGAGTATAGCTAAGAGAGAGCAACATATGAAGGGGAGTCTATCCAATCAAATTTGTCACAAGAAATAATATTTTAATGAAGTTGGAGTTCTCACGAGGCAAGCTTCTTGTTCAGGGGCTTGAGGCCACCCAAGAAACTTGACATCCAGAGAACTCTTCTTACAAAATGTACTACCACATAGATAGCCATGTCATTTTTTCATCCATGTTTGAAGTTTTCCACCAAACAAGGACTTCTTGGATGTAGTGTAAATCCAATTTGGTGAAGAATGAAATTTGCTCCAATCACATTCCTCCCACAATTGCTCGATTTTCCTACAATTCTTGACCGGAGCACTTCTCTACTGAAGTATAAAGCGGACCTCATTTTTTGAAAGAATCATATTCCTAGCAATCAACACAAAGCTTTCCTTCCCTTAATCAAGTATATTTATTTTTTAATTTTTAAATCTCATTAATCTACACTAGAATTTGTGCTATTGGTTCTTAAGTTGTTCCAAAATTGTCATGTTTAGCTCATTGAGTGAAATTGGAAAAAAAAGTTTTTTTTCATTTTCAACCACACATCATTTGTCTATACTAGTATAAGAATGTATGGACAAAGTTCCATTCCATTTGGCTTCATAAATTAAAAGATACAAGGGTTCAAAGTTATTAAAAAAAACTTTACAATTTGCCTAATTGCTTGCCCTATCTATTAGCATATTGTCCAAATTGTCCCTAAACCTGTAAGCTCAATAACTATTGACTTGGGCATCCAATTGGAAAAAAATTAAAATTTTAAAAAATTTATAGAAATGTGCATATTTGGTAAGAATTTCACTTTCACCCACTCAAAATTGGCTTCATATAAACCTCTGTAACCCCTAAAGGACCGTTGTCCCTTCGGGAGACAAATGCGTTTTTGGGTAGGTACCTACGGGCTGAAATTTTCTCCTGATTTTTTGAAACTTTTTTTGAAGTTAGAAGAGCTGATTAGCTTTGTGGGAATATAATTTTTTTCACAATCGGTGCTTGGGTACAATAGTTATGACCAAATAAGCTGAAAACAGGGGACGGGGGGCAACCCGGGCAGCAAACAAAAGTTTGCAAATATTTGATTTTTTTTAAAATATTTTTTCTCATAGATTATATTTTTGTCTATCTAAAAATATTTGATTCATTTCATTTGGATATGTTATGAGAAAGTTATGGACATTCTTGTTTTTCGGGTAGTTAGAGCATCTTCTTGAAAAAAATAACTTGTAGGGTTCAATTCTAAATGCAAATTTTCAATTTTTTCAATTTTTTTTTTGGTCATGGTTAAGATTACTTGCTAGAACAATCTCACAATTGGAATTAATGCATTTTAATTCCATCTAAAATATATGAGTATTTTAGATTTTCCTTCTATTTTGTACCTATTTCTACTTAACAATTTTTTTAAGAATGAAAATTAAGTGTTTTTGAAATTTTTTTTCATGACTCTCAACTCAATTATCCACTATAAATATTTAAAGCTCAAAACTTTGTAGTGCAAAAATTTTAATTTAAAAATGTTTAAAGTCAAAAAAATCTAATCCCGCAATGTACTGAAAATTTTGTTTTTTTCATTTTAAATGCAGATATATTGCAATCTGTGCGGTCAAAATTTCTGAAATTTTTCCACACATTCTCATACTAGTTAGGTGTAAGATCCTATGGTTAGATGTGAATAAAAAACAATTTTCACTTTTTTTTACTTTTTGCTATAGAAATGGCAATTTTGAGTGTTTTTTGGCAAAAAAAAGGCCTTGGTCCTTTAGGGGTTAAGCTTTCAAAAAGCTTTATGGAAACTTACAAAACTTTAGAAGTTAATTGAACACCAAGAAATTGATGCTTTGGATTTTACAATCAAGTTTTACCAAATTGCACCCAACTCTTGGGTGTAGAGAACTAGAGATATTAGGAATTGACCAACAAGGAATCAAAGTTTCAAATTTATCATTCATCAACACCATTACTTGAAAGAACCTTTGCAACTCATATTAATAGATTAAAGACATTGTTAGAAAATCTTTATTAATTATTAAAATTTTAAAAATTATTACAATAAATTGTCCAAAAATTGTCCAAAATGTGAACTATTTGCTGCTAGAAATTGTTAAAATGAGTTGAAATCTAGAAATTTTATAGATAAATGCTTGAAATTTACATTTTAATCTAGAAATCAACTATCAATTCTTGAACTGATACCAAAGTGGCTAAGATTATGTCATTGTTTTAGCCCGTGTGAATACGTGCAATTTATTTTGAGAATTGAAATCAATATTACATCCTAATATGATTGACACAACATAGGTTTATATTTTCTAAATCTGAAATTTATCAAACATTCCTCCAGTTGAAAGGTGGTCTTGGAAAACCAAACTATAGTACAAGAGTATGGTTCCAGTGTCCCAAATGAGCCTCTAGAATCATATTCTCACATTGTTTTGTTGTTTTACAATGCTAATAAGTGCAATTTTGATATAAAGACACCATAGAAGCCTTAGCTAATCTATTTGATAGAATTAGAATAATAGATTCAAATTCTTGGATGCCATAGAAGCTAAGGCTTCTAACGCATTTCATCATTAGTAAAAATCTTCTATTACTAGTGACAAAATAATTGGTTATTAAATTGTCATGTAGTTCCAATTGGTTTATTCTTTTAGTGCATTTTTGCATTACATTACCAAATTTGATCTATTTTATATTCATCTTTAACTTAAAGATGAGGCGTTCAAATTTTGAACAACAAATGAACATAAACATGTCCCAAACTCATATATTCTTCATTTTTTTGTCCATCTAAGTAAATATTTGTAGATGTTTCTAGTAATTTTCTAACATGTATACAATATAGATTTTTTTTTTCAAATCTTTGCAAATGTATTTCACCACGTCATAAGGTAAACTTCTAGCGACGCAAAGCCTCTTTCCTTTCCGTCTAGACTAATGAACAGAAAGATCTAGCGGCTAGGAGAATATCAACCAAGTGAAATCAATAAATTACCATCTTAGTTTCAACATTTTAGGTTTTAGAAGAAACCTAGGAGTACAGGAAATGAACCCCTTTAGAAAAAGAAAAGAATTTTTTTATCCTTTCTCCATCAATAATAAGTAGATTTTAACTGTCCCACACAAGCTCCTGCCGGTTCCTAGCTAAGTAGCCCAAAGATATTGCAAGTTAGAATCGTTTTTGTATTCAAAATTCAACATTATATTAAAAAAAATAAAAAATATTCAGCAATTGTCTCACATAGCTTCAAAGTCATTTATTGAGAGTGTCTACAGATGAGAAGACAAGCGCTTCATACAAGTGTGGTGGTAGGAAGTAAAGCAATCCATGTAGGATATGCAAATTAGGATTAGTAGAAGCTCATTTACTCATAGTTAACCCCTAAAGGTCAAAGACTATGTTTTCACCAAAACCGCTCCAAAACTGCCATTTCTAATACAAGTACCAAACTTTAGAAAAAAAAACATTTTTGGACATATGTAACCACAAGATCTTATAGAGCACTGGTTTGAGAAGATGTGGAAAAATTTTCAAAATTTTCCACCGTGCGGATTGGAAGATATTAACGTTTGAATTGACAAAAACCCTTTTTTTTGTCCCTGCGAAAATCCGGGCAGCTGCACTTCACAAGGTCACATTTGTATGAAAAAATGCCCAAAATGGTGGTTACTCTTTAAATTCATTCTTCTAGGCAAGTTGGCTACATGCTTGAAAAATTTCAGATCATTTGGAATTGCACAACATATAGGAAAAAAATGCTAAGTAGAAAGAAGTAGAGAATGATTCAAAACACTAAATTTTTAAGAATTTATTTATGGAATTGAAAAATGCCAATCCCAACGGTTGTAATACTGTAATAAATAATCTACATCCAACGCTTTTATTTTTTTTCAAAAATATTGGAAATTGAGTTAAATAAAGGACTTCAAAGTTTATTTTAGAGTAGAGATTCCATAACTACCCTCAAACTAAAGATCCTCATAATTTTTTACTCATTAATCCAAATGGAATGATTTAAAGCTTTCTAGGTATATATAAATCTAAAGAACCAATTTCAAATTTTTATTTTAAAAAAAAATGATTTTTAAAGAATTTTTTTGAGTTGCCCAGGCTGCCCGTTGTACACGGAAAATTACATATCATATATTAACTTTTTAACCATGTAGTCAAAAGTTATGAAAATTGTTGGGCCTTAAAGCTACTCCTTGAGCACATCTTGTGTGAAAATTTCCAAAAAAATAAATAAAAACTCCACTTGTAATGAGCTGACCAAAATCGCTATGTTGTCAAAAAACGATGTTTGGACCTTTAGGGGTTAAGTCAAAAGCAAGAATTGTGTTAATAGTAGAATTTTAGACATCATTTAGGCATAGTAGAATAATTTTTTTCAAAAAACTTTGAGCTAGGTTAATATGGAAAATTAAGCTAACTTTCATCTCCAAAAATCCGTTTGAAATTTCAAGCTTCTAATAAAAAGTTATGGACAAAGTTCAAAGAGGGGTTGGAAGTGACATTTCTTTGAAATTTTCAAACATCCTCTTTGAATTTTGTCCGTAACTCTTTTTTGGAGGCTTTGAATTACAAATAGGGTTCTGTAGATGAAACTTAGCTTGATCTTTCAACTTTTATTAGTTCAAAGGGTTTTTGAAAAAGTTATTCTACTATACCCAAATGAAGTCTAATGTTTCTCTTTGAACACAATTCCTTTGTTTTTGACAATGAGCGGTCTAAATCTCATGGCTTCAAATTGTCATAATGGACAATGGATTTCATTATAAAAATGACCTCTCCTCTCTTCATCCTCACTAAGTGTCAATAAAATGAAGTAATTCCTTCATTTTGCCATAAGGTAAAACAACCCATTATGGACAAAATGGGGAATTTGCCCTCATATCATTGCTGAATTTTTTTAATTTTTTTTCCACATAAAGACAAGTGAGAAATGGCGAGAGCAATTAAAATTATATTTTTTCGATAAAGTATGAATTTGTTATGAATTTTTGAAGGTGCAGCCCATCGTGGCCTAAAAGAGTCTTTAGACTACCCCAAAACCAACAAAAACTATATCTATAACGGTCATCTTATTCACCTAAAGCAGTCACAATATTTTCTAACATGGAAGCCCTAAAACAATCACTTCCTATAATGAATTAGCACTAAAAAGTTGGAAGTTCCTATTGTGGTCACTAATTACTCCATTCCAATTAGCTAAGACATTGATTGTGGCGCAAATCTCTTTCACTGGAAGAAAACCATAATGAGGTGGAAGAAAACCATAATGGGGTCATTCGTAGGTGTCCACAATGGGTCTTCTGTCTATAATGGTCTGTTTTACTTTAGATGGTCAAATAGTAAATTGATAGTTGATTCAATAGATTGTTATTGGATTCTTTGGATTTTTGATGAACCATCTATACAATTATTTTGGGATTTATCTATATGGTCTCAAAATTAGCAAAAAAATTCGGCACTTACTTTTTAATTAATTTAAGCCGAAGCTGCTATCCAAATGCGCAAATTGCTTTGAATTGATGAATTGCCTTCAACTTAGTAATTGAACCAAGTTGTATTTTATTTTTTGGTTTTTAAACCAATTACTTTTGCAAACTTAAAGAAAATGACTGGAATGCCCTCCCAAAATTAGTTTTTTACCAAATTGAATGACTAATAAACTGAATGATCAGGGTGAACCTCCAAATGACATGTGAAACAACGGCTAAAAGCTGAGTCACCCATAAGCTCCCCATTCATAGTCTAGAGCAAGACATTAAATCCGTCCCACGAAGCGGGACCAGCAGGATAAATTTTGTATTTTCCAGGGTAAAAGTAAGAAAAAAGCCCCCTATTTTGTGCCGTCTTTCGGGTATGTTACAGACCTCTCCTAGCTAATTTGGGGTCTCTGAATGCAAATATTGATGAATTCTGAATTTGCAAATTTTTTCATATGTGGCAAATAAAAATTCCTTCTGGGGTAAATCCACCCTGCTGGTCCCACTTGACGGGTTTAACGTCCTGCCTGTCCAAACTCCAGACTCGAGAGCTACAGTAGGCAACAAAGTCTGAGCACTGTGCGACAATTGCTCCAGTGCACGTGACGGACTGACGACTTTTCTCTTGCCAGAATGATTCCGTCACATTACCCACGAGGACGAGACTTTCTCCGTCCGTCACAGTACACTCGTCGACGAATAAGCCAATCCCAGACGGACGTCCCCGCCCAACAGTCCCACTCTCGTCGTCGTCGTCGTCGTCGTCGTCCTCCTCCTCCTTCCTCCCCCAGTCCCCCTGCTCCTTTCTCCGCATGTCCGCATTCCCAGATGCAATCCACCGAATCCTCCTCTTGTTTTAGCAGCTGAGTTACGGCACTACGGCAGATGTACGAAGAGATCCCCCTCTTGCAATGGAATCCCGAGCTGACGACAGCACACTCCTGTTCAGATTGGGTGTCTTCTAGTCTAGCACAACCAAATACGCTCCCTGGCCCCGGCCTGCTTCTGGCCATCCGTCCCTCCTGTTGCAAGCACCGACCCGTCACTCGGTCTCTTCATCACTCTCGTCGTCATGAGTCGTCGCTGTCCTCCCTAGATTGCGGCCATACGCACCGAATTGAATCATCAGCACAGGAGGCTGTGAAATGCGGTTGCTAGTGGAGATCGGAGGTTTGAGCAGCGATGGAAAGCTGATCGGGATGAGAGGGACAGAGGCGTTTGGCATTCGATTTATTAGCAACAGCAGGGGGCGATCGAAAGATTGCGACGAGGAGCGATGTTTGCAAGGGGGTGGGGGAGTTTTGCGAAGATGAGGCATGGGACGGGCGTGCGGAAGCCGCGCTCTACTACCACGACGGGGATTTTGTTCACCATTCTCGCGGCGTTCATTATTCTTTCGTTCTTGTTCGCGCTCTACGCGTTGCGGCATCCCATTCTGCGACTCGAAGACGCCGCCAAATTTGGCACAGGTGACACCGCCACTCTGTTCTCACTCTTGGAGGAATCGTCGTTCTTCTTTTGTGCCCTAACGCATCCAATTCGGGGGCATTTAGCGCTTGTGTTCTGCGCAATTAGGTCTTCGGTATAGGGTCGATTCACTTACAATTTTAATTATTGTCGATTTAGCGGTACTGAAACTATTTGCAGATTTGGGTGACAGTATCAATTAAAATCTCATTAAATTGCCTTCAGAGTATTTGAAGAGCTTGTTAGATTCTAGAGATCTGGGAATCAACTCAGGTCAGTGCGATTTGGCTGCCTTTGTGTGCCCCGAAGTGGTGGCTGTTTTGCGCAAATTCTAGGAAGTGCCTGCCATTGGTGATTTGGGTGCAATTTAAGTGAGCAACCAATTGAAATCTTGTTCTTTGCAATTAGGTTTTCGCTAAAGGGTCAATTTACTTATCATCATTTAGAGTTGTTCTGACTGGAGCTCTGGTGCCGTACAGACGCTCCAGATTCATGAGTGGCAGTGGTGCGTTGCATCATTGTCCACCTGTACGAAGATGGATCATTTCTAGCTACCTGATTGGAACCCCTCGTGCTTTCCACTGGAAGGTGAAAAATGTAGTACAAACGGTAGTTCATATAGCTTAGGTGAACAAACCATTTGCAAATATTCCTAATCTTTCTAAACCGTTTTAACCGCCTGTGCTAATCATCAGTGCTAATCATGTTTTGTACAACCTAGAGATTTTTTCCCTTGTTGTAGGTCTTTCTGTGACGCCTGCCCATGGAACTTCCCTCTCCCATGATGAGGGAGGATCTAATTAGAGTGATTACTGATACTTTATTATTGGGTCCCTATTTTCAGTAGAAGCAATGGGACTCACCTAGAATTGAATACTGTTATGCAGTTCCTTTTTGTTTCCTACTTGCGGTAGATTGTGGAGGGCACTGATTAGGATGAATAGATTACCTGCTAGGCCCGAACTCATGACTAGCTGCGATTCTAGATTGTGCATCTTCTCTAGCACTTGGCTGCGTACCAGAGTTTGTACATATGTAGGAGAAGATGATAGATACCGGTACTCATCTTGATAGATAGATAGTATTGGTACTCATCTTGATATTAGTGTTTGCTCGAATCACTTTGATTCCACAATACCAGTATTTTGTGATCTCTTCAAGAAGAAGTGATACCCGCACAACTCTGCGTCTGGAATAGACCTCAGCTTCACAATTGAGCAGCGTATTGAACGTATGTCAAATGTACACTGTTTGGGGGAAGGGGTCTTGCTTGCCCTTGGGATTGATTATTGTTACAGTGAGCAATATCCATTGCAATATGGAAACATCTGTGCCAAGGTTGATTAGTTCTGTAACAGAGATTTTCAAATCTTGCATAATCTTGGGAGAGGCGATTGCTGTTCTTACACTGTGTTCAATGTCACAATGACGCAGAGCCGGAGATTTTAAAAGTAGGTGATCCCACACTGGGCGGATTGCTTCTCCCACCCGACGATTACGCCCCTGCACAACAATGCGTGAGCCGATCAGAAGAGCATCTGATCCGAAACCCTAGTCCTTACCTCCCCTCCTCCCACTTGATCAGCAAGCTTCGCAAGTACGAGGACCGTCACCGGAGATGCGCGCCGAAAGCTGCCCGAATCAGCCAAAACGGCAACAACTCCAGGGAAGACCTCGGCGACTGCCAGTTCGTCATCTGGATCGCCAACAGCGGCCTCGGCAACCGCATGATCACCATCATCTCCGCCTTCGTATACGCGCTTCTCACGGACCGTGTGCTATTACTTGACCACTCCGGCACGGATTTCAACGGGCTCTACTGCGAGCCGTTCCCCGGAACCTCATGGCTGTTGCCGGAGAATTACGACTACAATTGGATCAACGACATGACGTGGGAGAATAAGCACAAGCTGGGATCGTACCTGAACTCCTCCACCGGGACAACCCGAACCCTAACCATCCCGAACCCTATTCCGAATAATTACATCTTTGTGAACTTGATGCATGATTACGATGAGTTCGACAAGCGATTCTTTTGTAATAAGGTGCAGAAGCAGCTGCGGAGAGTGCCGCTGCTGTATTGGCGGTCGAATAACTACGCCGTGCCGGGTTTGCATTTCGATCCGGAGTTTCATCGGGAACTGGATCTCATGTTTCCGCAGAGAGACACAGTGTTTCATCATATGATTCGGTACCTTTTTAGGCCGTCGAATCTCATGTGGGGATCCATTCTGCGGTTCCGGCAAGCGTATGTCTCTGGGGTGCATCGGCAGGTGGGGCTTCAGGTTCGCATTCTGGAGTCCACGGTTACAGCTGATGTGGTTGCGGATCAGGTGCGCATTCGTCTGCTTCCTTGGTCAGGGTTAAGGCCTTAGGGTTTAGGGTTTAGGTAACTGCACCTAATCGCAATTGTTGATCACAGTTCTTATAATTAGAATGGCTTCACTTTTGATGGTCTTTGTTAGCTATTGAAAGACAATGTCATCACAATTTATCATGTAATATTTGGATACTATAGGCTTGTCAGAGAGCTTGACTCTAACTGCCAAGCTTTCCTCTTTCTTTTGTTTTGAGGTCAGTACGATTTTGAGCCCTGGATCCTCATCAGAAATACTGGCCTTCGAAATAGAGTTTTGAGTTTTATTTCAAAAGTGTTTTCTCTTACGGAATGCAAGTCTTGCACTTCGTCAACCCCAGACTCTATTGTTCAGATAGTGTGCATCCTCATAATCATTTTCTAAATTACTGGGTATCACACTAGTCAGTTTCATGAAGTTCATTGAGCAGGGAGTTTCATATTTCATTTGAGAAGAATACTGAGAAGAATACTTGAAGTGAAACCCTAATTCTTCACAATGATTTCTGTCTTCGCAGCTCCTAGAATGCGTCTTGGCAAAGAAAGTGCTTCCCAACCAAACCGCCACTCCCGAGGACACCCTGTTCAGCCCCAAACGCGGCACAACGGCTGTAATTGTAACCTCCCTGGATGCAACTTACTACGACAAATTCCGCAGCTTCTACTCGGAGCTTCCAGCCGAGGGCGAAGATTACATCGCCGTCCACGCCCCAAGCAAGGAGCTGTACCAGCAGTATGGCTTCGACCACGACAAGACGGCATGGATAGATATGTACCTCCTCTCTCTGAGTGACTCTCTGGTCACCAGTCCCTGGTCTACATTTGGTTATGTTGCCCACGGACTGGCAGGGAGCATCCCTTGGATCCTCACCAAGACGCCGAGTGCCGAGACGGCTCTGGAAACTTTCCAAGCGCAGGGGCATTGCAATCGAGGAGTTTCGCTTGAGCCTTGTTTTCATGCGCCTCCGGCATTGGACTGTGAGGGACGTGGAAGTGGACGTGACCCCAAGACTATCCTCACTTTTATCAAGCCTTGTGAAGATGTTGTAGGAGGTGTGAAGATCATGCCCAGCTTTGCCAATGACAGAACTACAGGAGCAGTGTCTTGAGAGGAAACCGGAAACCTACAGTGCCTGCACTTCAGGTAGGGAACTCACTCCTTTGGCTTCCAGATGTTTCGAGTGGTTTTCGTTTTTAGAGTGGGATGTTTTGTGTGAGGATTATTGAGAGGATTTATTTAATGCACTAAAATATGTAGTACTTGGATAGTGGGACACATGATGAACAGACTCTCAATTTAGGTCAACCTCAAAATTAGGTTGGAGTCATGTCTATTACTTGGTGACAGTGTGAATGAGTTATGGACTAGGTCACAGGAAAGTTGCGATTCGTTATGAGAACTAACACGAAGTGTTTCTTTTAGTGTCCACGAAAAGCAGGTGCGAAGCAGCTCACTTTTTTGAGAAGATTCCAACATTTGTTGTGGCATACTAAATTAGAGAATATTTTAAAGCTTTGTTTATACAAAGTACTATTTTGTGTTTCTCACAAATCATGTGTTCCTTGCACTTGCCTTATAATAGGTGACTTCTCAACACTCAAGCTAGTTTCGGCAGCAAACGCTTTTGGCATTCGGGTGCATGATGGAAATGCGTATTGGAAATGGATGGAAGGCGGACTAGAAGATCTAGGAAAGGTTTATCATGTCAAGAGTCCACGCCATTAGCCAGCACTTGTGAGATACACTGTAAACTCAAAAATTCTAATCCCTGCAGAGGATCTCATGGTTTCAAATGTTGAACCATGAAAGGCTGAACCAGATCAGCATGAGGTTTGATATGCTTTGTGCACTTCACTGATCTGGCCTTGCGCATATATTAGTAGACCATTCTTGCATACCTTGAAATGGGAGAATATTGCATTCTTCACCTTGGATGTGAATAAGAGATCATTCCTCATTTTTATCTGTGAAATGCCTTGTAGTAATTTATGGTCAACTCTCTCTTTCATGAAATGCCTGGATGAATTTCATCCACATTTGAAGGGTTAGCTACATCATTGAGTTGAATTCAAGTTATATTGTCATTGTGCATGAGCATTTGATTCTATAACATTTTATGTAATACTCATTTGGCATTTTTTTTTAAATGTTGAACCTATAAATTGGCCTTCAAAATGGTTTCTTTTGCATTTTTTCATTTACTTATAAAATGAAGTTTATGTAAAGTTTACTTTCTAATTTATTGTGACCAGATGAAAAACTTCTCGATATATATTATTATACTTATTAGCATTTCAAAGTTTGGAGGATAATGTTAGACTAGTTGATTATATTTTGTAATCTATATGAATTTTTATAATCTTTTCTTCAAAAAAACTCAAATGGTTGCTAAACAATTTTGAAAAAATTATGGCCAATGGTGAATACATGGCTTTATTTATTAAATTATTGTGGTCAAATAAAGCATTAAAATTGGAGTTCATTGAAGTTTTGATTGCATGGATACAAATCTGCCCACGTGGCCACACATCAATCTTGTAATATTTGTCTTCTTAGGGAAACCTTAAAAAATATAAAATTTTGGAGTTTGTTATTTTGCAATATATTAGAAGTATTATCACAAGCATTTGAAGGATCTTATTTCTATATTCTTAAAGAATCCTATAAAGTAATTTCCTAAAGATATCTCAATAAACTAACATTAGATGAAAAAATTGTCCCTTGGCAAGTCCATTCATTGTGCATAGAGGTTCTTTAACCCCTAAAGTTCCGAGGCCTATTTTCTGCCAAAAAACACTCAAAACTGCCATTTCTATAGCAAAGAGTAAAAATAAAATTGAATTGTTTTTTTTTCACATCCAACCGTAGGATCTTACACCTAATTGGTATGAGAATGTGTGGAAAAAATTTCAGAATTTTTGACCGCACAGATTGCAAGATATCTGCGTTTAAAGTGGAAAAAACAAGTTTTTCAGCACATTGCGGGACCAGATTTTTTGACTTTAAACATTTTTAACTTAAAATTTTTGCACTACAGCGTTTTGAGCTTTAAATCTTTATAGTGGAGAATTGAGTTGAGAGTCTAGGAAAAAAAAAAAATTCAAAAAAACTTAATTATCATTCTTAAAAAAATTGTTAAGTAGAAGTAGGTACAAGATAGAAGGAAAATCTAAAATATTCATATACTTTAGATGGAATTAAAATGCACTAATCCCAATGGTGAGATTGTTCTAGCAAGTAAACTAAACCATTCCAAAAAAAAAAATTGAAAAATTACAAAAATTGCATTCCGAAATGCATCCTACAAGTTATTTTTTTCAAGAAGATGCTCTAACTGCCCGAAAAACAAGAATGTCCATAACTTCCTCATAACGAATCCAAATGAGATGAATGAAAGCTTTCCAGATAGACAAAAATATAATCTATGAGAAAAAAAATATTAAAAAAAAAATTCAAAATTTTGCAAAATTTTTTTGTTGCCCCCCGTCCCCACGCATTCCAAGAAATGGCATAATTTCTCGCTCAAAGGTCCGATTTCAAATTTTTTTTTCTGCCACATACCTCTCTCAATTTTTCATGTTCACAAAAAGTTTCAAAAAATTAGGAGAAAATTTCAGCCCGTAGGTACCTGCCCCAAGTCCCATTTGTCCCCCGAATGGACAATGGTCCTTTAGGGGTTAACCCCTAACTGCCCAAGGCACCAGAATCTGGTGTTTGCAAAACTTCCAGGTTAAATAAAGCCTAACCAAATTGCTATTTTTAGTAGTTTATATTTTTAGAAAGTTCTTCTTGAAGTCTAGTTTTAGCATCGCAAATCCGATCTTGAAAATAAATGATAGTGATTTTTCTATTCACGATTTTGTGCAAGGGTACCTAGTGCAATCTTAACTTCCCGTAGTGTTGAGAGCTCTTAGAAATGAGCCTCAAATACACTAGATCTTGGTGAAAAAATCACATTCAAAATTCATTTAAAAAAATTCTAGAGTAGATTTTAAGAAACCATAAATTGATTGGGGTTATACATGTTAGGCCCTTTAACCTCATATTTTTTTGGTCACCAACTTTTTAGATTTGACTTGTGTAAAGAAGATTGAAAGATTTTTGCAATTTTAGCACCCTAATGGTCAAACGTTATAATCTTTCACTTTATAAGTGATATTGTTGTGTTTTCTTTTCCTACAAGATCTCTAACATGTCTAGTTTGAATTTGTATGGTTACAATTCAAAAAAAATTGATACAACTTATCAAAATGTTGTCATTTTGTTCAATTTAGAGCAAATTCCAGGAAGCTCAAAACAGGCCTTGGGCATTGAGGGGTTAAGATATCAAGCAACACAATGATGCATTGTGATGTTCCCCTACTAAGTGCTAGTCAACTACAGAACTTGTTTGGGTCATTGATTCCAATGCACTTTACTTAGTGACTTCTATCAGCTATATTATGCAAGGTAGGATTCCAACTATCTATGTATGTGAATTTATTGGATTTTGTTTGATTATATTGAATACTTAAAGAAATCAGCTATCATAAATTGTTGATGGGCTCTAGGGATTTGGGGGATTTTAGAGATGATGAGTATTCTAGGTACTCCAAGATAAATAAGAAGTCTATTTGGCGATATAATAATAATTTGTTTCTAACTTAAATTGAAAATGCAATTACTTAGAAATATAATACAGGTTTAGCAGTTTTTGTGGAGTTTTTAAAACTCATTTACAGATACTAGTAGAAAAAGGTTAGATAAAACTTTGATTGTCATTTTTTTTTACAACTCTAATTTTGACAACATAAGTACGAAAAGTAGCTTTTAAAATATTTCAATCATCAAGGAAGTTCGAAGTGGTAAAATTGAATCCGGAGAATTCTTAAAAAGTTGGAAAATTAATGACTATGAAAATAGGACACACTACCTCTACCTTAACAAAGCTAGCATGACGAATAAAATTCTTGCCAAAACTTTCTTATAAAATTGAACAAGATGAGTGATTATGGTAACAAATCCAACATCTAATTATAATATCAATGCTAACAGTCTTTGATAGATATGCTAATAGCTAATATCTTTTCATGTCTTTGGTGATTTTTGTCCTTAAATTGGCCGATCCCTAGCAATCCATTGCAGGTTGGGATGATTTTAGCAATTTTCCTAAATTTGTATTGTGTCTTTTTCTAATGGCAGACAAATTGATCCATTTGGGTAAAAATTGGTTTCAAGAACCAATTCCACAAACTTGGCTCAATTTTTTTTACACTTCTTTTGTGGTTTCTTGTACAATAGTATAGATGGACACATGGATCAAATTACAATTGCATTTCTTAGAAGTTTATTAAAATATTATACCTCTTTTTCTAGTCCTAGTTTACTTTACACTATTTAAGGTGACCAATGAATGATAAATTTGCTATTGTTGATAGCTTTTATCATCCCAACTCTTAGTCATTACGATAAATAAGTGAAGGGCAGAGTTAACACGTTCCTATCAAATATTTACATTTATAGGAAAACAAAGTTCTATAGATGCAAAAATAATAGAATCTTTTTATTTAATATTTTTTTTTCTGAAAAACAAATTTTCAAACATTTTTGGAATTTACTTTTAGAATTATGTCTACCTGCCCTGCCTTAGCACTCTAAAACTAGTGTTAGAGATGTTTTTTGAGTTTTACTAGCTATTTTCTTTAAATTCCCATACTGAAACATTTTTTCAAGTATTGATTTTGGTTATTTTCTCTAATTTTGACTTCAAATAGAAATTTTATAGATTTTTTCATTGGTTTTCTTCCAATGTTTTCAAATTGCAACAGTTTTTTTCCAATTCCACTATCTAAATTTGAATGGCTAGTTGCCAATTTTTCCCAAACATTGTCTATGACTACGACGGTGTAAAAACTCTTGATTTTTGGGTATTTCTTTTCAATGGCTTGGTAGCACTTATACTCTCTCTATTTAGCAACTTCTTTGTCCCAAAATGATCTTTTTGTTAGACAAAATGTTCAGATTAAGCTTGAGAATAATAATTTTCTTAAATCCGTTTTGACCTATAAATAAAGAGTTCAAAGCTCTCCTATCGTCCTAGAAATTTCAATTCTGGATTAGTTTCAAAATGTAGTTTTGGAATGCTAAAAAGTGGGATTTAGGGGGACCTCGTGAGGTAGCATTGGTGGTCACTGAATTTGTGCACTACCTGGGCTATTTTTTTTTTGATGTCTACTGCGTTGTCATTCCCACTCTGATGGACTATTGCTAGCTCAATGAAAGTGTATGTAGGTAATTGCATGTGGATGTCTAAATTAGATGGTGGCACCTTGGAAGCAAACCAAATTCTAGAGCTAGTTGGATTTAGAAGGGAGATGGGACCAGTTTAGAAGGGAAATGGGCCCAGCTTGGACGAGGCTTAGAATAAATTGCCAATCTATAGTAAAGTACTATAAAATTGCCAAGACTTCATTTTTGGATCCTTCCTCCCACGTCACACCATGAAGATCTTTTTGGGACAACAAATCCATGCCAACACAAGATCATTTTGGAACGAAAGGATTATTGAGTTTGTCTTCCTATAAAGAGGGTAAACCTACAATTGCACTTGCCTAAAACCGACATCATCTGACTCTATCTACATCTCCCAAATCAATATGCACATAATTATGTTGAAGAAACGATTTTAGAGACTCTACCAAAAATAAACTTTGACCCGTCATAACTTTTGCATACATTTTCCAAATGTCTAGTTCTTTGATGCATTGGAACCAACTTTCACTTGCCAACATAAATATATGAAAATTTTCGTCAATCTAATTATAAAAGCTAGTCACATTACCAAAAAATGGCGGTTTGGGGAGTACCCACGTGAAGTACATGCCACCGGGAAAGGCCAAGGCAATGTGCCAACCCAATCCTGTGATGAGTTCATATGTCCAGCTCCTTACTAAAACTGCCTTGGTAGACTGGAAAATACCTAAAGATCTTTGATCCCATTCTTCAGAAAAATGTGTCCACATTTGTACTTCTTTGTTGGTCATGACGTGTAACTGAAAAGAGGATATCAATGTTCATGTGACGTCAATGTGATGTCAACATGATGCCAATGATTTTCAACTTTCAATTTGATAGTACCTTGAGAAGGCATACCATCTGATTCACAAAGGCAGAAAGAGCTCTTTCACAGAGGCAAAGGGAGCCCTTTCAAAAAACATCATAGACAAAATTACAGTGGCAGCTGTCAAAGATTGAAGATTCATAAAAAAAAATTCAAGTGGAGAAGTACTACGGACATCATTGGTGCAAGTCAAGCATGTACTGCAATGAAATGTACTACAATGAAAGGAAGCTGACATCACTTGCACATGGACTCCTTCATCACTTGTTTTTACCTTAGTTTGTACTTTGTAGTGCATAAATGATCATATTTTGCGCGAACCAAAAAGATACCATGCGACCGTTTTGTTTTTTTTCTGACACAAATGAAACGAAATTCCATTGCAAAAAGAAAGATACAAGACCACCAGCCACACGTGGCCTGGCGGGGGACACAAGCCACCACACAGAGTCAAACAAACAACAGAACAAAGAGGGGCCGGACGAAGGGAGGGCTGCAACCGGCGCAGCGCAGGGAGCGGACGCGAAGCAGCTCACGGCCGGCAAGGAGGGGTGCAGAGCTACCCATCGAGGCCGGTGGCTTTCAGGGAGGTTGAAAAACAAAGCCGGCGCTCGGGCCGGTGGGGGTCCAAAGCGGTTGTCCGGCCTCCATCCTGGTGAAGATCTCGAGGCGACATCGTCTTTTCTCAAATTTGTCGCGGAGGCTGCGCTGTGCCTCTACCGAGCGACGCTTCTTGTTGCAGACCTGGGCCCATTCTGCGCGCCCGTAGTCGATGATGCCACCCCAAATGCGTTGCTGAAGTCTCTCCGGGGTCCAGGCTTGACCATTGAATACCATGTCATTCCGCTGCAACCAAAGTGACCAAAGCACGGTGGTGCGAATCTCGAGCCAAATTCTCTTGTAAGGGTTAAACTTCCGGGGGATGCTCACCGAGAAAATACCTTGCCTCCATGTGAGAGGCTGCCAAGGTCCCTTGGCATTTGCGCCACGGAGAAGGGTGTTCATTATGTGAATAGCCCATTGCCACGCCCTTTGAGCGGCAGGGCACTCCCAAAACCTGTGCAACACTGTTTCTTCTGATCTTCTAGGACAGACGGAGCATCTGGTGTCAATGGCATTGTCGATCCGTCCCCTCCAATGATTCACGGCTACGGCTTTGTGCCAAATGAGCCATAAAAGGCCTGCCTCTTTCCTTGCTCTTTCTCTGGGCCATACCGTCTTCCAGAGAAGGCGGAAGTCTCTTGGTAAGGCGCCCCCCCATTTCCTCACGACGGGATTGGGGACTTGGTGATGTTTTTTGAGTAGTTTACGTCCTAGATTGGCGGTGTACTCCATGAAAGGAACTTTGAGGCCATCAATTGTCCACTCGAATTTCCCAGGGTCCCAAGATAAAAAATCTACCCTCCCGTAGTATAAAAGAATGGTGGCTTTCTTTGGCCCTCTCAAGATCGGAGCCACTCTTACCCTGTGGAAGGTTCCCAACGCTGCTTGGGTGTCATCTTCACCCCGAGTTTGCTGATTTCCATAGAGAATGCGAGCTCGCTGAAGGACTGAGAAACCTGGGGTCGACCAGCCGTTGGGCCATGGCAAGGCCGGAGGACCAATGCTGATGGATTTGCCACAAGGGACTTGGACCACCTTGCCTGGGTTTGAGGAGTCTTCTTCCGAGAACCAGCCAAGCCATTCCCCTTCAGTAGCATTGGGAGGGTGGCTGGAAATCAATGGGCCCCATCGAGCGCGAATTGCAGTCGTGACCGCCCTCTAGGCTCCTTCCTCTTCGTACTTTAGGCCGAATTTGTCCATCGCTTCGTTTGCAGACATCAAGTGTCCTTGGTTGAGTGCGTCCCTAATTCGTTGAAGCCCTCTCTTGTGGAGCTGCGCTTCCCGCGCTTTTGAGAAGCCTGGGCCAATGAGAGGGAGGTGTTGGGACCACCAGAAAGGTTCTCCTCCCACTTCTTCAGGAACTTTGGGTAGGATCAACTTGATTTCTGGTTGGAGCTTCTTCCAAGAGGTCCCCACTCTGTTCCACACGGACGAACCTTTGTGCGTTTGGAAGCCTGGATTGGTAAAGTATTCCAAGCTTGGAGCCCAATTACCCCTGGAGTAAGGCTAAAAGTTGCCAAGTCGGTGCTTGAGAAGGGCGTGAAGATTCGAGTTACCAGGCTCGCAGGCCTTCATCACCCATTTTGACATCAAGGCAACTAGAGCGTCTTGGGGATTGACCAAATTGATGCCGCCGGAATCCCTCGATTGGCAACATTGTAACCAAGCTACTTTGGTTTTAGCTCTGAGGAGCGTGCCCGACCACATGTAGTTTTGGGTTGAAGATGTTACTCTCTTAACTCCTGCTGCAGTGCCTCTCCAGATGGATACGAAGAAAAAGGTGGAAGCAAGTAACACGCTATTGACTATGACCCCACGTCCAGTGTAGTTGATCTTCGCTGTACACCAATAATGCAGCTTTTTCGTTATCCTTTCCTGCAGAAAAACGTCCACCGACGAAGCATCTAATTTCATACCGAAGGGGGTACCTAACAGCTTGCTCACATTTTCTCCCTCTACCCAAACAATTCGAAGTTGATTAGTCCATGCCGGACGACCTACTTCATCTGCCGATTTCCAATATCCACAAGATTTTTGCCAATTGAGAATGAGGCCTGTAGCCATACAAAACTGGTCAATGATGGAAATCACATTGCTCACGGAGTCCTCCTTTCCCAAAAGAGTGAATGAAGTGTCGTCTGCATATTGGAGGATGACCTGTTGTCTTGTGCCACCAGGGAGGCTTATACCTTTTACTACTCCTTGGGCAACACCCCTTTTCACCATTGCGTTAAGCACTTCCGCCACTACTAAAAATAAGTAAGGGGCGAGGGGACATCCGTGACGGACGCCCCTCATGATTGGGAAGAGGGGAGAATGCGCACCATTCACCTTAACTGCTGCTTCAGCTCCCTGGAATAACATTTCAGACATGGAGATGAAGCTGGCTGGAATCCCAAATTTTGCCATGGCTTGTGACAAAAAACCCCAATCCACCGTATCGAAGGCCTTCGAGAAATCCAGCTTCAAGAAGATAAGCGGCTGTTTTGATTTCTCCGCCCAAGTGATGGTTTCGTGAGTTAACATGATGTTATCTAGTATGAAGCGGAGAGGTAGAAAAGCGGATTGGTCAGCGTCGATGATTTCCATAAGCACGGGCTGTAATCTGAGCTGAAGGGCCTTGGCAAAGATCTTGTAAGCAACGTTAAGCAGAGTGATTGGCCTCCAATTGTTGAGTCGATTTTTGGCATCCCCTTTGTGCAAAAGCGTGATGAGCCCCTTGGTGATCCCTGGGGGGAGCTTTTTTGCTGCTACAGCGCCTGTGATCATGTCGAGATAGTCCTCTTTGATGGTGTCCCAATGGTACTTGTAAAATTCTGTGATTACTCCGTCCAGGCCTGGGGCTTTCTCGGGGGAGGGGCCTTGCAAGGCAATGTCAAGCTCCTCCATGCTTATCGGTTTAGCTAGCGCCAGCTTCATGGCCTCTGGGATTCTGTCACTAACGTTGGCAAGTGCCCCGAGTGCAGCTTCTTCGTGGGCCACTAATCGAAGTGGGGCCGAGTAGAGCTTCGCGTAGAAGGATGAACAAATCTGTTCAAGACTGGCCTGATCGGATTTGATGACCCCCTGCTCGTCCTCTAGCTCTGAGATGCTGGACGCACCTGTGTGGGGCCTTGTTGCTCGAAAGAATTCCTTGGAGCAAGAATCTCCATCCTTTATCCATTTGACTCGGCTTCTTATTTGTTGACCTTCAGCCGCTTGTTTTTCGAAAGATGAAAGCTGGTCGGTCAATGTTCCGATTCTCTCCTGCACCACTTGATTGAGTGGGTCCCTATGCAGCTCCACTTGAGCCCTCTCGAGGTTCTTTCTAAGTGTGGACTCCGTCTCCCTTCTGTTTTCGGCCATCCTTACACAATACTGTTTATAGAATTTAACTAACTTTCTAAGCTTGCCAGTAAAACCCATGTTGGGATTCTCGCTCCATATCTGTGTTACTGCAGCCTTGACTGGTGGGTCCTTCAAGTAGAACTTGCTCATTTTGTAGGAGGATTTTTTCTTGGCGGGGCAGGCAGGAGTTGCAATGTGAAGGAGACGGGAAGGTGGTCGGAGTGACTGGAGTCGCCTTTAATTAAGTAATTGTCGACGGGAGAGGGACTAGCGTCGCGTTGGGTGAACGAGTAGAACCGGTCTAGTCTTGCCAAGGAACGAAGCTCGCTGATCCTTCGATTGTCCCAAGAAAATTTTATCCTCCCTCTTGTGAAGTGGTCTTCAACCTCCAAAGCATTCTTAAGTAGAGAGAAGGCTCTACTTTCACCTACTGAAATAATTCTCCCGTTGAGATTTGACTTGTCTTCTTAGCGTTCCACGAAGTTCCAATCCCCGCAAAGAATCCATCTGCAATCTCTTGGTAAATCCAAGAGGAGGGACTCCCACAATGCGCATCTCGTCCTTGCACTGTTCGATGCGTAGACGTTCAAAATGGCTAGATCCCCTCCAGAAATTCCTCCCAAGCGTACCCATTGGGCGCGACCGCATTGCGAGAATCCGGAGGCCATGACGAGTTGTGCGATAGGGGGGGCGAGCCACAAGCAGATGCCTCCTTTGCCGGCATCCTCCTCCCTAGGGGCGTGCCCAAATCCTTCAGCTGCTTCTTTCCCCAGAAACGTCGCCCTGGCCAAAATGTGCGTTGCAGGGCGTCCAGCTTTGCCCCCCTTAGGCGATGCTCTTGCATGCATACAATGTCTGCTTCCCTGAATAGAGGTCGGAAGTAATTGCGAACCACGTCAAGCTTCATAGGGTCGTTTAGGCCCTGAACGTTCTGAATAAGGATTGTCACTTTCATAGATGGGGGGAGGGAGGGGGGAGAGCTGGAAATAGCTCGGTGCATCTGGATCCGGGGGTGGTGGCCCCTCGCTTCGGAGTACCTCGACTTTGTTGCAGGAGAGCACTTCTAAGTCGTTTGGCTGTGTCCATGGCCTCGTTTCTTCTGTCCCATTGATTAGGAGTGAGAGCCTTGGTGCAAGGTGTGAAGACTTCCGTCCCACCTTATGATTGCAGCCACTGAAAGTATTTTTCATGTAAGGCTTCTGGTACGCTCACAACTACCGGGGTGGTGGGAGTGAGAGGACCTGTTTCAATTTGAGTTGGAGGGATTCGAATGGAGCTGAGAGGGGGCGGGAAAATTTGAGAGTTGTCGCCTTGGCTTGCTGCGTGAGCTGCTGAGGCTGATTGCGCGGCCAGCGCATTCAAATCAAGGGATCTAACACTGTTTGGGATCGTCCTCCCTTCCATTCCTGGTTGGGTCGATGGGATCGTCGTCAAGGAAAAGGGAGATTGTGTGGGAATTGGCTGCCCCGTCTCGAGTCTTTGTATTTGGCCTTGGGGCCCGGAGAGATTGGCGGGTTGCACCACTGGGCCTATCCGCTCCTTCTCCCGAGTGGAACCTGTTCCACCAATGGATTGTCCGGCCGGCGGGGCACAGCCAGCTTTCAGGGCTTGCCTTGCTAGCTGAGGTGGGACGCAAGGGGCGAATTGAACGATTTCGCGGCTGCTTGGTGGAGCTGGGGCCATCAGCGGACCGGCGCCTTGCTGGGGGGTCTTTGGGGATCACCTGTCGAACCAGATTGGACGTGCGTGCCAGCCACATGGGTGAGGATTGCGGATAAAAGTTGAGTAGGGACCGCAGTTGAAGCTTGCTGCACTTCTCCTTGACGGGGTTGGTGGAACAGAACCAGGGCAGGCTCAATCGTACCTCCTTGGAGTGCAGCTGATTGGGAGAGAACGGGCCTGGTTGGATCTTTAGAGCTGCTACTCTTTTGTGGGCGATAGTGATCCGAGTTGATTGACTTGGATCTTGCAGCCGAGGGGCCTTGAGATTCTCCACCTTCAGCGGCTCCATTGGATTTTTTACGATGGCTGACAACCACCCATTCAGTTTCGCCAACTCCGGTGTTCTTGCTCCTGACGGGATTCAGGTTGGAGTCCGTCTTGGCACCTACTGAGGCTCCACCTTTGCCGGATGAGCCTTCGCTTGCCAAGAGAATTGGTGGATTGTGTGAGCCTAGGGCTGGGGGAGGTGGGAGTTGGCCGCAGCTAAAGCTATTCCCTCCTGCTCCCATTGAAGGTGCCTCACTGCCTCCTTTGGAACCCTGCACTGACTTTCTGTCTTGGGAGATGCTTGCTTTGGTGTTGTTCTCTCTCCTTCGCGAGCATTCCTTCAGGGGGTGACTTGTCGAGAAACAGAGTCTGCACCGGATGGGGATGTTCTCATAATCCACCTCGATGAACACTTGTTCCTGGGCGCAGGCATTAGGCACTTCAATGAGTGTTGGTAATCCATCATCAGCTTTCATGGCCACACAAAAGCGTTGATCAAGTGATGAAGAGTTTCGTCTATCGCTGCCTAAGAGGTCTCCCATTCCTTTAGCAATCCCCTTGGCGACTCCAAGCAGCTCTTCGGGTATGCCTCTCAACGTGAGCCAGGTCGGCACTTTCAACTTTGCAGGTTGATTGGCGTTGAATCCGGTGGCCCACGTCTGCATGATACAAGTGCCCCACTTAGAGTGATGAGGCGTGCACATGAGGAGCTTCTGCGTGGCTGTAGTCTGTTTGGTAAGAAGTTGGAAGTAGCTTCTGCCTAAATCCCTACCCACACCCACCCAATCGCCGATTTGAAGTTGCATCGCTTCCACCCATTGGGAAAGGATTGCTGACGACACCCAGCCCCCGACGAAATAAGCAATCAACGCATGCTTCCTCAGTCTCTCAGTGTCCTTTCTGACGATCTCCTGGTCTACTTGTACAACGAGAGCTTTGGTGCGAATCAAAAAACCTGCATAACTGCGTGCGTAACCTTCAGGTAGTACCTCCCCTGGCGTAGCCTTCGTTGGGTGGAATTGAGCGTGTCTCCCCGTACTTGCGATTGCAGCAATAAGTTCCGGTTTGATCACGCCTTCAGCGCGCTCCAGTTGCGAACTTTGACTGCCTGAGGCTGTCGGCGCGTGCTCCAGTCGTTCCTTCACAGTGGCCGCATACGACGCCTTCGCCATCGCGCTGATTGCGCTGCGTTTGGGCCCTTTTTCGAGAAAGAAAAAAACAGAACCCTAAAAACCCTAAATTCTCGGTAACTATCCCACCCAGGCTTGATCCCCGCGCCGAAACCAGCGCGTGGGAAAGAAATGACCACTCTGTAGAACCATACAAGCGGAGATTGGATACAAAATAAATCACAACTGCTACGGATACGGAGATCGCTCATGGTAAGCCCCCATCGCGCGTGGGTGCAGCACCAGAGCAGCGCAACGTCCAATACTCAATGCGACCGTTTTTGAATACTGTACTGTACTGTCATAAAGTATTGCTTTAAGGGTTAAAGATGCTTGTACCTATGAGAGCATCGCCACCCATTCACGGCCAAAACGGCTCGGGGAATGGGGTAGCCTGGGTACGGAAGAAGCCGGGCCGCTTCCATCCGCCACCCATTCACGGGAAAGAAGACATGCCAAAGGGAGTCAATTACAAACATTAATGCTTTGTCATTGCAAAGAACCAATCAACATGTGGGTTTATTAAAAAAGTATAAGAAATAACCCCAAAATCGAGAAATCCGACAAGATATTGCAAAGTTATTGCAAAGTCAATGCAAGGCGGGTCGGGTGGCGGGGACGCTCTCCTATTGTTTGGAGAGGGAAATTTCCCGTGACCGGTCTCTTTTTGGAGCTTTCCCGTGAATGGATGGCTCATTTTTTCCTCCCAGCCCCGCCCAAACCCCCGGCCGAGAACTTGGCCGTGAATGGGTGGCGACGCTCTGAGACATGTCAAAGATGTTGTACTTGTTTTAAGGATAAGATAGGAAGCCTATTGTAGTTATTGGATTCACAATTTTTATTTTGGACAAAAGAATGGCAAATAATGGTTTATTTCACATATATTTTGGTCAAATCATTTGCGGAAAAAAATTATACATTGTCGGTGGTCAAAGCAAATTTATATAGCTTTGCATTGTGGATCTACTCCCTAGGAGCATGACATTCAATAGTAGTCAGACAAAGTGCCTTCCCACGAACGGAATGATGTGGAATATTCCACATCATTTCTTTTGAGAGATGATTTGATGTAGAATATTCCACATCTAACATTAGCTAACTATCCATGCGTCGAAAATTGTCAGTATTGAACAAGCTACGAGGGTCACAACTGCATACGCGAAGAACTAAAAAATCAAATATTTTCAATTAAAATTGTACAAAAAATGCAACTTTAATTATGGAATTGAAAGATGCCAATCCCAATGTTTGTTTGCTTTTTCAAAAATATTAAAAATTGAGTTAAATAAAGGGCTTCAAATTTTATTTTAGAGTAGAGATTCTATAACTACCCTAAAACTAAGACTCCTCATAACTTTCATTTCATTAATCAAAATGGAATGATTCAAAGCTTTCCATGTATATGTAAATCTATTAGACAAATTTCAAATTTTTATTTAAAAAAAAGAAGAATTTAAAGAATTTTTTTGAGTTACCCATTTTGCCCATCCAAAAATGAAACTTACATATCATACAATAGCTTTTTAACCATGTCGAAAGTTATAAAAATTGAAGGGCCTTTAAGCTACTCCTTTGTTATAAAGGCTTGTAGGAGTTAACCCCTAAAGGACCAAGGCCTTGTAGGAGTTAAAGAAGGTGGCTATCAAATCATTGAGGTCAATAATTTCAATGTTTGAAATACCTCACGTGGCTTTGTAAGCCATTCATGTTTGGTGAATTGAAATGAAAAGATAACTCTATATAAGTAATATATTTATGGGGTGGTAAGAGGTTTAGCAAACAATGTGGGATATGTAAATTAGAATGAATAGAAGCTCAACCGCTCATAATTTAGTAAAAAGCAGGAATTGTGTTTGAAGTAGAATTTCAGACCTCATTTAGGCATAGTAAAATAAATTATTCCAAAAAACTTATTTTACTATGCCTAATTGAGGTCTGAAAATCTACTTTGAATACAATTCCTGCTTTTTACTTAACTATGAGTGGTTGAGAGACCAAAATTTCTAATTTATATATCCCACATGGGTTGTTCTACCTTCTACCACCCCATGTATATACTGTATAAAGAACTTCACTTCTCGCTTCACTTCTCACTTCAAAATTAAAAATAAGTTATCAATTGCCTCATGGTAGATTGCATGGGTAAGTTATTCGATGGATTCTAGCTTGGGGTTTCTTGGAAACCATTTTTTTGACAATTATTTGTTGATTTGTATGTTAAGTCCTAGAATTAGCAAAAAAAAAATGGAGCACATCATAAATGTTCTGCCACTATCCCGATACTGAACTTTAAATTAATGATGTATGGATGAATTTGGTGGATGAGGACTCCGGAGAGGAAAAGGCAATCTGTGTGAATGCTACTGAATGATGTGAGGGGGACTGTTCTTGTCTTTTTGGATTCTAATGTGGTTTTCTTACTTCCCTACACAATTCCAATGGAAATCCAAAAGTGCCTTGTTGTATTGTAAATGGAAACAATGAATGAATCTTTTGCCATATATAGAAGCCACATGGGTGTGTTTATTAAGAATTCATTAAATGGTCACTTTCCAAGTAATAGACTCAATTCAATAAAGAATACCTTAGTCCAAGAATGCAACAAAACTAAATTGGATCCAAAAATAGAACTCCAAATTAGACTCCAGCTAGTAATGGGTCTATATACTTTAGTTGTAATTATCATTAGATTCTTGTTTCTTCAAATTTCAACAATTCATAATGAATTCATTCTCTACTGCATATATGACATATTATAAAGGATTGAAATCTTCTACAAAAAAAATGAAGATGAGAACTGCAAATACAAAATTATACAAAATAACAAAAATCACTCAAAATAGTTGAAAACTACTAAAATGTCTTCCTTAAACTACAAACAATATCCAATCGGTTGGGTCTAGAGTAAACAAATAATCTTGAGCTTGGAAGGACACTCCCAAATCCACACTAAGGTAGAAGCACCAGTAGTCAACCACGCCCAACACCCAACTTGTAGGGGTGATGTATTTCCAACCAAGGAAGGAAGAGATATCCAACAATCTCTCACTACAGAGTTTTTTATTTATTTTTTTGAAACCCGAAGTTTATTCCAAGAAGACCAAGAACAACAGAGTTTTTTCTTCTACAGTTCTGGAATTTCATAATTCTAGAACTATTCTTTTGAGTCAAATACAAAAATGAACATACTTACAGAACAGAACAGATCACAATTTGGATCACCTGGCCTTTGGACTGATCATGTTTAACCCCTAAAGGATCGTTGTCCCTTCGGGGGACAAATGCGTTTTCGGGCAGGTACCTACGGGCTGAAATTTTGTCGTGATTTTTCGAAACTTTTTTTGGAGATAGAAAAATTGATAAGCTTTATGGGAATATAATTTTTTCAGAATCGATGCCCGGGAAAAAAAGTTATGACCAAATAAGCTCAAAACAGGGGACGCGGGGCAGCCTGGGCAGCCAAAAAAAAATGGACAAAAATTTGAATTTTTTTTTTAAATATTTTTTTCTCATAGATTATATTTTTGCCTATATGGAAAGCTTTGATTCATTTCATTTGGATATGTTATGAGAAAGTTAAGGACATTCTTGTTTTTCGGGCAGTTAGAGCATCTTCTTGAAAAAAATTACTTCTAGGATTCAAATCTGAATGCAATTTTTCAAATTTTTCAATTTTTTTTTTTGCATGGTCTGATTTACTTGTTAGAACAATCTCACCATTGGGATTTGTGGATTTTAATTCCATCTAAAATCTATGAAATATTTTAGATTTTCCTTCTATCTCATATCTACTTCTACTTAACAATTTTTTTAAGAATGATTATTAAGTTTTTTTGAATTTTATTTTTTACCTAGACTCTCAACTCAATTCTCCACTGTAAAGATTTAAAGCTCAAAACTCTGTAGTGCAAAAATTTTAAGTTAAAATGTTCAAAGTCAAAAAATCTAGTCCCGCAATGTGCTGAAAAACTTGTTTTTTTCACTTTAAATGCAGATATCTTGCAATCTGAGCGGTCAAAAATTCTGAAATTTTTTCCACACACTCTCATACTAGTTAGGTGTAGGATCCTACGGTTAGATGTGGAAAAAAAAACAATTAAATTTTTTTTTAACTCTTTGCTACAGTAATGGCAGTTTTCAGTGTTTTTGGGCAGAAAAAAGGCCTCGGTCCTTTAGGGGTTAAAACTGAAATGAAGAAGAGGCGTCTCAAAAACACACAGATTTCTGTCAACAATGCATCTTGAGCTGATTCCAATAATCCAATGTAAGGTTGTCATGTTTCATGCCCAGGCATGAATAAGTTAACAGTGAAATTTTGACAGGTTTGAGAAATGAACTGAGGCTAATCCAATACCCAAGTTCAGAAGTTGTAAGATTAACCCTGGAGCGCTCCGACGTCCATTTTCTGGACGATGAACAAATTCAGATCCTTGTTTCTGTCTCAGTCCTGCTTGGATGAAAGTCATCCTAATTTTTGGTGATACTTTATCAAGTTGTTGTCCTATCCATCGGTTTGGATTTGGTGTTACTAAAATATATACATTTCTAAAATTACAAATGTGGAAGTATGTCAAGTGGTCAATTTGCATCGACTGTAGTTCAAAACTAAATGTGCAAAAATGAGGTCAAAGATGTAAAGGTCACAAAAATTTCAAAAAATCACCATATGAAGAGAACCTTATTTCAAATCCATTCCAACAAGTTTTACTCAAAAAATGATAATATTTTACTTGTAATTGAATTTAGAAGGAATTCTAAAATTTTCTTTTCAAAATTTATAGAAAAAGATTGGTGATAGCATTAGTAGATCTAACCGTACAGATAGAATTTAAAAATCAAAATCTACAGCTTTCATTTGTATACCAATTCCAAAATATTCTTCCAAATTGTAGTTTATAATGATTTTTCTCAAATCGTCAATTTTGGAGATGAATCCAGACGTTTAGGGGTTAAAATAGTTAATTACCATGTCACAAGATCCTTGCCACTGTGAGACTTTTATTGGGACTTTCATCAAGGAAATTAAAGTCTCCTGTTGGCCATAACAGTCTTCTGGTAAAGTTGCCAGACTTTGAATGGAAGCCAACTGAGATTCAGGAGGTGATGTATTTATGAGAAAAGGATATTGGAGAACGGAGACCTGAATTTGGGTATATTCCATTTGTTCAAAAAATAAAAAAATAAAAAAAATTGTTTTAGGGGTGGAGTTCTGGTTGGAAAATTCAATTATGTAATCTTGTTTTGTTTTGTAGAAAATTGTTGAATTGGTCTTCTTAGGGGGCAATGGAAGGCTTGTTAGCTTATTGTACCAATCACATATTAAGTTACATTGCACAAGGACCCATCTCCTGAGATAGGAAGTTAAGTGTGCTGCATTTAGGATTGTGACTAGGCTAATTTAAAAATAAATAAAAATTTAAGGATACAGACATATGCAAATGGTAAACATGACAATTTGAATAACATCTATTGGATGCATTTAAAACTACTTATGATTTTTAGAAGATAAGAAAAGTGTGTTCACAAGTTGTGGACATACACCACAAACCAATAAGATCCAATAAAAATCATTTATATTTTATATCATACCTAGTGGTTAGGGTTGCCACCTCTTGTTCAATAATTATTTAAAGTTGGAAAATGTGATTCTATAGTTGCTTAATCCCTAAAGGACTAGGGGTGTTTGCGCATAGCTCTTGTTTTCTTAACTAGTTCTTGTAACAAGCGTAATTCCTCATTTGTGTGGAATAATTTTGATGATCGCCACTGTTGAAATGACAGAAGACTTGTATAGCTTTCCTATGGGAAAAAAATCGATGAAATTGCACAATTTTTGAGAAAGTGCCACCGTTGACAAGATTGATGAAAGATGTTGAGTGAGGCACTACTTTTTGTACGCATAATGAAATGGGAATGTTGCAATTGGAATGGTCAAAATTGCTCCCCAAACTCTAATTTTTTCCCCACAAGTACATATCATCATGATATTGAATGATGTGTAATTTTTTTTCAAATAATTTTGAGTTGTAGAAAAAAAGATATGAGGATTTGAAGTGACAACCTAGAGCATCTTCTCCAATCTAAAAGAATTCACCGAAAATCGGACACTCAATCATTTCTTGATCGGATTGCACCAACAAATTCAACAAAAAAACCCATCTAAGGTCTTTTTGTTGTTTGTAAATTGTTAGTGAGGTTAACATCTCAAATTTCCCTAAAATGTAGCTGCAAAGGCCACGTAGTGGTCTTCAGGTCCTTTGGAGGTTAAAATTAGGAAGATTTTTTTTTCTACATCCAAAATTCATTCCTTCATCTATTTTTAAAAATATTTAAAGGTGACCTTGACCTTAGACCTCACCATACAGTAGTAATAAGCATGCTCAGTTGCTATTAGTGTTGATTATAGGTGCACTTCCCCTTAACAAGGCCGAAGAGGAATGAATGGGCTTAGGGCCTATTTACACCAAAAATCTTAGGCTCCAACCCATGAACACGTGTGGTACCTTGTTCTAGGGATGAACCATTGTAAGTGGGGTACCATGTTTGAAAACAAGGGACTTATAAGTAGGTAGCAGACCCAAACATTTGGTGCAGACCAAAAGAATTGAGTCATGGGCCAATGCACACTTCAGCTGAATTTCTAATGCAAAGTTATCCAATAGAAGTAGGCTAAAAATAGGCCCAAAACATACCACAAACACGCAGGCCAAAAAAGGCCAAAACAACCCAAAAATGATCCAAAGTAGCCTAGAAATGGTCTGAAACAACCCAAAAAATTAGTAGCAAACAATTTGTAAATAATTGACAAAAAAATGTCTCCCAGAATTTCCTTCTGGACTTGGGGGTTGGGTACCTCCAAGCTTCCTAAGAAATACTCCCCTTAGGTCCGGGAAGTCACTATCCACTTCAGCCATGGAGGATTCCAACAAGGATTTTCATCCACAGAAAAAATTGTAGGCCACAACCTAAGTTTTCTTTGGTGTAAACCCAAAAGGGAGGTACAATAGAACCTCTCTAAGTTGATCCCCTCTAAGTCAATAAAGTGTTGTCAAGAAGTATTGATTACCGGTCCCAACTTAACAATATGAATCACATACGAATATGATGACCCTCCCTAATGTAATAACCTCTCTAACTCAATGTGTCAAACCGGTCCCAACTCTATCAACTTAGAGAGGTTCTATTGTACCATAGCTATCCTCCAATCAAAGCACTCCATTTCTTTGGGTTTTTTTTTTTTTTTTTTTTGAAACAATAGAAACCAGTTCCATTGCAAGGAGAAAGAATACAACGCCCATCAGCCACAAGTGGCCTGACGGGGAGTTTCTTTGGTTTCTTGGTGTAAACAGGCGGGCCCTTAGTGAGCAATTGACTACTTAAGGTAGGAGGTCCTATAATGGAGCATTTAAGGGTTGGAACTGAATTTTGAGGAGGTGAAATATCTTGAAATTTTTTCCAGTCAATTTTCCTTGAAAAATAGACATCTAACCCAAGTCGTTTCATATTTTTTCATGCTTTTTTGAATTAGTTAAAAAATTTTGAAGTTGAAATGGCATAGGGCTCTAAAATGGTGCCCTAGCTAAAATGTACACAGTCTGTACATTGATGGAGGTTATGAAAAAATAACATGTACAAACAGTTTACATTTCAGTTAGGGCTCCATTTTTTTATTTATTTTTTTGAACAAATTTAGGGCTCCATTTTAATGCCCGCTCCATTTAAGGACCTCCTACCTTACTCTTCCGACCACGACACAACTGAAGCCCTCCCAACAACTCGCACTGAAATCATCAATTTCAGGACAGAGAATTTTAAAGGAACCGTGTGCTGACAAGAGCGACCCAGGCCACCTGTACTCTGCTGCAAGCCACTGGAGCAGCAACGTGAGTCTCCTTTCATTCTCCGCCTCCAGTCCCCGCCTCAGAACTTCTGTCACTCCGTCGCTGTCACAGTGGCACAGTGCCCTTCTTAAGCAGAAGCACCAAACAAAAACCCAAACGGCAAATCACTAAAGAAAGATCTTCCAACTGTTCCAAGCCCTTTTAAACTGACATATCCATTTTCTTCCAAAGGCAGTCATGTTTCAGGCACCACGTGAATTTCATGCTCGATCCCAAGCTGGCAGCTTGGGGCGAGCATGGCGCGCGCAGGCGAAGGATGGTTGAGATCTGGAGATTCCTGAGAAGTGAGAACGATCACTTGAAGGCAGTGAACAGTAGTACGTGTACAGTATAGACAGGGATCTGTCTTTGAAATGCTACACAGAACAGGACATTGTGCTTGCCCGGCGAACTCTAGGGTTGGTGCTTGATTAGTCTCCACTTAATTTGGGTCGCTTCAGGAGGTACCTTTGTTGATTTAGAGTGATTGGGAGCCTTTTAATTTTGCTCCTGAACACCAGTTATTGTAAGGAGGGGCGTGCGGACGCGGGGATGGTATATATAAATCCTGTAATGATTGCATAGAGAGCAGACAGAGCTCAGTGGAGAGTGCGTGAGTTACCAGGTGCTTGTTTGGAGAATTCATCAGCTAGCGCTTGTGGGATTTTTCTTCATTGTTCATGTGGACACAAGCTTGTTAACTTTTTGCTTGGTTGCTGCAATTGCGCATTTGCTGGCATTTTGGGTGCTCAGGGGAGCGTCTTGGCCTTTTTCACCATCGATTCTGGGCTCGTTGTTGGATATTGTTTGCGAATTAGTTTTGAGGTGATCCGTTTTAGTAATCGAATTTTCGGCGTTAGTTTTCTCGGTCGTGCGAATCTTTTGTGATCATTTGTTGCAATTTGTGATGATGCAGGTCAGCAATGGTGGTCTGCCAAACTTGAGACTCTCCATTTTTGAGAATCTCCATGTTCCATAGCGGTGGCGGAAGAATTATGGAGAACATATCCGGTATGGCAGCTCGGCAAGTAGGAGGTAAGAACCACCAGTGAATATCTCATGCATTCTTGGCAGATCTCCACCCACCCTTAGGTTACTGAGCACACGTTTTTAACGTTCAATTGTACAATCTTTTCCAGACAAACTGTAAGTTTTAAACTCGTTTTAGAAATTCAATACAATCACGACATTCTCAACAATTGATTGTGTTTTTGGTAATGCAGATTCGTGGACATGGTTCTGTGGGGGTGCGAAATCCCCATCTGGTGAAGGAGACCTCTCCAACAACTGCACATCCTGTCTCAGTAGCAGAAATCCCCTCACAGGACCGTTTTCTTCTGCATGTGTGCAGCATGCCATTGTCTGTTTTGGCCAGCTCCTGCTTCTGCTCATCTTCTTCGCCTTGCTTGCCCTTTCCAAGAGTATTCCTCCGGGGGCCTTGACGGGTGCTGAGCTTCTGTCCACTTTTGAAGTGGGCTCCGTGTTGTACAACGTGACTTCGGTGCTCTCGGTGCTTGTGGGATCAGCAAATGCTGCACTGGGGGCGTACCGTTTGGGGAGTGTGCCTGCTGTTGCTGCGCATGAGGAGATCTACTTGTTGGTGCAAGGGGTGGCTTGGATCACCATTGCCATTTCACTACGAATTAGGTCTGTAAACCCTGCGTCTGTCCTTTAAGCACTTCCTTCATTTTGTCCCTAATAGCACTCTACGGTTCTGTGATAATCTTTAGTAATGCACTGAAATGTTCGCTTATTAGTCCTTTCTCAATTATTCTTGCAAGGGCTAGCGTGGGTCACCATTGCCAATGTGTAACTATGTCGTCCATTTCCTTGTAATTGAACCGAAATCCTTGTCTCAGTGCTTTTTTTTTTCGGGTAGCCCTTCAGTTTTATTGTCCTCTTTGTCACCCTACAGACCTGTACTAATCCTTACTACTGCGGTACAACGAGTCCTTTCTCAATGAACGTAAAGATTAATCTCGTCTTAACTTTGATTGTGACCAGGCTGCTGAACCCAGCGAAGCAAGTGGCGTACATGTGGTGGATTCTCACATTCTTTTTGACCACACTAGCGACTGTACTCTCTCTCATCGACCTTTACAACCGCGCCACGAATCCCTCCCTGGAGGTCTACCTGGCCGTGGCTTCATGGCCTGTTGGCTGTCTGCTTCTGGCCTGTGCTATCCGAGGTGAGAGATGGATCACCATTGAGCCTGAAGATGGCCTCTCTGAGCCTCTCCTCAGCGGTGCTCCAAATGGGGTTGCAAATGGTGCAAGAGAAGTGAACAACACTGTGGAAACCTTTTATGCAACTGCGAATCCTTTCAGTGCTTTGGTCTTCTCCTGGTTGAACCCTTTGTTGAAACTTGGGTACAAGCGCCCTTTGGAGATCAAAGACGTCCCCCACTTGAGCAAGGAGTTGCGAGCACAGACTGCCAATGAGAAGTTTCTGAAGGCCTGGGAGTTGCAGAAGGAGAGACACCCAGAGCAGCCACAGTCGGTGTTCTGGGCACTGGCGAGCGTGTATTGGAAGCCCATGGCCGTGAATGCTTTCTGTGCGCTTGGGAAGTCCTTGACCCTTGTTTTTGGACCCATCATTCTTCAGCTCTTTATCAAATATGAAAGTGGGGAAAGGTGGTTCAAGTACGAGGGCTATACTCTTGTTGCTGCTCTGTTTGTTAGCAAGGTTTTGGAGTCTGTGTTTCAACGACATTGGTATGCTGGATCAAGAATGGTGGGCTTGGAGCTTAGGTCCGGCCTCGTTGCTACCATTTATCAAAAGCAGCTCAGGTAAATAATATATCCTCGTGTTGTTTCAAATCCTTAGCTTTTGGTAGCTCTTTCACTGAAGTAAAGTCTCCATTTCACCACACAGTAAGGGAGAGATTCCATTCACCATATAGGTGAATTTTGAGCCTTTCCCTACAACAATCTAGCCGTCTAAATTTTTCACATGTGTTTCGTGTCAAAATAATAATCAATTGCAAAAATCTGCATGTGAAAAGATTGAAGTGTTTTCACAGTAAGCACAAATCAAAGTTCATGTGCATGGCCTATGGAGCCTCGAAGTACTGTATGGTGGAGCCTCTACGTTGTTTGTTTTCTAACTTATAAGGACTACTAACCATACAGTTTGGTTCCACTAACCATACAGGGCATTTTCAACTTATAAGGTTTTATGTACTGCATGGTTAGTTTGGCCTTTATGCGTTGCCTATATCCAAGAGATTTCCACTTCAATATGCATTTTAAACTTGCCACGTGCAATTTATGTTATTATGCTTGAAATGTATTTATGTTAATTTTGGCTTGTATTGTTGATCTCTATCCATGTGCAGATTATCCAGCACAGGTAGGGCAAGACACGCAGCGGGTGAGATTGTGAATTACATGTCGGTGGATTGCTACCGCCTGGGAGAGTTTCCTTGGTACTTCCATCAAATCTGGACCACACCCCTGCAGCTTACGGTGGCATCCATCGTCTTGTTCTACACAGTTGGATTAGCCACCTTTGCAGGGTTGGTAGTGATTGCAATCACATTGGTGCTCAACACTCCGGTTGTACGAGTTCTCCGGAAGTACCAAGTGAAGTTGATGGGAGCTCAAGATGAGCGCGTCCGAGCATCTTCTGAAATTCTCAACAGCATCAAGATTATCAAACTCCAGGTTTTTCGCCACCTCTTGTTTGTTCGAAATGTTTAACCATGTTTTGCAAATTACTGCTTCTGCCTGCCTCCCAAAGAACCTTTTTATGTACCTACTGTCTGTTTCTCTCGAGAATTATTGATTTCAATCCAGTGTCATGACCCCATTTATGCCTTTCTTATTTTGTGTAGAGTATTGAGATTGTAGTCGAAAGCTAATGGTGTAGATCCCATAACATACTTGAGAAGCTCCCTGAACACGCTTGGAATCCATGAACAATGAAGGAACAATGCATACTGTGCACTACCCAGCTCTTTTGTAGTTTGGTGCTCTAGATGCTTTTTGTGCTACAGTCCAAGCTGTACACTACTCTGCAGTCATTGTATTTCCATTCTATGAAATCTGGATTTTTCTTATATATTGCTGCACTGTTATGAATAAACCTCATTATATTTCTATCAATAAATTATTCACTGGATCCTTTTCCTGTGGCATGCTTGGCAGTGGAATTATTTTGCTTCCCAGTTCTTCAATATTTGGGGGCTCTTTATTCTTTGTGCCACAGTGCAAGCTGTAAACTGCTCTGCATTCATTGTATTTCCATTTTTGGATTGACGTTTCTTATAAAGCACTTCACAGTGAGTAATAATACTCGTAATGGAATCAATTTGCTTGCCAGTTTTTCAATAGTTTGGTGCTCTAGATTCTTTTTGTGCAATAGTGCAAGCCGTGCACTACCCTGAATTTCCATTTTTTGATTGGTTTGTCTTCTTAATCACTGCACTATTAGTAACGATATTCATTATTATGTTTCTCTCTAAACCTCATTCATTCTGTGGATTTCTGCAGGCGTGGGAGGAGCAATTTCAAGCGCAGATGATGAGGCTGCGTGAGAATGAGTTCCACTGGCTGTCCAGATACAACAAGACGGCGAATTTGGGCACCGTCTTGTATTGGTTGACGCCCGTGTTGGTGTCTTCCATCACCTTCATGGCGTACGTGCTGCTGGGCCACAAGCTCTCTCCGGCCGTGGTCTTCACGTCACTTGCAGCTTTTCGCATCATTCAAGACCCTGTCCGTGTAGTCCCTCAGCTTATGACCATCATTATCCAGGTCTGCTCTCTCAACCTGCTTGGAATCATTCAAACCTTTCAATTACTTTGAACATACTCTACTTTTCTGCAAAAGTTAAAACAAATTCATTTAAGTTGCTTAAACGCCTAAAGGACGAAGGATTCCAAGTTTGAAAAGGGCCAACTCCAGTGACCATATTGTGAAAAGTCAAATTGAGATGAGGCCATGTGTTTTAGGTTTAGATTTAAGGGTGAATGTGGCTGTGAATTGCACAGTGAATTGTTGACATGGAATTGATATGTTGTGCAGGTGCAAGTGTCGTTGGGACGGATTGGGAGTTTTTTAAAAGACGATGAGCTGGACAACTTTGTGGATCGGAAACCAAACGCGGCACAGGCAGTGGAAGTGCAGGCTGCCATGTTCAGCTGGCAACCTGGAGCCACGATCAAGCCCACGCTGAGAAATATTAACCTGGCCATGAAGCCGGGGGACCACGTGGCAGTGTGTGGGGCTGTGGGATCAGGAAAGTCCACGCTCTTGTATTCCATCATGGGCGAAATTCCAAAGCTCACTGGAAGGGTGAGTACAAATCCTCTCACAAGCACAAAACAATCTGACCTCTTGCATTGCACTGTGGGGGAGCTTCCAATCCTGCTGAGTAAAGTCATGAACGATGTCTTCGTTTGTAATTTGTATACCCTTGAAATTTCCTCATGAATTTGTTTGATTTGTTTTGATTTTTCTTTTGATTTTCCTTTTGATTTTTCTTTTGAACTGTAGATTATGGTATCAGGGAGGCTTGCTTATGTAGCACAGTCGGCTTGGATCCAAAGCGGCACCATTCAAGAGAACGTCCTGTTTGGGTATCCGATGGACAAGACTCGCTACCGAGCTGCCCTGAAGGCGTGCGCACTAGACCAAGACCTGGCGCAGTTTCCTTTTGGGGATCAGACGGAGATCGGCGAAAGGGGCCTCAACATGAGTGGAGGACAGAAGCAACGCATTCAGCTGGCCCGCGCTGTGTATTCCGATGCCGACATATTCTTACTGGATGACCCATTTAGTGCCCTTGACGCTCACACTGCTGCCACCCTTTTCAAGGCAAGAGCTCTAAAACCCTAACCCCCTAGACCTCGAAACTCCTAAATCCCTGAACCCCTAAACCCTAAATCATGTCTATCACATCCAAGTTATCTCCACTCTTGAGTAACCACACTTAATTGTGAAATTGTAACTGTGTTTTGTCACATGCAAGTTCTCTCCGCTCTTGGGTAACCACACTTAGTTGCAACATGGAGTGTAGTTTCTATTATTACAGTGGTCAGATGTTTAATATTTATGTTAGCAAGTCAGAGAGGATACTGATGCACCAAAGAACGTTTTAACTTATTTGGAGTTCATATGCAAATGTTATAAGGGTTCATATTTTTGGGCAGCAGATGATCTATAATGAACACTAGTTCTGATGTTGAGGTGGTGTACTGTACAATCTCAAAAGCCATATGTAACTCCTTGTGCAAGACTTTGGAGTGCTGCAGTTAGTTAGGTGTGGAGATTACATATGGTTATCTTTCACCCTAACCTCTTTAATCTGATTGTGTGGGTCTCACAAAAAATGGAAGCCATGACATACTTTCAATGGTGTGGCAAGTGTGCTACAGACAGTGACAATGTGATAGGTTTGCAGGATATTTGAGAATTTAGTTGTAGAGAAGGCTATATTAAAGAGGTCTGAGTTTGTAGTCAAGCTTGCAATGTGATTGAAGAATGGTCTTGATAATGTGTGCAGGATTGTGTAATGGGAGCATTAAAGGACAAGACTGTCATCCTGGTTACACATCAAGTTGAATTTCTTCATGCTGTTGATCTCATTCTGGTACGCAATGAAAGAGTAAAATATTTCGCTCTTTCAATTATACAAGGTTGCACCAAGGATAATCAACCAGTACAAGTAATATAGTCCTGATGGAAGCTAAGTAGTTGTTTGTTTCATTGCATTTTTTTTGCATGAAGGTGATGGAAGGAGGAGAGATAGAGCAATCAGGAAAATACGAGGCCCTTCTGGAAGAAGGCCGAGGCTTCAGGCAGCTAGTAGACGCGCACCATGACGCCATGGGCGGTGTGCACCAAGAGGAGGAAAAAGATATCCACGTAGAACAAGTGCTCGCCATTGAAGCAACGCTCAGCAAATCTGGTATTCCACTCTCTGCTGCTTTATGCAAGTTTAAATTGCAATATAGGCAGGTTAATTGCCATATGAATCAGCTAAGGACATTATACGTAAGCTTACTATGTTGAAAGCAAGTTGTAGATTACTAGTTGCTCTTTACAAATTTGAAGCTATCTTTATGTAGAAAGTAATGCAAAAACACCCGAAGGCTCTCTTAAAAGAATTGTACACCATTTGTTATCTGGTATCCTATGCAAGTTAAACCTACATTAAAGGCAAGTTAACTATGTTGAAAGCAGGGTGTAAATTACTAATTGCACTTTACAAATTTCAAGATTTCTTTGTACAATAAGTAATGTTTAAAACCACGAAGGTCCTTTGAAGTAGATTCTACATCATTTATTCCTCACACCGTCTGTTACAGTATGCAAGTTAAAATCTACATGAAAGGCAATTTAACTGCACTATGTATTTTCAGCCATTAACACAAATGTGTGATATTCATTCAGAGTCCCGGGGTGAGAGAATGCTGCGAAACCTCAGCCGAGAAAGGTCACATCGAAGCTCTAGTCAGCGTGAGCGAGTAGACATTCCTGCAACCCAGTTGACCCAACAGGAGGAGCGCGAGGTCGGTGACCAAGGCTGGACAGTCTATTTGGCGTACATTCGCGTGGCCAAGGGGTGGTTCGTGTTTTGGCTGGCGATTACTTCTCAGCTTCTGTTTGTGCTGGGCCAAATGGCCGCGAATTACTGGCTGGCTGTGAAAGTGAATGACCCTGGGACGAGTGATGGCTTCCTCATTGGGGTGTACTCTGTCTTGTCCATTGTTTGTTGCATCTTTGTGTTCATGAGGTCAATGTTCAGTGTCGAGCTGGGGTTGCGAGCCTCGGTGCAGTTCTTCCGAGCGCTCATGGTGTGCTTGTTCAGGGCTCCCATGGCGTTCTTTGATTCGACGCCCATGGGGAGAATCCTTTCCAGGGTGAGAGTCTTGAAACTTTTCCACTTTTTTCATAGATTTTTGTGTTTAAATTTTCTTAAATTTATGTGGTGGTGTTTGAGCTGAAATGACACTCTTTTTGTCTACTTAGTGTGGGTTTTGAAAATATCGTGGGCAACCTACTTGTGATTGAAACATTTGAGAGTGAATTACGTTGTCATCAAGCTATTAGGTTGATACAAGAGGTCGATGCAGATGATTGATGTAGTAAACAATGTCTCTCGATAGACTTACAATTGTGCATAGTGTTGTCATCAAGTCATTATATTCTATATAGGTGGATACAAGATGATTGATGTAGTTAGGAATGAGTGTGATTGTGATCTTCTAATTGGAGGTTTGGATGTATGATATTCTGCAGATATCGTCTGATATGACTTTGCTGGATTTTGATGTACCCCAAGGATTTCAATTCGTCTCCAATGTGGGGCTTGAAATTGTAGGTATAATTGTGATTATTGCCGTCGTCACAAAAGAAGTGCTTATCGTCGTCCTTCCCTTGCTCCTCGTGGTCAGATGGCTGCAGGTAATTTCCTTTCTGACCCGTCTGTTATACTACTGGGCTGCTCGGTCTTTGAAGAACATATATTAATACTACGATCAGCATGGAACATTTGGTACTATTTGAAATAATGAGTTTTGAATATTTATGTTTGGTTGGTTAATTGATGTTCCATCATTCCAATTTTTGTTTCATTTTCAATTTGTTTTGCTAATGAAGAAAATGAAAATATCGAAGTATTCATTTCCTGTGAAGATCTAGCCCAAGCACTAATAGATATTTTACTGAATTTCAATAGTACTTTGAGCTTTTCGAATCCAAGTTTAGTTCTACTAATGTAATAGATTGGCAAGGGTAAAATCATATTGGTGCCTAGTACTAAAATACTCCAAAAAGTACAGGAGTCGAGAAATGACTGAAATGTAACGAATAGAAAAAAAAATTCCTTGCAATAATGTCTACTGTTATTTGTGACATATTGCCCTTGGTAAATATGCATGAAAGAAGCAGCAGGAATTGTTTTCTTGAAAGTTTTCATTCAATAGAAGTGTGAGTAGAAGTTTGACATTTTCAGTTGTTATAGAAGTTTGATATTTTCAGTTGGAGTAGACGTTTTACGTTTTCAGTTTTTGAGCCAAAGTTTGATATTTTCAGTTTGAATGAATAGAAGTTTGGTCTTTTTAGTTTGAATGAGTTGCAGTTTGATAGTTTTAAATTGAGCAGAAGTTTGGTATTGTCAGCTGGATATAAGTTTAATATTTCCAGTGGGAGTAGAAGTCTTTAGTTTGAATGAGTAGAAGTTTGGTCTTTTTAGTTTGAATGAGTAGGAGTTTGATAATAATTGAGCAGAAGTTTGGTATTTTCAGCTGGAGTGTACGTTTGATATCATTAGTTGGACCTGAGGTTTCCTATGTTCAGTGTGATTCACGTACTTTCTGCTGTCTGTGTTGTGCAGAGATACTACCTGACATCTGCACGGGAACTAATGCGAATGAATGGCACCACAAAGGCTCCCATAGTGAACAACTTCGGGGAGACCATCTCTGGGGCCATGACGATTCGAGCGTTTGAGAAAGTGCCGCAGTTCAGGGAGAAGAATTTAGAGCTTGTGGATGTGGATGCCAGTCTCTTCTTCCACACTTTCATCGCCTACGAGTGGCTGGTGCTGCGCTTGGAGACTTTGTGCGCCATCATTGTGGCCACGTCTGCTTTTCTCATGGTGGTTCTACCCGCGGACACTGTGGATGGAGGTACTAGAATTTTTCTAAATTCAATGTCATACGTACCATTATTAAGTAGTAGGCAAGAGGCTACTTTCAATATAAGACATGCATTAAATATATTTTGCAGTTTTCAGGCTCTGAAACTTAAGTGAATATTGGTGAAGTGGGCAGATGCAATGGATGAACATCTAATTTGTTATTTTCTCCCCGTTAGGTGGATGAATTATCTTTTACTGCTCGACTCTCAAACACAAAGCAAGTCAATTGCTTAAGAATGTTATGTGGCGGTTAATAGTAGTGGTAGTGGTTAATATAAAGTGTTTTTAGTCATGAACTGGGTTTAGGGTTGTCTTATTAAATGGATGTGGCCTAATGGATGTTCTATTTGACAAATGATGTTTGGTGGCTTATTAGACAGGTGTCGAACATGTTACACTCACTACGTTGAAATATTGTGAAATATTCATGAATTTTCTGAATATATTCTAAGTTTTTGTGGAAGATGAGGGGTCTTTGACGTACTAGATGCTGTGTTTGAACCATCTGACTGGATTGAATGATTATTTGTGCAGGATTTGCGGGATTGTCACTCGTATACGGATTGACATTAAGTGGTGTCTTAGTGTTCTTCATTCAGTTTGTTTGCCAGTTGGCCAACAATATCGTTTCTGTTGAGCGTGTTCGACAATACATGAAAATTGACAGTGAAGGTCCAGCCATTGTTGAAACTAATCGACCGTCACCCGTTTGGCCAGATCACGGCACAGTGGAGCTCCAAAACTTACAGGTACACATAATTTAATGTGGCCATATTCGGTCAAGTACTGTGTTTCAAAGCGTCAAAACTGTAATGTTCCAAGTATTCTTAGATCTGAGGTTCAGACTGAAATCTGCTATTTTAACGAACATGAGGTTTTATATTTGATGTAATTTCTGGCTTAAACCAACACTATGAAGTTTGCTCACTTGTCTTTTATTCTTGCTCTTGTAGATCCGATACAGACCTGGAGCTCCTCTAGTTTTGAAAGGCATCACATGTACATTTAGAGGAGGACAGCGAGTGGGTGTTGTTGGTCGGACTGGTTCAGGAAAGGTAATTAACTTTCAAAATCACCTTCAAATTTGGTAGAGTTTACAAAGAAGCTAGCATACAGATTAATTCACGCTGTAAGTCATTTCAATAGTTGTTTGATCCCGAATACATTTTCAATACTCACATTTGTTTTGACGCATGCAATCATTTATTTGGTAGGATGTGCTTCAAATTTGTCAAAGTGGAGTGCTGATGTTATGTTAGTGAAAAATAGGGATCAATCTGATTTTTTGGTGATCCTGATTGATTGAATCTGTAGGGGTTGGTAAAGTCTTTTTGGTTGTTTTTGTCTTTTCTTCGAAATAGGGTTGAAAATTCTATGAGTTAAAAGGATACTGAAAGTCTGGTGTGTTATAGAATTACTCAAACAGAGTCTAGCTGGTCTAAATATGGGATGAGGCTGTCAGTTTGTTCAAGATTTAATACTAAATCTTCTTCGTAGCTAAGTTCAACTCAACCTTTTATCCTACAGCTGAATAAGAACATGATTACTATGCTGATTTTTGTTTATTGTGGAATGAATTGCAGACCACTCTAATTAGTGCTTTGTTCCGGCTGGTGGAACCTGCTGGAGGGCGCATTCTGATCGATGGGCTCGACATCAGCATGATTGGCCTTCGTGACTTGAGGTCACGCCTGGGAATCATTCCACAAGAGCCTACTCTCTTTCGTGGCACTGTGCGCACTAATATGGACCCTCTTGGCGAACATGAAGACAAGCGAATTTGGGAGGTACTCAATTTCTCATGACCTCTTTCTACTACAATCAACCCTCTCTATTGATATACTCCATATTTGCACATTCTCTGTATATCCTGAGATTCTATCATGTTTTGTACACAGACAACCCATCATAACATTGTTAACTCTGCAAATGGGTGAATAATACAGCTGAGATATGTGTAACTTGTTGGTCTCTGTTTGCTTAAGGTTACGAGTCTGATAATTGCAAATTATTTTGTCCCTTTCCCATTTGCTCTGGAAAATGGTTGACTTGTTTAATAATGTTATGACCTTTCACATGTGAAGTTGTGGACACATGTGAGTGCATTTAGAAGCTCATGGGTGTCAATATTGAGAGTTGAGTTTATTGCCTTTGCTTCAATCTCTACACGGATTTTATGCAATAATCGAGTTATTTCACAATGACCTCTTTCTGACTCTGTATGATCTTCATTACAGGCATTGGAGAAGTGCCGACTTGCAGATGTCGTGCGGTTTATGCCTGAGAAGCTTGATGCTCCTGGTACTTTTCTATCTATTTTTTATATCCCTATCTCATTAATGTCTTTTTCTCTAATATCACATCGTTTGCTTTCTCACCATACCAAAGTACGTATGTTCTCACTATGTTAAAAAACACACTCTTTTCTGTGTCATTATCACTCTCTATTATGTTACAAGAAGTGGGATACAAGTGAAAATAAGGAGTGAAAAGGCATTTTCACGAGCGCCAATTTCAGTGCAATCCTCTATTTCAATGAAATATGATGTTTATAATACTAACAAGCTATCAATCAAATATATTCAATTTATGTAATTTCTTTGAGCTGAGAAACAAGGGTTCGGAGCGTGTTGTGGAATGGTTAACAATTGCAATTGGTTGGGTTATTTGCAAACTGTAGTGACGGATGAAGGTGGAAATTGGAGCGTGGGACAGCGGCAATTGTTCTGTTTGGGACGGGCATTGCTAAAGCACAGTCGCATCCTAGTGTTGGATGAAGCCACAGCCTCCATCGATTCCACCACCGATGCTATCATTCAAAAACTCATCCGTTTCGACTTCCAGCATTGCACTGTGGTCACCGTGGCTCACCGCATTCCTACTGTCGTTGATAGTGATATGGTGTTGGCCCTCACTGATGGTATGCTTTTCTACTCTCTGAAATTTTCACTTTTTTAGGATTTACTTGTGGGTACATAACTTTTGAGATGCATAAGGTAGAAACACCCAAAAGCGTCCCTGTTTCCATTCTTGTACCCTAGATTACCACTAAATGTGTCCCTAGACTTTCATCTATGTATCCTACAAATGCTTAACTCTCATCTACTGACGCATTTGAAGGACACATTAGTAGCTTTGATTTCCTATCTACTGATTTTTGCAGATTTCAGTTTAGGGTTCACCTATGTGACAGTTTCAATGGTCTAGGGAGCTGGCACTTTCGAAAATCATAAAATTTACATACCACATCCGAAAAGTCTATTTTTTTTTTGAATATTCATGATTTTCACTTGTTAATACTAAAAAATTATTATATTTAGGAAAAGGTGCCTCCAACTATGCTGATTGCTTAATACTGACGGTTTGGGTGTTTCCACCGTAAATGTCAAATTTTTTCTTTGAATCTCGAAGTGTAAATTTGTACTTGTTGGTTGATCGAAGGGCTCACGTAGAGCAGAAGGGTTATGGATTTTAGATTTTGTAGCCAACAAGACAGTGACTTCGTCCGCCTTGAAACTTTGGAGTCAGCATAGTGGTTGATTATGCATGTTGGTTGGTTGTACTTGCAGGGGTGATGGCAGAATACGACACACCAATTCGACTTCTGGACAACCCTCAGTCTCTCTTCTCAAAGCTGGTGAATGAATATTGGAAGAATACTCAACACTTGCAATAGGACCGGCAACTGGTCTACCCGTGGGTGTAGCCTACAGATTATTTTAGTATTCAGGGACTCATATTTCAAAAAATTTAGGCAGTGCGAGTTGGAATCTTTAGTGTAGTGATGATCCTACTTATATTCATGGAACATGTGTAATGTGGATGAAATATGATTCGCTCAGCCAACCCATGTACATTTGTCCAAATCGTGAAATCGACTCTACATTAGAGGGCATTTCAGCAATTTCATCTTCTCGAAAATGGGTCCATTTATTGCCCCAAATTTTGGCACTTGAGAGATCATACGCTCCCTGAAAAATGCTAGTTGGATTATTATTGTAGTTCTCACATTGATATCATCTTGTAAATGGTACCAATCAATCTAAGTTGTTCCTGTATTTAGTCGGATCATCTTGTTATTGGTTAGAATGAAGTTTTGTAATTCGTGACAACCAACAGTGTTGTTGTAAGAGAGAAGTGAGCACAATTTCTTCAACCCTGTCCTAAAGAATACTCCGTACATTTTACTTCTTCAGCCGCTCTAAACCGTCTATTTGCGGGCCTAGGCAACAATGATGTACAAGCAGTTATTGTTCAGAAATGAGAACTGGATTGTTTGTCATCTTGCCCCCCACTGGTTTGACAGCAATCAAAAGGGCACCTGGAAGAGGAAACGTATTATGTCTAGCTTTGACAGGGCCATTAGTGTTTCATCAGCAAACACACTCTTGATTGCTAGTCCAAACTTCGAACTTTTTAGGCGAAATTCAATACATTGGCAGTTTCCTGATTGCTTAAATGAGATACAAAAATGGGAAGTAATACACTACGGCTTGCACGTTACTCATATTCTTGGTATAACTCTTTGAATGTAAATGTTCCAAACTCAAACTCAATCTTGGAGTGTAGATCAATGAGTTTTAACTATCTAACTTTCAAGTGAGCAATGCTAATGAACCTCAAGCCTTGGGAGAAAAGGTATCTTAAATATCTTAAAGTTATCTCCCAGTAACAAGTCATTCTTTACAAACTTACAAAAGCATTAAGCCTCATATACATGAACATCAATCAATCTTCAAAAAATCATTAACTGCTACTTCTAAGTAGGGGTACTCGAAAGTGCGACGTCATTCTCAATACGTAATGTTCAGGAATTTGCTCATAGCTTTCATGATCCCAGGTGGCCATTGTAACTCACTAGCGACCCACCTGCACCACATACAATTGAAAACGTCCGATCAGCCACTTCAAAGTGTGCATCATTACCTATCATAATGACTATGCAGGATTTTGAAGCAATGTAGCAAAAGTCTGCGTGCTTGAAAAGAAAAGGATGAGAATTCATAAAGCTAGCTGCTCTTAATTTTCATTGAAAGCCACTACAGAATCTAATTTAGAACCCATGCAACCAACGAGATTCAAATACAAAAAATTATCCTCCAGGTCAAATGCAAGTGCTAAATGCAGTGCTAAATCTTGAAGTCTAAAACTTGTATTATTACAATTTTTTTAGCATACTTATCATCAACCGCTGAAAATTTGAAAGTAGGACAACCAACATGATCGGATTTAAAGACACTACAATCGGATTTATCAAATTAAGTACTTTAGAAGGATCAGACCTTGGTAGGGAGTTAAAACGCCGTTTGCATTGGCATAATCGTCAATAATGGCTATCAAGACCACGGTTATAAAAAATTATTTGCAAGTTAGTACCTACCGAGTCACTTGCAAATTATTTTTGCTAACCACATTCTTTATTGCCATTACCTAGTCCAAATTTGAAGTATCAACCAAGGCTTAAAAGGTACTGAAAAGAAAAAGGACCGAGTCCAAAACCTGATGTCTTGGTATCTTGGCTCTCGAGATGTTGCTTCATTAAACTGCCCTTCAGCCTGAGCACGATTCCCTTCTTTCCACAATACAGCTGCTAAGACGGCATGAGCCTCTGCATAATTTGGGTACTTCCGCACAAGTCCTTGAACCAGTTTCCTGGTCTCATCTAATCTGTCCAGCTGTGGAGAGACAAGCAACCATTAGGAGAAAAACCAACATAGAAAGACAAAACTGGAGCAATGAAGTACCACTAGAGTGTAAGAGAGGAATAAGTTTTGCCACGTACTTCAAACAGGACAAGTGCTTCCTTGAGACGATATCCAGCGATTCCTGGAGCCAGAACAGAAGCTCGAGCATATGACTTCAATGCGGCGTCAAAATCAGATACCCGAACCAACACATTCCCCAGATTAAACCAAGCAGCATATTCCTGAAACCAATTACAAGCATATTAGCTAATTATCCCACTTATGCAATTAAGTCTTTCACCTGCAGAATTATATATCCTCTGCTATTGAGAGCTCGGTAGATGAGATGATTTCAAAGCAATTCTGGTTTGAGTTACAAACTTCAGGATCATTGACGATAGCAGTTTTGCAGTCCACAATGGCATCGTCGTATCGCCCCATTGCCTGATTGTCACTGGACAACGTTAGGGCTAAAATTAAACCTCCATCTCCATCAATTATAATATATTGTAAAAGATACTAAAACTGTTCGGAAGCTCATCTCTTCTCCTGTAGTGACCTCTGCTACAGATAGCAAATCATCAGTTCATACACTTGGTTCACAAAACGTGATCGTTGGCCTTCAATCAGCAAGTTGTATGTAAGCAAGACTGACCAAATGTCTATGGCCAATGATCTTAAATGGAAAGGGATTTGTAAACAGTCCGCTTGAATAGTGATCTAAACCTCCCACTTTGAAAGATTGCATAAAAAATTCATGCATAGGGATTAAAAACAAACTGATCTCAAGAGAGTTTCTAATCGATGCAAATAGTATCCTCTACCGTTTTTCAATTAACAATTTCGAAGTAGTATGCATTCATGACAGTGTTGAATCCGAATGTATCAGAATCGTTGTACTAAATGCCAATTTAGATGACCATGCTCACAATGTAGTGTTCCTAAACAGGATTTCGGACAGAGACCTTGAATACTGACCCAAAAATCATTCCCCCCATATTTTAAATGTTAAAAATGATGCAAATAGTATCCTCTACCTTATTTCAAATTATAAATTTCAAAGTACTCCCATCAATGATAATGTTAAGTCCGAATATATTAGTGTCATTGTACAAAAATTACCTGCCCTTGCTCACAATGCAGTAACTAATTCCAAAACAAAATGCAGGACACGGAGCAAGCTTGAAAGTTCTGTCTCTCACCTCATACGAAATAGCACGATTCAAGAAGGGTACGGGCGCATTGGGCGCCAACGCAATTGCCTTGGTAAAATCCTCCGCCGCCTGCTCAAACTTCTGCAAGGAAACTCGCACACTCCCCCTGTTCGACCACACACTCGCGCTCTTGGGATCCTCCTCCAGCAACTCCGAGAACAGCGTCTCAGCATTCTCCAAGTCCCCCACCACTGCAGCTCGCAAGGCCTCCTGCAGCTTCGGATTCTCCACGTCCTTCAACCTCACTCGCCTCGACACCGACGCGGCCTCTGCTGCTTCTTCGTGTGCGACCCCCCATGCCAGAAACGGCAATGCCAGGCCAACTTTCGCCATCTCTCGCCGTGAAACCCGAGCTTGGCTTAAGCTTATCCCTGACTTGCAAACCTGATGAGGAACCTTCGGAAGCGCAAAACGCACGCGGGTTGCGCATGGCTGTAATCCGAAGAAACTGCTTCTAGGATTCAAAACTTGTAAGGGTTCGATGAGATTCATAATGTTGATTGAACTAACAGAAGAAATTGAAGTGCAACGCCGAATTGGTGATGGGTTGCAACACCCCCAAATTGACGTGCAACCGGGATTGCAAGGAGTGTCCACGCTCTGGTCTGGTCGGATTTGTAGTCCCGTGAGTGTGCGAGAAAGAAAGGGAGAGAGTGGATTTGGATGAACATCGATCTTGGATGAATGGGTGGGTTTTGGATGAATGCTCGTGTTGGTTGAATGTTGAGCTTCGATGAATTGAGTGAACCTCCGTCCTGTGCAGTGATCCCAGAACTACACTAAAATTGGTAAATAGTGTTGGCAACATTAATTGTCCCACCTAACACTAATTGTGATTTGCAAGGTTAGTGTTAGATCATTATTTACCAAATCTAACACTATTTTAGCTCGATAATAAAATCAGATGAATGACAGAGAGAGTCAGAATTTTTACAAGAGCGCATTTAGTGTTAGATGGGAACTAAATGAAATGCTGAAATAGACAATGAGATGCTGAAATGCTGAAATAAATAAATGAAATGCTGAATTGCTGAAAAATGCTGAATTGCTGAAATAAATAAATGAAATGCTGAATTGCTGTGAGAAAATGCTGAATTGGTGAAAAAATGCTGAAAAATGCTAAAATAAAAAAGTGGCGACCAAAAAAAAACTATTTTTCAGAGGAAATAGAGGAGAGAAAGACAAATCCAATGGTGTCATCCAATGTTCAATCACATACATCAAAAAAAAGATATAGGCAACGGAAGTTTGAAATTTGAAATCAAGCGGCAAAGGAATCGGCGGGAAACCACGAAGTATATACCCCCCCCACCCCACCCCGTGGAAGGAGCCTCTTTCAAGTGATAGAACAAAGAGCTCCTCCACCTCTTCTTTCACAATCTCTCCACCGGACAAGGGAAAATGAAAGTTTTTTAAGAGAAGGAATTGGACGGCAAGAGGTGTGGAAAACACAGTTTTCCAGGGAAGGGCCAAAAGTTGACGGCAAGAGGCGGAAAACGCAGTTTCCTAGGGAAGATCCAGAGCATGACGGCAAGAGGCGGAAAAAACACAGTTTGCCAGGGAAGGGGCAGATTTTGACGGCGGGAGGAAAGTGCCCCAACACTATTTACACATAAGTTGGAAAATAGTGTTGGGGGGTAAAAACAGGGAACAACACTAATTATCACCCAACACTATTTACCAATTTTAGTGTAGTTTATGGAATTTAGTGCAACATGCTACCTTCAAGACAAACAAACATCAACTTTGGCTACCTTGAGAGTAAGTGGCATTAAAAAAAAATAGAGAAGAAAGGATTTTGCAAGTTGTAAAGGATGATTGGGAGTACTATAATCCAAAATAGACTAAATAGATGCTAATTCCAATGTTGAGGAAGTAACAAATTGGCTATCAAATTCTATTGGTTGTTGCCATCTTGACTAAAACATAATTTTTTCAAGTATTTTCTCCAATATACTTTTAGCTACTGAAAATTTTAAGTAGCAATGGAGTGAATTTTAGCCAGTTTTGTGAATGTTGGTCCTGTGTGTTGAACTTGGATGGGGTCGATAATTGTGTGAGTCTATTATTTTTAGAACCCCGGAAGGATGGAACCTATAACTCCATGAAATCTGCATCAAATTTTTTCTTTGTTTTTTCTATTTTGAAACTAAGTTTGAGTGATAATTATTTTATTTATTTCATTTTTCAGAGTTGACATCATATGTTGTCTATAATTCATAAAATATTCAGATTTATTGGTGATGATTTCAAAATACCATGATTGTTGAAGAAAAAGTGAAGAAAATTCATATCTATTCAAAATTAGCTAAAAAAATCTGAATTTTTTTTCCATATTTCTATATTACATTATAATGAAGAATATTATTGGGTAAAAAAATAGGATCAATTATAAATAGAAAATCAATACTGTGGCAATAGGACCAATGTTCAATATGCAATAAAATGTTTAATTTTTGAAATTTTAAAATTGGAGTAGAAACAAGGCTCAATAAGATTCATTTCAGTATTTGGGCTCAAATTCTAAAAAGATCATTTACATGGCTCAATTCAAATCAAGAGCAAGGGCATAGCAGTTGCCAAAATACACTAGAAGGATTTTTTTAGTAATATGTCGCTATGCACTTCTTCATTTTAATTAAATTCTTAGACACCCATAAGTCCTTTTTGTATGTGTTATGAAAAGGAAAATCTTCTCTACCACCACCACCAAAATTGGATGAAAATATGCCGTTTTATATCTTCTAGCAAACTTCTCTTCTCATCCCAAAGCCACAATTTGGGCTCCTTTTACATTTTAGGGTTAGTTTGGATTTTCACTTGGCATATTGATGCAATCATTTCATTTTGGGTCAAATAACATTAAATTTTGACAATTTTTTGGTTAAACAACAAGCTTATATGATACCATTAAAGACACATTAAATGCTTTTATTTAGTTAGATAATTGTATTGTGACTATCCAAATAAATAAAATACTAAATTTGCTAGATTTAGTAGCCTCAATAAAATTTAGAGCCCATGCCGACTTAGGTCCACGCCCTAACACGCATCTACGCTTCAATGGACTTGGGTCCATGCCTAGAAAGGTGTTTGCTCCCCGACAAACATCTGCACCATGTCCGATTTATGTTTGCACTCTGTATCTACGTTGGCAATTAGGTGTCAACAATGTAAGTCCATGTCATCTTTTTATACCTTTACAGATAGTCAACTACATGTTGACTACATTGGACGGGCTGAATCTGAATTGGACGGACGAATAGGCGGACGATCTGTCTAATATAACAACCATATTTATCATAATTGATGCATCATAATCTGGAGCTACAACAGTACATCTAAAACCCTAATATCAATAAAATCCAAGGCTCACAATTAAGCTCACTTCAATTTTGTCACCTACAGAGCTCACAAAAGTCCATAGGTACATAATGCTATTGATATATTCAACTCAGTAGGTGCAATAGGTAAACAATTGAAGCAACTTGTCACAGCAATAAGTAATTGAATTGACTCCATCATGGCACTTCTTCCATAACTTACAATTTTTTTAAATTGATGGAATTGGATTAAGAATTGGGAAGAAGGAAATATAACCAATCAAGAATATATTGATGAATCTACTTGTAATTGTCTATAGCTACTATGTTTTAAAAATTAATTGAAATATAATAAACTTGAATCTAGAAATTGTAAAGGTTTTGCTGAATGTGGCCTTAATAGTGCCAAATGAAGCCTTTATAGTTCCAAATGGCATGGTTCTATGGCTCTGCAAACCTTCTTAAACATGGAAATAGTTTAAAAATCAAGGTCATGGTTCTTGCGCACGTTCTTGCGCAGAGTATCTCCTAGCAATAACAATTATAAAAGCCAACTATACAACTCACTACCACAATGGATAGTACAACGTAAAGCAAGTTGAACTCCCAATGGCAGTCCAGGAAATCTTGGCGAAATGACATTTTCTTGCAAAATTAATGCCGGCAATTCCATTGGATGAACAACACTCTCAAACTAACCACTCTGCAATTGCAATCTAATTTTGCCACCTTACATTTGAGGTATATCAGACGGTGTATATGCGCGCAATCTTCCCAATTGCACCCAAAAAGCACGACACAACAATTAACTTAATCAAAACAACAATCACTGCTACAACAAATGGGAGCTTGATCGGAAACACAAATAAAGAATCGATAATAGTGTCACTGCTTTGGTTGAAGTTGCACCCCTGCGAGTGTGTGAGAAAGAAAGAGAGAGTGGATTGGGTGAACATCAATCATTTTCTAAACCCTGGAAGGACCGAACCTATTACCACAAAATCTGTTTCAATTTTTTTCTTTAATTCCTCTATTTTGCATTGTTATCACATTGGATGAACAATCCGTCCCAACTATCCGATTTGCCTGCCTTTCTGGGGCATTTGGTGATCTTGACCTGCTCGATGCAACTACTTTAAGGTAGTCACATTGTCTATCCACTCCATGTGATCCGTCCAATATGTCTGCTTGTCCAGGACGTCTGGCCTGGTAATCTTGACCCGCTTAATGTGACTACTTTAAGGTAGCCACATTGTCCGTCCGCTCCATCTGAACCATCCAATTTATTTGCTTGTCCGAGATGTTAGATGACCCTAACTCATCTAATGTGACAACAATGCTATTTTGCAACTTAAATTAACCTACCAATGACAGCAGAGATTCGAAATCCAGACAACAACCGTTGCCATTTACTATACAATAACCGCACGATTCAACCTTAGATTCAACTACCAATCCAATTGCTATGGGAACAAAATTTTGTATCACCACCCCATGACTACACATTGTGTGGTGAAGAATTGCAAGGAATTTTTTACTAGAATTCAGATTCATCGCCTTTAACCCTGTAACGTTGTTGTGGACATTAAGTGTACAACGGATGACTTCATTTGACACTATAGGATGGAAAAAGATGTTTTTTCATCCAATTTATTTATTTGGAGGGTACTTGAGTACATTCTCAATGAATATTATTGCAAAGCCCCTCATTGTAGTCTTATTGACTTTTCTAAAGAAGAAGGTGCTCAATCCACGGATCACCCTTGTAGTGTATTTGGGCCATTTCTTGCTATTTTCTCTTGATGTGAATTTTAGCCATAAAAATGACGTTATTTGAATTTGAGTCCAACTAATGAAATGAAGATAATCAAGTATAGTTTTTACGTCAATTGAAAATTTTGAAAAATTCTTAAATTTCAATATTTTATAGCAATATGAACTTTGGATCTATAACCATGGTTTGTTGATTTTCTAATTTTAGCATGACATGGTAACTTTGGTTTATACCATGATTTTCTAGACTATAATATACATTTATAGTAAAAATTTCATATTTCTGAGTATATTTTGTATTTGAAATGAATTTTTCTTCATTTTTTTCTTAAAAAATTCATAGTAATTTCAAATTTTTCCAAAAAAATTTGAAAACTTTATAACTTTTAGAAGATGTATGACTCCATATTTGAAAAATAAATTTAGAATTTTTCATTCATATCTAATTACAAATTGGCAACAAATAGAGTGATGACAATTGAGGCTTGAAATCAATGGTCATGGGCCTGTCCTTACAGGGTTAAATTGAAATAAAATGTGTAGGAAGAAACCTTTTTGGATTTTGTTTTTTTAAAGTGATTCTTAACATGAAATTTAATAATCACGCCAAATTTCAAATTATGGAAGTCTCTATATTTATGTGAAGGATTTGAATTTTGTATGCACAGTGATTGGCAAGTTTATTCTAATTTTGAGTGAGAATTATTTTATTTTATTTTATATTTCAGACTTTAAATCAAATTTTATCTATTGTATAATTCATACAATTTTCAGATTTATTGGTGATAATTTCAAATTATTATAATTTTTTGAAGAAAAAGAAAAGAAAATTCATATCTAATTCAAAATTAGCTAAAAAAATCCAATTTTTTTTTCATAGTTGTATATTATAATGAAGTATATTTCAATATAAACAAATAAATTGTGTTCAATTATAAATAGGAAACCAATAGAGGGTGATTGCAAGAAACACTTGTCTTTGATTTTGTCCCATTGGCCTCAAATGGTTGTTTTTTTGCTCATAACTTTTGAGTTGTATGTGAGTTTTATATAAAATTTATAGTGAAGGTACATGTGGTACTTGTAGACATTGAATAATTTTTTTCACCTTTTTTAAATTATTTTATTGTTTTTAAACATCCCTAATTAGATGTCTATTTTTGTCATTTTGAGGGATTTTAGAACTATTTTTTATCCAAAAATAAAAATTTAAAGGGCGAATTTGGAATATGAGGACCTTTACTAAAGTTACACAAACCTACAAGATTTCTTTTCAAAATAGTAAAGTGACCACCTTCTATATGTGCTCAAAATACACTACCTTTGTGCAAGTACAAAGAACATAATTTTTTTTCGCAAAGATGCAAATGGTTGCAAAGTAGAACCTTCAAGTTAGAAAAAATGATCAATTTTTGTTTTAATTTTTTAATTATTTTCTAAAAATCAAATGGAGACCAAAATTATTTTGTTGGTCCTAGATAATAATCACAAACCAAATCTAATATGCAGATTTGCAATGCCGCAAAGTGCAACAAGAAAATCATTATGTGACAGAAAATTAAGGGCAACAAAAACTTAAGATCATTTTGGGATAGAGAGAGCATTAGCTATGAGTGGCAATGCATTGTAAATATAAAAAACATCCATGAATGATTTTATATAGTATCACAAATTATTAGTTTATTTATTTGTTTTAGATGTATGATCCAAAGAGGAATCTTCCATAGAATATTGCCACCCTTGCACACTAAGATAGTAAGATTTTACATCTATATGTAGATAATCATTTAAGCCCTAAAGGACCAATTTGCTATTTTTAGCAATATAGAAATTTTAGGCAGATATGTGTGACTGGAGATTTCCATCTTTTAGGCAGAATTTTTAACAGAAGAAGGGGATAACGAATATCTTTCATATGCGCTAAATTTCATGACATTTGGAAATAGGAGTTAAAAGTTATGGCCTAATATGTTATTTTTTTCGTAATTGGGCAGTCTGGGCAGATCCAGAAAAATAACTTTTTTGAAAAACAAAAAATTGAAATTGCTATTCTAGATTTATATAGACACGGAAAGCTTTGAATCATTTCATTTTGATCAATGAGTCAAAAAATATGAGGAATTTTAGTTTGCGGGCAGTTATAGATTCTCTACTCTAAAATAAACTTTGAAGTTGTTTATTTCACTCAATTTTCAATAATTTTTGAAAAAAATAAAATCACAAGATGTAGATTGTTTAATACAACATTACAACCATTGAGATTGACATTTTTCAATTCCATAATTAAACTCTTAACAATTTTGTATTTTGAATCATTTTCACCTTCCTACTTACTATTTTTTTCCTGTATATTGTACAATTTCAAATTATTTGAAAATTTTCAAGCATGTAGTCAACTTGTTTAGGAAAAAGAATTTCAAAGAAGAACTACCATTTTGGACATTTTTTCATAGAAAAGTGAGCTTGTGAAGTGCAACTCCCTTGTTTTTTGCATGGCCAAAAAGATGATTTTAATGAATTTTAATGATTATATCTTGCAATCCATGTGGTGGAAATTTCTGAAATTCTTACCACGTGTTCTCAAGTCAACATACTACAAGATCCTATGGTTACATGTGTCAAAAAAAGTTTTTTTTCAAAAATTTGGTACTTGTACTAAAAATGGCAGTTTTTGAGCGTTTTCGGTGAAAACATAGTCATAAAACTTGAGGGGTTAATAGAAGTTTTCTGAGTTTAGACTCTAATGTCATCTTGACTTTTCCTTTCTATCATAATTTTTCCCCCTCTCCAAATTTTATTGCTTTTTGGTAGATTTCACCAAATATGTGTCTAAACTTGAATGTCCATTGTATCCATATGTAGGGATATAAAATGGTTAGAGATGAGGAAACAACCAACTTTTAAAAGGAATATGATCATCCTCATAAAAAAACTTTGAAATTTGACCTAGGATTAATTTTTATTTGACTTGTAAAACCTTGCTTGAGCCATCTCTTGTGAATCAAATCATTGGGTTGTTTATCAATGAAGTTCAAATTTACCATTGCAAACTATATATATTATATATCAACATTATAAGTGTAGTATTGTATAAATATAATTTGCAATTAAAATAGTTGTTATTACCAAACTTAGTGGGCAAGGTTGGCCAAAAAAATTTCAAAAAATAGATGTTGGAATTTTTGGAAATTATTTTTTCAAAAAACAAAATCTTTGTTTGGAAAAAAAATAAATCTTTCTAATATTCCATATTAATTTTTGTCAAATCATTTTTTTGAACTTAGATTGATTATTTGGCTAGGAATGTTGACCTTCCCTATATGATATTATAGGTATATATATTTTGAAGACGTTGGGCCTTCAATTCAATTCATTCCAAAGTTTATCCAAATCTTCTCAAATGTTGCTATACTCAAGTGCTTGATGCTTCTCTTCTCCCTTTTCAAATTGAAATCGTGTCATTATTTTGTAAGGAAGATAATAAAACTTTGTTCAAACCGTTTCATTTATGAGCCTAGGTGGATATCTACTAAGGCCATCCCATTATTGTGTATAAGTCCACCTCAAGTTGTTTGAAAAATCTTCACTACTAAATTCTTGATTATTTTAAGAAAAAAAATTAACACAAGTAGAATGTAGCTTATTTAGACCTTTTAAAGCCAACATTTTTTTTAAGAAGATTTCTACACATTTTTGCTTATTCTTTGATTGAACATAAGAAAGATTATCTTTTGGAGGATTCACAAATTGTTTTGGATGAATAAGAAAAATTTGGACGAAACTTTTGCCTCAAGGATTCTATTCATGATGATGAATATGAACGTCAAAACTCTTTGAGATTAACTTAGATTTGAAGGGCAATGGGAATGGAGTTGTAAGTGAAGATTGCGTAGGTGTAAACTGCAAATGATTCTCCCTATATTGGGCATTGATTAGGCCTTGGAATTTCAACACGAATCACAACTTCACAACCCTTGCACACTTGCACGTACTTTCCAAATACAAACCTACACAAGACAATCTTGAAGGGACATTGCTTGGCACTCTAGGAAAGGCGCCTTGAAATATTTGGATTATATGCCATTGGTTGTGTCATAGCCTCTTTTATTGCAAAGACTGAGCAAAAGATTGAAGCCTTTTCCAATTGCTCCTCTTCTTCATTGGTTCAACCTACAAAAAAAAATTTGTGCTTCATCAAAACTAGGTCACCAATCTTGAGGACATCATAAATTTTTCAGCAAAAATGTAAACTCAATCCTAATGAGTTATGAAACAGGACTATGAGAATCAAGGACCCCCAATGTGCAACATGGATTATGGTTGGCATTCTCTGGTTCTTCCTTCTTTCTTCCTCTATAGATGTGCAACAAAGGATTCTATTTGTAATTGCCGAGTATGCTCCCTTCGGCAACGCCGTGCCCTTGTCCAAATTAGGGCAAATTCAATTTTACCATGGACGAGATACCACATACAAAAGGTCGTCGCCCATTCCTCAACTTCGATGTGTGAAGGGTTGTGAATTTGAGCCTGGTGAATTGTAACCCTCCTTGTCTAATTTTGCAAACCCAATTATTCCTCATAATTAGACTATTTTAGGTTATCATGTGATCTTGTGATTATGATTTATTAGGCTTTCATTTGATTAGGGTCTATTGAAGAGTATTTTCATTCTTAAGAGGCTCATAGTCCTATTTTACCTTTATAGCACTGATGTAAGGATTATCTTTGGAGAATTTTATAAATTATTTTTGATTGTGGTGTCCCTAGAGATGTTGTTTTAGATTATCATGTGATTAGGGTTTGTTAGGCTATCATGTGATTAGGATCTGTTGAAGGCTCTTTTCATTCTTGAGAGACTCATAGTCATGTCTTACCCTCATAGCATTGATATAAAGATTGTTTTGTAAAGATTTTATAAGTGATTTGTAATTGTGGTATCTTTGGTGATTCCATTTTTGAGGGGCCAGCTCTTGTTCACTGCACTAACATCAAACCCCACTCACACAATTCAAAGTGGCAATGTGAAACTAATCTACCTGGGCACCTCAAGTTTGATGAGACAACCATTGTTTGTGAGGTGAATTCATCTTTTTTTTTTACAATTGATGCTTTGTTTGCTTGCAAATTTTGGAATTTGAAGTCTTGGTATCACACGGAAGCTAAGATGTTTATTTCTTATAAATGGGAGGAATGGCTTTGAAAATAGGGATTTGAGTCACCAGAGGATGATAAAGTTCTGAGAGGCAGCTGTGGATTGGAGTACAGCTTAGTCCGCACTGGTATAGAATGACCTTGAACCTTGCAAAAAAATTTCTATTTATATAATTTGGAGCATACAAATAAGGTATTTTTAAATAAGTCTACATAGTTGTGGACATGAAATAACTTTGATGCCAAATTTTGTCCTCTAAATATTAATTCTTTCAATTTTACAATGCAAATTGGATGGTTCTTATTCAATCATTTTGTGCAAGTTCTACTTATCTTACAAAATTCAAAATTCAATCCATTTATATTTGGGGTATTTTACATTAGGTTTACCTCCAAAATGATGATTATGTTTTTCAACTTTTTGCTTCTTTTTATTCATTCCAATTTTGACCATCAAATTTTGGTCTCTTTTGAATTTGCATTCAATTAATAAAATGAAAAAAATGCCTAGTTTCTCCTCCAAATTGAAATTTCAAAATAATCTTAAACTTAAGAATTTAATAGTTTAAAGCTTGCAACTATGGCTAAATAATTTTTTAACATTGAATGGTATTATAATATATACCTATAGTGAAAGATTCAAATTTATTATATGTGCTTTTTGTTTGCTACAATTTTTCTAAACTTATTCTTTACAATTCATGGTAATTTTAGGTCTTTATAAAAAATCCAAAAAAAAAAATGACTTGTTGTAAATATAGGTTTTCTTTAGTGAACAATAAAATATAATAATTTTCATTTAGTATATTGGCCAAATAGGGCTCAAAAATTGAAAATTATTGAACATTTACAACTTGCATATAGGCCCATCTTTTGAGGCTAACATTATTGTATGGAAACCATTTGATGGAAGATTAAAAAGAATTTTTTGGCAGGGTGGTCATTGCTACAAAGTCGTCATTCCATCCATTACATAGCTTCTAACACCAAATATGAGGTACAATTTCTAAGTATGATTCCATTCATAATAATTTTAGTTGCTAGTTGAGTGCTTACCTCCTATGCAAAATTATGGATTCAAATGTCAATGGTACATTAACTCAAAGCACTTGTAATTGTCAAAAGTAGATGCAAGGTTGGAGTGCAAGTTGGATGATAGTGTTGGGGGTGTTATTGTACTTGATCCACCACAATTGGAGGGCTTTCAATGTTGCAGGTGTCACTTTCTATCTAAAAACTGTTGTTGAACAACAAAATGCATTAACACAAATAAGTGCAATAACTGTTGAGCATTTGGAGGGTTTGGGGTGAAATATTCAAGTTAATTCAATTAGTGCAAGAATTTGAATAGTGCAAGATCCTCACACTAATTTAATGAGTTTAGATCAATGTGTTCTAATTCATTTCAGCATGTGGATTAAATTTGGAATAATGTATGTGAAGTTTAGATGAAAACTAAAGATGAAAGTTGATGAGTATAGGTCAAATGTGGAAGACAATCACATTATTCGAGATAGTATAAAATAATGTACATCACAATATATTTTTATATAAAATGTAGCAAACATCCATATTCCTTCACCTTACAATTTTTCATAATTCCAAAATTAATGCTTGGGGTCTCACTAATTGAACTACTTGAGTAGTTGTATGAAATGGTGTTGCTTTGAGCAGCTAGCTAAGATATGACTTTTTTTTTAAAACTATCTTTGTGGATTATCTTCAAAGTGCATTACTTTTTCACACGTACGCATTGATAATTGATCTATTAAGCTTATATGGATTGTACAGGAGATGCAAACAGAGAGTAGATATATATGAATCCAAAGCTCATTATTGGAAGGAAGCAGTAGCAGTCACAAGCATATTCACCTTGATATTGAAGAATTTTCAACAAATATTTTTGAATGCCCTTTACTTTGCTTTGTCATTTGTCTTTATATAAATATGGTTGTAGATTTTCCATGGCCTTTCTATATAGTGGAGATGTCCGTTAAGATTTTAAAGAGTTTCATTTGAATTTTTGCGCCAATTTGGTGTACAATTTTGTATCTCATACCCTCATTGCATCACATGTTCACAATATTTAATGGATATCTTTAGCATGTTATAATGTTGTAAGAAGGTTTTATTGTGGTGTTCTACTCTTGGAAAGGGCACCAATTGTCTTGAATCAAAAATCAGTCTTAGCATTATAATTGTTAATTTTAGCATTTTTATATTGGTTCAATACACTAGAAGAAATCTACGTTGAACTCAACAAAAACTACCCCACATGTTTGTTGTGTCCACCGCAAAATCTACATTTTTCAATGCAAATTTTGCGTTGATTACAACAAACTCGTGGGGTAGTTTTTGTTGAGTTCAACGTAGATTTCTTCTAGTGATAAAACATATTGGATTTTTTTCGTCCATTGGAATTTTTTTGTTGTGGGCTACAAGGTTGAGGTATAGAAGTGTCTTTTCTAGTGCCTTGTTTTAGGCTTGTTATGCATTGCTACAACAAAAGAACTTGTGGAATTCCATACATTGACGGTTTTAGAAAGGAACTTATAGTATAAGGTATCTTTGTTGAATTTAACTCGCTATTGAGACATTTTAAATGGAAAAAAATTAGGTTGGGACCTTGGATCATATTTGATGTCATGTTAAATATGTTAAATTATGTATTTGGAAAGTTACTATAATGTTGATTGACATGGGATGATTAAACTATTGTTTTTTATTTGACAAACCGTGATAGTAGTGATGACAATTAAATTGCATCATGTGTGGGAGTGCATTAATTTAGTTTAGAAGCTTAACAAAATGGTTTAGTTGACTTGTTCTTGACATTACTTGAAAGTAATTGAAAGTATATTCTAAGCCTAGGAGCATAAATGCAAGTCATTAGGAATGGAATTAGAGTTAAAATAATATAAAAGTAATTAGAGGGAAGAAATATAAAAATGAAGAGGGTAAAATTTGAAATTAAACTAAAAGCATTTACACTAAGGGGACAAATCTTCACCCTAATCCAATGTGGCACATGACATGGCGGATGAATTATATTTTAAATTCTTGAAGTTATTATTGCACCCACTAAAGTTTAAATCGGGGTTTAAATCTTCAGAAGTAACTAAATGTTGAAAGGGATTGGAGAGGATATTCAAAAAACCTCAAGAGGGTGGGATCTTTTTATTCCTTGCTCATTTGTTAAGAGTTTTATCCTCCCTTTGTGTAAATTAACTTTGAATCTTCGTAGGAATATTTATCCTCACATAAGATATATTTAAATTCTTGTTAACCTCACAAGGTTAAAATTTATCCTCCGCCTTTTTTGCAAATATACCCTTATGGGTTAAATTGGGTTAATGCCAACACAGTATCGGAAATTTCAGATTCTGGAGACAATGAGTTCAGAGTGCACTTCCGTTCACAAATACGGAGTAGCTCAACGAACGATAAACGGGTAACGAAGTGAAACAAAGGAGAAATCATCCATCCACGATGTCATAGTTTAGGGTTAGGGCATACGCGAGACGGGGAGAAGAAGGCCAGAGGGCCTCACGAAGTTCTCTCTCTTTCGCGTCCTTCGTCGCCATCGCCTTCCTCGTCTCCGACCCGGATCTCGCAGCTCGTCACGATGGTGGAGAAGACGAAAATCCGCAAGGATGAGGTCGTTACTCGGGAATATACGATCAATCTCCACAGGAGACTGCACGGCTGGTACGCGCCTGCATCCCCCCTTGTCTCAGAACATCAAATTGTCACAAACACGCCGGTGGCGCTAGGGTTAGATGGCTTTGTGAATTTGTGGTTTTGTGGTGTCTGTCTCGTGTATTGATTGTTCTGGAGCTTTTTTTGGACTGTGAATGGCATTGTGAAATATTCTCCTGCTCGCATTAACAGGGGATTGTCGCAAGTATTCTGTTGGGGCAAGGGTTTGATGACCTTTTGTTCTGGGTGCGAGGTGTCGCCCATGCTTAGTGTGTTTTCTATATCGTTTGTTCGGATCCGCGAAGTATGTTGTGAGCAGGGCTTTTTTTTTGGCTTTCTGGTGCCAGATTGCACCAGAAAAAAAAATCTGGCTAAAAAAGGTTATAAAAAATGTCAAAAAATTTGGATGAAATCGCCAGACAACTTTGAAATTAACAATTATATTAGATGAAATCGCCTAATTGTGGATGAAAACCATACTATACATCCAATAAGTGGATGAATGTTGCAATTTGGAGCACCACTATAACATTTTATACCGCCACTATGGCACTTCTTCAAAAATGAAAAAAAAAGCCCTGGTTGTGAGTACTTTTGCCACGCAATTGGAGAGAATGTGTAGTTTGAATTTAGGGTTTGGTGGGAGCATTGGCTTCCGTTGCTTGCGTCAAGCGATATGGAATCATCTGAGAGGTTTATAGGAGCGTCTTGGTTGTGAAATTAGGTTTTCAGGTTAGCATGAATGGCCCGAAATCGCCACTTTGATGTTGTCATTTTGATTAGACTTTCCTTTTTTTCGGGCCTTGCTGGTGAATGAAAGAGGATTCCAGCGTGCTGAAGAACGCGCCTTATTGGGATGCCCTATGTCCCTATACGCCATGCGAGAGTTTATTTGATAGATAGTTTAAATACGCTTCTTCAACAGTAGGTACACTTTGATTAGAGAATGTACATTAGCTGAGCAATTGAGTGGCACTTTTGGGTCCTTGGCGATTTTGGGTATTTCAATGTTTAAAATAGTGAGAAAAAGAAAACCTGTTTTTTTTCTCGTTATTTGCAAGCTGGTTAGTGTTTGACTCATCTTCTGATTCCCTTTAATGTTTTTGCCCGAGTTCTCACGGGACGTTTTTGTTCATTATTTATAGCACCTTCAAGAAGATGGCACCGAAGGCAGTGAAGGAGATCAGGAAGTTCGCTCAGAAGACTATGGGAACCAGTGATGTGCGGATTGATGTGAAGCTGAACAAGCACATCTGGAGCCGAGGTGTCCGCAATGTGCCCACTAGAATCCGAGTGCGCATTGCTAGGAAGCGTAACGATGATGAAGATGCTAAGGAGGAGTTGTACTCATATGTCTCCGCCAGTGAGGTTCCTGCGGAAGGGTTTAGAAACCTGGGAACCAAGATCATAGAGGAAGAGGAATAGGTCTCTGTTTTTGAGCTTGTAACATGAAAAAGGGAATCGTTCCTATTGGACCATCTCTTCCTGCATTTGTTGCATCCCAGCTCTACATCGAAGTCTCGTCTCTGCATCTGGCGACAGGTTTATTCGGTTTAATTTTTTGTGCTTGTCCGGCAATACTGCTCTGTTGTTGTGACGCTGTGACGTACCGTCTTTCTATACAGAATTACTTCGCAGCTTGACACTCATTGCAAGAATTTTGAATTTGGATCTCTCGTGGAACTGCAAATTTTCTGCAGGTTGGGAATATCACCAATAAGTGGGTTTTTCCACATCTTGGTTATGCTGGGTGTCAAGTTGAGTTTGCAACAGATTGTATCGAACAAACAAGCTCTTGGATATAATTAATCTTGCACTCAAATTTGAAATGAGTTTGAGGGATGGTTTCTTAGGAACCAATGTTGTAGTTTCATTGTCTCAGTTGCCATTTCCAATCACCAACTATGAAAGTGAAGCACTCTAAAGGGTGTAGGCACCGATAACTGCAAAGATTGCCACAAGCGGACATCATTGTGGGACAACGTCGTCACTAATTGGCTATGTCACCAAGGTCATTCTTAGAGATCATGGAACCCTCTTAACCCTTAAAGGACGGACCCATGGCCACTGATTTCAAGCCTCATTGCCCATCACTCAGTTTATTACCATTTTGCAACTAGATATGAATGGAAATTTTTAGTTTATTTTTCAGAGATGGAATTATATGTCTTCATTACTTCTTAAAAATTTTAGATTTTTTTCTGATAAATTGATTTTTTTGAGAAATTTTGAAAAAAAAAGTGAAAAAAAATTATATCAAATAGAAAATTATTTCAAAAAATTAGAAAATTTCACCATGTGTGTATCAGCAATCCCAAAACTGGCTAAATTTCGCTTGGTTGCTACTTAATTTTTTCATGCCCTCAGTGTAAATTCAAAAAAAATCTTCCGAAAATGAACACTTGGCTAAAAACCTTGGACTAGTTCTGGGATCGCTGGTGTGTATATTATAGTGACAAACATCATGGTGTAAACTTAATTTCCGTATCATTCTATAATTAGAAAATAATAGACATTGAAAACACATCCAAAGTTCAAATTGCAATAAAATATTCAATATTAGGATTTTTTTCAAAATTCAAATTGGAGTAGAAACTAGAGTAGATGACCTTCATTTTGTTAGTTGGACTCAAACTCAAAAAAATATCATTTTTGTAGAGAAATTTCAGATTTAGAGCAAGAAGCAACAACTTTCCAAAATACACTAAAATAGCATACTTTTGTGATCCGTTTTTTAACTAACTTCTCATTTATGTAAAGACAAACATTGACAAGACTACAAACTCAATTGGATACTCTTCATAATCCACCATGGAAGGTCAACAAGAAAGACATGGATGAAAAAATGCTTCTAATCTTTGTACATAGCACATCATTGTCATCCAGAAGCCACAAAATGGCGTCATCGACATTACAGGGTTAAAGCATCTCCACCACTTACCCTAAGTATTGGGGTGTACGTTAGATTTAGCGCTTCTCTTTGTGTAGGGAGCAGTTTAGCCCTAGAAAGATGGGCCCATGACCACTGATTTCAAGCCTCACTGTCTATGATTGTTTGCTGCCTTTTTACAACTAGGTACTCCCTCTATCCCAAAATGATCTTCTGGTTAGACAAAATGTTTGGGATTGAGGCTAAAGATAATGTAATTTCAACCCATTTAAGTTATATGTAGACTTTCCTATCTTCTTGAAATTCTGAGTTTTGAAGCCCTTTTTAAAGTGTAGTTTTTGAGTATTGGAAAGTGAAAATTTTGGAGCATTTCCAAAAAGAATTGATGGGCACTTAATTATCGAATATGAGGTTGTCATTTTGTAGTATAGGTCCAAGACCATATGTGAACGTCTTTTTTGCTTCCCCTAAAGGCCTAGACCATCTCCTTCAAACATGTAACATTCAACAAGATGCAAGACACAAGAACAAACAATGTTGATCAATCCCTCCAGTCATTTCATTTGTTTTTTAATTGATGATTGTATAGATGGAGGGAAAACTACCACTTGAAGTTGCTTTGTTGGATCCAAATAACAATCAAAAGCCAAATCTAGCCAATTCACGTCACGTGCATCTAGAAGATTATTTTGACACAAAAATTAAGGAGAACTAGAAGATCATTTTGGATCAGAGGGAGTATGGATGAATTTTTTTTTTTGAGATGAAATCATATGTCTACACAAGTCATAAAATTTTAAAATTTGGGGTAAACATTTTGAAATTATTTTGAACTTTTTAAGAGAAAAATGAAGAAAATTCATATCAAATACAAAATATACTCAAAAAATTTGAAAATTTTACCATAGATGTATAGTATAGTGTATAATATCATGTTATAAATCAAAATTACCATGTCACTCTAAAATTAAAAAATCAACAAACCACAGTTATAGGACGAGGGTTTATATTGCTATAAAATATTGAAATTTATGAAGTTTTCAAATTTTCAAATTAGAGTACAAACTGCACTTGGTAGTTGATAAAATTTTGCTGAAAATCTCCTTAAAGGTCATTATTTAAAATCATGTGTCTAGGTTTATACTTAAAAACTCACTTAAAACATCCCTTTCTCTTGTAGTGGCAAGAAAGACCTACCTCATGTTTTCCATCACATTTAGAGTGGCGGAGTTGTCATTTGCTATAACTTTTGAAACATTAATCCGATGAACTTGAAATTTTTATTGGAGATGGTCACTAGAAGAAAACTACGTTGGAACCTAGGAAAACATGTGGGATTGGTTTTGTTGAGTTCTTAATTTCCAACGCAGATTTTTGCGTTCCGACGCGTTTCTGCGTTGGAATCCCACGTGTTTTCCTAGGTTCCAACGCAGTTTTCTTCTAGTGGGTTGTCTTGATTTTAATCATATGCCTTATTTTTTAAATATAAAAAAATCATTTTATATTAAAAATTCAGATTTTCTAATTTGTCACACTTTGAGGTTTAGGGTTAGTACTCCGGAGTATCTAAAATTAATGATCCAGAGCTTAAATTTTTGTTGTCTATTCCCAGAGTAGGCTAGCATGTTCCTAGGAAGAGACATCTAAGAATATATTATTTTATGTCCTCTACATTCGTGCAAATAGGATTTCCTAGCGTGTGCACTTCTAAGCATTGAAGATGGTTTTGAACTCATTCTTTTGGTAAAATAAAATCTAATCACCATCAAATCTTCACAAATGCCAATTTCTTTTTAAAATGAATTTCTATTTATTATTAATTTATAACTCATTATATCTATTATTTGTGACAAATTATCTTTTTTTTCACAACTATTTGTTTCACTCAATACTTGCAAGTAGTCCATACAATATTTACACCAATACTTTTAGTTGTTGATTTTTCCTCTCAACGTTTGAGATTGTGTTACTAAAAGGTTCATGCTATTAGAGGTTAGAATGTGAGCCTTCTAATTTAGAAGAGAAAACCAATTTAGTTTGTTTCACAATTTACAGCATTTACTTGATGTTCTTTGAGTTTTCAAATTGAAAGCATTGGGACTTAAATTATCACTAGACTAGGCGATACTTGAAGCAAAAGATGCTTCAACTCCCATTGATTCCCTCAAAGAATTCTCCAACTCCCATTGATTGTTCTAAAGAACTTTTGGTGGTTTTGAAAGACGTCGTGGCTCTTTTGCCACCTTTCTTTAGTCCTTTCAGGAAACCTAGTAGTTATTGTAAAACAAATAGACATAGAATTAGGTGTACCCAACTTAATTACATTTCCACAATCTGATAAATTGGGACTACTTTTGGTATTTAAGGGATTAAAGCCATGGAAACATTACTAAACATAATGTGTAAAATGTATTTTTTTTAATAACTTTTAAACAATAAACAAGCTTCTGATGTGCAATTTGGAGTGGGGTCTTATATGTAAAACAATTGTAAAAAAAATGGAGCAATAGATGATAAATCTCTAAGTCGTGAATTACATTAGAAGGAATATACAGCCTCCATTCCTCATCCTATCAATATCAAAGAATCACATGATGAAGAGTGATGAAGAAATTTACAAATACTATAAGACTTGTTTTGATGGAAATTTATACTAGTGGTAAAATATTCAAATTTTAGAAATATACTCTGGAGTAGTTTGCATTCAAGGTGTAAATTTTTTCATTATTCCTTAAATATTTACAAAAAAATTATATTTCTACAAAAGTTCAAAAATCTTGTAACTTTTGGGAGACATGTGATTTTGTTTATAGGAAAGTAAATTTAAATCATTTAAAAGTGACCTCATGAAACCAAAAGGTAAAAACTATCAAAGATTTTTATAATGTGATTATAAGCCATTTTTCCAAGATTAAACTAACCAACTCTTTGATTCCTTGGAATCTTTAAAAAATTTAGAATTCTCTTCAATTAGTAAATTGTGTAATTTTTTTGGATTTTCTAATTTTTAAAAATTCTAAAGCTCGCAAAGATTGTAGACAATGATTCAACATATATACTCTGGCATGGTTGCTTATCATTTCCACTATGTTGGAGGCACACGCCATGCGGGTGAATGCAAGAAACATCTGCCTATTCTGTTGCGTTTTCACAGTACTCATGATTTTTCTTCTGGAGTATTTTAAAATTAGAAAAATAATTTTAAGAAAATCTAAAAAATATGGCTAATATATATACCTTTAAGATGAAGGTAACCACCAAAGGAAATGTATAGAAAATTTTTCTAAACTAGAAAACTAGAAAAGTGCCAAATCTCAAGAAAATGGATACTTTGAAGTTTTATCTAGTTAACCCCTAAAGGCCCAAGGCCTTTTTTCTGCCAAAAATCCATCAAAACTGCCATTTCTATAGCAAGGAGTAAAAAAAAATGAAAAATGTCTTTTTTGCACATCTAACCGTAGGATCTTACACCTAACCACTATGAGAATGTGTGGAAAAAAATTCAGAATTTTTGACCGCTCAGATTGCAAGATATCTGCGTTTAAAGTGGAAAAAACAAGTATTTCAGCACATTGCGGGACTAGATTTTTTGACTTTAAACATTTTTAACTTAAAATTTTTGCACTACAGAGTTTTGTGTTTCAAATCTTTATAGTGGAGAATTGAGTTGAGAGTCTAGGGAAAAAAAATATATTCAAAAAAACTTAATTATCATTCCTAAAAAATTTATTAAGTAGAAGTAGGTACGAGATAGAAGAAAATCTAAAACATTAATATATTTTAGATGGAATTAAAATACACTAATCCCAATGGTGAGATTGTTCTAGCAAGTAAACTAAACCATGAGAATTTTTATTTTTTTTTAAATTGCAAAAATAGCATTTAGAAATGAATCCTACAAGTTATTTTTTCCAAGAAGATGCTCTAACTACCCGAAAAATTGGAATGTCCATAGCTTTCTCATAACAAATTGAAATGAAATGAATCAAAGCTTTCCAAATAGAAAAATATAATCTACAAGAAAAAAAATATTAAAAAAAAAAAAATCAAAATTTTGCCAAATTTTTCTTGCTGCCCGGACTGCCCAGTTATGAAAAAAAGTAACATATTTGGCCATAACTTTTGATTCCTATTTCCAAATGTGCTGAAATTTAGTGCATATGAAAGATATTCCTTGCGCCCACCTTCTAGTAAAATTTCAGCTTAAAATATGGAAATCTCTAGTCACACGGACCTGCCCAAAATTTCTATACGGCCAAAAAACGCATGATGGTCCTTTAGGGGTTAAAAATAGGAAAAAAAAATACATAAAATGAAAATTGGCCATTTGTACAACTCTATGGAGATGGTCGTTCACCCCAAAAAACTCCAAAATAATATTTTATATGTTACAAAATGCAAGGAGAAAGAAGCACACTTTGTGGACTTCCACACCACACAAAATTAATTATTTTTAGATTTCCTTTGGAAAATAGCTACAAGTCTACTAGAAGACCATTTCTTCCAAATTTCAGCTCAAAATTCGTTTTTTGGGGTACTAAATAGTACTAAAACCCTCCAAATTGGCAAGTGTGACATAAAATTGGGGGCTATTTTTGGATAGTAAAATATTTTAAAAATAACAAAAAAATTAGGATAGGTGTACAAAAGTCATAAGTACCTTATTTATAAATCTTGAATCATTTGGAGCCAAAATGCAAAAGTTATGGCCAAAAAACAAATCAAAATGCAGGGTGTGACGCAAAATAATACAGATGTTTCTTGCATTCACCCATGCCTATAATTCAGAAAGATGGACTTTAATGCAACACCAACCTTCTAGATAATCCAAAGCTTAACTCATTTCCATTGAGTTCTTTGCAATCCAAATGTTAGATTCTTCTTAAAATCATTGAATGCACTTCCACTTATCTTTTAAGCCCTCCACAAATTTGGATTTCTACAATTAAATGGCAATCCTTGTAGGCAACATGTCAAACTTGCCTCTTATGTGCAAAAAAATTCTAGAATTAGACCTGCAATTTGGTTGTTGTCTTTAAGAGGTTAAAATCTTCAAAAATATGCCTATATTGATTAATAGAGATGGACTAGAGCATAATTAGAGCCAAACGGAGGTCCAATATGATTAATTGTGTGACTAAAATGATTATGTAGCCAAATGGCCCAAGTCATATTTTTAGTGGTTTCTTTGAAGTGCAATGCATTTCAAGTCTCACTTTACACTAGCTTTGTGTAATGTTTTTACATGATTATAAGATTGACTTTGGAGAAAAGAAACATTTTGCATTCTAGCTAATAGATGTCAGTGTAGTAGGATGTATTGCTGAGATTGTAGTAGAAAAGTAGAGAAGAAAAATCTATTCAATTAGATCCAGAGGATAATTATTTAGTGCTAGTCTAAGCATATGCTACTTAATACAACCATGAAATGAGATATTATCTTAGCTTGCACCATGTATAAAAGATCATAGGGGTTGCAATGATAATGTTCAAGTCTCAAATTTGTATTATTAGTTTCATAAATATCATCTATACTATATAATCACCGAGTATTGTTTTTCTTATTAAAAAGAAAGATCTTGTTCTAGAAAATCCTTCTGAAAGGCAGTATTCCACTTATTTCCAATCATGTAGTTTTAACTTTTAGAAATATTCTCAAGTCCATTCCATATGTATAATAAGATCAATTTTTTTGCATTTTTTTAGCAAAAATGCAAACATTCTAACAACCCATTTTTTGAGTACAAGGCTTATAAAGTAGATTTAGAATAGTAAACATCTAAAAGATATAACAAAGTTATTCTTTAGAAGAATCCAATCCCTAAAATTAGTCAACATACAATGGAAGGACTATTTTGCTAAAAAATTCATTAAAGAACTCTAGGAGGTTGTGGGTCTCACTTGTGCCCATTTGTGGGCACTGGATTATCCACCCTTGGTAATGAAGCGAACACGACCAAGTTCTTACCTTTTATCCACTTTTTGATTTGAGGGGTATTGTGAGCGCGGTCCACTGTGCCTTCCAAGCAATGGATCTTGCTAATGTTTCCTAAGTGTCGTGGATGGGCAAAAAAAAATGCTTAGAATGCAAGTGATGTGACTCCAAGCTAATTGTCAATTATCAATGATTACGGTGATCTAATGGTGAAATTCTACCATCCTAACTACCTATCCAATATCGAGGGTAGATTGGTGGTTGGTGCCATTTCTAATGATCCAAATTAATTGAAATGGGGACCCCTATGTTCCTTCCATGAACCCCTGAGACTATCCTCTATGTTTTTGCTTCCAACCCTAGAATTCTACTTCTACAGACTAACTCTAAGTTTTAACTTCTAAATGTAACTCTAGATTTTTACTTCTTTAAACTAACTCTAAATTTTAACTTTTATCTCTAACTTTTAACCTCTTCAAATTTACTCTACGTTTTAACTTTAACTATGGATTTCTACTTCTAAAGTTTACCCAATGGTTTTACTTCTAGATTAACTCTAAAATTTTAATTCCTAAATTTAACTTTTAACTCTAAAATTTTACTTCTAAAATTAACTCTATAATTTAACCATTTAATTTTAACTTTGACTTTTAACTTTTTACTCTAAGTTTTTTCTTCTAAAACTAGCTCTAGATTTTAACTTTTTAAAATTAACTCTAAATTTTAACTTCTACCTCTAATTTTTAACCTTTAATCCTAGAGTTTTACTTCTAGACTTAACCCTAAAATTTAACCTCTAAGTTTAACTTTATGTTTCAACTTCTAGATTAATTCTAACTTCTAAATTTTTACTAAAAAAATCTAACTTTTAACTTCTTACTTTTACTCTGATTTTTGACTCCTAAATTAACTATAAACTTTTACTTCCAACTACTCTAAGTTGTAAATTTTATTTTAATTCCAAAATTTTCACTCCTAATTTTCACTCTAATTCTTACTTCCTAAAGTTAACTCTAAATTTTGACCTTCGAATTTAACTTCTATGATTAAACCCTTAAATTAACTCTAATTTTTAAACACTAATTAATTCATAATTTTAATCCTAGCTTCTACTTCTAATCCAAATCCCTAATTTCCGTCCATTGTTCCTTTCGGATGAAGTTTTAATCACGTTCATCTGTCCTACCCCTTACCGCTCAACTTACCCTAGCGTGGTCAATTCAAAGCCAAATCCTAAATGTAATATGTTTCCAAAAACCTCTATTTCTAATCTATGAACTTTTGCATCTAAACTTCTAATTTGCACTAATCTTAGCCTGCTAACGTGGATTAAAGATTGATTAAGGAAATCAATGCTAATTAGGGAGAAAACACCAAGGATTAGTTCAAAGACTCACATCCTCACTGCTAGTGTTTGAGACGACCTCGTCCACGTCTGCATATGCATCCTTGTGGTCCATTGTAGTCTTTTTATTTTATTTTTTTATTAATAAAAGCTCACCGCTTATTTGCAGGAAATATTGTACAATTTATGATCTAACTTCTTTCCTTCTCCCTTTCCTTTCTTTTCTTTCTCCTCACTTCTTCTACAATGATACTATTCCACCAAATGTATTGATGGGCGTCTTACAACTATAGCTTCAAGTTCCAAGGACTTTAATGGTACTCTTCCTTCTTACACAAAGTCTTAAATTTGTCATCCTTCCATCCAAGTCTAACGGTCACAAGGGTCCCAACAAGATTTCCTCCCCTTGCCTCCTATCTAATTTCTTCCACCCTATTCATCTTCTCTTTCCTAATTCTCCTATATTGCCTTCCTCATCTCCCTTTGATCCCCACTTGTAGTTTTGTATGCTTGAGTGGTTTGCAGGATTGTTTGGAGCACTAATTGGCTCTTCAAGGAGCTTTCTTGGTACTACTCTACTCTCCTTTTTCTAGACTCTATGTCTCTTCCTCCATAGGTTAGCCTAGTTCCAAGGTTGACTCCATGGTTTGATACTCCAAGGCTTGCAATCCAAGTTTTTCAACTCAAGTTTTTGCAATCCAAGTTTTTTGTGATCTCTTTTTGTTTTGTTTGTGTTTCTTTTCTTGGACTCCCGACTCCCCAACCCCTGGACCCCAATTCCTTAGTCCCTAGGCTTCCAACTTCTAGCCCGAGAGCCCTGACTCCCCAGCCCTTACTAACTGCGGAACCGGCCCTGGTACTGAATGCGGACCCTACGTCCGGTACTAACTGCGAACCGGCACCCCCGATAACCTGCCCCCTAGATATCCGGTTGATTGGGTACTGCTGGTCCTAAAATCCAACCATTCTTTGAGTTAAAATGGAATTTTGTTTAACTAACTCTCAATTTTGGGACTCATGGATATTTGGAAACTAACGAAGATACTTTTACGTGGATATTTGGAAACTACGGTAGGAACTTGTTTGATATTTTGTTAAAAAATAGCAAACTCTTCTAGGACCTACAATCAAAGCTTTGCCGCCACGGAAATATTGTTAAAAAATACCAAACTCTTCTAGGACCTACAATTAAAACTTTGCCGTCAAGGGAATATTGTTAAAAATACCAAATTTTGCTAGAACCTATAATCAAAGCTTTGCTGTCACGGGGGTAACTATCAAAGGACACGGTTAGGAAAAAAGAGAGACTAGAACGCAAGAGACAAGAAGGGGAGGGGGTACACAAGATAATACCACCTCTGTTAGTTAGTACAAAATCACACGCTAAAGGCCCCTCAAAGCGGCATCGCCAAGGTACGGTGGGGGGTTACTCTAGAATTAGTGTAACACCAAAAAGACACTATCAAAAACACCCAAGTTAGCCCACAAAGATGTACGGAGGATATGAAGACTCAACTTAGTATGCGGGAGTACACTAAAGACAAGATAGAAGGACCCCCAAGGACTTTCAAAAACTTGAAATACAACAACAATGGAGCCAAAAGTGCTCCAAAAACACCATAGAGGTTTTTTGGCTTAAAATGCCAAAATATCCAACAAAACGTGGATCCACGGACCCAAAACAAGTACGGGGGTGATTTTAGAGAGAAATGGGGCCTTTATATAGGTTTTCAAAGGCTCACTCCCCCCTTTAATTTCCTGATCGTAACCTTATCAACTTGGATTTTCATCCTCATCCTCATCCTCAAAGATTTTCATCCTAATCCCTAAAAACGACTATCTACCATCTATACTGGACCAACATCCTAACTTTTGGAGATAAACTCCAATCATCAAACAGATTGCACTGTTGGCCCCAGATCGTCGTGTTTATTCTTAGATTTCTCTATCCCCCGTATTAGGACCAAAATCTCATTGTAGGCTAATTTAGATTAAAAATCAAGTTGTGGTAAATTCCTACATCTTGGGGGTCTCCTATTTTGAAAAAAGTAACTAGCCTAGGGTCTCTGGCAGGTGCAAGAGAGTAGGAAAGGACTCTTGGTTGACTTCGTTTCATTGTCGTATGGTCCTGGAATGCCAGTCAACGTCGCGGGGCCCCCGCGACGTGATTAATTCTTGAGGAATCTTGCCAGTTCGGGTACTTGCTGCTATTGGAATGCCGTGAAACTTAACGGAGCGCATTATTAACATAAGATAAGATATTCTAATTTTTAGTGAGGTTTTACCGTAATCAAGGTAATTTTCACAAAATTCCTGTTGGAGGTTAGAACAATTGACCGTTTGGAAGAAGTTCCTCTGCAAGTCAAAAGATGCCAGGAATTTTCAAAGGACCTCTCAGGGAGCCTCATGAAAGATGTGGAGGTGCATCTCCGTACGTGACACAATTGGTCAATGGAGATCAAAATTGGCCATCTCCTTGGATTGTTGATGGTGCGGGATTCTTCTGCACATGAAGGAATCTTGATGAATCAATTTTGCCATTGGATTCTTGGTGTGAAATTTATCCTAGAACACCATCTTTGGGCAGTAGATTCCTCCATGGGCAAATCTTGCGTTAGTAGCTCCTGCATACTAACAATCGGGATTTTGAGAATTCATCGATCTAAATGGGGAATTCAAAATCTAACTCTAGGATCCAATCTAGTGGCCTTGTTGTGGATCCCTTGGACCAACTTAGCCATGAATTGCCACATTCACGGTGGTATTTAGCCCTTTTGGCATATGTGACTCAAACCCAACAAATCCCGTTATTTTGTGATTTCTATTTTATTTTTAGGCAAGTTTTGGGGGAGTTCTAGGTATAAAATCAAAACTAGAACAAATACTATAATGGGTATGACATAACCCTATTTTGATTCTATACTCTTTTTATGGCTTTTGTACATTTTTATCAACTTTAAATTGCAAATTTAAAATAAAAAAACAAAACTACGAGTCCCAAGTTACAATTTGGGAGCTCACACCATCCCCAAAACAAGACAACAAAATTGCATATTAGTGAGGATGCAGTAGGTGTCTGCAATCCATGGACACATATTATAGCTTTCACAAAGAGTAAAATAAGTTTAATAGAGCAAAAACAAAAATAAACAAGACACATTCCATTTTGAATTTTTTTGAAGAACCTGATTGTTAATGGTACGCTTTGCGGCTTTGAAGACGTCATGTTGATCCAAAGTAAATGTTTTGTAGAAAAAAGCTTGCACCTCTGAACAAGAAACTTTTTGAACAAGAAACTTCTCTCTGCAAAATCAATCAATATTCCTAGCAGCATATTCTCTTAGCCCTCTAGCATCACTCAATTTAGCAGCGCAATCACTACAATCTAGTAGAAGAAACAATAGAAAGCGAGTGGAAAGCAAATCAGTAAGGACAAGATGTTGGGATGAACCAATTTTTTTTTTGAACAAATGGGGGACCCATTGCATTAAAAAGAAAGTTAAGAACAACAACCAAGCCTTAACAACTAGACAAGAAGAGCCAAACTAAACTGGTTCAAGGAAAGATCCAAAAAATCACTAAATGAAAGAGCACTCAGGAGGGCACACTTTGTTCCATAATACCTCCTTATCTCCCTTGCTACTAGCCACGACGGGGGATTGTAGCCAGACACACTCAAACCTAGTGTGGAACTTATCAGATAGATGGAGGTGATGGCGCGCTCTACACTGTGCCTTAATTTGCATCGCACAGCCTGCATCTAAGAATGATTTCCGCAAAGCTTGTTGACCATTATTTTGTGGCCAAGAAGCATTGGCAAACACCCGTTACTATTCCATGAAATCTATATAACCTATAATGCTTGACCTTGAAGTAGAGTCCACATAGTCCTAAGGTTAATAAATCTGCGTGAAAGATTAGTACCGAAGATACATTTGGTTGAATTGAACCGGCTATGAGGTTCCATAACCGGTTGTTCACCCCGTATGTGATAGAGAATCGACTCTGCATATTTCCAAATCTCTTGAGCGCGGGAACATTGGTAGAACCTGTATATTGGTGTTTCCTCTACATTGTGTGTACAACAATTACACTTGACATCAATAGCTGGGTTGATATGTGCTCTCCATGAATGGACCGCCACCGCGTTGTGCCAAACGGACCACATAAATGCCGCTTCATTATGAGATCTAGATTTGTGCCAAAGATCCTGCTAGTCAAGTAAAAAATTAAGAAGAAGATGGCCCGGCCATTTGGAGGGAATAGAATGTTTGAGTTGATATTGCTTGGTAAGGAGTTGGCTATCTATAGATGTCGTGTAAGCTAACAGCTGATGATCATTTTTCCACTGCCAACGTCCAGGATCAAACTTGAAAGACTAAATATTGCCTAAGTAAAAAAGACAAGCCAGCTTTGGGCCGCCCGTCCAGAGTGTCTGTCGGGTGTCCTTGGACAACTCACCAGCAAATACGGAGTGGTCATTACAGGGCCTACTTAATCCTTGAACTCCGGGCTGGTGACCGTGGAAATCATCCCTTTTGGCATCAGATGACATCATCTTCTTTGAAAAAACCAAAAGTGCTTACTAGAGGTCAAACTACTATTCATGATCTTCCCTTTCCATACAAAATTCCAAGGATGAATACTTACACTTTTGTCCTACACAAGAGATTCTCCTATTGTTCATTGGCCACAAAACATCCGCCTCGTCAAAGGGTTATTCAAGGTTCCAGATTTCAAACATTTGCTCTGCAATTGCTGCTTGTTTGTGGGGGCTTCTTTTGGCTGTTAGTTATAATTGACAACAAGCAACTTGATCCCTGGTCATGGCAGTATAGCCTTCTCGGAATTTTGGTAAGCATTAAAGCTCAATCAAGTCTTTCACAGTTTGCGTTTACAATTAGCAGAAATGAATATCTAATTATGAAGCAAAAGTAAAATAGAACCTCTGTATTAAGCTTTTATTTGCAGGAAAAATATTTCTTACACAATAGTGTTTATACTACTACTAAAAATGTACACTCTAGAAGAATAGTAATACATGACCGTTTTCAAATCTAAATTTTGACACTTGGTGACGGAATCTAAAAAATATATATCAAATTCAAATAATATAATATATACATATACATGAATTTTCATTGTTTGAAGCAAGTTCAAGCATAAAATTCTTTTTGCAATTTAAATCTTGCAAAGTCTTTGCACACATAAAGGGGATATTATTGCATTTCTTGCAGAATATATACAAAAATAACCAAATTTAGATTCTTCGCTTTCTATGGGCTCTAACTGTTGAATGAAGAGATTTTTTTCTAAGCATATCTTGCCCATGTGTGTATTTGAACTTCAAAATGTAGTATAAACTAGAATATGTGGAATTTAGTTTGTTTCTATTAATATAATTAATGTACATGCTTAGAAAATAGTTCACCAATAATTTATTTTTGAATCTATTTTGTAAACTAAATATAAAACTAAGTGAAAATTATGGCAAGTACAATTTAGTTTGTCTACAATTATAACATACATGCTTGAAAATTATTACACCAAATGTTGTTTCTTGAATCTATTTTGTAAACTAAATATTGCTTGTGATCCTACTCGTAATGAATGAAATACTAAAAACTACGTGTATCAAATAAATTCACCCCTACTTCAAAAATGACATGTTCTATTTCAACATTGAATTGTTCTAATAGACCATTATAAAGTGGGAGGATGTTTAATAGATATGGGCAATTTTGTTAAAATGGCGGTATTTCAAGTGCCACTTTGACGGTGTGCCATTTTCACCATCTAGGATAGGTATAGATTTCAGAATGGCCGTTCTGAACTGTTTTCATGCCATTTTAAAAAAATATCACCATTTTAACGAAATTGCCCATAGATACAAACTTTTCCGTATCATGGTCTTTGAATGAGTGGCTATTGAACTTCCATCCATGATGCACAAATAATTATAGGGTTGGATTTTTTGAAGTCACAAAATTCAATAATTCATACAAATGCATCCAAATTGACCTATACATGCAAATTATATTCCCAGGTCTGAGACAACACTTTGCGTCCAAAACATTAAATTGTACACATGAACAAGTCAGAATCCAAACTTTCCAAACCACAACTTGGTTCTATGAATTTTAGGGCTACCTTAGCATGAGAAATTAACTTGGTAGCCCCAACACACTACAAGAGAAAGGGGTGTTTTAAGTGAGTTTTTAAGTATAGTCCTAGACATAAGATTTTAAGTAATGACCTTTAAGGAGATTTTCAACAAAATTTTACTTAAAACACATGTGTTTTAAGTAAAATTTTGTTGAAAATCTCTTTAAAGGTCATTACTTAAAATCTTATGTCTAGGACTATACTTAAAAACTCACTTAAAACACCCCTTTCTCTTGTAGTGACAGTGAGACTCTTTATTCTTTTCAAGTATCTTTGTTGAGTCTACAGCCTTCAAATATTTTGCACAATCCCAGAACAAAATTCACGGGAGAAGAAAGAGATCTTGCCGAGCTAAATGCAGACGCTCTCAACAAACTTTGACATGAAGCCAATCAGTGGAGTACCAATAGAGAAGTGAATAAATGCCTGCTGCCGTCTTTTTGTCGGTCTGTCTGTTGATTCTATGCAATAAAAAAGGACTTCCTTTTCCCATGAGCAATATCTTACATCCGACCCACTTCGATGAGTTCAAAATAAGCTTCGTCACTACTCACGACACTATTTCTGAGTGTGCATTCTCACCTCTAGGAATCTTTAATGGTGGATTTCACACAATATTTCTCAGGTTAATTTTAATTTTGGCAGATTACCTGAGGTCTTGTTGATGTTGTGTCCCTGGCACGTGGAGGAGCTTGTGAATTAAATTTTTTTTGCAATTAGTAATCAACAAATTAACCTTCATTGTTTGACAAAGTGTGTTTCTTGTTTGCTGTCATAACCTTGTTACAATCTCTGATGGATGAATACATTGATAGATGAAAGAATTGATGATGATTGTGTCATGACTTTTATCATGACCAGAAAATAAATGAATGATTACTGGTCGTGATGACCAGGGATGAATAAATGATGACTAGTTATGATGACCAGGGATGGATCAATGCATTGATAGATAACTAATTCATGATGTAATGTAAATTAGTAGATGAACAAAAATTGATTGGAAATAGATATCTCCCGATGATGGATTTACGCATTAGAGTTAGGCAACTCCAATTGGATAACAAGTGCATTAGATAGACATCTCCAAACGACGGATTTGTGAAGTGGAGTTAGACAAGTCCACTTGGATGATAAGTGTACTGGAACTTGGAATTAGACAACTTCAAGTGGAAGATCAAGATGAGATGAGATAGGAATGGATACTTAAAATACTTCTAAATATGACTAAGGCTTTTACTTAGTGGATGGTTCTAGATAGAACCAAGGATAGAAAGCTAAAGGTAGAAAAGAAGACCTAGTCTATCTGAAGGACTAATAGTCTTAGATTAATACATGAGATAGAGCTCGGGGGTGAGGAAATGAAATAGCCGATAAGCGGTTATTGTCACCCATTGCACAATGCATGAAATTCATTACGTTTTAGTCAAAATTGTTTTTCTTGCAATTTGATGAACCAAAAATTTCTATCTATTTAGATGTTGGATTTCGTGCCAGGGGCTTATCAAGATTCCAATTCAGTTGTTTCTTGGCTGTCAACGGTCTATGGGAGACTTTGGAAGAAATTTCTCAAAGAAAATGAGTGCAAAGGTGAAGAAAGTTTCATGCACCCACCTTCTTCATGGAAACTGCGGTCTCCGGTAGAACCAGCTGCCAAGGCACCTGATCTGATGATGTCACGACTCAAGCGCTTTTGTAAATTATTTTATAACGCAACTCCATCATGACTCATGAGGCTATGTAGATGAATGGACTTGTGAACATAGGTAATTACAGCTAGTAGTCAAAGTCTAAGCATCCACATCGATATCGTACTCGACCATGAGGCCAGACCTTGACAATCTGACTTTTCAGAACATAATTGCAAGATAATCGCAAAAGAAATGAATCCCTAATTCACCAAACATCATTCCAAAAAAAGAATTTGAGCACCACTTTCTCACCACATTCGATGGTCGGGTGCGACTTTGTGCTCACAAATGGTGATGAAACAAACGATCAATATGATGTATATACGCGCAAGGACAAGTACATATTCAACAAAAGAAAGTAGCAAAGGGAAGTGAAAATGATGACCTTAAGGTACTGCTGTAATGTACAGTCCCAAGGTAGTCCACTTGGGCATAACACTAGTAGAAAATCATGACCAAATCAACAAAAAATCAAGTGATTTTTGTTGTTTTAGGCACTAAAATGACCGTTTTCATTGAATTTTGATCTTTTGGTAAAAACCAACAAAATAGCGGCCAAATTTATGTTGATTTGAATAATGCAATGACCAAATCAACAAAAAAATTGAGAATATAAAATCTTTTAGATCTTTTAGATCTTTTGGAATCTTTTGGAATCTTTGAATTCTACTGATTACATTCATAATATTTTGGATTATTTTGAAATATTCTTAGCATTAAAGCAAGTTTGCACATTGATGCCAAATAATTAATGAACCCTTACAGCCTTGAGGTATGATTTCAAACCATTTTCTACTTTCAGGCAGGCCTTTCCCAATGCAATATTTGTTGAATACAATTTTTGTAAATTTTTTACCAAAATTGTGTTTCATTACTAGCTCAATGCCTGAAGAATTTCAAACCAATCTAAGTTGCGATCAAATAGTTATGTCTTAAAAATCCATTTTTTTTTGGGGTGCGGACAATTTTGGGCAACTATGACAAATTGACCCAATTGGTTTGAAATTCTTCGTACATACTTTCAACAAAATTGTTAACATAATTCCAAAAGTTAAAAGGCATACACGTACACGATTTTGACTTATAAGCGTTTGAAATAAGTTTTCCTCATTTGAGCAACATTTAAAACATCATGGTTGAAATTCTATGTACAATGGCATGGGAACATTTTTTTTAACTAAATCATTCACAATTTCGTTTTTTTTAAAACTCAGCAAACTTTAACGGCCATTTTGTCATAGTAGAATAACTTTTCTCAAAGACCTTTGAACTAAGAAAAGTTGAGAAAAAAAGTTAACTTTCTTCTCCAAAAATCCGTTTCAGATTTTAAGCCTCCAATCAAAAGTTATGGACAAAATTCAGAGAAAGATTGCAAGGGACATATTCTTTGACATTTTCAAACATCCTCTCTGTATTTTGTCCTTAACTTTTGACTGGAGATTCATAATCACAAACGAATTTCCAAGGATGAAAGTTTGATTAATTCTCCAACTCTTCTAAACTCAAAGTTTTTTCAAAAAAGTTATTCTACTATGTGAAAAACGTCGCCCAAGTATGTTGAGTTGTAAAAAAACAGAAAACAAGTGCATAAGTAAAAGAAATATACTAACAATGTATACAGAGTTGTAGAGGTGGTGCAATGGTTCAACCCATAGGCTGCTGAGCCTGAAGTCTCAAGTTCGAACCCACTTGGCGGTCCATGGGCTGGTTGTAGCTGCCTGGCAGTCTTGGGTTTTTTCTGCTACCCGAAATTTTTGGGCAATGGGAAAAAAAAATTAAATTTTTAAAATTAAATTTTTTTTTAAAACTATATTTTTTTTAATTTGACCAAATCAGCAGAAAAAATGAATAGATTTCAGTGTAATTTTGACTGGTACAACGCGACCAAAACAACAGGTGTGAATAACAATTTTCGGTTGTTTTGGTCGCAAATTTTTCTACTAGTGTAACCGGTGTTCTTTTCTACTATGCAAATTGAGTCTAAAAAAACTATGTATGAAAGAAACCTAAAAACAAATTGAATAAAATTGAAGTGCACGAATCTACAATTGAATTGAATGAATTCAGACTCCTGCAAGCAAGGTTGTCATACTGGACGGACCGTCCGCCTGCTTGTCCATCCGATTCGTCTGTCCGGTAAAGATGTCGCCCGTCCAATGTAGTCAACCGGCAGCTGACTTTTTGTGTCAATAAAAATAGACGATGTGGACTTACTTTGCGGACACCTGGCTAAGTTTGGGCGTGGACACAAGTCGGTCGAGCACGGGCACAGACCCAAGCCGATTGGGCGTGGATGTAAGTCAGTCGGGCGCAGACTCAAGCCGGTCGAGCGCGGACGCAGGGTTTGAGTCCGCGCCCAAACAAAAACTAGTCGGTCAACAAAGAATGCCATGTTTGCAGAGATCCGGCCACGTCACATATTGAAGGAAAATTTTCGGGCAGATTTTCGCTGCACTACCCGTCCAATACATCCGGACCATCCGGTGACCCTAACTCGTCCAATGTAATAACCCTGCTTGCAAGCACCTTCGCTGCGGTGAGCTCATGTTGGCCGAGCAAAAAATCTGCTGAGCCTATGAACAATACAACTCAAAGAATCGAATCTACAAATTGAATTGAATGAATTCGAACTCCTGCAAGTGCCTTCACTGCGGCGAGCTCGTGCTAGCCGTGGAAAACCTGCGAAGCCCATGAACGATAGAACTCAAAGAATCACTTTAAACATCTGGCGTCTTGCACCAAATACCATTGTAAACTGTCCAGTTTCTTGAGCGTCGTTGCTGTGGCGGAGCTCGAATTGGAGCGTGAATTGGTGGAGCGCGGACAAGTGGTATCAATTGCGGAGGTTGCGGAGGCTGAAATTCCGGGTTCAATTCCTGTTGCGGGGCCCGTGGAACATTTGCAGCGCCTTGTCCAAATCTCAACCGCCCGATTATCTCTTCAATGTTACTTGGGTTAGACCTTATAACCCTGCTGTTTTTGTTCTGCCGTGCATCCTTCGGGTTGGGATTGGGGTTCTCATCGTCGTTTTGAAGAATGTGCAGTCCGAAGACTATCCCAATACAAGGGAGTGCTGTCATTCTTTATTAATTCGGACATTTTTTTGTCAATTCGGACGCTGTTTTCTTGTAGTGTACGAAGGTAAACTTGCGATAAACTATTGGGTGATTGCAAGAAACACTTGTACTATTTGTTGTGTTTTGCATTTTTGGACTTTTAGTACTTTTTGTACTATGAGTCACCTTTAGTACTATTGAAGGCATAGAACATAAAATTGGAATGGTCAATTGGAATTCGAATTTACTATTCTGACAATATGTAATGTTCATCATTGGATGACAAAAATGGATGGAAATACTTAATTTGCCATTAAAAAAAAATTTACATTGGCAGATAGAAGGTATTACGAGCCCCAATAGTACTATTGAGTCTTTTTGTGTACCCTGAAGTACTATTTTGAGCCACATGCTACAATTTAGCTTAGAAAATGAGACTTTCACATTTCTATTTTTGAAAATTAGGAAATGAGTTTGAAAATTTTATTTTAAAAATGGCCATTGTTGCCAATTAAGAGCAAAGTAGGAAGATCAAAGTTAGAACAAAAAAACCATTTTTAATTCAACATAAATTCAACCTGAATATAGCACACTTTAGGCCAATACAAAACACACTTGGAAAATGTTTTTGGAAATCCCTCCCCTGAAAAAGGTATATTTCTATTAGAAGAGCTAGCCTACCAAATTTGATGATGTAACTCTTCAAAGAAGGTACTCGATAGTACTAAAAACCACCAAAACCGCATGTGTGACATATATTCAAAATTCAATTTCACCTAATAATTTAATTTTGAAAAAATTGAAATAATTCAAGTGCATTTTCTATTGCTATAGAAAGCTTGCTTTTGAATTTCATGTTCATTCAATCATTTTTGCAATACGTATGGCACAAAACAACTTCCGCATTGAATGTGTGACGGAAAATAGTACAGGTGTTTCTTGCAATCACCCTATTTTCATAACGGGATATTGCAAAATTTTCCACAAAATATTTTCAAAAAGATTCACAACGACCACCAAGAGCAAGGCAGACAATAGCAAGTATACCAAGTTGAACCCCCAATGGTAGTCCACAAAATCTTTAGTAAAGGACGACATTGTGTTTGGTAACAGCCCTGTACAAAGCGTCCACCTGGTGTTTGGTAACAGCCCTATACAAAGACCAAAAGGCTTGTTATGGCTCCCAATGTCAGGAACGCCGCGCCGCACTAAGAACTTGGAGAGCGGGGAACGCCAGGGACGGAATGCAAAACCCTAACAAGTTCTTCGCGATGTACAGTAAAAAATGGTTTAAGCCTTGCACCTGACGTTGCTTATCCGTTAGGAAATTCCCTGATAGATCCCGGAAAACTTACAACATATTTCTACTCGTCACTTTGCCAATGCCATCACTCCATCAGTGTTATACACCTTGAAAATGACTACACAAATATTGCACTCTCGTTAATTATTGAACATATAGTCTTAGCAATTGAGGTATTAAAGACAGAAAGCAGGAATAAATAAACAAGTAACGCATAAATTCAACAGTTCTTCAAATACGTGATTAAGTCACCAAAAAAGGCTTGCCTACACTTATTCATTATACTCACTTCTACATTTTCACTACAACAAGGTCGTCACCCATACTTTGAAAAAACTCAAGGAAAGCTCTAATATCTCTACAACCAATCAACAGTTGGTCCAAAAACAAGGATTCATGGTACCCCACTAAGCCAATTTGAAGGAACTCAGTAATCAGAGCTCATACTACTCCTACAACTTGTGCAACCGAGTACTCATAGTTCTTGAATCGGAATGAGGCTTATGACTAGGCTAAAATTCCACAGAAAGAAATGTTGGATGAAAGACTCACACTTCAACTTGTCATCTCTTGTAGCACGTGCGCTGAAGGCCAACAGTAGGCCAATAAACTCCTTGAAATTTAACCCTTCCAACACCTTTAACAACCTCTACAAGAAAGGGATTCACCTTGAATAAGCAAAGGCGTCCTTCAATGCATACAACCAAGAACAAGACAAGAAGAATTAGAGAGGATCCGCCAAATGACAAAGGTTGATCAGTATCTGGCAAAGAGGATTGATAGCAAATTCATGCACACTCATGAACTCATCGGCAGAGATGAACCCTTTCCTAGTTTTGTCCAACTGACAGAACTGTTCATACAAGGCGATTATCTCCCGTTGCGAAACTAGCAGTACGAGACAGAGAGCAACATCAGCACCCTCCTTAAATTCCACCAAATACACTTGTTCTAATTAGAGACATCTTTTAAGTAAATCCCTAGAAATAAGTTTTCAGTGATATTTCAATGGAGAACATCCTACCCTAGACTAATTAAATCGCTGAACTAGTCACAACCTTACAAATTAAAACCTCCATTCAATCTTGCACCCCTCCAAAGTTTCTCCAAAGTTACTTTAATCTGTCAATTTAGGACCTCAACAAGTCTCCAATCAATTGATTGAAAATCGTCCTTAAATTTCAACCAAAGCATCATCCATTAAACGATAGTGAACAATAGAATGATACAAAAGCTTACAAAGCTTGCTACACTGGTTTGTAGATCCTCCAAGTCGTATTGCGAGGAGGGACAATCACTAGTAGAAAACAAGCTATAAATGACTGGTCCACAATAACTGCGGCAGTCACTTTGCAGTCATTTTGTAGTCATTGTGGACAAAAATTGACTGCTGCAGTCATTGTGGACCAGTCATTTAGGACCCTGTTTTCTACTAGTGAATGAGTTTCCCATCGCTGCTGTTTCACTCTGCACAAGCATTTCAACACTGCCGTATCAAAAGTCTGCAAATTAGGTTACAATGAAGACCTTAGGCGCAAAGGGTCTTGAAAGAAAAAGAGCCTGACTACAAACAGAAAGGAGGCTAAGCAAAATTGCCACAAGTACTGGATGGAAAAACGCTTCATGCCCTACAAAAATGAATAGCTTGAGAATCCACCTTGAGAACCCCGCTATGTTGCCTTTGTCGAGCCTTGCGCAATTTTTACAATATCCTCGATGTACTACAATAATTTCCAACCCCTGCTACAAAATAAATCTCCAAAACACTGCAAGAGGGAGAGACCTGAATTGCATGCTTTTAGAGAAAATCTTCACAAGCTTGGAATGAGTGGTTGAAATTTTTGCAGCAAGTGAATCCAAGCATTGTCCACGCAACTCGCTGTGGGTGCTAGATTACCCACCCTTGATAATAAAGCAAACACGACCAGGTTCTTAGCTTTTATCCACTTTTTGATTTAAAGGGTGTTGTCAGCGCAGTCCATTCTGCCTTCTAAGCAATGGATCTTGCTAATGTTTCCTAAGTGTCATGGATGGGCAAAAGAAATGCCTAGAGATGCAAGTGATGACTTCCAAGCAAATTGCCGAGGATTAGAGTTTACGGTCAGGGTTGTCATAACGGACGGGTCGAGGTGATCGGACGGGACGGACGGAAGATCCGGACAGCTCGGACGCCCTTCATTATTGAAAATTTCCAATTGGCAAGTCACTTCACGCTGGTGGTCCACGCTGGAATCAGGTTGCGGACGTGAAAATGAGGGCGGGGATGTTTCCGTCAAGGCGTGGACGGATTCGTCGGGGCACGGACGTGAACATCGGGGTGCAGACGTTTTGGTCAGGGCGTAGACGGATTCATGTCTTAGGGTTCATATTTGTAAAACAACTATTGAAAAACTAATTTCTGCGAAAGTTCAAATCATGCATTCATGCTTTCAAAAGCCGCATCCACTTGTTTTCTAGACGCATGTACCCATTCATGATTACTTCCTTGCATTTTGATAAGAAGATGCACTCTTCATTGTCTTCATTGACCATTGTTGTACTCGCACTTGAAAATTCTATGTACAACATCTTCTACTGTTAAATATAATTGCACTCACGAATGTCATCTACATGCATCCACAGCGAGACTTTGGGACCTCTGTACTAGGTCATTCCCTTCGGGGAGAGTAGCCCCTTCAGCCTGGTCCCCACCGGCGCCCCCTCCCGTCACTTTGTTCTGAGTCGATTGGCTTGAACTTGTGATTGGAATTGTTCTCGATGGACCACTCGGAACTGATTCTCCTTCGTACATGTCCTCGGGGCTCAATCGTTGCGGGACAAAGTTTGCACAATTTGCAAATCGGTGGCGCACAGGTCGCGGCGCACTACGACAAATTGACCTCTTGGACTTCGCACCATATCCAAAGTGAGCAAAAGCGCGCTCGCGTTTATAGCTGAATGTCGCATTGCAAAAAACACAGCTCACTTTATTCCCATTCTCAGAGAAATTATACCACAGTTCCCATTCTTTCGTTTGCTTTCATTGACTTCCCATTGCATTCACAACGAATGCAAATGTGTTCTTGTAGGAAGTAGAAGAGGCTATCACACCAAATGAAAAGGACAAAATAATAGTTAGCACCAATCCACTGCTTGAACTAATTTTTACATCACCTCAGCAGCAAACCAGGGCCATTTGCCACCCAAGTAGACTCACAAGGAGCTCAAACTAAATTGAAGTCCAAGATCCTGAGGCCAAGATGACAAATGTAGGGAAGTCACAACAATAGGGTTGCCTTTATACCCTGGGAGTGTAGGGGCGGGGACCTATTGTGCAGGGGCGGGGACGTCAGAGAAGGGCAGGTTTGGTAAAAACTGTCATGCTTCCTTCTACTGGGGCGCGGACGGCAAGTGCAGTCGAGGACGTCAAGGGGGCACGGACATGGGGGGCGTGGACGTCAGGGCGCAGACTTCAGGTCAGGGCGCGGACGTAGGGGCGCGGATGTCCCAGTCCTCAGCCATAGTGTGGGGGAAAGTCAAATTCGCATTGAACTTCGTCATGGGATTCTTTTTTGCCATGGAGAGGGGGAACCCATTAATGCAGCCAGCCCTTCATTTGAGTTCGGGGAATATCTGCAAGTCAATGGCTTCATGAAGAGGTCCAACTACTTTTAGAGTTCAAAGACAATTCATGGAAGGATGTGGCTCCTTTCTTGTGCCGCACTTGTCCTTCTTGGCTTTCCCAAGGACTTGAGAACTAGTCCCCACCCAAAGAAAAAGGAGATTTCAGAAAATGAAAATTCACTTGCATACTTCAAGAAATTTTTTTTTGAAATTAGATGCTAGAAGTTTTTGGATTTATAACAAAAGACAAGGTACACATTTTTTAAAATTCAAGTGGAAGGATGCATTTTCAAATTCTCCAAATAGAAACTAAAAGGGTTCAGAGTTCCAGAAACAAATCAAATACGTCTTATATTTTGTAGAGTTCTAATTGAATGGGTTTATTTTTGAAATTGGAATTCAAATCATTAACGTATTACAATGTATTCAAATGTAGTTCAAGGATTTATTTTTGAAAATAGAGGCTACAAGGACTTGGAAAGGAAACAAAATGCAAGTTCTAGTAGTTTCGAAGCAAGTTGAAGGCTTTAGTCTTGTTACTGGATGCTACAAGGGTTTTGATTTCAAATCAAATAGAAGTTATGTTTTGTTTAGTTATAGTTGAAGCCTTTATGGTGTTGGTAAATTTTTGTTCCAAGTATTTAAAATTCAAATCAAATATAAGTTAAATGTTACGTGCTTGTACTTCAAGGGCTTCAAGTTGAAGTACGTGTTATAATTAAGGGTTTGGAAATCCCTTCAAATACAAGATAATATTTTTGGGTTCTACTTTAAGGGTTCATTTGTGTTAATGGAAGATACAAGGATTGTGTGTTCAAAGTAGATACAAGTGATTTTATATTTGGTTAGGATTAAAGGGTTTACTTTTGTAAATACTACGTAGAGGCTACAAGATTTTTTTCCAATGAATCTTCCCACTTTGATATTTTTTTGTGTATGGGATGTATTTGAAATTTTTAATAGAAGCGTACAAAAAAGAAGACTACTATGTCTAGGATAGTAGGATGTGTGGAATTAATTATAAAGAATATTGACTGTTGGATTTTTAGATTATAAGTTTTATAACAATTTTGGATGATCAATTGTGTAGGCAAAAAAATGAAAAATGCCACTTTTGGAGAAGGAAAATTATAAGAAGATGAATAGTGCTTTCCCCCCCTTGGGAAAAAATTGTTTTGGAATCTAAGGCAAATGCAGTATTTTTTAATTTTTAAGAATGAGGAATAAAAAATTCTCTCCAATTTATACAAATTTTGAAACAAAAGGAGTAGAAAGCCAAAATTAACCAAATTGGATCCTACCAAAAAAAAATTTAATTTATATATGCATTTCTTTTAAAATTTAATAATTGATAGTATAATGTTTGGAACATTAGCAGAATGTGTGGAAGATTCCAAATAATTGGAATCAGTCCAGTTATTTTTGTGTTCATAATCGCACCAAATTAAAATTTTAATTCATGAACTTGCTCAAAATCCAAATTTGAATTATTTTTTTGGGGTGGAACCACTTTTTTTGTGCAAAGTAATGATTAGGGATGTCCAAGAATATATGTTTGTGCTAAATAATGAGTACGGATGTCGAAGAATATATGTTTTCCATCCCTACTATTCCGTTAATTTAAAAAGAAATTGTGTTTGCTCCCATTTTTCTAGTACACTAAATTTCCTAATTTTTTTCTTAACTCCTAAAGGACCACGCCATTTTCAGGCTCCAAAAACACTGAAAACTGCCATTTCTGCTGCGATCACTCCCTAGACAAAAAAAAAAAAAAAAAATTTACAATCTAACCATAGGATCTTGAACTTCACTTGTCTGAGATCATGTGGTAAAAATTTCAAGAAATTTGACCGTTCCGATTGGAAAATATTAGCATTCAAAGTTGGAAAAAGAAATTTTTTTGAACTATTTCCTACAATTTCAGATGACTTTGACAGCCATTTGTGGTTTTCTTTTGCACTACACACCATAAAGTTAAAAAAATTTATGTTGAACATTTGAGTTGAGAGTCAGGGAAAAAAATTTCAGCATATCAAAACTTGTATTTCCCATATAAAAAATTGTTAAGTAGAAGTAGGTCCAAAATTGAACAAAACACACAATCGTTAATAACTCTTAGGTGGAATTAAAACACCATAATCCCAATGGTGGGATTGTTCTTGCAAACAAACTAAACCTTGTCAAAAAGAAAAATTGAAAAAAATTGAAAACTGCATTCAAAAATGAATTCTATAAGTAGTTTTTTTTTAAGATGCTTAGATTGCTTGAAAAACAAGAATGTCCATAACTTTTTCATTCAGAGTCCAAATTGAATGAATCAAAGCTTCAAATGTAGACAAAAACATTCCATTCTGATTTGAAAAAAGTGATTTCTTCTGATCTGCCCAAACTGCCCGAGTTGACCAACAAACAACATATTTGGCCATAACTTTTGACTCGTATTTCCAAATGTCATGAAATTTGGTGCATATAAAAGATATTCCTTGTCCCCACCTTCTATAAAAATTTCAGCCCAAAATATTAAAATCTCCAGTCACACATACCTGCCCAAAATATCTATGTTGCCAAAAAAGGCATGTTGGTCCTTTAGGGGTTAAATACCCCATAAAAATATGAATAGTTGACAAAAATGACCAAAATACAACCTCAGATCAAGTCCCCAAGTTCCCAAGAATTTACCATCCTCTACCTAACTTTTGGAAATTACACTATTCATTTCATCTATTAAATAATTTGCCATCAGATATAGTAGATGAATGTTTTATGTTTTATTTCCTAGCCACCATTAAAATAGAAAAACTTTTGAGTGAAGAGTGAATCAATCGACCAATTGCTTGGGAGCTTAGGATTTTACCTTTCTCTACTAAACAGTGTTCCTATCTTGTCCAAATAAAGATGCTGTTCAAATTTGCATTGAACCAACAAAATAGTTTATATTTATTGCACTAAACTTAATAATTGATGTACTCTTGAAGCTGTAATTTATGAAATTAAGAAAGTGGCCATAACAAGAACTCCATACAAGGCTTGGTATGATTTATGAGCTTCCACATTCTTGAAGAATCAACTTCCACACACTTGACTAGGCCCAGTGGATGGAGAACACTGCTCTAATTTTCCATGATGTAGCAACTCACCTCACAAGATTCTAACACTACCAAATCTATGATCTCTAAAAAACACTTCAAGCAATGCAAGCTGGAACGGCGTCCCAATGACCTATTCGCCACATTCCTGTTTACTCTTCTCAGTCATAGTCAAAATTGGTGTTTCATGCATACCCTTAGATATTTGTTCCTACAAGGAATGCGCCGTTCTAAAAAAACCCTAAAAAAAACCCTAAACATTGGCATAATCACCTATCCTTAAACCTACAACCATCCAACAATCTTTAAAAGCACCATTTTGTACCTGCATTCAAGAAACTTGACATGAATCACAAAACTTTCACTAAACCAAAGTTGTCTTTTGTCACATCCCTATCTAAGACATTTGGAATGAAGTTTCATACTGGCGGTAAGAATTGCAAATTTCAATCCACGAGCTTGAGCAGGGCCACTTTACGTCGCACAAGTCAAAGCAAGAAGTTTGAGATAGGCAAAAATCTAAACCTCGATTGGAGCAAGCGTCATTGTTCTTTTGTTTACCTCATTTGGTTCAACGTCAACTATACACTACTCTAGTTAGGACAAGTCGTTCGGTTTTGTATTAAACGTTTGTTTATCTTTTTGACAAAACCATTTTGTTGTTATTTAGAAAACTGTAGAAATATTCACACATGTTCTTCAAACTCTCTATTAAGAAATATTTATAAAAAAAATTTAAAATCTTTTAAAAAAACGTTTTAGTAAGTTATGAGTAGTTTAAAGACCAACGACAAGTCAAGTTGCAATAGTCCCAAGTAATTAGAGTGAGAATGAAGTGGTGAAGCTTCAAGGCTCTGATGTGGCAAGCTAAAATATTTGAGATAACTACCGTAGGTTACCTCTATAAGCACACTTGGTATCTCAAATGCATCATACAAAGTCATATATGCAATAGATTGTTTTAAGTTTGTTATCTCACCCCTAATTACCCATGATGTTGGTTCAAATTTCAAACTTGTTATCTCATGTTTGTTGCTTCGGCCTGTGCAATCAGAGGTATACATAATATGCAAGTGCATTGTGCATTAGAGGCAGACTAACGTACCTTCTCTAAACAAAACGTGAAGACCCTCTTCACTTCTTCCCCGTCTTCTGAGTTGAACTTCACTTTCACTGCTTGTAGACCTCTTTTATCTCCTGGTCCATGAAATACCATCGGTGACACCATCTGCAGAAGCATGAGAGGAACCTCAGAACTGGAGATGCACAACACTCAGATGATCATCTGTGAGGTCAACACGAACTGAACTCAAGGGACGACGAACGGACAAGGAAATATTGTTTAAAATATATGGAAGTGAAGAGATAATCATACCTCCCACTCTGAGAAGTTGAGAAGTGGTGAATACATTGGATCGCGGACAGTAGACCCGAATTCCTCAAGAGTCAAATCATTGCATTAAATCGGCATATAGTAGTTACTCGTGCACTTTTGTTTGTATCGTTACTATCACGTGCCCCAGAAAGAGTAACTACCATCATCTTCAACCATTTTGCAATCATCTTTACACCGATTCTCTTCTTTGTGTATTAGACACCAGATTCTTTGAGGTTGAGACTATCACTAATTGTTTGCAAGAAAAAAAAGGATGAGGAAGATCAAGATCCTTTTCATTCCACTTTAGCCAATGAGATCTCTATCTATCTGTCTATCTGTCTATCTATCTATCTATCTATATGTTTGTTTCAAAGGTCTCAACAAGATCCGGATGGTTACATGTTATAGGCCACCTCATTTTTCCGGTTGGCAGTGCAACAAATCAATTTTATGATACTTTGTATCCCTCTCGTCAAACCTCACATGTTTTCCATTGACACTGCCTTAGCAAATGGAGAAATTGCAATTCATTACGTTGTACAATTCAGTTTGCGCACATACATTGATAGAAATTGTGTATTATGTAGTACGCTACACAAAGCATACAACCCCTTTTGTTGATTCTACACATTATTGGCAATGCTAAAATTTGTTGTCCCATCTCATATGTAAGAGGAGAAATAATCTTTCTTTTATGGCATGTTCTTACTCTCATAGACCTCTTTACGGCAATTAAACAAGATATGTACACTTCTTTTGAAGTGAGGATTGTCAATGATCATGAACTTCTCTGCCACTTCGTTGATCTTCACGAAATCAACCTCTAATTTTCCCCTAATAATCCGTCCAATAGCACACAATATCATAACTAGGGTTTCACCGGGATAAAGTTTCCCATCCTTACGTTGCACCTCCAACATAAACTAAGAAAGCATGTCTACAAGTACTGGCAAGCAATGCACAAACATTTCTTCAATTGAGTCCATGCAAAGACCACCAGTGACCTTCCTCTTGTCTTCAAACCGCTTCCTCCCCCAATGCTCCATACACAATGATTCTTGTGGCCCTTCCCGTCTTTAATTTGTCAACCTCTTTTTTACCAAATTGCCAAAATCCACGTCGAAGTAGGTCGAATTCTTTTGCCAGTGTCTCGCAACTGCCTTGGGTAGAAATTGAAAATAAAAGCATTTGATTTTCATTTAAAAAATATTGTTATATAGAAATAAATGTGACATTAAACAAAAAAATAAATAGTTAATAGCTCTAAGATGGAATTAAACACAATAATCCCAATAGTGAGATTGTTCTAGCAAGCAAAATTAATCTTATTTAACAAAAAAAATTTGAAAAATTGCAAAAATAAAATCAAAAATAAATTCTATAAGTTATTTTTCAAAAAGATGCTTAGATTGCCCTCCAAACAAGATTGTCCATAACTTTCTCATTACTGGTTCAAATAGAATGAATCAAAGCTTTTACATATAGACAAAAATATAATCTCTAAGAAAAAAATTAAATATTAAAAAATTCCAATTTCTTTTTTGTGTTTTTTTTAGCTACCCCTTAAATTGCTTTTTGAACTTTGGGTGGCATAACTTTTGCTCCTAGTCAGTGAATGAAATAAAAATTAGATTTTGAAAAAGATAATGTAATTTTCTATCTTCAAAAAAAGTTTCAAAAAATCATTTCAAGCAAGGAAGTCACACAAGCCTACACAAAAACCCAAGAGTCTCTTGTAGGGACTCTGAGACTTTAGGGGTTAAAGTCAAAAAAATCCATGCTAGACACCTACTAGGGAATGATCCATTATTTTATTTTTATTTCAATAAATATAATTTGGGCCACAATCAATGTCTTAAGTGACAATAATGGAGTGATTAGTAACTACAATAAGAACTTCTACCTTACTAGCAACACTAAATACCATAATTAGTGTACCAATTCAACAAAAAGGTTTATAGTTTATATTTGATACTAGGAAAGGTATCAAATATTATATTATCATCCTTAATGTTCAAACTGTAGTTTATATAAGGTAGTAGGTCCATAAAGAGCTCAATCTCTAAAATTGCCTACCTCCTCAAATGTACACTATCCATACATGTTGCTTTTTTATTGTACAAGCAATATACAAATAGTATAAATTTTGGGAGGTGGGCAATTGTAAGCCAATGCATTTCAATTTTACAAATTCATAACCAATTCAACAAAGCTCCAAAAAGTATGAAATGACTTGGGGTTAAATGCAAATTCCATTTGTTTTTCAAGGAAAATTTACCAAAAAATATTTTCAAGAAGTTTCACCTCCCCAAATTTAGTTTCCACTCTTAAATGGGTGCTTTATATACCTCCTACATTATGACTTAAATTTCCATTTTGAGAGCCCTTTCCTTATTGGCAACTGAAGAATTCGTAGCATAAAGAACTAGTAGACACTTTTGACTAATTATGTAGATTCTTTAACCCCAGATATCAAAAGAATTCCATTCTACTCAAAGCCACAATTAAATGACCATATGATCCAGGAACCTACTAGTCAAAATTAGGACTCATAACAGCAAGGTTAGCCTTTTTATTTTCACTTCAGAAATTTTGCCTTTGTTAAGATTTTACGTTATTTTAAATGGTGCGGTGTCCATGAGGAAATAAATTCCAATGCGTACCAGTGGTGACATGTCTACAATTTGAAATGCATGAACTAGCAATTTATTATTTTTCGGGCGGCAGACTGGGCAAATTATTTTTATCTTTGAATTCACAAGTGGCAAAACAAGTAAGTATAGTATACCAAAATGAATAAGTGCCAAAATGACTATACATGATCTACAAGTAACAACGAGGATTATTCCAACCAATGTATAAGCAAAATTAGTAACCTACACAAACAACACACTCCAATGCTTCCATGAGAAATTGACCAAAAAAATAGAAAAAGGATTTAAGGCTGTACATATATGTATGTATGTATGTATGTATGCATGTGTACATCTCCCTCTAAATGTTATAGCAAGTTTGTTTAAGATCAAATAAATTTTGTTTAAAGTAAAATAAATTATCTTAAAATAAAAACAAGTAAACTTAAAATAAAAGCAAATTAATGAAAGATAAAAAAAAGCAAATTTATTACAAGTTACCTTAAAGTAAAAGAACATTAGACCCAAACTTTGGGACTCAAACTTCAAAAACTTTGGACCCTTTTCAACTTGTTGATTGATTCATTTATAAGCTTCATTGATAGTGAACAAATATAAACAGAATTAATACAAAGATCAACCTATTGTAAGACTCTAAGTGAGGAATGGACATACCATTGGAGAAGGCAACTTATAAACTAGAGACAATAAAATCAATGTTTTTCCAAAAGATTCTTGCACTGCCACATACATAACAGGACAAATTGAATTGAAAATGGAGTTGCGGCTACCATAACAGAAGAATAACATGCTGACTCTTGTGACGTCAGGAAGTGAGGATGTGTCAAACAACAGTCTAGGAGAATCCAAGGTAATTTTACACTACAAATCAAGAGACAAAGAGTGCGAGCGAGAGCCTTAAAAATTGCCATGGTGAATCCGAGGCTAATTTACTAGACATAACCGGTGTTCTTTTGTCTTAACATTTCTAGTTGTGCAACGTTCAAGGAATTTGTCCCAAAAAACAAGAAGAACATACTTTAACATTGCGTCTACAATACAAATTGAGCCTAGAAAAATCTATGCATAAATCAAATCTACAAATAAATTGAACAATAGAATGAGGCAGACGGCTGTCTTTGCGGCAATGCAGGCAGTATGTCAATGGCGGCCCTAAATATTTGGTTGCTTGTTTAGACTCCGTCGTGGAGGGTCCAAGCCCCTTCGTTGCAGCGGAGCCCGTACTGGCAGGATAAACTGCAAAGCCCGTACAAATCTATACATGAATGAAATCTACAAATGAATTTAACAATAGTATGAGAAAATTGCAAGTCGTCTTTGCGACAATACAAGCAATATATTGTGGCGGCGACATAGCCTGAAGAATGAATTGGATTTATTGGCCCTAAATATTTGGTTGTTTATACCACACTCCATTGAGGACGGTCCAATTGCCTGAGCGCCTTTAAGGCCAATTTGCCCGTGCGCAAATTTGTTGCAACGGAGAGCACATTGGAGGGATAAACCGTGGAGGCCATACTGTCGGGATTAATTGTTGCTGCAGGGCCCGTAGTGGATCATTTTATCGTTGTCACATTGAGCGAGTTAGGATCACCGGATGTCCTAGACAGGCGGACACATCAGACAATTTGAATGGACCGAACAGTTAGTATGACTACTTTAAGGCAATCACATCGGGCGGATTAGGATCACTGTTCGTCCCAAGTGGACAAGCAAATCGGACAATTTGAGCAAACGGTCCATCTAATGTGACAACTGTGATCATCATTTCGGCCTTGACTGAGTTGCAAGTGACCAATAATTTTGTAAATGGCGACATTTTTGATTTCTCGAAAATTCGAGCGTAAATTACATAAGATGCCTGAAAGTAAATTAGATTTTGATTACACTATATTCCTTGTTGCGATTGTACTCAATAGTATAAGAATTTGACGTGTTGAATCTCTAGAGAAGGTTAAAAAACATGCCCCGACTAAAATGCACCTAAGAAGCTTTAAAAACATGCCCCGACTGAAATGCACCCAAGAAGCTTTAGAAGCATGCCCCGACTGAAATGCGCAAGCGGGCACTACTAGAAAAAACCATGTCCGTTTCAGCATAGATTTTGTATAGTTATGTTGATAGGAAGAGTTGATTAGGACAACTTGATTCGGACATTTTTTAGCATAGATTTATGTTGATTCGGACAATCCTCTAAAATTTTAATCAATTTTTTTTTTCATTTGTTGCCCATACTTTATGGGCAAGCTGAAATTTCTTTGCTGCCCAAATTTTTTTTCGGGCAGCAGTTGAATTTTTTTCCAAAACCATAAGCAACCACCACATGGGTAGCCAAGTTAAGGTTTGAACCTTGAACCTCCTAATTAGTAACCATGGACTCCAACCATTGCACCATGGTTGGAGTCCCTTATTAAAAACTAGTTAGTTAGATGTATTTATTGATTCATTTTTTGTTTATATTTTTGTTTATATTTTGCAAAGTCAATAGACTTTGGAGGCACATATCTCCTTCACAATAAGTCTATTATTTATAAAACTTGTTGAAAACAATACAAGTTTAGTTTTAGTGGTAAAATTTTCAATTTATTATAGCATATTTTAAAAATCTGAAAAGCATTTTCCTAAAGGTGGTTTGGCCAATGTTAGTTTATTTTTTCATGGTTATATTTTTGCAAAGTCAGCCAAATTTGCAAGCAATTTTCTCCTTCATAGTAAGTTTGTTTTTCATAAAACTTGTTGAAAATAATAGATATTAAAGTCTAGTTTTAGTGGTAAAATTTTCAATTTATTATAGCATGTTTTGAAAATTTGACAAGCATTTTCCTAGAGGTGGTTTGACCAAAGTTTGTTTAATTTATTCATGGTTGTATTTTTGCAAAGTCAACCAACTTTGCAAAAACTAGAATTTTTTGAGCATTTTCAAGGAGCACCGGTAGGCACTTAATTGTCGAGTGTCAGATCATCGTTTTGTAGGCATTTAGTATGAACCTAAGACCATGTGTGGATGTTTGTTCCGCCTCCCCAAAGCTTCATCTCCTTCAATTGGGCAATATTCAAAGAGATGCAAAAAATAAGAATGAATAACGTTGATTGACCCCTTTAATAAGTTAATTTGTCTTTTGATTGATGATTTCATGGTTGAAGGGGGAACTGCTACTCAAAGTTGTTTTGTTGGTTCCCAATAGCAATCGAAAGTCAAATTTGACCAATTTGCAAGTCACAGACTGCAACAAGAAGATCATTTTGGGACAGAGGGAGTAAAATGTTTTGAAAATCTAACAAGCATTTTTCTAGAGGTGGTTTGGCCAAAACTTAGAATTGAATAGTTCCTTTTTTTAATAGTTCAAATTTAGAAGTTTGAATAGATCAAATTTTAAATTTGAATAGTTAAGAACTCACACTTTGAGTAGTTCAAAGCTTACAATTGATATTTTAACCCTAACTTACTATTGTTGCTTTAGGGGTCAAATATTTTTTCCTCGAGTATTATGTTTTTGTGTATATGTAAAGCTTTGATTTGTTATATTCAGTGTATTTATGATGAAAAAATTATGAAGAATCTTAATTTTTGTGCAATCTAAGCATCTTGGTGACAAAATAACCTATCGAGTTCATCTTTTAGTGCAATTTCTAAACAAATTCATAATTTTTTTGAAAGATTAAGGTTGCTTGCTAGAATAATCTCACCATTTGGATTATTGTGTTTTAATTTCATTCCAAAGATATAAACAGTTTAGTTTTTGTTCAATCTTGAATCTATATATCTTTAACAATTTCTTAACCCCTAAAGGACCAACATGCGTTTTTGGGCAACATAGAAAATTTGGGCAGGTACGTGTGACTAGAGATTTGCTTATTTTGGGCTGAAATTTTTATAGAAGGTGGGGACGAGGAATATCTTTCATATGCACCAAATTTCATGACATTTGGAAATACGAGTCAAAAGTTATGGCCTAATATGTTGTTTGTTTTTCAAGTCGTACAATCCGGGCAGATTAGAAAAAATCACTTTTTTCAAAAATAAAAATTTGAAATTGGTTTATGAAATTTATATATACGTGGAAAGCTTTGAATCATTCCATTTTGATCAATGATTCAAACGTTATGAGGATTTTTAGTTTGCGGGCAGTTATGGATTGTCTACTCTAAAATAAATTTTGAAGTTGTTTATTTCACTCAATTTTCAATATTTTTCGAAAAAATAAAATTGTAGGATGTAGATTGTTTATTACAACCATTGGGATTGGCATTTTTCAATTCCATAAATAACTTCTTAACAATTTAGTATTTTGAACCATTCTCTACTTCTTTCTACTTACTATTTTTTTCCTATATGTTGAACAATTTCAAATAGTTTGAAAATTTTCAAGCATGTAGCCAACTTGCCTTGAAGAATGAATCCAAAGAAGCACAACCATTTTGGAAATTTTTTCATAATAATCTGACCTTGTGAAGTGCAGCTGCCCGATTTTTCGTAGGGCCAAAAAAAGGAATTTTGCCACTTCAAACGCTAATATCTTCCAATCTACACAATGGAAATTTCTGAAATTTTTTCCACATATTCTCAAACCAGAGTACTACAAGATCCTATGGTTACATGTGTCCAAAAATGATATTTTTCAAGAATTTGGTACTTGTACTAGAAATGGCAGTTTTGGAGCATTTTTGGTGAGAACATAGACAAAGAACTTTAGGGGTTAAAGATTGAAAATGAAGTGGCGTTTTCCTCAATTTTTTTTCCTAGAATTTGATCTCAATCTCTAATACAAATTTTTTTCAATTCAAAGTCCTTCGTGCAAAAGTTTTCCACAAATGGCAGTTACAGTCACTTGAAATTGCCAGCTGGTGTTCAAAAAAACTTTTTTTTTTGAATTTGAATGCTAATATGTGTCTTCCAATTTGCACAATTAAACTTCATGAATTTCAGTTTGGCATATGATCTAAAATAAGTGAAGTACAAGATCCAATGGTTTGACTCCAAAAAAATATTCTTTCTGTTTTCTTGGATGAATGCAACAGAAATAGCAGTTTTGAGTGTTTTTTGGTAGAAAAATGGCCTTGGTAATTTCAGAGCTTGTATAGTTTTAATTTGAAAAATTCAAAGCCTAGAATAGAATTGCAAATAGTTCAAAATTTAAACTTTTTTAAATCAATACTTAGATTTCATATCAAATTAGAATTAGAATGAATATACTTTAAAATATAAATTGATAATTCAATAAAATTGTAAATTTGAACTCTGATCAAATTATACTTTGTTGAAAATAGAATGAAAATTGCAATAGAATTCTAATCAAATTTGAACTAATCTAAGTTGAATCAAAATTTGAATTTTCATCAACTTATTTGAAACAAAATTTGCATTAGAGTTGAATTTGATTAAAATTTTGATCAAATTTCAAGTTAAAATTGTAGTTATTAAATTTCATTGGAATTCAAATCAAAATCAAAATCAAATTATATTTGTTAAAAATTTGATTCAAATTCAAAATCAAAATTTGAACTTTGTAAAAGATTCTAAATGATTTCAAAAGATTTTGGACAATTCTAAAAGATTCTAAAAGATTCTAAAAAGATTCCAATAGATTTTAATAGATATTGACAAAATTCTAATAGTTTTAAAAGATTTTATTAGATTTTAAAAAGATTCTTATAGATTCCAATAGATTTTTAAAAGATTTCCAGAAGATTTCAAAAACTTCTAAAAGATTTGTAAAAGATTTTTGAGAGATTAAAAAGATTCCATAATTTTTTTTTGAAAAATTCTAAAATTTTCTAAATAATTACTTGAAATTGGTTGTAGTCTTGATGATTTGATGATTGTACATTTTGAATCAACGATTTTAGGCAATCTATGTTGATTAGAAGTCAACATTTTTAGTTGATTAATCTTTGTACATTTTGAATCAACAAAAATCTACGTTGATCAAGCAATCTATGTTGAATGTCCAAATAAAATTGACAATTGTGCCGTTTTAGCATAAATATTTGCTGAAATCAACAAAAATCAACACAATCTATGCAAAAACTGGTCCCCTTTTCTAATAGTGCCTATTAAGCATTTGGAAGTTTTGTTGTTGCACTACTCAAGTTAATTTAATTAGTGCAAGAATTTGAATAGTTCAAGATCTTCACACTAATTTAATGAATTTGGATCAATGTGGTCTAATTCATTTGAGCATGTAGATGAAATTCTGGAAGAATGTAAGTAAAGTTTAGATGAAAATAAGATGAAAGTTGATGAGTATAGGTCATGAATCACACTATTTGAGATAGTATCAAATTAATGTGCATTGCAATTTATTTTTATATTAAATGTAGCAAACATCTATATTACTTCACCTTACAAATTTTTATTATTCCCAAAATAATACTTGGAGTCTCACTAATTGAACTACTGGAAAGTACCTAGCTAGGACATGGCTCTTTGTTTAAAGTTATCTTCGTAGATTGTCTTCAAAGTGCATTGCTTTCTTACAAGTATACACTGATAATTGATCTACTAAGTTTATATGGATTGTACAAGAGATGCAAACAAACAGTAGACACACAAGAATTTAGAGCTCATTACGCATTGGAAGGAGGCAATAGCAGTCACAAACATATTCACCTTGATGTTGAAGAATCTCCAACAATTTTTTTCAAATGCCCTTTAATTCCATTAGCTTTGTCATTTGCCTTGAAACAAATATGGTTGTAGATTTTCTAGGGCCTTTCTATACAACAAAGATGTCCGTTAAGTTTTTAATGAATTTCATTCAAATTTTTCTACCAATTTGGTGTACAATTTTATATCTCATACCTTCATTGCATTGTGTTCACACTACTTTATGGATATCTCTAGTATGTAAGTTATGATTTTATAAGAAGATTTTAATGCTATGTTCTACTTTTGGGAAATGCATCAATTGTCTTGAATCTAAAATTGATCTTAGCATTATAGTTGCTAATTTTAGCATTTTTATATTGGTTCAATATAATATATTAGATTTTTTCCATCCATTGGAATTTTTGGTTGTGAACTACTATTAGGAAAAAATTTAGGCCTGCAAAAGACCGTTTGACTGCATGCAACAACACAATTATGGCCAAATATTCATTGGAACATATATACTGAGTATGTATGTGTTCCTCTCTCTCTCTGCATCTCGCAACAGGGTTATTCGGTTTAATTTGTTGTGCTTGTCCGGCAATACTCTATTGTTGTGACGCTGTGACGTACCGTCTTTCTATGCAGACTTACTTCGCAGCTTGACACTCGTTGTAAGAATCGTGAACTTGGATATCTAGTGGAACTGCAAATTTTCTGCAGGTTATGAATATCACCAATAAGTGGGGTTGGTTATGCTGGATGTCAAGTTGAATTTGCAACAGGTATCGAACAAATAAGCTCTTGGATATAATTATCCTTGCACTCAAATTTGAAATGAATTTTCTGAGGGATGGTTTCCTGGGAACCAGTGTTATAGTTTCACTGTCTCAGTTGCCATTTCCAATCACCAACTATGAAAGTGAAGGACTCTGAAGGGCGTAGGCACCGATAACTGCAAAGATTGCCACAAGGACATCATTGTGGGACAACATGGTCACTAATTGGCTATGGACTAAGTAACCTTCGAGACGCCGGGAGGCGGCGAGAAGGGTTATAGGACGTAACCAGCTCTGTACACGGATGAAAACTCATGTAATGGTCGCCTTCGTGGATGAAACATCGTCGAGCAGACAGACACTCACAATTAGAGTTGGTTACATCACCAAGGTCATTCTTAGAGATCATGAAACCCTCTTAAAGCATCTCCACCACTTACCTTAAGTATTGGGGTGCACGTCAGATTTAGCGCTTTTTTTTGTGGAGGGAACAGTATGAGCTTAATCCTGGAAGCATGGGCCCAAGCCTCACTGTCCATCTTTGTTTGCTGCCATTTTGCAACTAAGGTAGGAGGTCCATAAAGTGACCATCTAAGCGCTAAAACTGAATTTTGGGGAGGTAAAACACTTTGAAATATTTTTCAATAAATTTTCCTTAAAAGAGAAGAGGAAATGGCATTTGTCTTAAGTTGTTTCATGTTTTTTGGAGCTTTGTGGAATTAGTTATGAAACTTTGAAGTTGAAAAGCCATAGGGCTCAAAAAGCAACCACCTCCTAGAATGTACATCGTTTGTATATTTTGATAAATTGAAGAAAACAAAATGTACTTCTGTGTCCTGTTCGGTTCAAAATGCCCTGTCGGAATTCGAGCCTCCTACCTTAGATACGATAATGGATGACTTTGCAGGTTACTGTAAAAATGAGGAATGTACCATTTGGTCCATAGGTCATAATTTTTGACAAAGTATCTGAGTTATAGGTCTCATCAGAGTTCAGGCAGGTAGTAGATACTATTTGCTTCATTTTTGGTGTGATTTGGGGACTGATGACTAGAGTAGAGATTTTTGGAGGTGCAACAATAGAAATGTCGGGGATTGCAAAAAATTTAGTAATTTTATCATTTGAACTAAAAATTACAATGAATTTTGGGAGGCAAAAAGTGCTCTAGACTTATAGCCAATGTCTAGACTCTTCCAATTCCCATCAATCAAGAACTACTTTCCTGTTCATTACTTTCTACTTTCTTGCTCACTATTTTGGGACATGTGTCATGAATTTATTAGTCCCAACCTTGAAAAGGAGAAGAAAAAAACATCCCAAGCTTCAAAAAAATTGTTCCGACATTGGTTGGAAATAACTTCACCTTATAGGTTGGGTATGGATTAGTGGTCAGGAATGGGTGCCTTTACTTTAAAAGTCAAATCTATTGAGTTCACATTTTTGTCACTATGTGCAAATATTTTATGCAATTTCAAATTGGGATATTGAAGATGACAAAGTAATAGTAGAAAATCCCATTTCCACCCAAAGATCAATGGCCATAGAGTATTTAGCCAAGTCTTGCTTCTACCACTATCTAATATCCGTACTTTAAGTTACGCTGTTTGTTTTGTTTGTTTGTTACGGTGAGATGTCCCGGAATGTACGTTCCTTGGTTGCATTCTTCATACCGTTGGAAAGCGCTCAACGAGGAGGCGTGCACAAGCTTTGTTTTGTAGCATCAAAAAAAAGATATTGAATTTCAAAGCTACAATTTTTTTTAAATTTTTTTTAAAATAAAAAAATAAAAAAATAAAAAAATACTTTTAATTTTTTTTAAATTAAAAAATTAAAAATTAAAAATTACTTTTAATTTTGTTTTGGCTGTGGCAATGGCATAGGGCACACTAGTAGTGTGTGAAAACATGAGAGCACGGTCCAAAATGATCTTAAACTAGCATAGATGATGGCCAAGTAATAGGGACTTCCAATGGAATCCATGAGGTTCCCGATTCAACTCCTTGTGTTGACATTGCTCACATAGGGGCTCTTCGTGTTGGCACTTGAATAGGGGGTTTGTCCCTCCACTTTTTTCAAATGGGGATACCCAAAGTGTGTAAATTCTTGACTTTCTAACGCCAGGTTGCCTTGCTTGTTGTGACCTATTAGTCCAGTTGCAGCCCTTGAAGGCCGTAAGTTTTTAAAAAGAAGAAAAATACCCCAACTAAACATGAATAGTTGACAAAAATGATCAAAATACACCCTCAAATCAAGTTTCCAAGCATTTACCATCTTCTACCTAAGTTTTGGAAATTACACTATTCATTTTATTGAGTGTCATCTATTAAATAATTTGCCATCAAATATAGTAAATGAATTTTTATTTTTTATTTCCTAGATACCATTAAAATTAAAAAAACTTTTGCGAATCAATCAACCAACAGCTTAGGAGCTTAGGAATTTACCTTTCTCTACTTAATGGTGTTCCAATCTTGTCCAAATGAAGATGCTATTCAAATTTGCATTAAACTAACAAAATAGTTTATATTTATTGCACTCAACTTTATAATCGGTGTACTCTTGAAGCTCTGATTTATGAAATTAAGAAAGTGACCGTAACAAGTACAAGTCTTGGTATGATTTATGAGCTTCCACATTCTTGAAGAATCAACTTCCACACACTTGACTAGGCCCAGTGGATGGAGAACACTGCTCTACTTTTCTATAAAGTAGCAACTCACCTCACAAGATTCTAACACTACCAAATCTATGATCCAAACCAAAACACTTCAAGCAATGCAAGATTGGACTGCGTCCCAATGATCTATTTGCCACATCCATGTTTACTCCTCTTAGTCATAGTCAAAATTGGTGTTACATGCATACCCTCAAATATCTGGTCCTACAAGGAATGTGCCGTCCTAAAAACGAAAGTAAAAAAAGACCTAAACATTGGCATAATCACCTATCCTTAAACCTACAACCATCCAGCAATCTTTGAAAGCGCCATTTCGTACCTGCATTCAACAAGCTTGACATGAATCACAAAACTTTCACTCAACCAAAGTTGTCTTTTGTCACATCCCTATCTAAGACATTTGGAATGAAGATTCGTATTGGAGGTAAGAATTGCAAATCCCACTCCTCGAATCTGAGCAGGGCCGCTCTACATTGCCCAAGTCAAAGCAAGAAGTTTGAAATAGGCAAAAATCTAAGCCTTGATCGGAGCAAGCATCCTTGTTCTTTTGTTTACCTCATTTTGTTCAACGTCAACTATACACTACTCTAGTTACGACAAGTTGTTTGATTTTGTATAAAACATTTGTTTATCTTTTTGACAAAAGCATTTCATTGTAATTTAGAAAACTGTAGAATATTCTCACATGTTCTTCAAACTCTCTATTAAGAAATATTTATAAAAAGAATTAAAATCTCTTAAAAAGATTGTTTTGGAGAGTCTTCAATTGTTTAATGACAAACGACAGGTCAAACTACAGTAGTCCCAAGTAATTAGAGTGAGAATGAAGTGGTGAAGCTTCATGGCTCCTATGTGGCAAGCTAAAAATATTTGAGATAACTACCGTAGGTTACCTCTATAAGCACACCTGGTATCTCAAATGCATCATAAAGAGTCATATATGCAATAGATTGTTTTAAGCTTGTTATCTCACCCCTAAGTAAAACATTATGTTGGTTCAAATTTCAAACTTGTTATCTCATGTTTGTTGCTTCGGCCTGTGCAATCTGAAGTGTACAGAATATGCAAGTGCATTAGAGGCAGACTAACGTACCTTCTCTAAACAAAACGTGAAGACCCTCTTCACTTCTTCCCCGTCTTCTGAGTTGAACTTCACTTTCACTGCTTGTAGACCTCTTTTATCTCCTGGTCCATGAAATACCATCGGTGACACCATCTGCAGAAGCATGAGAGGAACCTCAGAACTGGAGATGCACAACACTCAGATGATCATCTGTGAGGTCAACACGAACTGAACTCAAGGGACGACGAACGGACAAGGAAATATTGTTTAAAATATATGGAAGTGAAGAGATAATCATACCTCCCACTCTGAGAAGTTGAGAAGTGGTGAATACATTGGATCGCGGACAGTAGACCCGAATTCCTCGAGAGTCAAGTACCTTTCAGCCGCGTCCCAAGCTCTGGCAGCGTTCACGGGCCCCCTTACCTGAAAGCCAAAGGGTTTTAAATATAATCAGGTTCAGATTACGAGCATATTAACCCAAAAATGTCCAAGCTAAAAAACAGAAGTCCACTTTGGAAGCTAACATGTTGGTTGCAGTAACTTTCAAAACATATATTTCTTTTGTTCAAAAATCTAGGGAATGATTTCTTCTTGCTATTTAAATCTTCCTTGAAGCTTCCTACATGATTTATTTCAAATCTCCAACGATAACAAAGAGTCCGCTCTTGACCAATTGGGCACTAGAAGCAAGGCGCGGAATTATAAAACAGAAAGTTAAAATTCGCCGGATCAAGAAAAAGGGCGTCAGAACTTGAATAAAGCTTCAGAAAACACGTCTTCAAATTCGACAATGTAATTTCACCTGCTAACGCAAATGGGAAAGCAGAAATCAAAAGGTAGGAATACCAGTATCTTTGTGAGCAAAAATTTGTTTTAAAAGGATAAAAACATAGGCTCCGGGACAAAAGATTACCTTGCCCGCAAGAATCTCCTCCACCCTAGCGGGCATTGCAAATGCAAAAGCTGTTTTGATGCCGCTATCTTCCTCAGGCCAATCATTGCGCATCAATGCATCCATCTAAACACAGAAAGGATGTCACTTAGAAAATAATATTGCAACTAATGAATCCCCAACAGTTTAACTCTGCTGAACAACCATGCTGAACAACCACAAAGTCATCACACTTGTTTCGGATGTGACCTTGTGGTAGAAATATCACAAATACAGTGCTACTGCAACAATTTTATTTAAGACACTGCAAATAAAACAAATATTCACATTTCTGAGCCTACCACATCATAGTTCTGATCCAATGTAAATGTTTCACTTTTGAAATGCTTTTTCACAGTAGACCCAGACACTTCAACAGACGCATGAGATGAACATTTCCTCCAAGTATGCAGGGTGAGTAGTGATTTAGACCCGGCCGCACCCACCAAGTAGCGCCAATTGCCTAGCATGTAAAGCCACATTAGCTAGTGGGAAGTAAACTAACCTATTGTGTGCTCACATTTGCAAGGTACCTAATTGTAACTAAAAGGGAGTTATACTTTCAAGTTAGCTACCTGTTCGCTAATGAGTTGGCGCAAGTGGATTAAACCACTTCAAACCATTGATATACGCACAGCTAAAGTATTATCCAAAATCAAAGAATTAACAAGTGGAAATGAATGTAAATTCATTGCAAACTGGTTGGTTGGAGTTAGGACCAATTTGCCAACTGATGCTACTTAGGCACTGCGGGTATTTATATGTAACAAATTCCAGTTAGCTAAAATTGCTACTTGGTTGGTGCAGGCGGGGCCAAAGTCAAAGCTGCATCCCTCTATCAAACACGGAAACATCAAAACCAACTACCTGAAGAACGAGGCACCAGAAACTTTCACCTGAACCCTAACAACAGTGGTTGGGGGCATGAGAGCCGTGGGTTTGCGTCCCTCTAACGGCCACAGCTGTTGTGTGGTATCCACATGCTGCATGAACTCCGCCAGCATCGTATCCGCCTCGGAACTCTCGCCATTGCTCCCTGCCTTACCACAAATCGCTTTCCACATGAGAAAAAGATTCTAGAATCAGAAGAAGGTTCTAAAATGCAGTGTAACGACTGTAACAACTCTATGTAGTGCATTTACATTCATGTGAACAAAATTGGTCTCGATCACGTAATGAGCCTGACATTGATGAAAACAGAACTGAAGATTCGACCAAAAAAAATCAACAAAGCATATGGAAGTGAGCCCTCCCAGCTTTCAAAACAAATTATTAACTGGACCGAAGCTTTCGAGATCATGTTGATTTCTCTTACTCAAAGCTATCAGTCAATTCATCTCGGTGTAGCTCAAAAAGCATGTTCTCAGTAAAATTAGATCTTTACAAGAACTTTTTGCCAACATCGCAGGGAGATTGATCTTGCAAAGACAGAAGAAGCATGGATATGTCCAAACTAATTAGTTCCTAGCCATCCCAAAAAATTCAATGAAGTAAATGGGATTTCTACCCATTATCAACCTACTTACAGACCATCTCCCCATGACACATCTCCCCATAATTGATGTTCACAAATCACAATAGAAAAGTCTAGTTTTCCTATAAATGCTATTTTATGAGACACATTAAACCCTAAAATCCAAAAGACGAGACCTGAAATCGTTTTCCTATAAAATCGAGACCTCAAACGGACTCCCTCGTTTCAACCCCAACTCTCAAATTTCCAGAACGAACAAGAGCACAGAGAAAGAAATAACAATCACTAGAAAAACACTCAAATCTCTTGAATCTTACCACTTGGGTTCCCAACATTTTCACTCTAACATAATTCGAATGTAATTATTTGGCAAGCGTAGGATATTCCAGAATGCCATTTCAGAGAAAGTCAAAATGAAGAGCTTTGAGTGCAGGTTCAAACCAGATGCAGCGCGAGGGACGACAACGCAATGGCGACTGGAGCGCACAGCTAATGGAGCTCCCCTGCTGTTGTTGTAAACTCTTGTTTCTGCAAATTGGGACATGCTCATGTTCCATGAATTCAGAGACTTGGCGACAGCACCATCAGTGCCCCGTCTCTGGTCCTTGCACAACCAGCAGGGGTGCGGAGCAAGGGAGGCCATAGCTGCTGAAAAACTTCAAAAGCTTCGAAATTCTCAAGCAGCAGCTGCAACCGACGGAGTTCTGGGCTTCGTCGTCTTCGCAATCCTTGTGCAATCCTGTTGTACAGTACAGTGATCTCCCGGTAATACGTCCCGCGGTTATAGATACGAACCCCTCGGTGGCAATAGGGTCTTGACCTCTTTAATATCACATTCTCTAATATCACATTTTGTGGTTTCTTACCGACCCAAAATTGTTGAAGAAGGTGTGACCCTCCTTTAGTGTTGTCTTGAGGATTTCGCAGAAGAATGAACTAAAAATACACAAATCCAACTTGCAAAATTGAAGGTGTTGCGAGGAGCGCAAGAATAGCAAGGAGCGTCAGCCTAAGAAATTAGTTCGCAAAGCCTTCACAATGCCCAAAATCCACCTCCACAAGATAATAATGGACTCTGTGAAGCTTTCGCAGGAAAAATATATTCCGTGTCAAAGAGGCGACGGGAACCTAATGGGGAGCCGCCACGTCCCAATTTGCAAAAGAAGTTTTGAACAGTGAAGAAGGTGTGACTACCCCTATTGTATAATTATATGCAAAGAGATATATGTTGTATCTCCTTCCAATTAGGATTTGGGTGTAAAAAATGGCATCATGAATTATATAGAAAGGATTGTAGCGTAGCAACAAAGCACACATCACAGAAAGAAAACTAACTGTAACAAAAAAAATTAGTGAAAGATTCAATTTGCATTGAATAAAATTCTTTGTACAAAATTAATTCAATGTGATTTTGCTTTTAATTGAATGTTGTATCGAAGCTACAAACTATCAAGATCCAACATCAATGGAGCACTAGTGGTAACAAGAATGATCTGTACAATTGATTCAATGTGAATGTGAATCTAAAACTACTTGGAAGCCGGATCACTTGGAATCCCCGTAGCAATAGAAAGAACCAAAGCTAAAGTAGTTGCACCAAGCACATTCAATTGAATGGTGCAATTTGCCAAATTTCCTTGGAAGATAGTAAATCCAATTGTATTAGTGTTCGACACATTATAAGTAGGTCCAAGGAGTTCGAGGAGAAGACAAGTGTCCCATTCTTTTTTTGTCTTACAAACACTACTCTTATTTTCGTAATCACCGTACATTGCAAGCTCCACCACAAATTGAAAAATGCCTAGAATTTTGTGAAATTTTACATTTACATTTACATTTATATTCTCAACTTTCTTATCTTTCACTGATCACAAAAATGGCATCATTTTGAAATATTCCCACAAAGATATTCTCCTTCAAAGTGCGTTGCCATGTATTTCCATTGACCCAAATAAAACTTTAAACTTAAATATCTCCTAAATTGTGTGGTCAAATAATCTGAAATTTTTTTAAATACTCACTCTCAATGTGAAATTCAAGATCCTAAAGTTACATTCTATTTGATTTCAAGAAAAAAAGAGCAAAAAAATTGCTCAAGTTTTTAGCAGTTTTGGCCGATTTGGAAAGTACAACCCCCTTGGGTCATTAGGGGTTAAGCTTAACTTAAGGTTGATGTAAGGCTCCACGCCCTAAACCCTCCAGGCAGAGGGTTATCAAAAATTTCCGAGAAAGGATTCCTTACCCTATTCTAAACCCCAAAGCCCAAACCCAAGTGAGGTAGCGTTCCCCCTTCCCACACGAAGCAAGAGACAACGTGGTCCCAAGCAGCAACCCTTTGCCTTCCAAGGGACAAGTCTCTTTGCAGCAAGACGCATGGTCCGACGCCATAGCCGGATCCTCTCCAAGTTACTTCAAGCTTATTGAATTTCCTGGAGCAACATCGACAGCAAACAGAGCAGCTTGTCCTCCTCTCCTGTAGCTCTGATCTCTGCTTCCTGTTCTCCTTACTTTTGATTCACATCGGTATTCTTAGGTTAGTCCGTCATTACGAAACCTCCGCCGATTGTCCCCTCTGGAAGCGAGCTTCGCTAGGTTTACGCGAGCGCAATTGAAAATTCCTTGGAGTGAGGTGATTGCCGAAGTCAAATTTCTGAGTAGACACATCTAGATTTCGTTGCAGACAAGAGCCCGGTGTCGCTAAGATCACCAACATTTTCACAGAGTGCGGGAGGTTTTAACGCTCTTAGTTACTGGCAGTGCTGGAAGAAGTGGCCTCGTGTAACCGCGGCGTTCGTTTTCTTGTGGTGCGACCTTGCGATTGCGGTCACGTTCGTTGTGATGATGAGCAACGAGGTGAGAATCTAGAGCTTTGAGTTGGCGCTCTGCATTTTGGACAAACCCTAACTCCTGACCGTCGTCGAGCTATGCTTGGTCGGGTGGAGCTCCCGAGCAAGCGCGTGTCTATGATCGTTCACGTGTGAGCCCTTGCTGAGGTTGATTGACTGAGGTGCGTTTCGATCCTCCTCTCTTGCGTCTCTTTTGTTGTTTACAATTCAATTTCGTTTTTCCGGAGTCTGGTTGGGAGTGAGATTAAGGATGGTGTATCGCATGGACCCGTGAAGCCGTACATTATTTTCTTGAGGGATTAAGATTCTCTCGTGACCTCGCTAATTTAAGTTTTCGTCTACTCCATTCCCAAGTCATAGCGCTTCTTTCATGCAATTTGAATTTTCTACACTCAACCATCTGTAATGACACTATGCGGGGACAATTAGACTCTTGGCGCATGTGTTCACAACGTGAGATGTGGAGGTTGTCCAATCAGATGAGTAGACAACATGAAATTTGCAAGGAATTTCGCATTGCAGAGTGTGTCATTACAGAGGGTTGATTGACCTGCCAACCCTAAACCCTAAACCATGTTCAGCTTTCACCTCAGGTCTGGATTCTCTGCCTATTTGCTCGACCAGTTGAGTAAAATGATGAGGACAAGCTCAATGTAAAGTTGGTAAAACAACTGCGGTTGCAGTTGCCATTGTAAGTGGATTGGGTGTGACATTTTGTTCTATAAGTATGGAGCAGGATGTGTCCGTATGTAGTACAAACGAGGGAATGAGAAGTTTTCTCGCTTAATCTGTCTCCTCTCTTGTCATCGGGATACACAAGCGATGAAGAGTATTGAACGCTCCACGCTGTCGTCTCTGCCTTCAGTATCGAGTATGATGCTTTGATCTACGTGATTGCCAGGAAGTGCGGAGAGCGCAATTGGAAGTGATGCGCTTCTTGGTGGCAGAAATTGCGTAGGCGCCTTTTTGTTTTTCGATTTAGGTTTTGGTGGAGACGGAAATAGCCAGGGGTTGGAGGTTTTTCGCTTCAGCAGTGGAGGTGGCGAGATGGACAGTAGGATCCCGGAGGCGGATCCCGAAGGACACCGAGTGGCGGATGTGCAGCTGTTTCAGGAGGATGTTGTGCAGAACTTGTCGAACCCGGGGCGGATTGGCATGGTGACCAGGGTTGGAGGAGACTCCTCGGATTCCGAATCGTCGGATAGCGAGGACGACGAGGACGGAGAGAATGATCGCACTCTGGCGGAAGGCTGCGCTCGCATTGTATGGCTTGATTCGCCTCAGGAGTCGGTGGAAAACGTGTCGGACTTGCAGGTCGTGGACAGGGCATTTCTGCATGGCGATATTGTGGCTATGGCGTCCGATCCTTTAGGGCAGACCGGGACGGTGATCGATGTCGATATGTCGGTTGACCTGGAGATTTCCAACAAGGAAATTGTGAAGGATATCGACAGCCGGCTGCTTCGCCGAGTACGTGTACTTTTATTTTGTTCTCTCCATTAAATTGTGTCCTTTCATTTCTGGATAGCAGCTACTTCATCAATTGCAGGGAGCTGACGATTGTGCAAGTCCTCTGATGCTACTGTGTTTTTTCCCTGCTTTTGAGTGTTTTACCAACAGCGTTTGCTTAATGCTCTCTATTTTTATCATCTGGGAGTAACGTAGTACAAACTATCCCGCGAGGTGCATGTAAAGCACACACTGCATGTTCTTATCTCTTTAGCACTGACTTTTCCTTTGTGCTTCTGTAAATGGAATTCGGAAATGTCGGTTCTTAGTGTTCCAGTGGTAGCTCATTTCTGCAGTTGAGATTCTGAAATACCTTTTGATAGGCGAGGGTTTTAGCAAGATCTGCAAGCGAGCCACTAGCTGGACAGTTCTAACCCTGTGCTGGGTGTGAATTCCAACCCACTCGTATTCATTAGGTTCGATCTGCAGATTTTGAATCAGTGTTCAGTTGGAAATGGGAAACGTATGTTGCTAATGATGCTTCATGGGGAAGGTGATGAGAGTATTTCTAGGGCCCTAATTAACTCCAGTGAAGCCTTGGTCTATTCACATCCTGCCAGCTATTCAACCGACATGCGGACTCCAGTCTACCTTCTGGGAAAAAACATTTTTTTTCAGTGACTCCTTTACCTGTATTACCGAATCAAGTATCCTGGACGTATTCTTGTCAGCGATTTAGAAAGTGTGCTTCTAATTTCTAAAATCCACTTCATGTAGCTTTGATGTGCAATTTGACTTCTTTTTCAACTTGCTGTCGCATTGTGTTTGAGGTCTGCCTAGTCGTTTCCTTTACTTCGAGCGGCAGGTTGAGCAGCATCTCCGTCGTCTTGTTGCAAACCGTGTCAAAATTAGGGTTTATTTCACGAGATAAATATCTAGTTACAGATTCGAGGTTTGTCCTGTTCCAACTATTTCAGAACTTTTTGTCATCCACGTATTACCGCCAACAGCTCTGTTTAGTCGTCTGTGGTCTACAATATCGGTCAATATAAGAGGATATGTCACTCACCAAGGGTCTACTTAGGATGCAATCGGGGAGCGATCGGGTGTATCGGCTGGAATCATTGAAGTGGGATACGTTTCGCTGTATTTATTTCAGCAGATTTATACAGAGCAGTATATGGCAGTCGTGCCACTTACCTTGTGCTAAGATATGAAGTGGGAAGATGAAATTGGTTATGAGTTAGATGCAGAGACAATTGGACATGGTGGAGCCTGCTGATTAGATGGTTGGAATTTGAAATCTGGAATCATTGTAGTTTTTCTTCATGAGAGCCTCATGGTTAGGTTTCCTGCTATGTAGCTTAGGTACAAGTATTGCACTTACTCAATAGGTAGGTGTTAGCGGACATTTTTATTCAATTTTTGTTGTTGAATGCAGACAAGACCTACTGCGTATCTATGAAATGCTGGTTGTTTCAGGTGAATTCATATTTTGGACTAAATTTTGCAGGTGCGTGCATTGGCATGTGGGGATAATGTTATACACGGTCACTGGCTTGGTCGGGTGGAGGAAGTATTGGACAATGTGACGGTGATATTTGAGGATGGAAGCAAGTGCAAAGTTCAGCATGCGGAGCCAGGCCGTCTCGTTCCTAGTAGTGAAAGCTTAATGGACGACACAGAATCGCCATATTATCCTGGGCAAAGGGTTCGGGCAGCTAGTTCAGGGGTTTTCAAGAGTGCAAAGTGGTTGCGGGGCTCCTGGAAAGCGAATCGAATGGAAGGGACAGTCGTAGATGTTGAAGCCGGTGAGTGGGTGGGGTAGGATGGGGGATTACTATTGTTGGAGCGTTTCTCTTATTTTTGTATCTGTTGGAGGCCTTCTGTCGTAAGGTTTAAATACACGCGTGTTTAATGTTGAGCAGGTATGGTTATTGTATACTGGATCGCTGTTTCAGCCCTGCACTCTTCCACGGTTCCTTCGGAGGAGCAAGATCCCCGGGATCTTGTACCCATGACGTTTTTCACTCATACCAACTGGCAAATTGGAGATCGAGCCCTTCTTCCGCAAGGGTTTAAGTTTACTGTTGAAGAGGCTGGAGGAATGGCAGATGTTGTTTCTGAAGCAGGCGCACTGGAATTGCGGAACGGAGAGCTTGCCTTGTTGGAAGGTCCATCTGGAAGTACAGATGAGATTGCTGCTGGACCGACTCCCCAAGCAGATGGAACAGTCGATGAAGTAAGAGATGGAGGGGCTGACGAGATTATTGCTCCCAATAAACGTAAGATAAACAAGCTTAGGAAGGTGACAAAGAAAGAAAGGAAAGCATCAAGGAAGGACAAGCATGTGGAGAAGGCTGCCTTGGTTGTAAATACCAGAACACGTGTGGATGTATTATGGCAGGATGGGAGCAAATCTTCTCAAGTTAATTCCTGTTCTTTAGTCCCAGTTGAGCATCTTGGCGACCATGATTTTTGGCCGGAGCAGTTCGTGCTTGAGCAAGGCCCCGATGGAGATGAATTTGATAATGAAGTGCGTCGTGTAGGTGAGAATTTTATTTGTTTATATTTTAAGATAAAGGTGTCAGTTTGGAATTGTGTTGTGCGATTTGGCTCTTTCTTTCTTTTCTAGATTAGGCATGGCGGGAGTCGTAGGTTTCCAACGCTCTGCTCCTGGGTAGTGGTTTCAATCCCCGGTTCAAAATCCTCTTCCTTCTGTGGGCCAACTCTGACAGCTTAATGTAGCATGAGCATAGATCTTCAAACATTGGGACCTCTTAAAGCGTCTTTGCCAATTTCAATTCTTTCCAGTTCTCAGGGGCCTTCTGACTTGTGCTCTAAAACCAGTATCAAGGATAGTTCTATTAGAGTGGCTTGAAACTTTGGTTGCAGTGATTCTGGTGACTAATTTTATTCGCTTTGTTAAGGGATCTCTCATGTGCAGCACCATCGTTCAATGACACTGATCCTGGTGTTTAGTAGTATCTGTTAAACATGTGATCAATTATGAAGCTTTTTTCTCAACCAATGCTAATTATAATGGTATTCAGGCATTTTAAAAACCGTTGATGCAAAGCAACGCACAGCAGTGGTTAGATGGCTGAAGCCTGTTGCACGTCCTGAGGAGCTTCGGGAATTTGGTGACGAAGAAACTGTGAGCGTGTATGAGCTTATTGGACATCCAGATTATGCGTACTGTCTAGGAGATGTTGTCATTCGTCTCTCTCCTGCACCTTGTGGTGTCTCTGAATCTCAAGCAGATTTATCCGAAGCATCAAGTGTAGAAGGTATGAATCCGATGTCTTTAGATTTTGTTGCAACGGAAACTTTCTCTTCATAATGGTGAGGAAGATATAGCATGCGAGTCTGTTTTTGCAGTGGGCTGCTTGCAGTAAGCAATGTTATGTTGGGGATGACAATGACATCCCCAACATATGATGGTTGGGGATGTGATTCTGCGCCTCACAGACATCATATGTTTGCAAAGCAGATGCTGAGGAACATGATTTAGATGCCTCTGAGAAAGAGGGAGGGCAGACTTCAAGTGTACAGACGCGGAAGATGAAGACAGAGGGTCGTGCCTCAAAATCTCTGGATTTATCATGGGTTGGGATTATTATAGGTCTGCAAGATGGGGACATTGAGGTCCATTGGGCAAATGATATGGTTTCCAAGGTTTATGACTGTTTCTTCTTTCCCCTCCTTCTTACATTTCCTTTCGTCAAATTCAAATGTTTCTGTAGTACAAAGGTGGTCTGTTATTCCTATTAGGTTTTTATACTGGAAGGGTTCATGTCTCTTCGTTAAACATACCCTTGAGTGATGTGGAATGCCCTCAGGTTGGACCACAAGCAGTATTTGTAGTTACTCGGGACGAGGATGATATGTTATCTGCACACACATCTGATCTTTTTGACGACGATGAGAATGATGGTGATGACGCTGGCAGCTGGACAACTGTAGACTCCGCTGAGCAGCGCGTTCGTGAGGTATTGATTCATTAGCGCATATGTGTAGTGAATGTTAAGTGTCTAAGGTAGGATTAACGAGACTAGAGATTGAATGGTATCTGCTGAATATTATAAGAAAATTTCCCTACTTGGAAGATTCTATTCAATTCTACTGGTTGCCTTAGTTTTGGCTTAAGAGACTTTGAATTGTTTGAATGGATGAATCCGCAATTGTCCTCGTAGGCTAGTAGGATGGGAAATCCTTGCTACAAGAAGCGCTGCAGGAGGTAGCGGTTGCTAGAGTTATCAGTATCATTATTTGCAAGGAAGTATGTCTAGTTGTGCCCCATCGTAGTTCAAAGACTTATCAAAATCCTTTTTTTTTGCCTTGCTCTATCTAGTGGTGGTTTTAACCTTAATATCTATTTTATTCTAAGCACCGTGTGCCTACATGTTCTTTTTCTCATTCCTGATTGCTCTTGCAGGTAGGTGACGGTTTGGAACAGTTTAGCGAGGAGGAAAGTCTGAGAAGGGATCCGAGGCTTGCACAAGATACTGTGGATGATGATCCTGACAACTTGAACCCTCCTCGATTCAGAGGTCCGTTTGCAGCAGCGATAGGACTCGTGTCTCGGATGGCTAATGGTCTCCTTGGACTTAGGGGCAATAACAGGGATGCGCCGCATAATCGTAATGTTCAAGGTTGTCCACGTACAATACATGGTTTGGAAGAGATTCTTGGTGATATTAATTCAGGAAGTTCCGAAAGAGATTCTCGCTATGTAGTTGACCGTCTACGGAAAAGGGATACAGCCTCTCCTGGTAGGATGCATGCTTACTTCTGCTTATCATTCCCGCCAATGTTTGTTAGGTTCATTGTAAGGTTCCAGTAATCACGTTTTAACACTTTGGATTTTTACATTCAAGAAAATTACAGTATTGGAGTACCTGTCTGTTCCCCCAATTAAGCTTAAGCTCACATTGCATCTATTCATTGTCACTTGCGTTTCAGTCTTTTGTTTTCAATCCTGTTTTATTATTGCTAGTTATTGTCTGTCATGCATTTTCTCTTCTGTTTTGTCATACAGTAGACTAACAATACCATGTTGATGCAAAATGTAGGTATTGTAACTCATGAAACGGATGAGAGGACTATCTCAGGTGAACAAGGTGATGAAAGTGAAGGTAGGATAGTTGATGAACTTGTCTTCCATCATCTGAAGTTACGTTGATGCAATATTTGCATGCTTACACCGTTTTATCTTCACCGTCGTATAATTTATGAAGAGTGTATTGTTCATTATGAACTCGCCTGAGTGGTGTACTATCTTATGCTGCAGGTGCTGCGAAGGATGAATTTAATGGACGTCCTGCATCAGGCGAGCGAGTTGATTCAGATTTTGGCAGTGGCTTAAAAGATACAAGCATTTCAAAGCTTTCTAAATCAGGAGTAGATACCACAGTAGACAAAGTATCTCATGAAGATTCAAGAACAGTGTCTGGCTCCGATACGAGAATTTCAATGTTTGCAAACTTCAAGCACTTCGATCTAGTGTCTGACCCATCTGACCACCATTATGTTAATGAAACTGCCCAGGTAAAAGGCTCCCTCTGTTTTCTGATCCTGCTAATTTTCTATAGATATTGATAAATTCTTGCTTCAGGAATTTGAAACTGAAGGTCATTGGCAGTTCATAGGAAAAATTGGTTTTCTAGTTACGTGTCATATAGTAATGTCACATTTGGAGAGTACTGATCTGGTCAGCTGACGTATTTACTTGTTGAGAGGACGGTAATCCGATTGACAAGCTGCTACATCTTGAGGAACTTTTGTATCACAACATCTCACAGGTTCTTGTTCGTACGGATGCAGGCAAATCAGCGTAAATGGGCAAAGAAGATCCAAAGCGAGTGGAGTATTCTTGAAAAGAACCTCCCGGGTAATTTGCACTTAAACCACATTTCGATTATTAGGCTGAACCGCTCTTAGATGACCTCTTATTCATGGGATTTCCAATTTAGATTAGATGTGCATCGATACTTTTGGAAATATGTTATTCTGTGAGAAGTTTTTCTTATCTTTTGTAATAATTTCGTTTCCATTCAGATTCAATATACGTGCGGGTCTACGAGGAGCGAATGGATCTGTTGAGGGCTGTTATACTTGGTGCACCCGGTACTCCTTATCACGATGGGTTGTTTGTTTTCGACCTATATCTGCCTCCTGAGTATCCCCATACGCCTCCTGTACGTTCTCCACATTTCATCTCATAATTCTCTACTTACATAATTTTTATTTTTAGAATTCTTGTGCACTTTCAGGATTATTGAATTTAGCGTAGAGTGTGAAGTTGCAATACTAAGTTTGGCTAGTGTAATTATAATTTGATTTAAGATGTGCATCAGCCCTCCAATTTGCTTTAAGAAGACGCATCTTTTTTGTAAAGCGACTCAATTTCAGTTGTTTATGATCATATTGCAGCAAGCTTATTATCACTCTGGAGGCCTAAGGCTAAATCCAAATCTTTACGAGAATGGGAAAGTGTGCCTTAGTCTTCTCAACACGTGGTCAGGGAAGGGAACCGAAGTTTGGGACCCTCAAGAATCAAGTATTCTCCAGGTCCTAGTGTCAATTCAAGGCCTTGTGCTGAATACAAAGCCCTATTTCAACGAAGCAGGTTATGATCGACAAGTTGGAACATTGGAAGGGGAGAAGAACTCTGTTGTCTACAATGAAAATTCCTTCTTGTTGTCTTGCAAATCAATTTTGTACCTTATTCGAAGACCACCCATGGTATGTAAACTTCTCATCTAGATTGTCTTTGTTTCTGGGTAACATACTGACGAAGTATATTAGATATTCAGCTGAAGCTAATGGTAGAACTAGTTGAACTTACCGATGTATATATTCTCGTTACCCCCATCATTGAGATCTGACTTTCGTCATGTTCTTTTCATCAGTATAAGTGAAAAAGTATAGATGTTATAACATCTTCCACCCAACCTGATCTATTCAGTAGTAGTGTTTTAACTTAGTGAGGTCTGTTGCAGCATTTTGAAGATCTTATCAGGCAAAACTTTCAACTCAAGGGCGCTGGTTTGTTAAGGTCATGTGAGGCTTACCTACAAGGGGCACCGGTAAGGCTTTTTTGGGCTCACCTATGAGTTTGTTCATGACTACGATGTGCATTGCTGGAAATTTGCATACATCAGCCTAATTTATATCGCCTTTTTCTTAGAAACGGCAGTTCTATCCAGGAATGGGTTTTATTGTTACTTGGGCTTAAAAGTACCGAGAACCTGTTTCTATGTAATTGTAATTCTTTGGATCATCATCAATTGCATACTTGTTAGTTCGTTGGATCATCATGTCTGTCTTCCTGTTCACGGTTCCAACATATTTGTGCTCTTGTCGCTGTACAGGTTGGCTCGCTTGTTGAGAACAAAAATATCTCGACATTAGCGGACACTGAACTGGTTGGAGCTGATAAAAGTTCAGCTGGGTTTAAACTTATGTTGACCAAACTCGTGTTGAAGCTCAAAGAAGCATTTAAGGGGCTTGGCGTTGAATGTGACATATCGTCATGACCAAGTTCATTTTGGAACCAAAGTTCCCTCTGTTAAGGTATTGTGAAATTGAGGAATATTTTCTTGAGATAGATCAAATGAATACCTTATGAAATATTTCTTTCACTGAGATCTTGCTGGAAGGGTCAGATTTCTTCGGACTGAAACTTGACTCTATCGATAGGTTTGAAGTGAAAACACCTCTACATGAGATGATCATTTTAACCTATTCTCACGAATTCTACATATCTCCAATCGATCTGTTCTTTTGAGAACGTTATTTTCCTGTCTTTGTCAAACCTGGTACCTAGATTTACACATGATTTTCCGACTTGGCATTGTACTCTATTGTGCTGAATTGGGAAGATTCACCCTCTCGGTTCCTAATTGTTGCCGACTCAAATTGCTGTACGATAGAACTCGAACTCAATGATCTCGTTCTAAGCTTAGATCGTGTATGTCAAATTCCCTTAAATCTCACAGCGGTGCTGAGAATCTTCAATACTGTATTAGTAGAATTTAATGCCTCTAAAGTGTTTGAAGAAGCCGGCTTGAAAATCTTACTTGATGATGAAAACTCTTAGCTTATTCAGGTGTAGGATTACGCGGGAACTCAAGGCTGAGCATGTGCGTCCAAAGTTATTTCACTGTAGCCGGGGTCCCACGAAACTGGTAGCAATGATTTGAGAGCCCATTAGAAAGGGGGTTTGTGTCACCTTGTTCTTCACTCTGGGTTGTTCGGTTCGGTGGAACTGAATTCTGTACCAATCCCAGTTCTAGAAACTCAAAAGGTGACGATCGTAGTCTTGGATGGAGCGCACAATTTGGCAGCACTCGGTTGAGGTCAACTCACGGTTAAATATGCAGCCGCTTACGAGCAAAAAGTCAATATCCATGAGAAAATTGTTTCTTGAACGTATCTGACAGTGTTTATTGGCTGTGGACCGAAGGAGAGGAGCCTTTATGACGTATGTGAGGTACACAAAATAGTGAAATTAGGTTGCCCCACACTAAATTCTTGACATTTGACTCTATATAAATATCCACTGTTACTGTACAAGAATGCACCATTTTTGAATTAGTTATTGTTATAATTGGGACTTTTGAACCTCCATATATACAAATAAAAGTATGGAGTATTTGCAGAAAAATTTGTTGATTTCAATGGCTTGTAGAGTAACTTTCTTGGAGTAAGGCAATCTAATTGGTGAGGCAACCTAATTTCACTATTTTGTGTAGTGAAGAGAAGACCTTTTGAGCACGAAGGATGATATGTTTATTGGAATAGAGAGGGCCCTCCGATGAGCACCTTTATGAAGCCTCTCAGCGTTCTTTGGTTCTTTTTTTGTTTTTTTATGCTCATTTTCACTTTGTTGTCCAGTCAGTGCGGCTTGGTTGTTGTATATTTGGTTCGTTTTTTTTTTCATGTAGTGGGTTTTCCATTTGTTCAAAAAAATAAAATAAAATTAGGATCTTTCTAGAAAGGGAGCAACTCAATGCTTCATAGATAGCCTCTCATAGAGTAGTTCGTTGTTTAACCCCTAAAGACCCAAGGCTTTTTTCTGCCAAAAAACACTCAAAACTGCCATAGCAAGGAGTAAAAAAAATTGAAAAATGTTTTTTTTGCACATCTAACCATAGGATCTTACACCTTACTAGTATGAGAATGTGTGGAAAAAATTTCAAAAATTTTGACTGCTCAGATTGCAAGATATCTGCGTGTAAAGTGGAAAAAACAAGTATTTCAGCACATTGCGGGACTAGATTTTTTGACTTTAAATTTTTTTCACTTAAAATTTTTGCACTATAGAGTTTGGAGCTTCAAATTTTTATAGTGGAGAATTGAGTTGAAAGTCTAGGGAAAAAAAAATGTTCAAAAAAATTTAATTATCGTTCCTAAAAAATTTATTAAGTAGAAGTAGATACGAGATAGAAGGAAAATCTAAAATATTAATATATTTTAGATGGAATTAAAATACACTAATCCCAATGGTGAGATTGTTCTAGCAAGTAAACTAAACCATGAGAATTTTTTTTTATGAAAAATTGCAAAAATAGCATTTAGAAATGAATCCTACAAGTTATTTTTTTCAAGAAGATGCTCTAACTGCCCAAAAAACAAGAATGTCCATAACTTTCTCATAACAAATCCAAATGAAATGAATCAAATCTTTCCAGATAGATAAAAATATAACCTACAAGAAAAAAAATATTAAAAAAAAAAAATCAAATTTTTGCCAAATTTTTTTTGCTGCCCAGATTGCCCAGTTACAAAAAAAAAGTAACATATTTGGCCATAACTTTTGACTCCTATTTCCAAATGTCCTGAAATTTAGTGCATATGAAAGATATTCCTTGTGCTCACCTTCTATTAAAATTTCAGCTTAAAATATGGAAATCTCTAGTCGCACATACCTGCCCAAAATTTCTATACAGCCAAAAAACGCATGTTGGTCCTTTAGGGGTTAATTGCATTTTAATCTTTATCATTAGCATTCTCTCTAATCCTTTGCATGAGTAACTTGTCCAATTCCTCCTCTTCTAAGTTACATCTTGAGGAGCTTTGACAAGGATTTTCTTATTGAATAGTACCCAAAGAGGAGTTTGTACCAAGGATTTTTTATACTACATTCTTGCATTTAGGACCACTCCTCTCAAAATAAGGAACAAGAGTGGCCCCCTTTGTATGGGGTACCATTCAAAAAACCTTGGCTTTGGTTCCTAGTGCCTTTCTTTTCTTCCTTTTCAAAGGAAGTAGTCAATTATCCTTTTTTATTCAACTTTCTACTCACATGAACAATATTTTTCAATAGGTTCCATACTTCTTTACATTTGGTAAATGGACATTTTTATTGTATTTAGTATTTGTTGCATTCCAAAATTCTTTGGTTCTCTAACCACGATGTTATGGAGGTAAAGAATTGAGGTCAAGAAAGAATTGACCAAGTCCATGCAAACAAATTTTGAGTATTCAATAGCTCAACTTCAATCAAATGCATTGAACAATGCAACCAACTTGTATTAACAACTTGAATAGATAAGTTAATAAAATAGGTATCTATTTTATTGAGTGCTAAAATGGTCATAAGAGATTACAATAAGACTTAGGGTAGTTTAAGGTCATTGCAGACCTCAGGTGGTAGGGACTTTGGTTGGAATTCATAAGGTTCGTAGTTCCATTCCCCATGCTGACGTTGCTTGTGGGGGGGCTCTTCGTGTTAGCACACGAGGAGTTGGTTTGTCCCTCTATTTGGTCTTGATACAGATTAAGTCCATGGATTGCCATGGCAATGTCGAGTCAGTCCTTGCTGCGGCCCTCAAAGGTCGTATGTTTTTGTTTTTTTAAAAGAAGATTATATTAAGTTTTTTATTTCAATCAAAAATATTTAAAAAGTGTATATCTTCTAAGATGATTAGAGAGCAAATTTACCCCATGCTTTCAACTTTGAAAATTCATAGAATGTTGTGTTCATGTTGGAAAATTACAAAACAATTTGTGTTGGGTTTCTCTCATGGAAGCTAACAATTTCACATAAAAAATTTATCACTTTGACCATCAAGCTATCCAAGACAAAAAAAAATATTGTTTCTAGGTGTGTATACCTTAGTGAGCCTGTTGCACATAGTCTTGGTGAACATCTTCTAACTTCAAATCTAATAATCTTGTGTCTTGATTCTCCTATCAGGCCACTTGTGGCTGATGGGCTTTGTATTTTACCTCTCTGCAATGGAACTCGTTTCTTCTGTTTCAAAGATAAAATAAAATCTAATAATCTTGCAAACAAGTGACTGACTTTATAGACCTTCTGGTGCACTGGTGGAGATGCTCTGAAGTGGTTCTTCCGCAGTGATTTCTCAACAGCCAAAACGTACACAATTGCCATTAACTTATATTTTAATCTAGTGGGCCGATTACTGGTGTCTGGTACTCTGGTGCCAACAGTTCAGAGTTCGAGATATTCTCCACCAAATAGGAATAAAATCGCACTCTGTGCGAGCAATTGATCATCCACATTAGACTTTGTACTTGGAGCCCATAATCACCAAAGACCACACTTTATTGCTTGTCAGGCATCAATAACTAGCACTTAATTAAAACATTAGTATGTTCAAGACTTCAAATCCACACGAAAGTGGAGAAAAAGAACTTCACAAAGCTTGTCACAATCAGCGTACATTTGGGGTTTAGTTTTTACAGATAGCTCATGTGGCTATGAAGTGCAAGGTGCATACTGCATAACATTGCTTAAGGTAGGAGGTCCATAAAGGGCCCATGTAAGAGCTAAAACTGAATTTTCGGGAGGTGAAACTTCTATAAATATTTTTAGTAAATTTCCTTGAAAGACAAGTGGAATTGGTATCTAATCCAAGTCTTTTCATAATTTTTGGAGCTTAATCTGTGGAACTAGTAACGAATATTTGAAGTTGAAATGGCATAGGGCTCTAAAATCACACACCTTCTCAAATGTACACTAGTACAACAAAAAAGCAACATGTACAAATAGTATATTGCTTTAAGAACCGTCTACTGTACTAGTGTTCAAAGGGACTTTTGCGTCATAGAAAAGATGATTCCCATAGTAAAATCAAATTAAAATACCGGTACATGTTACTATGCAAGATAGACTTTGTCACGTTCTTGAAAATCTATAACTAAACCTTTTCTAAATATCTTAGAAAGGATGATATCTTCTTTTCTATAATTTATAGAGGGAAAATTAATCAATGTGTATGGAATGGTATGTGAAGATTCCTATTTATGCTATTTAAAAAAAATTTATCCATTTGAATTACATACAATTATTATAATAAAAAATGTATATTTTTGAACAAATGGAAAGTACCATTGCATTAAAAATAAACATTAGCAATAGTCAAGTCGTGAGGTTGGCAAATGAAGAGATAATGAGCAAAATCTCCCGAAAAAGCAAGAAAAGAAACAAAGCAAAAGAGCACAAGGGAGGTTCCTTTTTACTTCAAATAACAGTAGACAAGTGCCACATCTACTAGCTAAGATTAGTGACTAAAGCCAAAGAGTCCAAATGGAGTCGACCTGGTGAGGACATTGTTGAGCACTAACTTGAGCTTTAACTAAAGGACCATTGTCCGTTCGGGGGACAAATGGGACTTGGGGCATGTACCTATGGGGGGGACAAATTCATACCATTTTTTGAAACTTTTTGTGAATGTGAAGAATTGAGAGAGGTACGTGGCGGAATTTTTTTTTGAAATCAGAGCTTCGAGCGAGAAGTTATGCCATTTCTTGGAATGCATGGGGACGGGGGGCAGCAAAAAAAATTTGCAAAATTTTGAATTTTTTTTTTAAATATTTTTTTTCTCATAGATCATATTTTTGTCTATCTGGAAAGCTTTGATTCATTTCATTTGACTTTGTTATGAGGAAGTTATGGACATTCTTGTTTTTCAGGCAGTTAGAGCATCTTCTTGAAAAAAATAACTTGTAGGATTCATTTTTGAATGCAATTTTTGCAATTTTTCAAAAAAAATAAAATTTCATGGTTTAATTTACTTGCTAGAACAATCTCACCATTGGGATTAGTATATTTTAAAACCATCAAAAATATATAAATATTTTAGATTTTCCTTCTATCTTGTACCAACTTCTACTTAACAATTTTTTAAAGAATGCTAATTAAGTTTTTTTGAATTTTTTTTTTTTCCTAGACTCTCAACTCAATTCTCCACTATAAAGATTTAAAGCTCAAAACTCTGTAGTGCAAAAATTTTAAGTTAAAAATGTTCAAATTCAAAAAATCCAGTCTCGCAATGTGCTGAAAAACTTGTTTTTTCTACTTTATAAGCAAATATCTTGCAATTTGTGCGGTCAAAAATTCTGAAATTTTTTCCACACTTTTTAATACTAATTAGGTGTAAGATCCTATGGTTAGATGTGAAAAAAACACCAATTAATGTTTACTCTTTGCTATAGAAATGGTAGTTTTGAGTATTTTTTGGCAGAAAATAGGCCTCGGTCCTTCAGGGGTTAAGTTGCACTGCATGTCTACAATGTAGCAAGGCATTCCATAAGGTTTCTTGCATGAAAGCCAAAGGCCATTGGCTCCAGGAGAACATAGCGTTGTTGCGGGAAATCCATATAGTCCATAAGGTTGACCTTCTAAGAAGCATCCAAATGGTGCAGAAGCTTAAAAAGCGGCGGGGGATGGTTGAGCCAAATATGCATTGAGTGGAGTCAAATCGGTTGTGAGGTCCCAAGATTGGTGGTGCTCCTCGCAAGTGATACAAAATCGATTGAGCATACTCCCATACTTCTAAGGCTCTTGAATAATAAGAAATATTTGCCAAAATATTTGCCAAACCTTGGTTGAGATGGAATTTGCAAAAGTTTGCCACCCCAAACAACTAAAATTTTATATAACCATGTCGCTGACATCTGCACAAGGTCGGGAATCACCAAGAAAATTTACACCCGACACAATTGATCCAAGCTGCACATCCACAGGATGTCCATTGCCATACAATTTTATGCAAAGTTTTGACTGACTTTTTCCAAAATAAAAAAAAATTGACCCAAGAGGATGCAAATTCACTTAACCCTAGCTGATTTTTCAAAGTTTTCATTGAAGCTAAACTTAATCAGCCCATTTTAGAGAACCTGTCATCTTCTCCAATTAAAGAAAATTAGTCATTAACGCTTGACAATCTGCCATTTCCTGGCCATTGGATTGAAAGTGACGATAAACATTGGGACCAAGTTAGTTCCTCTTTTGCATTGTTCTTTTGGACTTAATTTGGATGGTTTTGACATATTAGTTTTAATTAGTCTGGTCTCTTGCCATTGATGAATGAGAATCGGCAGCTTTTCCTTGATGGTGGGTATGAAAGGATTGAAAGTCCATGTGTTTCGCACCGGCTTCGCCTTCCAGCCTCCATGACTCCTCTCTCGGCGGGATGGCGCCTCCACCCGGCTTGCCACAAGAGGCCTTGCAGCCTCTCCCTGTGCTCAGGCTTTGCGAGATGCTAGGGTCCCTTGTCAGTCTGTTAATTGGTCTTTGTTTGGGGTCATTTTTGTGTCAGTTTGCTCCCGCCAAGCCACCTATGGCTGGCAGTCTTGTATTTTATTTTTTCCGTTTCATTTGTGCCAAAAAAAAGAAAAAAGAAATCCATGTGTTTCAAGGAAAAAAAAGGATTGAAATCCCTACTCTGTACAACTTAGACTGATTCATTGAAGCATCGATCAAAATTTGGAAAATATCATGCTGAGTCACTTATCAGTACTTTCGTAAACACAAAAGAAACTTTTCTTTCATCAACAACCGAAAAATCTTCAGGTGCAGCAGTGCATCCTCGGCTCAAAACTATCAAGGAGACTATGTACTGTCTCCCCTTATCAATGGAAATTGTCCATGTATTTCAAGAAGGGGAAAAAAAACTACCAAGGAAACTTAAACGGGGATGTCAATGTGGTCCGCTTCCTTTTCAAGGGCTTTGTGATATGGACCGTTTGGTTGGACCACAATGCGATTTGCTTTAACAACAATTCCTAGTCAGCCCAAAAGCTTGAACAGGGAAGCATTCATAGATCATGCACGGGTGGCATGGTTCAAGACCACAAAGCTCTGTGGATTATACCCCAACAAGGAGATTACTTTCTTAGGTAATTTGACAATACATGGCTCCAATCTAATCTTTTTGGTGAATGAATGTATCTTACAATGAGTTGGGAATTAGCTCACCCTAAGATGGGTGCTTTCAATTGAAGTGGCAAGTGTCTTCCTTGGGTCACTATGACCTTGATAGCAAGCTTTGCCTGCTATGGTGGTCAGACTCTGGTCTCACTGTTTCTCGCCTCAATTTGTTTGTCTGTAAAAAAGTGATGCTGTGAAAATGTCTTAGAAAATATAAAAATCTTTGCCGAGGATGTGGTCCTTTGGTTCCGTGTACTTTTCCTCTATCAATGGAATCTATCCATGTGCTTCAAGAAAAAAAAAAAAAAAAACCTTTAGGTTGTCTTTTTTGTTCTCCAAACAAATTCAATAAAAGAAATCAACTGAAAGGACATACAAATCAAATGAATGTTTGCGTTGCAGCTCTATGAACCGCCTTCATGCACTACCGACACGATCTACCGACACGATCTAGGCAATGGAGAGCTCAGAAAGTGGGAGTGCGCATTTCGATCGGGAATGAATTGAAGAAGAGTGTGAAGCTCTTGGATCTCCAAGAGCGAAGTCGAGGAACTGAACCGAGGGAAATCTCAAAACCTTAACCTTGCTCACTATCTTTATTTTCTCTTTATTTTGTTCATTATAGATCAAGTGGTACATGTACTGTACAACACCCTCTAGAAAATAAGGTAACCCTTGTGACGATATTGCATGGCAATCTTTACACATTCTACAGTGTATATTCAAAGTTAGATGTTTCTATATGTCTAGAGCTTCCTATTAATGCAAAAAGACTAATCCTTGATCTACTTGTGATGTAGCATTGGCCATGTTTTCCCTTTGCATTTTTCAGTTTGTACAAAAACTTTGCAGAGGTTAATATCTTTGTTTTGTAGAGGGCATTGTACAATATTTGATATCAAGGTCAATTAGCATAGGCTGTTGATGAAGAATTTGAAGTTCTTTCTTATGTAAAAGAAACTACAAATCGACTTCACCATGGTCCAAAGAGTCGCCATTTTGGCCCTCAACTCAGACTTGGATGTCCACTCTCTCTAAAGTCTAAACTTGCCCTAATTGGGTTCGCATCCACAAACCCCCGCACAAAGGATTGAGTTTCAAGAGTGGATCAATACGGATTGTCACACCTTCTTTTCCCAATTCTCAATCTTTAAAGAATGAAGATGTGGCACTCTCTCTTTGAGTTGTGGAGGGTCTATTCTCTTAAAATTGAGAAGTTTTCTTCTTCTCCTTTAGAAGTGAAGAATAGTGAAGAGGTTTTGCGCATAAAGTTTCATTCTTGAAGAGAGTGTGACAATCCCCTAATGTCAAATTGATTCATCCATTTAGGATTGTAACAAGAATCAAAATATTACAATGAGGATATTTTGCAAAAAATTCCAATCAAAGGTCAGCGTTCTAAAGGCAATGCAACAAAGTCCATTACATTTTGGATCACATTTAATCCTTAAACAACATTCACTTGCCTAGGAAGCAGTTCAAAAGGGAATCAAAAATCTCCTTGAAGCACGATATGGGTCTTGTTGTTTGTCTAAAGTGTATACGGTTAACCCCTAAAGGACCGGAGGGGTGTCCAGATTTCCAAAATTGTGAAGATCTATTATAAAATGCAACTTAGAAGAATATTTTAATGATGACGCTCAAACAATAGTTGTAAAATGCTATTTATAGATCACATCCATACGATTAGATCAACAAAAATACATACCAATATTTTTCAATAAAATTTGAAGCCAGAAATTGGAAATCCCTTCTAAAATCAATTGTAGATTGAATATTTATGATTTTAAGAAAATATTTTTTTCTATAAATTTAAAATATTGAATTCTAATTATAGTGATTTTTGAAGATTTTTATTTGATTTTTTGATTCAAGTCATTTTTGAAGGGTCATTTTTTGAACTGAAAAAGTTACTTTTTGAGGCTAGACCTCCCGACACCTTTTGAATTATAGTATATTTACAAAGCAAAATCTTGATAATCTAAATGTACAAATGTTGAAGAACTATTATAAGAATCTTGAAAAAAAATTGATAGATGAGAAAACGCATTTCGGTGAGTTTGGGACATGTTTCCGTTCATTCATTGTTCAAAATCTGCACTCATGGTCCTTTAGGGGTTAAGGCATGCAAAAGTGAATAGTGCAGAATAGTGCTTTGACTTTGCAACCTGAATGCGATGCTTGGCAAGCCATATTCACAATTGAAGTGGACCAAGTAGGTTGAAACATTCCAAAAAAATATAAAAAACGTTTTTTGTCAACAATTCTCTGACAACCAGATCCACGAAGCTTAATCAAATTGTTGTTTAAGGATTAATCTATCTTCAAACTTATCTTCAACCTTGACAAATCAAGTTTGATTAGAGAAGGCAAATTTCATCAAAATAAATATATATTTTTTGGGAAATTATTAGAAAACCATTTGAGGTGGAAAGTTTCATAAATCCTTCTAAAAATACAGATTAGTGTTTAGAAGGACGCTTTTTGAACATCACACCATATAGGGGGAAAAAAAGCACCAACCAATTTTTGTATAATGTCGTGAATTATGAGTTTGTTCAGTTCCACATCAAATCCCGAAGGCTAGTACAAGTTGCATCAAGACTCTATGATTGTTTTTAGTTTGACAACAAAGCCAAGATACTCCTAAAATATAATTTTTGACTATTCATGTAGAAATAAAAGCATCAAGACTTTATGATTGTTTTTAGTTTGACAATAAAGCCAAGATACTCCTAAAATATAGTTTTTGAATATTCATGTAAAAATAAAAGCATCAAGAAACTCAATAAAGACAATTCCAACTCTTAAAAACTCCGAAGTTCATTTTCAATTTTGATACAATATATATATGGTTGGTAATAGCATCAATTTATAATAGACAAGCATGCAATAAACCAACAAAATATCTATGTGCGCAAATATATATATTATTTTTTCCAAAGATATTCTAAAATGCAAAAAAAAAATTAAAAAACAAAACAAAACAAACACCCCTTCAAAGCCATTTGATTATGCTTAGCATTCCTTCTTTTCCAAAAAGTTACCATTCCCACTCCATATATGTATATAGTATGTGTGTAAAAGTGTCTAATGGAAAAAAATCTCTCAATTGTGATTACTATGAGTGAATCCTACATCATGTCAGATTAGACAATTGTGCCAAGGCCTAGCAGGACACCTTAAACAACAAGGCAAACAATCTTGAGGTAAAATGTTTGCACAATTTGAGCTATATTGAAGTCCTCCCTCGAATCCAAGGCTACCAATCTCATTTCAATTTCACCAACCCTCACGAACATTTCTTCACGACTTGCTGGAACATCTTGAGTTCCTTTGAGGGGCTGCAATACACATTGCGTGTCTGGTCCGGAAGACACCCGCAAGATTCATTGTCCGTATCTTTCTGCTCAATGCCATACAAGGCATCAAGCACGTCTGACTCCACGCGACAAAAGTGAAGTTGATGTGCATCAATTTTGCAAGGCCCAAACTTTAAACCCGTTATAACAATGGAGGCATCATCAATCTGGAGCTACAACATTATACTAAAATCCTAATATCAACAAAATCCAAGGCTAACAAATTCACATCAATTCTATTATCCAACCCTCACAAACTTTTCTTCAAACTCCTCAAGCCCACTACAACATTATACATTAAACTCACTTAAAACACCCCTTTCTCTTGTAGTCGACTCACTAGATTGTCTTGCACTCCGTCGAGTGGTTGTCATATGCACTTTAAATCAAATCCTAACAAACCATGCAAGCCTTCTTATCCATATCCTTCTCCTCAATCCATACAAGGCTATGAAAATGTTCAATTCCGCGTAACAGAGAGCGCTTATCATAATTGATGCATCATCAATCTGGAGCTACAACACTACATCTAATATTCTAATATCAACAAACTCCAAGGCTCCCAAGCTCACTTCAATTTTGTCACCCACAAAGCTTACAAAAGTCAAAGGGGTTGCTTCCTTTTTAGGAGTTCTCCTCAATGGAACTCATAGTCCCTTCAAGGGACAATGGCCATTATTCATCATCAAATAATAGAAATAATTAAATAATAATAATTCAAAAATAGAAATATGACATGGCACCACTCATGCCACATTAGATTTGAAATTTTTGTAATCTTTTATTTATTCCAATATTTATTTTTTTTTTTTTCAATTTTTTTTCAATTATTTAATTGAATTGTTATGTGTTAACCAGGCCCTACAGTTCGATAGTTGAACTAGAAGAAGAATTTTTTCCTTTTTTTTCCTTTTTTTTTCAACTGGTATTCATGTTGTTCTTTGTTGTTCGGAACTCATAGATCCTTTGAGGGCTCATTTTTTCCTTAGTGATAAATATATTCAATTCAATAGGTACAATAGGTAAACAATTGAAGTAACTTGTTATGGCGATAAATAATTGAATTGATTCCATCATGGCATTTCTTCCATAGCTTACCTTTTTTTTATTAATTGATGGAATTGGATCAAAAACTCTCTTGTGTATAATTGCGGGGGGGGGGGGGTAAGAATTGTAACCAATTAATCAAAAATATGTTGTTGAGTCTCCTTGTAATTGTCCACTGTTGTCACATTGGGCGAGCTAGGATGATCTGATGTCTCGGACAGGCGGACATATTGGACAGTTTGGACGGAGAGGATAGACAATATGACTACCTTAAAGTAGTCACATTGAGTGGGTCAAGATCACCAGTCGTCCCGAACAAGCGGGCCAATCGGACAATTAGGATGGACCGTCTGTCTAATATGATAACTATGTAACTATCGGTTCTGAAATAAGATGGGTGTCCTACTTAACAAGTGCGAATATTGTTGTCATCAAGCCAATCTAATTCTAAATAGGTGAACATGAGATGGCTCCTATACTTAAAATATTAATTGAAATACAATAATTAGAATGTTGAAAGGCCATTTACAAATAAACTGGAATGTTGGAGCTATAGTTTATCGTGACGGTGATTCAAACGAAGAATCCGGCACCATCAGTTCGCTAATTGTAAGTCTCATTAGCGGGACATATTGGGCGGTTGTGGTGGCTCCACATTATCATGTAATAAAAGACACCAATGCGTTGGTATTGTTTATCATTGCAAAGGTTGCTTGCACCATATGCTGTTGTATACTCTCTTGTTCAAATTATATACAGCAATAGATACATTAGCAACAATTGTTTCAAGGTTATCCATGGTAAAAATCCGGCCCTCTAGGTTTTGAAACGATGATAGTGTCCACACTTTAGCCAAATTTGCAGCCTTGTGAATGTACAAAAAAAGGGAGAGTGAATTGGTGCACATCGATGTTGGATAAATGGATTTTGGATGAATGTCAAACAATAATCAATGTTGAGCTTTGGTGAATTGAATCCTTTTGATGAATATATTATTTTTGAATCTTGGAAGGATGTAGCCTATTACCATGAATTTTGTTTCAATTTTTTCTTTGTTTCTTCTATTTTGCATAGTTATTTCATTTGGATGGATTGTCCATCCTAACTGTCCGATTTGCCCGCATTTCCGGGATGTTTGGTGATCGTGACCTGCCCAATGTGACTACTTTAAGGTAATCACATTGTCCGCCCACTCCATTTGAACCGGCTGATATGTTTGCTTGTTCGGGACATCTGGTGACCCTAACTCATCTAATGTGACAATAATGCTATTTTGCAACTAGAGTAAAGTTGAGTATATTGACATGGTGAAGTCAGGAATTATTGATCCAGTGAAGGTTATCAGAACAGCTCTCGTTGATGCTACTAGGTACTCTCTCGAGGTTTTACTTTGAATGCATCGAGTCGTTTTAGGTGAAGCATCTTCTACTGCAATTGTGAACTGACTTGGTTTTCGAAATGGTGGATTGTTCAGTCGGTGGGCAAGCAACAATACCTTGATTCAAGATGTGGACCTTGTGTTTTTTCTTGACCCTTATGAGCAAGACGTCCTATTGACAGACATTACAGAGGTAATACTGCAGCATCAGATCGCACAAGAATTCAAAGTGGAATTCTTGAGTCCTGCTACAAAGGATGACATCTCTTGTCCGATTAAAGGATTTTTGTATGGTTACAACATTCGCCCTGTGGTGAACCTTATTTTTGGCATGGGGGAGAATTTGGTGAATGTTTTCTGTATTGTGGATACTGGCTCACCATACACATACATTTCCTTGGCAACTATCCATGCTTTAGGTGTCAAGGACGGCTTCAGTTCAAGCCTGAACGTTGTAATTCATGGTCTGCCCATGCCTGCCTATGTGTCACCACTTGACAAGCATTTCCCCGATATCAACCTTATAGGATCTGATTTCTTAAGACTTGCAAAAATTATGTTAACAATTGACTACACTAAGAATTTAGTTGAGTTGGTTTTTGTTCCTTTATCCAAGGCACCTTCCTAGCTAGCGTTGTAGCTGCGACATATTGGTGGTCTAGCGCTGTTGTGTGGCTCATAGCGGTGGTGTTGATCACCATCATGGGATTCTCCATGAATGTAACTTGGTATGGATTATACCTGAATTGTTTGTCACAGACTATTTCACCTTGCACCTAGTATTTGCTCTGCACTGGAGGGTTGACGGATTGTAACGTTCGGGGCTAATTTGCGTCCAAATTTCAGACGTCTAGACGTCCAGACACAGTAGGCCTAGCGGACGCTTGGATAAATCGGCGGTCGACCAAATTTATCCAGGCGGACGGCCTATTTACTAGCGGGCGGACGGGCGGACGGGAAAATTTTGGGCGGACGGACATTTTCCTGGCAGATGGGCGGTCGGCCGGTCATTTTCATGGCAGACGGGCGATCGGACTGGGGAAATTTGGGTGGACGGCCAGTCGGACGGCCATTTTCTTGGCGGATGGGCGGTTGGATGGTCATTTTCATGGCGGATGAGTGGTCAGACGGGGAAATTTTGGACGGACGACCAGCCAGACGGCCATTTTCTTGGCAGACGGGCGGTCGGACAATCATTCAGGCGGTTGGACGAGCGGTCGGCCGATGGATGGCAGACAACAGACGCCGCTTCTTTTCTAATTTTTGACCTCATTTTTTGGATTTTTTGAACGTGTGATATACCGTTGGAAAGACCTTTCCATTGATATATTACACGCCCCAAAAGTCCAAAAAATGCAGTCGCAAATTTAAAAAAATAACACGACTGCAATTGTTGATAATGGACGCATAGGCGGATGGCGGACGGCGGACAACAAACGGCAGATGGCGGACGGCAAATGGTGGACGACTCTTTTTTCTAATATTTGACTACAAATTTTGGAATTTTGGAGCGTATAATATATCGTTGAAAAGGTCTTCTCAAGACCTTTCCATCAATATATTACACGCCTAAAAATTTCAGTCGGAAATTAGAAAAGAAGACGTCTGCAATTGCTGACAGTGGATGCTCTAGCGGACAGTGAAAAATGTTTTTGCTAAAACATTGGATTCTAGAAAGCACAAATCCACATTGGAGATTGCTATTCAATGCAACAAGCATCCAATGTAGTTTATTATATGAAATATTAATTAAAGTTATTCTTCCACACATTTAAACCTACACTCTAAACTCTATACCCTAAATCCTATACCCTAAACTCTAAACCCTATATCTTGTATCCTAAACTTGAAACCTTACATTAGTTAGCAAAAACATTGATGCGATGTGCGGAATATGTTTCACCTTCAATTCTCTTTAAATGTAATTATCAGAATGTATTACATATGTAGACCTCAATGACTTATTTATTTACGTTTCTAATGTGATCTTGGTTTTCTTATTATGTAGCAATATACAAATGTGGAACATGCAACTATTATGTGAATTTAAAAAAAAAGTTTTGTTGTAAAATGCATTGATAGTTTAAAACACCAAAATAATCATAGTACAAGTAATTGCATTATTTAATTATTCTATTAGAGGATGCTACTAAAAAGCCAGCACTTTATTGTAATTTAATCTAGTTTAATGTAGCTTGAGTTTCAACAAATATTACTATCATTACACCATATTGTGACATCTAAAAAAATGTTATATTTAAAAATCTTGCACAATGTCACCATGTACAAGTACCTTGAAACTAACGATTGGACAAGTATGTTTGCTATGTCATTGATTACAAGTAAGTTTAATCTCATGAAATGGATTTTTCAATTTCACAAAAAAATTTCATTACTATTGTGAATATCAACTATCAAGTGAAAAGAATAAAAAAATATGCATAATTAGAATTATAAATATATGCTACAAACTTCTAGCCAAAGAAATGTGATAACATTAATAACTTATGCATGAACAATTTTAGAAATGATTTTACAAAGAACTATGATAATTCTCTTTAAAAACTTTATGTATTAAATATTGTTTAAAAATTATAGTATTTTCATTTCAATACATATAATTTTGGTCTACAAAACATATTGATATATATTTATATATTGCTCTTTATCATATTGAAGTATGACATAACAAACATACTTGTCCAATCATTAATTTCAAGGTACTTGTAGTACACGAAGACATTGTGCAAGATTTTTAAATATAACATTTTTTTAGATGTCACAATATGGTGTAATGACAGTAGTATTTGTTGAAATTCAAGCTACATTAAACTAGATTAAATTACAATAAAGTGTTTCAAGCCTTTTTAGTAGCATCTTCTAATAGAATAATTAAATAATGCAATTACTTGTATTATGATTATTTTGGAGTTTTAAATTGTCAATGCATTTTACAACAGAATTTAAAAAAAAATTCACATAATAGTTGCATGTTCCACATTTGTACATTGCCACATAATAACTGATGAATAAAACCAAGATCACATTGAAAACATAAATAAATAAGTCATTGAGTGATTGAGGTCTACATATGTAATACATTCTGATAATTATATTTAAAGAGAATTGAAGGTGAAACATATTCCGCACATTGCATCAATGTTTTCGCTAACTAATGTAAGGTTCAAAGTTTAGGATATAGGGTATAGAGTTTAGGGTTTAGAATTTAGAGTGTAGGTTTAAATGTGTGGAAGAATAACCTTAATTAATATTTCATATAATAAACTACATTGGATGCTTGTTGCATTGGATAGCAATCTTTCAATGTGAATTTGTGCTTTTTGGAATCCAATGTTTAGCAAAGACGTTCATTATCTGCTAGAGCATCCGATGTCAACAAATGCAGTCAGCTTCTTTCCTAATTTCTGACTGTAGTTTTTGAAATTTTTGGGCGTATAATATACCGTTGGAAAGGTCTTGAGCAGACCTTTCCAACGGTATATGACACGCCCCAAAATTCTAAAAAATACAATCAGAATTTGCAAAAGAAATTAGCTGAAGGTGAAGAGTGGGCGTCCGCACATCCGTCCGCCCTTTTGCACGCTTGTGCATTTGGCTTCAAGGGGATCCTCTTGATTTGCCTGCGGACCGCAAGTGAGGTGGACGGCTGGGCGGACGGGCAAACAGCTAGGTGGATGCCCACTCTACACCTCCAGCTAATTTCTTTTGCAAATTTTGATTGCAGTTTTTAGAATTTTGAGGCATGTAATATACCGTTGGAAAGTTCTTGTAAAGACCTTTCCAACGGTATATTACACGCCCCAAAATTCTAAAAACTGCAATCAAAATTTGCAAAAGAAATTAACTGGAAGTGTAGAGTGGGCGTCTGCCCAGCCGTCCGCTTGGCCCCCGTCTGCCCTGTCCGCCCCATCCTGTCTGCCCAGTCAAGCGGACGGGGGCTTGCCGTCAAATGGGGCGAACGGGTAATTATTTTTACCCCCCCCCGATAAATTAAAAAAATTCAAATGACGAAAGACGTCCGGAGGGGTGCTGGACGCGGACGCCGGACGTCCGGACGTGACATCCGACGTCCAGACGTCCGACCAACCTTGTTGCACTGTATTCATCACTTGTTGTCATAGATGATAGTGTACTACATATGTTCTTTATGCTTTGTGGGACCGACGAGAGTTGGTTAGCTAGCCAGTCATCGGCATCATCGTGTCAGAATTCATCCACGCCATAGCCACGCCACTCCTCGGCCCGATGTCCTAAGGCGAAATGGAGTTCCGCCTCTTGCTCGGCAGAAAATATTTGCAACCCCGCCTGCGAACTTTTCCACGCCCCGCCCGTCCGTCAGGTCTTGGAAATGACCCTCCAGCTATTTCTGGGTCCAGGTGGCAGGGGGGTCCGTTCGCCGGCGACGGTGCCCAGCTCCCGTACTTCGTCGACCTTTCTCCGTCCTTTGTCTGTCCGGACTGCAGATCGCATCTTTGAATCTGATCCCAATGCATGTAGGATTTAGGGATAAGGTTATGTAAAATCGGGCGAGGATCACAGCATGTACAGTACAGTACACTAGGTCTCTTCTCCTTTTGGTCTTCCTTAGCTACAAACATGACAAAGCACATAAAATTTAAACAAAAGCTTGAAGCATCAAATGGAAAAGGGCAGAGATGGGAAACTAATCCAATGAATGAGCAGAATGAATAAAAAAATTCATGGTGAACAATCAATCCGCAGACCACTTTCTTGACTTCAAAAACTCTTAAGCAAGAAAATTTGCGACAGTTTGTTTTGGTCATAGGTACTTAGCACCATTTATCAGACTTCACGAAATAGCCAGTACGCAAGTGTAATCAATATGAGCCAAATATGCAAAACACAAAATACTTGGACGCTGAACTTCCACAGGAGGTATCGTAAGAAACTATCTATCTAGTAGCAAAAGATTGAAAGGCACGGCTTAAACCCTAGCAAGAGGAACCCATTCAAGTGAGACTTCCAACTCCTCCATGTCAACATTCTGGAGCTTGAAAAGCACGTCCTGTTTGATCAACCATCGATGACCTCAATGTTGCTTTCTTCGACTAGAGCATTGTCACTACTGGCTAGCCACTGGCCTATTTGCTCACACCCAAACTCTTCATACATACCTTCGTGCATTTGTGCAGCCAGAATGAGCGGATCGAGGTCCACTATAGCCTCTCCCATGGAATCATCGGCTAAAAAAATGTCATGATCAAACACTTCCTATAAACAGAAAAAACGAAGCACCAATTCCTTGAGTACCTGATCAGTCCAATGTATATGAAAATTCCACGCCCATGAATTCAGTTATACAAGTTGTAAGCAGCTTACTATGTGTACATGATTCTAAGTGTTATTCAAAAATTATTGCTAAAACGCATGTCTTGCTTCATATATGGCATGCAGTAGTAAAACTGAATGAGACTATTCAAATGCTTCTTGCAACACGTACCAACTTGAGTGGCTGAGGAGGATTTAGTACAGGGAGCAGGAACTCTTCATTCTAGTTGTAGTTTTAGAATCGTGCTTGTGCATATTGCTTACACCACCTTAGTTGTGGTGTAAAACTAAGTTGCTGTAAGTAATATGCACAAGCACAGTTCTAAAACTATAATTGAAGCAATTACTATTTTGAAGGTTTTTCCCAATCTCCAAATCTCTAAATGATGAGGGAAGGTCAAACTAGATCATGCAACTAAATATCTGAGAGTACTGAATGTGTGTGCAAGGGCTGGGGCTTTGGCTTGCACGAAGCTGGATTTGAGTCAGATGGTTATGTAAGCAATGCGTTAGTTTATCTTTATGCAAAGAGTGGAAGTGTTGATGATGCTTGACTAGCATTTTACAAAATGGAGGATTGGAATGTCATCACACGACTGCGATGATTGACACATACACTAAAAGTAGTTGAGGTGAGGAAAGCAAGTATATATAATAAAGAATCCCTGCGGTTGATACGCATGGCCTTCTCGATTTTCCAAAACTCAATGCAGCAACCCAAACCAAAGCTGATAATGATCATCCACGACGTCTCATTGTTGAGCAAGTACAAAAACACAATGAACTAGCACATGAAGTTGATTACAACAGACTGTAATCATAATCCTTTCATGGACTTACTCTTGTACGTCTACATCAAACGGTTGCTCTCACCATATGATTTGAAGAAGGCAAATCACAAGTATGTACAATGAAGGTAGCCAGCCAAATGACGAGCAAGCAAAACTTCACAAGTAAAATTTCACATGTCATAAAAAATTCCACAATATGAAATTCAAGTATCGTACAAAACACATCACAGGAATAAAGGTAATAGCCACATTTGTTACATGGATCACCATAGGATCCAGTAATCTTAAATGCCAAAAAATCAAAGACAGTGTGGAGAAGTGAAACACACATCGTCAGCCCAAGAAGATAAGGATTTCCTTCCAAAAATACTCTCTCTGCACAGCAAGAAGTAAATCAAAAGCAGTCCATAAATCTGGGCATGGTTATAATTTACGAGAGAAAGAGACACACCTGAAATGGTTTTGATACGAGTGAAAGATACCCTGAACCCTACATTGGGATTAGATTCAAGCTTCCGAAGCAACGAGAGGAGTTTCTAGAAGAAGACGCGCCAAACTTTTTGACAGCGATCTACAGTCTAGACGGACTAAGGACGGAGCGGAGGTTGACGAGGGTGTAAGGACGGGAGCTGGGCACCGTCGCCGGCGAACGGACCCCCCTGCTACCTAGACCCGGAAAGAGCTGGCGGGCTGGACGTGGAAAAAGTTTCGTGGGCGGGGCTGCAAATATTTTCTGCCGAGTAAGAGGCGGAACCCCATTTCGCCTTGGGACATCGGGCCAAGGGATGCCTGTGGGTTCAGCAATAGCGGAGGAGAAAGCTTCTGGGTAACGTTCCCTTTTCGAGTTCCTTGTTCCCGTCCTTTTGCTCCCGTGAGTATCGAAGAGCAGAAGTGATTTTACACAACTTACCTTATGGGTTTCCAAATACACAAAATCATGTTTTTTTATTCATCTGTCCAAATGTTAGTGAATTCTTATGGTAAAGATACAAAACCTACATTCCAAAATTGGTCAAATTTAATTGTAATTTTAAAAGTATACAAATTTTAAAACAAAAAAGAATTTATAGTGTAGTCATTTAGACGTAAGATGTATCGCAACCCCAACCACACCCAATGGCGGCAGTCGGTTAAAAAAATTCTTGGAAATAGAAGCCAATTTTTGGAGGATATTATTTTTTTCAAATATTTTTTTATATGAAAAGAACGAATCTTGCGACATATTTTTGTTATTCCCAACTGACAAGAGACACCAACCTAGCCTACATGTGTAACAATTACCTTCAGAAACTAATCTAGAAAATATTCAAGAATATTGCTACTAAAAGAATACATTCACAAAGTTTTTTTTAAGAGGGGGAACAAAATCTATCAAAAACCTACATGTCGTTTCCTAAGATCTTCAGAAATATATGTTTATATTTAAACTTAATTAATAATATTTCAAACTCTCTGAATATATTTTGACCTTTCAGTTTGAATATTTTGCAACATACGACTAGCAAATACAAGGAAGCTTAACTCTTAAACGACGGGCTCATAACTGTGGAAATCATTTGTTTTGTCACCATATGGATTGTTGGATTAAAATAATGCAAAAGCACTCATTGGAAGACAAACTACTGTAGATTATCTTCCCTTTCCCCACAAAATTTGGAGGATGAATAGTTGCACTTTTGTCCTACACAAGAGATTCTCTTGTCATTCATCGGCCTCAAAACGTCCGCCACGTTGTTCAAGGGTTAAGTACAATACTTTGCATAAATTCACCCCCAATAGTCATTCTAATGTCTATGATTAGGGTTTAGGGTTTAACAGAAGGAGAGCCTTGCGGAAGATGCAGTGACCTGCGCTTTCCCTTGCTTTTGGATGCTTCCTCAGCTAACTTAGGTCCCTTTCCTTCGTCCTATCAATCCCCCACACACAAATTGCGCCTAAAGCTGCAGCACTCTTGACTTGTCCATTTTGAAGTTTCTGAAGCCACCTGCCAGGCTAGCAATTCTCCCATTCTGCCAGTCGCTTCTTGGCTGCGATCGTCCTTGTTGCGGGAGGTTTAAGGTCAAGGTGCATGACGCAGGAGAGTTTAGGCAGCAATCATGTATCGTGCGGCGGCGACATTGGCATCCCATGTCAGCATGTGCGATATCACTTCGTGTCTCCAAGAATCGTTTATTATCCTAGGAAGTAGATGTCGATTGTTTTTTCTTGGCGCGATTTGGAGTATTGAGGCGAAAATGGTGTGTTGTATGTTGTTTCAATGTCGACACTCCGCGTGTTAGGTCATCGGCGATCGGAAGATTTTGTGTTGTGTGATCTTCTTTGATTGTGTTTTCTGGTTGCGTGAAGCGACCTATTAGGTGTTGCCGATCCTCTGCTATGATGATCGTGAATTCTGGCCTAATTTTGCACCAGCTGACTTCGTTTATGAACATGTTGGGCATTGGTTTTTGTGTTAACCGTTTCAACTTGGGTTATTAATTTTGTGTTGTGTTCTTTACTTGGTGTGTCTTGCAGGGGACGCTCACTTGTGCAAGTAAAATTTCTCGGAACCATCCGTTCTGGGATTTTTCATGGACTATGCAATCTGAAGCTGTATATTTTCTTGTTGTATTTCTTTACTGTAGTTTTCGCAGTGGAGTGTGTAGTTTGGAAAGCAGAGCCCCCTCTGTAATTAAATTTTGAGTCAAAGAGACTGACGATCCTACTACTACATTTTAACCAATATGTAGGAGTGTTAAAATTTGGATATCCCTATAGAGCTTTGGAGAGATTCTTGGGTACAAGAGCCAAAATTTGTTGAGATCCGCTTCTTATTATCTCTATGTATGAAAATCTTCTGCGATTTCCAAGCGGAGGACTGTAGGCCATTGTAAGGGAGGGATGACAACCCCCATTCCCCTCAAGATGAGTGTCCGTAGACTTCTAGTGAAGCCATGCTAATAGATGAGTCCCCGTGGTCAGTTCAGGAGACGGGATGAGGTCCCTAACCGTGGTAGTCTCCTCTCTCTTCCAAGATGTCCAAAAGTTGCAGTTAGTTTGCCATTTTTGTGCCAAGGATATTCATTTTGGAGTCGACGCTCGTTCTCTTATGCTGCAAGGCGTGGAGCAACTTGCCAATGCCGTTCAAGTAACGATGGGACCCAAGGTCAGGAACTCTTGTTTTTCACTTGGGACATTCAATTTGTATTCTAGATTGTGGGCAATCCATGTGCGGTCTCGGGTGTAGTATTGCCAGCGTTGAAGACAATGTTCCAAGAGGATACCACTTGCAGTTTTAGTCTGTGGTGTAGCGTGTGCCTCGTACAACGTATTTTCCATAGCTTTTTTGCGTTTTGGAGCTGGACATGTGGTGATTTCTTGCTGGGCTATGTTTGTTATTGATTTACGGTGGTGCTTGGAATTTTTTTTTCTCTTTTCTGCAGGGCCGCACTGTTGTGATTGAGTAATCTTATGGTTCTCCTAAAGTGACGAAAGATGGTGTCACTGTGGCGAAGAGCATCGAGTTCAAGGACAAGCTAAAGAATGTAGGAGCATCACTTGTAAAATCCATTGCTAATTCCACAAACGACATCGCTGGAGATGGTTAGTGCAATAAAATTAGAGAACCCAGTGTTTTGGGATCTGCCATTTTCAGTTTTTTAATATCTCTCTAGAATAATAAACCCTAAAGGAATGTGAGTCCTGAATATGTCATCGTAATTTTGATTGAGAAGTTCTATATGCGTCACTTCGGGTCCTTTTTGCTTACCAGTTTTACTATTTTTTTAACTAGCACATGAAATGATCTTCATATCAATATTAATATGGATATTAATGTTGTACTTGACATATGCAGTTGCCAATGATGGTAGAGATCCAAAAACCGGATAACAATTGTTGTCATTTATCGTACAATAACCGCACGATTCAACTATCAATTCAATTGCGATGGGAACAAAATTTTGTATCATCACCCAATGACTGCAACAACTTAAAATTAATCCGTGAAAGACCAAAATTTTTTTTCTTGGGTCAAAAAACACTCAAAATTACCATTTATATTGGATAAAGTAAAACTTGAAAAAAAATCATGTTTAGTCATCAGATCTTGCACTAAACTATCATAAAAATGTGTTGAAGAAATTTCTAAAATTTTGACTACATAGGTTGCAAGACATATGCGTTTAAATCCTAAAGTCTCAATATCTCCTTTTCAGACAAATGAAAGTTTCAGCAAGTCCCTATGAACTCAATTTCTTGAGCAATTTTTTGAAACCTTTTTTGAAGATAGAAAAACATGTTAGCTTTTTTGAAATATAATTTTCATTTAAATTAGAGCTTAGAAGCAAAAGTAAATACAAATTTCAATTTGTCAGGCAAATAAATAATTCCACAAAAACTTGAAATAATTTTTTTAAAATTTTAAATTCCATAGATTTTAGTTTTATGACTTTAGCTACATAAAAAGCTTTGATTCATTCCATTTCAAGTAGTGATGTAAAAATTATGGGGCTTCTTCTTTTGTAGGCAATTACAGAAAATTCTAGAAAAAATAATGTATCAAATTCATTTTCTAATTTAATTTTTATGATTTAAAAAAAATCCACATGGTTTAGTTTAATTTTTACAACAATCTACCTTTTAGAAATTAGTGTGTTTTAATTCATCTTAGAGGTATTATCAATTTAGATTTTCCTTCAATTTTGTATCTACTTGTACTCAATAATTTTGTATCTACTTGTACCTATTTTAAAGAAAAAAGCAACAAGTGTGTGTTTTTTGAAAACTTTTTTTAGACTTTAAATCCAATTTTTCAACATAAGAAATTTTTATTCAAAATTTGAAGACCAAAATCTTAAGCTAAAAAGATTCAAAGTCTTTTAAGCTAGTCTTGTAAGGTACAAAAAAAATAATTTTCTTCACTTTAAATGCAAATATCTTGCAATTGACACCATCAAAGTTTCTTAAATTTCTTATACACATTTGCTCACTAATATAGTGAAAGAATGCATTAAATGTTTCCTTCTGAATACAAAATTTAAAAATTTGTTTTGAGTTTTTAAGAACTTTTGATATTTCCTAAGGTCAAGCAACTCGAGCTCAGTGTCACATAAATTTTGCTTCCATGCATCAATTGAAATTTAATACCCTCCAAAGCTAATTTGTTTTTCTATCTTTAAAAAAGCTTCAAAAGACCATGCAAAAAGAATGGAATCAAAAAAATTTACCTAAACTTTCAATTGTTTCTCGAGGGGACACTTGGTCCTTTGGAGATAGGCTCATCCTGGGGGGCCGGATAAAACTAAAAAACAAGTACAAGGTCCCATCAAATTATTGCAATTTAGTTGTTGTTTTACAACTTTGCCACATGGTATTGTTCATCTTCAAAATAGTACACTAACACCATTAGTGATGAGATTATTTTTGCATTTGCAAACCATTAGATTTGCCATTGTCTATAAGGTAATCCTTAAATGTGACATTGCAAAATTGAGGGATATTTTGAAAGTCAAACATTAATTTTCACATAGTTCTTGATTTTAAATACTTTTAAACTTCACTATGAAAATGTAGCTCCAATAATCTACTTTATATTCCATATTTTTTTTTTGTAATTGTTGAAATTGTACATTTTGTAACGCTTTGAAGCTTAACCCCTAAAGTTCCTTGACTATGTTTCCACCAAAAACGCTCCAAAACTGCCATTTCTAGTACAAGTACCAAATTTTTGAAAAAAAAACATTTATGGATTCATGTAACCGTAGGATCTTATAGTATGCTACTTTTAGAAGATGTGGAATTTTTTTTAGAAATTTCCACCATGCGGATTGGAAGACATTAGTATTTGAATTGGCAAAAATCCTTTTTTTATCCCTTCAAATAACCAGGCACCTGCACTTCACAAGATCACATTTGTACGAAAAATGTCCAAAATGGTGGTGCTTCTTTGAATTCTTTTTCCTAAACAAGTTGGCCACATGATTAAAAAATTTCAAATCATTTGGAATTGTACAACATATAGGAAAAAAATAGTAAGTAGAAAGAAGTAGAGAATGATTCAAAATACAAAATTGTTAAGAATTTAATTATGGAGTTGAAAATTGTCAATCCCAATGTTTGTAATGTTGTTATAAAAAATCTACATCCTATGATTTTATTTTTTTCAAAAAATATTAAAAATTGAGTTAAATAAACAACTTCAAAGTTTATTTTAGAGTAGAGAATCCATAATTGCCTACAAACTAAAACTCCTCATAACTTTTGACTCATTGATCAAAATGGAATAATTCAAAGCTTTCCACGTATATTTAAATCTAGAAAACCAAGTTCAAATTTTTGTTTTTGAAAAAAATGATTTTTCTTATTTGCCCGGCCTATCCGAGTTGAGAAACAAACAACTTATTATGCCATAACTTTTGACTCATATTTCCAAATGTCATGAAGTTTAGTGCATACAAAAGATATTCCTTGTCCCCACCATCTACTAAAATTTCAGCCTAAAAAATGCAAATTTCTAGTCACAAGTACCTGCCCAAATTTGCTATGTTACTAATAATAGCAGGTTGGTCCTTTAGGGATTAAAACACACTACTTTAGAACTTTTTCTATTGAATGTTTTTTGGTGTGAGCTCAAGTAGTAATCCAATTATATCATAGTATTTTTTACTATTAGTCAATGATGCCAACGTATAAGCGTAGAGACATGAGCCTACAAGCCATAAATCCAATTGTAGGTATGTATCTAACATTTGAAGGTGTTTATAATACATGTACCTATAATATAGATACATTGTAGCATGGAAAAATATAACATAGACACATATAAACAAAGAAAGTGTCTATATTATAGACTCCTAGGCTCATGGGCTCAAAAAAATGTATACTCACATGTTAGCATTCTCTACTATTAAATTAATTTTTTTAAATTTATACTATTTTAAGCATTTTTTATCATTGAAATTTTTTTTTAAATATTTTTAAAAATCAAATCAAATTTATTTTAATCCTTTTAATTAGAAAAAATTAGAAAATTATACACACACAATATGAAATGAGAAAAATATCAAAATTTTGATATATGTTCTAATATAGAAAACTAAAGAAATTTGATTGTGGAAAGCTAATTTGTATTTTACCCTCTAAAGGACCAACTGAATGTCTAATAAAGGCTTTGTTTTCACCAAAAAACACTCAAAACTAATATTTCTATTGCAAAGAATAAGAAGAATTGAAAATTATTTTTTTCGCACATCTAATCGTAGGGTCTTACACCTAACTAGTATAAGAATGTGTGGAATTTTTTTTAGAATTTTTGACCGCACAGATTGCAATATATTTGCGCTTAAAGTGAAGAAAACAAGTTCTTTATCACCTTTCATGACTAGATTGTTTGACTTTGAACATTTTTAACTTAAATTTTTTGCAAGTTTTGAGCTTTAAATCTTTAAGGTGGGGAATTGAGTTGAGGGTCTAGGAAAAGAAAAGAAAAATTTAAAAATAATAATTTTCCTTCTTAAAAAACTTGTTAAGTAGAAGTAGATACAAGATAGAAAAAATATCTAAATTATTGATATCTCCCAAATGGAATTAAAACGCACTAATTTCAATGGTGAGATTCAGTTTTAGCAAGCAAACTAAGCCATGTGGAATTCTTTTTTCTAGAAAAATTATAAAAATTCCATTATGAAATGAACTCTATAAGTTATTTTTTTAAGGAGATGCTCTAAATGCCTAAAAAACAAGATTGTCTATAACTTTCACATAACAAATCCAATTAAAATGAATCAAAGCTTTCCATGCAAACAGCTTATTTGGGCATAACTTTTGTTTCCATGCACCAATTGAAAAAAAATTATATTCCCACAATGCTAATCAATTTTTCTATCTTAAAAAAAATAAATTATGAAAAAGATTGAGATTGTAGGTACGTGCTTGAAATCCAATTTGTTCCTTAAGGGAACAATGGTCCTTTGAAGGTTAACCCTACAAAGAAGCTGCGCCTAAAAAATGTCAATTTGATGGCTTTCCATATCGCTATAGAAATGAAGAATGCACCTATTGGTCCAAAAATCAAGTCTTTTTTGGCAATGTACCTTGGTTCTAGGTTGTCATTTTTCTAGTGCTAAGGGTTAAAATAGAGAATTAGACTAGATAGACAGATAATTGACCCAATCTTAGATGAACTCTTGACAAACTACTAGAGATTTCTCAATTTGTTGATAATCTGTTTACACTTACAAGTGCGTGAATCAAGACCAAGATCACCTTATTTTAGCAAATCCATATTTAAATCTGCATGTAAGGAAAATAATTTTTACAATGAATTTTGAAGTCAAGTGACAAACAAAGCTACCTTAATATCCCTAATAAAGCACATTTAGGAGTCTAGGCAAAAGAAAATATTTTTTCGCATGGGAGATTTCCACTCCAGATGGCCATCATCACAAAGTTCCTCTGCCACAAAATGTCAACAGTAATCGCACGATTATCGTCAAGCATTGCTTTCGTATTACATTCATTCATTTAGAAACATTGTTACAACACGATAATGACATTCATTGATACCATGCAGTTGAGGCATGTCATTCATATTTGAGTTTGAAGTACTAAAGTTGCACGATAACTATGTATGACAAAATATGTACGACTTCAGTGGTTTAGTGATGGGTGACTAACTTCGTGCAGCATTAGTGCTTTTCTAAGACATATTAAGTTAGTGCAATAATCACACAACATCATGTCCATGCATAGTTGTTGTACTAACATTGCATTTTTTTATTTTTCACAATTTCAATACTAAGTCAATTGAAAAGCGGCAGGAATTGTATTCAAAGCAGAAGTTCAGACTTCATTTAGGCATAGAAGAATAACTTTTCTCAAAAAACTTTGAACTAAGAAAAGTTAGTAAATTAAGATAGATTTCATCTCCAAAAATCCGTTTGAGATTTAGAGTCTCCAGTCAAAAGTTATAGACAAAGTTCAGAAACGGGTTGGAAGAGACATTTTTTTGACATTTTCAAACATTGCCTTTGAATTTTGTCCATAACTTTTGATTGGAGGCTCTAAATCTCAAAAGGATTTTTGGAGATGAAAGCTAGATTCATTTACCAACTTTTATTAGTTCAAAGTTTTTAAAAAAAAGGTACTTTACTATGCCAAACTGAGGTCTGAATTTCTACTTTGAACACGATTTATACATTTTCAAAACAACTTGACTATGAGAAGTCAAGCTCTCAACTTCAAGTTGTCCCATATCTTTTGAGTGTTCATAGACTGAATTTTAGTATAAAGAGGGCCTCTCCACCCTCATCTTTCACCAACTACCAATGAAGAGATTTCATCACTATGTTACCAAGTTTCTTGGTGTCCTAGTCATGGAATCAATTCAAGCTACAATGAAGTAATTCTTTCACTACGCTACCAAGTTTCTTGGTAGCCTATTGATGGATTTAGTTCAAGTATAAACTTGATGGCCTACAATATTGATGAATGATGGATTCAGTTTGAAATGCCATAAATTTAGTTAAGAATTTTTTTAAATTAGAATGTGATCAACAATTGAACATTAAAAATACTTTTTGGAACATTAATTGATACCAGATAATAAGCATTATTGCAGTGATGACTCCAGTGACATTGTTGTCATGGATTTTCTGTGTCCTTCAGTGCATAATTTGTGTCTTTTGCGCACTTGTGATTAACGTGTAGAAGTTACATAGTTAATATGAATTTCAAAGTAGTGCCATTTCTTTGCAGTAATCGTGTGCATCGTAACGATGCGATAATTTGCAAATTAACGTACGCACCCATGAAACAATAGTAACTACATGATAATTGCTGATAATTCGTTGGTCCTAAACTTTGAGATGATGTCACAAAGGCAAAAAGTAGTCTAGAAATATTCATATAGAGTAGCTTGATTCATTACTTTGTGTAATTGAAAAACAATGAAAATATTTGTTGGTCAAGTGACTGAATTCATAGAACATTTAGACATACTCATAAGTGAGTCAAGGCACTTGACCAACAAATATTTTTACTATTTTTCATGTATAATATTTTCCACTTATACATACTCATGAGTCAAGCTACTAAACAAAAGTATATTTAGACTCCATTTGACCTTACAAGTGATATGGCCATGTGGAGTGGAAATCTCCCATGCAATAGAATATTCTTTTCAAAGCCATTATACTAGATCCCTAAAAACATTTTTCTAGGCATTGAATGTCACTTGCATTGAAAATTGTCTCCCCTATGTATAGGCTAAAGTTCCTACTTGCTACATCAAGCAAATTCCTGTCACATAAAGCAAATTCTTCTCCTCACAAACCCACTAGTGAGCATGTGTAAATGTAGCAGTGTTCGGGATACTTTCTGAATTTTACCGGCTAATAGAGTTAATCGTCAAGTTGTCATGTTTGTAAACATGTATTAGAGGAAGGTTTAACTAAGAATAAAACAAAATAAACACGACACCAAACCCAATTAGACTTGAGTTTGGGTGCTCGAGGGAGTTTGGTCATGTGTTTTTCCCAAACTCCGGCTCCTGGTCCTGCCTTGCCTACACTTTACGATTAACTCTAATTTCCCTCAACTCTCATATTGAACCATTTTTTCATCTTATTTTCTCTATTTTTTTGCTCCACTGAACAGAGAATTTTCCAAATTTTCTCACAAATTTTTTGCCGATATTTTCAAATTGAAACCGATTCAGTCTTTCCCGATTCCACCGGGCTTACTTCAAACTAGCCGCCGGTTTTTCTGAACACTGAAACGCAGCATCCGCACACTGAAACGCAGCACCCCTTGTGAGTGTGTCAACGCCCTGTGAGACTCGTCGTGACTACTGTTGAATGAAATGGAAAAGACGACTGATGAGAGACCGCATAAGCGGTGGAGTCCAGCTGCACGAGGGAGAGCCAGCGGCTCTGATGACGGACCCAAACTCCCAAATCTCCAAATGTCAACCAGCCAGCCAGGTGAGCCAGCCTTCTTCTTCCGACCTCCCGACCTTTGCTTGCGGTTTAGCGGCGCCCCTGTTGCGGTCTAAATATGGCCTGCGCCTGCTCGCCCCGACGCCCCCACCTTCTCCGTCCTCCCAATTTGGCAGGAGGGGAAGCCTTCTCAGAAGGACCTTCTTAAATTTTACTCAGACTGGTTGCCTCTGCTAGAACTACCTCGGCCACGCTCACGCATTCAGTTCCTGCTGCGTCGATGCGTCTCTTCGTTCCTATTTGCAGCGACGTACGGCGCCTCGTGGAAAGTGAGAGCAGGCGGCCCTTTTGCAGTTGGGCAGGTCCACTGGGATTTTTACATAACTTATTGGGTTCAATACTTCAATGACACACGGGACGAACGAATTGGAAGTGGAATTTCGGTCGGGGCCAGCAGGACGATGCCGTCCGTGGTGAAGGATCACCGACGCTCTCCATCTATATTATATTGGAGGAAAGATCAGCGGAACTTGATCATGTGGCGATCAAGTGTAAGGTGAAGACAAAATGGCAGTGTGGTAACTTAACAGGAGGATGCAAATGACCCTTGAGTAACTTAGAGATGCGGTGCTAAACTCCTTCAATTTGATTGGATGTTTTACTTGCGTTTATTAATGCAATGGTCACCGTCTCTTGGGGGGTGAGGGAATCCTTCAATTGAGATGGGCTCACTGAAAGCTCTCTGGCTCATATCGGCGTACCGAAATTTTACCGAATCAGAGATTTGATGAGCCATCCTAACTTCATCCTAAAGGAACTCACTTCAAGTCATTCCCTGATGCCAGTTTGCCACCAAGCTGGATATCAGTAATCAGATCCAGATTGACCTATTAGAATTCCATCTCCAAAAGTAAAGAAAGAAGAAGAAAACAGAATAGCTTCATGTTGAATTTAGATTCCACCACTGTAGGTTATCTGGTGACTGTGGTCAGGCTGCATGATCCAGTGGCTGCTGTGACAATCACCCCATGATGAGTCTCCTTCTTAACTTCCCATTTCTGATTTTTCCTCGGGAAGTGGGCCTTCGCAAAAGGAAGCATTGAAGAATGATACAGTATATGACACACAAAGATCATCGGCTGCTTGTAAGCGCACATGGAAGTGATGGAACTAATTCTATTGCGCCACTTGCACTCCCTCCCTCTTTCCTCCCAGGCATGATGGACGGACATGTGTTGGTGTAGACTGCGAAGAGACAAATTTGGAAAGAGCAGGAGGAACAGCCCCAAAACACACGCAATCAGAGAACAGGGTGCAGCTTCGCAGCAGCACTGCGGTGCATTCTCTATTGTGGCATGTTCGCACTGCAGTCAGTGTGTGAATCTAGCAAGTTCAGAATGATTTAATTAAACTGGGTGCACAGGGTGACGAATGAGAAGGTGGAAGCTGGGCTGCTCGGTTCAACTTCCAAAGAAGAAACTGTTGGAAAATGGGGAATTGGGGATTGTGGAAAAGGAAAACTACAGTAGGGGAATCTTCTGATGAAAAGGACAGGATTTAATGGTATACCAAAATTACTATTTTTGGGGTGCAGATTTATGGTCATACAGTACTCCTAAAAAGCTTGTAGGCTTTAATGAGCAACATGGGTCTTGAGTCTACTGGACAGAGTATACCTTTTTTCTTTTCCTTTTTCCTTTTCTTTTTTGAACAAATGGGGAACCCATTGCATTAAAAAAAAAAAGCGAGAAACAACAGCCAAGCCTCACCGGCTGGACAATGAAGAGAAGACAGAGTTTACCTTTGGCTTGGCTTGGGGGCTATAAGGTGGGAGCACCCAAAACCGTCAATATAAGCAATTCAGTATAGTTGGAGGTACCTTTTCCAAAAACTAATATTTTTCTAGTATTAGTGAGTGAAAATCATGAATATTCAAAAAATAAAAAATAAAAAATTGGATGTTGTATGTAATATCTATGATTTTTCAAAGTGTTGGCTACCTAGACCATTGAAACTGTCCTATAGGTGTACCCAAATCTAAACACTGCCAAAGTCAACAAATCAGAATTATGTAAGTATCATTCAAATGTATCAACGAATCAACATGAAGCATGTGGAGGACACATTCACTGAAGTCTAGGGACTTATTTGGGTGAGTCTAGGAATAAACAATGGAGACAGGTGTGGGAATGGGTGTTCTCACCTTAAAAGTCTCCACTTCAGTTAGTATTAAGCTTCTTGGATGATGAATGTTGAATTTTACTACATTCATCAGTCTAATAATACCCTTCAAAGATTCATAAGTTTGTACTTTGTAGAAAAAAATATTTTTTCAATTGCAGTTGTCTTCTCTTTCCAGTTATCTAGAGTAAACCAGCCATTTACCGCGCACATCCAAACACCGCACAACAACACCTCCCAGTGACCAAACACTAACCGCACAATTCAACTACCAATTCAATTGTGATGGGAACAAAATTTTGTATCACCATCCAATGACCGCACACTGTGCGGTCATTGGTTGCAAGGAATTTTTAACTAGATTTAAGCTTCATCACCTTCAAATTGCAATAAAATCTATAGGAAGAACTCTTTTTACATTTTTTTTCAAGGTGAATCTTAACACGACATTTACTAATTATGCCAAATTTCAAAACATGCAAGTCTCTATATTTATGTGGAGGAAGGTTTGAATTTTGTTTGTGTGGTAATTGGCAAGTTTACTATACATGTAAAACAAGATTATGGTAGAACTACCCATAGTGGATCACTTAACCCCTAAAGGCCCAAGGCCTTTTTTCTGCCAAAAAACACTCAAAACTGCCATTTCTATAGCAAGGAGTAAAAATTTTTGAAAAATGTTTTTTTTGCACATCTAACCGTAGGATCTTACACCTAACTAGTATGAAAATGTGTGGAAAAAATTTCAGAATTTTTGACCGCTCAGATTGCAAGATATCTGCGTTTAAAGTGGAAAAAACAAGTATTTCAGCACATTGCGGGACTAGATTTTTTGACTTTAAACATTTTTAACTTAAAATTTTTGCACTACAGAGTTTTGAGCTTTAAATCTTTATAGTGGAGAATTGAGTTGAGAGTCTAGGGAAAAAAAAAACATTCAAAAAAACTTAATTATCATTCCTAAAAAATTTATTAAGTAGAAGTAGGTACGAGATAGAAGGAAAATCTAAAATATTAATATATTTTAGATGGAATTAAAATACACTAATCCCAATGGTGAGATTGTTCTAGCACGTAAATTAAACCATGAGTATTGATTTTTTTTGAAAAATTGCAAAAAGAACATTCAGAAATGAATCCTACAAGTTATTTTTTTCAAGAAGATGCTCTAACTGCCCGAAAAACAAGAATGTCCATAACTTTCTCATAACAAATCCAAATGAAATGAATCAAAGCTTTCCAGATAGACAAAAATATAATCTATAAGAAAAAAAATATTAAAAAAAAAATCAAATTTTTGCCAATTTTTTTTGCTGCCCAGACTACCCAATTACAAAAAAAAGTAACATATTTGGCCATAACTTTTTACTCCTATTTCCAAATGTGCTGAAATTTAGTGCATATGAAAGATATTCCTCGCACCCACCTTCTATTAAAATTTTAGCTTAAAATATGGAAATCTCTAGTCACACGTACCTGCCCAAAATTTCTATACAACCAAAAAACGCATGCCGGTCCTTTAGGGGTTAAGTGATTCCATGCATGTTCTAGAGCACTATAAGGCAATATAAATTTTTTGCCATGTACAAAGATAGAATTTACGGGGATCGCCAATTTTTTTGATAATTTTATGCCTTGAATTGAAATTATTATAAGTTTTGGAAGCCAAAAGTTGTTATGAACCCATATCCAATGTATAGAATCTATTAATTCTGATCATTCAATAACTACTTTTCCACTCACTACTTCCTACTTTTTTGCTCAGTACTTCGGGACATGTGTCATGACCTTATTAGTCCCAAGAGGGTTGCTATTATGTGAGCATAGGAGTGTGAGTCCATGAGCCTAGAATACTACACACCTATGTTATAGGTGTATAACTATAGAAACCGTCTTCGATTATAGGATATAGATATAGATATAGATATATGTTACAAATACCCATATTATAGGTATTTAAGATATATACACCTTCTATAGTGTGTGGTATCTATTTTATAGGTACCTATATTGTAGGCTCAATGCTCACAAGCTTGCATCCTTGGGCTCACATACTAGCACCGTTGTTAGTCCCAACCTTGAAAAAGATTAAAAAAAAAACATTCCAAACTTTGATTGGAAATTTGTTCCAGCCTTGGTTGGAAATTGCACTCTACAATTTGGATATGACTCCCTGGTCAGAAATGGGTGGTCATACCATATGTATTTCTACATAGGACTAGCTTCTTATGAAATTAAAAAAAAAATTAGGTACAGTAAACTTGTCAATCACTGCATAGATAAAATTCAAATCCTTCACATAAATATAGAGACTTGCATGTTTTGAAATTTGGCATGATTATTAAATGTCATACCAAAATTCACCTTCAAAAAACAAAGTGCAAAAGATTTCTTCCTACAAATTTTATTGCAATTTAAACGCAATGAAGCTAAAATCTAGTTAAAAATTCCTTACAACCCTTTTGTGCAATGATTGGGTGGTGATATAAAATTTTGTTCCTATTACAATTGAATTAGTAGTTGAATTGTGCAGTTATTGTATTGTAAATGGCAATAGTTGTTGTTCGATTTTTGAATCTATACAATAATTGGCAAATTTACTCTACAGGAAAGAAACATTTGCAATGCATGTTTCATGAGAAAAAACAAAACATCCTCTTATTCTACCTCAGTGGTCTTAGAATTGTTATTGCTTAGATGACAAGTATCTATATACTGTAGTTGCATCCTTCTTAGTCAAATTAGAAAGGGCTAGCTAGATCTTTTGAAATGTTTTTTAAGTACTAAAATTTTAAAAGAGAATTTGAAGTTGCACCTAATCCATTTTAATTCATATTTTTTAAAGTCTGGAGGAATTAGTTGTAAAGATTTTAGTTTAACCTTTAAAAAGACATAACATTCAGTAGCAAAGTGGTGGGCTGCCTTCCCCCCAACGGAATGGTGTGGAATATACCACACCATCAGTAGCTAATTTCCACGCATCAATTTTGTCAGAAAATAAGTCAGCTAGGCGCAATTGTACAAGGTACATTAAAAATTAAAATTAAACCAGAGTTCATGCATCCATTGAACCAAACACACAATAACCAACGTTCTACACCCATACATCGTGTGTTTAGAAAACTCAAAATATTATCGGTTTTGTATGAATGCAAGCTAATTTGTTTGGTTCATTGTTTTTTTTAAGGAGAATTTATTTTTGTGAGTTTTGTAATTTTACAAAACACACATAAACTTGCACCCTGTTCTTCGGGTCTAGATAGGGTAGAATAGTCACTTGGAACTTGAAGAAATTTGTATGTGGGTCCTTCATGTAAATTAGGGTGCTTTGATTCTTTCTCTCCTCGTTGTCATTTATTCTCCGTGGTTTTGCCCTCAACTTTCTACCGTTTATTCTAAAAATTCTGAGGTCATCAAATAAACTAGCCATACACTAGTCATTGAACAAATACACTTTTTGTTAGTTTGGGGTATTTTAGAGACTCATAGGGATCAATTGGAGAGCCCACTTCAAAATTTCCTAACAAATTTATATTTTATCAAAAAAAAATTCAATTGCTCTCCCATTTCTCCCATTTGTCTTCATGTGGAAGATTTAAAAAAAAATTCAGCAATGCCAACAAGGCAAACCAGTCATTCTGCCTGTGATGCGCTGGATTACTTTATTAGGACAAAGCAATGTAGATCAGGCTCCATCACCTGTGGAGTGTGGACGAATGCAAGAGGTGTGTATGCCTGTATGGGCTCTGAATCATATCTGACCCACTACGAAGCATCTTTGAGGAAATCTGAAGTGAGTGTGCTGCCAATAGCAACTGTAATTTGAATTCCGGATATGCGCAGAACATGGGCAAGTCCTCTCATATAACTTGCAGGAGACGGCAAAGTTGACTTTATATGAGGTCCATAAAGCGCCCATTTAAGAGCTGAAACTGAATTTTGGGAGGACAAACTTCTTGAAATATTTTTCAGTAAAATGGAAATGGCATCAAACCCAAGTAGTGTCATATTTTTTGGAGCTTTGTGGAATTAGTTATGAATTTTTGAAGTTGAACCTGAATGCAGTGGCCACTCAAAGCGCCCACCTCCTGAAATGTACTGAAATAATCAATCTGCTGAAACCCGGGCTACAGACACCAGAGTTTCATTTGTTTCTATTCATCCATCATATCACTGAATCATCCAGATATTTGGCATTCATCATAATTGCCTGACGACGTGTGCAGATTAGTCACACAAAACACCATGTGCAGCCCTTATTACAAGTGAGCAAAATATCACCCTCTTGCCGCAAAAGCTTGGCACTTCCCCATTGAATTGCAGAGAGAACCTGGACTCACGTAAATTCAGTTATTCCCGGCCTCGACTCCGGACAGACAGGGTGCACAGTGCACACAGCCCGCACATTCATTAAGCTACTGTGACTCACCCCCATTCATCAAGTTAATTGACTCCTCCATCTGCTCCGGCAATCTACCAATCTCCTTGTTTTGCAGTGAAATCAAACTTTCGCTTGCGTCCAAGCGAAAAAACGATCAATCCTCAACTTTGTAATCATCCCATTCCGCTTTCACTGCGGCGTTTCACTCCTCCATTTGCAGCGCCGGCAGTTTCGAATGATGAGGTCCGTCCAGGATTCAACACATGGCACTGTAGTCCCCTAACTGCAGTGGCGCGAGGTTCATGTTCTTGAGTTATTCTTGACGACGGGAATCCGCAAGGGTCACGACTTCTCTCCGAGCAGCTTCCACGATGACCAAAAAGCTCCGACGGGTGGGGCATGAGATGGATAGATTGCCCTACTACAGTGGCAGTCGTTCCAGACATCTGTGAACTGCGGAGAACCTCCACCTGCCGCGCAGAAGAATAATCTGGAACACCGGGAAACTAGCCTGGATCTTGGATCCGAATTCCAGCGTCCACACTCCACAGGGGAAGGAAAAACCCTCCACCGTTGGTACCGCACTGCTGCTGCGCATCATGCTCCGGATGCTTATGCTCCGGACCATCGAATTAGCTTAGCTTCTCGAGTGGTAGATTTTATGAATGTAGCAGTGGTGTTCAATTGACCAGTATTAGTGTACAGTCAACGATGGAAAGAAAGAGCGTATTTGGTAGATTTGACGTAAGTAATTGTATCACTACAGTATTGTTGTGGAAATATCACCTTGGAGCACCAAGGTACTGTACATGAAGGTCTGATTCGGCAGGTGAGTGGCAAAATAGTTTCTTTTTTGCGTGCAAAGTCATTAGAGAAAATCTGGGCCCTCCGGAGGGCTGCTCCATGGCCCTCCGGAGGACCTTGAAATTTACTTTTTTTTTGCAAAAAAAATAAATTTTCCCCTATTTTCGCGCAGCAGTTTCTGTTGCGACAGTGGCGCAGGAAACGAAATATATGAGTAAAAAAAAATCTTTTTTTTTTTTTTTAGTCTTAAAAAAAATTAAAAAATTAAAAAAAAAAATTAAAATTAAATAAATAAATAAATTCCGATTTCTAATTGTTTCGGCAAGCAGTTAGCCAAGCTGACTGCTCACCGAGGGATAGTTCTGCAGTGACAGGCCAAGCATTTTAATAGCTTGGCATGTCACTGCGGAGCAGCCCTCCAAAGGGTTGGTTTTTTCTCTAATGTGGATTTAGACAGTTAGTAGTATTGGTGGTAGTGTACTAAATGTTGCTAATATCTCACTTGTAATATTCTAAACATTTAGACACTCCCCAAAATACTTAATTTACGTCTGAAAATTTGACCTTCATGTAGGGTACATGCTTGAGGGTCTCATTAAGGTAGCCACACCTAAAAGCAACACTTTCTAGTTCCACTTTTTCTAGTCAAATGATCCAAAAAAATTGATCATATTGTTAGTAAATTCAAGAGATTGAATGAAAAATTACAAAACCACTTTGACTTTCTAGTAATATTTTATGAATTTCCGGAATGGAAAATAGAGTATAGCTTATAACACAATATTATACTTACCTTGAATGAGCACCCTTGAAGCACAAAAATGTCTCTCACCTCTCATTGATTGCTTTTGAAAAGTTGTGGTGGTCTGTGAGTCATGGAAGTGTTTAACCTTGAAGCGCTCTGACGTCCATATTCTGGACGATGAACAGAGCGCTTCAAGGCACTGTTTAGCCCAGCTAACTTCTCATTCATCCACTGTAATACTTGGATCTAGAAAAGACAACCTAGTTTTTAGTTACCAAATTCAAGAAATTTCAGAAAATGATGTTTCTGTACAAAGATATAAGCAAAAATGAGCAAAATTTCAAAAAAGGATTGAAGACGTTTAGGGGTTAATCAAGGCCATTTTTTAGGTGTTGGAGAATGAAAGATGTTGCAACTAGGTGCTTCTACCTTACCATTAGTGTGTATGTATTAACCCCTAAAGGACCGTTGTCCCTTCGGGGGACAAATGCGTTTTCGGGCAGGTACCTACGAGCTGAAATTTTCTTCTGATTTTTTGAAACTTTTTTTGGAGGTAGAAAATCTGATTAGCTTTTTGGGAATATAGTTTTTTTCACAATCGGTGCCCGGGAAAAAAAGTTATGGCCAAGTAAGCTCAAAACGGGGGACGGCGGGCAGCCCGGTCAGCAAAAAAAAATGGACAAAAATTTGAATTTTTTTTTAAAATATTTTTTTCTGATAGATTATATTTTTTTCTATTTGGAAAGCTTTTATTCATTTCATTTGGATTTGTTATGCAAAAGTTATGGACATTCTTGTTTTTCGGGCAGTTAGAGCATCTTCTTGAAAAAAATAACTTGTAGGACTCATTTCTGAATGCAATTTTTCAAATTTTTCAAATTTTTTTTTTGCATGGTTTAATTTACTTGCTAGAACAATCTCACCGTTGGAATTAGTGTATTTTAATTCCATCTAAAATATATGAATATTTTAAATTTTCCTTCTATCTAGTACCTACTTCTACTTAACAATTTTTTTAAGAATGATAATTAAGTTTTTTTGGATTTTTTTTTTCCTATGCTCTCAACTCAATTCTCTACTATAAAGATTTAAAGCTCAAAATGCTGTAGTGCAAAAAATTTAAGTTAAAAATGTTTAAAGTCAAAAAATCTAGTCCCGCAATGTGCTGAAAAACTTGTTTTTTTCTCTTTAAACGCAGATTTCTTGCAATCTGTGTGGTCAAAAATTCTGAAATTTTTTCTATACATTTTCATACTAGTTAGGTGTAAGATCCTACGGTTAGATGTTCAAAAAAAACATTTTTAAAATTTTTTACTCTTTGCTGTAGATTTGGCAGTTTGGAGTGTTTTTTGGCAGAAAAAAGGCCTCGGGCCTTTAGGGGTTAATGGGATACATTTGAAATGAACATCACTAGAAAAGTGGATAAGTTGACACTTTCCAAATGCCAACCATTGTTTCATCTACAACATTTAATACTATTTAGCATGGAGATGAAGAACATTGATGAAGAGCCAAGGATACATGAAACAAATATCCTTCAGTAAGCTGAGGAAGTTTGGTCAACCGATCGATTGGGTAAACATTCTTTTCTAACACTTGGTACTTCTTCAAGGTAAAAAAGGACTTGTTACAAGCGGTCAATAATGTATTGTCTTCAAAACTTTTTTGCAACTACACCAAAGCTTGTTAATCACTTAAAATAGGAAAAAATTCCTCTTCATTCTATTTTATCAACTTGCATATTCCCAATTGACACATGACTTAGATTCTTGACTCTCTCGTCCCTTCTTAACCCTCATATGTTGCTCTGGATCTCCAAATATCCTTCGGATGACTTCATCTAAGTTTGTAGGATGGAAAAAAATATTTTTTCATCCAATTTTTATTTTTGGAAGTTGTTTGAATACATTTTCAATGAATAGTATTGGATATTCCCTCCTTACGATATTATTGACTTTTTCAAAGAAGAAGATGCTTAATCCACGGATCATAGCCTTTGTATTGTATTTTGGCCATTTCTTGCTATTTACTTTTGAAGTGAATTTTAGCCGTATAAATTATATTTTTTGAATTGGAGTCAAACTAATGAAATGAAGCTTATCAAGTGCAGTTTCTACTCCAATTGGACATTTTGAAGAATTTGTAAATTTCAATGTTTTTTATCGGAATACAAACTTTGGGCCTACAACCATGGTTTCTTGATTTTCTAATATTAGAATAACACAATAACTTTGATTTACACCGTCATGATGTTATACACTATAATATACATTTTGTGGTGAAAATTTCAGATTTTTCAAGTACATTCTCTATTTGATATCAATTTTATTCACTTTTTTCTTAAAAAAATCACAGTAATTTCAAATTTTCCCAAAAAAATTTGAAATTTCAATGACTTGTATTTGACGTACAAATCCATCTCTGAAAAACAAATATTAAAATTTTCCATTCATATCCACTACAGTAGCAGTTGCCAAATGACAGCAAACCGAGTGCTGGACAGCAAGGCTTGAACTCAGAGATCATGGGCTCCTACTCTTCCAGGGTTCAGGGGATCCGATTGGTGGTCTTTTTCCTTCGCCTTTCCGTACCCACAATCCATTCAGTTTTTCCAAAAGTGCGAGATGACACTGCAGCATCTTCAGTTCCGAATTCCGTTGTGTCCCTGAGTGAGTGGATTTCCATGTCCTTCGACCTGAGTCCCTTGTTTGTTTTCATTAATTAATTGATGAAATTTCACCCCGAAGTAATGGGTGATGGGCGCACGACGGACTCCAACAGAGTGAAGCTCATTATGATTTCAAGTTTCAATTGGGAAGGGCGGAAGCCCCCATTCTAGAGCGGTGCCAGTGCCCATTCAGATCAGTCGATGGGGGGCAAGCAAGCAGGTCTGAATGAATCTCAAGTGAAGTGAAAGAAGAGTCCCATGACCAGGGAAATGGCTACAGGAGCAAAGCTGAGTAACCGTCAACCAGCAACTGAACGAACCCACCCTCGGGGAGGCCAAACGAACAGTGCAGTTCCCATTTGTTTAAAAAAAAAATCCAAAAAAACGAACAGTGCAGAGAACAGTGCAAGGGGCCGGCTGGCTAAAAAAAGACGGAGTGATTGGCCAAGCCCACAAGGAATTACGGAAATATTCGTTTTCCACACCACTGCCCCATTGGGGACACAAATTCCGTCTGCTGACACGGACGCAGGGAGGGGCAGAGATCCCAGTGCCCGACGCCCGACGGCCTCGGGTCGAGAACGAAAGTTCCCCACGTTCCCAAGAAGCGTTCCCGAAGCGTTCCCGAGGCTTGGCCCACGCGGCTACTGGGGGTTCCGACCCACGACGGCGGCCTTTAATTATAGGCGAGAGGAGTTGGCTTGCAGTTGCTTGGTGCCAAGCGCTGCGTAGTGTGTGTGGTTTTCGTTAAGCTGCATTTAATGAGCGGGGCCGCCTGGTGGCAAGTGGGCAGCCCCTCATTTGGGCGCAAGGCGCGCCACTGCCCTGCCCTGGATGAATAATAAGTAACCATAAGCCAGCTTATTACCATTGATCATGTCCGTCCGGCCCAAGGGAAGGGAAGGTTCCTGCCCAAAATAATTTTTCTGTAACTTACCGTCCACACTACTGTACTTACGTCATGCTGTGTCCCGGCCATCTTTTGTAAAAATCGAATTTGGAAAGATGAGGAAAAGAATAACTTAGAACTACCCTTGCCTTCGCAAAAGTTGGGTCCATGGTCACGGTCATGCGACCCAGATTCGAGATTCCCTTGCCTTCCTTGCCACTCACCGTGCATCACATATTCTCTCTCAGAATGTGGGGTTTAAACCCGGCATTTTTAACAACTTAACCTCGGCAGTTTGGGGGAAAACTGAAAGCGTTCCTCGACTGTTTTGGTAGTGGGGATATTCTCACTTAACTTTAGTTAAGTAAGTGCCCACTCAGGCAGGTCGCCAAAGGTACAATGTATGATTTATGCATATTCTTATTGATTTGTTGTTGAATCGGTGGTCTTGTTTTACTATTTTTCCTCTTTGGGCTTTCCTGCCCCCACCCCACCCCTGTAATGCCTGCTCGTCGGTTGTTTGGAGGAGATGTGCAGACTGCCAAGATTTGATCTCCCTATTGCTTTTTGTTGGGCTTTAAATGCTTGTTGGCAATGTGGCAAAGTGGCCAAGGACAATGCAAAACATCTTGCAATTGCAATCAGCCTTACAGATCGGAAATCGGAGTTAAAACTATTACAAAACACACTCACCTGTTCCCAATGGGAATCAAATCGATCTGTGCATTCAATACGTAGAGCTACTGAGCTACTCTAGCTGCGAAATAACTCTTCCGAAGTTCAGTTGATGATAGAATCATGTCACAACTAATCTTGTTTAATTAACTTAACTTATAACCAGCAGGAAAGTGCTTTTGACAAAGACAACAGAAATGATAGTTTAAGCTTAAGTTATTACTTGGTCTGTCCTTGTGAGTTGTGGCTAAACAATCAGCACATGGGAAATTCAGTTGGCAAGGGATGTGCTGGCACACGGTGCCACATTGCATTGTGTGTCAAATTACTCTGTTTCGAACATTATCTATCCTTCTGTAAATGCACTTATCAAAAGACGCAAGGAAGATTATAATATCGTCAAATGTTTTTCCATGTGCTGTTCAAACATACTGTAGCCTTGTGAACATGAACTTTGTGTGGTTATTGGAAGATGCAAGGAAAATTATCTTATCGTCAAATGTTTGTCCTTGTGTTGTCAAAGATGGAGTGTTTCACACCTTTGTGGTCGTGTTTTTTCCTAACTTGGTTTGGGAACAGGTCCAGATTCCCCTTGCAGACAGATCCTATTGAATAACGTATTGACACCCACTGAAGTGAGTTTTGTATTTCAAACATAGATTGTCGCGAAGGTAGAGTTTGCCTTTCCAACTTCCAAGCTTCCATTAGTGCTGGCTAGTTAATAAGAGTTTGGGTGGTATAGATACTAGAGTGAACTACCCGCACACATGGCCCCATGAATACGTTCTTTGACTTGCGTGAGAAGCTACTCAAAGGGAGGCGTCAATCTCTGTCTCGATCAATTACAAGAGTATACTAATCAACAAATTTGAAATGATGATCCGTATGTGGATTAGCAATAAGTGCAGAACAAGAAGTGAACCCTGAGTTTTTTGCTTCATTTACAGGGACTGTACAGTAATAACATAACACATACTGCAGGCAGGCGGGGTTCTGCAGACAGAGTTTCAGCTGGAGCTCTGCGGCAATCATAAGTTACTCAGGTCACTCTACCTTGAATCACTCTTACAACAATATTAATACGAGGTTGCAAAAGTAGCCGGTGAAATTGAGTTCCGCAACAAGAGACGCTGGACTCTTCTGTCCATCCCTGGAGCCTAACAAGCCGTACCATATTTCTCCATTTTGAGAAAAAGTGCAGACACAATTGAGCCTATAAGCTTACTTGCCTGCAATGTCCTACAGAAAGTGAACACATGCTGTTTCATAATGGAAAAAGGGGAAAAGGACACTTGTTCAGTACAAAAGCCAACTACATTCCTGCGCTGAGAAGATTGCAGGACGCTAAATGAGTAGGGTGAAAATGCAGGAATTTTTTATTTTTCACACAATTTTGTTTTTGCAAACTTTGAATTCATATTTGCAATCAAAGACCCCGAATTAGATAGGAGAGGTCTCCAACATACCCTAGTCACGGCTCATAATAGGAGGCAAGACTTTACTTTTATACCCAAGAACTGGCGCTTTCACCCTGTTGGAACCTCTTCATGGGACTCATTTAGCGTCCTAAGAGAAGATTGTGGTTGAAACTATTTGAGTTTCAATCTCCATGTTTTTTTTAAATAAAAGGTGACTATAGCATTAATAAACACAAGAGAACAAGTACATCTCATCTGGCTCACGCAAACTATTTCAGCCTAGGTAGCAAGCTGAAAGTCATAGTTCCAATCTCCATGTTGTGAGACTTGTCGTTCAATCTCTACACTAGGGGTAGTCACACCTTCTTCAAAAACAAAATTTCTATAAAGAATGAGAAGTTGAGGGAAGAAATGAGGAGCCAATTAGGAGCCAAAAACTATGAAAAAGGAATGACCCCTCTTTTTTGTTGTTTGGAGAATGAGAGTAGAGAAGTGGATTGATGGACGCGCAAAATGCGCAACCGGTGCGAAACGCTAGATGAAAGCACAAAACTCGGGCTTCAACGGAGAATGCTGAACTGTGGGAGCAATGAAAATGGCAACAACGTGAAATTGAGTTCCGCAACAAAATAGACTTTGCTCACGAAGTCTTATACTCGTCCATTATTCACCTTTGGAGGATAATAATGGACGTGGAGACGTGCAATGAAGAAAGTATGACTATCCCTACTTATATTGGTTGAGTGTCTTAACCCTTGAAGTTCCAAAGTCTCCTCACGAGACAAAATGGATTTTGGATAGGGTCCAGCATATGTGTTTTTGGAACAATACTTGCTACAAATCTTTACAATACTGGCGCAATTCTAGAGGGATGAAGTTTGGCAAGTTCAAATATGTCAAAGGGTTTGAAATTCCGTCCTCCCCCCAAAAAAACTCATAGGATTGTTTGACCTCAATTTTTTACATGACTTTTTGAAACATTTTCGGAAGATAGAAAAACAAGTTAGCTTTATGAAAATATAATTTTTATTTCAAACAATGATTCAGAGCAAAAGTTATGCCACCTAAAATTCAAAATGGTCTTCATTTGGGCAATACCCAAAAAATCACTAAATGTCAAGATATACATATTTTAAAGTTTCTTCTTATAGAAAATATTTTTGTCTACATGGAAGATTTGATTCTTTATATTTGGACTAAAGATGAGAAAGGTATGAAGAGTCCTATTTTTGGGCAATCTAAGCATCTTCTTCAAAAAAGTATTAACCTATAGTATTAACCTAAAGTATTCACCTATAGTATTCATTTTCAAACTCAATTTTCATAATTAAAAAAACAAACTCCACATGATTTAGTTTGCTTGCTAGAACAATCTCACTGTTGAGATGAGTGATTTTCAATTCCATTGTGGAGCTATGAACAATTTAGTTTTTTCTTCTCTCTTGTACCTACTTTTATTTGATAATTTTTTAAAGAATGAAAATTATGTTTTTTTCTCAAAAAAATTCCCCAAACTCTCAACTCAATTATTACACATAAAAGATTAGAAACTTAAAATGTGTAGTGCAAAAAAAATTAAATTAAGAAGATTCAAAGTCTTATAATCTAGTCACGCAAAGTGCAAAAAATCATGTTTTCCTCACTTCAATTGCAAATACCTTGCAATGTATGCCATCAAAGGTTTAGAAATTTCTTCCACACATTCTTATACCAATCTAATCCAAGATCCTACGATCATATATGCAGTTTTGAGTATTTTTTTAATGATAAAAGGCCTTGGGACTTTCCTATTGGAGCTAATTCATTTTTGCAGAACACATTTCCAAAAATTCAGGAAATCTCTCTGTCCTGCACCAGTTTACACCAAATTATTTCGCCCACCCTTTCCTGCCCTCTCCATGCTCCAGGAGCTCCTCCATGTGCTGCATGCCAAGCATAGGTGGTTACCCTAAACCAAAATTTACACCCGAGTTAACACACCATGTTTAGCCTAAACCCCAGACCCTGCAAAGAAGGAGCCCCAACACATTGCCAGATTAAAGAACCAATTAAAAACCCAGATCCATGCCAATATGTAGGCAACTGTGTGCATCACTTGGCCAATCCCATGCCAGCCTCGCATAACCACTTCCCATCCACCCACAGGACACCACTAACTGACTAACTTAACCCACCTCTAATCTTAAATGGTTAATCATAGCATAAGATGAAGCTGGCACTCATGCTGGCAATGCTGCTAATTGGGTGTGGAAATAAGCTTTTAATCCAAGCCCTTGGCCTGAGGAGATCATGGCTGAGGCCAGTTTTCTTTTTAACAATTAACAAGTGCAGAACCATTGCATTGAAAAAAACCAACGAAACAAAACAACCAAGCCGCGAGGCTGGAAATGAAGAGATGAAGAACAACAAAATGCACGACAATGGAAAGAGAGAGACTAAGTACAGGAGCAAGAGGGAGTAAAGGCTAGCTTACATGTGAGCCCAGTGGAAAAAAAACCAACTAAAAGATAAGAACAGTGCCATTGATGATCGGTAAGGATGGAAGTAGGAGAGAGAGTTCCACCGATATTAGTGTATTCCACAATGTAGAAGGAGCATAAAAGTGCTTTCTATATTTTGGCATTGTTAACTACTCCCACCCACCAATATATGTAAGCTGGCCCTAAGAGGGAAGGAAGGCCCCTCAAACTCCAAATAATAGAGTCATGGTTTCTAAATGCTAAGACCAAGAACTGGAGCCAAATACTATCAAATTTGGTCTACATGCTATCTCTAAAATGAGGTTGACAATGAATGCTTAGCCAAGCCTTGAGCTAGGCAGCCTATCTCGAATCCAAAAGAGCATTCCAGAGAGTTTCTTGTATAAAAGTCAGTGGCTACTAGTTTTATGAAAACACCTTATGATTGTGGAGACCAATTTGAGGGCTTGTGGGAGGTTTTCTTGGAGTTTTGCCATTGATGATGGTAAACATTCAACTCTTTTTAGCCAACCTCATGCACCCGTCAGGATGCATAGGAGATGGATCTTTACTTTATAATACTCACGTATCATACAATATCATCCTTTTTCATATAATTGATGAATCACTCTTTATGGTGCTTCTATTAGGATAAAATCTTCTTTTGAGTCAACAATAAAAATGAAGAAGACTACATTAAAAACAAAATGAAAGAATTTATCCATCTCTTTGAAGAGGATTTCTATCCCTCAAAAACCATTCTTCTTTTGACTTGGGGTTGTGTCGAGGGTCATGACCCTTTAACAAATCTAGTGCACAAGCAATAGAAGGATTTTTCAATCATAGCTCTTCAATGAACTCTAGGTGTGTCATGTGCCATGGCGTGATGCCATTTTTGCTAAGATGGCTTGAAGTAGGAATCACAATTGAAGGAATCTCAATTCTCCTCTTTTCCGATGCATTGAATATTTATATGTGCTAAGCACATAGGAAGCTGCTTTGTCAAGTTTCCCAAACTCAATAAAGTTTCCCAAACTCAGTGAAGTTTCTTTACTAAGCCAAATCCACAATTACAAGTCTCCAAAGTTGACGAAATATGAATGCTCTCAACACTATATTTTGATTTGGTCATCAAAGCAAATGATGTGGTTATGTCCATTTTTTGGAATAAGGTGGTCACATTGAATTTGCTCCATTGCACTTCTCAGTTAGTTGCTACAAATGCCAATACTTTAGTCTTATCTTTGTATTGTAGTCACTCATCCTATTCTCAAATACTCCGGTACTTGTGAGGAAGACTGGAAAGTTGAGCTTAGTGGAGAGTAGTTAGTTTGATTAGATGTACAGTAGAACCTCTCTAAGTTGATCAGTCCCGGACTAGTCTGACAGATTGGTTTATAGAGGTTTATTGACTTAGAGAGGGTCATTTTTAGTCACAGCCTTTGTTGTGTGGCCCAGTCCGGGACCGGTCTGACATGATTAGTTTACAGAGGTTTATCAACTTAGAGAGGATCAACTTAGAGAGGTTCTACTGTATTAGACTTTTTGCTCTTACAATCTCCACCTTCCCAAGTGGTAGTTAGCTCCCCCTCTCATTGCCAATCTCCCCTTTTTTTTTCCCAATAATTCTAATTGTTTCTTGTCCTTCATCTTTCCTTGCACTTTTATTTGATGTTTTCTTTCTAAAAAATGAAATAATTTGAATTCCCAAAACAAAACAAAACGAGTTTGAATTTGAAACCCCTCAAAACCAAACCAAAAGGATTTGAATGTGAGTACGCCCCAGCCCCGCCACCCAGTTAGATATTATAGTTATTGTCTCGTCCAGTCCCGTAGGCCCGTGTACCCCTAATAATAGGCAGCCAGTACCCAACATAAACGCCATGTAAGCAAGCCTCCTGAACTCCATAAAGCCTCCCCTCCTTCCCCCTCCCACTCTCGTTAAGTAGCGACTTCAATTCCCTTCTCTTCCACCAGCGCTCCAGCGCTCCCAAGTCTCCCCCAAGTCTCCATATTAGAACTATCAATACAATAGCACGGAAACAGACTGGCCGCCACTCCCCCAGCTCCACTACCACGCTCATCATCACTCCAACACTCCCCTACACTTGCCTCCTTCTCTCCCGGCTGGGTGTCTGCCTCTCACAGTCTTACTTGTCGCCCACAATCATCGCCATAGTCGACCAATCTCACAACCAGTGCGCCACATTGCTGCAAAAGAATGCATGGGGGCTCGGGCAGAATGAAGCTTGCAGTTCGAGGTTTAGCAGTGCGAGGTTCAGCGGGTAGCAATTGCGGTGGGTTGAAGAGCCTCTGTTGTAACCGAGTTGGATATTGAGCTTGATACAGAGTTGGGTGCCAGGACTGAGGAATTGGAGAGAGAGAGGGATTTGGAGTTTTAGTTTGGGCTGCATTGAGGTTTTGGAGAATTTGGCTTGTGAGGGTGAAATGCAGGACTTTGGTGGTGACAAGATGGGTAGCTCCGCAGTGAAGACGAAGACTGGGAGCATGAAGCGTGAGTATGAGTCGGTTTCTGAGGAGGAGCTTTCCGGCGCGGAGCTTTCGTCGCGGTTTCAAATGTATCCCAAGCGAGTGCGCGTGATTTGCACAGACCCTGACGCTACCGACTCCTCCAGTGATGATGATGAGAGTTTCCGTCCTTCACGAAATTCGCAGCGAAGATTGGTTCATGAAATTCAAATGGACTGTGTACCTGTGGCGCATCACGAGGACTCGTCGAGCTCGGACAGTGAAGTTGACGAAACTGAAGTTCCGAGTTACCACTCGGTGTTCACCGCGAAGGCAATGCAATGCTCCGTGAGCTACGCGTCGCCAGTGGATGATGGCGAGCTTGGATCCGCGGCGAGCTTCTATGAGAAGTCGTGGCAACCGAAAAAGAAAACTCTGAAGGTGCCTGAGAAGAAGGTGCCCAAGGTTGCTTCATCGCCTGTTGTGAAGTCGGCGAGTGTGAAGACAGCGCGGGGTTCGACAGTGGCGAAACCTGTTGTTGCGAAGGTGAAGTCTGCTGCTGCGAGTGTCGGCAAGCCGCATAAGTACCGAGGTGTGAGGCAACGGCCGTGGGGGAAGTGGGCCGCTGAGATTCGGGATCCTTCGAAGGGTGTTCGGCTATGGTTGGGAACATACGATACCGCTGAGCAAGCTGCGCAAGCTTATGATAGAGCCGCAAGAGAGATTCGTGGGCCACAAGCGCATACGAATTTCACGGATTCGAATCAGTTAAGCGCGCCCACAACGTCTTCCGCGTCTGACGTGACGACGAAGAAGACGACGACGACCAAGAAAGAGGAGGTCAATGCGAAGCCTGCGCGCACATTGAAGAAGGAAGCTCCAGCAGTACCAATTGCGACCACCTCCGCTTCGTCCCAGCCCATGTGCGCAGTGCAAGTGGAGCGCCTCGCTGACACTGAGAGCTGCGTCTCCCGCGACGACGACGTCGAAACGTTCAGCGCACGCATTGAAAAAGATCTCTTGAACGATGACAGTCTGTTCGACAATTTGAGTGACGACTGCGAGTATCTCATTTCTTCTCCGCGCGCTTCCTCTGACGGGTCCCCGTGTTCCAGTCTCACTGCTTGCGAGACGCCGTCCTCGAGCGACGCCGCGGTGGACAGCGCAACGCTTGCTGGACGCTTCTTTGAAAACTCCTCAGACTCGGATAGTGAGCTTGAGCAAGCGTACAACCCGAGAAATTCTGTGGAAGACTCGCAACCCAGTTGTGATTTAGGAGAGGTATTTCTCTCTGATGATTTCTTGTTCGATTTTCCTGCGCCTGGTGATGATGGAGCCTTCGACTTCGCAGCGGGGTTTGATCTTCTGGGAGACGACATTGTTGGCGAGCTGGGCTTTGATCAGAGCGGGAGCTTAGATTGGTTCAATGCAACTGACATTCTTGTCACTTAAGAATGACACCAATTGAGATTTTTTTTCAATTGAATATGATTCTCGGAGACAGTATTCTTTTGAGAATGTTTTAAAGAATGCACGGGACTCCCGTGATTGTGTTGTCCACGGTAGCCTCTTTCGTCTGTCCTCGAAGCTGGGGATACGAGGTAACATAGAATCCATAGAGTCTTTCGTGGTCATGTGGCGGTTTTTGAATTATTTAATGTCTTGCGCTGACCCGACGGCTCCACCAAATTTTGTAGCTTTTTCTTACCGAGTAGTCGGTGCAAGTGGTAGATTATTATGTAGACTAGTGAGATGAGTATACATTAATGAAGAGCCACAGTATGTTGGTTTTTCTTCTTCCTAGTTTGAGCTTCGTTAATCAGCTCATGCGTACGAGTTTTTACATAGAGGATTGGGAGTGTAGTAGTACTCTTTCGTATGAGACCTTCTCCCCTTGTGTTGTACGATACATACATGAACCCAAATTGCCGGATCAATAAATCCCATGTCCTTCATACACGCATTTGTCTCAGTTTCATGTTGTGGACCGGTCACTTGGTGTTACAGGTGCTGGCTGCCCTTCTGTTCGGTGCACTTGCATTGCATTGATTTTACACGTATTTTCATTTGCCTGGGAGTGTCTGTACTTGCTTGTTTCGACGTGTTGCAGTGTTGGAGTGTGTTGATGGTAACTTCAATGAGTTACTCGTGAGATGTGAAAATGACGAGGGGATGGCATCAGCAATGAGGTCAGGTTGAACTAAATTACTGTGGGATGTTGAACGACATTGTGTTGGTATTGCTTCAAAGTAACCGCAGGTATACAGTAACACCTTCGAGTTACTGATGAACGAGTGTATACGTACCACAAAGATAGCAATGAAGATTTGCCTTCATTTTGCACCCAAAATTAAACAAATACGGACGAGGATATTGTGAGTCGCAAGGCGACTGTGCAGCAGCTATTGAAGAAAGTACTCCTGCTTTCCTTTCTGACGAGCAAACTTTTGCTTGGCTGTTGTCAGGAGCAGGGTTAGTTTGATCAATGTCGTTCTAATCTTCTGTCAACGTCCAACTCTTCCTCCTATTTCCAGCATTTGGCTTTCCTGAATCCTGACCCCCAAATTGCTCCTTGTTCCGTCTTCTGGGGTTTGGACAGCGCTTTCCCTTACAACTGTCCATGTTTTTTATCAGTCGGAAATATCAACAGCCTAATTTCTTACTTCGCGTTCCACCTGTGCATCTCTGACTGAAAATGAGGCAGCCTGCAAATGCACATCTGAGAGGACGATCGCGTGACAGTCATTCATTCTCGTCATTCTTTTTCATTTTTTTAATGTGTCTCTGACACAAAAAGAAAAATTTAATTAGGTTAATACCACCCCAAATACACACCAGAGCTCCGGCAAGCTACAACTCTGGCACCTCTTTGGTTTGCGAGGAGCTGGCAAGCTCAATCCCGGACCTGCCTGAGAATGGCAGCAGTTCATCAGTTGGCGACCATACAGAAAATCGTCCATCTGTGAGTCTGTGACGGAGTGCTCTTTTGGATGAGAAGGCTGGCCAAGGTCGTTAAAAATGTCCCACAATTTTGGACCTTTCCCCAACTTCAGCAACTGAAAGGCGGAAGTGGAAGACCGCCCTTGTTCACTGCCGAAGCTTAGCTGGAAAGAGAAGCAGGAGCTTCGATCTCATGTTCCTTTTCTTTTTTTTTCACTGTGATAATCCACACCGTCAAGTCTTTTGTTTTTTTTGTTATATCATGATCCAACCAAATTGCGGTTGATTCAGTTGTTAAGATGTAACTAAGTTTACCAAAGCATGATTTTACTTCATTTTGGGTTGAAGTGAACAGTTGCAAGAAGAGAGTACTGCCCTTTCCAATGCATGATTTCAACTGAGGAGACACGCACAGAGATGCTAGTAAACATCAGACGGACACAAGTACACATACTTACACACAGACTTCCCAGTGTGACAGTGTGTGGGATGCAGTTTGGTCCCAAGTACAACAACAGCATTCCTGTTCTGAGAATGAATCATTATCCAACATGTCTTTGAACCATGGCATCCAAAGGAAAATTAAAAAAAAACAAAAAAACTGTGGGTTCAGTAAGTAACCACCTGTAAGTTAGAATGTGTACATCATCCAGTTTGGTTTCACTTGGTGTCGCCTCTTGTGTACTTGCACTTGCAAGAAATTGTACATCTCGTCGATCATCATTAAGTTTATATAAAAAAACTAGGAACCGTCAAAGTTCAGACCCATTACTATTGTCAAGTTCACTCCAGTTCATCATCAATATGTGAATCCAAGGAACAAGTTATCAGACCTGATCAATTGATATGGTGAGTGGCTGGAGTTTTGAATTGGTTGCAGAGAGCTCCAATGCCAACAGCAACATGGAGTCTGAGCGAAACTAAGGGCTTAACTTAATGACTTATGTTTAAGGTTCTATAGCAATAGTGTCCTGACCTGTGTAGCTCCACCTGCTCCAGCTATAAACTTAAGTTATGCTGTGAGGCTCATAACTCTGATTGAATGAAAATCACAAAAATGATGGACAGCTTAATAACATAACTTATACGGACTAGTAGCCGCGAAATATCAGTATAGGTATCCAGGTTCCTGCATCCGTCTGCCTATTTAATTATCACATTCTAATAACTAAATCCGGCCTGTCGTACACTTCAAGCATGTGCGAAATGTCTTGTGACAGCAAGTAACCAACCCTGTTCCATTTTTTCTTACTTCAGTCTGGTTTTGGCAGCAGCAACTTGTTCCTTTGCGTGGTCTGTCATTGTCGTTTGGATTTTTTTCTGTCATTTTTAAGGTTCAGTACTTTTTCTACTGCAAAAGTGTATGTAAGTATCCGGAGTAGGATTCGCCGTGGAGTATAGTGCAAATTTTTGTAAATGAAACGATGATATGCAACTAATGGACCCATTATGGGTTTTCAGACACCTGAACTAAATGATAGCTTAGTTTTTTTTTGTTTTTTGACATTATGGTGTAGTTTAGTTTTGACTCGTTCAGTGGTTCACACACAACATATGACTTCATACTATATTCGGACACCTGACTAAAATTATGGCGTACTTTTGACTAGAGGTTACCAACATGTGTTTGACACAGTTGAATTTGGATTTCTTGCTCTGGAAGGCTTCTGTTTAATAAGTTTGGTTGTGTTGTGATTTGTTTTGTCTTTTTAAACAGGAAGAGTGAGTGGTCCCTGTTGATGCATTGAAAAGAAAAAGAAAAAAGAAATGGCAAAAACACAATTTTTTTTAAACTAAAAAAAAACAAAAAACATATATACCTTAGTCAGATTGCATCCCCACCGCAAAAAATATTTACCAAGGACTGCCCATTCGAACCACCCACTGCAACTGAACTCCTAATCAAGTCCCTAATCCAGCCATGATGAGCAATTTTTAACTCTGTATTTATTTAGACCTTTTGGGGATTATTAATAATCATCTGAATCATGATAACATTTTGCTTTTTCAGAGGATCTACGGAGGATCTGGAGTAATGGGGATGACACCTACGGCAAGCTACAGTAGAACCCCCCCCCCTACTCCCCTAGCCAGCTGAAATACCGGAAGCCCAGCCCCATAAAATATTTTTTTTAATGTAATGTAACTGAACGTTTCGCAGGGCGCTAAATGAGTCCCACGAAATGAAACTGGCAGTGTGAAAACGCAGGAATTTTACCCCAAGGAAAAACGCAGGAATTTTTTATTTTTCACACAAATTTTTTTTTGCAAATTTTGAATTCATATTTGCAATCAGAGATTCCAAATTAGCTAGGAAAGGTCTAGAATATACCTTAGACACAGCTCAATATAGGGGCAAGATTTTACTTTTACCCCCCAAGAACTTGCGTTTTTACCCTGCTGGTCCCACTTCGTGAGACTCATTTAGCGTCTTGCGAACGTTTCACCTGGCTTCAATCAAAAGCTCCCTATCTCCCCTTCTCATTGGCTTACATGGTTCAGCCCCGGTTCTGATTGGTGGAAAGAGGGCTTAATATCCTGCCATTGTCAGTCCTTTTACTGGCTTTTAAGTTTTACCCCCCCTGGTCCCTCGGCCAGTCCATTTCCATTGAGTTTTTTGACTGGGACTAGGACCCCTTGATTGACATCTACCTGAGACCGCAGTAATAACTCATTGACGTGGACCACAAGACTTACCTTAACTTATTACCCATCATGACCTGGCCTGGGCCTTGGCTTGGGGGATCCCAGCTGGGCCCCCTTTGTGAGAAAAGAAAGTAATACACGTAGAAAAATCCAAGGAGTTAAGTTACTGGCAGGGTTTCCATGACCAAGGGGATACATCCAAGCGCCCATTAATTGGGGGGGGGGGACTTGTACTCTGCAGGATTTAATTACTCATAAGGGGGAGTAGATTTTCATTTGGGGGCCCCTGATTTGATGATGATGATGTGGTTCAACAGGGAACACCAGGAAGGTAAGGGGTCCTCAATGGACTGGATACTATCTCGTAGACCCTCCAACGGCTGATTTCCAGAGGGGAGGGGGTCTCCCAGAAAAATCAAAATTATACCCTTGATTGGCTTTTTTGTTTTGAGCAAAAATTTGCTCGATTCGTCAAATTCTGACCTCTTTGTTGCAGTCCTTCCAAAAATTGGCCTATGCGTGCAGTGAAGCTAGCAAGTTGCCACGCGGCCAAAAAAAAATTGTATCCCAAATGTGAATGTGAACACACTCAGCGTCTCTATGGCCATACGACTTTCACAAGAAACTCATATCATGTTCATGGTGTTAATTCCTGGTGAATCTCACATTTCCTTGCGTGTGTAGTTGCGACATGTGTCCAAAATAACTCTAAATAGTAAAGTTTTTACAGGTGTCAAAATTCAAAGTTCAGTGGGAAAGTGAGACTCATTAGGAATTAACACCAGGGATGCGACATGAACTCCCTTCGTTTCCTCCCCATTACATTGATAACCAACGGCTTAACCATTCTTCTTTGGAAGAGTGATAATGCCTCCCTATTTGTTTAGGAATAAATTTAGTTATAATTTGCAGAGAATCATTAGATGGCTGGAAAGTTATTGTGTTGGGGGTTCCCACTTCTTGTGAAAGCAAAAAAGACCCCCCAGCATTGGTTAACAATGTTATGCCTTGGGATGACAAATTGACAATGCTTATAGAGCTTGCAAATACTTGCCTTGGCAAGGATATCCTCCAATTCCTTGCACCATTGCTCCATGAATTACAATGCCATAACACTTACAAAATCCTGCACAATATATATATATAAGTATTTTTAGTTTAGATTGTCAATTAGAGATGATTGGATCAAGACAACTGGCACCATGACTGGGACAAAGGAGGGGTTTCAACTTAGCCCTTTCACTACTAATAGGTTGTGGGTTTGAATGCAACGCCACAATTGAGAACATCCTAAAATAATCATGCCTAAAAGCTTTCAAATAAGCAAAATCATCTAAGCATCGCTCCTATTATTAAATTCATTATTGGTTGAGTTTTGTTGGCAATTGAAAGAAGATTTCCTTTCTAGCACGTATTTTTGGACTTTGTATGAGTATATTGTAAGTTTTTGAAGTACACATAATAGGTGTACCCAAATTTGAATTTAGAACCAACAATATTTGAGCTTCAACTGAAGTGTATAGCTAGACTCAATTTGATGGCACCAATAGTCTAGTTTGAAAGGAGGTCATGGCGCATTACACTACATTGTAAGAGCAAAGTGACCATCAATAGACCCTTTGGAACCATCTTCTTGCACTATAGTTTGGTACCTTAGAACCTCCTTTCTAGGAGAATGCAGTTGCAATTGCGCAATGCAAAAGGTGCTCCTATTTTGGGCAACAAGTATGGTTTGAAATTCTAGGGCCAATTATAACCCTTGTTTGTTTTCTACATGCACCTACTATGTTTGCACCTATTGAAGAAAACCTCTCTTTCCTACTAGTGATATGATCCAATTGCTAATTGCATGGTGTCCAAGTACAAATCATATCAACAAATTCTACCCAACTGAAGTTTCGATGACTCCCAAAGACATCCGTTCCACCCACAAGTAGAAAGCAAATCTAACTCCAGTGCAAGAGCATGGTTCCAAAGACCCATATGACCACCAACTACTGGTTTCGAAATTCCAGAAATTGAAATTATGGTCTTGGACCTATTCATTTGGTGCCAATTTGAAAGCTCTCATTTTCAGAATGAGAAAAGGAAACTACGTCCAAATCACATCTATTTTCTATTGTAGGACAACATCGTGAGTCTTTGTCTGGTCTGAGCACGATTTGTAATGCCAGTAAGCGGCAAGGTTCTCAGAAAATGCAGGAAACTACTAAGGTAGGAGGTCTTATAATGGAGCATTTAAGGGCTGGAACTGAATTTTGAGGAGGTGAAATATCTTGAAATTTTTTCCGGTCAATTTTCCTTGAAAAACAGATTGAACTGACATCTAACCCAAGTTGTCTCATATTTTTTCATGCTTTTTTGAATTAGTCAAAAAAATTTGAAGTTGAAATGGCATAGGGCTCTAAAATGGTGTCCTAGCTAAAATGTACACAGTCTGTACATTGATGGAGGCTATGAAAAAATAACATGTACAAACAGTTTACATTTCAGTTAGGGCTCCATTTTAATGCCCGCTCCATTTCAGGACCTCCTACTGTACCTCCTTTCATCAGTAAGAATGCACCCAACTCCTGAACCAATTCCGCTTCTTCTCAGTCTGGGGTACAGTCCATCAGCAGCATGTTCTTCAGTCTCTGAATGCCCAACTTATAAGTTGGGTTGGCTTTGCCTGTTCCCAGTGCAGAGACTTCTCAGTGAGATTTCAGAAGAGTTGGGGATAATTCTTCAAGTACGAGAGCCAGGCGGAAACAGAATGATCAGGGGAGAGTATGAAATGTATGGAATGTATGGAATGGAGCATACGGAGTTACAAAGACTTCCATCACTACAGGCTGCTGCAAATACCAACTGAAGGCCAAGGGATACGGCTGGATACAATATGTACCAGTTGCGGAAATTGGAAGGACAGGGACGGACGGGGCGCAGGGCTGGGGATGGATCTCTCATCAGGATCCAGACATGAAATCTACACTAAATTGTAGCGAAATTGGGTGGCCTGGATAATTCAGTTGCCTTACCCGACCTAAGAAAGTTACTTTGCAGGTCAATCATCAAAGGGTCAACAGAAACTTCTACACTGAATAGGGGTATTAAGGGGACCAAAAAAAATATAGGGACTTATCTTGGAAAACTGTAGATGTCTGAAACATAATGTACAACCCCCGAACACTTCAATAACTATTGATGTACAGAAAAAGATAGATATTTATATAGTGTGAAATGTCGATTAATTAGTATGGGTCCCCTTAATACCCCTATTCAGTGTACAAAGATTTCCATTCTTTTTTCAAAATAACGATGCAAATTCAAATTCAAAACCAAGGAAGAAAGTGCAACTAATCCAGCTCACTCGGATGGTACAACCTTGGTGGAAGGCTAAGAGATAAGTGCCTATAGAAGCTACTGGAACAAAAAGACTTCAAATATTTTCATTTGTACACATGGAGGTTCATGAGTTGCAATTACAACAATACCTAATTCGAAATTAATAAAGCTACTTTAAATATTTATATTGAATGTCAGAAGTTGAGAAATCAAGGTTGCTTTACACCTAGAGGCCAGACCAATTCCCCTTGAGGCCGATTGCACAAAATTTTAGGCCCTTTTAGGTTTAATGCTGTCTTCAATTACTCATTAGATTAAGAATATAATGGGGGCCCATTTTCCCATATGTAAAGGCCTTGAGGCCAAAAAGCTAGGCAAATTCAACCTAAAAAAATTTAATCCTTTTTTTTCTCTCTCTCTTCAAAGCCGCTTTTTTTACTCTCTCTTCAATGAGGTTGGGCCAATTTTCCTTGAGGATCATTGCACAATCTCAACAAATCTAATTTGTTGAAAAAATAATATTTATAAATAAATAAATAATTTAATTGAAGTCTGACATTGACCCCAGTCCAAGAATTGGCCTTTTATTTCTTGTGCACCCAATTCATCATGCTCAGGCCATATTAGATCATGTCTTTTTTTGAATAAAAAATCATTCCACCTAATTGGCCCAAACTCTAGGTGCAAAGGAGTTTGGACCAATTTCAACCTTTTGTCCAATCACAAGTGAGTATTTTGGGTCTCTTATATAACAAATTGGCCCAGTCTCTAGATGTAAAGCAGCCCTTAGTGTGGGGCAACCTAATTTCTCTATTCAATGTAGAGAATGGAGGCAAAAGGTGAAACTTAAACATAGATTTCCTCAGAAATTCTTTTTTCTTCTGAACCATCATTTTGTAGGGCAACCAAAAGGTATATGGTCATTATTGAAAAAGAAACAAAATCTTCAAATTTCAATGAATAAAAGGACCCAAGTAGAAATGGAAATTATTTCAATTGAAAGATGATGGATTCACTTGTTGCCACCTAGGAAAAAATTTAAAATACTTAACAAAAAAACATCAATACAAAATACCAACAAGAGAGAATAAGAGATATTGAGAGTTGTAATGGACATCAAACTCGTGTATTATCCCCTCCCCCAATCTCCTAGTCTAAAAAAATCACCTAAGAATGTAAATGATTTGGAGTCTCATTTTCACCAAGTATAAAATAAGTATTACTAGTACCATAAGCAATTGTGGAATCTTATGAGTGAATTCAATTTTGTAAATGAGTACTCTAAATATTTAATTGGATGTTCTAATGCAAATATCATCATTTTCTTAATCATTTAACAAGTTCTTTAAACTTTATTTTAGCTCTTTTGCTTCTAAGATGATTTTTCATATTGTAAATTTTTCCTAAAAAACACGGAAAATATAAAATTACTAACAATCAAAATGAATTTTTTATAATCCAAAAAAGTGTTAGAGCTAAGTAGTAAACCTCATACTATCCAACTTCCAATAATGTGATGTATATAGAAATGCATTCAAAATGAGGGAGGCAATACGTCAAGGATACGACACATTGTTGCAAATCATAAGATACAAAATCATAACACACAAAATCATAATTCCTTATATATAACTAGGGCTCTGTTCCTATCGAGAATTTGGTTTGTGAAGAATAGTGTTGTCTTCAAGTGCTAGAAAATTAGCACCACTTAGAGCTGCATGTTCGCTTGACAAGACATAATCACAGCAAACATGGCTCAGAGGAGCCACACTGTCACTTACTTCAATCAATGTAATGAGGACCATTAACCCCTGAGCGCCCAGTACAAGTTCACTCAAATCCAGACCCTTTGGAATTCATTCTAGTCAAACTATCACCTAAAAAGCAAATTACATAAATTGATTTTACCAATGGGTAGTGGACATAGGCCCGGAGCTCCAAGGAAAAGGACACGTTCTTTGACCATACCGTTGAAATGATTATAATGGTCAAACAAGGAAATCTTTCAAAACCGAGAGGCCATATTTTGGCCTCTAGGACTCATTTGCCAAAAAATCTTAGATACTTGGTGTAAAAATGACATTTTCTACTCTGGTAGCTTTCACCTCCATGAGTGGTACATGACGCTAAAACCCCCTCCTAGGTTCTAGACCATCTGCTTGAGCCGGATTGATTGTTTTTTTTCTTGTGTTTTTTAATGCAATGCAATGGTCATTGTTTTTTGGAAAAAACAAACAAACTAGGGCTCCGTTGCTTGCCGTGCTACCATGAACACCTGATTGAAAGGTTTTTGGGCCCTGTTTTTAAATAAACAAACTTTGGTGATGAGAATTTTTGCATAGATATTGGATCCTAGAAAGCAATAGATTTCCATTGCACCACCCTCTCGATGTAAAGCGGTCCTTAGAAAATTGGTGGTTGATTGTGCATACCACTATGAACATTCATTATGTATGGAGTTTGTAACTAGTGTTAGTGACAGTAAACATCATTATGAGTGCAAAATGGACTAGGTAATTGGCATGCAGCCCCTGGTTATGGAAAATAACCTTAGGTTGGTACCTCCATTGTTGCCCCCGCGACTCGGCAGGTACCAGCCCAAGGTTATTTCCCATAACCAGGGGCTACATGCCAATTACCAGACATAATGATGATGCAAATTATGATTTTAAAATGAAAAAATAAATTTTTGCCGAATAATTAATTAAAATTCAAAATGAATTTAGGCATTATAATCCAGAATATTGATATATTTGGCAATCATTTCACATAGATTTGATGATGACTTATGTTGTGAGTCTAAGATGATGTATGGACATTCTCTTTATAGAAGTGGGGTGGTAGGAGGTAAAGCAGCCCATATGGGATATGTAAATTAGGATTAGTAGAAGCTCATTCACTTAAACCTAGTTGAGTCAAAAGTAAGAATTGTGTTAAATGTAGAATTTTCAGACCTCATTTTGGTATAGTAGAATAACTTTTTTTTTAAATTTTGAACTAAGAAAATTTGGGAAATCAATCTAAATTTCATTTCCAAAATCCATTTGAGATTTCAAGCCTCTAATCAAAAGTTATGGACAAAATTAAGAGAAGGTACGAAATTCTACATTTAACACAATTCTTGCATTTTGACTATGAGCGGTCAAATTTTTATATTCAAAGTGTCCCATATTCCTTGAGGATTCATAATGGACATGGATTTCATTATAAAAAGACCGCTCCACCCCTTATTAAGTGGATTTGTGATGGCATTAAAATGTATTCGTTTCTTTTCCAACATTTTGACTTGCATTACAAATAATTTTTCTTGAATTTGGCAAGGTGATTTGATAATTTTCAAAATCATTTGGCTTTGAAGTTTTTTATTATTTTTTGCCGTAGGTAACCTCTGGCTATGGTCTAAGTGTAAATGTTTTGATCTAAGTCTAGCTCAAGATTATAAATTATTTAATAATCACTTCAGAGTAAAATCCATTGGCCAACACAAATTCCCAGGTTTGTATCTATAATGCTAAAGCAGCCCCTGGTTATGGCTCATAACCTGCCCCTCCGTTTCCAATGACTGGCTGCCATGTGTACAGGAATAAGGTGCATCATGATTACGGATTCTTAATAAACCTGAACACATTTCTTCCCCGCCAGCCCGGGCATCAGGCAATTCAGGAGTACATTTGTAGCTTAAAACAAAGTGCACTCAATGCTTATTACTAACCAGCAATCCAACGATAATTATTCAAGCCTGACAATAGTAGAAGATAGAATGAAATTCTGAATTGCTTATGACTAGAATGACGGTCCAATTCAAAGGAGGCTACGACAACATGATAATGTGTGTGTGGAGACTCGACAGCCGCATTGTATTCTCAAGTCCGAGTCCAGCTCGCTACAGCCCTGTCCAGTGGTCATGATCAACTGTGCAAGTTGATCTTACAATGCCTATTCAATGCTCAATTCCTGGATCGAGCAGGACTCGAAAAGGTGATGAATTTGACTTTGTTATTGCCATGAAGAACAGTGGAGTGTGTCTGTGAAGTCCAGCACTTGAGAATTCATTCAACAATCGTGAATAGTTCACCACTGATGCGTTGTTTCTCACTGCAGTGGATTTATTCTTTCCTTGGAAGCCGGAGATGCTCAATTACTGATCATACCTGCACAGTTGAAGGCAACAGTGTTTTGATTTGGTCAATGTTTATATATGTATTATTTTTTTAGAAATCATGAGATCAGATTCCCAATTTGCAATGGCGGTCATGATGCATTTTGGGTCGGAATGTTATTCTACAGTTGTTTCTACATTCCCTTTCTGCTGTAGTTTTTAAGTGAGGAATTTTTCTGGTGGCCTTCAATTGATGCATTTGCATTAACATGAATGGCACTCATGATCTGGGTTTTAGGGTGCAGTGATAGTTGTCTTCGGCTATTGAATGCAAGTCGAGCGAGGGAGTAGTGGATGGCTTTGACCATGATTTCATTTCAACTCTTTTCTGTCTGCAGAAGCTTTGCTGATCTCTGTCAATGTCCTCATGATCGTCCATACCAGGAAGGAATTGATGGATTCAGGTTTAGGAATTGGGATGTTGTTATTAATATGGTGCATTGTCGGAGTTTTTTAGGAACTATTTGGTATCATTCTTTGCAGCAGAAATGTATGACTTTGATTCAATGAGTGCATATGCTTCCATGCTCACTCATCTTAAGTACTGGAGAGTATCTCTTACTCCTGGCCTTCTTGTGGTGTCCTTCCAACCAAGGTCAATTTTGTTACATTGGCACATATGAGAACACAAAAATTGCGACATTTAACTGCACACAAGTCCTAAAAAGCAGGATTAGTATTGAACATAGGACTGGTTTAGATTTGTGTTTCATGGCAGCTGCCTTGAAAAGTGCTGCTTTGTGACTGATTTCTGCCAATTCCAGGTTAAATCTGGAAACACAAAAATACATTGAAATAAAATCCATCTCATCAGCATGTTATTTCTCATTGTGAGGCTCTACTTTCACATCCCCAAGTCAGAAGAAATCGCAAGCGCTTTTGATGCATTGAGTAGTGATTTGGTCAACATACTCTGAAATGCTCGGGGACAATTTGAAGACCTTGTTTGGTCATTTCATTTGAGCAAAGAGCCGCAAGCATGAGTAGACTTGAGGGTGATCAAATGCCACCCAGTTCTAAGCTCAATTGTTTTGATGTCGTTTTCTTGCTATTACACCAATAATGTCATAATTATGCAAATAAGTCAACGTTACAACTGATGGTGCTGCAATTTCCATCAAATTTCACCCTTCACCAGGCAGCATACCTGTGCAAGAGGCACTAACCATGTGGAAGTACCACAATTATGCTGCTGAAACCAGCCAAAGTCCTTGAAGCTTGGAAAAAATTGGCAGATTCGTCCAGTCCAAAACCCTATTTGCAGCTTCATGCCCTGCCCATATAAAATTTTCTCTGTCAATGTCAAGAGGAGAAGCAAGCATGTGAGAAGCAGCCTCATCAAATTCCTACAACAAGAATCTTCCACTGAATTGTCCTGAATTCATGATTTCTGGAGTTTGACAAGGATGGATTGAACTGCATTCCTGACCTGACCAAATTATTCAAGAATTCCATGGGTCCTTTTTTCTCTGGTGAAAGATCCAGTCCCGATCATACCTGAATTTGTCACTGCATTGCTCTGATTCCAGAAGACAAGACACCAAGAGGATACATATGACAACTGAAGCTCCAGCAGGACGACTTGACCTCGACAAGCTTCACTCACTCTCTTGGGGTTCATGTATTGAGGTTGACAAGGAAGCTGATTTCTGCAGCAATCCTGACCCAACCCAGTTTGTTTTTTTCCGGGAATTCAATAGGTCTGTATCCTGGTGAAAGATACAGTCCATCATCCCCGGATTTGTCACCGTAATACAGACGATCGACAAGACGTGGAGAAGATACGTATCACTGATTACAGACAATCGACAAGACATGGAGCTAGAAGATACAGAACATACAGTATCACTGATAACAGACGATCGACATGGAGAAGATACATGACAGCAGCTGATCGAAGCTTGATTATACGTACAGTATTGACTAGCTTCACTCTCTCTGCATGTCCCTAAACCTGGACTGAAGCTCAATCCAAAGTCTGTGAGGAACTGTCTGTCTGTCTCAGCTGCAACAACACGGATTTTTGCGACATAATTTTACCTGGCTGCGTAGGCAGATAGACAGACTTATTACGCAAGCAAGCCCTCAGGATAAGGTCTTCTCTAGGCACACTTGCAAGGAAGGACTGGGCACATGTAATTTGCTTCTTTTCATGTGCCTGGCTGGTATTCCACAGACAGATGTGACCTCACCTGAGCATTCCTCCATCAAGAAGGATGGGTTCCAAGGACACAGCCTCCCAAGCTTCTGTAAGCTTAATTGCACTACCTGAGGTACGCTGTCCAATTTGCCTCCTAGGAAGTTTGGAGGGGTACCAACTGCGGTTGGGGGGGCAGGCAAGTTCTCCACCAGAGTTGGGAGGGTATCAGCGAAGACACCGCTGGCAGGACTTGGAGGCTGGAGTGGAAGGTGGGTACCTGCCAAACGGCCACTTTGGGCTACTGTGCCTAGTTACTATTATTAGACTGACTGGTCAAATTTTTGTTGATTTTCTTGTTGGGAAGTGGAAAGGAGGTTCCAACGCACCAAAGAACGCAGCATTTGGATACCGTATGCAAAAGTTAGGAAGGGTCAAAGTTTGTTTTGGTAGATGTTCTAAAATCGTTTCTTCAACATTCATACATATTAAAGTTAATCGTAAAGTGAGCAAATGCGGAACCAGGAGCCAGAGTTCTGGAGAAACATAGGATCAAACTCCCTGGAGCACCCAAATTCAGGTCTAATTGAGTTTGGTGCCGTGTTTGTTTTGTTCTATTCTTAGTTAAACCTTCCTCTAACACTAGTTCACAAACACATGACAACTTTGCAATTAACTCTATTGATTTTGGAGATTTTCACAAAGTGATGATGGTGGGTTTAAGGAAGGCGAAATTTTGGATGTATCCACCTCATATGTAACGGTACCAGTTGTCCTAATCAACCGGTCTAACTCCTAAATGCCTAATGAATTATTTTTTTGGCCACTATCCAACTTTAGGGGACGTTTGGACCTTAAAAAATACTTTTTTTGAAATTTCATAGTTTTTTCATGTAGTTCGTCAAAGGTTATCTTTCTATAGGTAGTGCTTAGATAGTTGAGCCATTCCCAAGAGGTGCTTCATTTACATTGGTTTTTCAAACTAGAGTTAACCTTCTTCACTTTACATCATTGGAAAAACTCTACTTGGCATGATTTTTCAAAGTCAAACACTCCAAGAAATGCTCACTCTAGATTGTCTTAGGAGAAAAACATAGCCAATCAAAAGGCATCTCAAGCAAAAAAATTCCATAGGTGTACAAGTGGACAAAGGATTGATTGGTTGGAGGATATAATAGTGAATGGGCTCAATTAAGTTAAATTTTGTTTTCCCAATGTCCCTCACTTGATTGCAAGGCTCTAAAAACAATCTTCCATTTCTCTAATCCTTATAAAAATTGGTATATACATATAAGAAAATATTTATAATTGCATTTGGTCAAAAATGAAAAATTCTTCATTTTTGAAAATTTGAAATATTGGCCCCCAAAGTTTGAAAAAAAACTATTGTTTTTTCAAAAAAATGAACTTTGATTGATGAAATCTCAAAATACATATGGTCAAAGTCTTTCAAATTAGAAGGTAGACTAATTTGATGGTGTTGAACAAATTCCTAATATAAGATTTTCAAAAAATGACTAAAAAAATCATATTTGCATTTTCAAAACAACTATTTAGAGGGAGGATCCCATTCTTCCAACGCCACACATGACAAAAAGTTCCTATGAATGACTTTCAAAGAGTTTGTAGACATAAAGAATGCACATAATCATCTAATAATAAATTCAATTTTTGGTTGGCTACCTCAGTACTAGGCCTTTGTTTTAGGATTGATATTACTCTCATTTATCCTATTATTAAGGGATTTAATTAGTGCCACTTGCAAAATTGGAGTCACTATCCAAAAAATTGGTACAATATATTAAAATGTTATGCAAACGCTATTTTATAATTGTGTGGCTTTAGCAAATTAGTATCACACCATGGTTTTCAATTTGAGCAAAACAACCTAAAAGGAAATTATTATGTGGCTAAGCATGAGATTCATGTGAGGATTTTTTTTAGTCTTTTTTTTATTGATTTAGGATGCTATGCCATTACTTATGTATGTTTTCAATTTTTTCTGGTTCTTATAGCATTTGTTTGAAATTTTCTTAAACCTAAAATTTGTAAATATTAATAGGAACCTCAATAGTACAACTTACTAGAAATTCACATAGTTGAAGGGTGCCTAATATTTGTTCAACCAAAATAATAGCCCCCACTAAGTACTTTAGTCAAGCATATAATTCCTATAATAATACAAGGAATGAACTCTCTACGTGTAATACAACTTAGTTCCATGATACACACCTTGATGTTACTACATGTATCACTGTAAGTACTGTGGTTGCAATTGCATAATTGCAAATTCTAAATGAATCTTTTGAATACCATAATCTAACTTGTAGCATTTTAAATTTGTATTCTTACAATAAGATATGGTGTCCATAAAGTGTCTTTCTAAACATTGATCCGGATTTTAAAAAAAGTTGCGCACTCCAAACTGATTTTCAGTAATTTTCCTTGAAAGATATTGTGTAGAAGATAGCCAATGGAGTTCATCAACACTAGGTGGAGTTAGGCACATTGGTGAACAAAGTCTTTTTCTCAATGGTTATCTCAAACTTGTTTTCTACTAGGGCATTTATTTAGAGGATGATGAATGTTTTGAAAAGTAGACTTCATCTAATTAATACTCATTGAGTTTGTTTCAAGATTACTTTAATTATATATCAAGCGGGAAGTATGTTGAATATAAATAAATGGTGTGTACATTTTTTAGTTTCACTGATTATTTATTTTGATAATAACAATACTATATTTACACTAGAAAAAAACGTGTCCACCACAACCGATTAAAGAACAACTAAGTGTCCTATACAATTGCCTTACGACTGTAGCTCTTATTATTAGCACCAAATCTTATATATACATTGTCGTAGTCACAAAGTAGCCGTAAAATGAAAAGTAGAGTTACGAGAGTATAACAAAGTTCAAATTCAAAATGAATGTGAGCTATTCACCATCCAATATTCATCACAATTGTTGATGTGGACAAGTCTACACTCTATAGAATCCTCCATGTCAATCTACAATCACAAAAAAACAAAATTCCACTAGAAAGTGATTGCAATTGCAGTTCAAGAAAAACTAAATACCACTAGAAAATTAATGACTACAATTGTACAATGATTGTAGTTTTCCCAATTATCTTATATCAATTGTCAAAGGATACCATTAGGATTTGTAAGTTATTGTACTCTTATGTAATGGATTCTATTAATAAAATTCTAAGACTTCTATAGTCTATAGAAATTTAAAAATATTTAAAATCTAAATGTTTTTAAGACCTATGAAATTATAATGTTTTCCAAACAAGTGAAATCTATTAAAAACCAATATTTTAATAGCTACATATGTATAAAATCTATACGGCAATAAATGCCATGTGGACAACTACATTAGAAAAAGACGGCGATAAAGTTTCATATAGGCTATCAGATGAGAAACAATCCCATTGTCCTTTTCACATTAGATGTTTTTTGGGGTCTCCGGAGGGCCGTTTCAGGGCCGTTCCCCGATCTGGCCCGATTTTGTGAACAACAGTACGGCTGTCAGAATTTATTTATTTATTTTTCAAAAATGATGTGGCGATCGTTCTGCCACATCAGCGAGCTGCTGCAGCGCGTTCCCGACGCAGGGGAACTCGCAGTCCTCTAAGACCCCTGAATCCTTCTAATGACTACAATCCAAAAACGGCTTCGTCCACAACAACTGCAAGTCCCCAATTAGCACCAATCACAAATATCCTATGTAACTAAAAAGTACACTAAATAGTAAAATAAGGTTGCCTTAACAATTAGGTTGCCTTATTTTAAGAAAACTACTTTACAAGCCATTAAAATCAACAAATATCTCTAGAGATATTTCCGCTTGTACACATAGAGGTTCATGAGTTCTAATTATATCAATACTTAATTCAAAAGCAGTAAATTCTTGTAAAGAAATAATAAATATTTATATAGTGTAGAATGTTGAGAAATTAGTGTAGGGCAACCTAATTTCACTATTTAGTGTAGTTGTTCTTTGTAGTCGGAAAACCTTCATTTTCTTCTAGTGTTAGTTTGTGCAATTAGAAATTAAATGAGTTGTAGGTCTTATGGTCATTTTCCTCTTCTAAAGGTCGATTTTCAAATAAGAAAATTAGTCAAACTTTATAGAAAAGACAAAAGTTTTTTTTTGAATTCTATATAGAAGTGTGCAATATTTGCAAGAGGAAAATTGGTATTGTTCATTGATAAAATTTTAGGAAGAGGCCTATGAAAAGTGGAGGAAGCAAATTTCCTACTTCCAAAAAATTAATTTTAACATTGGACTTGAACTTTTAATTTATGAACAAGAAGAAGCTACTCCTAAAACATGGTTTCTTTCTACTCATATGGAAGTGTAAACATCATGAAACTCGGAGAAAAACAATTCCTAATTGCAGAAAAATTAAAAATTATTTTTTAATTCAATTACAACATCAAAGTCTACCATACATTTCGATAAGGTAGAAATACATGAGACCGTTTGCTTAAGTCAATGTGCATAGATAGAATCAAAATTACTAGTTGGTATTATTTTTTATTTGTAAACAAATGAAAATCTTTAACCTTTAATATTATATTTTTGGAATTTTTTTGTGTTTTCTATGCATTTTCAAAGTGAAATTTGAAAGTGATCTATAGTTGCATGTTTAAAGTGGCCTCTTGGAAAGACCTAGAATCATTCACCAAAGACCTACAACCATTTATTAAAGCCTCCACTACTTTGCAGCCATATGCATCATGTATAAAGTTGGAAACATCTCACATGGATGGTTTAAAGTAGTTTGCTAGGCAAAAAAAGTTTAAATTTTTTATAAAATTGTTTTTCATAGAAAAATGTTTCTTACCTACATAAAAAGCTTTGATTCATTCCATTTTGATAGTTATTAAAAAGTTACAGAGAGTCTTGTTTTTTAGACACTCATAGCATCTTCAAAAAAACAACTTGATAGGACTCATTTATGACTTCAATTTTCACAATTTTAAAAAAGTTCTAAATAGTTTAGTTTCTTTACTAAAACAATCTCATTGTTGGAATTAGTGTATTTCAATTCCGTCTTAGAACTATTAATGATTTAGTTTTCCTTCTATCTCATATCTACTTCTAGCTACTTAACCCCTAAAAGCCCGTTGTCCCTTCGGGGGACAAATGCGTTTTCGGGCAGGTACCTACGGGCTGAAATTGTGTTCTGATTTTTTGAATTTTTTTTTGGAGATAGAAAAACTGATAAGCTTTGTGGGAATATAATTTTTTTCTCAATCGGTGCCCGGGAAAAAAAGTTATGACCAAATAAGCTCAAAACAGGGGGCGGGGGGCAGCCCGGGCAGCAAAAAAAAAGGGACAAAAATCTGAATTTTTTTTTAAATATTTTTTTCCTCATAGATTATATTTTTGTTTATCTAGAAAGCTTTTATTCATTTCATTTGGATATGTTATGAGAAAGTTATGGACATTCTTGTTTTTCGGGCAGTTCAAGCATCTTCTTGAAAAAAATAACTTGTAGGACTCATTTCTGAATGCAATTTTTCAAATTTTTCAAATTTTTTTTTTTGGCATGGTTTAGTTTACTTGCTAGAACAATCTCACCATTGGAATTAGTGCATTTTAATTCCATCTAAGAGATATTAATATTTTAGATTTTCCTTCTATCTCATACCTATTTCTACTTAACAATTTTTTTAAGGATGAAAATTAAGTTTTTTTGAGTTTCTTTTTTTTTCCTAGACTCTCAACTCAATTCTCCACTATAAAGATTTAAAGCTCAAAACTTTGTAGTGCAAAAATTTTAAGTTAAAAATGTTTAAAGACAAAAAATCTGGTCCCGCAATGTGCTGAAAAACTTGTTTTTTCCACTTTAAACGCAGATATCTTGCAATCTGTGCGGTCAAAAATTCTGAAATTTTTTCCACACATTCTCATACCAATTAGGTGTAAGATCCTATGGTTAGATGTGAAAAAAAAACAATTTAAATTTTTTTTAACTTTTTGCTATAGAAATGGCAGTTTTCAGTGTTTTTTGGCAGAAAAATGACCTTGGGCCTTTAGGGATTAATAATTTTGCAAGAATAAAAATCAAGTGTGTCTTTTTTGAAAAATTTTAATCCCCAACTCTCAACCCAATTCTTCAATATGAAGAATTAGAAATTCAAAATTAGTAGTGTAAAATTTTTAAGTTAAAAAAGATTCAAAATCAAAAAAATCTAGTCTAGCAAAGGGCAAAAAAACTTATTTTCTTCACATAAGGAGCAAATATCTTGCAATCCATGCAGTGAAAGTTTCTGAAATTTTCTTCCGCACATTCTTATACTAGTCTAATGAAAGATTCAATAGTTTGATATAGAAAAAAAAACAATTTTTGTACTTTTATGCTCTTTGCAATAGAAATGGCAGTTTTTGAGTGTTTTTTGAAGGAAGAAAGATATAACCAAGGTACTTTGTCAAAATTGATATGATTTTTGAACCAATGGGTGCATTCTTTGGCCACCTTTTGCCCTCAGCGTTACAAGGTTAACCCTTGAATGACATTGAGGATGTTTATTGTCCGATGGATGACAAAGAATCCTTCTATATAGGACGAAAGTACAAATGTTCATCTATAGAATTTTATGTGGAAAGCCAATGAGGTCTCTTGATTTCTTTTTTAAGCCATTGATTTTTACAATACCAAGAAAGATGATTTCCACGGTAACCATACCCTCTTTCTAGGATCCTATTTGGATCACTTCAAAGAGATCTCCACATTCCAAAAACTGAGGTCCTCTTCACAATAGTGGAAGTGGCAGCAGGTGATGCTTGAAGTGAGCTCCCTCATAGGCTAGTGGTTTCTTGTTCCTGCCAGTGATCCCTTCATACTATATAGCAATTGCCTCTCTCCACGTCACGCATTGGATGAAAAGTTTGCAGAGTTGGCATGCCGCTAGTTGTGTTTCTCTACTGGGGGAGCTTCTCTGGAAGAGAGGAAGAGAAGGAGTTGCGTGACCAGTGTTTGTCGTTTCTAGCTCACTTGCCTCTCCAGCATGGAGGACACTAAATCCTCCATTCGAAGTGGGCCTTGTGGGCCTTGTGGGCCTAATTAACATCCAAGAAAAACACAAACATACAAAAAAAATTATTTGCACATACAAAAAAAATTGCAAATTCTGAATTCATATTTGCAATCTACCAATGAATGGAAGATTTAGTGTGGCCAGCCTTCGGCATTCATCTGCCTCTCACTGGTGTGAGGCCACTGCCACCAATGTGAAGCGGGCTTGAATGGGGTGGACCAAGAATGGGTCGAAGTACTTAGGGCCTCCTTACATGCTCCCTCGGTGGGCAAAGCGCTACAAGGGGAGCTACAGGGAAAAAAACAAATTCCACTTTTATGTGGACCCGGTGGGTGGAGGAGGGTTCCAATGGAGGAGTGGACACGTATTAGATTCTCTCATGATCCACTAGTCACCACTAGTCTCCACCAATGGAGTTGTCCATTGATTGTCCACCGATATCGGTTGAAATTGGGCTCCTCCTTTTCCGTTTGCCCACCCCGGCAAGACAATCGGTGAAGGCAATTTTGTCTTCTTGTCTGTTTTAGTTCCAAGTTTGCCCACCGGGCTCACATGTAAGCTGGCCCTTATACTCCCGTAGTGCCACCTGGCTGTTGAATGAACTGGAGGACGGTGGGAAAGGGGCCGACCTCATCACCTCACCAGGTGGGCACCCAGAAGTTCCCAGAGCTGGACCAGAGCTGGACCAGAGCAGCACCAGAGCTCTACCAGAACTGTATCAGAGCTTTACCAGAAGTTCCGGACCAACCCAAGAATTTCTGCAGACGTGGTCGTTGATGCAATTTCTCCTGAGTCCTGACGGGGTGGGCCCTTGGCAGGTCCCTCACTCAGATTCTTCACGAATTCAGCCCCAGGCAGGTGATGAGTTGGACCCGTGCCGGCCTCAGCTTACTAGTAAGTTAAGTAGCCTTCCAGTTCAGAATTTCAGATATACACACATGTAACTTATTATTCAAAGCCAGGCAAGGCGGGGCTGATGATGGGTCCCCCAGTATGACACGTCAGTCAGGCAAGTTGGTGTCTCTGCCCAACCGCAGGCCTTGGCGCCCTTTTAATGGCAGCTGACATGGAGCCCAGAGGGAGAGATATTATTATAATGGCTGTCTGGGCAGTTCTGTTCTGCCTGGGGCAGTTCTGGACCAGTGTTGTACCATACCCCCACTACCAGTCCAACATGTGATGATGATGATGATGAGTTCCAGTGATGGGAACTGGCTTGCTCTTTTGACCCATTATGTGGGACGGGATGTTCCCTTCAGTTCCCCTGCGGTTCAGTTGGTTTCATGTTTGACTCCATTGGGACGTCCATCTGGATGTCCTCTCTCGCAGTCCAGGTTGCGGGTGGATTGTCCGCAGTCAATGGCACGCGAGGCACTTGTGTGCTGGGGAGTCAGCCAGCCGAGAATTTTTATGGTTTTTTTTATGGTTCCCATGCATTGTTCCCATGCAATCCACAGATGCTCGCAGCATTCCATCAATGGTCTTGGGTGTCCGGACGTTACAGGAACCATGTGATCACCCTTAACCCCTAAATGGAATGGAATGGAACGGACATTTCATGCCTATGGGCGTGGTCAAATTTCAATTGTTTTCTATTTGAAAACACACATACCAAAAATCGGATTATTTTTTTCATGTACTACTGTATATCTGAAATGTATCATTATTTTTTCATAATTAAAAAACATGAAAATGAATTAAACATTGTTTTGTTAAAGTAATTTCTTTGTACAAAAATAGCAATTACAAAAATGCTTTACAGAGTATGAAAATTTGAGCAGAAATGGAGATCGAAGTGGCAAAAACATCTTGGTGCAATTGGTATACTCCTTGAACTCACATCAAGGAGAAATTCATTAGCAAAGGTTTAAGAATGGTGTGTTTTATTTAGGCTTTTAAGATGATACCTTTAAAGTGTTCCAAAAACTACAGCTTTAATAATTTTCAAAAAAAAAAAAATGTGGTTAAAAAAAGTAGATTATTGCAGGGGGAGGGGGGGCTTATTAAAGCTTAAAAACATATATAAATTAGAAAACTATTGAGGTTTGACTTTCAAAATGCCCTTTGGACTTGCAAGGTTTTTTAATCCCTAAAGTCCCATTGTCTCCTCGAGGGACAAAATGGATTTTGGGTAGGCTCTTATGGTCTTGATATTTGTTATAAATTTTTGAAACTTTTTTGTGAAGATAGAAAAATACACGAGCTTTTTGGAAATATATTTTTTATTTCAATTTGTGACCAGGATCAAAAGTTATGGCACAAATTTTAGTTCGGTGGCTGAAAAAAAGACCCACAAAAACTTGAAATTAAAAATTTTAAAAATGTGTTTTTCACAAACTATATTTTTATCTCTATAAAAAGCTTTGATTCATTCCATTTGGATTTGTTATGAAAAAGTTATAGACAATCTTGTTTTTTAGGCAATCAAAGCATCATCTTGGAAAAATAACATGTAGGATTTGTTTATAGACTCAATTTTGACAATTAAAAAAAAGAAGTTGTTTCACAAAGTTCAAATTCCTCACTAGAACAATCTCACCGTTGAGATTAGTGTACTTCAATTCCGTCTCAAAGCTATTAACGGTTTAGTTTTCCCTTCAATCTTAAACCTACTTCTACTCAACAATTTTTAAAAGAGTGAATTTTTTTATTAATTTTTAATTTTTAGATTCTCAACTCACTTCTTCAATATAAAAAACTAGAAATTCAAAAAATTTAAGTTTAGAAGATTCAAAGCCAAAAATCTAGTCGACCAAGGTGCATAAATTTGTTTTTATTTTTTTTAAATGCAAATATCTTGCAAATTACATGGTCAAAGTTTCTAAAATTTCTTCCACATATTTTTACAATAGTCTAGTAAAAGATCCCATGGTTAGATATGCAAATGGTGAGTAAGAATCACTTTGTATACATCTCCAAAATCAATATGTACATATGTTGAAGAAACAATTTCAGAACCTCTTACCAAAAACAGACTTTTTTTTTTCTCTTGAAACACATGGACCGATTCCATTGATAAAAGGAACAAGTACAATGATCCGAGGGAGCAAGTCCCTGACGGCAAATTTTTTCATTTTCAGAAGGCAAACTAAAAGCAGCAAGCAACAAGGCCGGCAGGCAAAGCTTGCGGGCCTGGCCGAAGGCCGCGTCAATACCAAAAACAGACTTTGATCCTTCATAACTTTGGCATATTGTACCCAATTATCACATTCTTTGGTGAGTAAGAATCTCCTTCCACTTACCAACAAGAAAATATGAAAATTTGACAAGTCTAACAATAATAACTACTGTAGGCACAGTAGCAAAAACTGGGGGGTACACACCTTATCTAGCCAATTGAATTCTGAGAAAGATTTCACTTGCTTTGTAAGTTCAGGTTTTCTCACATGACAAACTACACGCACTTGGAAAGTGACCCCTGAGCGTGTTTTTAAACTGTCTCCATTTAAAATTTAAAATGAAATAAATAATAGGTTTCCTTTTCCAACAAGCCAAAGGCAGGATCAAGCCTCAATCATCCACATTAGATAATATTAAGCTTAAGTTCGTAGTGGACCACGTCTGATGTTAACCTTGTTAGGACATGACAAGGATTGGTCTCATTGCCCAGCCAGTTTGTTTTGACATTTATTTAACCCCCAGATGTTTTTGACTATGTTATTACCAGAACTGCTCCAAAACTGCCATTTCTAGTGCAAGTATCAAATTTTAGGAAAAAAACAATTTTGGACACATGTATCTGCAGGATCTTGTAGCGCGCTCGTTTTAGATGTGGAACAAATTCAAAAAAATTCCATTGTGTAGATTGCAAGATATTAATGTTTGAATTGACAAAAATCCTTTTGGGGGCCCAGCAAAAAATCAAGTAGTTGCACTTCACAAGGTCACATTTGTATGAAAAAATGTCCAAAATGGTGGTGCTTCTTTGGATTCTTTCTTCAAAGCAAGTTGGCTACGTGCCTCGCTACATGCTTGGGAAATTTTCGATCATTTGGAATTGTACAACATATAGGAAAAAATAGTAAGTAGAAAGATGTAGAGAATGATTCAAAATATTAAATTGTAAAGAATTTAGTTATGGAACTCAAAAATGCCAATCCCAATGGTTGTAATGTTGTAATAAACAATCTACATCCTATGATTTTATTTATTTTTTAAATACTAAAAATTGAGTGAAATAAAATGATTTCAAAGTCTATTTTAGAATAGAGAATCTATAACTACCCGCAAACTGAAACTCCTCATAACTTTCATCTCATTAATTAAAATGGAATGATTCAAAGCTTTCCACAAATGATTCAAAGCTTTCCACATATATATAAATCTAGAAATCCAATTTGAATTTATTTTTTGAAAAAAGCAATTTTTAAAGAATTTTTTGAACTGCCAGCCAAGCAATGAAAACTACATATCATACAATAACTTTTGAACCATGTATCCAAAAGTTATGAAAATTGTTGGGCCTTAAAGCTACTCTTTGGGTACATGTTGTGTGAAAATTTTAAAGAAGAAAAATAAAAATTCCGTTCATAGTGAATTGCCAAAAATCGCTATGTTGCCAAAAATGGTGTTTGGGCATTTAGGGGTTAACTTAGAGAATAGCCACCGTTGCATGCTAGGTACATCATACGTGAAGGTCTGATTTGGCACTCAGGTGTTGAAATTGAATTTCACGTTAGATTTTAGGGATTCATGTCACTTCACACAAATCACAAGATGACGTGTAGCACTTTTTCCTTTTTTTTAACCTAAAATGACTTAATTTGTGCCAAATTTGACCTTCACGTAGGGTATGGCACATGGCCAAGGGTTGCTATTATGTGACCATAGGAATGTGAGCCTATGAGCTTAGAATACTACACACCTATGTTATAGGTGTATATACTATAGAAACCGTCTATGATTATAGGGTATATATATTACAAATACCCATATTATAGGTGTTCATGATACATACACCTTCTATAGTATGTGGTATCTATATTATAGGTACCTATATTGTAGGCTCAATGCTCACAAGTTCGCATTCTTGAGCTTACATACTAGCACCGTTGGCACATCGCCAAAGTAGATGAATAGTAACTCATCTCCTTCCAAATCTCCCGCAATCTCTCCATCATATTGTGTGTGTCAAAGATAAATTCACCAATCCAAGTTTAATTAGATTATCTCTACATTTTACTTGCAATTGATCAACTCATTATATATGGGCTAGATTGATTTGATGTGCAAGTGTGAAATATAAGAAGTTTGAGGGCTTGCCAAATATAGACATAAAACCGTGGCACATTAGAGTTATTCTTAAAGTCCCCCCCAGTTTGGAGGGGACTTTTTCCGACAAATTTCTCCGACGGACGATCCCGCAGGCGACCACTAAACCGTAGGCAAAGTCGGACCAAACTTATTTTTGGTCGATTTGGGTGCTTAAGAAAGTTTGATACCAACTTTTGTATTGACTTTTTGCCCAAAACTTGCTTTTTCTCAAAATTGCGGGGTTTAAACTCCGATTTTGGGTACTTTACGAATAACTCTATTATATTTGGAAAGTAAGGATATGAACGTTTTTAGTTGATAAGTTGCATCCTCTATCAATGGTGGCTTATCTACTTGTTTTTTATACTCACTTTGAATCTCCATCAAGATTTGAATCTTGAATTTGTCTCTTTTGTGATTATGAAATTGAGTTTGTACATTTGTTCAATCCCTTCAAATCTTTCAATACCATATTATCGTTGATCTTGTTTTGGAGTAGATTCTAATGACCACTACCAAAAATTTGTTGTTCAATCGGCATGCAATTTATATTACGTAATTTAGCATTATGTGGGTACAACAATATAATTGGGCATAACAAATTTCTTATCCAATTTTATTTTGTTTGCTCTAGATTAATCAAATTTATTGACTAATATTTAAACCACCCAATGCCACTTTTTGTTAGGTATTATAGAAATAAAAGGCTTGACGGAGGAAGGCTAGCCCAATAAGAAGGCCTTCTATTTCTTGCAATGCATTCATTATCAAGCATTGACCTATAGTTCACAACTTCAATTTTTTATAATTTTATTGAAGACATCTACAAAATCTATATCTAAAAGGTGGTCAAAGTTACAGAGCAATTTTATTTTAAGTCTATAAAGATGTGTGGATGATTTGGATCCTTTACTTGATTTTAAGAGATTTTGTAGGATGGAAAAGATAGTTTTTCATCCATTTTGGAAGGAGTTGCTTGAATGCATTTTAAATGAATATTATTGAATATTCCCTCACTATTGTATCATTAATTTTTCAAAAGAAGATGTTGAATCTATTGTAGTGTATTTTGGCCACTTCTTGTTGCATACTAAATGTGAATTTTAGCCCTAAAAATCATATTTTTAAAAATTTGTGCTCAACTAATGAAATGAGGTTTATCAAGTTTAGTTTCTATTCCAATTGAAAAATTCTTACTACCTTTGTTTCTGAAAAAACCCTGTGTTTAATTTGTAAAAGACAAAGGAAACATGGGTCTTCATTTCGAAAATAGAGGGAGTAAAATTCTTAAAATTCAATATTTTATTGCAATTTGATCTTGGGGCCTGTAACCATGGTTTGTTTGGTATTACATTGTAACTTTGGTTTACACCATGATGTTATGCACTACCATATTTACCTACGGTGAAAATTTCAAATGTTTTGAGTTTATTTTGTATTTGATATGAATTTTCTTCCTTAAAAATTTAACATTAACTTCAAATTTCACTAAAAAGATTGAAATTTTATGAATCACATAATACATGTGATTCCATCTCTAGAAAATAAAAAATAAAATTTCATTTGTACGTAGTTGCAAAACTACAGCAATGAAACAAAGTGAAGGATTGGGAGGCCTAACTCCATGGTCATGGACCCTTGCTTACAAGGCTAAATGCCAAAATCAGGTATTAAGTTAAAAATGATACATATTTTGAGTTTGTTGGTGTTGAATCCGGTTTGATAGATCTCTATCTATATAAAAGGTATTCTTGTACTTATTATTGAATGAGTGAAAGATATTGTGATTAAGGAAGTGCCAATTTGCACAAATTGCATGTAAACTTCATTTTAAAACTTCATTTTTATTATTCATGAGTTTTAGATAGTGTAGATTGCTCAAATCAACATTCTTGCTATAAGGTCGGACCACTCATTAGCAACCAGGGATGGGTCCCTGACTTGTAGCGAATATTTTAACGCCGATGGGCAGTCGTGCGAGACGCTACCCGAGGTCCTTTACAGGCGCCTCGTTGGCTATTTGCCCTCCAACTGACACCTCCTTAGTGACGAATTTCAAACTTCCAGGGTTCAAGGTGTGGCGACAGAACTGCGGCCTTCTTGGGCAGGTGGTGGTGAGGCTCTTAGTTCTTCCTGCATCAATTTGGCTACAAAACGAATGTACCACAGTAGAAAATTGCTCAGGGGAGTTGAACCCCGGTCATAAGACCTTGCCCGTATGCAATGAGCAATCCCACCCACCCCCAACCCAGTTAGTAAAACTGTTTAAGAACTTAGAACTCCAAACTTGCCGGCTTAATGGAAACGGCAGACCTTACATGTCTGCTCCTCGTCGTGACCTCTCCTTGTGCCATGATGAAATTGCTTTGGTGACAGGAAAACTCTCCAAAGTAAAGAAATCCTGTGAATAAAGCTTCACACAAGTATCAACATGGCCTACAAGCCTGTTTCGCAATTTAGACTTCATGAAACTTAAAGTCGAGAAAGTACGCTCATCCTCTACATTGCCTAGCACAGCAGAAATGGCAATTTCAGCCACCTTGATAAACTCGGATAGACGGTTGAGCATCAAAGCATTCTGCCCAATGTGGATCCAAACCTTAGTGACTGGATTTTGGTCATGAGGCTCCTCCATAGCTCCCTGTGCATGGGATTTCATAGTGAGCTTGAACAAGGACATTTGTAACGAAAGCAGTCGGCCATCAATAATGGGCTCCACTTGCTGCACATCAGGTTGAGCCTCTGTCCCAAAGTTCACTGAGCGTAAAACTGCAAAGTGAGAACGCAACGTCCGCACATGCAAAGTGAACAAGTCATAACAGTTAGCCTGCAACCAATATTGAGGAAAAACTACCCCAAGAGCATTCATTAGCTCCACTTCAGGGAACCGCAAGTCAAGCTCCAGGATCAGCATCTCTGCCGCATCCTTACACTGAGCCTTCACCGAACTGATCACAACATCGAGGGTCTCCCTGCAAACCAATAGTTTTTTACCACTGACGAAACAGATTGAGTGAGCAGGGTATGTGTGGCCTCCAATGCGGAATGACAAAGTTTCCAGCCCAGTGTTCAGATCTGTCACCCACTCTTGGCTGATACAGTAAGAGTGATCAAAGACAATGTCATGAAACATTTCAAAATGTTGCTGCTGCCATGAAGTGTCCTTATCGTTGTACATCATGTACAACTCACTTTGGCAAATTTTCACCGCAGCTACGTAGTCAGTCACAAAGACGTTGTTTGACTGAGCAAACTTCATCAACGAATTCACTGAATCCAGTAATGGCATCAAGCAAGGCAAAGCGAGGAGGGTACCGACATCACAGAGCAAGTCGTAGTTGCGGCGGGCGGCCTCCCTGGCAGCTGCCTGCTTCGCAGTCAAGTCGGGCTCCTTCACCGCGGCATGTTCACACATCTTAGCAATTAAAGTCTTGTACTCCCCCATCACCCTCTTCAAGGGTTGAAGCAAAGACAACCACCGTGTTTTGACATTGCGAAGCATGAGACGACCTTCTGTTTCCACTAAGTCGGCAAGCTTCTGAAATTCTAAATGGCGCTTAGGACTATGACTGAAATACGCATACATGGCTTGACACAAGCTCTCAACTTTTGCCACAACCGGCAAATTGGACAATGGCTCCACGGCTAAGTTGGTTCGGTGTGCCATGCAATGGACCCCAAACAAGAATGGGGCCATGTGCTCCTGCATTTGCTTCATAACTCCGTTCTTGTTGCCCTGGAAAACCGAGACCCCATCTGCCCCAAAGCATACAAGACGCTATGCTATTTCATTGTCGGCAAGGCCAGTGTAGATCCCAAGCATTTCCTGCACAACTTCTCTCACAGCAAAGGCCGTTACGCCATTCTAAAGTCTACTCAACGACAATAGTATAGGCACTCTCTTGAAACCCAAGCAAATATATAAGTGCAGCGAAATCCAAGACTAGGAATCAATGGTTGTGACCTCATCAGCACTCAATGCAAAAAAAACGGGCTTTGGAAATGACGTCTTTGGTGTGGTCAACCAAGGCCTTCGACAGATGGTCCGCCATCTCCCACCCCACCATCATGCTCCAATGTTTTTTGGGAAAGTCAGGAACTCCGAGAAGGTCGAGGAAGTCCCTCATCGGCTCGTACTGCGCCAACGACCGCCCCTGCATGAGCAACCACAGGATCGTCCGGAATTGCATAACCTTCTGCTTCAGCTCCCCAATCGCACCCCTCGCCACCTGCTGCACAACAGAGTCCCCGGCCTTCCCCGAACGTGCAAAGAAGATCTTCTCGTTCCTCACATGTGCATTGTTGCTCAAAAAATAATACTCTCCTGCCTTCACTTTCCCAAACGAAGTCGTGGCCTTCCTTCTCCCCGAATGCTTATAAAGTGAATCCAATTTCGGAACAAGCAATTTGTGCCTCCCATCCACCTCAGAGCAAATTTTGCAACGTACCTAACAAACTTTGTTGTCCTCCCTGAAGACGCTTTCTGCCCATGGCAATCGGGCAGCCCACGAATCCTGCCACTGTCGATTTTGCTTGTAGCCTAACTGCTTGGCACACACCAATTCATGCGCAGGAGATGCAGACTTCGGATCCAAAATCACCACGTTGGGAGTTGTTGCCACAGTTTGCCCTCCCTCAGCGATGTCAGAGGTGCCCAGAAGCACCGTATCAAAATCGCACTCTCCTTGGCTGCTAGACTTCTTCTGCGTGGTACAATGCGAGTCATGAGAACCCTGAATTTTGTTCACTCTCCCCTCATACAGGAACTTCGTCATGATTGAATTCGGTTTTGCCATAATCCCAAACCCGCAGCACCCTACACTCGAAATTGTGAAGGAAGGAAGGGAACTCAACTCATCTGTACAAAACAGGTGATTCTTCGTAATTTATGCACGGACCTGCCTTCGTCAACTTGCCTGCATTGAATTCGAGAGAGACAACCACAGAGTTGTGCATACTAAATTGTAGAGAAGCCAAAATTCTGACTCATGGCCGAAATCAAGAAAGCCAAAAATCTCTCAAAGCAACCTGCATTGCCAGAATACGCACCTGCCTTACTAAATTTTTCGCAATTGGAGATTAATGCGCCGCTAAGTGCAACCTTTCTCACCTAATTAACATTTTTTGGCAAAGCCCACACCCAAAAGCCTGCACACCCCAAAACAAATCCTAATCCACCGGAAGCCTCACAGGCTACTAATTACAAGAGAGAGAAGCTGCTTTGGCAAATTGCCTAAACATACCCTAAACAAGCAACTTGCATCCTCTGGTGAAGTCCAGCACAAATGAAGGTGGCCTGCTAATGACCTCCCTAAACCCTGGCGATTTGGCGCTGATGACTCCCGAGCCTCTCGCTCCGGGGGCGACATGTCTTGTACTAGGGCGGCTGACGAGGCAGCCAAGCCACCCTCGTCTGTCAGCCTCAGGCGAGTTTTTAAATTTTTTTAAATTTTTTTCCCATGTCTCATTCGCTTGCCCGAATTTGGAAAGAGTTTTTGGTGAAAATTTGCCATTAAAAAAAACGCTACTGACTTGTAGGGTGCCATTGTTTCCGACCAGGCAAAATTATTTTGTAAACTACGTCTGCAAGATATGCAAGGCTGCAAGGAACAATTGCTAAATGCCAAGTGTTACGAGAATATTATTTTGAAATGTACAGGCTTGAGAAGAAGTAGTCTTGTCAGTGAGCGGAATTGGAGGACTCTAGAAATCGGATACTAAGGTAGGAGGTCCATAAATGGACCATCTAAGGCCTCGAACTGAATTTGGAGGAGGCTAAACATCTTGAAAAAAAATTCAGTAAATTTTCCTTGAAAGACGAGTGAAATTGACATCTAACCCAAGTCATTTCATATTTTTTTGGACCTTTTTGGAATTAGTTACAAATTTTTGAAGTTGGAAAGAAGTGGTCATTTGTGGTCATCAAAAGCAACCACCTCATGAAATGTGCATAGTTGGTACATTGAAGAAAGCAAAATGTACCTCTGAGTCATGTTCGCTTTTACTGCCCTAACGAAGTTTGAGCCTCCTACCTTATAGTTTGGAACACTTTTTGCCTCCCAAAATTCAATTTTGTGTATAAAATTTTGCAATCACAATATTTTCTATTTTCCTATAAGGAAAAAATTTCCATTGCACTCAACTGCTCACCATCTGTTCCACAGTTGCTAAACCCCTAAGGACCCAAGTGACCATTTTCTGGTTGCTGCCCCTGTTTTTTGAGCTTCCCGTTCTCATATTTTGAGTTTTTTGAAAAATAAAATTTATTTCTAGAGAATAGACTTTGTTAAAAATCCAATGGCAATGGTTTCATCAAATTCCGAGTTAAACTCCGCCTTGTGGAATTTTTCAAAGTTTAGCAGCGTAGTCTAGTTTACAGCTCGTTTTTTTGTGTTCGGTTTGGGCATGGACTAAAAAGTCAGCCAACCAATGAGCTTCTTGCCCATCTCATAAAGGTCTGATCCACCTTGAAAAGGTCAGATCCAAGGAGCTCAAGGAGAAGACAAGTGTCCCATTCTTTTTTCCCTTGCAAACACTACTCAAATTTCAGTGACCACCGTGCATTGCAAGCTTCACCATGAATTGTAAAATTCTTGGAGTGTTATGAAAATTTACATATACATTCTCAACTCTCTTATCTTTCACTGAGCACATAAAAGGCATCATTTTGAAATATTCTCACAAGGATATGCTCCTTCAAAGTGAGCTGCCCTGTATTTCCATTGACCCAAATAAAACTTCAAAATTAAATATCTCCTAAACTATGCGGTCAAATAATCTGAATTTTTTTGAGGTGCTCACTCTCAATGTTAACTTCAAGATCCTACAGTTACATTATATCCAATCTCAAAAATAATGAATCAAAAAAATTGCTCAAGTTGTTGGCAATTTTGGCCCATTTGAAAGAACACCCCTCCTTGGGTCCTTAGGGGTTAAGTGATTAGATATAGGTGGTCTGACCTTAGAAGCTGCCTAGCATTTCTTAGTGCTATGGCAAAGTTATAAGTGATTTTGTTCGTCATCTATAAACTACCTCCTCTCACTATCTGTGTATACTTTTTAACCCCTAAAGGAAAAAGCTGCATTTTTTGGCAACAAAGCAATTTTGGGCAGCTCACTACGAATGGAGTTTTTATTTTTTTTCTGCGAAAATTTTACACAACATGTGCCCGAGGAGTAGCTTTATGGCCCAACAATTTTCATAACTTTTGACTACATAGATAAAAAGTTATTGCATAATATGTGATTTTCTTTGAACTTGGGGCAGCCGGGCAGCTCTGAAAATTTCTTTAAAAATGACTTTTAAAAAAAATAAAAAATAAATTGGTTCTTTAGATTTATATAAGCGTGGGAAGCTTTGAATCATTCAATTCCGATCAATGAATCAAAAGTTATGAGGACTTTAAGTTTGCGCGTAGTTATGGTTTTCAAAGACTCCATGCCTACCCACAAACTTAAATTCCTCATAACTTTTGACTCATTGATCGGAATTGAATGATTCAAAGCTTCCCACGCTTATATAAATCTAAAGAACCAATTTCAAATTTTTATTTTTTTTAAAAGTCATTTTTAAAGAAATTTTCAGAGCTAACTGGGCTGCCCAAAGTTCAAAGAAAATCACATATCATGCAATAACTTTTTATCTATGTAGTCAAAAGTTATGAAAATTGTTGGGCCTTAAAGTCACTCCTTGGGCACATGTTGTGTAAAATTTTCACATAAAAAAAATAAAAACTCCATTTGTAGTGAGCTGCCCAAAATCGCTATGTTGCCAAAAAATGCAGCTTGGTCCTTTAGGGGTTAAAGGTTCCACAATTGCACTTATTTTCAAATTTGGATTTTCATTTCTAATCCAAATACCTAAAGTTTTTGATAAATAGTTAAATTTTTACCTTAGTAAATTGTTTCAAAATCAAATCCAAAGATGTATATATTTCAAAGATGTAGCCGAAGATGATATGCCAAAAAATTACTTCAAGCATTATAGATTTTCAACTCATGCAATCATTTCGTGAAAAAATGTTTCACTCTTAGTTTGCATTTGTGAGTTAGGCACAAAAAACCATAATTGAATCGTGAAAATTAGGCATTTGGGGGGCTTTCGGTTGACTATAATAGAAGTCGGATTGTTTTGAGATGTTTTTTTTTAAAACAAGGTTGAAGACTTTTAGGGTTTAACCCCTACTGAAAAAATCAAGGCACATTTTGGGCACAAATTGTGAAAAAATGTCATTTTTCAAGGCAGTGAGAAAAAAATGAAACAATCTTTTTAAAAAACATTCATCTGTACAATTTATACTAGACTAGTATGGGAATGCATGGAAAAAATTCAGAAATTTTGATCACATAGATTGAAAGATTATAGCATTTGAAGTTAGAAGATTTTTTTTTAAAAATCTTGCCCAACAAGGCCAACATACTTTAAATCCTCTTAAAGTGAGAATTTTACACTATTCATGTTTGTTTGCTATTTCACATTTGCATATAGTATCATGTAAATTACATACCTGCCAAAATTTCAAAATTACTAAAAGAAATTTTGCACATGCTACCTGAGCTGCCCCAAAAGTTCAAGGCAGCATAACTTTTGATCCAGGCACCCGATCGGAAGAAAAAAATTATATTCTCACTTAGGGGGTAGATGTTCACACCTTATATCAAATTTTTAGCACATTTGTTAAAAAATGACTTCATACGCACCTATCCATCCATGATTGCTTGTGTACGTTCAACGATCATTCGGTCATGTAGGGGTTAACCCCTAAAGGACCGAGGCCTTTTTTCTGCCAAAAAACACTCAAAACTGCCATTTCTATAGCAAACAGTAAAAAAAATTGAAAAATGTTTTTTTTTTCACATCTAACCATAGGATCTTACACCTAACTAGTATGAGAGTGTGTGGAAAAAATTTCAGAATTTTTGACCGCACAGATTGCAAGATATCTGCGTTTGAAGTGGAAAAAACAAATTTTTCAGCACATTGCGGGACTGGATTTTTTGACTTTGAACATTTTGAACTTAAAATTTTTGCACTACAGAGTTTTGAGCTTTAAATCTTTATAGTGGAGAATTGAGTTGAGAGTCTAGGGGAAAAAAAATTATTCAAAAAAACTTAATTATCATTCCTAAAAAAATTATTAAGTAGAAGTAGGTACGAGATAGAAGGAAAATCTAAAATATTCATATATTTTAGAGGGAATTAAAATTCCCTAATCCCAATGGTGAGATTGTTCTAATAAGTAAACTAATCCATGAGAATTTTTTTTTTTTGAAAAATTGCAAAAATAGCATTCAGAAATGAATCCTACAAGTTATTTTTTCAGAGAAGATGCTCTAATTGCCCAAAAAACAAGAATGTCCATAACTTTCTCATAACAAATCCAAATGAAATGAATCAAAGCTTTCCAAATAGAAAAATATATAATCTATGAGAAAAAAATTATAAAAAAAAAAAAATCAAATTTTTGTCCATTTTTTTTTGCTGCCCGGGCTGCCCGCCATCCCCTGTTTTGAGCTTATTTGGTCATAACGATTGTTCCCGGGCACCGATTGTGAAAAAAATTATATTCCCATGAAGCTAATCAACTTTTCAAGCTCCAAAAAAAGTTTCAAAAAATCAGGAGAAAATTTCAGCCCGTAGGTACCTGCCCGAAAACGCATTTGTCCCCCGAAGGGACAACGGTCCTTTAGGGGTTAATATTATAATACCCACCCACAAATTTGCATTGCAGGAACACTTGCCTTCCTCCTCAAGATTTGTGAAGATTTTTCTCAAAGTTGACCACTTAAAAACCTCACGGCCGCTAAGGGTAATGATAAGCCCGTCTCCAGTCCCCAGTTCCTACATGTGAAGTGGGAAGTATCATTGAAGAAATTCTTGAAGGCAGTCTTGACTTCTCTTTCTGAGACTTGACCACTGAACTGCACATTCAAGTAATAAGCAATTAAGTTGAGTTAAGCATCAGCCCTTTGTGGACGGACAATTTAGGGTTTTAATGTGCATTTGGGTACACATCCATGATGCTCTGCAGCACCCACAGACCTATGACGCACTCGGTCACTTGCAACTCACCGTCACTTCAAGTGACCAATGAGAACGACAAAATTGTGATCTCGTGCAACCATTAGTTTTGGTTTCTTTTACCGCAGGTAGTGCAGAAAGCATATTCACAGAGGTGTTAACATCCATGGACATGGATGAAATATGTAAAAAAAATAATCATTTTTTAAATCCCTAAAGTCCCAAGCCCTTTTTTCCATCAATAAATACTCAACACTACCAATTCTATTATAAAGAGCAAAAAATTTAAAACTTCTTTTTTTCCATAATTAATTATGAGATTTTGTACTAGACTAGTGGAAGAATGCGTGGAAGAAAATTTTAAAACTTTGACTGTGTAAATTGCAAGGTATTTGCATTTAAAGAGAAGAAAACAAGATTTTTTGTACGTTGCTTGACTAGATATTTTGTTTTTGAATCTTCGTAACTTAAAAATTTTGCACTATTAATTTTGAATTTCTAATTTTTTATATCGAAGAATTGAGTTGAGAGTCTGGGAATTTTAAAAAAAAAATCACACTTAATTTTCACTCATTAAAAAATACTCCGTATTAAATAGAAGTCGGTTCAAGATTAGAGGAGAAACTAAATTTTTAGTAGCTCCAAGATGGAATTGAAACATACTAATCTCAACATTGAGATTGTTCTAGCAAGAGATCTTAATTTTGTGAATCTTTTTTTTTCTTAGTTGTGAAACTTAAATTCAGAAATGGATCCTATAAGTGTTTTTTTAAGAAGATAATTTGATTGCTTAAAAAACAAAGATTGTCTATAACTTTCACATAACAAATCGAAATGGAATGAATCAAAACTTCCTATGTAGATTAAAAAAAATACAATTCATGATGAACAAATCTTTAATATTTTAAAATTAAATTAAATTAAATTTTTTTTCTCCCTGACAAATTAAAATTTAGGCTTATTGAGCTATAAATTTTGCTTCTAGATACTGATTGAAATAAAAATTATATTTATAGAAAGCTAATGTGTTCTTTCTATCATTAAAAAAAATTCAAAAAATCATGACAAATATTGAGACCATAAGAGCCTGCACCAAATCCATTTGGTCCCTCAAGGAGACAATGGGACATTACAGGTTAAAGAAAAAATACAAATGAAATACATCTAATATTGTGTTAATATTTGGATTTTAACATATGACGCTTCTAATAGAAATAATTCATTGAATCCTTGAATAGAAAAGAAACTTATTAAATTTCATATTTTAAATTTAAATGAAAATAAATAATAAATGATTTAAGATTTACAAAGTTATATTCAAGTCAATTGAAATATAGGGCGGCATACTTTAAAGAAACATATTTTTGTGAGAATATTTCAAAATGATTTTTTATTTGTACTAAATGAAAGATAAGATAGTTGATATTGTACATGTAAAATTTTGCAATGATCCAAGAATTTTTCATTTTATGGTTGAGCTTGCAGTGCATGGTGGTCACTGAAATGAAAATAGTGTATGTAAGAAAAAGAAAGACATAAACACTTATCTTTTCCTTTAACTCTTTGAATCTATCCTTTTCAAGGTGGATTTAACCTTATTAAGATGGGCAAGAATCACATTGGTTGGTTGACTTTTTAGTCCGAACCCAAATTTAACCCCCCAAAATGACCTGTAAACCATATTATACCACTTAACTTTGAAAAATTCCACAAGGTGGAGTTTAACTTGGATTTGGATGAAACTATTTGCCATTGGATTTATAACACAATTTATTTTTCTAGATTTACAAAAAAATTAAGAACAAGCAACTCAAAAAAGGACAGCAACAAGAAAATTGTTACTTGGATCATTAGAGGTTAACTTCTAAAGTCCCAAAAGTGTTCTTGGAGGACTCGTAGAACTTCAAGCATGTATCTATGATCTCAATTTTTGGAAAGATATTTTGAGACTTTTTTCAAGATAGAAAAAACAATTAAATTTATGGAAATATAATTTTTATTTCAATTGATGCTTGGGAGCAAAAATAATGCCACAATAATAAAAAACTAAGCAAAGGCAAGCAACCCAAAAAATATATAAAAACTTGAAATTATTTCAAGAAAATTATTTCAAAAAATTTATTTCTTATAGACCATATTTTTTCCTATTTGGAAGGATTTGACTCATTCCATTTTGAAAAATGATGTGAAAGTCATAAAGTTTTTTTATTTTGCAAGCAATCTTAGCACATTCTTAAAAAACAAATGTATTGGATTCACTTATAAACTTGATTTAGCAATTTTTCTTAAAAATCACTTGGTTTATTTTGTTTTCTAAAACAATCTCACCATCATAATTAGTGTGTTTTAATTCTATTTTAAAATATCAACAATTTAGCTTTTTCTTCTATCTTGTACCTACTTCAACTTAACATTTTTCTAAAGAATATAAATAAAGGGGGGGGGGAGGGATAGAACTCTCAACACAATTTTTGAACAATTTTTTTTAATTGACAATTTGTAGTTAAAAAAATTTAAATTAAAAGGATTCAAAGCCTTATAATCTAGTCAAGCTAAGAACACAAAAGTTAGTTTTCTTCACTTTAAACGCTTAGATCTTGTGATCAATATGGTCAAAATTTCTTAAATATCTTCTAGATATTCTCATACTAGTGCAAGATCCTACCATTGGGTATGCAAAAAAAACAAATGTTTTAATTTTTATTGTTTGCATTGAAAATGTTTTTTTTTTTAATGAAAAATGGCCTTGGGACTTTGGGGGTTAAATAATAATATACAATACATGAAGAGCATTTAACAAAAGTTGCAATGGTATACTTCTACTACTTATTTTTTTTCATTTAAGTGAACGAAGTATTTTTCTTCGCACTAGTTCTAAATAAACCATTGGCTCCTTAGGTGAATGATTTCATGAGTGAACCATGGACATTTTCATTTTTTGTGGATAGCTTATCTTTATGCACATTGAAATCCGACTTTTGAGGTGTATAAATATTGTTTGCATTATTATGTACAAAATTATTATGGACTACTAACAACAATTTTGAACAATACATGTAGTTTGTAGGCATTGAAAATACCTTTCATAATACATTGAAGATACCTTTCATAATACATTGAAAATACATTGAAGCCTAGTAGTTATAAAAAGTAGTGTGGTTCTTATGTATACTAACTATGATGCACAATATACAATGGTTAGTATTTTCCAAAGTGTATGGATTTGTCTGTGAGTGCTTTGAAGTCCATATTTTGAATTGGATGAGCGTAATGATAAATGGTTATGTTTCTTCTGAATTAGCTTTCTATTCATTCCAAGTAACGATTGTATATCATTATACAAGACCATCAAAAAGACCACTTTTTGTTCATTGTAGGAGTCCCCTTGTAGGAGAAACACCATCCTGGCCAACATGGCACAAAGGAACCACACTCTCACTTACTACAGTCACAATAGTGAAGACCGATAGAACATTATTTGCCAAGAATTCCTTGACACTTGGTGCAAAAATGGCATTTTTTACTTTGGTAGCTTCCATCGCCCTAAGTCGCATATGACTCTTAACCCCCCTCCTAGATTAGACCAGCCCCTTGAACCAGATTGATGTACTTTTCCTTGTGTTTTTCAATGCAATGGTCACCTTCCTTTGGAAAAAATAAAAAAATAAAAAATTACCTCATTGGTAACCACTGTTATGTGAACCTTCAAAATGAAACCTTCCTTTTTCTAAGTTATAATCAACTGGTAGAACTGTGGTACCTAACATACCGATATTTGTATGCCGGACAACACAAGCCATGATGGACCGAATTTCGAAATTGGATTTGGGCGTTGAAGGCTTCTTAATGAATGAACATCATCAGTAGGACTGAGCTCTGCTGCATTTCCTGCCACGGTCTTGTCCGTCATCTCATCTCGGTGTCCTGGGGTGTCACCCGAGCGAGCGAGTGTCCCCGGTGTCACGAGCAGACAAATGTCCCTCTCGGCCAGTTGCAAATCCGCTCATAATTTCGCCTGGAGTTCTTAAGGAAACCCCATTTGGAGTGGCTGATCATCTTTCAGATGGTCTCTTTTTTCTCCATCAGTTTGTGGATTGCACTTTTGAGATGAAAAGCTTCCTGACATTTAATGCTAAGGTTATCATTTGATCGCAGCTTTCTCAGTAGGAGTGAATGAATCATCACCACTTGGGTCCGTCCTCATAATCCAACCCGGTTGTACCACCATGTGGGAAACAAAGGCTTCAGTTGGACAACAATCTAATAAGTCCAAGTCTCCAAGCTAGGGGCCAGGGCTAGGTGAAGGGCCCAATGGTGGGGCCCATCATGACTAGGTCCCGGGGTCATTCACTTATTTTTCCATTTTTTTTTTTGTAAAATAAGAAATCTAATTTGGAATTCAGAACCCCTAAAGTTGAACCCTTAAAAGACATTTCATGTCCACGCTTGGTCAAACTATATTAGATTTCTACATTTAAACACACATTTCAAAAATTTGAGATTTCTCACATGTAGTAACATATGTCTTAAATTTATTCTCATTTTTTCATAATTAAAAACATCAAATTGAATTTTATATGATTTTTAAAAGAAATTTCTTTGAAAAAATCGTTAGTAATTACAAAAATGCTTAAAATCGTATGACAGTTTCAAGAAAAATGAACATAATAGTGAAATTGATGTACTCCTTGAGCTCACACTAAGATAAATTTGATTGAAAAATTTCAAAAAGTGGTGTATTTTGAGCTTTCAAGATGCTATCTTCAAAGTATCACCGAAATTACAATTTTAACCACTAAAGGACCAGCCTGCTATTTTTAGCAACATAGCAATTTTGGGCAGGTACGTGTGACTAAAGGATTTCATATTTTAAGCTGAAATTTTAATAGAAGGTGGGGACGAGGAATATCTTTCATGTGCACTAAATTTCATGACATTTTGAAATAGGAGTCAAAAGTTATGGCCTAATATGTTACTTTTTTCATCGAGCGGGCAGTCCGGGCAGATCTGAAAAATAACTTTTTTCAAAAATAAAAATTTGAAATTGGTTTCCTAGAGTTATATATACGTGGAAAGCTTTAAATCATTCCATTTCGACCAATGAGTAAAAAGTTATGAGGTTTTTTAATTTGTTTATTTAACTCAATTTTTAATATTTTTTGAAAAAAAAAATCATAGGATTTAGGTTGTTTATTACAACATTACAACCATTGGGATTGACATTTTTCAATTCCATAATTAAATTCTTAACAATTTAGTATTTTGGATCATTCTCTACTTCTTTCTACTTACTATTTTTTTTGTATATGTACAATTCCAAATGATTTGAAAAATTTTAAGCATGTAGACAACTTGTTTAGAAAAAATAATTCAAAGAAGCACCACCGTTTTGGACATTTTTTCATACAAATGTGACCTTGTGAAGTGCAGCTGCCCTGTTTTTCGCAGGAACAAAAAAAGGATTTTTGCCAATTCAAATGCTAATATCTTCCAATCCGCATGGTGGAAAATTCTGAAATTTTTTCCACATCTTCTAGAACTAGTTTACTATAAGATCCTATGGTTACATGTGTCAAAAAAAATCCAAAAATTTGGTACTTGTACTAAAAATGGCAGTTTTTGAGTGTTTTTGGTGAAAACATAGTCATGGAACTTTAGGGGTTAACAATTTTGAAAAAAAATCAAGTGGAATAAAAAGTAGATTATTGGAACTACATTTTCTCAGTTAAGTTTAAAATCATTTAGAATCAAGAACTAAGTGAAAATTTGGGTTTTAACTTTCAAAATGTCTGTGGGGCTTGCAACGTTCATTAAGGATTAAAGGCCTTTTTTCCATCAAACTCCACTCAAAATTGCCATTTCCATTACAAAGTGCAAAAGAATTTAGAATTTATTTTTTTTGCATATCTAACTATAGGATCTTGCAATGGACTAGTATAAAATTGTATTGAAAAAATTTCACAAACTTTTATTGCATGGATTGCAAATAATTGTCTTTGTACACCTTGCCTAACTAGATACTTTGTCTAAATGGAAAGATTTTGTTCATTCTATTTGAAAAGCTTACAAACATTCTTTGTGAATTCCATCCATTCTTGATGGAGAATAAAGTGATGGCTAGAAAGGTCCAAGAACATGGAAATTATTAACGAAGTTTATAATTGCACTTCAATTAAAAGTCGGCAAGGCTCTAGAGTTGGTTGCTCATAAACTTTAGGCCTTAGATGGATTATTTTGACATTATATTAGTTTATTCTATTTTTACATTACTTTTCATTAAAACAATATTTTTGCTCGAATTAATAAGTTGTCAAAGTTTTTTTTTAATCAAACTAATCAACTTCATCTAAAATCAAACTATTTCAATAGATTTTCTTCAATGCATGTATATTCATTTAAAAAATTAGTATCCTTTCATTAATTATAAAAAAAATAGAAACATAAGACACAAATCAATTTAAACCCTAAACAAGTCTGAGATGAATAGTGACAATATAGTAATTCCATTTAACCAATTGAAGACAATTAGAATAAAAGACCTCATTTTTGTACCAATGGAACTAAACTCTGTAACATACTATATCTTCCCTTGGTCATTGTTGTTTTTGTATTGCTCAATGAGCAAGTATAACCTTCTTTTATCCTAAGTTATCATTACATTTGTAAAATAGGTCTTCAATGATGTCTTTGAAGGATAATAGTTTATTGGCATGGTGGTCTAGATGAAGGGCATTGCAATTGACAACCAATCTATATGTTCACAATCTTCTTCAACTTGCATTGTAGATAGGCATGCAAGATAAGTCAGACAATTGCAAGAAACACCTACACTATTTGTTGTATTTTTTGTGATTTTAGAGGCTTACTATTAAATTTGAATATAAATATATATTTATATACATACACACTTTGCCAGTGTTTAGGAAAAGGAGATTGTACCCTAATAAGATTAACCCTAAAGGACCAAGCTGCGTTTTTTGGCAACATAGCGACTTTGGGCAGCTCACTACGAATGGAGTTTTTATTTTTTTCTTTGAAAATTTTACACGACATGTGCCCAAGGAGTAGCTTTAAGGCCCAACAATTTTCATAACTTTTGACTACATAGATAAAAAGTTATTGCATGATATGTGATTTTCTTTGAACTTTGGGCAGCCTAGGCAACTCTGAAAATTTCTTTAAAAATGAATTTTTAAAAAAATAAAAATTTGAAATTGGTTCTTTAGATTTATATATACACGGAAAGCTTTGAATCATTCAATTTTGATCAATGAGTCAAAAGTTATGAGGAGTTTAAGTTTGCGGGTAGGCATGGAGTCTTTGAAAACCATTACTGTAGGTAGTAACTTTTGATTCATTGATCGAAAATGAATGATTCAAAGTTTCTCATGTATATATAAATCTAAAGAACCAATTTCAAATTTTTATTTTTTTAAAAAGTCATTTTCAAAGAAATTTTCAAAGCTGCCCAGGTTGCACAAAGTTCAAAGAAAATCACATATCATGCAATAACTTTTTATCTATGTAGTCAAAAGTTATGAAAATTGTTGGGCCTTAAAGCTACTCCTTGGGCACATGTTGTGTAAAATTTTCAAAGAAAAAAAATAAAAATTCCATTTGTAGTGTGCTGCCCAAAATTGCTTTGTTGCCAAAAAAATGCAGCTTTTTCCTTTAGGGGTTAAGCAGAAATAATTTTCCAAGTTGGAAAAACTAAAAAGTTTAAAATTCCAATAAAATAGATAAATTTGCATTTTTATGAGAAATAGAAAAAATAATCCATAGTACAAACTTAAGTTTATTCATTTTTCATAACTCCACGGAGATGGCTATGCACCCAAAAATCAACATAATATTCTTTTCAATGTGCATAGATGCAAACTTAGTTTGGGGATTCTTATACACTATAGAATGTCATTTTTATAAAAAAAAATTTACAATAGTTGCATATCTATTAGAAGAAAATATATTTTAAAATTAACTTTAATTCTTTGGAATAGGTACTCAATAGTATTCATGACCTTAGAATGTAGGTATGATATATTTTTGAAATTCAATATTTTTTGCCAGATTAATTTTGAAAATAATTTAAAAAAATTGCATATATTAAAAATAGGCATATTCACCTTTTCCATGAATTTTAACTACAATAGGTGATTATTTTTAAAGTTGAGAGTTTGAAGATCACTATGAAATGCAACATGTGATAAGAAATAGTACAAGTCATGATTCATAAAAATTTCCAATTCTACACAATGTCTTTACAATCTTTATTACATTAGCAAATAAATTGTTAAACTAATGTAGAGGTTTAAATGAAGGGCACTATAATGGTCTACCAATCTTGCCAACACCAATCTTTGTTCTTTCCATCCTATCGAAGGCTTTTGAAAACATTAAACAACAATCATTTGTAGATACATCTTGTATTCCTACAAGTATTTTTTCACCAAACTTTATTCAATGTAACACTTTTCTATTCAAAGTTACAAGTTTAAAATTCCCAAGTGTATAATTTTGTCCGTAAATATGCAATGATGAAAGTATAAAGTTGGCCATCCTTTGCATCCTCTTTAACCACTTTGTAGTTTTTGTCAATATCATTGAATGCATGTATCGCATGGCTCATTGTGTCATCCATCATGACGTTAAAGTACTTATAATTGTTATGTATTGATCAAATATTTTTGAGATTTGATGATCAATCAATTCACTTATCATTGTAGATATTGCAAGACTTTTGTAATTTTAAAGCATATAGTAATATAGATGGTTTATACAAAATCTATAATTTTACCATTACTTTATTTTGATTGAAAATTACAATCTTATAATTAGAATATTGAATAATGATGTGATTTTGTAAATATGGACTTTATTGAATATAGAATCCATTCCAATAGATAGATAGAATATTGATTATTTAGAAGGAACGTAAGATTATCCAAATAATGGGTCTTTTGTAATAGCAAAAAACATCTTGAATTTTAGACATTTAGGAATAAACAATAGTTTATAATTTTACCAACATTCTTTTTTATAACAAAACTATGATTATTGCCATGATTATTATATATGCATTCATTTTTGTGGCAAAAATGTCTATACTTCTAGTAAACAATTTATATCAAATAATTTGTGAATATCCATTTGGAATTGACTTCGTGACAACCTACATGAGATTTCTTGTGTATGTTGACACTTGACAGTCACTTGGTCCTTTAGGAATTAAATTAAAATTTTACAAATGAAGTTGAATGCCTTTTGTAAGTCATAAAATTCTCAATTTTTTTTAAAGATTTGAAATTACTTTGAATTTTTGAAGAAAAACATTTAAAAATGCACATCAAATGCAAAATTTCCAAATTCAAATAAAATATATATAATTTTACTTGTAAATTATAATAAAAAAACACTATAATATAAACCAATTTCTGTTTTTGATAATTATTTTAAAAAATAGACAATAATATTAGGGCAAATTTTCAAATTTCAATAGAATGTTAAAGTCTTGAAAATTTCAAACATGAGAAGAAACTAGACTTGATAAGGTTCATTTCATTTGTTGTTGTCAAATTTAGATGATACTACGTATAATTTGATGACCAAAATTGTGATTAAGAGCACAAAATATCTTATTGATTTCCAATGATTATAGGAAATAAGCAACATCTTAATGAAGAAATTTCCAATACCATTTGATCAGGGACACTTTATTTTAGCACTGGGAGTGACAAAATCACCTAACTTAAAGATTCAACAAGCCAAAATGAACCTATTACACCTTTCCACAATCTCAATTCTTCATTTTATATCTTTGAAGGTTACCCCCAAGGGACAATGCAATTGGACTTTGGGTATGTTCCTACAAAGTCAAAGTTAAATGAATCCTTTTAAAATTTTGACAAAGAGCACTTCATATTTAGTATCATTAATTTTGAATTTTGTGACGTCACCCTCCTATTTTACAATTCTTCAATCCAATTGTGAACTCAAAATTCTCCCCCAAAAATTCCCTTGAAAAAATTTCCAAATTTTATTATCCGGATCAATAAGAAAACAAGTACAAAAATTCCAAATTTTTCGGTCTAACCCGCATTAGCTGGCAAGTATTGCCAAGCATGCTGTGAGTTTGTCTATTTATACTTACTTTTTGCAATTAACATTTTGATTATTCGGTCCCATAAAATAAAATGTTAAATTATATGATACTACTACTAATACCTCGAACTGTCGAGTGATTACTATAATTACTGTGCTAATCCCACCAATAAATCAGGGCTAATATTACTGTAATTTTCTCCATTGTTTCCCTATGTATTAAAAGGAGGTAAAAGAAAAGTAAACATGAGAATGGGATCTCCTTTTAACTGGGCACTTGCTCCTCCATGATCTACTCTAAATAGTGAAACATTTAGGTTGCCCCACGCTAATTTATCAACATTTGACACTATATAAATATTTCTTGTTACTATACAAGAATGCATTGCTTTTGAATTAAGTATAATTGTAATTGGGACTCATAACCTCCATTTGTATAAATGGAAATATCTATAGAAGTATTTGTTGACTTTGATGGCTTGTAAAGTAACTTTCTTGGGGTAGGCAATCTAATTGTTAAGACAACCTAATTTCACTATTTAGTACAGATGAATAGATGACACATGAATAATATCTCGATATAGTATCTACTAGTATACTTGGATGATATAACCCACCATTTCAAACCTCATAGGAACACAAAGTTGACTACATTCATCTATCCAATTTTTAATTGGCTAAGTTATTAATTCACCAAGTCGCTATTTTAAATTAGATTACCTTGAAATATTATTGTATTCTACTAATTCTTTTAAACATTATTTAGTAGTTACACTAATTTTGTAGCCTCGCTAATAGGATAAACATGGATCCTTCAAAACCAACTTAGCATTATTAAACAATGGTTGGAGGTTTTCCTATTACTCGTCCAAATCTAGGGATTGCTCCAAAGTTTCTTTCGGAAGTCTACGTGATAACAATATAGAATGGGAAATCTCAACCAATTCAAAAATCAATAGAAATCACATTAACCCCTAAAGGACCAAACACCATTTTTTGGCAACATAGCAATTTTGGATAGCTCACTACGAACGGAAATTTTATTATTTTTCTTTGAATTTTCACACAAAATGTAGCCGAGGTGTAGCTTCAAGGCCCAACAATTTTCATAACTTTTGACTACATGATTAAAAAATTAATGCATGATATGTAATTTTCCACGTTCAACAGGCAGCCAGGGCAACTGAAAAAATTTCTTTAAAAATCACTTTTTTGAAAAATAAAAATTTGAAATTGTTTCTACAGATTTATATATACATGGAAAGCTTTGAATCATTCCATTTAGATTAATGAGTCAAAAGTTATGAGGATTCTTAGTTTGAGTATAGTTATGAAATCTCTACTCTAAAATAAACTTTGAAGTCCTTTATTTAACTCAATTTTTAATATTTTTGAAAAAAAATAAAAACATTGGGTGTAGATTTTTTATTAAAACATTACAACCGTTGGATTGGCATTTTTCAATTCCATAACAAAATTCTTGACAATTTAGTAATTTGAGTCATTCTCTACCTTTTTCTACTTACTATTTGTTTTTTATATGTTGTACAATTCCAAATGATCTGAAATTTTTCAAGCATATAACCAACTTGCCTTGAAAAATGAATCCAAAGAGTAACCACCATTTTGGACATTTTTTCATACAAATGTGACCTTGTGAAGGGCAGCTGCCCGTTTTTTCGAAGGGTCAATTTTTTTTTGTCAATTCAAACGGTAATATCTAGCAATCCACATGGTGGAAAATTTTGAAATTTTTTCCACGTCTTCTTAAGCTAGTGTACTACAAGATCCTGCAGTTACATGGGTTCAAAAATGTTTTTTTTTCTAGAATTTGGTATTTGTATTAGAAATGGCAGTTTTGGAGCGTTTTTGATAAAAACATAGTCAAAAACCTTTAGGGGTTAAGAAGGTATCTTCATAAAGATATATATCTTCTAGAGTGGGAAAGCCCTTGATCTATTATAGAATGTTATTAATTGACATGGTCTCTTCTACCAAAGGGGAATGCTCTTTTACCAAGAAAATCTTTTTGAATGAAAGTCTTCTTTCCCATCATTGGAGAACTTACTTCTCTCATTAGGGATAAAAGTGAAAATCTGATTCATATTTTATATATGTTAATTTAGTATTTTTCAACTTCTTCTCAAAGCTTCGGGCTTTCAGATTCCACACATGGATTTACAATTTTCAAATTTGATCCTATGTGGTAAATAATAAATTATTGTATTTTTCCAAGGTGATATAGGGGTTGATGAGGGCGAGAGGGATTGACCTACTAATTGCCCCTGCCAAGGGTAAATATAAAAAATTGCCCCCTATTATGTAATTAAGGTGAATGTACCCATATCCAATCACTTAAGGGATTTCCTAGCAAATGATGAACAGTTTAAGGCGCAGGAAAATTTTCCCATGTAGAAAGATAAGAAATATGGGGACTTCCAAATTTTTGTAATTTTATTGAAGTTACTATGAATTTTGGGAGTCAAAAAGTAGTCCGGACTAATAACCAATGTCTAGAGTCATCTAATTCCGATCGTCTAAAAAACTACTTTCTTGCTTACTATTTCCTACTTTCTTCCTCACTACTTTGGACATGTGTCATAACCTTATTAGTCCCAACTTTGAAGAAAAACATTCCAAGCTTTTCAACCTTGGTTGGAAATAGTGCCCCCTATAGGTTGGCTATGGGTTGTGATCGACTATGGGTGCTTCTACCTTAGGTGCCATAAGGAAGTCAATCACTTCCGGGTCAATTCTCCTTAGCCAACCTTCCATTCCGGTTGGGGTGAATTGGCTCCCTCGCTCAACCCTTCCAAGTCTTTCCAAGAGTGTAAGTAAAAAAAAAGCCTTATTTTGTGCTTGATTAATTTACCTTATAAGGTAAAACAGCCTACTACGGACAAAATGGGGAGTTTATCCTCATGTCATTTCTGAATTTTAAAAAAAAATTCACATAAAGACAAGTGATAGAAATGGCAAGAGCAATTGAAATTATATTTTTTTGACAAAGTGTGAATTTGTTATGAATTTTTGAAGTGTTCAGCCCATTGGGCCTAAAAGAGTCTCCAGACTACTCCAAAACCAACAAAAACTATATCCATAACGGTCATCTTAAGGTATGTCCCCACTTAGTGTTACAGGTGTTCTTTGGAATGTGGATCCGGTCCAAAAGGAGGCCAAAATTCATTCCTAAGACCCTCTGTAATAACACCTTTAACATCAAGTGGGAACATACCTTAAGCAGTCACAATATTTTTTAATATAAAAACCCTAAAACAATCACTTCCTACAATGAATTAGCACTAAAAAGCTAGAAGTTCCTATTGTGGTCACTAATCACTCCATTTCCGTTAGATAAGACATTGATTGTGGCCCAAATCTCATTCACTGGAAGAAAACCAAAATGGGGTCATTCGTAGGTGTCCACAATGGGTCTTCTGTTCGTAATGGGCCATTATACCTTACATCTCTCCTAACTAATTTGGGGCCTCTGATTGCAGATATGAATTCGAAATTTGCAAATTTTATCATGTGTGGAAAATAAATAAATTTCAGCGTTTTCCCTCAGGGCCAAGCGAGGGGGTCAGTTCACCCTGGCCTGAGGCTCCCAACTTCATCTTCGCCTTCACGTTCCTTTCCACTGCGAGCAGTAAGTTAAGTCCTTCCGCTGCCCGCGAACGATGAGAAACTTGGATGAGGACGGAAAGAAGCGGCGAACGGATGAACAGAGTCGGGACAAGGCCCCCCCCACAGGGCCACCCAGGTCATGATCGCAGCGGCTCTGTCAACCCCAGTGCCGTCCTTCATAACGTAATGAACCGAGGCCTGGGTTTTCTCAAACTGTCCTAAATAACCCCCCCAAGGAACCCCACTAACTTACTCTGACCTCATTAATTAACACCCATGTTAACAAAACGACAGGAGTAATTCTCCAAGGCTCTGCCCTTGGCTTTCCGCCGTTTGTTTTTGGTTCTCTTGGAGTAAACTCCAGGTTTCAAAAAAACAAAACGTCGGGAGTAAATTAGAAAGCACATTTTTAGTTCAGTCAATCCCTAAAGTCCAAAGGCCTTATCTCCATCACAAACCACTCAAAATTGCCATTTCTATTGCAAAGTGCAAAAAAAATTTAAAATTTGCTTCTTTTGCATATCTAACCATAGGATCTTGTTTTGGACTAGTATATAAATGTGTGAAAGAAATTTCAGAAACTTTGACTGCATAGATTGCAAGATATTTGCAATTAACCCCTAAAGGCCCAAGGTCTATTTTCTGCCAAAAAACACTGAAAACTGCCATTTCTATAGCAAAAATTAAAAAAAAATTAAAATTGTTTTTTTTCCACATCTAACCATAGGATCTTACACCTAATTGGTATGAGAATGTGTGGAAAAAATTTCAGAATTTTTGACCGCACAGATTGCAAGATATCTGCGTTTAAAGTGGAAAAAACAAGTTTTTCAGCACATTGCGGGACCAGATTTTTTGTCTTTAAACATTTTTAACTTAAAATTTTTGCACTACAGCGTTTTGAGCTTTAAATCTTTATAGTGAAGAATTGAGTTGAGAGTCTAGGGAAAAAAAAAAACTCAAAAAAACTTAATTTTCATCCTTAAAAAAATTGTTTTGTAGAAGTAGGTATGAGATAGAAGGAAAATCTAAAATATTAATATCTCTTAGATGGAATTAAAATGCACTAATCCCAATGGTGAGATTGTTCTAGAAAGTAAACTAAACCATGACAAAAAAAAATTTGAAAAATTTGAAAAATTGCATTCAGAATTGAGTCCTACAAGTTATTTTTTTCAAGAAGATGCTCAAACTGCCCAAAAAACAAGAATGTCCATAACTTTCTCATAACATATCCAAATGAAATGAATAAAAGCTTTCTAGATAGACAAAAATATAATCTATGAGAAAAAAAATATTAAAAAAAAAAATTCAAATTTTTGTCCATTTTTTTTTTGCTGCCCGGGCTGCCCCCCGTCCCTTGTTTTGAGCTTATTTGGTCATAATTTTTTTTCCCGGGCACCGATTGAGAAAAAAATTATATTCCCACAAAGCTTATCAGTTTTTCTATCTCCAAAAAAAATTTCAAAAAATCAGAACACAATTTCAGCCCGTAGGTACCTGCCCGAAAACGCATTTGTCCCCCGAAGGGACAACGGGCTTTTAGGGGTTAAAGTAAAGAAAAAAAAATTTGCACCTTGCTTGACTAGATTTTTTGGTTTGGAATCATCTCAACTTCAAATTTTTGCACTACTAATTTTGAACTTCTAATTTTTTTATGTTGAAGAATTGAGTTGATAGTCTAGGAAATTTTTATAAAAAAAAGAAAAAAGAAAAACTTAATTTTCACTCATAAAAAAATTGTTAAGTAGAAGTAGGTTCAAGATTGAAGAAAAATCTAAATCATTAATAGCTCTAAGATGGAATTAGAATACAATAATTTCAATGGTGAGATTGTTCTAGTAAGAGATCTTAACCTTGTGAAACTTTTATTTTTGAAAAATTGTAAAAATTGAATACAGAAACAAATCCTACAAGATATTTTTTCAAGAAGATGCTCTAATTGCATAAAAAACAAGATTGTTCATGACTTTCACATAATAAATCTAAATGGAATGAATCAAAGCTTTCCATGTAGATAAAATTACAATATACGATAAACAATTTTAATTTTTTTTTTTTTTTTCCCTACCGCATCTACAAAATTTGACATGGAATTCAATTTGGACCCTCACATGTGGTAGTAAACAGTAAGGTCTACTTCATTTACAAATTTTTGAAATCGCAGGGAAGGAAATTTTGCATCTGCCAACTTTGATAGCCTCTCGAGGGCTCAAACATTGGTCTTTGACCATGAAATTTTTACCAAAAATTCATCTTTAAGTTAATTATATGTGTGCCAAATTTCAAGGCCAGATGATTTACACAAAAAAAGATATTCGAATTCTCCCAACATGTGTAGCCGCGAGAAAAATTTCACTACTGCCAACTTTGACACCCTCCCAAGGACTGAAATTTTTTTCTTTTGCTATGAATTTTTTTCCATAAGACCATCTATATGTTGATTACATGTGTGAAAATTTCAAGTCCAAAAGACCCCCACAAAAATAGATATTCAAAATCTACCAACGTGTAGTTGTGAGAAACAATTTCACTACTGCCAACTTTGACACTATCCCAAGGGTTGAAAAATTGTTTATTTACCATGAAATTTTTATGATGAAATCATCTCTATGTTAATAAAATGTGTGACAAATTTCAAATTCAAAAGATTCACATCAAAAAAGTATGCTAGTTCTACAAACATGTGTAGTTGCGAGAAAATTTTTTTAGCCCTTGGGATAGTGTCATGTTTTGGATTAAAATTTCACACGGATGTAGAAAGTCATTCTCACAACTACTTTGAAGTAAACTTTGAAGTTGTTTATTTAACTCAATTTTTAATATTTTTTGAAAAACAACAACAACATAGGATTTAGGTGGTTTATTACAACATTACAACCATTGGGATTGACATTTCTCAATTCCATAATCAAATTCTTAACAATTTAGTATTTTGGATCATTCTCTACTTCTTTCTACTTACTATTTTTTTTGTATATGTTGTACAATTCCAAATGATTTGAAAATTTTTAAGCATGTAGTCAACTTGTTTAGGAAAAATAATTCAAAGAAGCACCACCGTTTTGGACATTTTTTCATACAAGTGTGACCTTGTGAAGTGCAGCTGCCCTGTTTTTTGCAGGAACAAAAAAAGGATTTTTGCCAATTCAAATGCTAATATCTTCCAATCTGCATGGTGGAAAATTCTGAATTTTTTTCCACATCTTCTAAAACTAGTTTACTATAAGATCCTACGATTACATGTGTCAAAATTTATTTTTTTTCAAAAATTTAGTACTTGTACTAAAAATGGCAGTTTTTGAGTGTTTTTGGTGAAAACATAGTCATGGAACTTTAGGGGTTAAAGATGAAGTTTTGGTAAAAATTTCATGGTCAAAGACCAATTTTGAGCCCTCGGGAGGCTGTTGGTAGATGCAAAATTTCCTTCCCTGCGATTTCAAAAATTCGTAAATGAAGTAGACCTTACTGAACAATGTGAACAAGTCAACAATTAAGAAATTGCACCTCCAATTGTGCCTATCACTGCAAGTCAGTCGTGTGCTTTTGAAGATTTATTTCGTTGTCTTGCCTAGTGTTTTGTTTATTGGTCAACTTGCTCAAATTTTCCAACACGGTTTTGTCCAGTGTTTTGTTTATTGGTCAACTTGCTCAAATTTTTTAACACGGTTTTGTCCAGTGTTTTATTGGTCAATTGCCCCCATAAATTTTTAATGTTTGGAATGTACTCCATTTGATATGCCTATAATTAGAAATTCAAAAATTTAAAGTTTATTGGCGTGATGTTCAAAAAATAAATACTAAGAGAATTTAGAAGCTTTCCATTACTGACAAGATTCAACAAAAACGAAGACATATAAATAGTAGGAACTATGCTTAGTCGTTTATTTGGCCACTTTTGGGTGTTAGAATCTAATTTCCTTGTTGGCTTGCTATCAACATTGTCATATGTATTGGTATCAAGAACCATGAGCAATATTGTTGACATACATCAATGTAATATTGCATAACTTCTTAACCCCTAAAAGACCAGTATGTTATTTTTAGCAACATAGCGATTTGGGGTAGGTACTTGTGACTATAAATTTGCATATTTTAGGTCCAAACTTTAATAGAAGTGGACGAGGAATATCTTTCATGTGAACAAAATTTTATGACATTTGGAAATATGAGTCAAAAGCTATGGCCTATTATGTTATTTTTTTTCTCAATTGGGTAGTCCGGGTAGATTAAAAAATCACTTTTTTCATAAACAAAAATTTGAAATTGTTTTTCTAGATTTATATATACGTGAAAAGCTTTGAATCATTCCATTTCGATCAATGAGTCAAAAGTTATGAAGAATTTTAGTTTGCGGGCACTTATGGATTCTCTACTCTAAAATAACTTTGAAGTCGTTTATTTCATTCAATTTTCAATATTTTTTGAAAAAAATAAAATCATAGGATGTAGATTGTTTATTAAAACATTACAACCATTGGGATTGGCATTTTTCAATTCCATAATTAATTTTTAACAATTTAGTGTTTTGAATCATTCTCAACTTCTTTCTACTTACTATTTTTTTTCCTATATGTTGTACAATTCTTAATGATTTGAAACTTTTCAAGCATGTAGCCAACTTGCCTTGAAGAATGAATCCAAGGAGTAACCACCATTTGGATAATTTTTCGTACAAATGTGACCTTGTGAAGTGCAGCTGCCCAGATTTTTGAAGGGCCAAAAATAGGATTTTTGTCAATTCAAACGCTAATATCTTGCAATCCACATGGTGGAAAATTCTGAAATTTTTTCCACATCTTTTCAAACTAGTGTACTTCAAGACCCTACGGTTACATGTGTCCAAAAATATTTTTTTTCCAAAATTTGGTACTTGTGCTCAAAATGGCAGTTTTTGAGCATTTTGGGGGAAAACATAGTCAAGGAACTTAAGGGGTTGATGAGACTCCTTTTAGTATATAAAATCTTAAGCCACTATATATATGGAATTATCCTATGTAGAGTAAGACTTTCAAACGATCTCAATCTCCCTATTCAAGAATGTTATTTGCTTCAATATCAATGACTTGGACCTATATATTCAGGTTTTTTCTTCAATTTTGATCAATAGTGGCATTCCACTATGTTGTATCTGAGTGAAAAAATGAAATTAGATATCTACGTTTAGATGATATGGAAAAACTCAATACCAATGCAAAATCTCACTAAAATAAAGGTGCAACATGTGCGCTTAATGCAGTCTTTATCTAGGAATACATTAGAACCTCTCTAAGTCAATCCCCTCTAAGTCAATAAAGCATTGTCAGGAAGTATTGATTGTTGGTTCCAACTTAACAATATGAACTACATACGAACATGATGACCCTCCCTAATGTAATAACCTCTCTTACTCAATGTGTCAGACCGGTCCCAACTCTATCGACTTAGAGAGGTTCTATTGTAGATGACAAGTTGAGCATTTTATCTATATCAAGTGGATATGCTTCACTTTTGAATGCCCAACAAAGGCTGCACCTTCAAAATGGGCCAAAAGTGACTAAAATTTGAGCAATATTTTTTAACTTAAAAAATCAAATTGAATGGGATGAAATTACAAAATCATGTATTTTACATTGAGAGTGAGCACCTCATAAATACTCAAAAAATTTGATCATAAAATTTAGTAAATATTTGGATTTGAAATTTAATTAGGATTAAAGGAAAAATTGGATTTTTTTAAAACTAAATTATGGATGAGGAGGTTGAAAATATTCATAAAATTTCACAACGTTTCGTTATTTAATAAATTTTGATGGTGTTTGCAATCTACAGTGATTACAAAAAGGAGAGAAATTTTGAGAGACTTGCATGAATAGACGCATTTGTCCTTTCCTTGAATTCATTATTAGATATACTCCTTCCTTGAAATGACAATAATCCCATTGATTGGATAAAATTTTCAAACCATGTCTAAATTGAACTAGTTTTGGAACGGTCCAAATGGAACCTCATAATACTACTCGACTTCAAAAATTCCATGACATGGAAAAAAAAAATAACGACTAAGAAATAGATGTTTGGGCCTTTCGGGGTTAAAGGGGTTGATTTATTTACCTCGTATATTATTAATGACCTCATGACTAATTATATTTAAAAAAACAGTAATTCTTAAAAAGATCCATTTTTAAAATAAATATTATTACAAAAGAAATTAGGCATGGCCAAATGTTCATTGTAAAGAAAATATTATAAGCATAATCTTTTGTAATTATCAACTACTAAATAAAACACACAAAATTAGAGAGTACACATTGGAATAATGCATTTCAACATATAAGACAAATATTTATAGTATAGGAGCACTTGAAGATTAGCAGTTATTCATTTATAATTTTCTATACATGTAAAGAGTTTATGCCAATGTCGTTTATATACTTTCATTGTAATGTGCTTAGCTCAAATTTTTCATGATTAGTTTGCTTTACTCGTAGTTAACTTACCTTTCACTGAATTGTAATTTTCAGCCCTAGAACTTTGAGAACCATGTCATTGTTGAAGTGAAGTTTAATTTCAAAATTGAAAATAAAGGTAGATTTTGTTGTGGATAATGTTGATTTACAAGCCCTATAAGAAATTTTCAACTGTGGAATCTTTGTTGGATCTAACTCTTGGAGAAAAAATAAGACTTTATTGGAAAAACATGTTGAAGAGCTTGATTTGGAGCCCTTGCTATCTATTCTCTTAGAGCGCCTTCATACAAGTGCGCTAGAAATGACACACTATATGGGTTGCATAGGGCCTATAAGAGGTCACGGGTGGAGGGTGGAAGGTGGAGAGAAATTTTCCACCGTCCTACACTGTGGAGGCCCTTGTTCATTGTTGTTGCTCCCTTGACCCCACCTTCTACTACTATATATATTGATTTTGCTTAGTTATTTCCAAATCAATTCATACAACCACGTGTTGCCATGTTTAGACAAATTTGACAATTGGGTCTTCATGAATCCAAGGTCTTGTGTCTTCAACAAAGAGGGCCCTCAAGTGTTGAGTAGTTCGAGCTAGTTTTTTAAGAGGTTTTAGTTTACATTGGGAGAAGAATGGTGGGGCAAGGATTTCGCTAGGGCCCACGAGGAATCATTGAGACTACTTTGAGTGTGCCCTCATGCATTTGCCCTTAGTGCATCTCCACTCTTGCTCGGGATAGGAGTCCTAGGCCGGTATACACTAGGCCTAGGCAGTTTTCCGTCCCCCACCGTAAACACGGTCTCGGACCCTCGGAACGTGGCCATGGAAAAATATGTGTTTTGGTCGCAATCCTCCGGAGCCTACTCCTTCTCCCGCAACCTTTAGTATTGTCAAAGAATCCTTGTCTTGATCTGCTTTGCACACTTTAATTTGTTTTTTGAAGCTAATTAGATACCAACATGGCCCCACAGTTACAGTTAATAGCATGAACAATGGCAATCATTAAAGTAAAAGGCCGGAAATCATGTACAACCCAGTGGTTGGGGGCGGGTATGGCTCGGGGAGTTACGGAATACTGGCCACTTTTTCTTTTTAGGGAGCCCTCAACATGTTGTATTCAGTGCCCTAAATCCCGAGCAAGAATGGAGATGCTCTTAGCAATGAGCTTGCCTCCACCATTGAGTTTCAATTATCTTTCATTTCCCACATTCAAGCGGTTTTCATGTACCTTCTCCAATTATTGGCCCGTATTAGTACCATAAATTTTTGTTGGAAAGTTGATTGGTTTCTTTTCTGTAGTTTCAAGTTTCAACAGATTTTCTTTTCTTTTCATCAGTTCACAATACACTAACCACTAGTTTTCTCCCTAATCATTGCTTGCCCCTATTGTCTCAGAAAAAGGTAAAGCCAAACGTGTCAACGTGTGCCGTATTAGATTGAGATTACGGTGAGTGGGTGGCAAAATAGACAATTTGTAAGTTATTGCTTTCCTGTCTGTCTGGCTCCTCACACAGAGCTCCGATACTGATTTTTTTTTTCCTTTTCCTTTCGTGTTGTCCATCCCCAGTTTGGTGCGGTGCTCGGCCAAAATGCAGGCAGTGTCTGAGGAAGCGGCAGCTTGTTTTGGACAGGGCCAGAATGGCTCCAAACCTGGCAGACATTTGTAACGAACCCGGCGGCCACGAGATGCTCCAGCGGACGCCAAACTTGGCGGGCCCTGCAAATTGATTGTAAGTAGGAGAGGTGCCCACTGCCTACTGCCCAGTTGTCCGTCCGTCCATTCTACCCAACTTTTCAGGCCCACAAAGGCCGGGTCGCACCTTGATTTCGGAGCTTTGCTTGAGCCCAGGAAGTTTACTTAATTACTCACTCAAGTTTAGCATGTACTGCTGTGATTAATGTAATGACAGTAATTTTATGTAATGTCACATCACTTGTCAAAGTAAAGCTGCAGATGGTTGATGTGAGTTCCCTGAGTTTCCCTCGTCACCAGCAACTGAACTCTTGCGTCTTCCTCCGTCATTTTGGTTCCTGTCAACGTTTTTGGTGAAGCTCATGCCTCAAGAAACAGTGAGGGAAAACAATGAACCTTCTTTCAGAGTTTCCTGAATCCTGAGGCTACCCCACGTCAGAGAAATGGCGAACAGATATGGACGCTGTCCATATCTCGCTTTGCTGGTTGTAAAGCGGAAAAACATGTCCCCACTGAAGGCGTGTCAAGAATAGTAGATTGATCCTAAACACTGCATGAAACAAAACGAGCATCCATATTCCACTCACTGCACTTGGCAAAAGCTCCGACGAGTTTTCCTGGATTCACATCCACGCCCAGTAGCAGTAACTTATTTAATAATTTCACACAGGCTGATGGAACTTGGAACTTGCAGATAAAGTCACAGTGGCAGCAACATTATCAACCTCTTTTCTGCACGATGATCTCAATGCAAACGAAGCTTGACCTCACCCATGTAGCCTTGCAATTTACAGACATTCCCATCCTGGACTGTGCATGCAGGCTCAGGAGTCATAAGCTGACAGAGAAGCTGGGCTCCCCACAAATGGTTTCCCCACTGCAAAAGCTTCACAAGACACCCCCACTAATAGAGCAGCTCCAGAGAAATGAAACAGTCATACTTCAACCTCATTTTCAAACAAACAGGACTAGAGAGCAGCATGCCATGTGCCACCTTCTGTTTCACAATATCTGACAAACTCGAAAGTTTCTGATAACAGTGGAAATCATGTCCTGCTCCAGCCAGGGAGTACCATTCAACTTGGCTGAAACTGGTCTCTTAGAATCTGTCCACGAAAGCAACTTGAAAGGATAAACTTGCAGCAAGGTTCAGCTTCCACAACATACAAGAGGAAAACAAAATACTCACGAGCAACAAGAACAATATCAAAGATCAATGCAAACATGAAATCAGAGTCTTGAGAACACGCAAGTAAGAGAAAAAACGCTAACAGTAATTGTTAGCTAGAACTTCATCGTTATCCGGAAAAAACAAATTTTAACACTTGCTGCAGTTCGCGCAAAATATCGTACAGGCACGAAGACTCAATATTTCCATACCTCCATATCCTAACACTCGCATTGTAGAGACAGAAAGCTAACACATTATCCGTACTACTACGTAACGCCATGATAACAATAAAAATGCCCACTCTCTCAATGTATAGATATTCTATCAAATGCTCTATAAAAACGCTATCTACTCGTGCCCACATCAGGGCAGTTACACAAGGGCACCGACTCGCAAAACCCGCTACAAAAATTGGTGGTGCTACTCAATTAATGGTATCGTAAATTGGACTATGGGCCAATAATCTGTGTCCCATAATATATGGTACCTCGCATCCCCAGCTTGGAGGACAGTCTTCAGCATTACCGTGGCCATGAATCACCACTCAAAATAGTGGTCTCACAGTTTCAAGAAAAATGAAAACAGGAAATATTCGACAAAAACGAAAATTGTAGAGTAAAATACTCGTAGAAAAATTTACGCCGTAAGAGCCGCTGCGTCGTTGAACCAATCTACACTCTCGGTCTCACCACCGAAGCTGAAGTCCCCAATGTCGTCTCCGAAATCAAAACTCGAAGCGTCAAAGCCCAGCATGCCGTCAACATTGTCGTCGACAGGAAAGTCGAAGAAGATGTCGTCGGGCAAAAAAACTTCCTCAAGCTTGCTCAAGTCATTGTTGGCTGTAACCATGCTTTCAGAGTGATCCTCCTCGGAGTCTTCCGAGTCCTCCACCAAATCCGAAGCCGTGGAAAAGCAAGGAGGACTCGAAGACTCCGGAGTCGAAGACTGGCTCTGCGCATCACTGCTCTTCAAACTCGTGCAAGGAGATGAAGAAGCCTCGACACTCTCCTCCGAGTACTCCTCGTTCTCTTCCAGCATGTCCAAGTCTTCCTCCATCAAGTTCGCGCAAGCGCCGAGAATTTCAGTCGCAACGTCAAGAGAGCTTTCGTCCTCAGTGATTCTCTCGACCTCCACAGGACACAAAGGCAGAGAAGGAGACTCAGAAGATACCGACTCTTTCTTCATGGGACTCTTGGGTAACAATTCGCTCTTCTTTTTCACGGCGACATGAGCAGGGGCTTTGGTCCCAGCAGCTTGCACGGCTTCGTTCTCCGACGTGAAATTTGTGTGTGCAAGCGGTCCACGAATCTCCCGGGCGGCTTTGTCGTACGCTTGGGCAGCTTGCTCCGCGGTGTCATACGTTCCCAGCCATAGCCGGACGCCTTTCGACGGGTCACGAATCTCCGCAGCCCACTTCCCCCAGGGCCTTTGCCTGACGCCTCTGTATTTCTGCTGCTGCTGCTGCTTCGTGTCTTTGGACGTCGCACTCGTTTTCCCTCCCTTGGTAGGCACGGGGGGTTTAGACATGGCGCCACTACTACTCTTATTACTCACCGACGACTTCGCGCTTTCCGCCGCGCCTCGGGCAATTTTCTTTTCGACAGGTTTGGTTTTCTTTTTCGCAGGCCAGGAAGGTTTATCATAAAAGCTGGGCATGGACTCATTATCCACCGGACAGGCGGAGTTCAAGGAGCATTGCATTGTCTTGGCCGTAAACACGCTATGGTAACTCGGCACCTCCGGCTCGTCGAGCTCACTCTCCCCCTCACTCGACGACTCCCCACCACCACAATCCTCTCTCGAGATCTCAATCTCACGAACCAACACTCTCTGGGAGCTTCGCATCACGACATGACTCCTCCGAAAACTCGCCTCTTCGTCACTCGAAGAGTCCGTCGCGTCAGGGTCGGTACAAATCACGCGCACTCGCTTCGGCAAGCTCTGCTGCTGAAGCTTCGGCACGTAACCCTCTTCGTCCGAAGAAACATACTCCCGCTTCAAGGGAGCTTTCACAAAACAAGCTGCCACCGCAACAGCGTCTCCCTCTCCTCCTCCTCCTTCACCCCCCATACCCATACACCGGTCCTGCCGTATGCCCACCATTTTTCTCCCCACAAAGCGGAACTCCTCTCTCTCTCTTTTCAAAAGCACAAAAGCCTCCTTGTTACACAGAAAAGCGCAACAACTTAAAAGAACTCCACAGAAATCGCTGCTCACAACACCCTTGATGCGCATACAACGCGCGTAGCCTCCTCGACAGAAGATACCTCATCCCGAGAGGGAACAACCACCAAAACCACACCACCTCGGAAATGGCGTCGTTTCAAGCACCGAAAGCTCCAGAAGACGAGCTTGGGCTTGCCAAAGAGAGCGAGCGAGGGAGGAGAAGAAGAAGAAGACGAGGAGAAGAAACAGAGCAACTACTAGGACTGTCGTGGAGTAAGCTTAATGCGAGTGTCCTTGGGCGACATGTAAATGTACTACTGCGAGTTCGAGGCCGCCGCTGGCTGTGTTTGTAGCAGTAGTGGTAGTACGCACTGCACTGCAGAGAGGCTGAGGCCTGGGCCTGGAGAGGGGCCCCTCTTTAATCTCCTCGTTTCTTGTCAACGACGTTTCCTTTATTAGCTCTTAGCCCCGGTCTGGGAACTCCGGCTTTGATTAAGTTATCGCCGCCTGATTTCCTTTCGGCCCGTTCTTTTTCTTTTTCTTTTTCTTTCCGGTTTTGGGAAATTAGTGTAGGCCGCACGGTCGGCTGCACCGTCGTGGCACAGGGCTCGCTTTTCCTTTTCTATCCTTTTTCGACGCCTTCTTCTAACTTAGTTCTAGAGTCAGTTTTACTTAATGCATGCAACTCACTGCAGTGGGGTACCGTGGGGGACTGCCTTTTTCCCCCCCTTCAGTTGGGGGCCACTCAAATTAGTGTGAAACTGTGAATTAGAGTTTGTTTTTTTATTTTTTTGAAACACTAACATGGGCAAATTCCATTGATAGTGAAGTCGAGTTTTTAGAACGATTGGTGTGGGGCCACTAACTTACTCTTTCGACCGACTTTTCTTTACGATCGTGCTGCTTTTGTATTCTCGATTATTTAAAGGTTCAGACCTTCAATTTCCTTGATGGGCACTCAATTAGTGCAAATTAGTGTTCCTTGGACAACAAGGGCTGTTCGGTTTGCAATTTTGTAATTGCAATTCCAAAATTTCACAAGGGAGCTACACCAGAAGTTTGGGGGACTGAAGAGAAGTCTCATTGTTATCCAATTGGTTAACATGCAAATCTGCAAGCCGGGGAGCGACACAATTGTAATGTCTGATACCCCATAAGTTAATTAGTGAATTCCGGGAAATTAGTATGGGCTGATGACTTTATTAAAATTGTTTCATTACTGGATACCCTGGAAGTCTACCTTGCATCTGACTCCATCTTTCTTGGATCAGATGCATTGTTCTCAGTTTCGTTTCCATGCCACTGCAATTGGGTAGGCGTGATTTTTCTACTCTAAGTCCTCAATTAGTGTGGCCTAGTGTCGGAGAGGGCTTTTGGTGGCTTATTAGGCAAGCGGCGGAATTACTTGCGGTGGAATTGCTTGGGGTGGAAGGCATGGACTGGCCGACTGCCGGGGCGGGTGGATCTGGACTTTAAGTAGACTTTAGGGGCACTAGTAGAGGAAGTTCTAGAGGTAGTTCTAGAGGCAGTTGTAGAGGTAGTTGCCTTGCCACGGTGTAAAAATTGAGGGTAGATTTTTTGGTAGGACTCTGATTGGGTAATTGACTTCTCCCCAACTGAAGGTTTCAAGATTTCTAATCTTGTCTGTCCAGCTGCTGCGTTGTTGGTAGAGCAGAAATCCCCGTTATTATCGGAAGTAATAAAAGCGTAAAAGCCTCCGTGTCCGTCAAGTGAGTTAATTAGAACTATTGTTTTTTAATTAGCGTCAAGTGGGCAATGTTTATTAGTGCAGGTGGGGGGCTAATTTTAAAGCGACGGAACTGGCAAAAAAGCAAAAGCTGAACGTTCCAGTTAGTTCCAAGCCAACTGAAGGTCGGCATTTTGTAATGCGGCATCATGTGAGTGAGGGGTCGCACTGCCAGCCTGGAATTGGGTAGGAAAGGGTCTCAGCCGGGACTGAATTCCAAAGCAGCCCTTATTTTAATCCATTTGTTTAATTCCATGGCCTTGGAATATTCAGTACCGTTTTTTCAATTCTGGGAAAATTCGATTGTTCTTCTGCACCAATCAACTGTTTGGTTTCGGTGGTTACTGAGGGGGCTAATAATATACTCTACTGTGGAGAGAAAGTCTTCTGACATGCTTTCGGCGTTTAGTACTCAACTGCCATGTCATTTCCATGAACAATTCTCACTCATCAAATTCATGGAATTCTTGCTGGAGGCCGGGGAGGGTCCTTCTTTTTCTTTTTCTTCGGTTTCCTTGTAGTTTTCAGTACATGGAACCGGGCTGCTGCATTGTGCAGCGCATCTTCAATGCACCCCGCCAAACTGGCCTGGCAAGTAAAATAAAGGTTTGAATGACTAAGCTTAGCAAGTGTGGGAATATGACTTGAGAGTGATATCATTTGAAAGGCATCCAAAGTACTCAAAGTAGACACAAGAGTATTCCAAATCAAACTACGGATAACCAAAATAGGCCCGATTAACCCCTAAAGGCCCATTGTTCCCTCGGGGGACAAATGGGATTTTAGGCAGGTACCTACGGGCTGAAATTTTGTCCTGATTTTTTGAAACTTTTTTTGAAGATAGAAAAATTGATAAGCTTTGTGGGAATATAATTTTTTCCACAATTGGTGCCCGGGAACAATAGTTATGACCAAATAAGCTCAAAACAAGGGACGGTGGGCAGCCCGGGCAGTAGGAAAAAAATGGACAAAAATTTGAATTTTTTTTTTTAATATTTTTTTTCTGATAGATTATATTTTTGCCTATCTGGAAAGCTTTTATTCATTTCATTTGGATATGTTATGAGAAAGTTATGGATATTCTTGTTTTTCAGGCAGTTAGAGCATCTTTTTGAAAAAAATAACTTGTGGATTCATTTCTGAATGCAATTTTTCAAATTTTTCAATTTTTTTTTTTGCATGGTGTAATTTACTTGCTAGAACAATCTCACCATTGGGATTAGTGCATTTTAATTCCATATAAAATATATGAATATTTTAGATTTTCCTTCTATCTTGGACCTACTTCTACTTAACATTTTTTTTAAGAATGATAATTAAGTTTTTTTGAATATCTTTTTTTTCCTAGACTCTCAACTCAATTTTCTACAATAAAGATTACAAGCTCAAAACGTTGTAGTACAAAAAATTTAAGTTAAAAATGTTTAAATCCAAAAAATCTAGCCCCGCAATATGCTGAAAAACTTGTTTTTTTCACTTTAAACGCAGATATCTTGCAATCTGTGCAGTCAAAAATTCTGAAATTTTTTCCATACATTCTCATACTAGTTAGGTGTAAGATCCTACAGTTAGATGTTCAAAAAAAATATTTTTTAAAGTTTTTTATACTTTGCTATAGAAATGGCAGTTTTCAGTGTTTTTTGGCAGAAAAAAGGCCTTGGGCCTTTAGGGGTTAATAGTGAAGATAAAAATGATAGAAGCCTTGTCTAATTATGCCTAGGAAAAAGAAAATCATGCAATTTGAAATACCAACCATCAATTAGTCACATAATGCACTACTTGCACTATGATCTTTGTACTACGGGAATTTTTTTGACCACAATTTGCAAGGTTATTTGAACCTTCACAATTTTAATAATTTTAACTGTAGTTGTTTTCATTTATGAACTTAATTGGACCTCAAACAATCCAAAGTTGGATTATAGCCACGGTATGTCAATAAAAGTATTATATTTGATACTACCACAGAAAAAGGTAATGTAGTATTTTATTTTTAGTGTTTTCTATTCCATTATCTATGTTGATTTTTGCCACTTGTAGTTAGGATTCATAATTTGCAAATGGTTTATTTTGGGAAAAAAATTCCACATTGGATGTACTAAGCACATATATTCAATTAATAAGTAAATAAGTTGAATTTTAGAGTCTTTAGAAATTCACTGCTATTCCACTTACTATAATTCCTATACTCTAAACTACTACTAATTTGTAATAATAATTGAAATAATGTGAATTTGTGAGTTCAATCAATAGCAATATAAAAATTTACAATATCAAAGAAAAATTAGGTGTAATAGAATGTTTGTTTAAAATGAATTTAAACTAAAATTAGTCTCAAATACTTTAAATTGTGATTAAAATACTTTGACATTTTTAAATAATTATATTTATAAAATTTGAATAATACATATTTTGTAATTTTATTATAAATATATTAATCCATTTTCACACTAACTTGAATGTTGAAACCACATTATAATCTCACTCTATACATTCAAATAAGTCGAAATTTTTTCCATACATTCCCATGGTAGTCTAATACCAATTTGTAATTTTATACAGTTCAAAGTTTGAAATATGCTTTTATATTTCAATTATGCTTGATGCACTAGAAAGCAACACTTTTAGATACTTTTGTGAAAAACAACCCTAGTCCTCAGACATTAGAGGAGATTCAGGCCTCGAAGAAACTGCAAGTTCTCGAACTGTGGGAACTCTGCAAGAACGCTAGGACGCTGCCAAATCATCAGTCTAACGTGGCCAAGCGACTACTACATCAGATTTTTTTTAATTTTTGAAAAAATAAAAATAAAATATAGTATTCTTTTAACGTTTTAAGAACTTTTTTTTTTTAATAATTTTTTTTTCTAATAGTAGTGTGCTGTTCCCAACATCGGGAACAACCTTGAAACGGTCTTTTGAAGGCTCAAATCTCCTCTAATGGACATAACCCTCAGAAATCCTTAATCCTTTATGAACATTTCATATTATTTTGTGTTTGGTCAAACTTCACTAGTTTTCTATTTAGAAACGTACATTTCCAAAATTGTTTTTTTAAAATATTTTATTATATATCTTAAGTTAATTTTTTTATTTTAGAATATTAAAATAAATTTTATATTACATTTTTAAGTACTTTATTTGTAAATTTCATACTAATAATTGCGGAAATGCTTAAAAAAATGTAAAATTTTGAACAAAAATAAAGATCATAGTGACAAACAATATGGTGTAGTTGGTATACTCCTTGAACTCACATCAAGAGAAATTTGGTAGAAAAAAATTCAAAAGTGGTGTATTTTTAACTTTTAAGTGTTCACAAAAAAAAATACAATTTTACAAATTTTTAGAAAAAAATTGCAATAAAAGTAGACTATTTAAACTATATTGTTTTAGATAAGCTTTAAATTAAACATTTAAAATCAAGAACTACGTAAAATCTGAGATCAGACTTTCAAGGCGCCACTCTGGCTTGCAAGACCTTTTATGAGTTAAAGGATAAAATTCACACTATATATTTCAACTATTGCTAGAATTTGAACACTGAAATTTATCTTTTCATTAATTTTTTTTCGGACGTTTAAAGTTAGAATTTTTTTTTGGCCCTGTCGAATAGGTTCAACATAGTGGCCCCAACTTTGTAGAAAAAGAAGCACAATCCAACTTTGGGAATTGAGATCATAAATTAGGTGGTTATATTAGTTACTTGTAAGACAATTTTCAAAGATAATGGACTTATTTGACATACCTAAGTCATTTTGTACAAAAAAGTCCCCCCAAAAGCAACTACGTGAGCAAGGTGTCATATTGTTGTTAGAGAATTTATTTTTTGGGGAACTCGTTTTTTGGAAGAATGAAAATTCCAACAGTCAATACAAAATTTTTAATCAAGTACATTTTTTTTAAAGAGCTCATGACTTTACATTAGAATTTGTACTAATGGTTTATTAATTGTTTTAAATTTGTCATTTTTGTTCATTGAGTGAAGATTGAGAATTTTTATTTATTTTCTCATTTTCAACCACACATTGTTTACCTATACTACTAGTGTAAGAATGTGTGGTAGATAGACGCATTCAAAGCTAATTTAACCCCTAAAGGACCGAGGCCTTTTTTTTGCCAAAAAACACTCAAAACTGCCATTTCTATAGCAAAAAGTAAAAAACAATTAAAATTGTTTTTTTTCCACATCTAACCGTAGGATCTTACACCTAATTGGTATGAGGATGTGTGGAAAAAATTTCAGAATTTTTTACCGCACAGATTGCAAGATATCTGCATTTAAAGTGGAAAAGACAAGTTTTTCAGCACATTGCGGGACCAGATTTTTTGACTTTAAACATTTTTAACTTAAATTTTTTGCACTACAACGTTTTGAGCTTTAAATCTTTAAAGTGGAGAATTGAGTTGAGAGTCTAGGGGGGAAAAACTAAATTCAAAAAAACTAAATTATCATTCTTAAAAAAATTGTTAAGTAGAAGTAGGTACAAGATAGAAGGAAAATCTAAAATATTCATGTATTCTACATGGAATTAAAACGCACTAATCCCAATGGTGAGATTTTTCTAGCAAGTAAATTAAACCATTCCAAAAAAAAAATTGAAAAATTACAAAAATTGCATTCCGAATTGAATCCTTCAAGAAGATGCTTTAACTGCCCGAAAAACAAGAATGTCCATAACTTCTTCATAACAAATCCAAATGAAATGAATCAAAGCTTTCTAGATAGAAAAAAATATAATCTATGAGAAAAAAAATATTTAAAAAAAAATTCAAAACTTTGCAAAAAAAATTTGTTGCCCCCTATCCCACGCATTCCAAGAAATGGCATAACTTCTCGCTCAAAGGTCTGATTTCAAATTTTTTTTTGCCACGTACCTCTCTCAATTCTTCATGTTCACAAAAAGTTTCAAAAAATCAGGAGAAAATTTCAGCTTGTAGGTACCTACCCGAAAACGCATTTGTCCCCCGAAGGGATAACGGTCCTTTAGGGGTTAAAGAAACTTACATCTAGCCTAATTGCTTGCACAACTACTTGGGTCGGGGTGAACTGGCCCCCTTGCTCGGCCTCCCAAATCATTCCAGAGGTGCAAGTGAAAAAAAAGCCCCCTATTTTGAGCTGTCCCTAGGGTATGTTCTAGACCTCACCTAGCTAATTTGGGGCCTCTGATTGCAAATATGAATTCAGAATTTGCAAATTTTATCATGCCTCGCAAATAAAAAATTTCAGGGTTTTCCCTCGAGGCCGAGCGAGGGGGTCAATTCACCCCGGCCACTACTTGCCTCCTCTAGTAGCACACTACCTAAGCTACCTCTAAACTTTTGAGGACCATGATTTTTGATTTGGCCATCTGATATCAAAAAAGTGTTTGTTTTTGAAAAGCTAATACAAGCTTACATCTATGGTAAGCATTGCAAAAAAAATTGAACTTTGTAAAGGTCCGTTTGACTTTTGGTTGCAGTGCAATTATAGGGATTTTTTAAAAATAAAATAAAATCATTTAAAAACAATAAAAAATTATTGTTATTCTTATAAAATCGCCATCCTAACATGGCACTATTGGTGATTATGTGGGCTCAAAAGAAAATTCTCTATCATTACACTGTTGCATGCAGTCGAACTACCTTCTTGCTGACATGAAATTTTCCCTAATGAATTTGACTTGCATCTGCTAAAAAATGACTTTATAAGAACTTATTCAAGCCTTCACAAAGTTTTATAGGAGCTTACTGTTCTTTAGGGGTTAAATTAGTGCAAATTTAAACATTATTGTATTTTACAAATTTCAAAATTAAATAAATATATATGATTATTTATTTTATTTATGGTGACAATAATTTGGCCAGTGACACTATTTTTGCTCCCTCACAAATAAGGTAATCCAATGTAGCTAAAATTTAAATTCAAAAAACATCTTAAAAATAAACCATTCAAAAAAATCCCTACATTCAAGTTTGAAATGAACATGGTGTAGTCTAAGGTAGAAACATCCATTAGCGTCTCTACTCCCATTCCTGAACCTTAGATTGTCACCAAATTTGTCCCTAGACTTTCAATTAATGTGTCCTTCAAACACTTGACTCTCATTTGTTGACACATTTGAAGGACACATACCTTACTCTCATTTATTAACTACTGATTTTTGAAGATTTTAGTTTTGGGTCCACCTATGTGACAGTTTCAGTGGTCTAAGGAGCCATCTCTTTGAAAAATCATAGAAATTACATACTACATCCAATTTTTATTTTTATTTTTTAAAAGAAAATCATCATTTTCACTTGCTAATACTACAAAACTATCTATTTTAGGAAAAGTTGTCTCCAACTATGCTGAATTGCTTATTATTGACGGTTGTGGGTGCTCCCACCTCAGATATACAAAGAATGCATTTGCAATATTTCATTGCTTTTTCATCTTTTTTTCCCCTCCAAAATTTAACCAAAGTCAGATTTAAAACTTCACAATCTTCACAATATTTATTCATTTATTCAAATCAAATCTGGAAAAAAGATATTTTGAAGACCAAATTTGAGTTGACGGAGTTTGACTGATAGTGCGCATCTAGTTTTTACATGCAGGGACCTTTCACTTAACAGTGACTTAGTTAGTGGTGTGAAAACTTGGCTTGGGAGTCAAGAAATGAGCCATGACCAAGTCCAACACATAGGTGTTTCCCGGTACAGCTGTCACCACCGCACTCAGTTGAATAATACCTCACTACACTACCCAGTTGAAATAAAAGAAAATTCCATACCCACCTTGCGACCAGCCTCCAGCAGGGAGCAAGAAATACAACACAAGCCTAACAGTAAGTTACCAACCATCCCAAATCAATACCTCAAGAAATGTCCCTCAACAATTGACCTCCTTCCGGTCCGTTTGAGGGAGGGGAGGGAGAACATCCATAATAAGTTGGAGAATAATATTTGAATTCAGAGACGTAAAGGCACCCAACTCCTTCATTATGAGTGACTTGGAAGGAAAGGGGGTGGCAGGAAGGCGGGGCGGAGTGTCGGTATCTCCGCTCATTGGCTAAAGCAAAACAAAACAAAAGAAGTTGTAGACAGGTCATTAGGTAAGAGGAGACTTGGGACCGTAACAATAATAAGTTATGGAGTGACTTGGGAGTCTTGGACCCAAGGACCAAGGACCCATCAGCTTAGCTTAGCCCAACTTATGGTACAACCGCATCCAGCCATTCACGATCTCCATATGGTGGGATTGGGAGTTAGGAACATGGGACCACGCAGGCAAACTGAAGACCAGATGAGAGTACTGACCAACATTTGGGAGTGAAGACAAGTTTGAAAAGTTCTGGAGGAGGAGCCTTCCCTTCAGGCACCTTATTATTATGCCACCTGGCCTCTCAGTCGCAACCGGGAGTCCAGGACCCCCTCCCACCGGGTTTCTTTCGGGCCCTGTTCCTGTCACCCCCTTGTACCCCAGCAACCCGCGGGGTTTCTTTCGGGCACTGTTCCTGACAAACATGTCACATGCCAATACAGACAAGCTTTCTTTGCATCTCAGGGAAATCGGGCTTCATGTCTGTCCTCTCACTGCCATACAGCTGGCACCTACATGGAGATACTCTTCTCCTTAGTTCCATTGTACTTCACATAAAAATTTTCCAAAAACTTGGGCGGGGGATGGGATGGTAAGGGTCATCTAGGGAAGGGTAAGTTGTACCGCACCGTAACTTCCTTTCATAGAGATATATGGGAAATATTGAGCATTTTCAGTATGTAGTGTGAGGTAGACGCACCCGTCCGTTTACCACATTTCGTTAGTATGTAGCAAAGGTGTACATTTTCTTTCTAGAATGTATTGTATTCGTACGTAAAGACGGAATGGGATACATGAATAGGAATGGGTGCGTCTACCTTAGTTTTTCAGTGTCACATGTGTTGTCATGCAGACTAATTTGTAAAAACTTCAAAATTCAATATCTTTTTTGCCATGAGTTGGAATGCCACGAAACAAAGTTCATGCACCGCTTCTTGCCGAGGGCTTTCCAACGGTACCAAAAATGCGACTAGGGGGTGCATGGTTCCGAGGATCTCACCTTAACAAAAAAACAAGAAACCGAAAAAAACAAAAACCTCATTTAAAGTATGGATTTTGTTGTGGCACCTTAAACAAACAAATACGCAACAGAAGTTGGGTCATAAAAAGAATTAGAGATAAAATTTCTCTCTTATCGATTACAACATAAGTGATTGAGGGAGTCTTGGTGTCACATACAAAATGTGTCATGTTTGATCCTTTGAAACAAAAGAATTGACTCGACTCAGAAATAATTGCTAAAATGCAAATTAAGATAGATATAAACTCTTTGCTTGTTCTTTGTTACTCCCTTTGTCCCACTAAAAACCTTCAAAAACCTTCCCCATGAGGGATTAACTATATTTTTAGTCTCTGTGCAAGTGATACATACAATCTAGAACTAATAATCTATCCCCTAAATCTATGCAAAATCTCCAACTTAGGCGCCATTATTTAGGCACCCCAAATCTATGTGGAAAGTGTCATATTTGAGCATCGTTTATAAATGCCACCAGCTCGTCATTTTTGATGATTTAAAGGTAGGTGGCAACAATGGGATTGTAGAAATATATGCTCCCAACCTAAATATTGTATCTATGAAACCTGACCCCCTTCATGAACAAATCTCCATAGTGCCAAAGTGGTCCTCAAATCCATTGTCAACACAACTATTTGACGAAGTAGCAAGTACAAGGTGCCTCATATAGGCAAGGCCAAGCTTGCTAGGAGAGGAATCTTCCTTGATTGCTTGCCACTTACTCCCACAAGGTCATTCAATATAGCCAACACTTACTAAATGGTCAAAATCAGTAAATGGAGTTTTTCAGTGGGACAAAAATTGTGCCTCATTTGGAGTTTTTGTGGGACAAAGGGAATACTTCTTAGACTTTAACTTTGAGTTCACTCAAAGTTTTTTCTCCACGCAAGCAAAGAGTCAAAACATGAGCAAATAATTCTATGATTCTACAACAATATTATGTCAATTGAATATGAATATTTTGCAATAGAAATGGCAGTTTTGAGTGTTTTTTCATGAAAAAAGGGCCTTGGGATCAAAAATTGGGACCACAAGGTCGGCACCCTTGAAACAAAAGATTCAATTATTCAGGATGAGTAGGTGCAACCTTCAGTCGTTTCTACAAGAACCTTGAAAGTCATTCATCGTCCACTTGTATCCTCTGTGGCCTACTTAAAAATTCGTTTCCAATATCTTTGGGGAGGAATTTTGCACCATCCTTTGCTGAGATGGCACCAGACAGAGGCCTCCACACGCAAGAAAATTTCTCTCAGGGGTGGCAGAATGTGATGTCTGTAAGTATCCACGTGGGCATCAAATCCGTGGTTTTTTTTCAAAGAGATGTATATTCGTCACAAGCAAAGCCCAGCCTGTGGCGTGATATCGCGCCCCTTTCAGTTCCACTTTCAAAATTGCTGAGGTGGTGGACTACACCACGCCTGATGTCACCGCCAGTCGCGGCTCAGTCCCCCACACCCGCAAAGTGCACTTGTCGAATGATCCATCTACTGGTCTCACCTTCCTTGGTGGTGTTTTTGACTCCGAGATTTTCAAGTTCCAATCGGTGCCACGTCGAAGCCCCCATGTCCCGGAGCCCCCATACGTACCGTATTATATCGATACCCTCGATCGGTATGCTTGACCAGCTTGAAAACTAGAAGTCTATGAAAAAGATACATTGCATGGGTCGGATGATCCCGGAAGGTGCATTTCACTTGCACCAACACCAACTAACTTAATCGTAGTAGTCGAGGTGGACGGAGATTTTTGGCCTATTGAGAAATTCCCACATGTTGGGTAAAAGAAAATTTGCAACTGTTTGGGATATGAGTTGGTTTGGTTCAGTTGGCGGGTGTCCGAGAAGGTGCATTTACGCATCCCTTGCGACCAAGTTTTTGGGAGCGAATTTTTCAACCTCGTGCAGTTTGGCCGGCGGTGGTTTTGAAAAATATCTGACTTTGGAGGTGGTTCCATATCTTCCTTTAAAGTATGCAATCACTTCTTTGCTTTGGGAGTTCAAGTTGTCAGATATTTCCAATGCCAGTACACAATTCAAACCATGCACAATGATGACGAGAAGGGTGCAAAAAATGTCATGTATTGTTTTTGCATTCAAAACTGAAAGAAAGTGACGGAGAGAATTTCAGTATCTTTTCTGTGATTGCTAGCTAATATTCACAGGCGGACATTGTGGTACAATTAATATACATGTATTTTATATAAAGATGTGGAAAAAAACAGATGTTGTCCTAAAAGAAACAATTGTCTATAAACAATTTACTTCAGTTTGATAATCATATACTTTCAGAAAGTGGTGAAACAAATAAAACCTCTAGATTTGATGTAATAAATTGTTTGATAGACAAATAAAACCTTTAATTAGATTTCAACAAATAAAATCTCTAGATTTCAAGTACTCATATTGAAATCAAAACTATCTTATTTCTTGGAACTTTTTAGCCACTTTTTTGAATTACATTGTAAGAATCACTCAAATTGTTTCTTCTCCAGACTTTGCATTTCTTTCTATTGCTCACAAGTGATTAACCCCTAAAGGACCAAAGTCCCCTCGAGGGAGACTTGGAATTCCGGGCAAGCTTCTTGAATTTGGATTTTCGACTCGATTTTTTGAAACTTTTTGTGTGGCTGTAGTTTGTCACGAGCTTCGCGTACATATAAATCTCATAGAAATCCGACTTATATTGTAGAAGTTATGATGTTTTTTCCCTCAAAATCAGATCATAGGGCAGTTGAAGCAAGGAAATATGTGTTTGACTGTACAAGTGCAACATAGGTGGGGAAAATAACTTACTGGGAATATGTAGGGTTCCTTTCTAAAGGACTACCCACTCTGTAAGCTTGTTTGGAGGTTGTTGCAGACTTCGGAAGCTCATGGAAATCTGAGATTTTGACTTTTTTCAAAAAAAAATTTGTACTTGTCAAGTATGAGTATATCTTTGCATCCACTGTTCGAATTTTCAATATCTCTAAGTATGTGGTGGGAAAATGGATTCGTTGATGGCCTAGTGTATTGCCAATTTTTGGGACATTGTGGCATTACAAGATTTTTTTGCATGTGTTAGGTATGTTGGATTGCCTTGAAAATTGGTATGCATATGCCTAACTTGATTACCTATAAGAAAAAAAATTAACTTTATGGTGTGTAGTACAAAAACTTTTAGCACAAGGCAGTCAAAGGCATCTGAAATTTTGGAGCACAGTGGGGGAAAAAAATTGACTTTGAATGCAAATATCTTTCAATGTGTATAGTGAAATCTCACAAATTTTTATCAAATCCTCTCATACAAGTTAACTTCAAGATCCTACGGTTACATTTTGAAAAAAACTATTTTCAAAACTTTGTCAATGAATACAATAGAAATGGCACTTTTCAATGGTTTTGGAGCTATAAAATGCCTTAGTCCTTTAGGGATTAATAGTCTTAACTTATCATCAACCAATCATTGAATTAGAAGTGATTAATCTTTTAATATCTTTTCATTGGGTTTATTGTGAAGCTTCCTTTAACCCTGGAGCGCGCCGACGTCCATTTTCTGGACGATGAACAGATTCAGATCCTTGTTTCTGTCTCATTCCTGCTTGGATGAAAGTCATCCTAATTTTTGGTGATACTTTATCAAGTTGTTGTCCTATCCATCGGTCGGATTGGGTGTTACTAGAACATATACATTTCTAAAATTACAAATGTGGAAGTATATCAAGTGGTCAATTTGCATTGACTTCAGTTCAAAACTAGATGTGCAAAAATGAGGTCAAAGATGTAAAGGTCACAAAAATTTCAAAAAATCACCATATGAAGAGAACCTTATTTCAAATCCATTCCAACAAGTTTTACTCAAAAAAATGATAATATTTTACTTGTAATTGAATTTAGAAGGAATTCTGAAATTTTCTTTTCAAAATTTATAGAAAAAGATTGGTGATAGCATTAGCAGATCTAACCGTACGGATAGAATTTAAAAATCAAAATCTACAAATTTCGTTTGTATACCAATTCCAAAATATTCTTCCAAATTGTAGTTTATAATGGTTTTTCTCAAATCATCAATTTTGGAGATGAATCCAGACGCTCCAGGGTTAAGTTGTAAATGTGAATATCTTATCATATATTTTTCTAATGACTTCTTAAAAGATATAATAAGTTTATAGAATTTAATCATTGATATTGTATGAATAATTTTCTAAAGTCTACTTTGTTTTACAATGGTTGTGCATATTTCATTTGATTTGTCAATCTAATTAAAAAATAACATATTAGCAAATGAAAAGATAGCCACCAACAATCCTTGATTAAAGACAAAGTATTTTTCCACATGGATAACTCTAATCTCTTTTGGTATCAACATCTAAACTTTGTAGGACTTTATTAAAAGTATACCCAAAAACATGTAGTGTGGAAAAACAAATAAAAATAGAGGTGGTTGCATGATAACTTTTTCTTTTTCTTTATGTTCTTGCATTGCTTTTAGATTTTGGAAAGTCCAAACATTTTGAATAGTTTAAATTTCTTTCATGTAAAGACTAATGTACTTCAAAAACTTATTTACTTTCAAAGTTTTTAGAAAATTTCAAAAATATTTTTAATTTTTTGCCAAATCATTATGAAAGCTACAATAGGACTTTCAATTTTATATCTAGTTGTATGTCCAACTAGGACATTTATTTGAAAAATGTGCCACTATATAATGAATTATATTACATTATTCAAGGGTATAATCTTAGTAGTATAATATTTTGTTGTTATTTGATGTTGACAATCCAACAAATAAGTCAAGAATAAAGAAAAAACATCATTGAATAATAAAAATAATGCAAAAAAATTAAAGAAAAATTGATTATTTGTTAGACTTTAGTTTGATTTGTGTTGAAAAATGGGCAAGTTTAATTTTCTATATTTTTAATTTTTCATGCATAGTTTCATCGTAAAGTTTCATTGCTAAATGGTATCATGGAAGATGATTAAGTTCAATGACACATTTTAATGTTTTTTTTTCAAAATTACAAATTTACATTGTATAATACTCAAGTATGCAATGTACCAATTAGTGATTGTTTATTGGCTTTAGTCTGGAATCTTGAAGGTTTTGCATATACAAAAGCAACATGTGGGAAAAATTAAGTAGGAACTTACTTGAAAGCCAATCAATACTATTAGAGCAAAGCCTCTTTTAATATAATTGTTAGTTATTTATACTAGATGAAATCCACCAACTTGTAGATTCTTCAAGTAAGTATACACTTGAACCATGCTTCAAGGCATGCACATTTATAGAATCCAATCACCAAAATACTTTATTCTCATACACATCAACTATCAATTGATGTTCACAAAAATCACATAATGCAATTTCATAGAGAAGCCATTGAAGTAGGAAGATCCATCCCAAACATTTTGCCCATTCAAGACAAAAAAGAACTAGTAGATACAATGATGCCTTGGGCCTAAAAGTAGCTATTGTGTGCACTTCAAAATTTCTAAACAATTTAGACTTTGTAGAAAAAAATAAAATTTTCATAGCTCACCCACAAAGGCACGAAGCCATTTTGTCAACAATGGATTCATCTACTTACACATGCAATAGAAACTAAATGTCATCTAGTCCTTGGGCATCCATTGGTGCAATTTCCTTCACTATAAACCACTCACAATCTCATGATCTTTCCAACTAGAAGACAACAAAATTGTGCATGCCTATTACAGACCCTCAATCCAGTTGCATCCCTCTCGACATCCGTCCAACATTTTCGACTCCATCTTATGACCTCATGCACAATTGCTTTTCAATTGATGAAGTCACTTGATGACGTGGCTTGCCGTACACAAACACACTTGGACATAACATACGCCCTCCCTTTGGAGCTTTAAACGACAAGCTTTGGATGCCCAGGTACAATAATAGCACCACATGGAGCAAGCTCTTTTGCAAACACACTCAGACAGGGAAGGCCTACCAACATGGACAGTTCAACAAGCAAAGCAAAGCTAATGTATATTCATATATTAAGTCCAGATGAGCTGAATATCCACAAAGGTTTGGGTGGAAACATTCTAAAGATCCAGTGAAATAAAAGCTTTTGCTTGTAAATGGAAAATTAAGAATTAAATCTGAAGAGGAAAGGGAGAAAAAAAACAAGATACCTCAAGCTTTTCAAAAGCTATCAAGATTCTAGGGCAGAAATTCTCCTGACGATTTGCCACGGATATTTTTTTGCATGCCACGCCAGCACAATGAATGGATACCAAGCTGTAAAGGGGTTCGAAAAAAATTCAAGGGGTGGGGCTTGTATTGAGGGCATGCAGTGAACCCAGGCTATTGCATGTCCAGCTAGGACGGTTGTCTCCAATCTCCATAAAAGTCTGAAAAAAATCTGAAAAAAATGAAACCCAAAACTTGGAAGGACATGGCAGAGAAAGAAGGTCGTATGTTTCCAAAAAAACAAAAAAAACAAAAACAAAACAAAAAACTTGGCAGAGAAAGTCTGAAAAAAATGGAAAAAAAATGGAACCCTAACTTGGCAGGACATGGTAAATAATGTGGAATCTGTGTTGCACCCAATATTCCTCCCCATAAAAGAAAAGAAAAAAACGTGAACACTACCCAAAGAAAAGGGACAGAATAAAGAGCTTTGGTGAGCATAATCTAGTCTTCTATCCATGTTTATCCTCTTCACGGTTTGCGTGGCTCCTGTTGGAGAGCTTGTCAATTCTGCAGCAGCAACTGAGCAACCATTTGGTTGACTACGATGCCTGGTGCCCACCCTGGCCTGGTGAAGAGTTCCCTTCCCATTCCCGTGTTTCTGTGAAGAATGACAGTGGCGGGACGACGGATGGAACTTGTACCCCTCACCCTGCAGAGTTTTACTGACTGTCTGTCTGCCCTGCTGCTCACTGGGGCAAGTCCACAAAATTCATGTGCAGTAATGATAAAAAGAGACAACAGTAAGTTAAAATGGATTTCATCTGATAACAAATGACATGGGCTTGGGACAGAACCTCACTTGGAGAAATATACAGTAGGTTCACGAGCAGGTTACCCATGTTCCTGAGATAGTTCTGCAGGTCATGAAACTCAAGTTTTGGTATCAAGTACAGTGAGATACACTGATTGTTTTCTATTTCATTTTTTCTATTAAAATAAATTTGTTTAAAACTGTTTGAAGATTAAAGGAGAAAGTAGACAATCCTTTTTCTCCCCAAGGGTTACTGAAACTAGAACGAAAAAGTTTTATGATATAAAAAATGCAATATAGAATAATTAGTGTAGTACGGTAGTGAAGTACTGTGTGGTATAGTAATCAATTTGGAAATCCAAAGACTTTGTTAAGAAGATCTTGATTTCACAAATACAAAACTAAAAAATTAAATTCTTTTGGTTATATTACTTCCAAACACTAATAAAATACATAAATAAGAATATAAAATGTCTTAATATGACTAAGAGAAAATTCTTCAAACATTTCTATTATACAGACATACATATATGTAAATTTTGATAGATGTCAATATTCTCAAGTAGTCTCCAATTTTCTTTAACTCTCAAATATATAAACAAAAATATAAATAACTATAGAAGTAAGTATTTTCACCCCAAATTGGCTATTTTCCAATCATGATTTTAAAAAAACTTACAAAATGAATGAACTTCAACGTGTCACAATTGGTTCCATCAAGCACCTTAATATACTCTACTTCCAAGACCACTTGTGACAAGGTTGTTTCCTTATCGCACACACCTCATTAGAGAATGAGTCGTAGTTGGTCGTCTCCTCCATCCATAGCATCACCATCACATGGCCCAAAGATGAGCAGGTATGGGAGCCACTTTTCACAGGAATCAATTTTAATATGCTTCACAATTGTGAAACTTGCACCCTATCTTTTCTTTTCCCCTGGGCATGGGCAGTTGGATAGCAACTCAAGCAACTGGCCATTTGTGGGAGCATTAGGGAAAGGATAACATCATAAGGGTTTGTTGGGCCAGCATGAAAAGGGACAGCTACTATGCCCAAAAATTTTGCACACAAAGAATTTCTGGTATCCATGAGCAATGCAATAAAGCTAGCTTTGACAGCAAACTGGGTACTGGAGGGGTTATAGGACTAACTTACAGCTCAGAACCAACCACGTATTCTGATTTGTGGATGCAAAGCTTGGCAAAAAAAAGAAGCACGGAAAACCCATAAAGCATGGGGTTTGACTGGAAATGAATTTGAACACGTCCAACAAGCAAGATCCCACCAAGACAATATAAAAATGCGAGTCTGACTGGACCACTAAATCATATGATTCCTGTGCAGTAGAAGCGGAGAAGAATACCACACTCACGCCAAAAGGAAAAAAAGGAACAAATCAACAAAATTGTCAAGATAGACCTGATTGGGGGGTTGTCGATTCATTGGAGTTGCTTGGAATCATCCATGACACAATGTCCATTTGCCTCTGACTGGATGACGTCATGCTTATTCTCACGTTCTTGCAACCAAACTTGACCGTGTCGGACTCTAAGCTCTTCCCAGTTCCCCAGGCCTTGTGGTTTCTGTCCATCAATCAGTTGGATGGAATTCGCCTGCATTCACTGGTACAAAAAACAGGAATCAGAATTCCGTGTAGAATCCGTTTTGATTTTGATTTTTTGGGCTACACCATACTATTCAAAATTCCCATGCACAATTCTTCCTCCACCTCATTCCCACTCGTAGGTCCTGGCAACTGGCATGACTGAATTCAATCATGGCAGCTTGTGGGGTTCAGGAGTCCCATCCAAGGTCACATGAGTGATCAAGTCAAGACCTATGAAACCATGAATACAGGCCACCCCTTTCACTGTACTGGATCCCATCCGATTTGCCCCTTGCTCCTAGTCCACCACAGGGTTTACAACCTACAGACTACTACAAGAGGTCATTTATTAGGCCCATGCTGTTCCTGCAAGGGTGCTTACAAGAAGTACTTCTCACCATTTGAGGCAATTAAGTCCCTCAAAGTTTGCAAAACTAGCCTGCAGGGCTGTCCTTACAATATTTTGCAACTTAAACTTTTTTTGCAATACTTTTGATTTCATAATCAGAGAACAGTTGCCTACTAATACTCATGTCCTTATCAAATTCAACTACAACCTCTGGTAGGTTCACAAATCCTTTGAATATCCAAAGGCTGTCCCCCGTTGCTGCATGAAAGACAGAAATATCTGCAAGTACGTACATTCTACTGGAGCAAGTGATCGAGAAAGATCGTACTCCGTACCTTAGTATTGTTGCCTCGGAGTGGAGGAGGACCATCTCTTTCAGGGAGATTCAATGACTAAGCAATATATCTGAAACAACGATCAAAGACATTAGGGTGTGCCGAAGTGCAATAAGCTCCTCTGCAATAAGAGGCGAATCTAACGCAATTTGAATAATCTACGCAGGGTCAGTATACATGGGATGAGATTCTGGAGCTCAAAATGGAAAGATACATTGAATCTCGCACTAGAAATCAATCGCTCTGACACCCCCGGTTTGTTTCGAAAGTACAACCTGGTCATGTCGTCACAAGAGATCGCAACTCAAAAATTCTCAAACCAACTAAAGAATCATCAAACCCAAAGCTCAGGAAACGCAGGAAACTATATGACCTAATCTAATTGCAGGCTTTTTCAGGCTGTTTCTAGGACGATTCAAGTAACGTCGAGCAATTCTGAGTTGGAAAGAAGAAACTCACTGTCGCTATCTTTGTTCTCTGATGCCGTTATAGTACGTGATCGCCATAGCTTCTGCATTTCAATCGTCCTCACGCAGATACCTACACCCAATCAACAAACGTTCAATTAAAAGTTGCACCAACTTGCAGAGCTCTTGGAGTTCTACACATTCATGTACAAGTCTGGAATCTAATGCAATGCTAGCTTCAATTCAGAGGACTAACGACAGTTCCGAAAGCTTGTCATTGAGCCTACACGGTGCAATCTAAACCCTGAATGGCGACAAGCTGAATCTGCAAGAGTGGAGCAACATCAAGTTTAAAACCTACACTCTATGATCTGTCTTCAGGAGATGCTTATATCTCCATGGCAGAATCGAAGCCGAAGCACAACAGCAATGCAGTTTCAGAACTTCAGGAACATTATTAGGGTCATCGAGAACAGGCAGAGTCAAAGGACGCCGTCTAAGTTGAAGGGGTTCGGGAAAACCTAATTCTTGGTAGTCTGCACACGATGGATTCTCCGTGAACGGATGAAGGTTCGAGAAGCGGCATGTACCCCTGGAGTACATCGCTTAAACCCTAAACCCTAATCTCGGTCGCATTTTCAAACCCACTGTACTCCACACTCTTGCTTCATCCAAAGTGATCGGAATTCCAATCTGCAGAGTGGGGCGCTCTGTTTAGCGCGTGATGATTCGAGGTTTCAGCAGTGAGGATTTTTAGCGATTCTGGTCTATCATATAGGGGCAACTCGATTAGGGTTTAGGAGGGAAGGTAAGATGTTGAAGCAGTTTTCGAGAGTGAGGGTCGAATTCAACAATAGAGCTTCCTGGGCGCTGGAATTCCTAGCGCAATGCAATTCTCGGAAAGCACGAAGCTCGAACCCTAATTTCGAGGCGGTGGTGAAACAGAGGACTGCAAATTCTCCTCCTGTGGTGAGGTGACATTTAGGAAGTGGCAGAGAGATGAGGTGATCATCGACGGCATTGCACTGGTCGCGCAGCCGATTCGGAAGAGCGTGTCGGAGCAGAGGAAGCTTGTAAATTCGGAGAAGATGCTTCGCGGCCCCGTCGACGATGAGTTGATCGACACAGAGGTATCGTATCACCTGCTTTGTCTGAAAGCACTCTTCCATTTGCATTGCACAAAATAGGGTTTCAGGTTCGCGCTTTGCAGCCGCGACTCTGCCCTCCGCTCCTGCTGGCCACATTCCGCCTTTCACGTTGGTGAGAGTTGTGTTTTCTGAAAGTCTTGTGATTTGAGTCTCTTGCTTGAGTCTCCTACTCTGATTCTTCAACTGTGTTTGTCACTAATGAATGAGACTCTTGCGGGACTGGAGGAGGTGTTTGGTTCAGCACCGCAATAGGCTCATTTGTTAGTGTGGTTCAGAGAAGTTTAGGAGTCGAGGAATGTTCAATGTCGAGGGTCTCCATTGCTGGAGTGTGAGGACCCACTGGGACTTTAGGGCCCCATTTTTTCTCAGTTTTCTAATAGGAAGATGAGTCCCCACCGTTGCGAGCATGAAGATGATGACCCTCCAATCACAAAGCATGAAGATGAGTTTTCAACTTTTTGAAAATTGTTACCTACCTCCCACAAATTTTGGAAGATTCGTCGAATGATACGACGATTGGCAAGTTTGTCAAACGATGCGAACCTCCAAAAATAGTAGCGATTGCTCTAGCCATCGCTAATTCTGAATGGAGGACGATGAGTCTTTAGTGTTTGGAAGCATGAAGATGAATTTCCAACGTTGAAAACTGTGAGCCACCTCCGACAACTTTCAACAATGAAAGAGCCATTTAAGAATGTGAGTGTGCCACATGACAAGTTCTGTCCAACTTGGAGAATCTCCAAAGAATGAAATTTTACTACCCTGAAACCCACTATTGCACGAGTCTCATTGAAGCGCCGTGCACTTTCCTTTGCTTTTAGGTACGGTTTCTTTTGACTTTGTGTCCCCAAATTAGTTTTCCTTTGCAGGAAGCCCAACAAGATTTTTTCTCACGATTATCTTCTCGCGCTAATCAAATCCTGTCATGAGTGGGTTGCAGGCTCTGTGTAACAAGAGGCATTCTATGTTGAAAACTTTCAATCCTGAACGGGGATGTCCACATGGGCAGTTTGGGTGTGGACATGAAAGTATTCAACATTAAACTTGTTTTCCATCTCCCTTGGATAATGGCACCGTATGGAACTGATTGTCGACAGTTTCACCTTGCTTAAGCAGCTAGTGCACTTATTAACCACTGTATAGCATGGTAATCACCACTTGAAGTCCTCAAAGCTTCTCTATTAGTGAATGTTGTGATTGACCACTGAAGAGTTCGCCCTCATTCTCTTTCACCAAAGCTCTGAAACTCCGACTATTGCCGACTATTTACGGGAGTTCTGTACCCATCACATGATGTTGTAATGTCAGAACTTCTGTGGCATTGCAAAGCTGGTGGTATCGTAACGGGCCGACCTCTTGAGCCAGGACGGTGGATGTGGCAGTCTGACTGGCTGGAATCGTAATGTTGAAGGCTTATTGTTGAAGGCTTCAACGAAACGTGTCAACCGAGGACACTAGCTCGTTCTTTATTCCTCAGGCTTCTTTTGCATGAGCCGGGCTGAGTGTCTGCATTGACTGACCGACGTCCTTGGAATCCCGTACATTTGCTGATATTTTGAACAACTGGCCACCTCACGTAGTAGCTAATTTCGCCTTGAAGGACCAATTTGTGTGTGTTCAGGAACCGGTGCTCAAGAGTGCATAGTCACATGAGTGGATCAATTCAATACGACTTTATGAAACAGTCTCACCACTAACTTGACTTAATGGTACTTCTGTTCTTAAACCCTTGATTGTTGCTCCTGATGACCTTGACAGAGCTGGAGGGGACTTGAACCGCTGATAGTCATTGATTAGCCCATACTGTTCCTGCAAAGCGCTTAATTACACGACCTGAGTACGTCTTAGCAATTGTAACAATTACAGCCCTTGAAAGCTAGTGTGGTATTGAAACCTCAATTAGTTTATGTAACCTCACTTGTGAGCATCCCCATCACTACTGTACAGATCATGGCCAGCGTTTTAAAATGTTTTTTGTGGACAGGAGTACGGTAGCATAGAAGACCTGTTGGGCAGACCTGATGGTCTGTAACAGGCAATGAAATCCCCTGGCGTATTTATTAAAATGAAAAGGTCAATGAGATCAACTCCTAGAGACGCCCCGGCTTGTCATAAACTTTTGATTAGATCGGCAGTGCTTCCTGGTCAAATTACATCTCAGAGGATTGTCGATTCATACTTTCGCAGTGTGGAAATGTTCACGGAGTCCAGGAGGTATCAAAGGATTCATAGTCAACACCACTGATGGCTTCATATTTTTCAATGCACGAGTTAGAGAACATTTTAAATTCAGGTAGAAAAGTTTAAGCTCTTACTTATGGGATAGTTCACTTTTAGTATAAGATCAAAAACACCCTTCAAACCTCTTGTGACTATAAACCTATCGTGACCTAAGTGTAAGGTGGGGTGCTCTTAAAGTGACCTTGCTCTAAAAGCAACCTCTAATGCAAAGGTACATTTTGCTTTCTTCAATGTACCAATAGTTTACATTTTAAGAGGGGATGCTTTCAGTAACCACTGTGTTTCAATTTCAAAAATTTGTAAATAATTCCTCGAAGGTCCAAAAATTATGAAATGACTTGGGTTAAATGCCAATTCCATTTCTCTTCCTACAAAATATTTTGGAAATTGTTTCAAGGAGTTTAGCTTCCCCCCAAATGCAATCAGCTATTAAAAGGTTACTTTAAGAGTAAACTACTTTAGTGCTTAGCTTGGCATCAACTTACCAGTATTGCCTATTCCTATTCATTTGCCATTGCACAAAGATATATTGTTGAAATCAATGAGTTCAAAATTTTCATGTATGAAATGAAAAAGAAACTTGTAATTTTTTTCCCCCCATAAATCACACAAAAGGTGCAATATTTCAAAGTGCAAATGCCCTTAAAATCTATTGTTGTATTATAGGAATGGGTAACAAGGACTAGGCACACAAGAATCCATGATACAACCATATTGTATAACTTTCTCTATAGAGCTCACAATTCAAAACTACAGGGCTCACAATTCAAAAGGTTTCAAGCTGCTAAATAGGGCAAGGTTTGGGGTAGGGGTTGACTGTAAAGGATATTATTACTTTAGTAGTCTTCAACTTCAACAAGTCATCGAGTCCAACGGCAATTTTAATCCTTTCCAATACTTTCAAGGTTAAGCACTTTAGCAAAGTTCAATATTCAAGGTATCCAAATTACTATTAAATTAATTGGTCCAAAGAGGACACTAATTTACCAAAGTCACACTACCATATGTGAAGGGCTAATTTGGCACCTAAGTGTCGGAATAGTTTCTTTTTCATGAGCACATGGTTTTGGCAACTAGAACTATTGGTTTTAGAAATTCAGCATTTTGGTGCTTGAATTTTTTGTGTTTGGCAAAGTCTAAGTTTTCTTGTTTTAGGAAACTTGTCATGCAGGGCTTAACCCCTAAAGGACCAAGCCATTTTCAGGCTCCAAAACCACTGAAAACTGCCATTTCTGCTGCAATCACTCCCTAAACCAAAAAAAACTTTTTTTTTACAATCTAACCGTAGGATCTTGTACTTCACTTTTCTCAAATTATGTGGTAAAAATTTCAAGACATTTGACCGTTTTGATTGGAAGATATTAGCATTCAAAGTTGGAAAAAAAAGTTTTTTTGAACTGTTTCCTGCAATTTCAGATGACTTTGACGGCCATTTGTGGATTTTTTTTGCACTACACAACAAAAAGTTGTAATTTTATATGTTGAACATTTGAGTTGAGAGTCGGGGAAAAAAATTTCAGAATGTCAAACCTTGATTTTCACATATAAAAAAATTGTTAAGTAGAAGTAGGTCCAAAATTGAACAAAACACTAAATTGTTAATAGCTCTTAGGTGGAATTAAAAAAACATAATCCCAACGGTGGGATTGTTCTTACAAACAAACTTGACCTTTTCAAAAAAAAGAAATTGAAAAAAATTGAAAACTTGCATTCAAAATTGAATTCTATAAGTGTTTTTTTTCTGAAGATGCTTAAATTGCCCGAAAAACAAGATTGTCCATAACTTTCTCATTCTGAGTCCAAGTAGAATGAATCAAAGCTTCAAATGTACACAAGAACATGATCTTTGAGAAAAAAAATTAAAAAAAAAAAAATCATTTTTCTGTGTTTTTTTTTTTCTGCCCGGCGAACTGCTTTTTTGCTTTAGGATGCCATAACTTTTGCTCCCGGGCACCGATTGAAAAAAAAAATTATATTTTTAGAAAGCTACTGTGATTCCCTATCTTCAAAAAAAGTTTCAAAAAATCAGGTTAAAATTTCAGGTCGCACGAGCTTGCCCGAAATCCCAAGTGTCCCCCGAGGGGACGTTGGTCCTTTAGGGGTTAAGACATGATGTAGGGTTTCAAAAACATTCTAAAATTCAGACAATATAGATGAAAAATTTCTGCAACATTTCGGACATTTCACTCCAAACATTCAGGCACTCCAAAAAATACTTAATTTATGTCTGAATCTGACCTTCAAGTAGGGTATTGAATCAGTACAGGTTAAAATATTACTGTATTTGTAAAAAGTAAAATCTCGTTGGTGACACGAATTTTCCACGAATCAGTGTAGCTTTTTCCCAAAAAATATGTTTGCACTTGGCGTTGGAAGTGATGTTAGCAAGTGTCTGCAAAGCACTATCAATTAAGCACCTGGAATACAAAGTGATTTTGGAGGTCTGTAAAGAGCAATGCAACTCTGATTTTCAAATCTCTGTTGTACAAAGCAACTAACAGGAGCATCTTCCATGGAAACAGGTTGGGGGTCAACTATCCATTGACAAAGAGCATTGTTACCCACGTCTTCTTGTTTCTAACTGATTGTTTTGCTGACTTCAAAATCAGAAGCTACAAAGTTCAGTACCGAATCTACGAAAGAATTGGAAAACGATAATACTCTAACTCCGGCTTAGATAATCCTATCTACACCCTTAAAAAATGAGTGGGATGAATCTATTTACCTGCTCTAAGAACTACACAACCATATCCAGGGGCTGAGCAACGCAGTACCTCCCTGCAGTCAGCATGAGAACACAAAAACATCCGAGTTAAAAACAATCAACACATGAAGTCTTGGGATTGCAGTATAACTACCTCTGATTCTCCTTCATGTAAGGTAGAAGAATATTAAAACCGTGAGGAAACTGTTTCCGTTTAGTATCAGATTTGGTACATATTAAAGTACAAAATGTATACCCGTAGCAGATGCTAGAAATAGGTTTAGGGTTTTCAATTATGTTATCATCAGGAATGCCCAAGAATTGTTCACTTTCATTTAGAAATACAAACTTTCTTTTCTATCATTCTCATATTTACTTAGAAGAACATCAAACCTGCATGTATGAGCAATAGCTTAAAGCGACGAGAATAATATACTCTACCTTAGAGTTGCCAGAAATACCACCACAAAATCATGCTGTGGGATGCTCTCCTCTTTGGGGACCTGAATGTGCCAACTCCTCAACCTTCTCTTCACCTTTCCCTTCACCTTCAGCAGGTTCTACTTTTCCTTGACCATTAGAGCTTGTGACAGGTTCCTCGCTCACTTCAGACGGCCCAGTGACCTCTTTAATGACGCCGGTCTGTTCTGAGGACTCTACAGGCACTGCCGTCTCGCTTTCGGACTTTGTGGAGGCCTCAGATATTGGAATATGGTGGTCTTGTGGGAGAGAAATTAGCGGGGTCTTGTTTTCGCTCTCAGGCAGAGCTGATGTCACGGAGGAACCTTCTTGTACCGTTTCAGCTTCGTGTACTTGTTCAGCTTCGTGTACTGGTTCCTCAATTATGGTCGTGTCTTCTTTCACTAGGACCTCATCTGCAGGAATGGCATTGCAGTCAATAACCACCCACGGTTGACGCTCCTCTTGGAAAGCCCTGCATGAATCACAGAACTGCGATCAAATTCTCATTCAAGTGTACAAAGTCATATAGCCTATGTAGATGTCTTCAAATATACACATGACGGGAAATTTTGTTTTAAGTTAAATACACGCTGCTTGATTACATCGTCCATGCTCACATTTCTTGAGCACTGAAAACATTGATCCAAGATAAAACAGTATTCTAGAAAGTGAGCTGAAGTTCATTAAAAGAAAAAGGAACTTACGGGTGCTTGCACAGCATGGGCGCATGAAAAACAAGCGTGTACTTGCAGGTAGGTGCCTCCTTGATGGAGTTCATTGATGCTCGGCCAGTTTCAGAACACACAAACCTCACCTGTTCCAAGAAGTATGAATCTCAGGGTGACAGAATCCCAAACGCGAGATAGTCAATACTGCCAACATAAGAGTAAAAGAACTCGAACAGAACCACTAAGAAGAATGAGGATTAAACAGGGCAAGTGAAGAGACGGATGTGGTGACACCTCTATACGACAAAAGCAGCTCATCTAAAATGTGACGAGGATATTGACACAGTTTGTCAAGAAATTCGTCAAACCAGGCATTGTCAAATAAATGAGCGAGGGTCTTTTCACAAAAAGCATACCTCAGTCTCACGTGGTTGATTTGTAAGGTCGCAAATAGTACCATTTGTGTACACGTGAGCATGATACCTGTGAAGGCGTAGGTTAGCAGTGTTGTGAAAGGGTAGAATGGCAACTGAAAAAACTTTGTGGGGAAGGGAGGCACGTAGAGAAAACTGACCTTTGTGCTGCACTTTGAGAGCGAGGGTCCTTCTGAAGTGTAACATTGGGAGAGTTCTCGTGTAGGGCAGCTGTCGCCGCTGCATCAAATGTGCCCAGCACAAATTCTTGCACTATCTGCTTCCAAACATCACAAAACATTTCACTGGAAATTCAGAACCATTTTAACAGGTTTATGTGTGCAAGTAATGCAGAGCACCAGACATCTCCGTCATTTATTATGATAATAACAAAACATACTCTTTCATGGACAATGCAACAAGAATTGTTGAAAAAAACAATACAATCGTACAAAAACTAGAACGCAAGCTTACAGCCCAAATTGGTCACAGTGGCAGTCATGACTTTCAGCATGCAAGGTCAACGAAATAAGCATGAGCACTAAACCAACATAAGATGCTTTCCATATCTGAAGCCTGGTGGACCCCATAGAAAATTAGAGGCTTCGGAAACTGCGACTGACAGGCAATAGTTCGTGAATATCTGTAAGAGCTAGGACTATTGGGGTTAACAATAAACTTACGAACCGACAGCTGAACTCAGCAGATAAATCGTATAAGGTTCAATGTGATGAACTCAGTCTCAATAAAACGTGGTATTACAACCATGCGAAGATCAAAATGCCAATTTGCGCAGTACGTGTATATAGCCATGCTACATGCACGGTAGCATAAATTGACACAAGAGTGAAGAGAATACCATCTTTCTAAAGGTCCGAGAGTCATGTGGTGTCATGCTGGAAGATTGCTTCACAAGGGTAAAAAAGTACACTACTGTTCCGTGCTGCATGTCAGGTCCATATGTGCTGATTGGAGCCTGACACAATCTTAAGTCAGCAGAAACTGACCAATGGAATACAGGTTGCTAGCCGTTGCACCAATCTAGCTAGTAATGGTAGATTAAGCACGTCTCACGCAAATGAAGAAGTTTGGACAGTGTTTAGGGACTAATCCAAACACTCATATCCAACGTATTGTCTGGCGACCACGAGTCAGGAAGAATTTCAGATTCATATCAAGGACACCAGTCTCTGGTACTCGCAAACCTAAGAACCTTTCACAATGAAACTCATCACTGTCCATTCAGGTCTGTGAGTAGCAGGTAACCTTTCTGAATAAAAGTCTGATCCAATTCTGATCTTATACGAATGGAAATAGTAAACTCCGTTCATTTAAATTCAGAGGAATACCCTAACAACGAAATTTGAGCTGTTTCGGTAAGAGGTAATGTCGAAGGCAAAAAGACGACTAACAGTACCGCTCCCCAAAGTCGTATTGGAATTGGACCAACTATATATATCAAACGACATTCATCTCAAACCTATGGTCGTTGCTCACGAGAAAAAAACATGTGCCATAACCCAGTTTGTGACCACCTAAGAGACGTCACTTTTTCTAAGCTGACAACTTGTTGATAGATGAAAGCTTACCTTCTTGTCATGAAGATGGAACTGGCGCAAATGGCCCTTGTAGCAAAGCTCGTAAATCCACCATCCCTCAAACTGCAGGACATGAGAAACAACTTCAAAATTACCAATTGAAACCAACTTAATTCTGTATACCCACCCACCCCGGAATCGCTCAGCTACCCTATATGTCGGGGATTCATGTCAGCATGCTGAAAATGAATTCTTCTATCCTAGCAGAAACCCCAGCACTTCCAATTCGACCGGACCGAGACCAAATGTACTCACCCTGCGAAAACACTTGTCTTTGAGGACGTCAAGGAGATCTTCAGGAGATTTACGAGACGACCGCTCATCTGCCACCAAGGTGGTACTAGTACCGTTTTGTTCAATCTCATCCTTATTCACCTCCTTTACTACTTCTGGCACCGGTAGGTTACACCGGAACTTCTTCCCATCCCTGTCTGTCATTACGATAGTCTCTTGGTCCAAACTCTGCAGAGAACGACCACATCGGAACATCTCAATCGAAATCTCTTCAGATTTTCATGGTTTAAAAATGATCACTTTCTGAAAAAGTTTATATCACCGGAGTCAATTAAGAACACTGCATGCGCTGTGAAAAAAATAGACTCGGACAATAAAGGGTCCACATATGACCTACGCAAAACTTGATGAAACAAAATGAGGTTCAATTGGTCTTCTTGGTCCTTTAAAGGTTAACCATTGAACTTATCGCACATCGAGTGCCTGATAACTCATTTGAGAACTAAGTCAAGGATTTTTTCTTTTAATAAATACCAAATCAAATTCGGTCAGAAAGCGTAATTTGCCGTGTGCAAATTCCTCTTCTGAAGAGATTCACAAGTCGTATCAAAAGGCCAGATGACTCTCGATCTCGATCATGCTGTCATGGTTAGGGTTTTGCATTGAGCAATCGTGGGCAGCATGGTAAGAGTGAAAATTGCGCATCCAGTATAATGCTTGAGCACATGGGATACGAGTGCAGACCAAACCCTAATCAAACGAAAACTGGCTGGCAGGCGACAAGCAAACACAGAAATCGCAATTGCAAAACGTACTGGAAGAACTGCAGACTCAGAAGGATGGAATTCGATCTTGTACTTCGGGTCTTGCAGGCTGCTCGCAACATCTGAGAGCACAACTCACCACGCTTAGAACACAAACTAGGGTTGCGAGAAGTAGAAAGTCCGATCACCCAGAGTTTACGATGCAAAAAATAAAGACAGACCCCGATTCAGCATACAAACTAATCTTAAACAAAAGCTAAGACAATCTAAATTAAAACCCAAAAACCGAAGAGCTTCGTGAATTGTCGGCAAAGAGAACTCATCGAGTGCTCACCCGATTGCGAGGGACGAATCTTGTCGGCGAGAACTGGCGATAATAAGGCAATGAAAAGAAGAAACAGAAACCCTGATCCCAGATTCGCCATGGCTGGAAAATCCACAAGGGACACAAATCCTGAGAAATTTAGAGCGAGGGCGGAGAAGATCAATATGATCGAGATCGGCGAGACGGAAGGGATGGTGCCTGCAAAGTCTGCAAAAGTCTGAAAGGCTCCACAACAGGGGTATTGCTTCGAGTATTATACGACTGAATGTGTATACGCATTTTACCCTTTGGGCCTAGAGCTCTTTTGGTCAAAGTGAGAATATAGACAAAATCCTTAGCGGATGTGGGATTATTGAGGACAGAGGAGCTGAAGTGAAGAAAGTAACTGCACCAAATTAGAGAATGACTGATAGATAATGGGTGTGCAAAAAATTAGGACAATTTACTATTGGTATTACAAGAATTTGGAGTTTCTTGACAATGAATAAGGTAAAATAGCCCATCATGGTCAGAATTGCTAGTTTGCCCCCATGGCTGAATTTTTTTAATTTTTTCCCCACATAGAGACAAGTGTGAGAAATAGCAAGAGCAATTGTAATTATATTTTTTCAAGTAAGTATGTATTAGCTAAGAGTTTACATTTATTTTTGAAGATCCCTCAAAATCATGGTCCCCACCTAAGCTCACCAAATGTGCTCCTTAAATAGTCAATTAATCAATTTCCAAGTGGAACATAGGATAAAGCTCTTTAAACTTAGGATGAAAAGTCATTTCAAGGGCCATTATTTGACTTGTTGAAATTGAGTGCCATAAGAATAATTTGAAGGTCCCTGAAGTTTTGTCATCTAAGTTAGGTGTATGCTGGTGTGGATGCTCTTCATATGGAAAACATTCAAGATAGACATATATAAGTCATCTACTTGAAATTGATACAAGTTTAGTTGTGCTTCTTTTGTGACTGAGCAACACTTATATATAGGTAGTTGAAGCCAATGCCTACAATATAAGATGGAAAAAACACGTTGTTTGACCATTATACGTAAAAGTACTAAAAACATTGCTATACATAATATTATACGTCATATTACAAAATGGCAACCTTCTTTTGAGAAAATGCCTATCCAATTGTGCCATCTTTGAATTTGCTCCCCCCCCCAAACAACACCAATAGTATTCCAAACATCTTTTGCAATTCTTTCTAAATATTTCTATATATTATTTGGAGATTGGCAACATGTATGTGTATAATGCACATAATTGTTGCATGCAATTGTATTATTTTCTAAATTTGATTTCCCCAATTCATTCTATACCAAATGAATTAGTGACCTCCATTCTAACTTACTTCCAATTCCTCTCAAATTATGAGTTATTTTAGTTTTTCACTATAAAAACCAATTTGTGGTTCCATGGAACCTAAAGGGATAAGATTGAGTACAAGACCAAGGACAAAAGGCATGGGCGGGCCAAGTATGATATAAATGGAATCTTCATTTTTGTATTTTTCAATTTTAGAGGATTTCTTGCCTTGTTTAATTTAAAAATTTGCAATTCGAATTGGAAATTATAACCCTACTAATGCTAAATAAGGCATCTCATTTGGATATTTACAAACTTTGAAGTTGAATAAAAATCTTATAGAAGTCTTCATTATAGATTATTTTAAGGAACTACTCTTTTAACCCCTAAAGGCCCAAGACCTTTTTTCTGCCAAAAAACACTTAAAATTGCCATTCCTATAGCTAAGAGAAAAAAAATTGAAAAATGTTTTTTTTCCACATCTAACCATAGGATCTTACACCTAACTAGTATGAGAATGTGTGGAAAAAATTTCAGAAATTTTGACCGCACAGATTGCAAGATATTTGTGTTTAAAGTGGAAAAAACAAATTTTCCAGTACATTGCGGGACTAGATTTTTTTACTTTAAAAATTTTTAACTTAAAATTTTTTCACTATAGAGTCTTGAGCTTTAAATATTTATAGTGGAGAATTGAGTTGAGAGTCTAGGAAAAAAAATTCAAAAAAACTTAATTATCATTCTTAAAAAAAATGTTAAGTAGAAGTAGGTACAAAATAGAAGGAAAATCTAAAATATTCATATATTTTAGATGGAATTAAAATTCACTAATTCCAATGGTGAGATTTTTCTAGAAAGTGAAATAAACCAAGCAAAAAAAAAATTTGAAAATTTGAAAAAATTGCATTTAGAAATGATTCCTACAAGTTATTTTTTTCTAGAAGATGCTCTAACTACCCAAAAAACAAGAATGCCCATAACTTTTTCAACCCAAATCCAAATGAAATGAATCAAAATTTTCCAGATTGGCAAAAATATAATCTATGAGAAAAAAAATATTTAAAAAAAAAAATCTTAAAATGAGTCTCAAATATATTGAATCTAAAAGGGAGAAATCAAATTGCAAATTCATTCAAATAATCAAATGAATCATAGAATAGATTTTTGAGATGCTCTAAATTGGTTATGGCAGTAAATATGGTTATATCCATTAACTTCATATATATTTTTATGACTATAATCTTAAAATTATCATGTGAAAAGAGGATTGAAAGTCTTCAAAACACCTTCAGATTTTAAAGCCTCTCTTTACCAAACATTATAATCTTTTATTCTACAAATAATATTATTGTATTTTCGATTCCTACATGGTTTGTAATACATCTAGAATAAGATTGTACAATTATAATTTAATTTTTTAATAATAGAACTTATTAAAGATTTGACTTTTTGTTTAGTTTAAGAAAATTATAAGAAATTCAATAAAAAGCCTTGAACAATTTAGGGATTAAAGACATTCTTGGGATCCCTCAGATAATCCAATTTTTGGGGTGATATAGCAAAAGGGTGATAATGAAAATATATAGTAGGTCTTGAATTTGGTATTTTTTATTTTCAGAATTTGTTGAATAGACATAGGATATTGTAGTGTGACATTCAATCAATAATTGGATCATATAAATATAAGGAGAAGTTGGTCAAAAACACCAAATTAAATTTAGAAAATAAGTAGCACCAAATATACCATATATTAGAGTTAAATCCATCAATTTAATTACTAAGAACACAATGCCAGAACTGTATGAGATTCAAAACTCTATACCAAATTCTTAACCAAACTATACTCGGAGTGCATGATTGTCATAAAAATTCCACATGAAATTCATTGAATATTTTAATGAATTGATTTCTATAATGTATCTAGTGATAATTACAAGAAATACATGTTGAAAATTGCATCACATTTCATATACTTCCAACCAACCTTTTCAAATTCCACTAGTATCAAGTAAGGTAATTAAGATAAGTATACCATAGGGGAGACACTTTTTATAAAAACTTGGCGCCTCCTAAGATCAAAGGGGTATTAAAGAAGGGATATTGTCCAAGGATGTCCAAATAATTGGCACTCTAGTTCCCCTAATTTTTGGCACACTTTGAATAATTCTAATTGAAATTAGCCATATTTAGTACACACCAAGTTAGTTTGAGGTATTAGTGTTTGTTAAGTGTTTCAATATTCATTCCTAAAAAAATTGATGTTCACGATTATTGCATACAAATAAATCCTAAATTTAAACTCAGAATAATGTAATTAGCCTTTATACATTCAATAGCCTAGTAAGAAAATCAAGACAATTGAGGAAGAAAGAACAAGAATAAACAACAAAAATAGCAAACCGAAATGCTAACACCAACCACACCAACCATAAAAATAAATACACTACACCGCATAAATGAATTGATTGCCAACAAATTGCCTCAAAAAACATAAGTGATTAAATCATTTTTGAACAATGTTGCAAAAGGCACAAGGAAGCAAGGAAACAAACAATGCATCTACATGTAATGAGACAACATTCAATTGAAAACAAAGTTAATTAATTGTCTAGATCTTGAAAGCTAGTAGTTCAAAAAATGTGCATATCGTGAATCTTCAAATTTCAAGGTCCTTTAATATTAGATACTTCACCCAATGGGCAATATATTGTTCATTCATTTCCGCTACAAAACTCTACCTAATATATAAAAATATTCATGATGAATATAGCCTACTTTATATAATTCTAATATTTTTCAAATATATGTGATTACTAAGCACATTATATTAGTTATGACTTGTTTTTTTGGGTATAAATATAACCCTATGTTAGAAGTAAAAAAACATATAATTCTTTACTTCATATGAATAAACAAACCCCTATGTTTGTCTTCACAGGGGTCAAGGGTGGATAATTTGTACAAGATTGTACCCTCTAAGAACCAACTCACAAAGAAAAATGACTATGTATTAATGTCCTACATTTATGTGCATTAAATGTACATAGTGATGCTTTTAGGTGCACTATTAATATTGGTTTTAGGTATACTAATCTTACACCTAAAAGTTTACAAACAAACATTCAAGCATAGTGCCTATTATTAAACTATGTTTAGTCATTGTTGCATCCTATTGGCAATTAATTGAAAAAAGATTTTAGATTCTTTCTACCACTGTTTTTTAGATACCACATGAATAAACTATAAATATTTAAGGTACTTGAAATCAATCCCACACTCTCACTTTTACAAAGTATAAGTTTTAGACATGAATCTAGATGGATTGGTTTCAAAGTAAGGTCTCCAACACTAGCATTTTGCAATTCCACATTATGTAATTTTGAAAATTTTCAATTTTATAAACGCCTCATTAACCCTGTAAGGATGATGCGGACTTGATAGATGACTATACTATTAATTGTATGAAAAAGAAATGCATCTATTGGGTCAATAATTAGAGGGTGTTTGCAAAAAACACTTGTTGATTTTGTTGTGTTTCAAAATACTCAATTTTTTTTAAGTACTTTAAATTTTTTTTATAAAATATGGCCAATTTATACACTTTTAAAATGAAGGTAACTACTAAAGGAAAAGCATAGAAATATTTTCTAAGTAGGAGAACTAGAAAAGTGCCAAATCTCAAGAAAATAGATATTTTGATGCTTTAACTTGTAAAAGATTATATAAAATTGAAAAAATTAAAAAAAAATTGGCCATTTATAACAACTCTATAGAAATGGTCATTACTAAAAAAAATCTATCAAAATAATATTTTATATGTTTCAAAATACAAACACAAAGAATCCCATTTTATAGACTTCTATACAATGTAAAATTAACTATTTTTAGAATTCTTTTGAATAATAGTTGCAAGTCTATTAGAAGACCATTCCCTCCAAATTTTAGTTCCAAATTTTTTTTTTGGGGTACTAAATGGTTAAAAAAAAATCCAAATTAGCAAGTGTGACAAAAATTAGATAAAATGTAATATTTTTGTACAATAAAATATTTTTGATTAGCCAAAGGGTATAATAGTCATGAGTATCTTACCTATGAAAATTTAATCATTTGGAGCCCAAATGCAAAAGTTTTGGCCCCGAGAAAATTAGTAAGTATAATATGATAGAAGCAGTACAAGTGTTTCTTGCAATCAACCTAGAGTATTTTGGTGACTATCTTGGTTATGGGTGACTTGTCCTTCAAGGGTTAATCCCTAAAGAACGCTATGGACAATTTTTGTAATTTGAATGACTTTAAATGGGACTATAGAATGGAAAAAAAAATTCACCAATTTTTTTAGGAAGTTGCTTTAGTACATTTTAAGTGAATAGTATTGCATATTCCTTCATTATGGTATTATTGAATTTTCTAAAGAAAAACATGATTAATTCATGGATCACCTTTATAATGTATTTTGACCAATTCTTATTTTTTATTTTTGATGTGAATTTTAGCTATATAAATGATATTTTTTGAATTTGAATCTAATTTTTAAAATGAAAATTATCAATTTTGATTTCTACTCCAACTGGAAAATTTGAAAAAATTCTTAAAGTTCAATGTTTTATTGCAATTTGAACTTTAGGCCTGTAACCATATGTTGTTGATTTGGAATTTAAGTATATATTAACTTTGTTTTTACATGCTATGCTGAAAGTTCAGATTTTTTGAGCACATTTTTGTATTAGATATTAGTTTTCTTCACTTTTTCTTTAAAAATTCATGGTAATTTCAAATTTTTACAATTTTTTTTGAAATTTTTAGCACTGTTGGAAGACATAGGATTTCATCTATGAAAAACAAATTAAAAAAATTTCATTCATATTTAGTTGCAAAATGGCATCAATTAAAGACAAGGATTATGAAGCTTGAATCCATAAGTATAGGCCTGTCCTTTAAAAGTTAAATTACACTATCAATGTGCATGAAACAAAACAAGAAGTGTTAACATGTGAGCATAAAATCTATGAGCCCATAAACCTCTAGGTTCTAGACACCTTTTTTTAGTTATAGGAATCTATATTATTGGCTTTTTTCATATGTACCTATGTTATAAGTACATAAGTTATAAACACCTTCAAATGGTTGTAGGCATATACCTACAACTAAGTTCAAGGCTGATGTTTCTACACTCATGTGCTAGCATCATTAGAAGTAGAACCAACCACATGTAGATTCCTAAAAACAACAACATCAGTAACTAGGAGCAAAGACCCATACTATAGGCAAAAGCACTAGCAAAATCACAGGCACCACTATGTAACACACAAGCGACACCTCTATTAAGGTAGAACCACCTATAGTCAATCACTTAAACAATTTCAAGATAGATCATGAGCAATATGAGAGTAGTAAATTTTTTGCCACGTAGAAAGATAGGAAATATTGGGACTGCAAATCTTTTGAAATTTTATTCCCAAAATTAAAATTACTTTGATTTTTAGAAGTAAAAAATTTGACCAGACTAATAGCCAATATTTAGACTCTTCCAATTCTGATTATAGAATACAATAACTCACAGTACTAAGTGCACTTTGCACAAACTCATTTTCAATGTTTAACCATCAACAATTCATAAACCATTAGAAGAAAAAACAGTCCTCCGGAGGGCTGGTCTGGAGTGACAAGCCAAGCTATTAAAATGCTTGGCCCGTCACTCCAGAACAGTCCCGCAGTGAGTAGTCAGTTTGGCTGACTGCTCGCCGAAACGGTTAGAAATCGCGATTTTATTTATTTATTTTTAATTTTTTAAATATTTTTTTTAGGATTATTAAAAAAAAAAAAAATTTACTCGTAAATTTCGGTTCCTGCCATTGTCGTTGCAGTTTTAGCTGCGCGGGAATAGGGGAGAAACGATTTTTTTTGCAAAAGAAAAAGTAAATTTCAGGGTACCTCGAAGAGCTGCTCCACAGCCCTCCGAAGGCCCCAAATTTTCTCTAATGTCTTTTTTAGATCTGCAAATTGGACATGATAGTACACAAACTTGGGCAGTTGTATGCAAGGTTGTAAATTACATTAATAGCAAAAAAATTTGCTACAAAGCCAAATAAAAAAATATGTACAAATACTCAGTTTTGTTCAAGTTCATTGCAAAATCTTCAATAATTGGTCTAGTAGCCCTTGGTCTTCAACATAACAACAATTATGCTTAGCATGCTCTTATAAAGTGCCATGCAATCCTCTTCATTCAAATTGGGATACACAGAATATACACGCTCCCACAATTCCTGAATTTCTTTTGGAGGCTTTGTAAATTCATTTAAGCGCCATTTCAGAAGTGCCCAAAAGTGTTCAATAGGATTCAAATTTGGAAATTGTGCAGGCCATTGAAGGAGCTGAAATGGTTGTAATGCCAACCACTCTTGCACAATTTTGCTTGAATGCTTGGGATCATTATCCTGTTGAAAAATCACCATACTTGGATCCAAATTGTAATTATGTATAGTAGACCACAAGAAATTTTCTAAAATAAATTTGTACAGATACCTATCCATCCTACCTTCAATTCTGTACTATGTTCCCGATCCAAAAGTTATAATACAGCCCTAAATCATCACTGATCCACCACCATACTTCAGAGTTTGCTTAACATGCTTTGGTTTAATATATTCTCCATCTCCAATCCAACACCATGACCTACCATCTAAGTTAAATCTATTTATCTTTGTCTCATCACTAAAAATCACACGTTTCCAATCATTCACAATACAATCCTCATACTTTTGAGCAAACCTCAAATGTGCAAGAACATTTTTAGGACTCAAACTTGGCTTCTTCTAATGCACTTTTGCACCCAATCCAGCCTCTCTCAAAGCACACCTCACAGTCATGTTAGACACTAATTTACCTCTCTCAAAACAAAATTGTTTTGTAGTCTGAGATGCAGTTCCAAGTTGACCTTCAGTAATGAGAGTAACACAACGCCTCTTCCCTCAATCTATAAGAAGCTTTAGATGCCTTCTTTTTTGTCTTTCAATCTCACTCCCTATATCTTTCCTAGAATGTACTACAGAAGATTGACTAATGCCTAAAGAAGCGGCAACTATTTGTGTAGATACACACCAATCCGAAGTTGCACCAAAACTTGGTGCTTTTGCTCTTGCAACAAACGATGCATACAACCCTAACCTCACAACACAAAAACACAAATCAAAAGAGGACTCAAAATACAACAAATAGACACAAATTAGAAGAATAACGGAAATTGGAAGAGAAGGCGGAGTGGTACCGAAGTTGATAGACTGGCGGTGGAGGGTGGCGAACAATATGGAGTACAAAGCCCTAAACGGTTTTGAATTTTTAAAATTAAAAATCCCTAATTTTTTTTTGCTTTTTGTTTTCACATTAATGAATTAGACGGTTTGCATTCATGCTTGCCTCATGCAATCTCTCTATTCATAACTAAATGCCATTGGAAATGGATGTGGAAGTTGAGTTTCTTTAGATGTATTTAATATTTTGAGTTGTTGGAACTACATTATATAGTTAAAATTAGATTACTTTAACAATTAGGTTGCCTTCATTAGAGAAGTTACCTTAGGAGTCATTGCTTATTTAGATGGAGGCACATGTAATTCTTTAAATCTGAGCCATGAACCAATGCACCAATCCATGCAACACACATGGTTCCATGAACCAATGCACCAACCCATGCAACACACATGGTTTCTAAATTACTTCATCCTTCTACGGTAATTGTAGACATTTGAATAGTGTAGAATGTGGAGGAATTTCACCTAATTTCACTATTTAGTGTACTTTCCCACTTGCTACTTTCTATTTTCTTGCTCACTACTTTGGGACATGTGTGATACCCTAATTGGTTCCATCCTTGAAAAGCAGAAAAAAGCACATTCCCAGTTGCATTCTCAGTTGGGTATAACTTCCTAGTCGGGAATGGATGGTTTTATAACTTACTGCAGTTTCTACATCGGTGAGTGACGGTAATGGACTTCAATCTTCAACAGTTTCAAAACAGTCATATTGATTACAGCGGGAACTGCAAACGTGCATATCATTGATTGTTTCATGATTGCAGCTTCTCAAACTTTGATGCTACAAATAAAAACCAGTCGCGTTGGATAGGCACAGGAGCTTAGATGGTTTAGCGTCAACGCTTGAGCATTGAATTCATCCACAATAGCTAGGATATGATCGATATACAAATAACGCAATCTGTCGACCCGTGGAATCCTGCGGAGCAGACGATGCGATACACATGGAAAACAGGAAAACTTTTCATCTACTTAGAACACCAGAAAAATTTCAGTAACCAGCAGAAAATCACCAAACCATAGCACCGACTATCCCACAACCAGAAGGAATTCCGTGTGCACATGATCCCACGATTAGTGAGGGGACATATGTCCATTAAGTGCATTTTTCACCCAAAAGGCTCAACTTGAGACGACTCAGCTCATGTGTAACACACAACATCAAATGACCAAAACTTCCGCAATTGAACCATTCTAGAAATTCAATCCTTTTCAGACCGGAATGGATTTAAACCTTCAAACGAGGGCTTCAAGAAATCTTAGAATGACCAACAAAAGTCGACATCAATCTTAATTAACACCATGGGACAGGTACAAAATCTTCTACCACAATCACAAATCATTCGGGCCTCTAGAAGCCTTCTATAACTCGCTACAGGTCCCTCTTCGAGAAACGCTAATCTACAACGGGTATATCCACAGGTATAGACAAAACCTAGTCAGTGAGGATTCGCCGCACTGATCTCCTATCTAGGAGCCACTCATGCTGCGATGGCCGAAGTCAGTTTAATGAATCGACAAACTCCAGTACTTCCTCACTCACTCCTGGTGCGCAGGGGGTTTAACGGTGGAGGTTCTTGATCAAGATAGAAAACGTCAGGAACGACGCGAACAGCACCCACGCGAAGTACACCTTCATCAGGTTAGCCGCCACGTGGTTCACCGGCTGGAACGCCCCAATGCACGTGAACACGGCCGCCGCCAGCGCCAGCACGTCCACGAACGCGCCCACGATGCTGTGCACACGGAAAAACAACACCGACCAAAGCAGGTTCAGCCCCAGCTGCACCAAGTACGCGCCCAGCGGGAACGCGTTGCGCTGGAAGCCGCCGTCCGCCCACACCAGCCACGACGCCAGCCCCATCAAAGGGTACACCAGCGTCCAGACGAGTCCGAAGATCGGCCCGGGCGGCGTCCACGCCGGCTTGCTCAAGTCCTTGTACCATTGGCTGGGACCGTTGAACATGGACACCACTATGCCCGACACCAGCGGGATCGCCACGGCCACGATGAGCGAAGGCACGCCTGGGCGACTGGTCACTTCGGCCGTCTTGCGGTACGCCTTGGAGACATACTTCTGCTGCGTGGGGTCGTTGTCGTGCACGATGTCCGCCACCTCCCGCTGCCGCAAGCCCTCACCGGTACTCATCTTCGCTGTGCTTCTACTCTGCAACAGGACTCTGAATCCTTACCCTAGTTCCTCCGCCAAACACTCGAAAACCTTCTTATCAGTACCACCCAAAAACAATTTCTCGTAATAAGACACACCCTGCGTCGAAACAACACGCTCTCAACCCGATTCAGTCAGTCTGGCAAGCGCTAACGACTGGAATTGCTGGAGACTGGATGGAGAGGAGGAGAAGTCGAATGGATATCTTCGAAGGGCAGAGGATGGCAGTATAAGAGCGTCTTTGGTCCGGCCAAGTGGCAGTCAGAATGGCTTTGCCACGCGTCGGATCTGCGGCGCTGAACGTGTCGACAGTGAGGACGTGTCCAGGGCTACGTGGGTGCATGTGGATAATATTGAAATGCCTTAAGCTACCAGTAACTTCTGACTTGGAAAGAGGCGTCAGTGAGAAAGTCCCAATCAAGCCAGCCAGGTTCACTTCGCTTCAATGAATTGGTCCAACTGATCAAAAGAGTTGAAGTGCAAATCTCACCGACCTTGGTAGATGAACATAACCGGTGTTGCCTTTTGCCTTGCCGACGTGGCAGCTTCTCATTTGTCCCAAGAAGCTTGGTTCTATATTCATAACCGATGTGAAAAAAATGGATATAGCATGTAGAAATCAAATATGAACAAAATTCAACTAATTATGACCAAATTGGAATTGGAAAAATTTACATTCCATTGTTCAACCCCTAAAGGCCCAAGGCCTCTTATCTACCAGAAAACACTCAAAACTGCCATTTCTATAGCAAAGAGTAAAAAAAGTTGAAAAAAGTTTTTTTTTGCACATCTAACTATAGGATCTTACACCTAACTAGTATGAGAATGTATGGAATTTTTTTTAAGAATATTTGACTGCACAGATTGCAAGATATCTGCATTTAAAGTTTATAAAAACAAATTTTTTAGCACATTGCGGAACTAGATTTTTTTGACTTTGAACATTTTTAACTTAAAATTTTTGCACTACAAAGTTTTGAGCTTTAAATGATTTTAGTGGAGAATTGGGTTGAGAGTCTAGAAAAAAAATTCAAAAAAATTTAATTTTCATTCTTAAAAAAATTGTTAAGTAGAAGTAGGTACGAGATAGAAGGAAAATCTAAAATATTAATATCTTTTAGATGGAATTAAAATGCACTAATCCCAATGGGGAGATTGTTCTAGCAAATTAACTAAACCTTGCAAATTTATTTATTTTGAAAAATTGCAAAAATTGCATTCAGAAATGAATCCTATAAGTTATTTTTTTCAAGAAGATGCTCTAATTGCCCCCCAAACAAGATTGTCCATAACTTTCTCATAATAAATCCAAATGAAATGAATCAAATCTTTTCAAATAGGCAAAAATATAATATATGAGAAAAAAAATTCAAAAAAAAAAATTCAAATTTTCCTCTTCACTAGAATAGTCTGCAGAATTGTCGAGGAAAATACATCCTTCAACATTTTAATTTGTAGAAAATAGGAAAAACAATTTTGAACAAAACTAAAAATTAGCCATTTGGGAGGACTTCTTGGTGATGAGATTTGACCAAAAAAATGAAGTCAAAACCATCTCTAATGTTTAGAAATGCACGCGCAAGGGAGGCCTATTTGCACAACTGTGGAGGATATAAAATAATGTATTTTTAAATGATCTTTGGCAAGAATATGTCTACCTACTAGGGAAATATTCTATAGAAATTTCAATTGAATATCATTAATTTAAACCGTTCAATTGTACTAAACCCCCCTAAACGTCAAAGTGTGACAAATTAACAAAATTGAACTTTAAATATAAATTGATTTTTTTTAATTTCTGAAAAATAAGGGATACAATTACAATTAGAACATCTAGGAAGCTTTTTTTTAAAATTTTGGCATTAAACCTAAAAATCAAAAGTTATAGCAGTCCAAAAAAAAATGCAATCAGACTATATAGGTGTTTCTTGCAACCACCCTGCAATGACATCTCTGTCTGTCACATGAGCAAGGTAGCAGCCATGGAGGGAGTGTATTTTCTTGTGGGTTGTTGTTGAATGTTCCTACATTCATGAGAGTATAGTATCTAGTGTTTTGGGTGGATAGGATTAGCTTTCTCAGTTCCCATACTGCTTTATTATGTCTTTTGACTCGGAGGGCGTGAATATGGTGTTGTTTGCATTTTAGAAGTACATAGAGCCATGTATCTACGTCATGGGAGTTACATATGGGGCATGTGATGGATGGAAATCTTTCTATGCCAAAAAATAGTTGTTTTCTAGCATTTCCCATGTATTGGCCGGTGCGGAATTTTAATAAGCTTATTTTCTGTGAGTCTATTATTTTGGGGTTAGACTAGAATTCATTAGAGAGGTCTTTATCTATATCAGGATTGAGTGTCCATTTGCTAATGTTAGGAAATCGTTGTGCCATTATTTCTAGGTTTTTATCACAATCATGTTTGGTGATGTATGTTTCAAGGCATCTAACCGGGCCTTTGTTAGGTTGACAGGCTAGGCCTGGCCATTTGTCTTTTGGGTAGTAGAATGGAGTAGTGTGCACAAATTCATATTTTTTTGAGGCTAATTTGTATTCTTTTGTTGTGCCATTTTTTGCGAGTTTGTTTGCTTGTTCATTACCTTTAATATTAATGTGGCCTTTAATTTTGGAAATTGTTGTAGGTTGTGTTTGTCTTTGGAGCATTTCTACCATGGATTCTAATATGTTTTTGTCTGCATGGTTATGGTGTAGTGTAGGATGTTTTAACTATGTATTAAGTACATATAGACAGTTTAGGCAATTAATGAAAATGTGTGCTGGTTCATGTGGATATTGAGTAGTGATTATATGCAGTGTTTTATGTATGGCCATGAGCTCAGCTCTAAAACTAGTTTGTAGACTGCGTAGTTGTTTAGAAATTTGGACTTCTCCTTTGGAGGGATTGTATATGCCATAATTAACTTGTTTTTTCACATACCCAATGGTCGTCTGCATGTTGTTGAGGTGGTACAAATAATCCATCGGTGTAATAGCTATATTGCGGTGGTAATTTTAATGGGGGTTATTCGCGTATGTTGGTAACGTGGGCGTATATATATTTGTTGGGTTGACGTTGATTTTGTATGTGAGTTTATTCCAATTAGAGTTTTTGTTCACTATTACATTGTTAGGTGTTGGAGCAATAATTTGTATGTGATATTGTGGTATTTGCATATTTTGGAGGATCATTGTGAGAGAATCTATTTTGTTGGATGGGCCAATATTGTGGTTACGGTGGTGAGTGCAGAGAATGTGTATTGCAAGGGGTTCAATATGTGGTCTTTTATTTAGCTCAGGGGGGATTGTTGGCTCTTCATATGTAATAGTGTTTGCGGCAAAATGGGTAATAACATGTGTGTCTTCAAATGGTCCGATATATGGGAAGAAGTTTTGGTACCAATTTATATCTGGTATAGCTTATATAGGTATGGTGTTTGGATCATGATTGGATGCTAGTCTTGCCCAGTGCAATGCTTGATGGGCCGTTTCCACATTGTATGGATGTGCGAAACCGATGCCTTTCCATTTGTATTCAAAGGCTTTGCCGAGTGAACAAAATACTTTATCTCTTTCAAATAGAGAATAAAATTGTGTAATTTGTGTGGAGCAGATGATTGGTGAGGAAAAATATGAGTGAAAAATATTGAATGTTGTTGTTAAGGAATCTAGTATATTTTGTGGAAGGGTGTATTGTGATGTTTTATGTGGATTTTTATTGGATTTTTTTTATTGGTACCGTTGATAGAGCCATATGATTTTGGTTTCAAATGATTGTGTAGGCGGTACAAGGCCACGTGTGCTATGGATGGCAGAGTGATATTGTTTTCATAGCGATTGTAATCTGGTGGTAGGGATAGTAGTGAGGTATTTACCAATATTGAGGTATATGTGTGTTAGTTCATTTTGTGTTAGTATGGTATGTGTATTTGTTAGTATGTCTTTTTCTGGGTTGCATTCAGTAGTGGAAATATGCGTAAATGGGATTATTGTTGGAGGTGGGATGAATCTAGTATCTCTAGATTGTTCATGGTAAAGTTTATCGCAATAATGCTTCTATAGTGCTTATGTTGTTGTTTTGTGTAATATTGTGTTGGTAGATTGATGTTGTGTGCAATTACCGTTGGTTGATTAAACGCGAAGAGGTATCTTTGTGGTAGCCATTTAGTATAAGTTGTGTTATCTTGAAGTATCCATTGACATAGGTATGTATTATATTTTATTGAAATTTTGTATTTGTCTTTTGTATCTTTGGTTTTGTAGTTTGTTATAGTATGTATGGGAAATCTAAGTGGGTTGTTTTGGATATGTAGAGGTGGTTTTTGCTGTTGTAGTAGTTGTGGTGGTGCTGGATGTGGAGGAATGTCTAAGGTCCTTGGGTTTAGATTTTGGTTGTCTGAAATGTATTGTGCTTTGAGAGTTCGTGGGAGTGGGTATCTTTGGCAAGGGCTTGAACACTCCAGTGTACATTGTGGATAGCAAAAAAGTTGTTCTGCTATATTTAAAGCATTTTTTTCTATTTTGGTTGGAGTTTGATATATAATATTTTTTGAAGTCATCTGGTGACATTCGATTTGTGCCATTAGGGAGAGTAATGTGTTTTATTTTGTAGATGTTGTGTAAGAGGAGTTTATGTATCATTTTAAGGGAGAGTTTGAGGTTTGTATGTGGTAGAAGAAGGGTAGTTTGCGACATCTATTCTTGTTCCATAACTATTATATGTAGTAGGAAGCTTTCTTTTATGCTTTTGAGGTGGATGCCTGCTTCATGTTTTAGAAGGAATAGAGTCCGTGTTGTAAGCGATCTGACACAATCTTGTTGTTTGATTCTGGAGATGTTTTCAGCACCTCCATATTTGGCTAAGATATGGTGAATGAGTCCTTTATAGATTATTCCTAGTCTTTTTGGATCATTTAAGGCGTTCCTAAGTTGTTCACTGATGCAACATAGATATGCATTTTTAATTGAGAAGGCTTGGAGCCCAAAAAATTCATGTGGAAGTTGTGCTATTACATTTGCAGTGCATTTTGGTAGCCCACATATGATTTTTTGAATTCCAATGATCTTTTTATCTAATTTTTTAATTGTTGGTAGAAAATATGGAACTACATAGAAACTATAGGCTATGCCAGCTCTAATTACGGTGTCTACCATATTGATTTTTGTTTTATTGTGGTTGGGCAGTTTGTAAGTTGCACGCATTGATCTATTACTTTTTTAGTGGTGATATGTGTTTGTATTTTCCATTTCAATGAGTGTACTAGTTGTATACCTAAATATGTGTAAGGTTCATTTTGGTGTAAAACCGGTGTTGGTTGATTTCTATAGCTAATGTTCATAGCTTGTATTTTGGTCTTGAAGATGTCGGGTTTTGTTTTGATTTGTTTGGGCATCCCGTGATTGCACATTTTGGTACCCCCAAGTCCATTCCGACCCATTTGCAGTATTTATCTAATTTGTTTAATTGAAATTGAAGTGATTGGAGTTTGTTTGATGTAGCTGCTAGGTCATCTGCATATACTGCAGAACTCACAGTTATCTTGGATGTACTGAAACTATAGCCATTACTGCCTCTTTGGAGCCATTCAAGTAGGGGTTCTAGAAAAATAAGGAAGAGATAGGGACTGAGTGTGTCTCCTTGAATGGTACCTCTTTGTATTGGTATCGGTTTAGTTCTACCCAAATGTTCTCCTGTAAATATCGTGGTGGAGTGTGAGTAAATATTTCCTATTAATGCTACTGCGTCTTTTGGATATCCAAGGTCTGTCATTATGGTCAGGAGTCTTGTGTGGTTTATGGATCCAAAGGCATTTTTGAAGTCTATATATAATAGAAAAATGTCTTGATTTGTGAATTGTGCATCTTCTAGAGCTGCTATGAGAAGTTGTAGTTGTCGAGATGTGCTACGTTTTGCTCTGAATCCTTCTTAGCTATTGTGGAGGATTTGGTGTCTTTCACCATAATCAGAAAGAATTAGAGTGAGAGTACTAGTGAAAAATTTATAGATAGTATTTGCAAGGGCAATAGGCCTATGGTTTGGTAATTGGGAGGGATCTCCTTTTCTATAGAGTAATATAATTAGATTGGTTTTCTAAGATGTTGGGATTTGTTTTTGTTTATAGCAATGTTTGAAAAATAGGAAAAATAGGTTATGAAAACATTGTGGCATGTTTTTTAGGATTATGTTTGGAATTGAGTCCGAGCCAGGTGTTTTGTTATTGGCTAAGTGTTTTAGGCATATGTCATATGTTTCTTTATTGAAGTAATTGTGTAGAGGGATTTCCGGGGTCCTTCATTTGTCTACAGTATGACAAAACCATCTAAATTGTGCCATGGGTATTGTCTCAAGCTCACTCCACACGTGCAATGTGGTGGGTGTTCTGGTAGATAGTAACATGTTGGAACTATGGGTCTATTACTAATTGATTGTTGAGTGTGTATTTCTTTGGCAATGTCTTCAGGGTTGGTTAGCAAGTTGTTTTGTTTGTCCATAATGCAGTCTAGTGGCGGTATATTTTGGTTTTTGAACACTTTTTTATTTATTTTTTGGGGGCTTTTTTCATATAGTTGCTTATATTTGGAGATTGCTTTTTTAATACAATTTTGAGTATATTGGGTTGTAATTTTATGAGCTTGTATGTTTGCATTCTTGGCTAGGTTGGCTAGGGTGTTAGTCCATTCTTGTTGGTTTGTTTCTTATATTACAGGTGGTAGAATCTGGACATGTATGTGGTTTTGTAGTTCCTCTATTCTTAGATGGGTTGCCCAGTTCGTTGTGTTTTTTGATATATATATATATATATATATATATATATATATATATATATATATATATATATATTGCTTTTTTGATTAGGTGGTAAGTAGAGAGGTGAGCTTTCCATTTTTTTTGTAGTTTTCTTGGTAAGAAACCACCCTGTTGTGCTGTACGGTTTGTTAATTGGGGAAGCGGTGGTGCACTGCAATTTTCAAGTATTTTATTTGATATACTTTATGTGAGGTGATCTAGGGTATTGCATGTTGTGTGCCATTGGTGGTCTGTTAGGTGTTCATTTGTGAGAGTGGTGGTGAGTTCATTTATTTGGAATGCATGTTCCTCAAAAAAAATTGTTTTAAATATTTCTATGTTTTCTTGTGGAATAGGGTTTAGAATTCTTGGCGGTTTATTTTTTATTGGTAATATGGGGCGTGCTAGTAGTGTATTTGGTGGTATATATAATGTAACCAGTGAGTAGTATGAGTTGAGGTTGTGGTTTTGATTTGTGGTTGCTGTATATAGAGCCGAATTAGGTGTGTTTATGCAGTAACCATCTATTAGACTAGTTTGGATATAGTTTTGATCCCCTTGTCTAGAAAAAGGGCTATTAGTAGGTATATATATGTGAGTTGCAAGTTGTCTTGAAACGTATGCCATTCTATGTCTTCAGTTTGTGGTGGGGTTATGTTAAATTCATTTTGTCTGCCAATGAAGGCAATATCTCTGTTGAAGTCACCGCATAAAATGTAAGTGTGTTGTGGATGTAGGGAGATTTGATGAGTTATATTTTGTTGGATTTTTGGTATCAATTGTAAATCATCTACATGTGACGGCATGCACATGTGGAGTAGTAGCCATGGTTGTAGAGGATGACTGTTGATTTTTATAATTTGTAAATATGGTGAGAATTCGGCGGGAGTTTAACAGTAGAGGTGTTGCCTCTCCACATTGATATTTTGCCAAAAATGGGAAAACTCAGTCAATGAGAATTTTTGAAAAAACATTTGCATTAATAATCAATCCATTGCTTGTGTGATTAAAGACATGAGTGTTAAAAAAATGAATTTGCACTAACAATATCTTGATACCATCAACTGAAGATGAAACTCACCTCCTTCTTGCAATGAAATTGCTTAATTGCTTCAAAGATTGAATTGAATTAAATTCTTTTTAAAAAAGAGTCTTGAGTGCAGTGGCAACCGCCAATTCCAAATCCATCATTGCCACTTAAGGCCTTTGTGGCGCAATTAAGGGTATAGTATTTGTAGCCCATTGTTTCCACCCATTTTATAATACCCATTCTGTGAGCTTGGGGTCCAACTCTATGAGGGTGGAGAAGACGCAATCCAAACTCACAATGCAACGCTCAAAGTACAAACTCTAGCCCTTGCTGCTCTAACTTGCATGGCAACCCCAATCATCGAGACAATAGGTGGCCGAACACCTTGTCAAGAACAAAACCGGTTATGTCCGGTAATCATTTTGGCAGATTAATCATAGATTAAGAACTAGGTTTGTTGAGTTGACTCGCCCTACCGGGCTTGCCAACTCAATAAACCTAGTTCCCAATCAATAACCAATTCTCCAAAACTGATTATTTAATACATAACAAATTTGCCTTTTCTTTGGTAATTGGATAAATTTTGAATTCCTTGACCGCTTTTGAGAAGTTCAAAGTCTAATATAGAAGATGTGAATTCCAAATTTTCAAATTTGATTATCTAGTAAATTGATTTGTTCTAATAGTGAGGAAAAAAATTAGAAGCACCTAGGAATTTAGTGTCACCAAAAATAAAAGAAATAATTTTTTCTTTGAAAATTTGTACTCCCTCAGTCCCAAAATGATCTTTTGGTTGGACAAAATGTTTTTTTTCTCAAAACAATCTTATGATCATTTAGTTCTTGAAGATTCAATGAATGGATTATGGATGACAACTACCTTGAAATACTTAGAAATAAGTTGAAATAACATTATTTTTAGTCTTACTTTAGAACATTTTGTTCAACTAAAAGATCATTTTGGGATGGAGGCAATAGAATACAAGAATGTTTGAACTTGCACTATCCCCTACATGCCTAGATGTCCCCTTCAGAGATAAATTGGGTTTGGGGCAAGTCCCAATCATCTTGATTTTTGACCTGATTTTTTGAACCTTTATGTGAAGATGTGTATTTCCAAGAGCTTTGCAAAGATATAATTTTCACTAAAACCTGATTCATGGTCCAAAAGTTATAAGCATAAAATTTAGCAAAAACAAGATAGATTGGGTATGGGAATTTTTGAAAATTTCACTTGATTTTTGGAAGGGCAATAGCTAGCAACAATTTTTTTGGAATTTAAATGCTTAAAAGCACTAAAAATAATTGGGGTGCACCAAGCATTAAGAAAAAATTTGAAGAAAAATTGGATGATGATGCTAAGTTTTTCCAATTTTTGAAAGTATTTCGGATGAAATTGCCAACTTTAAATGAAATTAATCCAAACATGTAGATGAAAAGATAGTTCTATCCAAAATATAGATGAATGCTCAAATATTTGGCTACATATTGCCACTTTGGCACTACTCCAAAAAGCAAAAAAAAACCCACCTACTAGCTAGGGTAGTGAACAAGGGACCAAAGTTGCTAGTAATGGGAACGTATGGGAAACAAGGTTTCAAATGATGGGAACATATGGGAATAATATTTTTGATTTGGGGACCATATAGGATACCTAGGATATCTAGGATCTTAATCCCTAAAGGCCCAGGATCTTTTGGGGTTTAAAAACATCATTGCTTTTGAAAAGTTATAGGTCTAAATGAGTCACTAAGGTATAGAAATCTCAACCGTACAATCTTGTAGTGTACGTGTTGTAGACGTTGTGAATTAAATTTGGAGTCATTTGGCCACAAAGATTGCAAGATTATAATGTTCTAGTGTTGAAAAAGGATGCTGAAATTTTCCTAGCAACACATCTGAAGGTGAATTCAATTTCTAAACCTATACAAATGAAAAAACTTTAAACTAGAAAGTGCTTCAAAATCGACATACAAACACATTGGTGAAAGAAAATGTCATTTAGTTGACTCATTGTGTCTATAAAATGGCTTTGAAATGACAAAAAATAGCAAAAAAAGTTGCAATAGCCACATCAATGCATTGGGATTGGGATGGATTGCAATAGTCCTCCATTCATTGGGATGGAGATGGAAATATGCAGAAATGGCCAAAAAGATGGACCACACACAATGAATCATCCTGGCTAAAAAATTGAGTTTCAGTCACTATATCAAAAGCTCTAACTGAGGGACGATTGCAATAGGAGCCTCTATCAAATCCCACTAATCATAATTGGAGATGGAGGAGTGCACAACCAGGACTCCCCTCCCTTTTTTTTATAAAATCATGCACAAAAGTAGCAAAGACAACAATATAATGTACTCAGTATCAATTTTCCAATCTTCTTAGGTACACATTTCAACAGAATTGATCCCTTTATTTTCACGTATCAACTACAAACCAAGCCGTAACTACATCTAATTGTGACTTGTTTCTAACACAACATCTGCAAATTCTTGCCTAAAACATACAACCTCCATTTGTGAGAGCTGGGAATTGGTTTTTGAACAAACCTACTTCCAATACTTTGAAAATTTATTATATATTCATATGGTATCCGAAAACTACATTTGTACAGAAATCAATCTCAAGTCCCCTTTTTCAACAAGACCCATCAAAAACTTGGAACCATGACTCAAACTGGCATTTGGACGATATCAGCCCAAGTTTTTTTACTCCTGGCGCACCAGTCAACTGGTGGGGATGCAATACGACCGAACTACGCCCCCAGCATCACTCCCGACGGAAGCATTCCGCGCCGGCGTCTTGGCCGTCACGTCGCATCCCATGCTCATCCACCCTGCTTGGCGGTCATTTCGCAAGTATCGTGTGTCAAAGAAAATCTGCAACCCCACGGTGCTCCCGTTTCGCAGATCCCCGTCCAACAGCCACCCCAACTCGGTCTTCAATGGAAAGCCATCCCCCTGCAAGTTGAACACCACCGGGCGACTCCGGCGCGGCTTCAGTCCAAACCCCAGCGGCACTTCTTGTAGCAGAATGATCTGCCCCTTGAACTCCACACGCACAAACATGCGGCGGTACGTGGTGAAGCACCCGGACACCGTGTTCGTGTTCCACGCCGACAGATTCACGTTGATGTCGCTCTTCACCTGCCAAGTCCCCGTGGTGGTGTTTTGGTTCACGGCCATGTCGCGGATACGCAAATCCTCTAAGCCTAGACTTGGCGTAACGTGACAGTGATTAATGATCATTGCTACCCACCATCCGGAGAAATAGAGGGCAAGGATGAACAAGACGCAGAATAGACAGCAGCAATACGTTACGCAAGCGGGTACGCAAGTTTCGAAACAGGGGCAGATGCACTCTCCACATCGGGTTGCGAGCGATTTCGGATGCTGCACCACCACTTGGAATTCCTCGGTAGCCCTCTCGCAAGACATAGTTGCAGGTCGCGCACGAGATTATTCGCAATTCACTTCAATTGCGTCCCTGGCCTAGCCTGAATCGAAGTGGTGACGAACTATCGATCTGCACACGTAATATGTTCAAAATGATGTTGAAATTGAAGGTCCAAATTGAAGAAGAGGGTTCCGCCACAGAATAGAGGTTTCAAGTAATATAACTGGTGCAATGATAAATTATAGACCAGCCGACTACAGAAATTGGATCACTGTATGAACCACTTCTACAGCGCCGACAAAACTCTTGAAGGCACACCAAGCTAAGTCACTGATGGATCAAGGGGAATCAGATCTGTATCTTCGGAATGCAAGTTTTTTAGAGCAGTGACTCAGACCAGGAAGACTCTGTGAATGCAAGATCTGAATCCCATTTATGCCAACATAGACAAGCACATTGCTAGTTGAATCGGCCATGTATCAGTCTGAATCAGTCTGCACAACACCTCCCGACAGATCTACCGACGGTTTACTTGAGAATTGGGTGCTTTAAATATTTACCGAGTAAATGAAAGGAAGTAGCCGGGCAAGAATCCTTCTGTTGGCAAAACACAATATTGATGTATTCTGTTGAAGTCGGCCAGCACTGATTGTCGGCAGGAGAGTGGATTCTGGGATCGAACGTGCCGACTACGGTGAAGCTTTTCCTGAAATGGGACCACGGCCGAAACAGTAAGAGCATCCCCACAGCAGGCTGGGCAAAGAGGGACGGCGAGGGCCTCCTTGGCGTGTTGACGAGATGTGGCCGGCCTGTGTGCAACTGCTCTGACCCACAGCAACACGGTGTACAAAGCCCGGCCGGGGAAATAGGCACTGTAACCAAGAAATGCAATCTGCCATGTCATGAAAGTTAGTTTTCTTGGGGGTTTTCGACAAGTGAAATTCAGTTTTATTGCTTTGAAATTAAGTAATTATAAAGTTAATCTTTCTATTTACTAAATCAATGAGTTGTGGAACTACCTCTCAATATTTATGAATCATGTCAAACTTCTTTTATGATTTCAAATGAGAAGAGGAAGTCCTTATATACATTTGAGGTGGTAGGAGGTAGAACAAACAATGTGGGATATGAAATTAGAATGAATAGGAGCTCCACCACTCATAGTTAAGTCAAAAGTAGGAATTGTGTTAGATGTAGGATTTCAGACCTCATTTAGGCATAGTAGAATATGTTATTTTAATAAACTTTAAACTAAGAGAAGTTAGAAAATAAAAATAACTTTCATCTCCAAAAATCCGATTGAGATTTCAATCCTCCAATCAAAAGTTATGGACAAATTTCAAAGAGAGTGTTTGAAAATGTCAAAAATAATTCTCTTCCAACCCCACTTTGAAATTTGTCCATAACTATTGATTGGAGACTCAAAATCTCAAACGGATTTTTGGAGATGAAATTTAACTTGATTCAACAACTTTTCTTAGCTCAAATTTTTTTGGAAAAAGTTATTTTACTATGCCCAAATGAGGTCTGAAATTTTAGTTTTAACACAATTCCTACTTTTGAATTAACTATGAGTGGTTGAGTTCTTACTACATCTAATTTATTTATCCCACATTGTTTGTTCTACCTCTTACCACCCCATGTGTGTATAGAGAGCTTCTCTTCTTACTTTACTTTCATCAAAATTGAAAAAGCTTTTCTCTATATTTTTAAGACACAAATAAAAGAAACTTTATTGTGGTTGGAAATGTATTTCTTTTTCAATTTTTTTGACACATGTAAATTTAATCTTTACTGAGGTTAAAATTACTTGTGAGAAAATCTAAGGTCGGGTGGGGTCGGTGCCTCGAAGACTGGTGAAAAGGATAGTTAATACCTCGAAGTTGGGTTGGAAAAGGTGGTCAAAATCTTTGGCAGGCCACGCTCAAGCGGCACTGTTTGCCAGTGCCATCCTCAAATTTGAGCGTGGCCGGGCATTATTCCGCACTTGGCAGGCTTGCCGTGGGGAAGTAAACCAGTTCGACCCCGCTCCCTGCCCGTTTTCAACGCCCTTGGCGTGTAGCTGTGCGGATGCTCTAAGGCAGACAAGCCTATTTCCACGGCCGGGGTGAACTGACCCCCTCGCTCGGCCCTGCGGGCCGACCCTCTTTTCCGCACAATTTTTTTTTTGCAAATTTTGAATTCATATTTGGGATCAGAGACCCCTATTTACTTCGGAGAAAGCAATAATATTCCCTGGATTGGCCCAAAATAGGGGGCTTTTTTTTTACATGCACCCCTGGTAAGGCCGAGCAAAGGGGTCAATCCACCCTGATCATTTCCACCTGGATTTGCAATCTGAATAATTTTTGGGCCAACTCCAGTAAGGGCACATATTTTCAGAGGTGTGCGCTTGTTTTGCAAATGAAACCCAAGTGGAATTATAATTTTCCGATTAAAATTGTAATTTCTGTGAATTTTTGAAGTGGTTTATCCTGAAATTAAAAAATAGCTCATGGAATGGAGTCATAAACGGCCTATAAACAACCCATAAATGCCTTTCCATGTATCCAATGGTACTTAAGTATTCACCATTAAAGGATTAACATGATACCCCTTGTTGACATTAATGCAATGATTTTGTCAGAAAATGGATGTGTTTTTTTATGGAATTAGGGCTAGAAGTAGGATGATGGAATTGGGCAGCGAATGGAATTTGGTTGGTCTACCTTTTATGTTACTTGTGGACTCTTAGCTCTCTTGCAATGAGCCCATGCATTAACAAAACTACAACAATGTGAGCTTGGAAAATGAAAAGGTCAAGGAAGTTCTCTTTTCATTAGATGGGATTTAGGGGTCTTGGAGGGCTGCGAGTTCCCCTACGTTCCCAGACTGTGAGAACGCTCTGCAGCACTGGCTGATGTGGCACAGTGATTGCCACGTCATTTTTGAAAAAAAATTAATTTAATTTTTTTTGCTCAAAATGATATTTGGGAAAAAAAATTAATAAATATTTTCTGACAGCGTACCGTTGTTCACAAAATCGGGCCAGATTGGGGAACGTCCCTCTAGAGACCTCGAAAAACATCTAATGCACTTAAAATTTTTAATCCGAAGGACTCTATTGACATTTGTGAATTTCATTTTTGTCATAGGTGGCAACAAAAGTGTACCAATTTCAAGTCCCCGGATTTGGTGTGAAGTCCATTTAGTGTTTTTTTTATTTTTTATGAAGTGCCAAAGTGGCAATATTAAATGTTATAGTGGTGCTCCAAATTTCAACATTCATCCACAAATTGGATATCACATAAGCCCATATTGCATATCCATAATCAAAATCTCATCCACAATTATAATCTCATCCACAATTTGATAATTTATCTAAGATTTTTTTTAATTTGAAGTTTTTTAGTGATTTCAATACTATTTGCATTCCAAAGCATGCTGCAAGGCCCATTACTTTGGTGCAAATGGCCGCCAAGAAAAAAATTGCCAAGAAAAAAAACATTGTTTAGCAAATTGATGCAAACTTGTGAGGACCCATTCCATCAAATACTTAGAATCAATTGATCCATTAGAAGAATTTTGGGGCCTCTAAAGGGTTGCTTTAGAGTGACCATCCAGTCTATTAAAACAAAGGTAGGTCTCCTACGAAAACTACTAGAAGTGCATAGTCAGATGATGTGAATTTTGCGAAACTAGTTAGGAATAGCAAGCCTATCGCCTAACTTCCACAATAAAAAAAGGTCAATACAAGCTTTCCCTTGTTTGTTCTTGGTTCACTATGGGGATAAATTCCAGGTTTAAGAAAAAAGGCCAATATTATACAAGGTTTTTAATTGAAAATTAAAAATCAAATTATCCAATCAAGTGTAATTAAATCAACTTAACCCCTAAAGGCCCATGGCCTTTTTTCTGCCAAAAAACACTCAAAACTGCCATTTCTTTAGCAAAAAGTACAACAAAATTCAAATTATTTTTTTTCACATCTAACTGAAAGATCTAACACCTAATTGGTATGAGAATGTGTAGAAAAAATTTCAGAATTTTTGACCGCACAGATTGCAAGATATCTGCGTTTAAAGTGGAAAAAACAAGTTTTTCAGCACATTGCGGAACCAGATTTTCTGACTTTAAACATTTTTAACTTAAAATTTTTGCACTACAGCGTTTTGAGCTTTCAATATTTACAGTGGAGAATTGAGTTGAGAGTCTAGGAAAAAAAAATTCAAAAAAACTTAATTATCATTCTTAAAAAAATTGTTAAGTAGAAGTAGGTACAAGATAGAAGGAAAATCTAAAATATTCATATACTTTAGATGGAATTAAAATGCACTAATCCCAATGGTGAGATTGTTCTAGCAAGTAAAATAAACCATTCAAAATTTTTTTTTTTGAAAAATTACAAAAATTGCATTCTGAAATGAATCCTACAAGTTATTTTTTTCAAGAAGATGCTCTAACTGCCCGAAAAACAAGAATGTCCATAACTTCCTCATAACAAATCCAAATGAAATGAATCAAAGCTTTCCAGATAGACAAAAATATTATCTATGAGAAAAAAAAAAAATTTTAAATTTTTAAATTTTTAAATTTTTTTTTGCTGCCCCCTGTCCCCACGTATTCCAAGCAATGGCATAACTTCTCGCTCAAAGGTCCGATTTCAATTTTTTTTTTCTGCCACATACCTCTTTCAATTCTTCATGTTCACAAAAAGTTTCAAAAAATCAGGAGAAAATTTCAGCAAAAAGGTACATGCCCAAAAACACATTTGTCCCCCAAAGGGACAATGGGCTTTTAGGGGTTAAGTGGCTTTTGTAGCTAGTAGCTTTAGAAGGCAACTAGCTACAATAGCCACTTACTTTAATTGGTATATTTAGAGATGAATATAGGAAACTCTTTATAGAAGTGGGATAGTAATAGGGAAAACAATGCATGTGGGATATGTAAATTAGGATGAGTAGGTGAGCTCAACTGCTCATAGTGAAGTGAGAAAAAAATTGTATTAAAAGCAGAATTTTGGGCCTCATTTAAGCATAGTAAAATAACTTTTTTGAAAAAGCTTTGGACTAAGAAAATTTGGAGAATCAAGCTAAGATTCATATCCAAAAATCTTTTTAAGATTTCAAGTCTCCAATCAAAAGTTATGGACAAAATTCAGACCGGATGTTTGAAGGAACATTTTCTTTGACATTTTCAAACATCTAGTCTAAATTTTGTCTATAACTTTTGATTGGAGACTTGAAATCTCAAAAGAATTTTTGGGTATAAATCTTATTTTGATTCTCTAAATTTTCTTAGCCCAAAGTTTTTTCAAATTTTTTAATTTTACTATGCCTAAATGAGGCCCAAAATTCTGCTTTCAATACAATTTTTTTTCTCACTTCACTATGAGCAGTTGAGCTCCTATTCATCCTAATTTACATATCCTACATGCATTGTTCTACCTAGTACTATCCCACTTCTATAAAGAGCTTCTCTTCTCATCTTCAAACACTTATAATGTCCACAAAATAAATCTTTTACATTGGCATAAAAAAGAATTCTTGATAGTAAGCCATTTGACTATTTCTGGGCATTGCATTTTTTTCCACAATTTGGATTGAGAGGAAGGTGCAACCAAGTAGAAAGTGTTTAATAATTAGGATTATGGTGCTTTAATACGGAGTACATCTTAACCTTGATGTCGTGTAATTACAGATTGCCATACACAACACATTGTGTAACTATAATCGTCAATCAAAACATCAATCAAAATCAACACAAGAGAGTGTCAAAAACACCCTCTCAAGGAGAAACTTAGCAATCTACACACACACAAAGTCAAGCGGCTCTTACTCCACAAAGGAAGAATCTAAAAGTGCAAGTGTGAGAGAAGAAGTGAAGACCTTACTAAATGATAAACCACCATCTCCAAGCAAAGCCAAGAACTCACAATCCTCTCCAAAAACACTCACAAAACTTGATTTGACAACAATGTCAAGTCAAAGAGCTCTCCCCACCTAAACACTCAAACCCTAAGATGGATGAATTCTAACATTTAGATGAAACTCATCTAAAACTAAGATGAACTCCTATGGGGGTTCATCTAATACTATAATATGATGTAGAATGGGCCCGATGTCACCTCACGTGACAACTGTCGTGTAATTACAGATCGCCATACACAACACATCGTGTAACTATAATCGTCAATCAAAACATCAATCAAAATCAACACAAGAGAGTGTCAAAAACACCCTCTCAAGTGTCCCCCCTAGCTGACAATGTCGCCCCGACAAGCAGCTAGGACTACACAACAAATGTAGTTGGATTCAAATGCCATGATGAAATATCTGTACAACAGCTCTTCACATCTAAATTGAGGTCGTGGGTCGGCCGACGTGTGCAAAAGTGAGTTCAAAATGGAGTGACAAGAGACTGTAGGTTGGGTGCAATAGTGAGCCCCATCCTTAATCGCCTTCAGCAAGTTTTTGATGCTGAATCTCTATATCAATCTCTAATCCAAACCACAATCTTTTGCATCGTGTATCTGGCGCCTAATCAACTCAAATGGCATTGCTGTCATCATGAACATAAGTGATTTTGCTCTCTAGACATCTTCAGCGCCTGTCCACAGACGTAGCATGACCTGAAGACCTTTGACAACGAGGGCAAATCCAATCTCCTGAAGGCAGAGTCGATAAAGGCGGCGTCAAGCATGCCATATGCCAACCACGTTGGTATTGGTCACACAATAACATTGTAGCCGCACCTTTCTTCTCTCCACAAACAAAACAAGGAAGACCTTCTGGCACCACTGCTAATTCAAGATGCACAATGCCATCAATGGGCAAGTGACAAGGGGCACAATTTTTTGAATGCTCCCGACACTCTTGCCCATCTTTGCCTTCCAACAACAAAATGCCCCTAGGCAAAATATCCTTCACTCGAAGAATAGTACGTCCAGCCTTGACATCTAGGGTTGTAGGTGCCTCACGCTGCAAATATACATAATCTCCCTTGGAGAATCTCCGCAACTGAGGTCGATAAGCACCGCTACGAATGCGGACATAACGCAAAGTATCACGATGTTGAGCAATAGATAAGTTCTCCATGGCCATTGGCATGGCTCTTTTGAAGAACTCTGCTTGATCATGTAGACATTGAGGCCAAATATCAGGGTCATCCAAGTCCACAACTGAAGTCAGCTTCTCTCGTATCGAGCTGGGCAAAATTGGCTCTCGACCATACAACAACTGGTAAGGGCTGTAAGATGCCAGTGACGCTTGTCTGTTGAAATGATAGCCCATAGCAATCCACGGCAACATCAGGCCCAATCACGATGGTTGCCACGAAGCAATCCATATTTTCGTAAACCACACTTGACTGTTTGGACAACCCACTCAGCCAAGCCATCTGCCTCAAGATGATTCCGAGAAGTGGTACGGTGATCTATTAGGGCCTTAGTACACAATTCCTCAAATGAACCAAGGAATTCCCGCCTTTGATCAGTCAACACCTCAGCAGGTGCTCCAAAATGTGCTAAAATACGATCAAAAAAAGCTATAGCCGCCAACTCTGAAGAGTTTTGTGGTAGAGCGACAAGTTCAATCCACTTGCTAAAATGCTCTACCATCACCAACACATATTTAGCTCCACGTGAGGTGACCACAAGCGGCCCAGCAAAGTCCAAAGACCAACGGTAGCTCAAACCCATGATAGGTAAAGGCCTTAACTAAGGTGATAAGGTGTTAAAACTTGACCTAACCCGATCACACACCTCACACCGAGAAACATAAGTGGCAACATGTTGATACATGCTAATCCACCAATATTGGTTGCGCAACATAGAATGTGTCCTGCGCACTCCAAAATGTCCAAGGTCTTCGTGTACTTGCCGTACCAAAGAAGCTCTCTGGTCTCGTCATGGAACTATGCGCCTAGTTCTGTTTGGCCACACACGAAATAGCAAACCGTTATCCCAACGAAACCTTGCTACTCGGTGATTAACTCTATCCCGCTCTATAGCAAAGATAGCTAAAGGAAATGTCCCTTGTTGAAGTTTGTGCAAGACAGCATGATCTTCCCATACATCCTTCACAACTAGAGACTTGTCACACTCTTCATCTTGGTCTTCAACAAAGGCCTCAGAAGCTGATCCTGACATCAACGTGAGATAGGTGGCTGCATGCCAACCTGGAACTGCCTCTCTATCACAGTCCCCATGCCACCTAGCCCCGGTCAAATCTTCATTTGAAGGACTTGGATTGCGGGAAAGCCCATCCGCATCCAAATTGGTGATGCCTGCCCGATGCACGACCTCAAAGTCATATTCTTGGAGCAACAATGCCCATCTAGCAAGCTTGCCAGTGAGTTTGTCTGACTCCATAAGCCATTTCAAAGGCTGGTGATCAGTCACCAAAATAAATCTTTGTCCATACAAGTAAGGCCGAAAATGTGCAATGGCCCAAACTGCTGCTAGGGCTTCTCCTTCATATGAAGAATAGTTGGATTCTGCACTATTATTGCTTCTAGATGCATAAGCCACAACATATTCTTTTCCCTCTTCATCTTTTTGTGTCAATACTGCTCCTAGACCTACAGCACTCCAATCCATGTGCAATTGAAAGGATCTAGAAACATCAGGGCGTCGAAGCACTGGCGCTGAACCAAGCCTCTACTTCAAGGTATCAAACGCTTGTTGTTGCTCACGACCCCAAGTCCATGGTTGGTCTTTACCCGTGAGAATAGTGAGAGGCTTGGCAATCAAGCTAAAGTTCTTAACAAATCGGCGATAATAATTTGCTAGGCCAAGAAATGCATGAAGCCGTGGTACGTCGCTAGGTGCTGGGATCTTTTGTAAAGCATCCACCTTGGCTTGTTGTACACCAAGACTTCCTGGAACAATCATGTGGCCCAAGTATGGCAACCGATCATGAAAGAACTTCCACTTGCCATGATGCAAGCGTAGTCCCCACCGTTGCAATCGTTCAAATACCGCTTGTAAATGTCTCACATGATCCTGTGGACTACTACTAAAGATGATAACATCATCAATGTAGCATCTAGCAAATGGCAAGCCAGCCAACACTTGGTCCATCACCCTCTGGAATTCAGCTGGTGCATTTTTAAGACCAAATGGCAAAAACTTCCAATGATAGAGTTGATCTTTGCCATCTTCATCAACTCCCTAAAATGTTGTCTTTACTTGATCTCCCAGAAGTAGAGGCAGCTGGTGATAACCAGATCTCAAATCTAAAGTACTAAAGACTCGAGAAAATCCCACCACATCAAATAACTCTTCTGGCATTGGCATTGGATATCGATCCGACTTGGTCTTAGGATTAATTGGACGGTAATCACCACACATCCGTTTTTCTGTCCAGTTGCCAAAGATGTCCTTCTTTGAGGGCATAACTGTAGCACAAGCGTACTCTCCATTGGACAGCTCAATCAATCCTGCCGCTAATAATTCATGGCATCGAGTTTGAACACCCATTCTCTCAGATGCACTAAGCCTGTAAGGCCGTCTAAAAATTAGGTGGTCGTCTTCAAGATGAATGTGAACGGGTTTGCCTTTGTAGCCCTCAAGATCCTGGAGGCTAAAGGCAAAACAACTGCAATACGAGCGAATAAATGCCCGTACTCTTCGTGCTTCGGCACCAGTAAGTTTTGGCCCCAACTCTAATGGCCAGTTGTCAAACTCTGTGGTCTCCTTTTCCACAAAAGGATCGCCACTTGGTACCGACACGGCCTGTGATTGCTAATCCATGGAAGGGGCAACTTCTTTGCCCCCAACCTCTTCATTTGAAGCCAAATGAAAATTTTCTCCACTATAACCAGTCCGTGAAGCTAAATAACCATCAAAAGGTGTAATGTCACGAAGAAATAATTGTGGAAGCAACCTCTGAACCTCCAACTTTCCAAAATCTTGGGCCAAAGCAACAAAAACACCTTGAGCTCGAAGCTCTTCTTTAGCATGCTGCTTCAAACGAAAAAGTGCCTTAGACTCTTCAACCTCCATGTGAAATTTGGATTGTGACTCCACTGCCCCCTAACCATTGCCCTCTGTCCTCAGAGTAAGCAATCGGTCATCATGATGTTCTTGAACAGCAAGACAAGTGCCAACAATCCACACTAGAGTGTTGAGATCCATAGCTTGGCCCAGAAGAAAACGTCTTTGACCTTCTTTGAGGTCATGAGCAGTTGTGGTGCCTATAAGAAAGCCCATGGCACATTCACGTTCATCTGCAGTGGGCTCTTCATGAGTTTGAGATTGTGAATCCCAAACCATGCCAGGTCCACGAGATCGAAATGCAAAAGACCTCGGGTATGTCATAAAAGTAGGCAATGCGCCTCTAGGGGCTCCCACCTTGTTAACTAATGCAAGTGGCAATGCATCATCCTTGAAAACAGCTAAGGAAGTACGATGATCATCTAAAATATCATCCACCTTGCGATCCACAAGCTGAGGAACTCGAGCAAGTGCTGCTGAGAGTATGTGAGGTGGTGCCAAATTGGTCCAAAACCAACGAGGCCGATGAGCATGAGAACCCAAGGCTGCAGCATCTACAAAGGTTGGAGAACCAAGAAGTTGACAAATATATTGCCCATCTTCTATAACTTTTTGCCGTATATCACCCAATGATGGCACATTCTCAAAAATGTATCCTGGCAGAGTTGATTGGTGTGTAAACCACCACTGTGTGAGTCGCATCAAGTCTGCAAATAGACTAGACCGAGGATCATCAAAACCTCGTCCTGCTCCGGCACGTGAATGACCTTGACAAGGCCATCCGGCAATGATTAAATCAACATGGCCCAACCTCCTCAAATCTTCATCACTAATGAGAGTGACATCTCGAGGAAGTTGGCCAAAACAACCGTGAATGGCTGAAGGAGGTAATTGGTTAGGATACAAAGCCAATAACCTCTAGAGATGATGTCGTACTGCACGGTTAGCGATAAAATTGGTATCCACATGAACGTACCGCCTAACCTTGAGCCTAGCCTTCAATACTGCTGCCAAATCGGTACCAATGCCTGCAAATAGCTCCACAAGGGTAATACCCTCCGCCAATGGAGGCCAATGGATAGGTTGAGCAAAGGTAGATAAAGATGAAGAAATGGATGTCTCCACCAAGTCCAGTGAAGACACAATCTCTTGACATTGTCGAGACAAGTTTGCACACGTGCTCCAAGGTGGAAATGGATCCTTGGGATGTTGTGGAGGAGCCTCGAACGGTGGAGAATTGTGTTGTGCTATCTCACTGCTCATAAAAGCAAAGGTCTCTTCTAGTAAGACTTGTGTACAAGGCAAGTCTGCTGTTAAGCCGCTGCAACCAAACATAGTCTCTGTTGACATAGTCATGGCAGCCATTGCAAACGCTACGGGAATCAATTGCTTTCTGCCATCACCCGCAGACCAACCTGGTCTAATCCATGCCTCTTCAGTCCAGTTATCCAAACCAAAACCAAGAGGATAAAGAGCTTGTTGACCAACTAATATATCATAGTTGGTAGCTCCTGTAACCGCACATTTCACAGAGATATGTGAATAAGTGGGTCCTGCCCCCACATGAAACATCAAACGCAAAGGCTCTTTAGTGTAACCTGTGGCACGTTCTGTACCTCCCACCAAAGTCACAATAGTGAATGGACAAGGCTCTAAGTCTGCAGCTGTCAAACCAAGAGCCTCAACAAGTTGCTTGCCAATCATAACTGGTTGTGCCCCTGAGTCCATTATAACTCTTAGTGGCGTAGTACGAGTAGTGTGACTACCCGTGCGTGAAACAACAAAAATAGAATTGTCATTCACCAAACGAACAACTCCAGGTCACAAACTCTGACGCTCTCGAGCAGGTCTTGCAGAAACATCTGCAAGATAAGCTGTTCTTGCTGCAAAAGATGCATCTAAAGATGAATATACCGAAGATTGGATGTCATTGTGCTCCTCAAAAGCAAGAACAGCCTCAGCTGCAAGCTTAGACCGTAATTTGGCTAATTTGTCGACATCCTCAATCAAAGGCACTTCAGTAACGGCTTGAGAGACTTGTAGAGATGGCAAATCCGTTGTACCCTCTAACATAGTCGCAGCCAAATGAAAAACTCCTGTAGACTTAAAGCCTGGTGCTATTAACTCTAAACCAGAGAAGATTGGCATCTGCAAAATCTTGTGAGCCAAGGATTGCGTAACATCCTTAGAAATGGAATCACCATCTCTTGAAAGTAAAGGATTGTGGATCCTAGCTGTAGTAGCAGTATTTGCCAAACCAAACGATAAAGGCAATCATGCTTGGCCAATTTGATCAGCTGGACCACTGTGACGAATTTGTGAATGTCCACTGCCATCACTATTTGTGGAAGCCATAGACTTCCCCATTGTTTGAGCACAAGTGGCAATCGCTGCTACCATCTCTCTAGATGCTCCAAACATATACATATCAGAAGCTAAAGTACCAGAAACTATTCTTGGCTTAGAGATTTGAGCAAGAGATGCAGAAGTCTTGAGTTTCTGCTCAAGCTCTGCAACCTTAGCCTTAAGAGTCTTCTCCCGCTGTGACTTAGCTGATACATAACTTGTGGGTTGTAGTTCGGGATGAAGCTGAAAGCAATGATCATCATCATGATTGGTGCGCCCACAACTAATTGCATTTTAGCTTCTTCTTTGTAGCCTTTGCTTCGACCTTCACTTCAGCCTTGATCTCTTCTTTCTTCTTAGACTTTGAAGGCTAAGGCGAATCTTTAGGAAACAATGAACATTGTGGATCTTTCTTGGTGTGACCATCTTCACCACAACGCCAGCTATGCAAGTGGCGACTAGGTGTAGTGTCAGCCAAATTACTTATAACTGTAGTAGTCTTCTTAGGCTTAGTACTATTCGTCATCCAAGAAACCATATCGGTAGCATCATGTTGGTACAGAGCTCTATTACACCTTTCAACCTCAGCAAACGCTTGTGCCAACGTTGCTCGACCTTCATAGTTGATGATAATCCTCGGTGTGACCAAATCCAGAAGTCTTTTGTCAATTTTGGACGAAAAGATCTTCACAAGTTGGCTCTCTGCAAATACACCTCCAGACTCAACTGCAAACCGTGCCAGTCTGGTATACATCGTGCGTGGAGTGTCTTCTTTTTCACGTCGAAAGTCTTGAATGCACTGCATCTGATCACGTCGAAAACCTCCATACTCAACCTCTAGATGAGCAATGAAAAAATGTAGTGGCTCAAATAATGGTGGGTTGCCAACCGCAGCTAATGCCGCCTGCATGGCCTGTGCCATCCGAGACAAAGTAATGGGAGGCTGGACTGGTGCCAAGACCTTCCCTTTGCTGTCCTCAAGAAGTGAACCACCTTCTTCTTTTTCGGAGCTTCCTTCTCCTTTCTCCGTGGTAATCAAACTTGCCGCAGCGCCTTCCTTGAGAGCAGAAACAAGCTCTATATGAGCCTGCCAATAGTACTCTACTTGGCGCAATTGGAGCGTATGCTCCTCGGTCCATCGTTCATATGTCTGGAGTGCCTCATACTCCAAATGTTGTAGTAACAGCTCAAAAGCGTACCAATCGTTGAAACTTGGAGACCGTTGATGTTTCTCTTTCATCCAAGTCCGAAATTGGAGCTTCCAGTCAGGAAGAGAAATACTTCCAACCCTTCTAGAGAATCGATCCCTCATCATGCTGCGAGGATCGTCGTCCATATCGTCAAATGTACACACATTCAAAACCCGAAGCCTACTAGTGGTATCCAACGTTGAAATAGGCTCAAAAGCCTCGTTGGTATCCACCGCTGGCTCAAAGTCTTCGGTGTGAGTATCCTCCAAGTAGTCTGGTGATGGAGATCGATAATATCGACTCCTGGTCTGCACTATAAAATGACTACTTGGGTACCTGTAACTATCTAAAGGCTTAAGGCAACCTGAACCTGCAAAAACAGCAAACTATGCAGTGCTCCGGTCATCACTTCCGGATTACTACAAGTTCAACAGCCCACAACAAAAGAGTCTCGTCGGTCATTAATCCGACCTCACTCTTACAGTATGTCTATGAAAATGAAAGTCTAATCACAAACACAAAATGGGACAAAACCGGAAACCGCCGGCAACAATGTCCGCCACGAGGGAAGGTACCATAACAAAATCCAAGAAATCCAAATTGGATCCTCTTCCCCAAACAACGAATTGCAAAAACACAAGAAAAATGTGAATCAGAGCCACCGGCACACGCCTGCGATGGATGATCACGAGTGGCAATTCCTGTGACAAACCAAGTAGAAGACACTTACAAGTGTCTAATTAGGCTCCAAACCTAAAATTCTTGAAAATTTTGGAAAATTGGTGTTCAAAAACACCATTCAGCCCATGAAAAACGTCATTTCAGGCTGAAAATCAAGTGCAAATGCCAAACCAACTACACCGTTGGATTCCTTGACAAATTTCACATAAAATAGGCACAAATTTTACTCAAATCCGAGCTAAAATGCTCCTAGAATTGAATTTCAAAGTTTGCACCTCACTTTTTTTTTTTTTTTTTTTTTTTTTTTCTCAAAGAGAATCTGAATCTACCCTAAATCCAAGATTCTGGATTTTGCAAAATATACCTTGCATGTACATTTCATAAATCTTCTAAAATAATAGATTCCAGAATCTTCAAATTTCCTAGATTACAGAAATCTTCCAAATTCCTAGATTTCGACAGAAAATCTTCAAATTTTCTAGATTTCAGAAAAAATCTTCAAAAAATCTAGATTTTAGAAAATCTTCGAAAATCCTAGATTCTAGAAACGGAGCGCTCAGTCCAGGGACTCATCTCAAAAAAACTAGCAAACTTCAAAACCCTCTAACTTCCTCAAAAATCACTCAAATCCTACGATTTTCGAAGCGTTGGGTTCGTATGCAACTCCTCTATCACTACCACAAGTGTAAGCAACAATCTAGAAGTTGAAATTTTTTAATCCACTCAAAATTGCTACCACAAAGAAGGAAATTGGAAATTTTGGGGAAAAACTCTCACAACTTTCTAAGTTCTCTCCTCCACTTCCAATCACTCTAAAAACAAGCTAAAATTGCTAAAAAACGCTAGAGAGTACCTTCAAATGCATGCCACACTCAAGAAATTGGTTTAGCCTCCTCCACAACGATTTGTTACACCACAAAGTTGAAGAAGAGGATTGTTGTCAAGTGAGAAACTTAGCAATCTACACACACACAAAGTCAAGCGGCTCTCACTCCACAAAGGAAGAATCTAAGAGTGCAAGTGTGAGAGAAGAAGTGAAGACTTTATTAAATGATAAACCACCATCTCCAAGCAAAGCCAAGAACTCACAATCCTCTCCAAAAACACTCACAAAACTTGATTTGACAACAATGTCAAGTCAAAGAGCTCTCCCCACCTAAACACTCAAACCCTAAGATGGATGAACTCTAACATTTAGATGAAACTCATCTAAAACTAAGATGAACTCCTATGGGAGTTCATCTAATACTATAATATGATGTAGAATGGGCCCGATGTCACCTCACGTGACATTGATTATTAAACACTTCTTACTTGGATTCTTAGCCACTGACGTGCATCCAACATCGTGATTGAAGGTGAATGGGAATAGGAAAAAAAAAACTTGTTAAGGAAAAAAAACATTATTTGCAGGGTCCTTGAAGGGTTGTGGAGCAGCCCTCCGGAGGCCCCAGATTTCTTCTAATCGGCCTATTTTAAAAGTTTTTTCCATTTGTGTTCCAATTTTACTATATATAATCTCCAAAGACTAGCTTTTAAAGACAAACTACAGGATCTTGTGAGATTTTCTTCACAATCTTTCAACTTGAGCATAAAAAGTGTCTAATTCATATCTTTGTATCCTAAGAACTTTAATTAGAAGTTAAAAAAATTCTTTCCCAAGCTCCTTTCTTATGGTTGTAATTCTAACTCACATCAATCAATTGAACTTCTCATAAGGTGTTTTGCGTGTCTGCTTGTCAAGGAAGGCAAACAAAAACCACAACATTAGTACAAGGATTTTTGTTGGGTTTTTTTTTGCACAATATTAATTTGGGAAGGAAAAAAAAGGAATATATTATACAATGTTCTTCAATTTTAATAGGATGAAATTGCCAAGAATCACCCCAAAAAATTTCAAAGTACAATGATGCTGCCACATGTGGATGGGCAATGGTATGTCATCCATTAACTAATTTTTTTTGGATATAATTAATTCCTTCATTACTCCAGTGAAGCGTGGAAGGTAAACTTCCTAGGAAAATTGAAAATAAAATTGCTATATACTCCTTTAGTCTTGAAATAAATCCAGGGTTTACAAATATAATTGTCTCAAATTAAATTTGAAATTGGCTCTCCACAACTTGATGGACAACAATTGAAGCTAGTTCAAACACCTTGAAGCAAAAGAATCTGCAAATGTCACACTCCAAAGACTATATAGTTATTTGATCCTTGCATAGGGAATCAAAATGCAACGTCTAACCAACCATTGCAACTGTAGGTGGATGGGTATATGAGAAAAAAATTTAAACCAAAAAAAATTAATCTGCGGGTCCTCGAAGGGCTGTGGAATAGCCCTGCGGAGGCCCTGTTTTTCCTCTAATGAGCTACAACATCTCCACAATCCCTTGAAAATAGGAACAACTCACGCATTAATCTAGCCATTTCTAAGAAACCCTGAATTTATTACAAGAGGGAGGGAGTACTAACTTATATAATTACAATGTCCCCAAATGATGGTCATAATTTTTTTATGTCCAATTTTTTGCCAATTGGTTACAACTAAAAGATGTTGGCTATTTTTTGTTTAGGAAATTTTTATTTTTTCCATCAAAATAGCTAGGTTACTATTATACACAAAGATTAATAGTCAAATTCACCTAAGTCTCACCTAGTTTTGATATAAATTTCACCAAGTGTCACCTAGGTAAGGTAATCCCCCCCATTCCCGACCAATGACCCATTCCCGACCTATAGGTGCATGTATTTCTGACCACGCTTAGAATGTGATTTTTTTTTGTTTTCAAGGTTGGAACTAATAAATACATGACACATGTCCCAAGTTGTGAAAAAAAATTAGGAAATAATGATTAGGTAAAAAGTTATTGAATGATCGAAATTGGAAGAGTCTAGACATTGGCCATAGGTCTGGTGCACTTTTTGCCTTCCAAAATTTGTAGTAATTTCAATTCAAGAGATAAAATTACCAATTTTTTTGCAATTCTTGTCATTTCTATTGATGTACCTTGAAAAATATTTGTTTTGCCTTCACTACTCCAGATCATGTCGGAATTCCTTATTTGGTCGATTATGGGCGGGAGGTACCTTATCACATGAATATTGAAGAAACAACGAGCTGCTTCTCCAAAATGATTTGAAGAAATCACCTAGGTCTCACCTAGTTTTGATATAAATATCACCAAGTATCACCCAAGTATCACATGAATATTGAAGAAACAATGGGCTACTTCTCCAAAATGATTTTAAAAAAAAATTGTTGATGATATTCATTGCAAATTAGGAACCAACGAGAAGCCTAGTTCAATGAGTGGCCCAAGTGGGACGAGGGACTCATTAGAACAGTCAGAAAACCATCAATAAGTTTGAGGAATTCGAAGAAAGACATGATAATCTAATTTTTGTACATTGATTCCATTTTTGGTTCCGGGGATCCCTGAATGCAATAAGTTTCCCGTGTTTCCCCTTGTAATGTTGCCTTGGACACTGAAGGCCGGTTTACACCAAGGCTGGACCAAAGGCTCTCTTGAATTATCAAAGCAGGGATTGGTGGAGAGATTGGCGTGGTCCAAGTTGGGTTTACACTTTGGCCATGGCCCATGCCATTTTTCATGGATGAGAAGTCTACTTGGAATTCTAACGGATTCTAAGGAGCTTTTTTCTTGACCATCTCTTTGAGGTAGGCCTAACGGATTTTTAGGAGACCATAGCATGCTAGAGCCTCACAACCATAGATTTTTTCTATTTGATTGATCTTGCGGTTGACAATGATGGATCTAATAATAAATAGATATGGCCCGGCTATGGTCTCTCTTGGGTTTATACAAAGACCATGCAAAATGCCATTACTATTTTTTGTCTTGGGCTCTTGCTTTGGCATGGTCACATGACTCACATCTAAGGAAGTGGGGTACCCTGGAATACTTTTGGTCCTCGGTCTGGCCCTGGTGTAAACCGGCCCTAAGTGTCCGATGGTTGATAAAGAATCCTTTTCATGTAAGGTAGGAGGCTCATAAAGCGACCCTTAAAGGTCTGGTCGGTCTTTTTGATGGGTTTTAGATGTGCGAAAGTATTTTCCCTTATTTTTCGCTTGAAGACAAATTGATGCAGAATCTAACACAAGTGGTTTCATATTTTTTGGAGCTTTTATGAATTACTTATGAATTTCCAAAGAATTATGCCATAGGGACCTATTTCTGATTCATAGCCCTTGCAAAACCCACACATGTACAGTCTTGAAAAAGATATAGCTTTATTAAAAACAAGCATTGCTACATGTAGAAGTAATAGAGAAGGTTCTTAAATGCGACCCTTACTAAAACTTAAATGGATGCTTGAATCAATTATTATTTCAGATTTTTTAGCATTCATAAGAAGGTACTTGGGCCACCAATTCTCATTTGAAAATATTCAATGAACACCTATCCACTTAGTTTAGAAATGGACCCACCCTGGCTCTTATTCCGTCCATTGAAGAAGTATGAACCAATATCTAACAAATTTTATTACACTCTTTCATTATGAAGAATCCATTCAGTGACCATGGCATATCCATTTTACAGACTTTTGTAGGGACGGTTTGAAGAAGAGGGTCGCAATAAGAGCCTCCTACCTTAAGACAAAAGTGGAATCATAAATCCTTGAAATTTCTTGCAAAAAGGGAAGGTCTTGCACAGTAGTTTGACCTCAAATGAATACTTTGGTTTTCTTAAAGTAGATGATTCACACTATATCATAAAGGATGATTTCCGTGGAGACCAGCCCATCCTTATAGGATTAACTTGTAAATGATAGGCCTACGTTTATAAATTCAAGCTTCACAATCCTTCTCTCTATTTGATGCCATTTTGCAACTAAATACGAATGAAATGTTTTGTATTTAACTTTCAAAGAGATGAACCCATGTCTTCTATAAGGGCTAAAAATTTCAAATTACCTTGAATTTTTTAAAATAAAGTGAAGAAAATTGATATCAAATACAAAATATGCTCAAAAAATTTGAAATTTCTAGCACAGGTATATTTTATAGTGTAGAATCCCTTGTAGAAAATCACGGTTTAAAACAAAGTTATCATATATTTCTAAAAATAGAAAATCAACAAACCATGGTTATAGGCCCAAAGTTCAAATTGCAATAAAACATTGAATTTTAAGATTTTTTCAAATTTTCCAATTGGAATAGAAACTAAACTTGATAAATTTCATTTCATTAGTTGGACTCAAATTCCAAAAATATCATTTTTATGGCCAAAATTCACATCAAGAATAAAGAGCAAGAATTGGTCAAAATACACTACAAAGGTGATTTGTGGGTTACTGGATTAAGGATGTTCCTCTTTAGAGAAGTTGATAATATCATAAATAAATGAGGGAATATGCAATATTATTCACTAAAAATGCAATCAAACAACTCCTCCCTTTAAATAAATTACACTGAATAGGGGTATTAAGGGGACCAAAAAATTAAAAGGGACTTATCTTGGAAAATTGTAGATGTTTAAAACATGATGTACAACCCCCAGACACTTCAATAACTATTGATGTATAAAAAAGGTAGATATTTATATAGTGTAAAATGTTATTAAGTAATATGGATCCCCTTAATACCCCTATTCAGTGTAGATTTCTAAAAAAAACATTCAATCCTACAGTCCCACTTGAAGTCATTCAAAGGATCAAAACGTCTACCACGTCTTTTAGGGGTTAACCCCTAAAGTCCCGTTGTCCCCTCGGGGGGACAAAATGGATTTCGGGCAGGCTCTTACGGTCTCAATATTTGTCATAATTTTCTGAATTTTTGTGTGAAGATAGAGCATCACATTAGCTCTCCGAAAATGTAATTTTTATTTCAATTGGTGCCCGGGAGCAAAAGTTATGGCACAAAAACCCCAAATTTTAGTTGGCGGGCAGAAAAAAACCCTCACAAAAACTTTAAATTAAAATTTTTAAAAATTTGTTTCATATAGATTTTATTTTTATCTACATGGAAAGCTTTGATTCATTCCATTTGGATTTGTTATGCAAAAATTATGGACATTCTTCTTTTTCGGGCAATTAGAGCATCTTCTTGAAAAAATAACTTGTACGATTCATTTCTGAACCCAATTTTGACAATTTTTCAAAAAAAAAAGTTTCACAAGGTTAAGATTTCTTGCCAGAACAATCTCACCGTTCAGATTAGTATATTTCAACTCTATCTTAGAGCTATTAATGATTTAATTTTTCCTTCAATCTTGAACCTACTTCTGTTTAACATTTTTTTAATGAGAGAGAACTAAGTGTTTTTTTTTTGAATTCTTTTTCATAGATTCTCAACTCAATTCTTCATCATATAAAATTAGAAATTCAAAATCATTAGAGCAAAAATTTTAAGTTAAGAAGGTTCAAAGCCAAAAAATATAGTTGAGCAAGGTGCAAAAAAATTTGATTCCTTCACTTTAATTGCAAATATCTTGCAATCTACATGGTCAAAGTTTCTGAAATTTCTTCCACACATTCTTACACTAGTCTAGTACAAGATCCTATGGTTAAATATGTGAAAAAATACATTAAATTTTTTTTTGCTTTTTGCTATAGAAATGACAATTTTGAATGGTTTTTGATGGAAAAATGGCCCTGGGGCTTTAGGGGTTAAAGGACAAAGGACAAAATACAACTCCCACCCTGAGCAAAATCCACAAGATGGAACATGATAAGTCTATAAGAGCATCCGCATTGTAAGGCGGCACAAAGAAAAAATGTTGATGATTAGAGTTGGAATGTCTTTTCTACGACACCGTTTACTTGCTAACAAAACAAGAAAGCCCTGACTCGCTAAACTTTGAACTATGAACAAAAAACTCCCATGTTTGCTCAAAACTTCAACAAACCCTTATTTTGGAGCTTCATTTGGTTTCAAGCATCAACTACAAGGTTGGAAAGAAACAAGAGCACGCATTAGGGGTGAAGAACAGGTGAAGAAGGAGTAAGGAAGGGCTTCAAAATTTGTACACACTTGGGTCGAATGAACAGTTCCAAAAATTGGGGCTATTAGTGGGAACTGGCTAGCTTTGTATGGGCAATTGGCAACTACGTGCTTCGCCCAAATTCTTCGGTCTTCTCGGCATATTCCGTAAGATAGTACAAGTGCGGATGCACTAAGAACATCGCCACCATGGGGCAATGAAATCCCCATGGGAAGCAAGGTGTGGCATGCTCTATGAAATGAGGGGTGATTGCATGAAACACTTGTACTATTTTTTGTCACACATTGCATGTTGATTAGGTTTTTGGCCATAACTTTTGCATTTTGACTCCAAATGATTCAAAATTTATAGACAAGGTACTTATGACTATTATACACATTGTCTAATTTTTTGGAATTTAAAAAAAATGTTTTACTATTTAATAATAGCCCCCAATATTTTGTCTCAAATGCTAATTTGGAGGGTTTTAGTACTATTTGGTACCCATAAAAACGAATTTGGAGCTAAAATTTGGTAGAAATGGTCTTCTAATAGATTTGTAGCTATTGTTTAAAGTTATTCTAAAAATACTTAATTTTATGTGGTGTAGAAGTCCACAAAGTGAGCCTCTTTCTACTTGCATTTTGAAACATGTAAAAAACTATTTTGGTTGTTTTCTTGGTGAATGACCATCTCATAGAGTTGCTACAAATTGCCAATTTTTATTTTTTATATTTAAGTTTTTCCTATTTTCTATATTTTTAAAACATCAAAGTATGTATTTTCTAGCGATTTGGCATTTTTCTAGTTCTACTACTTAGAGAAATTTTTAATGAATTTCCTTTGGTGGTTACCTTCATCTTAAAGGTGCATACATTGGTCATATTTTTTTTATTTTTTTTTACAATTGATTTTCTAATTTTAAAGTACTCCAAAAAAAATCATGAGCACTATTACAAAACGCAACAAATAGTACAAGTGTTTTGTGCAATCACCTTGAGAGGACCTAGAGAGTTGGACCTCCCCTATTGTGGATCAGAATCTGTTTTTATTCTCCTAGCTCTTAACGATAGCAAATGACTTGCATTCAATTCACAATCAATTTTGGAGCTTTCAACACAATTATGATTTTGTGGACTTGAAGCAAAACAACTCCTCCTTCCTTCTTTATTGCCCTGCTATTATGAGAAATAACATCTCACCCAAATAACAATGAAAAGAACACAAAAATCAGACAACTCCGAGCTCTAGCAAAAACTCCTCCATCCACTCCAAATTGAGGTATCTCAGGGGAAATGTGTCATGCACACTCAATACTTGGAAAAAAATGCCCAACACGGATTTTTTTTTCATTTTTCATGAAGTGCCAAATAGGCAGTATAAAATGTTACACTAATGCTCCAGTATACAAAGAACACTCTGCATCATGATGAGCCAGTGAAGCAGTGGGAATGCAAACCAACGTCCAACGGAGCTTTCTTGTTCTTGTTTCATGATCGGTACTTCCCGCCCAGTGTCAGGCTGATCTCTCTCTCTCTCTCTCTCTCTCTCTCTCCAAATGTCAACTTTGCCATATAATGGAACAAAGTGCACCATTCCAAATATATATTTGCAATCACATAGCCATAGAGTGCAAGGTTCTTATGAATTCTATACAATCAAATAGCAATAGCATCTTTTTTGCTATAGGAATTCCTTTTCTTAAAACTTTCAATTTAGCCTACTATGGACTATAGGTGTCCAATGAATGGCTTTATGGAGTATTGTGAAAACAAAAATACAAAGGCACCCATGCATCCATGAATCTTATTGGTTTTGGATTAACTACCTTGGTAATAGGCCTTGTCCTCCCAAGCTTTAGCAATTACAAACACACTCATCTCAAAAAGTGATGGGACCCCACTAAATTGCAAATAATGGTAGTACACAAACAAAGTAGCTACTAATTAGGAAGTACTTCCTAACTACTTCCTACAATGTGCCCAATCATCCAATGAGTTTTGACACATACCACATACCTAATGGTAGTGGTACAATCACTACTTGTGACGGCTTATGCAAAACAAATTTTGCAATGCACTTATGACTGGAAGTTGGAGGGACATTCATCAACTCGATAAAGCCTTCTCAAAGATTACATTGACATATGGCTGATTACTGGCCAGTTGATAGTAATCAATATATGCAAAAGTGGTGGCTCAATTTAAACTAATGCACTTAATTAGTGCCCCAGTCGTTAATGGAGGCATCAGAAATTAACTGCCACATGACACATCAGGGGAACAGTGCAGTTCTAACGGGCCAAACAAGCAAAGCCTTGCAGAACTGAGCACACCTCTTACCTGGGTTTGCCAAAATATTTGTGGTTTTCTTACAGCTTTACATGGACTGATTGTTTTGGGAGGCCAACGTTGATTGTAGCACTGTTCTGTGTTAGAATTCCCAAAATTGTTGCACACACTCTAGACAGTAGTAGTGAGACTCTACTCTTGAGGAATACGCCATGGCTGATAAGGTTTGACAAGAGAGACAGTACTTGTTGCAACGGAGCTTTCCTTGCTGATATTTTGGCTTCTTGTATTTGCTTTTACTTGTGAAAAGGATAACAACTGGTCCTTGGCTGAAGACACCTCGCACACGACCTGAAACTAACTTTGTGTTCGTTTTGTGGCCATGGGTGCAGGTGAGGCCAAGACCCTCAAGCTCTAGGCATTCTACAGGAACTCCAAAGATTTACTTGTGAAGTTTGTGCAAAACTTGTATATATTTTTATTGTTATTTGCTACATTTGGTGTATGGAACATGGCAATTTGTTTATATTTACTTTCTAATCACAGTGAGGTTAGAAACACAGCTCACTAATATGAGGGCAAGGCATAGTAATCCCACCCTCCCACCCTGTTATGAGCAGATGATGAACTATGAATTTATGAAAGTTATTGCCAAGGGATGCTTAAGTTTCTACAATTATTGAGCTGCACATGCTTAGGCTTGTCATGAATTTGTTAGAAAGTGCCTGTCTTGACAGGGTGATGACTCGTCTTCTCTCTACTTTCTATCCACATAGAGGTGGTGAACTTCTATCTCGTTCTAACTAATTTATGGTAAGTTGTGGCATAGGCTGACAACTCACAAAGTTCGCAATGGAGTGCCGACCTGCAAGCATTGGGATATGAAGATCCGCTCCCCGCGCCGTCGCCTGCTGTACAAGCGACACTGGCCGGTCTCCAAGCACAGGCAGTGCATGAGTATATTCAGACACAAGACAAGATCGGCTTGGCCGATGTCGATGAAGACGGTGAGCATACTCCCTTGCTGTTAACCACGTTGGATATTTCGCAATGGACGGCTATCCTGATGACTGGAGAAGTAGATCAGACCCTAACTATGCTGCGAGATGCACACAGCAAGCTTGCTCATATTTTAGAACTAGAAGCTGAGGAGATGCAAAAGGCATTGCTTGATTCGACAAGCATTGAGGAAGCGATTAGGAAAGCTAACCCCACTGAACAGTGGAGGTCACAGCCTGCTACGTCATTGGCGGATTCTTCCCCAAAACGTGTACACCCTTTATTGAGTCGTCTCAATATTGCGGAAGCACACAAGGCTGCTTTGGAAGATCTTTCTTCTTCCATTCAGAACTCTCAAGCTGAGAAAGATATGCAGGTTTTGATTTCGTCACGTCGAGGACCCTCAGTTCCGATCATGCCTCACCGCTCGGTGGAGGACCAAGTTGCTCATAAGGACCATCGAGTCTGGGGTCTCAATAACATAAACCTCTTAGCTCCCATCACCATAGCAATGTGGAAACATTGGATCGATCTTAGTAAGCATGACCTTGAGACATTGAAAACCAATGCGGTCAATGGATCTGGAATCTTACGGGACCCAGTCGATATCATGAACGCGTTTCCCCTCTGCATGTTTGATCCAAATAAATGCTCGACAGCTGAGGTGCGAATCCATACTAAAGGGGATCTACAGACCGGTTATGGGCGAGGTGAAAAGCACTCTTCTGCACTTTGGAACATCCAAAGACCATACTTGCGCTGCAGCTGTGATGGAAACGCCCCTGCGGGGTGCAAAGGATCCGTCATATGGTTTGATCATGCTGTGTGGTTCATGCTTAATCACCTTGATCGATTCTTTGGAATTGAGTATCCGACATTAGCTGCCAAATATGGCGCCTTTGCGGTATGGATGAGTGACGCTGTTGGTTTAGCAGTACGCCACCAAATCACTTTTGCGCATGCAAGAACCCTCATGATCGAGGCAGCCTTAGAGTATGCTGCAGATCCCAACGCCAAGTTGCTATCATCCCATGCAGATGCTCCTGGCCTCAGGAAGATCGAGAGACTCATCAAGCCTGCCAGTTTTTCTATAGCGAATCCAGGTACCCCAAGCCCTGGTCCTCGCAGCAAACGCCCCAAACTCATGAATCTGAATGTCTCACCGGAGTCAGCCCCGAGAAGAGGTGGAGACCACAGAATGCATGGATTAGGCCGCGGCGGTCAGCGAGGAGGGCGTGGTTCCTACAACCGCAACTTCCGTCCGGCACAGCACATACCTCCTGGCCCAAACGATGCTTTCGTTTTTTCATCTTCCACTCGACGTGCTTCCTCAGCCACCAAGCCTCCATTAGCCATCGAATACTCTGCACAAACCAGTCATGGTCACATGCAGAGGGCTTCTCCTAGCTATGACGGCAAAATTCAAGCTTACTCACCTGGCACAACCAGGAACAATACTGCTTCGGAACGTCCAAACCCTCGTTTTGAACGTGTATCCATGAAGGGAAGAGTACTCGACTGGGACTCAGAGACCTAATCTCATGACAACTGTGCAGACCACATCGACAGGACGCTCATGCTAGATGCATATGGACGACGCAAACTCCATCAATCGAAGCAGACAGGACTGTGCTACATCCCAATTTTCTACTGCAGTCGAGCCCTAGAATGGATCAACCTGCGGCAAATTTTCAGTGAGCTACTTTCTCATTTTGGTGTTCTAGAGCAAGTAGCTCTAGACAGTATTGCTTTCTCATGGATGTATGATCGGAACATTGCTAGCAAGGTTTACAAACCTTCGGATGTATTTAAACAATTTTCTTTTATCAACTTGCTTGATGAAAACTCAACTTGCATCTGCCTCTCGACTCATAGATTTAGATCTTTCCTCGATCCAATGACGGAATTAGAGATTTCTGATGTGTGCAAATCATCGATCCATGTACGGACTATGGATTCAAAAATTGTGCAGCATCCACAGCTTAGGTCAGCATTGATGATGGGTCTTAACCACATACCTCTAAGACCCACTGATTTTCGTGAAGCGATTGAAGTTACCATGCAAGCTTATCAACATCTATATGCTATTTTACGTTTGCAAGACTTTGGTCTGGACTTTGACACGACATCCAGGTACCTCAAACAGCTTTGTATGGAGCAGTTACAAACTGCTGCTAAAACAAATCGATTTGGCTTCCGATCTTCCGGGCCTTATTTGTTCAATATCCCTGCTGTTAAAAATGAGTTACAATGGCTGCTATCCCATCTCTATGTTTCTGGACTTGACAAGGCTAGTAACAATGCGTGCTTTATGTGCATACGACACATTAGACTACAAGCTTATCAACGGCTAATGGGGGAGGACTTCTCCCCATGCAAATTTGAGGGCAGATGGAAATTACCCACTGCAATTCTTGACACAGTAAAAGAGGAACTAGTGTCCCTTTTACCAGAAGCACCTCCGCAATTTAACGCACTTCCGTTTTTGATGGCATCTTATAAGCAGCACAAATTGAAATATCGTTGGTTGTCTAACGCCTTCCAGACGGTTTACACAAATATTGCAACACTACTTACCATTGCAACAATAACAGTCCTTGAGTCTTTCAAAGCATGGGCCAAAAAAACAGATGATGGCTATCGCAATCTGTTACGAGTCAAAACCTCCATTTTTTGGATAGTGGACTCCATTCTTCACGTCACACTCAACTTACCTGACCAAATCCAAGACATATATGTTGCGGATATCACAAGATGTTACGAGTCCATCCCACTAGAGGGACAAGACAATTTACTAGATTCTCTCATGATGATTATACACACTGGCTTTCGGGAAGCAGCCTTATCTCATCCCAAAGTCACAACAAAACTATGGATCAAAATTACTGCTAATGGTACAGCTAGCAAAGCAGTTTGGGGAACTATCCAACCTAAATCAGGGTGTTGGATACAAATGCCACAAGAACGTCTAATCACTCTCCATGCATGGTTAATTAACCATTGCTTTGTGGTACTTGGGGACAGAGTGTGGAAACAGATAAAAGGAATCCCCATGGGTTTCTCCTGTTCACCACTTTGGTGCAATATTTACCTCCTTTCTTATGAGGTTCGATTCATCCAGAGACTAGCAAGACTTGGTAGGATTGATTTGATGAGAAAATTTCAATACGCATTTAGATACATAGATGATATTTGTTGGTTAAATGTTCAGACTCCTCAAAGGTTTCTGTGCCCACAACAACCTAGAACAATGGATAATCCATTTTGGATTTATCCCCTTAACGTTCTAGAAATCAAACCAGAGGTATCGACTTATGCAACAGATGACCCATCTCGAGGCATCTCTGCACATTTTATGAATGTGCAGTTTGACATTGACCTGGAGAACATGGGCATGTGTGCATTACAGAAATATGACAAAAGACGAGTTTTACCATTTCGGTATACTCAATTCATCAAATTCCAATCTAATAGACCTGTGAGACAATCATATAACATCATCATCTCACAAGTATTACCAATATTATACATTTCTAATTCCATGGAAGCAGCCATTCGAGAAATTAACCTGCTCATTACGGCATTGGTGACCAATGGGTTCCAAGAATAGCGCTTACGCAGTTGTGTCACAAAATGGTTAAATTCTGGAAGCTTCCCAGCATCCAAAATTGATATCCCTCTGCTCATAAGTCTCATCTGAAGGTAATATACAATTGATATCATTTCCGTTGGAAACAATATCATGGAAACTTGCCTACACCTAAAATGTGAGCCACAAGTTTATCATGTGCAAACTTCCAGCCAATGCAGGTTCTCTTTTGAATCTTTACAGAGAGACTAAGCTATATGAATTTATTCATAAAATTGCTTACAGATGAGCCTGGTATGCACCTCTTATCAAAGAAGTGTTGAAATACCAGGTCTCACTTCTAATAAGAGGATTATTCACCAGGGGTTGGTGGAGGGTCTCTCTCTCTCTCTCTCTCTCTCTCTCTCTCTCCAAATGTCAACTTTGCCATATAATGGAACAAAGTGCACCATTCCAAATATATATTTGCAATCACATAGCCATAGAGTGCAAGGTTCTTATGAATTCTATACAATCAAATAGCAATAGCATCTTTTTTGCTATAGGAATTCCTTTTCTTAAAACTTTCAATTTAGCCTACTATGGACTATAGGTGTCCAATGAATGGCTTTATGGAGTATTGTGAAAACAAAAATACAAAGGCACCCATGCATCCATGAATCTTATTGGTTTTGGATTAACTACCTTGGTAATAGGCCTTGTCCTCCCAAGCTTTAGCAATTACAAACACACTCATCTCAAAAAGTGATGGGACCCCACTAAATTGCAAATAATGGTAGTACACAAACAAAGTAGCTACTAATTAGGAAGTACTTCCTAACTACTTCCTACAATGTGCCCAATCATCCAATGAGTTTTGACACATACCACATACCTAATGGTAGTGGTACAATCACTACTTGTGACGGCTTATGCAAAACAAATTTTGCAATGCACTTATGACTGGAAGTTGGAGGGACATTCATCAACTCGATAAAGCCTTCTCAAAGATTACATTGACATATGGCTGATTACTGGCCAGTTGATAGTAATCAATATATGCAAAAGTGGTGGCTCAATTTAAACTAATGCACTTAATTAGTGCCCCAGTCGTTAATGGAGGCATCAGAAATTAACTGCCACATGACACATCAGGGGAACAGTGCAGTTCTAACGGGCCAAACAAGCAAAGCCTTGCAGAACTGAGCACACCTCTTACCTGGGTTTGCCAAAATATTTGTGGTTTTCTTACAGCTTTACATGGACTGATTGTTTTGGGAGGCCAACGTTGATTGTAGCACTGTTCTGTGTTAGAATTCCCAAAATTGTTGCACACACTCTAGACAGTAGTAGTGAGACTCTACTCTTGAGGAATACGCCATGGCTGATAAGGTTTGACAAGAGAGACAGTACTTGTTGCAACGGAGCTTTCCTTGCTGATATTTTGGCTTCTTGTATTTGCTTTTACTTGTGAAAAGGATAACAACTGGTCCTTGGCTGAAGACACCTCGCACACGACCTGAAACTAACTTTGTGTTCGTTTTGTGGCCATGGGTGCAGGTGAGGCCAAGACCCTCAAGCTCTAGGCATTCTACAGGAACTCCAAAGATTTACTTGTGAAGTTTGTGCAAAACTTGTATATATTTTTATTGTTATTTGCTACATTTGGTGTATGGAACATGGCAATTTGTTTATATTTACTTTCTAATCACAGTGAGGTTAGAAACACAGCTCACTAATATGAGGGCAAGGCATAGTAATCCCACCCTCCCACCCTGTTATGAGCAGATGATGAACTATGAATTTATGAAAGTTATTGCCAAGGGATGCTTAAGTTTCTACAATTATTGAGCTGCACATGCTTAGGCTTGTCATGAATTTGTTAGAAAGTGCCTGTCTTGACAGGGTGATGACTCGTCTTCTCTCTCTCTCTCTCTCCGTCTCTCTCCGTATGCACTGGGATGGTGTCAGCTAAGTTAGTGTTTGAGCTTGAGCAGCGATGGTGTAAGCTTACTTCGTGCACAGCTTGGTACGTACAGAGGGGTGTATATAAGCATAATAGATTTGTCTTGCTGCCAATTAACTGAAGGATTTGTGAATTGAATACTTGTACATGTTACTGTGTATGGAATCTGAGTATACTAGTGTCAATCTATTAGGAGCATGTACGTCAATGCAGTAGGTTCAATAGATAATTAAGCCGTGCAAGCAACCGCGATTAGAGCCTACTCGATCAAAAGGTTACGAAGCAGGAGTGGTCTCATTGCATGTACTTTAGGTGTAAAAATACACTACCGACTTTCATTTAAAATCGATTTTCAAATTCCTCATGCAAGCGTATGTCAATTTCGTGTAAGTAACGTAAGCGGTTCATTTCTGAACTTGAGCAGGTACTAGTAAATCGATCAGTTGCCAGCTAGGGGCCAGGGACAAACTTGATGCTAGTTTGATTTGAAGCATACGTGTGCAGTACTCAAGCTCCAACAATGTCGTGCGAGATGGTCACTGTAACTGAAGAATATCCGGTAGTGGTACAACTCCCAAGGACTGTCTCAGAGCGACGTCAGGGCTGTGAAAATGCTGTCGGACGAGTTTGCGCACCCTGCCTTCCCATCTTGAAGGGACTCTGCTGCATCTTTCTCACCCTCTTTGTATTCTTCATTGTCTGGTGGATTGTCTGGGGGATCATGATCAGGATCCTCATTCTGATTACGTCCTGTCAAGAGACACCGGGTCTCGGCCTGGAAGATGTGAGCATCCGCGAAATGATCTTGTACCAAAACTCCACCACCGGCACCGCCAGAGCATGGCAAGTGAGGAGCGACATCAACGTCAACCTGACAACATGGAACCCGAACACGATGGCCGGGTGCTTCACCTCGTACCGCCGCATGGTGGTGAACGTGTTTTACAAGCAGCAGCTCCTTCTGCAGCAGAAAGTGCCGCTTGGGTTTAAGCTGAAGCCGAAAGGGAAGTGCCTTGTGGTGCTGGACTTGCAAGGGGATGGCTACACGGTGCAGCAAGACCTGGGGTCGCTGTTGCAGTTGGAGCTTCGAAACGCCAGCGCTATGGATTTGAGTTTTTCCTTTGCTACTCGGTTCTTAAGGAAGCACAAGGCCGGCTGGATGAGCATGTGCTGCGACTTGGTTGCCAAAACGCCGCTCAATTCTTCTTCCCAACTGAATTCTACTGGTGGCCTTGTTTGGTCGTCTTGCAAGCCCTGTTGACATCTCTCCTGACAAGCAAACCATTTCGAGAAACAATGTTAATAATTTCTGGTGCAGTTGGAAACTTGGAGGACCATAAGTCGTTTTAGAAGAAATCATATGTAGGTCTACTCGTGGCTCTGAGAATGATGGAGCAAACTGTTGAGAAGTGTTAGGATGACATCATCCTATAGATTAAATAGTTAGCTTAATAGCTAGATTACCTTTAGTATATTGGAAGGTCACTTCCCATAAGATGTGTCTCTTAAGACTTGTCCTTTGGACTAGTATATATTGTACTCATTTAATATATAATTCTAAGTTCCTCATTTCTAACATGGTATCAGAGCTAGTTTGTTTTATAGGTTTGAAATTTTTATTTTCATAAAATTATAAGATTAAAGCTTCTGACAAAATGTGTCAAGGATGTCATATCCTCAATAAAGAAGATGTGACAAATGAGACAAACACAACAATAGAAGAAATCCTCAATACAGAAGATGGCGAGACAAATGAGACAAACACAATAATAGAAGAAATACATCCAAATACCTCCATCATTATTCCACCAATTTCTGATGAAGGATTTTTCAAATTTATGGATTATTTAATGCTTGTAATGCAAGAAAATGCATTATTTGATGAACAATAAATAAATAAATTTACTCTATGAAAAAGATAAAAAAATAAAATTTAAAACAAAATGTCTCAATTTAATATCACCAATCTTAAAAATGTAGCCAAATTTGATGGCAGTTATTTCCATGTGTGGAAGCACAACTTACTATTAATTCTACAATCAGAAAAACTCTTGAGAATTGTAGATGGTTCGGAACCAAGACCAATCACACCACCACCTACTCCTGGAGGAACAATTCCTCACACTCCTGAGACAGGAGCAGGTAGCAAAGGCGTGTGGGATGACAAAGACATCCAAGCAAAAATAATTATAAGAAATTGTTTAGAACTAAATCAAATTTCTCACATTATATCAAAACAAACCTCTAAAGAATCATGGGACGAGTTATGTAGGTTGTATGAAGCCCAAGACTTTGTCACCAGAATGTACTTAAAGGAACGGCTAACGACGCTAAAGATGAAGGACAATGACAGTGTGACAAAACATGTACACACATTCAGATCCCTTCTCGATCAATGTGCAGCGGCTGGAGCCCTATAAGTGACAAGGATGCTGTCATCACATTAATGCGCAGCATGCCCACTAGTTATCGAAATTTTTTAATTTCAATACGAGGTCAAGCTTTGACCCTACAAACTTTAATAACTTACTTAATTCAAGAAGAAACCATGTTAAAAAGCTTGGATGACAACTATTCTAATGGATCAACATCAGCTTTACTATTTAAACAAAAACCTTGGAAACATAATCCGCAAAGGATTCCATTTAGCCGAAATCCAAATCGGTTTGGTAATAAATTCTACCAAGGCTCTAAATCAAACTATGATAATAAAACTTATCAAGGAAGTAATAAACCATATCAAGGAAGCAAACCTTACTACAATCAAAATCAAAACTTTTCCAATAAATTTAACAATCAATCAAGAAATTCTGAAAATTTTAGTACATTTAATAATTCACACAATTCAAAGCCTAAGTTTTGCTCAAATTGTGGTAAACCTGGGCATCATCCTAGAGATTGTCGTAAGCGCATTTTTGATGAAAATGCTAAAAATTCTCCTAAAAATCAAGGAGAAAATAAAGACTTTTTATATATAGCAGCCTTAAACACAAAACTTACTTCTTCAACTAGTTGGATAGTTGATACAAGAGCTACCAAACATATGGCTCATGACAAAAATACTTTTCTTAATTATGCACCTCTCCCACAAGGACAATTTGCATATACAATAGATGGTTCGACTCATGAAATTCAAGGTGTAGGTGAAGTAAACATAGTACTTTCCAACGGATGTGAACGAATTATCCCCAACGTATATCATGTCCCCCATATGCAATGTAATTTATTTTCTGTTAAACAACTTGCCCAAGCTGGCGGTAAATTTCAAATTGAAGGAAATACCGCAAGTTTATATAATTCAAAACAAGAACTAATTGTAACTTGTATTCTTGACCAAGATTTATATACACTTGGTCATTCTAAAATGCCACAACAGATAGCTTCAAACAATCAAAGTCAAATGGCTTTAACAACAACAACTAGTGAGAGTCTTACTACAATATGGCATAATCGCCTTGGCCATATCAGCCTAAAAAGATTACAAGACATCATACAACACCATATGGTCAAGGGAATAAATTTAACACAAATAAAAGACATTCTTTTTTGTGTTTCTTGTATGACTGGAAAACAACATCGTCTCAAATTTCCTAAACAAGCAGAACATAGGGCTCAACACCTATTATATCTTATACATTCCGATATTAAAGGGCCATTTGACCCAACTCACATAGGATTTAAATATTTTATTACTTTCATTGATGATTTTAGTAGATATACAGTAACATATCTATTGAAACTTCGTTCACAAGCACTAACAAAATTTTAAGAATATAAAGCCTATTCTGAAAGATTTACTAATCAAACAATTAAATTTTTACGTAGTGATGGCGGTGGTGAATATACCTCCGAGGCATTTAAAGAATTTTGTTTGACCAATGGCATTCAACGCCAAATAACAACTCCATATACTCCTGAGCAAAACGGGGTCGCTGAACAAAAGAATCGTACCTTGATTGAAGCTGTTCTTAGTATGCTTTACCACGCGGATTTTACGAAATCTTATTGGGGTGAAGCATTGCTAACAGCAAATTATCTTCAGAACCGACTCCCTACTAAAGCTCTTACCAATATTACTCCATATGAAATTTGGTATGGTCATAAACCAAACTTATATTATTTAAAGGTATTCGGATGTACTGCATATGTACATCATCCAAAAGAAACAAGACACAAATCTAAGTTAGAGTCCAAATCTCTTGAATGTTGGTTTTTAGGATATGAAGATGGCATTAAAGGATATCGTCTACAAGACAAATCTAGTAAGCGAATAATTATGTCTAGGGATGTTATTTTTAGAGAAAATCAATTTCGTCAACAACAACCAAGCTTAAATCACAATAATATTAGCAACACCAATTTAGAACTCCAATTACATCCAAATTTCTTCAAACCCTACTCTCATACTCAACCATCTATTAATACAAATTTGCCTATTCACAATCAACCATTACAACAAATCCCACACCCTCAACCTATATTAAATTCAGAATCAATTGAAGATCTTGAATCTCATCCAAGTCCAACAACACTTACTCAACACTTAACTGACTCGTTTAGCAAATTAAATCTTCCCGATGGTATCTCATCAAATGATGAGACCTATGACGTTTTTTGGAACAATGTTTATGAACCTTCTCCAAGTAATTCTCAAATAACCAACAATAATCTTATTGATCAAGATTCATTAGATTTACTTCCAACTCAAGACCCATCACCTATACCAAGAGCTTCTACTCGAAAAAGGAAATCACCGGAGCGATTAATTGCTTCTATAGAAGGTAAGCCTCCAAAGAAAACTAATACTAAACCTCAGAAAGCCAAAGTACCTTGGAAAATATTTGCTACTCACATTGACTCAAATAACCATGACTTTTCAAAATTACCAAGTGATCCAACTACTTACAAGGCAGCAATGGAAAGTCCAGAAGCCCAAGAATGGCAAGTAGCCATTGCAGCTGAATTCAAATCTTTACTCAAAAATAATACATGGGACTTAGTCCATCTACCATCAAATAGAATTCCTGTAGGTTGCAAATGGGTTTTTAAAACAAAACGTGGACATAATAATGAAATTCTTAAACGCAAAGCTCGATTAGTAGCAAAAGGTTATTCTCAGCAAGAAGGTATTGATTACCATGATACTTTCTCACCAGTTCTTAAACTCTCTTCTATGAGAGCTTTATTTGCCTTTGCAGCATACTATTGTTTATACATCCATCAAATGGATGTCATCATTGCCTATCTTAATGGAGACCTACAAGAAGAAATTTTTATGATCTTACCAAAAGGCTTAGCTTCGTTCATATCATCTCTTAAATTATCAACAACATTAGTTTGTAAATTACGAAAAGCTCTTTATGGTTTGAAACAATCCGGTCGCACTTGGTATCAAAGATTATTTAAATTCCTTATCTCTATTGGTTTTATTGTAAGTGAGGCTGATACAAATGTCTATATCCAACACGTTAATAAACATTTTATTATATTGGCAATATATGTTGATGACTACATATTAATTACAAATAACAATAATTTATTACAAAAGACCAAACAACAATTATCTTTAGAATTTGAAATGACCGATTTAGGCCCTGTAATAAACACTACCATTTTAGGATTAGAAGTAAAATATCGCCAAGATATGGGTCATCTTGAAATATTACAATCCAAATATATAAACTCTTTATTATCCAAATTTAAAATGGAGTCTTGCAATCCTGTGACCACTCCAATGGAGCCTGGTATAAAATTAACAAAGAATGATAGTCCAACTACTCAAGAAGAAATAAACAAAATGAAAAGCTTTCCTTACAAGACATTAGTAGGAAGTTTATTACATTTATCTGTAAATACAAGACCTGACATTTCATTTTCAACAAATACAGTTGCTCAATATTTAGCAAATCCAGGATTACCACATTGGAATTCAGCAAAGCGCATATTGCGTTATCTAAAAGGAACTATTTTTCTAGGTCTTTCATATAAACGATCTCGAATTCCTTTCACATTGCGAGGCTTTGCCGATGCAAATTGGGCAGGCAATATCGATGATCGCCGATCTACATCAGGATATTGTTTTTCATTAGGAAATTGTCTAATTAGTTGGGCCAGTCGCAAACAACGCTCAGTGGCTTTAAGCACTACTGAAAGCGAATACATGTCTTTATCTAGGGCATCCACAGAAGCAATTTGGCTTCGACGATTACTCAACAGTATAAATTATCCTCAAACAAATCCAACGATTATTTATGCAGATAACCAAAGTGCAATTCAACTTTCAGAGAATCCAAGATTCCACGATCGAAGTAAACACATTGATATTCAAGTTCATTTCATTCGGGAACAAATACAAGCTCAACAAATCCAATTACTATATTGTAGCACACATCAAATGGCTGCTGACATCCTCACCAAAAGTTTACCCAAAGACAAACATTACAATTGTCTTAGTCTTATGGGATTGGATCTCAATAGTTTAGAAACTATTTAATCAGGGGGAGTGTTAGGATGACATCATCCTATAGATTAAATAGTTAGCTTAATAGCTAGATTACCTTTAGTATATTGGAAGGTCACTTCCCATAAGATGTGTCTCTTAAGACTTGTCCTTTGGACTAGTATATATTGTACTCATTTAATATATAATTCTAAATTCCTCATTTCTAACAAGAAGTTGGTGGAAGAGCCTAGTGCATGGCCAGTGAGAGAATGGAGGACAACTTCAAATTCTTTCAAAAATTTCAGCATGAAAATGTTTTATTTCTTGACAATAGACTGCATGATCTTTTGAATACACTGATTTGATGAAATTTTGACCTAGTAGCAACAATTTTAAAATCTTTGGTTTGCATGAATTTTCAAGTTCAGAATAGAAAGTGTTAAACTTATTGAAGGTGACTGTCCTATCCCTATCTTCCCAATTTTCCAAATTACCGTATCTTCACATCACCACGCATCTTCAGGTAACCAATTAGAGGGGTCAGGAGCAGCTTGGTTTGCAATCTGGCCAGGGCGGGATCCTTGAATCTGATTGAACTCTGGAGCCTGGCCATCGCCCAAATTGATAGTAATAGGACATGACTGAGTGAATATAAACCGGTAGTTATACGTCTGCAGGCACAAGTATCAAATGCATCGTCAGAAGACATCTTGTGCATCGCAGGCTCAGGCTTTTGCTCTTGTGCATCCTTCCAAGTGTTCTTAAATTTGCATAAACCGGCATAACTTTTAGCAACCCTCAACAAGGGAACTCACCTCTTGCGTGTCCTACACTGACTAGCTCCTGCCACCCATCACCAACTTATCTCTCTACTCGCATTTTGAATACTAGAAATTAGTTTCTTACATAGTAAAAAGCATCTGATCTTAACAGATTAGGTTTCTGTAACTAAAGTGATGTCTCCACTGCATTATGCAACGCCAAGTTCGTTAAATGGGCGTGATTCAGAGCACCTCAATCGTGACATTCAATTATACCAAGCTCTAAAAACTAAGACAGGTCACACCTAGGGTTCTGGGTAATAGGATCGACGCCTTGAAAGAGGCAAAGTCATGAATTTCTGCCAACTTAACGAAATTAAGTGATTGAGGCCTTGACGGTCTGCTCTCCCCTAAATCGAACTCCATACGATCGAATAAAATGCGGACGCAAACAGAGTCCTCAACAGGCCTCCATCCAGCAGGGACGACGCTGTACCTGGTTGTTGTTGGTAATGTGATTTGGAACTGGAGCTGGAGCTGGCACTATGAGGTTGTTCACCTTATCCTTAATCCATGTCCCGAGTTGCGCACGAAATTCTTCATCCATACGAAATGATTTGCACAAGAGTGTTGAGAAGCGCGACAGCGGCGATCACATATCCGAGGACTTTAGCTACGGTTCCATGTCTCGTAAAGCACCGAGTCTGGGTCTCGAGATCGACCTTCAATCTGCACCAAGCGTGCCGCATGTTCAACGATAATCAACATAGGTTCAACATAATATGTTCAAGCCACAGATAAGCCTGGTAGCGCATTTTGAGAACTCTGCAACCCAGTAAGTTTCTAGTTATGCGGACCAGCTAGCTAATTTAGACTGTTTGCAGACTATATATCTAGGTCCACCAACTCATACACAACAATCAGCCAACTTGATCATCATAGACGTCATGAAGAAATATCGATGCTAAAATTACCTAATGGCACAAATTTTATGCAGTCCAGTTCAAGCTAAATCCTTGAAGTATTGTGTCTCAATTGATAGAATTTCAAGCTCCATACGCTAAACGCTAGTTGAGACATCGATAACTCACCAGACTGTGGAAGAAATAAAAACCCGACCTCCCGACCCTCACTTTGCTTAATTAGTACTTGTATCAATCGATCGAACTAAAAATGATCATGCACCGAGAGACGAGTTTTTGAGAGTTACTGATCCCAGCTTGTATAGACAATTTTGACTCGCAGCTCAGGAGTGACGAGAATGCAAGTTGACACGTACAAAATTGTGTGGAAGACTGTCAACACACAATTTCAACCGGAATAACTTATTAAATGCACGGAAGACAGTGCTGCACCGTAGGACAGTCAGCCCTCCATGACACTTACTTGACTCCCACCTCACGCACGCCAGCTCCTTGAGGTTCCCTGAGCTCAAAACTCAGGCGGCTCTTTTGCTTCAATCCACGAGTACCAACGTTGCGAAGTTCGTTCTTCCAGAGGGGCGTTTGCTTCGGGAGGTTGCCTCTGTCCCACAGTCACAACATCGTGCATGCAACCTGGCCGGAACAGCAGCATACAAGTCTTCCATGCATCCCACGGGCTCCACGTTGTTGACGACGCTCATGTTAAATTGAGGTGAATATTTGGGGCACAGATTCAGGACCAGCAAGTGGAACTTGCGGAGCGTGTACTCGTCGACCAGAAGATGCCAGCTTCTACGTCGACATCGAACGGGCGGAGAGCACCGGGTGGAGTTGGGTCGATGGGGTCCATTCGCAAGGCAGCGAAGCCTGCGTTCGTATTGGCAAGCTGCTGGTGATTTGTTTGTATGTCTGCTAAGTAGATACGCCTACCCACACATGCGGTACTATCCACACACGTACTCTTTCATCAGCGGGTTGCACACCAGCAGACGAGTCCAGCTAGGGTCCGACATACTCTCCCAATGGTCAAATCCATTCGCGGTGCACCATTCCGGAGCTGAGGTGTCGGTGACGTTGGTTTCGGCTACAGGCTTGTTCAGCCGAGGGCTGCGACGTCTCGGGATCATCTCTTTCCTTCTCCTGGTCCAAGGAGCAGACCTGCAACGGGCAACAATGTGGTAGAGCATATAGTTGGCGTAGCGCCAGTCTTGCCGTAAGGAAGGGTGAGGACCCTTCAGTATTCGCGTGATGGGCACTCGCGTGCGAGATTCCGGACCATGTCCAGCAGCCCTCGGGAGGTACAATTTTCCCGGGCTTGGGGATCCACCTCTTGGTGATAATAAGGAAGTACCAATCACGGGTGTCGAGCCTTTGCACTGCGTGCGTTGTGGCTGGGATTCTACACTGACCATCTTTCGCAGTTGATCTGAATCAGGTGGGGCATCTGTTACCACACCGTCACGTCGCCGAAGGTTGCCAAATCTGCTTCCGAATGAGTCTGCTCATCAGCTGGATCAGTCGGCCAAACTCTGAGAGAAATGGCAAAAGTGGAAGGGGGGGTGATGCTCTTATAGCGCCCCTTAGGCCTCGCGGCCCAGGTGTTGGAAGAAACACTTTTGTCCTATCTGTTGCAATTAGGGTTTTCTAAAAGTAGTGACAACTAAATTCGAGTGCTAAAAAATAATTTTTTTTCTTTGGAGTTACTTGTGTTCTCAGCTATGTGCCCGGCTGTATGCGACAGCTTATTCGATCTCTGCTTCAACTCTTCAATCTTTAACTGCTTCTTTCCAGTTGCTTTTCAATTACTGACGGTTGTCAGCTAGCACGCTGCAGGTTCCGGATAATTTAAGTAACATGCTTGAGTCTCAAGAATTTCTCATGATTTTCTTATCTCCGGGTAGAGTTTGTGAAAAATGCTGCTTCAAGTGAGAAAGACACCACAGAATGATGCAATAGTCGATTATTACAGGAAAAGGGAACCCTAGCAAGATTGCAGACTTTAGTACTACTACGATCACATTCTCTAATCTCTACTAAGCCTTTTCAAGAACTAAGCATTGATTTCTCAAGGACATAGATCGAGAATGCTGAGTAGGTAATTAACTTGTGTCAATGTCGTTGCAGTTCCGCTTGGATTCGCTTGGTAACGTACAAAACCCTAAATGAAAATACCGAATTCGACCTCATCAGATGTACTGTGACGTGCTTGAATTGATCGATGTTCATTCCGTGTGTCAAGTTGCAGATACTGTATGTCGACCATCGACCTCACCATGACTATAGCTCTCTTGGCATCTTTGCTTCCTCCTGAAATATTTGCTCGTGTAGGTCTCTTGAGGGGCAATTGCAATAAGGTATAATGGCCCATTATGGCCCATTAAGGACAAAAGATCCATTCCAAACATCTAGGGAATGCCCCATTACAATCTTTTTTCAAGAAATGAAATTTGGGCTACATTGGGTTGAGTTGGTGGCCACAACTGACATCTCTAGTGTCAGTAATGGAGTGATTAGTAACTACAATAAGAACTTTCATCTTCTGAATGTAAATTCAATGGAGGAAGTGAGTTTTTTAAGCCTTCATGTTGTAATCATATTAGGAAATATTGTGACTACTTTAGGTGAGTAAGATGACCATTATGGATACACTTTTTGTTGATATAAGGGATAGTCTAGAGTCTTGAACATGATCAACTCTTTTAATTAATGTTGAGATTCTTATAATGTCCCTGTTTTGGAAGAAGTGGTTTTAGAATATGAATTGAAATTATAGTACATTCAATATCCAAATAATGCATTCACTTTGGTGCATTATAATCCTCTTTCATTCAAACAATAACATACAAAATATGTGATAAGTTTAACAAAACAATTGTGTTCAATGAAAAAATTAGATTGGCAATTTCGTGTGTCTTTACCAAAACAGGTGATAGAAAAAGAAGGTTCTAGGATTAACACCTCATACACAACTATGAATTGCCCACAAAATTGAAATTGAAACATAAAATCATCTTTTGTACATGCATGCACTAAGGGAACTCACCTGAAATTGTGCAAATAAACAATTCAGCATGATTCCCATTATTATATTGAAAAACTTTTTGTAGGATCTTGTTGGTAGTCAAAAGGGGATTCTAGATTCTCTTAGAATGACACCCTGTGATTCTATGAATAAAGTACAAATTTTCAAAGTGCTGAAAATAGGGTTTAGGGCAACCAACCATAGACTCTCGTGAATAGTGAAAGTACATTTTAGACAAGAATAGTCTAGATTGTGCGGTTTTAAAAAGTGGTGGAAATTAGGTGTAGTTACCTTATACATGTTGTGTGCATGTGCTAATCACTTTCACTTACTACAGCCCCAATATTCTAAGACAAAGCTCATTTCATTTTAGGTCAGCAAACTAACAAAAAAATTGTCAACTCAACTTTGAAAACTACGCATACATCAAATTTTTGTTGCAAGAGCTGCCTATATTGAGCTTGAGAAAGCCTCTGAAGTGCACCTTCTTGATCACATCAAACAGTACAACCTAATCCAACAAAGCCGCACAAGAAATGAGCCTTGAGAGAGGCAACATTTACCAAAGATGCAGACTTGGAAGAGTTCACAATCTTGGCATTTGCCTTGAATTCAGTCGCCTCTTCCTATGAACCTGTTGACTTAACTAAAAGAGTTTATTGAAATGGGATTTTGTTACCTTAGTTGTGATCACTCCCCCAAATCCCAAGTGGACATCAATTAAAAATCTTAAAAAAAGAGCATCACATATTTGAAAAGAATTCTTTATAAACTGAATAAAAATCCCCCAAACCTAGGTAGTTTGCTGTTTGCCCTACCATACCTATATAAAAAAATCCTTATATATCTGTTTTAAAATCATTTTTCACCATCTATTTGTGTTAGATTTTTAAAAAAAAACGAAATTCATGGATTCCTCTTCTGAAGGGCTACGAGAGTTTGTTGAAATATTACACTTTCTATGAGTAATTAAAACCAAGCCTTATAAAAACGGGAGTTGATGATACGGTCCTGGCATTTCAGCGCAACAAACGTTCAATCAATATAATAGATCATCAATTATGTCAGCCACCGCGTACTGCATAGCGCATACGTTGAATTGAGAGCCGCTCTTTTGCTGGATTCGCTTCAGTTGCATCATTCGAATCTAGTCGAGTTCACAACTGTACGGCATACGGAATGATTCTATTCTACCATATATCCTACCGCGCATTTGAATATAATAGAATTCTACCATATATTCGACTGTATTAGAGTTTCTCCTACCATGTTTATTCAATTCGTGTCGGACGCGGTCGATCAGACTGTGAGGTAATTGGCTGAGAGAGGATTATTTGAGAATCGAATGTCTGCGCGCATGATCGAGGTGCGTGTGGTGAGGGAAAGTCGTGGTGCGGGTGGAGTGGTATGGGATTGTGGAACCCCGTGTGGAACCTGGAGAAGTTTAGCCATTGGAAGTGATTTAATTTGCGTGTCACAAGTTTGTTCAAGTTGCAATTCATAAATTCGACCTCTACTGATTGTTTTGCAATATAACGTCAATCGATTTCCTTAAATTGGTGGTTCATGTGCCATTTTCATATTTGCATTAGCTAGCTTCCTGTGCTGATAGATCATAGATATGCATATATATAAATATTACAAATTGCATATCATCCTCTAAGGATTTGAATAAGTCAAATGATATAAAACTCAATGCTCTCACTTCAAAGTCGCACAGCGCGCGCGTTGTCTGCCATTTCCTGCAAGTTGCGCACTTTGGCTGATATACAGTATTTCGAATCTCGCTAGCTGTCAGAGACGAAGAGCTGGCCAGAAAAATCAATATTCCATTTATTTTTTTATATGTATACATTCCTCTTACCGACCCATTTGGAATTCAAGGAGCCATAAGAGGGGACGTTACGTACATGTAGCCGATTATGCCAAAAAAAAAATATATATATATAGAGAGAGACATCTGGGGTACGTACGCGCGTGGACCTTCTGCTGGGATTGACCCTAACTTGTACGGAGTACCATTTTTCTGATCACGGTGTGTTTGCAATCGAATCTCCCATCCCATTATGCCCCCCTAGACTTGAAATTATAACCGTGTAAGTGCATCTCAAGGGGCATCTTCAGGACTCATCAACGTACCGACTGTCCTGTTATAACCTTTCAATTCTTGAACAAACCTGCATACATTTCAAACACCTTTGCATGTGTTGGAAGCCACTCCGTTGCTCGAGTTGCGTGAGTTGCATACGTTCTAGAGTACGCTCCAGAATATATGATTAGTAGCATATATGAGTGAAGTCGATCTGCATGAAGGTTTGTTCAGTGACTCAACATGCATGCGCGGCGTTCCAAGTTGCTCAATGCGGATTAGTTGCAATTTCGATTGCAGATAGATCTAGCTCATGAGGGATCGGTCGAGTTCGTTCGATCTCGTGAAGGGGGTTTAGTCGACTGGTTGGTCGATCGCTAGCTAACTAGCTGACAGAATTCAGACAAGTGTAAGACTTGATCGATCTGGGGTTCATCATCATGGCACTTGCAGGTGTTGTTGGAGCTGGAATATTCGGTATTGGATCTGCAACTCAGATTTTCAATACGTCAAAAGAAGTCGCAGAGATCGAAAGATGCTGTCCAGCGCGCCCGAAATAGAACTTGGCCAGCAGGATCAGGTCTACCAAATTTTGTCGTGTCTGGTTGCAGGGGTGTACGCCGCTGACAGAGGCGAAAAGAACGCTTCTAATTTCTGGACGAAATTGGGATACGAAAAGTTGGACTCGGAGGAGCAGCACTATCCCACGCCGGAGCTTGCAGATGTCGGCGAACAAAGTAGCCAAGTCCGGTTGATGCTCTTCCGTCGCCGCCGTGGCGACGGTGCCAATTGCAAGGAGCTGTCCCAGCCATTAGCTAATGGCGGTAAATCACAGACGCCAATGCCGAAGTACGTGGTAGCTATTCGCGGCACCATTAAGAAGTACCCCGACGACCTCCGCGCAAACCTTTTCAATTTCGGCGAGATTTTGCATACACACAAGCATTCTTTCAAATCCGTGGAAAGCTTGATTCTTCAGACGGTCAAGAAGTTCTCTGTCGAGGATGTTTGGGTAGCTGGTCACTCCCTGGGGGCGGCCATCGCCCTCATTGCCACTCGACAGCTTGCGCTGGAAGGCACGTTTCTGAAGACTCATCTCTTCCACGCGCCCAACCTCACCTCGGGCGTGCTCGCTAAGAAAATGTTGAAGAGCGTAGCGAAAGGCGTGGGCGACGCGTTTGGAAATATGATTCCTGGTACTGATCCCAAACGCATCCGAAAGGCTGCGGTTCCAGTTGCAGGACAAGCCGAAGAGAAGTGGAATTTTTTTGCCAAAGCAACTGCAAGTGTTGTGGCTCCGAAATATTCGAAGGACATGGCTGAGGAGTGCGACCAGCTACTGCGGGCGAAATGGACTCCTCATCTGTAGGTGAACCCGAAGGATGCCATTTGCAGTGAGTTCATAACACACTTTAAGTCAAAATATCAGGTCACCGCGAGCTCAACTCCCCCCAGCAGCACTTTGTCATCAGCATTAGTACAAGGGATTGCAAGGCAGGGCTCTCGATCGAATCACTTGATTCCTGCGGCGATTTTGTATATCAATAACTGGGGAGAGGGCTTGCATGAACCCCATAAGCTTCGCCAGTGGTACAAGTACGACGTCGTTAACTTAGAGGTCCAGAGTTATACACCGAAAGCTATACTGACAGAAAGGGGGTAAATTAGCGTCACCTTGAAAATTAGTGTCACCATATAATTTAGTTTTCTGGGATATTGGTTCAAGAGAATAATATTTCAACCTGCACAAATTCAAAATAGTTTGACTTTACTTTCAACCTGCACAAATTCAAAATAGTTTGACTTTGGTAAATTAGTGTCACGCACTAATTAGGACAAGTCACAAAGTCCCAAAATGAAACTATTTTGGATTTGTGCTATTAGGAAAAATCAGTGGAGTGGAAATACTTGTTGAAATCAATTGAGAGAAGATTTCAACATGGATCTCCATGGATTCTTCACCTCATTTCCAAATGGATCGCTGCTTATTTGATTGTTTAGAAGTAATTTCGTGTACAGAATTGGCCCATGTGCAGCCTGAGGATACATATATGTACGTCCAAAGCAGCTAAATCATACAACTTCAGTCTAAGCTCCCATTCATACTACAGGTTTGTGCATGTGCAAATGTTGTAGATCGAGTGACCATTTGATTCCCCATGTCACTTAGTAACAGACAGATTAAAAGCACATAGGATGCCATTGGAGACGCCGTGGAATCATACCCGCGTTCAAAGTTTGTGTCCTGGGGCACGTTGTTTAATTGGACATTACAACAGTCCACTTCTCACAGACAAGGACTGGCTACACTCGAGTTCTTCAGAAAATTGTAATTGAGCCCTTTATGCGGCCCATTTAATTTTTGATACTTCAACTGTTTTCAAGCTTCCCAACACTGCAGAATAGAATGGAAATACTTTACTTTTGCTTTTGTGCAGTTACTGAGGATGGAATTTACATTGAAAGTGGAGTCGTGACTTCTGTATCAGCAGTGGTGAATAGGCTGCAAAATAAGTGGGCCAACAACAATACACCCTTCGAATTGAGACACTTCAGTGCATGACCATCCAGGCAGTCCAGAAAGGATCGAGCCTAGGACTAAACTGGACGTCTCCAAACTATCTGTACTCATCACCGCAGTCTCCAGGAAGTTCGCTGCCGTTCTTCACAATAGGATGAATGAGAGCAATGTCTCCTTCATCCAAACCTGCAGACAACATGCAGATTGATTTAGGAGCCAAATTCAAGGTGAATAATCAATCATATCTGAAGTCAGTGTAAGTTTGCAATGAATAGAGATTTTAGTACAATTAGGATATTTTATGAACTTTAGACAACATCAAAAAGAGAATCTTCCATAAGATCTAATGATACAAAAAATAGGTTTATGGTACTGGCTCAGACAAAAGGTGACTCAGAGAGCGAGCTTGGTATATGAGAATGCCCTTAATTTTTCATTTCTAAGTAGCATCACCAGTGTCATCGAAGAAGGCAAAACGAGGAAAACAAGCACCTCGATTAAGATTTGAAGTAAGAGGATGTTCTTTCTTTCTTTTGAATTTTAGAATAAAAAGGTGAACTGAGAGAAATCAGAACACACTGGTTAGGACATCTATGGAAGCTTCCGCGCACCTGGGAAAGAGTATGCAGCCTGATTGCTAGCAATATGCTCGGATATGCCAAGCCGGGCACCAACAATCACTGCAGCAACTGCAGGCTTGTCTGCAATGTATCGTACTGCAACGTTGCTGATGCTAACCTTATACTTGCTTGCAATTTGACTCAAAGCAAGAAGGAGCTCCTGTAGAAAGAAGTGAATTGCTATGAAATAAGTACTAAAATTTCAATACCATCGATATTGAGATACTCATAATGGTAGAATCCGTCCATTTGTTTCAATCAAAGAATAAAAATAATCCATTTAAAGGAAGTAGAAACAGGACAATCAAACGAGGATTCACACTTCAAGTCGTTTCTATACATGATGGTCAATGTTTTTTTATGTCCAACTTTTTGCCAATTGGCTACAACTAAAAGATGATGGCTATTTTTTGTTTAGGAAATTTTCATGTTTTCCGTCAAAATAGCTACTGTAGGTTACTATTATACACAAAGACTAATAGCCAAATTCACCTAGGTCTCACCTAGTTTTGATATAAATATCACCAAGTATCACCCAAGTGTCACATGAATATTGAAGAAACAACCAAAATGATTTTAAAAAAACATTGTTGATGATATTCATTGCAAATTAGGAACCAACAAGAAGCCTGGTCCGATGAGTGGCCTAGGTGGGACGAGGGACTCATTAGAACAGTCAGAAGTCCTTCAACAAGTTTGAGGAAAGATATGATAATCTAATTTTTATAAATTGATTCCATTTTTGGTTCCGGGGATCCTTGAATGCAATAAGTTTCCCCCGCTTGTGTATTAACCTAATAACCTTGTAAAGTTGCCGTGGACACTAAGTGTCTAATGGATGACAGAGAATACTTTTCATGTAAGACAAAAGTGCAATTTTAAATCCTTGGAATTTTGTGCAAAAAGGAAAGGTCTTGTACAGTAGTTTGACCTCAAATGAGTACTTTGGTTTTCTTAAAGTAGATGATTCACGACATATCACAAAGGATGATTTCCATAGAGACCAACTCATCCTTACAAGATTAACCTGCAAAGTACAGGCCTATGTCTACAGATTCAAGCTTCACAATCCTTCTCTCTATTTGATGCCATTTTGCAACTAAATATGAATGAAATGTTTTGAATTTATTTTTCAGAGAGATGAACCCATGTCTTCTGTAAGTGCTAAAAATTTCAAATTCTTTTTCTACAAAATTTCAAATTACCTTGAATTTTTTTAAAGAAAGTGAAGAAAATTGATATCAAACATAAAATATACTCAAAAAAATTGAAATTTTTAGCATTGGTGTATTTTGTAGTATAGAATATCATGGTTTAAAATAAAGTTACCGTGTACTTTTAAAATTAGAAAATCAACAAACCATGGTTATAGGCCCAAAAATTTCAAATTGCAATAGAACATTGAATTTTAAGTTTTTTTCAAATTTTCCAATTGGAATAGAAACTAAACTTGATAAGCTTCATTTCATTTGTTGGATTCAAATTCTAAAATTATCATTTTTATGGCTAAAATTTACATCAAGAGTAAAGAGCAAGAATTGGCCAAAATACACTACAAAGGTGATGTGTGGATTACTGGACTTAGCATGTTCCTCTTTAGAAAAAGTCTATAATTTACCATAATGAGATAATATGCAATACTAGTCACTAAAAATGAAATCAAGCAACTTACACTTAAATAAATTGGATTTCTTTTTAAAAAAAAAATTTAATCCTACAGTCCCACTTAAAGTCATCCAAAGGACCAAAACGTCTACAACGTCTTTTAGGGGTTAAAGGACAAAAGACAAAAGACAACTCACACCCCAAGCAAAATCCATTGGGACGAAACAAGATAAGTCTAGAAGAGCATCCGCATTGTTAGATGGCACAAGGAAAAATTGTTGATGATTGGGGTTGGTCTGTCTTTTCTACGACACCGTTTGCTTGCTAACAAAACAAGAAAGCCCTGACTCTTGCTAAACTTTGAACTATGAACAAAAAACTTCCATATCTGCTCAAAACTTCAACGAGTCCTTATTTCGGAGCTTCATTTGGTTTTGAGCATCAACTATAAGGTTGGAAAGAAACAAAGGCACATATTAGGGGTGGAGAACAAGTGAGGAAACAATAAGGAAGGAAGGCTCAAAAGCTGCACACACTTGGGTTGAATGAACGGTTCCAAAAATTCAGGGTCTCAGAGTGAATGCAAGAAAGACCGACCGAAAAACATAGCGTTTTCCATAGTACTCATTTTTTTTTCAGGAGTACTTTATAACTAGAAAAAAATATTTATGTGAAAAATATTTTTAATGTACACACCTTTAAGAAGAAGCTACCCTATGAAGGAAAAGTGGAAAAAATTCTCTAAGTAGGAGAACTAGAAAAGTGCAAAATCTCATGAAAATAGGTACTTTCACATTTTAATTTGTAAAAAATAGGAAAAGAAATTTTAAAAAAAACTAAAAATTGGAAATTTGAAAGAACTTTATGATGAAGAGATTTCATCAAAAGATGATCTTAAAACCATCTTCAATGTTCAGAAATATGCGCGCAAGGGAGCCCTGTTTGCACGCATGTGGAGGACATAAAATAAAATATTTTTAAATTTCCTTTGGTAGAAACATGACTTCCTACTATGTAAATAGACCATAGAAAGTTCAGCTTTAGATCATTAATTTTGGGCACTCCCCAGTACTAAAAAAAAACTCTAAATCGCAAAGTGTGACAAATTAGCTAAATTTAAATTTAAATATAAAATGATTTTTGAAAATTTCTAAAAAATAAGGGATCTAAATAGTATCAAGTTATCCATCTCCAATAAACATTTCAAGTTAATCGGGATAATACTTCAAAAATTATAGCCAATTACAACTCTGTCACTTCAATTGTGACGCAAAATAGTACTGGTCTTTCTTGTAATCACCCCTCAGTGGGAACTGGCTAGCTTTGTGTGGGCAATTGGCAACTTTGTGCTTTGCCCCCAAGTTCTTTGGTCTTTTCCATATTCCATATGATAGTAAGTGCGGATGCACTACGAACATTGCCACCGTGGGCCAGTGAAATCCCCATGGGAAGCAAGGCATGAAGTGCTTTGTGAAATGAGAGGACCTAAGGTTCCCCCCCCCCCTTCCCGACCACTGACCCATTCCCGACCTATAGGTGCACGTATTTCCGACCACGCTTAGAATGTTGTTTTTTTCCATTTTCAAGGTTGGAACTAATAAATACATGACACATGTCCCAAGTTGTGGAAAAAAAAGTAAGAAATAATGATTACATAAAAAGTTATTGAATGATCGAAATTGGAAGACTCTACACATTGGCCATGGGTCCGGCACACTTTTTGCCTTCCAAAATTCATAGAAATTTCAACTCAAGCAATAAAATTACCAATTTTTTTACAATCCATGTCATTTCTATCGATGTACTTCTAAAAAATATTTGTTTTGCCTTCACTACTCCAGATCATGTCGAAATTCCTTATTCAGTCGGTTAGGGGGGGGTACCTTAGAGAGTTGGGCCCCCGCACTATGGACCAGAATTTGCTTTTATTTTGCTAGCTCTTAACAATAACGGATGACTTGCATTTAATTCACATTAAAATTTGGAGCTCTAAGCACAGTCATGACTTTATGGACCTAAAGCAAAACAACTCCTCCTTCTGGTGATTGCATGAAAGACCGGTAGGGTGATTGCAAGAAACACCTGTACTGTCTGGTTGCGGGTTTTTTTGGACCGCTATAACTTTTACTATAACTTTTGATTTATAGGTTCAATGCCAAAACCAAAAAAAAGCTTCCTAGATGTCCTGATTGTAATTGTATCCCTTAATTTTCAGAAATTAAAAAAAAATCAATTTATATTTAAAATTGAATTTTGTTAATTTGTCACACTTTGACGTTTAGTACTATTGAGTGGTTTAAATTAATGATTTTCAATTGAAATTTCTATGGTATATTTTCCTAGTAGGTAGACATATTCCTACCAAAGATCATTTAAAAATACATTATTTTATATCCTCCACAATTGTGCAAATAGGCCTCCCTTGCTTGCGCACTTCTAAACATTAGAGATGGTTTTGACTTCATTTTTTTGGTCTAATCTCATCACCAAGAAGTCCTCTCAAATAAACAATTTTTAGTTTTGTTCATAAAAAAAATTCCTATTTTCTACAAATTAAAATGTTGAAGGATGTATTTCCCTCTTTGCTAGGATAGTCCGCAAAATTGTCCCAAAAAATACATCCTTCAACATTTTAATTTGTAGAAATAGGAAAAACAATTTTGAACAAAATTAAAAATTGGTCATTTGGAAGGACTTCTTGGTGATGAGATTTGACCAAAAAAATGAAGTCAAAACCATCTCTAATGTTTAGAAGTGCGCAAGCAAGGGAGGCCTATTTGCACAATTGTGGAGGATATAAAATAATGTATTTTTAAATGATCTTTGGTAGGAATATGTCTACCTACTAGGGGAATATACCATAGAAATTTCAATTGAAAATCGTTAATTTAAACCGCTCAATAGTACTAAACGTCAAAGTGTGACAAATTAACAAAATTGAATTAAAAATATAAATTGATTTATTTTAATTTTTGAAAAATAAGGAATACAATTACAATCAAGACATCTGGAAAGCTTTTTTTTGGTTATGGCATTGAACCTAAAAATCAAAAGTTATAGCAAAAGTTATAGCGGTCTAAAAAAAACGCAAACCAAACAATACAGGTGTTTCTTGTAATCACCCGGTACTAAAACATTGTCACAGAGGGAGTGTCAAAGCTTCCTTTTGTAATAACTTTTGAAGCATGACTCGCATGAACTTGAAATTTTTATTGGATATTCTTCTCTTAAATTTAATCATATATCATATTTTTCAAAAAATTGAAGAATCATTTTATATTTAAAAACCATTTAAACTAATATGTCACTTTTTGAGTTTTAAGGGATTTTAGTACTATGGAGTCCTCAAATTTAATGATTTGGAGCTGAAATTTCTATGGCCTATTTCCATAGTAGGAAGTCATGTTCCTACTAAGGGGCATTAAAAAATATTTTATTTTATGTCCTCTATGTCCATGCAAAGAAGGCTCCCTTGCGCGAGCAATTTTGAATGATGAAAATGGTTTCAAAATCATTTTTTTGGTGAAATCTCTTCAACATAAAGTCTTCCCAAATGGCCAGTTTTAGTTTCTTTAAAAATTGTTTTTCCTATTCTTTACAAATTAAAACATCAAACTATGTATTTTCTTCAAAATTTCAGCTTACTCTTTCTTGTGAATAAATTTTTACCTAGATTTTTCTTAGGTCTGAAATTTTAGTGATATGATATTCTTAGTGTCATACTAATTATCCTTATTTTATTTTATTTTTAAAAATTTGTATGCAAAAGTTCATAGTAATACATATACTAGCCAAAGTGGAACAAAAACAGCCAGTCATTCATGCAATCACCCCTTCTTTCCTTCCTTATTGCCCTGCTGTTATGAGAAGTAACATATCACCCAAAAAACAATGAAAAGAATAGAAAAATCGGTCAACTCCGAGTTCTAGCAAAAACTCCTTTGTCCACTCCAAGTTGAGGTATCTTAGGGGAAATGAGGCACACACACCCAATGCTTGGAAAATCATGCCCAACACGGATTTTTTTTCATTTTTAACCGCTTCAGGATGTTGCTACCAAAAAAGCTGGTGTATGTTGTTCATATATTGAATTTATTTGATCCTCTCCAAATACTAAAAATATTCCAAAACATTCTCAATTGACCAACAATATGTCCATGACTTGGCTTGAAATTTACAGCTTGGATGGGATTCATATGCTACTCAATTTTCCCTTCCATATACAACAGGGGAGAGTGTATAGAAAACAATAACATCCTTATGGAGTTAATGAAGTGCCAAAGAGACGATATACAATGTTATAGTGGTGCTCTGATATACAAATATAAAATGATTTTTGAAAATTTCTAAAAAAATAAGGGATCTGAATACTATCAAGTTAGCCATCTCAAGTTAATCGAGTTCATGCTTCAAAAGTTACAGCACATGACAACTCCATCACTTCAAATGTGATGCAAACTAGTACCAGTCTTTCTTGCAATCCTATGAGGCTTGCACAATTGTCAATTGGGCAGCTCTGTACAAGTAAGTTAACCCCTTAAGGACCAAAGTCCCCTTGGGGGACTTTCGGGATTTTGGGCAGGCTCGTGTGACCTCAAAGTTTGACCTGATTTTTTGAAACTTTTTTTGAAGATAGGGAATGTTAGTAGCTTTCTAAAAATATAATTTTTTTCCAATCGGTACCCGGGAGCAAAAGTTATGCCACCCTAAGCCAAAAAAGTAGTTCGCCCGGCAGAATAAAAAAACCCACATACAGTTTGTACAATAGCAATGAATATTTATATAGTGTGGACTATTGAGAAATTAGTGTGGACAACCTAATTTCACTATTTTGTGTAGTTAGTCTATGCTTAATCACTGTCACACCTGCGTGCCCTTAGTTTGATGAAAACTCCTCTAGCTTGACGACTTAGATCAGAATTCTGTTGAAATCTAGCTAGGAGCTAGCATCTAGAGTAAAAATCAATGATTTTGCTAGCTAGGTAGAATGACAACTTGGACTAGTTTGTACATTAAAGACCTCATATAGTAAGGTAAAGTCACTCATAACTGACCAAATAAGCAATTCCGACATGATCGGAGTAGTTCAAGGCAAAACAAATATTTTCAAACGTGCATTGATAGAAATAATGGAGATTGCCAAAAATTTGGTAATTTTAACTTGAATTGAAATTACTATGAATTTTGGGAGGCAAAAAGTGCTCCAGACATATGGCCAATGTCTAGACTCTTCCAATTCCAATCAAGCAGGAACTTTTTTCCTACTCATTATTTCCTACTTTTTTTCTCACAACTTCTTACATGTGTCATGAACTTATTAGTTCCAATCTTGAAAGGAAAAAAAAAAAAAAACATTCTAAACTTCAAAAAATCTGGAGCAGTGTTGGTTGGAAATACCTACACCTCTAGGTTGGGTATGGATCAGTGGTCGCCTGGTCGGGAATGGGTGGCTCTACCTTATATAAATCACAAAATTAACTCTGCATAGAGAAACGAACTAGGGAGGAAGTAGTCTTGTAATAATTTTGGATTTAGGATGAATAATTCAGCATTGGATGACCTACATCCGAAAACAAAGAACACCGGCTCTACATTAAGGTGTGTTTTGGACTTTCTAGTGCCAAATTGCACCAAAAAAATTAATTTGGCTAGAAAATGGACAAATTGTGAAGTTTTTGCCAGAAAACTTCAAATTAAACAAAAATCTTGGATGAAATCGCCAAATTGTAGATGAGAATAGAATTATGGACATTTGATATGTGCTGATTCGGTATTTTCTATCCAATCTGTGCATGAATGTTGAAATTTGGAGCACCACTATAACATTTTATATCGCCACTTTGGCACTTCATGAAAAATGAAATAAAAAAATGCTCTGCATCACGATGAGCCAGTGAAGCAGTGGGAATGCGAACCAGCGTCCAGCGGAGCTTTCTAGTTCTTGTTTCATGATCGGTACTTCCCGCCTAGTGGCAGGCTGATGGAGCTCTCTCTCTCTCTCTCCGTATGCGCTGGAACAGTGTTAGCTAAGTTAGTGTTTGAGCTTTCGCAGCGATGGTGTAAGCTTACTTCGTGCACAGCTTGGTACGTACAGAGGGGTGTATGTAAGTATAATAGATTTGTCTTGCTGCCAACTGAAGGATCTGTGAGTGCTTGTACATGCTACTGTGTATGGAATCTGAGTATATTAGTGTCAATCTATTTTGAGCATGTCAATGCAGTAGGTTCAATAGATAATTAAGCCGTGCAAGCAATCGCGATTAGAGCCTACTCGATCAAAAGCTTATGAAGCAGGAGTGCTCTCATTGCATGTACTTTAGGTGTAAAAATACACTACTGACTTGTATACAATTTAATCGATTTTCGAATTCCTCTTGCAAGCGTATGTCAATTCCGTGAAAGTAACTGAGTGTCAGGGTGTTTGATGCAGCTCTCTCTTTCCGTATGCGCTGGGATGGTGTCAGCTAGTGTTTGAGCTTTAGCAGCGATGGTGTAAGCTTACTTCGTGCACAGTTTGGTACAGAGGTACGTGTTTTAAGTATAATGTATTTGTCTTGCTGCCAATTAACTGAAGGATCTGTGAGTACTTATACATGTTACTTTGTATGGAATCTGAATAGAGCTAGTGTCAGTCTATTAGGAGCATGTCAATGCAGTAGGTTCAATAGATAATTCAGCCGTACAAGCAATCGCGATTAAAGCCTACTCGATCAAAAGGTTACAAAATAGGGTCACTGTACTGTACTTGAGGTATAAAAATACACTACTGACTTGTATACAAAATCGATTTCCGAATTCCTCATGCAAGTGTATGTCAATTCCGTGCAAGTAACTTAGTGTCAGGGTGTTTGATGCAGCTCTCTCTCTCCGTATGCGCTGGGATAGTGTCAGCTAGTATTTGAGCTTTAACAGCGATGGTGTGAGCTTACTTTGTGCACAGCTTGGTACAGAGGTACGTGTTTTAAGTATAATGTATTTGTCTTGCTGCCAATTAACTGAAGGATCTGTGAGTACTTGTACATGTTACTGTGTATGGAATCTGAGTATAGTGTCAGTACGTCTATTAGGAGCATGTCAATGTGGTTCAATAGATAAGCCGTGCAAGCAATCGCGATTAGAGCCTACTCGATCAAAAGGTTACGAAGCAGGAGTGCTCTCATTGCATGTACTTTAGGTGTAAAAATACACTACCGACTTGTATACAATTTTAATCGATTTTCGAATTCCTCTTGCAAGCATATGACAATTTGGTGTAAGTAACTGAAGCCGTTTATTTCTGAACTTGTGCAGGTAGTAAATCGATCAGTTGTCAGGGGCCAGGGACGAACTTGACGCTCGTTTGATTTGAAGCATACGTGTAAGCTCGTGCGAGATGGCCATCTGGAGGAGACTCTGCTCCCTAATTTTTGAAATCATTGCATTGTACATTCTCAGGTGGATCGTCCGAAGGATCATGATCGGGATCATCATTCGTATTTTGTCGTGGCAAGGTCTCGGCTCGGTAAATTAGTGTCACGCGCTAATTAGGGCAAATCACAAAGTCCCAAAGTGAAACTATTTCGGATTTGTGCTATTAGGACAAATCAGTGGAGTGGAAATACTTGTTGAAATCCCTGAGAGAGAAGAGGTCACTCCATGGATCCTTCACCTCATATTCATATGGATTGCCGCTTATTTGGTTGTTTAGAAGTAATTTCGTGTACAGAATTGCCTATGTGCAGCCTCTGAGGATACATATATGTACGTCCAAAGCAGCTAAGACATACAACTTAAGCTCCCATTCATACTATAGGTTTGTGCATGTGCAAATCTTAAAGATCAAGTGACCATACAATTCCCCATGTCACTTAGTAACAGACAGATTAAAAGCACATGGGATGCCATTGGAGACGCCGTGGAATCATACCCGCGTTCGAAGTTTGTGTCCTGGGGCACGTTGTTTGGACATTAGAACAGTCCACTTCTCACAGACAAGGACTTGCTACACTCGAGTTCTTCAGAAAATTGTAATTGACCCTTTATGCGGCCAATTTAATTTTTGATACTTCAACTGTTTTCAAGCTTCCCAACACTGTGCAGAATAGAATGGAAATATTTTACTTTTGCTTTCGTGCAGTAACTTCTGTATCAGTAGTGGATAAGAATAGGCTGCAAAGTAAGTGGGCCAACAACAATACACCCTTCGAATTGAGACACTTCAGTGCATGACCATCCAGACAGTCCCGAGCCTAGGACTAAACTAGACGTCCCCAAACTATCTGTACTCATCACCGCAGTCTCCAGGAAGTTCGCTGCCTTTCTTCACAATAGAATGAATGAGAGCAATGTCTCCTTCATGCAAACCTGCAGACAACATGCAGATTGATTTAGGAGCCAAATTCAAGGTGAATAATCAATCATATCTGAAGTCAGTGTAAGTTTGCAATGAATAGAGATTTTAGTACAATTAGGATATTTTATGAAATTTAGACAACATCAAAAAGAGAATCTTCCATAAGATCTAATGATACAAAAAATAGGTTTATGGTACTGGCTCAGACAAGAGGTGACTCAGAGAGCGAGCTTGGTATATTAGAATGCCCATCATTTTTTCATTTCCAAGTAGCATCCCCAGTGTCATCGAAGAAGGCAAAACGAGAAAACCATAGCCTTAATCAAGCACCTCGAGCACAAGATTAAGATTTGAAGTATGTTCTTTCTTTCTTTTGAATTTTAGAGAAAAACGTGAACTGAGAGAAATCAGAACACACTGGTTAGGACATCTATGGAAGCTTCCACGCACCTGGGAAAGAGTATGCAGCCTGATTGCTAGCAATATGCTCGGATATGCCAAGCCGGGCACCAACAATCACTGCAGCAACTGCAGGCTTGTCTGCAATGTATCGTACTGCAACGTTGCTGATGCTAACCTTATACTTGCTTGCAATTTGACTCAAAGCAAGAAGGAGCTCCTGTAGAAAGAAGTGAATTGCTATGAAGTAAGTACTAAAATTTCAACGCCATCGATATTGAGATACTCATAATGGTAGGATCCGTCCAAAATTAATCCATTTAAAGGAAGTGGAAACAGGACAATCAAACGAGGATTCACACTTCAAGTCGTTTCAATTAGGACACACCTGGAACAAAGTCCAGCCTCCCCATTGATCGATAACATATTTGTACTTGGAGAGCGACGATGTGGTAAGGTCTGGCCTTTTTGGCTCAGGTCGTCCCAAATACTTCTCAGATAAAAATCCTCCCAACACAGTCCTGCACATGTTATTCAATATCATTGCAAATCTGGCTTTTGGTAGAGGTAAAGTACATCCTAGGTCACCATTCATTAGTTGCAAGAGTGAGACAACTAAGGGGTATTTAGAGGAAAAAGCAAGTTCCATGAATATGCAAATGAAAAATAACACAGAAGGCGGCATACCCATAAGCAAGTAGCTGCACGTGATGTTGCAAGCACCATGCAACCATTTTCTTCTCAGGCCGTGTATCAATTATGGAATAAGCTACCTGCGACAGTCACCATAAAGTGATTGGTTAATGATAGGGTCCAGCAAAGACTAGAACTTCTTGATCCAAACATATGCAACTACTATTTATTCAAGGACCACCACGGTCGTTAACTGCATCTGAAAAGACTTACTCATCGCTGATCACAAAAGCCTCGCAATGGTGAAAGAAATAAAATTAACCAAGATCAGGGACCGCCATTTTCTTTCTAAGAAGCACAGGACCACCCCCGCAGATAATATCAAATCACTAACCTGATTAGAAACTACTGGAATCCCACAATCCTCAACTATCTTGGCCATGTGTTCAGTGTCGAAATTTGTTAGCCCCAGCTCCTTGATTTTCCCCTCTTGCTGAAGAGTGTACAGCCACTTCATGGCATCACAATAACGACCATCGCTGTAATCCCACCTGTTGAATTTACGAAGATTATTGCAGGTTTGTTATAGAGCATCAGGCAAGCAAGGGTTGAGATATCCCAACAGATTTGGTGTCAGTTCTGAGATAATTGACCAGACAAATCTATTAAGCCAGACTACCTCTGCTGACCTCAAACCTCCTGATGGCCTTGCACATTGTTAATACTCCCAGGGGAGAGACTAAGAAAGTGCAAGCGTTTGATGAAAGTGAGGTACATGCTGAAAAATGTTGGGGCCTGGGCCCATCATTCTATAAAGATTAGAATTTTGTCATTTCGTTATAAGAACAAAGGCATTTTGAGATTGTTGAAAAGAGTTTTAATTTTACACTCAATGAGGAATATATTGAGGATTATATTGAGGATTGTAATGAGGATTATATGGAAAGAGACATATGAAAACAATACATTCTATTGAGGTAGACACTTCCAATTAACTCTTGTCCAAATAAGAGGGAAATCAAAGTCAAAGTTTGAAAATATGCAAACCAATTCCCAAATGTGCGTTATTGTGTGTGCTGCACTTAACACACCATTCGGAACATACCAATGAAACTGAACCATGTCCAAGGTAGCCGCTCCCATTCGCTTTCGAGATCGATCTATACTGGCCTCCACCACTGATCGAGTGTCGGCGCCACTATTGCCTGCACCAACACAACTCAGACAAGTCTTAAAGTGAGTAGGACATGTTTGAAGAGTTAACACAAGGGTCAATTTTGATTGAACAAGTCAAACCAAAAAGCTTGAGATAACAAGCTTAAAATTTGGACCAACATCATGTGCAACTAGAGGTGAGAAAACACGCTGAAAATAATCCATTATAGTTGAGGTAATAAGTGTCTGATTCACCTCCGAGAGGTAGTTTGAAATTTTTTTATCTCAAATATATTTAGCATGTAAGACATGTATCTCAAATACTTTTATCTCAAATAGAAGCCATGTAAGCACCACAACTTCATGCTCTTTCTTATAGAACTAGTGTAAACTTGACATTGAACAAATGAGGTAAACCGAATGTAAATTGACTTTGGAACCAATCAAGGTGTAGAAATTCTTATTGCTTCAACCGGTACAATCTAAAGCGCCCCTAGGTAATAGAAACAATAGGAGACATTCCGTCGCTCGAAAAAGTCATACCATAGCGAGGGACAAATTTTGTGAAGCCACGGACTGGCTTGGAGCCCCAATATTCCTGGCAAAACATGCCGTATATCTCTTCCGCAGGTCCATCTGCAAAACGCAAGCAGCATTTAGGCTAGAGCACTCAAGAAGACTACCAGCTAATTTGCAAAGCGCCATTTGGGTGTAATGGATTAACCCCACAGAGATCAAGATGCCCAAATTAGACCTCCTATTTTTTTAGCACTTTTGAGTGGACCTTGTGGGAACTTTCTTTTGTTCAATTTCATTTAAATCTTTAACCAACACCTGCAATGTACTTCATTGATTCAGGCTATGTAAAATTTGGCCACTTCGGGAAGTATACTTTTCTCAAAATGATCAATCAATTTGGTCATTATAAAACCATGAGATCTCACTGCATTAAGGGTTAAATTACTTGACTAGTTTGGATCTCCACCAGTCAGTTGTAGAATTGCTCGATTGAAGGATTTTCTTACATATGTCAGCCATGTCAAAAACTCCGAGTCCAGCAAAAGCATAGAGCTTCATCTCGTTCACCGCTTTCTTGACATCAATGGTTCCATGTCCTCCAGCCACCTGCCACATTCCTGTTCAGAAGACCAAAATAAAATATTGAGAGAAAATAGGATTCAAAGAATAACTTGAATCAATGAATCAAAAAACCTATTAGAAGAGTGAACATCTCTCAAAGCTCACACAGATGGCACAATCCATGCTCATTTTGCGACCCTATCAAACCCAATACCCTCTAGATGCGTAAAATTGTGTCCGACATGTTGATAATTGTGCTTGCTCAAAGAGTGGAACAAAATTCTCCGAATTTTTAAAGAACAGAAGCATAACCGCTAAAGAACCAAGGATTCATGGTTTAAAAATGACAATTCAGTCGATCAAATTGTGAAAAATTATGACTGAAATCGTAGCAATCTTATATGATCTACATCAGTCAAGAACATGGCAAAGCGTCCGTCAAAAAATAAATAAGATTAAACATAAGCAAATCCGCATATGACCTACTCCGCACCAAACACCTAGAAAAGACCTAAACACGAGGTCCAATTTGACCTCGTAACATGAGTCCCAGAATTAGGGTTAGGTGAGGAGTATAGCTTTCGTGATCTGAAGGAAACATGCAGTACGATATCTAAGTTGCAATATTTTTCGTCTCCTTTCTCGGTGTTCACAAGAAGCAAGAATAGGACGACATCCATTGCTCAACTGACGACCTAATGAGCGACAACACACCACGGGATCCATTACCACAATCCATGGAAAAGACATCAATTGGGTACAAAACAAAATATGCGGAATGAAATCGAATTCGGTCACAAATCTCAAAAGCATCTCCAAACGAAGGGTACCAGTGATGATGGCCGGAATTTCGAAGCTGCCAAGCTTCCGGAGCGGAATACAGCTGCCATCGTTTTTCACAATCTCCGTCGTCTCCGTCCCCGGACTCGGAATTGCATTGCTCATGCCAGCTTCGTTCATGCCCTCCATGGTTCCAACCTCTCGCACGACCTGAACAACCCTCACCCAACGACAATCGCCCACAACCCGAATCCCCGTCCAAATTCAAGCGAACCTTCAAACCTTCAATTTTGATATTTTGCTAAGAAAATGGTATGACCAATGGCGCTTGGGGTCTGAAAGGCGAACTTTAAGTGGGTGGCATACAACTTTCCAGTGAATTGCATGTCTGGGATTAGATTACAGTGTTCCCAAACCTAAAAATTGTGTTCGTTTTTGCTCTTTTTGTTTTCTTTTTGCTTTGGTCCGTCTTGCCCAGGCCGCTTGCGGCTGGTCTTTATATTATATTTCTTGCAGTAAAGGGTTCCCGTTATTTGTGTAAAAAATAAATAAAAAATTGTGTTCACAGGTACTGGAATTTTCTCTTCCTAGTTGTTAGTATTTCCAAATGCGGTGATGCGGCCTGTAGAATGTTAGGTTGCTTCGTTTACTACTAAGCTTGCCTTGCAACTTCAGGGATCACCGCTTGCCGTTGGTTGTTGCGCTTCGGTTGTTTGCATTGTGTGAGTCTTGTTAGGATTCTATGCCAAAAGCAAATAGAAAACAATCTAACTTACCTCTTCCTGAAATTTGTTGACACTCACTAATCCTACATTATCCAAAATTCTACTCCCCACAGCGCTCCTTCAATTCTTTCTCTTGAACCAATTAGATATTAGAGTTACCATAGAGTCCTCCTTCTAGCAAAGGTATGTATTGGTAGTTTAAAATCACTTGTACTTTCTCTTTGGAATCAATTGTAGGACCTTCGGACACTTCATTTATGTAACCTATGTAATTGGAGTTTCTTTCTCTCTTCCTAGGCATCGGCAAGGCATCGGCAAGGTTTTGGATGTAGTGTGACTCTAGATTTGTAAGAATGTGGCATCTTACATTGTTGGATTTATAATTGGAATTTGCAAGCTACCTTGTGCAATAAAAGTGATATTGTAGTAGTGAAAGTAATTTTCTATGTTTTTTTTTAAATTAACAAATAGTTCACCTTTTTATCTTCAATAGCCATTTTAAAAGGAGTGTTCAAGATTTTTTGACAAATTTGTAGCCACTTGCTACAGTAGAACCTCTCTTAGTGCATAGTGCTGGGACTATGCATTAAGAGAGGTTTATGCAATTGGAGAGGTTCAGAACTGAACTTTGGCTAACGTGGCCTCTAACTATGGGGCCTCCAACTACTGTTCAAAAATAAATGCTTCAAAGTACGACCTCTCTCATAGCATATTATGCACTAGGAGAGGTTCTACTGTATATTCAAAATACTTTTGTCTAATTTTTACAAATTTAGTACAATTCAGTAGAATAATTGGTTAATTGACCCTCAAATGCTCCTTTAATGAAATTAGCCAGAAAAATTATTTCTTAGTCATTTGGCGTAAATCCATACAAAAAAGTTTCACTATGCAAGGAAAAATCTCACAAACATACACCTTAAGTGATAAAGAGATCTACTATAGGGTTAAAAGCAAGATGAAGTAAGCAATTTTGTCATAAATTGCCAAATGTCATCTTATATTTGGTTTTGGGTGATGTGGACCTTTATAAAGTTTGAATGGAAATTCAATTTTGGGAAGGAAATGGCAAAACTAACCTTCATATATATATATATATATATATATATTTATTTATTTATTTATTTATTTATTTATTTATATTCCAATACCACTTTTGAAAATATTTGATTTCCATGCCGATGATCTTGTAATGTCCAGTTATAAGTGCATGATTAAAACATGATAATTTTACTAATGAACACACACTGCAAAATGCATATGAAATTTTCTAATAGTGTTTTACAAATTTTCTAATAGTGATTTACAAATTTTGTAAGCATGCAGACATCAAGCTCATCAGTTATAGGTATTATACTCAAACCTTTGGCTTATAATGCACTTGGTATTACCACGTTCTTTGTTCAGACTATGAATTTGTATACAAAGACCTACCTAGTTGCACATACGCTCTTATGAATAATAGGGATAATGTTCTTGGAAATTAATGTTTTCAAAAATGCCTTTATATGTGCATTATTTATCACATGATTTTTTAATCAATCCTTAAATCCTATAGGAGCCAAAAGTGGTCATTTTTAGTGAGTAGTTTTAAATTTTATGTAATGATATCAAATTTAAAACTTCATACAAATTAATTAAATGATAGAGATCTTGCACTACAACAAATGGTTTAAGAGCAAGTTCAAGAGTCATTGCATTCTTAACTATGGAAGTTATAAAATACCACAATATACACTATTAATATACCAATAATATACAAAATGCATATGATTACCATATATATTCTAAAACTCTACTTAGGAAGGAAGGTATGACTAAATTCCATAGAACCATTGGGTCAAAAGCGGATCATAGCTAATCATTAATAAGGAACTTACATTAAAAGTTGCCCTAATTCAATAGAAAATATAATAAAACTCTAGATTGGGCACTTTTGTAGTCCCTTTTCACTTTTTCTTACCTCCAAAGGTAAAGCTTTCAGACACAAGCCATTAGCTAGAGTTAATTGTAAAATCATGCTAAAAAATCCATTCAATATTTATTCATAGAAAGCAATGTAGAGCCTCTTCCTATATTAAAAGCATTTGAATTCTTACATTACTTGAATGCTTTTAGAAATGACAATAAGGCATAGCTAATTCTACTTGAATTTTTTTAGAATACCAACAAGGCTGGTTACATGCAATCTAAGCACATTGAGTTGACTTCTTCCTAAATGGAGGTTTTGGTCCCACCTTTGCAAAAAGAGGGAATCAAACACAAATAAACACCTCCAATGGTGCAGGGGAGACCCTTATAGAAGTTTTCGTGACAATCTATGATTTTTCTTCAATTATACTTGAACATTTTTCCTAAAGTATTATAAGAGAAATACCTCTTTTTTTAGGTTTCTACAAGAGGTTATAATACACCCAATTAAAAATGTCATGTTCCAACACAAAATTAAAGTATTATAACCATGTTGCATTATAACCATGTTCAAATGAATATGTGAAGGCTTCCAAGACAAGGTCATTGTTCAAATATCTACTCTTTGTTTAGTGTAGGACTTATATGCCATCTATACAATCACTTCACCAACATTTCAAAAGCTTGAATTTCATTGTAAAAAAAATATTTTTTAATATTAATTAATAAAAAATTTATTTAATGCGCCACTCACATACAACTATAAAAATAATAGTTAGAAAACAATCAAACACTCCCCAATATACACGAATTATCCTACAATACTGCTTCTAACTAGCCCCTATGCTCACCGTACTCCATTTTTTCAATTCTAATAATTATTAAACTTTTAGTTTATTTCCCCTCCCTTTTCAAATTAACCCCTAAAATCCAAGGCCATTTTTCCGGACATCAAAAATCAGTCAAAGCCATCATTTCTACTACAAAGAGCAAAAGGCTTTTTAAATTATTTTCTTTGCATACCTAATATAAGACTAGTATAAGAGTGAGTGGAAAAAATTTAGGAACTTTGACCAAGTATATTGCGAGATATTTGCATTTAAAGTGAAAAAAATAATTTTTTTGCACCTTGCTCAAATCTATTTTTTGACTTTGAATCTTTTTAACATATAATTTTTGTACTACTGATTTTAAATTTCTATTTTTTTATGTTGAATAATTGAGTTGAGGGTCTTAAAAAAAAAGTTATCAAAAAACTTAATTTTTACACATTGTTCAAGATTGAAGGAAAAACTAAACCATTAATAGCTTTAAGTTGAAATTGAAACATACTAATCTCAATGGTGAAATTGTTCCAGTAAGAGATCTTAACCTTGTGAATTTAAAAAAAATTATGAATATTGAATTCAGAAATAAATCCTACAAGTTATTTTTGCAAGAAGATGTTTTGATTGCCCAAAAACAAGATAATCCATAACTTTCACATCACTAATCCAAATGGAATGAATAAAAGCTTTCCATATAGATAAAAATACAATCTATGAGAAAAAAAAAATTTAAGTTAAGTTTCTGTATGTGGGGTGTTGAAGAAATTTGGGCTTATTGTGCCCTAATTTTTGCTCCCGAGCACCATTTGAAATAAAAATTATATTTCCAACAAACTAATGTGTTTTTAAAAAAAAGTTTCAAAAAATCACAACTAATATTGAGAGTGTAGGAGTTTGGCAAGAGTCCATTTTGTCCCTCGAGGAGACAACGAGACAATGACAAAAACCAGTGAATATAGAATTATCTTTTTTATGAAGATATGTAGTTTAGGTTTAGGATCAGCATTTTGGAGCTCAACATGGGACCCTATACAAAAAGACTTTTCATGTATGCCAACTAAAGTAGGAGGTCCATAAATCACTCATTTAAGAGGTGAAACGCCTCAAAATAATTTTCAGTGAAATTTCCTTGAAAGACAAGAGGAATTGGCATCTACCCAAGTCGTTTCATATTTTTTGGAACTTTCTGGAATTAGTTATGAAATTTTGAAGTTGAAGTGGCATAGGGCTCTGAAATCGCCCACCCCCTAAAATGCATTGTTTGTACATTGCTGAAGGCTATGAAAAAGCAACATGTACAAGCATTGTACATTTGAGTAGAGTGGGCGATTTTAGAGCCTGTGCGTTTTCAGGACCTCCTACCTTACTTATTATTAGAGTGGTTGGAGTTATTTCTCTTTGTTTTGTGTAGGAGTTCTGACAAAAATAGGCCTAAAATTTCTTTTTTCTTTTTGACGAAATAGGAAATTTTCTGTAGTTGCCGGCGGAGTTTCTTGCGCCCGAAGACTCTGGAAGACTACGACTCTGCTGAAGTGACGGTCAAGCTTCGCAGCCTCTCAAACGGAGTGTGATTATAAAGTCTCCTATCGCGCCTCCAAGCCCCATTCAATTGAACGCTTGTTTTTGCCATTCACAGTCATTTGTGTGCGTATTAGGGTTTACTTTTTTTTTCGTGTCAGTTTTGGAGCTTCGTTTGTCAAGCATAACGAACATTTTTGCTATTATAATTGAACTTGTGTCCCTTGTGTTACGGTAAGCTTTGTTTGCGTTTGCAATCACGGCCGCTTCTGGCTATGGCTATGACGATGGATGTCTCATCAGGGCCGCATCATGCCGGATTCCCTAAAACACCTCCGGGTACGCGCAACTGTTGCGTTGCAAGACAAAGGTACAAGAATAAGAACATGCACAAGGTAATGAACCCCCAGTGTATGAAACCCCTAAAGAAGAAGAGGCGGTTTAACACGAGGAGATCCGTTCCTCGAGCGCCTTATAACGACAGCTCTTTCCTTATGCGCGTGCGAAGGGCAGGGGGGTTAGAGTCTCAGATTGTCGCCCTCACGCCTTTTTCTTTCATGTCCACTCCTAAAGATTCTAGTTACAAGTTGGACACTTACGAGGAGGATTACGGGTATGGCTCCATGACAGGCCTCATCCGTCTCCGAAGTAACGAAGACGATGGCGGTAGCACCGTGGAAGATGAGGAGCTCCCTTCAGATTCTCTTCCTGCAGATTCCATGCAACAATTGGAGCAGCGACTCGACCGGTTCGAGATGACGCGTCCTCGCGAATCGGACGTCATGGCGGAGCTGCAAGCGGCAAGGCAAGAGGGTCTCGTCAAGTGCTTGGAAGATGAGAACCTTGTCTTGAAAGATCGACTTTTCCAGATGCAGCAAGAGCTTAACGAGCTTCGGCAAAGAGTGCGAGGTCAATTAACATGCAACGTCGATGGTTGCGATGATTCGCAATCTTGTCTTGGCAGTTGAGGAAAGCATGGCATGTTTTGATTGTATTTACTGGCACTGTGCTTGTCTGTTTTCCGAAAGCGGCCGGTATGGAGGAGCTCGTGGTGGGTACAGATCGAGCGGACGTCTGACTTTTCCTGGTGTCCAACACCATGTAAGTTTGAGCTTTGAGTTTTGGTGTTTTAGGTGTTTTAAGGCTTAAGTAGAATTCACATGTGGGGGACTTTTGGGTAGGGATGATTGTGTGGCTAAACAAGAGCTATGTGATTGTTTCTACAGGTGGTCTTTGCTAACATTCACTCCTCGAGGGTGCAAGGCATACTCATTTCTGGTATGGCTGGTAAGCTTTACGCTTCACGCTTCACGCGATCATGCGTACACTTTTCAGAACTGGCTAGTACTAAGTAAGCTTCACACTCAATGTTTGACATGGTCAGGCATAATCTGTGTAGTATCTTGATGCGAAGGAGAGTTCCACATGTATGGGATTGAGACATAGACTATTGATGTGTAGTTAGTGATGGAAATCTCTTGATGAGAAGAGCCTTTGGCATTTACAGTTCCCTAACTTACAGTTTGGGTCAAAACTACAGATTTTCAGACCCTTGAATTATATTGAAATATTTGACTTTTGTGTAATATTATTGCGTCATGTGCATATTTTATTGACCCTATCTTGTAAATCTGTAAAGCTATAGCAATTAGATTTGATGATTGTCATCAGTTGGGAGGTATGTGTTTGTTTGTTTGGTCTGTTGTGTACATAGACTTTGCAAATTGTGAAGGGTTTGGAGATTGGTTGCCTTTTTTTTAGTAGCCACTATTTATTACTTCCAGTTTCAATTTTTGAACTTAAGTTTAACCAAAGATGAACATTTGAAATCAAAATGCATAGAAGACCACTTAAACGATCCACTTTAGATAAATCTTGTTCGAGTCATAACATTAAAATTCATATGTGAACCACTTGAGGGATAAACCGAAATGAATTATAATTGTTAAACCATAAATAGATAAGTGGGCACTTTGACATTTGAATCGTGGTTATATTACACATTTAAATGTTCCTTGTTGTCTCTGAAATTTGACTTCAATACAGTTCAGCTGTCTTCAGGATGGGCTGCATCGAGATCCAAATGTCATGGCCTGCCAGTTACAGCCCTTGGAGAGCGTCGAAATGAGAGAAGTCGTGCTGATATAGTCGTCGAACTTCAAAAGGTTCAGATTTATAAGCTCCATCTGCTTCTTGAGGGGCAAAGTCGAGAACACTCGGTTTTCGATCTTTTTCAAAACGAGATGATTTTGAGTGTTGCATTGAACCAGCAGTGAAATCCTCATCACTGAAACACTTCAAACTTATGTCTGATGAGTAGTCGGAGACGTTCTGTACACGCTTGCTCATCAGTCATTGGCGTGCATATCATTCTTCAAATGCAGTGCATTCCAAGATCCCTTTGGTAATCTTGGGAGTTCTTTTAAAATTTACTCAACTGGCCGTTCCTTTGGGAATCTTGAAGTTTACTCAAGTCGCAGTCACAAAAGGAATGGCGAGGAGCCAATGGCGCAATTACACTTTTGCTTTGCGGTTGGGCATCGTAAGGTAGGAAGCCCATCGTGGACCCTGTGGATATTAGGAAAAGAGCAACAAATTTTGGTAAACGCATTTTGGGATTTAAAAAAATACATTTACAAGGGTCAAAGCAAAATCACACACTACGGCTCTCAAAATGTTTCATACTCATAATAATTGAAATTTTAACATGGTATAGTATAAATAAAGCAGTTATTAAATATTTTTAAATTAAAATTTAAAAAAAAAAAATTGTTACTTGTACCTTATCATGTCCAAAATTTGTTTAAAAAATCAAATTTTATAAATTCCAGTGATGACCTTTAGGTTAAAACTAGTTTAGCTAACCTTTGTATTGACATTGGGGGAGGGTCCACTTTGCAACCATGGGTGGTGCTTCTCAAGCACCACAACTAAATTGAAACAAAGCCAAGACAAAAATGGTGCAATAAAGTCAAGACAAAAATAATGGAATGTTGAAGCCACAAGACTAAATTCAGAATTCCTTAGTTTCTTTTCAATTGAAGGAAATTGAAAGATTTTGTGGGAACTAATAAGAGCCTTTGGGGCTCACTTAATTTATAAAATCAAAGCTAAAAAATTTGGAATAAAATAGAATAAAATATGAGAGTTGAAAGGTTTTTAAGCCAACTAATGGGGCTTGGGCGAGGGCTTGGGGCTTTGAAGTTTCTATATTGACAAATATAGAGTTCAATGGTAGCTATTGGTCAACATACACCTCCAAAGTTCACTATGTATAGACTTATAATCCTCAAAAGGATGAAACTATTACCACTTTTTTGAACTTTGTTTGCAAGTACCTATGCAAGTACATGTGATTTGTTGCATTTACTTTTCAAAGATTTGATCATATGTCTTCTATTAGTTATAAATTTTTTGCATCATTTTGTAAAAAAATTGAAATTATTGTGAAGTTTATGAATAAAATGTGAAACAATTCATATCATATGCAAATGATATTCTAAAAGTCTAAAAATTTCCTCTTAGGTTTATAGTAGGGTGTAGAACATTATGCTATAAATTATTTTATAGTATTATTTTAAAATTAGAAAATCCAAAATCCATGGTTACAGTTGCTACAAAATTCCAATGACAACCTTTAGATTGGAATTAGTTTAGCCAATTCATGGAATTTCCTTTAGAATTTTTGTATTGACTAATATAGAGTTCACTTTGTAACCATGGGAGCCATTTGAAGTCACGACTAAGGAAATGGCGGCATGAAACCATAACAAAAATGGTGGCATGAAGCTACAATGAAAATAATGGAATATTGAAACTACACAACTAAAATTGAATTCCATAGAGAATGCAATGTCTTTTCAATTGAGGGAGTTGAAATTTATTTTTTGTAGGAAACAATGGAAACCTTTAGGATTTAAATAATTTCCAAAACAAAGGCCATAAAAATTTGGATTGGAATTTGGATTTGAAAAAAATATAAAAGTTGAAAGGATCCACTTACAACCATAGGGGCCGGATCCTTTGGGGGGGGTGTATTTACAAATATAGAATTCAATGCCAAATAGGCTTTTGGAGTACAATATTCATGTCTTGATGTTAGAAAACTACTTGCGTAGCTACAATCATAGGATCTCTAAAAGCAACCTCAAGTATACTAAAAAACAAACTATTTCTTAATGAAGTGTGAAAATTTTAGATAGTTTAATCCCTAGGAGAGTTGGTGTTGACTATCTAGATTATGAATGCTTTCAAGAGCTTACTACCAGAGCTACGGGATATAGATGAAGTACATCCAAGTATGTTAAAAAAGCAATTCTTGTCTATTTTTCAACAGTACAACTAGTGCGGTTACGTGATTATTGTGCAACCAAAGGTTCAAATAGGGAAGGGAAGAAAATGAGATTTTGCAAAAATGAAATTTTTATATCTAGATTCTATTCATATATGCCTACTCTTAGGGGTTAATAATAGGGTTACCCATGCACAAATTATTATTTGGTCAATATTTGATGGAGTAAAGCTAGGAAGCCCATTGTAAATCCTTTGGTCAATATGCACAGAGATGCTTATTGATTTTACAAAAAAATTAGCAATAAAACAACAAAACAAAAAATATTCCACATGTATTTTGGTGAACTCATTTTCAAAAAATAAAAGATTTATTTTAAGAAGTCAAAATAAAATCCCATAGTGAATCCTAGGGAGAAACTCTCCCTATCCTCTTAAATGCAAATGTGGCTCTCTTACTTACTTACTTACTTACACAATTCCTATGACAATTCCAAAGTGCCCCTTCAAATTGTAAAAATTCCAAACGAACTGTTTGCCATGAGTAGAATCGGCATGATATTATTCATTGCATTCATAAAATGGTGACTTAATCAACCCAATTCCAACTCTTTTAACCCCAATCCCAAAAGCAAGTGCAATTTTTACTACATTGGAATGCAAGAAAGTAAAATTGGGTCAAGACTAAGGATCCCAACTGGGTTGGGTCCATGTTGGGTCCATGTTGGGTCTGCCTCCCTTGAGCAATGTCACTGCAGCGGTGTCAAAATGCTGTTGTTTGGGACCAGCGCCTTCGACTGTCGCAGCTCCGTTGTGAGCTCCTCCATCCGCTCCTGCATCCGCCTCTCCGTCTCGCGGCTGCGCTGCTCCACCTCGCGCACCCTCGCGCGAAGTTCACCGGCTTCCTGCTCCGCCAGACCCCCATCGTGCACAATCACATTCACACGAAGCTCATGCGGACTCATGCTCCCACTCTTCGTATACCGCAGCCGCAACCCCGTCGCACAGACCTCCTGCACCTCCAGAGAATAGTCATCGTGGGAGAATTCGACCCCGCCCCACTCAGTGATGCGCGAGGCGATGTGCTTCGTCTCCAGGGAGACGAGAGTTTGGGCTTGATGGGGGTGACGGAGGACGCGGGAGGCAGGGAAGGGCACGAACCAGGAGTGCTCGCCATCGCTGTCGTCTCGCAGATGCTCCAGGTCCGAGAATGTCAGCGTGTGCCGCACTGTGAAAGTGTGGGGGAGAAAAAGGTCGTGAGAGGAAGGGTCAGGGGACGTGAGAGCGGGGTCCCGGTAGGGTATTGCAGCGCTTATCTGAGAACTGCAAGGGGGATTTTACACGAAGAAGATTTCCCGTAACGCGTCAAGAGGCGAAACAAAATTTTAACAAAACCAAAACAACGCGAATTCAAAATAGTAAACACTGAAACCTTGTGTTTTTTTGAAGTACGCATGACATGACATGTAAATTTTCCCGTCACACTTCAAAAGGCAAAATACGTGCAAAAGAAAGGGAATTCGAAACGGTAAACCCTAAAAACTAGTAATTTTTTCAACAACAGATCACATGACATGTAAATTTTAGAGGTGCTTTGTAAGAAATCACCATGGCGAGTGAGAAGTGTATTAAGATTCGGGAGCGGGGTGTCGGTAGGGTGTTGCGGCACTTAACTGGAGAGTATCCGATTCGTCGTAAACGTGATGCTCCCAGAATCCGCAGTGGTCAATTTCGATATAGCCCGCGGGATTCTCCAGCGGTCCATAGCTGCTCATGTCTTGTCCTGCCCACCCGCCGCTCTCACTCACTTCCGTGGAGAAGTAGATCGAGTTCGGCATGGGCGACCACACTTTGGCGGAGTTCACCTCGCGCCCGTTCCAGTACCACTTCATCCCTCCCGGCTCGTGCAGCAGCCCGAACGTCGCCCACGCCGTCGGCGCGTCCGGCAAGCCCATCTGCTTGTACGCCACGGAACGGTGGTGCGCGCCGTACCCGCCCCAGTGCACCGCCGTGTTGCCCTGCCTGGAAATGTCGGCGCCGCCGCTATCCCTCCCGCGATGCTCCACCACGTCCACCTCGATTCCGCCCTGAATCTCCCCTGGCGGCACGGGGTTGTCCCACATGCCTTCGGGAAGCAGCCAGAACGCGCTGTGCATCCCTTCTGCGCCTTTGAAGCGGCAGCGGGATTGGTAGTAGCCGTACCCAAATTGCTTCTTGGTTGCGAGCCTGTCGATGCGGTGAAACCAGTCGGAGAACACGCAGACGCGCAGGATGGGCTTGCCGCAGGAGGAGTCCTTCACGATCTGCGCGCAGGCTGGCTCCCAGTGAATCTCTTTGTTCGACTTCGCGTCCCACTTCCACTTGCCCTTCCCCATCGGGTGACGGAAACTCTTCGCCAAACAGCCAGGTTCTCTGAAGTCTTCCCAAAACACGTTCCGCCATGCGTGTCCCGCGGCGGCAGCAATTGACGGCTCCTCCGCCATCCCTGAGAATTCCTTGCAGCAAAACGCGCCTACACCACTTCAGAAAAGCTCAGGTGCACATTTCGCACTCTAAATTCGTGGATTCAGCTCTCTATCTCATCGCGAATGCGGGATTCCGTCCTACCACTCTCCTGAAATTCCTGAAGATAGCGTAACCGAATTGTCCAACAAAGCTGGACAAAAACCCCACTACCACCGACGATCTTGCAAGCTCTGTTGCACACGTCGTTCACTCTGGATTAGCGTCTTCAGCATTCAATCTCTGCCAGCGCAGAATTTCTTCTCCTTGCACCTCAATTGCCAAATTCTCCAACTATTCCAATCGCCGCAACTTGTCCCTTGACTGGCGTGGTGTTGTCGCAATCACGAGTTCACGACTGATCTCTGACCTGCTGCAATGCTGACGGAGCATGATTGCTATAATTGGCGTTTTTTGGATTCCTCATGGAATCTACCCGGTCTTTTATTAATGCGACTATTAGAGAGGTGGGTGGACTCTCCCTGCCAGTGAGAAGGAAGACCTAATTCAGAAGTCATTGAAAACTACACTGAATAGGGGTATTAAGGGGACCAAAAAATTAAAGGGACTTATCTTGGAGAACTGTAGATGTTTGAAACATGATGTACAACTCCCGGACACTTCAATAACTATTGATGTATAGAAGAGGTAGATATTTATATAGTGTGAAATGTCGATTGATTAGTATGGGTCCCCTTAATACCCCTATTCGGTGTAGTGCAGTTTGAGTCCAACTCGGGCCTTCTCTCATCCATAACAATGTTTACCAATGAGGCAGAGGTCCCTTTTGCATCCTTGGAAAGGGAACCCCTTCGGTGAACAAAATTGTCTCATATGGCTCCTTGCCCAACCCCAATCCTTGAATTAATTAGTCCCTTTCAAGTATCTGGCAAACCTTTCTAACATGGACAAGATCATACAATGTTATGTCTTACAATGTTTATAAGGAAGGTAGGAAGATTAGAAAGTAACCATTTACCAACCGATTTACAATATTGGAAGTCTGATTTCTTGATATATCTTACAGTAAATTTTCTTGAAAGCTAAATGGAATTGGCATCTAACCTTAGTCATTTCATATTTTGTAAACCTTTGTAGAATTAAAAATAAATTCTAAACTTGAAATCACACAAAGCTCTAAAAGCATCCACCTTTATATTATTATATTCATTTATTATTATTATTATAATATATTTTTACTATTGGTACTTTGAAGAAAGCAATACATACTTCTATTTTAGCTCAAGCGCTTTTAGAGTCTATCACTTTGTAGACCTCCTACCTTACAACTTTCAAGTGAATAGTAGATTGGTTTTTGGGAAATATAAGTTGAATCTTGGCTTAGAGTAACTAATTGGCACATCTATAAGAATATCGAATATTGTCATTATTGTGGCTTGTATTTAAACTTTGGGTTACAAAGCTTATAAGATTTACTTCCATATATATTATTATAATATAAAGGGACTTCTTCATATATAGTAGTACCTACCAAGGCTTTTTTGGGGGCAAAATAGTGCTAGATTGCACACAAAAAAATAATTTGGCTAAAAATGGAAATAAACCATAAAGTTTATTTGTCAAAAAACTTCAAATTACAAAAAAAAACTTGGATGAAAACAGAATTATAGATGTGTGATATGTGCTAATGTAATATTTTGACAAAAGGTATCCAATATGTGAATAATGTTGAAATTTAGAACACCACTACAAGATTTTATATTGCTACTTTGGCACTTCATAAAAAATGGAAAAAAGTGCCCTGATACCCACAATTCTTATAATGTTTGGAGTAGAAGGCAATTGCATCACCATCTATCGACTATATATTGGATCAAATGTATAACAGGGTGTACCACTTCTTGGACAAGATTTTGCAAAACTTTGTATATTTTGTGTACATAGTGTCATTTTGTTAAAAATAATAGTTTTAAATCCAAAATTAAAAATACATAACATTATCACGATGAACAGTGAAATGATCTATTTGTGCATATCAACTGATTATTAACTAGGGAGACAATTCTCAATTGATTTTATCTTAGAAATCTTGGATTTCCGAAAATTGCCCTTTAAATATTACTATAACTTAACCTCTATTGAAACTTTGATTTCAAAAATTTCCCATATTTAAATTCGAATTTGAAAATTCTTCAATATCTACATCTGGATTTTTTTGCTTTCAAGCACATTTACAATAAAGTATATAAAAGTTTTTAAAAATAGATAAACAACCAAAATAAATTATATATAGATGTATAACAATTTAATACAAAAACCTAAAAAATAATCGGAAGACTTAAATTTTTTTGGAATTCTTTTATTCTTTTATGTTTGAATATATGAAAAATATATAACTTAAAATTCCAACAACAACACTCTTTTTATGAACACTTTTGCATTGGGACATACAATGTCCTTAGAGAATTTAATGTATTTGTGTGAACATAATTACAATTTTCAAAAAAAATTGATGATGCTAACATAAGATTAACTTTCCAAAACAAACTAAAATTAATTTTAACAATAGATTATTTTCCTATATTTGTCCATGATTTTTTTTAAATCTCAAATTTGCTCATTTAGTTCAAATTTGCTCATTTTTCTCATTTTAGTGGAAGTACCTCGTTCAAATCTCTCCTTCTGTGTTCATAGGCTAGGCGCTCAGGGGTTAAGAGTCAAAATACACAAAAAAATTGAACCTACCGTACATGTGCCAATTGGAAATAAGTCTATATTTGGGTTTTCTTTTAAATTTTTTCCTCAAGGTTCTATCTTTCAATATTATTGCCAAAATCTAAGATAGAGATGCACAAATCTAATAGGGCTAAAAAATGCCACTTGGTCAAATGACAATCTAGTGTAAACCTCCTAATTGTTGTTGAAAATTGATTTGAAACATCTACCAATAAAACTTTGATCCTTTAGAAGAGACGCTTGTACATGTTTTTTTGAATAATCAATCAATTGGTGGATTAGAAACTTTCTCATTCTCCAACAAGAATATATGCAAATTAAACAAATCTACTAATAAAAACAATGCTCAACAAGAAATCATTGGGTGTCTATAAGAAAGTGGTTGCAAAAAGATGGCTATAGAAGGTGGTATTGGTCGTCGATCTTTAACCCCTAAATGCCCAAGGCACCAAATTTTGGTGTCGACAATACTTTGAAGTGAAATAAAACCTAACCAAGTTGCTATTTTTAGTAGTTCATATATTTGAAAAATTCTTTTTGAATTCTAGTTTTACCATCAACAATTCCATTTTGAAAATGACCAATTATGATTTTTCTATTCAAAATTTTGTGCAAGGGTGTCCATTGCAATCTTGACTTTCCGTAGTGTTGAGGGCTCCTGGAAATGAGCCTCAAATACACCTGATTTTGGACAGAAGATCACATTAGAAATTCATTTAAAAAAATTGTAGAGTAGATTTTGAGAAGCCATAACCTGATTGAAGTTATGTATGTTAGGCCCGTTAACCTCATATTTTTTGGATAACCAACTCTTTAGATTTGACATGTGAAAAGAGGATTGAAAGACTTCAAATCAATTTTGCAATTTTAACACCCTCCTGATCAAACATTATAATCTTTCAATCCATAAGTGATATTGATGTGTTTTCTTTTCCTATGTGATCTCTAACATGTCTAGTTTGAATTTGTATGGTTACAATTCAAAAAAAATTGATACAAAAATTGGTACAACTTATCAAAGTGTTGGCTTTTTGTTCAATTTAGAGCAAATTCCTAGAAGCTCAAAAAAGGCCTTGGGCATTTAGGGGTTATGTACCCCAATGCAAGTTCATTTTTAGATGATGAAGACACTGTAAGTTGCAACTAAAGATTTGTCTTTCCATTCATCTAAAGTATTGTTTCACTTTTAAAATACAAGCTTTTTCATAACCAAATAGATAAAAATAAGGGAAAGAATATTTTTATAAAAACATATAAGTTGAAATATGCCATAATTCTTTTAAATATGGATGTTTAAGAGTTCACTAAAGGTTGGATATCCACTCAAATGGCATTGAAGAGCTTTTAACTCCCTAGTTGTTATCCACTCAACTTCTCTCAAATGCCACATTTTGCAATTGCACATCCATTGCCTATATATTTTGAGAATCTATCGTATTGTATATACATCTTATTGAATAACTCACATATGTCAAATCAAGGTTAGATGATCCATTGCCAAACTATTGGTCGTTTTCCACATTTAGGTGTCTTGGATTTTCAATTTTTTTGCAATAGAACAACAAATCAATCTACTATATTTTTCATGATTTTGATCAATTTTTTTTTAAAAAAGAAACTATGCAAATGTAAAGAATAGTATCCAAGTCATTGGGCATTGTGGAAAAAAGGAACCTTTGGGAATCCTTTATGTCGTTGGCCTATAGTGTTTTCTATATTGAAAATGCTACTCCCATATGAATTCCTCTTTTACTCCTTCCATCCAAGAGTTGTTAATTTACATGGCCATGATGCCATTAGATGTTTTTGGGGGGCATTAGAGGGCCGTTTCAGCCCTGTTCTCTTATTGTAATGAACAGTGCCGCAGTTAGAATATTTAAATAATTAAAAAAAAAATGGAAAAATATTAAAATATTAAAATAAAAAATATTAAAAAATGATTTTTTTTCAAAAAAAACAATTAAAAAATCATTAAAATTTTATTATCTGACGTGGCAGTCGTTCTGCCACATCAGCCTGCTGCTGCAGCAGAGTTCCCATAGTCCAAGAACTCCAGGGAACTTGTGGCCTTGTTGAGTAGGTGAATCTCATCAAATGATTAGGGGAGATTTGAAGGCAAGGAAGGGTTGTTTCAGGCCTGTTTCCCTGTTTCGAACCAGCAATAATGCCGTCAAAAAAAAAACTTATTAAAAAATAGAATTTTTTTTAGTTATATTTTTTTTCAAAAAATCAGACATGGCACTCTCTCGACCGTGTTAGACTGTGGATGTGGCAGAGTTACCAGGCTAGGAACAAGTTGGGAATTTGTAGTCTTTTTTTGGCCTCAAATGTCTTCAAATGAGATGACTAAATTCCATTTAGAAGTTTTAGAATTAGAATCCTTTGCATACTAACGTATATGAGAGTCATTGACATGAACCATTTTCCATTAGGTCATTTGCATACCCCACTCTATACATCCAAAATAAATCACGCCCACTTCTAACCTCCAACTTTATCCCTTATTTTATCTATTCCAAAATCAATTGATTTTGGCAATCCAACTTGCCCTTCAAGTTTGGTTTTGCAACCTATTCAACTTCAAATTATTTCCTAAGAAGACAATGAGACTTTAGGGGTTAAAATTGATTTTTTTTGAATTATTTATAAATATTGAAGTTAAAGGGTAGTAGGGATACTTGTTAGTATTCCTAGACATGTACTAAAACCATTCTTCAAAATGTAGGAATCTAAAGGATAAGAATCCATCAATATCTCAAAAGAAGCCTAAACTTCAATTAAAATTGGTTTATGAGTAGGTTGGTTTTGGCTCAAAAGGCGATATAAGGCCGTAATCTTGTCATTTTATATGGTGATTGTGACAAAAATGAGTTTTTGCTTCCTTTGTTTTCAGCATCTAAATTGGTGCTTAAAGAGTTAATGGATGGCCCTGTAAAATTCGCAATATGTAAAGAATGTCTTTGAAAATTACAAATCTAATTCCTATATGTTTCCACTACTATTCTATCCCTTTTCAAAATGAAAACTCACTTGTTTCAAATTGCAAACAAGTCAAACCAAAAATAGTGGTGCAAATAGGATGTGCTATCCTTAATGATCATTTGCTACTACAAAGCAATTGCAAAATGGATAGCTTAGTTGGAGGTTGCATTGATATTGTAAAAGAAATCAAACTAAGGATTGTATATCGTATTGGTAATCAATCTTAAACCTTCCAATTATAAGACATTTATGATTGGCATTTATGCAATTCTAGACATTAAAATCTTTCATTTCATTTGACAAGAAGTAGGTAGGTTACATTATATAACCTTCTCTTATTTGAAGGACTAAAAAGTGACACTTGTATTGAGCATGCACAACAACCAATTATATTATCAAGCAAACTAGACAAGGGTTGTAGACCTCCAATCACTTATTAGACATAACCCTCTCTTCCAAATTAAATCAAGATTGTCAAGTCTTAGAGATATATGGTTCTTATAAGGAGTGTAAAAAGGTTAAAATTATCACTCCAAACATTGTACCATTGTGCAATGGATGTGACTATTGAGGGTTAAATATCATGTGCTCATTAATAGATCAAGTCATATATACTACATTTTGAACTCTTTAACCTTGAAAAGACCAAGGTGCATGCTCAATACAAGTGTCACTTTCTAATCCTTCAAATAAGAGAAGGTTATAAGATGTAACCTACTTACTTCTTGTCAAACAAAATGAAATATTTTGATTTTTGGACCAAGAGGTGCATTCTTCATTTCCATACTGATCTCAAAAGTCATCCATTGAACACTTTTTGGCTTGGCAACCTTCTAGGGTTAATCTATATGCAAAAAGTCCCAAAATAACAACTAAGACATAATGCCAAGTCCAATTTATGAGGCATATCTATCATCATTCCATTGAATCAGAAAAGTAAAATAACTTCTAATGTTGTCTCTCTTTCTACACCCTTAGATTTGCAAAAAGTACAAGTATGGATGTTTGTGATGAACTATTAGGACTTGGCATTATGTCCCATAATACTCGAGTCTCCCAGCTCTAGAGCATTATTTATCTAATCCATAATTTGAGTGTGTGACAAGTGTACTACAGTGTGGGAAATGTGTTAGCTATCAGAAGGGTGTAAGCGTTACTAGTCTCGTGACAGCAGCCTGCACGTCGGAACTTCCACAGGAAACTCGTGAATACAATCCGCCCACGGTCCTCGCGCCGGCGTATTGAGCGTTCGCAGCGCCCTCCACACGGCGCTGTTGCACTTGAATCCCGATCCGAAGGCGATCTGCCAGACGCGGTCTCCTCGTTTGATCCGCCCTTTGGCTTCCGAATACGCGAGCTCGTACCACGGCGAGGAGCTGGAGGTGTTTCCGAATCGGTACAAGGTCATCCTCGACGGCTCCATGTGCCACTCCGAGAGCTGCAGATTATTCTCCATCTCGTTCAGCACCTCTCTTCCCCCCGCGTGGATGCAGAAATGCTCGAACGCCAGCGTGAAATCGGGGATATAAGGCTTCAGTTTCATTCTGAAGAGCTTGCTGCCCACGAGGGTGGCGAAGAAGAGCAGCTGCTCAGACAGCGGGAGCACCAGCGGACCCAGCGTCGTGATGTTCGCTTTCAGCGCGTCGCCCGCAACGGACATGAGGTCGCGCGAGAGGGATAACCCTAAAATGCCCGAGGAGTCCTCCTCCTGGTAGATGCAATCGAAGCTACTCTTGTCCGCGCCCTTGTGGGTTCGCACCGTGTGCACGAGCTGGAACTTGGAGCGGTACTTGGCGGTCCATTTGTTGGTGAGCAGCATCGCGGCGCCGCCCATGCGGAAAATGCAATTGGGGATGATCTTCGAGCGATCGTTGCCGGAGTACCAATTCAGGGTTATGGTCTCAAACGACACGACGATCGCATTGGAATTCGGATACAATTGGAGTAAATCTTTCGCCAAGTCGATCGCGATGACGCCCGCGCTGCATCCCATGCCGCCCAGGTTCGTGCTGTGGATGTTCCCCCGCATTTTGTAGTGGTTGATGATCATGGCCGAGAGAGAGGGTGTGGGATTGAACACGCTGCAGTTCACGATCAGAATGGAGATGTCTTTTGGGTTTATCCCCGTTTTCTCGAAAAGCTCATCCAAGACGCCGAACATGACATCCTCAGATTCCGTTCTCGCGCTCGCCATGGTGCGATTCGGCGACGTGGTGAGATTCGGAACCGCTTGCGGAAAGTAGGTTTCGTCCCCGAGCCCCGACCGCTCGATGACCTTCCGCTGGAGCTCGATGCTTTCGGGACTGAAGACGTTCGCGGCGATGGACTTGGCGATGAAGTCCTCCGCGGGTATTTTGTTCTTGGGGTCGGGCTTGTAGCAGGCGTAGTCCACGAGATACACGGGTCGCTGGCGCGTCATGTAGTAAACGGTGGCACCGAACACGAGCGCGCCGCTGGTGACGAGCACGCTCACGAGGTTGAACTCGAGCGTGCGCCAAAGCTCTCCGACGTCGTGGTGGCTCAGGCGTCCGACCTCCGCGAAGATGGTGAGCACCACGGGCACCATGAGCAGGTACATTGCGTGCGAGATCACGATGTGGTACCCCAGTTTCACGTACTTGAGGTTCACCGTTTGCAAGAAGTCGGGAAGCTTGGGACGGATGTTGATGTCGATGGAAGAGCCCCGGAGGAGCGGCGCTCGCAGAGACTCCATCGCTGCCAAATGCTCTTAATATTCGGAATAATGTTGACTTGCAATGTGTGACGCCACTGGACAACCACAACGCAAGCAATTAATCAGACACAGTGTCACCACATTGACAGTTCGATTGTTGAATCCTCGAAACACGGACAACTAAGTGCAAATTTTAAAATTTTGGGGATGCTGATATACAAATTTTGTCTCAAGACTTCGTGTACTATACTGAAACTGAAACCTCTTCATTGTGACATTCTCTAAACTGGCATTCTACAATTGATCCCGCATACTTGCCACACTATCCTTTACTGTAGCAAGCTTGCCACAAATGCATGCACAGAATCAGAGACATTGATGCCACATAGTCAGTTCAATTGTGAATGCGTTATTCTCACTGAATCCAGGAAGTACCAACAACGGCGGCATTGCTGCAAAGCTCTAAATTCTAAAACCGAATCGAAGTCGCATCTCATCAATCGAATGTTCTAGAAAATTATTCGACAAAGAGTATTCTCTCTCTGAATTGACATTCGACAATATCCTGCACACTTGCCAATGTACATATCATTGAGCGTAGCGCATTTGTCACTCAGACAAACTGTCATATACTCATATCTTAGACGTTAATACAATTTCCTACCTGTAGAAGATGAAACCCCAACTAACTTAGGTGATAATATTAATGAGGTTTGAGTACTGTACAGTAGTAGCATTGAAAACTTGATATTCTACTGACTTGATACTAACCAGAGTTAGTGATAAATCCCGGGAAATGTGTACAGTAGATAGATTCTGAATTGAATCCGCAATCGCCTTTTAGCTATGTCACGGAGTACCTGCATATTACCTAACCTAGTAAACGCTGTACTAAGTCCCTCGCTTGAAGACAAGCAAGTTTGGGGAATACCGACAACTCCATGTGGACAGGGTCAAGCCAAGTGGCTTGAAGCTCTTACACCAAACCCGTCACGCCATTCACGAGATTTACAAAGCAGACAAGCGTTACCAGACGCGTCGCGTGAGAATCATCTATACCAGCCCATATTGAAATGTCTACTACATCACTAGCTAGTCTTCTACATCACTAGCTAGTCTACTACATCACCGCTCTAATTAAGCTTGGGCATGAAGCAGCAAGCTCCAGGTGATCACTGGAGATACCAAGCGCGAACATACCTTTAGTTTCCGTAATTGAGAAACATGTGCCTGATGTACAACTAACACGATGGATCGAAAACATTGAAGCTGGATAAATACAATCAATGTCAGAGCTCGCAGACACTGACGAAGAAGTCATCACTGCCCTTTCAAACGAAACAAAAAGCCAGTGTTTTTCCAATTTTTTTCCGATGCAACTTACTGCACTCTTCCGTCTACTTAGTGGTGGTTTTAATAGTTCCAGAATAAGGTGGGCGCCATACCTGACTTAGAAGCATAGGAGAGTGAACAGTATTGCCAGCAAGCCATTAGATTCTAAAAGAAAGCAGCAAATTTTTTTTGTGCAAGCAAGAAGAATCGTTCAAACAATATAGTAGCCCAATATAATAGACGTAAAGAGAAATCGAAGAAAACAGCTTCAAGAGCAGCGGAGGGTATAGACCCAGAAACATACCTCTAAAACATTTTCAGCTCGTTTGATTTCTGCAGCTTGGGCATGCAATGCAAAAGTTTTGGCTCTTCTATCTCCTTCCTACCACAACGGCTAACCTCGTACAGCTCTAAACCAGTAGAGCTAGCCCTACTGACTTCACTTTCAGGAGCTCCAGAGCAGTGCAGAAATTAGCCCGTCCCTAAAAGTACGTTACAGCTGCTGCTCAATGTATTCCAATTCCTCGACTACATAGCCGCCATTTGAAGTGCACAAAGGTACCGCAAGTGAACCTCGAAGGAGCAACTACTCAGTACGGAAGAAGCTAGGACCTCGTGCAACTTAGGGAGCAACATTGCAACAAGGAGCAGTCGTCACTCCGGTGCATTCCGAGCTACCAGTTTCAATCAGTAAACGTCATAGTCTGCTGCAGCAGCTCTGGCACCTTGAGCAAGTTAGTATTCATTAGGTTGTGCACAAACCGAAAGCCACAGTAGCGACAATCATCCCTGCGTCACTAGCTAGCTCACTTCGCCAGCTCACATACAGGAGCTTTCTTTCTCTCAAGCAATTGCTAATATGGTATGCACACTTATAATCATCTCTAATTACAACTGAACATAGTTACTATTATTAAACATAAATTATTTTAATTGGATCTTAATGGTTTTCAACACACTTTAGCATGTATTATTTGGACACCATATGAGTAAGTTATGAATTTTCAAAGTTCTCTCTAAGTGTACCCAAAAACCAACAATAGGCTCTCATAGACTTTCATGATCTGATTGTATACATCTTGTGTAGTCAATATCTAAAAAAAATTCATGTTCTGGGTTCAAATGTGAATGTCACATTTGAATAGTGTTGATTATGGGTGTACATACCTTAGTCTCGACTACTTAGCTCAAGCATTGCAAATGAATGGAAACATGTGCATTCTTTTATAACTCTTGGTGCAAGTTTGCTCCCTCATTCTTACTTGTCCAACTAAGTTACAGACACTTGAATTGCATGAACAAGGAAAATGGTTTAGTGACTTGAGCTTTAAGGGCCACTGAACACTATGTCCCAAAGTCCAAGACCCACTAAATTTTCAAAATCTGATTAGTAAAGAGCTAAAAATTGGAACTTTGGGCTTCACACTATGTTCCTAGTCTCCATATATGCACTTGAAAATACCTACATGGCAACAGTTTCTAGAAGTTTTGGCACCAAAGATGTGGGACTTGGAGGTTGTCTTCAGAGGGTGCATTTCCAAACTTGCATGTAGCTATGCAGAGATTGTAATTGGTCATAGAATTCTTGGGCCTACTAAACTACCCAAAATAAGAGCATCTTTTGCACTATCCCACAACTATATTCTTCCTTGAGTTGGATTTAGCAAAAATGGAGACCCAACTTGGACTCCAAATCCCAACTATTGTTTTGACTGTAAAATGAGGAAAAAAAAATACTATACAAAGCAACCTTGTAGGTTTAAGGTTTCAATCTATCCATCACAGATTTGATGCTGAAAGTGCGTCCAAATTGAGCTTTTGATTTTCCCCCCAATTTGGACACTTAATTGCTATATAAATTCTACACATGAGAGAAGTTGGGACTTAGAGTTGGGACTTTGGTCTTCACCAACTCTAAAGTCCCAAGTCCCCACACTTGATATTTTCTTTTCAGCTTCTACAATCCAAGGAAGTTGGGATTTGACCTCAAATCGCGGACTTGAAGAGTTAGGGCTTGAAAAAAAAGAGTCAAGGCTTGGAGAATTGAGATGCTGTGTGAAGCGTCCCTAAACTGAACATGCCTGGTGTCCACTTAGGAGACCCTGTTACATGAGATTATTTATTGCTTAGTTTCTGCGTACAAGCGGGAGGGAAGCTACGGTGGCAGGTGGTGGCAGGTGGTGGTGCACTCCTTCTCTCATAAATACCTTGCATTGTATACTGTATTATGAAACTGAACTGCACCCTCTGGCCTGTGCAATAACTTGGTGCATCATATTAGAATTAAGTTATGTTGATTACTGTAGCTCGCCCAGTCGCCAGTCAGTCCCAATCACCAATTCACCATCAGTGCGCATTTATTATTGTCCATACTCACAACCCTAGCCATTGATCTTGCTGGTAGCACGGCTATAGTACGCAGGACGTTAAATCCGTCTCACAAAGTGGGACCAGCAGGGTGAAAACACAGAAATTGGGGGTAAAAGTAAAATCCGTGTCCCTATTTTGTGCCATCCCTAGGGTATGTTCTAAACCTCTCCCAACTAATTTGGGGCCTCTGATTGCAAATATGAATTCAGAATTTGCAAAAAAATTCATGTGTGAAAAATAAAAAATTCCTGCATTGTCTTCAGGGGTAAAAGTTTTGCATTTTTATCCTACAGGGCCCACTTTGTGCGATGGGTTTAATGTTTTGCCGATAGTACAAAATTCAAGTTAACTTTGGAAACGACCCATTTTTGATCACTTAACCCCTAAATGACGGACCCATGACCATTGATTTCAAACCTCACTGCCTATTACTCAATTTACTGTCATTTTGCAACTAGATATGTATGAAAAAATTTATATTTATTTTTTAGAGATGAAATTACATGTCTTCTTTACCTCACCAAAAAAATTAGATTTTTTTGTGGAAAATTGATTTTTTTGAGAATTTTTGAAGAGAAAGTGAAGAAAAATCATATTTAATAGATAATTATTTCAAAAAATCTGAAAATTTCACCATGTGTGTATATTACAATGACAAACATCATGGTGTAAATTCAATTTCCGTGTCATTCTATAGTTAGAAAATAATAGACATTGAAAATACACCCAAAGTTCGAATTGCAATAGAATATTCAATATTAAGAATTTTTTCAAAATTCAAATTGGAGGAGAAACTAGAGTAGATGAACTTCATTTTGTTAGTTGGGCTCAAACTCAAAAAATATCATTTTTGTGGAGAAATTTCAGATTTAGAGCAAGGAACAACAACTTCCCAAAATACACTAAAATAGCATATTTTGTGATCCGTTTTTTTCACTAACTTCTCATTTACATGAAGCCAAACACTCACAAGATTACAAACTCAATTGGATACCTTTCATAACCCAACATGAAAGATCAACAAGAAAAATCCGGATGAAAAAAAAATTCAATCTCTGTCCAGCTCATTAGATTGTCATCCGAACGCCACAAAAAGGTGCCGGCGGTGTTCCGGGATTAAGCAATTCATCATATCTGGTGTATGGGTATGGTGAAGGGAGAACTTTTTTCATTTACAAAAATAGATTTAAGAAGGATTTCATATTTTTGTACAGTTTTTTCTTCAAAAAAAAAATTACTATGAATTTTTTTTGTGAAGATTCTATTCAACCTATTCTTGTTATATAGGTCACCATATTTCCAACCATAGTTTGGTTACAAAATCGACAATGCTTAAATGTAGGTGATAATTGTAGCCTCCAATGTACATCTTGTAATCATTCTATGCTTTTCTTGTAAGGTACCCCCCCATTCCTGACCAATGACCCATTCCCGACCTATATGTGCATATAATTCTGACCACGCTTAGAATGCGATTCTTTTTCGTTTTCAAGGTTGGAACTAATAAATACATGACACATGTCCCAAGTTGTGAAAAAAAATAGGAAATGATGATTAGGTAAAAAGTTATTGAATGATCAGAATTGGAAGAGTCTAGACATTGGCCATGGGTCCGGCGCACATTTTGCCTCCCAGAATCCATATTAATTCCAATTCAAGCGATAAAATTACCAATTTTTTTGCAATCCATGTCATTTCTATTGATGTACCTCTGAAAAATATTTGTTTTGCCTTCACTATTCCAGATCATGTCAGAATTCCTTATACGGTCTGTTATTGGGGGGGTACTTTACACCTCCCCGATATTTGTGTTGTTCATGCTCACAAATATGTGCGTGAGTTGTCACCTAAACCACTAGCTGATAAAAAACAAAGCAATTTAACTAACGAAAATGGGTGTCTGATCAGAAATGGGTCAATTTCCTTAGTGTTGTTTGTTGCTCAAACTATCTTATCTTTGGTCCGAGATGGTCCTAAACTACTGGATGATGCTGGAAAGGTATCCAAACCAAATGGTGTGGTTGCGGGTTTAATACTTGGTAGTGACATGTGGTTTATTTGGTATAAAATCAGATTTTCTACTTGACAGAAACCCCTTGCAGTGTGTCATTCAATCTGCTTGTGTTAAAGAAACAAACTATCTTATCTTCCAAGAATAAAATTATTAGAAAATATTTGGACTTATGCAAACCCTCTAAAGGTTTAGACTAGTATTGGAAAGTTTACTATTTGGAAAAAGTGATGATGTTCTTATCATCAAATTTGATGCCTTTTTTCACAAATCGATTGAGCAATCATAAAAAATTTGAAATGCCAAAGATAAAAATTGTATTTTTGAGAAGAAAAAAAATTTAAAATATTCAAAATCTATTTGAAGTAAATTTGTAAATAGAAATTAGAACTTTGCCCGTATGAATATTTTCTACTTGTGATGCTCAAACACATCATTGATGAATAGACAAAATTTGCTTTCTCGACAAACTTAGACACATTTCTTCCATTTTTGGTAACTTTAGCAAGACGCTCTTGCAATCATTTGTAATCCACCTAGTAAACGCCACGACTCTTAGAAGTTAACGTAAACACAATTATAGTGGACATGCATATTGTGTGTTCAACCTTGGGTATTAATGCACATGTTGAAATTGTACTCCTATTTCATGTTTCATAATTCCATATAGGAGAATAGTCACACCATCTTCCACCAAATTGGTGTTGGTGAACTAAGGACAAACATGCGTCCATAGTCTACACAAATTGAAGTTCTGTGGACAGACTCCAGATACAAAATAGTCTAAGGTAGAACCATCCATTCCAAATAAAGGAGCCATGGCCAACTTCTAGAATGCACTATTTCAGAATAGGGAGGGCGCCCAAACTTGGAATGTGTTTTTTTTCCTCTTTTTCAAGGTTGAGATGATTACACTATAAGAAACCCGTATTTTATATGACAAGTCCTGATTTTTCTTGACGGATTTTAGTAGACGACCAATGCAACAAACCCTGATGTTTTAATGTCAACATTGATGTTACATTGGACATTTTTGTTGACAAAAAACATGGGGTTGTTACATTGGATGTCCACTAAAATTTGTCAAAAAAAATCAGGGCACGTCATCTAAAACGTGGGTTTTATATAGTGTTAAGGTCATGACTTATGTCTTGAAGTGCGCATGAAAGATAGTAGGAAGTAGTGAGTGGAAAAGTAGGTTGGCTATGATCAAAATTGGAAGACTCCAGACATTGGCAATGGGTTTGGAATACTTCTTGCCTCCCAAAATTCATAGTAATTTCAATTTTGACAATAAAATTACAACAAATTCACAGTCCTAATATTTCTTATCTCTCTGCATGACAAAAATTTCCATTGCCTCACACTGCTCCTCATTTATTCTGAAATCACTTAGTTGTCAGCCTCTCCTTGGTGGAAAATACAAATGGGATGTAAGTTATGCTCAACTACATACTGTGGAGATTCATGTTGGTCCGTTGCAAAGAATCTGACAAAGAGAGACGGCAATGCATAGGTTCTGGGTCTATTTCATCTCACAAAGGACATAGAGTTGGGTTATTCAGATCCTGAATGCCCTAACTGCCACCAATGGTAGCAGTGGCCCGTGGCAACCAAACTCCATTGGAAGCAATCATAACATTGCTAACCATTCAAGCATTCCCCCTTTGAGGAGGGATGGTACCTTCCTAGATGCATGGGAAAGAATTTAGTTATAATCTGTAGAAAAATGATTGGATGGCTTGGAAGTTGCAATGCTACTTTCATTGGATGAGTGGAAAGTTGCAAGAGAGCCATATGCTAGTTGGAAAGGTGCCATGCTGGATGGCTTTCACTTCCTGTAGAAGGAAAAGGGACCCTTGTATCATTGGTTAAAAATGTCGTGATTGCTCTTTAGTGATTGGCTTCCAAAAAGGTTAAGAAGAGTGGATAAGATTTAGAATTTGCTCTAGATTACTATCCTATAGACCCTATGGCTTGAACAAAATCTTGTCTTCAATGGCATTAGGTGGCTACTTAGCAAGCAACTCCAAAAAATTTCACTTGGCATTATTGACTAAGGTAGAAGTACTAAAAATGTGACACTTATTGTGAATCCGTTGACCTAGAGTGTGCATACATAAACAAATGATGTGTGCTTGATAGGAATTGAGTTAGGAAACCAACAAAATTGGTTTTGTATTTTTCCAACTTTGCATGAATATAATACAGATTTCTTGAAAAAATTGCGTAGATGCCCCTATTGTGGACCGTAGACAAAGAGACAAGTCGTCACAAAATAGGAAAAAAGCAACAGACCATAAATTGGTATCACGCGCAGGAAATTGGCCAACACAAAAACTACCCCTATGACTGTGAATACTTTACATAACACCACTTGTCCACTTTGCCTATAGCCTTACCTTGCTTTAGGATGTTTTTTTAGGGGTCTATAAACAATTGTTGTTACATCAAAGTACTCCTACCGTATGGGCTTATTACTTGGTCTTTGATGAGGCGGCACCTTCTTGATCATGCATTCATGATCTATGTTATTAGGATGTAGTGTGCCAATGGCGTGCTGGACATCTATTCTAGTGAGGAGTAAGGTAGCAGCACCTATAACCATGAATTTAAGGATTTTGAACATGATTTTTATTAATAGACATCCAACAAATTATTGGTCCCTATTAGCAAGAGAAAAATAATTTTTGTGCACTTTTAATTGTATTATTTGGACACTATGAATATAAATTATGAATTTTTACAGAGCCAACACCTATTGATACCGACACTAGGATTTGATATTGATATTCATAAGTAAAATAGCCACTAACAAAACTGAGTACAAATCTGAAATGTTTTCATTCAAACAACTATACCATAAGCATCAATGGACAAAGTCCAAAAGTAGATATACGAAAGTTGTAGTATGCAACATGCTACTTGCTACTATGGAAGTTTGAAGAAAAAACTAATTGTGATTTGAAAGAAAATTAATTTCAAAGTTAGCCATGTCTAAAACTTGATTTTGTTCACCATGACTTGGAATTACTTTATCTTCTGTCAATTTCTTTTTAGAAATCCAAAAAAACTTTTTGTGCCTTGTCATGTTGGTATACATCATTTTAGATTGTTGTATACAAAAATTGAAGGAAATTGGCATTTATAGAATTAAAAATATCAACAATTAAAAAACATGCAAATGATGTTGGTTCTTACAATAATTGAACTTTTTTTTGGAATTAAGAGCATGAGATTGCATTAGCCATTGTAGAAAGAGTATAGGTTGCAACTTGGACCATTATTATATCTTAATTCCCTTGCATTTGAATGTTTGTTGAATAAGGCAATACAATTCAATTTATATTTTACAATCATATGGTGCATTTTTAAAGACAAATTTTATATTTGAATACTAGATTTTATGATGCATACAATTGGCCTAAAAAATCTAAAAATAAAATATTACACTAATTTTCATGAAATTGGTAGTTTTTTGATGAAACTGACAACAATATTTTATTTTATTTTAGATTTTTTGGGCCAATTGTATGCATCATAAAATCTAGTCTTCAAAAATGATTTTCTTAAAATATAATTGTAAAATATAAATTGAATTGTATTGCCTTATTCAACAAATATTCAAATGCAAGGGAATTAAGATATAACAATGGTCCATGTTGCAACCTATACTCTTTCTACAATGGCTAATGCAATCTCATGCTCTCAATTCCAAGAAAAAGTTCAATTATTGTGAGAACCAACATCATTTACATGTTTTTTTAATTGTTGATATTTTAAATTCTATAAATGCCAATTTCCTTCAATTTTTGTGTATAACGATCTAAAATGATGTATACCAACATGACAAGGCACAGAAAGTTTTTTTGGAGTTCTAAAAAGAAATTGACAGAAGATAAAGTAATTCCAAGTCATGGTGAACAAAATCAAGTTTTAGACATGGCTAACTTTGAAATTAATTTTCTTTCAAATCACAATTAGTTTTTTCTTCAAACTTCCATAGTGGCAAGTAGCATGTTGCATACTACAACTTTTGTACAATAAGGTCTACTTCATTTACAAATTTTTGAAATCGCAGAAAAGGAAATTTCACATCTACCAACTTTGACAGCCTCCCGAGGGCTCAAAAATTAGTCTTTGACCATGAAATTTTTACCTCAACTTCATATTTAAGTTAATTATATGTGTGCCAAATTTCAAGGCCAAATAATTTACAAAAAAAAAAGATATTCAAAATCTCCCAACATGTGTAGCCATGAAAAAAAATTCACTGCTGCCAACTTTGACACCTTCCCAAGGACTGAAATTTTTTTCTTTTGCTATGAAATTGTTGGCATAGAACCATCTATATGTTGATTACATGTGTGAAAAGTTTCAATTCCAAAAAGCCCCCCACAAAAATAGATATTCAAAATCTCCCAACATGTGTATTTGTGAAACAATTTCACTATTACCAACTTTGACACTATCCCAAGGGTTGAAAAATTATTTATTTACTATGAAATTTTTTATGATGAAATCATCTCTATGTTAATATGTTAATATGTGCCAAATTTCAAGTTCAAAAGATTCACCCAAAAAAAGATATGCCAATTCTATTAGCATGTGTAGTTGTGAGGAAAAAAATTTCAGCCCTAGTGGGATAGTGTCATTTTTTGGTTTAAAATTTCACATGGATGTAGAAAGTCATTCTCACAACCACACATGTTGGTAGAATTAGAATATCTTTTTTTCGGTAAATCTTTTGATCTTGAAATTTGGCATACATTTTATCAATATTAAGATGATCTCATGCCAAAAATTTCATAGTAAAATGTTTTTTTTCAGCCCTTGGGATAGTGTCAAAGTTGGTAGTAGTGAAAATTTTCTCACAACTACATGTTGGTAGAATTGGCATGTTTTTTTTTGGGTGAATCTTTTGAACTTGAAATTTGGCACACATGTTATTAACATAGAGATGATTTCATCATAAAAATTTCATAGTAAATAAATAATCTTTCAACCCTTGGGATAGTGTCAAAGTTGGTAGAAGTGAAATTGTTTTACAAATATACATGTTGGGAGATTTTGAATATCTATTTTTGTGGGGGGCTTTTGGATTTTAAACTTTTCACACATGTAATCAACATATAGATGGTTCTATGCCAAAAATTTCATAGCAAAAGAAAAAAAATTCAGTCCTTGGGAGGGTGTCAAAGTTGGCAATAATGAATTTTTTTTCACGGCTATACATGTTGGGAGATTTTGAATATCTTTTTTTTTGTAAATCATTTGGCCTTGAAATTTGGCACACATATAATTAACTTAAATATGAAGTTGTGGTAAAATTTCATGGTCAAAGACTAATTTTTGAGCCCTCGGGAGGCTGTCAAAGTTGGCAGATGTAAAATTTCTTTTTTTGCAATTTCAAAAATTCGTAAATGAAGTAGGCCTTACTGTATATCCACTTTTGGACTTTGTCCATTGATGCTTATGGTATAGTTGTTTGAATGAAAACATTTCATACATTAGAGGAGACAATTATGGGTACAGAGAAGGTTGTGAGCGGGGCTTTATTTTCATTTTTTATGAAGTGCCAAAGTGGCAATACAAGATGTTATAGTGGTGCTCCAAATTTCATCATTCATCCACATATTGGATAGAAAATATCACATTAGCACACATCACAATTCCATAATTCTATTTCCATCCACAATTTGGCGATTTCATCCAAGATTTTTTTTTAATCAAAGTTTTCAGGAGAAAAACTTCACGGTTTGTTGCCATTTTTTCAGCCAAATTATTTTATTCTGCTGCAATCTAGCACCAAAAAGCCAAAAAAAACAAAAACTGGTTATGAGTGCTGCTACCTTAAAAGGTCGATTGGATTCTGAGCACTTCGGCCTTTACTACTGTACTGTAGTCCTCCCTAGTTTGGTGTCTTGTTCAGTCTGTCCACATCCTGCCTTATTGGCGTACATTGTACTGTGTACTGTGTCTTTTTTGCAATGAAAATTTTCATTTATACCCAAAAAAAAAAAATGAAAAAAAGTCTCTGGTGCCACACTCCAAATGAATGCTCATCTTTAACCATTAATTTTGTATAAATTGGTTAAAGATGCACTATTTTGATTGTCATTAAATTAGAATTTGAGAATACTGACATTAGAAGCGCATCAAAAATCAAATAGATTAACCCTTAAACAACGGACTTATAACCGTGGAAATCATCTGTTTTGTCACAGCGTGAATTGCTGGATTAACCCCTAAAGTTCCATGACTGTGTTTTCACCAAAAACACTCAAAAACTGCCATTTTTAGTACAAGTATCAAATTTTTGAATTTTTTTTTGACACATGTAATCATAGGATCTTATAGTAAACGAGTTTTAGAAGATGTGGAAAAAATTTCAGAATTTTTCACCAAGCGAATTGGAAGATATTAGCATTTGAATTGGCAAAAATCCTTTTTTTTGTCCCTGCGAAAAACAGGGCAGCTGCACCTCACAAGGTCACATTTGTATGAAAAAATGTCCAAAATGGTGGTGCTTCTTTGAATTCTTTTTCCTAAACAAGTTGGCTACATGCTTAAAAAACTTCAAATCATTTGGAATTGTACAACATATACAAAAAAAATAGTAAGTAGAAAGAAGTAGAGAATGATCCAAAATACTAAATTGTTAAGAATTTAATTATGGAATTGAAAAATGTTAATCCCAACGGTTGTAATGTTGTAATAAACAACCTACATCCTATGGAAAAAAAAATTCAAAAAATATTAAAAATTGAGTTAAATAAACAACTTCAAAGTTTATTTCAGAGTAGAAAATGCATAACTGTCCGCAAACTAAAAACCCTCATAACTTTTGACTCATTGGTTGAAATGGAATGATTCGAAGGTTTCCACGTATATATAACGCTAGAAAACCAATTTCAAATTTTTATTTTTGAAAAAAAGTGATTTTTGCTGATCTGCCCGGACTGCCCAGTTACAAAAAAAAGTAACATATGTAGCCATAATTTTTGACTCCTATTTCCAAATGTTATGAAATTTAGTGCATATGAAAGATATTCCTTGCACCCACCTTCTATTAAAATTTCAGCTTAAAATATGAAAATCTCTAGTCACACGTACTTGCCCAAAATTTCTATACAACCAAAAAACGCATGCTGGTCCTTCAGGGGTTAAAATAATGCAAAAGTACTTATTGGAAGTCAAACTATTGTAGATGATCTTCACTTTTTTGACAAAATTTGGAGGATGAATAGTTGTACTTGTGTCCTACACAAGAAATTCTCTTGTCATTCATCGGCCGCAAAACGTCTGCCTCGACATTTAAGGGTTAAACAAAAGAATGTTTGATTTTGGACTTTGGACATCCAAAATAGATCCCACTAAAAGCAAGCTAAATGACAAAAATATTGAGAGCGACTTCAAATTATGTTTAAGACAGAAAAATCATAGAAATGGCTCTTTAAATTGCCCCGTCACAAAATTTTAATAGAATTATAATACATGGTATATTTAACCTCTAATGGCCAAATGTCTTTTGAGAGGACAATTGAAAAATTGGTTAGGTTCCCTTAAAGTCAATTTTGGTTAGATGTTTGCAAAATTCTGGTTAGACATTTACAAAAATTTGGCACATGGTGTGAACATGTAGCCCCTAGTAGGAATATAATATTTTTCTGATTGGATGCCTAGAGTAAAAGTTATGTTACCTTGAACTTTTTTTCAACTTAGGCAATCTGGGCATTTTTTGCTAAAACCTTCATCAATTTTGAAATTTGGCATGTATGTAATCAATAACATATGGCATACACTTGTTTAAAATAACCAAATTTTAGTTTTCAAATCACATTCTAAAAGGAATCAAACTTTGTTAGCTATTTTTGGGTGGTTTAAAAAAAAACATTTTCTTCTAACTTCAAGCCCTATTATCTTGCAATATGTGACGTCAAAGTTCTTGAAATTTTTCCCATATATTCCAAATGTTTGTTTCTAACTTTTCGCCATTTGGATTTCAAATAAATAATTTCTTCATTGTACAAGAAATCATCAAAAAATGACTAGTATATTGCCAATTTACTTAACCTCCATGCACTGCAAGGGGATTTAAAGTAAGTTAGACATCTCAGTTGCATATAAAATTTTGTATGAATGAACCTAACTTTATATAATATTGAATGGTGAAAATCCTCATCTTTGTACATAGTAAAAATATTCAGCCAAGGGGGCTTGAAGTCTGTTAACCTTTTTTTGGAGGAATGAAAATAATTTATTTTTTTACACTTCAAATGTTAAAATCTTTCAATCCACATGGTCAAATGCATTAGAGGAGATCTGAGCCTTTAGAAGACCGTTTCATGGCTGTTTCTAATGTTGGGAACCAGCCCTTGCTGTCAAGAAAAAAAAATTATTATTAAAAAAAAAAAGTTATTAAAATGTTAAAAGAATACTAATTTTATTTTATTTAAAAATAAAAAATAAAAAAATCTGACGTAACAGTCACTTGGCCATGTCAAACTGGCCATTTAGCAGTGTCCCAACATTCCTGCAGAGTTCCCACAGTCCAAGAACTCGTAGTCTCTTAGAAGCCTGAATCTCCTCTAAAGGGATGAAATCTTTTCCACTTATTGCCTTATTTTTTCAATACACTTTGGTACAGTTGGAATTTTTTAAATAATAATTTTTCATTTTAGACATTAGATGGCAGTTTGGGACCTTTTGTCTTTCAAAACGCGCTCTGGCCTTTAGGAATTAAGATTTGCAAAAGATTCACTTCTTAGACACTACCATGCTCATCTATCCAAATCAAAAATAGAAGTTGAAAACTCCTTCAATATGATGAAAGGTAAATGTTCATGATACAAATTGCAAGTGAACCTAATTGTAATTGGAAATATTTAGCAAACATCCTAATGGGCACCAAATACCAATATTAGTCATTGCTAATTGTAATAAATATTCCTTCTCCAAATGCAAACTATAAACTATGAATTCTACAATAATCAATCACAAATTATAAGCCTCCCAAATTAGATGTGTAGGAGCTACATTACTATTTTCTGAATGCATCAAATATAAAATGAAGGTGCATGAACCAATTGTTTGGTATAAATATGTGACATTACAAAGAAAATTACTCATATAAGGTAGAGCCACCCATAACCGACCAAATAAGGAATTCCGACATGATTTGAAGTTGTGAAGGCAAAACAAGTATTTTTCAGAGGCTCATTGATAGAAATGACACGGATTGCAAAAAAATTGGTAATTTTAACGCTTGAATTGAAATTATAATGAATTTTGGGAGGCAAAAAGTGCTCCGAACCCATGGCCAATGTCTAAGCTCTTCCAATTCCGATCATTCGTGAACTTTTTTCTTAATCATTATTTCCTACTTCTTTTCTCACAACTTGGGACATGTGTCATGTTTTTATTAGTTCCAACCTTAAAAAGGAAAAGAAGAAACATTCTAAGCTTGGTCAGAAATACGTGCACCTACAGGTCGGGAATGGGTCAGTGGTTGGGAATGGGTGGCTCTACCTTAATTCTTATCTCTAAAATAAACATAAGTTCAAATGCATTAGATTATTGTTTTGGGGTCATCTCCAGACACCCTGCAATGTTGGTTATGAGTTATCAATTCAATTCAAGATGCACTCAATTATATATTCCACTATGTATCTTGTACATTTTATTGCAAATTAATTTGCAGCATTTTATTTACAACGTCAACTGAATTAAAAGACAACTCAAATGAAAAAGTGATCATCCACTTGACATGAATGAAATGAGGACAATTTTATTGCAAATTAATTTGCAGCATTTTATTTACAACATCAACTGAATTAAAAGACAACACAAATGAAAAGTGATCATCCACTTGACATGAATGAAATGAGGTCAAAAGATCATGTCCGAGATCATGTCAATGAATATTAATTACATATACTATGAATGAAATGATTGCAAAATTTACAACAATACGCTCGTTGCATAAGAAACATGCAATATTTATTTTACCACAATTGGATGCTAAAATTTAAGAATGCTTCCAAAATTTGGATGGATGAAAATGTGATAGTTGGTTGTGACATTGTACAATTAAACCAACAATGACTTTCAAATAAACAAAATTTGTAAAATAAGATTCATAGAGCATATCCATATGGTTATACCAATGGGTAATCTAGATTTTCAAAATTGTAAAGATGTGTTAAAAAATGCAATTTAGAATAACAATTTAGTGATGACTCTCAAATAATAGTTGTAAAATATAGTTCATAGATCACATGTACATGACTAGATCAACTAATACACACACCAATACTTTTCAATAATATTTGAAGCCAAAAATTGGAAATTCCTTCTAAAATTGATTATAGATTGAATATCTGTGATTTTAAATATTTTTTTTGTAATTTCAAAATGTTTAATTCTAATAATAGTAAATTATAAAGATTTATTTTTTAACTTTTTGTTCAAGTCATTTTTGAAGGATCATTTTTGAATTGAAAAAGTTACTTTTTAAGGTAAGACCTACCTATATCCTTTGAATTATATAATATTTGCAAAGCAAAATCTTTAAAATCTATATTATACAAATGTTAAAGAACTAATACAAGAATCTTCAAAGAAATTGATAGATGGAAAAATAATTTTTTGCATTCTTGGGATGCGTTTGTATTCATCCATTGTTCAAAATTTGAAAGCTTGGTCCTTTAGGGATTAAATGAACTACTACACTAACCAATAATTTTCAATAAAATTTGAAATAAAAACTTGATAATTCCTTCTAGAATTGATTGTGGGTTGAATATATCTAATTTTCACAAGATTTTTTTCCTTTGAATTCAAAATATTAAGTTTTAATTATAGTGATTTAAAAATATATTATTATATTTTGAAGTCATTTTTGGAAGATTATTTTAGAACTAAAAAAGTTATATTTAAAGTTAGATGGGTGTATGCACAGTTGATTGGACCAAAATCATGTCATAGAGACATTTTCAAGGACCTCCTCCTCTTGCAAGCACTATTGCAAATAATAGGAAATATATTTTTTAATATACTTTATTCTATATATTGTTGCTTAAGCAACTATGTATTTAACGTTTCAAAAATCATTCACATTAAGCATAGGGGGACTTTTGTATGGATTACTATGGACTGTCACAATGTCAGCATTATTTGTTTAAGCTTGTTTTTTGTATATATGAACTTCTTTAACCCCTAAAGGACCGGACTGCGTTTTTTGGCCGTATAGAAATTTTGGGCAGGTCCGTGTGACTAGAGATTTCTATATTTTAAGCTGAAATTTTAATAGAAGGTGCGCGCAAGGAATATCTTTCATATGCACTAAATTTCAAGACATTTGGAAATAGGAGTCAAAAGTTATGGCCAAAAATGTTACTTTTTTTCGTAACTGGGCAGTCCGGGCAGCAAGAACAATTTGGCAAAAATTTGATTTTTTTTTAAAAATATATTTTTTCTTGTAGATTATATTTTTTTCTATCTAAAAAGCTTTGATTCATTTCATTTGGATTTGTTATGAGAAAGTTATGGACATTCTTGTTTTTTGGGCAGTTAGAGCATCTTCTTGAAAAAAATAACTTCTAGGATTCATTTCTAAATGCTGTTTTTGCAATTTAAAAAAAAAAAAAAATTCTCATGGTTTAGTTTACTTTCTAGAACAATTTCACCATTGGGATTAGTGTATTTTAATTCCATCTAAAATATATTAATGTTTTAGATTTTCCTTCTATCTCGTACCTACTTCTACTTAATAATTTTTTTAGGAATGATAATTAACTGTTTTTGAAATATTATTTTTTTTCCTAGACTCTCAACTCAATTCTCCACTATAAACATTTGAAGCACAAAACTTTGTAGTGCAAAAATTTTAAGTGAAAAATGTTTAAAGTCAAAAAATCTAGTCCCGCAATGTGCTGAAATACTTGTTTTTTCCACTTTAAACGCAGATATCTTGCAGTCTGAGCGGTCAAAAATTCTGAAATTTTTTCCACACATTCTCATACTAGTTAGGTTTAAGATCCTACGGTTAGATGTGGAAAAAAAAAACATTTTTCATTTTTTTTTAGTCCTTGCTATAGAAATGGCAGTTTTGATGGATTTTTGGCAGAAAAAAGGCCTTGGGCCTTTAGGGGTTAAGAAAAAAAGGGACTCTGTAGTATGTAGATATGATAATAAGTGTTTCAAATTGATGTTTCATATATCATTGATGTATTTCAATTGTAAATTAGGGACTTTTTTGTCGTTTGAAATGATATATATTTTCAAGTGTTCCTTTTTAAGCAGCTTACTTTATTTATTTTTCTTCATTTTTTAGGCTAAATCCTTTAGTGTGGGAACCTCTACATGGGGGTGTTTTTCAATGGAAAATTTATAAAAGAATATTGAATCATTCTAAAATATAATTCCTTGGAATTCTACCACTTGCAAGAGCACCCAAAATGTAGATTCAAACCCAACTAAGATCATGGGCCCACGACTTTCGTGTGCTTTAAACATACCCATCTAATTTGAATGTACACATTTTTCCGCATTTATAGGGTACCGTGGCATGTGGCATGGTTACTAGCTTGGAGCTTGCCGATGGAATTTGAGGGACTTTCATTGAGTCACCAAGTGCTACTTTTGGTCCATTCAACTATGTATAAGTCACACCTACACATATTTATATGCCTTCAATTATAGAATATTTGCAAATAAAAGTACAAATAATCTATATTGTACAAATGCAAGAGAACTAGCATAAAAATTTACAAATATTTAGAAGGATAAAAACCCAGAGATTATGTATGCCCATGACATAAATAATTACATTCATCCATTTGTGATAAAAAATTAATTTCTACCATCCTAAGTTGATTAAATTTCCAATTTATATATATTACATTGCTTCTTATGGCCAAATATCCTTAAAGGGTTAGCATAAGGCCTTCTAAAGTAGAAAATTTGTAAAGTGATCATTTACCAATTGATCACATTTTAAGGGAAGCTGAACTCCTTAAAATGTTTTTTTGTAAATTATCCTTGAAAAATAAATAGGATTAATTAACAAGCTAATCCAAGTCATTTTTTGACCTTTGTGGAATGAGTTATGAATTTTGAAGCTAAAATGATAACGTTCACCATTGGAACATTCAAAACTGCAATATGTACCTTTGTCCCTCGAGAATGTTTTTAGGATGCAGTAAGGGCTTTTAGCACCTCCTTCATTCCTTTAAAGTAGACAAGCCTATTACCACCCTCATTCGAAATCTGAGTATCTTGGGGCCAATTTCAAGAGGGGCACATATTTTTTAGATGTGTGTGCTTATTTCACAAATCAAACCCGAATAGAATAATATCTTTTTGATTAAAATTGTAATTTTTATGAATTTTAGAAGTGGTCTGTCCTAAAAATATAAAACCGCCTACAGGGTAGGGTCAAAAATGTCCCATAAACAACCCATTACCACCTTGACATTTATCTATTGGCACTTAAGTTCCCTCCAATGAAGGATTGACACATTACCTCTTTTGACATTAATGCACTGAAATTGTTAGAAAAATGACTGGATTTGGATTCTGCAGTAAATGAAATTGGGGCTAAAATAGGAAAACGGAACTGAGCAGAAGATGGTGATGGCCGGGGTGAACTGACCCCCTCGCTCATCCTCGAGGGAAAACCCTGAAATTTTTTATTTGCCACACTTGATAAAATTTGCAAATTCTAAATTCATATTTGCAATCACAAACCCCAAATTAGCTAGGAGAGATGAAGAACATAGATTTAATATGGCTCAAAATAGGGGGCTTTTTTTCACATGCCCCCTGGGAGGCTGAGAAGGGGGCCAGTTCACCCCGACCATGGTGATGGGCTGGTTTACCTTATGATAATCATGCAAGCACAGAGCGTGTAATTACGGAGTTGGAGCACCCCGGTCATAGACACCCCCGGTCACAGGCGCAACCCGAACCCGGCTACAGGGCAACTTGGTCTCAGGTGCTCCCCACGCCGATGGACCCCTCAACCCTTGTCCCATTTCATATCCATCCTCAAATGGGGCTCCTCCACTTGTCCCCCCTCCTCACCCCCCCAAGTGTCGCCACGCCACCGGCCCGCTTCGCCCGGACGAGGATCATCATCACCCTCCCCAGGCCCCAGGGCAAAGCGCCGCCCCGCTGCCAGCGATTCGCAGCCAGCGCGCGCAGGGACGACGCCCGTAAGGCACCTTACTGACGATGAGGGGTAAGCGTTTCAGCAAAGTGTGCGGTCCCGATCCCCGCCCGCCAGTCGCCACTCACAGCACCCCAGCACACGACTGCTAACCCAAACCCAAACCCAGAAAAAGTGCCCTCACGAGGCCACAAGATCAGATCTTACGGAAGCCCTCGACTGGCGCACAACACCACTTGCACAAAACCAAAAGCCCCACTCACGGTGAAGCAAATTCCCATTCGATTTGGAATGAAATGAAAGACTGACGCGGAGATCACGTCGTGACTCGTGTCGTGGGGACAGACGCTATCCTTGTGTTTGGTTGGCGAATTTGGGGTTGGAGAGTTTGGGGGTGCAGTATTTCGGAGTGGGCTCTTGAGTTGGCTTCGGCGATGCGGTGTTGGCGAATTGCGGGTGCGTTCGGGTGCTAAATTAGTGCGCAAGGTTACGTTTCGGGGTTTTGAGAATTTGGATTCTGAGGATTTGGTTTTTGAGATTTTTTTTTTTTTCGGTTTGGGGTTGATTGATTGTGTGTTTAATTTGAGTTGTTGCTGTTTGTGGGTGGGAAATTTTGTCATTAGAATCTTGTAGCTTGATTTACAGGTGGTGGGTAGGTCTTACCTGGCTTAGAAGAGTGGAGTGGTGCTCAGGAGAAGCGCAGTGTGTGTTCTTTTGAGAGAATGTGACCGTGGTGTGAGTTTCAGGGGCTTGTGGGCCCTGAGTCGTTCTCGACCTGTTTAGAATTTGCTGATTAAGGATTTCTTTTGGAGTAGTCTTGGAGAATTAGTACTTCGGGATTTTGAATTTGGACAGTTATTTGAAATCAATCGTATTCGCATCTTTTTCCTCTTTTTACAAAAATTGCAGTGGTTTTGGGGAAGAATGGCCATTCGTGTAGTCTTATGTCAATCAATTATCGGCTGCCGTGGGACGTACTAGGCGCAGTAATCTAGGGTTTGTGTTTTGTGTTCTGTTTCAAAATATAGGTGGTTGTCAGCACGAATGGTATTCGCTACTGCAGTTTTTGAATGTTTGATTACCGTAATGATGTTACTAACTAGGGTTATAATCAAAGTACAGCGATTAGTTTGCAAACTAATCTCTGTGTGTATGCGTGTTGCTTTGCTTGCCTCGTTCACTGCACTTTCTTTTTCAGGACCACATGAAATTTTGGAACCATTCGAGAATACTTTCTACATTGATCAAACTAAGTCTCTTCCCGGCAGTCATTGATTCGTGTTAATGTACTGGCCTTACTTGGGATTTTAGCAGTGCTGCTCAGGGAAACCCCTCCCCTGAAATGGTACTCCTGGTAGTATTCTTTCCATAGAACATACATTGGGCGTCTCCTGAGCAGCACTCCTCCCCAATCTGCAATCTTTACATTCCCCCCCGTCACATGAATTGAAGCAACCGTACTGTTCTTAAATTCATTAGGAATTATATTTGATACTTCGCTTGCACGACTTTGTTCTGTATTTAATCATGGAACGTGCTCTTGTGATGACAAATTGTGCAGTGAAGCGAACGGGAGTGCAAGGGAGGAGTGGATTTACAACAAGGACGACGCTTTGAGCATTCGTGTGTGTACGAGTGGGTATTTTCAAGAGTACAGGTCTTGTAGGAGCTAGGAAGGATCGTTTGAGTGAAACCGAACTCATATTCAGTTTCCGAATCTAGGTGAGTATTGGGAATTTGGGTGGTTTTGGTGTTACACATTGTCAATGTCATACTGGAATATACAGCCATTGTCAATCAATTAACTTCAATGGCAGAATTTGATACACCTTCTTTGTAATACTTGCCTTCTGTGTTTTCGTCTTTCTTGCTTAAATTTATCCATGAAATTCGTCATTTCAGGTGTTTCCTCAAGGATCAAAAATGGTAGGAGCAGGGGTGGACTACTTGGGACTTGCTCAGGGAGGTAGTCAGCTGTTAACTCGGCTTTCACAAAATGTGATATCATCACCAAAGCCATTCCACAACCACCCTCGGCTAGGTCACACCCCTCCCGGAGCCTCTCTTGGAAGAATTTTCGCCAGTACTAGCATCCCCAGAGCTTCCCAAGCAAATCTCAGGAGAAGATCCACAAATGGAAGAAAACACAAACTCGGTGATTCAGCTCGCGTTCTATGCTCCGAATCAAATTTTACCGACACTTTCCGTGAAGCTGGAATTGAAGTTGTGGAGTCTCTTGAAGAAGCCGAAAATCAGTCTCTCAAAGCAGTTTCAGCTCAGGAAGAAGATGAAGCTCCTCAGGAGGGAGATCCAAAGGAGCCTCTGCTATCCAAAACAAAAATCATTGCCCTTGAAGCTGGAACTTCTGTGGAACCAGTTTCAGAAGCTTTGGAATCAATATGGAACGAGGAGAAGCTCGACACTGACCCTCTTCGGTCTCTGGAACCAGAGGCAGTGATGGTAGCAGCTGCTAAAGTTGCAGACGCCTTAGAAGGCGAGGAGGCGCACGTACCAGGGCAAATGTACTTTCACATGCTGGAGCCTGTTTCCCCTGTTGCAGCTCCTGTTATGGTCCGCGACTTTAGTGAAATAATAGAGTCGGATGACGAAGAAGAGGAGGTTGTAGGCTTCAAGATGCAAACCGAAGCACCGGAGTATTTGGCCCAATCTCTTCCTGCTGTGGAAGCCCGTTCCTTTTTGTCACCCGCTGATATTTTGTTACCGGATGATCTGGTCTCTGTCGACGAGGAGGAGGAGCCTTTGCTTGAACCTGGAGCAGTGGCATCAGCTCTCATGGTGAAAGAAGTGGCCGACGCTCTGAAAGCGCCGGAGGAAGATAACATTTCTGCTTTTTCTGAGAAGGATTCTGTTATCACTGTGGCTGGAGAGATTGTAGAGAAGTCGTTGATGGAGCAGCTGAAAGAAATTATTGTGTTTGCTGGACCAGCACTTGGGATCTGGATGTCGGGGCCAATTATGGGAATCATTGATACTGCCGTGATTGGGAACAGCAGTTCTCTGGAGCTTGCTGCTCTTGGTAAGTTTAAAGTTCAATTGTATGGTCATTTTGATTGCAAAAGTGCTCAGACATAGGTCATTGATCGAATTTGTTACAAGCAAGTGCCAGTGAAGTTACTGCAGTTGGAATATGTGGATTCCGTGGGGTGAAGTTACTCTAGCCATGGAGGTTCTTATGAAACAGGAGTAGTAACTTCTGAAGGACCAAGGCTTCGTGACTTCAGAGCGATGAAATCGGTTGTTCAGATTGTGAAATTGGTAGAATTCTGATGGGGCCAAATGTTATATCATTCTATGTGTTGGTCAATAAACGAAAAACTGGACTCCAGAAAGTTCACATGTGAACTACTCATAACTGCTAAAAAAACATTACGCCCGATTTGGGCCTCTTGCTCCTTTAACGTCTTACTAGAAGATTTTCAAGAATTGAATGCATTTTTTTCTTTTCAGCTTCAATGGAAGGACACCAAGCTGGATTTAACGTTCAATCCTCTACGTGCTGCTTGACACATGGTGGAAAATGAAATGAATTGAGGAGCCGGTTTGATTAATGTTGCACAAGTGGGAAAAGTTGCTAATGGTTTGGAAATTGTGCTGTCGTGGCTTGTTCTCAGGCCCAGGAACGGTTTTGTGTGATCAAGTATGCTACATATTCATGTTCCTCTCGGTGGCCACCTCCAACTTGATTGCGACGTCTCTTGCTCAGAGGGTGACATTTCCCTTAACCTTATCTGGTATTCGATTTGATGTCTTGTTTCAGCATTCGAGCCTCGCCGAATTAGAAATCTCTCATTTTCAGGAAGAGTTCCATGACCATAAGGTCTGACTTATTCTTCTGTCTTGCAGAACAAAGAGGAGGCGAAACAGCATCTGTCCAGGATGATGTTTTTGGCCGTAGCCTGCGGCATAGGCTTACTTATAGTCACTGAACTTTGGGTTACAGAACTGCTCCAAGGTGACTGATTCCAGACTCTCATCAATTTGTGTGTTTTCTTCAACAGTCTCTAGCGACGCATTGTTGTGGTCTTTGAAATTAGTGTTGATAGTGAAATCTGCCATGCCGGTGATCAAACAATTGAAAATATATAACAGTTTTGTGATGTGTTTCCTTGTCCAGCTTTTGTCGGGTCCCAGAATTATGATTTGATACCAGCAGCAAGGATTTACGTCCAGGTACTTAACCCTCTTCTATTGCTTTCATTGCCACACGGTGCATTGTGGTTGGAAAAGAGGAGGGTCCATAATTATAACCCCCACTTTCTCAGATAGCCGTAGATCTCCTTAATTTGACGTTTCCTGATTTAGTCCGGTGGAGAGAGTTGTGCCTGTCTGGAGCCTCCTGGATCTCGACCGGTTATCTAGTACTTAGTGTTTTGCTCCAATTCCAAAAGCAATGGTCTGTACAGGGCCTAATGTTTACAAGTGAATTTTTGGCAGATTCGAGCCCTGGCTTGGCCAGCAGTTCTTGTGAGTTTGGTAGCCCAGAGTGCCAGGTGAGCCATCCTGTTTATTTTTGAATCGGTGATGAAACTACTGTACCTAGAAAATATATTGAGGTCACAGAAAATTCTTAGAAAAGACAACGGGGTCTCGCGCTAAGATCCCATGGTAGATTTCCAACGATGTTGCTGTCGTGTGAAATTGGGCTCAATACTGATTCTTCAGAAAACAGCAACGAAAATGAAACTGTAGCAGTACATGATGACTCTGTAATCCCACGAGTTAGAGGGCTCTGAGAAATACCTCCATCCCTGTGTTTCCATGCAGCCTTGGTATGATGGATTCAAAGACCCCATTGAAGGTGCTGGTCATTGGAAGTATGTTCAACTTGGTTGGAGATATCGCGCTTTGTTCATTCATGAGCTATGGTATCGCAGGGGCTGCATGGGCCACCATTGCCTCTCAGGTTAGTGACAAGGTTTGACTCTGGTTTTGAAAGGTTGCGTGTTTACTGTTTCACATTTCTCGTGTATTCGTAGCATTGTGCTTCTTTTGAGTCCTGTTTGGCTATTTCCTCTCGTTTGAGGAGAATGTCACTCATTTGCTACAAAGTTATTGTTGAGAAGTTCTAGATTCAGCGGCCATGTAATACATTTGGGTTTGCATTTCAGTATGTGGGAGGAATATTGATGGCGTTATCGCTAAATAGCAAAGGCTATAATGCTCTCAAAATATCAGCTCCATCTGTCAAAGAGCTTATTGACATTGCAAAGCTCACCGCTCCTCTGCTTCTATCTATGATATCAAAGGTAGGCAACAAAATCGCGATGCTCCACTATCTAATTATATAATCCAAAAGTGTGCAGTCCAAATTGCTAGTAAAAATTATTGAAATCTATTTATCTAGAGGCTAGATAGGGTTCATTTTCTACACTCAGGTCTTGAAGTGGGTACATTAATTGTATCTTTCGATTCACATGGATAATATTGATGACTCTTGCTGCAGGTGGCGTTTTACACGTTGGTTACATATTTGGCTACTTCTTTGGGAGCTGTTACTGTTGCAGCACATCAGGTAAACAGTTTGAATATCTCATTACTGACGTATGAAATTAGTCAGCATTACAAAGAGCTTGGGCTGTGCATTGATATAATAAAGTTTTGTAAAATTGTCTTATGTTTATGGACTAGATGACCTTTGAGATCTGGGAGGATCGAGAAGATTATTGGACATACTGTTAAGTTGTATTCTTGAATCAAGAGTATACTTTTTGGTTCATTAGAGGGCTCACATGAAACGCAGCATCGTGATTTATAACCCTCTCCCTCTCAACCAGAGAAAACTTGACACGTCTGCGTTGCCTAGTCTACTTAGCATATGTGAGTCCTATCGTTTTTCATGTTGAAGATGAGCATCTTGAAGAGTTAACTGCTGTTCATGGTCCAACAGGTGATGGTTGGAATATACGGCCTTTGCGCTGTGTGGGGAGAACCCCTCGCTCAGACTGCACAATCCTTCATGCCTCCTCTTATATATGGTTCACAAAAGAATCTGAAACAGGTGATTAATCTATATATTTCTTCCAGTAGGATAAATTATGTCTTGAGATTTTTCATAGCATTCTTTTGCCCTTCCAAGTCTTTACTTTGAGAATCAAAATCGACATTGCATTTGGACATGGTTGGACCAAGATTGATTGGCTTCAAAACTCGAAGTTTACTACGCAATCTTCTACTCCTATAAAAGTCCCAATGGCTCTTTGCTATATTATGAATTTAGCTAAATATCTGATAGAATAAGAATGATAGAATAAAACAACTAATCATTCGACCTGATGCCATAACATTCTATAGGGTTCTCTGTTGCACCCAAGTATCCAAATCATCTTTTGAATGTCAAGCTTGACAATGCTGTGCTTCTTTTTGTGTCAGGCTCGGAAGCTTCTCAAGCAACTAATGATCATAGGAGTGATTGTGGGAACTGCTGTTGGCGTTCTCGCAATATCTATACCTTGGATCTGTCCCCAAGTCTTCACCAGTGACGCTGCAATTATATCCAAGGTTTCATTTCACTTAGTGACCTTATCAGTAATGTGTTAAATGAGATTTTATTTTTTTGCAGGTTTTGTCTTTGTTTTCATTTTCATTAGAACAGGTCTAAAACATATAATCCTTCTCTTCATCCTCAGCTCTTTGATCAACTAAGAATTAGAGGTCTGAACATTTTTGATTGAGTAGAACAACTTTGCAGTGTGTCTGATGATGCTTTTGAGCCTCTGGGAATTATGTAGTCCATCTCTTTAGAGCAACAGGCTGTTTGCTCTTATAGATATCAACACTAACACGTGTTCAATCTGTTCTACTTGGTCAGATGCGTGGAATTACATTACCATTTATTGTCAGTGCAATGTCATGTCCACCAACATTATCGCTGGAAGGAACTTTGCTGGTAATACTTTTGAGTTCCTTGCTTGAAGAAGTAAATTTTTGAGCTTATTTCATCTAGTGTCACTTTCCTTTAAAAAACTATTTTTTGAGCACACAGATCGCTCAAGCGTGAATATATTTCCAGATCTAACCATCAAATGTTTCACAGGCTGGGAGGGATTTCAAATTCTTGAGCTTCAGTATGACCACCTGCTTCATTGGCGGCACCATCATGCTCCTGGTACGTGGAATTTCTTTTCCGTTTGTCTTGGCGGGCTGAATTGACTATTTTGTTCATAAAATTACTTGAGCTGGGCTTTCCTCTTCATTTGGATGTTTTTCTGGTTTAGCTTTAAGGAATAAAATAAAATAAAATAAAATCTTGTGGTTCAAAAACACAATTGTTTCATTTTTGGTGTGTGCCATTCCTGTATGCAGGCTTGTAGAACGCTAAATTTGGGACTTCAAGGCAGTTGGTGGACGCTGGCTTCCTTCCAATGGGTAAGCCGTCGTTGTACTGTTGATGTGGAATACTTTCAGTTGCTCTTTAGCGCCCATAACTCTTTAATGCCACAGCGTCGGTGCCTAGAGTGCACATGATTATATGGAGTTTTATATGATTATTGGCAACCAATCGAATTGCATGTGAAAGTGACTTTAAAGAAGTACTCAGAGTTGCAGCAGTTGGTGTAACACCCTTTTCACACTTGCTGATCTCCTTACTGTCACATTTTGTGTGCAACTTCCTTGTGACATAACAAGGTGTGATGGTGAAAGTATGAAGTAAATTTTGAAGAGGGTATGTCTGTTCCCTGGAAAACAAACGATTTGGTATCGCAAGAGGTGATATTAAAGAGGTCTAGGAATAATTTGATTCTGCCAATTGATAAGCTAACAGACCAGTGTATCTGACTTGGCAGGCACGTTTCGTTTTGAGTTATATTCGTCTAAAATCTCCGAAGAGCATTTTATCCGACGGTCCCCCATTGCAACCCGAGTTGCAGAAACTCTTGGCAGAATGATGTGATCAGCATTCTCAAATTTTCAATTATTAAAATATTGAAGAACATAACTGTTGTATTCCACAGCTCCACATTCGTGGTTCCTTTCAGCTACAACTGCACTTGCGTGCAGGTCTCAACGTAAACCAACTCGGCTTGTTATTTAGACCCTTGAGAGTGATACTTTTGATTATGTATTCTTGTAAATTTGTTTACTTTCAGTTTGTTATTCACTTGAGCAACAGCCATTAGTAATGACTTGTTTTAGGCTGATTACTCTTATTTTGTGGAGTCTGCCGACCCATGTTATGACATTGAATTGAAGCCACAATGGCATCTGGTTGAATTACTACGCATATGTTACGGCTGGAGATTTGTCATCTGCCCTTGCTAATTGTGAATGTCGAGCTTCTCATGTGTTTCCTTGGGGTCGATCAAGCTTTGGGCGAACGAGGCGTTGAGGTAGAGCTACCTGATCTTACATGATTTTGTTTGAGCAGGTTTACACTTGGTCCAGAGTAGCTTTGGGGGCAAAATATTTCAGCCATGTTACCTCTTAAATTGAAGTATAAGGTAAACCAGCGTATGATAGGCAAACCACCCTTGATGAACATGTAGGAAAGACTCATTACAGTCTTCTATCAACTCGTGACAGACTTTTTTCATTAAGTGAGATTTGGGCTACATTAGGTTGAGTTAGTGGCCACAATCAATAGGAGTCTTTCTTTATGAAGAAGGTGTGACACTTCATTTGAGAATGGAGAATGGAGAATGGAAAGAAGTGGAGAGAAACGAGAAATTTCTTCACGTCCATCCTTCATCTCAAGAGGAGAAGAAAAAAACTTCACTGTCTTCATATAAAGGAGGTAATCCATTCTTGATCACTTAAACAATTACATGTATCTCCAGGGTAGGTTTCTTCATTGGGGAAATTTTCCAGTGTGTAGAAATATAGTTTGGAAGGGTTCCATAATTTTCTAGATTTTTTTCTTTTTCAAAATAGAATTACTAGGAATTTTTCAGCAAAAGATTCTATTCCTCCCATATTGGTGATATAGGGCTTGTTATTTTTGACCATGGGCTAAAAACAAAATTGATCAAAGGCTGCTTGCAATATCAAGAGGCTTGTAGCCAACTATAATGTGTCACAATTGCATCGGGAATCGCACCATAATTAATCACTATACATTCCCTACTAATCAGAAAGGAAACAACCTACGTCGCTAGAACGAGTGTCCGATCAAGAATGGATTGCCTCCTATAATAGGCCCTTTGCAATTCAAGGAGAGAATGCCACGTTTTCATTCTTTGAAGATTGAGAATGGAGAAAAGATTGAAGGTGTAACAACTTCTAATGTCTTGGGTGATGGTGATGGAGTAATAAGTGATTGCAATAGGAACTTCCTCCTTTTGAGTGTAATTTCATTATATAAAATGACTTTTTTGGTGGCCATGTTAGAAAATATTGTGAGTGCTTTAGGTAAGATGGCCATTAGAGGTAAATATTTTGTTGATTTTGGGATAGTCTAAAGACTCTTTTGGACCAATTGGACACCACACTTCAAAAATTTATAATAAATTTATACTATGTTAAAAAAAAATTTCAATTGTTCTCTTTATTTTTCATATTTGACTTTAAATTATGGAATTAAAAAAAAATTAAAACAATAACAACAAGGCAACCCAATCATTTTGCATGTCATAAGTTGGTTAAGTTTTAATTAGAAGTTTTTTAAAAGATTTTATTTCATTTATTTATTCAAGTCAATTTTGAGTGGAAAAGTTACTTTTTGAGGTCAAAATTGCTTCTACTAAGTGAAAATTAAAATATTTGATTTAAAGAATTTTCAAAAACTATATTTTTTTATGTCACAAATTGCCTCATTTTTAATAAAACACTTTGTGTTACTAGTATTTGAAGACATTAATTGATCACAACGTCATTTACAATACCTATACAAAAGTCATATTCACACAATAGTATCGTATAGTACTTTGAGTAGAAGTCTTATGAATTATAATCATGGTCTAACCAGCCAATGGGAGTGGGAAAGTTGCCAGAGTACTTAGACTTGGAATTATGGTATTTTTAGTGTGTGATGTTTGGATTGCAATTCCTTATATATTATATTCAAATAAGAACAAATATGTACAAATGCAAAAGTCTTTTCAAGGTACAGGGCACAAAAACAGGGAGGACAAAGAAGCATGAGAGCACTTATGTATAAGCATGCAAAGAAAATTTTGTATTCCGCTACCGTTGGTGTAAAAAATGAATCAATATGAAATCTATTGTATTGGTGGTTGAAAACCTAATTTCTAGATATATAGTCATGTCTGCTTGGTCATTTGTAGTTGTATGGTTGTCAATTTGACTTGGGCTTTGTTTTATTTCTTCTCTATTTTGATTGATTACGTACGTTTTGATTTTGTGTGCAGGTAATGACTTTGCTCGTTGGCAATTTCTACAAAATCTGTGTCACTTTCCTATGTTACATTTGACGGATTAAGGTCATTGGACATGTCCATTAGGTGAATAAATTAGATAAGAATGCCAAATGGGACGGATTGCTTGTGATTTTTAGGGCTTAAGACTTTACGAAATTAAAAAAATTACTATAATTTATCTTGATGGAGTAACATGACATGGGATTTGTAGACGTGGCATTTCAAAATTGGGGCACAAATGGTAGGGAAATGGGCGGTAAGGGAATGAGTACTAAGGACATTAATCTAAGGTTGGGACAAAAGTGGTGGAGCCATTTTTCCAACGAAGCTATTCATGTAGTCTCCATTAAAGTTTTATGGGGTCATAGAATCTAGAACAACCAGACAACTCAACACATCAAAATCAAAACATGCAAATATGATTATTTTGAGGGAATTCTTTTTAGAATTTCTACAAGGCCTACTACAAGATTCTATTGTGGCAGTTCAACCTAAGAGGAAATGGAGGGAATGGAGGGAATGGAGGAGGAAATAAAAGACATATGGCAGGGTAATGGTTGATGAGAGTAGAGACCTTGATGTGCCTTAGGATTGAATTGGATGTTTTTGAATTGGCATCGATAAACCTCTTCATGTCAAGGACAAGATTCATGCCATTTTTCCATGTTTGTCATACTTTAAGGATGAAAAGACTTCATGAAACGTGTCCATTGAGCCTATAAATTGGACGGAAATGGTGGAAGAAAATGGCAAATGGGATTGATCATTAGGGGATTTTAGGGCTTGCTACTTTGCAAAGTAAAATAAATTACTATAATTATCTTCATGAAATGACATGGCATGAAATCTATTGACTCGGTATTTTATGTTAAAATTAGGGCGTCAACTATAGGAATGTAGATGGTAGAAGTGTGAGGGCTAAGAGTAGTGACCTAAATTCAGGGTGAAAGCAATGAAGGCACATGCGCCCTCTTTTCTAACAAAGATATCAACATAGTTTTTATTGAAGTCTAATGGAATTATGGAGCGTGACCTAGATCAAACAACTAGACAATTCAATACATCAAAATCAAAAAAGTGTGAGTTTGATTTGATGCAAAATCAAAAAAACCTTTTGGGATCTCCACAAGATCTACCATAAGGCCTACCTTTAAGGCCTACCACAAGCCTTAATTGAGGAAGTTCAACCTAAGAGGGAATGGCTAGGAATGAAGGAGATGGAAGAGGGGATGGGGGAAAAAAGGGAGAGGTGTGAGGGGCAAGGTTGTTAGTAGGCAAGCTTGTGAGTATGAATTTTTTTTAACAATTGTTTAAGAAAGATGATCTATAACCATGGGTTTAAGTGTTTAAAAATAAAATAAATTAGAATCTTTGTTAACACCTCTATATGAATTGATTGTAATGAAGCAATCAAAGAATAATTAAAATAAAAAAATACATAGGATAAGCGGTGTAGCCATAAAGCACACAAATCCAATCACAAACAAAACAAGTACATAGTTGTTAGACTAATGAAATATGTCAATCTTATGAGTCTAATTCCTAGTGGCCTCGGTGGACAAATCATTGCTACTAGACAAATCTAATGACTCTTCTATTTTTGATGCCTATCCATTTATAAATTGTAGAACATTAAGTGAATAAGTTTGTCTATGATATTTTGGTTTAAAACAACCCAAATCTACAAGTTGATGCCATTCTCTCTACGTAATTTACCAATTCAAATGGATTCTATAGACTAATTTGAAGTCTTCAATTTTTCATGACTTCAGCTTGCGCTATATTGACATTAGTTTATGATGACTGCAGGGTTGTTGCAAGAAACACTTGCCAATTTTGGCTCAAAACAGACTAATTCAATGAGTATTGTGACTTTTGGAATAATTTTTTTTAAATGAAGTAAAATATGGATAGTATGTAAAGCATTGAAAATAGTAAGTCTTTAAAAACTCAGACCTAAAAAATTTATCTCCAAAAGTTATGCATAAAAAAAGTAAAATGAAAAATAACAAAAAAATAGACACTTTGATGTTTGATTTTTAGAACATAGTAAATTTTTTTGAAAAATTCAATAAAGAAAACCATTCTTTCTAAGTTGAAGATTTTTCTTCTCAACCATTTTCATCTTTGGAAAATAAAATTTGTGCTTTGTGCACTTGCGCAAAAGTAGTGCACTTTGAGTATATGTGGAAGGTGAAAAATTTACTATTTAAAAAAATAATCTTTGTGGACTTGTGAAACTTCAATAGAAGTCTTTGTATCCCAATTTTGACCTTTTAATTCACATTGTTGGGTCAAAAAGAGTACTACCTCCTCCAAATGGCCAAGGTTGACATCCAATCAAAGTTTGTTTAAAAATAATAAAATAACTTTAAGAAAATACAAAAAATTACTTTGTCTACAACTACTACATTTACACTCATGTCAAATTTCATATAGAACTAACAAACAACGCAAAAGTTATGAGCAAAAAACCACATGTCTAAGACCAAGGGGACAAAAAATAGGACAAATGTTTTTTGCAACCACCCTGTAGGAAAAGAATGACCAATCTTAGAGAAAAAGAATGAAAGAATAAGGATTTTGTCAAATACACTAAAATGAAAAAATTGTAACAATTTACATATTGTATTTTGGCTTCCACTCAAACTTCCAAAGAACGACAGTCACAACATCCAGATCTTGCAATGCAACAATTGCAATTGGTGGCTCCAACGTCACCGTGGCCGGTTTGGTCTTCATCATGGATTTTAAGGAGAGCATTAAATATCTCCTCATCCTCATGTAATGTCACAATGTGGTGCCTCGTTCCAAAACATGCGGTAATTGTTGTACTTAGCAAATTTCGAAGCACAATCATCAATAAAATGTTGAATTTATTATTGAAAATGGAATACTAAATAATAATAATTTCAAACTTACCTGTGAAATGTTGTGACGCTAAAAACAACAATCTCCTTTCGTTGTCGCTTCAATTAGGAGCTGGAAAAATCTTGGATCCTTTTGTCACGCATTTCGCTACAATTTGGAATCAAATTTCTTCTATCAGTGAAGTACATCAAGATGTCTATAAGTGCTTTTCACCATAGTGGCAAAAAACACCCCTAGAAGAGTTTGGAGGGGAGTGTGTACTAACTTTCTAGCCTTTCAAGCAATGGAGTTTTCCCATAACACTACAAATTCTATATTTAGACGATGTCTTCAAACTCCTAATCAAATATGAAAAAATACCACAATTGTAATCAATTCATGGTTCCTTTCACAATTAAATTATTTCATTCTTTCAAACAATTTGATTTGAGTTACAATCCTCTAGAAATGCATAAACATACAATCCATTGCACCATATCCATTCACTTGCAAATTGCACATACACCTCAAGGACTCTATTTTATGCACCTTGTTATTTTAAAAATTGAAGGATAATTTTTCACCTTGGAATTCACTTAGTGACTAATTCACTTATACATATTTTGATAATCATGCAACATTCAAAGGCAACACACGTAAATCCAAAATAAGTGTGTTCATTAAATGCCCAAAGATCACAAAACCTCAAAGTCGTTGTTGAATCTAGGGGCAGCAGACCCCCTCGCATTAAAACGGATGCCCTCTCTTCACATCCACTCTGATTTGGTTGAGCCTTGGCTTTTTGGAAATCTGACTTGCTGATCTGCCACCTCCCAAAAATTCGGCTTCATTTGAGTTATTGTCCGCCTGATCTAGTTCGTCAAAGTTGACTATCTTGTTCCAAGTCGGCAGCAGACCCCCTCGCACTAAAACAGATGCCAAATCTTCATCCTTACTCCAAATGAAACAAGACTAGGCTTGTTGGAAGGCCAACTCAAATGTGCTCTAGATCACTAAGTTTCGCCTTCAAATTTGATGTAGTCTTTTCGATCTTGTCCTTCAAAGTTGCTGCTCTAATCTAAGACTCATTTCTTAACTCTAACTTCAACCAACCTCCTCCCAAGCCATGAAAGAACTTGTGTCAAACGTACTCGACAAATTTTCCTACTCATACTATCCTAGATCTCTCACTAACACTTTTGTTCTTCCATTCCTTCCAACCATTTTTCACAAGCACCATACACACACACACACAAAAAAAAGAGCCACCAAAACACAAGAGAGCTTCAAACCCTAGTTTCCCACCCTAAGAGCCAATAATTGAAAGATTCATCCATTAAAATTACATCCCTACATTAGTCTATTGAAATTTGCACTAAATTGTGGGAATCGCACTACTTTACTGTAAATCCCACTAGTTTACTGTTTTTTCACTATTTTAAAGTGCCTTTCACAATGTTAGTGTTCTAATTGTTTTTCTAACTCTACTAATTAGTTTTTTATTTTTTTATTTGCGTTTTTAATTTCTAACTCATTTTTCATACAATTTTATTCATGTAGTACTTTATTTCTAATTTCTGCACATCTATTCATTTGTCTATTTAATTAAATTTCCGTATTTTACTTAATGTCTTTTAGTTTTAAGATTCCTAATTTTCTCTAAAATTCTCACATTGTTTTTACATAATTGCAATTTCTAAAGTTCATACCTTTGTTATAGAATTTTCATTCCTATCTATTAGAAAATCCAATATTTTATGTTTATAGCTTAAATTCATTCAACCAACACTTCCTAACTCATAATTTCATCTAAATGGCCTATGTTTCTCTAATTCTAAGTTGTGAGTCTATATAATGGCTCACAATGTCTTCCACTTATCCTGTCCGATGTGCATACGGACTTCCTCCATCGTCATAAAATATTTGAAAGTAAAATTAAATTTTCCGTCCACTCCAAGGTTCTTCACCATGAGGGTAATCTCGTACTTCTGAGTTTGAAAACATCTAAACAATGAAAGCATCAAAACAATGAAAGCATCAGAGATGAATAAAATATTGTACAATAAAATATAACATTAATAAAAAAATATTAAAAAACTAACCTTGCAAGTGTTGTCAAAAGACAAGGTCAAATGAAGTCAATTCACGTTCATCGACTCCTTTCTTTTGAATATGTGGTATGTTTTACAAAATCCGTAAGATTGGCCTTGGAATCAATGGAATACAAGTGGATGACAATGAGGCAACCATGGTCCTGCAGATGTTTTTTTGGAAAATAAATGTAGATTGAAGTACCTCATACTTCTCATCTACATTCCACACCGGATGCATTATAGTTGAGGGGTCTGAAAACGAGATTGCATTTTAGAGTCTTAATTGACTGTAGACAATGTTGAAATTGTGGTGTGTTCGTCGACCTTCTTCTTATTTTTTCCTTTCTCTTTCTCTGCTACTCTCTCCGCTGCCTTCAGTTTCTTCTCCACTTTTCTTGCCACCACCTTCTTTTGCTCTTCCTTTGCTTTATCAAGCTTCTTCTTAAGGACAATTTAACGTTTGGCCATTGCTTTCTTTTTTGTTGTTTCATCCATGCCATCAAATTCTTTAGATTGCACATCTTGTACATTTGTTTCATGTAATCGTACCATTGATAGGTGAACATACCCTCTTGAGCAATTAAGTACTAAACAATGCTACTAAGGTGAGCCGTGTTCAACACTGGAAGGTAATTTGCTGTACATATGAAATCTGGCGAAGTACAATCCTGTCATATAGCCAAAAATAAGGAAAGATCCGCCCACAAGATTGCCTTTTTTGGCAATAATTCATGTTTGAAGTACCTACAAAAATATATGAATATTATAGATTTTCAATGTCAACCTTCTTCAATTCCAAAAACATAGAAAACAAAATATTTAGAACTCACCAAAAGATCACACATTTCATGACTTGTCAACCTCCGTCCGTGACAGCAAAAGAATTAAACTTTTTGAAGTTGCCGTTGCCTCCTAAGGTTGATCTGAAACCATGATCTCAAATCTTCAACCTCCAACCCTCAATATACTCAATCAACATCTTGGATTCTAAAAAAGAGTCTATATTTAAAGAAATAAAGTCATTTTTTATGACAATATCAAAGAGTTCATTGGTCGCATCTTCTACTTAAACAATAAAGACACACAAAAATTAGGCAATGCACTAAATTATTTAAATGTAATATAATTAGTATACTAGTAACTATGAATATTTGATTATTAATAAAATAAAAATAAAAATGCTTACCCTAGTGTATCACATTCATCAATTAAAAAATGCATTTGAGTTTGTCTTTTCCAATTAGTTTAAGAAGGAACTTCTGAGCTTCACAAGATGATACTAAAAGGTTCTACCACTTAAGAAATTTGACTTTGTGGTATGGAGTTGTATTGCACGTGGCTACCAATAAGAGCTTCTCTAAATTCATCTCAAGTTTAATATTGGAACTCCAGTGTTTTTCCACATAGACATCAAAATTTTATTAGACTTGAAAAAATTAATGCAATGCAAGTAACTAGTCTCTTCAAAAATTCAATTACCTCTTTCAAAAACTCCGAGCCATGTGCAGAGTCTGAAATTGCCAACAACTACATCATCATAACATTTAATTTTGCAACCTTCACCTTTGATGTAGTTTTCATTGCTTTGGCTACTCCTTCATAAGTCTTGTCTTTTTTGGATGTTATCTCGTGGTATGTCCTAACCAATGTCTCACCGGTAGATGTGATCTCTTGTTGCACCACAAACATGTTAAACAAATGTATTGTCAATGTCAATAATCTAACAAAATATTCTTTTAATTTTAAGGACAAATTCAATTTTACTTATCCAAAATGCAAATGACATAAATACATTAGCTGGCATCAAATAGCAAGTCTTACAAGCACCTTGTGAATCTATCATTCACACCTTTTTACTTCCAATGGTCATAACATTCATTGAATTTCTCTATAGGTAAAAGATCATATTTTGTACATGATAAAGAGTACGCACAAGATTTGTCTTCATGTGAGAGTCTTTTGTCTGCCTGCACATTTTTCATGTAAATTAGAAAATGGAAAATAATATTGAAAGACAGTTCAAGTTCTTCATGTGCCACAATTCTTCATATAAATCTAAATATTTTGTGAAATTGTTGTTCTTTGCATCTCCAGAAGACCACCACTCCTCCTTCTCCTTTGTTGTCCATTTGACGCTCTTCCTTGCCTTGTTTGTAGTAGACACGTAGAAAATTGATGATCCTTCACAAAATCCATGAACAAATTTATGCTCTGGTTTCACGAAATTGCAAGAGAGAATTGGTCTTACCATTGGCATTACAAGTATACGGCATCAGCAAAGGGAATGCGAAGATGAGTCAATAAATTTGGCTTTGCCTTCAAGTTAGTAACAATTGTCATTGAGTTCACTTTTTGGAAATGACATGGTGATCTTTTGTCATTTGTCCTCTTCCTTGTCATCTAGCTCCACAATTTCTATTTCTCTCATTTTTCCTACTCTTCCTCTTCACCAAGTTTAGGTTGAGTAGTATTATCCATTTCAAAAGTATTCATCACATCAACCATCACCATCTGGTGCTAAAATCCTTTGAAGAAAATACAAGACAATTTTTGTTTTTAGCAGCTTTCTTTGAACTACTCATTTGCACATCAAGAAATTAAATATCACAACCTATTGGTAGCATCCAATTGATCTTCAAGACTCACCACATGAAGGTATATTTTTAGGAGGAGAAAAAATCTCTACACCATCCGTTGATGGAGGGGGACCTTGAGTTTGAAGAACTAGGCTACATAGCATTAGACAAAGTGCATAATGATTGCTTTCACCATGATAGATCAATTCTCACTGCAATAATATATAGTTCAAGTTGAATTCATTCATTTATACAAAAATGAAATTCAATCCAATGAATGGGGAAATTTGGCGGCTAATCTAAATGAAATTGGTAAATTATCATTTTAATTTCAGTATTTTAGATAGTATAACCACATCAAAAATTAGGAGTATAGGAAATAAACCACTTAAAAAAAATCAAATGACAGTTTTTCATCTGTTTTCCATCAAGAAAAAATAGATCTTAACTGCCCTACAAAAGCTCCCGTTGATTCACAATTAAATAGCCCAAGGGTGTAGCCAGTTATAAGCGATTCCCTAATCCCTAATCCGGTTATTTTTTTATTAGGGCATCCCTGTAGCCGCCATGAGTTTAGGCCACCAACGACTTAGTCTCTTCATATCGCAACCCCACTCTTTTGATGTCAATGCAACACTGCCTTGTCTCTTGATGGTGTCACCTCATCTTTCCCGTTCATCATGTCTCTAACCTCTTGTAGTTGTCGCTCGCTCTGCTTCCTCCGGTCTCATTCGATGACAATAGATGTGCTCTCACTCGCTTTCATTGCTTACCATCTCTCTTTTCAATTCCAAGTGTTTTTTTGGCGCGCTACTCATCTTTTGGTGGTTGACAACAAAGCAATCAAGAAAATCAAGGGTATTGGCACTTGCTCAACTTCTGCTGCGCGACAACGAAGCAATAAAAAAATCCAAGGTTTCAATGACAGAAAAAACTCATCTAATTCTTGTTTCTTGTTGTATATAAGCTTTCATTGAGATTTGGTTGCTTCAGTGTCACCTTCTTCATAGTTTGAAGTTCTTGGCTTGATCGGCATGTGTTTGAACTAAAATCAAAGAGTTATAGTTTCCTTTCATTTTTTGGAATTCAAGCTTTGGTGTATGAATGTTTGCATTTGAATCTACTGTCAATGTGAGGGTGAGAGTTTGTGATTGATTTCAAAAGAGATTGCTGAAAATGGAGATTGTAGAGGCGTTCTTTGTGAGAAACAAATTTTTTAGGATTTCATGCAGATCTGTCCATGTTCTGTGTTTAGGAGAGACGATTGGTGTATTTGAACTGCAGTGATGGTGAGAGTAGTATACATGGTGATCAATTGCATTTACTTGTAAATCAGGTAGTTGAAAATCAAGTAAGATTTTCGTAGCTAATATGTGTTTTAGTAGAAATTTTATTCAAAAGACAAACAAATTACAGTCTAAGTTAGAGCTTATGCACACATGGTCAATACACATGTATAAATATTTTTTCCTCCCTCTCTTGAATAGGAACACATCTGATTTATTTATTGATAAGAATAAGCAGCTCATATCTGCTGAATTAATGTACTTTTTCATTGATAAGTCTATTCTGCAATGGAACACTATAGAATATTGAATTGGTAAAAGAGGCTAGAGATTGTTGTCATTGCTATACATAAACTTATGCAAAATCTGAGAAAAGTTGATGTCAATAATTGGCATGGGAGATTGAAAATTGAATACCTTTGTTTTGCTGATGTTGATGGAAGTTCTTCAACTTAACGGTGTATTGATATCATGTTTTATTTTATAAATGGCTTAGTTGTTGTCACCTCCCCCATTGATTATTTTGTACATTTTTTGTTTTGTGCAGGTGTTTGCAACAATTGTGTTAAGGAATTTAGGCACACTTATGTTCAGATAGAAATGGATATTTCAATTGATATTGTTTTTTTGATGTTTGATATTTGATGTTAGATGTTAGATATTTGATTTTTTTTAGTGGATATTGGATGATGGATGTTAAATGTTGAAATTTTGATGTTTGATGTTTAATTGATATTTGATATTGCTTTTATATTGTGGTAGTGGATTGATGTGTTCATTATCATTGCTATTTTTTTTCACATTTGTATGAGGGTTTTATTTTTTTAGATCTTTGGTTATTACTATTTCATTTTAACCATCATATTAAATATCAAAATGTTTGCTAAGAGGCAGAGAACTATGAGGGACATGTTGCTAAAAGAAAAAAAATCAGATTTAATTGTGACAGAGGTGCCTTCTTCTTCACAACCAACTTCATGTAATCCTACAAAATTATCAGAGGTTAAAAAAGTTAAGCTACTTAATTTTGGAAAGACTCATAATATGGACAATTTGAATGGATACAATTTAATTTAGAGCTAGGTAAAGTCTTTTGCAAACTTTGTAGAGATAAAGGTGGTGAAAGTGTCTATGGTAAGGGAGGGTCTTGTAATATTAAGCACTAGAAGAATCCCTTGTTTATCTAGACATGGGTTGTCTAACTAGACGCTGTTTACCTAAACGTTCAATGTAGCAACCTCATGTTTTTATGTCAACATTGACGTCCACTATAACATCTTCAATGGTAGAAAAACATGAGGTTGCTACATTGAATGTCTAGGTAAACATCATCAAGTTAGACAACCCATGTCTAGATAAACAAGGGATTCTTCTAGTGAAGGTATCTGCATTTCAAGATCATTAGTACTCTAAAGAACACAAAAATTAAGCTAGGCAGCACAACAAGGTGAGAAAGTTATGGAATAGCACATAAGAAAAGCTAATAAATGCGAGAATAAATGTTGTGATGAAGCTCTATTAACTTTATTTAAGTCTGCCTATTTGGGGGTGGGAGACAATTTCCTTTAACAAATTTCCTTTAACAAATTTCCAGGTCTTTGTAAACTTTTAGTTGCCAATAAAGCTAGTTGTACTTGGATCATTATACATTTACACCATGATGAAAAGTCTTGTGATAAGATGATATTTTGTACCTCTAATGTTCTCCATAAATCAATTTTGAATAAACTTAGAGATTCAATTTTTTTGGTTTAATGATAGATGAATCTACTAATGTGAGTGTGATAGGCTAGAAGTGGTTTTTGTTAGTTTTATTGAAGAAGGACTACCTGTAATTGCTTATTTGGGTTTGCTTGAAATTGGTGGTGGTAAAAAAGATGCACAAAATATTTTTGAATGTTTGTTGAAGTTCATTCAAGAGTAGGGGTTGGATATGCAAAAATGTGTTGCATTTGGATCTGATGGGGCAGCTACCGTTGTTTTTCAACCCATTTGTCACATCAATTCATTGCATAGCTCATAGAACTAACTTGGCAGCTTTAGAAGCTACAAAGTCTCAAGATTGTAAGTTTTTGTCCACTAAAATTGATCTTTTGGTTAACTCTTTCGCTGCTTACTTTAAAAATTTTGGATAGAAAAAATGTGCCCTTCAAAAAAATTCAAAAAGAGTTAAATGATGCACAAAAACTTTGAAAAGGTATATAATATTAGGTGTTTGTCTAGATTTCAGGCCATATTCACATTGTGTGATTCTTTGGAGTCTGCTATTGTATATTTTTGTAATTTGCCAAGAGAAACAGATGATGGGATAGCCCTTTTTCTTTATAACAAATTGAGGAATTTTAAATACATTCATATTATGTATTTTTGGATTGATTTGCTTCATGTTTTGACCATCTTGTTCAAAATCTTCCAATTTAAATTTGTGGATGTGACAAGTATTGGATGACTTGTAAGAACACAAATTGAGTTTATTAGCATGTTGTGTATTATGGACAACACTGACTTAAATCAAGACACCTTCAATGAAAGTTCTAGATATCATGTCATTCTAGACCATGGCCCTCAAAGTGGATATCTTCAAAGATTGTCTAGTGAGATTAGAGATGCCAAGTTCTATGGAATTGATATGATACATGATAGAATAGGTGCTAATTTGGAATGTACCTTGTCTTTTCAAAAGTCATATGCTAAATCAATTATCAAGGCTTTAGATGCAAGTTTTGAAGACAATGATTTGATTTTCGCTTTCAAAGTTTTAAATCCATTTAATCCTTTAGTGACCGTGGTTGATTTAGGGGGCGGGCGTAGTTTTTCAAGAAAATGAATTTTGTGGCCATTCTAAAGGTGTAGTCTTAGATCAAACTGTACAAGGTGTTTCCAAGAGGGAGATTCTTCAACCTAACAAAAATCAAACTCATCCAACGGTACAAATTGCTATAAATAAGATAGGAGGTCTATAAATCAACATTTTAAGGGCTAAAATTGAATTTTGGGGAGGTGAAACATCGTTAAATATTTATATAGTAAATTTTCCTCAAAAGACAAGTAGAATAGGCATCTAACCCAAGTCGTTTCATATTTTTTCAAGCTTTGCAAAATTAGTTACAAATTTTTGAAGTTCACAAAAAATGGTCATTTGTGGTCATCAAAATGAATACCCTTCTAAAATGTGCAGATTTGGTACATTGAAGAAAGTGGAATGTACTCCTAAATCATGTTTGCTTCTAGAGCCTTGTTGGAGTTTGAGTTGCTTTATTTAATTATCAAAAACCAATGACTTGAATGACCCTTTAGAATTTGCGCTACATAAATACCAATGCATAAGTTTACTTTGGGCATTCATGAGATTACAAAGCAACACTTATGCCTTGTCAAGACATCAAGTTACAAAAAAATCTCACAATTTGGTTGATATTTATTTGTATTTTTGTTGAACACTTCCCATTTGAAGGTCCAAGCCATTTGAATTTGCAACCTCATAGCTAATTCATCAATGATTTAATTCTCATGAAATTGGTTTTGTTTGAAGCGCACAAAGACATTCTAATTGCGTTCCTCTTTGAGATTTTTGTGATCAAATGTATTTTGAACAATATTAGACCAAGAGTCCAAAAATCAACCAAAAAGTGGTCGACCGGTCACTAAAGGGTTAATATGCCTTCAAGGCGGGTGGGCTTGGCTTCTTAGGGAGTGATAAATTTAGAACTTTTTGTTGAAGCATTATGGAATGCAAAAAGTGGTTGAAGCGGTAAGATTCTTCCAATCCTTGTTAATTCAAATGCTTGTAAGAGGGAATTTTTTGATTTTAAATTGCAAGCAATGGTGACTTGGAATGATAAAACCTTCAAGGATCTATAGGCTATGGTAACATAGAATTGTGCTTTGCAAGAGAAATATGCTAATATTCTGGTTTTAGTTTAAAATGCAAGATGTCAATGTGTTAGTACAGCTACTTGTGGAAAAAGAAATAAAAAAGAGATTTATTTTGAAGATTGTGAGATATTTTTATTTCTTTTTCCACAAACTTCAAAATAAATCTCACCTCATCAAAATATGATGAAGTGGGAAGCCTTGACTTTCTCACAGAGAAGGGCTCAACCAGGTTCAAATCCTGCCAATGATACGCTATAGTATTCTTTATATGTGAATTTGAAGTTTTTGAGTGATTTTTGGGTGTTGATTTGATGTTTTTGGGTGTTGTCTTCATATAATTGAGTTTTATTTTCATATTTTGCTTAAACGCTTAAAGGACCACCCTCATATTTTTAGCAACATAGAAATTTTGGGCAGGTACATGTGGCTGGAGATTGCATATTTTAGGCTAAAATTTTAATAGAAGATGGGGATGAGGAATATCTTTCATATGCACTAAATTTCATAACATTTTGAAATATGAGTCAAAAGTTATAGCCAAATATGTTGTTTGTTTCTCAACTTGGGCAATCCGAGAAAATTAGAAAAAATCACTTTTTTTCAAAAACAAAAGTTTGAAATTGGTTTTCCAACTTATGTGTGGATATGTGGGAAGCTTTAAATCTTTCCATTTCAAATTTTCAATCAATGAGACAAAACTTATGAGTTTTGTTTGTTTGTGGGCAAATATGGATTCTCTACTTTGAAATAAACTTTGAAATCCTTTATCTTACTCAATTTTCAATATTTTTTGAAAAAGACAAAACTATAGGATGTAAACTATTTATTACAACATTGCAACCATTGGGATTAGCATTTTTCAATTCTTAAAATTCTTAACAATTTAGTCTTTTGAATCATTCTCTACTTCTTTCTACTTACTATTTTTTTCCTATATGTTTTGCAACTCCAAATGATTTGAAATTTTTTTAGCATATAGCCAACTTGTCTAGAAAAAAGAATCCAAAGAAGCACCACCATTTTGGACATTTTTTCATAGAAAAGTGAGCTTGTGAAGTGCAACTGCCCTATTTTTTGCAGGGCCAATAAAAATAATTTCAATGGATTTGAATGCTTTCATCTTGCAATCCACACAGTGGAAATTTCTGAAATTTTTACCACATGTTTTCAAGTCAGCATACTACAAGATCCTATGGTTAGGTAAGTGAAAAAAGTTTCTTTTCCAAAAATTTGGTACTTATACTAAAAATGGCAATTTTTGAGCATTTTTGGTGAAAACATAGTCATGGAAATTTAGGGATTAATTCACTTGGTTGCTTTCAAAGTATGATTTGAAATGATTCATCTAACATAGTAATCAATGTTGAAATAGTATGCAAATTGCCTTCAATTTAGTATGTGAATCAAGTTATAATTTGATTTGTCCATTCTTGAACTAATTGCTTTTACAAACTATGATTGGAATGCCAAAAAAATAAGAAGATTTTTGATTGAATTAACATTAGAACTTCAAAAGAGATTTCGGGGGTTCAAAAGACTGCGAGTTCTCAGACTGTGAAAACTTTGGGAACGCTGCTAGCTGCGCAGTTTGATGTGGTCAAGATTGTTCATACGTGCCACGTCAGAAATTCATATTTAAATAAATATTTAGTTTTTTTTAATTATTATTTTTAATTAATTATATATATATATAAATTATTATTTTATTCTGACTGCATATTGCAGTTCCCAGTAAGGAAAACATGGCTGAAATGGCCCTTCCTTGCCCCCAAATCTCTTCTAATGATGACTAAGCTTAGGCAACAACCAAATGACCATGTAGTACTACCAAACTACATGTGAAAAGAATGGCAAAAAGCTGATTTAGTGTATAAACTCCCCGTTCACTGATTCAATCCAATCCAACCTCAAGTTTAAAAAATGAATAAAAAAAAGAGCAAGTACAAAGTAACCATCCAAACTATAGGGATTATAATGTGCTCCAAGGGGACTCCTTCGGAACCAAAGGCCATGTTGGGGATCTCTCTAGTATTTGTGTCATTCAAATAATAAATGAACAAAACTAATGACCAAGGCCCATGCACTGGTTGCACCTTGGATGCCGGCAATAGGCTGGTTCAGTCTATGGATTGGTAGATCTAAAAGGAGATACAGGTAGCTACCTTCAAGACCCATTCACAACCAAAAGTGTTCTCCAGGGTTTTTTTCTCCAGGGTTTTTTTTAGTATCTCCAAAAACAAAACAAAAATCGGATGGTGAGTATCCATCGACACAATTTGACATAAGGTAGGACTGCCCATTACCATACAAATTTGCTATCTAGGTACTTTGGAGAAGGTGTTTGTTAGCTCCTGTATTTTTCAGAGATAGAAAAGTTTGGGAGAAGTCATTTGCAAAAAGAATGAAGAGATTATGACACAAATTGAATTTTCTGAGATTTTTCAAAGACGAAATGTTAAAGCATGAATAGACCCTTGCTGAAGCGTGGGCTGATCCTTCTTAAAGCGTGGAGTGACATGTCCGCTTCCCAAGTGCATTGCCATCACGGCAAAGGATTACTAAGATTGTGATAGTGGATTGATCACTGACGCAAATGGAAGGGCCATGTAGGTGTCGGAATTAGGTAGATGACGGTATTGGGCAGTGCTACCTTATCCCGCAACAAATTATTATCAAACCTTCTCTCTCAAGAGGCTAGCAAGAATGAGATGATGATCACAATACAATATAAACCACCAATCAAGAAATGGAGATACTAGATGGGATCCTTTGAGATCCCTTTGGAACCGAAGGCCCTCTCTGTGGCATCCTTTGGTATCCCTTAATATAAAATATTGAATTGTTGAGAGTGCTTAATTTTTTACTTAAATTGATGTGCCATGTGGTCTATTTAAACATCCAATATTCATGTGCAAATTGAATTCATCACTGTTCATCTATTTACTTTAATTGTTGATCTAAATTGCAGGCATGGATTGATCAATTATCTAATTTGATAGTTTTCTTAAAATGGGGATACTAGATTGGATTTACAATACTCGTTTTGAGACCAAAGGCCTTATTAGAGGTCCCTATGGTATGTCCCAAAATTTAGAAATCATGATTGTACCAATAGTTTCAAGTTCCTCCTCACTACTCCTTGTCACATTGTTGAAGAAATATAGTACAGTAAGAAATTGAATCAATCTATTATTAGGCCATATTATTTAGGGGAACAAAAATTACTGAATATGAGACTGAACACATCTCACCCAATAATTAGTAATATAGAAAATGACAATAATCAAGCAATGTTTGGCAATTGTATCTATTCATATTTGTAATTTTGCAAAAACTACAAGCAAACTCTACGTATGTAACTGTTTTCCAATAGCTGCATGGCGTGACTGAATTATAAATAGCAACTACTCTGGAGTTTAAAAATCATATATTTACTCACATTGAGATGCTCAATACTCCAAAGATTATCAATGACATGATCAATTTCTATTGCCATTTTAAAATGCAAATACAAACATCAACAAGAAAGCCAAGGATGGCAAGTTATATTGAGATTCAAATGCAAGATAAGGTTGATGCTGTCAAATTGGTTCAAATTTTTACTCAATCCTAAAATCTATCCAAATTTGGAGGCATGATAGAATAAATGCAATGAGTCTTGTGTAAGAACAAGAGGTCAAGTAGGTCGGAGTTGTGGTACCTCCTTTGGAATCAAAGGCTTTATCAAGGGGGCCCTCTGGTATCCTCAAAATCGAGTAACTTTGCTCAAAAGTAACTTATAATCTAATGTGGATGGTCATGTTTGAGACTATGAGTAGGATAATAATATGCACATTGATTTTGATGTTGCTCAAATTTTTTGAAACCAATTGGGATAATGTAGTGACATACCAAAAGAGATTATTCATTTTTTCCGCATGTTTAGTGTAAGCTTCCAATTTGTCACTTAGAACTCATGATTTTCACGAGTTTAAGTCTAGTTTTATATACAAAAAGTCCAAAAAAGAGTGTAAAATTAAAATAGATATGTTAAATGCCAATATTGTATTTGGTCCAAAGTAGAGTGTTTTCTCCAAAATAAACTTAAATCCCACATTAGAATAGGCTAGAAATTCAAAATTTGTGTAAATTATAGATATTGAAAGAAAAATGCCCAAACTACCTAAATTTACCTTGTATGTGACACATCATGGCTAAATTGGTAAAGGAACCTATGTAAGAATCCTAAATTGATTTTCAAAGAAAGGCTTCAATTTTTCATTCAATTCCGTGAATTAGTAGATATCCCAATTATTAGCCTATAGGTTTCATGAATTTAAGACGGACTAATGGAGGGCATCTACAGTTAAAATATATTGTTTTCAGACTGAAATCGTTTTTTCAAGATTCTTCTTTGTATAAAAGATTTTTTGGTTGCCAATAATTAAAAGAGATACCGGAATTTGATTCTCCTTCAATCGTGTAGAATAAAAATATAGGTCTATAATTTTTTTGAAATTCCACAAGAGGTTCTATAAAAAGTTCCAAAATTTTCTAATACTTTAAATATCTTCTTTCAAACGATCAACTACCCAAATCTACAATGGAATTTTTTTTAAAATTACCTAGGTTGAGGTAAAATCTCATAAAAAATTAGTATAATTTCTTTTATGATAATAACGCGTTCCAACAAGTTTCAAGACATTCCAACATCTAGAAGTACCTGACCTAGCAAAATTCTTCAACACTAACAAAATTGAAAAAAATTCGTGGAGTTGATTGGTGTTTTGGGGGCAAAAAAAATTAGAATGAGGTCAAATAGGGATATTTACTTACTCCCTTATACCCACTGAAGAGCCTAGGCTAGTTACTTTCTTCAGAAAAGATAAATTCTAATAGTTGGATTTTTATATCTTTTCAGTTTTAAGTTGGTGCTAGGTTTCGATGTGTTTTTTTGCAATGGAAAAGGGAGAAAAGTTCTTCTAGAAGACAAATGGCCTTCTAAAGTCAATCACGCAATCTATTTGTGATTTGGAATCTTTTACCAAAAGTTAAATGTTTGGACCAACTTAAAAAGTTAAAAATCTAGAAATTTGGATGAAAATCCTAGTTGATAGGTTTATTTTTAGATTAATGAGAGGGGGGGTGCCCTTGGAAAAAATATATAAGGGTACCCATTCCTTTCAAAACACCTCTTGTTGACACTTTGACTCCATTGGATCCATTTAGTTGGATTTTGGTCATTTTTTAGCCAAATCACCAAAATGGTTGTTTTTGAAGCATTTTATGTTGCATTATTGGTATTCGAGCTAGCTTTGAAGGATATTGGAGTCCCTTCAAATTTTTTTTTCATACACTTGGTTGTTGGAAGTTCTTGTAATTGTTCTTGTTGTATTTGTTTAACCCCTCACCGCCCAAGGGGCCCAAAAGTGTCCCCACACAGTTTAAAGTCCAATTCAAAGTATTGTAACTTTTGCATCCGATGTCCAAATTCAATAAAATTTGTTGAGAAATTTGCGCCTTCTCTTCTAGTTTGTGTGGTAAAATTTTCAGATCAATCCAAGAGGTAATGATTTTTTGGAAGCCAATCGAAGTTCACAGATTCAATTTGATTCACCAAAGTGCAATTCATGGCTGCAACTTCGGGGGCTTGTATCTCCTTCATCCGTTGTTTGATTTCAATAAAATTTGCTGGGTTATATTCCCCTTGAAGTCTAGTTATTGTGGTAAAATTTTCACGTCAATCAAAGTTGTTTTGATTGTTTGGGAGCAATTCGAAATTCAAAATCCCGGCATTCTTGGACTATAGTGAACTTCGGCGGCTTGTATCTTCTTCATACAGTGTCCATTTCCAATAAATTTTTTTGAGAAAGTTGCGCATACTAGTCTAGTTTGTGTGGCTAAAATTTCATATCAATCCAAGAAGTTATGAATGACTGAGAAGCATTTTAGTAGAAGGAGGTTCAGCCTCGTCTGTGTTTTCTGCAACTTTTCTTGCCTATTTTTTGACATTTGCAAGCTATTTTGCAAGCACATTGAGTCAATTGAATGACATTTTTTTTCATCAATGTGTTTGTATGCTGGTTTTGAATCACTTTATAGTTTAAAGTTTTTTCATTTGATTAGGTTTAGAAATCAAATTTCGCCTCTAAATGTGTTTTTAGGAAAATTTCAGCATCCTTTTTCAACACTAAAACATTATAATCTTGCAATCAGGGCTTTTATTTTTGGCTTTACAGTGCCATTTTGCACTCAAAAATCCTTGCTGGCGAAGTCCCCATACAAAAATTTTGCCAAAAAAACAAGAATTTCGCCCCCTGTGCACCCGGGCTCATACCCTGGTAGCCACAGGGGCACCAACTTGGGGGGTATCCGGGGCGAGCTCGCTAGGTATATACCTCAGGGGCGGTTCTCGTCCAGCGGGCATCGCCCAGAATTAGGGTTTGGGGCGCCTGATTTCTTGTTCACGTCGCCCGTACGCGACATTCCTGAGACTCCGCTTCGCCACTCCCGCTGCAGTTAAGGGCCGCTGATCGCCACTCCTCCTGCAGTAATTCTTGTTTGTTCGCCACTCCGCGCGTTGTTACTTCGTTTGAGGTCGCCACTCCGTGCGCTAGGTCCCTGAGCCTGTTCGCCATTCATGGTTTGAGGGTAGTGGGTGTACCAGCGGCGGCGCGGTGCTAATTGAGAAGTTGGTGCATTTGTTACCACTACGCTGTGCTTTGTGGTTCTTTGATTGCAGGTTTGTCTTTGCGGTTTAGGATGAAGGAGGAGGCGCCTCCAATTACTGCGGTCCGTAATTCCACACATTGGCACTTCTACTTTGATCTGCGTCGTTTGTTTGAGATTGGCTGCAAGTTCTTCCGATTGTTGTAGTCTCGTTTCGTTTGTCCACTTCGTGCTTTGTCAATTTCACAATTTCTGAGCCATGTCTTCGAGTGACGATTGTTCTCATGAACCCGTGGCAGGATCGGCGGTGCGGGCTGCTGAATTGGAGAAATCCAATGCAAAATTGAGAGAAGCGGCTGCGCGTTGGGAGAAGGAGGTCAAGCGGCTTACACTTGCTGATGCACGACGCAAAGCTTCCAAGAAGGCGACCCTGCAAACATATTTCAACAGTAGTCGTGGATCGGCGCCGGGCCAGCCTCTCTCGCTAGTTCTCGACAGTCGCTTCCCCAACGTCCCTGGAGCAGAGTCCGACGGTCTTCCTAAGTACCCATCTTCTGATTTTCAATCTGCCAGTGACAAGACTGTGTCCAATGACACACCACCAGGATCGTCCACTGGCTCTGGAAATACTCGAATTATAAGCTCGAAGTCTCCTCTTATCATTGTGTCTGATTCCTCAGAGGACAATAGTGGCCTGAAAGTGGTACCGGATGGATCAGAGGGGGAAGATGAGGAAGTGGAGTCCCCGCCACGGAAGAAGGGGGCAACTGTGCGAGGGAAGGCTGAAACTTCGAAGACCAAGGCTCAACAACGTTATGATCGACACAGGAAATTTCAAACGGAGTGGGCCGCAAAACTCCTGTGGGCTGAGGGTATACTTGCGACTGATGGCGTTCTGCACATGGTTAAGTGCAAGGTCTGTAGTGAATTTGATCGAAAATCTTGCGTGATGGCCCCGAAATCTGACACCTTGTGGAAACATGATGGAAAACGTACTGCTAAAAAAGACTTGCCTCAGCATGGCGTCAAGAAGGGGGAACAGTACATTGCAGCTCAATGCAAACATCGGAAAAACATGAGACTCTATGCTGCTCGTTCCCCATCGTCAATCTTGGAGCAAGTTAATCACTGCACAACAGTGGAGTCTAGGCGAAAAAGGGTTCAATTCGCCACTTTATTCCAAGTCTTGCAAAGTGGTCGTCCAATGGTCGAATTTGAGGCACGTCAGAGTCTTTATAAGTTGCTTGTTGTTCCAGATTTACCTGCTGCTCACTGGTGTGATAATAGTGGGTGGGTTATGTCTTCTTTCATGTATAAGATTGTGGTTCAGGAGAATCAACGACTTCTTCAGAAGGCTAACTTTCTAGCATTGACGGTAGACGAGGTCACTGCTCTAGATAATGCGTCATACTTATCAGTTCATTGTTACGTGGTGTGCGACTGGGTGAGGGTTCCGTTGCTCGTGGCATTGCAGCGAATTGACTGTGCTTCTAACGCTGAAAACTTGACAAAACTCATAGTTGACTGTGTGACGACTGGTAGTGGCCTGGATACCAAAACAGTAGCCGAGAAGCTTATCAGCTTTGGCTGCAACGGCGCCGCTACGCTCTCTGGTGTACGTACTGGTGTTACGGTGCAGCTGAAAGATCAATTTGCTCCTTTTTGTCATGGTGTTCACTGTGTTGCTCACAGATGTAACCTTGCGTTCAAGACTTTGGAGAGTCTTGGGATTTTCGAATCCATCAGCAAGGTCTTCCAGCTGACACATGCTTACTTTAACAGAAGTCCCAAACGCTTCACCCAGTTCACATCATTGGCAGAATTAACAGAAACAAAAGGTCTTAAGATGCTGAAAAGAGTGGAAACGCGTTGGGTCTCCTTCATAGAGCCACTTCGTCGCTTGCTGTCTGAGTACCGGACTCTAATTTACTCCATGACCGCAGACTTGGATCAGAACGAGAAAGCAGAGGTGATCACTTTCTTTGCATTTTCATTTTCATATATGAAGTTCATGTATTCTTCTTGCGCTTGGTTGCTTTGCTCATCATTCTTCATTGCTCATTCTTTCTTTCTTTGATTACTTCTTAGCTTGATTAGTGGTGACTTTGCTCACTTGCTGCTTTGAATACTTGTTACTTTGTTTAGTTACTTCTTTGATTAGGTGCTTAGTGTGACTACTTCTTAGCTTAATTAGATCTGACTTTGCTCACTAGCTTCTTTCATTCCTTACTTACTTTGATTACTTCTTTGTATACTTGCTGGTTACTTTCAAGCTAATTTGTACTATTGGTATTGGTGTGCTCAGGCTTGCTTGGTGCTCTTACTGGACCCCTATACTCTGCTCGGGATGGTAGCATTGTTGCCGCTCCTAGATGCAGTCGACACTCTTGTGAACTTTGCACAGAAGCGCGATGTCTTCATATGCGACTTCAGAGCGGCAGTCAAAATCTGCCAGGCATCTCTCCACAGCATGTATCAGGATCCGTCTACTAACTTTTCTACAGATGAATTCTGGTCCTTCCAGAATTTACTTGACTGTAGCCACGAGCAGATTCATCTGAAGTAGAACACGGATCGCAGTGACGGATCAGCGATACTTGTCTTCGTTTGTCACGGTGAACAAATCCATGTGGAACACAAACTTGCCCCAGCTGATCGGATTGTGTGGGCAGCTTTACTGGCAACAGTTAAACAAGAGTGCACAGGTCAGATTTGCTTTTTGCTTGCCTTATACAAACTGATTGCATTTATTGTTTTCATGAAAATCAGTAGAGACTAGGGCTTCCTTGTGAATTCGATATTCAGCTGCTGATTGGGCTTGATTCAGGATTCAGATGGCTTTATATTCTTGTGGCAGGGGCTGGCTTGTTCTTAGTGGTGTTCTTGTTGGGGGCAGTTTGATTTTTTGGCAAGGGTTGGCTATAATTAAAACAAACAGAAACTGATTTGTTTGTGGCAAAGGGTGGCTTTGTTTTGTTCATGGGTGTTTCAAGTTTGTTGAAATAAGTCAAGTTTGGCTCTCTTTTTGATTGTTGAATTGCCTTGTTGTTGTGGCAGGGGCTGCAACTAAGCTCATCCAGGAGCTTGATTCCCGATTCCCTGCTCAGAATGTGATGAGTGCGCTAGGTATTATGTACCCGCAATTTTGGTGTGACGGCAACGCGGAGGACCAGTTCGATGCACATCTGAGAGTGTTAATGGACACTTATGGACATGGCAAGTCACTCGGGGAAGGCAGTGGCAAGCTAGTGCTACCGCCCCTGATCAATCATGATCTGCTCATGTCACAACGTGGTCTGTTCAAAATCTGTATGAAGTCCAACGCTAGAGCAGCGATGCTTCCACCTTTCGACTTGAACCCGCTCACAAAAGTTTGGAGGGTGCTTGACGGGAACAACAGCCTCACAAAGAATTTCTCGGAGTTTATCAAACTAGCTGAGATTGCCGTCACACATGTGATAGGGTCTGTGGAGGATGAGAGGACCTTCTCGTCCCTTTCTTTTCTCAAATCGAAGTTGAGAGCGACCCTTGTTGATAACTTGGAGGTCGCAGTTGGAATGTACTCCCAGAAAGTTTTCACATTGGAGAATTTCCCTTATCAGAGGGCTTTTGAGGAGTGGTTCAAAACTGGAGAGAGAGGGCGGTACCTATCCCACGCCTAATTGCAGGTTCTGCAGCTTGACTGAATCCTAGCTTGATTCGTCAGGAATGCAGGTTAGCTTCATTGATGTTACAGTTTCAGGTCTTTAGAATCATACAGGCAGTAGAGTTTGAGGCACTAGTTTTTTTAGAGTTGTCTATGCAGTTTGGCTGCATAGTTGCTTCATTAGTGACCCTTTGTTTGTGTTTATTCCGTCCATTATTTGTAATGGAACTTGATCCTGTGGGATCTTACTGCTTGCAGGATGGGAGCAGCTGCTTGCAGCTTCTTGCATTGAGTGGACTAACTTTAGCTCTCTTCTTGCTCATACATGTGAAGTTGTTGGTTGTTGGCTTGTTGTAATTGTGAACACTTTGTTGCTTTTGAGCTTTTTTAGCCAACTGTTCCTAATTGCAACTGTACTGTGCGACCTTTTTACTTGGGCGTCGGAGTTTCCTTGTTTGTGTGCAGGTATTCAACGTTTTGTGCATGTGCCTAACTACTTCCCCTTAGTAATTTGTTTTTGAATGTTTAGGCACATTCTCATTGAGGCATCGGAGTGTGTGTGTGTGTGTGTGCAGGTCATGCGTGGTACAGAAATTAGAGAACTTGAACTACTTCTTTTTAGTTTGTGTTTTGCAAATTGATGTACTATTTTGTAATGTTAATCTTGCCCACAGTTTTCGCCAAAAATGCTATGGTTCACTCACTTGAATTCGCCATGTTAGCACTGGACGTGTGTTTGTTGTCGCCTTTTGTGCATTAAGTTCTGGGATAAGGTCGCCATTGGAATGCTGTTATGGAATTGTTTGTCGCCAAAAACTGAAACCATGAAAACGTAAATGTCGCCACTACAATGAACCCACCGAAACCAACAGGTCGCCATCCCGTCTTTAGAATTTCAGAGCATTTCGCCTTAAAGGCGATACCCTAAAAATGAAAATAAAAGCCCTGCTTGCAATCTATCCGGTCAAACGACTTCAAATTTGATACACATCCTTTACAACATGTACACTACAAGATTGTACGGTTAAGATCTCTATAGCTTAGTGACATTTAGATCTATATCACTTCAAAAGCACTGATGTTTTTGAACCCAAAATGGCCTTGAGTGGTGAGGGGTTAAGTTGTTTGTACTCTTGTACTAATCCTAGAGATATCTCCCTTTGGACCTTGGCGATGCCACTTAGGGGGACCTTTGATGTTTTGTGAGTTAGATTTACACTAACATGGTTGTATTAACACATATTGTACTAATTTGTATTGTATTAATGTGTTTGTACGTCGTTTATTATACTAATTCACTTATTGATAGTGTCCAATGAATGCCAAAGAATCCTTTTTTGTAGGATAGAAGTACAAATGTTCATCTTTTGAAATTTTGTTTGAAAAGGGGAGGTCTTGCACAATAGTTTGACCTCCAATAAGTGCTCTTGGGGTTTTAAGCAAATGATTTATACATTATCCAAGAGGTTGATTTCCATGATGACAAATTCTTCTTTATGAGATTAATTCTTGAATTTTTTTTAAATTTTTGCATAATTATTTTTGCATACATCTTTTAAGAATATATTGATATATTATTTACCTCAATTTCATCAAATGCATCATATAGAAAGTGTTGTAAAAAAACTATAGCGTTGATTTGGATAAATGAAAAAATTTATAGTAAAAAAAGCCCCTAGAATTAGTTTGTTGACTATCCAGAATTGGAACATCATAGCACCACAATATTTTTTCATTTTTAATGAAGTGCCAAAGTGGCGATATTGAATGTTATCGTAGTGCTCCAAATTTCAACATTCATCTACATATTGGATAGAAAATACTACATTAGTACAAATCACATATCTATAATTCAATTTTCATCCACAATTTGGTGATTTCATCCAAATTTTTTTAGTTTGAAGTTTTTGGCGATTTTCTATCCTTTTAGTGCTATTTTGTTCGATGGGTTTAGTGCAAAGCCCATTATTTTGGTGCAAATTGACTACAAATTGCCAAAAAAACACATTGTATAGCACTAAGTGATTAATCCCTTAACGACCCTAGGGGATTTTAGATCATTTTGACATGTAGAAAAAAAGATGTAAAGATCTAGAGTGGCAACCCAAAGTGCTTTCTCTATTCTCCAAAAATTCACCAAAAATCACATAGTTAATCATTTCTTGATTAGATTGTACCAACAAATTTAGTAGAAAAAGATGCCTAGGGCCTCTTTGATGTTTACAAATTGTTAGTGAATTTCACTTTCAAATTTCTGCAAATGTAGTTGTAAAAACTACTTAGTGGCTTTGTGGTCTTTCAGTAATTAATCCTTGGTTAATCCCTAATGACCTTTACAACCATTTTTTGGTTGCTGCCCTTATTTTTTGACATGTCCGTTCTCAAATTTTGAGTTAAAAAAAATTTATTTCTAAAAATATATTGTATTATAAATTCAATGGCGGTAGGTTCATCAAATTTCAAGTTAAACTCTACCTTGTGGAATTTTTCAAAGTTAAGTGGTGTAGAATATTGTCAAATTTTCCATGTACATATTCAACTCTCTTATCTTTTATTGAGCACAAAAGGGCATCATTTCAAAATATTCTCACAAAGATATGCTCCTTCAAAGTGTGCTGCCTAATATTTCCGTTGAACCAAATAAAATTTCAAACGTAAATATCTCCTAAACCGTGCAGTCAAATAATCTAAAATCTGTTTGGTGTGCTTACTTTCAATGTCAAGTTCAAGATCCTATGATTACATTCTATCTAATATCAATAAAAAAATGCAGAAAAAAATTGCCCGAGTTCTTGGCAGTTTTGGCCCATTTTGAAAGTACACTTCGCTTGAGTCCGTAGGGGTTACACCTGCCCCAAATTTGAGATAGACGCCGCCCCGAACCTGTCCAAGCGGTGCAAGTGGCCACCTCACCCCAGCTGCTTGCGTCGAGCTGGCAGGGCGGCATCTCGCCCGGCTGCAGGCTTCAGCTATGCAGCGCCGGAGAAGCGTCCTGGGTGAAGATGCTCGAAGCAAAGGTCGGCGCCATCTCCATCGCCCGTCTCTAAGCTGAACACATGGCAGACGGGAACCGCGGGTTGTTGCGTGGGCACGAAGCACTAACTGATGTCGGTACTTCCGCCCGTCGCACCGTCGCCATCACCTGTGTCCCAGTCCGCGACTAAGTTTAGTGTCGGTCGCATTTCCTCATAAAACCTCAAACTGCTCTCTTGATCCAATCCAAAAACACAAACCCGCAACTTGCGCAAGTCCCAATTTCCAATTTCCGCTTCTCAATTCCCAATTCCGTCGCATTGAAATCGCCGTGTGCGTTCACATAGTCGATCAGTCCCTTCTTCGATTGCCAACTCCTCAATTTCGGGAAGAGGAAGAGTGTGAAATTGTGTGTGTGTACTCATTTGTCTCGAATTCTTGGATTGCAATTGTTGTGAGGAGATTGTGAGCTATGGGTGGCCAGGAAGAGACCCCTTCGTCCGTGACCTACCCCAGCGTCGACACCCCGCGACAGAGCCGCTTCACCACGACCGCGAGCTCCTCTCTGTACCCGCAGATCCACTCCGACTCCCAGGGTGGTCCAGCTATGGCAGAGGGGGCGTTCGAGGAGCGTCTGGTGAGCATCCCGGGGGCCATGGTGCACTTGGTGGACAAGCAGGAGAGCGTTCTCCTGGGCAGTGGGGAGCTGGTGGTGGTGCGCATTAACCAGAGCGAGGAGCAGGGCGTGGTGGCGCTGGTGCGCGTGGGGGAGGACTTGCAGTGGCCGCTCATGCGGGACGAGCAGGTGGTCAAGTTGGATCCCATTCATTACGTCTTCTCGCTCCCCGTGGTGGACGTCGCCACGCCGGAGGTAAGGGATTCATCCACGAATCAAGTTTGTAGATGCTCTTTAGTCTTGCTTGGGGTTTGAAACGCTTTAAACGTTATTCTGCAACAATTGGGATGCCCCATTTCCAGTGTTTTAAACCCTGTTTTGACGATACAAGCATTGGATACTTATTGTAAATAATTTTAGTGTAGCAGGGTTTGAAACAGTTTGAATTGGTACCAGCTTGAAATAGTGCAGATTTTTATTTTTTTACTTTTTAGTCCAGGCAGGAATAATTGTCCACTGCTTGCATCACATTTAGAATAGTTTTCTGGATTATACATGCATCGACTTTACCCAGGTAGGCTCGTGGCAGTCGATATTAGTTCTGACCCTGTTTTCTCCGCCTTCAATAAGAACTGGTAGATTGGTTGATTATCTTGTTTGATTGGGTTTTTTGTTAGCTATCCACATGGCGATTGATAGTTTGTTAACCATTTAAGCTGAGTAGAGGTAAGTACATCTTGATCACCAAAAATTGCTAGCTTTAGACGACTGTATAAAGATCTTGGAAAGCACGCCAAAATCTGTTCTTGCAGTGTTATCAATACCACCTCTTGCCTCAAGGGTCTTTTTTCTTTTGAACTTGACAAATTAGAAATTCACATATAGTTTGAAACTAGACACTAATTTCCGGGTATGGATGCAGGCAGTGTCGCGCGCGCAGAGTGGGGAGAACATGCATTACGGAGTGACATTCTCTGCCCCAGGGCACGAGGATGAGTTGAAGCTTCTGGACGACCTGCTGGAGTTTTACAGCTTCTTCTCTCTCCCCACGCTCGTGCATGGAGACAAGCAAAAAGAGGCTGCCGAGAAGCGGATGGATGCTTCCAAGGAGGTGGACACAACCGGTGCCGCGGTTGTTCCAGCGTCCGTGGTTGCTGGCGATGGCAAGAAGGTGCTAACTTTGATCTTTTTCTCTCTGTCTCCAGCAATTAATTTTAGTGCATACTTTTCGTTTTTATCAACGAAGCCCTGTCAGAGGTTTTAGTTGCTTGTAAATTATTAAGATTAAATTTTTATTACTATGAAGGAATTTCTTAAATGGGAGGTTGCACATTAATATAAGTGACAGTAGACAGTCCCATTTTTCATACAAAGATCAGTGGTCGGAAACGTTTAGCCAAGTCGCGCTCACACCCAACTTCCTAACTGAAGGCCAACCAAGTGTATGAGCAGATGAGTTGTTGTTAGTACCAAAGTTTAGTATAAGAGATAGGGTGAGATCTGTAATGTTTTCAGTGTCTTTAACTTGCATGAGCATCTCACAAACAAAGGCTAGCATGTATGAAAAAATAGTCCCGCTATTGGTAACAGAGGTTAGAATAAGAGACAGGATCAAGTTTCTAATGGTATCAGTGTCTTTTACTTGCATGTGTATATCGCAAAGGATAACATGTTGACAGAATGAGTTCTCTGTTGGTGACAAGGGTTAGAATTAGAGAGGATCAGGTTCCGAATGGTTTCAGTGTCTTAATTTTACTTGCATGCGCATATTACAATGGCTAACTTGTATGAAACCTTGAGTTTGCTGTTGGTAACAGTGTTTAGGATAAGAGATAGAATGAGTTCCCTAACGATTGTAAATTTTTATTATCCTGTGCAGATCACTGAGGCCAACCAGCGCATGTTCTGGACCGAGATGGCACCCAACGTAGATGACTACGGCAACCGTGTGGCCAAGGCGATTGCCTCTGGCACCGGCCAGCTCATCCGGGGCATTTTTTGGATTCGGGATTCCACTGTCCAGAGACTGGAGAGTGGCTCCATCAGCATGACTCAGAATTCCAATCCCACAGACAGTCCTAGCGATGTCAGCCTAACCACGTTGCGCAATCTGCACAGGTAATATTTCAGTGCAGTTCTTCACAATAGCGTACGTTGTATGCCCAGTTTTGCATTCAATGGACTACGCTGATTCATCTTAGTAGTGCGTGTGACTTTAATAGGTCTCACTCTTTGTAAGATATTTAACCCTTAGTATTCGTGATTTCAAAGTGACCATTTTGATTGATCATATTGTGCGAAATATAAATTAAATGGAGAAAATATTTACGTCATTAGATTTAGAGAAGAACATGGTGAAAGGAAATTTCAAATAAACAATTATTGGAACTAATTGAAATTCCTAACTGTACACTTCAAAACAGCTAAAAAAAGATGAGGCCAAATATGGGCTTTCTTCGTCCTTGGATGCTGATTTTAGTTCGTTTCTGACGTTTTGATGTTTTTTCCTTGCAGAGTGAATGACCTTTCAAAGGCAACAGACAATTTCGCCAGGAGTGTGTTGTCAGGTGTGGTGTCGACTGTGGGATTCATCCCGAACGCCATCGCCAGGTCCAAGGTCGGACGAGCGTTTTTCAAGTCTGGTCCTGGAGAGGTGGCCTTGGCTTCTATGATCTCATTTTGTGAGTGCCCACTTCTTCCTTTAAAATACAGAATCGATTCAGTTTGATTCTTTTGGTTTTGTGATTTACCATTTTTGAGTCATCCTCCATTTGGTCCCTCTGTTGATTCTTATTCTAGATTGCATTTGATTTCTTGTCCAATCTATGTTTTTTTTAATAACAGGAGAACAGGATTTCATGCAATTTAATCACGTTGAGTTCTCCTCTTCCTAGTTGAGGTTTTGGTCCCACCTTTGCAACTTAAAGTGGGGTCAGAAATTATTTCGGAGCTCTTTTGGTTCTAAAAATCTTTTGATCCGTCTAGACTGCATCTCCGAGTTGTAAAGATGGGACCTAAACCTCAACTTAGGAAGAAGACCACTGAATTTGATTAGATTGTATGCAATCATGCTTGTTATGATCCCAAAATAGGTGCAATCTAGAATAAGAATTGGAGGGATCAAATGGAGGGCAACATTGCCTGACTATAACTCTATTGTCCCCATGAGCATACCATCCACGTTTTCCGTTTGCTTTCGAAAGTAAATGTGAGGCTTCCAAATTTGTCTTTGTTGTGGTGAGAGTCACTATGGAGTGGTGAGAGTTCTCACAACTGCTAATTGGTTGGTATGTATTTCAGAACAATCAATAATAACTAATGATTTGAGCTGCGCAGGGAAATTGTTCGATGCAGTAGAGCAAGCCTCAAGAGACGTATTGAAATCGGGAACAGCAGCTGCAGCCACAGTGGTGACACACAAGTATGGAGAGCCTGCAGGGAAGGCAACTGGAGAATCGCTGGGCACCGCAGGCCATCTGGTGGGCACAGCATGGACTGTCGCCAAGCTTCCCAAAGCACTCAACCCAACTGCCGCTTTGAGGCCTACCAGAGTTACTATGATGGAACTGAATGCTCCCAAGCAACTCGCTTAGATAGATTCCTGTTTGGGATTTTGAGAGTTTGGGTATTAGGATTTTAGGGTTTTGCTATTGGCTTGCTGCATTTTGGCTTTGCAGGATTGTAAATTTTGGGTGAAGTTTGGAACTTTCGGAAAGAACAGTGAATTTATGTGTAATGATTTTTCAGGTAGTCAGGTAGAAGGCTCTTCTTTGTGGCCACGGTTTGTGGTTTGCTCAAGATAGGATGGCTTGTTCTTCCTCATATAGAAAGTGAGTGAAAAGTTGATATCGATTGAGTTGTTTTGCCAACAGAGTATGAATTTGATATGAATTTTGAAGTGTATTGCCCTCGCAACCCACTGACGTTCCCCATTTTGTGGATTTTCAATTTGCGCAGGATACTGTAGAATGCTATTTTGAACTTCATTGTAAATAATTGTAAATAAGTAAACTAGTAGCTACATTACGAGAGACACAACATTTCAATTTTTCATTCTTTAATGTGGCTTGGTTCTTGAGTAAGATACTCCGTACTACTCAAACTTCCTCACAATAGCCCCAGCTGATGCAAGCCTCCTCCCTTTGGTCAAAGCTAGTGTATCAGTACGTTGAAGTCCGATATGATCTCCATCCGGTTCTCCTACTGCCCATTAGGTTCACGTGTAAGATTGACGAATTTTGCCAGGCAAGCAGCACAAAAAACAATTTTTTTTTTTTCCTCTTTTTTCTGGTAAAAAGCCAGAACTACATTCCTCTTACCATTACACTAAAATTGGTAAATAGTGTTGGCAACACTAATTGTCCCACCTAACACTAATTGTGATTTGCAAGGTTAGTGTTAGATCATTATTTACCAAATCTAACACTATCTTAGCTCGATAGTAAAATCAGATGAATGACAGAGAGAGTCATAATTTTTACGAGAGTGCATTTGGTGTTAGATGGGAACTAAATGAAATGCTGAAATAGACAATGAGATGCTGAAATGCTGAATTGCTGAAATAAATAAATGAAATGCTGAATTGCTGAAAAATGCTGAATTGCTGAAAAAATGCTGAAAAATGCTAAAATAAAAAAGTGGCAACCAAAAAAAAAAAAAACTATTTTTCAGAGGAAATAGAGGAGAGAAAGACAAATCCAATGGTGTCATCCAATGTTCAATCACATACATCAAAAAAAAAATATAGGCAATGGAAGTTTGAAATTTGAAATCAAGTGGCAAAGGAATCGGCGGGAAACCACGAAGTATATACCCCACCCCACCCCACCCCCGTGGAAGGAGCCTCCTTCAAGTGATAGAGCAAAGAGCTCCTCCACCTCTTCTTTCACAATCTCTCCACCGGACAAGGGAAAATGAAAGTTTTCTTAGAGAAGGAACTGGACGGCAAGAGGTGTGGAAAACATAGTTTTCCAAGGAAGGGCCAAAGTTTGACGGCAAGAGGCGGAAAACACAATTTCCCAGGGAAGATCCAAAGTATGACGAGAAGAGGCGGAAAACACAGTTTGCCAGGGAAGGGGCAGATTTTGACGACGGGAGGTAAGTGCCCCAACACTATTTACACATAAGTTGGAAAATAGTGTTGGGGGGTGGAAACAAGGAACAACACTAATTATCACCCAACACTATTTACCAATTTTAGTGTAGCGATCAGGGCATTTCTTCAAATTATGGTTTGTGCCTTCTTTACAAATTGTGTGTTTTTAATTGCAGTTCAGTCCTATGAGTTCACAATTTGACATGTGGAAATCTCCAATCAGACATGTACACAACATTAAGTGTGTGCTCTTGAGATATAAAAGCAATTTGCAATTACATAGTGCTGGAATTAATAATTCTTGATTCCAAATGCCAAGCCCTTCTGTAATTCTGTGTGACCCTTCTGTGAGGTATCAAAACTTGTCCAGTCCAACTCCCTCGCGCTCAAAAGTCCATGTTCTAGATGATGAAGGTCTAGGGTAAGGAGTTCAACGATCCCCTAACTAGCTAAAATCAGCTGAGTTTCTATCCAAAAAATCCTTGCACTATTAGTACATTGTAAAAAAGGGCCTTTTATATAGACAATTTAGTCAAAACTATAACAAACAATAGAGTTTGATAGCCAATTTGCAACTTCCTCTACATTAGAAATAGTATCTAGTTAGTTAGTTTTGTATTATAGTACTCCCAATAATCCTTCACAACTTGCAAAATCCTTTCTTTTCTATTTTTTTCTTTGAAATTATTTACTCTCAAGGTAGCCAAAGTATATGCCTGTCTATCTTAAAGGTAGCATATTGCACTAGATTCCATAAACTAGCTCTGGGATCAGTAGTCCTTACATAATAAATAAAGGCTACCTTGCTTTACTACCAAATTGATGAAAGTGAAAGTGGATACAAATATAGGAAGAGAAAAGCAAAGCCCAAGAATTTCAAAAAGATTCAATCCTAAACCCTGGAAGGACACTACCTCAGTGACAAATACTCACTCAAAAATGATTCAATTTGTGGACCAGTAGGTGCATTCTTTGTTTCTTGCAACACATGAAGTCGTTGCAGGGATAAAGGGCTAAAGATAAATCTATTTAGCTTTGCGACTTCTGATTTCAAGACTTGGATTTACCATCAGTTGGAACTGCATGCTTATGGACAGAGTCAAGTTCATTCATCTACTCATTTACTCGACCAGGTGAGATAAACAGGCTTGACATGTTTACGCACAAATCCAGATTGCTTGTGCCGTCGTTCCTGGGTATTAGAAGACGCTTTGACGGACCAATTCAGAGTAAACAACCTGTCAAATCTTTTGGCTTTGAGGCATATGAGCAGAAAAAACTACAGTAGGTAGTGACGCGCAAACTTACATTACATTCAAACCAGATGGCAAATATGTACTGAAAATCACGCATGAAACAATCATGAAAAAACACAATATAAACTCAGTTAATCAACCAAATTAAAAAGTGGCACTCCTTCCACCTTTGCTTAACCAGAGCGTGGTTGAAGAACAATCCATACACAGAAAATGAGGTCACGAAAAACCATCAAATACATCTTCTGTTACGAAGGATTTACTTCTTGTCTTCCTTCTCGGCAGCCTCAGCCTTTTTCTTCCGGACACCAACCAACCTCTCGTTCATTCTCTCTTGACGCAGTTTGTAGTATCCCTTCTGCGCCTTCATTTCGTCAGTAATAGAGACGATCTCAGCAGTATGTCGGGACTTCACGATTGGCAACACTGGTCCAGCCAACTGGGTGACGCTCGACAATTCCTCAGCGCTCGAATCTCCAGCCTACAGAACAGAGATATAAATGTTAATTCCAGGGATAAGCGTAAGAACAATCAATAACGAATACAACTAATACAACTAATAACGATTAAAACTTCAAATCGTAAAGTAACTAATAAAATCCGAACTACCTGGAAAAGACCCTCAAAAAAACATCGAAATTTCCACACAGAACCGTTACAAACAACTGGATCTAAACACTCGCTATGCAGCACGGAAACCCAGTAGTCAAAAGTTTGAAAGGACACTACGGCCTAGATTCCAGAAAAGTATATAATGAAGAGAGTTCCTGAGATGCTATTTAGTTCGTCTAAAAGGTCACAGTCTAAGCAACGCAACTGAGTTCATATCAGTTATACTTGGATCAAGGAAAAAATGAATTTCATTGATCAATTCTCCCTGGGAAGGCTAAAGGTTGAATGCACACGAAAGATGTTTAAGTCAACAAATTTCAAGTACCTTGGTCTTTCGTGAGCGCCTAGGGAACACAACCAATTTGGCTCTGTAGGTGTTGAGCCGGTTGACATTCTCCTGAAGACTCTCCAAGCACCGGTTCTTCCGGCGGTGGTCCACAGCTATACCGATGGTAGGTGCAAGCTTCTTTGGGATGCCAGCAGACTGTAAACATAGAAATATGATGAACGTGAAACCAAGTACAATTAAGGAAATACGATGTGAGGTCCATTCACTGCAATAAACAATGTACACAACTCTTGTAATGCGCAGGTTGAAACCCTAAACTGCTTCTGCTCAATGCAAGGCCTTTGGTCAACCACAAAATGCAAATATGAACATATGAGATTCAAAAAAATTGGCAAGGCGATATATCCGACTCCATCTTCAATCCCGCTAGTGAACGTTATCGGATCTTTTAAACAGGAAAAATATTATACAGGTACAGACCAAATGCCGATCTTCAGTCATAATGAACAGACCTAGAGGTCGTTCCAATTCTAGAACAACAAAATTGAATTACCTTCAACTCCTCCAGGGTGAATCCGCGTCCAGAACGGATCTTGGCATTGTACTTCAAGGTCTGGGAATGCACAACGGGTCGGAGAGGACCAGCAGTGGGACGTGGAAACACAGCCACGGCCTTCTTCTGGCGCACTGCGACACAAAAAATAAATCATGAAAAAAGATGGCATTGCCACCTCAAACATTCTAACCCTAATCATTTAGAGCCGCTATAGGGTTATGGCTCTTCCTTAAATTAGGGTTCAAATGGTTTAATTGCCTCCCTAGAGAATCGCACATCACTAAGTTTAGAATCATCCAAAGCTAAGACATCAAAGAAAACTTATAAACAATTCTCGGGAAAAGTAGAGTTCGGAAACCGTGTCTACAGACGCACGCGATCAAACGGAGAACTGCTTTCCCACGAAAACTTACCCGTTCTTCTTCTTTTCTTGCGTGCGGGCTGGTTGAACCAGGTCCTCACATAGCTCTGCCAATCCTTCTTGAAGTGGCCATTGGGGATGACATTGTTGTGCTTCACCATGGTTCTCGCCCTAAAATCAAATCGTCAGCACTTACGACGCTTCCGAAACCTTAAACCCTAAATCAGTAACTCAACACAATGCATACTCCCACATTCTCCCGAACTATTAACAAGCGGTGTTCCAATGCGCGCTTCACGTATTCTAACGTCCCGCAGGAGTGCAAAACGCCAAGACCAAATGCACCAGACAGAGTAAACCCTAAAGTGAAGTTCCTGGCTACATTAGAGCGCGTGGAGTTTTCAAACCCTAACAACAATGCCACAAGCAACAGCAATTTCAAAGGGGATTGTCGAGATGGTGTACCTCCAAGACGCTTGCGACGGAGCGAGACGCTGGCGAAGGGGGCCAGGAGGAAAAGAGCTCAAGATATGCTCAACCTTGTGCTATAGCTGAGAGTCGAGCCCTAGCACCAACGGCCAGGATGGACAGGCATCTGACGGTGCAAGATGGTCCGATCGCCCAGAGTGAATTCGAGGTATTTGCACAAGGGCCACGTAAGAGCGACTCGTCCTACCTGGCACCAACCCTTTCTAAATGTAAGCTTAACCTTGTAACGTTGCTGCAGACACATCTTTTTCTCCCCATTCTCAATCTTCAAAGAATGAGGACATGGCACTCTCTCCTTAAATTGCGGACGGTTCATATTCTATGAAGATCGAGAGGTTTTCCTTTTTTCCTCTGAAGGTGAAGAATGGGTGTAAAGAAGTTTTTGCTTATGAAGTTTTCAGCACTTTGCTTTTTGCTTTCACTTTGTTGGTCGATTTCACCCTGGTTGTCGCTCCATTCTCCTTCTCTGCAAGATACGGAAGGGGTGTCATCCCTTTTTTATGGAGAAGGAATTTATTGGCTCTTCTTTTCACTCCATACCTTCTCATTCTTCACAAAAGTTACATTCTTGGAGAAGGTATGACATCTGCTACTAAATGTCCAATGGATGAATCCTTCTATGTAAGATAGAAAGTGTAGATGTTCATCCTTAGAATTTTGTGTGAAAAGGAAAAGTCTTGTATAGTAATTTGACCTTCAATGAGTATTGTTAGGGGTTTTTAAGCAAATGATTTACATGGTACCAAAAAAAGATGATTTGCATGGTGACCCCAAACATTCTAAAGTTAACTCTGAAAAGACAAACCCAAAACTACTAATTTCAAGCTTCATTGTCCATTATTTTGTTTGCTTTCATTTTTTAATTACATATGAATGAAAAAAATTATATTTATTTGTCAAAAATGAAGTCATATGTCTATTATAAGTCATAAAATTTTAACTTTTTGGATTTTTTTTAATTAACGTGAATTATTTTAAAATGAAATGAAGAAACTTCATATCAAATACAGAATATACTCAAAAAAATCTAAAATTTTTACAATAGATGTATATAAACTCCTAAAGTTCCTTGACTATATTTTCTTCAAAAACACTCCAAAATTGCCGTTTCTAGTAAAAGTATCAAATTATAGAAAAAAAACATTTTTCGACACATGTAACCATAGGCTCGGGGGGGTCACTTAGAGTGTCCATTAGAAAACACGTGCGAACAAAACTTTGGACCCCCTATATTATATCCTAAAATTTAAATAAAATGAAATAAAAAAAATATGACTAGATTTTCCTACTTCAAAAGTTTATGTTTTGAATTATTGATATTTTTATTTTTTAATGATAATTAGTTACAAATTTTTGAAGTAATTAGATACACTGTACAACTGAAAAATAACTTTCACACCCCTATATTATATCCTAAAAAATTGTCTAAAAAATGAACAAAAAATTCCTAAAAATAGCTCTCTATTGAAAGTTCATTTTGAGTTGAGTATTGATGCAATGGTCATCTAAATGTGATCTCTATAAATATTTGAGTTGAAAAACATGCCGTTTTAGGCCATTTTCAACCTCTTGTACAAATCATTTCAACTATTATTTTAGTTTGAAATTTTGGCAATAGAAACCTATAGTCATTATTAAGCAACCCTCAAAATTTTAAGTTGAAATTATAGTTCATTAGAAACCACTTGTTCGCACGTGGTTTGTAGTAAAATACTAGGTGCCCCCCCCGAGACCATAGGATATTGTAGTACGCTAGTTTGAGAAGATGTGGGAAAAATTTTAGAAATTTCCACTATATGGATTGCAAGATATTAGCATTTAAATTGACAAAAATCCCTTTTTAGGCCCTACAAAAATAGGGCAGCTGCACTTTAAAAGGTCAAATTGTATGAAAAAATGTCCAGGGTGGTGGTTCTTCTTTGAATTCATTCTTCAAGGCAAGCTGGCTACATGCTTAAAATTTTTATAGATCATTTGGAATTGTATAACATACAGAAAAAAAATAGTAAGTAGAAAGAACTAGAAAATGATTCAAAATATTAAATTGTTAAGAATTTAATTATAGAATTGAAAAATGCCAATTCCAATGGTTGTCATGTTGTTATAAACAACCTACATCCTATGATTTGATTGTTTTCCTAAAAGTATTGAAAAGTGAATTAAATAAAGGACTTCAAAGTTTATTTTAGAGTAGATGTTCCACAATTACCTGCAAACTAAAATTCCTCATAACTTTCATCTCATTGATCAAAATGGAATGATTCAACTTTCCACGTGTATGTAAATCTAGCCAAAACCAATTTCAAATTTTTGTTTCTAAACAAAGTGATTTTTTCTAATCCGCCTTGGATTGCATGCCCAAAGAAAAAAACTACATATATGTACAATATATATTGTACAATAACTCTTTAACCATGTAGTCAAAAATTATGAAAATTTTTGGGCCTTAAAGAAAAACCTCTTCCCCATGTTTTGTGAAAATTTCAAAGAAAAAAATAAAAATTCCATTTGTAGTGAGCTGCCCAAAATCGCTATGTTGCTAAAAAACATAGCTTGCACAGGGCATAACTATACAACAAACAATTGCTAATGAAATGACTCCAAAAAGAATGTCACCCCCCCAATCAAAGTTGAAGAAGTCCCAAACAAAGTTCACATGGTCCACAATAAGAACACAATTGTCTACGTGAGAGAATCCACATTCAATATTCTGTAGCGGAATTGGGTTGTCCATCTAGAGGAACCGATGTTCAATGTTGATTGAAATGGAATCAACCTCATTGTTATTGTCATTGTCAGGATGCTTTGCAAACCACCTCAAGCTGGGTGTCTTGAAAAGGATGTTTATGCATCAAGCACGGCACAATTTCTAACAACAATTAGGTTAGCTTTTGAAATTGAATTCTTGAAGCGGATTGACAAAAGGTCAGCGTTATGGTAGAGGAACATTTTGAACATCATTCAGCTTTGGACCATTATATTATACAATTGCACTGTCAAATTTTGATATTGAACACCTAACCTGTTGGATCAATTTGGATTATAGTTCTAAGTGTTTGTCGCCAGTTTAATTAAAAAATTGCTACATTTGCAATTTTGCAATTGGCATAATTTAGCTGTAGGCAGTTGTTTGAAACTATAGTAAGTATTGTTTGATAGCTTATAGGCTATTTATAATAATTTTATAATAATCTTTTACCATTTGAAACTAGCTAGCATAATTTTTTCTTTCCCTTGATATATTTTGCTACCTTCCTTAAAATTTCCTAATAGATTCATTGTACAAGAAATGCATGTAATTTTTGCTATAATTTAGACACTTATGGGTTAAAAAACCATAGAGTTTATTACATAGTTCAGTGGTCCGGGAGGGGGGCTAGTAAAGAATATGTTTTCTAGCTAAAAAGCATTGTTGTCACATCAGACAAGTTAGAATCATTGAACGTTCCAAATGGGTAGACATATCAGGCATATCGAGCTGATAATGTGACTACCTTAAAGTAGACACACTAAGTAGGTGAGGGTCACTGGACATCTTAGACAGGCGGGCAAATCAGACAGTTTGGATGAACGGTCCATCTAATATGATAACTATGCTAAAGAGACCTTAATTAGAGTTGGAGGAATGTGGCGTAGGTGGACGTATCAGGATGGTTAGAGGCTTTTGAAATGCATCCACAAATTGAAGATGTTAAAACAATGCATTTAGAGAATACTAACGAGAGGTACATGCTTCATCTCCATCTGGAATTCTACTTCCTGAATCGACCTTGTTCGTAAACGCACAATTGGGCAGAAAAGTTTTTTCAATTGGTCCTTTAGAGGTTAAAGTGTATAACATTATAGTATAAACCAAAGCTATCATATTATTAAAAAATTAAAAAATCAACAACCCTTGGTTGTAAGGCCAAAGTTCATATTGCTTTAAAATATTGAAATTTATGAATTTTTCAAAAAAATTGATTGGAGTAGAATCTACTCTTAATAAGCTTCATTTTATTAAATGGATTCAAATTTAAAAATATCATTTTATTGCTAAAATTCACATTAAAAAAATAGCAAGAAATTGTCAGAATACACTGAGTGACAATGATGATCCGTGAATTAAGCATCTTCTTCTTTAGAAAAGTCAATTAGAAGATGTCCATCATTTATTTTCTATAATTATCACAATAAGCTCTTAAAGACATTCAAAATCCTTCTAGTAGACACCAATACTTTGGAATGTAAATCTATAATAAGGTAATGGAAATAAACAATAATTATTTTATTTTAAATATCATTTTTTGTTTTTCATTTTTTAAAATTATAATTAGAAATTATCCATTCAACAGTATTCACAATATAGAATCAAAACATAAAGCATGTGCACTTTAGTTGTTAATTAGTTTCCTCTGTGTCATTATCACTAGTCTATCTAGCAAACTAATTTATATTCAATTCCTTTTGTTGTAGTTTGAGTAACTTCTTTTATAGTCCACAAACAATTTTCTTTATTTTAGCTTATACATAATGTCCTATATTGTAGCTATTTTTTATTCATAAGGCCATGTGTCAATTTTTCATTAGTTGATTACATAAACATATCATACTTCTAAAATAAATAAAGAAGATAAGGTTGAAAAGTTTTGAACCTTACTTTAGAATAAGGTCTTGATTTTCTTTACTTCTCTGATTTTAGACCAATTTCTTTCAAAATGAATCCATATTCCATGTGCACAAGTCACATAGGCTCTTAGATGGTACCAATCAAAATTTGTTGCTGAGGAGGTTATGACTATCCAAGCAATCATAGCGGCTCTTAAAAGTCCTCACATTTCAAATATTGCAATAAATAATTGATAAAATGTTGTCTAGAGATGTTTGAACTTTTCATTGACCATGTTTTATATTGTGTTAAGGAAAATTTATTAAAATTAAAAATACACTTGTTTTTAATTTTAAAAAAATTCTTCATAAAATTGAACTAAATACAAAATTCTTGACATTCTTTATGAAGCATGGAAGTGTAAGAAAATTTTGGAACCATGTGATAAAATTCCTAATTTTTCCAAAAATATATTGATGGAAATTCTTACAAATTGAAGTATTATTTTAAAAACTAATTTAAATATTTCACTTAAAATATTGTGAGATTAACTTTTGAATTATTTATTCAAACATTCATCGTGAATGATAAAAAACAGTAATAATGTCCATCAACTTTTAAAACTTAAAAGTAATTTAAAAGCAAGTAATTAAAGAACAATAAGATATGAAAGGATTCAAGAATTGTGCTTGCACCTATATTAAGTATTAAAAATAAGATAATGGTGTTCAAAAGTCAAAAGAAAGAAGATCCAAAATTAATAAAGGCACCTAAATAAAAAAGATTGCAAAAGTACAATTCCACAATTAATCTTAATAATTCCATAAGAAACATATGTTACATATTATGGATGTAAGAATAAAAATTTAGGATTTAGAATTTAGGATTCTGAATGTGAAAATACAAATTCATTCATTTATTAAAATTGTGGCTCCTTTTTCAAACTCCACTAGAGCTTGAATCCCTACCATCTTCTTAAATTATAAATATTTTGATAGTAAATATTATTTAAGTGATCTAATATCTATTTTGTATTATTTATAGTATCAAACAATAGTTTCAATGAAGACCTTTAGATCAAAGTTCCTAAGCACTAGGGCTTTGTTGCTGTCCGCGCTACCAGTGACAACTAACTAAAGATTTTAGGGTTGTAGAGACAAAAAATTCAAAACATTGTCATACTCAAGTTGGAGTTCAAAAATAATCATAATTAACTTTTATGTGAATTTATAAATAAATTTACAAATTAAAAAAAACATACTTTCAGTTTTTTTGAGATTTTTAAATTGTAAATAATTTGTAATGTTTCCATTTAAAAAAATTTGTAGCCAAAAAAACTCTTCCATGTCTTTATGTCATATGTCCAAAAAATGAACATTGTATATATTTGCTTCTAAAAAAATCCATCAATGACTCATGAATGGCTCTAAAGAAGTTGTGGCTTTTGTTATGACTTTTCAGTCATGGCACATCAATTGGAATCTATGTTTATCCACCAATATTAAAAAAACATATTTTTCTATATACAAGAAATATAGGCTAAATTTGTTCCAACCTACAAATTGTCATTAGAATCTGAAGTTTCAACATTTTAAAATTCAAATTTTGCAATTGGTTGAATGTCATATTGTTTACAAATTTGAGGATGCTATAAAAGCTCATTTGGACCAAAATATCTATATATGTCTATCTTTGTATGAATCTAAAAAAATTGTTTAGATGCTTCTAGAAAGGGTTTTAATATACCAATAGAAAATAAGTTAGCTCTACAATATTTAATAGTACAGATGTATTTATATATCAAAGACACTATTACAACGGTTAATTATACTAAGATTTACTATTGAAATTTCTACTAATAGAAAGCGATGGATACTACTACCAATCCTTTCTAAGAACTAAAGACTTTCAAACACTAGAATGTTGAGTACAATGGATATTGCTACTAAATATTTAAAAGTGATGAATATTGCTACTAATATTCCAAAGAATTTTTTCTACTAGAAAGTTAACCCCTAAAGGACCAGCCTGCTATTTTTAGCAACATAGCAATTTTGGGCAAGTATGTGTGACTAGAGATTTTCATATTTTAAACTGAAATTTTAATAGAAGGTGGGGACGAGGAATATCTTTCATGTACACTAAATTTCATGACATTTCGAAATAGGAGTCAAAGTTATGGCCTAATATGTTACTTTTTTCATCGGGCGGGCAGTCCGGACAGATTTGAAAAAATCACTTTTTTCAAAAATAAAAATTTTAAATTGGTTTTCTAAAGTTATATATACGTGGAAAGCTTTGAATCATTCCATTTTGACCAGTGAGTAAAAACTTACGAGGTTTTTTAGTTTGCGGGTAGTTATGGATTCTCTACTCTAAAATAAACTTCAAAGTTGCTTATTTAACTCAATTTTTAATATTTTTGAAAAAAAAAATCATAGGATTTAGGTTGTTTATTACAACATTACAACCATTGGGATTGACATCTTTCAATTGCATAATTAAATTCTTAACAATTTAGTATTTTGGATCATTCTCTACTTCTTTCTACTTACTATTTTTTTTATATATGTTGTACAATTCCAAATGATTTGAAAAATTTTAAGCATGTATCCAACTTGTTTAGGAAAAATATTTCAAAGAAGCACCACCATTTTGGACATTTTTTCATACAAAGTGACCTTGTGAAGTGCAGCTGCCCTGTTTTTCGCAAGAACAAAAAAAGGATTTTTGCCAATTCAAATGCTAATATCTTCCAATCCGCATGGTGGAAAATTCTGAAGTTTTTTCTACATCTTCTAAAACTAGTTTACTATAAGATCCTACAATTACATGTGTCAAAAAAGTTTTTTTTCAAAAATTTGGTACTTGTACTAAAAATGGCAATTTTTGAGTGTTCTTGGTGAAAACATAGTCATGGAACTTTAGGGGTTAAACACAATGGATATTACTACTACATTACTTAAATGTGATGGATGCTACCACATGTTAATTCTAGAGCACCATAGTCTCTATAACAATAGAAAGTTGAGTGCAATAGGTATTGTGAATTTACAACATACTAAACAAGAAGACTTAGAGTAGAAAGAAAAACAAGAGTGTAAAAGTGTAAAAATGATGTAGACTTCATAGATTGGAAAACAAAGTACAAAAACTATCCAAGACTTGTGTTGGCAAGATTGAAGTTTCTCCCATCTTGCCTTCAATATATACTATCACTACATCTTGAGTCTCTTTAAAAAAACACTAGGAGACACTAGGAGGCATTAAGAAACCATAGGGGTTATTAAGAGGTTTTAAAAAGTCACATATCTAGTCTAAGAAAATCACTTGAAAATTTCAAATAGCCACACAAATATTATAAATTGCTACAATATTAGGCAAATATACCAACCATTAAAATAAGGTTTGGCTTCTACAAAGTCTAATAAAAATAAATAAAAGTTCTTTACATTGATGAAGGGTGAATGTCCGTAATATTATAAAATACCTATTATTAACTAATAAGGTTTAAAATGCATTTAATAATTAGACAATTGCATAGAATACCATGTAACTTTTTGTAATGAAAGAATTACAATTCTAATGTGGTTGATTTTATATTTATTTCTAATCTACTATATCCAATATGTACACAAATATACAATTAATTATTTATTACAACAATTCTGTCTAAAAAATTCACAAAATTATAAAGCTTTGGATTTGGGTTTGATATTAGCCAAGGTAGCTTTACAATTCTTTTGACTTCGAGATGCTATGTGTATCATAATTATTAAATAGATTAAATTTGTGGATTTTTTTCACATTTTGTAGAATATTTTGATGTACTAAAATGTTTACTCTTTAGATTCTACATAAATAACTTGTATTCCCTCCGTCCCAAAATAAATCCTGGATTTTCAAATATACTTGTCCCAAATTAAATTCGTAGTTGACTCTCCACAACTTGATTAACAACAATTGAAGCTAGTTCAAACATCCTACAGCAAAAGAATCTGTAGATGCCACGCTTTAGAATCTATACAGTAATTTGATCCTTGCAAAGGGAATCAAAACGCAACCTTTAAATAACTAAAGGTGATGAATTCAGTTCAAAACTGTTACTAAACTTGCTACTAACAAATCTCATGTTGAGAATTTTTTGGAGTTGAATCACAGGGTATCATTGGAATTGAATAGAGAGGACATCATTGGACTTCCCTACACCAATGTTGCTTGGAGAATGATCCAAATTAATAGCACTAGAGCAGTTCAAGAAAAGGAAAAAAATTGTCAATCTTGTTGTATGTTTTCAACTTGCACCACTTCATTCTTGACTTCTATTCTTTCACGCCTAGTGAGGTTCACTAAAAGCTACAATAACTACGCAATCCCCTAAAATTAAGAACAACTCATACACTAATCTAGCCACTTCTAGCACCCAAAAATTTATTTTGGGATGGAGGGAATTTATTGCATTCATTACTATCAAGAAAATTGCATATGTAAATTTCTAGATCTTCAACTATTATTACAAAACTTCAAATCTCTTTTTAGCCTAACCACCCTTATTAGGAACACCAAGCTTATGCTTGAACTACCTTATAAGGTGATTGCACTTCAAAGCATCCACATAAGCGTGAGAATAAAGTTCCTCATATTAAATTGTCTATGATATGTTTTGGACTTGTTGGCAACTCAAAAAATATTTAAAATTCTCTTTGCATGCATATTGTTTTGACATTGAATGAGTTTTCTATGAATTTTTTAAGTGTTGATTATAGTTGTACCCCAAATCAACCCTAGGTTCTCAAATTATACATTTCAGGCAAGAATCTGTAAGAGTTGGTTTTGCAGCGAAGTTGAAATTAAGAGCTATTACCTTACACTGCAACAAAGGGAACAGATTCACATTGAAAGTCAGGGTCACTGTAAACCACGTCAAAACTGGACCATTCACATCGAATACGATGCACCTTCTCATGGAAGATCCTCAGTGCTGCTCCACTGTTGTTCGCTCCCAATCCGCCGTATACATATGGTCAACAGCTATGCGGCACAACATGTTTGAAACACTTGTGATGCCCCGGACTTGTGGGTATGGAATTGACTATACACTGAAAAAGGCAGTTCTATCACACATCGTATCTTACTCCCAAAACTAGAACATTCCCAAGAGATAGAATGTAGCTTCTTTTCACGAAAGATTGCCATCTTACTACACTATTTTCTCACTCCTCATCCACCCTAAACATCGACTACATAAAGTCAGAGACACTCTCTGATGCCACAAAAAAGTGTTGAGGACGGAATTGACCATTCACTGAAACAGAGCAATTCTATTGTTTCCAAAGTGATGCAAGAGAAGCAAGTTGTCTCAAGGCTGAGGTCGACCGGCGGCTGCAGCGGCGTCCAAGGTGGCCAAGGGTGTGCTTCCACCAAGAGACATGGGCACTTCTTTGAGGTCGACAGCCCAGCCATGGCCGGTGGTCATCCAGTGGTCAGCGAGTGGTTGCGAAGGCTTGGGGCCTTCGATATTCTCCCGGTTCCCAGCTCGGTTGCCAGTGGAGATGTCGTATTTCGCATCCCTCTGTTTCACCATTTCGTCAGGAATGCGCCCTGGCTCCACATTCTGGGGAGACATCATCAGAGCGGGGGGCCCAAGGGGCAGTCTATCACCTGCCCCCATTAACAAGTCGTGTTAGAAGCCAAGCGGCAGCGATTTGAACTTCCTAAGACTGGAATGGGTTCTTGTGCAACGTAATACTCCAACATTGACAAGTGAAGAGAACTCAAGAGTGGGTAGTGGAGATAGCAGATTATGGACTAGAAAACGTGAAAGCAGAGCCTTGTTATAAGGAATAACATGCTGAGCCGCGGAAATGGCAAAGGCATGTTATTTCCATAAAGAGGCTCTCAACAAAATCCAACCTCATCATGTTCAACCAAGGGTCTAATAAGGACACCAAAATGCCCAAAAGGACAAGATTATGAACTTGGATATCTCTATGCATATCCACTCACAGCGCACAACATTGGTATTGATGTCGACAGGAATAGGCGTTATGAGATATAACCACGGTCTCCTTATCCAATGCTAGGCTACGACCACTTTAGGAACGGGTTGCATTGTAGTTGAGCTCAAATGAAAACATACCTCTATCAAACTGCCAGGTGCACCAAAATTTCCCGTAAGTTTTGGCCAATTTCTTCAGCTCCTGCTGCTGCACGAGTTCTGGCACTCCTGGTTGCACCCACAGGCCCTCTTTGATCTGTAATCAACCACCAACAATCCATCCCTGTTCTTGTTCAGGCCCAATTTATAGCCGAAACAACCACCTCATTTTAAGAAGACCTCGGCTTATGAAAACTGCGAAGGGAAATCATGTATTGACCCGTGCCAGTTTCTTGGTAGTCAGCCATGCCAGTTTCCATCTTTTAAGATAGAAACACCAAACTTCAGAATTGGTTCTTTTACAAAAGGGAAAACAGACCTCATAAAAATGAGTATGCCACAGCTGCTTCTCTTCATCCGGCAGTGAACCAAACAATTTCTCAGAAATGATATACTCAACTCCTGCATCCATTTCGCCAAAATCAGAACGCATGAGATCGGCAAGAACTGAAGCCGAAAAACACTCAATGTTGCACCCATCTGCGTTCGGTGATCAAAGACTTTACTGAAGAGAGCATGGAGTCATTAGATGGTCACAGAACAGAAATTACAACATTACAAAATGTGGAGAAGAATACCAATCAATCGAGCATTCGAGTCATCTGAATCGTAAACAGCACACTGCAGGAAGTCTTCGTTGAGCTGAGCTACGTGGTGATGTGTCTCGATTTTACGGCTCATGTCGTGACTGAAGATTGCCCAAGTGCACACATGCTGCCCTACCCCGCAATATCCCACAATCAGAACAAACTGGACCGAGAGTTGCAGACCAATGACACATTCCACACTAGGATATGCTAGCTTGGCTGGAGTAAATCACGACTAGCGATCGTGCATTGACTGCATTCTACCAACCCCTGTAACATCACACATTGAATTACGCTTGAAGTAATTATTTAACCATTTTCTAAAACAAAATAGCGTGTAAGCTGTCCAGATCTTCTTACTGGGAAATTGCTTTGCAGAATCCAGCAAAAAAACAAGATACTCTCCTTCTGAAACAAGAAAATTACACATGAAAGAAGACTGAGACAAGCCTACCTCTTGGAACTGTTTGACGGGAGTGAGATCTTGTATCATGCCCGCAGCACACCCTATAACTTTCGATGTCAGTGTTTTAGGTCCTCCGGGCACATCTTCAGCCGTGGACGCCATAGCTCCCGGATTGCTCTCACTGGTAGTCGTCATCCCTACAACACCCACTTCCAAATGGCTAAACTCTTGTCGCCCACAGAGCAAGTAGCAGTACCTCCTCACACCTTCTCCTCAATTGCCAATCCACAGCTGCATGCAAAGAGGACATGGGTTGGCGAACTTGCAAACTCTAAAACCAAAATCAAAATAATCATCAACACAAGATCACGAACAGTACGGAGTCAGATTAAAGAGGCTAGAAGAAATGCGCATACTGATGCCAAACGATTTGTTGTGAGAAATGGCGATGGAAATGAGTGAGACGATAAGCTTACTGTAAGTTAGTCATGGGGGGTAAGGCCGGTTGCATGAAGTGACACTTGGCCCATCTCCACGTGGTACACTGCCGTGCAGTACTGTTTTCTTTCTTGTCAATTTTTTTGGAAAGCAAATGAAGAATTCCAGTGCATGCAGCTCTCTAACAGAATTGTAACAGATGGTAAGGTAGGAGGCTGTACAACGGAGCGGCCATTAAGAATGGACCGTGAAATGGACATGTAGATGGCTGTGAAATGGACATGAGTTGGTTCTGAAATTGACTAGTATAGTCATTGAATGAATCAAGGAAATAAGCATTATTATTTGCAAGAGCCAATCGTTCTCTTTGTTTTCCCCTTTTTTTAATTTAGAATTCTAAGTGAACCATTTAAGAAAGACCTAGGGTCACAAATAGGGACCTATGACCCAACTCATTTGAAAATTCACAAGTAATTCAAAAATGCTGGGAAAAATACAAAACCACTTGGGTTAGATTCCTCATCAATTTCTCTATGTCTGAAAAATGAGCTAAAAAATTCCCGTTCAAAGAAATACATGAAAAAGGCAGACCAGCCCTTGGATACTCTATTTCTGAGCCTCCTACCTTAGCATAAATAATAGGTGGACCTCGTAGCCCTATTTTAACCTTGCAGAAAAATGTCAAACTTGTTTTTTTCATGTTCTTGTCACCTTGGCGTCATGGCCCACAGGCTCATACCTGGCACAGAGATTTTGCTACAATAGCGCTTAACTTAAGGTCCCCATGCATCAGGAAGAATTGCGACTTCATTCCTTCAAAAGGAACCCTTGCTTGATTGCTAGCTGTATGTTGTAGCTTGTGATTGAAAGTTGTTTTGTGTTTGCATTTTATGTTTGTTAGTTTGTGAGTGTGAGGTTTTTGTTTGTGCTTTGTTTGTTCAATTAGTTTGTTAGTTTGTGTTTTATGTTTGTGGATGGTGTGCTTGTGTGTAGCTTGTTTGCTTGTTTCCATTTAGCGACTTGCTTGCATTTTCTTTGTGTAATCCTACTCTCATATAATATAATATATTGTCTATCATGTTTTTGCTCTTCGTGATCTTGTTTTCGTTGCTAGGACTTGCCTGAGTTTATAATAGTTTATTTTTATTAGAAATAGCACTATACTGTGAATTCTATCGCTTTCTTGTTTCTTCTCCCAGCCCTCGCTTTCACCTACTCTTTGTATCTCTCAACGTGGCTGGTTTTCTTGAAGGGTCCAATCTCCCTTTGGTCTCTAACTTCTGTAGCTTGGGGTTTCAAGGTTTCAAGTGCGTTGAGTCTTTGTTTAGCTTCGTTTAATGCCTCTGGTGTTGTGCGCGGACTCATCCTTTAGTATTCTCATTTTGGAGCTGTCCTGGCCTTCTTGTGGTGCTTGTTGTGTTTCTCTGCAGCCTTCATTTTGTAGTCGCTCTTGTGCTTGCAAGCTTCTGTTCTACATTTGTTTGCAAATTTTTGTGATGGATACGGTTGAGGAATCCGATCGCCTTCGGAGACTCTTGAAGACCAAACGCCCAGATGTGGATATCAAAGATGATGATATCAACAAGTTAGTGGTTGAGGGCTTTTCATCTGAATCTGTTATTTCATTAGCAAGCAAGGAGGATTTGCACGATGTTCTTCCTAGCTGATTGGATATAGTGCTTTGGCTTGTTGAGACATTTGGAGCGCCACAGCATCCTGCAGGTATGTTTCTACTTGAAGGGTTCTCTGTTTTTGAGGTGATATTTTGTTGACAATACTAAGAGGGGAACGATCAGGGTGAAGTTGCTAGATAAATCAGATGAGTATTGAACTTCTTTGTTTGATGATAACAATAATGTTGTGCAAGCAGCTCTTATTAGCCTCATTGAACCCGCTGCTAGAACTGGTATGTCTTGACGTGTTTCCTGTCTTGTTTGTTTCCTCTCCAAACAACTGAAAATATAATGTGTTTCCTAACTTCTTTTCGTGATATTCTTAGTGAGTGCATCACGTGGGCTATGCTTGCACAAGATAGATCATTGAAGTGTTTCCTATCTTGTTTGTTCTCTCTAGTATACATGTGACCTTTGAATCATGCGATCTTTGGCACAGATACAGTCCTAGTTGACAATTCACATTTGTGACCATAATGTAAAGTTATTGTCTGGTTTTGCAGGAAGTGAGAAAGGGTTGACATCACATCCGGTATTGAAAAATCTTGAAAAAATGCATAGTAAACTAGACCAGCAAGCCCAAGAGCTGCATCTCTTGTATGACTTGGTGCAAGAATCACCTTTGCGGACAAGAGCTGCCTCGACTATAAACGCAGATGATTTGCATATCCTTCAAAATTCCTTGGAAATCACTCCAATCCCCGAGGAGGGGGATGTTGCACTAGAAGCACTACTTGGAGTTGGGACTAAAGACGAAGAATCTATTTGATAAGCATACCTTGTCATATTCCCCATGATCTTTTCAACACCAGTTGGCTAGACTTTCTGTTTCAACAATTCTAGTAGAAATTGCAACTGATGTAGAGCATCGTCCAAATGTTGTGCAGAGACGGGGACACGTATGAGTTACAGCACAAAGACAAATATATCCAGTAGTTGAGGAAGATGACAAGAAGTGGGGATGTTGAATGGCATGATGGAAGTGGGACAAAAATGACAAGGAGATTCAGTAATGTTGATTTTCCTATCGCCGCCAAGAACGACTTAGTACTATGTTTGAGGCGCTTCACATCTTTCATGACAATTGGTGCGATACTGGGGGTGGAAATAAAGAGGAAATTGTCGTGGAGGGGATTGCGTCAGGCTGAGGTAGAGTTTTACATGTGGATTACTGAGGCTATGTTTCTTTTTGTCCAGTTGATCACGGACATGGAGCGCGGAAGAGTGGCAATTTATTCTAGGGATGGTGAGTGGTACTTTTATTGATTTTAGTAGTAAGTGTTTCAAATTAACGATGCTGAAGTTTTTTGTGATTTAGAAAAATTCTCTGACTATTAATTATTTGTCTGGTTTGTGGCCGACTGAATTGTGCAAATGTTTACTTCTTTTGTCGAACCTAATTTCTTAATTGCATTCAATCATTCTGCAAGCAGTGATGTTCAATTTTGGACTCTTGGGAGCATGAAGGCTGTGTGGGATTTTGTTGTTGGTATGGTTGAGTCCTTGCCACCAGGTGCAATAGAAGATGATAGCAAAGGCTGGTTCATCCATCGAGACACATTCCGTTGCCTTCTCATAAATGTTTCAGGTCAAAAAATATAAGAATGAGCTCTGTGGGTCCACAAGGTGGTAGCTCCTTTATAGGTCGACAGATGGCTATCTCGAGGGATGCTAGCTACTTACAATTATAACCTCGATGATGTTGCAAATTTGCAAGACTTCTATTGTTTTAATGTAGAACCAGTTCATTAGAGTCTGTTGCACAATGGACCTATGCTTTTATTTTGTATTTTTGGAGGTTGCCGTTTTGGCACCCTTGTCCTCAACATTACAAATGAAGTGACATCTGTAGATGAGATAGATGAGGAATTTGTAACAGTGAATGGCGAACAATTGATCTAGTGTACATTTTTGTAATGGTGTTACAGAAAGTAAAGTACTTGTTAATTTGGCAACATGTATTGTTTGTAGAGTGCAAGTTTGGCTATACCCTGAAATTGAATTAGAAGTTGAAATGACAAGATCCTCCTAGTCTTTTGCAAAAATCTGTGCAACATGGCGAACTGCAGGGAAGATGAAACAATTCTACGACGGTCATATGAGATTGCACGGCCAACAGAATGGTGGAACCATGAGACTCCACTTGTTCGTAATGAAATAAGGTATGAAAATTTAGATGGAATTCTTCAACAATATTACCATAAAGATGTGGGATAGTGATATATCTCACATGATTTTGTTCTAAGAGGTAGATAATAGTCTCTTGCTTTGATGTCAAATATAACTTTTTCAGTTGTGGACCTTGAAGGAATATGTGTGACCAACAGCTCAGCATATGGATGGAGTGTAGGAAAATTTCATTTCTTAACCCCTAAAGACCCAAGGCCTTTTTTCTGCCAAATAACACTCAAAACTGCCATTTCTATAGCAAAGAGTAAAAAAATTTGAAAAATGTTTTTTTTAACATCTAACCGTAGGATCTTACACCTAGCTAGTACGAGAATGTATGGAAAAAATTTCAGAATTTTTGACCGCACAAATTGCAAGAAATCTGCGTTTAAAGTGAAAAAAATAAGTTTTTCAGCACATTGCGGGGCTAGATTTTTTGACTTTAAACATTTTTAACTTAAAATTTTTGCACTACAACATTTTGAGCTTTAAATCTTTATAGTAGAGAATTGAGTTGAGAATCTAGGAAAAATAAATAAATTCAAAAAAACTTAATTATCATTCTTAAAAATATTGTTAAGTAGAAGTAGGTACAAGATAGAAGGAAAATCTAAAATATTCATATATTTTAGATGGAATTAAAATACACTAATCCCAATGGTGAGATTGTTCTAGCAAGTAAATTAAACCATGCAAAAAAATTGAAAAATTGAAAAATTTGAAAAATTGCATTCAGAAATGAATCCAACTAGTTATTTTTTTCAAGAAGATGCTCTAACTACCCGAAAAACAAGAATATCCATAACTTTTTCATAACAAATCCAAATGAAATGAGTCAAAGCTTTCCAGATAGACAAAAATATAACCTATCACAAAAAAAATATTAAAAAAAAATTCAAATTTTTGTCCTTTTTTTTTTGCTGGCCGGGCTGCCCGCCGTCCCCTATTTTGAGCTTATTTGGTCATAACTTTTTTTCCCGGACACCAATTGTGAAAAAAATTATATTCCCACAGAGCTAACCAGCTTTTCTACCTCCAAAAAAAGTTTTAAAAAATCAAAAGAAAATTTCAGCCTGTAGGTACTTGCCCGAAAATACATTTGTCCCCTGAACGGACAATGGTCCTTTAGGGGTTAAGTCACTAGTGTGTCTTGTGTTGTTGCCACAGACAAAAACAGAAGTATAAGTCATTTTTAAAACCACAAATAACTCAAAAATCCATAACTTTTCCACCGTCGGCCCACACCATGAAACAAAGCTCGTTCACCCCTCCTTGCCCAGGGCTTTTCAACGATACCAAGAACATGACAAATTGACACACAATTCAAAAGATACATAATTTAGCATAATTTAGTAATTTTTAAGAACAAAAAATAACTCAAAAATCCATAACTTTCACACTATAGGCCCAAACACCACAAAACCAAGCACATGCACCCATCCTAGCTAAGAGCATTCCAATGGTACTAAGCATGCCACCGGGGGATGCACGGTCTGGGAGATTTCAATGTTGCAAACAAAGAAAACAAAGCAAAGCAAACAAAACAAGCAACCAAACTTAAAGTATGGATGGGCTTCTTAACATTTAATATTATAGAAGTTTATGAAAGCATCTTCCCATAAATGTTATATTTATTAAATTGAAACAATTTGAAGTCTCATTTCAATAGTTATTTTAAATATAAGAAACTTTTCATAATTACAAACAAATTCAAGTGAATTAACCCCTAAAGGCCTAAGGCCTTTTTTTCCGCCAAAAAACACTCAAATCCTTTCGAGGAGGAATCGCGACCTGATTCCTTTGAAAAAGTGCCGATATTTTTTAAGTTTTTTATAAAACATAGAAAAACATGTCCTTATCATCCAAGAGCAAATGGACAAACTGAAAATATCAATGGTATTTTTTGTAAAATTATTACCAAAATCGTTCAAGGATCCAATATAGATTGGGATGCAAGAGTCTTACATGCTTTATAGGCCTATAGGACTGCTCACAAGGTTACCACTAAAAATAATCCTTTCCAATTAGTCTATGGACAAGAAGCAATTTTACTAGTTGAATTGGAAGTACAATCTTTAAGAAATGCCATAGACTATAGGTTAGGTGATATGGAATCATTATGAGAATGAATGGTCATGTTGAAAAAATTAGATGAAACAAGGTGTCAAGCCTATTTAAACACTTTGGCTATTCAAAATTGAAGAAAAAGTTACTATGATAGTAAACTTATTCCAAAGAATTTGCAACCGGATGATTTATTCCTTTTATTTGACAGTCGATTCCAAAAATTTCCGACCAAATTCAAAATGAGGTGGTTTGGACCATATAAGGTTTGAAACTCTTACCCATACATTACTTGAGGACAAGTTATGGTTTAAGTGGGGGGCACCTTTTTTAAGTGCCTAAGCCTTTAAGCTTTAATATATATATATATATATATATATATATATATATATATATATATATATATATATATATATATATATATATATATATATATATATATATATTTTTTTTTTTTTTTAATTTTTAAATAAAAAATTTATGGTGAACTATTTGAAATTAAAGGATAAACCTTGGAGTAATAATGTCCAAAAGAGAGAATACTAATGGTTGAATAAATATTATTACAAATTGGCAATCGAGTAGAAGTGTGGGAATAAATGGCAATTAGTCCAAAGCAATTTGACTGGTAATGATGGCAACTCGTGAAAAAGGGATTTATCCTATGACCGTGGTGGCTCTTGTCAGTCTACTTGCTTGTAGCAATCCTAGTGCAAAGCATCAATTTGTCAAGGTTTCCATCTCGATTCCAGTGAGGCTAATTGCATAGAGAGAAAACTTCCATTGCGTGCAAAAAGTCAGAATTGTAAAAATGGACAAATCAATGTAGCTGCTACAAATGAGTGTAATCAGGTCTATTATTGCAATTTGAACAACCCTAAAGGAATTTTGTTAAGATAATGATTAGGGTATGTCTAATTGCAAGAAAACACTCACATTTGGTGGTGAAAAGTGTACATGCGATCAACCAAGAAGAACACGTCAACTTGCATCTTGGCAAAAGAGGACAAATTGCTGGAAATTGCACATAAATTGGGAGGCCACAAAATCCTAACTTTGCAAGAAACAACGTAAGGATAATTGATGATATTCGCAAAGCCACCAAGAAACTATGTCAAATAGATAGAATTGTTCTTTTTTTCTGTCAAATTGATGAAGTAGTGATGTCCAAAGCAAATTGCTAGACAATTGTCCATTTTTTGACGGATTCACTAACTCCTTCCCATTTGATATGCACATCCACTGCACTGAGAAAAATGGTCAAATTGAAGCAAGAAGAAGCCCAATTGACAGATAAATTTGTCAGTGAGAGAGGTGAGTTTTACTAAACAAATAGATTGGATTAGGTTGTCAATTTTTCAATTGTCAAATTGCTCAATTTACTTGCTGATTTCAATGAAAAAATTAATGTCAAATTGCAAATTGTGAGAACATGATAAGAACATGAGTGTATTGTGATTAACAATTGTCACAAGTCTAATTGCTAATTTTGAACCGAGAGATAGAAAGGCTTGTCTAATAGTCTACCATCTCATGAAGAGGTGTATGAGAGAACACGATAATTTAAGAGGGAAAACTATAAACTGAGGCTTTCTTCTTCTTTCACTTAACTCAAGAAACATGATAAAATTGGGCTATTCATCAAGAAAGTAGAGTTAACCAGTTTTAGTCGACTTGTTACAAGAAGTATTGAAGTCCAAAGAGCTGAATTTAAATGTTTATCTTGGTCTGACCAATTCTTTCTTCTTGACCCTTTCAGTGTCTTCAGGAAAGGTCTACCATTGGTTGGAGAAGTTCTCCTCGGTTTGTCTGCAGCAGAGTTGTCTGTGGGTGATTGCATGAAAGACTAGTCAATTTTTGTCACACTTTAGCAAGACAAGACTGTCCTCCGCTATAACATTTGAGTTAAGATCCCAATGCCAAAAACAAAAAAGCTCTTTCTAGATATCTTGATTGTAATTATATCCCTTATTTTTCAAAAAAATTAAAAAATCATTTAATATTTCAAATTCAATTTCTCTAATTTGTCACACATTTAAGTTTAGGGGTTTTGAATACTATTGAGCGGTTCAAATTAATGATTTTCAATTGAAATTTCTATGGTACAATCCTATATTGGGCAGACATGTTTCTACCAAAGGACATCTAAAATTACATTATTTTATGTCCTCCACGTCTGTGCAAAGAGGCCTCCCTTGCGTGCGCAGTTGTGAACAATAGAAATGATTTTGGCCTCATTTTTTGGGGTGAAACTCATTACTAGGAATTCCTCCCAAATGGCCAATTTTTAGTTTTTTTTATAATTGTTTTTCCTATTTATTACAAATTAAAACGTCAAAGTATGTATTTTTTGGGACATATTCTTGGACATAGAATTGTGGCAAAAAAATACATAATTTGACGTTTTAATTTTTAATAAATAGGAAAAACAATTATAAAAAAAACTAAAAGCTGTCCATTTGAGAGGACTTCCCAGTGATGAATTTCAACCAAAAAAATGAGGTCAAAACCATTTCTATTGTTCACAACTGTGCCCACAAGGGAGGCCTCTTTGCACAGATGTGGAGGACATAAAATAATGTATTTTTAGATGCCCTTTGGTAGGAACATGTCTGCCTACTACAAAAATGTACTATAGAAATTTCAGTTGAAAATCATTAATTTGAACCGCTCAATAGTATTCAAAACCTCTAAACTTAAAAGTGTGACAAATTAGAGAAATTGAATTTTAAATATTAAATGATTTTTTAAATTTTTTTGAAAAATAAGGGTTACAATTGCAATCAAGACATCTAGACTTTCTATTTTTATTTTTGGCATTGGGTTCATAATTCAAATGTTATAGCAAAAGACAACCCCAGTTTTGCCAACATGTGACAAAATTGACCAATCTTTCATGCAATCACCCTTGTGAGCGACTGAAGACGTCTAATTGACAGACTTCCAGAGAAAGGTGTGTAGCAATTGCCAAGAGTTTTTATTTTCAATTGAGTTTGTCTACTTGCTAGAGAAGAAACTTTATTGAATTAAGAGAGCTCAATTTTCTTTCTACGGCTGTCCAGAGAGATGGGTCAAGTTATTGTCTTCACAATAAGAATCAATTGGAAGGCCAATTAGCAGCTTTGATAAAGCAAGTTTGTCAAGAACTCTTGTTTAATCAGTCCAATTGAGTTTAATGAAAACTTTGAATTTTCTAGTATAATTGAGTCTCTTTCCATGTATTAGAGAGAAGGTCAATGATCTTATTCTTCTATTGGAGTTGTGAGTTAATGATAATTCTTTTCCTCACAATAAGAGTAGATTTAGAGGTCAATTTATAAATTTTCTAAGATGTTGCCGAGTGAGCTACAAAGTGATAATTCTAAACTAATAAATAAGATTGAATTTACCAATATCCAAGAAGGAGAGAACATGATAAATCTCTTGGTGAACAATCTTACCTTTCAAAATCAAGTAAGCCAGTCAAGATGTTTAACGTCCCATTGCCGAGTGAAATCTTGAGGAAGCTAATCAAATTGACTGAGAATGCTTGTGATATAAGAAAGGGGTAGAAATAAAGCTTTGGATTCCTTCCTTTGACAACTTGATTCAATTGATTTTGTAAGGGAAAAATAAGAGAGAACATGATAACAAATGAATGACCTTGCAAACTAAGAGAAGAACAAGTAGCTTATCCTTCCCTTCTTTGCTGAAATCTTATTTTTACTCCTGAGTCAAATTGCCGAGGGGAAAGACAGAGAACTCGTAGCTATTATGAAGATAAATGACTGTGTGAGGATTTTAACAGCACTACGTCTAATTGTCCTTAGAGTACAGTCTAGAAGTCTAGTTTAAAACATGATAAAGAATTAAACAATGGTCTAATCAAAATATTTCTCAGAAGAAGAGGGAAGTTCTAAGAAAAGAAGAAAATTGTTCCAAATAATAAGAAGCCTAAGAGAGCAACAATAGACTTGTCATAGGTCAAATCGAGAGATTGTAAGGACTAAATTGCTGAGAGTAGGTGGTTTCAAACTTATGGTCTATTAAGCAGGTTGAAAGTTTTAAGTTCCTAATGTCTAATAACCTATTGATTAAGTCTCATAGCCGTAAAAGAAGCCAATTTTCAAGATTATACAAAGTAAAAGTAAATTGGTCTAATAGATAGTAATTGACAGACATACAACTATGAGGCGGAAGATCATAAAAGGGGGATAAGCCAAAGGAGCTTCAAGTTACCTCCGTATCACTGTACCAAATTTCCCTTGATGTGTTGCAATAATACCACCGACTGCAAGAGACGTTGAAACAGACAAAACTTTGGAAGTATGTCAATTTTCTTGGCCCGACCCAGACATGGTACTAGTCCGTCAATTTGTGGAAGCAAGTCACTATAGTGGATTAAACAAAGTCGTGATTAACGGCACCTCTATCAGTCTTAGACCAGAAGCCATATCCCAAGTGTTGAAGATACCACCAGGAAGTGTCAAATTGACGGAGCTTCTACTCCTAATCCCAATTGATAAGGCAGAGTTATTTAGTATCTTAAGAGAGGGAGCCAGAAAATTTGTTGGATGGCCACTTACATCTATCAAGACTCATTAATTAGCAGTCTAGATGGTCTTCCTCAACCAGAGGTTATTTCTTGCTCCACAGCCTGAATATGGAGAAGATGAAGCTATGGTAGGCTGCCTTGCAGCTTTGAAAGGCCGTCAAAGCGACTAGAGCGATGTGATCTATCAACGGATTAAAGTGGAGCTACAAGTAAAGAAGAAGATGAATCTCCTCAATTTGGTCTCAACTACCTTGATTTTGGCGATTTGTTTGGTAGACTATTTTACAACATCAATTTGCTAGGTTGAGCTCGTGTCAACTTACTTTGTTCCGCCAGAGCCTGTACCTAAGATACCACTACCGGAGGTCAAATCAATAGGTGTCAACAAGAAAGACCAGGGCAAGTGGGTTGCAATCAGGGTTGCAATCTCTTGTCCATCATCTTTGAGTGGCAAATTGACAATAAGCAGTGAACCAGAGGAGTGGTATCAAGCCTTATTCCTCCAATACAAGGAGCTGCAAGAAGAGCACCAAATTACCCAGTTAGAGATTCAAACGTTGAGGGCGGTGGATTTGACACTCCAATTGCAATTTTGTCAAGTCAAAGCCAAGAGGGATGCCTTGGCCCAATCTCACCAAAGCTTGCACCAAGGTATGAAGGATGAAGTATCAAAATAGAAGCAAGAGTATGGGTGATTGCAAGAAACACCTGCCAGTTTGGCTGCATTTTGATTTTTGAACATTATAACTTTTGAATTATGAATCCAATGCCAAAAATAAAAAATTTATTTCTAGATGTCTTAGTGAATTTGCATCCTCTATTTTTCAAAAAAATTCAAAAATCATTTTATATTTAAAAGTCAATTTTGTTAATTTGTCACACTTTGATATTTAAGAGTTTTTTATACAATTGAGTGGTATAAATTCATGATTTTCAGCTGAAATTTTGTGGTATATTTTTATAGTAGTCAAACAAGTTTCTACCAAAGGGCGTCTAAAAATACATTATTTTATGACCTCTATGTTTGTGCAAATAGGCCTCCCTTGCAAACGTAACTAAACATTAAAAATGGTTTTGACCTAATTTTTTTGGTCAAATTTCATTACCAAGAAGTCCTTCAAAATGCTCATTTTTAGTTTTGTTGAAATTTTTTTTTTCTATTTTCTACAAATAAAAACATCAAAGTATGTATTTTCTTTGCCAAATTCTTGGACCATGTGTTTAATGTATAGAAGTCACATAGTTAAAGTTATTGCACTTTGAACTGGACTTGAAACTATGTGAGGACACTTTGGTCCTTTGGGACATTTAGGAATTAATTGTCCTTTGGACTTGTAGCTTGATCGGCTTCAGAGTTTGTCAACAGCTAGAGGAAATACAAATCAATGCTAGTTCAATTCTTTTGTTTAGTCTTCGCGGTTAAAATCGCTTTGCTATCGGCTCACGCAATTCTACATTTTTGTATTTGCATGATTGTGCTCACTACACCTTATACTTCAAATGCACCAAAGTGAATTTCTGAATTGATTGACAAAACAAGGAAATCAAAAGAGGAACCTTGGAGTTTGAATGGAAAAGCGAGAATTTTGAAACTCATTTTAGAATTTGAGTAGTATTGTACCACCACACCTTGATTCTTGACTTTGGAGAGGGTGCCCTTCTGAGGTTACAAACAAAGAGCGATACTGAGCTTAGCGGTTGTATTGTGTATCTAGGGTTACCTTTCTCAAACTTGAATTTATATGTGAGGAGGCTTGTGCGATGTTTGTGAGTGAGGCTTTTGCAAATTGATTTCACACTTGGTTTTGGTTGTCTAAGTGATAATTTTGATCAAGCTTGGAGGACTCTGTGAAGAGATGGCGACGATGGAAGATGTCATGACCTTTGTCACAATTTTTGTTGGATGAATTTTATTCATGGATGAACTAATTCATCATGAAATGTGCACTAGTTGACAAGCAAAGATTGCTTGGAGATAGATACATCACAAAGTTCACAACCTATGGATTGTCAACTATTATCATGTAGTTATAGTTGTTCCATGGGTGCATACGTTAATTTATAACTTATCGCATTGTTATGATGCATACAATTACAGCAAAGAATTGGCACTACTTTGTAATTAGTATTAATTAAGTATGTGACTTCTATACATTAATCACAAGTGCGCAAGAGACACAAATTATGCACAAAAAATTATTTTCTTTATCGTGCATTTTCTATATACTCGGAAAACCATGACAACAATGTCATTACTATAATAATGCTTATTAAATGGTATCATTATTCCAAAAAATATTTTCAATGTTCAATTGTTGATCACCACTCTAATTAGCAGTAACCATTAGAAGAGATTTGGGGGCATTGGAGGGCCGTTTCAGGCCCGTTCCCAGATCTGTTCTTGGTGCAGGAAGGGAGCGTCGGGCTGCTGTCAGACCCTAATTACCCAAAAAAAAAGAACTTTGCTGGAACATCCTAGGAGTTGGGCACTTATCTAAGTTTTTTCATTGCTAGAGAATTTGCTTCACAGAAACATTTTTGTATCCTGTGTTTGTCTATCATCAAGTTGTATGTAGCATATACTCATATCATTGTGTATTTTAATCTAAAAAACTTTTAAATGTCCAAGGTCTGCTAAATACAAGGACTTCTATAGACCTAGAACAAAGTTTTACCATGAAACATAGCATCTAAGGCAAAGGTAGACAAAGTCTACTTCTAATCAAGAAGTCATCCAAAGCACTTTTTTTGTCTAAGGCAAAAGAAGTTGAGAAGAATGTAGAGTAAAAGCTTTAACAAGTATACAAGCACTATTTTTGCAAGGCAAAAAGAGTTCAAGAAAGTGACTAGTGTACAAGGTCTAACATACCTTTCAAGCATTTTTTTGCAAGGCAAGAAAATAGACAAGTTTAACCAAGGATAGACAACCTCAAAGTCTCCAATTTAGACAAACTAAGTCACTATAGTCAGTCATAGAACTTCCAAGAAAGAAGAAGAAAGCCAAGAAGTGTAATTTTTCCAATAATGTATGATACAAATATTATGCCATCACCATCAAGAGTGAAAATTTTAACATAGGATAAATGAATCCAACTCAAGTCAAGTAATCTTCCATGAGGGTGTAGACCTCACCTGCACCCATGCAATCAAACAAACAAATAGTTGGTTAGAAAGCGTATGTCAGGTGTCTTCAGCCTACACCACTTGTTATTGTTTTCACATATCAAATCACAAGACAAAGACTCCACCATGTTAAAATCAACATCAGACCAAAAACCTGAGCTGTTGAAGCGTTAGTCTGCAAAGACGAAGCAGCCATGAGAACAGACTTGAGGTTCAAAATTACTCAACCCCAGTATGCAAAAACTACTCTCGGTGCTTCACCACACGATGTAATAACAGCAAGATACCTCCCCAAACAAAAACTACTGTCTGTCTAAGTGCACCACAAGTGCTACAGCATTAGGAAATTGAGCTCAAGGTAACTCAGAGTCTTTCTATTCTTTGAATAACAAAGAATGACTAAAAAAAGGTTTCACGAAACTCATGCTTGGGCCCCAATCTCGACATGAAAGCACCCAGCAGTTTCAAACAAGGAACCAGTCAGTCACAGGGACACTGCAGTTCTGATCACCACCTGGATTGGCTCATAACATTAGGAGGGCTCAACGAGGCCATTAAATTAATGTAGCCACCAATATTAAATTGATGTTTCTCTGTCCATAACTCAGTATGGTCACATAACAGACACATCTTGGTACACTAAATAGGGTATTTAGTGTTGGATTACATTTAGTGTAATTACCACCCTACTTGACCCTACACTAAATGTCAATTTTAGGACGATTAGTGTAGTGCTAAACTTCAATGCGCCGCCTTTGTCTTCTCTTCCCTTCTACCTTCCTTTAATAAGTTCTAACACTAAATGTAAACATTTTCAGATTTCAGATTTACCATAGAGTATATTTAATGTTAGAAATTACATTTAATGTTACTTACTTTAGTAGGCTTAATGATATTTAGTGTCATGGTTCGCAAATAGTGTTGCCAATACTAAATACCCTATGTAGTGTACTGTGTGTAAGTGTACAACCTAGTTCAACTAACTAAATTAAACACTAATTTATTTTGGGTGAATTGGGAAGCCCAAGGGACTAGCCCAAATAATAAGATACAACTAAAATCAGTCAATCTAAAGAGAGTGACTATACATCTTCCCATTTGTATTAGAGTACCAACTTCATCATGTTATGGTGGAATAACCTTAACCTTTGCTCAAAAATAGATCTACTTAACACAGGGAGGGTGGGTGGAAAATTTTTAGTATTGGATACAAGTTCATATTCTCAAAAACAACTATGGTAAATAGGACTTAAGAATCCTATAGCTTCAAGTAGACTTTTGCTTTATCTATCAATAAGATTTTGGAATTGATTTATAAATAGATGTCATGGTTCTAGACTCTTAAAGTAAAGGCTAGAAAAAAAGAAAAAAGAAAAAAAGAAAAAAAGAAAAAAATCGAAAAATCCGACGTGGCACTCTCTCGACCACGTCAGCCTGCGCGTGTGGCAGAGTTCCCAGGCAGGGAACTGCCTGATAACTCGCGGGCTCTTAGAGCCCTCAAATCTCTTCTAATGTTTTTTCTTAACTAAATTTCTTGCATTTTATTTGTCAACACTTAATTAGTATACGTTACAATAAATTCTAGTTTACATTTCAATAATTGCACCAAATGATTAAACAAAATCCATCATTACTATAGACCATTAAATTTTAGCTTGAACTAAAACCATTAGTAGGCCACCGCAAGAAACTTGATAGCGTATTAGTGAAAAAATCACTTCATTGTAGCTTGAATTGATTCCATTAGTAGGTCACCAAGAAACTTGATAGCATAGTGAAGGAATTTCTGCATTGGCAATTGGTGAGAGTAGAGGGTGGAAAGGTCCTCTTTATACTAAAATCCATTCAATGAACACTCAAAGGATATGGGATAACTTGACTAGATGAGAACTTGACCGCTCATTGTCAACTTGTTTTGAAAATGTATAAATTGTGTTCAAAGTAGAAATTTAGACCTCAATTTGGCATAGTAAGATAACTTTTTTCTTAGAACTTTGAACTAACAAAAGTTGGTAAATGAATCTAGCTTTCATTTCCAAAAATCTGTTTGAGAATTAGAGCCTTAAATCAAAAGTTATGGACAAAATTCAAAGGCAATGTTTGAAAATGTCAAAAAAATATCCCTTCCAACCCGTCTTTGAACTTTGTCCATAACCTTTGATTGAAGATTCTAAATCTCAAATGGATTTTAGAAAATGAAAGCTATCTTAATTTACCAAAGTCTATTAGTTTAAAGTTTTTGGAAAAAAATTATTCTAATATGCCTAAATGAGGTCTACTTTGAACACAATTCTTGCTTTTCAATTAACTTAGTATTGAAATTGTGAAAAATAAAGAAATGCAATGTTAGTACAATAACTATGCACGGACATGATATTGTGTGATTATTGCACTAACTTTATATGTCTTAGAAAAGCACTAATGCTGTAGAAAGTTAGTCGCCCATCACTAAATCACTTAAGTCATACATATTCTATCATGCATAGTTATTGTGCAACTTTAGCACTTCAAACTCAAATATGAATGACATGCCTCAACTGCATGGTATTAATGAATGTCATTTTCATGTTGTAACAATGTTTCTATGCAAGACTTGCCTGAAAATCTATAGTCAATTATGAGTTTATGACCTTTGAACAAAAAATGGGATTGTCTACTGTCCATGGAAAATAGCGGTCTACAATGTCCTTGCCGCTTGTTTAGAATGATTGGACAAGAAATCGAGTGAGAAACATTTGATCTCAAGAGAATTTGGCTCTTGTAGTAAGCGAAGTGATCTCTAACTCCAGACCTTCTAAACTAATCTTTCAATATAAACACACTCCTGCATATTGGTTCAAATGCCTAAATTTATGCAAACAAAAACTCTACAAAGCCTTACATGATTCCCTATGGAATCATGTTCCAGAAAACACGACATATAAGAAAAATATATCAATCTTCGCGCCAATTGCCAGGGAGGTTGTGCCACTCATTAGTCAAAAAGTTCATAAAACGGCAAATCTGTTTTTTGCTGTAAAAACGGTCACATAACACCAAAACATCTTTACAAGCATGAAAATCAAATAGGTCATTTTCTTCTTCAAAAAAACATTGGATGTGTATCTTTACTAGTACCCACACCTTTGTATTGTTTTGAGACTGATACTCTGTGATGAAATATAACCCTGACCCAACGTCGTGTCGATTCAACTTTTTGTACAACACAAACATTCAGTCACCCGCAAGAGTCAATTGCATCACACGCGCTCCTTCGTATTGAAAGAGTACTTTACAATCCTGAAGCTCTAGTTGCCCTTGTTCAAGGTCATATATACATAACCTTGCACTATTCAAGCAGTAATATTTGCAAGGACTATTTATATATTCACATGCAAGATCCCAAATGTGCCCCCAAGATGGTGCTACTTTGCTCCACTGCCTTGAAACAGAATCATACGTTTCTATTGTATGACTGCCTTTCAGTTGTTTGCCTATGACCACCAACTTGTACGCTTTAGTCTTTGAATCCACTTTCATGTGCACCAATGTGGGCGGATCAGTGTATACATGTTGCAGAGGAGGGAGCTCATTTTGAACTCGTGTCAACGGATTGATCACCACAATGCACAGGGGATTCGCCTCTGTATATTTGCAAATGGAAACAAAGCAGACCAATCTGCCATCACGAGCCCTTGCCTTCCAAGCACTAGGTGCATTCCCCTGATGTTTCAAGTAGAAGCAATATACATATAGCCATACATATTTGCAGAAATCAAAGATTCTTACTGAGAACTCATTGGTTGTAAGTGAACATGAAACAAGTGCAGCCATGTTGGGGTTTGCTTCAACACATGCTTGGTTGAACTCCATGTTCATGGTCCATTCCTTAAAGAATTGGCAACGTAGGCGGGTAATGTCAGACACTGGCAAACGTGCCAGGATAAGCAGAACCAACTCCCTTGGAAGAGTTTCCCAAAGGACTGGATCCATGATGGCATTTGAAACAAGTTTATCCGAAGCAGAGCCATGTACAATAAGCATCATAACTTCTCTTTGTGAAGTTCTCTACTCCAACTTTCTAGAAAGCCGTTTTAGTTGTTCTCTCAAGAGTTTTGCTACTTGAAGATAATCTGGTTGTGTACCATCAACAGGGTCTTTTGATATAAACCTCTCACAACTTGTAACTTCAAAGTAACTATAATAGACTTTAAATAAGAACACAAAATGTACTTATTAATAATAATATTTTTATAAAGAGCTCAATTTAAACTATCCGACTATAGAGAGAGAGATCAGCAAAGACAGTTTTCCTCACCTCGAAGCTCCATCTTATATAATAGACTATCAATAAAAGACTTTTATTTCTTAAAATAAATTAAAAGTTCTTTTTTATTTTTAGCTTTTTATTCTTGGTTCTATTTAGAACCATCTGATAAAGTAAAAGTCCAGGTTTATCTTATCTTAATCTTGATTTTCCACTTAGAGTTATCTAATTCCAAGTTTCAAATATGTATTTGGAAGCTGTCTAACTCTAGTGCACTGTCTAATGCACTTATCATTCAAATAAAATTGTCTAATTGATATGCATAAATCCATTGTTTAAAGATATCTACCTTCAGGCACTTCAATGCATTTGTCATCCAAGTGGAGTTGTCTAATTCCAATGCACAATTTCTACCATTTAGAAATACATCACAAAGTTCCCTCTATCACGAACGGGGTCACGAATTGTCAATAGTAATCGTACGATTATTCTCAAGCACTACTTTTGTATTACATTCATTCATGTAGAAATATTGTTACAACATGAAAATGACATTCATTAATACCATGCAGTTGAGGCATGTCATTCATATTTGAGTTTGAAGTGCTAAAGTTGCACAATAACTATGCATGACAGAATATGTATGACTTAAGTGATTTAGTGATGGGCAACTAACTTTCTGCAGCATTAGTGCTTTTCTAAGACATATAAAGTTAGTGCAATAATCACACAACATCATGTCCGTGCATAGTTATTGTACTAACATTGCGTTTCTTTATTTTTCACAATTTCAATACGAAGTCAATTGAAAAGCAAGAATTGTATTCAAAGTAGAAATTTAGACCTCATTTAGGCATATTAGAATAACTTTTTTCCAAAAAACTTAAACTAATAGAATTTGGTAAATTAAGATAGCTTTCATTTTCTAAAATCCATTTGAGATTTAGAATCTTCAATCAAAGGTTATGGACAAAGTTCAAAGACGGGTTGGAAGGGACATTTTTTTGACATTTTCAAACATTGCATTTGATCTTTTGATTTAAGGGTCGTTGCAAGAATGACCTCCTGTTTTTGTTCCACTTTGGCAGTAGTAGGCCTTTTTTTCGGGAGTACTTTAAAATTAGAAAAACATTTTTTTTTTAAATATGAAAAATTAGAAAAATGTATAGACCTGTATGAAGAAGGTACCCAATGAAGGAAAAGCAAAAAAAATTCATTAAGTAGGAGAACTAGATAAGTGCAAAATTGCCAAAAATAGATACTTGGACGTTTTAATTTGTAAAAAATAGTAAAAACATTTTTTAAAGAAACTAAAAATTTTCAATTTGGAAAGACTTTATGATGAAGAGATTTCACCAAAAGAATGGTCTTGAAATCATTTTTTATGTTCAAAATTGAGCGCGCAAGGGAGCCCTATTTACATGAACGTAGAGGATATAAAACAAAATATTTTTAAATTTCCCTTGGTAGAAACATGACTCCCTACTATGGGAATACGTCATAGTAATTTCAGCCCTAGATCATTAAATTTCGGGACTCCATAGGGTCGTTGCAAGAAAGAGTGTCCGTTTTTGTTCCACTTTCATTGGCTGTTTTCGGCTAGTATTCCAGTACTATGAGCTTTTTGCATATAAATTTCTATAAATAAATTAAAATAAGGATAATTATTATAATACTAAAAATAAAATACCACCAAAATTTTAGACAAAAAAAAATCTAGGTCAAAAGTTATTTACAAAAACGTATGAGCTGAAATTTTGAAGAAAATACATACTTTGACGTTTTAATTTGCAAAAAATAGGAAAAAACATTTTCAAAGAAACTAAAAATATAAAATTTGGGAAGACTTTATAATGAAGAGATTTCAACCAAAAAAAAGGATCTTGGAACCATCTTCACTATTTAGAACTGTTTATTAATTGGAGCCCTCTTTGCATGGACGTAGACAACATAAAATAAAATATTTTTAAATGCACCTTGGTAGAAACATGAGTTCCTACTATGAGAATAGACCATAGAAATTTCAGATCTGAATCATTAAATTTGGGGACTCCATAGTACTCAAAACCCTTAAAACTCAAAACGTGACATATTAAGTTAATTGATTTTTAAATATAAAATGATTTTTTTTAATTCTGAAGAAATATAAGATATAATGAAACTCTAGACATACATCTTCAATAAAAATTTCAAATTCATGCGAGTCAAGCTTCAGAAGTTATTGCAAACGAAAGTTGAAACACTCTGTTTGTGACAAATACCTAGTACCACTCTTTCTTGCAATGACCCCATGGTACTCAAAACCCCTAAAACTCAAAACGTGACATACTATTTTAATTTTTTTTTAAATATAAAATGATTTTTGAAATTTTTGAAAAATATGAAATATGATTACACTCTAGTCAAGCATCTTCACTAAAAATTTCAACTTTATGTGAGTCAAGCTTCAAAAGTTATTGAAGAGGAAAGCTTTGCCAATCCTTTTGTGACAGTGTTTCAGTACAGGTCTTTCTTGCAATGACCTTTAAGGCTCTAATTCTCAAACGGATTTTTGGAAATGAAAGCTAGATTCATTTACCAACTTTTGTTAGTTCAAAGTTCTAAGAAAAAAGGTATCTTACTATGCCAAATTGAGGCCTAAATTTCTACTTTGAACACAATTTATACATTCTCAAAACAAGTTGATACTAATGGAATCAATTCAAGCTACAATGAAGTGATTTTTTCACTAGTATGCTATCAAGTTTCTTGCGGTGGCCTACTAATGGTTTTAGTTCAAGCTAAAATTTAATGGTCTATAGTAATGATGGATTTAGTTTAATCATTTGGTGCAATTACTGAAATGTAAACTAGAATTTGATAGAACATATAGTTGACAAATAAAATGCAAGAAATTTAGTTAAAGAAAAAAGTTATTGCTAATTAGAGTGGTGATCAACAATTGAACATTGAAAATATTTTTTGGAACAATGATACCATTTAATAAGCATTATTATAGTAATGACATTGTTGTCATGGATTTTCCATGTACATAGAAAATGCACGATAAAGAAAATAAATTTTTGTGCATAATTTGTGTCTTTTGTGCACTTGTGATTAATGTATAGAAGTCACATAGTTAATACTAATTACAAAGTAGTGCCAATTCTTGATATCGTTAATGGCTTCAATTAAAGATGGAATCAAAAATTACTAATTCCAAAGGCTTGATGATTCAAGGAAGCTAATTTAATTTTGTTGACCTTCTTTTTTTTGGAAAAATTGTGAAAATTGAGTACCAAAATGAATCCTATGATTTGTTTTTTTGAAGAAAATGCATAGGTTGTTAACCCCTACAGGACCATTGTCCCTACGGGGGACAAATGCGTTTTCGGGCAGGTACCTACGGGCTGAAATTTTCTCCTGATTTTTTGAAACTTTTTTCGGATGTAGAAAAACTGATTAGCTTCAAGGGAATATAATTTTTTTCACAATCGGTGCCCGGGAATAAAAGTTATGACCATATAAGCTCAAAACAAGCTTCGGGGGGCAGCTCGGGCAGCAAAAAAAAAAGGGACAAAAATTTGAATTTTTTTTTTTAATATTATTTTTCTCATAGATTATATTTTTGGCTTTCCGGAAAGCTTTGATTCATTTCATTTGGATATGTTATGAGAAAGTTATGGACATTCTTGTTTTTCGGGCAGTTAAAGCATCTTCTTGAAAAAAATAACTTTGGGATTCATTTCTGAATGCAATTTTTCAAATTTTTCAAATTTTTTTTTTTAGGATGGTCTGATTTACTTGTTAGAACAATCTCACCATTGGGATTAGTGCATTTTAATTCCATCTAAAATATATGAATGTTTTAGATTTTCCTTCTATCTTGTACCTACATCTACTTCACAATTTTTTTAAGAATGATAATTAAGTTTTTTTTTAATATTATTTTTTTTCTAGACTCTCAACTCAATTCTCCACTATATAAAATGAAAGCCCAAAACTCTGTAGTGCAAAAATTTTAAGTTAAAAATGTTTAAAATCAAAAAATCTAGTCTCGCAATGTGCTGAAAAACTTGTTTTTTTCACTTTAAATGCAAATATCTTGCAATCTATGCAGTCAAAAATTCTAAAAAAAAATTCCACATATTCTTATACTAGTTAGGTGTAAGATCCTACGGTTGGATGTGAAAAAAAAACATTTTTCAAATTTTTTTACTCTTAGCTATAGAAATGGCAGTTTTCAGTGTTTTTTGGCAGAAAAAAGGCCTCGGTCCTTTAGGGGTTAAAAAAACAAAATTTTCAACAATTTTCTCATTACTAATCAAAATAGAGTGAATCAAATCTTTCCATGTAGAAAAAATACTTTCCATGAGAAACAAAATTTTGAAAATTATATTTTGAATTTTGTAGTTTTTATGCTCTCATGCATTGATTGAAATAAAAATCATATTTATAGAAAGCTAATCTGTTGTCCTATCTTCAAAAAAAAATTCAAAAAATCTCAACAAAAATTTAGACCCTAGGAACTTATCCGAATTCAAATCCATTTTGTCCCCCAAAGAGACAATGGGAGATTAGGGGTTTAAAAAGTTTTCATTCACATTTTTCATTTACATCCATGTTTGTGGGTGTAAATAACTTCATCACTCCCTTCAAGATTGCTTTTCAGCATTCTTTCACAAAAACTTAGGCCATATGGTCACATTGGATTTCCCTGGAGGACCTTTCATCATACAATTTGTCACTTAAGTATAATACAATAAGGATATGTAAAATGTAGATGCAAGTGAATGATGATCACACTATATGAAGCAATATGAAAAATGAAAATAGTACAAATCACATTAATTATCTTGATTTAAACTATTGTGAACTACCATTTTGTGCATTATACAAATTCACATAACTATAGAATTAGTATGAGATTGTATTGTTTGTGAAGGCCCCTCGGGAGATCACTATCAATTTTTGGAAAACTACGTGAGTTAAAAGATAGGGTCCATTTAATTTAAAGTAGGGAAATTTTATATAATATGTAGGGCTACTATAGGGTCCATGAAATGCTACATATTCTATTATATCGTATATAAATTAGGCTTTGTAAAAACATCATGTAATAGGAATTTTTATTAATAAATTAGCCTTGACAGATAGGGGCCATGCAAATTTTTCATATTACAATGAGTATAGATATGGGCAAATAATTTCATATAGAATATAAAATGAACATAGTCAAGAAAACCTACAATAAAGGGTGGTGGACTAAAAATGTGCCATGATACTAGTAGTGTCTGTCAAAAAAATTAAGGATAAATGTAAGACATTAACCAAAAGTGGCAAAAATTGTCACATTGCATGAATAGGGAGGTTTACCTTAGTGGGTTCAACAAATTGAAAATTGTACAATATGAGGGTAGAATTTATAGTCCATTTAACTCCAATCTTTGAAGCCATATGTGTTAATTACACTCATATTGAATGAGATATTCACGGGGTAGTTTCAATAGGGATTCTAAAATATTCAATGTTATTAGCCCCTTATGCCAAAGGATATTTTGGAAGATGAAAAATCCAAAACTGCCAATTTTTGATGCATTTTCCAAAATAAAAAATTAATTAATTTTTGTTTTTGATTCCATACAAAGCGTATTAAATATTTAAGGCAATGTGCAGAAATTTTTTTAGTCCATTTGACCGCGTGGATTGAAAGATTATAGTGTTTGAGGTAAGAAAAAAAAATTATTCCTACAATTAGGGTCAACACTTTGAGCCCTTTTGAAATAAATTTTTTGGTCTATACAAAATGAGTATTCTAAATATTTATAATTATATGATGCTAGGTTCACTCATGAAAAAATTTGTGAGCAAATATAGAGTTCAACTTATTCTAAATCAACTTGCAATCTAAAGAGGTTAAGTACATTGGCAATACACAAATCATTTTTTGATGATTTCTTGTACAATGAGGAGGTTTTTTAAATTAAAATCCAAATGGTAAGAAATTTGAGACAAACATTTGGAATATATGGGAAAAGTTTCAAGAACTTTAAAGTCACATATTGCAAGATAATAGGGCTTGAGGTTAGAAGAAAATGTTTTTTTTAAAGCCACCTCAACATAGCTAACAAGATTTGAATCCTCTTAGAATGTGATTTGAGATTAAAATATTTTTTACAATTGTATGCCATATTTATTAGTTATATAAATGCCAAATTTCAATAGTTGATGAGAGTTTTTGGCAAAGATGTTTAAATTGCTCAAGTTGCCAAAAAAATTATTGCGGAAAAAAAATTATATTCTCACTAACAGGGTATATGTTCACATCTTGTATATAAAAAAATTGTAAATATCTGATCAAAATCGACTATATAGGAACCTACTTGGATTTTCAATTGTTTGTTTAATGAACAATTGACCTTTAGAGGTTAAAAAATATCACCTGGTCAATGGTGCTTGAATTCAATTGATTGTTGTTGGTTTCATGGTCTTTATCCTATACATATATGTAGTAGAGGGATGAGAAAATTTGTGAAGAAGGGTGGAGGCGGGAAAAATTGGACACTTAAATCAGTGTATAATAGCCCCATTTTAAAAACAACATGAATAAATTTACAAAAACCATAGAATATTGGAAATATGGCCCTTGTAGCTTTTTATATAAAAATACAATCATCTTAAATATTATAATTAAGGTAAATAGCCCTACATCAAGTACCCTCTTCACTCATGTGTGTATACCTTAAATTACAAGGTGTGATCTCCCTGGAGGAAGGCCTACACAACACATTAGTTCAACTGATTTGTGTAATAAATTATGATAATCTTCAAAATGTATTTTTATTATTTGTAAATGTAGTTTTTTTTGTCTACAATTTATGTTGTTACCTCCCTAGCTTGAAGTTTTCTAAATGAATGATTTTAACCCCTAAAGGACCAAACTACATTTTTTGGCAACATAGCGATTTGGGGCAGCTCACTACAAATGGAGTTCTTATTTTTTTTCTTTGGAAATTTAACACAACATGTGCCCGAGGAGTAGCTTTAAGTCCCAACAATTTTTGTAACTTTTGACTACATAGTTAAAAGGTTATTGCATGATATGCGATTTTTTTTTAACTTTGGGTAGCCCAGGCAAGTCAAAAAATATCTTTAAAAATGACTTTTAAAAAAATAAAAAATTGAAATTGGTTCTTTAGATTTATATATAAGTGGGAAGCTTTGAATCATTCAATTCCGATCAAGGAGTCAAAAGTTATGAGGAGTTTAAGTTTACGAGTAGGTATGGAGTCTTTGAAAACCATACCTATCCGCAAATTTAAACTCCTCATAACTTTTGACTCCTTGATTGGAATTGAATGATTCAAAGCTTCCCACTTATATATAAATCTAAAGAACCAATTTCAATATTTTACTTTTTGTAAAAGTCATTTTTAAAGAATTTTTTTGAGCTGCCCCAGCTGCCCAAAGTTCAAAAAAAATCACATATCATGCAATAACTTTTTAACTATGAAGTCAAAAGTTACTCCTCGGGCACATATTGTGTAAAATTTTCAAAGAAAAATAAATAAAAACTCCATCCGTAGTAAGTTGCCCAAAATCGCTATGTTGCCAAAAAACGTAGCTTGGCCTTTAGGGGTTAACTTTGATAAGTACGGAAGCAAATCCCTTTGACCATTTAGTCAATTAGAGGTTAATCTCTAAAGTAAAAGGTGTTCAATTCAGCATTATAAAGGGCTAGAGTTACTAAACCATCATCCATCTCTTTTTTATCCAAAGTTTATATTGATTACACTATATTCATGTAAATAATTGTAAGTGGATTTCATACTACTCAAACTTTTGTACTAAGATAAAAAGTCCATTGTGGATTGTTGAGTAGTTACACATATTTAGACTAATGGAATTGAATTGAATTTTTCAATAGAGTAGCGAATTGAAGAGTATTTCATCAATACTTGGATCAACTCATATTTAAAAGAAAAAAAGTTGTATTATAGGTGTTCAAAGCAAAAACATACAACTTCCTATAGTAGTTCATAGATGAGCCATTTGCCATTTGCCATTTTTGCACTTGGTCAAGTGCACTCTTTGTACGCTCAACTAAAGCCAAATGTACAAGCACACCCTACAGAGCTCCACGAAGTGGCAAAATAATTTTTTTTTTAAAATAAAAAAAAATCCACCACATACCAATAGAGGGGCAGGTTGTGAAAGGAAGGATTAGAGTTTTTAGAGGGCGGACAACTACATTAGGGTTTCATTTTTTTATTTGATTACTTTTGAAAATCCTAACTCAACATTTCTTCCTTTGTATTCTCTCCCATGTCTATCTAGAGGAGCTTTGCAAGGTGGTAGCGGTGGACCAAAATATATATATAATTTTTATTTATTTGTTTTGGATGGGTGAGTGGATGGGATCCACCTCCAAATAGATTATGCCAAGTGCCTCCTCTCTTGTTGGTGATGAGACAAATTTGCCCATATGATTAGTAAGTGCAATTTTATATGGCCCAATGCAAAAATAATTAATTGTATGCCAATAATTATTGTCATAACATGTTAGATATATTGTGATTACATGTTATTCTATATAATACACAATTTGCCATCTGGAATGACAAGAATTGCATGCCATTCCAAAGGCATGACTATTCTTACGCTTTGGGATTCTTATATAGTTCTCTTACTTCCTTATATGGTTCCAATTCAAATCCAAAAGCATCCCTTTGTATAGTGAAACAATAATTGAACCCTCTGCCATGTGCAAAAGTTGCATGGGTGAATTCATTAGATGGTGATTTTCCAACCCAATTCTGACACTTTGAGCTCCAATTGCTCACTCAAATGCAAGAAAAAATACTTTAGCCTTTCAACATGTATGGAGCCACAAAGTGGCTTTTGGATGATTTTAGGTGAAAAATTTTGGATGAAAAATTGATATTTTCCATCAATTTTTTTAGGAGAGTTAATTAAATAGGTATGTAGTAGACAATGATGGGAACTTCCTCATTGACATATTATTGCCTTTTCTACATAAGATGCTAGAAAATGGATGGGTTAAAAAGATGCTCTTTTAATGTATTTTGAATATTTTACATCTTTGCTTGATCAAAATTTTGGACACTAAAATGATCTTTTCTGAATTTGATCCCTAACTAACAAAAAGAAGCTATATAACTCTATTTCCTACTCAATTTGAATGTTTTTGAAATCTCTAAAACTCAATATTTTACTAAGGTTTGAACTTAGAGCCTATAACCAAGATCTATTGATCATGTTCTAATTATAAAATGACACAAAATTTTAGTTCACACCATGATGCTTTAAAGTATAACATATAGCAATGGTAAAAAATTTCAGCCATTTCTTAAGTATTCTTTATTTGATTTGAATTTCTTTATCTTATTCTTCAAAAGTTCATATTAATTTCAATTTTCGATTTTTTTTTCAATTTAGAAAATATAGAAGATATGCAATTTCATCTCTGAAATATAAAATAAAAACATTTCCACTCATATTTATTGAAAAAAATACAATATGCAGAGCAAAAAATATTGAGGATTAGTACAAGGTCCAAAAACTAGGTTAACTAGCTTCCATGTGGAGTTGGGGCAAGTGAACTTCACCAATGATTGGTAGGATCAATGTAAGTTGACTCTCAAGATGCATTGTTTACGGGTTATAAACAACACAACTGAATTAGATTCAATCATTCAAAAATAGAATTGAGAATTGGGCTTTGGATCATTTTAAGGTAGGAACATCCAAAACCAAACCTATATCCAATGGCATCACTTTCTTGGAAAGACAATGATTCTAAAACTTAAATCTAGATAGTTTATAGATAGCTTATCATTTTGATCAACAAACAATAAGCTATCTATAGTATAGACAAATAATAATGACCTACTCGAAAATTGTCCTTTTAATATAATAAGTTCGTTCCAAGGGAGACGGTCAAGTAGAAAATTTCTATGCTAATAGAGTCATTCCTTAACTAGGTAATACAACCTAAAAATACAAAATCTCTCATTTGAAAATACTCAAGTAAGCACAATGATTGATTTGGATCTATAGCTCATTCTTTCACTGCTTTAATCAATTTCACAACCACAAGCATCCATATACATTACAAAAGGACCAATTAGGCTAAGTATATCATTGTATTTAATCAAACTCATTTGATGAACAAATCACCATATTACATTTTTTTCATTCACTTGATCAAAAGTTTGTCACCACACGACACTTCTACCAACTAGCGTTTCCATCATTCCAAATCCATCATCTAACTCCACACACTCATTCTCACACACTAACACATATCACGTAACAAAAAAACAAAGAAATTACACATCCACTTGGGGCTAGGACTCGCACTTGCCATTCACAAAGTAAGTGCAATCCAAATGGAACTTCCCAAACTAATAGGCGCTCACAAGCTACCTACCAACTTCCCAACTTCCAAATTGGCAATCACAATTCCTCGAATCCAACTTCACGTGATACACCAAACTGGCAACCAACGTTGTTCACATATTCAGCTCCTTCCCAATTTGGCATTCAAAACCACCTAAATGGACATATCATTACACACTGGAAGGCTAAAAATCAAGTCCTATACTTTCTAATTGGAACTACACCATATAAAAAAATTTACTAAATATTTCCTCTTATCTACATATAGTCTATCTAGATTTAGGTTCTAAAATAACTACTGTTTCTAGAAAGTGACTTCATTGGGTACAAGTTCCGTTTTGGATGCTCCTTCACTAATGTGCTTTTAAAGCGACCTTTTAAGAGCTGATTGCATTTGGGAGGAAGCTAAACTCCTTGAAACAATTTTAAATAAATTTTGGTAGGAAGAAAAATAGAATTGGCATTTAACCCAAGTCGTTTCATATTTTTTTAACCTTCGTGGAATTAGTTATGAATTTTTGAAGTTGAAAACTACACTAAATAGGGTATTTAGTGTTGGATTACATTTAGTGTAATTACCACCCTACTTGACCCTACACTAAATGTCAATTTTAGGACGATTAGTGTAGTGCTAAACTTCAATGCGCCGCCTTTGTCTTCTCTTCCCTTCTACCTTCCTTTAATAAGTTCTAACACTAAATGTAAACATTTTCAGATTTCAGATTTACCATAGAGTATATTTAATGTTAGAAATTACATTTAATGTTACTTACTTTAGTAGGCTTAATAATATTTAGTGTCATGGTTCGCAAATAGTGTTGCCAACACTAAATACCCTATTTAGTGTAGTGGTCACTAAATGCGATCCCCTCCTAGAATGTACACTGTAGGTACATTGAAGAAAGCAAAATGTACCTCTGTGTTAGAGGTCGCTTTTAGAGCCGGGTAGGGTGATTTTCTTTCTAAACGGACCTTCTATTTTGAGCTCATTTAAAAGTTTAAGTAAAGTCTTATTTTAGCTTATTCATAGTTACCCTCCCCACCACCAGCACGCTTCTAATTTATATTCCGCAAGTTATAACCAGAGTCACGCCTTGGCCATGATGCTTGCTCAGCACTAAGTTAGGGTTTCGCCGGGGCTCCAAGTCCTCCTTTGGCCCTCGCCTCAGGGCTCAAGGCAAGGTCAGTGCGGTCGAGGACCTTCTGCCTGTGCTTGCTGAAAGGAGCGATGACATAAGGTCTTGTAAGTTTCGTCGCAAATTTTAGAGACGACGATAGAAACCTTTTTTTTTGCGTTGAGAATTGAATTTTTTTTGATTGCGCGGTCGGAGAATTTGAGGTTTTCATTGCGTCTTTTGAGAACTTGAGGAGGACGCGATGTCGACGCCCGATCATGCTCGGGAGCCATGTCCTGACCGAATTCTGGACGACATCGGCGGCGCGTTCAGCATGGGGGCTGTAGGTGGATCGGCGTGGCATTTCATCAAGGGCATGAAGAATTCGCCCAAGGGGGAGCGGCTGATTGGCGGCACGCAGGCCGTGCGGTTGAACGCGCCCCGACTGGGAGGCAGCTTTGCGGTTTGGGGAGGCTTGTTCAGCACCTTCGACTGCTCTATGGTGTATCTTCGCCAGAAGGAGGATCCGTGGAACTCGATCGCAGCGGGCGCGGCCACGGGAGGGTTTCTCTCCTTGAGAGCTGGTGCGAGATCGGCCGCGAGGTCGGCTGTCTTCGGAGGCGTGTTGTTAGGGTTAATTGAGGGCGCTGGAATCATGTTGAATAGGATGATGGCGAACATGGCGCAGCCTCCGCCGATAGAAGAGATGCCTCCAATTGCCGGAGCTCCGGGTGGAGTGTATCCGGAGTTCGCAGGGGCTGGTGGACCTTCGTATTCGCAATCGCCGTACCCGGAACAAACTTCGACCGGGGGGTCGATCTTCAGTGGTTGGTTTGGAGGCAAGAAGGAGGAGCCTCAGCCTGTTAGAAGCGAGACTTTGGACAGTTTCGATGCAAATCCAGCGCCTCCGACGCCAGGTTTTGATTTGAAATGAGTGTCGCTCTTTGTATCTTTTTATTTTTAAATTTTTTTTAAAGCGGAATAGAACAGACGTATGAGGTTATGGAAATTGTCATCAGGAGATTAGCATTAGTATCTTACAGTTTTGACAATCAGCCAGGACACTTAGTTTAAGCAGGTAGATAGAGAATTTTTTCTTGTTGGACCATATAAATCATGAATACTTTAAACGATCCTCTCAGCTTTTTCAAATTTTGCATGGGTCATCAGATCGCTTCTTCATTTTTCAGAAATACCTTCTCTCGATCACTCGCTCGCTGTCAGAAGTATCTGTCCCTTCTGATAATGCAATTCTGCACTTAGTTTGGAGGCGTGAATCTAGAATTTGTGTTTTTAAAAATATTTAGTTGCTCCATTACTTCCAAGTGAATTGAGTGTGTCATAGCCTAAATCAGTTCAAGGACAGTATTGCACCTACTCTTTGTGCGTCAGACCTTCGCCATGCATCAGTTCAACAAGAACTAGGTCGCGAGGCACAATTTTTCATAACTCTTGGTTCATTATATTCGAACGATTTTAGAATTTAGACGATCTCTTTGGAGCATGTTGCAGTGACTAAAGAATGGGCATAGCCGATGGGAAATTGTTTGGCAGTAGCGTGCTGATTGTTAAGAAGTGTACAGTTTCTCAGAAAAAGATGCTTCGCGGAAATTTGCACATTCCAATGCTGCAGAGTTTTCTACGTTTTATATGAAAATAAGGACAACTTACTGCATTTCTTACCATGACCTTAGAAGGGCACAGGTTCAAATTACGCAGAAAATTGAGCCTGAGGGACTTGTTGCGACCTTTTAAGGTTGATACCCACTTCACAACAGATTGTGCATTATTTATTGTTTGCTCTCTATTTTCCTGACCTTCTAGTCCGATTGAACGGACGTAGCTGAGGGGATCTCAGTTGCACGAATTTTATTCCTACACTTGGATAAGATAGGATTCTCTAGGCTCATTCACTTATCGGGATCGTCGTAATACTCCTGGAGATTTTTGCATGTTTTCAGAGCTGCAGTTCACCTCCTCAAAGAGCTCAAGTTTGGACGTTTGTGACTGTAAACTCGGTGTGGAGCTCAGGTCATTAGTGCATGTCAGGGAAGGGACCTTATTCCGACCAGCGTATTGTTTTGGCAGGACGTTAAAGTGGTCATTCAAAGTTTGCAGTTTTGCCCCCGGGGAAAATACTGGAATTTTATTTGGACATTTTGAATTCAAATTTGGATTCAGAGGCCCCGAATTAGCTATTGTACACTAAAATAGTGAAACTAGGTTGCCTTCACAAGTGAAGTTACCTCATGACTCATTGCTTCTCTAAATAGAGGCACATGCCATTTGCTAAACCCAAGTCATGAACCAGTGCACTAACCCATGCAACATACATGGTTCCTACATTACTGCATCTTTCTACAATAATTGTACATATTTATATAGTATAGAATTTTGAGAAATTAGTGTGGGGCAACTTAAATTCACTATTTAGTGTACGAGAGGTGAAGAACACATGACACTAAGCAAGCACAAAATAATTTTTTACATTCACCTTTGGTTAGGAGAAGATAGAAGACGAGACGTGCTAGGGAGAATTAACTCCCTCATTGCCCAAGCTAAGGTAAATGTAAAAAATTGCCTTGTGTTTTTGTATAATTTTCAACTCTCTTGACTAATTTAGGGCCTCTAATTGCAATTATGTATTCAAAATTTTCAAATTTATCATGTGTTGCAGATAAAAAAATTTAGTGTTATTCCAAAGGTAAATTGTGGGGCAATGAGGGGGTCAATTCACCTTGGCCCGAGAAAAACATAGGATGTAGACTTTGAATTACTGTACCACTTTAACGTCTTGCATTGTTTTGGCCTTTTAGGGGGCTACTTATTGCAAAAAAATAACTTGCCTTAGGCCTCTGCAATAAGAGTATAGGAAATTTGGATTTTTATTTATTGCAGTTTGTCAATTACATCCCAAGCAAGGGCTTGGGATTTTTATGATAGTAAACTTTGAAATAGAAGTAAAATAATATGAATTGAAAACTTTATCTTATAGGTGATTGTTACATGAGTTACATCCCTGGAGACAAAAAAATTATGTTGATTTTGACTATTTAAGGGTTTCAACTATTTAAATTGACATAAAAAATCAGGAAGTGTTAAAAGTATATAAATGATTGACTTTTACCAAAGAAATTTTATAAAATAACTTTTACAAAAATTATTATTTATAGAATTTTGAAAGATATGCAAACAACAATCTTGAGTCAAGTGCACTAAAGTCATGTAGTCTTGACCATGTAAAGTGCCAATGGTATCAACCTATCTAAATATCGTATCTAATACATGAAAATGAATAGTGACGGAAAGTATAATAAAATTTCTACTAGCTAGAGCCATTTAGAGAAGCCATTAAATACATTTATTTTGTAAATACATCATTTTGTGTGCTTATTGGATTTAATTCAACATGTCTTGTATTTGATATGTGAATGATCTTACTATCAATAATTAGCATTCTACTAAGATGAACTTCAGAGGTGAATAGAGTTACCTTAAAAATCATGAAATATCAATCTCTTTGATCTTTAGTTTACTTTGTATTCTAAATTGCAATTATAGTCTTATTCAACTTGTCTTTTGGAAGAATGACAATAAGGCATGATTGCATGCAATCTAACCAAATTGTATTGTTTTCTTCCTAAATTGAAGTTTAGGTCCCACCCTTGCCAAAAAAAAGGATCAAAAAGTTTTTCCACACCACTTGATGTATGCACTATCATATTAATTTTATAATTCATACATTTTATAATTTGAAAGGGATTTTGCACATATACCTATGAGGAACCTTGACTAATGTAATCTCATGAGCTAAACTTACACGCAAAATTCTCTCAATAATAATAATAATATATAAAATAATCAAATTTACAAAAGGATCATTTTCCAATCTAGGTGCCCTACATGCACATGATTCTATGGAATTTATTATATTATGCCAAATTATTTTTATGTAAAAGTGACATTATAGAATGGCCTAGGAGAAGTGAAACTCTCATTGCCCTTTCTAGGGATAAATGTAAAAGTATGCTACCTATTTTGTTTTTGATTAATTTTGTATTTCTCAACCTTTTTCTGGCTAATTGAGGGCTCTAATACCAAATTTGATTCCAAATTTTGCATTTCTTTGGGTAAAGGGATCATTTGTGTTTTCTTCTTATGGAAAAAAGAGGCAATTATTGTCCTTAATCCTATATAATAAGTTCCAAGGAACCACAAGCTGGTTTATAGGGTGAAAAAACAAAAATATTTCATAATCTGCAAAGAATAGGAAGTGAGTTAGGAAATGGATGTCACTAATTTATTTGCTAGAAGATAAATTGGAGCAACCCGATCTAGAAAATGCAATTGCATACAATAGTTATGTGTATTTATATATGAGTATATTTACCAATCTCTGTATAATATATGAAAATACGTAAAAAGAATTGCAAAATGTGTCTCTTTTGTGTCTTGAATAACATTGGTAGTGTTTGGAAGAGAAAGCAAATACAAAGATGGTACAAGTGGATAGGCAATTTCTAGAAAGGACTTTGTAAAGAACATTGGCATATAATACTATGTCCAACACTATTTTCAATACTTTCAAGTATAATGGTCAACAATGAATGTGCTTTTTTTGAGGGGGATTTTCTACATTTTGTTGTAGATAGTGGTTTCAACTACCCCTATATATAAGTGTCAATTAGTCACAAAAGAAATACAATTGAACTTGTATCAATTTTGAGTGGAAGATAATTATATATATTCTTATGTCAAATGTTTCTTTCATTAAGCATGTAATTTGACACAAAGGTTTATTTTTTAATGTTGAGAAACTCTAAATTCTCACAATACTAGTGATGGATTGTCCTTTTTTTTGCACACCCATCTATCTTCATTTTCCAATTTGGTATGGTTACTTTTTTCACTTTGGTTTGTCTATGCGCAATAATCCACATCGGCTAAAGATTCTCTCTATATTCTTGTTCTGATGAATAATTCTAGGATTTCAAAGGTTAAATGGAGGTACTTCATCGTCAAACTCTTAGTACTCTTCCATTGACAATTTGGACAATAATCAAAGAGATTCTTGAACACTTTTTTGACCCATAACTTCTTATTCATCCAAACCAATGCTTGACTTCTTTTTTAACCTTATGTATGCTAAATTTGATGAAATTGAAGTAACTAATATATATTTATAAAAATATAGCAAAAGTACACAAATATTGAAGAGAGGATTCAAGCACTACATAACATTTAGAAGCATGCATTGTCATTGCCTTGGCTGTACAATAGATGGAGTGAAATATTCCACATCCAACACTGCCATTGCCTTGGTTCTATAATAGATGATTTGAAATATTTCACATCAATAGTACTTCACCATAAATACAGGAAAGAAGAAGATTGGATATAAAATATTCCACACCATCTATTGTAGAGCCAAGGCAATGGCATCGCATGCTACTCAATGTTATGTAAGGTGTGCACCCCCAAACCACCATCTTCACTCTATGTACATCTCCAAAATCAATTGTAGAACCAAATTTTGTTCCTTATGATACATATGCATATGATATCCACATGTATAAATAACCACTCTAATAATAGTAACTAGGCACACTAGCACTCCGATAATACTAACAAAGCATAGTAGTAAAAAGTGGTGGTTTCTGGGGTGCCCACGTAAGGGGTCAACAAAGTTAACAAAGTTATAACATTTGGAAGCAACTTCGTTAACAAACAACAGAGTCAAGAAAAGAGGTCCGTGGTATTTGATGCAAGACCAGACTCGTGATAGCAATTTACAAGCACAGTACAAACACATCAGTCAATACCAGCTACCTCACATTTATGCAAGCCGAGGTATTCACAAATATGTACAAGTACAACAATTTCAGGAAAATGTGCTTTAATTACAAGTTCAGTCCTCAAGACTTATACAACAGAACGAATCTGGAAAAGACTCTTCAAAATGGAAAAATGATAAAAAAAGACTCGACCGGGTGAGTGGCCGCAGCCCAATTCCACACCTCACCGTCGTTGAGTCACAACTTGGGTTCGTGCATTGATCAAGGTTCTGTGCCACAAAGCATCAAGACCAAACCAACCGCACCTCCCTATTGCTCCAAGTACCAACATGCCTACCTCCCTCTAAACAAACACCCATGTGCAATGCTGCACAGATCATGCGAGAGGACATGTGAACTTGAGCACATAAGTGACATTACAGTAGAATCTGTACGTCCTACAATCCTCAACAAAAAAAAGGGGGTCATAGATTCTGAAGCTGAAACTATGAACCCCGCTGCAATTACACTTCACAAAACTGCCACCCGTCTTCAAATCTGAGCGGCTGATCTGCATGTAAAAAGAACGCCTTCTCAGAATAAGTGCACCTAATTGTAATCCTAACCCAAAACTAACTCCTCAAGATTCTCACCTGAAATGGACACAATCCGAACATAAGCAGACCTAATTGCAAGTGAGGTGTACATACCTTACCGAATTTTCAATGATCAGCAGTCTCAGCAGTCAGGTCGGACTGGTCCTGAGAATCCCCGTTGCGTTGCCACAGGTAGTTCTTGGCCTCCGCTCGGATCTGCACAACCAGGTCATGGTCAAAGGTCATTTCAAACTCAAATCGTCTAACAGGTGCTAAAATTTACGAAAGGAAGACATAAAAGTCGAAAATTTAAACCAAATAATTTGACGTGCACTCTCAAATTAGGGCTCATTGCATACCTTGTCAGACAAGACCCGGGACAACACATCGTTCCAGGCATTACGCTCTGAAGATGGAATCCAGTTCCAACCCAACCGTGGCTCTGCTCGTACCCTGCACCAGTCCACACAATACAGTGTTAGCGATTCGAAAAACATTTCAGACACACTCACAGCGTCTTACCATACTAGCATATCCTCATTAATATGAATAATTCAAGTTCATTGACCCTGTAATGAACTTTCTTCTTTCCTTCGCTATATTATACGATCTTCCTCGAATGAAGTTGGCTTTTCAAAGAAGAGCCTTGGGGTTTGATGGCGAGTGGTAAGATCCTTACCCAATAAGCATGAAGTGGACATTCTTGGCATGTGTTTTAATGAGAGCCAAGACTGCGGAGTTGCGAAGCGAGCCCTTCTCTCCAATCTCTTCCTTGTTGACAACAGCCTCCATGGGTGCCAAATTGACCATCGTAAGCACGGCTTCCTTCTGAGTCTCACTCATCACATCCGATGCATCAAGCTGTTGCTTCACATACAGGGACAGAAGGTCGCGGTCATCGTATGGAACCACCGTCTCTGCTATAACCACGGTTTTGAGCTCCAATGTGGAATAATCGTTGATCTTCTTCAGCATGTCATTGTCGGTATCCCTGCAATATAAATCAGCAGTGGATGAGTATAACCAGACGATTACTTGTAAATAGTAGACAAAGACAATCAAACCAAAGTTGACATTCCGCATCATACTTCCCACATGGCACGAACATACATACACCGACTGTTTGCAGGGACATTGGAAATCTACCCTCCAATATCTGTATTAAGCCAAAAATTCGATCTGGTCATAGAAGATTGATGAAAAAGGAAACTTACAAGGTTTGTGCTTCCAAGATTTGCCCCTTGTCAAGCAGGACTTGCAGAGGAGAGAATTGCTCAGTGTCGTTCTTCACAGGAAAGGAACCTCCGGTGGATTTATGCTCTCCGTGGGAAATCAAACCCAACGTGGCATAAAAAATGCACAAGAGGAACAACATGATCCTCAGCAGGTGCCATACCGGGTTGACGCAGTCCGCAAAGTACGGCCGTCGTGAGCCCGACACTTCGTAATACTGTACGTGACTCATCTTCGCTTACAAACTCTCGATCTGCAAATCCACCTCCATCCACACAATGAAAAAAGCTGGTAAGTCTTAAAATGAAGAAACAACGAGATGAGCTTGCACAATTTTCTCAAAGACAGGGGTCGGATTTTGCAAATTAAGCTAGCCTATCAATATACCAAACAATTGATTCAAAACGAAACAGAAAAGAAAGTCCCACTCGTGCTCCCGTTCAAGAGGTAACATCTGCACCTACGCCGACTGAATTACTTCCTTGGCAATTGCAAGAGGTACTCGGACATCAATTACCGCCAATTAAACTCCAAAAACTTCAATTCCCAACAGAGAAAAAGCCAAAAGAACACAGATAACTCCACCCTAAAAAGATGCAACCCATCTCTAACAACCTCGTGTCTGCATTACCTCTAAGCATCCGACTTATCAATTCCCTATACAAGTCCTTCCTCAAAACCCTCTCCTCTCGCAAAACAACCACACCCAAACAAACTCCCACGCAAATCCATCCTTCTACAGTCACAAGCACCAAAAACACCCAATTCCCCAACCTAAGCGCCTCCGATAAACCAAAGGAGGGAAAACAAAGCAACTAACCGCAAAAATGAAAAACTAAAACTTCGCTTCAACATAAACTCCACAAAAACACACACAGGTTGAGATAATTGAGCACTTCGACGGAGCAATTAACCTCACCTCCAAAACACAAAGACATCGTTAAAACCGATAGGTGACTTACAATTTGGCTAAGGAAACGTTAAAACAACACAAGTGAGCGTAATGCAGTGACACACCGAAAGCAGAGACGATCCTTAACGAATTCGGGAACCAAGAGCACAAGCACGCTTCCAAAACGTGAAACTACAATGCAAGAAAGCCAAAGTGAGTCAATTCAATCCGATTTCGGTGACAAAGACGCGGATCGCCATGAAAACAAACATGCACAGGATCGAAACCAACAATTGAGTTGCCTGCAAGCAATAGGGGGTGCAATTGAGCGCTCACCACAGTGGAAAATTGTCGGCGAAAACGGGCGCGGCGACGGGCTCCACGAGGAAGAAGAAGGCTTTGCTGCGGCTTTGAGGTGTGGGACTCTCTCTTTGCATGTTCTAAACCTTTTATGAGCTGCTTATCTAGGAAACGGAGAGATTTCGTCTGTCAGCATCTACCGAGTTTCGTCGACTGGCGTCCGACTAAAATCTACGAGATCACGTTGATCTGTAGGTGACGCTAGGCGTATATATACGTAGAGTTGCCTATTTTATTTTATTCCTTCTATTTTTATTCTATTTTTATTTTATTATTTTACTGCTGTCTAAGATTAACTTTTTCCAATTTTAATGTTTTCGGCTTTAGTTTGAACCGAACTCTTTAATGTCACAGCCTACTATCACAACCTAGGTACCAAAAGATTATTAGAGGGCAGAGTATCATACAGTTGCATGAAATAGTGACATTAATCAATTCTTAGAAATTCAATTTTAAAATTGAAAGCTTGTTTACGAAGTTATCAATGGAGGACGTTAAACCAGCTGGGTGAAAACGCTGGAATTTCACCCTTGGGGAAAACGCAGGAAATTTTTATTTTTCTCACATGATTTTTTTTGCAAATTCTGAATTCATATTTGCAATGAGAGACCCCAAATTAGGTGAGGGATGGTGTAGTCTAGGACAAAATCGGCACAAAATAGGGGGCTCTTTTTTTACATTTATCCCCCAATTTTTGCATTTTATCCCAACTTGTCCCACTTCGTGAGATTGGTTTAACGTCCTACGTTATCAATCAAGGTGTAGGTCAGTTTTGTAAATAATTAGGAAAAAATTGGAGCATATCTAAAATCTGAAAAATTGTACAAATAATTCTGAAAATCTGAGAAAAGTTCACTGTTGAAAATTCTGAATATTCAAAAATTATTCTTGAGGAAATGTAGAAAAAAAGGAGTACATTCATGTACGAATAGAAAAAATCAAATCATTTTATCAAAGTGTCAAAAAATTAGGAAGAGCAACATGCCGAAACCCAAGAAAATCGGATCAAGCTCCAAATTGTCAAAATTACATTATTTTGACACCAATCTGACTTCAATGTATTGTAGTAATTTCCACGTTATATTTCTCATGATTAATAACAATACCAAACCTGATTTCATTTTTCTATCTATTGATATAGTTTTTTTTAAATTATTTTGAACCTTTGTAAATGATTAATGATTTCAATATTTCAACTCTTATTGATATGAGAGTAGTCAATTACAAAAATTTAGATACTAAATACATGTAAGGTAGGGTGCTCTAAAAGCAACCACTAACACAAAGGTACATTTTGTTTTCTTCAATGTACTACTTCTATACATTTGAGGAGGTCGTCACTTTTAGTGACCAATGCGTTTCAACTTCAAGAAATCATAACTAATTCCACAAAGGTCCAAAAATTACGAAACAACTTGGGTTAGATGCCAATTCCATTTTTCTTCCTACAAAAATTTACTAAAAATTGTTTCAAAGAGTTTAGCTTCCCCTAAAATGCAATCAGCTCTTAGAAGATCGCTTTAAGAGCAGACTACCTTAGAACTTTTTGAAAATTGCAATCATCAGGAAGGTTACATTAAAGAGGAGAAAACAGTGGATATTGTTCTTACAAAAGGTGATATTAAAGAGGTCACTGTGTGTAGATGCTGTTTTTTCTTTCCTTTTGTCCATTTCCCTCTAAATTCCAGTTTTTAATTTTTTTTACTGACTGGATTGGTGGTTGAGTGTACTCACACTAAAGACAACCAGTGTTGTCTGCACATCTTTCATGTCCTCTTATCATGATTCATGAGTGGATGTTTTCCAAGAACATCACAAGTCCAGCCATTTCGATGTATATTTTATATAAAAACTTTTTCAGCTTTTGTCTGATTCGTAGGACTGCTGCACATTTCAATGGTTTGGGGGCTCGGTCACCATTGTTATTTGACCATCAGAATTTGTGGAGAATTGGGAGAATTGTTTCATGATTTATGGATGCATTTATTGCTTAGAAGCTGGAGCCACCTATTCTCTGCAAATCATACTTGATCAGTTGCTTGTTGCTTATCACATACTCCATATTACTTGAGTTACATTATAAAACTTACTCTCAAAATTTTCAATAGCCTCTACCTATCTGTGTGTCTCTACAGGCAGTCTATCGATCTGCCTTTGGTAATTGGTACCATGAAAGAATAATGATAAGGTACTTGGATTGGAAAACTGGGAAGTTGTACTGTGGGTCTGACAGCAGTCAATTATATCGGTTTTCAAGTCTTCAATTTGCTGCTTTCATTGAATGTTGTATTTGTTTATACAACGGCCTTGCTTGTAGCACAAGCGAGCATCCCCACTTTACGTGATTTTCTCTGGACAAATTGGTCAACTTGAGATCTTAGTTCGTGTACCGTAGATCATCTTCCATCTGTTTTTTCTGGAGTTGGCCTTTTGTTGGAGGCATGGTGTCTTTTACGGCAGGCTTTGGCAACATGCAATCATGGGGTGGACAGATGTAGGAATGAATGACGAACTTGGATGTGCTGTTCTTCAGTTGTTACTCGAAATTTATGGTTCCGTTTCAAAGGAGTTGGAACCAGCACGATGAAAATGACGGCCACGTGTTTTTGGAAATACTGGCCCGCGCATGAAAATGGAGGTGAGCTTTGCTTGCATGGCCGGGCCATCGTGGGAGGACTAGCTGCATACCACCAAGCAGATACCACCAAGAGGAGCGGATAAAATCTACAATGATGCTTTTTTAATCTTCTAGAGTCTTTTAAATCCGTGAAAGTGTATTCCCATCAAGAGCGAAGAAAAGGTGAAGTATACATTTGAATTCATGGGGTTTACTTTACAAGGATATGGCCCTTTTACCTAGGTAATTAGCCCCAAAATATCAAATTTTTAGATGAATAGGTGGATTATATGTTTCTAAAATCTCTTGAAAGGTACCATAGGCATTTAGCAGCATGCATTGTTAGTGTCTTGGTTCTAGAGTAGATGGTATAGAATATTCCAAATCCAACAACCTCCATGCCTCTTTCATGTACCCTGTTTGTTACATTGAGTCTCTACATGTCCATTCGCTATTGATGAAGTACTATTGGATATAGAATATTCCATACCGTCTATTATAGCGTCGAGTCACTGATAATGCACACTATTGAACGTTCTGTAAATTGGACATTTTTTGTGTTCCACAATGTTTCTAGATTTACTAGAGCTAAACTGAAAATCCATATTGCATCAGAAGCATGATTGAATTTCTAGAATTGAAATTGCCATGTAACCCTCACTAACTTTCATGATACTTTCACCTCTATGTGAGAAGAAAGAAGCTACATTTCAGGAGTATCTTTTTCTAATTGTCAAACCAAAAGTAACCCAAAATTCAAATCTAATTATGCATTAGAGGAGATTCGGGCCTTTAGAAGACTGCGAGTTCCCTGATTGTGGGAACTCTGTAAGAATGTTGGAACGCTGAACATTAGTCAAACGTGGCCAAGAAATTGCCACGTCAGATTTTTATTTTTTTGAATTTTTTTTAGTATTCTTTTAACATTTTAATTATACATATATATTTATATTTAATAATTTTTTTCTGACAGCAGGGCTCTGGTTCCCAGCAATGGGAACAGCCCTGAAACAGTCTTCCAAAGGCTCAAATCTCCTCTAATGTTGAAAGATAGTCTCCTACAAGTTGAAAACTTACCTCCTTTTTCCACGAGCCTCTCTTAAAAATTATACCTAGCAACAATTTTGATTCTCTTCTTGCCTCTGTTGTATACATCCATGGAAAATTATGATTCTTTTTTGTCTTCAATGCAAGGTTTGTCTAATTCTAGGTGCAAGAAAGTCTGCCTTGAAGTCCTATAATTCTTTGATTAGGTATGTTTTACAAAAGGTGTCTAAATTTACCACTTCCAAATACGCTAAGCAAAATTGAAAAATAAAAGTATTGTTTTTAAAGTTCAACTCTTTGTAATTATACTAGGCTATTATGAAAGTATTTGGGCAAAATTTCAGACCAAATTCTTTATAAAAAAATTAAGAACCTAATTTTATGGAAGGAATAAACTTATTTTGACACTTTAGTACTGCTCATCCCTTTAAATTTTTGGCAACTTTGAACAATGTAGAATTCCTCAATATAAAACTAAAGTTTAATTAATTGATTCATTATATGAAAAAATTATAACAATCAATTCATGACATTCCAAACTAAAAATTTGACAAATTTGGTATTACATAAAAATTGATGAAACAATAGATCCAACATGAAAAGAACATAAAATAAAATTTTAGCATCTATTGGGCAAATTGACTCACAATATTTAAATATTTTCATCTAACAATGTTTCTTCTATATATTATAAGCTTGCAAGGAATTTGAAAGGGATATATGATGGAGAAAAATTTAAAAGAAACCAATTTTTTTTCTCAATTTGAATCTAATTAATAAAAGATTTGTAGGACAATACGTTTAGTACAATAATTACATTTCATTATTTATTACTACTGCCTCAACATTATCTTCTTTTTTTTTTTTTTTTAAACAAATGGAAAGTACCATTGCATTAAGAAGAACCAAAGAACAAGAGCCAACCCAAGGCTGGCAAATGAAGAGATAAGAACAAAGAGAGAGAAAAGAAATGACAACAAAGAGAGAGACCTGAGCTGAGAGACTTAAGTGAAAGAGCAAATGCTAGGACCCTGACTACTCCAAACAATAGTGGACCCGCTTCGAAAAGCAAGCACAGGAGATTGGAGCCAGATACTATCAAACTTGGACCAAATGGCTTCACGTCGATGAGGGTGATGGCGAGCAGTGATCTGAGCTTTTAGTTGTGCTGCCCTGCCTGAGTCAAGAAGGGCGCCCAACAAATTGTCCTGAATGAGAGTTGGGGGCCAAGTGCTCCTTGAAAAGACGGTGTTGTTGCAAGCGATCTAGATAAGCCATAATGAGGAGCCTCTAAGTAGGGTCCAGATAGTACGGAAGTTGGTGAAGCGTTGAGGAAGAGTGGATCCAAAGACACATTGGATGGCGTTGAATCTAGTGTGAGGCCCCAAGATAGGTTGCTCCCCTAGCAAGTGATAAAGAATCGATTGAGCGTAGTCCCAAACCTCTTGAGCTCTTGGGCAGTTGTAAAAACGGTGGATGGGAGTTTCTTCAAGTTTCAATGAACAACAGTTGCAGTCAGTGCAACATTATCTTTTCATCACCCATTTATACCATTAAATTTATAAGTTTTCTTTCTAAACTGCACACTAGACTAGTATATTTTATTAATTTATAACAATTATTAGGATTGAATACATTTTTGATAATTTTTATTATAATAGAATAATTGTCTTTTTGAGGTATAAAAATTTAATCCTTAAAATCAAAGTTCATTTAGAAAAACTAAGATTGGTTTAGATCATAGCCTTGCAATATTCAAAATATAATATTAAAAAACCAACTAAAATTAACATCCATATGGTTTTAATCTCAATTTGATGTAGTGATGTGTTTTAAGCCCTAAAGTTCCATGACTGTTTTCACCGAAAACACTCAAATATTGCCATTTTTAGTACAAGTACCAAATTTGTGAAAAAAAAACTTTTTTGACACATATAACCATAGGATCTTATAGTAAACTAGTTCTAGAAGATGTGGAAAAAATTTCAAAATTTTCCACCATGCGGATTGGAAGATATTAGCATTTGAATTGGCAAAAATCCTTTTTTTGTTCCTGCGAAAAACAGGGCAGCTGCACTTCACAAGGTTACATTTGTATGAAAAAATGTCCAAAATGGTGGTGCTTATTTGAATTCTTTTTCCTAAACAAGTTGGCTACATGCTTAAAAAACTTCAAATCATTTGGAATTGTACAACATATACAAAAAAAATAGTAAGTAGAAAGAAGTAGAGAATGATCCTAAATACTAAATTGTTAAGAATTTAATTATGGAATTGAAAAATGTCAATCCCAATGGTTGTAATGTTGTAATAAACAACCTAAATCCTATGATTTTTTTCTTTTCAAAAAATATTAAAATTTGAGTTAAATAAACAACTTCAAAGTTTATTTCAGAGTAGAGAATCCATAAGTGCCCGCAAACTAAAAAACCTCGTAACTTTTTACTCATTGGTTGAAATGGAATGATTTAAAGTTTTCTACGTACAAATAACTCTAGAAAACCAATTTCAAATTTTTATTTTTGAAAAAAGTGATTTTTTCAGATCTGCCCGGACTGCCCACCCGGTGAAAAAAGTATTATATTAGGCCATAAATTTTTACTCCTATTTCGAAATGTCATGAAATTTAGGGCACATGAAAGATATTCCTTGTCCCCACCTTCTATTAAAATTTCAGCTTGAAATATGAAAATCTCTAGTTACACGTATCTGTCCAAAATCGCTATGTTGCTAAAAATAGCAAGCTAGTCCTTTAGGGGTTAAATGAATTTTGAAGAGATCTAATTGTCATTCATTTATTTTTGAAAATTTATTATTATCAAAAATAGCATAAAAAATATAATTACATTATAATCATGGAAGGTTTCTACAATATAGACACCTAAAATATAGACGTATAGTCTTCTAGGCTTATGGACTCACAATTTTAGGCTCGATCACATAATACTAGGAACCCTCTCCAAAAACAAAAGTTATGCCAAACTAAGTTCAAAAAGGAGTTTGTTAGGAAATACAAAAAAATCACAAAAATTTAAATTTAAATTTTTTATTTCTCATAGAAAATATTATTGTTAACATGGAAAGATTTGATTCATTGCATTTGGGCTAGTGATAAAAATGACATGGACAATCTTATTTTTCATGCAATTCAAATATTTTCTTCAAAAAATAAGTTATAAAATTCATTTTTGAACTCAATTTTTATAATTTTTCAAGACAAGAGTTTCACATGGTTTAGTTTTCTTGCTAGAATAATCTTACTATAATTCCAATGTGTGTTTCAATTCCATCTCACAAATATTAAAGATTTAGTTTTTCCTTCAATCTTGTATCTTCTTCTATGTAAGAATTTTCTAAAGAATGATTGCTTTAAAAGATTACAAAATGCAAAAACACTAATTTTCATCATTTTAAACATAGATGTCTTGCAATCTACAAGGTCAAAGTTTTAAAATTTCTTCTACACATTCTTATATAAGTCTAGTGCAAGATCCTATAATTAGATACGCAAAAAAAAATTAAAGTTTTACACCTTAGAATAGAAATGGCAAGTTTTGAGTGCTTTTGACAAAAAAAAGGCTTTGGTCCTTTAGGAGTTACTCCAACTCTTCCCAACCCCCATGCTCTTTGGAAGGATTTTTTGATCTTTTGGATATTTGGCTTACAATAAAGGTTCATTCCTAAAGGACCAAGAGATAGTCCAAATTTCTAAATTGTAAAGATGTATCACAAAATGCAACTTAGAACAATAATTTGATGATGACTATCAAATAGTTGTAAAATACAATTTATAGATCATATCTATATGCTTAGATCAACTAGTACACAAACCAATTTTTTCAATAAAGTTTGAAGTCAAAAATTGAGAATTCCTTCTAAAATCAATTGTAGATTGAATATTTGTGATTTTAAAAATAAATTTATTCTTTAAATTCAAAATGTTAAGTTCTAATAATAGTGATTTTTGAAGATTTTTATTTTATCTTCATATTCAAGTTGTTTTTAAAAGGTCGTTTTTTGAATTCAAAAGGTTATTTTTTGAAGCCATATGTACTAAAAATTATTGAATAATATAATTTTTGCAAAGCAAAGTCTTCAGAATCTATATTGTACAAATTTAAAATAGTTAATTCTCTTCAAAAAATTTAATGAATGAAAAAATGTATTTTTGTATGTTTGAAATGTGTTTGCATTCATTTGTTGTTCAAAATTTGAACACCTAGTCCTTTAGGAATTAAGACCCAAACCACTCAAAGCACAAATATGTGACCAAACAACCTTATTTTTATTATCATAATAACTTAAGGAAATCAAATAATAGGATATCAGATACAAGACAAGGGTTTATTCCAAGTTTTTTCATTTGATACTATTGGATATTTGTTTGGTATATGTTTTATTTTTTACATATAAAACGTGCATTAGCACTACATTGTAGACAAATGGAACAGGTGGTTTGATTGCATTCCTTCAATTTTCAACCCCAATTCTTTACTTTCTAAAATTATTAGTGTAACTACCAAAAAACTCTCCATTCAATAAAATATGTTTGAAAGGTTGAAATACATTGGAATCAACAACATGCAAAGGAACCTCAATCCCCTTACACTAAATTTTCATAATCACTAAGATAGATGAAAGAAAATGGTATAGAACAAAAAGAGAGGCAACTGCCAAGTACCAAGGACAACATCAACAAGATGCCACAAACTCCCAACATGATGACACATAAAGGAGTGTACACCTATATTCACCACAAATTATAAATTGCAACTTAATATAGTCACTATTATATGGCAAGATATTTTATTTTATTGGATCGTATTGGCATTTGAAAGGGATTCTAATACAATGTACAATGCATTATTTGGACATCATATGTACAAGGTTATGAAAGTTCAAAGTCCCAATAAATGGTATACTGTAAGTTGACACTAAATTCTAATGTTCAAATTTTGTGCATCTTTGATATTCATATCTTCTTAAAATATTACGCTATAATAAACATTGAAACTTTGCACTAGGATTGTTACTAAGGTCAATTTTGGAACCCAAGGCAGAGGCCTTTCCCAGAGGGCATGGCTTGACAAACATTGTTTTTGTGGTTGCCGAGCATACTATAACTCCAATATTGACTTTTTAAGTAGGTCCCACTTATACAATCATCCATGGGGTGCCTTAAAGCTCTAGACTTGGCAATCAAAATTATTAGACAAGATCCATTAGAAGACTGCTCAATTCTTGAATTGAAAATATTGATTCAATTTGATTTAGCATCTAGGAGGGCTTAACTTCCACGGTAAGTGTTGTATGAATAAGAAGCCAGCAATAAAGGGATATGAAAATGCTCAAAAGCTTGTGAAGGCTTGACCTCAAACACCACCATTATAAAAGGGGAGAAGACCTCTTCCTTGTGGACTCTAGTCAAGTAGTCTCTTGTATTGAAAGTTAATTGATATTTCCTTGGTTGGAGTTGATTTGAGGCTGACACAAGGGATTCCGATTGGCCGTTGTTGTTGGTGACGAAGCGTCCAACAAGAAATCAACATCCATGATCAATTTTGTCTAATTCTATAATACCTACACTCGCGGATCATGCATGAAAATTGATTAGAAAACCACTTGAAACAACAAAGGACTCATTTTAAATTATGAGCAAAAATTTACAACAAGTAGAAAAAAATAAGCTATTAGAATTACATTTCTAAAAATATTCTTGAAATCCTTTGACTATAATTTTCTAGATTTCAAAAATATTCAAAAAATATTTGGTATCATATCTATCCCTAAAAAAACCTTTTCTTCTTAGTTATTGCCATATAATTACAAGGGTATCTCCAAGTACTTGCATGAGATGTTTTTGACTACTAGTGAAGGGCCACATCAATGCTTGACCCTGGTCTATCAAGGGCAACGTCTAGTACATGTGTCATTATTGGAGGACAAAGCCTAGAAACTGGGCCAAAACTGAGTTTGGGCATTGCAAATATTTCTCGAGTGTCATGAGCTACTGGAGTTGTGGCTTACAGATCGCTAAAAGGTTGGTCATCAGAAGTTTCTGAAGAAGCAGTGAGGTCATCAAAATTCAAACCTATCAGAAGAAGATGAAAGCCATTATCCTACATTGTCAATTAATCATAACTACAAATATGGATAATACACTGAGAGAGAATCAATCTCCTCAAGATTTAGGGGGTAGATTCTTGTATCAACAAATATTTTTAAAATTTTAAATGTGTTAATATTCCAAGAGTTGTACTGGAACTAAAAAAAATTGCATGTAGAAGGTCATATATGGAGAAGGTTTAAATCCCAAGACATTAGATTAGCAAGGCAAAGCTTGGTGATTTTCTCTCAAAAGCTACATTTTGAAGCTCGTCAATTGGTCGAATACTATATCTTTCCTCTAAATGCAATAATAAATGCTTATTGCCAAAGCAAGAGTGGACCACTCTTGAAAAGGATAAATTGTGCCAATTCATCAAAAACCAATGAGAAGTAGAAATCACACTTAAGTACCAAATTCTTTGCTCACTATATAGGACAAAATATTAGTCCTGAAAGTCAAGGACAACTACAAGTCTGCTAAGATATAGAAGGTACATACCTTCAATGAAGCCAATACATCATTGTTACACTTGTGCAGTGTGCATATCAAAAACCTAAACTAAACTTTGCTTCATACTACCGATTCTATTCAGCAAGCTCCTACATTAATTGTACAATAGAGTAAATGATTTGAAGCACGTATTGTAAATGTTAGTGTGGACTACCTAGGGTGCCGACAATCAATAAAGCTTAAAGCAAGTGAAACAAAAAATGTTAAGAGACTTTACATGAGGATTTACCATCCAAACTATCTATTCAACAAAATAAAAAGTACGACACGATTCAATTTAATGAGGATGTATCTCCATAATGTACTTGATGTAAATGCTGATTCGCACTATTTAGAAGTGCAACTTGCTCCCCTTTACATAACTAAAAAATGCCATCAATGCCAAGGTGTTAAAAGTTGGCATTCCAGCTTGGTGTTTGACCATGGGAGCGTCTGTCTTTGGAGAACCCGGATGGAGAGGGACATTCACTACTATAAAAATTTGCAACCAAAACAACCGAAAATTGTTGTTTGCACTTGTTGTTTTGGTTGCGTTGTACAGTCAAAATTACATTGAAATCTATTGAATTTTTTTGTTGATTTGGTCACAATTGGGGAATTTTACAAAAAAAAAAAAATCAAAATTTTGATCTGCTGTCCAAAATTTTTGGGCAACCATACAACCCATCTGAACGGCCTCTCAAAGGTTTAAACTTGAGACCTCAGCCTTTGGAGCCCAAGGTACAAACCACTACACCACCATTAAATCAAATGCACATTGTATGTATTTTCATTCATTTATGCATTTGTAATTCAATGCTTATCAAATTCAGCAGACTTTGGTGCCAATTTCAACATAGTAAAATAAAAAATTTCAAAAACATTTAAAATGAGAAAATTTGGAAATTAAAGTTAATTTTCATTTCCAAAAATCCGATTGTGATTTTGAGTCCCCAATCAAAAGTTATGGACAAAATTCAAAGAGGGTGTTTGAAAATGTCAACGAAAATGTCCCTTGCAGTCCTTCTCTGAATTTTGTCCATAACTTTTGATTGGAGACTTAAAGTCATAAATGGATTTTTGAAAATGAAATCTAGCTTTATTTTACAACTTTTTTTAGTTCAAAGTTTTTTGAAAAAAATTATTTTACTATGACAAAATGGCCGTTAAAGTCTTCTAAGTTCAAAAAGACCAAATTGTGAATGATTAAGTTAAAAAAAATGTTTCCATTGTACATAGAATTTCAACCATGGTGTTTTAAATGTTACTCAAATGATGAAAACTTATTTCAAAGGCTTGTTAGTCAAAATTGTGTGCTTATATGCCTTTCAACTTTTGGGATTACGTTAACAATTTTGTTGAGAGCATATATAAAGATTTTCAAGCCAATTGGATCAATTTGTCATGGTTGCTCGAAATTGCCCGCATCCAAAAAAATGACCTTTTCAGACATAACTTTTCAACTTGGATTGGTTTAAAATTTTTTAGGCATCGAATTAATATTTGTAATTCAATGCTTAATAGTGAAACACAACTTTGGTAAAAATTTCACAAGATTTGTATTCAACAAATATTGCATTGGAAAGGGCCTGCCCAAAAGTACAAATAAAAGTGCTGTAAAATCATGCCTTAAGGCCTTAAGGGTTAGTTAATTATTTGGCATCAATGTGCCAACCTTGCCCTATTGCTATGATACAAGAACATTCAAAAATATTCTAAAGTATTATGAATGTGCTTAGTAGAATCCAAAGATTCCAAAATGATTCCAAGAGATTTCAATAGATTCCAAAAAAATTCTATATTCCCTAAAATTCTGTTGATTTGATCATTGCACTATTCAAATCAACATAAATTTAGCCGCCATATTGTTGGATTTTACAGAATGATCAACATTCAGTGAAAATGGTCATTGTAGTGCACGAAACAACAAAAAACAATTGATTTTTTGTTGATTTGGTCATGATTTTCTAGTAGTGATTGCTTAGACTTGAGTGATACCATGTCATCTTTCATGACATGTACATCATTTCTACACCAAAACTTGACTCTAACGTGTGCATGCATCAAAGCTCATTTATTTTTTGAAGTAAAGATATTAGGCATAAGAGCATTTGAGATTACCTTGACAATTCACAAAGTATTAAGAAAAGATTCTCTTGCCCAATCATGCGTTTATAAACAAGGTCGCCTAAGGAGGTAGAATTCAGGATGGAGATGAAGCATGTGCCTCTCGTTAGCATTCTTTGAGTGCATTGTTTCCACATTTTCAATTCATGGAAGTACTACAAAAGCCTCAAATTATCCCGATACTTCCACCTGCACTACATTCCTTCAAATTTGATTAAGGACTCTTTAGTATAGTTCTTACATTAGACAAACCGTCCGTCCAAACTGTCCGATTTGCCCACCTATCCAAGACGTCCGGTGATCCTCACCTGCTTGATGTGTCTACTTTAAGGTAGTCACATTGTCCACCCGATCTGTCCAAAGTCCAAACCGTCCAGTATGTCCGCCCATCCGGATCGTTTAGTGATTCTAACTTGTCCGATGTGACAACAATGCTCTTTAGCTGGAAAACATATTCTTTGCTAGTTGAATTGTGTCTAATTGTTGGTAGAAGTTGTTACGTGCTAGAACGATGCATCAGGTTTTTTGGATTCCGGGCTTGAGGCAGTTAGCAGAGCCTGACTAAGATAATGAGGACCATCCATTAATTGAAGTCTCCATTCCCAACATCATGAACATTCTTGACAGATACTGCTCATGGTGCAAAACTCATATTGCTCATGATATACAATATGTACAATATTGCATGCTGCCAAAATGGACATAGAAGCTCATTTCTAGGATAGAACCTCCAAGAGTCGAAATGCTTTCCAATGCAACTATTTGAATTGAAAGAGATGCTAAAGCTAGAGAGATCTCTAGCTCTATAGAAGTGGATACCACTCATCATCAGCTTCTATAGAAGTGGATGATGATGAGCTCTCTGCTGGACTAACGGGAAGTCCTGTGCATCACGAATCCTAGCAATGATAATCTCAATGTCCGGAGCAGGGGGCTCCTCTAAGATCGGAGCGTCTTCTTGCTCATCCAGAATGAGGATCTCTATCACCTCATGAATGGGGCATGAAGGGGGGCATCAAGTTTAGGATGCAAAATAGGATGGTCCTCATCATAGTGAGGCTCTGCGAATCACCTGAAGCTGGAATATATGGTGCATCATCCTGGCACGTAATAGCTCCCACCAACAATTGGAACCCAACCCAACTATGAAGCAAATCACTATGTACAAAATCACTACAGTGGCAAGGTAGAATCCCCAATCATATTTAGTGAAGTCCACGTGATGCACCTTCGAACACGCCATTTTCCTACCAATCAAATATTCAATCCCCATCAAATTTCAAATCTCAATGTTCAGCATCTTAGAAACATTTAGCATTTTAGAAACATTTAACATCTTAGAGACGTTTAGCATCTTAGAAACATTGATTTTATATATTTTAAAAACTACATATAACATTACTCCACCTCAATGGGGTCGCCTTGGATTCCCCAGACAACAAAGGGTCTCCTAAAATCCTACTCCCTTTCGGACAGCGCCACTATTGAAGAGGGACTTAACTTGTTATCTTGTGCTAAGTTCATTCTACTATAAAAAAACTCATGTTTTAGGTGACAAATTTTAGGTGACATCCAATTTGACAACCCATGTTTTTATGTCAACAATAACGTCCGGTCGTCCGCCATAACATTTTGGTGTTATGGCGGACGTTATTGTAGACATAAAAATATGGATTGTCACATTGGATGTCACCTAAAATCCATCACCTATTAAAACACAGGTTTCTTATAGTGTTCATGGGTGATTGCACGAAACACCTGTATTGTCTGGTTGCGTTTTTTTTTGGACTGCTATAACCTTTGCTATAACTTTTAATTTATAGGTTCAATGCCAAAACCAAAAAAATGCTTCCTAGATGTCTTGATTGTAATTGTATCCCTTATTTTTAAGAAATAAAAAAAAATCAATTTATATTTAAAATTCAATTTTGTAAATTTGTCACACTTTGACGTTTAGGGATTTTTAGTACTATTGAATGGTTTAAATTAATGATTTTTAGTTGAAATTTCTATGGTATATCCATCTAGTAGGTAGACATATTCTTACTAAAGATCATTTAAAAATACGTTATTTTATATCCTCCATAGTTGTGCAAATAGGCCTCCCTTGCCCGCGCACTTGTGAACAGTAGAAATGGTTTTGACTTCATTTTTTTGTTAAATTTCGTCACCAAGAAGTCCTCCCAAATGGCCAATTTTTAGTTTTGTTCAAAGTTTTTTTTTTCTATTTTCTACAAATTAAAATATTGAAGGATGTATTTTTTGGGACAATTCTACGGACTATTCTAGCAAAGAGGAAAATACATCCTTCGACATTTTAATTTGTAGAATATAAAAAAAACAATTTTGAACAAAACTAAGAATTGGCCATTTCGGAGGACTTCTTGGTGATGAAATTTGACCAAAAAAATGAAGTCAAAACCATATTTACTGTTCACAAGTGCGCGGGCAAGGGAGGCCTATTTGCACAACTGTAGAGGATATAAAATAATGTATTTTTAAATGATCTTTGGTAGGAATATGTCTACCTACTAGGAAAATATACCATAGAAATTTCAACTAAAAATCATTAATTTAAACTGCTCAATAGTACTAAAAAACCCTAAATGTCAAAGTGTGACAAATTAACAAAATTGAATTTTAAATATAAATTGATTTTTTTTAATTTCTGAAAAATAAGGGATACAATTACAATTAGGACATCTAGGAAGAATTTTTTTGGTTTTGGCATTGAACCTATAAATCAAAAGTTATAGCAAAGGTTATAGCGGTCCAAAAAAAACGCAACCAGACAGTACAGATGTTTCGTGCAATCACCCTCATATCTACTCGCTTTTGATCTACTATCACAGTCACAAAACACCTATTTTATATGAAAATTTGAGTACCTTCCATTATTTGATTGTGGATTCATAAAAAAGATAGACAATTAATGAGGTCTACTGGAAAGTATTCTTGGGGGCAACCTCAATATTTGGTGAGAATTAGAGCTCTAATTTTCTTGATTCAGATCGATGTGAAAAAAAATTAGAGCTCTAATTTTCTTTATTCACATTGACTTGAATTAAAAAAATATGTTTTTTTACAACCATGTATCCTAAAGCCAATTTGGTTTGCATACCACTACAACATACATGCCTTAAATATGCTTGCATTCTGATGTTTGAAAAGAAAGCATGACTTTGTTTTAAATCTACGAATTCCATAAGAGGGGATTTGGGGCCAAAAAAGGGTCGTTTCAGGCTTGTTGTCCAATCTATTCTCATGCTGTGAACCATGGTATGGGCTGTCAAAAATATATATTTTCAAAAAAAATTAACAAAAATTTCAAATCTCATTTTAAGAAGTAATTTAAAAAAAAAATCTGATATGACCGTTGTTTGGCCATGTCACCCTGCTGCAATGGTGCACTTCCAACAGTCGGGAACTCAGCAAAACTTGTGGGAGAACTCGTGGGAACTCATGGCCTTTTAGAGGGCTAGAATTCTCTCTAATGTGTTATCACCAGTGCTAGGTATAAATTGCAATTTTCCAATACAAATTTGGTTCCTTTATTAAACTGTGAAAGCATTTAAACACCAATTGTAAATGAACAATGTAATGTAAATTTTGTTAAATTGGAAATACTCCACAAACCAAAAATTGAGACATAAATCTTCACAAAGGTCTAATTTCAGGCCACAAACTAGGACAGCTAGAGATTTGGTGTACCTAAACCATACCATAGTAATGGAATATTGCCAATTTTTACCGAAATTGACGTTAATGTGAGTTGAACCTGTAGACTTAACTTACTAGGAGGAAGATCGGCAGTGAGAAAACTTAGAATTAGTAATTGAAAGGCCGGAAATTCAAAAAGCATCAGAAAAATTGTTGTTGCTGCCCAATACATGATTGTTGCTGCCCAATACATATTATCTGACAAAGAAATACTTTCTGTGATTTTCTTTGGGTCTTCTAATAGAAGGGATAGTTGACAGGGAGAATGTCAAAATATTTTTTAAAAATAAAAATTTCTTCTCTCTAAGGTGGGTACACCCAAAACCGTCACAAATTGGGTTGTGGGGAATTTGAAGGCTAACTAGTAAACAATGAATATAAGAGAGCAAAGAGATGTGTAGAAAAGGAAGTTAAGCACAATCAATTTTCTGATTCTGACAAAAATGAGACCTTAGTAGGGGGACAAAGTTTTGAAAGTAGAGTAATTGAAACCGCTCATAGGCAGCATTAAAAAGGAGTAGTTACATTCACAAGCTCCCCCTCCCAAGATGTCAGAAGTAAAAGACATGGAGGTGCAATTGTGTTTTTCATATTTATTAAAAAAGTATCCAAGCTCGTAAACTCATGCCATTTTATATCCTCATGTTCTGTGAGTCATATGAAATAACATGAGGATTTAATAAGAGTCATGATTTCTTGATCTCTAACACGTGCTTGAAATGACATGAGGATTTATTAACGGGAGCATATTTTAACTAATCTCTGATCTCTGACAAGCCTTTAAGCATTAGTAACTCCTCATGTTATTAAAACCTCCTGTACTTTGAGTTTAGAAGCCAATCACTTGTCCCAAAATGGCCAATGCTGCAATGAAGAACCACGGAAGACTTGGAGGTGCAATTTTCAAAATATTTAAACACCATTCAGGAGCTTATTCTAGCTGGCAGTTTAAGACACTACACCATTATGGGTGTACCCACCTTAAGTATTTCCTCTTAATTTCATTTGGATAAAAGCAAGAGGTTATATCCAACAGGGAACATGACATTCTGGAAAATCCTTGTTGAGCACCCCATACTCCAATCCCTCTCTAACTTCTAATTCAAATCCATCGCCTAATCACCTGGTGACTTGAAAACAGAATATCCCCGTCCTCATAGTTTTACAATTGTGATTTTCATTCCAATTATAGTGCATTCACATCAATTCTATTTCTAAAGACTTTGTTCCAAAACTGCAAGTAGACATACAAAAGATTGAAAACCACAGTTTCGTGATTGCGTTTCAGATTCAAATTCTTATACATTGCGTTCTTATTGAATCCCTATATCCATGAAAAGGCAATCAAGAACCAGGTGCGCAAATGAAGAATACCTGAGAGACAACACGGAGCTCAGAGTGCGGCAACAAGCGCATGAGAGTGGAGGTGCGCAAATGAAGAATCTAGGTGCATGTCAAATTCTCATACATTGCATTCTTATCGATTCTCTATATCCATGAAAAGGCGATCAAGAACCAGGTGCGCAAATGAAAAATACTTGAGGGACAGCACAAAGCTCAGGAATGTGGTGACGAGCGTAGGAGAGCGGAAGTGAAGCCCTGCCGATCAAGAACATATGCTGACGACTGTAGCACAAGGAGCGCACTACGAGGAGCAGACGAGCAACTCAGTGACAATTTAAGGGTATCTTGGGAATGTGACATTGGGGAACGCCGATCCCTCTCATTCACACCGGAGTCCTTAGAGCTTCTTGAGTTGCTCTGCAATTTGCAACCACAAAATCATTAAGTACATTTTCATGAGTTTCAAGTGCAACGTTCGCCTCGGTTACATGGACAAGAATTAGGCCGAAGGAGAACAATTGCTGCCGTCGAAGGAGGCGCATGTTACAGTTTCTTTGCTTTGAAATTGGGGCTTAGATTTTGGCTACTATCAATCAGGGCGAGATGCCGCGAGAGGTCCGTTTTCTCGATTCTAAATTTGAAGTTAGTAATTCATTAGATTTATAAATTGTTTGAAAACTTAGTCCTGTGGTGCAATTGCACAGGAGATGATGAGTCTCCTGTTATGTTATATTAAGTATTCATATCTTAATGGTATTTAATTTCTTACTTAATTATTTTCAGTAATCTATTATTATTATTATTATTATTATTATTATTATTATTATTATTATTATTATTATTATTATTATTATTATTATTATTATTATTATTATTATTATTATTATTATTATTATTATTATTATTATTATTATTATTATTATTATTATTATTATTATTATTATCATTATAATAATAATAATAATAATATAGCTAATATCTTCTATCACCCTCCAAATTCCGTATTACAAAATTTGATTGTAAAATACCTTTGACATTTGAGAGGTAATAGTAATAGTGATTGTAAAGAGTGAGTTTGATGGACTTCTTTTACATTCTATTGATGTTGTTCACTAGTTAGATTCATGTTAGAGAGTGTGATGATTGTAAGGAGCTTAATGACATCATTATCTAGAAAAGGGTGTAATTTTTAGTACTCTTAGATAAATTTTGGTATGCGATCTTGAAAAATCAAACTATTAATCCTTGCCACAATCAAAAAATGGATTACAAATTGGTAAAATAATTTTTACTTGCAATAGAAATTACAAATGTTATCCAATTTTTGGGATAGAGCTTTGTAAATCTTATATGTCTACAAGGAAGTATAGAATTGAAGTCATATTACTTACTTAAGTTCAAATTTGCACAACGTTTATTTTAGAATTTATAGCAACTATTGTACAATATTGCATAGTCTATTTTTTTTTATAGTATTTGTAAATTTGATCCTAAAACTTGATTTAAACCTTGACAAAATAATATTTAATACTTTATAAAACTAAAAATGAAGCTTGTTAATTCTAATTTCTATTGTAATTGAAAAAATTATAAAATTTGTAAACCGAGTAATTTCTTCAATTCAAAGTCGAGAGACCATTCATTATATTTCTAAATATAGAATGAGATGGAAATTTGATTTTTACTATAGTAATATCAAATCCACATATATATGGTGAAATTTTTAAATTTTTGTTTAACGGATTTTAAATATTTGATATGAATTTTCAATTCCATTTATTTATTAGCAAACCTAGTAATTTTAAATCTTTATAAGTCTTTACAACAAAAAAATAGATGTTATAATGTATAGAAGATACATCATTACATTTTTATAAAGAAATTAACATCAATGATTTTTATGTTTTAGTAGAATAGAATATATTGAGTAAAATATATTAATGGATGAGTATATATATAGTCATGAGCTTTTATTGTCCTTTAAAGATTAAAGTATACTTCTTTTCTTTATCATGATTTCATGTGATGCTAGTTTACTAAAGTCTCACTATTATAATTGGTGCAAATTAAGATAATACTATGTTTTATTAGTTTTCACATATTTTGGAGATATAGACACTAATTTTGCGCCCTTACACATTGGATAAATTAGTGTAGTCTAATAAAGGATTGAATTATATCATCTTCATTGTCACATTGTCACTCTAACTTATACTTTAGGCCTTTGAGATCTTGTGATATTGGCTTACAACTTCAACTTGTAATAGAATTAATCATAAAAAGTTAGCTTTAAAGTTCCCCTCTTGATTTGCTCTTCAAAATTTGGAATATAAAGCAACAATGCTTGGAAAAAACTCTTGGATCCATCAACACTATGTCCTTTACATCGACTCCACTTAAACTACTTAACCAAAACCAAAGCTTAAGGATAAAGTCGTTGCAAGAAACACTTATCCTTTTTGGTTTGTCCCCTTGGCCTTAGAAATGTGTTTTTTTACTCATAACTTTTGCATTGTATATCTGTTTTTTTGTAAAATTTGAAATGAATGTCCATGTAGTAGTTGTACACATTGAGTAATTTTTTCCAATTTTTTCCAATTATTTTACTATTTTTAAATTGCCTCCAATTGATTGTCTACTTAAGCCATTTTGGAGGTCAGTACTATTTCCGACCCAAAAATGAAAATTTGAAGGTCAAAATTTGGATGCAAGAACTTCTAATAAAGTTACACAAGCCTAGGAAGAAATATTCAAAAAATAGTCAAGTGTATCCACCTTCCACATGTATTCAAAGTCGGATTTGAGGTTAATGTGCACAAAGTGATTAAGGAAGATTTGATAATTATTTCAGAACTTGATGACTTTTACATCATTGGCATTTTCTGCAAGTAATCTTTCTAGGCTTTAGATTTGTTTGTAGTTATCAGTCTTGCCTTTGCAATTGTTGTGGGGATGAGAAGTAAATGATGAGAGTAAGGATCAAACCATTTGCTTGAAAAAAGTAGACCGTTTTTGCATTTTTTCCATTTAGACAAGCCAATGTGACATCCATGTGCATGAGTCATTAGCAAAGATTTGTAGGCAAGGAAGGGCTGTTTCAGCCCTGTTTCCCTTACTGGGAATTGCAGTACGTAGTTAGAATAAAATTAAAATAATAAAAATAATAAAAATAATCTATTTTAAAAAAATTAAAAATTAAAAATTAAAAAATTAAAAACTAAATATTAATTTCTGATGTGGCATTCTCTTGATCGCGTTAGAGTGCGCAGTCCTAGAGTTTTTATAGACTGGGAACTTACACTCTTCCGACCCTCAAAATCTCTTCTAATGTCACAATTGTATTGAGTAGCTAGGAAAACAAGATGATGAACAACTTTCTTCTTCATGACAAGTGCAAAAATTTCTTGAAATCTAAACCAAATTGCTAAAGGTTTCTTCAAGCCCAAAGTTGAGCCTTATATTGCATAGGCTCAATTGCTTCAATTAGAATCAAATTACGATCATAACATATCTCTAATTTGAATCTTAGTCCAATTGCCTATGAATTGTTGCCCCATTTAGGTTTTCACAACGACCACAAATGACGCAGCTGTTGGTCCAAATTTAGTTCCTTCAATAATTATTTCTCAACATATAAGGGTCCAAATTATAACTCTCCCATAGAAATGAAGGAAAGATGTTTGTTGTCATTGGAAGAGATATGAGGGGTCCAAGAGACTGTTTCGGGTTTTTTCCCCTATAGAGAACGAGCGCATTCTCTTCAAAATATTAAAATAATAATAATAATTAAAAAAAATTATTTAAAAAAAAATTAAATTTAAAAAAATGTATATACTAAAAATTAATTAATTAAAAAAAAATTAAAATTAAAATTTCTTTTTTGACGTGGCAGTCTCTTGGCCACGTCAGATTACAATTCCCAGGCAGTTCTTGCAGTTCCCATAGCCTGGGAACTCGCAGTCTCTTGGACCCCTCAAATCTCCTCTAATGTATTTCCGTAAATAGGCTATCATATTTGCAAGACCACCTGTTCCACACTAATGTGCGGGGATGGTGACGTCAAAGACCTCTCGGTGACAACTTTGTTCAATTAAGAGCATCTCCACTCTTGCCCTGAAAATAATCCTGGGGTGATGTATTGTGAGCCCGAACTTGTTTTTCTCCTCCATTGCGACCACCCAATTTGGTTGCAATAGTTCGGCCATGGAAAAACAAGTTACTTGAGTGCAACAATCCAAAGCCCGCTCACTTCTCCTGCAACCCATTTTTTTGTCATAGAATCCTTGTCTTACGTCTTTACACACTTGATTTGGGTTGGTGCCAAGCACTGAACAGTGCCGCACAATGAACCATGACAGAAAAGTATTTGAAAATTTAGAAATCAAGAACAAGTATAGAAATTCACAGTTTTAGGTGGGGCTTGAGTGCGGGTATGGATGGGGAAGTATTCAACAAAGGCCACATTTTTCATATTGGAAGACCTCTACAAGTAGTTTTCCGTGCTGATTTTTCAGAGCAAGAGTGGAGATGCTCTAAATACATTTATTTGCACAATATCCCATGTGTAATGCAAGATATGGTCTGTTGCTTTTTCCCTATTTCGTGATCACTTATATGTTAGTCTACGGTCCACAGTAGTTGAATCTACATAGTTGTTTAAAAACATTTGTATTATATTCATACAAAGTCAAAAAAATATGAAACCAATTTTCTTGGTTTTCTAACCTAGTTCCTATCAAGCGTACATAATTTTTTTTCTAGACACCCTCTAGATTAAGAGATCCACAACAAGTGTCCAATTTACGTACCTTACATGAATTTGACCTTCACGTGGGATAACTTACTGTGGATGGAGAGGGAGGTGTCTAAAATAGTGTTAGAAGCCTTTTGGGGCTGGGGTGAACCGATTCCCTTGCTCATCCCCGTTTTTATATTTGGGAAAAATGTAGGACCTTCTTATTTGCTACGCATAATAAAATTTGAAAATTTTGAATTCATATTTGTAATTGGAGGCCCCAAATTAGCTTCTATGAGGGTGGTGTAGAAGATAGATTAATTGAGTACAAAATAGGGATTCTTTTTTTTAACACGCACATGTGGGAAAAAAATTGGAGACTTTGGGAGGACAAGCAAGGGGGTTGGTTCACCCCATCTCCTTTTTTGGGGGTGAAAATTCCCCATGTTCTTGGATCTAAAAACTTGCCTTTAATTTTGAATATCATTCATTTGTGACCTTTGATTGCAAATATGAATTCAAAATTATCAAATTTTATCGTCAACAAAAATTATTTGTTCATGTTTTTTTTTCAAGGTTAAATTTAGAATGGAGCTTTAATTTTTTGTCCTTCCAAAGAAGGCTCATAGTACTACCCCAAAATGATTATTTAGTATGGGTGGATAATTGGATGTTTAGAAAATTGATATGGTCTACATTAAAATTCGAGTAGATAATTAGGGTGTTATTTTTACAATAAAATAATAATAATTTATTATTATTTATTATATAGTAATATTTATAGTATAATATATAATAATGATAATATAATATAGTTTATTAATATTATACCATCCTAAACATCAAGATATTAAATGGTATTCTCTACAACAATTAACATCAATGCCAAATAAACTTGATGAATAATTGGAGTGTCCAATTTTTTTTATTGTGATGTATATTAGTTTGTGCTTGTGAGAAATAAAATGGACAATACTAAATAACCATTTTGGTTTAGTATACCAAAGTCCAATGGAGAAGACTTGAGGGTAGAATTTTGTACAAATTCAATTCTAAATATAAATAAATAATATTAATTTTTCAAAAAAAATTGTATATTATAAGTAGGATTGTACAATAAATGGAAAATAGTTATAAAATTGACATTCACCAAAAAAGAATAAATGAAATCACTATTTGTTTACATAAAATAACTTTCTAATTTTTTGTAGATTCTACTTTGCAATAATATTAGCATTGAAGGATGATTGGTTATTTTAGGAATGGAAATAACTTCAACAAAAAATATCTAAAAAAATTTTAACCAAAAAATTGTTATGCCTTTGAGTAATTGATAAAACTACAAAAATTTGGAAAATAGAATTCTTTTTTATATTGGAAATATAAAAGCTATCCACTTAATGTAATATACATTTGACGTTTGAATTTATAAATTCTCTCCAAATAACATCTACTCAATGTATTAGAATTAAAACTTAAAAATATCATTGGTTGCAATCCATAAAAACTCATACAAATTAACGCAAGAAAATATAGATTTGGAATGGATAAAAATATCTAGAAATAAAAAATCATGGAAAGACAAGCCAAATTGCAACACCATTTCCCTGATTTTGCATTCTTTCTTCTAGCTTGCTTCTTATGGGATCTAGCCTTGAGGTTCCAAAGTCCAAATCCGTATTTTCTTCTGTTTACTTGAATGATTTTTTGATAATATTTTCAAGTTGTAATTCCACACCAATCAAAAGATAGTAATATATTTGCCGAGGCGTTTGCCGTGTTCCATTGGTGAATTATACACCGGCCCTTACCCAAACATCGGGATGTGCCAGCTCAGAGCCGCGTGGACAGAGCCCAATAAAGGCTGCGGACCAGATACCCGGACATCTCGGAAGAGAACCGGGGAGCCAGCGACACCTGGGCCACGAAGGTTCTCAGCGGCGGGCTTTCGCTTCCCTTTTGCCCCTCCTCCAAGTGTTCCTCAGCTACGCTCATCACTCTCACTTTGCTTGCGTTTCCTCCGCGGTTCCTCATTGTTTTGCATTCTTGTGCTGGTAAGCTGCTCCCCGCTTCCCTCATATCTTCATGTTCACTTCATTGTCTTCTTCTCCTAGATCGGCTCGTTTCCGCGTTTCTTGTAGCGTTTTTCTCAGTCTTTTTGCTCCAGTTTCGCTCCAGTTTTGCTCCAATTTTGGGACTTGCTTTTTGGAGATTTTTTTTTTTTTAAATTAATTTTTTTTTTTTACTTCTTAGATTGCCTTGGAGAGCTATTTTCGAGGTTTTAGAGGAATGAAAATCTTCCGGTTAGTAGATTGTTTGGTGTTTCTTTTTGGGTCTGACTGAAGCGGTGTGTTAGGGTTTACGAAATGGTGATTGCGGCATTCTGAAGAGTGAATTTTAGTCTCTGATTTGATGCTTTGAGACGTTTCTATTGGAATATTGCTGAACAGATCGGTGTTGCTGTGATTCCTGCAGAATTGAATATTTTTATTGAATTTAGGGTTTGGTTTTCGGGAAGAAAGGGATTGACGAGGGAAAGTGAATTTGGAGAAGCGATGAAGATCACTGCGATATTGCTGTTGAAAGCGCCTGCGGTTCAAGGGGGCGAGTCGTTGATGTTAGCCAATGTTTCGGATGTGTCTCACTTTGGTTTTTTCCAACGCCAAGCCGCGAAGGAGTTTATTTTGTTTGCGTCGCGGACTATATCTGGACGGACTCCTCTTGGACAACGCCAGTCGGTTGAACAAGATGGTGAGTATTTGTCCCTTGGCTGGTTCATTTTTAATTTCTTAACACAATGTAATACGGAGTATAAGTTTTGGGGATTTCTGATCTCAGATAGTTTAGTTGTGAGACTGTCGACTTGAAAATTAAGAATGTTTGCATTAGAGGCTCTAAGTGAACTGCTTTTTTTTTCTTGTATGTGTGTGTGATGCTCTGCAAACAGAGTACGTGGTGCATTGCTACAACCGAAATGGGCTTTGCGGGCTCGTGTTTGCCGACAAAGAGTACCCTCTGAGGAGTGCATTCTCCGTTATCAACAAGGTTTGTTGAGTGTTTCTAGTTTCCACTAGAAATTTGCTAATTAGGGTTTTCGCCTTCTTTCCTTGTCAATATTACGGTGTCGCCCATCAGAGTCTAGGCATCAGATTGAATTGGATTGTAATCTGTCACGATTGACATGTTACAATGTGCTCTTGGATGGTCAATTTATTCAGAGTATTCCTTTTTTCGCTGCTAGTCTGCATCTGTGTTTCTCGTGGTTAAGGAATAATGATTGAATGTTTGACTTCGCTTGGCAGGTGTTAGATGAGTATCAGAAGACTTTTGGAGATTCTTGGAAGACCAAAACCGCAGACAGCACTGACGCCTGGCCTTATCTACCAGAAGCTCTTGTGAAGTACCAGGTTTGTTTTCAAGCGGAGTTTCATTTGGGTGCGAGGGTATAGAATGCTCAAAGGGTTATTTCATTTTGACTTTCACGAAGGCTTATCCTTCGAATTTATGATCTCTTGAAATGGAGAGAGTTGATGGTGAGAAGGGGCTTTTGTCGTTGTTGCTGAGGCAATTGAGTGGTGAATACTACAGAATCCTACTGAGGCTGACAAGCTGGCCAAGATTCAGAAAGATCTGGATGAGACGAAAGTTATACTGGTATGGCAATTCCCCTTCGTCACTTTCCCGATATACCTTTATAATTAGATCTTCTCGGACGGAGGAGATCTAATACTGTGCTGGAGTATAAAAGTCTTTGATTTGAAACCAATCGTCACTGCTTTCACAAATTTATGTTGGCTACTTGTTGTAATTTTGCAGTGGTCTCAAATTTTTTTCTTTTCTTTTTCTTTGTATTAGCTTTTAGTGCAAGTGCTTTCGGTGTATGAGCAATTAAGCGGTCCTTCTATCAACAATTTTTTGCTTCATGTAATAAACTTATGGGATTGTCGATGTTTGTGTACTTGCAGCATAAAACAATTGAAAGTGTGCTTAAACGTGGGGAGAATCTCGATAACCTCGTTGATAAGAGTAACGACTTAAGCTCAGCTTCTCAGGTACATATACCTCTCTACTTCAACCTACCGTTGCTATATAATATTTGTTTCCTGTATATGTTGGAAGGGAGAAAAGTATCTGATGTTGATATTGATTTAGTCTGTATGAAGGATTCGTCAATGTGGCTTTTTTCCAATTGCAAATGTCACTGAAGTTGGTACATGTTTTACTGGGTTGCAGATGTTCTACAAGCAAGCCAAGAAGGCAAATCAGTGCTGCACCATTTTATAAATGGATTGGCTTTGTTAGGGGCATTCGAGGTCCCTGTTGGGTTCTACATTTAGTTGGCCACTCAGTGCCGGTACTGAGCATTTATTCTTGGTTAACGAACGTATATAAGGATCGATACTGCAGATCCCACGTGTTCTGCCGCTCAAGTCAATGTTGTAATTTTCTTAGTCCTTGCCGCCTTGGCACTCGTTTGTCCTGTTGAGCGAGGTTGGATACAGTTCAACTTTGGGATTAATCTTAGTGAGATGATGTTTGCCCCGACCCTGTCCTCGTCGTGGGTAATTCTCAGGTTTAAGGATGGGCTCTTTACACATCATCCTCAAGCAGGCATTTGGATTTGATACAAGCCGGGTGGCATAAGTTGTGGGGAGAGTTCTGTGTAACCTCTGCCCTGCTCACTTGTATAGTAAATTGGCAATAATGTTAAGCTGATTTTGTTGAGCCTGGAAGCTTAATTTTGTGCATATTTTGTAGACACTGTCGTGTTCTGTACGGACGTGAGTACTACTCCCTTCTTCCCCAAATGACTTTTGTGTTGGACAAAATGTTCTAGATTAAGTTTGAAAATAACATTTTTAAAACTTGGTTCACGTTGTAAGTAGAGTTTGGTGCACTCTTATCATTTGAGAAACTTTGAGTTTTAGAGCCCTTTTCAAAGTGCAATTTTGGAGTACTAAAATTTGGAATTTTGGGGGCATTTTCAAAGAGTACCAATAGACATTTAACCCTTAACCCTTAAGGCCCATATAAATGGGATTTTAGGCAGGTACCTATGGGCTGAATTTTTGTCATGATTTTTTGAAACTTTTTTTGGAGGTAGAAAAGCTGATTAGCTTTGTGGGAATATAACTTTTTTCACATTCGGTGCCCAGGAACAACAGTTGTGACCAAATAAGCTCAAATCAGGGGACGGCGGGTAGCCTGAGCAGCAAAAAAAAATTGGTTAAAATTTGATTTTTTTTTTAATATTTTTTTTCTCATAGATTATATTTTTGTCTATCTGGAAAGTTTTGATTCATTTCATTTGGATTTGTTATGAGAAAGTTATGGACATTCTTGTTTTTCGGATAGTTAGAGCATCTTCTTGAAAAAAATAACTTGTAGGATTCATTTCTAAATGCTATTTTTGCAATTTTTCAAAAAAAAAATTTCTCATGGTTTGGTTTACTTGCTAGAACAATCTCACCATTGGGATTAGTGCATTTTAATTCCATCTAAAATATTTTGGATTTTCCTTCTATCTCGTACCTACTTCTACTTAACAATTTTTTTAGGAATGATAATTAAGTTCTTTTGAGTGTTTTTTTTTCCCCTAGACTTTCAACTCAATTCTCCACTATAAAGATTTAAAGCTCAAAACTCTTTAGTGCAAAAATATTAAGTTAAAAATGTTCAAAGTCAGAAAATCTAGTCCCACAATGTCCTGAAAAAATTATTTTTTCCACTTTAAACGCAAATATCTTGCAATCTGTGCGGTCAAAAATTCTGAAATTTTTTCCATATATTTTCATACTAGTTAGGTGTAAGATCCTACGGTTAGATGTGAAAAAAAAAAAATTCAATTTTTTTTATTGTTTGCTATAGGAATGGCAGTTTTTAGTGTTTTTTTGCTGAAAAAAGGCCTTGGGCCTGTAGGGGTTAAACGTCGATAGGGTGACCCTTGAAATCATCCTCTTCTATTTCTGTGTGAATCAATAGTCTCCAAAATTGCAGTGCAAGTCAAACTACTGTAGAAGATCTTCCTTTTCCACAACAAATTTTGAGGATGAATAGTTGCACTTCAGTCCTATATAATTTGATTCCTTGTCATCCATCGGACACAAAACGTCCGCTTCGGCTTTCAAGGTTTAACCCCTAAAGGACCATTGTCCCTTCCAAGGACAAATGTGTTTTCGGGCAGGTACCTACGGGCTGAAATTTTGTCGTGATTTTTGAAACTTTTTTGGAGATAGAAAAACTGATAAGCTTTGTGGGTATATAATTTTTTTTACAATTGGTGCCCGGGAACAATAGTTATGACCAAATAAGCTCAAACGAGGGGACGGGGGGCAGCCCGGGCAACAAAAAAAATGGACAAAAATTTGAATTTTTTTTTTAATATTTTTTTCTCATAGATTATATTTTTGTCTATCTGGAAAGCTTTGATTCATTTCATTTGGATTTGTTATGAGAAAAATATGGACATTCTTGTTTTTCAGGCAGTTAGAGCATCTTCTTGAAAAAAATAACTTGTAGGATTCATTTCTAAATGCAATTTTTTCAATTTTTTCAATTTTTTTTACATGGTCTTATTTACTTGTTAGAACAATCTCACCATTGGGATTAGTGCATTTTAATTCCATCTAAAATATATGAATATTTTAGATTTTCCTTCTATCTTGTACTTACTTCTCCCCTAGACTCTCAACTCAATTCTCCACTATAAAGATTTAAAGCTCAAAACTCTGTAGTGCAAAAATTTTAAGTTAAAAATGCTTAGAGTCAAAAAATCTAGTCTTACAATGTGCTGAAAAACTTATTTTTTTCACTTTAAATGCAAATATCTTGCAATCTGTGCAGTCAAAAATTCTGAAATTTTTTCCACACACTCTCATACTAGTTAGGTGTAAGATCCTATGGTTAGATGTGGAAAAAAAAATCAATTTTTTTTTACTCTTTGCTATAGATATGGCAGTTTTGAGTGTTTTTTGGCAAAAAAAGGCCTTGGTCCTTTAGGGATTAACCTTTAAATGCTTGCATTTAACCCTTAAATACTCAAGGTACATTTAATCTTTAACCCATGTGCGTCACAAAGTGGATAACAAAAGTGAATAACTTTCTTGCACCTTCTCAGAGCTAATAGAATAACTTTAACAACACTTGGTTAAGGAATTTTTCACTGTTCCAATTTGCAGCCAACTCAGTAATGTGTGCAAATCAGCAATTTCCAAGAGGATCCATTGTGTGGATTTTAAGATTATAATGTTTAATCAACATGGGTTTCTGAGAATCAAGGTCTTGAGCGTTTAAAAAGTGTCCCATGTGACGCACAGGTGTTAACCCCTATATGTTCAAAGTCTTCTCTAAAATTGATGATTTGAGAAAAATCATCTATTTGGAAGAATATTTTGGAGTTGGTATACAAATACAAGTTGTAGATTGTGAATTGTAGATTCCATCTGAGAAAATCATTATAAAGTGCTATTTGGAAGAATATTTTGAAGTTGATATACAAATAAAAGTTGTAGATTATGAATTGCAGATTCCATTTATACGGTTAGATTCACCAATGCTATCACCAATATTTTTTTTATAGAATTTTGAAAGGGAAACTTCAAAATCCCTTCTAAATTCAATTACAAACAAAATACTATTATTTTTTGAGTAAACTTTGTTGGAATGGATTTGAAATGAGGTTCTCTTGATATGGAGATTTTGTGAAATTTTGTGTTTTAAAAATCTATGACCTCATTTTTACAAATTCAATTTTAAACTAGAGTCAATGCAATTTTGGCTTGGTCAACTACTTGACATACTTCCACATTTGTAATTTTAGAAAAATATGTACTCTAGTAACACCAAATCCAACCATTAGATAGGACAACAACTTAATAAAGTATCTCTACAAATTAGAATGACTTTCATTTAAGTAGTTTGAAAAAGAAACAAGAATATCATTCTGTTCATTGTCCCACTACAAGAGATGTAGGTGTTTTACATAGGAGATTTAAGTAAGAAGTTGCTGAAAATCCACCTACATTCTTGAAAGGTCACATTGGGAAGTGGAAAAGAGTACATTTAGTAGCTTTCTCTTCATCGGTCAAGCAGATGCAAGGAAAGTCGGCATTTTTGGTCAACCACTGCATGTCTGTGAACGTTCTTCGAGGCAGTAATTTTGCAACTAAATGACTCTGTGCGTGCTTGAACATTCTTTTTTTTTAAATTGCTACTCCACTAGTCTACTTGCTTCTCATTGGCTTTTCAGTTAGCTGCACTATTCCCCTTCAGAGTGGACGTGTATGAAAAACATCACTTAATAGATGATTTTTGAATTGTGGTGCTTCCTTGTTTAGCTACTTGAGCCCTCGCATCTTCACTAGTTGTCTTTTTCGTCGTTTTTCGAAATCCTTTTGTTTGCTATGTGCTCAATCGCTAGCCATCTCCAAAGTTACCTCGCACGGCTTCCCTCTCCCTCTTGACCTCCCTCTCGACCTCCCTCTCACACACTACACTTTCACATCCTCTGATTTCGAGCCATTTCTGTGGCGGTGCAATTCGAACACGAGGGAATTTGATCGGCGACAACACACTTGGGCGCCATGTCGTATTCAAGTATATCATTATCGGTGACATAGGTACAGAGTTTTTTTCCCTACAATAGCGAATCTCGGACCTCCTTACGAGGTTGAATTTGTTTTATGTTTTTTGTTCTTTAGAGTTAGGGTTTGTTGGAAGGTTTTGGTAGGTAGGGCACCGCTGATTTTTTTTGAGTTTGGTCGGACGCAAGTGCTGGGAAACCGTGCCTATTGTTGCAATTTATGGACAGGAGGTTTCAGCCCTTGCATGATTTGACTATTGGCGTGGAATTTGGGGCTTCCATGGTCACGATTGACAATGAGTCCATCAAGCTCCAAATATGGGATACGGTAAGCTCTTCCTCTTCTCGCCCTCGCAGAAAATGTAACTTGGTCAAACGTTGGGACGGAGAGGAGAAATTCACGCTTTCATGCTGTGAATCGAATTGGCGCTGAGTTTTACAAACTTGTATAATGCCATTTTTTGGTTTCTTATGTATATGTAAACATTTCGAGGATTTTCAATGTCAACCACTAGAATTTAGGGTACGATCCACCTGCCTTTTTGTGATCAGAGATCATCTTTGTATTCCTGTCCATGGAAGAGGGGTTTCCTATTAGCGTTTAGGAGTGCTTCATTCACAAGTGCTTGTGGTGACATTCTGGCGCTATTATTAATGTTTGCACTCCTCTTCAGCCCTCCTCTGCTATTATGTATTGCAGTTTGTTTGTGGTGACATTCTGGCGCTATTATTAATGTTTGCACTCCTATAAAGCCCTCCTCTGCTATTATGTATTGCAGTTTGGAGTAAGAGAACTACGTTCGACAGATGCAACCTCCTGTGAAAATGGTATACCTTCTCCTTAAGGTCCTGGCTATGTTGTTTTTAGTTCAATTGCACAAATCATGTCTTTGTTTCTTGATAACTTAGACACAAAGCCATTTGATAGCCATTTTACTGGTTTTTTATTGTCCAATTGGTGCTTTGAATGAGTAGGTTCGATCTGATCTTGGCAAACAAGGATGACCTTGCAAAGCTTATGGTCTTGGAGAATGGAAAACCCCTTGCAGAGGCAAAGGGAGAGGTACTTGCAAGCAATACCTAGACCAACGCTAGATGAGCAGTCACGGTGCTCATGTGAATTTAATTGAGGCTCCTAGGATGATTATTTGGTATCAAATACTGCCATGTCTAATGGTACAGGTTAAAATCGGTATTCTTTTCAAGTTTATGGTAGGGTAGTGTACTTCCATGATTTAATTGACCATAGATATTGCTTTCAATGAGTTTTGTCACTGAAATGTCAAAATGCATGTTATCTATGGTGCAGGCTTTGTACAGTACTATGCCAAAGAAGAGAAACGAGTGTATGGTGATATCATTCCCTCCCCATTTCCAACGAAATGCATGTTGGTCATGAAGCAAGTGAGGCTAACCTACCACTTGCAGCAACTTTATTATTGAATTGTGTTGAACTTTTGCAGTTGAAGGTTTTGGACGTTTAAAATCATAGGCCCTTGAAAAATTTGTTCTTTTGCAACTCAGCGGAAGAAATATGAGCTATTAGCAACGGAGAAGCTCTATTAGCATACGACTGACTTTGAGAGGAAACTATGACTAGTGGCGCAATTCTAATCTGTGTGAGGTTGGTAGCCAGTTGGAGTTGTAGGTGCCATCACACCATAGAACCTTCCACTTGCAATGATAACCCACAAGGTTAGTTATCCAGCCCAGTTATTTAAATGAAGTAAATGTGTGCATGGTCTAATTCAGCAACTTTGAGATAAGATCATCTTTCAGTTCATCCATATTTTAGGCTTGAGTTGAGTTGATGGCTGTTATTTGCAGGTGGCACCAGCAGTAGTAGCAAGCTGCATTGTGGTTGTGAAACTAGTAGAGCTTACGCCTTCAACTGCTCTAGCTGCAGCTCAACTTGCGCTTCAAGCTGGCATCCTTTCTGTGAGTGTTCCAGATCATTCGATGCACTCATGTGTATTCAGTTCTCCAACTTGTTCACTTGTTTGTAGAAAACTTACTGAGTGAGCATGTGATGCACGACAAGGTGTATTGTTTTCTCGATTTTGATTTCCTGGCTCTTAGTGTTTTAACGATATGACGTTTTTACTTGAGAAAATGTCTGAAGAAACATTCTTGTGCAAAATGGTAAGAGTGGACGTTATGGAATCGCCGTATTTGAGTGTATTCCTAAAGTGACGGATTTACTAGGAGTAAGTATTTCGGGATGGGACATATTTTTGTAGTTCGTTGAGCTTTTGGAATGCTTTTGAAGCAAATAACTGATGGTCTCAAATACACTTCCATGTATTTGACACTCTCAACGTGTTTGATTGGAGGCATCTACGATGAGTTTGCAACAGCTTTTACAAAGGCAGTGCAAGGGTTACAAGTTGGAAATGGACTTAATGTAGGGGTAACCTAGGTTCAAATCTTACAACAATTAATTCTGAAGATTGTAGACATTTTGGTGGCATGATGCTTCACTTGAGTTGGATGTGCTATATTTGATGTCGAGTAGTAACAGATTTCATTTCGTGCAAGGACCACTAATCAATGACGCTTCCTTGGATAAAGTGGGTGTGCTACTTGAAAATGTCTGCGTCTAGTATTGAACATTAGAGCTTTGTGAAGTATGGATTTCTGAACATTAGAAAAAATCTGAGCCTTGTGGAGGGCCGTTAAGGATTTGATTTTCGGCGCCCCGCAGTGCAATTACAGGAAAATAAAAAAATAATTTAAAAAAAATTAAAAAAATTAAAAAAATTAAAAAAAATTAAAAAAGTATGAAAACCTGACGTGCCGCTGATGTGGCACAAGTAGTGCCACATCAGCAGGTTTCATTAAAAAATAAAAAAATAGTGAATTTCCTCTCTAAATACACTAGGGTAGTTGTGAGCAGTACAAAACTCGCGGCCTTTCCGAAGCCTGAAATTTTTTGTAATGTTTGTGCAACTCAAAAGATATTAAGCATGCTTTAAATCCCGAGCCATGAAATCTTCTCTAAGAAGACCTAACCAGTATTGGTATATTTTAGGACAACTTTGATGAATTACTGACATTTGAAACAACTAGGTTATAGGGTACCACCTTCCGAGTTGCCCATATTATTGCTGAATTGCTTTCTTGAAGTACTACATGTGGAAAAGCATGTCCAAGATGTTGTATCTAAGGTACAATGCAGCAATCATGGTTTCTTTTTTGTATACAAACTGTTGCAAGATTGATGCTCTTGAATGTAGACTGCTTCGAAAATCTGCAAAGAAAATCCTGAGGTATTAGAATAACCGTGTCATACATTTTACAAGGCACAAAGGTGTGGGTAGGCTGATAAACCTCAGCTGGACGTTAGCATTTAGCTTGAAGCAGTTTCAGCACTTTGATTTCTTTTGGCAAAAAAAGGCTTTATGGAGAAGAGGACTCATTAGAGAGAATTTGGACCCTCTAAAGGGCCACGAGTTCCCATGAGTTCTCCACAAGTGTTGAATAGTTCCTGACTACTGAAACTGCGCCACCGCAGCAGGGTGACGTGGTCGGGACTCGGCCACATCAGATTTTTTTTTTTTTAAAAAAAAAAATTCTTAAAATGAAATTTGGTAATTTTTTTTTTTTTTTTTTTTTTTTTTTAAATATATTTTTCGGACAGCCCATACCACTATTCACAGCATGGGGACAGATTGGGGAACGGGCCTGAAACGGCCCTTTCTTGGCCCCAAATCCCTTCTAATGCATAGACGTAATGTAAACATCTAATTATGAACATGATTAGATTTTGATTCATTCCAAAATAGAGCTTGTAGACCAAGTTGGTGCATCTTTCTTGTAGTTGGAGACTTGGATGCTGTGGATGGATAACTTGTGATGTGGTGTTACCTTTGTTGTGGTCATAAGTTGGATTCATACATGTGCTTGATTGGAGGCAATTTTGTAATGCTTGACCTCTGGAAGTCGACCTAAAGCAATTGACTGCAAAGTGGCTACAAAATAGCATCACAAAATGGGAGAGTTTGCCATGTGTCAACATGCAGGAAGAAGTGAAAATCACGGAATTCACCTGACTTTTTAGTGAACTTAAAAGTCATGCACACTTATCCTTAAAAGACATCTTCTGACCGTTTAGTATAGTACAATAACGCAAGTCTTAGACATATGATTTTAAGTAAATTTTATTTAAAGTACATGACCTTTCAATATGCATTTTTTGACTAAAAATCCCACTTAAAACACCCCTTTCTCTTGTCGTGTCCAGAAATTGGATGTCGGAGTGCTTCAAGGTTAAATGCCCAAGCAACCAAACTTTGGTGTTGAAAAAACTTTGAAGTTAGATAAAACCTTACCAATTTATTATTTTTAGTAGTGTGCATTTAAAAAAAATTTGTTTTTGAAGTCTAGTTTTAGCATCAAAAATCCAATTTTGAAAATGAATGATTATGATTTTTCTATTCAAGATTTTGTACAAGGGTGTCCATTGCAAATCTTGATTTTCTAGTGTTGAAGGCTCTTGGAAATGTGCCTCATATACACTAGATCTTGGAGAAAAAATCACATTAGAAATTTATTTAAAAAAATATGTAGAGTAGATTTTGAGAAGCCATAAATTGATTGAGGTTATGCATGTTATGCCCTTTAACCCACTATAAGAGAAAGGGGTGTTTTAAATGAGTTTTTAAGTATAGTCCTAGACACATGATTTTAAGTAATGACCTTTAAGGAGATTTTTAGCAAAATTTTACTTAAAACACATGTGTTTAAAGTAAAATTTTGCTAAAAATCTCCTTAAAGGTCATTACTTAAAATCATGTGTCTAGGACTATACTTTAAAACTCACTTAAAACACCCTTTTCTCTTGTAGTGACCTCATATTTTTTTAGCGACGTCAATTTTAGATTTGACTTATGAAAAGAGGCTTGAAAGACTTCAAATCACTTTTATAGTTTTAACACCCTCATAATTGAACATTATAATCTTTCAATCCATAAGTGATATTGTTGAAAGTTTTTTTTCCATGTAATCTCTAACATGTCTAGTTTGAATTTGTATAATTATGATTGAATTTTTGTAAAAAACTTATCAAAATGTAGACTTTCTGTTCAATTTAGAGCAAATTCCAAGAAGTTAAAAAAACGGCCTTGGGCATTTAGGGGTTAATTATTGAGTGTGAGGTCTAGCAATCCCTAAATTGGCTAAAATTAGCTGAGTTTCTACTAAAAAAATCCTAGCACTACTAGTGCATTGTGAAAAAGGGCCTTTAACCCCTCACTGCTTGGAGTATCTTAGAATACACTGAAAAGGGGACGTATTTCATCCCCTTAGGTAGTGAGGGGTTAATAGAGACAATTTAGCCAAAATTGCAAAAAATAATAAAATTTGATAGCCAATTTGCATCTTCCTCCACATTGGAATTAGCATCTATTTAGTCAATTTTGTGTTAAAGTACTCCCAATAATCCTTCACAACTTGCAAAATCCTTTCTTTTCTATTTTTTTTCTTTGATACTACTCACTCTCAAGGTAGCCAAAGTTGATACATGTGTGTCTTAAATGTAGCATGTTGCACTAAATTCCATATACTAGTTCTGGGCTCATTGGTGAGGTTGTCATTTTGTGGGTAGTTAATATGGACCCCAAACCATGTGTGGACCTCTATTCCGCCTCCCAGAGCTTCATCTCCTTTAATCGAGCGATAGTCAAAGAAATGCAAAAAATAAGAATTAATAGTGTTGATTTGACCCTTTTAGTCATTTCATTTTTCTTTCAATTGATGATTGCATGGATGGATGGGGAACTCCTACTTGAAGTTGTTGTGTTGGTCCAAAATAGCAATCAAAAGCCAAATCTAATTTATTTGCAATGTCACAAAGTACAACAAGAAGCTCATTTTGAGACAAAAAATTAAAGCCAATAGGAAGATCATTTTGGAATAGAAGAAGTATATTTTTTTCTTTCTTTGAGTTCAATAACATACTTACATGTTTTCTAAAATAACCATTTTAATTTATGATTTTGTCATGTTTCTTCTGCTTTCAACTCTTTACAATATTAGGCATCAATACTAGGATGAAGAACCACGGTTGAAGCTATGCCCTGGATGACTTAATTGCAAGAGGCCAAGGGAAGGGGGTAGACAGGGTGAGGAATGGATAGGAAAAGGGACTAAAGAGAAAAATGTCAAAATCGAAGTAATGTTTTAACCCATAATAGACGTAGGAACCCTCTAATTTTGAGAGTTTGCAATGATTTGTAATAAGCTAGGGCTTTGTGTTGCTATGCACAACTCTTGATGATTTTCAAATTCTAAGGTTATGTTGTCTCTATACTAAAATACTAATAACCAATATATCATTTTTTGAACACAATCAAGTAATTCTCTAAAGATAAAAAGGATGAAAATTGATGTAGGCTTTAACTTCTAAAGGACCAACCTTCTATTTTTAGCAACATAGCAATTTTGGACAAGTATTTGTGACTAGAAATTTGCATATTTCAGGCTGAAATTATAATGGAAGGTAGGGACAAGGAATATCTTTCATACACACTAAATTTCATGACATTTGGAAATATGAGTCAAAAGTTATGGCCTAATAGAGTTATTTGTAAAGTACCCTAAACTGGGGTTTAAACCTGTGAGTTTTGTGAAAAAGCCGGTTGAGTTAAAAAAGTCGGAATAAAAGTGGGTATGAAACTCCATCAAAATGGTGCCTAAAAAATTTTGGTCCCCACTTTTGAGGTTGTGTGTCATAAGTATCTTGCAAAAAATTTTGACACTTCAACTATAGTTGCTTTCTCAATTTCAGAAAAAGTTCTGCCCAAACTAGGGAGGACTTTATGAATAATTCTAATATGTTGTTTGTTTCTCAACTCGGGCAGTTTGGGCAGATTAAAAAAAATCACTTTTTTTAGAAATAAAAATTTGGAATTGGTTTATTAGATTTATATATAAGTGGAAAGCTTTGATTCATTCCATTTTGATCAATGAGTCAAAAGTTATGAGAAGTTTTTGTTTGTGGGTAGTTATAGAATTTCTACTCTAAAATAAACTTTGAAGTCATTTATTTCACTCCATTTTCAATATTTTAAAAAATAAATAAAATCGTAGGATGTAGATTGTTTATAAAAACATAACAACTATTGGGATTGACATTTTTCAATTCCATAATTAAATTCTTAACAATTTTGTATTTTAAATCATTCTCTACTTCTTTCTACTTACTATTTGTTTCTATATGTTGTACAATTCCAAATGATTTGAAATTTTTAAGCATGTATCCAATTTGTTTAGGGAAAAGAATTCAAAGAAGCACCACCATTTGGGACATTTTTTTCATACAAATGTGACCTTGTAAAGTGCAATTGCCCTTTTTTTTGTAAGGACAAAAAAAAGATTTTTGCCAATTTAAATGCTAATATCTTGAATTCCGCATGTTGGAAAATTTTGAAATTGTTTCCACATCTTCTAAAATTAGCATACTATAAGATCCTACGGTTATATGTGTCCAAAATTTTTTTTTTTCTAAAATTTGGTACTTGCACTAGAAATGGCGTTTTTGGAGCGTTTTTGGTGAAAACATAGTGAAGGAACTTTAGGGGTTAATTCTATCCAAAGACTAAACAAATATATTCTCATCTATTCCACATCCATCCATTATTACAACGAGCAAAAAACCCAATCAATGATGTGTATACTCTTAGCTCTAATTAGTTTAATTCTAGTAGTTGTATGCACAATTGGTGTATGTTTTGCGATCATGATTTTGACAAATTATAAAGGCAATGATTGTCCAAATTCTAGTGCATATATTGAAAAACTTAAATTTTCCAGATTTTCTTATAAAGTTTAATAACTCATTAAACAAAGCTCTCATGAGATGTAAGAATACATTATGAATTTCAAGAAATGGGCATCAAAATGTGATAATTGAGTAGAAAAGAGGATTGGTCTTTTTACAAATCTAAAAGGATAAAATTCATTGTCAAGTTTCTTTTCATAATTTTCAAAATCAACCCATGACTCCTAGCCATTCTATATTTTCTCCTTAAGCAATTGGTTTAGCCTTCAACAACCTTTCTATTTTGTCACCACCTATTCTATTGCTGCTAATACAACCACTCATTCCTTGAACAATGATGTGCTTATGACTTTTTTTGCATCTTCTTCAATAAGTTGCAAATTGAACATAAAAAAGATAATATTAACACTTCAATTTTTATAATTTAAGTGATCTAATGATAAGATGATCAAGACTACATAACTACTTAAGATTCATTAAAAAACAAATGTGATTCTTTATTTGTAGGAATATATCTTGTACTTTATAGTACCTTGTAATTCTGGTAGAAATTTTTACTATTCTATGATTGTGTGCTACATTGCACTCAACTAGTTGTCTTTGTTGTGAACAACTTGCTTTTAACAATATGAATTCTTTAATAGTTTCTTCTACACTACTTATATAAATAAAATCATATAGTCAAAAAAAAACCTATAGAGAAATTGGATTGAATGAAATGTGAACCTCAATTTTCAAAGCCTTGCAATCAAGTGAAGTATAATAGGAAAATATAAATTTCACTTGACCATGCCCATTTACTATATGCACCAACCAATTAATCCCTTGCCTTGATTGTAGCCCTACTTGCAATTTTTTTTTGTGATGGCCTTTGATTGGCTAGGTTTCTCTCCTAAGACAAGTTGCAATAAGCATCTTAGTTTTAGAGTGTTTGAGTGTGAAAAATCACGTAAGACAATTTTTGTCCAAATCAAAAGTTTTTTAGCTGTAAAAACAACTTAAAAAACTACATGAGTGAAAAAATAGGGATTTGGGCAACCCCAGGAGTTGGATAGGAATTATAAAATAGTTGATTGGACATTTAGGGATCAAAAAACAGACACTACAAGAGAGACTACAATTTTACTTAAAAACTTACTTAAAAGACGTTATTTAAAAGACGTGATGTCTAGGACACTATTTAAAACACCCCTTTTTCTTGTAGTGAGATTCAAGGTTTAGCTTTTACTTTGCATGCACACTGAAGGCTTTTCAACCATCTTATGTAGAGTCAACATCTTCTATCAATGTCAAAGTGCATACATATCACTAATAAAAGTGTATGAGAATAAATGTGTTGTTATAAGGTGATTTGCTTCTAAATTAAAAAATGATAAATGATTGGTCTATAAGTTTTTGGATTTGAAGTGGTATATACATTTGACACAATCTCTTGCCCAATTATCCGTGCTTAGTAGGAAGCTCATTTAAGGAAGATGCTCAATGATCTAAATGAAAAATAAAGATACTATGGAGGATGATAATACAAATGAGAGCATTTTGGTTAGATAGGAAGCTCATGAGGAAGATGTTCAATGATTTAGATGAAAAAGAAAGATATGATGGATGGATGACAATACAAATGAGAGCATTTTCGTTAGGTTGGATCTTGAGTTGGGAGCATTGTGTATGCACAACCACTTATGTTTTGTTGTGTGCACCACCAAGTTGTAGACTTAATGCATTGTCTATGCAGAACTGGTTGTGCTCCAAACTAGTTGTTCACTTCTTAGCCATGTTTGTAGGTATACAATGTTTTGGTTGCTTCTGCAAAGAGATCTCTAATAATCTTACTAATAATCTTAGCCTACAATTGTTGCAATTCAGTATTCTTATATTCTTGTAGATGAACAAGTTTTTGTTCATAAAGACATTTAAATGTTCACAATGGTAGCAAATCAACATTAGTTTGGTGTGTGGTAGTGTCTTATTATTGTTACCAAACACAACTCAATATTAGTTTGGTGTGTAGTAGTGTCTTATCATTGTTACCAAACACAACTCAATATTAGTTTGGTGTGTAGCAGTGTCTTACCATTGTTACCAAACACAACTCAATATTAGTTTGGTGTGTAGCAGTGTCTTACCATTGTTACCGAACACAACTCAATATTAGTTTGGTGTGTAACAGAGTGTCTTACCAACACAATTGGTGTAGCATTTGATCAAGCTAATAACCTTTGCAATGTTCTTTGTTCTAATGTTCACGAACAACCCTTATTTTTGTCTTTGGATTGTGTCTTGATCAATACATTTTGAGTGAAGGTTGGTTCTAGTGTCAAGCATTCAAAGAAAGCACCTACTAAAGATAAATTGTATTGGTTAGACCTTGTCCCAAATAGTTAGGCCTTATCCCAAATAGAAAAGAAGTAGTTTCTTGTAAAGAGCCACACTTTTCTTTGCCTATCACAAAGGTGGATTCTTCTGAATGGACACACTTGACATTAGTGTCTAAAAATTGGAACTAGAATTTTCATATACAACAGTTCATTGAAAATTTGGTTATAGTAATAGCTTGGAAACTAGATTTTGGTAAGATCTTCATGAATCCAGATTACAACCAATTGACAATAAATTTGTGCATTTGATTGCTGCAATTGTTTCCTTTTCGTATGCTTGAACAAATGGTGTGAGTTGGTAAAGATTCCCTGAACAGTGCACAGAAGTCAATAGCCAGCTCCAAAGGACGAGGACAAACAAATGAAATGAGCAGAAGCAAATTCACTATTCTTCAAATAGTTAAACCCAAATCGATGACCAAGCGAGTCGGAAATGTCATACTCAAGTAATCTTTGAAATTATAGAATATAGACATACACAGTACGTAAATACAAATAAAAGGAAACTGCAAGACTATCTAGAGTTACACTTGACTCAGATGTAATGGAACGGATACCATAATTCTTGAATGGTTTCAAGCTTCTGTGATAATCTGCTCTACACTCTAGACCGTATTTCAATTTTCACGTCGGTTGCTGAGGTGAAGGAATACCTTTGTTGACGTCAGCTGTCATAAGAAAGGTTTGAAAGCAAGGTGGGCAAAAGAACATTCAGAGTCATTCTACAGAAGGGAAACAGAAGAATTTCGAAACAAGCAAGAGTGAGTGAAGTTTTGGTAGGCATAGAAGATTCAACTGCACGTTGATAGATAATTCTTCTTCTACATAACCATCTGATCCAGTCTTCTACTCTTCCTGATCCGATTCCAAGGTTTTTTTAGATACTAGCGGAGCACCATTGCTTTCTTCTTCCGGTTTGGTCAGTGACCCTTCCTCATCGTCCCGGACTACATTAGAGACGCCTGTACTGTTGAGAGCTTCTTCTGTAATGGAAATCCTCAGTGAGTGATAGCATACAACAAACGCAATTGCAAACTTAGTAGCTCTATCACAAAACAACACAATAATCAAGATCTGCTTGCTTTGGTCCTAGGAAGTAACCAATCAAATGAATCTCAAAATCCTCGGGACTGAAGCATACCTGCACTTTCTGCCACCTCAGTTGCCGCAATTGCTAATCCATTGATAATACTTGATGCTTGCTCGGAAGAATCTTCAAATTTTTCTGTTGTCCCTTTAGTCTCTGAATTTTCAAGTCTGAGTGTGACATCGACACCACAACTGCATGTCAAAAAACTTGATAGAACCACTAGCATGCAAGACAAGCTCATCTTCACAAAGAACATATTGCTCCGATAATCTGAGGTAGAGAACTGTTCCAAGAGAATATTTCTGAGACTTTCAATTCCGCTCTCCACCATGCTTAGTACGTGCAACGCACGCATTCTTAAACATTTTGTAATGCCTGACAGAAAAGAATTCTATTTGACGTACGCTGTAGGAGATGCTTCAAGCTCTAAGTCAACTTGCGGTGATACGCCTTCAATCTGCTCATTGACGGTAGAAGTTTCCGAAGAAACTCTCTCATTTGCACTCTCCTTCTGCCAAGGCCACTGAAAGCCTCCAGACGTAGCAGTTTTGGCCTTCTCTAAGGCGATAGCAGCCCTTGTAGCTGCATCTTCTTTCGCTTGTCTCGCTTTCTCCACCATGGCTTCTATATCATCAATAGATTTCAAACTTTAGTACAACTGCGTTTACAGAGGTTGGACAGATATGTTCACTTTCCGGCAAAATCCTATTCCACACCAAGGCAGCTCAGTTAGCGTTTAAATTGTTCTTTCTATGAAGGATCAAAGACCTCTTGTCATTGTCAACCTCACTGATGTTAATGTTAAAATCGGGTCCACCGAGGTGATGATTAGCGGCATGTACAAAACTAGTCAATTTGACAAGAAGATAAAGTTTAAAGAAAATGCCTGCGCCCTCCGCAACTTCTTCAGCGATTTTGGACACTTCATCTTCGATGACAGGTACTGAAGGTGGCGATGACGTTTCTGAATCTCGTGACTTAACTGATGCTTCATCAGATGCTGCACTCCAAGTGTTCCCAATTAGCGATAGTACTGAAAGAAAATTAGTTCCTTCCTTAGCTATTGATATTTTTAATTAGTATTTACTACACAATCTAGAACTTCTCTTGAGTATAAAAGTTGGCAATGAGTGTTAGCAAGCCCTAGTGCATCGAATAAACCTCAAAAGCCTCGGAGCTGTAGCATACCAGAATTTTCTGCCACCTCGGTTACCACATTTGCTACATTCTCTATAACATTCAATGGTTGCTCTGAGGAATCTTTAGATTTTACTGTTCCTTTAGACTCTGAATCTTTGAGCCTGCGCATGCAAGTGAACACTAGTACTGAAGTAAACATGGCATAATGCATTGATCTAGCATCGAAACTCGTAAGATACTCCCAATACAGACTAAAGACTGAACACCCTGGCACACGCTTGAATGCAAAACAAGTTCACCTCCGCACAGAACATATTGATCTAAATATCTGAAGTAGACAAAAGTCCTAAGAAAATATTTCTAAATCATTTGACTTTCATTCATATCATGCGACAAATTTGAGTGGCACGCACAAACTTTTAAAATTTGCAATGCTCGACATGAAAGAGTTCTATTCGACTTACGGAGTGGTAGATGCTTCAAGCTCTAAGTCACCTTGCGGTGATAAGCCTTCAATCTGCTCATTGACGGTAGAAGTTTCCAAAGAAACTCTCTCATTTGCACTCTCCTTCTGCCAAGGCCACTGAAAGCCTCCAGACGTAGCAGTTTTGGCCTTCTCTAAGGCGATAGCAGCCCTTGCAGTTGCGTCTTCTTTTGCTTGTCTCGCTTTCTCCACCATGGCTTCTATATCATCAATAGATTTCAAACTTTAGTGCAACTGCGTTTACAGAGGTTGGACAGATATGTTCACTTTCCAACAAAATCCCATTCCACACCAAGGCAGCTCAGTTAGCGTTTAAATTGTTCTTTCTATGAAGGATCAAAAAACTCTTGTCACTGTCGACCTCATTGCTATTAATGTTAAAATTGGGTCCACCGAGGTGATGATTAGCGGCATGTACAAAACTAGTCAATTTGACAAGAAGATAAAGTTTAAAGAAAATGCCTGCGCCCTCCGTAACTTCTTCAGCGATTTTGGACACTTCATCTTCGATGACAGGTACTGAAGGTGGCGACAACATTTTTGAATCTCGTGACTTAACTGATGCCTCGTCAGATGCTGCACTCCAAGTGTTCCCAATTAGCGATAGTGCTGAAAGAAAATTAGTTCCTTCCTTAGCTATTGATATTTTTAATTAGTATTTACTACACAATTTGGAACTTCTCCTGAGTATAAAAGTTGGCAATGAGTGTTAGCAAGCCCCAGTGCATTCAATGCAACTTCGACCGCAACCGAAGACCATTTGTCTCCATTCTCCAACACACATCAAACATGCTAATGAAGAAATTTCAACAGTGAAAACCAAATACAATACACTGAATAAACCTCGAATCCTCAAAAATGTAGCATACCAGAATTTTCCGCCACCTCGGTTACCACATTTGCTACATTCTCTATAACATTCGACGGTTGCTCTGAAGAATCTTTAGATTTTGCTGTTCCTTTAGACTCTGAATCTTCAAGCCTGCGCATGCAAGTGAACACTAGTACTGAAGTAAACATGGCATAATGCATTGATCTAGCATCGAAACTCGTAAGAAGTCCTAAGAAAATATTTCTAAGTCATTTGACTTTCATTCATACCATGCGACAAATTCGAGTGGCATGCACAAACTCTTAAAATTTGTAATGCCCGACAGGAAAGAGTTCTATTTGACTTACGGTGTGGTAGATGCTTTAGGCTCCAGGTCAACTTGCGGCGATACTCCTTCAATCTGCTCATTGACAATAGAAGTTTTTGAAGTCACTTTCTCCTTTGCACTCTCCTTCTGCCAAGGCCACTGAAAGCCTCTAGAAGTAGCAGTTTTGGCCTTCTCTAAGGCGATAGCAGCTCTTGTAGCTGCTTCATCCTTGGCTTTCCTCGCTTTCTCCACCGTGGCTTCTAAATCATCAATGCATTTCAAACTTTAGTGCAACTACGTTTGCAAGAGTTGGATAGATAAATTCACTTTCCGGTAAAATCTCATTCCAAACCAAGGTACCTAAAAGCGCTTAAATTTTTCTTCCTCTGAAGAACCCAAAACCCTTGTCACTATCAACCTCATTGTTGTTAATGTTAAATCGGGTCCACCGAGGTGATGTTTAGCGGCACGTACAAAACTAGTCAATTTGACAGGAAGATAGGGTTTGAGAATATGCCTGCGCCTTCTGCAACTTCTTCAGCGAACTTGGACACTTCATCTTCAATGACAAGTACTGAAGGTGGTGGTGACGTTTCTGAATCTCGTGACTCAACGGATGCCTCGTCAGATACTGCACTCCAAGCGTTTCCAATTAGCGATAGTGCTGACAGACAATTAGTTCCCTCCTCTGCTTTTGACATTTTCATTAGTGTTTATTATACAGTTTGGAACTTCTTCTACGTACAAAAGTTGGCAATGAGTGTTAGCAAGCTGCAGTGCATTGAATAAACCTCGAAAGCCTCGGAACTGTAGCATACCAGAATTTTCCGCCACCTCGGTTACCACATTTGCTACATTCTCTAAAACTTTCGATGGCTGCTTTGAAGAATCTTTTGATTTTGCTGTTCCTTCAGAATTTGAATCTTTGAGCCTGAGCGTGCAAGTAAACATTAGTACTGAAGTAAACATGGCGTAATGTACTGAGCTAGCATCAAACCTCGTAAGATACTCCCAATACAGACCAAAGACTGAAAACCCTGGCGCATTCGCTTGAATGCAAAACAAGTTCACTTCCACACAGAACATATTACTTTGATTATCTGAGGTGGAAAAATGCCCAAAATATTTCTAATTCATTTGACTTTCATTCATCTTCTGCGTCAAATTCGCGTGGCACGCACAAACTCTTAAACATCTTGCAATGCCTGACAGGAAAGAATTCTATTCGACGTATGGCGTGGCAGATGCTTCAGGCTCTGGGGCAACTTACGATGATATGCCTTCAATCTGCTCATTGATGGTAGAAGTTACTGAAGTCGCTTTCTCATTTGCACTCTCCTTCTGCCGTGGCCACAAAAAGCGTACAGACGTAGCAGCTTTGGCACTTTCTAAGGCGATCGTAGCCCTTGTAGTTGCATCTTCCTTGGCTTGTTTCGCTTTCGCAACTAAGGCTTCTACATCAATAAAGCAAATCCAAATATTAATGTAGACCTTGCAACTATGCATGGAAGCACTAAGCTTGGACAGATCCAACTACAACTCTAGAGAAGGCCGATCACTGTAAAAGCCCAATCTGCTCTAGCAGTGGAGTCCGTAGACCATTCAAATTTCGTCAGATGAATAGGTGCTATTCTAAAGAAAACCTCCAGGGATGTTATGTTAAATGATAATTCAGCACTTTGGAAAACTGAAAACGGTGGCTAAAAGATCAAATCTGATTACTGAGCCACATAATTGATGTCTACTTCAACCATGGCCAGCGGAATGTTGGTCCTTGAGATTTTGCAATAACTTCATTATTCTTGGCATCCTCTACTTTGGTAAATCATCTTTCTTGGATAGAGCTATAGCTTCTGCATCTTTTGCTGCCTTCGTTTCATTTACTTCTTGAGTTGCACTACCTTTTTCAGCTTGAGCTTCTGCTTCCGCTTGGGCCTTGGCTTTGTTTTCTTCTTGAATAACACGATCTCTTTCAACTTTAGCTTTTGCTTCCGCTTCCACTTTTGCTTTGGCCTTGGCTTTGTTTTCTTCTTGAGAAACACGATCCCTTTCAACTTTTGCTTTTGCTTCAACTTCCGCTTTGGCCCTGGCTTCGTTTTCTTCTCGAGTAACACGATCTTTTTCAGCTTGAGCCTTTGATTCTGCTTCCATTTTGGCCTTGGCTTCATTTTCTTGTTTTTTGACGCGCTCTTTCACCTCTTTTTCATTCGCTTCTTGTTGTTGTTTAGTGCGGCGGTCCATCTCTGCAGACTTCTTTGCCATCCCATCTTCTGTAATTTGCAAGTGAAAGTTTAGGATTTATAAAATCCGCAATCAAGACAAGATAATTCTTCCATTTCACAGATTTCTACTTTTAAGTTAAATTTGTCCTAATTTGTAAAGAAAAAAGATGAAAGAAAAAGGCAGCAAGTGAAGACTATAGAGTACTTCGCAGTGTAGAGTTCTACTTAAGAGAAGAACAGTGCAAAAAAGTGGTGTGAAATCTATATTACGATGTTGACTTACCTTCTTCTTTGAGTTTGGCAGCTTGTGACGCTTTGAATTGAAGATCTTTCTCGGGTTTAGAATTTGTAGATGCGATAAGTGTTTTCTTTTCTGCTCCAGGCATCTTTTCAGTATCTGCGAGGGTCTTCCGCTCACCGTCAAATTCTGCAGACGCTGCCTCCAGAACCTCCCTCTTATTCTTCTCGCTCAATCTTTACAAAGGCAAACCAGGAATTTGTCCATTGGTCTCAATGTGATACTTGAGCACGCTCACGGATGGAAACATAAGACCAAAAGAGTAGGACTTTTGATCTAGAGCTATTTCATTTAATAACAGAGATTGATAAATAGGAAAAAAATTATGAACTATGATGCATACCCATGCGTAGACCTTCAATATTAATAATCGCTTCTTAATGTCTTCTCTTACCTGCGTGCTTGACGTGCAGCTCCTGCAATTGCATTTTCAAGAGCTTTGGCTTTTTTGGCTTCTCGTGCAGCTGTACGTGCTTGGACTTGCAAATCTGCCGTCCTCTTCTCCAGTTGTGCCTTCAATGACAAAGCTTCATCGACATTCCTCCTGGCCTCTTCCTCCTCTTCGCGAGCTACTAGAAGATCACGCTCATATCGAGCCAGCAACTCCTTTTTCTTCTTTTCAGCTGCTTCAGCTGCTTTCCTATTCTTCTCCTGCAAGTCTCTATTCCTCTTCTCTTCTGCTTCAGTTGCTTTTTTATCCCGCAAGTTCTTTTCCCTCCTTTCTTCCGCTTGAGCTAATTTTTTAGACTTTTCCTGTAAGTGCTAGTCTCTTGATCAGTACCTGGAGAAGTATATCTCACAAGTTCATAAGTGAAACTTAGCACGCATCTGAATGACTGAAAATGAATAAAGAGTCAAATGGACAACACAGGGACGTGGAGGTTGAAGAAAATTTCAATTCGTGCCATATTTTTGCTGCGTTCTGCCATCATAGCCTAAGACGCCTAACTCACTGCATCTCACACTTCCTGGCAGAATAATTGTCTACCATTTTTCAAATTCACACGAAAGGCTACAAACATGATTTTCGAAGGCGGTGCCCTATGAATTTTTAACCCTTGCCCATAATCTTTCTAACTTTCAGTTGCTTTCACTCAAAAAATTACCAAGCATGTACATATGCACTAATAATGGGTACTATGAGGAATGGAAAATGAACCTCTTGTTGCCTTGAAATTTTGGCGCTCTTTCGTATGGGACTTGGAATAAGCTCACTGGACGCTGTTTCTCGGTCATCTTCATCAATTACAGCAGGTGCTTCAGCTAAAAGGTCTTCAATTGGTCGCAATGGTGCAGTGGTCTCTGCAACAACTTCCAATACCTTATATTTGGCAAGCTCTAAGTTGCTCACGCATCTAGCAATCAACTCTGCCACCTGTCCAAAATAATACCTCAAATGAGTCTGCAGATTCCAGCATTCAGATGAGTGCTTTTAAGAAACTTCTCTAAGATTCAACGTCACAATGTAGTGATGGATAATCGGTGTCAAAGCCTACATTTACAGTAGCACAGAAACTCTTGCCATCACATCAATGATAAGCAATGTCCAGTGCTTTTATTTTAAAGCCTGAACCAAATATGTGTAAATTTTGGAGCAGGTTTTCCTATCAAGGTACATTTCTAAGTTACCAAGAATGTCTTTCATTAGTGTTTTATTTCTTGACTGTTTCCAATCTAAAAAACGCTTTTGAAAATAGTTCAAGTGATTTTTGAACAGCTAGTTTCTGGAATATCAACTCATTCTGGATATATTATTGAATGTAACACATGCATATGCTTTGAATTGCGCATTTACAGATCATGATAGCTGTATGTATTCAAGAATGATAATGCCAAAAGAGTTGACCTGAAGAGAGGAAACTTGACCGCCAGAATAAGTGTCCTTTGGAGCAAGAACCAAATTGTGAGTTTCTTTGAATGCATCCGTTGGCCTTTCCATTCCTCCCGGCCTCACTATCTGTGCGCAAAGCAGGAGAGAAGGTTGAACCTGACGGTACTGACAACCAGGAACATACAACCTCTATTCGAATTCATTCTGTTCAACCTATATTAACGAACATTCAACCTAGTAATAAAGTAGAGAGTATTTCAGTTTGACTACTTTTGTGCAACTAGAAAAGTAGAAAGATCGTCAAGTAGAAAGAATTCAATGTTAAGAAAATGCAATGTAGCTATTGAATATAGTTATAAATCAGGTTTTGCGGCACTCACAGTGTAAGTCAAACCGCTCTTCTCAAGAGCCTTCTCAGCTTTAGCTTTCCAAATCAGAACACCCCAAAACAAGCTACAGAAGCAACAAATTGGTATAAAATGTAAGGTACAAATGCATGGGACATTCCTACTACATGCTTATTTTGTCATATGTCCCTTGATTAAAACTTGACAGTAAGTGAAAAAGGCCAATATAATTATGTTTGGGATCTCAGTGCATCTAAGGAAATGTTTGTCATGCCTAAAAAATGTTTCAGGCATTGAGTGCGGGAATTGGTAAAGAATTTACTTGAGAGCTGAAGCAGGCCACCCGAGTTTTGTTGTACCAAGGGACGTCACCAAAATGAAGTGATTGACTTTTGCATTTGTTGCTGCAGAATAAATAAATTCTTCATGTTATTATCTAACATGAAGACGTAAAAAACATGCACTTCACTCTTACATCTTCGTTCGCATAGCCTGATCCGGAAGAACAATCTATCTTCAATATTGAAAATTGAGTTTCGATGTAGAAGAGCTAGAATTGAGTTTTTCTCACTCAAAATTATTTCTTGTGATAAAAAAGAGAACCATTATTTCCTTGTACATGTCTAAAACCACTAATTACTAACCGGCTTTGATAAGATTCTCTGTAGCCTTGTAATCAATACGGTAGGGACCCGTAATATCCAGCACTTCTTTCTCACTTGCACCAATCGCACAAACAACCACCCTGGCATTTCCCAAAGAATTTTCAATTTCGTCTTCGTTCTCCAAATTGCACTCCACCAACTCCACACTTCTAGAGGGGGTTCTGGGCTTAAAGAGCTTCGCAGCCTGCTCAAAAACAGATCGTTTTAACATCGCCACGTCAGTATGCCGATCAAAGAACATATGGCATACAATGTTGAAAACAAATAAATGTATAAACTAAGTAAATACCTGTCAATGACACAAAGATATATAGAAACTAAGCAGGATATTTTCTTTACCTCCTCCAAGAGAACACCTGATGGTGAAAATATAGGATTTAAATTCATCGTAGTCATAGAAATAGCAAGTACATGAACAAACTCTGCTTCTTTTTATAACTTGACAATCTACGTCTTCAAGACCACAGGCAAGACAAGTTTAACGAAGTTGGAAGTTACCCATGATTTAGGCTCATCGTTTGAGGATGTAGTCGCATCCAGCGTCTACAAAGCAACCATTAATCATTAATACATCAACTTACGACTGGTACATTAAATGTTTTCAAGGAACAAATAGTTGAATATCAATGACTAGCATTGTTCACAACAATCGATACAAATTGTAGGATAGAATTCAGCTTTTATGGTCACACCACAGCTACAATTTAGACGTAGAAATAGCAAACCTCGAGAAGAACTTGTCCTCTGGCGACATCCCTAACACCTGCTTGCACTTGAAACCCTAACTCAAGAAGTTCCCTGCCAACCATCCAATCACCTTCAGTTATCCAGACCGGCACTTAACATTAGGAGCTGATTTTTTTTTCTTCAATTTAAAAATAAAAAATAAAAAAACAACAACAAAACAGATGCGGATTTGACCAGGAATACCACATGCCACGAAGATCGAGTATAAATAAGCTGTTTTTTTTTTTAAATTTTAAATTTAAAAAAATCCTAGGTGGCCGATGATCGGCCACATCGGACTACTGATGTAAATATAATTAAATATTAATTTTTTATTAGAAAAAATTTGAGTTTTTTTTTTTTTAAATAATAATTTTTTAAATAATTTTTTAAAATTAAATTAAATTAAATTTTAAAAATTAAATTAATTAATTTCGTTGACTGTTGATTTCGGCAGATTCGGAAGCTGACTGTTGATTAAGGGGAAGCGGCCTCTTTCAAGCCCCATTCTTCCCCTAATGCGGTCTCTCTATCTGATAAAATTCCCAACTAAAAGAAATAAGAGAAGTTCACCTGACAACGCGTGATCCAACTTTGCCTGTGGCTCCAGCCACAAATACGGTCTTGTTGTCTTTCTTTCCCTTCCCAAACTTCAATGTGTCAGGTAATTTGGGAACCTTTCTCGTTCCCTCGCTCACATCTGCTTCAATTACCTCTGATACGTCTTTCTTTGCTTTTCTGATACCTGGAAGCGTAAATAGTCCTGAAAAAGAACCAGCGGTTGAGCGTCGACGATGAAGTCTAAGAGTAACTTAAGTGGAGCATGAAAACAAAATCGCCTTCATGATTTTGTGGAATTCGAGGGTGTGACAAACCTCATAAGAAAATGTTCGAGTGAACACAGCATTTATTGATACAAATTATGTATTTCAATCCACTCCTGTAAGTTCTCTTTAATTCTCGTTGTACGCTTAAATACGACAAGACAAGAAAAATTTGCACTTGCATTGGCTTTTCTTTTGTCCATCTGTTAGATCTTTTTAATCCATCTGCTAAGCTGGCACGTTGAATTGTTAAAGAAAAGAACCAAGAACTCACAACTTATATAATAAGAATGTCTTACTGGCCACTGGTCTGATCATCTTGCGCCTCTCACCTCAAAGTCAAAAGCTTGACCCCTACATTATAGTTACTAATTCAAGAAATACTCATAGCAGTACAGAGAACTGCCGCAGAAAATCAAACTTCAATCTTCTGAATTTTAAGCAATCAGAACTTCTGATAGTGGTTGGCAGTAAGCACACTTTATTCTCAAACCAGTACATGGAAAGAAACTGGGACCGAAATCAGCCAGTGTCATAGGAAAATGGAACATTCCAGTTGTCACATACGTTCTTGACTGCGTGAAACTGCTTCCTTTTCAATTCTGCATTTAAATACTCTATTCTTAAGCTGTAAGAACAAAAACAGAGCCTTTATTCAAATGTTCAAAAAATGACTAAATTTGAGCTCGGAGAACTAAAATATTGCGATTTCCAGATTAGGCTTTCATATGAAATTTTTATTGTCTTCGAATTGTACTTCAAAAGTCGAAGCAGATTATTTGCCAACAAGAACCTCAGATCACTTTGGTAGAAGATTCGGCGTTTACCACCCCAAACAATTGACAATCCACGATTAATTTAAGCATAGGTACTAGTTTGTCTGCTTACAGAGTTTCCAAGCAAATGATATGCGATGGAAACTTTGTCGAAATCGCTGACAGTGTTGCACACAATTTCAAACTGACGGACGTACAATTGAAAGCGCGCCCTTCAAGCTGCGCCTCAAGATCGATCACCATTCATGATATTAAAAACTTGTCTACAGATAGTCTTACTTTCCTGAGATCGCCTCACAGTAACAGCTAACGCGCATTGACAGAAAGTCAAAGTGTACAATTCAAACCTGCCATGCCACACCGATTAGCTAAACTACATGACTGTCCAATCAAAACCTAAAGAAGTTCCAAGTAAAAGAGAATTGCAGATGCACATACCGCTCTGCGCTCGAAATCCAATCAGCACCGCTCTCCTCCTCCCGCACACACCATGGCCCTTCCGACCAGCGCCAAAACGTCGCACTCCGCCGATCGATGGCGCTTGCAGCATTGTATACATTTCGTTCCTGTGTACAGACGACACTGGGAGCTCTGCTACCGATCTCGGCGTAGCTTGCAGGAGCAGTGACGTTGCCATTGCCAGTACCAAACCAGCTCACCATATAAATATTTTAAACAAACCTCAACGTCGTGCTCCTAGCAATCCTGCCTCATATCTCACTGTGAATGAATTCCTCTAGCTTCTAGTAGCTTCTTTCTTCTCCAATTCCCTCCTCCTAAATCTCAGAAATCAAATCAAGATTTTCATGTCGACGAATGTTGCGAACAATATCGCTCTCTTGGTTATTCTCCTACCATTTCTTCTCCAATTTTAAACCAGAAGCGTGCACAAGCTACAGCAGGTCATTTCCGCACAATCAAAATTCGATCTCCTCGCACACGCGATCACTGAAGCGACCAATTCGTGCAATGCTGTAGCAAATTTCTTGACACTGTGTCGTTGTTTCCTCAGTGAGAGCTATGGCGTAGGCGCCTTCCCATTGGTGCGGCGAACGGCGATGGATGGCTGAGAGTGCAACTTTGAAGGCAAATGGGAAACGAAAGGAGGCCACTTTTGAGAACGCGATCGCGGCTTCCATTGGCACATGCTGGATAAGCCGATAAGGAGGTCGCAACCAAGCCCTGTCCCCGTGGTGCTCCCTGGTCTCCGTGAACCCCGCTCATTTCGGGCTTCACCATATCGTAATCAGCTCCTGCTCGGTAAGGTAAAAGGCTCAGAAATGGAGCATCTAAGGGCTGGTCCCTTTTTCATGTATTTCCTTGGACAAGAATATTTTTAGCTCATTTTTCAGACATAGAGAAATTGATGAGGAATGTAATTCAAACGGTTTCGTATTTTTCCGAGCAGTTTTGAATTACTTATGAATTTTCAAACAAGTTGGGTCATAGGTCCCTATTTGTGACCCTAGGTCTTTCATAAACGGTTCACTTGCAATTCTAAATAAAAATGGGGAAAGCAAAGAGAATGATTGGCTCTTGCAATTAAAAATGCTTGTTTCCTTGATTCATTCAATGACTATACTAGTCAATTTTAGAACCAACTCATGTCCATTTCACAGCCATTTATAGGGTCCATTCTTAATGCCCGCTCTGTTTTACAACCTCCTACCTTACTTGTGAGCTTTTGGGGGGGACTTTTCACAATCCAGAATAATCCTCCCAATATTGCCCTAACTTTTGTCCATTTTGAAATTTTTTTTTTTTTTTTGTGTAAGCCATTAATTCCTAATTGCCCAAGCAATCATACATGATCGCTCTAAAATTGGTGTGGGCAACTAAATTCCTTTGACCCGTTCAAAAAAATTTACAGGCAGTTTTGAAGGTTAACTATTGAAAACTTTTTTTTTCACCAGACAAGGTAAATATTTGAGTTTTGAGAGGTCCTCAAAGGCATACATGTGCCAATGTGGAAGTTTAAAGCTTACAAATTTTACTTGATTTCCTAGCTTTAAGCAAAGCTTGCCAATTTCACTTGAATTGAGATCTAAAAAAATATACTTTTCCATTTGCTTTGAAAATGGTCCCAATGGAAAGAGTAAAGTGTTTTCATGATTTTCACCTTTGAAAATCTGAACATTCAATTGTTGATTTGGAGTTATTTGCAATTCCTACTTATAAAAAAAAAATTGCATTTCAACAATTGCAAGGGGGATTGTATAATGAGTTTGATAGCTCTTCATTTGAACTTAAGGTTTTTGGTAGTGCATTTTAGATTGCTAATACAATTTTTAGTTGTTCATGTCACCTCCAATTCCAAAAACTCTTATATGCAAATATCCCAACATTGTGGAGAGCAGCAACATACTAAATTTAATAGAATATGGACATTTTTCTTGTGATAATCTCACAGGTCCTACGCAAAGCTCTTTAAACATCTATTTAGTTAATTTTTGAAAAAAAAACAATTTGATTGATTGGGGATAACTATAAACACATGTTCATTTTCATAGGAAAAACACACTTGGACAGACTTGGGCATGTAGGGATTAATTCTTAATTGCTCAATCAACCATTGAAAAAGGTAAATATATGATTTTTGAGAGGTCCTCAAAGATATATATGTACCATTAGTGGAAGAATAAAGCTTGTAAATTCTACTTGATTTCCCGGCTTTGAGCAAAGCTTAACAATTCCACTCAATTTGAGATCAAAAAAATTGTACTTATCCATTTGCTTTGAAAATGGTTCCAACGAAAAGAATAAAGTATTTTCATGATTTTCACCATTGACAATTAAAACATATAAGTGTTGGTTCGGAGTTATTTGTGATTTCTACTTATAAGAAAAATTGCATTTCAACAATTGCAAGGTGGATTGTGCAATGAATTTGCTAGCTTTTTATGTGTAATTTGGTTTTTTGAAATTGCATTATAGTGTGCTAACACTATTTGTAGTTGTCCATGTCACCTCCAATCCCAAAAAAAATTTAATTGCAAATTTCTTAAACATTGTGGAGAAGGACATCATATTAAAAATAAAAATAAAACATTTCTATTGTTATAATCTCACGAATCCTATGCAATTTCACACTCAAATTTGGTATGCATACTAATAAGCAAGCCCTTTAAACATCTACACAATTAGGTTTGAAAAAAAATCAACTTGCTTCATTAAGGATGACTATAAGTCCATCGTGTTTTTTCATAGGAAAAACACACTTGGAAAGGCTTGGGCACTTAGTAATTAAATTTCAACTATCCTTTGTAATTTCCAAATTGAATTGTAATGATTTTATTCACAATTTGCACAATTTGCATTCAAATGGTACATCACCTCAAAATTTTGCAAGTGCAGTAATGTAAATCCACTACAAGAGAAAAGGGTGTTTTAAGTGAGTTATTAAGTATAATCCTAGACATAAGATTTTAAGTACTGACCTTTAAGGAGCTTTTCAGCAAAATTTTACTAAAAACACATGTGTTTTTAGTAAAATTTTGCTGAAAATCTCCTTAATGGTCAATACTTAAAATCTTATGTCTAGGATTATACTTAAAAATTCACTTAAAACACCCCTTTCTCTTATAGTGATCTAAATCTTTACAAAAGAATCTACACATCTATCATGATGAATCTATATAGCAATTTTACTTTGAGTTCTTTAAAAACTCCTTCAAGTTGTTTGCGCCACTCATGATGTTGAACGTGCATCCCGTGCAATTTGATATGGAAGTCCCTGCATTCGTTGTAGTGAACTGAGAACTCACCATGTTGTAGCCAAGATGTTTTGCACCTTCTAGCCACTCACGAAACATGACCTTATCAAATTCAGCAATATCATTCAGCAATATCATTTAGCAATATCATCTTGGATTATGTAAGCATGAGCTACATGAGATCTAGGAGCCATAACAAGCGTAGAAAGAACATCTGCATTGGAGCCATTGTCACAGTAACATTTGAAATGGTTTGAGCTGTAGCAAAAACACTCTCAGTAAATTGAAAACACTAAGGAGCACTCGAAGGAGGTATCACTTGTTTAAACCACTAGCCACTAGCTCTAAGGTAAACCAGCCCATCATGGTCAAATGACCCATGACGGACACCTAAGGAATGATCCCATGATGATTATTCTCAGTTTATGAGATTTTGGACCACAATCAATGCCTTATCTGACACTTATGGATTAATTAGGAACATCCAACTATTTAAGTGTAAATCACTATAAGAAGCGACTTTTTAAGGCCTTTCACTTTAGAAAATATTTTGACTGCTTTAGAAGAGTAAGATGAGCATTATGGATATAGTTGCATGTTGGTTTTGGGATAGTCTACAAACTCTTTTGGGCTGAACACTTCAAAAAATTATAGCTAATTCATACTTTGTTGAAAAAATATTATTTCTATTGATTTGCTATTTCTCACACTTGTCTATATGTGGGAAAAAAAATTTAAAAATTCAACCATGGCATGAGGGTAAACTAGCAATTCTGACCATGATGGGCTGTTTTACCTTAATTCCATAACATCTCCCTCAGATTTACCTCAATCAGTAGCAAGTAATGTGACAACAAAATTGCCAACAAGTTCACGCTTCACAGAACTTTTAGAGTTTCAAAAACTTCTTTAAACACATCCTTGTACAGTAAGGTCCCAATCAAAATGGCGTTTTCAAAATCGCAGTGAAGAAAATTTAGTGTTGCCAAATTTGATAGCCTCCCAAGGGCTCAAAAATTGATCTTTGACTATGAAATTTTTACCATATCATCATTTTTAGTTAATTATATGTGTACCAAATTTCAAGGCCAGATGATTTACACAAAAAAGATATTCGAAATCTCCAACATATATAGCCGTGAATTTTTTTTCACTATTGCCAACTTTGACACCTTCCCAAGGACTGAAAAAAAAAATTCTATGAAATTTTTGGCACAAAACCATCTATATGTTGATTACATGTGTGAAAAATTTCAAGTCCAAAAGACCCCCCAAAAAATAGATATTCAAAATCTCCCAACATGTGTAGTTGGAAGAAACAATTTCACTACTACCAACTTTGACACTATCCCAAGGGTTGAAAAATTGTTTATTTACCATGAAATTTTTATGATGAAACAATCACTATGTCAATAACATGTGTAACAAATTTCAAATTCAAAAGAATCACAAAAAAATATATGCTACTTCTACCAATGTGTACAGCTGTGGGAAGAATTTCACTACTACCAACTTTGACACTATCCCAAGGGCTGAAAAAAAACATTTTACCATGGAATTTTTGGCATAAGATCATCTCTATATTGATAAAATTTATGCCAAATTTCAAGGTCAAAAGATTTACCAAAAAAAAGATATTCTAATTCTACCAACATGTGTAGTTATGAGAATGACTTTCAACGTCCGTGTGAAATTTTACCCAAAAAATGACACTATCCCAAGGGTTGAAAAAATTGTTCTCACAACTACACATGTTGGTAGAATTAACGTATATTCTTTTGTGTGATTCTTTTGAATTTGAAATTTGTTATACATGTTATTGACATAGAGATTATTTCATCATAAAAATTTCATGGTAAATAAACAATTTTTCAACCCTTGGGATAGTGTCAAAGTTGGTAGTAGTGAAATTGTTTCTCCCAACTACACATGTTGGGAGATTTTGAATATCTATTTTTTGGGGGGTCTTTTGGACCTGAAATTTTTACACCTATAATCAACATAAAGATGGTCTTGTGCCAAAATTTTCATAGAAAAAGAAAAAAAATTCAGTCCTTGGGAGGGTGTCAAAGTTGGCAATAATGAAAAAAAATTCACGGCTACACATGTTGGGAGATTTCAAATATCTTTTTTTGTGTAAATCATCTGGCCTTGAAATTTGGTACACATATAATTAACTTAAAGATGATGCTATGGTAAAAATTTCATAATCAAAGATCAATTTTTGAGCCCTCGGAAGGCTACCAAAGTTGGCAGCACTGAAATTTCCTTCACTGCGATTTCGAAAACGCCATTTTGATTGGGACCCCACTGTACACTACACGCTTCCCATCCTTAAATGGCTTAGCAATCACTTTCATTGTTGCCATCTTCCAAAGATCGATTGACTAGTTGTAGTGTTGATAAGAAGCCTCACTCCTATGGCCATTGATTGCCATGCCAACTTGTGTAGGAACTCTAGCTTGTTTGGTTAATACATTGAATGGTGGTGTACCTAGGGCTCTTATTAGTATAGAACCCTGAATTAATCAACACCATCATGTTTTTTTTCCAGGTAGTAAGCACCTTAATCCCAACATTGTTGGGATTTGAACCATGCCTACAAACACAACAACAAGGATATTAGCAAAATATAAATTCAAAAGCAAGAAACTAAAAGAATGAAAGGTCAACAAAAACTAAAAGCTCAACAAGAAGAAATAAAAAACCCAAAAATGAAAGGTCACTTACATTAGTCTTTGGATTTTCTTAAACTGCTTGGAGCAAGATGCATTTGTCTCCCAACTTCATGATCAACCTTTGGATGCATGTGCCTCATCAATTGCATATAGATTGCTACCACATTCGGCTCATGGTATGTGACAAAGCCTTGAAAGTGCTCCTACTGGAAACGAGTCATTGAAGTTTTATAATTCTTATTGTGACACTCATTATACATCACGAACTTCCCATATTTGTCTTCATCCGTAATGAAATCAATATTGAGCAGTTTCCACAACTCTAAATATCCACCTATCATGAACCTACTAAGACAGGGGTAGCACCAACACTTTTGAACCGTGCTTACATGGTTGATAGATAGGTCTTGATCCTCCAAACAAGCCTTTTCATCTTGCCATCTTATTGGTTGACCTTTCTTCCTCTTCTTGTTCGCACTTGCCTTAATAAAGTAATCCATAGCCTTTACTAAAGCAAGTCAAGGCTTCTCAAAGAAGGCATAAGTCTATAGGAACACAAGTATTTTGTCTTGACCAACTCGTAAAGACATTTAATTTGCCTCCTACGCACCACTCAATTACATGCACAGAAGAATTGTGAAAGATTGCCACGAGGATAAAATCCACCATTTAAGTTCTTGACACCAAGAAGAAATGGAACAAGCCCTTCGGCAAGTATACAAAGAAGTTCTTCTCGTTCCACCCCTTCATGAAACTTCTTAGCTATATGCCATTTGCTTAAATGACATTTGAACCAACGCTCAACACCAACACTACGATTAGCAACGCCTTTGTTGATCTCCTTCAAGTCCTCCTCATCAACTTTAGCAAAGCCTTCATCTCCACCATCAATTCCTCCAGCAACCTCAACAGCATTGCCAAATACCAACTCTTCAAACAGGTTTAGACAAGAATTTAGAAACCCGTCACTAAATACTTTGGTTGCTAAAGCATACGCCTTTGAATCCTCATTGTATAGGAACAGATAAGTCATCAAAGCCAAGTTTGAACGATAGATTTTCAAAACCTTAGATGATATAGCCATTATCGACCTTGTAGTCCACAACTTCCAACTCATCACTATCGACAATTGCAGTAGAGACTGTTAGAGCAATATGCACATTATTATCACAAATCATGGATACTTGATGGTTGAACAATTGAACAAGAGACTCCCTAATCATGCATGCTTGGTAGTTTATATTGTTTTAGATAAATTGTGAACAGGAGTGGGAATAGGAGGCGGAGGTAGACAGGTCACTCACATTGGAGGAATGTTCTACAACCCCTTACAACCTATAATGCCAAGTTTCTTAGCAATTTGCTTCTCCTAGGATACAGACTTCGTCATCTTTCATCAAGAAGATTGTTGCATTGTGTTCAAGGAGATCATTTAGAAGGAAGAAAGCATAAAAAAATTGGAAGGTTAAATTAGAAGAATGTTAAGCTTGCAAAAGAAAATATTCATAGCTGCAAATGTAATCTCTGGCAGAGTAGCTGCTTAAAGAATCAACAATCTAAAGGTCACTCAAATAGACTCTTTTAAAACTAAGGCAAAATCTGCTAACAAAATTGATTCCGCACTAGAACATTAGAAGCTTAACGAGAATGCAATAGCCGCAAAAGCAAGAATCTACTAAAGCGCAACAAATACTCTATTCTTTCCAGGCACACATCTTACAATAATTTTTCCACACAATGTTTAAAAAAAAGAACCAAAAATTCCATGCAAATGGGCCATCAAGAAATAAGCTCTTTTGATATTGAAAAGGCAAATCAACAAAGGGCCATTGCAATGAAACCTTCGCAAAAGGGTAGTTGCAAGAAACACTTGCTGGTTTTGGCTCAAAACAACCTTACTACTAAAACATTGTGACTTTGAAAATAGTTTTTTTTTAAATTAAATTAGATATGGATAATTTGTAAAGCATTAAAATCATCGTTGTTACATTGGGCGAGTTATGATCATTGGACGTCCTGGATGGGCTGACACATTGGATAGTTTGTCCAATGTGACCACTTTAAAGTTGTCCCATCAAGCGGGTTAGTGTCACTAGACATCCTAGATGGGCGGACAAATTAGACAGTTTGGATGGACGGTCCATCCGGCCAATGTGACAATTATGAATAAAACTAGTATATGTGTGAAAATTTAGACCTAGAAAAGTTTATCCCTAAAAGTTATGCACATTCAAAGACTGATAGAAAGTTGAGGAAGTCTCGGATGAAGTCCACGTGATGCGCCATGGAAGTAGCCGAGGAAGTAGCTAAGGAATGAGAGACACGAGGCCTTGAATCACACAGCACGCGCATGGAACTCCTAAACTCAAGAAATACTAGCAATAGAGAATCTGTGTTATACTCCATAATTAATTTCCCATAACCTTACTCACATTCTTAGCAATCTTTGTCAATCTATAACTTCTAAATCAATCCATAACTTCTAAATTGGATATCATCAAGAATATTAACCATAAACAATATTGCGATATTGCCTGTTTCCAGCGCGCAACAACTTCCAACAACAATTAGAATAAGGTCCAATTGTAAAGCAAACTACTACAGCCGAATTCACTACATACGGAAGCTAGAATTCCCAGTCATATTTGGTGAAGTCCACGTGAAACACACTTTTTCACTTCATGTAATTCACTTTATTAAGATGAAATTATTTTCTTTACAATTTCCAATAGTGCTTATGTCATCCTAAATACTATTTCTACTTTGTATGTAGAAATTCAATTCAACGTGATTATGTATAAAGTTGTGTCTTTGTCTTTTATTCTTCTCTTTATATGGCTTGGTCTTTTGTATCATTGGTTGGATATATATAACTTGTCTTAAGTCTTTTATATCTTTGAGTCTTTGATCTTTGGTCTTTTGAATCTTTAATCTTTGAGTCTTTGATCTTTGGGAGAATTGATCTTTGGTTGTTGTTGGAATGTCTTTTATTGTCTTTTTATTCTCCCTTGAATGATAAAATTGCCCCTTTATATAGTTTTCTCCGGTGATAGGGTGTGTTTTTCCTATTGGCCCATGGTAATAGACTATATACCTATTTCCATTAACCACTTTCTAACCGAAAACTACTTTTCCCCCAACCATTCTTTCCTAGAAAGTAGCCTAGTATGTAGTAATGGCTATCTAACTAAAACTCCCAAGTGGTCTTATATTATTTCTTTTGGTATAAAACTGATAATTTATGAAATTGATAGCTTACAATCTACAGTGATTTTCCTGTTAATACTTGGGCCATCTTATTTTCTAAAGTATACACTTTAGGATTATGTATCTTTAAATCCAATAAATCATATTTTAATAATTTTTATCAACAATCAAAAGTGCTTCAAAAATACAAGAATTAATATAATTCGTCATCTTCGTAAATTAATAATTCTTGTATATTAGTATTTTTATACATATGATTGTTGGTAGTCCTTTTAGTCCAATACACTTTATCCTCTAATCTAATTATTTTGAGATTTCTGTAATATTAATAATTATTTTTAGAAGTCTAAAGTAGGTCAATTAATAATAAGGTTTATACGAGGTTAACATTTATCCCCCTCCTCTTAATGAATCATGCCCTCATGATTCAGACAAAGTATTTATATTCTCTAGGATCTTGAGTAGGTAATTGCATATTAGGATAAGTTGTCGTAAAATCAAATTGTTTGTAATTCAAAATATGGTCTTTTGCATTATTATGCATCCGTTCCAAACTTTCAATGAAATTGCCTTTTTGTAATGAAATTGGAAAGTTGGCGTGATGTATTTTCATAAATTCATCCATTCCTCCTTTATTTTTTGAAAAAATAGTTTGTCAAAATTAATTAGGTCTAGGAGACCGTCTTGGAAGTTATAATAATATTTTGTAAAGCATTGGTTTATAGCCCTTCGTTGTTGTTCCCCTCCTTTGATTTTTGGCTTTAATGATGTTATTATTGAATTATTGTCAAAAAATGATTTATGGTGATTGATCATCATATGGTAAGACCGTACCATATAACGTATTACATAACAAACCGGTGCAGCCGATATAGTTTCAATAACTCCATCTTCTATGTATAAATCCCCCATATGCCACATGAAAATTAGTAATTCCCTCAAGGTTGGGTTGGCTTGTTTCCAAATGTCTTGAAAATCTTTATATTGTATTTGTGTTCTTGATGTCAAATGGGAAAGCCCATTGATCCCCAATGTTATTTTTCGTGTAACCTCATAGTGTTGTTTTAATGAAACTGGTGGATAAGTGTAGTTTTGTATACTTTGTAAGATATCCCTAAAGAAGTTCCTTTGTCTTGTTTCTTGTACTTGGGTTGTCCTAGATTGTTTTACATATGATGATGCCTCCTCTATGATTTTGGGAATTACTTCTTGGTTTGCTAATGTTGGTTGTTTGTCCTGGCTTGAATTTTTAATTTGTTGTAATGTAATTTTTGTAACTTCGTGGGATGCCTTTTCAACTTGCAATTCTATTTTTAACTTTCGGATTTGCAATTTTAAGTCATTATTTTCTCGAAGTAAGCTATGGTGATTTATTAATAACTTGTGATCTTGTTGACTTTGGATTTGTTTTTGTTTATACGACTGGTTTACTCCTTGTGTCACGCTGATTATGTCCACGTCTTTTCCTTTGAGCTTTTGATCTTTTTCTTTTTCTTTTTCTTTTTCTTTAGGTTGATTTTGAATACGAAATTTAGGTTTTCCGTCCTGATGGGGGTGTTCTTCATCTTCTTCCTTGCCGTGCTGGTTGTGGGTGTTGTCTTGACTATGGTGTTCTTCATCGTGCCTCTTGTCTTTCTCCTCGCATTTTCTTTCGCGTTCCTTTCGCTGTTGTTGGACACCCGCGTTCTTCTGATTGCGTCGTTCATGGTTTGCTGCAACTCTCTGCATCGCCGACCTCTCCTCACGTTCACGTGTTTGTGCGATTGTTCTCTCAACAACTGCTTTCTCCCTTCGCTGCTTGGCTTCGTTGGTGGCTCGCTTGTTTTGCAATGCTTTCTCGTACTCCTCGAGAGTTATCTCATTGTGTTCTTTTTCTTCATTAATGGTCTCCTCCTCGCCATAATCTTCTTGCTGTTCCGATTGCTCATTCAAAACTGCTGCCGAATGTTGCGCCGCCTCTGCCGAGTGTTGCTCCTTTTGGTTGGTTGTTTGAGTTATCGAAACCCTTGCTACTCCGAAACTTTGTGGTGGTCCTTTTGGTGAGACCTCTTCTTCGTCGTTGCTGGTGTGCTCCTCGGTTTCGGCATCCTGCTCCTGCTCCTCAGTGTTGGCGTCCTGCTCCTGCTGCTTGGCGGCATCTTCGTGGTCATCCTCGGTGGCGGCGTCTTCGTGGTTATCCCTGGTGGCGGCGTCTTTGTGATCTCCCTGCTGCTTCGCTTGTGCAGGTCGCGCCTCCGCCGTAGCTGCTGTCTTCTTCGACTTCGATGCCGTCACCGCCGTCCCTTTTGATTCTCCTCTCGCGCCTGTCTGTGCCCTCGGAACCCTTGTCGTTGTGGAAATTCTCCCTGTCTTGGTTGTACGCCTTGCTCCTCTCGCGCCTGTCTGTGTTTTGTGTTTGGCAGTTGCAGGTGTCGCAGTTGCTTTATTAACTCGGGCAGATGCAGGTGTTGCAGCTGCAGTTGTGGCGGTAGCAGGTTGAATAACTCGAAGAGGTTGGGCAGCAACTCCAGCAGGTGTGGCAGGTGTATTTGGAGTAGTAGCAGGAGGGGCCGCAGTCGTAATCACAGCTTGAATAGTAACAACAGCCGCCGTCATAGCTGTATTGACGAAGTCAGTAACTGGAATAGCTGGTATGTCGCCTTTGTCCTGTTCCTCGTGATTTTGTTCTTGTGGCTCATTTATATCGTCGTTACCTTCTTGAACTTGCTAATGAGGTCTCTGCTTCCCTGGATCTCTGTCCAAATCTTTTTCAGTTTGGTGTGGTTTCTTTTTGGTCATTCTCTTTCCATCTTGCTGTCGCTCCTCTGGACTCCTCTTGTTACGATTCTGTGCCCTAACTCTATTGTCTTCGTTGCCTCTACCTGCTGTTGGAGGTTTTCTCTGAGGTGTATGGACTTTGTCGTCGCATGTTTGCTTATTTGCAGCTTGCCGGCCTTCATTTTTCTCCTTGTCGGTATGATACGTTTCGAGCCTGCAGTGGTGATGTTCGTTTGCTCCTTTGGTACTTAGTTTGCTATAATTCTTTGACCCTTGCTGGTGCTGTTTGTTTTTGTTTTCAAGGCTGGAATTAACAATTTCATCTTCTTCTTGAAATTCTTGTATCTTTGCTTCATCAGTCTCCATATTATCATTGGAGTTTTCTAAGTTACAAATTGTTGCTGCAGGTAACTTGTTTACTTGTATCGAACCAGCCAATATCTGTGGCAGCTCAAGTGGTGGAATAGAATTCTTGATAATTTTTGCTTTCTTAATAGCTTGTACAGTTGTTTCAGATAATGGAGAGAGTAGTGGCCTTTTCCCTAGTTTAGGAGTTACATAATTGTTAATACTTTTGGCCAAAGCTAAGGAATTTATTGCTGATAACAAAAGACTAATGTGTGGTCCTAGTCTTGTGTGAATTAGGACAGGCTTTGGGCCTTGTATTTCTAATTTTATTCGTTGTAATTCATAATGGAATTGAATTTTGAAAATTTCTGGCCAATCTATTGCTGTACCTTGCATTGCTTGTTGTGCTAATTGAATTATTGAATATGAAACCTCCCCTGTTTCTTGCCTAAGATTAAAAGCAGATCCTAAAAATTTCAGGATTGTTTTTGTCTCTTGATTTCCACACATGGTTGATGTAATATTAGATGTTTTGGTATTGTATGCTTTTGTAATTGCTAATTGATTAAAACATGGTTTAGCAGTCATAGCTGGGATACTTTTAAGATGAAAGATGTTAAAGAAAACGTCCATATAATTTTGTGGTATTCTTTCATAAATGTGCCCTTGCAACATAGTGGTCTTTGCTCCTTCTTGTAATTGAAGTAGTGCCTGTTGGACCATTTCCTTCAACTATTTTTCGTCCCATTCTACTTGGATTGCAAAGTCGAGTAATCCTATGGTTTTTAGAATGTCTTTTTCTATGGCTGTAAACCCATTTTTTGGTAAAATTACTGGCTGAAACACAAACTCTATACCCTCCATGATTCTAAACAGTACTATAATAAAAGTGTTAGTTGTATTTGAAATTGGTGGGAATTGAAAATGACAAGATGAAGAGAGCTAAAGTAAGCTCCATTTCCAGGGATATAACTTCCCTAAGGAAGTTATTACAACTTCCTCTTTATCTTGAACACTTAAAAGGGAGTTCACATTTGAATTAGGTTTAAATGTTATGGTTGTATTCACATTTAGTGCCAGAGGCCATAATTTGTCATTTATGTCTTTATCTCCATAGCCACGTTTTGGATTCTTTTCCAAGTCTTTGTTGGTTTTGTTCTTGTCTTTATTTGTTATATTTTTTTCTTTTAATAATCGCTTTTGTTGAAAAATATTTACCTTATTCTTTTGTATTTGGCAATGGGATTGTAATATAATTTGTATATAATTTAGTCCAATATTTATAGGTTCTTTGTAATAAGGTTTTATTCTCTGGACCGGTAACCACATTTCTTCGCCATTTGTGTTTATTAACTTTATTGTTTGATTAGGATAAATTGCTTTAACTATAGCGGGTCCTATCCATTCATCATCATTTTCATTTTCCATAACTTTTAACCAAGATACTTCTTGACCTATTTGGTACTGATTGATGTCTTCCACTGTAAAAATTTGTTGTAATATATTTCCGAGTTGAGTTGTAGTAGATGCTCTTTTTGGATCTGTAATTACGTTTTTAAGACATGTTTGTCTATTATATGTGTTATGGCAATATGTGCAACATTTTCGTTGTCCCAGTGGTTTCTTGCGTGGTTGTTCCACATCCTTATTGTCTCATACCATAGATAGGTAAACTCCTGGATTTTGTTCGGTTATTCCTTCTTCCATGATATATGGTCGTAATTTATTGACATTTACTCGAACGGTTAGTCCCGTGGTCTCATATAAGTCTACTGTTCCATTAGAATATACAGTTTTTATTTCGTAAGGTCCAAACCATTTATTTACAAATTTTCCTCTTTTCTTCTTAATAGAAGGCTTTAACCATAGGACATTTTGTCCTATTTGATAACGTTTTGTTGAATCTGATACATATGGCATAACATTATTGAATCCTTCATTGTTGGCCATGTTTTTCGGAAATTGGGAATTAGAGCATTCCCCAATCTCGTATGTGTGGTGAGATATTTGTTGATTTCTTTGATTTACATGGTTGGATTTGTCATGACGAGACTTCCTCATTAATTGCATTTTGGTTATGTAATTTTCAGCCTCAATTCATCGTAAATCCATTTGTTCTAGTTGTTGCATTCGGTGTGCCAACATTGCATACACTGCTAAAACCCTTTGATGTCCTTGTGGTTGAGTCTCTAAGTACTTGATGGGAAGTAATGCCTCTGTTCCATATACTAGTAAGAAAGGTGTATGGCGAGTAGTTACTTTGTATGCTGTTCGGTATGCCCATAGTGCAGAGAACAACTTTTGATCCCAATTTGTCTGATTGGCATTTACTATTTTTGTGAGTGTTGCTTTTAATACTTTGTTTGTTGATTCCGCCTGTCCATTGCCTTGAGGGTAATAAGGAGTTGATTTCCGATGTTGGATCATGAACTCCGAGGTAAGAAGTTTGATTGTTGTATTAAGGAAGTGAGTTCCTTGGTCGCTTATCAATTCCACTAGACACCCGTAACGAGTAATTATTTCCTCATACAAGAATTTAGCCGTAGATTGTGCACCGTTGTCTTTTAATGCTTGAGCTTCCACCCATTTGGAGGTATAATCAGTTGCTGTGATTATATATCTATTAGCTGTGGTTCTTGCTGGTGGGTGTATTGGCCCAATAAAGTCAATTCCCCACCTCTGAAAAATCTCAAGTGGTAAAACGGGGTGTAAGGGATTTTTCCCTTTTCCGGGTTTACTACTATTTCTTTGGCAGATGTCACACTTTTTGCAATAGTTGTGTACATCTTTCCGTAAATCAGGCCACCAATACAAGGCCGTTAACACTTTATGTAATGTTATAGTGGAGGAGAAATGTCCTCCAGCTAGACCCCCATGGGCTTCAGCAACAATTGCCCTGGTCATTGGTCCTGCGACACATATTCTAGGTAAGGAATCTGAACATGTTTTTATCAATCTTCCTAGTTCGTCTAGATGATAAGGCCGACTTCGTATCGCTATTTGACGACAAATGTTGAGAGATATATCCATCGGTATTCTTCCAGTTTTGAGGTAATCAATTATTGGCCTTCTCCAATCATGAAATGGATAAGTTTCGTCTTGTTGAGGTGAAACTTGTACCATGAACAAATTTGCATCTGGAAAAGAGTCGGGTATTCCATTAGCTGCTTCACCATTGTTGATTCTTGAAAGATGATCAGCTACTACGTGTTGCCTACCCGGTTTATGTACAATTTCAAAATCGTACTCTTGGAGTAACAACATCCACCTAGCTATTCTTCCAAATACAATGGTTCTGTTGACTAGGTGTAGTAGAGCCTCGTGATCCACGTAGAATATGAAATGGTTAGCTAACAAGTAGTGACGGAATTTATGTAATGAATAAATCATAGCTAGAGCCTCTTGTTCTGTTGTTGAATAGTTCCTTTCAGCTTGGTTGAGTAACCGACTTGCGTAGAATATGGGTGAATCAGCTTTTCCATCAATGTTTTGTGCCAAAACACTACCAATGGCTTCATTGGATGCATCGCAATGCACATGAAACTCTTTGTCCCAGTCAGGAGTCCTTAAGATTGGAGTCTCGGTTAATTTTCTTTTAATTAGTTCAAATGCTTCTTGACACTTTTCATCCCAAAGAAACTTGACAGTTGACTTGGTGAGATTGGTCAAAGGGTGTGTGATTCTTGCAAAATCCTTAATGAATCTCCGATGGTAACTAGCCGATCCCAGGAACTGACGTACACCCTTCATGTTAGTGGGTGGTGGAAGCGTTTGAATGGCTTTAATCTTTCCAGGATCTACGAGTATTCCCTCTTTGCAGATGATATGTCCAAGTAATGTACTCGAGCTTACTGCAAATGTGCACTTTTCTGGATTTAGACTAATCCTAGTTTCGCAACACCTTCCTAAACACTTTCGAAGATGTTCCAGGTGCATGGCTTTATTGCCGTATACAATAAAGTCATCTAGGAATACTTGCATGAATATGTTTAGAAATTCAGCAAATGCTTGCATAATTGCTCTTTGGAAAGTTGCTGGAGCACATTTTAATCCAAATGGCATTACACGGTAGGCAAATGGTCCCCACTCTGTAATAAAACAGGTCTTGAGTTGATCCTTTAAAGCCATAAGAATTTGATTGTAACCACTGAATCCATCCAGCGTGGAGTACATTTCATGTCCTGCCGCAACTTCCAATACTTGGTCAGTGAATGGTAGTGGAAAAGGATCCATCTTTGTGACCCCATTCAATTTCCGGTAATCTACGCATACTCGAAGTTTGCCATTTTTCTTTGGAACTATCACAATGGGTGATAACCATTCAGTTTCTTTGACTGGGTAAATGAATCCTACTTTTAGCAACTTATCAATTTCTTCTTTGACTTTGGCTGCATATTTTGGATTCATCCGATACATAGCTTGTCTTACTGGATATGCATTAGGCGTGAGCTCAATGCGATGTTCACATACATGTGCTGGTATCCCCTTAAGGTCTTCATAACTCCACGCAAACACATCCTTGAATTCTTGTAGGAGTTCAACCAGTTCTTCCTTGAATTCTAATTCAAGATTCTTGCAGATGCGTACATTGTGGGGTTTCTCTGCCGTACCCAAGTTAACTTCCTGTACTTGGTCTTTATCTTCTATAGTCCACTTGGCGATGTCTTTGCCTTGAACTAATATCATTGCTGGCGTATCATCAACAGCGAGTGTGCCCTCCTTTTGGTCATAGAAATGGGCTGGGTATTTGAGGGACGTATCTGTTACTTTGTCATATACAGGTATCCTCTTTTTTCCTATTTTTGAGGGGGAATTTTCCGTGGATAATAACTCTGGTTCAATTGCCTGACAGTCATAAGGGAACATCTCTTTGAGCCCTGTGAGCTCAATGTCTGCAATAGGTTGGAGAGATGGTACAGCTTGGTATACTATTTGTTCTTCCTTATCTGTTAATCCCCCTTCCCAGTCATAGCTTTCAATTTGAACTGGTCTTTTTGAGGGTGGTGGACATGGGATCCGCCTAGTGCTGATTTTCTTTTCTTTTGTTTTATATACCAATGTAATGGTATCCTTTGCCCAATCTTGCCTTGTATTTGCTTGTTTAAGCCAAGGTCTACCCAACAACATGGTATAACTTCCGGAGTTGGATTCCATTTTCATTACTGTAGCGGTGATGTTGTAACGGAAACCTCCTACTTCAATTCGGAGATCTCGTATGATCCCTAAGGGTGTCACCTTCCTTTGATCCGCCATTTTTATAGTAAATGGTGCTGGTTCTAGTTTCCGGTATCCCAACTTTCGACAGAGTTCCTCGGTAATGATGTTTACTCCAGAACCTCCGTCTAATAGTACATTGTGTATAGTGTAATGTTTGATGCGGGCTGTTATCACCGGCATTTCGATATCAAAATCTTGTGTTTTGACGTGGCATACCTCCATCGGGTTATCTGGTGTTAAATTTGTTGATATGAATGCCTCCATTACTTGTTGTTCACAATACGGAGCCAATTCTAAGAGTTGCCCAACGGTGATATTTGCCTTGGTTTGCTTTAGTACCTCATGTACAATTTTTGCTTGCTTAATCTCCTTATCCCTATGGGATTTGTTCCTCCTACCCTCCGAGACTGATTTTTGCTTCCTAGTCCTTTTTGGCTCTTTTTCCTCACTTGTTGGTCTTTCATTTTGTTTTGAAGACACACGTTGTTCATCCCGAGGTGTTTCTCCTAATTCTTCTTGTAACCTTCGGACATCTTGGGTCACTTGTTGGTGTACCCTTCGTTCGTCCTCCCATTCCTTAGATGCTCGTTCCCGGAGTTCTCCAAACTCCACTGCTTCTGGCTGTCCTTCCTCAGCCTCATTTTCACTGTCACTTTTTTCGCTATTGCTACTTGGAGATACTTCTTCATTCTCCAGTTGTTGTTTTTGTGCCCTCATCATTGCATAGACATCCGGGGCTATCATATTGGAGGCAATTGTTGGTTTTTCAGACTTCGGTATTCCTCCAACCTCTTCTTGGTGTCGTTTCCAGAGAAAACATTCTCTCTTCATATGCCCTTTCTTATGGCAATAATAACATTCATCGGGATGACCTTCCCTTTGTTCCATACCTGAATAGGTACGTCTTGACTCATCTCTGAATCTCCTATCTTCAAATCTGGGTCTATATCGATCCTCAGATTGATTTGCCTGTCTATTATAGTCATTTCTACCTCCATTGTATTGGTTACCTCTTCCTCTATATCCTCCCCGATATGGGTATCTTTCTTGCCTATAGTTCCGTGATTCATAATAATTGTTTCTAGGCGGCCCTTATCCTTGATCTTGATTCCCAGGTTCCCTGCCGTCCTCCGCCCTTCTCATGTTGTTCCATTGGGGTTGGATTTGATTCACTGCCAGTTTTCCTTCTTGGTACCGTCGATTATAAGTGCATTCATTGGTGCGGTGTGTATTTGTATTGCAAATTGTACAATACTTCGTTTGACATTCTGTAGGCAAATGTCCCTCATTGTGGCAAATTTTGCAAATTACTCCCCTACAAAAATTTTGTTGGTTTGCTGATAGTTGAGCTATCTCTTCCTATAGCTCTTTCAAGATATCTTTTTCCTTGAACTTTTTATTTTTGTTTTTCTTCTTTCTCCTCTCCTTCTCATCTTCCGAGTCACTACTTGATTCGTCCGAATCTGTATCAGAATCTTCTTTTCTTCTGGGATGAAACCCTAACTCTAATTTCCTTGCAGATGCCAATGCATTTTCTAAAGTATCTGTAGGTAGCATAAGGATATATTTTGCATAGTCTTTTTGTAGGCCATTGAGAAACCAAGTTTTCTTAAATTGGTTAGGTGGAGATGGATTGAGCTTACTTGAGGATAACATCATCCTTTCAAAGAATTCTTCTACATCATCATACTTTTCCTGCTTGAGATGTGATAAACTATCAATCACTTCCCCGTCCGTTTTCTTCTCACGGAATCGGTGAATGAAAGCGGTCTTTAATTCCTCCCATGTCTCGAAGTGACCTACTGGAAACTGGGCATACCATTCCAGGGCCTTTTTCTTCAAACATACTGGAAAAAGATCCAATCGTCCATTCTCATCCTGGTTTGCAGAACAAATATGAGTGAATTCCTTGATAAAGATGTCTGGGTCCCCCTTACCCTTGAATTTGGATAACTGTGTCTTAATCCTTCTCTCCATTGCTATTTGCAGTAATCTTCTGGGTTGAACGTTGATTTCTTGTGCGATTGGGGTTGGTATTGATTGTGCTGGTTTTTCTAACGTCTTTATGCGTATGGGTGTAAGTGGTCTTGGTAACTGATCCGAAAGTTTGTATTCTTGTCTTATCAGTGTTGAATCGTTCAGAAATTTTGGATTACTTGTCGACGTTTCTGAGTCCTCTGGTGTAGTAACTTCTACTCCTTGTTCTGGTTTTAGGTTTGTATCGGTATCACTTCCATCTTCTAAATCCTCATAGTCACTTCCTCTATAAGCTGCAGAAAATCTCTTCTATTTATCAGTTCTGTTTTTTCCTTGTTTCCTTTCTTCTTTCCGTTTCTTTGTTTATTTTCCAATTCTTGATCTTCCTTAACTTTTTGAAGTCAAAAAATGTGTTCCTTTTCTGCTTCTCTTTCTCTTTTAGTATTTGGGGAATTTGGTTCTTCGCTCATTGTTCAAATACATCCCGTTCAATCTTTAGTTTATCTTTGATAGTCTTTTTTTATATAATTATATTAGTCTTTTGCAATGCTTTTTGGTGTTATTTGACCGTTGTCGTCGATATCCCCAGCATGGTCGCCAAATGAAACACACTTTTTCACTTCATGTAATTCACTTTATTAAGATGAAATTATTTTCTTTACAATTTCCAATAGTGCCTATGTCATCCTAAATACTATTTCTACTTTGTATGTAGAAATTCAATTCAACGTGATTATGTATAAAGTTGTGTCTTTGTCTTTTATTCTTCTCTTTATATGGCTTGGTCTTTTGTATCATTGGTTGGATATATATAACTTGTCTTAAGTCTTTTATATCTTTGAGTCTTTGATCTTTGGTCTTTTGAATCTTTAATCTTTGAGTCTTTGATCTTTGGGAGAATTGATCTTTGGTTGTTGTTGGAATGTCTTTTATTGTCTTTTTATTCTCCCTTGAATGATAAAATTGCCCCTTTATATAGTTTTCTCCGGTGATAGGGTGTGTTTTTCCTATTGGCCCATGGTAATAGACTATATACCTATTTCCATTAACCACTTTCTAACCGAAAACTACTTTTCCCCCAACCATTCTTTCCTAGAAAGTAGCCTAGTATGTAGTAATGGCTATCTAACTAAAACTCCCAAGTGGTCTTATATTATTTCTTTTGGTATAAAACTGATAATTTATGAAATTGATAGCTTACAATCTACAGTGATTTTCCTGTTAATACTTGGGCCATCTTATTTTCTAAAGTATACACTTTAGGATTATGTATCCTTAAATCCAATAAATCATATTTTAATAATTTTTATCAACAATCAAAAGTGCTTCAAAAATACAAGAATTAATATAATTCGTCATCTTCGTAAATTAATAATTCTTGTATATTAGTATTTTTATACATATGATTGTTGGTAGTCCTTTTAGTCCAATACACTTTATCCTCTAATCTAATTATTTTGAGATTTCTGTAATATTAATAATTATTTTTAGAAGTCTAAAGTAGGTCAATTAATAATAAGGTTTATACGAGGTTAACACCACGTAATGCACCATTTTCTTGCCAATCATTGTCAAATATTCAATCACTGTTTACAAACAAAGGTCGCTTGAAGAGATAGAATTCTGGATGGAGATGAAGCATGTACCTCTTGTTAGCATTTTTTGAGTGCATTGTTTCCACATTTCCAATTTGTAGACGCATTGCAAAAGCCTCTACCCATTCTAATATATTCCCATGCGCCTCATTCCTCCCAATCTAATTAAAGGCTCTTTAGCATAGTTGTTACATTGGATGGACCGTTCATCCACACTATCCGATTTGTCTGTTTGTCCGAGACATCAAGTGACCTTCACTTACTTGATGTGTCTACTTTAAGGTAGTCACATTATCTACCCGGTCCGTCCAAACCGTCCGATATGTCCACCCATCCGGGATGTCTAGTGAAATTTCAAGGAAGGTAGCAAAATATATCAAGGAAAAGGAAAAAATTATGTTGGTCAATTTTAAATGGTAAAATATAATTTTAAACTTATCATAAATTGCCTATAAACTATCAAACAATACTTACTATAGTTTCAGACAGCTATCTACGGCTAAATCATGCCAATTTCAAGGTTGTAAATGTAAATTAGTAATTTTTTTATTAAAATAGCGGCACACACTCAGAACTATACTACAAGCTGATCAAATGGTTGGGTATTCAATGACGAAATTCAACAATGCAGTTGTACAACATAATGGTCCAAAGCTGAATGATATACAAAATGCTCCTCTACCATAATGTTGACCTTTTGTCAATCTGCTTCAAGAATTTCAATTTCAGAAGTCGACCTAATTCGCAGATACTACGACCTAATTGTAAATTTCTTCCAAGATACAAATATGCACCATTGCCGTCAATTTTTAGTGGATGCATCCGGTGAAGGCAACCAAAACGTTCTTCGTGTTTCTCATTCCTCAACACTTCCTTGATTCTTTGGAGGTTTGTGATTCATTATGTATTCCGTCTTCAACAATGCAAATGAACGTCATTTAGGGTTAATATTCTTGATGATATCTAATTTAGAAGTTATGGATTGACAAAGATTGCTAAGAATGTGAGTAAGATCACAGGAATTTAATTATGGAGTATAACACAAATTTTCTATTGCCAATATTTCTTGAATTTAGGAGCTCTGTGCTTGTGCTGTGAGATCAAGGCCTCATATCTCTCATTCCTCAGCTACTTCCTCAGCTACTTCCATGATACATCACGTGGACTTCATGTGGGACTTTCTCAACTTTGACTCGAGGATTTACATTCTATTTGGGATCATTTTGGTAGCAATTGTTTGTTGTACAATTATGCCCTATGGTAGTTGTTGCTGGAAATTGTGCCAGATGTATGAACTTCCTTTTTAAGATCCCCAACCTAAGATGGTTTGCAGAGCTAGTTGACAATAACAATGACGCCAATCCCACTCCAATCGGCATTGAACCTTGGTTCCCCCACATGTACAACCCGGTTCCCATCCATGGGTGATTGCAAGAAACACCTGTACTATTTGCTGCGTTTTGCAACAATACTCATGATTTTTTTTGGAGTACTTTAAAATTAGGAAACCAAATTTTTTTTAAATTAAAAAATGTGGCCAAAGTATATACCTTTAACCCCTAAAGGACCAAGGCTTTTTTTCCATCAAACTACACTCAAAACTGCCATTTCTATTGTGAAGAGCAAAAAACTTCAAAAATTGTTTTTTTTGCATATCCAACTGTAAGACCTTATACTTGACTAGTATATGAATACATGGAAGAAATTTCAAAAACTTTGACTGTGTAGATTGCAAGATATATGCATTTAAAGTGAAAGAAACAAGTTTTTTTGCACCTTGCTTGACTAGATTTTTTGGCTTTGAATCTTTTTAGTTCAAGTTTTTTGCACTACTGATTTTGATTTTCTACTTATTTATGCTAAGTAGTTGAGTTGAGAATCTACAAAAAAAAATTGGGAAAAAAAACACTTAATTTTCACTCATTAAAAAATTGTTAAGTAGAAGTGGGTTCGAGATTGAAGAAAAAATTAAATTGTTAATAGCTTTTAGATGGAATTGAATCACAATAATCCCAACGGTGAGATTGTTCTAGCAAGAAAATCTAACCCTTTCTAACAATTTTTTTGAAAAATTCTAAAAATTGCATTCAAAAATGAATTCTAAAAGTTATTTTTCCAAGAAGATGCTTAGATTGCCCGAAAAACTAAGATTGTCCATAACTTTCTCATTATTAGTCCAAATTGAATGAAACAAAGCTTCACATGTAGACAAAAATATTATCTTTGAAAAAAAAAATTGAAAATTTTTTATTTTTTTATTTTTTTTATTTTTTTGTGCTGCCCACCAAACTCCATTTTTGTTTATTGTGCCATAACTTTTTCCCCCGGGCATCAATTAAAATAAAAATTATATATTCACAAAGTTCTCGCAAAAATACACAACCTCAAAAAATTCCAAAAAATATCACTAAAAATTGAGACAGTAGGAACCTGCCCGGATCCAAATTGTCCCCCGAGGGGACAAACAGTTCTTTAGGGGTTAAGATGAAGGTAACCACTGAAGGAAATTCATTAAAAAATTCTCTACGTAGGAGAACTAGAAAAGTGCCAAATCTCAAGAAAATAGACATTTCAATGTTTTAATTGATAAAAAATAGGAAAAAACTTAAATAAAAAAAATATAAATTAAACATTTGAAGCAACTCTATGGAGATGGTCATTCACCAAAAAAACCACCAAAATAATATTTTACATGTTTTGAAATGCAAGTAGAAAGAGGCTCACTTTGTGGACGTCCACACCACATAAAATTAAGTATTTTTGAAATTCCTTAGGACAGTACCTACAAGTCTATTAGATAATCATCTCCACCAAATTTCAGCTCCAAATTCGTTTTTATGGATACTAAATAGTACTAAAAACCTCCAAATTGACATTTGTGACATAAAATTGGGGGCTATTATTAAATAGTAAAACAATTTTTAAAAATTCCAAAAATTTAAAAAGGTGTATAATAGTCATGAGTACCTTGTATATGAATTTTGAGTCATTTGAAGTCAAAACGCAAAAGTTATGGCCAAAAACTAATCAGCACACAATGTGTGACAGAAAATAGTACAAGTGTTTCTTGCAATCACCCCCGTATCATAGAACCTTGGTTTCTCTTGATGGACAACCCCGTTTTCATCTAGATCATTGAACCTGGGTTAGCCCACATCAACAACCGTGTTCCCATTGTGGACGCCCCGGCTACCGACATGGAAGATTATGTGAAAATCCAAGATCCAAATGGAGCATGGAAGACTCTGTGAAAAATCAAGATCCAAATGGAGCATGGATGATCAATTCATTTTGTTTACAACATGTCAACAACGATCCAAGCCAATTTTCCGACCTAGAGCTAGCTCCAAGTCTAGCCATGGTACAAACTGCTAACAAGCAAGTGCTACCAATAGAAGGAAAAAGAAATGTCAATCTTGATAACAATGAAATAAAAATTCGTGACGTCTACTTTGTGTATAGTCTTTCGTATAATCTCTTTTCTATAGGAGCAATAATCAATCTAGGATTAATAATAGTATTTGACAATAAGGAATGTATCATATACCCTAGGGTCAATAACATTGTGGGACGTGAAAAATGGGACTCCAAACAAACCTTTATCAATATATTGTACTAGATCCCAAATTTTAAATATATATGTGTATTTACCTTGCCCTCACTTGCATATTTGTGGCATTGGCAACTTGGGCACATCAATTTCTATAGTCTTTGATCAATGGAGACTTAGCGTATCGCAAAAAAACCTTTCTATTCACAATTACAAGATACGTGATAGCTGTGCAATAGTGAAGCAGACATGGTCCACAATCCGAAAGGAGACCTCCAGACCAAGGGCTAAGTCTCCACTACAATTAATTTATTCAATTTTTGTAGGCAGTTATGACCTCCTCCCTTAGCGGTAGCTCTTACATTATAATGTTTACAAATTATTACTCTTATTATAGATGTTGCATTTCATGCATCAAAAATTTGAGACCCTCAAATCCTTCTTGCAATTCAAGGCCACAAGGCAATTGCACACTACGGTGGACCAAAACTAGCAGAAATACATCCATAAGAGTCCATTTCATTTTTGTCCATGTGATCTCTAAAGCTTTTGATTTTTTTTTCTATAATTTCTTTATAGTGTGTTAAAGGATAAGATGAAGAAAGTTAATTGAAATTTCTTTTGTATATTTATGGCATCTTATTTTGATTTATTTCAATAAATTATAGAATTGATTATAATGAAAATTAACTCTATTGAAAGTTAGGCCACCCTTAGAAATACTTATTACAATTATTTTGTTAAGATAGATTTGTGTAAAGTTGATTTTAAATATGTCTAATTTACCCCCAAAATTCAATAGTATTTTTGATAAGATAATGATATATAAATAGTCTATATCTATAAATTTAGGGATATAATTCTAGATATTTCAAAACAAAACATTTGATTACATATATACTTATTTACATATACTTCTTTTTTTTGTAAAATATTTGAATTCCTAATATATCAATGAGTCTTTATCTTTAATGCTATGGATTGTAACAATATGTAAAAGTACATTTCAAAGTCCTTTATAAATAGAGTATAAACAATTTTGCAAAGATTTTTTTTGTATTTCATAGATCATCAAGTTTACAATATTAATATGTGTCCTTTTTCATATTCTACAACCTGTATATTTTTGAAATTACACAATTCTTTTTTTAAAACCACCAAACACATGGACTATAACAGTCTATATGGGCCACCGTAGTGTGCAACTGCCTCATAGTAGAATTGGCATTGAATTCGAAAATACAAACTCTACACAGTGACCGTAGATGAGAATAGCTATCAATGAAATTTAAACAACTCCTTCAAGAAGCACAACTCCACCACAAAATATATAAGCATACAACCTGCATCAAAATGGAGTGAGTAAACACAAGAATTGCATTTTGTTGGAGAAGGCATGAGCCATGATATTTGGAGTACACACACTTTTTCTTGTCAACCAAAGTGGTTGCTACCACAAATTATTTTACTAATTGATCTCCAACTATAGCAAACTCAAGCATCAACTTATTTAAGCAACTCCAACATCTATGAGTCTTTGGATGCATTGTTTTTGTCTATATGCCTAAAGAGGATAGAATCAAACTAGAGGACTCAAATATATTTTTGTTGGATATTTGGAGTGCACCACAAGATACTGCTTCTACCATCCCAACTTCTGTACAATTACAATCAGCTAGGATGCGTAGTTTGTAGAGATACAATTTTGGCACTCCCTAGGTGACTTAATTAAAACACTGAGCGTCTCATTAGAAGTCTTATCTAATCAATCCACAATACTTAAGGTATTGGACCCCATTTTAGCGCCGCCTATCCCACCCTACTTGCCATCACAAATCTAGTCAATCCTCCTACAAGCAATCTGAATTCAACCTTAAGCCAATCCTACCTCAAAATGAATCTCAACCTCACGATCTACAAGATTCTAATGATCCACTAATTTCAATGCGCGGGGAGCATGCAAATCCCAATAGCCTTGCCCAAGCAAGGGTTACAACCGTTGGAAGAGATTTGAGGGCAAGAGAGGGCCATTTCAGGCCTGTTTCCCTAGTTGGGAACTATATTACATAGTCTAAATTAAAAAATAATTTAAAAAATAAATAAAAATATTAAATATTATAATTTTCTAAAAAAAATTAAAAATGTTTTAAATTTTTTTTAATAGATATAAAAATTGATTAAATATTAAAATTTGACATAGAATGCTCTCGACCACATCAGATTGCGTAGCTGGCAGCTTTCCTAGAGTTCCCATAGTTCAATTACTTGCAGTCTTCCAAAGCCCCCAAATCTCTTCTAATGAAAACACCAATTTGATCCATAGTCCGACCTTCCAGCTTCTAGCCCAAGTGTCTTACACTACTCGTCTAGACATTGATTCTCCAATTGTAGGCTGATTGAATATGCAACTCAAGCTGATTTTTTTGGCGACCAACAGGCACGTCTGTCTGCATTTGCTAAACTAGTCTACATACAGACTTGTGTTAACACCTTGGATGAACCCATCTTTTATGGGGAAACAACCACAAATCTTCATTGGATGATTGCATTGGAGCAAAAAGTGGCATCCATCTAGACTAATCACACTTGGTCGTTAGTGAAACTCCCACTAGGCTACAAAGCCATCGTAGTGAAATGGATGTACAAATTAAAGTCTAGCATTGCCTCCGCAATCCAGAAGTACAAGGCATGATTAGTGACCTGCGGAGACCGACAACTCTTTGGATTTTATTTTTAGGCAACATTTTTATTTGTTGTTAAGTGGTCCACAATGCACACCATTGTTTGTATTGCAACAATGAAAGGATGGCTACTTCTTCATCTTGATGTACACATAACATTTTTAAACGGTGCTATCATTAAAACAGTATTTGTGAAGCAACCTCCCAGTTTCATTCAACTCGAGTAAAAATATGTGGTTTATTGCCTACACAAGGCTCTTTATGGATTATGGCAGTCATCCAAGGCATGGCATAAACAAATTAACACATATCTCCTCTCCATCGGACTACACTCATGCTTAATTGATCCCAATTTGTATATAAGCTTTGACGAAGCCTCAATTGTTTTACTCATATTTACATTGGGGTCATTGCAAGAAAAGGTGTTCAATTTTTGTAGCATTTCTATAGTACTCAGGATTTTTTCTAGAGTACTTAAAAATTAGAAAAATAATTTTTGAAAAAACATTAAAAAAATATGCTTAATGTATATTGTACCTTTAAGAAAAAAGTAACCTAGGAAGAAAAAACATAGAAAAATTCTCTAAGTAGGAGAATCAAAAAAGTACAAAATCTTATGAAAATAGGTACTTGGATCATTGCAAGAAAGACCTATCCTATTTACTCGGCACAATAAAAGTGATTATCTTGTCATCCACTATAACTTTTGAAGCAAAAGTCTAGTGAACATGAAATTTTTATTGGGGATGTCTAACTTGATGTTAATTAGATACCTTATTTTTTAGAAATTAAAAAAATTGTTTTATATTTAAAAATCATTTTTGATAATTTGTCACACCGAAAGGCTTAGGGTTTTTTACTACATTATAAGTCCCCAAATTTAATGATCCAGGGTTGAAATTTTCATGGTCTATTTGCATAGTAGGAAAGCATATTTCTATCAAAGGAAATCTAAAAATATATTATTTTGTATCCTCCACATGGGTGCAAACAACACTCCCATTGTGCGCAATTTTTGAACAATGAAGATGATTCTAAGACCAATCTTTTGGTGAAATCTCATCACTATGAATTCTTCCCAAATGGACAATATTTAGTTTTTCTTTAAATTGTTTTTCCTATTTTTTACAAATTAAAATGTGAAACTATAGCGCAAGTACCTATTTTCTTGAGATTTTGTACTTTTCTAGTTTTCCTACTTAGAAAATTTTTCTATGCTTTTTCTTCTTAGGGTATCTTCTTTTTAAAGGTGTATACATTAAACATGTTTTTTACATTTTTGTAAAATTGTTTTTCTAATTATAAAGCCCTCCCAAAAGAAAAAATGAGTACTGTGAAAAATGCTACAAAAACCGGGGGGTCTTTCTTACAATGACCTACTTTGACATTTTAACTTGTAAAAAATAGGAAAAGAAATTCTTAAAAAAAAGGAAAAATTGGCCATTTGGAAAGAGTTCATAGTGATGACTGATGAGATTTCACCAAAAGATTGATCTTAGAACCATCTTCACTGTTCAAAAATTGCATACAATGGGAGTGATGTTAGCATTCATGTAGAGGACACAAAATATTATATATTTTTAGATTCCCTTTAGTAGAAATATACTTTCCTTCTATGCAAGTAGACCATGAAAATTTCAGCTTTGGATCATTAAATTGGGGGACTCATAATGTAGTAAAAAACCCTCAACCTCATCGTGTGACAAATAAACAAAAATGATTTCTAAAATTAAAATGATTTTTTTGAAATTTCTAAAAAATAAGGAATCCGATTACCATCAAGTTAGGCCTCTCCAATAAAAATTTTAAGTTCATGAGATTTATACTTCAAAAGTTATAGAGGACGACAAGAAAGTCACTCTCATTGTAACGGTAAATAGGACCAGCCTTTCTTGCAATGACCCGTTGACAATCTTTGTTGACAAGGAATCAGCCACAAAGAATTGCTTCTATACATGAGCAATTATGTCACGATTTGCAATGACAATCCTTGGTTCCTTTTTCTTGTACTTAAGAGTGGATTTCCTTTACAACCCTTCTGGCATTTTCATGTCACACAACAAATATATTATCAAATGCCTTAGCAACATGAACATACAAAATTGTCTACCCGCTCCAATTCCCATGGAGACCACCTTTTACAGCACATTGTCAACAACCATGTATGAATTCACCGCTTGATAAGATCAAAATTGCCTATTACCACATGGGTGTAGGAAAATTGCTTAGTGTCACCAACAGATGCCTAGACATGGATTTTGCAGTTGGCATTGTTACCATATTCATGTTGTTCCGAGCTCCGAGACAAGCTCACCTTCACATTGTTCTCCACATTTTCAGGTGTCTGAAAGGAACATCCAAACTCTCTATACACTATCCAAAAGGGGGGAGAAATCACGCCATTTGGGTACTTGAATAGTGATTACTTGGAGGACCTTGACAATAGACGATCTACTTCTGGATATTTAATGAGCATTGGGACCTTACCAATCTCAAGGACAAGCAAACTGTATGCTGAAGTTGTTCAATCAAGATCAGAGGCAGCGCACAAAGTACTTGCTGAAGTCACCAAGGAGACCATGTGGATATGTAATTTGTTTGAGGAGATTTACTTTCCCATTATGTGCCTTATAACCATCTTTTGCAACAATCAAAGTTGCATTAAAATAGAAAAGAACCCAATGTTTTAGGGACACACTAAGCACATTGAGAAGACTTGTCACCTTATTAGAGATCACGTATAGTACAAAAAGGACAAATCTATCTTGAATTCATAAAATCCCAACAACAAATGGTTATCCTTACCAAACCTCTAAGCATAGTGCAGTTTCATGAGACAAGGAATTGATTGTAGTTAACTACGCCAACAGAATTTGAAGGATCAGCATGAGAAATCCAATAAGGGACTACCATTGAAGTCAAGCTCTAATTCCATCTACTATATAACTCCCATAAGTACACCATGTATGATTTAGAAAACCTCCATAAAGCAATAGGTTCAAGCGGTTTGGGCTTTCGGAATAAAATATGTTCTAGCAATTAATGAGAGTCTGCCAAACAAATTGTGGTGGCCCTACACCTTGTCAAAAAAAAGAAAAAATATTCTTATGAATAAGCTTGTTGGCCTCAAAATGTGGCATGTGTAATCCTGTGGCAATTTCCTATCTAGTGTGGACCCTCTCTAAACTCATTTTGTCAAGCAGTTTGGGACTTGTTGAGTTTTGAGAGTTCTACTATATTTGTTTCTTAGGAGACCACCACTATTACAATTTCATGATCCAAGTACATCCGGTTATTAACTTATTAGTTTGAAATTTCTTCGGCAGCTCCAAGTAGTAGACTAAGGAGGAGTGTTGAATGTGCAGTCTTCTACTCCTCCATATTTGGAGTATTTCAGTAAGCTATATTTGGTATAGACTTAACCCCTAAAGGACAAAGGGATGACCCTCAAAATCATCCTTTTACATTACCATGTGAATCATTGGCTTAAAAAATTATAAAAACACTCACTGTAAATCAAGCTATTGTAGAAGATCTCCTTTTTTCACAACAAATTCCAAGGATGAATAGTTGCACTTTTGTCCTATATGAAAATGAAGTTTTGGTTTTTTTAAACTAAAATTTGTTATGCCTGAATAGAATTGTATAAGAATTGAATGTTAAATATGTAAGACAAAAAATGCCAATTGTATTCTATATTGTGCACAATTCTTTGAATGGCGCAATAGGGTGTCCGTAACACGGTTGCCAAGTATTGTACAGTGGGGTCCCAATCAATATGGCATTTTCAAAATCGCAATGAAGGAAATTTTAGTGCTGCCAACTTTGAAAGCTTCCTTTAGGGTTCAAAAATTGATCTTTGACTAAGAAATTTTTACCATAGCATCATCTTTTAGTTAATTATATGTGTACCAAATTTCAAGGCCAGATGATTTACACAAAAAAAGAAATTCGAAATCTCCCAACATGTGTAGCCGTGAATTTTTTTTCACTACTGCCAACTTTGACACCCTCCCAAGAACTGAAGAAATTTTCTTTTTCTATGAAATTTTTGATATAGGACCATCTATATTTTTATTACATGTGTAAAAAATTTCAAGTCCAAAAGACCCCCACAAAAATAGATATTCAAAATCTTCCAACATGTGTAGTTGGGAGAAACAATTTCACTACTACCAACTTTGACACTATCTCAAGGGTTGAAAAATTGTTTATTTACCATGAAATTTTTATGATGAAATAATATCTATGTTAATAACATGTGTGACAAATTTCAAATTCAAAAGAATCACACAAAAAAATATATGCTAATTCTACCAACATGTGTAGTTGTCAGAACGATTTTTTCAACCCTTGGGATTGTGTCATTTTTTGGGTAAAATTTAACGCGGATGTAAAAAATCATTCTCACAACTACACATGTTGGTAGAATTAGAATATCTTTTTTTTGGTAAATCTTTTGACCTTGAAATTTGGCATAAATTTTATCAGTATAGAAATGATCTCATGCCAAAAAATTTCGGTGAAATGTTTTTTTTTCCAGCCCTTGGGACAGTGTCAAAGTTGGTAATAGTGAATTTTTTCTCACAGTTGTACACATTGGTAGAACTAGCATATATTTTTTTTTGTGATTCTTTTGAATTTGAAATTTGGCACATATTTTATTGACATAGAGGTTATTTCATCATAAAAATTTCATGGTAAATAAACAATTTTTCAACCCTTGGGATAGTGTCAAAGTTGGTAGTAGTGAAATTGTTTCTCACAACTACACATGTTGGGAGATTTTGAATATCTATTTTTGTGGGGGTCTTCTGGACTTGAAATTTTTCACACATGTAATCAACGTATAGATGGTCCTATATCAAAAATTTCATAGAAAAAGAAAATTTCTTCAGTCCTTGGGAGGGTGTCAAAGTTGGCAGTAGTGAAAAAAAATTCACGGCTACACATGTTGGGAGATTTCGAATTTCTTTTTTTGTGTAAATCATTTGGCCTTGAAATTTGGTACACATATAATTAACTTAAAGATGATGCTATGATAAAAATTTCATAGTCAAAGATCAATTTTTGAACCCTGCAGTTTTGAAAACGCCATTTTGATTGGGACCCCATTGTACATAAGAACTGACATGGCCTTGTCTAGCTATCTTCCATAGAGCGCTCTGAAATGTTTATGTGAGGTACTTTTGGTCCTTTACTACAGGACTTGTACTCGGTAGTTAAAGTCTGCATTTCTTACCAAATAGTTAATGGAAGTTCACAAATGTAAATCTATAGATGCCTAAAAATAGAAAAATTTGTATTTTTTCTGAACAATTTTTTTTTAAGAATAATATTCCAACAATTTCAGCACTTGTAATTAGAAGTATTTTTTGTGGACTCTAACCACCAAATATGGCATACAAAATTGAAGTCATGACCTTTGAACATGGCTGATTGCATTCATTAAAAAGTTGATTATGTTCATTTAAGTGTTGAGCATAATCCATTTGTTGAGAATGTATGAAAAATGTCACTAGAGAAAAACTTTGCAAAACTTTTTCTAGTTTCCAATGGTTGACCATCCATGTGACAAAAGTCATAAAATTATCAAAATGAAGAGATCATAACCAACAGATATTTTTAGTCGCAAAGTCACATTTGTCTTTAGAGCATCTCTACTTTTTCACTAGAAAACTGCCTCGTCAAATGGCTTTTTGCAGGCTCAAGTCTCTTTCTAAGCTCCACCCACAAAATAGTTCCCACCTTTTCTCTTCATTTCTCCAATAGTTTTTCATTTTCAATAGTGAGAGTTGCTATAGTTGTCAAACTTTTCAAAAGGGGAAACAAAAACATTGTCAGACAAGGAAAATCCAAGCTTAGAGAAGAGATAAGGAGGCATGTCAAGATTAAGGGTTGATTGCTTATTTGGACGAGTCCAGATGTTTTTTCTGAGCTTCTGGATTTGCGGTAGGGGACGTTTTTAAAGGCAGACTCTAGACTGAATAGGCCAGGGGCTCCCTTACTAAAAGAGTAGAGATGCTCTCATGATACATTTTAGCTAAATAAAGGATTCAAGGATTCAAGGATTCAACAAATGTTGAACTCAATTTAGCTAAAATGTACCATAAGAACATCTCCATTCTTTCACTAAGGGAACCCCTAGCTTGCTCAATCCAAAACCTGCCCTCAAAAACGTCCTCCACCACAAACCCACATTAGAAAAAATTTCAGCCCTCAAGAAGGCTTGCACACACCCCGGTGCATTTAGAGAAAAAAAATAGTTTTTTTTTTAAATTTAAAAAATGACGTGGCACTAGTTGTACTACGTCAGCACTGGTTGCCACATCAGTGCCACGTCCACTTGAAAAAATTCAATTTAAAAATAATAATCATTAAAATAATAAAATAATAAAAAATTCAATTTTTTTTTTTCTGTAATTGCACCCCGGGGTTCCCGAAAATAAAAAACTAACGGCCTTCTTGAGGGTTGAAATTTTTTCTAATGAAAGCTCAAAAAAACAACCCGGCCCCATGCAAATAAGCAGTCAACCTTCCATCCTAACAAGCCCACTCATCTCTTCTCAAAGCTTAGATTTTTCTTATCTGACAAAGTTTTCGTCTCCCATTTTGAAAAGTCTGACAACTATAGCAACTCCCTCTAATGAGAATGCAAAGCTATTGACGATCTGGAGAGAAAGGATGGGGGAGTACTTCGTGCGTAGAGCTAGGAAGGAGAGTTAAGCCCACAAAAAGCCATTTGACAAGGAAGTTTCCTATTGAAGGAATGGAAATGCTCTAAGTATACATCCTAGCACTTTGAATTTCTTTTATACATTATCTACCATTTCATAAAGAACCTTTGGAAGATAGTCAAAGTTATTTTGCAATGGGGTGAAGAACAAGCAAAAAATCATACAAGCAATTCAAGTGGTATAAGATCAAGTATCTCTAAATTCTTAAAGGACGAAGGGGTGACCCTTGAAATCATCCTTTTGCATTACCATGTGAATCATTGGCTTAAAAAATTGCAAATGCACTCATTGGAAGTCAAGCTTCTATTGAAGATCTCCCCTTTTCACAACAAATTATGAGGATAAATAGTTGCACTTCTATCCTAAACAATTTGATTCTCTGTCATCCATTGCCCACAAAACAACCTCCTCATCATTTAAGGGTTAAGCAATTGTGAAGGTTCATTTCTTATATGTACCATTGAATATAAGTTGTAATTTTCACAACTGTTGGCAACACTAGATAGCACATAGTGTATAGAAAACATCAAACTCTTTGTATGATTTTCAATTACATATGTGTGTTTGTAATGATGATAAAGTAGACTTCATCGTGATTTCAACGCAATTCCCAATTTGAAATTTCGTTCAATTTTGAGCATACACGGGCCGGGCCCCTTAAAGTTGACCTAATCTCAACAGCATGCAATTTTTTTTTAAAGTTCATGTACCCCACTGTACATTCAGGCTGTATTATTCCATTATGAAGAGTCTTGGGGGCTATTAGAACTGAAGTTTCAACTGAAGTTTTTGGCACTCTGGGAGTTTGGGGTATCAAGGATAGCTTTGTTATGGTGATTCAGTCAATTGTTCTGTGGATTTAGTGCAATCAGGCCACCAGGATGACAACGAATACCTCCGACACACGCTTACACTGAGGACTCGTGCATTGCGAGGTCGAATACAAGAGACATTCAAGGACTGTCTTGACAGAAAATCAATGGCAGCTCTGAACAATCAAGAATGATCAATTCAGTGACAGCAATGCCCACTGCAGCTCGGAGTTATTGGGTAGCACTCAAGACAGACAACACCACCGGGACAGGGACGTCACAGCCACCAGGAAGGTAAAATAACGTCTGAATGATCCCTGCGCTATAAACCCTAAGAACAGGACGTACAGATAAGGGGGAGGAGGGGAATTCAGCTCGCCACTGCCTACAGAGAATTGGAATTGATAAGAAGCAGAGCAACCAGAAATACCTCAGTCACGCTTAAGGGAGGGAAATAAAAGGATGCCAGGGGACGGAAGGGACATGCAATTCAGTGCATTAATGATGCATCAAGGCTTTGAACTGATGCAACAAAATCACATGACCAGGACTGCGACCAGTCCCAATGGATCCTTTGCTGGAAACTCTCTCTCTCTCTCTCAAGTGGTACAACCTCTTCTACCTCTGAAAGCTAGCCGGGGAGCTGGTTCCAACTGATCCTCAGAGTCCCATCCCAACCGTACTCGAGCCCATCCTGGAGAACAGACCGAAACGAAATCGTCATCTGTGAGTAACCCTAAAGGTATACCAAGGGACCGAATACCTTGAAGGGAAGGATAAGATAATCTACACGAGAGGGCAGTCAGACCTCGGGGAATAATTTGAATGCGACGAATTAGGGCGGGAGGATAAAGTACACATGAATTGAATGGAGGGAAGGAAGAATGAACGAGACATTAGGAGGAAGTGCAGAATGAGCATTAGGACTTCGAACTTCAAGGGGGGGAAGCGTGACTCTACTTCATCATGCGGGAGCTTTGGATTTCGGAGACCGGACATCAACACACCCCAATGGCGCACGAGAAAAAATAATTTCTAAACGGGATGCTGAATGAATTGGAGAGATTTCCCAGACCTTTCCTCCGTGACAACTGAGCAATATTATGATGGCAATCATCTGGGCTTTCACAGGTAAGGCCACGACTAGCGTATGCCCAAGCCGACAGGAAAGAGTATATGTATCTGTTTTCTCCCTGACCGGAACGATCCCTTGCCTCTTCTCTCCCTGTTGGTGCCAACGAGGGCTCTTAGAACCCGCGTTAGCCCGAGTGTTGCTCCGAACCGCCTCCACTAGAGTAGGGTTGCTGCGAGCCTGACGGCAGGGCATACTGTTGTGGAGAGACCTGCCCAGCTACTGTGCCAGCAGATAGACTGGGAGATACACCTGCCCCACAAGCAAACCGTAAAACTTTTCAATTCCTTCAATACAAGAAACGTACGCGAATTGAAATCCCAGATGATCATCACAGAAAACTCGCGAAACAAACGAGTCGTTCTACCGAACTACGGATGCAAGCATGGCTCCCAAACACACCCGTATTTAAAACGACCTTTCAGATCGGTATTGAAGAACAGAATTACATGCGCTCAGGAAATGTTCAGGGTTTGTTTTACATCAATCCTGGTAACTAACAGAAAAGAAGCTGCAACCAAGTGAGAAACCCCGACGAACCTAGAGCTGCAATGTCGCAGTTTGATCCATAAAATTCAGTCACAAGAGGACTGCATTAGCGACAACTAGAAACCCTAACCTACTTTGTACAACTAGTGTTAAATAGATCGGGCGGGATGGGACAATGCACAACAGAATATGTTAGGAATTGTTAATCAGATTGAAGGGTCCAATAATTCCCTCTGGATCAATTTTACAATAATTGACATGAGCCTACATAGAACGAGGAAAATACTGCGCTCAGACCGCGTCACTACGAGATTTTAAGGGATTCCAAGTGGGGTAATGTTGCAGAGGCGGGAGTCAAAGCTGATTGATGCTCTAGAGCTTGCCACTGCAACGACCCAATTTCGCTGTCTGTTGAGCAACATTAACTTGTAAGTTTTGGAAGAAAGAATAGCACAGAATCAATTACGACTCGAAAATAAACCCGAGTACCATGATAAACAGGGGGCTGACAAGTGGGCCAGCGGCGATCAGCACCCAGCTTCCAACTGCATATTACGACTATTTACAGTGCCCATCGAAATAACTGGAATCAAAAGTACAAATTTCAGAGCACCACTTTCGGAATATTGCCACAGTCTCAAGACTGGTAAACGGTAATTCAGTTCAAACCAGGAGTTCAAAGATACGTCACACTACCTGCAGTTGGTGTGGATGTGGGAATGGCGCCTGCACCTCCATAAGCTTGGGGCAAAGTTGTCAAATTGGCGCCACTGGGACCATATAAATGTGGCGTCTGAAATGCGTACTGTGATCCAGGGTAAACAGGGGCCCCTTGTAGCGGTTGGGTCGTGAATGATCCATATGGGTAAACGGGGCCAGATCCAGGACTAAGAGCACTGGGTGCTCCATACATCTGCGGTGCATACTGCGGACCACCATATTGAAACAAGTTCTACAAAACATAACAAACGGTAAAATAATGAGCATGTAGTGTACTTCAAACCCAAAGGATGTGTTCATAACCATGACGTCCAACACAATTGCATAGGTCGAAGGAATGAGTCCCACCGCCAAGGCCCACTTTAACAGTTTGAATCACGGATTGACCAACGGAAATTCCACCTTACGAGAAACAACCACCAGCTGTAGGAAATGTCCTAACACTGAACACCCTGGACAGGGTTGAAAAAAACACGCACCGGAGGATAGCTAGCGTAGTCCTGAGGGTATTGCGGATACCTGATGTGACAGACAAACACACAGAGATCTCTATTAGGTCCAGCCTTCCCTTGCTGCAATAAGCGGAAGTGCAGCGGTTGTTCTCCATTTGTGCAGAGTGAAAGGAATCCATGAAGACATTTCCGAGACTGCCCTTGTGTTTTAACATATAGCAATGCGAGAGCACCTGAAGTGGTTAGACACAGAGGTTGAGTGTCCTCATTTCATGCGATCCATACTTGACCATCGTTAAACCTTGCACTGAAGCTCTTACTAAAAACAAGGGGAACAAGATAGAGAGAGACGTGGCACCACTATCACTACGAGAACCACTACTCAGCTTAAATTGACTCGGGAGAGATGAAGCTGTAAAGGTGTTCAACTCGGATACTGCATTATCTGACCAGCGGATCCAAACAAAGCAGGTTGTAAGCCAGCATTTTCCGGCAGAACCTGTATGCACGAACTAAATTCCTAGTACAGAAATTTTAGGGCGCCATCAGCTTTGAAAGCCAAATGGGTTTGAACAATAAATGTGCTCAAATCTGCGAAGACAAGGAGTTGTCGGGAGTTGAGAAACGAACCCGCCATAAGGAGGATAAAATGCTTGCGGCGCCGGGTGACCGTACGGCGATCCAGTTTGAGGGAACGATCCAGCACCAGAGAAACCGGGCCCTCCCTGCTGAGGGCCTGCAGAGAAAGGAGAAACGGGCCGAAAACGGTTGCCTGAGGTGGATTAGAAATTATCTTCATCAGTTTCTCACATTCTGCATTACATCTGCACCTCAAGCGACCTTCTGATGATGATACAAGAAGATTACAGTGAAACATACCGGCTTCAGCTCAATTTAATTATCTCAACAAAGCCGCAGCCGAGCATCTTGAACCAGAAAGTCAGACCAAATTTTCAACTCGTAAATTAGCTTCCGGTGTATTGGCTGACTACCAATATGTCAAAATATGGAATAGCAACCGAGACTCCGAGAGGGATTCTCGGACCGCCTAATTTATGACTAAATGCACGAATTCAACACGGGAGAAGTCCCAAACAACTTGGATATGAGACGGTATAGGTCGAAGTCTAAGGGAACCTAACAGGGAACGATCCCTCAGGTGACAGTAGCAAGATTGAACCAGTGCCTTAGGCATAGGTTCACAGGAACGTTGAGGTTCGGGATATTTATAAGTCAATCGGCCACGATCAGTTGCATGAGCTTATGAAATAGGACAATGCCAGCGAGAAAAGTTTTTCGTTACCCAGCCCTCATTTGAAAAAAAAGTCGCTCAAGTGCAGCAGATTACATGAGGTGCCGCTGTATTTAAAACGGCTCCCTGAAGTTTAGTATATCGAAAAGGTACCAAGAATCAGGCTGACCTTGAACGTGTCCCAAATGATTGCGAGAGCTAGGATGAGGTTGCCTGTATTCCAGAACTGTTGGAAGAGATTGCCTCGGGAATCGGTCACGACGATACATAGTGCCTAGGAATTACATGATCTTCGGCAACTTAGAAGAATTAATTTAAGAGGTGAAATAAATTAGGATCTGGTTCAGTACGGTGTCTAGGTCATTCAACCCTGATTTACCCCTGATGTAATGTGACCCATACAATAAGGCTCATAGTAGTATTCAGTAATTTAAACGAAAACATCTTTTTAACCGAGATAACTATGAAGACCTATATCACAGAAACTCTATAACAAGAGACACTGATCATACCGTGCTGGCCGTGAGGACGATGGCGATGGGCACCCAAGGAAGCCAGATTGCAATTGGCTCGTCTACCATCTATGATTGGAGTCGCATCTGCGCAAGCCCTCTTTGCTGAATCTGCATCCCTGAAAGTTACCTGAAAGACACAGAACAAGCCGAATCATCGACGAAACCCTGGAAAGATTTCAAGGTAACCTTAAACCAATCAGGAAAGGATTGTTCCATATTCTGATTGACCTATCATCCTGTTCTACTCGGAAACACGCTTCATCTAAAGTAATATGTCGAATCTTACTTCATTCATATATACTGTTAACCGACAAAACTTCAACGACCAGGAAAATTCGCCAACAATGCAATAATTTATGTCCATAGATAGACCGAGACCGGTTTCAAAGGGTTCTAAGACATCATAGTCATGGCTGAGATACTGCTAGCGCGCCCCATTGCAACAACATTCATGCATCAACCTACTTGCGATTGATCTCGCTGTCGACATTCCCTTCAAGCACTGTCCCGGAGGTCAAGACCGTGGAGCCCTACGGTGAATCGTAAAATGACCAAATAAGAGTCAAATTAATTGTCGAATCTAGAATCAAACCCCACAATAAGAATATTCTAGCAAACGATTACCCTACACGGAGCAGTACGCACACCGGAAATATCCACACTGCAGTGACGGTCTCCAGTGCATCTACCGCATGAAAGTTTATCAAACCAGTAAGATTAGAGAGGTCATTCTCAATCCACAAAACGTTTCCAGGGCTACGGACATCAACAATTGTGTGAATTAATTCGATCGACCCTACGCTACAGCACAACGGTCTCTATAAAAAAAAAAACTAATGAAGTCAACGAGGAGTGCCGCTCGATCTAAACCAAAATTTCCTTAAGCGAAAAATGATGGCCAATATTCAGCTGTTCTTGACTCTTTGACCTGAGGAGAATGTCGACTTTAGTGTGAAGGAACTCCAAGAGTTGCATGACCTCTAAATAAGATGGTTTTATAATGATCAGACTGTAACAAAAACATCGCTGACGGTAAAACCGACACGAAACATTCCAGGCGGAATTCTACTGATCATGAAACTACATGGCTACAAGCATTGCAGTGTCATTCTCACTAAGAGTGGAGCATGCAGGCTAAGTCGCTCGCAAGAAACTGCATTAAACCTGGCATTGTGATACCGTATTCCAAAGCATTGGACTACTCAAGCAGCTCCAAGGAGATGGACAAGTTTAGGGTGGCATGTTTGGCGATGCGAGGAGTACCGTTGAACTCGAACATACTATCCTACGACGTTATGATTAAATCGTTGAATCTGACCAAGGTCAAGGAAGTGTTTCCCTTCCCATAGAAGAAGATTCCAAAGTCCTGCGTCTGATTCTCCATCGTTTCACATACACTGAGGAATTTCCGACAACGTGAAGTCCCGACCTCAGGTAATTAAGTGAAGGTCCAGGTCTAAAAGGTACTCACAAAGCCATAGCCCTTTGATCTGCCCGTGTTTTTATCAGTGATAACGACCGCTTCCAAAATATCACCGAACTGCTCAAAATGACGACGCATGGTGTCCCTTTGCGTCTCCCATGCTAGCCCTCCGACGAACACCTTGGTATAGGTAGTGTCGCCAAACTGGTTCCCCAAAGCGCCCGAACCTGCTCCTACCCCTCCCCCTTGCTGGGCCATGGCAAGCACCCGGCGTGCTTTATCGCCTGCACTATACAGTCCTGAGATTCTTCCTAACTTCCTGTACAGCCTGGCTAGTAATATGATCAGCCGGATCTCCCAAGAACAGGTTGCTTCTCTACAGCTTCAGAAATTATTACTGTTCCGCCTCCCGCAATCAGTTTCCATACAGATGATGTACGGAGCTGTGACACAAAACAAAGGACGTTGTCAGCATACTCCCACAGCCAAAACAAGCAGTAGCACGCACTCAGTTGAAGATGAAACGCGGCACACTCTCAGTGGCGGACGAAACGACGCAGCAAAATACAAGAAGTTTCCTCATGCCGACTCGATTACCAACCGGAGCAAACCACGAAGATCTTCAAACAAACCAAACACTGAGCGCTCCGCACTACCAACTAACGACACACCACGACGCCACCGCATGATACACTAGCTAAGCGCTGCAAATATTCCGAAACTTTCAAGAACTAGAAGGAAGAAACAAAAAAAATAGAAACGAAACGTCTCCCGTCGCCAAATAACACAAATGAGACCTCCAAGTAAGTTCTCCAGCAAGACCAGCAGACACTCAAACCAAACGCAACTGTCTTCCAGACACGTCGAGGACACGAGAACCGTGACGCGCAAGAATTAAAAATCCGATCAGGAAAATGGCAACAACTCCGCCTGAAACAGCTCTTCGCCGGGAAAAAAATTTAACAGAAGGAGTAACAGCAACGTCACCGTGCATACACATCTCGTCGTCTCCGCTTCCAATTACAGTCTAGAAAACCGACCGTCACGACTGCTCGTCTAGACCATCCCTAGTGCGAATTTGGTGGCCATCCAAGCACGCGATCGCCGACTCCGCCGGTCACACACAACAACCACGACACAAACTACACATCGTGCACGGAATCGTGAAGATCGGCGACAGCAGGAGATGCGCAATCTCATCACGCAAACGACGCGACGACGAGCTTGCATCCGAAGAAAAGAAAAGAAAAATGGTCACAGCGAAATATCATTGTCGACGGCGTTCTTTTCGTGAAGCTCACCCGCTACAAGGGACTCGAAAACACAAGGGACGCGACGACGGAGAACCTTGGAGGAGCTGCGATGAGGAGTGGCGCCTTGTCTACGGCGACCAGACGTCGACGGCCGGAGTGTCGAAGACAAGCAACAGTGCGCGGCGAAGGGGGTGAGGCCATCGCCTTTCCTTCCCTTTCCTTTCCTTCCCTTCTTTCCTTCGTCGTCGTCGTCTCGCTCACACGCTCGGGCGCCCGCCCGCGCGGCCGCGCTCGCCCGGCCAGCCCGGGCAGCCAGCCGACCCTGCGGCGCGGGTCCCGGCGATGCACGCCGTGGAGGCGGGGCCCGCCGCAAGCACACGCGGCATCCGCGCAGTCGGCGCGCGGTGCTGGCATCCGATAAGCCGCACCACATTCGCAGGAATCAGGCGCCTGCACCGTCGGATGAGATCGCACGGCGGGCCGTGGCGCAGGCGGCCCATGAAGTGGATAGGATAAGTGTGCCATGCTGGCGGGTAAGATAAGATTTTGCCCTACCCCGGTCTTGTTTCTTCTGCTCCCCACTGGATTCCCACTGTTGGCTCTCCAATTTGAGCCCCATTTGAGCTCCATTTGGGGCCAGTCTTGGTCAGTCTTGGTCAGTTGGGGTCAGTTGGGGTTAGTTTTAGCTAAGTTTGGGGGCTCCCCACCAACAGTCAACAGTGCCTCTAGACTACCCTGTCCCAATTTTTCAACCGGACCTGGTTTTAGTTTTTTTAGCATATGGGTCGCCCTGGGCCTGTTTTGGCCTGTTTCGGCCCCTTGCGTCTGTCAAGTATATAAAGGGTCATCATGTAATTAGAACAGAACCTTCACCTGGCTGCTTCCAGTCAGTGGCATCTGGACTCGGGAGCTGCCAGTGACTGAGTGTTCTCTCCCCGGACCATTTAGGCCTACCTAACTCATCATTGACAGTAATAGATGTTTCAAGCAACACGTTACTCTTTCTTAGATAAGTGTTGCATTTAGAACATAGTCGTTTGGGGAGCATACTACCCTCGATGAAGGATTGTGGAAAATGTCGAGGACTTGGATAATCTTATCTTCCAGTGACTGAAAGTATGGAAAATCTTTCACTTGCTGACTCAACTCCATTTCCCTGCCTGCCCCTCTTCTAAGTGGCTGAATCTCAGTTAGACTAACTTAACTCCAGTCCAGCATCATCATGATTCAACGGAACTGAAATGCCTTTGGTGCAATGCCCACCCACTTGGGTTATGATCATGACTTGGATGCCAAGTCATCGTTGGGTCCAAGTTGGAAAGTCAAACCCAGGACACTAGTTCAGCTCCGGACTGAGCTGGCTACCTCTATATTGTTCCACTTAGGGGAACCTCAGTGTTCTTCACCATTACTAGCGGTTTCCCAGCCAAACTAAAAGTAAAAGTAATTTTTTTAATTTTCAATTAAAAAATAACTCAAAAATCCATAACTTTCACATCGTATATCTCAACACCTACGAAACAAAGCCCGTGTACCCCTCCCGCAGAGAGCTTTCCGACAGTACCCAAAATGCAACGAGAGGATGCACATATAATGTGTATCCCTCCCGCAAAGAGCTTTCTGACAATACCCAAAATGCAACTAGAGGATGCACATATAATATATATATCCCTCCCGCAAAGAGCTTTCCGACAGTATCCAAAATGCAACGAGAGGATGCACGTACAATTCCTAAGATCTCACTGTAACAAATAAAATAAAACAAACTAACTAATTTAATATAGGGATATCATACTGGAAACCATTTAGAATTTAGTATTGCTTGTATTGATTTCACAATATGAAGGACAATATCTTCATGTTTTGATGAAAGACATCACCAATGGTTTTGGTGTTCTCTTAGTGTATTGTAAAATTTCTTGTAGGTGGCAATAGAAAATATCCTTCTTGTAGCTATTTTGGGATTGAAATCACTTTTTCATCTACATTTTTGTTTTTGCCTCATTCCATTTTGATGATTTCATCTACATTTTTGTTTTTGACTCATTCAATTTGATGATTCCATCTACATTTGATGATTATCATCAAAACAAAATTTGGTCAATTGTACTCCAAAAATGCCACCGTGTTGAACAAATTTGGCTTTGGTAAGGATGAAAATGCCTATATTTCTATAAGTTTGCTTTTAGTTTGCTTTTGAAGAGATTTATTTTCATTGTCATATATTCATATATATATATATTCTTGCAACTATATAAAGTAATTTGAGTTGTACTTACAATGATAGAAATCTCAAGTTCTGGAATTATAATCCGATAAAAAGTTAGAGGTTTATTTGGAGGGGCAGTATACCAGTCCCATTGAGGACGCCCTTAGTTCTTCATGCCATCAATTGCTACTGTCTGCATACTCAGAGGCATACTCATTGAGTCTTTGCCTTCAAGGGTATGTGCTTGCAAGTTACGGCACCGCGTAACTTATGCTCATCATGCCTTGCATACGTTATTACATTCAAGAGAAACGAAACAAAGAGGGCAGCAATGAGAGACCTTTATTTACTGCAGGGATAAGGAATGCGACTTTAGGTTTCAGTTTCAGTTTGGGATTAGGGTTGCAATTCCCGAGCCTTGCAGCTGGGGTCATTGCACCTCCAAATTCTTGCTCAAGGTGTTGTGATTCCCAAGCAGGGCTTTTTTCTTGGACCCATGTCCCTCCCTTTGGTTTCATTGTACATGCCAGTTTTTGGAGGGACAGAGCCGCAATGGCGAAATTTTGCCAGAAATAAAAAGCCTTGTTCCCAAGTGATAGCAGTGGTTCATTTTTTAAATAGAAACTACACTTGTTACTTAAATAGTTTGAATTAGGTGTGGTTACCTTTAACCCTTCAAGGACATCGCAATAGGACATTATTTAACCCCTAAGGATTCAAACGAAATGTTATTAATTTTATTTTTTTAATTTTATAAAATAAAAACAATTGAAATTCCTCCAATATATCTATATCATTATTTCACGTAGAGCAATCATTCTTCTTTCCATTGATGTATTACATATGTATTTTTGAAGTTTCCACAACAAATGTTAATTGAATGAAGTTCACTTTTGACAATAGTCATTTATCCTCAATGGATGGTTGAGCACTTATGGATTAATGTCACAAAGGTAATTTAGTATATGAAGCTCTTAGTTGACATATTCAATGTGGACTTATTTTTTTCTAGTTTATGTCCAAAAAATGAATTTCCATGATATCAAGCTTTCTCATCCTACATGGAGTACTTTGCAGTAGGTCTACTTTGAATTTTGCAAGAAAATTCGAACAAAAAAAACTTGATTTTCATTCTTCAAGTAATTATTAAATAGAAGTCAATACAAGATAGAAGAATTAGTTATATGGAAAAGCTCTAAGGTGGAATTGAAAGACATTAATCCCAATGGAGAGATTGTTATAATAAGCATATCAAAACTTGTGGGAAAAAAACTTGTAAAACTTGTGAAAATTGAAATCAAGAACTAATCCAATATGTTATTTTATCAATGGAAGATGTTGTGATTGTCTGCAAAACAGAAAGCTTAATAACTTTCACATCACTAACTCTACATGGAATGAATCAAGGCTTTCTATATAGGCAAAAATATATTCTACAAGGAAAAAAAATTATTATTTCAAGTTCGTTTTTGTTTTTCAACAATTTTCAAATTGCTTTTGGGGCTTAGGGTGGTATAACTTTTGCTCCTATGTACCAATTGAAATAAAAATTGTAATTTCATAAATATCATGTATTTTCTATCTTCAAATAAAGTTTCAAGAAATAATATATTCATGAAATCTCAATCTTCAATATTTTTGGGATACCTTCATGAACTTTGGGATTAATATTTTTGGGATATTTTCAGGAACTTTGGGACTTTAGAGGTTAATCCAATTGGTAGGAGAGTTTGAATTCTACAAGTCAAACCCCCTTACACTAATTGGTTAATTTTGGATGACTGTGATTTAATTAGTGTGAATCTAGGGATGAAAGTACAAGAGTGGATGAAATTTCACAATATTCAAGATTATATGAAAATAGTGGAGACCACACTATATTGAGTTTATCTAAAATATTATAAACTACCATACCTAGTGTGCCTCAAAAATTTGCATAATTTCAAAATTAGTGCAAGTTAGTATCGTTAGTACATAACACCATAATAATTGAATTAAAGATGGCACCCAAAAATGTGCCATTGACCCTAAATTGCCATCTTCACTCTGTGTATGTTTCCAAAATCAATTATGTACCGATGTTGAAGAAATGTATCCAAATGTCATGTTCTTTGGTGCGTTGAAACCTCCTTTCAAATGTCAACAAGAAAATATGAAAAATTGACCAGTCCAATAATAATAACTAGGCACAGAAGCAAGAAGTAGAGGTTTAGAATTAATTGTAAAGTGAGCTAACGCGGGACCAAGAGCCGGAGTTTGGGAAAAACACAGGACCAAACTAGCTGGAGCACCAAAACTGAGGTCCGATGGAGTTTGGTGCCGTGTTTCTGTGTACTATTCTTAGTTAACTCTGTAACGACGCCAGCGCCATTCCATGGCGTTTGGATGACAACAAGATGAGCTGGAAAGAGATTGAATTCACTTTTTCATCTATATTTTCCTAGGTGACCTTCCATGTGGCGTTATAAAGAGAATCCAATCGAGTTTGTAGTCTTGCAACTGTTTGTCTGCAAGTGAATGAGAAGTTAGTCAAAAAAACGGATCACAAAATATGCTATTTTAGTGTATTTTGGGAAGTTGTTGCTCCTTGCTTGAAATCTGAAATTTCTCCACAAAAATGATATTTTTTGAGTTTGAGCCCAACTAACAAAATGAAGGTCATCTACTCTAGTTTCTACTCCAATTTGAATTTTGAAAAAATTCCTAATATTGAATATTTTATTGCATATTGAACTTGAGGTGCATTTTCAATGTCTATTATTTTCTAATTATAGAATGACACGGAAATTGAATTTACACCATGATGTTTGTCATTGTAATATACACACATGGTGAAATTTTCAGATTTTTTGAAATAATTATCTATTTGATGTGATTTTCCTTCACTTTTTCTTCAAAAATTCTCAAAAAAATCAATTTTCCACAAAAAAATCTAAATTTTTGGTGAAGTAAAGAAAACATGTGGTTTCATCTCTGAAAAATAAATATAAAATTTTTCATACATATTAGTTGCAAAATGGCAAAAAATTGAGTGTTGGGCAGTGAAGCTTGGAATCAGTGGTCATAGGTCCATCATTTAGGGGTTAAACCTTCCTCTGACACCCTGCTACAAACACAGGATGAACTTTACAATTAACTCTATTGGGGTACCCACCTTAACTTGTGTAGGGCTTAACTGCACTTCCTTCCAGGAGGATAATGTATGCTGTGGCAGCAGCTCCTGCTGTGTATCGTGCCTCTTACATTGAAGGAAGAGCCAACATTGCAAAATCATGGACTTCCTTGTTTTGGGGAAACCTACTTACCTACCTTACCAAGGACTAATTCTGGCAGTTTCAGTTTAATTCCTTCTGATGCCGGATTTTGTTAATTAGTTTATTGCTAAACTGAGCCCGACTGTGGGAGGAAAGTCAGGAAACCCCGCCAATGAACGGGGAGTACCGGCATTTAGTTACGATCTAGCCGGTTGAATTTGAGAATTTCCGAATGAAATAGAGAAGTCTAGGCTAAGGTTCCGGATGAAAAAAATAAGTTTAGGAAATGGGCCAGTTAGAAAAATTATGTTTAGGCATTTAGCTCTCCAACCTCAGAGTATGTAGGAAAATTACCTATTAAAAATATTTTTTTTAGACAGGCAACTGACCAATCTTATACTTTCTAGGAAATTTTTATTACTATGCATAGAATTTTTTATGCATAGTATTCTATGCATAGTAATAAAAATTTCCTAAAAAGTTATGACTATAAGTCTGTATTCTGTAATTGTGTATTGTGTAGAAGGAATAAATGAATAACCCTTTACTTATTGTGGCCTTGTGGGAGTAAAGTGAGTAAGTCACTGGCTTTTACCATTGGATTTACCATTGGATTTTTTCCCGCCGAGGCATCGGAGCCGTCGATTGCTCCCTCCAGCTGATCTGAACCATAGGGTTCAGGGTGTCAGTGTGTCACTTCTGCTCTCCCGCAGTCCCGCTCTGAGCTTGCAACTTTATTGAGCAGTTGAGTTTGCTCTCTCTGAAGTGTTAATCTTTCAGGCACAATTGTGCACTCCCTGCATTGTGCAAGTTTGTTCAAGTTTGATCAGGGTTTCAGTGATCACATGTTTGCAGTGATCAAGTTTCAGTGATTAAGGTTTCGCAAACTTGCAATTTCGAGAATTGGGGACGGATTTCTGGCAAGTTCATGTGGTTGAATCCTACTCTCCCATTTTTTTTTCAACATGTTTTGATGTTCATCATGGTAGCTTGTATCCTATTCTCCCCATTCTTTTCGCACATGTTTTGATTCTTATAAGTGGTGGATTGTATGTTCTTCTCCCCATTTTTTTGCACATACTTTGATTCTTGTAAATGTTGAATGTTGTGTGGGCATGTCATACTAACCAGCCTCCTGAAAATGCATGGACCTTGTTCTAGATCTATGCATTTTCGGAAGGCTAAATCCCTCGCCCTAGATCGGTAGGGGCAATGCCAGGTTCAAATCCTGCCATGGATATGGTTGTATGCTAAAAAAAACTTTTTCAAAGGAAAAAAAACTTAAGGAAGACACAAAAAAGTCCCAAACCGGCTAGATTTACATAGTAAAGGAAATTTGCCGATTGAAATTGGACAATGGCGGCAATGCCACCGGTAAAAATTGAAGTTCTAGGAAATTGACCAGCAAGTTTTGCCACCTCACTGCACACTTCCGGACAAATTTTCAAAAAAACGGGATGAATGAAACTTTGTAGGAAATCTACCATTTAGCCCACAAAACTCCCCGGACTGTGAACCCCGCCCAACTGACTTCCTGTACTGTTGACTGCCCAGTCCATATGGATGCCATCAATGACTGTGCAGTCCCTCTGCCTGGGGAGGGGCAGAGCTGAGTGCTGACCCTGATGAGGCCGTCTGGAGAATGGGGCTGTGTGTGATCTGCATGTTATGAGGCTGATGGCAGTTCTCGGGTACAAAAGTTAGGGCAGAGTCCATGCAAAGGGCAACCCGGGGCTCTGGATCGGAGGGGTGCACTCCAACATAAACCAGCAACATGAACCAGGCATGTCCTTAATCCTAGAAGGCCACTACGGACACTAAGTGCCTGATGGATGACTGAGAACATTACATTACAAGAAAAATGGGGCCGCAAGAAAGCTTCCAAATCTGGACCAACAGTGATGTCATTGCTGCAAGAAAAAACCAAACAAAAAATCAAGAAAGGACAGTCCTAGCTGGTCAAATTTCAGCCAATAGGGATTACAGTTATTAAATTATTAAAAAAAAATTGAATCTTTTTTATAAATTTCAGCAAGTGATGTCATTGCTAGTCAAATTTATGTCCGTCTACATAGGAGAGAAGTGTTGATGTTCATCCTCGGAATTTTGTATGAAAGGGAAGGTCTTGTATAGTAGTTTGACCTCCAATGAGTTCTGTTATTGTTTTTTTAATCAAACTATTAACACAATACCAAAATTGTTGATATCTATGGTGATCAAACTTCTCCTTTTGGAGCTAATTTTAGACCTCTAAGAAAACTCATTGGTGGTCAAAGTATTATGCAAGACCTCCCTTCTCGTACAAAATCCCAAAGACGAATGTATGTATTTTTGTCTTACATAGAAGGATTCTTTGTTATCCATCAGACACTTAGTATTCACAATGTCCTTTTGGAGTTAACCCTAGAAGGAATGTGTCCCCCATAACCAAAGTAGTCACCAATGAAAATCCTCCCATTATTGAACCAATAGGTGCATTCTTTATTTCTACAGTGAACAATGAAGTCATCCATTGGACATTTTTGGTCCTTAGCATCATTTTGAGGTCAATTCTTAAGAGGAAAGGAAAGGTCCATAGTATAGAAAAGGGAGTTTCTCGGGCAAAATAAATTATGCTTTGAAAGAAGAATCTAAGCATCAAATTTATTTATTTTGGCAAGTTTTTCTTCCCTTCCCATCCTTGTATGAACTAATTCAAAATCTTGCTCAAAAATCATAAACCACAATATGCTTTGATTTGTCTGATCTTTCACAAAATGAATTAGGGAAAACTTCAATACTTATGAGACCTTTGAAACTGCAAAGTTACAATTTATCTAATGGGATACATTTTACTTTGTTTCTTATGCAACTTTTAAAGTTGAATGACCTCGTGACCAATTCCAAACCTCTTCATCTACATCTTTTATTCTACACCTCCAATGTTTGAATTGATTAAGAAATTAAGTGCTTGGGGTACAAATACTCTAACATAATAGTATGTTCTCCACTGATTATTAGTTATACTTAGTACTTTGAATTAAATTGAAAATATATGTTCATTATTGTCAAAAATATATAAAAAAAAGTATTGAATATATGCCCTCTTCAGTAGTGCTGCTATAAGTGTATGGTTTATAAGAAGCATAATAGAGTGCAAGATTTTCAATACACAAACCTAGAGAAATCTAAAGTGTCTAATACATCATTCTAAACAAAATAATAAGAGTTCAATATGCATTATTCAGAGCGAAGAATTAGTGATTTAGAAGATATGAATATGACACATTTAGAAAGTTACATTGTTGTAAGACATTCATGTCTTTCATGAAATTGAGGGTGCAAACATGCATCATTCTACCATCAATGTATTTATTAATTACCAAATACATTACAAAAATTCTAAAGTGATTAGAATTTGACTTTTGTCATGTGGCATGATTTTTTGAAGTATTTAATTGACCAAACTTGATGGCTCTATGTTTAACAACATTTTGGTAATCACCTTTCTATAATATTTTTCATTCAACCTTAGTTTATAGCATAATCAAGAAAATTGTCGAATACAACATCTCTATTGAATATGTAAACAAGAGTGTGTACATTCTACAAATATCTTAATTACTTTTCCAATACTTTGTTGCTGAAGGCTTAGTTTAGTAGAGTTAGTGCTCCATTTGGTGGTTGAAAAACATTGAAAAAAGAGATGTCTAAGTTTTGTTGAAACCATTTCAAAGGTCTCATAGGTATTGGAGGCATTGCATTGATATATGCTACATCTTGCAACGGAATGATAGATATTTGTTAGGTTTTTATGTATAGTATTTGCACAAATTTTTGTTCAAATATCAAATAAGCTACAACTATATTGCAATTAGATTATTGAATCTTTAAAAGCTTTGTAGTTGTACTACAAATTGGACAAAGCTTCTCAAAGTCTAGCTACTCAGTGAAATTTTTCTTGGCAAATTATTGCATAAAACTTATTTGATTTTTGGATTGTCTTTGCTTGCACTAGGTAAAAAGAAGTGGATGAAATCACTACTATCATCTCTTAACCCCTAAAGGCCCAAGGCCTTTTTTTTGCCAAAAAACACTGAAAACTGCCATTTCTATAGCAAAGTATAAAAAAAATTTAAAAATGTTTTTTTGAACATCTAACCGTAGGATCTTACACCTAACTAGTATGAGAATGTATGGAAAAAATTTCAGAATTTTTGACCACACAGATTGCAAGATATCTGCGTTTAAAGTGAAAAATACAAGTTTTTCAGCACATTGCGGGGCTAGATTTTTTGGCTTTAAACATTTTTAACTTAAATTTTTTGCACTACAGAGTTTTGAGCTTTAAATCTTTATTGTAGAGAATTGAGTTGAGAGTCTAGGAAAAAAAAAATTAAAAAAAACTTAATTATCATTCTTAAGAAAATTGTTAAGTAGAAGTAGGTCCAAGATAGAAGGAAAATCTAAAATATTCATATATTTTAGATGGAATTAAAATGCACTAATCCCAATGGTGAGATTGTTCTAGCAAGTAAATTACACCATGCAAAAAAAAAATTTGAAAAATTTGAAAAATTGCATTCAGAAATGAATCCTACAAGTTATTTTTTTCAAGAAGATGCTCTAACTGCTCGAAAAACAAGAACATCCATAACTTTCTCATAACATATCCAAATGAAATGAATCAAAGCTTTCCAGATAGGCAAAAATATAATCTATCAAAAAAATATAAAAAAAAAATTCAAATTTTTGTCCATTTTTTTCTGCTGCCCGGGCTGCCCGCCGTCCCTTGTTTTGAGCTTATTTGGTCATAACTATTGTTCCCGGGCACCGATTGTGGAAAAAATTATATTCCCACAAAGCTTATCAATTTTTCTATCTTCAAAAAAAGTTTCAAAAAATCAGGACAAAATTTCAGCCCGTAGGTACCTGCCCGAAATCCCATTTGTCCCCCGAAGGGACAATGGGTCTTTAGGGGTTAAAAATACAAGATCTGTCAATATTGGGATGAATTTTACATTAGGAGACATTTGAGACCTCCAGAGGGTTGTTTTAGGGTTGTTCCCCTTGCCTATTCTCCTATTCTGAACCAGCAGTAATGCTATCAGAATTTTTATTTTTTATTTTAGTTTATTTTTTAAAATAAATTAAAAATTAAAAATTAAAAATTAAAAAAAAATTGACGCAACACTCTCTCGACCACGTCAGACTGCACATGTGGCAAAGTTCCCAGGCTGAGAACGAGCTGGGAACTTGCAATCTTTTAATGGCCTCAAATGTCTTCTAATGCTATTTTTATGTAATATTGTAGATGAGTGATGAATGGATGATCAAAATTGGATGATTTGTCTGACCTTGCTTGGATCTTAGGGGTACATGTCTTGCTTCCATCACAAAAACAATTTTTTTTTGTTGTAGTACAATTGATTTATTTCATTTCTCTCCCAAAGGAAAACAAAACTATGAAATATGAAACCAGCCTGCCTAATGAAAATATCAATGCCTTCACGTGACCAAATCCTATTAAAAGACAAACTGTGTGGCATAGTGAGAAGAACCACCCTTTATTCACGTGGGTCCAAAAGATCGTATGTTACTTCATTTTATTTTTTTTAAATTCCCTTGAAAGCCAAAAGTCCCCCCTAGTCCCAGCCCAGCCCAGGTTTGACAAATTTGTGGGTTGAAGTGTGCCCAGCACTTGGCCCTATTTTCTTCAACGGACATGATCATGAAGAATATTATGCGTTGTGGCTGGATGGATATGGAAGTGGGGTTGGAGGGGTCCGTCGTGGTTTGGCCCAGTTGGCGGGGGTTCCGTCACATGGGCAGCTTCCAGGCCATGCCAGGTGGTGGTAGGGCAAGACGACCGAAACTGGACAAACCAGGACGGAGCTGGCAATCCCACACAGGCACAGGGCCTGTACCTAACTGAACTGAAGGCCCGAGACTGAAATCCACACAAGTCCACAAGAGCTCAAGTCAGCCAGCTAGCCTGGATCGGAGTCGGATCGGAGTGACGCTCATTTCAACACAACTAAGGTAGGAGGTGCAGAAAGCGACCCTTGAAGGGCTGATCCCCCTTTTTCGCAGGTTTCCATGGACAAAATGATTTTTAGCTCATTTTTCAGAGAAAGAAAAATAGATTTGGAACACAACACAAGTGGTTTCATATTTTTCTAAGCATTTTTGAAATACTTATGAATTTTCAAAGATTCAGGTCACAGGCACCTATTTGTGACCATAGGTGTCCCAAAATTTGTCCTCTTGTGACTTGTAAATTGATGTGCGGAAACCAAAGACAATGATTGGCTCTTGCAATTAAAAAAACAAATTTTCTTGAATTCATTAAGGGACGAAAGCAGTCCATTTAAGGATCACCTTGCATCTATTCTACGTACCTATAGGACGGTCTAAAGAAGAGGGGCAGAATTGGAGCCACCTACCTTAACTTAATGTGGATCCCCATGGAGTGCAGAATTCCACTCAAATTCCCCACCTTCAAGTTGGCAAACAAATGTAAAAATTCAGTTGCCACTACTCTATTAAGTTTGCATACAGTAGGGGTAGTCACACCTTCTTTGCACCCCGCCCAAAATCTGAAGAATGGAGGCGTGACGGGTTATGGTTGGGTGGCCACTCACAGAATATACTGCTTTTGCAAAGCCTTCGCACTTGTCATTATTCAGTTGCGGAGGTGAATAATGGGCGTGGCGAGACCTTCGCAAGCGAATGTTTCTGTCTTGCGCTCCTTGTTTTAGCCTGCGCTCCTTGCCTCTCTTGCACTCCTTGTGATTTTGCAAACTGGCTTGTGTATTTTTAGTTCAAGTGAATCCGTTCTTCTGTGAAACCCTTCAAAAACGACACAAAAGGGGTGTCACACCTTCTTCAGTAATTCTAGGTCCTGATTGGCTCCTAGTTTCTCTGCTCAGCTGCTCATTCTTCAGCGAAATCTTGTTTTCAAAGAAGGTGTGACCACCCCTAATATCTCCATGTCCAAACATAAATTAGAATTTTTTCCAAATTTTTCTAGTGGTAAAATTCGATTTCTTGCATTTTTCATCTAGTTTGCCCATATATTGGTACAAGCCAGGTGGAAGGTGCCACTGACCCCATACCGCCATCTTCACTTTGTGTACATTTCCAAAACCAATTACGTACCTGTGTGGGAAAAACTTGTATTAGAACCAAACTTTGTTCCTTTGTAACTTTTGCATACGGTATCCAAATACCACACTCTTTGGTGTGTTGGAACCTCCTTTCAAGTGCCAGCAGGAAAATCTATGAATGTTTGACCAGTCTAATAATAGCAACTAGGCACAGAAGAAAAAAGTGGCGGTAAGTTATTGGGGGTACCCACCTAATGAGCAGTCATGAAACTGGCTACAGTAACAGTATGTGAAGTTAAGTAGGCCCTTCCTTCCTGTCTGCCTGCCTGCAAGGCTTATCTGGACAGTGTGTTCGGCATGTGCCACCTGCAGCTGCTGGCGCAGCCCAAGTCTGTGGCAGTGGGGCCGTGGATCATAACCTAACCTCACTTCACTTGCAGCATCTGAGTCCGTAGTGAGTGGGGTCGACCAGCCCTTTTTTTTTGGCACCATGGGGCCAGAGTGCACCATTTCAAAATAAATGTCTACTTTTTGCCAGATAAAGGTAATCTTTTTTCATCCAAATTTGGTGACTTCATCCACATTTTATTAGAAAATTTTCATTTCTAATAAAATGTGGATGAAGTTACCAAATTTGGATGAGAAAGTGAGTGAATATGATTGAAAAGTATTTTTTGGTCCAAAAGATGGATGAATGTAAAAATACAAGGCTTCACCAAATTTTAAGTGTCTTGGTGCTTTCTCAAAAAGTAAAAGAAAAGGGTTGGTCGACATGCCTGCTCAGTAACTTCAGCTAAGCTTAACTTAACTGAAGTGAAGCCTCTCCCAGTTGGTGCCTTCTGAAGAGAGAGAAGCAGATGGGCGCCTTTTGAGGTCCGCAGTGATGAGTAGTGAGTGGGGCCAGAGTGAGGCTCTGGGGAAGTGTAACTTAGCCCTCAAGGAACTCCTACTGCAGCTACCCAGTGCGGAGGGTGGGTCGGCACTGTAGAACTTAGAGCCAGCTTCCATGTGTAGGCTGGGCCGGTGGACCTCACGGATGGTCATTGGGATCGGGACTCCAGAAAAACCAGACTCCCATCCCACTGATCATCAGTGAGGTCCACCGACCCCCAACTTCACATGGAAGAGCATCTGCAATGCACTCTTGAGAAACAATCTCTGTATCAGCAAATGGCGGGGCATTTCACGAGGCTCGCACAGTGCTGGGATTTTTTTGAGAACAAATTGATCCACTGCAAAGCTGACAATCCAAACTTCAAATGAACTTTTTGGTGTTATGAAAAGGGAGAAAAAGAAAATATTCTTCATGAAAAAAAGTTTTTTCATACAAACAAAGAAAGGTCAAATTTATTAGCACACATACTAATACTTGAAAAGGTATGACAGTTATGACTATTCCTAAAACGAGCCAACTTGTGGGCCCTTCATATTTTGCAAATTTGCCGGGTTTGAGAAGGATAATGACGGGCCCGGGAATAAAGAGAGAGAGAGAGCTATGTTGATTGCGTTGGGGAGTGTTTTTTGGAGTTGCCCCTTCGTTATGCTAATATCGTCTCAAAATCCAGTTGCATTGCAGATGCTCTAAGCTAGCTCTAACTTGGTTATTCAGGTACTCTCCATATTTAATTGTGGAAGAACATCGGCCTATGACCAAGGTCGTCACTGAAAAAAATCTGATTTTATTATCAACAGGTGCATTCTTCATTTCTATGGTCATTTAGAAAGTCATCCATGGGACACTTCTAAGACGTTGCATCATTACAAGGTTAAGCCTAGAAGGATGGGTTGGTCACCGTGGAAATCAACTTTTTGGTACCATGTGAATCATTTGCATAGAGAAACTCAACAACACTCATTGGAGAGTAACTCCTGTGCAAGACCTTTTCTTTTCACACAAAATTCCAAGGATGAACATTTGCACATCTATCCTACATAGAAAGATCTTCATTCATCCATTGGACACTTAGTGTTTGCAGCGTCCTTCTAGGGTTAATGGAAGTTTGACCATTTCATAATCATAGTTCGATTTAAAGAATTGAGAGTCATATTTGTTTGTAAGATGTCAAATCAATAAGTATCCTTCACTAGTTCCATTTGATATATTTCTTAGAGTCCTAGTGTCTCCTCAAGGGACAAATGAAAGTTCAAACAAGTTCTTAAATATAGGCTCAATTTTTTGAATCTTTTTGTAAAGATATAAAAAAAACATTTGCTTTCTAGGTGTTTTTTAGTTTGATTAATGACTGAATGCAAAAAGTTATGCCATCCTAATCCAAAATTTTAGGTTGTTGAGTAGCTAAGAACCCCCACAAGTACTTGAAATTTTAAATTTTAAAATTTGTTTCCGTGGATATTTCTACATAAAATACTTTGATTCATTCCATTTGGATTAGTGATGTGCAAGTCATAGAGCTTCTTGCTTTGTTAGCAACCATAGAAACTTCGTGAAATATAATGCCCTAGATTTGTTTTTGAACTCAATTTTCATAATTTTCAAAAATAAAAAGTTCCACAAGGTTTAGATTGCTTGCTAGAATAATCTCATTGTTGGGATTGGTGTGCTTCAATTCCATCTTAGAGCTATTTATGATTTAGTTTTTCCTTCAATCTCATACTTACCTCTACTTATCAATTTAAAGAATGAAAATAAGTTTGTGTTTTACATATGAAACCCTAGATTGTGAACTCAATTCTTAAACATAAATTTTTTTAAATTCAAAATCTATAGTGCAAAATTCTTAAGCTAAGAAAATTCAAAGTCAAATATTCTAGTCACACAAGGTGAAAAAAACACCCTTTTCTTCACTTTAAACACTAATATCTTGCAATAATTGGTAAAATCTCATCACAATCAATTCTTCCCAAATTAATTTTTTTAGTTTTTTTAAATATAGTTTTTTCTATTTAAATTTTTTTTAATGTGAAACTACAATAGAAGTACCTATTTTCATGAGATTTTGCACTTTTCTAGTTCTCCTACTTACAAAAAATTTCTATGCTTTTCCTTCCTAGGATACCTTTTTCTTAAAGGTGTATGCATTAAACATATTTTTTACATTTTTCAAAACTTATTTTCTAATTATAAAGTACTCCCCCTCCAAAAATGAGTACTACAAAAATGTGAAAAATGCTACAAAAATTGAACACCCTTTGCTCCTTACAATAGAAATAGTAATTTTAAGTGTTTTTTGATGGAAAAAAGACCTTGGGACTTTAGAGGTTACTTAAGTACTTGATGATCAAATTTCTAACAACAAATGAATGCAAAGTCATCTCAAACTCAAAAAAATGCATTTTTCATCCATCAATTTTTCAAGAAATGGATGAAAAAATGCATTTTTCATCCATTCAAGAATCTTCTGTTAGTTCTTTAACATTTGTACAATATAGATTTTGAAGACTTTGCTCTGCAAATATTCTATAATTCAAAAGCTCCTAGTTGGTCTAGCCTCAAAAAAACCCTCTTTATCAATTCCTTCAAAAATAACTTGAATAAAGAGATAAAATAAAAATCTTCAAAAATTATTGTGATAAGAACTTAAAATTTTGATCTTAAGGGATTTGGTTTTGCAAAAATCACAAACATTCAATTGATAATTGATGATAGAAGGAATTTTCAATTTTTGGCTTCAAACTTAATTGAAAAATGTTGGTTTGTGTACTAGGTAGTTGATTTAATCGTATTGATATGATTTATGAATCATAACATACAACCATTGTTGGAGAGTCATCATGAAATTATTATTCTAAGTTGCATTATATAATACATCTTCACAATTTTAGAAATCTAGATTACATCCTAATTCTAAGGGAAATATAGAAAATAGTTACACAAATTCATGAAGTTTTTTAAAATGGGCATGAAAAAAATCATTAGTGACAAGTGCATATTGACCTTGAGAATATAAACATCAACAAGTAATTTTGTCTATTTTAGGTCAACTTCAAATAAAACTTTTAATCTTTATCATTTTGCATATATCATTTTATAAAACCTCTGTAGTTGCCTCAAGTTTACTTGTAATTGCTAGTTTGAGTCAATAGAAAAATTATCAATCTAATGATAGGACTAATCTAATAATCTATATTCAACACTTAACATGACCTAATTAAGTGTATCTATTTTAAAGTGCTCAAATACTTGTCTCAGTATACGACCTAATTCCAACATATTTATCCAAAGAAATTATAAGCCATGACTCGGCATGGATTGAGAACATGTATTTTTTGTCCATAAACATAACTATCCTACTAAATTGTCTAAAAGAAATAATTTGCTCAAGATAATCAGAGCAACTTATCTAACAACATAGAGGTTGTAAATAATATTAACTTAGTGTCGAAGTGTTTATTTCTTGTCTTATCTAACATTTTGCAAAATTCTCTTGTTTTTTTCTAATTTAACCCCTAAATGCCCAAACTCCATTTTTTGTCAACATAGCAATTTTGGGCAGCTCACTACGAATGAAAATTTCATTCTTTTTTTTTGAAATTTTCACACAACATGTGCCCAAGGAGTAGCTTTAAGGCCCAATAATTTTTATAACTTTTGACAACACGGTTAAAAAGTTATTGTATGATTTGTGATTTTATGCGTTTAGTGGGTAGCTCGGGCAGCTCAAAAAATTTAAAAATCACTTTTAAAATTTTAAAAAAATTGAAATTGGTTTTCTAGATTTATATATACGTGGAAAGTTTTGAATCGTTCCATTTTGATTAATGAAATGGAAGTTATGAAGAGTTTTAGTTTGAGGGTAGTTTGAGGGTAGTTTGAGATCTTTACTCTAAAATAAACTTTGAAGTCCATTATTTAAAAATAAATTTTCAATATTTTTGAAAAAAATAAAAGCGTTCGATGTAAATTGTTTATTACAACATTACAACCATTGGGATTGCCATTTTTCAATTCCAAAACTAAATTTTTGACAATTTAGTATTTTGAATCATTCTCTACTTCTTTCTACTTACTATTTTTTTCCTATATGTTGTACAATCCCAAACGGTCTGAAATTTTTCAAGCATGCAGCCAACTTGCCTTCAAGAATGAATCCAAAGAATAACCACCATTTCAGACATTTTTACATACAAAAGTGACCTTGTGAAGGGCAACTGCCCGTTTTCAGGGACAAAAAAAAGGATATTTGTCAATTCAAACGCTAATATCTTGCAATTCACTTAGTGGAAAATTTTGAATTTTTTTTCACATCTTCTCAAAATGTTTAGTGCACTACAAGATCCTACGGTTAAATTTGTCTTGAAATGTTTTTTTCTAAAATTTGGTCCTTGTATTTGAAATGGCAATTTTGGAGTGTTTTTGGTGAAAATATAGTCAAATACATTTAGGGGTTAATCATGTCAAACTCCAAGTGCCCCAAGGCAAGAATCTGTCCATGCACAGAAAAAAACAAGATAAATTGTAGAAGTTGCGTGCCAAATTGATCTTCAACTACAAAAATGGAGACAACCTAAGTGCGCTAATTTATAAACATTTACAAAATATTAAGGACTAACATGTGCACTCTATAATATCTTCAATGACCGTAATTTGATGTTGTTGTGTGTAAGGTACAAATACATTCAAGCTCTCTACAAATTGCTAAATACAATTACTAGATATGCCATGTTTTGGTTTATTTTTTAAAAAGTATTTGCATAAGCCACATGGTACACAACCTATGCAAACAAGAGCTAAGACAAAAGCAAGTCATTTTTTTACCAATAAGATGTTGGTACAAGTCATTTTTGTCCAAGAATATGGCAAAGGCATATCATTTATTCCATTTATCTACAATTAAGCAATCTGGGGCTTTGACATGTCAAAGATACATGTGGCATACAAGAGAGGTTATATCATCATAATTTCTGACTACCCTTGCAATATTCATTTGCAAATATGTGTCGTGGATATATTGCATATATAAATTTTCCTAGATTCATATGTGAAATTTATGGAGCACAAAAAATGGGGAGTCGAAAATGTGTATGCAGTTTATGTCCAATATTCTTCACTTACATTTTATTCTAATTTTTCATATTATCAAGAGTCTATTAAAAAATTCAAAGAAAGATTAGAAAAGACATTATATAGTTTCTTGTAGATGAGCAAAGTTTTTTATTCCAATATGACAGTTTATAAAAATACTTAGATTTCCATATAAGAGTGAAAGTTCATCTTATAATAGCAACCAAATATACCACAAGCCTTTTAGGAATTAACTTTCCCACAATGTATCTATTTAATAAGTTGTAGTGAGGCCCTTTTGTTTATCATATGTTTGCGCTAATGTTGGAGTTATAAATAAAAAGTCTCCAATATTTTAGTTTTTAACTTTGCTTATATTTACCTCATCCATGTATTCATCTATAGTTCAAACTTAGAACATCTTATCTTCAAGGGGAACAAATCCAACCATTCTAAATAGTTGGCATATTCAAAGAGCATGTTTGCTTAGGATCCTATGTTGAATTTTGAAAAGCTTGTCTAAATACAAGTAGAAAATCTATCGAGGAAAACAATATTTGGATGAAATTTGTATTTTTTGCACCATAAATTGTGTTGAATTTGATGTATTTACATCATAGAAAATAAAAATATCACCTATATATTATTTTTTAAATATGATTTTCTACTAATAAACTAATACTAAGTCTACATACCTTTGTCAAAAGGTAAATTGTGTACTAACTAATTTTAATTTAAGAAGAGAGAGGGAATAGGTTGAGGGTTGGATAGTTTATTAGAGTTGAAAAATAGGTGTGATAAGGGTTTATGTTGGGTAGAAGGTGGTGTTTTAAATTTACGTACATTGGAAAGAACTTGATTGTTTTCTGATTTTCATTTGTATAATAGTATGCAAGTGGTGTATTTAATGACAATGTGATTGATGTTAGAAAGCATATTTTTTATAATCAAAATAGGGAATGATTTGGGTGTTGGTAAAGTGATTGTATGGATGGCATACAAGTCATAATTAGAAAGTTGTGCAAATAGGCTTGGAATAGCATGGGGTTTACGGTGTGGAAATGATTTGCGTATAATCCCTTTATATCCTTATTCCCTTAAATAATCCACTATAAAAAAAATTGTATTTTAGGCAATGAATTTTAGGTGACATCCAATGTAATAATTTGTATTTTTATGTCAACAATAATATTCAACGTAACATGGGCATCATTGGTGGTATAAAAAAAACAGATTGTTATATTAAATGTACCTAAAATTTGTTACCAAAAACACAAATTTCTTTTTGTGTGCCCTCTTTCTTCATAATAGATATGAAAATTGGTATTATGGTTGAACCAAGAGAGATAGAAGGCACTAATCCTTGCCTCTATGTAGCCAACCAATTCTAAAATACTAGACATTGGCTACTCCGAACCCTAACTTCAACTTCTAATGAACATATTTTCAAACAACAACAGTAACAAAAACTTCCAACACTACGCACATCCTTTAACGTACATACAAAGATGCCAACTTCAACTAGTAGACAACCCACATCACAATAATGTATAAGTTTGTGAGTCTATGGCACTGAGGTTGGATTCATATTGGATTCATATAAGGTTGGTGAGGTGCCTAGAGTGATGATTAGGGAATAGAATAGAATGTGAAGTGGACATTGTTTGTGTGTGGAAAGTAGTATGTTACAGTAGGGATCGTAGGTTTGTGGTTGTCATTTTGGAGTATATTGGAGAGTATTTGGAATGGTGTTTGGAGGTGGGCATTTCCATATTTGATTTGTAAATCTTTTGTAGAAATATGTGGTAGATCATGCCTCATGGATTGCAGTTTAGTAGATTTTTGGGGAGCTTGGGATTGGTTTCAATATCTCCGCCAAGAAGTAGAAGGATGAAAAATTTATATTGGTGATGGACAAGTGCCGTAGAGTGGAGATGGTACCAGTCTATATTGATATTGTGATAATTTATAAGTGCATTTTTGGCATTTGTTGGTCATGCAAGAGATCATGCTATATGAAAAAAATGATAAAGTAAAGCAAGTGTTGTATGTGAAGTGAGAGCAAGGTTGTGAGTAGAGCGCTTTGGTTGAACAACATATATGTAAGTGGAGTTAGCACTACAAGAGAAAGGGGTGTTTTAAGTAGTGTCCTAGACATCACGTCTTTTAAGTAAGTTTTTAAATAAAATTATAGTAAAAAGACAATCTTTTTAATAAAAGTTTACTTAAAAACTTACTTAAAAGACGTTACTTAAAAGACGTGATGTCTAGGACACTACTTAAAACACCCCTTTCTCTTGTAGTGTTGGACTGAGTGAATGATACGTGAGAGTAAATTGTACCAATTATTATTTGATTTTGTTGCAACAATAGAGTTAATTGTATGTTTGTAAACTTGTGTTAGAGGAAGGTTTAACTAAAAATAGAACAAAATAAACACGGCATCAAACTCAATTAGACCTGAGTTTGGGTGGTATACGGAGTTTGGTCCTATGTTTTTTCCAAATTCCGGCTATTGGTCCCGCCTTGCATACACTTTACGATTAACCAATATATTGTTGGGATTTTCATGATGGAGGAATAGTTGTAATTTGGATATATAGGGGGAATGAAAGAGATGTGTATAAAAAGTTATTAGAAAAGTGTTGGTATATTTGCATGGTAGTAGGATTTTGAGGTCTAATTGCGTGTGGTTGCAAATAGAAGGTGTAGGTTGAAGGAGTGATAGGAACATGTAGTTTGGTATATCGAGACAAGATCAAAGATGGAGCTAAGTATTATAACTCGTAGTTATTGATTTTGAATTATAAAACTATGTAATTTTTGGCTCTGAAAAGTTGTATGAGATTTGAGGTCTAAAGGACCAACTACTATATATTAGTTGGTCCAGCGAGGGATAAACTTATTATGTTAAATGTACCAAAATATTTTTTATTTTTTATTTTTTATTATATGAATTACCTATACTTGAATCAAAGTGCACAATATTCTTGAATTGGATGGTGGGAGTCTTTCTATTGTGTCATTGTACAATGGGGTTCACCAATAATTTGATTTTTTTTCCAAATTGAAGTGAACTAGCGTTGAAATGAGTGAAATTTGAGAAGCTCTTGCACTTTCAAAAATGAATGAATTTTTTAGCGATAAAGTGCATTCAGAAGATAATAGAATCTAGTTTTATGGCCTATTAGGTTTGCATAATAAAGTTGTGAAATTATACATCGAGAAAGCTTTTTGTTGCACACTATCAAATGTCATCTCTTGCTAACTACCCTAGCTTCAATCACTACTTGCATTTTGTAAAGCATAGTGATACTAATGTATGAAGCCATTGTAAAGATAGTGTATCCGATGCAATTTGAATTTTTTGTGTCATTTCTACCTTACTCTTAGATCTATTATGATGTTGAAGCAAATTTCCTACAACCATTCAAACATTCTCTATTGGATTCAAGCCGGATGAATTGGCAGGCCAATTTAATTTTTCCATACCATGAGCACATCTCTATTGCAATGGCAATGAGCTACGGTGGACTAGAGCACCATCTTCTATAGATATCAATTGCTTCGTGTCATCTTGTAAGAAATAAAAGTCAGTTAATGCTCTTTCATTAATTGAAATTAAGAGAGATAGTCTCTTATTTGAAAGAATGATGACCAATGGAGACTTATTAAAGCCACTAAAGATGCCCCAAACTTGCACTGAATTGCACCAAGACTTGAAACTTACTGCTATACAATTTTAATCATACTTCTAGTACAACTTTGATCTACCACACTTTAATTTGTTGTGGATCTTTGCCAATTCAAATGATGATTGGTCCATCCATATAACATTACACCAATCTTCATAGTTATGTCCAATTCTCATCAGCACATGCAAATGCAAGCCTACTTGTTGAATGTTTGACAATCAAATAGGGCTTTTTAGGTGCTATGCAATTTTATGAAATTAAGCTCACGAAGGTAGAATCAAACAATAGTTCGACAAACACTTACCAAGTTTACAAGTTCTGCCACAAAATGCCTTTTGTTTGTATAGACAACACAATATAATAACCTAACATCCTGCTCAAACAACTTCATATGCCTGTCAAATTGTGATTTTTAGGACTTTACACTTCCACAAGCTTTCCAACAATTCAAGATAGTCGAAATGGTTGAATGTGGAGCATTGAAGGCTTTGGCAATGTCCTTACACTTCATCCTAGCCTTCTTCATTCCTACAATTTGATTCTTTTGCTCAAAGGGCAACATTTTGTGCTCTATGGTACTTGTTGTAAGCCCTCAAACAATGCACAATCAACTTCTAGTATAGTAAAAATAAACCATTCAAGCTAACAATGGCAAAAACAAGAAATCAACATTTCTAAAATCTTTATATGCTAGTAATTATGCTCAATTTGTCACAATGCAATGTGCTTCACAACCTTAGATGGCCTATATATCTCACCCATCCATGCATTTTGTGCCATCACACCTTGTTGTCTCCATTCATGCTCCAGTTACATCTATAACTATTGAGCTCATCAAACCACTTCCAAAAATTGAACCATCACATTTGCAACCAACGGGTGAGGACACATGGTTGATTACATGCATGCAAACACTACTTTTAGTCCAAAAATAGAATGCCAAGTACAATATCATAGACAAACTCCTTATAACATGATCAATGCATTCAAGTAAAGAGTAATGTTCTATTAACAACAACAATGCTCAGGAAAAAAAAAAGCACATCTATAACCTTGATGATCCAAAATATATTGTTCTTATCATTTATTTTTATTTTAACTTATACTTCTATATCCTATGCACAAGAACACTTTTAACAACTATGTGCCGGTGTCTAGCACACTTTCAAGCTAGTGAGAGTATAATGTGACAATGTGCTCAAGTGGATGTTATTAGAAGACTATTTAGTTAGAAGTAAAGTTTATTTGGGTGATGAGAATTTTGAATGGAGTTACAAAAAATTAGTCCATGGGGCATGTAAGGTAGGAGGTCCATAATGCACTTGGGCTATGAAAGCATCCTCTAACACAAGGATACATTTTGCTTTTTCATTGTCCCAATAATTTACAAATAGTGTACATTTTAGGAGGCGGATGCTTTTAGTGACTACTACTTTTCAACTTCAAAAATTCATAACTAATTCTACAAAGCTCAGAAAAATATGAAACAACTTGGATTAGATGCCAATTGCATTTGTCTTTCAAAGGAAATTTACTCAAAAAGTATTTCAAATACTACTCTAATCTCCTCCTCAATTAATTTTCAGCTCTTAAATAGCCGCTTTATGTACCTCTGACCTTACTGTACTGGTCCTGTAGAGGCACTCATATTCTTTTGAAAAGGGTTTCTGTCATTGCAAGGTACTCAGTTATCTATACTGCAGCCGGCATGGATAATATTCTGTGTTAGAACCATTGGTCATAACATTCCTGTGGATAATGGGAACATCCATTTTGTGGTACCTCTGTCTGTCTGACATGGTATCCAGGGATTGGCTATTTCATTTATTTTGGGCAGTTCTGAAAAAACCTCATTGGAGTGATGAAGGTATTTACATCCATGACATGGCTGGAAAATGCAATATAGTATGGATGCAAACCAGTTTATTCATCCAAATCTGCTTAAATTCATCCAGAAAGGAGAGAACACATCCCAAAGATTTTGAATATAGCCTTCTTTTCTTGTCCCCCCCCTCGAGCTTATATTAGAAACTGCCATTGATAAGTTGACAAAACTAATAAAAATAAAAATAAAAATAAATGAATGGTTGAGAGCTTGAAAAAGACTTGAGTCATCTAGTCATACAAAACATATGATATAGTAGAACTTGTCTAAAGTAATAGGGTCTAGACCGCCTACCAATATTGTGCTTTGTAATAGAGAAGTTTATTGATTTAGAGAAGAACTGCGCATTTAAGAATTTGCACACATGAAGTTGCTAAAGCTCTACATGTGGCACATCTTGAAGAAAAGAAGGACCTTGTCACGACCAAGAAGCTTATTTTAAAACCTATTTTAATTTATTTTTTTTGTATCCTTGGCTAGCTCTCATTTAGTGCTACCGTTTATTATATTCCCTAAGCCGAGACTATTATGTTAGAGAGGTCTATTGGCTTATAGAATATTGACAAAGAGAGGTTCTATTGTATGTAGTAACAATCTTCTCTTTGCTTGAATCATACTTAATTGCAAGGACTCAAATATGAAAGTTGCAGTATGCAACATATTGCACTTTATCATGGAAGTTTGAAGAAAAAACTAGTTGTCATTTGAAAGAAAATTAATTTCAAAGTTAGCCATGTCTAAAACTCGATTTTGTTCACCATAATTTGGAATTACTTTATCTTTTGTCAATTTTTGCTTAGAACTCAGAAAAAACTTTTTGTGCCTTGGCATCTTGGTATACATCATTTTAGGTTGTTGTACACCAAAATTGAAGGAAATTGGCATTTATAGAATTTAAAATATCAAAAATTTGACAAACATGCAAATGACCTTGGTTCTCTCAATATTTGAACCTTTTGAGGGAATTGAGAGCATGGGATTGCATTAGCCATTGTAGAGAGAGTATAGGTTGCAACATGAACCATTGTTATATCTTAATGCCCATGCATTTATATTTGTTGAACAAGGCAATACAATTAAATTTATATTTTACAACTATATAATGAGTTTTTAGAATCAGCTTTTTTATTTGAAGACTAGAGTTCATGATGCATATAATTGGCCCAAAAAATCCAAAAATAAAATAAAATGTTGTTGTCACTTTCTTCAAAAAACTACCAATTTCATGAAAGTCTTGCTAGAACAATCTCACTATTGGAATTATTGTGTTTCAATTCCATCTTAGAGCTATTAAAGGTTTAATTTTGCCTTCAATGTTTTATCTGCTTCTACTTAACAATTTTTTAATGAGTGAAAATTAGGTGTGTTTTTGTTGAACTTTTTTTTTAGATTCCCAATCCAATTCTTCAACATAAAAAATAGAAAATCAAAATCTATTGTGCAAAAAATTTTAAGTTAAGAAGATTGAAAGCCAAAAAATCTAGTCAAGTTAGGTGTTAAAAAAACTTGTTTTCTTCACTTTAAATGCAAATATATTGCAATCTATGTACCGGTAGTCAAAGTTTTTGAAATTTCTTCTACACATTCTTACACAAGTCTAGTACAAAATTCTACAGTTAGAGATGCAAATTTTAAATTATTTTTTTTGCTCTTTGCAATAGAAATGGTAGTTTTGAATGTTTTTTGATGGAAGAAAGTCCTTGGGACTTTAGGAATTAAAGATTTGCACTAAAATATACATTACAAAAATGTTACATCATGCAAATATAAATGCACAAAGGATTGAACTACAAGTAAGCAAAAACTGAGCCTAAAAGTGACAAGCCTAAGCAAAGTCTAACTATATCATCTATTCTAATATCAAAATTTGAAATTGAGAATATAAAACTAAAAATGAACTAAAACTTGCAAGATTGCTACTTGCAAAATCTAGCATCAAAACTGTGAACTATCACCAAAATCTTCCAAATTTACCATGTCAAGCCACATTGGCCTTGTTTAGCTCAATCTCGGGGGGGTCACTTAGAGTGTCCATTAGAAAACACGTGCGAACAAAACTTTGGACCCCCTATATTATATCCTAAAATTTAAATAAAATGAAAAAAAAAATATGACTAGATTTTCCTACTTCAAAAGTTTATGTTTTGAATTATTGATATTTTATTTGTTAATGATAATTAGTTACAAATTTTTGAAGTAATTAGATACATTGTACAACTGAAAAATAACTTTCACACCCCTATATTATATCCTAAAAAATTGTCTAAAAAATGAACAAAAAATTCCTAAAAATAGCTTTCTATTGAAAGTTCATTTTGAGTTGAGTATTGATGCAATGGTCATCTAAATGTGATCTCTATAAATATTTGAGTTGAAAAACATGCCGTTTTAGGCCATTTTCAACCTCTTGTACAAATCATTTCAACTATTATTTTAGTTTGAAATTTTGGCAATAGAAACCTATAGTCATTATTAAGCAACCCTCAAAATTTTAAGTTGAAATTATATTTCATTAGAAACCACTTGTTCGCACGTGGTTTGTAGTAAAATACTAGGTGCCCCCCCCCCGAGAGCTCAATTAACCCATTGTAAAAAGCATTCATCATAAGGAAAGGTTTTGAAGATATAAACATTCAGAGTATGCATGTCAACTACCAAATTGAGATTGTCATCTGACAATTTATTCTTTAACCCTTGAAGGACGGACTGGTGACCGTGAAAATCATCTATTTGAATACTAAGAGAATCATTGGCTTAAAAAAATGGAAAACCACTCATTGGATGTCAACCTACTATAGAAGACCTTCCCCTTTTACAACAAAATTTTGAGGATGAATAGTTGCACTTCTGTCCACATGCAAAGATTCTCTGTCATTCATTGGACGCCAAACGTCCGCCGCGTCGTTCAAAGGTTAACCCCTAAAGGACCAACATGCGTTTTTTGGCAACATAGAAATTTTGGGTAGGTACATGTGATTGGAGATTTGCATATTTTGGGCTAAATTTTTTATAGAAGGTGGGGACAAGGAATATCTTTCATATGCACCAAATTTCATAACATTTGGAAATACAAGTCAAAAGTTATGGCCTAATATGTTGTTTGTTTCTCAACTCGGGCAGTCTGGGCAGATAAAAAAAAATCACTTTTTTCAAAAATAAAAATTTGAAATTGGTTTATTAGATTTATATATACGGAAAAAGCTTTGAATCATTCCATTCTGATCTATGAGTCAAACGTTATGAGGATTTTTAGTTTGCGGGCAGTTATGGATTGTCTACTCTAAAATAAACTTTGAAGTCGTTTATTTCACTCAATTTTCAATATTTTTCAAAAAAAATAAAATGGTAGGATGTAGATTGTTTATTACAACATTGCAACTATTGGGATTGGCATTTTTCAATTCCACAATTAACTTCTTAACAATTTAGTGTTTTGAACCATTTTCTACTTCTTTCTATTTACTATTTTTTTCCTATATGTTGTACAATTCCAAATGATCTAAAATTTTTCAAGCATGTAGCCAACTTGACCTAAAAAATGAATCCAAAGAAGCACAACTATTTTGGAATTTTTTTCATAATAATCTGACCTTGAGAGGTGCAGCTGCCCGGTTTTTCGCAGGGCCAAAAAAAGGACTTTTGCCACTTCAAATGCTAATATCTTGCAATCTACAAGGTGAAAATTTCTGAAATTTTTTCTGCATATTCTCAAACCAGAGTACTATAAGATCCTACAGTTACATGTGTCCAAAAATGATATTTTTCAAAAATTTGAAACTTGTACTAGAAATGACAGTTTTGGAGCATTTTTGGTGAGAACATAGTCAAGGAACTTTAGGGGTTAATCAATCTTTCTAAAAAGTCAAAGAAGAAAAGCATCTCTCATCTTCTACTGATCCAAGTCTCTAGATCAGGACAATTTTAGCTACAATAGTTTCACATACTCAGACAAGCTCTTGGTTAGAGCATTATTAGCATCTAGCATTTGCCAAAGGCAAGTAAGTAGATTCACTTGCCCAAAGAATCCATTGCTGTAGCAAGATTTGAAGTCATAGTCATTTTGAAGAGAGGTTGCTGGAGCTCTAATTCAAAACGGTCTAGTAGTGCAAGGCGCTTGTTCTCATCATTTCCCATTTGTTGAGCTACCGCATAGAAATTCTTAATCCCTGAAGAACCAAGGCCTTTTCCTGCCAAAAAAACACTCAAAACTGCCATTTTTATAGCAAAGAGTAAAGAAATTTGAAAATTGTTTTTTTGCACATGTTATAGTAGGATCTTATACCTAACTAATATAAAAATGTGTGAAAAAAATTTCAAATTTTTTGACCGTGTAGATTGCAAGATATCTGCGTTTAAAGTGGAAAAACAAGTTTATTTTTCAACACATTGCGGGGCTAGGTTATATGACTTTGAACCTTCTTAACTTTAATTTTTTGCACTATAGAGTTCTAAGCTTTAAATTTTTACAATGGATAATTGAGCTAAGAGTCTAGAAAAAAAATTCAAAAAAATTCAATTTTTATTCTTTAAAAAATTGTTAAGTAGAAGTAGGTACAAGATAGAAAGAAAATCTAAATTATTAATATCTTTAAGATGGAATTAAAATGCACTAATCCCAATGGTGAGATTGTTCTAGCAAGCAAACTAAACTAAGTGGATATTTTTTTTGATTGTAAGAATTGCATTTGGATATGAATCCTACAAGTTATTTTTCAAGAAGATGCTCTAATTGCTCGAAAAACAAGATTGTCCATAAGTTTCTCATAACAAATGCAAATGGAATGAATAAAATCTTTCTATGTAAACAAAATAAAATCTATAAGATTTTTATTTTTATTTTTTTTAAGTTAATTAATTAATTAATTAATTTTTTGCTACCCCCTCTCCCCCCCTCTCCCCTATTTTGAGCTTATTTGGGAATACTGTTTGTTCCCGGACACTGATTGAAAAAAAAAATATTCCCGCAAAGCTAATCAATTTTTCTATCTTCAAAAAGAAATTCAGAAAATCAAGACAAAATTTCAGCCCGTAAGTACCTGCCTAAAATACCATTTGTCTCCCAAAGGGACAAATGGTCCTTGGTTAAGCACATCAAGGTGCTTACAAAAAGATATCCCGGAGCTGATTATTGTAGCCAATTTTGTAGTTACACCACTCCAATAGCATCCATGACGGTATGAGCATGGAATCTTGCCTTTAACTCTACAATCAACTGCTCTACTCCAATTGCACAAAACAATGAAACAAGCACATTAGCCATCAGTCAAGAAGGTGGATAATACTTATTATCAGAATTCACTAGATGTCTTAAGAAAAAAATGGAAGGTAAAAGTTGTAGTTTGCCTTTGCATTTTGCCTTCACATCAAAGATAATGGAGGCCCATCCTTCACGGTTAACCCTTGAACGTTGGGCCAGTGACCATGGAAATCATCCTTTTGGGCATTGGATGACATCATCTTCTTTAAAAAAATCAAAAGTGCTTATTGGAGGTCAAACTACTATTCATGATCTTCCCTTTCCATACAAAATTTGGAGGATGAATAGATGCACTTCTGTCCTATACAGGATATTCTCTTGTCATTCATCGCCCGCAAAACGTTTGCCTTGACGTTTAAGGGTTAACCTTTTTGCCATCATGCACAACTAAGATTAGCTCACTACCTACAATAAAGCATAAATGTTGCCTTTCAATGTTGAAATCCATGTCACTCCACTTTAGTTGAATCTAATCATGGTCAAGATTAGTCATATGCTGAAAATCCAGAAAATCCTCTCTAGTAAAAGCCCCACTAATATACAGTGCAAACAATTTACCTTATGAGGCATGTCTAAAGGGCCCCAACAAAATCACACACATAAACATCATGTGTTTTAGATGAACTGAATGAAGGCATCTACTAACTCAAGGAGGGGAAGAATGCATGCTATAGCTAGAGGATGGTAAGAATCATTTAACTTATTAAGAACAACTTGGTCTTTCCTCTAGAATTTTTTTTGCACAACATAAAATAATAAGTTACTTACAATACTAACAAAATATAGACATCAATCATATATTTAAAGAAACCTAAGTAAAAAAATTAGCTAGGATGGTTACCGCTTTTCCTTCTTATTTTTGGAATGGAAATTCACCTTGCCAGTGACACGACTATATTCATACATGAGGTCCTTCAAGGGAGCTATCAATCTCATCCAACAAGTGGTTACATTCTTTACTAACCTCAAATCTTTCATATCCAGAAAGAGTACAAAAATATGGAAAATTGCATATTTTAGAGGACTACGGGCAAAATACTTCTGGGTTACACGACAAACATCCTCAATCACATGAAACAAGTCAAGGTTAGAGAAAGTCTTGACTGCCAAATTGAATTGATAAAGAATGTAGTGTTACTTTTGCATGAATGGGGCAAACTTGTCCTTCAACTGCGTGGTTACACCCCTTCGCTGTTTTGCATTGTTAAAACACCATCTGTGCCAAAACAACTAATTTTTTGGTAAGTGCAACAAATTCCAATCTACCCTATGAAGCTAGAACATTGACGAGCAAGTTAGTCAAGCCTTTAGCTATTGCACCATCACATTAGGAAAAATTTCGGGCCTGTAGAAGGCTACAAAAGGAAATGGCAACAGTGCAATTATAGAGAAAAAATTAGGAATTTGACAGGGCAATATTGATGCTACTTTAGATTGACGATTTTAAATTTTTTATAAAAAATTCTCAATAAAATATATTTAAAAATACACACACAAAGATATATATATATATATATATATATATATATATATATATATATATATATATATATATATATATATATACATTTTTTTATTTTTTTATTTTTATTTTTTTATTTACACCGCGGGGGTGCCCAAAATGGAAATCAAATAGCCCTCGGCAATGTTCAGATTTTTTTGTAATGCTAGCCACTTGCTTCAATGCCACCTATAAAGGCGTCCTCGTTCAATTTGCATAACATAGATGTGCGCAACTATGTAACTTTTGTTATTGACGTTAGATGTTTCATCATATGTCATGGCAATAAAATCAACAACAATGATTATTACCTTCATTTCTTGTTGCACAAATAAATACATGTGGGCAACCATAATTTAGCTAGAGCTATTTGATTAATCATAGTTAGCACATTAGATGCACTGTTCGTCCAAATTGTCCGATTCGCCCGCTTGTCCGAGACATCCAGTGACCTTCACCTGTTTAATGTGTCTACTTTATCACATTGTCTACCTAGTCCGTCCGATATGTCCGCTCATCTGGGACATCTAATGAACCTAACTCACTTGATGTGACAACAATGCTTTTTAGTTAGAAAACATATTCTTTGTTAGCCCTTGGCTCAAACTATTGAATCATGTATTGAATTCTATTTTTTTTTAACCCGTGAGTATCTAAATGGCAAAAATTTGGCATTTCTTGTGCCAAATTCAGCTAGCACGGCACAATTCCTAGCAACAATTACCACAGGGCATTTACACATTTATGCATCTGGATTCAAGTATTAACACATTGAATTGGAATCATGCCAATTCACGCAATTCAGCTGAAGCCATTTCCTTCATCTAACACGGCACAATTCCCAGCAACAATTACCACGCGGCATAATTATACAATAAACAATTGCTACCAAAATAACCGTAGATACAATCCTAAATCCCTAGTCAAAGTTGAAGAAGTCTTGGACAAAGTCCACGTGATGCATCGTGGAAGTAGCTAAGGAATGAGAGATATGAGGCCTTGGTGAATGCGTGAAATGTATGAATTGGCTTTAGATGGCATTTAGCAGAGTTTGACTATAACAATACAGACCATTAATTAACTGAAGCCCCCATTCCCAACATTATAGACAACCACGTTCCCGACTTGGAAGAACATGCTCCCAACTTTGAGGAACACGCTATTGAAATGGAAACCCCCCAGTGCTCTTGACATTGTAAACAAAAATGCATGGTTCTGTGATGCACACCCCTTCCAATTTGTTTAGCAAAGAGTTCATCATCATCCCTTGAACGATAATGATGAGTGGCTTCCACTTGTAAAGAACAATCGATTCTAAAGATCTCTCTTTAGCATCTTGTAGATTGTGTGAATTTTCAAATGAGTTTTTGTGATGCTCAAAACCCTAAGTTGAGTAGTAAAACTAAAATTTTAACTATTAGAAGCCAAATTTGGATATTAATTGAGTGATTTTGGAGAACCAATTTGGAGTTTGGCTTAAATGGACAAGTAGGTTACTAGTTGGTTGATATTTTCATATGAATCAGGATGGCAAACGATGTGAGTTCGATTTCCTAGTAGGATCCGAATGGTTGTCTCTCTTGAGGTATATAGTTGTTTACCGAATTGGAATCGGGGCCCACTACTGTTGAGTGCGAGTGCGAGTCCAGCCACCTAATCGGCTGTGTGTTTCTTTTGTGTTATGCTCAGTGTTGTTGTAGTGTGCAAATTTTGAATACAAGTTGGATATTTTGTGAGAAGTTAGTGTGTGGCAGGAGAAAGATGTGAGATGAACTCAAATTTGTCAAAAATAGGGATAATTAAGAGACAAATTAGATTATCCATGAATGTATTCAATCGGCTTTATAATGGAATAATTGTTGCCTAATTGGTCATGTTACAGTGTTGAATGTCGTGTGTGAATTAGTGCATGTATGCGTGTAAGTGTTGATTATTGAATAATGCTATCTGTTTATGTGAGTCTGATTGGAAACTAATTAGAATTTATCTTTTGCTTAATCGGGCTGTGGTGTGTTTTGTGTCGTTGTAGTCCAGTTGGTCGAGTGAGTCGCAATCCAATTTGGAATTTAATTTATGGAAGAGATTGTGTATTTGAAATGATTTGTGAATGTTTGCTTGATTGGTATCACTTGTCCAATTCGGGAATTTGAGCCAGTGTATGAATTTCTGATAGTAGTCAGTTGTGTTTGTGAGTTTAATTGTATGTCGATATACATGTTACATAGGATCTGTGTTTGGGTAATTCAATAGATTTGGTGAATCAGTCCTAATTGGATAATTTGTGAGAAGTTGAGATGGGAAGTAGATGGTAAGATGTGATGTGAGGTAAGTAAGCTGGAGTATGTGAACCAAATAGGAATTTAAAGAAAGAGATTTTTCGAGTGGTTGAGAAAAACTGAGTGCAGATTGAGTGAAAATTAGTTGGAAGTTACACCAATTTGAGGTAGAATTTAGGCTGATTGTGTGAACAAAAAAATAAGTGACTCGGAAGTCAAATTGGTGAAGAGTGAATGTGAGTATTGTAAAAAGAAGAATTTTGCCAGCCAAGCTTGTAAGTTTAAAAGTCCAAAAGCCAAGTTGGATGTAGCTGGTACCAGCGCTGCTGTGAAGAAAGAAGCTGAGATTGGAACGAAGAAAGTGCAGAAGCAAGTCAAAAGCTGAATGGGAAAGATCCAAACTTGAAAGATACATAGAATCTAACCTTTGTGCCCATTAAGAGTGGAGAGTAGATTTGGAATTAGACTAAGTTGGTGAGAGTCCGAATCAAAATCTTTAAGTTGTGCCCTTGGTTGTGATTAAATCTACTAGTTGTAAAAAGCCCTATTTGAAATTCTCCCTAGGAACGAATTAATATACTATTGGGTAGTTTTAAATAAATTATAAATTATCCTATTTCTACACATCTCTATTTCTATCCAAATGCAAAGAATACTAAATCAAGAGTTCAATAGGGTAGGTAATTAGGATGCTATTGTTATTATATAATAATAATATAAAATAATTTATAATATTATACCATCATAAATATTGAAATTTTAAATAGATTTTTTAATAATAATTGACATCAATGCCAAATAAACTTGATGAATAATTAAAGTGACAGATTTTCTTATTGTAGTCTATATCAGTTTGTGCTCGAAAAAAATAAAATGATAAATACTAAATAACCATTTTGGTGTAGTATAATGAAGTCCATTGAAGACATAGTTATCACATTCGATGGACTGTCCAAACCGTCTAGTGACCTTAGCTGCATGATGTAGCTACTTTATGGTAGTCACATTGGCTGCCTGGTCTGTCTGAACTGCCCGCCCATTCGGGAGTCCGGGCGTCTAGTGATCTTAATTCGTCCGACGTGACAACAATGTGACCAATGTATATATGGCAAATTTTGGCAAACCAAAGTATGAATACAAATTAGATTTGGACTCATATTCAAGTATTGGTTTCACATTAGAAAGAACCTAAAAGAGAGTGGCAAACTATATACATTTATATTTGAACTCAATCAAGTTGCAATAATTGATTTGCTTAATAACCATGGTGGGATGCTTCGCAGTAAATAACAATATATTTGCTTTATGTGATTTACACTTTGCATGCTACTTCAAGGTATTCAATCTTGACGTCCCATAAGAATTTCTTTTCTCCAAACATTTGTACAAGTTTGGCAACAAATTATTGGGGGAAGTCCCTTTGTCGTCAGTTTCATTTCAGCCCAAGAGCATTGGGCAGCCCATACCATTTGAAACTTGTAAGTCAGATTGTAATTGGGCATTGTTTTCTTTGAAAGAGGTATTTCAACTTCAAGCTCAGAATTGTCAAGATTCAACTCCTCCAATTCCAAACCATAAATTACATGATAGTTAAGATTGTCTTCATTGCAAACATACGCCTCTGATTCTTCTAACAATACTACAATCGGAGTAGGAAAGATTGAATTGAGTACAATATAGCTTTTATTTTATTTTTCCAAAATTAGAGATCTTTTCAGATCTTGACATTGTATCCATAAACACAAGAAGAACATTGGTTGATTTTCTTTGATTTTTTTGCCAAGAAGACTCCACGCCATAGAAATAAAGCTCCTCTCTATTATCAACATTACAGAAGTAACTCAAGAAAAATTAATTATGTCTCTTTTTCAAGCATTCTTCTTAACCTTCTCCTTCGTGAAAACGAGACTTTGCAACTTCTTACGAGCTATAGCCTCGGCTACCTTCTTGTCATGGGACTTTTTCTTCTTAGCCCTTAGAGCAATCTATATGGCTATAGTTGCAACCTTTGCGTTGCCCACTACAAGTCTCTAACCTACCATATTAACTAGTCAAACAATCCAAAAATGACAATTAATAATCGAGAATAGAGAAGCTATAGATCGTATAAATCCTAAACTCCACCAAATTCAGATTATAGACCCCCAAGAAGTGCAAATCCACCTTCAACCTTTATTTCTCACCTTAAATGCAAGATTGCATGATTTAAGACATTCCATGCTAAAGAAGCTAGAAACCCATCTTGAACCTTAATCTGTCACCTTAGAACACAAGACCACAAGGTCTACGACAATCGATGACCACAAAGCTACAAATCCTTCATAAATTTGATCCCTACTGTAACCCTAAATTCTACCAAAATGGACTATTAGTTTATTGCTCAATAGATATAAAACACTTCCTAAATCGGTCCAGCTTGTTGTGAACCAAGCTCCCAAGAAAAACAAACTCACAGGCAAAATTAGACCTCAAAAACGCAAACTCCATTATATCCTTGGTTCTTCAACTAGCATGTCTAATCTATAATCAACAACAGAGTAGACTCTAAGCATGAATGCATGATAGAGAAAACTCAAAAAATACAATGTACAAACATTCAAAACCATTTACCTTGTTGTTGATGTCAATCCGCCATCACTTTATATTGACCTTCAACTCCAACATACAAGAAGCCAAATAATATTTTTCTACAACCTCAGTACCTTTAGCATTCAATACATTTGTTCTTACAAAACGATCTCCACTTTCAACATTCTAAGCGCTAGACAATAAGACCCTAGTTTCCACCTTTGATATTTATTCAGTGTTTGAACTGAAGATTAAGTTTTCAATCTTGCTCATGTACCAACAACGGTCTTTAAGCCCTCAACCATAAAACAAGAATTTTGAAGATCAAGTTTTTAACCTAGCTCATGTTGGCGTGCAGCAACCCTCAACTACAAACATAAGTTTTTGGCAATAAGACAATGATTATACATAGCAATGATGAACCTCAAGTGCTATTTACGAACACAATGTACTCATTCTAGCTATGGAAGGAGCATGAAGGACACAAAGTTGGCAGCAAAGAAGAATAAACAAAGCAACAATAGCTATATCATGGGTCCAGAACAACTCTATCGCGACTGCGCCGTGACTAGACAGGTGGCTGTCCACGTCTCACTTTCCACCTCAGACTTTATCATCCATCTCCCAGCTTGAAAGAAAAAGATGGTAATAATAGTTTTTTTAAGTCTGTAAAAAACATAGATTTTAGGCCAATATATTTGAGTTTTTTACAACTGCGGCAGTCGCAGTCATATTGCAGTCACATTTTCAGAAAATGACTTCCGACAGTTGCAAAACTATCATTTTCCATAGTCACTTTTATCCTTTTTCTTGTAGTGTAGGTACTCAATGTTTCAAAGTACGCAAAGGATTGACAAAAACTCAGAAGAACCATGATGGTGAAGTTTTGAACATTACAAAAAATCTGGGCCTTAAGGAGGGCTGTTCCAATTTTGGTGGATGTGCAAATATAGTGAAATAATTATTTATTTTTTAATATTTTAATATTTTTTAATAAACAATAATAAATTATTTTTTAAGCAAAAATTAGATGGAGCATATTGGCTAATTTCATTGGTAGGATTCTATGTGTGACAATTTGGACTAATATTTCTTGTAATTGCACATTTTCATGCAAGAAAATGGCCTCTCATAGCCTGAATTTTTTTCTAATGGGGGTGCAAGTAGCAAAGTGTTACTAGCTCCAAATGGACATTGGGTGGCTCATTTTGACGTGTATGTGGCATGCGTAAATTGTGTGCTGTCACATAGGTGGCATTTACAAGTCACCTTGAAGCTAAGCTTTTCTTAATGGCCGGTGTTGGGTTCAAATTTTTGGTATAATTGAACATTTAAACGCCTAAAAAAACATTGGTTATCACCTCTTTAATTTCAATCTTGTATGTACTTGCATCAAAGGAGTGGTAATAAGAAGAATCCTTTATAAATTCACCTTTATAAATTTTGATGGAAATAATTATATTAATCGCATTTAGCATATTTATTTTTTTATACAAGTTGAATGCTCCAATGCAACATTGAAGTTTGTATTTATTCATATCTGATGCAACTATTTAGAGCATGCCATCCAAACATTAAAATAATAAGTTTCATAATCAAAATTTTTAAACCTCTTGATTCTTGGTTTCTACCAAGGATGTGAGATCCCAATGTTTTTACAAGTGCATTGCTAAAAGATTGAAGATCTAAGTATAAGAATTGCTTAAAATCTGAGTGAAAATCGTAAAGATTGCTTCAATTTATGAACAATGTATTACTTACAAATTAGTCAAAAAAATTGAATTTGAAGACCTGATTTTATGCAAGTATTGTATGTCTACAACAGAAAGATTGATGATTTGTAGAATGGGAGATTATAGAGTGTAGAGTCATATTTGTTATGCATTTAATTATGGGCAACAAAAATTGCAAAAATCATGTAAAGAGATATGATAACATTGGATCAACACATAGGCAAGAAAAAAGATTTTTTTAAAAACAATACTTATTATTGAATCTAATCTTAGATTTTAAAGAAAATAATTCAAGAGCAAAGTTTAAAAAAGAAATTAGAACTTCAAAAGATGTATTGTCTCCAAAGTTATTAAGACTAAATCATCTCAATGTTAGCTCCGTAATATATAGTATTAAGTATAAGGCTTTTGTAAAAGCTTTTTTATACCTAGGAAGTTTTTCAAGAAGTTTTCAACAACCAAACTTATTCTTCAAATAACTCCTATCAAATAAACATTTCAAGAAACCTCAAACTATCTCTAGGTTTTTTTTAGCAAACTTCCTTAAATTTTATGAAGATTCTAAGGTATATGTTCTTAATAAGTAATTTACATTGCAATCTTATGGACCCTTAATATAAAGTCTTATTAATTTTTGAAAGCCAAAAATGTAATTCTTGCATATAATGTGAAAATCGTATCCCTTAAAGCTTTTATTTTGGTGCAAAATCTTGAAAAAATACACACTAATTACATAAAATCTCCATATTTTTCATAGCAAATTATCAAACGCAACATTTGGCATAGGAGACTACTTGGCCTAAGGGTCCATTTCCACTTGGTGTTTGTTAATTCCATATCTTAAAAGATAAGACTTTTGAATAAGTAGGAAATAATCTTTTTTATTGGAGTTTAGGTTCGGTACTGCTGTACTTGTTTATAAGCTCTATACAGTGGACACGTGGCTCGTACTAACTACCAACTCTCTGTAGTAGAAGGTATGAGGTATTGATCATAGTGTGGTTCCATGCCGAGTGTGTGATGTTCTTGATATTTTGAGTGATTCTGCAAGATGGAGTGATTTCTCATGCTAGTGCTCTCAACAATTGTTGGATTCATAGATGATGAAATATATCAGAGCTGTTGGGTACTTGCATTCAATATTTGGAAAGATGTGTCAATTCCTAAACTAGTACGTTTTGAACTTGAAAAATTAGAGATTGAACTTGAAAAGTCACTCCAAGTCTGCACCCAACAATCCAATAGCTAACTTATAGTAGTAAGAATTTGGCCTTTTAATTCAACTTAGAATTTGAGGTTCTAAGCAAAGGTGCATTCCAACTTGAAACGTACACCCACTTGCATTGGATTGATTATTGGACTTAGAATAAATAATCAGCACATGCAGACATAGGAATTTCAATTGTAATCTATCATCTTCTCGTAATTTTTATAGATGAGCTCGACTAAATTCAGACCCTTGCAATTGACAACTATCCAGAAGATACTGTTGCTTTCCTCCACATAAGATCTTGTCTACATCATATTGAAGCTATAACTTTAGAATCCACTTCTAACAATTGTCTTGCAGGTCTTTGAGGTGTTCTGTGCGAGTGTCAACAACTAATTTTGGAGATTGTCTGTGCAGGTCCCGTGATTCTAAGGTTCAATTGCACCTAATTGTGCAAGTTATGACACATGCTTAGGAAGTAGTGGCAAGCAAATGTGCTCAAGGATTTGCATCGTCTGAATCTTCAAGCAATGCCACCGGTGCTTGAAGTTGTGTGAGTGTCCCATCTTGCAAAATTCTGGGAGGAGGCTAATTTGTGACAAAGCTTGAAACCGTCGTCGTTGAGCAAGCGCAAGATAGCGTGGTGTCTGTTCTAGAGCCACGTGTAGTCGACATCCAGTCAAGCTCTTTGGATCAAACGGAAAAGCTAAATTAAAATTAGTTTTGGAAAAGGCCTTTGCTTGAAACTCAAAGTTGTGGTTTCGTTGCTACTCGAGTTTTGTGCATGAGCGAAGCAATACATAAACAAAGTTGTGTAGAACAAATAACAACATTAGTCTTAGTTATTGGGCGGCAAGAGACAAGAATACATAACACTGCACAAACTCATCCAAAATCTTCAAATTCCAACGATTTGAATGCTACAAAAGAACTGGCGAGTTCTTTATGATTTTTCCAAACACTACTTAACAATCCCACTTTTACAGCCAAACATGTCAGACTCCAAGTAGGATCAACATTTACTAAACAATGTAAGTGGGAATAGTGTAATTTTATTAGATTTCAAAGCAGCCGCCAAGAGCGCTTGTAACGCCAGGTGGGAATAAATCCTAAGATGTATACCTAAAACATCTTATTAACATAAATAAGATGTTAATAAAATGTTGACAATTTCTACAAAATACCAATCTAACTTATTTTCAACATGTGTTATTTGTGGTTGTTGAGCTTGAAAACAATAGAAATATTTTAGGGAATAATGCCTAAATCTTGTTTCAAAATTTGACCTTCTTTTACTTATATCTTTATACACATATATCAAATTTGTCAAATTTTTCACAAAATGAGGTTCTTTATAAGGGTGAATGCAAGAAACACTTGCTCATTTTGTTGCGTTTTCACAATATTTATGATTTTTTTTCTAGAGTACTTTAAAATTAGAAAAATAATTTAAAAAAACGAATAAATATGGCTAATGTTTACACCTTTAAGATGAAGGTAACCACCAACAGAAATACATAGAAAAATTCTCTAAGCAGGAGAACTAGAAAAGTGCCAAATCTCAAGAAAATGGATACTTTGATGTTTTAATTAGTTAAAAATAAATAAAAAAATACATAAAATAAAAATTGGCCATCTGTAACAACTCTATGGAGATGGTCGTTCACCCAAGAAACTCTAAAATAATATTCTATATGTTACAATGTGCAAAAAGCACAATTTGTGGACTTCCACACCATATACAATTAATTATTTCCAAAATTGCTTTGGATAGTAGCTACAAGTCTACTAGAAGACCATCCCTTCCAAATTTCAGCTCGAAATTTGTTTTTTTGGGTACTAAACAGTATTAAAAACCTCCAAATTAGCAAGTGTGACATAAAATTGGGGGCTATTTTTGGACAATAAATTATTTTTGAAAATTACAAAATATTAGGCAAGGTGTATAATAGTCATGAGTACCTTACCTATAAATCTTGAATCATTTGGAGCCAAAATGCAAAAGTTATGGCCAAAAAACAAATCAACACGCAAGGTGTGACGCAAAATAGTACAAGTGTTTCTTGCATTCACCATGATTTTAGCTGATCCCCTAGAAGCATACAAAAGACTAGTTACAAGTTATATATTAGTCCTTTTGATGCTTAGTTTATAGTTGGAATACAATCATATATTATTGCTAAATAAGTCGGCTCTTATGCATAAAATGATCACAGAGAATTTTTTTCAAAAATTTCGTTTAAATTTTTTTTTTAATGAAGACTATACAGACAAAAATTCAAAAAAACAAACAACACTTTATAAATGTTTCCTATTAGCTTATGAGTTTATTTCAAACTTTAGATGAATGTAAATTTATGTAGACTAATCATCTTTTTCAAGCACTGTACTCATCATCCCAAATATAGACTTTGGAATACTAAAGTGGAATTTAACCTCTGAAGAATGAAATAAGAAATTTAGCCAATTTCTCAATTTTAGGGAGGCCACCGCATATGCAAATTTTGACTAATTTTGATGAAATTTGGTGAGCAAATGTAATTTGATACTCTCTTAACCCCTAAAGTTCCTTGACTATGTCCTCACCAAAAATGCTCCAAAACTGTCAATTCTAATACAAGTACCAAATTTTTGAAAAATATCATTTTTGGACACATGTAATCGTAGGATCTTGTAGTATTCTGGTTTGAGAATATGTGGAAAAAATTTCAGAAATTTCCATTGTGTAGATTGGAATATATTAGCGTTTGAAGTGGCAAAAGTCCTTTTTTTGGCCCTGCGAAAAACCGGGCAGCTGCACTTCACAAGGTCAGATTTTTATGAAAACTTTTCCAAAATGGTTGTGCTTCTTTGGATTCATTCTTCAGGGCAAGTTGGCTACATGCTTGAAAATTTTTAGATTATTTGGAATTGTACAACATATAGGAAAAAAATAGTAAGTAGAAAGAAGTAGAGAATGGTTCAAAACACTAAATTGTTAAGAAGTTAATTATGGAATTGAAAAATGCCAATCCCAATGGTTGCAATGTTGTAATAAACAATCTGCATCCTACAATTTTATTTTTTTTGAAAAATATTGAAAATTGAGTGAAATAAACAACTTCAAAGTTTATTTTAGAGTAGACAATCCATAACTGCCCGCAAACTAAAAATCCTCATAACGTTTGACTCATTGATCAGAATGGAATAATTCAAAGCTTTCCACGTATATATAAATCTAATAAACCAATTTCAAATTTTTATTTTTGAAAAAAGTGATTTTTTCTGATCTGCCCGGACTGCCCGAGTTGACCAACAAACAACATATTAGGCCATAACTTTTGACTAGTATTTCCAAATGTCATGAAATTTGGTGCATATGAAAGATATTCCTTGTCCCCACCATCTATAAAAATTTCAGACCAAAATATGCAAATCTCTAGTCACACATACCTGCCCAAAAATTCTATGTTGCCAAAAAAGGCATGTTGGTCCTTTAGGGGTTAAAGTACTCTAATTTTTTTAGCATTCTAACATACCATTCAAAAGTTACACTCCAAAGCATCAGAAAAGAGTTTTCTTTAGAAGTGTGGGCAATCCAGGCTGCCCACAAAAATAACTTTTTTTAGACAAAAGAAATGGATGTGGTTGTCTAGATTTATATGTATATGTAAAACATTGAATCATTCTATTATGATGAATGAGATGAAAGTCATGAGGAGTTTTCTTTTACACGTTGTAATGGAATATCCTCTGAAAAAATAAAATTAGGAGTCCATTTTTGAATTTAATTTTCAATATTTTTGAAAAAATATAAAAGATTGAAGTAAAAAAAATTTATTAATACATTTTTCCATTTGAATTGACATTTTTCAAATCTATATATAAGTTACTAATGAATTAGTGTTTTCGCACATTAGTTGTACCTCTTTTTATTTAATATTGTTTGTAAGAAAGAATATGAAATATTTTTGTTGATTTTTTTTACACATATTCCAAACTTGTTTCCAAGTTATTTCTTTCATTATAAGTTTTTAGATATAGCAATTTTTTTTATAAAAAATTTGAAAGATAAAACATTGTGGATTGGAAGAATTGAAGAAAACTTGTTTCCTTACTTCACTTTGATAGCTAGGAGCATGCAGTCTACATGGTCAAACTTTTCAAAAAAAATTCCATACATTTCTACAATAGTATAGAATAATTTTGTTTGGTTAAATTTCCAAAAAAAAATCTTTGATGTGCGATTGCAAGAAACACCTGTACTATTTTCCGTCACATGTTTAATACGGAAGTTGTTTTGTGTTATAAGTACTACAAAAATGACTAAATGAACATGAAATTTAAACGCAAGCTTCCTATAGTAATAGAAAATGCACTTGAATTATTTCAATTTTTTCAAAATTAATTCAATAGGTGAAATTGAATTTTGAATATATGTCACACATGCGGTTTTGGTGTTTTTTAGTACAATCAAGTACCTTTTTTGAAGAGTTACGTCATCAAATTTGGTAGGCTAGCTCTTCGAATAGAAATACACCTTTCCAGGAGAGGGATTAAACATTTGAATTTTTTTGAAAATCAATAGAAATTATAATAATTTTCAAAACAAATTTTGACCATTTAAAAATTCCCAAAACACATTCTAAGTGTATTTACATTGGCCTAAAGTATGCTATATTCACTTGTTGAATTTATGTTGAACTAAAAATGATTTTTTACTTCTAGCTTTGATCTTCCTACTTTGCTCTTAGTTGACAACAATGGCCACTTTTAAAATAAGTTTTTCAAATTCATTTTCAAATTTTTAAAAAGAAAAACGTGAAAGTCTCATTTTCTAGGATAAATTGTAGCCTATGGCTCAGAATAGTACTTCAGGGTACAAAAAAAGACTCAATAGTACTGGTGGGGTTTTGCAGTATCTCCTATCTACTAATGTAAATTGTTTTTTTTAAGGCAAATTAAATATTTCCATTCACTTTTGTCATCAAATGATGAACATCACATGTTGTCAATAGTAAATTTGAAATCCAATTGATTATTCAAATTTTATATTCCATGCCTCCAATAATACTGAAGGTGACTCGTAGTACTAAAAGTACTAAAAGGTCAAAGATCAGAAACGTAACAAATAGTACAAGTGTTTCTTGCAATCATCTTGTTTTTCATTTTTCTCAATGCATTAGAAAATGGTCATTAGGAGTACTTTCAGTAGGCTACTTTACTCATAGGGCTTTAGGGATTGAAGGATCAAAATGTCATTCCCTTTTTTGAGGTGACTACGATAGGGTGCCTGAAGATTTAGACCTATTTAAAACTATTCATTTAAGTTGAAGTGCATAGATACTATATAGATTCAAAGTTACAATTTGAGTTTAGTTTTGTATTTGTTAAAAAATCAGAATCATAAATTTTCGGAAGAAAGATTCATAGTTTTGGAAGATTTTTTTTGTAATTTTACTTACTTCAGTATATAAATTTGAAGCAGCTTTAATGTGTCATGTACATGCATCTTTCAAAAAGATCCAAAACTATCGACTAGAGTTTCTATTGCCTTACATCCGTGTTGCGCAATGTATAAAATTGAACCTTAAAGTTGTATAAACTTGTTTAATTATTTAAGTGACAATTAACCTTTGAATAGATGGATCCATGACCATATTGTCAAACTTCAACATCCCACACTTTGTATGTTCATATTTTGCAACTATTCATGATTGAAAATTTCACATTCATTTTCTAAAGATGAAATCACGTGTTTTCTAAAAAAATAAAAATAAAAATAATATTCTTTTTGAAACATTTGAAATCACCGAGAAATCTACCTTTATTTAGGTGGATGAACTCTTATTAAATATGAGTACATTATTTTGAAATAGTATTGAGAAGTTTCCAAAACATTATAAAAAAACAAAAAATTTATGCTCAAAATAAGGAACCATCTTTTAAGTGAACCAAGAAGTTTGTCCACCTCATCTTTTGAAAGAACATTCTTTCTAAATACTTGGATTCTCCCCAAGTTGAATGGAATCTTGTCTAAGGTAGTTTTTGCTCTTGAAGTGATCATATAAGCCTACCTACGTCATCATTGACAGTAATAGACATTTCAAGCAACATGTCACTCATTCCTAGATAGAGGTCGCATTTAAAACATGGTCGCTTTTAGACCCACCTCATTGTTGACAGTAAGAGATATTTCTACTAACATGTCACTCTTTCCTAGATATGGTCCCATTCAGAATTTGGTTGCTTTTAGAGCAGAGTAACAAACTACCGTAGAGCATCTCCACCCAGCTTGCAAAATGCGGGTAGAATTTGGTTGGCAAAATGCCCGGCCATCCACTTTGCAAGCCAGGCTGGGATGAGGTGACCCACCCATAGCCTGTTAAGAAGCCACCTCTGAGGTGAAAGTGGATATGAAAATGTGAATATTGATACTTTGCAAGAACAACCGACAAACCCGTATGTGGTGTAGGAGGTGGCGGAATGGTTTGGCAAAGGTGAAAAACAACCCACCCAATAAGTCCCTGAAGTTTAGGAAAGTAGTTCATATTCTATTGCATGTTGTTTTGTAGGCCATCTGCAGGCCTGCAAAAACACCTCGTTTTGCAAGCCGCTGGCAATTTTTAAGCCGACCTCTTAACAAGTTCATCCCTTTTGTTAGTCGGGTGGGGCAAATTTGCAAGCCAATACAAATAAGTCATCCGTTTTACAAGATGGGTGGGGATGCTCTTACAACTCTGAACAGTACCATGTGGATGTTCATTAAAGGCCACGTCATCAAACCAAAGGCCATGTCAGCAAATTAGCGACCACGTCAACACACCAAGTCAGCATGACCTGGAGGGACCGACCTTTCGGGCCATGGAAAGGCAAGAGGAGTTGGGCTCCTTCCCAGAATCTCTGAAAAGTTACGGATATTGCTGAAGTTATTATATTATCATCCTCGCGGCAGTTTTTTCAGACGTTGGCATTGAATTGAAGCTCCGGCAGTCAGGTCAGCCGGTCAAGCTCTGGTGAAGACGAAGGTGTGTAGCAGTTGCTGGCAGGCCCACAATCCATGGCAGGCAGCCTAGTTCCGCCTGCTCTGCCATGATTGAACTTGTGGCTTAACTCGTGCTGCTGTAAATGGTTCGAAGACGTAATCCCTGGCAATCTCTGTCATGCCAATTGCCGTCTGCTGGCACTGCTCATTGGCCGGAGGACTGAATTTTATCCACTTCGATCTAGCTTCCGTCCGTCCGTCATCCTTTTCACAACTGAAGCGGATTTCAAGGCGTTCTGGTTCTAAAGTAAGAATCAAAATCCTTGTAGCTAGGCAAATCCGACCTTGGCGTCGTTTGTTTCTGTTTTAATTTTAAAGTTGAGAGGCCACGTTACTAGCTTCTTTATTTGAGTGTATGCTTTTGGGGGTACTGTACATGGAGAGTGGCTTGGCGTAGGATCATTTGACAGTAAGTTAGTTTGATTGACTGATTTCTCGTGTTGGGTGGTCTGTTGAACTCTTCGATGCCATTCAATGCCATGTCAGGGGATCGGTATGGCGATAGTTCTTTTTTCACCGCAGGCTGCTTTCCTAGCACTGGTTGTCTGCGATGAGGTTTTCTTGCCTGAGCTCACTTTTATCAAATTCTAAGATTCTTGGAATTTGGAAAAGTTGTTTGAAGTACAGTACAAGAAGTTTCGACCACGGTTGGTCCGTTTTTTCATCTTTCTTTAGCAAGAGGAAGCTAGAAGAAGCTTCAGCTTTCCAAACTGGGTGCATACCAAAAGGGTAACTGAAACACAACAGTACCGACTATCGACGTACTTCATCAAGCGGATATTGATGACATATATATACGGCAAATCGCTAAGTTGTACGAGAATTTGTTTTTTCCGGTTCTTTTTTTATGCCAAAGGAGCTGCCAATGTGTTTCCCTTAGCGAAAGGTGAGAAAGGCGCGCATGCATTAGAATCTGTATGTACAACATTCTGTATGTACAATTGGTCAAGGATCTAGATCGATGTTCAACCTTTCCGCAGCTCTGTAGAAAGTACGTGACAACATATCTTTCTTCTGCCAGACGATAAGCCTTGCCAGTTCATTGATTTGAGCTTTCCACATGTAAAGACTCGAGAACACATGGCGAACTGAAGATTTGATGCATACGAAATGATTTCCTCGGAGTGTGTAGAAGTAGCACGATCTCGCTGCCAATCGGGCAGTCCATATAGCTTTTAAGAAATACATATTATGCAGTATGTTTTCTTGTACTCCGACTATAGACTAGAAGCATTTTCTCGATTGAGTTGTCCCCGATCTTCAGTGGCGTTTCAAGAAAGATTCTTAGTTCGGAATTCCTCAGCGTGTCACCAGCCTACTAATCCAAGACTGAGGATGAACAGCTATGATATACGTTTCCAAGATCATCTCCTGGAACTGATGTTCAACCAATTTACTTCTACCGAGACTGTTCCAGTTCCGAATCAGTGTCGTTTCCGGTCTCCCCCGTAGAGGCTTCTTTTGTCGTTGCTGTCATGTCTGTGGCGGCCAGTGGCACCAAAATGACCTTTCTCGTCTCCTTGTTCTGGTGCATCTTACGCATCGGTTGGCAAACTTACAAACTTGCAACTATTTGCAGCGCATCGATCATGTAACATGATTTCAGAATCTGCATCACAATTACCAGCTAATTTACGTTTGTTAAGAGTCTCCCCGACTGGTAGTATTTCGTTCAGTCAAAATTACTTCTACATTGACGAGTTGGTGTGAGGTCCCGGCCGGTGCAGGAGTCTGCAGCTCTTTCTGTCGTGTCGCAGATCAATCGCACCAATTTGTCTGCGATCTGGCAGTGCACACAAGTATGTCTAGAAGATAGTACTCAGTACTAATCCAGGTGAGATCAATGCTGGGCCTCAAAGTAAACTAGTTAATGTAAGCTTTTTGTTCGGTTCCTGGAATCAAAACGATAAAGTTTGGATCACGAACGAGAGTTGGGAATCAACTCTACTCGATCCTTTTTCATCTAAGTTAGGAACTGCATCTGAGACCGACTCCTTTCTGTCAGCGCGTGTTTCTCATTTGAAAAGACCAGGCATGTGGTAAGTGGTTCAGCAAGAGAAGGTCCAGTTGTAAGCCACGTTACAGCATTCATTGTTTGTGCTACTTATTCGTGGTCCTTGAAGTGACATATCTTACAGAAAGCAGTTGTTCCACTCGGTTGTAAGAAACTCAGGCATTCGGAAACGAAAGCAGATTTTGACCTCTGTCGTCTTGAGAGAGAGACCTCTGTCGTCATGAGAGAGAGAGTGGAGTTTCATGCCAATGTTGTGGAGGAAGTCTCTGCAGCTCCTCTGAGAGACTACTTTAATTTACGCACCAAGAGAATTTATTTAGGCAGCTCATGGATCATGATGGACTCACTCAGGAATGGATTCGCCATTCCTTCTGGCAACATGTGCTCTGGATCAGGCAAGCCATGAGATCTGACTTGAGGACAGGTTTGAACTGGGGGGCCAGTGAAGCACATCAACCGCCCGAATCTGATGCGGTGCAGCTACTCAAGTTCATTATCTTGTAAGCCCTCAGTTGAAACCTTTTAAAAGAGCATCAGACAGTTACCTTGATGAAGGTGAAAGTCCCCATATTACCTACTTCAAAACTGCTAAAAGAAAAGAGAAAGCTTGAGACCCAAATCTGGGCTTCTTGGTCCTTAATCATGGTTTAAAATAGTATCACAGGAATTTTCACAACCGTAAACTTGCTGCGTCTCTTGTTACAACTTGTAACTTACAAGTGATTGAAAATTTAAGGATTTTCGTTTTTTCTCCTGTGCCCGAGCCCAAGAGATATGGGAGTACAGTATGCCCAATCCATACTTCACCACATCCAGGGAGATCCACCGATTACAGGTCCCCACGTTAGATTCAACTTCACCCAATGTGTTTCTGGATCTGGGTCCCCAGACGATTTCAAGGTCTTAAGACTATTTGGACCCTCCTTTGAGGATCCTCTTTGTGGATTACCTGGGTATCTAGGAATAGCAAGGTCTTCAATCAATGTAGGTGGCCTGTGGACTTCTCTCAGAAAGTTCTCTGGGAAGCCTTGTTGGACTCCAGCCGGGCAGTGCAAATGAAGGCACATTTGGCAACTCAACAACATCCCCAACACTTCGACTCCATTTGGCTTCATTCTTTGGTCCTTGCACATAGGATAGGAGATCATATTGTCTAGAACAAGTCTCCCCCCTCTCCTAACTTGTTTTCGTGACTCTTTTCTAGTTCTCCTTTAGTCTGTGCTTGTTTCTCTTCATTGTCCAGCCTTTGGCTTGGCTGTCTTGTATTGTGGTTTTTTCTAATGCAATAGTTCTTCCATTTGTTAATAGAAAAAAAAATAGGATTTCTTGTAGTATAATAAGCATCTATTACTCATAAAATTATAAAACATAAGTTGCAGATTACATTGATTGCAGATTTCTGATTTGAAATGTACCGTTTTCTCCGGACTGAACATTTAGTGTGCGTTAATCACTAGTTATTACTATTATTAATATTAGAACAATAATAATTTTGAGACAATTAAAATGATTTTTCATTGATTAATCACCAGTTTGACTTCGTATTGAAAGCATTTGTCTCAGTGCTTGGCTCTTAATTTTTATTCTAAACTAATGGATTTTATATATTGTAAAATGGATCGAACATATCTAAGAAATCTGAGAGTACATACTATATTTTGGAATGACTTCTTCCAGTATTGATGAAGATAGTTCAGCTCCAGCTAACATTTTAAACCGGTATTGAAATCGAAAATATCCACTGTAGTATTATTATGCAGTAACCACATTAACGTCAATTTCGGTAAAATGGCAATATTCCATTATTTTGGCATGCTTCAGATAAAACAAATCTATAGCTGTCCTAGTTTGTGGCCTGAAATTAGACCTTTGTGAAGATTTATGCCACAACTTTTGGTTTGTGGAATATTGCCAATTTAACAAAAATTTCTTTACATTGTTCATTTACAGTTGGTGCCTAAATGCTTTCAAAGTTTAATAAAGGAACCAAATTTATATTTAGAAATTGCGATTCATGCCCAGCACTGAGAACAAGTTTGTAGATTTGAAACGAAGTCATGCTTTCTTCTCATACATCAGAGTGCAAGCATACTTCAGGCATGTATGTTATAGAGGTATACAAAAAAAATTGGCTTTAGGATACATGGTTGTAAGAAAAACATATTTCCTTAATTCAGGTCAATGTGAAAAAAGAAAACTAGAGCTCTAATTCTCACCGAATATTGAGGCCGCCACATGAATACTTTCCAGTAGACCTAATTAATTGCCTATCTTACTCATGAATCCACAATCAAATAATCGAAGGTACCCAAATTTTCATATAAAAATAGGTGTTTTGTGACTGTGACAGTAGATCAAAAGCGAGTAGATATGAATGAATTTTGTACAAGATAACGGGATGATGACCAGGAGCGTGAGTCGGTTATCGGACATGAACAGTTGTGGCCTCTTGAATTGCAAGACGTTGATTTCTCCATAACCTCGTGATTAATGGCCTGCAACATGAACTCCCAAATATGGCCTCTGAGTACCTCACAACAGTCACAATGTGGAATTGAGAAGTCCACTAATGGCTATGCGCCGAGAACATTTCAGCATCAATGTTGCAACATTTTACTCATTGAACTTGAATGCCTTCAAGTTGTCAATTCTGTTAAATCGGTGCAGTTCAAATCGCTAAAATTGCGATTTCACTGCACAAAGCTCTCAAAACTATAAGGTAGGATTGGTACACCGGTGTAGGCTTACGTTTGAGGGACCCATCTTTAAAACTGCCCAAAGTTGTGTAACTAGCAAATTTGATGTTGTCGTTGCGGGGCACAGACCTGTCGCAGCTAGCCCTGCACAAATATGGAAAATCATGTGTTGCAGTAGAGGAAATTCAGCGATTAGAATCGCAGTCTAATTTCATAATTCACGAATATTGGTGCAATCGACACTGAATGTGGAGCTTTTGTGCAAAGATGCTGATTGAAGGAATCATATCTATTGGAAATGAGGGCGGTCTAAAATATCGTTAAAATATCGTTAAAATATCGTTAAAATATCGTTAAAATGGCGGTATTCCACAAATATGCACTTTTACGTTTAGACCATGCGTTCTGAAAATCCATACCAGCCCTAGACTTTAGAGCTAAGAAGGAAATGAATGAAAAAATGGCGTATGGAATACTGCTATTTTAACGAAATTTCCCATCGGAGTAGGGAAGCTGGGAATTCGGAGTTTGAATGTTGTAATCCTTCAAGTTCACCCCTCAATATAATGTTGGTTCTAAGACTGGGAAAATGTTCCTTTGAAGATTTCACCAGTACAGAAACTCAAGTGTGAAGGAAGCATCCCTGAGGGCTTCTGTCACAATGTGGAAGAAAATTGACTACTTTCAAGAAGGGCAATACACCTCCAACATAATTGCAATAGTAGCAGCAACAAGGAGGTTACGCATGGAGACTTGCAGCTGTTGATAATATTCTTGAGTAGTATTGGCAACGCACCTTTTAAGAATCTTGAGTTTCAAGTCTCTAAGTTATTATAGAGGGAAGTCATGTCAAAGCATAGCGAACGTGCAGAATCAAAGTTCTGATATACGAGATCACATGTGAAAATGGTGGCATTCTTGGGCGCTCGTTAGCTTGTGGAGCTCTCATGAGTCCAAAACGAGCTCAACTTCGCAAAACATGCTGCTACAGAATCCTTTTGATGTGCCGTAGATTTGCTTCCACGCCAATTCAGAGGGGTGCTCAACAAGGATCTTCTAGAATGTCATGTTCCCTGATGGATATAACCTCTTGCTTTTCCCCAAATGAAATTAAGGGGAAATACTTAGAGAGCAAGAATTTTGTTTTTCAAAAAATATTTGGACATTCTCCCTGTCAACTATCCCTTCTATCAGATGACCCAAAGATACTCACAGAAAGTATTTCTTTGCCAGATAATAAGTATCATGTATTGGGTAGCAACAAGGATTTTTCTGATACTGTCTGAATTTCCAGCCTTTTTAATACTAATTCTAAGTTTCTCACGACTGATCTTTCTCCCAGTAAGTCTGCAGGCTCACCGTCAAGGTCAACACAGAACATCCCTGCCAAGTCTGCAATTAACCACCTGATGATTCAACCTGCACTCGAAAGCTTGAAATCTGAAACGGAAACTCATTCTTTCTGCAACAATTAGGTGTGGTATAATCAAACAACAAATTAATGGAACTCCAACTGACTACATGCAAGCCACAGTAGGGTAGGGTGCTCTAAAAGCGACCACTAACACAAAAGTACATTTTGCTTTCTTCAATATATCAATAGTCTACATTTTAAGAGGTGGTTGCTTTTAGTGACCATTGCATTTCAACTTCAAAAATTTGTAACTAATTTCACAAAGGTCCAAAAAATATGAAACGACTTGGTTTAGATGCCAATTCCATTTTTCTTTATACAAAAATTTATTGAAAATTGTTTGAAGGAGTTTAGCTTCCCCCCAAATGCAATCAGCTCTTAAAAGGTGGCTATAAGAGCAGACCGGGGTCTCTTTTTTTGGCAAAATTTTGCCAGATTCCAACTCTCTCTCACACATTTCAGCCACTATGCTTGACTCCCTCCAAATATTCACCAGCAAACGGAGGGCACGCAAGGGCTCCACTGTTCATCTACATTGCGGAAAAAAAAGCCCTGGAGCAAACTACCTTAGGGCGAGGTTGTATATGTGTCCAACCAAGAAAACTCAACTTAATACAGTGTGTACAATACAATATTCCTAAAGTCAATTTCATTAATATGGCGGAATTCCACAACTTTGGCACTTTTCAGGGTGCATGGCCTACAATGTAAATCTACACCAGTCCTAGTTTTTAGAGCTTTGTGCACAATTCTTGGTGCCTAAGAATTGTTCCAATTCAACGGATTCCTGCAAAGAATGTCAACCAGCAATAAATCACTCCAACACTGTACTGCACAGGATTGTGGAGCCCATGAGCGGAGCTCCCTATGTCCAATAGCTTCCATCACTGAGTAGCACACCGGTACTAAAATCTCCAGGTGCTTGAAAGTTGCGGAGCTTCTAGTTCAACTACGTCTGCAAGAAAACGCCTATTTTCGTGAAAGTGGCAGAAATTCACAACTCTTCTGTGCTTTTCAAGGCCGGTGCCTTGAAACACAAATTTATACGACAAAACTTCAAGAGATTTGACACTTTTCCAGGCACTTACCTATGCCTCACTTATACCGGTTCTAGTTATTAGAGCTCAGTCCGACTGAATATCACAATAAATTTATTTTGTCGCTTTGAAACACACCAATTTAACTAACATAATCAGCAATGCCTCCACAACAATCTTCACATGGACCCCAACCCACTCAAAAAATGCTATGTGCAAATCTGTTTGAAGTTCCTGCTATCATAGAGTTTGAATTGGCAAGCCCTTCACAATGATAATTAATTTAGTACACAATTTTGACCCATGAAGTCATGAACTATGTCGAAATCTTTGGTCAATGAGCATGTTTACCGAACAAACACAATCTTAGGCACTATATAAGGAGTGTGTGAATGCTGCAACATTCTGCCTACAAATCAACTTTGAAGTCAGGAATACAACACCAAAAAAATTAAAATCTATATGACTAAGTAGTTATACAGTAGAACCTCCATAACATTCAGTAGCTCTATAGAGATGGTGTGGTATATTCCACACCCCAAGAGTGCTTCATCAGTAGTTACTAATGAAATAGATAGGTGGAGGATGTAGAGGCACACCATCACTGTAGAACCAAGACAACATCAACACCGGCTATTGAATGTTAAGTCTCTTAGTGCATAGTGCTGGGACTATGCACTATGAGAGGTTTATGCAATTGGAGAGGTTTTGTACTGAACTCTGGCTAACATGGCCTCTCACTATAGGGCCTCCAACTACTGTTTACAAATAAATGCTTCAAAGTACGACCTCTCTTATTGCATATTATGCACTAAGACAATATGCACTAAGCGAGGTTCTACTGTAGCTTGTTTGTACCAATGCTACATGAGTACACTCTTCTACAACACAATTGAATACACTCATACCCAATGTGCTATGTTAATGACATTCAAACTATCCAATGCTTTGATTGAAACAATAAATGCAACTATTCATTATGTATTATGGGAGGATGATGATTAGGATGATGGACCCATCATTTTAAGGTTAAACCCTAAAAGACCAAACACCATTTTTTTGACAACATAGCGATTTTGGGCAGCTCACTATGAACGGAGTTTTTATTTTTTTTCTTTGAAATTTTTATACAAGATGTGCCCGAGGAGTAGCTTTAAGGCCCAACAATTTTCATAACTTTTGACTACATGGTTCAAAAGTTATTGCATGATATGTCATTTTCATTGGTCGGGGGGCAGCCCGGGTAGCAAAAAAATTTCTTTAAAAATCATTTTTTTTAAAAATAAAATTTGAAATTGGTTCTTTAGATTTATATATATGCGGGAAGCTTTGAATCATTCCATTCCGATCATTGAGTCAAAAGTTATGAGGATTCTTAGTTTGAGGGTAGTTATGGAATCCCTACTCTAAAATAAACTTTGAAGTCCTTTATTTAACTCAATTTTCAAAAAAATTGAAAAAAAATAAAAACATTGGGTGTATATTGTTTATTATAACATTACAACCGTTGGGATTGGCATTTTTCAATTCCATATCTAAATTCTTAACAATTTGGTGTTTTGAATCATTCTCTACCTCTTTCTACTTATTATTTTTTTCCTATATGTTGTACAATTCCAAATGAAGTGAAAATTTTCAAGAATGTATCCAACTTGCCTTGAAGAATGAATCCAAAGAGTAACCACCATATTGGACATTTTTTCATACAAATGTGACCTTGTGAAGTGCAGCTGCCCGGATTTTTGCAGGGACAAAAAAAGGATTTTTGTCAATTAAAACGCTATTATCTTGCAATCCGCGTGGCAGAAATTTCTGAAATTTTTTCCTCAACTTCTCAAACTAGTGTACTACAAGATCCAACGGTTACATTTTTCCAAAAATGTTTTTTTTTTAAAATTTGGTACTTGTATTAGAAATGGCAGTTTTGGAGCGGTTTTGGTGAAAACATAGTCTCAGTCCTTTAGAGGTTAAGGTAAGCCGTTTTACATGTGCTACAACTCAATTGAAGCAATTTATAAACAGTTTGTACCAATACTGCACATGTCCAATTTGTAGCATAAAAGGATGATCCTACCAAAAGAAAAGAGAGATTTTGTATACGGGAATGTCTTTTGAAGAAAGTATTGACCGTCCTAAACCAATGTCAACTAGAAAATAGAAAATGAGATGAATGCTTTTAAATTTGAATGGATGATTTCAGAATGTCCAAATACTCATGCAATGCATGTGTAGAACACAATGATTCTGTCATACAAAAACTCCAAAACTGCACCTACAATCACGTAAACAAGCATTTGAATGTAATTCTTGTTTTTAAACTATTTAAATTTTTGTTAAGTCCTATTGGAAATGTGGGTCAAAAGAAGGATTTGAAATTCTCTTTTGAATCACTAGAAGACCTTGTTCGAGTCAACACAATCTAGTTGATGTTTTCTGTTTCTAGAAACAAAAAATATCAAACTCAACACAAAATTTGAATCCAATTTGATATTTTTTTAATTATAGGAAAAAAGAAAAAGAAAAAGAAATCTAAATTATATTGATTGCAACAAGATCTTCTTTTGGTGAATACATGCATTTCTTAAACATTGTATGAATAAACTATAAATTTTCAAAGTGCAACCTAAAATAGGATGTACAAAAAATTGACCCTCAATTCTAATGTTTAGAAGGCTTGCATTTTAGACAAGAATCTACATTGATTTGTCCTATTAGTGCGTGTGACAATAAGAACGTACATATAGTTATAACTTTTTTTACAAAAGAGGAACATTTTTACCAATGGTTATTGTGAAGATACTTCAATATGAACAGTACTAGTATACTTGCTATGGATAAGAATGTACTCTTTAATAAAAAGTTATAGCCACATGTAAGTTTATCTTGTAACATACACTATTCTCGGGGGGGTCACTTAGAGTGTCCATTAGAAAACACGTGCGAACAAAACTTTGGACCCCCTATATTATATCCTAAAATTTAAATAAAATGAAATAAAAAAAATATGACTAGATTTTCCTACTTCAAAAGTTTATGTTTTGAATTATTGATATTTTTATTTGTTAATGATAATTAGTTACAAATTTTTGAAGTAATTAGATACACTGTACAACTGAAAAATAACTTTCACACCCCTATATTATATCCTAAAAAATTGTCTAAAAAATGAACAAAAAATTCCTAAAAATAGCTCTCTATTGAAAGTTCATTTTGAGTTGAGTATTGATGCAATGGTCATCTAAATGTGATCTCTATAAATATTTGAGTTGAAAAACATGCCGTTTTAGGCCATTTTCAACCTCTTGTACAAATCATTTCAACTATTATTTTAGTTTGAAATTTTGGCAATAGAAACCTATAGTCATTATTAAGCAACCCTCAAAATTTTAAGTTGAAATTATAGTTCATTAGAAACCACTTGTTCGCACGTGGTTTGTAGTAAAATACTAGGTGCCCCCCCCCGAGACACTATTAGGACAAATCAATGTAAAGTAGGAGGCTCATAGATCGACCATCTAATGGATAATGGACCTTTGTAGGAAAATCAGTAGAGTATAACATTTTTCACATATTTTTGATAGAAAGAGAAAAGAGAAACAATTCATTGTCAATATAAATCGTAATTTTTTGACTTAGAATGCATTAACTACGGATTTTCAAAGTGAAAGGTGCATAGGTAGCTATTGGTGCTTATAGACTCAACCAATCTTCAATCAAAATCAGCCTTTGAATGAAGCACTTCAAACTTAAGATGTTTCGATAATTTTGGCTCTCACAGAATGATCCACATCATGCTTTCATTTATTTTAGCCTTACATGAATGGATATTTTACTCAAAGAGATTTAAGAACACAATTAAAAAGCAATAAACGCATTGAACAAACCGCTCTAATCCATTTTTGAAACTCTCTGCACTCATTTGTGACAATTCTACACGGCGATTCTAATTGCCCGCTTGCAATTCAAGCCTCCTACCTTAGTTGAAATAGGATTAGTTTTGCAAATGAGTCACCCAGCAAATGCCAAAGGAATTTTCCAGCAAGAAATGGACCAGGACGTGGAGACCGATCCCCGTGGCCTGTGCTCCAGATAAGGCACCCTCGGGATAAGCCCCCTAAACCCGTCCGTCTCGCAGCTCCAGCTCTTCTCTCTCGCCCCTTGCTCGACCCATTTCGCCCCAAACGTGAATTTCAATCCCTGATCCCATTGCAGACCCAATGGCAGCTATGGCGTGCACCTCCGCTGCCGCTGCCCCAATCATGGTGGCCAGCCCAAGCACCAGCAGCAGCGCCACCACCACTTCCTCCATCATGGGCACTCGCATTGCCATCACTCCTATCCGCCGAGTTCCTTCCCGTGCTCTGATCGCAGTCTTGGCCGCCGCCACTGCTGCCCCTGCAGAGACGGAGGAGAAGCCCGTGCAACGGTTAGTGGGAATTTACCAGCAGAGGGCGGTGCCCGGGTTGCAGGAGGAGTACAAGTATAGCAACAAATTCGAGGTGGGAACCAATGCCTGGTTTTGTTGTTTCCGTTCGAAATTTCTTGGTGGGGTTTGCGAGGATTGTTTGGGTTGAGGGGTTTTGAGGGGTGGGGTTTTGGCAGGTTCCGTATGTGAAGAAGGTCATTGTGAATTGCGGTGTGGGAGAGGCGTCGCAGAACGCGAAAGCCCTAGAAGGGACGATTCGTGACATTGCGCTCGTGACGGGACAGAAAGCTGTTGTGACTCGCTCCAGGAAAGCCATTGCGGGGTTCAAGCTGCGGGAGGGTGTGCCTGTGGGCGTCACGCTCACATTGCGTGGGGAGGTATGCTTCTGGCCTTGAACTCATTGCTTGGAATGTGTATTTGTGGGCATATTGATTTGAGGGTTTCTCAACTCTGTATTATGCAGGAGGAGAGTGTTTCTTTTTGTCTGGTTTCTGTGAAATTAATAATTTAGGAAGCTTTTAAGGAAATTGGCAAATATGTATCAATAAAAAGAAGGAAACAGACCTGCATTAGGAGTTGTCAAAAGTGGACAACTTCAATTGCAAGATTCTCTTGTTTTTTTTTCCATTTTGAACCCTACACAATACTTGGCAATGAGTACTTGGGAGGGTCTGGGTGTAATTCAAGGCTTGAGTCCCCTATGATACTAATATTAATTTAAGGCATTTGTCACATTACTCGATTTTGTTTTTATTTCCATGAGTATCTTAATCAATCACGGAAGCGCTTTCAACAATTTCCACACTAGGTGATATTGAAACACGAATTGGAAAACCTACATGCGGCTAGCATCTTTTACGAGAATTCGGGGTTTAGAATCTTTCAGGCATCAGAATAGAAAGCAAGAAGAGAATCTTGCAGTTGAAGTTGAGCACTCTGACATCCCTAATTTGAATGAGGATTAACCATTTACTTTGTAGAAGCCTCTTGCATTATTTACTCACCTAGGACTTACGATTCTGGGACCTGTTTGTTAATGGTCAATTGTACAAGCTTTTGGAAATTTGAAGACGTCTTGGAGAAATTAGGTCTATCATTAATTTTATAACTGAATGGATTGCTGGGGCTGTGTTTCTAGGGCTTTACTTGAATGGAATTTTTTATGATACATTTGGGACGTGATGCTTGGTGATGTTCGCTGGCCTACAAATTAGCAAATGGGCAGAGCTCTTGGCGTACCGAGATGCGTTGTGTGGGGCAGAACTGTGCTATAGCGTTTCTCGTGCCAGGGCAGTGATAGCAATGTTTTCACTAATCAATCTCACTAATTATGAGTTTGAAATGACTAGATAATGCTTGAGAGTCAAGAGACTTGAGAGCATTAACAGACATAATGCCAAGCTGTTCTACTCAACAAAAACATTCAAGATTGTACTTTTCGATTGATTGATTTAAGGACTTAAATTGAGTGGTATTATGGTTGTAGTCCTCTTCTGACTTGGCTTGATTGTACTGTTTTGTTTCCAGTGCTGAGAGCGTTTTTTTCCATCTAATTGGTGTGGTTATTCATTTTTGCAGATGATGTACTCGTTCTTGGACAGGCTCTTAAACTTGGCGCTTCCACGTACCCGTGATTTCCAAGGAGTGAACCCTTACAGTTTTGACGGGAGAGGCAACTACACCCTCGGTCTTCCCGAGATTAGTGTCTTCCCGGAAATCAAGTTCGAGAATATTGACAAGCAACGTGGTATGGACATCTGCATCGTCACCAGCGCGAAGAATGATACCGAGGGGCAGACTCTTTTGTCATTGATGGGCATGCCCTTCAAGGAAATGGGTGGTGGACGCACTTCTGCGTCTGCTGCCAAGAAGGCAAACCGTGTGACCTTCCGGGGAAAAAGAAGGAAGTAGAGTAACAGTTAGGGTAGGTACACTATAGCTTTTTTAATGTGATTGATGCCCCTCACTACCTGTTTCCAGGTTTTAGGTCCTCATTTGTCGATTTTCATCAACCTCATCAATTTTGCAACAGGAAAACAATTCTTCAAATTGTGTATTAGTCATGAATCAGGCATTCCTCAAATTGAGGGAGCCATCAATTGTGGAAATGCATGAGCTCTCATCAATGCTTGTCCTGGGTGAACTGTATCATCATAATTTTTGAAGGGTTTGATGTTGGCTGCACATTGGTTGACAGTCACAACCCCCGCATACAATAGTTGATCAAGTTAGTTTTAAACTTTCATTCTTCAAGTCAAGATGTAAGAAGATATGTACCATAGAAAGATTTAATAGCATTGGGACATCTTGGATACCCCGATTCTTCCCGATTCAACCTTGATTTAGTAGTTGGGCCCAAAGACGTTAGGAACTCCCTTCACGGATGCTACAAATCACAAGACTTGATTCATATGAATGTCAAAGCTTTTGGTTTGCACGCAAGACACATGAAGAGAGCACACAGATCCATCTCTACGGCAAATAAAATTGCTCATCTGTTGAGGAGCTTCAACATTGGAAGTCCAACGCATGTCAGATTACGAACCATCAATAAGCAAATGTATTTGCTTTCGCAGGTAGGCACGTGAAATCTAACTACCTGTTCAAGTGTCCAGTTAGGAACCCTTTAATCAGTACTTCGAAGAATACAATAGGAGAAAACTTTGCAGATTTGATCCTTAATTCCATTCCGTTCCAAACAGTTACTCATCCTCGTGTCCAAATGTCATACACTTGTCAAGATACAGTGATTTCTCCAACTGTTCTGCACAAGTGAACTTAAGGAACTGTGGGAATTTCTTCTAATGCTATGAACGAAGTATACAAAACTAACGGCAAGGTTTTACCGCCTGTTACTCAACTCTCAAATGCAGTCGACGTCTGCTTTAGATTGTGACACTAGTCGATCTCCTTTATATCTTGGGGCAAGAAGGATCTCTAAAGCCGAACAACCCTTCTAGATCACATCAAATCCTGCAAATGGGGCTACAAATGGGGTTTCATTAGAATTGCATGTTGACATTGCAACTCAAATCAACCGATCGACGTCCCAAAACCAAAGGACTGGTGCATCCAACATTCCAACCCTAGATATTGCAAACCTCTCAGAGCATTCTACACCTCCAAGGCGGTGTTGCAGACTTGCAGGCTGGGAAGAGCACAAAATTGGATGATCTGTTGAATTCGGTCGCAATGTTGAAGCAGACTTAAAAATGTGTGTAGTTCGCCCCCATGATCAAACTTCCAGTCACGAAACAAATCTCTGCGTACTGAACCCAGGCGTCGCTAACAAACCACACCAGCACGATGAGCACAAGCACAAGCGACAGAATGTACGCCTTGAACATGAGCGACAGCACCTCGTAGTTTTGCGACTCCAACTGCCACACAAACCCCGTCCTCGACATTGGAGTTCCACCACTCTCTCTCTCTCAATGTCTCTCCGGTCTCTTCCAGCTACAAACTTCCGCTCGAATGCAAATAACAATAGCTAGAAATCTCTGCGCAGGAAATCACTGAAGATCACTCCCCCGGACAACTACGAGAAAACCAACAATTTCTTCATCGTGCATGCCCCCTTGCACTCCCTTGTTCGTCTCAGCAAAACTTCTCAACCGTCATCCACTATACAGTATATCTAAGTTCTCGCGAGATCGAAGCTTCACACTTGAAGCCCAAAGGCTAGCAAGTCTTTCTTCAGGAGCCAAAGCTCATCAGAAGCTCTTCAATGCAAACTCCAGATCGACCTCTTGGGGAACCACCAACGTCAAGCTTCCGTTGTGTGCAACCTCCAATTTCAAGCGCGAGATCGATCTAAATCAATCATTCTGCACGAGCGAGTGCAGATATTCAGAACAAGTTGTACGTACGTAAGCCATGGGTGCATGAATTTGGGGAGAGCTGAAGGTGTGAGAGAAGGTGCTGAGGTGGAGGTGCAGTAAGTTGAGGTTGAAATAAGGGACAGGTCTGTTGGACTGCAGGCCAAGGGAGATGCATCCGCTGAAGTGAGGAAGTTACAGAGTCGACGACGACGGAGCTAGAAAAAACATAACATTGTTAACCAGCCTAAACCAGCCAGACAGCTAGACAACTTGAAGTTCACTGCCTGTTTGTCTGTAGCACTGTCACATGGTCCGGGATGGGACATGGCGGACTTGTGCGGCAGAGTTGGGGAGCCAGCTTGCTGGTGCACAGGGCTGGTGCACCTGGTCAGTCCCTCCCGGCGACGCTGCAATCATCGGGTGATGATGAATGAAGGCGCCATTGATTTCGGCTGGTCGGTCAAAGCTGTGATGATTCTACTATTCAAGCATGTTCAAGCATATCCGGGCTAGCTGAGTGGATGTTGAATTTTTGCTAGATTGAGTCCTGGCATTCAGGGGTCGGATTATGAACGAATTCAAGAGCTTCGTAGAGGAGCTAAGGTAGGAGGTCCTTAAATGGACCGGGTTCAAATTCATGCATCCCCTATTTAGGAATGAGTGACATGCTTCTTGAAATTATATCTATTACTTTCATTGATGAGGTAGGTAGGTTTCAATGGGCAAATTATGGACCTCCTACCTTATATGAAACAGATGAAGTGCATGCAAGTATGTTGAGAAAGCAATCCTTGTATAACCCCTAAAGGACCAACATGCCTTTTTTGGCAACATAGATAATTTGGGCAGGTACGTGTGATTGGAGATTTTCATATTTTGGGCTGAAATTTTTATAGATGGTGGGGACGAGGAATATCTTTCATATGCACCAAATTTCATGACATTTGGAAATACAAGTCAAAAGTTATGGCCAAATATGTTGTTTGTTGGTCAACTCGGGCAGTTCGGGCAGATCAGAAAAAATCATTTTTTTCAAAATTAAACATTTGAAATTGGTTTATTAGATTTATATATACGTGGAAAGCTTTTAATCATTCCATTTTGATCAATGAGTCAAACGTTATGAGGATTTTTAGTTTGCGGACAGTTATGGATTGTCTACTCTAAAATAAACTTTGAAGTTGTTTTTTTCACTCAATTTTAAATATTTTTCAAAAAAAATAAAATTGTAGGGTGTAGATTGTTTATTACAACATTGCAACCATTGGGATTGGCATTTTTCAATTCCATAATTAACTTCTTAACAGTATAGTGTTTTGAACCATTCTCTACTTCTTTCTACTTACTATTTTTTTCCTATATGTTGTACAATTCCAAATAATCTGAAAATTTTCAAGCATGTAGCCAACTTGCCCTGAAGAATGAATCCAAAGAAGCACAACCATTTTGGAATTTTTTTCATAATAAACTAACCTTGTCAAGTGCAGCTGCCCCGGTTTTTCGCAGGGCCCAAAAAAGGACTTTTGCCACTTCAAATGCTAATATATTCCAATCTACACAATGGAAATTTCTGAAATTTTTTCCACATATTCTCAAACCAGAATACTACAAGATCCTACGGTTACATGTGTACAAAATGATATTTTTCAAAAATTTGGTACTTGTATTAGAAATGGCAATTTTGGAGCATTTTTGGTGAGAAGATAATCAAGGAACTTTAGGGGATAAGGTAGGTACACCCAAATGTGTCACTAACTTTAAGGCGCCATCTTTATCATGGATGGGCAATTTCGTTAAAATGGCGATATTTTTTTAAAATGGCATGAAAACAGTTCAAAACGGCCATTCTGAAATCTATACCTGCCCTAGATAATGAAAATGGCACACCGTCAAAGTGGCACTTGGAATACTGCCATTTTAACGAAATTGCCCATATGTGTACAAATCCAAAATTAGTTCTGTACCTATGTCAAAGAAATGCTTTTAGAACCAAACTTTGTTCCTTAATAACTTTTGCATACAATATCCAAATGTCACGTTCTCTGGTGCGTTGGAACCTCCTTTCACTTGCCAACAAGAACATGTGAAAATTTGACCAGTCTAATAATAGTAAATAGGCTCAATATCAAAAAGTGGTTGTTTGGGGTGTACCTATCTTAGTCTTTAACAATGTGAGTATGTGACTTGTGTGGTCTTCATGATTATTGTGCAAGGTTCTAAATTATTTAGTTCATTTAGAGATAGGAAGAAAATAAAAACTTGTAAAATAAAGGTTTTGAATCTAGAATCTTCTCGTGACATAATTTATTTTGTCCCCCAAAAGTTCTAGAACTACATTCACTCTCTACGAAAGAATTGTAGGAGGTAATATTGACCTGGTTTAGCATATGGATGTTGAAGAGTTTAAGGGTTAGAATAACAATATTTAAATCACCAAATAAGAGTTTGAGCATGGTTTTTATTAATGAAATGAAAAACTATTTGTTGAATCTTATTGGTAGTCAAAAGGGGATTTCTAAGTATTGTTGGCATGCATTTCATTGCATAAATGACTCATAAATGATTAAACTATGACTATGAATTCTCAAAGTTATAAAAATAGGAGCACCTAAAACCCTAAAGTCCCATTTTTCATATGCAAAAAATATGGGTTTTATGCAGGCTTCTAAGTGCTCAATTTTTGTTGTGCTTTTTTAGCCTTTAAATGACTAGAGTACATTTGGGCAGAAATTGTCAAAAAATGCCACTTTTTAGGGCAATGGAAAAAAATTTAAAATCTCTATAAAAATAAACTCAACCATTAAAGTTTGTATGGGACTACTATAGGAATGCGAGGAATTTTTTTTTAGAAACTATAAAATGTTATCTACACAAATATTGAAAGATTATGATGTTTGGAAGCTAGAAGGAAAAAAATTCCAACCTCCCCCAATAGATTCAACAGACTTTTGTTCCTCCTAAAGTGAGATTTTTATATTCTATATGGTTAATTTTTTTGACATTTTCATCCTCTATTATATTAGTTACGTACTTAACAAATTCCAAAAGTAAAAGAGGAGTTTTACACAAGCTGCCTAAAATTTATTGGACTGCCCACAAAGTTTGGGGCAACTTGGCTTTTTGATCCAGGTACATGATCGGGAAAAAAATCATGTTCCCACCAAGGGGGTACATGCTCACATAGTATTTCAAAATTTTGTGAACATCCAACCCATATTGACTTCATGGGCGACTACCTGAGATCTTATGTAGGTTGAACGGTTACTTGGTCCTTCAAAAATTAAAATTGTATTTGAAGATAGAAAGTATATTAGACTCTTGGGAAGATAATTTTTATTTGAATCAATGCTTGGAAGTAAAAATTATGCTACCCTAAGTCCAAAACAGAGTTTTCTAGATTGCACAAAAAACACAAAAAAGTCAAAATAAAATATTCAATTTTTTTCCTCGTAGAAAATATTTCTGTCTACATTAAAAGATTCATTCCATTTGGACTACATCACAAAGTTTAGACCCTACAGTTTGTCAACAGTTATCATATGATTATCATTGTTTCATAGGTTTACACATTAATTACAATTTAACGCATCATTACGATGCATTGCTTCGCATCGTTATCGCTTTGTTACAATGCATTCCTTGCAACTGCATCGTAATGATGCGAAGTAATGCATGGTAATGATGCAATAAATTGTGATTAATGTGCAAACCCATGAAACAACGATAACCACATGATAACTGTTGACAAACCGTAGGGTCTAAACTTTTTGATGGAGTGATGAAAAAGTTATAAACAATCTTATTTTTCAGGCAATGATAGAGTCTTCTTGAAAAAATATCTTATTAAATTTATTTTTGAATTCAATATTCACAATTTTGTAAAAAAGTGATCCACATGGTTTAGTTCATTTGCTAGAACAATCTCATTGTTGAGATTAGTAAATTTTAATTCCATCTTAGAGCTATGGATAATTCAGTCTTTCTTCAATCTCATGTACTTGCTTCTACTTAACAATTTTTTTAAGAATGAAAATCAAATTTGTGCATTTTTTGATTTTTTTCCTAGACTTTCAACTCAATTCTTCAATATATATATTTTTTTAATTCAATATCAATAGTGCAAAAATTTTAAACTAAGAAGATTCAAAGTCTAATAATCTAGTTACATTAGGTGCAAAAAGAATCCATTTTCTTTACTTCAACCACAAATATCTTGCATTTCACATAGTCAAAGTTTCTGAAATTTCTCCCACAAATTCTTCCACTAGTCTAGTGCAAGATCCTATGGTTTGATATGAAGAAAAAAAATGAGTTATTTTGCTCTTTGCAATAGAAATGGCAATTTTGAGCGTGTTTTTTATTTAAATAAAGGCTTTGGGACTTTAGAGGTTAAATTGACCCTAGGCTCTCATGAATACATATTATACATCTCAAGCAATAATTTGCAGGAGGTTGTCTTAGAAACATGTCACAACTAGGTCTTATTACCTTACACCAAGATCATAGCAATTGAGTAAGGATTCAGTCAAATTTTAACCCCTAAAGGACTAAGTGTCCATTCAACGGACAAATGGGATTTTGGGCAGGTACCTACGGGCTGAATTTTTGTCGTGATTTTTTGAAACTTTTTTTGAAGATAGAAAAACTCATAAGCTTTGTGGGAATATAATTTTTTTCACAATTGGTGCCCGGGAACAATAGTTATGGCCAAATAAGCTCAAAACAGGGGACGGCGGGCAAAAAAAACAATTTGCAATTTATTTTTTTGAATTTCTTGAAATTTTTTTCTCATAGATTATATTTTTGCCTATCTAGAAAGCTTTAATTCATTTCATTTGGATTAGTTAGGAGAAAGTTATGGACATTCTTGTTTTTCGGGCAGTTAGAACATTTTCTTGAAAAAAATAACTAGTAGGATTCATTTCTGAATGCAATTTTTCAAATTTTTCAATTTTTTTGTTTTTTCATGGTTTAGTTTACTTGCTAGAACAATCTTACCATTGGGATTAGTGCATTTTAATTCCATCTAAATGATATTAATATTTTAGATTTTCCTTCTATCTCGTACCTACTTCTACTTAACAATTTTTTTAAGAATGATAATTAAGTGTTTTTTTTTTTTTTTTTTTTTTTCTAGACTCTCAACTCAATTATCCACTATGAAGATTAAAAGCTCAGAACTCTGTAGTGCAAAACTTTTAAGTTAAAAATGTTCAAAGTCAAAAAATCTAGTCCCGCAATGTGTTGAAATACTTGTTTTTTTCACTTTAAACGCAGATATCTTGCAATCTGTGCAGTCAAAAATTCTGAAATTTTTTCCACACACTCTCATACTAGTTAGGTGTAATATCCTATAGTTAGATGTGAAAAGAAAACAATTTTCAATTTTTTTTACTTTTTGCTATAGAAATGGCAGTTTTGAGTGTTTTCTGGCAGAAAAAAGGCCTCGGTCCTTTAGGGGTTAAAGTGAAATTTGGTCCACTTGAAATCTTGCAAGGCCAAAAGAAATTATGTTTTCTTGGTTATTTGAAGCATTTTTCTTTTCCAATTCGTTGAATTCTGCCTAACAAAATTTTGGGGGTCAAAGCACCTTTAATCTCTTAGCTATAATTATTTAATCAACCTTGGAATTTACATTGTAGGATCTTCAAAAAAAAGATCATACAAAATATTTAAATATCTTTGGGGGGGCCCAACACCCCATGGTCACATCCAACAATCAACAAAATTGATTGATGTACCAATCAATTCAAGTAGTCCCTTGCCATGGTCTTGATGTAAAGCACCCATTTAGTGCTAGAAGATATTCAGTTTCCTAAATTGAGATGAATGTGCAATTATTTTTGAGAAAACTACAACAAGTCTAGATTTTAACCCTAGAAGGATGCCACGTATAGTAAGTGTCCAATGGATGACACATGACAGGGAATCCCCCCATATAAGACAGAAGTACAATTCTTCATCCTTGGAATTTTGGGTGAAAAAGAAAAGTCTTGCACAGAAGTTTGACCTCCAATGAATGTTGTTGAGTTTCTCTATGCAAACGATTCACATGGTACCAAAAAAGTCGATTTCCACGGCGACCATTCCCTCCTTCTAGGGTTAACGATCATCTAGACCAGTCCTAGTTTTCGTGAAAACCACCCAAAACTGTGGGTTTCTCATTTGAATCACAGCAATTGGCGGAGTTCACGTCATGAAAATTTCGATACGTCACTCTGGAGGATCTGCGCGGGTCCCGGGCGACGGACTGACGGTGTCTGTCTATACTTTGGAGGCTCCACCGTGTGGGTGCGCAGAACCCCCACTTGGGCGGTCGTCTAAAATAATGGTTGTGCCACCCACTTGGAAGCTGGAGTCCGGCCGCCAAGTGGGAACCAAATCTCGTTGCAAAATACGATTCCAGGCACTGCAGGAACATGAACGGTGAAGTGAGTGACAGAGGCTTCTTGGTTTCTAGAAAAACTAAAAAACTAATGAAAACCGTTTTAAAAAACAGCGACGGAGGCGGCTTCAACAGCCTGTGCGACACTGCATTCCAAAGCTAGAGGGAAACCGGAATCCATGTTTCAAGGTGGGCCAAGAAATCATTTAAAATGAAAGAAAAGAATTCGTTATCATGTCCAAGTTCCAGTCCTCAAGTCGACCGCAAGTGATGCGTAAGTTCCGGGGAGGCCAGAGTAGTACGGAGTACTCTTCAGGCATCCGTCCGTCACGGCAGCTTTTTAGGAGCGCGTCTGGCGTAGTAGCTCAGTCGCCGAAACCAAACTTTCAGTGGGAGGATGCTTCAGAGCAGGTACTTCGAGCTAGACTAATTATTTATTGGCTCTGCACTGCAGGGGAGGAGACTCTGCATCAACAGCGGACAGCGGCTAAGGTATGCACATCTAAATTTTTCTGCCTCCAATAGATTCGGTGGTCAAAATGATGAAATAATGATGCAAAATTGTCAGCCTCCTTCACAGAAACGCAAGTCCTATGTCGTTTTGTATTTTTCAAGACATACACAATATTCTATGAATTTTCAAAGTTGAAAGCATAGGGTATCTACTCATGCCACTACTCTTTTTAAACCGCCACTCTTGAAGCACAAAATGCTTCAACTCTCATTGGTTGCCTCAAAGAACTCTTTGACTCCCATTGGCTGTTCTTGTGCACGGATGGCAATTTTGAGACATTGGGTGAATCCTTTTTCATTTTCTATAAAAAAAAATAGTAGACACAATTAGAAACGTGATGGTTTTAGGTGGTAGTTTTGGGTGTAGTTCCATAAGTTACCATCATGAAGTTTGAGTCACTAACTTGCTTGAAAAGCAAGTGAATATTAAAGCTTACATGATATTTCATGTCTACACTTGGTCAAAGGATCATGCCATTGGCTAAATACGATCATGCCATTCAACCAAAGTACTAGACAACAAGCACCAACTTTGAAAAATTTGAGAAAACATAACCTTTCAAAAAACTAATAAAAATTCTCATACACAGTTTGCAATTTTATTTCTAAAAAAGTGGTCATTTCATTAAAAACTTTCCAAAAGAATGCTGTGTTTTTTCTTTGACCTCCAGCACTCTTATTCAAGACCACAATGTCTGAATTGAATAAAAATTTGAGTCTCCAACATCAAGAATGACGGAATGTACACCATTGATTGCTAAATAACCTCACTCATAGGAGGTCGAAGGATAACACAACATGAAAACCATGAAAACCAGAGAACTCAAGATGGACCAAAGGATAAATCTAAAAGAAAGAAATTAAATTCTCAGAGAAAGAATTCCATCAATCCAACAATCCAGCACCAACATTCCTAACAGAGGTCACAATTCCAATCCATACCACACACTGAATTGAAAAGTTGAACAATCATGTCCTTGTATATAATTATACTGTTCCGATCGAGAACAAGTACAAAATCCTAAAGTTCTGTCCAGAAAGGACGGTGAGAAACCTTTTCCAACCTGAAAATTATGTGCACCTGATGTGCAATTACAAAAAATCATGCCAGCTCCTAATCCAGGGTTCACCAAAATGGGGCAATAACAAGCGGCCCTACCTAAGGGATCAAAAAATTTGAACATATCATCGCAATTCAATACTGCTCCCTGTTCTGCATTGATAGCTCCAACCGATGCCACCCCATCCCCCAATTGTGGGTTGAGCTCCATTGCTGCTTAGGGTTCCAGTAAGGGAAGCCTAAACTCGGCGTCATCTTCCAAGGAAAGAGCCTCTTCAACCCACAAGAATCTGCACCGTATCTATGCATACAACCACCTTCGCAAATTGCACTCAAGAATTGCAGCAAGTATTGGCAAAATTGTGTCGCAGTGTTCGATCTCAAGCTGGAGGAGGTTGCAAAGTGCAGACCTCAGGGAGAGCCGAGAGAAACCCCTCCTGTCGTCGTTGCACATCCTTAGGGCAAGCCCCAGGCATGGAGGTGATCATGTACCAGTCCACGGACACGGAGCAGTTGAACAGACCGCAACTGAGAGGCACCATGAGCGTCGTCATGAAATCAGGAAGGAGAGAAGATCGGAGGCTCCTACTGAAGACGCCGAGCTTCGACTGGCGCGCAGGCTCCATTTCCAAACACAAACAACAGAGTCCTTCTCCTTTCTAGGTCTTCTCCCACAACAGAGCACGGCTATGGCGAGCGTTCAAAGAGTCAAGCTGAAATCAAGGTAATGGTAGGTGAAGTTCGACGAGGAAGGCGCAACCAGGGAGTAAAACTCGGCGTACTGCGTCCAAGCGTCGCCAACAGCCAGGAAAAGCACCACCACGAGGAAGAAGAGCGACAAGATGTAGGCTTTGATCACTAAAAACGAAACGTCGGTTTTGGACTCAATTTCCGGGATGAAAAGCTCCATTTCTCGATCCTAGAATCGCAACCCCCTCATGACCTCCTGAACACACAACAACCCCCAGAAGAAAAAAACTGGCTCCTGCCCAATGGGATTCACGTCACAATAGTTAAACGTTGCTGCGAGACGACTGAGAGAGAGAGGAATTTAGAAGTGCGTGGTGCGCAAGCAACTGAGTACCGAGGAGAGCAAGAGCTTGTGATTACATACTACCGGGAGTCATCAGTGGTGATGAGCTGCTGTCAAGTTGCTAGACTACTGATGAGGAGAAGAAATTGGTGCAGCTTGACGAAGACGGAAGAAGCGGTGCAAGTGAGAGCAACAAGGCAGCCAGAAGAGGGGCTCCACTCACGCCCCACTTGGACGTCGTCGTCGTCGCCGTTCGGCGGTGGGGCAAGTGGGTCCCGACCTTCAGCCACCCCAACGGTGCAAAAATAGTGTGGGTAAGCTTAGCGTTGGGTGCGAAATTCCTGAGTGTGGGCATCTTCCCACCAGTGCGAGAAAACGCATCCCTACCCAAAATTTAGCCTGGGATTCTTCATACCCTACGTGAAGGTCAGATTCAGACATAAATTAAGTATTTTGGGGGGTGTCTGAATGTGTGGGATATAACAAGTGAAATATTGTCAACCAATAATACACTACCACCAATAGTTTTAACTCTCTAAAACCCCTATGCATGTGAAAAATAAATTATTTCGGCACTCACATGTCAAATCAGATCTTCATATACAGTACCTAAGAAAGTGATAATGCAGGAAGACACATCTTAGAGCATTCTCAATGCTATGCCTGGAAAAAGACGTTGCAATGGTACATGCAGTTCATATTCTAATCCCCTTTTTTTCACCATGACTTTTCCCATCTCATGCACCTTAATGGCAACAATGGTGTTTGCAACCCTAAACGGCTATGCGAAAGCGTAGTGGCAGGAGTTGTTTTATGTGCATGCAGCTCTTGGACATTCATGGTAGCTAGCGCACATGCAGATTCTGGACATTTGCCATTATTAGTCTTGACTAAGAAGTGTAGAGGAGTTTGGAGGGAAGGACCAATTATTGTCGTGTGAGAGCCCAAAAGTGTTGAGTCCGTGAAACTAATGTGGGAGGTGCCGTTAGCATTGGAGTAGGTTTTCTTTGCTTTTATGTAACCCACGGAAAACTTGCCGTTGCAATGCTTCCACAGAGGGCGGACTGAGGATGCTCATACTCTACATTTATGTATGAATCCAAATTGGATTCATCGAACATTAATTACTAAAAAAACAATTCACATTGAGATCAATTGATGGTCAATCAACCTCCCTAAACAAGAGTGGAATGGTATTGTATTAAACTTTTGTACATTGATGTGATGAAACTTCACGTAAAATTTTAGGTGTTGGATTTAGAAGGTGGGTCACTTGAATTTTCTATATCCAAAATGTTGTTGGTTATACCCATGTACTAATTTTTGGGAGTGCCATTGCCTTGACAATTACTTCATTTGAAAATTTTGAAGAACCATTTAGATCATGGAAGGGTGATTTTGTCACACAATATATTTTTAGAAGCATGTTGTTTTGGACCCCACAAGTATTAGCTCTAGTCGCAGCATGCCTTTATTGGCTAGAGACTAAAGGAGAAGAGAATTTAATACATTCACAAAAATTATTTGTGAAGAAAGTTGAGTAGGACCTTGGAACATCTCCATTGTTTCTCTATAAACAAGCTTGGTCCGGGGTAGAGCGTGCCCAAAATTTATTTTGTTCCCCCACTGCAAACTCACCATAGCCCAGTTCTAGAGCAAGCTCTTCAAAAACCATGTTGCACATGGAATCGTGCAACGTCCGGGCATTTCTCCCATGCTTAAATTAAAGGCATCGTGTATTCTCGTGATCCTATCTTATTGGCTTGATGTGAATCAATTCACAAGCCTGCAACTCCTAGCTATAGGTGAAGACATTTCTATGAGTAGTTATAAAGTGTTGCTTCAAATCTCTAGGCAAATAGTGATGACAACTTCTCTTCCTATTGTATGAAGTTAGCAAGAATGAGTAGAAGACCAACTTCCCTCACACAGACAATCACAATTTTGAGCACTACGTAGCTCCTTCACCATGTCAATTTGGGAAAGAAACAATAGAGATGCTCGTACTCAAGAAACAAGCGAATGCAATAAGGGTCATGCCTCTTGTAGAAGAGATGTTTTTTTTTACACATGGAGCCAAATTGCACCATTTCAAAGTCTTGGTGCTAAAAAGTGGCCTTCAATCAGTTGCCAGTTTTTGTTTCTTTTTTTCCTTTCAAAACAAATGAAACAGAATTTCATTGCAAAGAGAGCCAAAATACAGAGCCACCAGCCACCAGTGTCCTGGCGGAGCAGTTGCCAACTCCTTTTCATTTCTGAAAGAAGATGATTGAAATTTGTCGAGTTTGGGTGAATAAAACGCAATGATATAATAATGGATATCAACTTTTTTAAAAGAACTTGAAATTCTTGTTTGTTGAAACATGGATGAATGCAGAATAATCTTGCTTCACCAAACCATTGAGTTGGAAACGGCGGTTGTAGTACTGTACCTCCCCCATAATCCAGGCTTGCCAAATGAAAGGCAAATGGACAAGCCGCCCCAACAATTGCAGCGCAGCTCTCAGTCCCTTGGTCCCCAACTCCCCACATCACCGTCATCATGATGAGGTCCGCCAACTAGCCTTTTTTTTACTTTTTTTTACTTTTTGAGAATAGTGCCCCGGGATTCGTGCCCGGGGATTATGTGTGCGTTTGTTTACAGTTCAGTAAGGTAGGAGGCTCAGAAATGGAGCATCTAAGGGCTGGTCCCCGTTTTTCATGTATTTCCTTGGACGGGAATATTTTTAGCTTATTTTTCAGACATAGAGAAATTGATGAGGAATCTAACCCAAGTGGTTTCGTATTTTTTCGAGTATATTTGAATTACTTATGAATTTTCAAACGAGATGGGTTGTAGGTCCCTATTTGTGACCCTAGGTCTTTCATAAAGGGTTCACTTGCAATTCTAAATAAAAATGGGTAAAGCAAAGAGAATGATTGGCTCTTGCAATTAACAATGCTTTTTTCCTTGATTCATTCAATGACTATTAATACTAGTCAATTTCAGAACCAACTCATGTCCATTTCACAGCCATTTATAGGGTCCATTCTTAATGCCTGCTTTGTTTTACAGTCTCCTACCTTATTGGAAGCAAGTGTTTTTTGGAGGCCAAAGTGGGACCAGTTGGGTGAAAACGCTGGAATTTTACCCCTCAGGAAAACGTAGGAAATTTTTATTTTCACACATGATTTTTTTGCAAATTTTGAATTCATATTTGCAATCAGAGGCCCCAAATTAAATAGGTGAGTGACTAGCCTAGGACAAATCGGCACAAAATAGGGGGACTCTTTTTTTACATTTACCTTCCAATTTATGCGTTTTATGTCAACTGGTCTCACTTCATGGAACTGGTTTAATGTCCTGCATGTGTTTTCACCAATTGGATACCTTACATCCAAACTAAAAGATGTTGGCTGTTTTTTGTGAAAGAATTTTTTCATTTTTTTCGATCAAAACAATTAGATGACTACTATATTACAATTAGATTACTATTATATTTCAAGACCAATAGCCAAATTTTATCTTGGTATCAGTTAGTTGTGATATAGATATCACCAAATATCACCCCAATATTAGATGAGTATTGAAGAAAACGCTAACTATATCTCCAAAATGTTTTGTTTTTTTAATTCTAAAAACATTGATTGAAACACCGGATGTGGTCTATTGCGCATGGGAATCATAGGGCCACTTCATACTATGGTTGTCCACGTCGAGAGGCTGTGGGATTGAGTGGCCAAACTTTGTTGAGAGTCCAAAGAAATGAGCAATAAATAGGCAATAAAATATAGGAATTGGATTGGAGCCTTTGGCCGGCCATAGTGTGAAGCCTCCAAAGGCCAAGCTTAAAGTCCAAACCTATACTATTCCTTCTCTCTCCACATTAATCCATCCAATTTCTGAAATTTTCCATGAAGCCTTACCCATGTGGCAATTTTTTGAAGCAAAAGATTATAAAACATGAAAAAGGAGTTAGAGGGTGACATCTGCCAGTTTGGTTGCGTTTTCATTTTGGAATGCTATAACTTTTGAATTATAAATCCAATGCCAAAAACAAAAAATGTGTTTCTAGATGTCTTGATTAAATTTTTATCCCTTATTTTTCAGAATTTTTTTTAAATCATTTTATATTTAAAAGTCATTTTTGTTAATTTATCACACTTTGATGTTTAGTTTAGTTTTTTAATATTGAGTGGTGTAAATTAATGATTTTTAGCTGAAAATTTTGTGGTGTATTTCTATAGTAGTCAAGCAGGTTCCTACCAAAGGATATTTAAAAATACATTATTTTATGTCCTCCACGTTTATGCAAAGAGGCCTCCCTTGCACGCACACTTCTAAACAGTAAAAATGGTTTTGACATAATGATTTTGGTCAAATCTCATCACCAAGAAATCCTTACAAATGGCCAATTTTTAGTTTTGTTGAAATTTTTTTTTCCTATTTTCTACAAATTAAAACATCAAAATATATATTTTCTAGGACAAATTTATTGACATAGAATTCTAGCAAAGAAAATACATTGAAGTACTTGCGAGTACTTTGAAATGCAAAGTAGATTCAATGACAAATTGCTTGGAAAGTGAAACTAAAACAAGCACAAACTATTATCAAAGCCTAAATATTTTCATACATTCAAAGGCAATTGCAAAGTACTATGAAAGAGAAAGTGGGGGAAAGCACAAACTAGTGAGACTTAGACAAAGTTGTGAATCATACACAAAGGGTTTAGGGTGGTAAATCTTGAGTTAAAGTGCAACCTCAAATTTGTGTGAAAATGTTGTTTGTAGACACAAGTGCATGTATTACCATACACAGCTGCATGCATTTATAGTGGTTCAGAAATTGAAGGCTGCAATTTCAAAGGGTTTTGGTTCATAGATTCAAAATCCAACATGAAAATAAGCAAAATTTAAATTGAACCAAACTTTACAAGGTGAAACTCAAAAATATTCTCAAAATCGTTTGCCTCTTGGATGTTGCGGTTTAGATCCATGCAATGCTTTCCTACATGTTCCACAACAAGAAGAAGGAAATGAAATTCAAACAAGGTAGCAAGAAGAAGGAAATGAAATATAAACATGAAATCAAACAAGAAGGTACTAAAATTTCTTTCAATAATCATTGGTTCCAAAATCCCAAAATCCATAAACCCTAAACTCCAAACCCTAAGTCATGCTTTGTAAAGTAATGTTACATGCTAAAGAATAGTTTCTTTTTTGACTTATAAAAGAAAAAAATAGGGTAAATAATAAGAGAAGCAACGGCTCTTTATTGATATACTTACATAAATTAGCACCATTATTAATGGGCAATATATGGTAGTATCTTTGGCATATACAACAAGATCACAAAAAAAAATGAAAAAATAATATGGAAGTCTAATATCCCTTACGGATATTTTTATTAGTACTATTAGCTTTAAATACTAATAGATTATATTCAATTATTAGTACTATTATCTTAAGTCCTATTTTTTTATTTTTATATATATGGTATTTTTTTTTATTAAACTATTAAGTGTTGTGTCTTAAAGCTTTTCATTATTTGATTAATTGTCCTACCTTTCCCACTACAGTAGTACTTGCTATGCACTAATTAGTTTGGTTAAGCAAATATAATTGAAAGCAATTCACTTTAACAACTAGTACTTATTGTGCACTAATTAGATATTAAAATGAATTGCTTTTAATTATATTAGTTGTTAAAGTGAATCAATATAATTGAAAGCAATTCACTTTAACAACTAATATGGTGGTAAGTACATCTTAAATCCAATTTAGTGGTTAATTTAATTGGGTTAAGAACACTTGAGTACCTCTTCTACAAAACATAAAGGCCTGTCAAACTGACCTTGAGCTAACCACGTCAATATTTTACATGCCAATTCATCTTATTATGTGTTGAGTCATCTGATTGAGTTCGGTGGAGAATAAAAGCCTTGTAGCACTCCAATGAAGTTGCACAGTTGCTTGGGAAGGAATTGCCCTGAATAGGGATGTTCCACCCACCCTCCTATTCATCTAAAATCATTCTTGTTGCATCAAAGATGAAGTCCAATCAAGTTATTTTCATCCACTAAATTACTTCATCATCTACGGAGCCTTCAATGACTTATTTTGTAATTATTAATAGTAAAAAGATACGATACTAAATTAAACTTATACTGCACCAAACATTGGATCCGTGACTTAGAATACTTGTCACAAAGTTGTAATCCTTAATATTGGAGCTCTATAAAAAGTTTAGATTTTTTTTTCCTTTTTGGCAGGGCTATTGTAGAACTAAAAATAAAATAAAAATCATTATTATTTCCTATCCTTCATTATTTATATACATCCTAAATCGATTATAACAATGCTAATTTATTTCAAAGCCTTGACTAAAATATAGTACCTTCCCAATTAAAATAACCCTTCATTTGATTGCATGTCTCCAGCTAAATAAATGGGAGTGCACCCCCCATGGTACATTATGTAATACAATATATCTATATCATAATATTCCAATTCACGATCCTATCAAACATTGTGATTTCTAAACCTAACATGATAAAATGTTCTATAATGTGACACAAATATACAATATTATGACAAATTCAATTACTATACTCACAAACACATTAGATTAATTGACCTTCCTAGCATAGCCCCCCCCATTAGAGAGGGATTCTTAGATTTTGTTAATAAAACAAATTCCTGCTCATAGTTAATGTAGCAATTGATTATTCCCTCCATCCCAAAATGATTGTCCACTTTGAATGTCATATTTTTTTAAGGTTGTTTTGAGAGGTCAAAAAAATACTTTCTTGTGGCTGATTTTATTTGGGTTGCAATGAACATATGCAATGTTTGTCATTGATTCCAGTGATATAGAATTTGGAACCTTTTTTAATTATGTTTTTCACAACATGGTCAATGAGATTGGCTCAAAACAATATCAACAAAATTGTGGACAATCATTTCGGGATAAAGGGAGTACATTGTATAGATATGATCTGAGATCATATTTTACAATGTTTGTATGAAAGCCATTATTAAATCAATATTTTTAGTTGCATATTATCATTAAATCTACAATTTTTGGAATTAAGACTATCTACAAGTCTTTTATGGGATCAAATCAAAACTGAAAATGTACACTTTAACCCCTAAAGGACCGGCATGCGTTTTTTGGCCATATAGAAATTTTGGGCAGGTACGTGTGACTAGAGATTTCCATATTTTAAGCTGAAATTTTAATAGAAAGTGGGCGCGAGGAATATCTCTCATATGCACTAAATTTCAGGACATTTGGAAATAGGAGTCAAAAGTTATTGCCAAAATATGATACTTTTTTTTGTAACTGGGCAGTCTGGGCAGCAAAAAAAATTTGGCAAAAATTTGATTTTTTTTTAAAATATTTTTTTTCTCGTAGATTATATTTTTTTCTATCTAGAAAGCTTTGATTCATTTCATTTGGATTTGTTATGAGAAAGTTATGGACATTCTTGTTTTTCGGGCAGTTAGAGCATCTTCTTGAAAAAAATAACTTGTAGGATTGATTTCTATATGCTATTTTTGCAATTTAAAAAAAAAAAAAATTCTCATTGTTTAGTTTACTTTCTAGAACAATCTCACCATTGGGATTAGTGTATTTTAATTCCATCTAAAATATATGAATATTTTATATTTTCCTTCTATCTCATACCTACTTCTACTTAATAAATTTTTTAGGAATGATAATTAAGTTTTTTTGAATATTTATTTTTCCCTAGACTCTCAACTCAATTCTCCACTACAAAGACTTGAAGCACAAAACTCTATAGTGCAAAATTTTAAGTTAAAAATGTTTAAAGTCAAAAAATCTAGTCCCGCAATGTACTGAAATACTTGTTTTTTCCACTTTAAACGCAGATATCTTGCAATCTAAGCGGTCAAAAATTCTGAAATTTTTTCCATACATTCTCATACTATTTAGGTGTAAGATCCTACGGTTAGATGTGCAAAAAAAACACTTTTCAAATTTTTTTACTCCTTGCTATAGAAATGGCAGTTTTGAGTGTTTTTTGGCAGGAAAAAGGCCTTGGGCCTTTAGGGGTTAAAAGTTACAATCAAGCTTGACCAAGGTGCATCCACTTTTGTGATGTGGCAAACTTTAAGGATTAAATTGCAAAAATGATATTTTGACTTGCATCTTAGAACAAAAATCATTGAAACATCTCAAAATATAGCTTTAACATTGGACATTGCCATAGAATGCCTAATGAAGCAATGAATAGGGCTACAATTATATAAACATTGGCATTGCAATTATTGTGCTTCTCTAAGATGGCTAGTCTACCAATTTACATGTGACATATTTTTCCACCCATAATTTTTGAACTTGTTTTCAACAAATGGTTTTGGATTTTCCTTCCTAGTGATATTTTTTGACTTTCCTTCATAAGCAATGGCAAATCCACAAATCACCATGTTGTATATTTTGGCAACTTTTGTTCCTTTATCTTTATGTGAATTTTAGCTATAAAAAGAACCTTTTTTATATTTCATTCAAACTAATAAAATGAAGCTACTAAATTTAATTCCAATTAAAAATTAAAAATTTGAAAGTGACCTAAAATTGAATATCTTATTCCAATTTGAACTAAAGGCCTATTATGAGGATTGTTGATTTCCTAAATTTCAGAGTGGCATGGTTAATTAATTTGCATGATGATGTTCTATACTATAATATACACCTATAGAGAAATTTTCACATATTTTAATCATACTTTGTATTTGAGATGATTTTCTTTCACTTTATTTTCGAAAATTTAGAGTAATTTCAAATTTCACAAGAAAATCTGAAATTTTTAGGACTTATAAAAAAACATGTAAATTACACCTCTTAAAAGTAAATACAATTCATATTGCAATCATATACATGCAAAATGGGAGCATGTAGAGAGGAGAAGTTTGAAGTTTGAAAAAGTGATCATTGGTCCTGCATTTTAATATTAACATACTCTTCATTGACATCCGATGGTCTTACAAGCAAAGTTTTGCACTTTCACTACATTGTGGTATGTACTATACAATGCAAATGGATCAAAATCCTAGGAACGCCTTGAGACATGATCTAGTACAAGTGCCCTCTAGAAAGTAATGTAACCCTTGTGACTATATTGCATGGTGATCTTTACACATTCTATAGTATATATTCAAAGTTAGATGTTTCTATATGCCTAGAACTTTCTATTAAATCAAAAAAACTAATCCATGATCTACTTGTGATGTAGCATTGGCCATGTTTTCCCTTTGCATTTTCCTATTTGTGCAAAAAATTTGCAGAGGTTACCTTACTTTCTAGAGGGCACTGTACAGCCCCATGGACACACGACAACCTGCACTTCACATTTCAAATTACACTGTATGCAGTGCAGTCTACCATGTCCCCTCGTCCGCCTACGGTTTTGCCAGAAAAGGTCGCAAGAAAAGCCTTATGGTAGACTGCCATTGTAGACAGTGATCAATGTGGAAGGGAGAATGTTTGAGTCACCGGTTTGAAGCATTCGCAGTAATTCACAAATCTGTGATACTTTCAAACGATAGGTCAAGCAAGCAAGAGCTGAAGATCTAAGCATTCAGTCGCCTTGCAGCTGAATGGAGAATCACAAGTAATCTTGGAGATGGCTTGAGGCTGGCCGGACCTAGAGCCAAATGGAGAAAGCTAAGCATGGAATGTGGCAGAGAAAGCTAAGCATGAACGGCACCACAAATTGTGTCTTCACACATTCGACTGTTAGGTTGAATCGAAGTCCGAGCCTGCCCACCAACTGACCAATTCTCAAGAAGTGCAATGCCTGGTAAATTGTACTTGGATGCAAAGCAAGCCTATAAATGAAAGAGATCCATCGCAATACTCGAAAGTTCACAAGAATGTTGCAATTGAGGGCTTGTGCTGCAAACAATACTCCATTGAAAAATGTAAGTTCGGTGATGCTCTTGGTTTCTTCAATCATCAGTGATGTGCCTGAAACTAAATTCTCTATGATTCAGATTCAATAAGGTGGGTACACCCAAAACCGTCACTTTTTACTACTGAGCCTAGTTACTATTATTAAACTGTTCAGAATTTCATATGTTCTTGTTGGCAAGTGAAAGGAGGTTCCAACGCATCAGAGAACGTGGCATTTGGATATTGTATGCAAAAGTTATTAAGGAGCAAAGTTTGGTTCTAAAATGGTTTCTTCCACATAGGTACAGAATTAATTTTGAAGATGTACACAGAGTAAAGATGGCGGTTTAAGATCAGTGGCACATTTGGGTGTACCTACCTTAGATTGCAATAAGACGAGGTTTCACTACGACAGGTTTCATAAGACGAGGTTTCATTTGGAAGGTTTCTAGTAGGCAAGTTTTCATTTTCATTTCAGTGCTATGCACAGGAAGCCTTTTCTGAATTCCCTACAAGCATTATACTCCAAATCCCCTCCAGAAACTAAGAAATGTTACAAATTGTTGTTTACAGGGAATGTCACTCTCACAGGGAAATGTGAGACAGGGAATTTTAAGGGAGTTTTAAGGGGGAAATTTGTGCATTTTTTAGTGTTATTTGAAGATGTTTCCACCTCAAAATCAACTCAATTTGTAGAATTCAATAATGTAGATTTAAGCCTCTAAAATCTAATTTTAATGTAGATTTTAGTTTGCATAATCAATTTAGTTTGTAGATTTTGAATTTCCAATCTTATTGATTTGTACATTTCAGAATTTTTAGTCTAGACCGTTAGCTAGATTTCAATAGTTTGACTAATATTAGTAGTATGTAGATTTCATTTGTTTGAACATTTTAAAATTTCATGTACTGTAAAATTTCCGAGATTTCTAAAATGTACCAACTGTAGAAATGTTGGATTTCTAAGAATTGAATACATTGTCTAAAAGATTGACAACTTACAAGTCTTATGTGTCCAACCTCATGGCACCCTCGACAATCAATATGGGACAATTTGAATCTTCTAAAATCTACCAAATATTAGGTGGAAACAACATTGAAATGTAAGATGTGTCAATGTGTTGCAAAGTCTACCAATTTGGATTGCACATAGCGGATTTGGGGGAAATTTATGAAAATCCTTGCAAAGAAAATCCACAATTTCCTTTTGCATAGAAACTCTTTGAAAATCCCTTTATGATGACATTAGAACACAAAGAAACATAAAAATTAGGAGAAAATTGCAAAGAAAACCTACAGAATTTCCAAAATAGTCGCAAGGAATTCTAAAAGGGTCCACTGTGATGCCCTCTCAAGACGATGTGACACCCCTTGATGCATTAGAGAAAATCTAGACTCTCTAGATAGAGGAGGCCGTTTCTCTACTGGTCAGATGTGCAAATTCAACTAAAAGTGAAAATAAAAAATAAAAAAAATTGAAAATAAAAATAAAAAATCATATGCCACGTGATTGCCTCACCCGTGTCGGATTTTGATTTTTAAATAAAAAAATTTTCAAGAGAAAAATATTTTTGTATTTCCTGTATTTGCACATCTGGCTAGTGAGAAATAGCCATCTAGAGAGTGCAGATTTTCTCTAATGGAATAAGAAAAATTAGTCCTAGCTAATATAACTTCAGTTTCATGCAGTTGAACCATGACGGCACTTAGAAAATCATTTTGAAGTTGATGAAAGGAGGAGAGAGGGGCAATTCATCTCCAAACCAGCGCATCACATTGCACTGCCTACTCTACACGCTGAAACTGAGACACATTTCGGACATCACTGTTTCAGTTCGCAAAACCAAGGCACATTGCAAATTCACTCGTAACGGCGCTTTTCCAAGTTAATCACTACAGATTGTGCCACGCAGGGATTACCCATTTTTATACAACAAATGAACACTGAGATATTAGAGGGAGTAGAACTAATGCAAACTCAATCATCATAGAGATGAAGGGCTATCCAAATTTCTAATCAAAGTGGAAAACATACTATAAATTAGGGTCAAAATTTTATAACATAAGAAGCAAAACGAAGGTCTGGCGTGCGGCTCTTCCCCTCGCATCAGTTTCTCTTGACAAGGACTAGGCTGACACTGAAACTACAAATTGACACACAGTATAATTTAAGTCCTTCATAGCCATGACATTCTTTGCGGTATCTCCAGTGAAACAAGGACCAAGTTCCTGGAGTAAACTCTGACAAGCTGACAAAATAGCTGAATCATAGAGAATACTAGCATTGCCAACTTCAAACTTTGACATTAAAAGAGTGATGATTTAAGCGTGTGTTTTGTTGACTTCATAGCCAGAAATGACTAATGGTGCTAAGAATTCTAAGATCATAGAAAATAATTGCCTATTTTACCAATCTATTTCTTGTCTTTTGCACAGACGATAAAGTAGGAGGTGCAGAAACCGCCCATTTAAGAGCATATTGGATTAGAATCTCTTCCATATAGATCAAAGTATTTTTTAACAAATTTTTTGGGAAAGAAGAGAGGGAGACACATCCATCACAATTTGTTTCGTAATTTTTTAACTTAAAATTGAATTAGATATGATTTTTAAAGCTCATAGTAGTAGGAAGCTATTCAAGGCCATGGATATCGTTATTAATGTCAAACAATTGTCCATCAATGGTGCAAATGGAGTTCAAAATTGTAGGCTTGCAAACCTTAAACTGGAACAAAGTAATGTAATTGCCTAGGATGGTACAAAGTGTCCTACTACTCATAACCCCACATAATTTACATTGAAATTTTGTCTACTTCCAAATCAAACTTAGCCCCCAACCACTCATAAAACTGTGCAAGTAGTAATGCCAAATTGGCACCAATTCATCATTGGATAGTTTTTCATTCCTATAGTAACAATTCATGATATAATCTAGGAGCAGTTCTTGGAACATGGGTAGAATATGGACAAGCTACCTTAGAAGAGTCTTCTACAATGCATGCAAACACTACTATAGTATGTGCACCCAAAATTGTCACCTAAAATGTACACTTGGCATTCATTTCAAGTGGCATTCATTCTGAGTGCACATACCTTACACGAGGCTCAAATAAAAACACTTGTTACAACAAATTGTTGACGCACTCTACACAGCTGTTGTATCAACGTTTCAATGATAGTATTTTGACATACTGTTGTCCACAGTTACTTCAACCTTCCCTCTACAGAAGTCACACAGTTCATACCAATCTCTGAAACCTTTTCAAACTTTTTTTCAGCATTTCATTCACAATCTAGCATCGAGGTAAAGAAAAATCAACAGAGTGAAGCGGACATTTACAAGATGGAACTCTCTGCTGTCCATCAAAGAACTGATGCCCAAAACTGCCCCATTGAAAAATAAGAAGGCTTCTGAATCGTCAGCCATGTACTGTACATTGCGCATCCCTCAAAAGAGGACCCGGATTGAAAGTATCTCACATCCTCACTTGCTATAGTCCGAAGCGGTCAAAAGTGAAGTCAAAAGCACAATGAGGCGTCTCCTTGGAAGAAGCTGAATTCTCACAAATTCAAACCTAGTAGTATAATCGATCATAACACCGGCCTGAAGACCATCGTGAATAATGAGACTATTAGTATATACACTACAACAATTGGCACACCCTTCTCTTCGCAAACTGTAATGACATAACGTCAAAAGTAGTGGGTGGCACCAAAAGCAGTGAGCGCGTGCCAAAGCTGGTGAGCTTGGTCAAATAACCCAGCATTCCCCCAACTTGTCTCCGATGAGAAGAGACACCTTTGCTCAGTCACACCTCAAGCAGCGCTTCATCCAGGAGGCGCCGCGCACGCCGCACGCGCCATCCGGCTCGGTAGTCCGACTAGTCATGCCTCACGGACTTGAATGTCTAGCAACTGCTACCCATGGTGCCTCCATTCAGAGGTAGCCAGCATTATAAACTCGGCCACACCATCGCCAAATGTGGTGACACAGATGTGAGTGTAGTGACACCAGGCATCGCCCACACACCACAGCAGCAGCAAGCTCAGCAGCAGACATGACAAAGTGTAAGCCTTGATCATGACGGTTGTGGACGACACTGCATCCTCTTGGGAGTCACGCTGCAATTCCGGCTTCATCTTCACAATAACTAACTGAACCAGTCGATCTTCTCTAGCTCAAAGCCAAACTGAAAATAGATTACTGCAACCCCACATGCGCACAGTACCTTTCAAAGGAGGCTCACAGACGTAATATATGGCAATGCAGTTGCAGGACAAAATCTAGCGACTAGTGCTCAGTAGTGAATTGAGGACATCAGCCCTTGAAGCTCCAGATCTAACAAGTGGGTGCGCGATACATATATACTTCAGGAACAAGCTAGACTTTGCCTATTCAAATTTGCGTGAAGCTAGTGAGCTTGAATTCAAAGAAATGTGCAGAATTCAAAAGCTAGTTCCTCTTGGTCCACGAGAATGATGAGCGCCGTTACTTGAAACTGTACGTAACGAAACTGGTAATTCAAACAGATGCAGGTACTCAGGATAGGGCGAGTATGGAAAGAAAAAAACGGAACGACGTGCTGGTTGCAGAGTTTCTGCAGTCGTTCGGTTGTAGATATGAAGGTGGTTGCGGAGCAGTGTGCTTTGCGAATTGTTTATTTTTGTAGACAAACCAGTCTGCTTTTTTAAAAGTTTGATTGTAACAGTTCAGTGCGCTTTATTCGCGTCGTCTGTTTCGGGTCATCGAGTGCGCATCTAAATTGGGTAGAACTCCCGAATCTTTGTGCAAGTGGGGAGCACTGTAGTGTTCTGTAGTATTCCCGTACATCTAGTTTACTGTTACAACTCGCGGATTTTTTTTGAAAATTGAGATCTGAACAAACGATGCCAACATAATAAGATTGTTAACTCCAGAAAAATGGGCCTATGACTGACTACTGATTTCAAGTCCTCACTGTCGATCACTCTGTTTGCTGCCATTTTGCAAATAGATATGAATGTAAAATTTTATGGGCAATTTCATTAAAATCGAGGTATTTTGAATGCCACTTTGACGGTGTGCCATTTTCACCATCTAGGAAAGATATAGATTTCGGAACGGCCATTCTGAACCATCTAGGACACGTATAGATTTAGAACAGTTGTTCTGAACTGTTTTCATGCCATTTAAAAATAATATCGCCATCTTAATGAAATTGCCCATTTTTGTATTTATTTTTTAGAGATGAAATCATATGTTTGCTACAATTCATAAGAAATATAAGTTTTTTTAGAAAAATTTGAAATCACTATAAATTTTTAAAGAAAAAAATGAAGAAAACTCCTATCAATTACAAAATTCACTCTAAAAATTTGAAGTTTTCACTATAGATGTATATTATAGTGTATAACATCATGGTACAAACCAAAGTTATCATATTATTCTAAAATTAGAAAATCAATGAACCACGGTTATAGGCCTAAAGTTCATATTGCTATAAAATATTGAAACTTATAAATTTTTTAAAATTTGAATTTGAATAGAAACTACACTTAATAAGTTTCGTTTCATTAGTTGGACTCAAATTCAAAGAATATCATTTTTATGGCTAAAATTCACATCAAGAGTGATGGCCAAAATACACTATAAGGGTGATCTATGGATTAAGCATCTTCTTCTTCAGAAAAGTCAACAATACCATTTTGAAGGAACTTACGATACTATTCTCTAAAAATGTATTTAAAGCAACTTCCAAAAAAAATTGGATGAAAAAACGTTTTTTCCATCCTACAATCATATGTGAAGTCATCCATTGGATAGTTAGTGTAGGCAACAACATTCCAAGGTTAACCTAAGAAAGATGCTAAAGACCTTTTGTGTCCTTTGGAAGGTCATTTAAACTTTCTTCATATAGAAGAATGAATGATTTTCATCTGATTTTGTGTGAGCAACTTTATTGATGCTATAGCTACATCATTGAGTTTAATGTAAGGAGTTTTAGTTATTTTTAATTTTATTTGGGATAGTTCAGCAAAAAAAAAATGGTAGACTATCTAATATATTTCAATACTTTGAGCAATTTTCCCTTAATTCCTAATGTTCCAATGTCCCCTTGAAGGACAAATGGATTTTGGGTAGGCACAACTTAGATGACACAATTTTGGTCATAAATTTCTTGAATTTTTTTTAAAGCATATGGAACTATAAGAGTTTATTATGCATACTGTTTTTGCAAAAATTGGAGATATGTTTAAAAAATTATAGCACTAAATGTTCAAATTTTAAGTAGAGGAGCACGTCAAGCAAGGGGTAGAGCCTTGACTTATGCCTTGGGCAAGATTCAAGATCCTTCTCAATTTACTCCAACAAGGGGCAGTGGCACATAATTAAAGTGCCATTTTTTTATATGAAGATTATTTTTGCTCCCATTTTCATTTCACTTGCAAGAACATTCAATGTAATTCAAGACCTACAGCTTTACAATTCAATTGAACTTGAAATTGTGTTGATTCTATCCATTCTCAAGTACCCTCCAAGTATGTATAAGAAATCTTCAATTTTCAATTACAAAGCTTTGATTGACAAAAATCAATCAATCTTTGCAAATTGTAGCTCCTAATTTGAGTATATACGCAGATTGAAGCTACATTATTTTGCTAAAAATCACACCCTATGTGATTTGCAAGAAACACTTGTACTATTTGTTGCGTTTGTCACACCCTAGTTTTTTATTTTTGTTTTGGCCATAACTTTTGTGTTTTAGCTCCAAATGACTCAAAATTTATAGAAAAGCTACTCATATCCATTATACACCTTGCCTAATTTTTTTTGTAATTTTCAAAAATAATTTACTATTTTTAAACAACCTCGATAATTTTTCACAATGGATGATTTAGGGGGGTTTGCACTTTTTTTAACCCAAAAAAACTAATTTTGAGCTAAAATTTAGAGAAAATGGTCTTCTAGTAGACTTATAGCTAATGTCCAAGGTATTTTTAAAAATACTTATTTTTATGTGGTGTACAAGTCCACAAAGAGAGCTCCTTTCTGCATTTTTTTTCAAAGGTATGAAACATTATTTTGGTGCGTTTTTTGGTCAAAACCCATCACCAAAAAGTTTTCTCAAATGGACAATTTTCAGTTTTTTTCTTAAAATAAAATCCTATCTTTTACAATTTAAAATGTCAAAAGTGGTATTTTCTTCACTAGAATTTTGGACATAGAATTCATCCTAAAACCGGTGAAGAAAATACCAATTTTTACATTTTAAATTGTAAAAAATAGGATTTTTTTTTTTGAAAAATATAAAAATTGTTCATTTGAGAAAAAAATTTGGTGATGGATTTTGACTAAAAAACGCACCAAAATAATGTTTCATACCTTTGGAAAAAATTGCAGAAAAGAGCTCTCTTTGTAGACTTGTACATCATATAAAAATAGGTATTTTAAAAAATTCTTTGGACACTAGATAGAAGACCATTTTCTCCAAATTTCAGCTCAAAATTAGTTTTTTTGGGTTAAAAAAAGTGCGAACTCCCCCTAAATCACCCATTGTGAGAAATTATCGGGGTTGTTTAAAAATATTAAATTATTTTTGAAAATTACAAAAACATTAGGCAAGGTGTATAATGGTTATGAGTAGCTTCCCTATAAATTTTGAATCATTTAGAGCTAAAACACAAAAGTTATGGCCAAAAAGAAATTCAAAAACTAGGGTGTGACAAAACGCTTTAAGTGTTTCTTGCATTCACCCCTCCTAATTTGAGTATATAAGCAGATTGAAGCTACATTATTTTGCTAAAAATCACACCGCGTGTGCTAAATTCCACCCTAAAAATTCTCCTATACATTTAGTCTTGGCCATCCAAACTTATCACACAACCTCAATTTCAACACAATTTAGTTGCATACTCATCAATTCCTCACCTACTAGACTCATCATACTTAACCCCTAAAGTACCAAAGTCCCCTTGAGGGACACTTGAGATTTTGGGCAGGCGCGTGTGGCCTCAAATTTTGACCTGATTTTTTTAAACTTTTTTTGAAGATAGGGATCACATTAGTTTTTTTAATATATATATATTTTTTCAATTGGTGCCCGGGAGCAAAAGTTATGCCACTCTAAAGCAAAAAAAACAATTCATTGGGTAGAGGAAAAAAACACAAAAAAAAGATTTTTTTTTTTTTTTTTTTTTTTTTTTTTTTTAATTCTTAAAGATCATGTTTTTGTCTACATCTGAAGCTTTGATTCATTCTATTTGGACTAATAATGAAAAAGTTATGGACAATCTTGTTTTTTGGGCAACTAAAGCATCTTTAAAAAAAAACACCTTATAGAATTCATTTTTGAATGCAACTTTCAAATTTTTTCAATTTTTTAATTTGACGAGGTCAAATTTGTTTGCAAGAATAATCCCACCATTGGAATTATGGTGTTTTAATTCCATCTAAGAGCTATTAACAATTTAGTCTTTCTCTCAATTTTGGACCTACTTCTATTTAACAATTTTTTAATATGTGAAAATCAAGTTTTGATATGCTGAAATTTTTTTCCCCAACTCTCAACTCAAATTTTCAACATAAAAAAATTTAACTTTATGGTGTGTGGTGCAAAAAAATTCCACAAATGGCGGTCAAAGTCATCTGAAATTGCAGGAAACAATTCAAAATAACTTATTTTTCCAACTTTGAATGCTAATATCTTCCAATCGGAATGGTCAAATTTCTTGAAATTTTTACCACATGATCTGAGACAAATGAAGTACAAGATCCTACGGATAGATTCTTAAAAAAATGTTTTTTTTGGTTTCTTGAGTGATTGCAGCAGAAATGGCAGTTTTAAATGGCTCTAGAACCAGAAAATACCTTGGTATTTTAGGGGTTAAAGGTGAGCAACAAAAGCATTTCTAAAGCTCACACACAGAAATTCCTCTTTGTACTTCAATTCATCAAAATGTAAACACAAGTTAAAAGAGACTTTGGATGTAGTGAGCAACTTTTAGTAGAAGAGAAGGTGCATAAAAGTTTGTGACAAACATTGATGTATACTATAGCACTCTTAAAGAAAAATCACTACAAGGGAAAGGGGTGTATTAAGAGGGATTTTAAGGCCAAAAAACCATGTTGAAAGGTCATGTATATTAAGTAAAATTTGCTTGAAAGCTGGTGTCTAGGACTTGCATTATTGTACTGTACTGAAAGGTCATCAGACAACTTTTGAGCACAAATGTTTCTGACTTTTAAGTTTGGAAGTGTGGCACTGCTTTATGTTAGTTTTTTAATTGCAATTTATGATAGTAACTGCCGGGGTAATTGCTTCATTTGAACAGTTTGCTACATCGTGACACATGTCGAAATCTCCTCTTCGGTGAACATGTTCTGTAGCCATCGTGCAACCAATACCTTGCCTCTCTTGAATTTCAAAATTAAATCATTCTAGTTTCAAAGTATGCTTTTCAACAACAATGCATGAAGCAGAAACAGTATGCGTTCCCGCTTCCTTTATTTCAACGTACTCTTGTTCTTACATTATTTTTTAAGAGAAGTGTTTACAACATTTATTTCTAAGAGTACAACACCTTGTGCACAACTGCACAATGCACTGATCAAGGGCAACTGTGCCCCCACCAGAACTACGGAACACTATGTCTGCATACACACAAACCTACTCGATGTAAAGGGCGACAGTGCCCCCATCATACGTATAAAACACTATGACTGTATAGATACTCACATACTCACAGTACCAGGCGGGCCTTCCCATGAGAATCAGACATTGCACAACTTTCAATTCTCCTAGTTCTGTTGTCTAGCAATATCAACACCGACCATTGACATATTATTTTTTCAGCACACCTTACACATCCCCTAGGCTCCGGAGAAGCATATCTGGCCACAGTATACTTCGACTGTTTGCTTCCTCCACGGTCTTATTCTTCAACTGCTCAATCCATCCTGCTGGGAATGGATAAATTTTGGAGCCTCCACTCGATGTGCATGATGTCACTTTTATGCAACACCACCCTTCGGGTATCAGTTTTTTGGCATATTTAGAACTTGCCAACCCCATGACAATACCCTTTGCAATCTCTTCTTTTCTCCCCCCCGTAAAAGCAAACACTTTCACAACTTCACCGCAGTCCATTTGCATTAGTGAATACCGCCCCCCCCTTAGTATTCATTTCACGGAATGGTTCATTGAGACCAACATGAATGACATAATGGACTTCACAGAAACAAGTATTTCTCGACAACACGCCATTCATGAGGGGACTCAACTGGCTCCCCCAAACACTAGTGACTATCGTATATCTTTACAAAACTTCTGCGAATTGGGTTCACATGACTTCCGTCAGCATAAACGGTGCACTCTTTGGAAACAACATGAACATGAACAACGGGTCACACTCAAGACAAAAGAGAAGAGAAGCCTATCCATTGAAGAGAAACTGCGATGGATACGCCACCATTGCCTTCCTTTTAGTACCCTGGAAGCCGATCTCTCATATTCTGGTCACGCCTGCAACGAACTCTTTCCACAGAGACTACGTCTCCATGTTCTCCATATAGGATGCATAAATTTTTGAATGACGTCTACTAGACTCTCACCTCCGTTTGCTTCAAGTCGTCTGCAGTTTCTTGTCCATGTACTTCTGGCTCCGCTTCCAGGAATTGGGACGGCTTGTTACCTTTTGTTTTCTGAAACACCTTCTCTTGTACATCCTCTTCCTTTCCTGCGTGTTTCCCAAATGTTTTACCTTGACGTTGTTGTGCATTCCCGTTGGATGGCTTCACATTCTCTTTCATAGTTGCAGAAACTGCCAAACACCAGACAGAGCAGTTAGTTTCACATTACCGAACAGGCCAAACCGATTTTCATCAATTTCACTACCCACAGAAACTCCACACCACTGTAAACAATTGGTTAAAACAATTGACCAATTTTGATGTCTATACCTACCTAGCACAAAATCATCATAACCAAGGCGTGTTCATTTGGAAGGTAATCATTTATCTGCTGCCTTAGTCAGTTTCAAATGTTCCTTACACTCTTGCAATTAATCTTTTGCTAATTCGCCAAGTTTGGGACCTGCCACCTCGTACCCTCATTCCAAAAGTGGAATTAAATGCTGACGGAGCACCCACGTCCACTTTCCATGTCAAAAAGGCTTCTTACTTCCACTGAGGCTTATCTGAAATGAACAACTCTGGGGAATCCTTACCTATACAAGTAAATCCTACCCTATGAATACACTTCTGCAACACAGCTGCCTGCAAACATTATAATTGTGCAACTCCTAACAGGTCACTCACCTTACTTGACACACTTCCAGAAGGAATACAAGCCCAAATCAATTCAATATTCCAAGGGACTTTAACTTTCAAAGTATACATCCTTTTGGTGAGACAGCATGAGGACTTGCCAAACCGGAATATTCGCTCAGGTGCATTCTACTTTTATATCGGCTCTTCATATCCCATTCATGTCTCAACCACTGCCCACGACCAGAACTGACACCATTTTAACACATTCTTAGGACCATCGCTCATTACAGACTAACATGTCGCCATACATTCACATTCTGGACCACTTCTGTCGAACTTTTTCTATTCCACTCGGTTCCCTGTTTAGACGAGGAGGCGACGTACACATCTCTTCTAACCTTGTAGAATTAGACCACTGATAGTGTGTTCGCCGCATCTTCGTTTTTACAACATTCACTGCTCTTGCTCATTGTCCGTCCCCCACTCCTTCAACGCATTTCCACATTCTTCAATTATGGATGCTAAAGCACTTTGACTATGCCTCTCACAATAGCTACTTCCAGTAATGTTTTCATTCAGGATTTCGGAACTCGACATGGTGTAAATTATATAAATATCAATGACTAAATGAGGACTCACTCTTCTTTTCAGTTTTGGTTTGCGGAGGCCATGAATGGAAATCTTGAATTCTCTTAATTCATTCAAATGACTGCTGTGACTGACATTCTTTCGTGTTTGTCCAAATTTTAACGCACACATACATTAACTGCCGGAATCTGCCGGAATCAAATTTACTTCTGTACTCATGTCGACTTCAAAATCTGATGCCTCTACAATCCCTCATTATAATTTCATACCTCCAATTCTTTCAAATTAACATTGTGACTTCTCCACCCAAGTCAACACAGCCTACAATTCCCAAATTCACAGAAGGCCTATTCCAACACATTATTCAAATACTCCACAAACCATAGGACCTTATATACGCTATTTGTAAATGGGGCGCTTACATACCTTTGTCAACCGCTTTCACCATAGCAATCTCGCGGCCGCTTTTCATTTCGCTCGGACCAGCATCCTCTTCCACCGGAAAACCCTCCTGCTCTTTCACATAACAAACAGTGTTACTGGAAAACTTATCCCAAACACTATGACTGTCTTTCTTACACACATTGACTTTGTTGCCTCTTTAACTTATTCAGTAGAACTTTATAATGACGTCCAAGACCCCTGCACCGAACACTACTATATGAAACAACGTTCTAGCCCAACTGCATACGTTCACTAATACGAGCTTCTACTACCATACGAGAAAGCAGAAAACAACATATTTGATGTCCAACAACAATTTCATCTCCAGAAATTCATGAATTCCAGTCAGTGCCGACTAACACTTATCCTTACCTTCCTCGATTTCTGAAGCCTTATCAATTCCATCTGTAAGAAGCGAATTCGGGAATCCACATCTTCTCCCTCTACCACAAATGCCTCGCTTCTTTGAGGAGGACTACTGTGACTAGAAGGGCCATTATACTTGTCGGGCTCCTGCCACAAGGAATGTCAAATCATATGTCTTTCAAAAGTCTCCCCCCTCTTTGTCCACTACATTCAAACAAGCTTGCCTTTCACAACTACTTTATTCTTGTTCACATTTTTTCCTCTTTCTGAATTGAACCTTCACCCTTCCACAACAAGGCGTTTTGTTTGACCATCATTGCAGGTCCGACATACATAAAGTGCACACAAGATTTCTAATTTGCTACATTTGATTTCTCACGCAAGCCCTCGTTATTGGAAAATAAAATTATTTTTGAAAAAATGCAAGCAAGAAGGCTTGAACTTTGAAAGCGCATTCCAAAAAAACTATTACGAATGCATACCAAAATAATAAGTGACCTTACTTTGTTTTAAGGAAGTGTGAACACACATGCTCCTCCGACTGTGACTCCTCGTCTTCCTCCTCAGTTGTTTGTACTTGCTCTTTTCCTTTTGATGTGGTACCTTTGCAGCCTCCTGTTGTATTGTCATTACCAATTTTGTTCGTCAAATCCACAATTTTCGACCACTGATCTTTGCTGAGGTGATCCAGTTTCGGGCATTCGACATTTTTTTTGCACTTCTTCTTCAGCTGCATCTTCCTATTTCTCATTAACTTGGTCGCTGACCTTTCGAACATCTCCCTTGCCCTATGTGTAAATCCCTCGAATTCCCATTCTTTTTCCAAAGCATGCCAAATGCTGTCAATCACATGCTTTGGGTGGTGACGGACACTATTAATTGATGGATCCAAACGTCCACACTGGCCTCGAAGTGCAGCACGCCATACGTGCTTATGGATACCTTTGGCTTTAGCCAGACCATCCACATGAATCACGTAGGGAAGCTTTTTCAGTGCCTTACGGATACTGCTGAGATTCTTAGCTCTCCTTGCTCTGAAACGGTTCAACCTACAGTTTCTAATTGACCTTTCCTTGGCGCTTTCTTTTTCAGGTGCCGCAAAGTCTCGTTGGGAATCGGATCCCTCTCCCGCTGAAGTGTGACTCATGTGCGTCTGCCTCTGCTGTCTCGCTTTGACGACGTTGTAGGTTCATTGGCTCCATGTTTTCTGTGAAGAGCCTCCTTCCATGCTCATGAGAGGTTTGACCGTGTCCACGTCCTGTGGAAGAGGCATCAGACCCGGGGGAGGTCCAACTAACGCAGCCGTTGATTGCATTAACGCACAGAGTATGAGTTCTTGGAATTGAGTCCCAAAAGCTGCAGCCAAATGGTTGTTCACTAGGTCCCCGTTCAATGGACTGGGATTTCCTTTCACTTCAACTGCAGGACTGGCTGCACCCACAAAATTGTCCTCCACAGTTTTCCGGCTACCAAAATCCATATTGACTTCCACTGCATACATACTTTCAACCGAATCGTCCGTACTAGAACTATTGGATTTGTCTCCGTGATCCATTTTCTTCTTCCTCGCAACTATCTGCTACAGTAAGCACTAATGTTTCACATTCGAGTTGTCTTCAAGTGACAGTAGTTCACGAGGAAATACTTAAGAATTTCAATCATAAAATCATACAACACAGACTAACAAAACGTGGACTTGCACTGACCTTCTTCACTTCCGATGTTGGTGATACTCGTACCTTCTTCTTCAACAAGGAGGATTTTGCTTTGTCTCTGTTGGAGCTCGTGTTTCTTGAAGGCAGGGGTGGAGCGCTTCCGGACAATTGACCAGAGACTGACGAGGCTTTCGGGAGTGCGGCTAACCTCACGCTTCTCCGTGGTTGGCTCAGCTGTTCACGAAAATTACTAAGATTTCTCTCACTTCGTGAAGGTGGCCCCTGTCGTTCATTTACGGCACTGTACATAATCACACTACACAGTCAAAGTCAAAGGAGAGGTGTGCCATGCAATCCGAACTGTAAATAGAATGTTAGGGTACTATTCAATCTCACGCAGACTTTCACATTTAATGCCAAATGCTTTAGTCAACATGCTGCACCACGTCAGTTTCACGAAGCGTCTTCATCTTCGCACACGCTGAAAATCCTATTACATACGCCAACTGATGACCCGGACCACCACTCAATTTCAAAGAGTACCTTCGACGGTGATACATCATGTCTAAATTTAACTTTGTTCAATAAAAGCTCAGATGACACTGGCAGCACGAGGGCAGCTGCATGTCCACCAATCACATTAGCAGAATCCACTTTCTTCCACTTTCCATGGCAAAACAAATGGACTTTGTTTTACATAATGAAAATAAGTTTCATGAATGCGGGCAGTTAGTCACGAAATTTAAGTTCCTCCGGCAACTCCTGACATCGTTGCACTCTTTAGAAACTGACTCATGTCTATCATTTTCTCAAAAATTTGCTGCCGATGTTTTAAGATGCTATAAAAATACAAACTGAAGAGTGTGTGCGAGGGATGGACCTTTTAATTTTGAAAACCACCGCATATAAAACCAAAGACTAGACACATTGACAGCAAGAACGTCACAGCACGTCTCTTTAAACCTTGAATTTCCCTCCGCAATTTTATTGCACATCCAAGAACTCATGAATATGGAAAATTTGGTTTACCTGGTCGGCAGCAAGCCGAGCATTCGCATAAAATTCTCGTTTCTCTCTACATTCCTATTCCGCAGCTCCTCATACGCCGTGCAATCTCCTTCAGAGTCCACACTCCTCATCTGAATTTTCTGCACAATCAGAAGATTTCTACATTGGGTTCTGCCCTAGTCAGTCGTATACCTCAAGCTCTGTCTACCTTATTCAAGCTATTGCACTACCGTTGCGCCGTGTCGAATAACGAAGACATCCACTATGTCGAATACTATGCATCCAAGAAGTAGCCATCCGCTTTCACGAATTCTGGCAATTCTGGGATTCGTCTTCAACAGTGCTCTTCCGAAAACCTTCCATTGCTGCCCATGCATCGAAACAGTTCCTCTACTAAATCAACGTTAAAAGTAGTGGACCCACAACTGTTCACTCTATTATTGTTTCACAACAGGGAAGGAATAACTAGAACTAGGTATATACGATACTTACAGGCCAATCATAACAAACAGGGCTTCCATGTCACGCAAAAGACAACAACATTAGTTTTTGAGGGGATAGTATTTTCAGTACCTTAGATGCAGCTGCGCCACTTACCGATACAAAACCCTAACTCTTCTACCTTTTCTGTGGCAAAGGAAATCGAAATCCCGTACTCTGTCAATGTAATCGTGAACATGGAGGACCCCAATGGAAGCACAGACCCGAGGTTTTCTATCCTGGCTACAACTCTCAATGCGCTTGAGAGATCCCGTGCAAACGAAAGATTGTTAGGCAGTTACAAATGCCCATGCAATGACTGCAAGGGCGGAGGAAGAGCTATTTTCCGTGCGACGATTGAGACTCATTTGCGGCGGAACGGAAGAGACCCCACTCTCACGCATTCCATGCTGGTAAGTCCTTCTCCGACTTTGTATTTCCAGCTGCTTTCTACTTTTGTCCATTCTGAAGGGGTTAGTCACTAGTGCTGTTGGTGGTCAACCTGGAACCCTAGGTTTCTCTAAACTTAATAACTACACCTAATACGTCTTCCGCTACCACTCTCATAGGACAAAACATTTCTGATCTAAGAAGGCCATAGAATCCATTGTATGCTCTACGACTGATACATCTTTCATTCTAAGTCACAGCGAACTGCAGTTGAAGTGAAAACTACTCTCTTCAAATGCAGCTTCCCTCTTCTGAAGCGTTAGGAAGAAACTTAGTAAGATAGCAGATGGTCTCACGCAATTTGAATGTTGGTATTTGTCATAGTTCTTAGCTGCCTGAAAACAAAGCAAGGTAATATTGTGAAGACTCCCCCTTTGTAGATCGAGTGCTTCGCCAGTTTTTAGAGTGTCCAGTAAACACTTCGGGGGACTTGTTTTAAAAACAAGTCGCAATTTCCTTCATTGGATCTAACTGTCAAAGCAACCACCCCACTGACAAAACCGATTTTGCTACACTCCAGTTGATCGTAACCAAAAATGATGAATAAACCATCTATCCACACTAGGTTTTCTTAGACGCTTCTTACTTTCACTAAGAAGGAAATAAAATTCTCGGTCGCTCTCCATTCAGTTTACAGTTTTAGAATACTGCCGTCCTTTTCTAAATTAGTCCAAGGCTTTGAGAGCCGGGGTCTCAAAATTTTAAGACGAACATCTTGAACACTCAAATTACGGAATTCTGTGGTCATTGAACTCACATACGGAGATGCGATCCACAAGTAATTCTAATTAGAGTGTCTGAAAACAGAATGATAACACTCTGCCTATGACATCGCTTAATTGAAATGTAATTTCACTGAACATGTCTCCCCTCTACGAGCAAGTACTCTGTCTAGAGATTTAAATCCCTACTAATAAGAACTTCACTTTGTGACAACACAGTCAATTTAAAGAGTGAACAAGGCATTGAAATAAAACCTATAGCAAGGAGTAAGCACAAGAAGCTTTAGGTTTTCCAATTTAAACAATCAGGGGAAATGAAATTCTATTGTGTCCTGTGTCACGGCCCTTGGAGCGGCCCCTGCTCTTCGGAAGTCATGTCCTCACATCCCGATCGTTCCCTCGCACTATTAATTCTTGAAATAATTTTAATGAGTTCAATTGGATAGAAACGCCTTCGGTTGGTTTTATGAATGTAAAACGACTCTACAACAATGCGCAGTTGTATGTTTGACACACTCTAAACACATTGAATACTCTAACTCCCATGAGACTAGCTAGTTTCATTTGAATTTTTCTATGCATCATGAACAAATTTGTTCTGACTCTTACAGTTCAGGGAATAACCAGAGAGAAATTTCTTGACGAATCTGACTATGCCGCCCTTGCTTGTTCGTAAAGAGAGTATCTTCTCATGAGGTACCATTCAATTATATGAATGCCTCACTTCCAAGTGGAGGATTTACATGAACCTTACGGTATTTTATTTTTTGGAAACATGTACTCACAGGTCCTTCCTTCAATCTTTTCTGAGTACTCACTCAAAGACGATGAAGCCCTTCCATTTTTGCTTAAGGAAATTTAATGTATTCTTGATGCATGTTTAACATTCAATTCGTTCTTCACCACTTATTTCAATGTAATGCATGGACTGAATTCATTTTCAAAGTTCCATGTACCTTCTTATAGATCCTAGTCATTATAAATATGAAAAAATTCTGACAATCACATTGCCACTTCTTGCAGCCTAAAGACGCAGATGCAGAGGATTTGAACTTCATTGAGCGACGGCATTGTGAATCTCCTCAGCATGCTGATACAGAGATTCATGCGGAAGAAAAATTTGACCAAGGATTCAACTTCCAACGGATGATAGCGGAATGGTTTCAGCGAGTTGATGACAGAAGAGAAAACTTTCCTGCTCCTGCAAACGAAGAGAGGAACGACGATGAGGAGGTTTTGGATAGCGCTGCTGAATACCCGGAGATGGAGGAATGGCTTAATCAGAGTCAAGTACCTCTATATCCGGGTTCCAAAATATCTGCACTAGCATGTGTACTTGTGCTTATGAACTTAGCGCATTTGCATAATGTTAGCAATTCCTTCATGGATGAATTGTTTTCATTTTTGCGATTGGATGTACTACCCCCTTGCAATGGATTACCGCAAATTCGTCATGAAGCCCGCAGACTAATAGATCGCTTAGGGCTGTCATTCTCTACCATCCATGCATGCCGAAATGGCTGTATACTTTTCTGGAAAGACAGAGCACAATTGACTGAATGTCCCCACTGTGAATCCTCCAGATATGTAGTGGGGAGCACATCAATTCCTGTGAAAGTGCTTAGGCATTTCCCATTAATACTCAGACTTCTTAGAATGTATAGATGCCATGACATAGCTTCTCTACTAAAATGGCATGAGAAGAATGTTTCCATAGATGGAAAAATGCGGTCAGCCCTTGATAGTCCTGCTTGGAAAGAAGTCAAGAACATTGATAATGCATTTTTTGAGGAGGTCAGGAATGTGAAACTTGGCTTAGCTCTAGATGGCATGAACCCATTTGGTGACAAATCTACTAGACATTCGACATGGCCGGTGTTCTTGTTGAATTACAACTTACCTGGGTGGATGGTAACAAAACGATTTTTCGTGATGCTATCTCTTTTGATTCCTGGCAAAGAGTCAGTGAAGTCTGCTAACATAGACATATATTTAGAACCTCTTATAGATGAGTTGATGTTGCTATGGAATGGGGTACCCGCTGTAGACATGTTTGATAGTGCACATCCTAGCTTCTTCACGCTACGAGGTATGCTATTATGGACCATCCATGATTACCCGACATATGGACTGATTTCTGGATGTGCTACAAAGGGGTATCAAGGTTGTCCAATTTGTGGGCCTGAAGTGGACTCTAGGTTTTTGAAGAGTTTGAGAAAGAACATTTTCCAAGGTCATCGAAGGTACCTGCCAGAAAACCACCTGTTCCGTTTCATGACAGAAGCATTTACTGGAAAAGAAGAGCATCGTAAGAAGCCAGGCAGGGTATCTGGCCGCGACCATCGAAGAAAGGGTGAAGCCCGACAAAGGTGGCTGGACGCTGGTGGATGTATCGGCAACGAAAATGACCCCGTTAAGCGCAATGGTGTGAAGAGACACTCAGTGCTTTTTCGTTTGCCATACTGGGACGTAAGTGCCGTAGACCTAATTTTCCTTTCATGAAGTTGTTAGCAATGTTATCTTTTGAAAAAATTGCAGATTTTCTAAACCGTTTTGAACTACAAGTTCCATGTTCTCTATGTCAGTGCCTCTCTATTTGTTATTTAATATTCAGATTTTTCTATTATTCTTGAATATGTTGTTTTGTTTTTTGTGCACGCAAAAACTTCTTGTAAGGCATGTACTTGATGTCATACATTGTGAAAAGAACATTGCAAAAAACCTATTGACAACACTGCTTGGATTGAAGGACAGTCCAGCAGTTCGAAATGACATGAAAGAGACAGGCTGTAAAAAATCATTGCATATTAAAAATGCCAAGCTACCGCTCACAGGATTCATCATTCCCAAATCTCCTTATGTGCTAACAACTGACAATAAAAAAAAGGCTCATTGAGAGATTGAGGAATTTGAAAACACCTACAAGGTATATGTCGAATTTGAAATCAAGGATTGATGAAGACGGAACATTGCATGGCTTGAAGAGCCATGACTTTCATGTTCTTCTTCAACAAGTACTTCCGGTATGTCTCCGAGGTTTGCTGCCGAACCCTGTAATGAAAGCAGTTCTTCATCTGAGTCTCATCTTCAAGAAAATGTGTTTGAAGACCCTTGGTCCCCTGCAAATGGACACTATAAGTGAAGAAGTGGCTACTGCTATGTGTTTACTTGAACGAGAATTTCCTCCTTCTTTTTTTGATCCAATGACGCACATGCCAGTGCACTTGGTGGAGGAGTTACACTTGTGTGGTCCAGTCCACAATCGTTGGATGTACCCTCTGGAGAGATATATGAAATACATGAAGTCGTATGTACGCAATAAGGCAAAACCAGAAGGATGTATGGCCATTGGAACTGCGATGGAAGTTGGCCTTGGTTTGTCAACGGAGTACATTCTGGAGTGTGAGTCAACATGAAAAAGAGTGTGGGATGGAGAAGAGGAAATGGGAGATATAGGCGAGGTCGTTTGTGCAACTTACCGTATGCGCACTCTTTCAACTGAAGAGTGTGAATGGGCAGACTCTTGTGTGCTCAACAACTCCACCTGTCTGGATGACTTGAGAGAGTATTTTTCAAACTTCTTCGCATGTTGGGTTTTTTGTTTTTTTTAATGTATTTTTGTACTTCAATGAGTCTGCGAGTAAATGTAAGTGAGCGTACTATTGAGGTTTCAGTTTCTTTCTTCTCATGTCAGGATGTAATGTCTGTTAAATATAATTTTTCACGGTAATGGCTAATCATGATGTCTGTGCTGGAATGAATTAATGGTGTTAATGAATTGCTAATCGTAATGCAGGACTCATAGGCGTCTGTCCTTGGAGATCAAGAATGCCAGAGACTTGTACAGGCAGGGACTGCATCCAAGATAGAGACGACGGATGGAGTATCCAGTTGAATTGAATGGTGTCCCTAATTTTGGAGAGTGGTTACTTAATGTGGTACAAGCTGGGAATGATTCATTTTCCGATGATGTGGTAGATTTGTCCATGGCCCCCAGGTTGAGAGCCAATTCCTTTAAATCTATGAAGGCCTATGGAAATAACTTTCGTGTATGGGATGCGGAGGTCAATTTGGTAACAGCTGATTCAGGAGTGACTGCAACTTGCAAGACATTGCAAAGAAGTGGCCAATCTGATACCAATTTGATATCAGGAGCAGTTACATACTTTGGGAGGGTAAAAGAAATTTTGGAGCTTGATTACGGGCGTTTGAAGCCGATACTACTGTTCTGTGATTGGATGTCACCAATATTTAGAGGTCCCACAGCTTGTATTAAAAAAGACCAGTATGGTTTCACTTTAGTGAAGTTGAATAGACTCATGAGGAGGTCCGCGAATTCCTTCGTTTTTCCTGTACAGGTGTGAGCTCCCAATTTGTCACTTGGGACTCGTAGAATTATTTTTTTGGAAATTTGCAATTTAAAGTTGATAAAAGTATAGAAAAACCCATAAAAAGAGTGTAGAACCGAAATAGGGTTGTGTCATACCCATTATAGTATTTGGTCTAGATTTGTGTTTTTTACTTAGAATCCCCCAAACCTTGCCTAAAAATAGTATAGAAATAACGGAAAGGTTAGATTTGAAGGATTCAAGTCACACAGCCCCAAAAGGGCTAAATCCCACCATCAATGTGGCGATTCATGGCTAGGTCGGTCCGAGGGATCCACAGTGAGGCCACTAGGTCGGGTCCTAGAGTTAGATTTAGAATTCCCCATTAGATCGACGAATTCCCAAAATCTCGATTGTTAGCATGCAGGAGCCACTCACGCAAGACCGGGCCCGTGGAGGACTCTACAGCCCAAGGATGGTATTCTAGGGTGAATCCCATGCCAGGAGTCCAACGGCGAAATCGGTTCACCAAGATTCCTCCACCTGCAGAAGATTCCCGCACCGTCGCTAATTCGAGGAGATGGCCAGTTTTAAATCTCCATTGATCAATCGTGCCAGGTACGGAAACACACCCGCACGTCTTTCATGCGACTCCCTGAGAGGTCACGTGAAAAATCCCGGCATCTTCCGACTTGCACAAGAACCTTTTCCGGGTGGTCAACCCTCCTAACCTCCAACGGGAATTTCATGGAAATTACCCAGGTTACAATAAAATCTCACTAAAAATTAGACTAGCTTGTTTTATGTTAATAATGCGCTCCGTGAAGTTTCACGACATTCCGATAGCAGCAAGTACCCGAACCGGCGAGATTCCTCGGGAATTAACCACGTGGCGAGGTTCCCGCCGCGTTGACCGGCATTCCGGGACCATACGATGGCGAAACGAAGTCAACCAAAAGTCCTTCCCAACTCTCTCGCACCTACCGGAGACCCTAGGCTATTCACATTTCTCAAAATAGGAGACCCCCAAGATCTAGGATTTTACTACGATTTGGTTTTTAAACTAAATTAGCCTACGATGGATTTTTGGCCTCGGTACGGGGGGACTGGGGGATCTAGGACTAAACACGGCGATCTGGATCCAACGGCGCAATCCGTTTGGCGATTGGAGCTAATCTCCAAAAGTTAGGATGTTGGTCCAGCATAGATGGTAGAAGTAGAAATTTAGGATGTAGGATGAAAATCTTTGAGGATGAGGATGAAAATCCCCGTTGATAAGGTTACCTTAGAACTCTAGAGGGAGGGGTGAGCCGTTGGGAAACCTATATAAGGGCCCCATTTCTCTCTCTAGAACACCCCCAATTCTTGTTTTGGGTCCTTGGGTTCAAGTTATTTTGGATATTTTGGCGTTTGAAGCCAAAAACCTCTACGGTGTTTTCGGAGCACTTTTGGCTCCATTGTTGCTTATTTTTAAGCTTTGAAGGTCCTCGGGGGTTCTTCTACCTTGCTTTGTATACTCTTTGGTGAAGTTTTTGGTACCTTGTTGTAAGTGGAGAGCCTCTCTCTCCCTCTTGTACGTGTTGTGGTCTAACTTGTGAAGTTTAAGAGTTTTTTTGTATCTTGTACTAATCCTAAAGTCACCCCCCACCGTACCTTGGCGATGCCGCTTTGGGGGGCCTTTAACGTGTGAGCTTTGTGTTGCCACGTGGTCTAACTTGTGTGTTTTTTCTCCTTGTGTTTTTCTTACACCCTCTTCTAACCTTCTCCTTGTTGAGTGGACCCCCCTCCGGGACGGCAAAGCTTTGAACCTCCTTTGTGCATGTTTTCTAAAGTTATCCCCAACCCTCTTCTAATCTTCTCCTTGTTGAGTGGACCCCCCTCCGGGACGGCGAAGCTTTGAACCTGTGTGTGTTTTCTTTAAAAGTTTAGTTGTTTTCCCTCTTCTAAAGTCTCTCTCATTGTGTGGACCCCCCTTGGAAACGGCGAAGCTTTGAACTAGTGACAAAGTTGAAGTCCTAAAACGTTTGTTAAAAGTGTAGACGGCGGAGCTTTGAACCCCCGAGGTGTCAAGAAGTCCTAAAGTTGGTGTTAAAACCAACTTAACGGCGAAGCTTTGCACTTCCCCCGTGTTTAGTTCCAAAGTCTAGTTTCCAAGACCTTTGTGGAAACCTCCAGAGTTTAGCTTCCAAGATATTAGAGTTTAGCGTGAAGTAGGAAGTGGTGGGCCAAGTTTAGCTGCCTAGCCTGGTATACGTGAGTTTTTAAGCCGAGTGTCTTGCTTCACAAATTCGGGTCTAACCCCCCGAACGGCGAAGCCTTGACTCTAGCACTAATTTTTCCAAAATTCCAATTTTTATTTACTAAGTGGGTTCCCCTGAGGGGACCCGTTGAGGTAATTAAAAATTTGGTGGTGGCCAGCGTACCAAGCCAGCCAGCGGACCAGCCAGCCCAACGGCAGTAACGGGGAGCCCAGCCACGGCCGGTACAAGGCCGATACCCGAGGCCGGTACACTGCCTGTCCCAGCGCCCACATTTGGCCAGTTTTGAGATTCGGTGGACTGGACCACAACTCACATACATCATGGCTGATTTCAGACCAAAAACGGGATGATGCCCTGCGGGGCCCCAACTTTGGTTTTTTGTTTGAAAAAACTCTCCACTAATCAGGACCTAATTTAGGAAATTAGTTATAGATCTAGTTTAGGAAATCAGTGATAGATCTAGTTTAGGAAACCAGTGATAGATCTAGTTTAGGAAACCAGTGATAGATCTAGTTTAGGAGATCAGAGATAGAGCTAGTTTAGAAAAACCAGTTAAACCTAGTGGGGATCCAAGGCCAAAATTCCAAAACTTCCAAGTCGTGACTAAAGAACAAAGGGAGGGGAAGAAAGAGAATCAACACCTCACAATACTCCTACACACATATTTGCAACCTCCACGTCACACCTGCACACACACTTGAAACCTCCATTCTAACCAACCAAATACACACATGAGCAATGGAGGGAGATTAGAAAGAAGGAGATGAAGTAGAGAACAAAAAGGAGAGAGACGATAAATAGTGACCTAGGCCTAGGCTTAGGTAGACTTAGGGAAGGAAATCTTGAGAATTTGTGGTGACCGTTGGGAGGAGGATTAGGATGACCTAAAGGCAAAATTGTATAAGAGGATAGTTGGCCTCTTAAACACCTCCTTGGAGTTTGAAACCATAGTGTAAGACTCATAAAAGCTTAGGTGGAATAGTGCTAGAGTAGAAGAAAGAGGAAGAAAGAAAAGAAAGGGGAAGAGGAAAGAAGGAGTTTAGATCATCAAAAATTGTAATATTTTCTAAAATAAGCGGTGAGCTTGGGAGAAATTCAAAACAAAGTCAAGGACTACCATGGAGCGTGAGGATGTACACGTGGACGTGGATGAAGTTATTTCCGACACCGGTAGTGAAGAGGTGAGTTTTTAAATTAATCTTTGATGTTTCTCCCTAATTAGCATTTATTTTCCTAATCAGCCCTTAGAGCGTGATTAGCATCCGAGATTAGTGCAAATTAGAAGTTTAGAGTCAAGAAGTTATAGATTAGGAATAGAGGTTTCCGAAAACATCTTATAATTAAGATTCGACCGTAAACTGACCGCGTTAGGCTAAGTTAAGCGATAGGGGGTAGAACAGAGGAATTTTGAATAAAATTTCATCCAAAAAGAACCATGGACGGAACTTAGGAATTTAGGGTAGAAAGAGGATTTAGATTAAAATTAGGGATTAATTAGCAGTTAGGATTAGAGTCAAATTACATTTTAATTTTTAAAGTTAAACTTCTAAGGTCAAAATCTAGAGTTAACTTTGGGGAGTTAAAAAATAGAATTAATTTGGAATTTTAACTTAGGGGTTTAAACTCTCAAGTCAAATCTTAGGATAGGTTCATGTAAGAGTTTAGAGTTGCTTAGGGAGTCAAAAATTAGAGTAGAAAGTAGAGGTCAACAGTAGAATTAAAAATCAACTTAGGAAGTAGATTTTTGAGTTAGGAATAGAGTAAAAATTAGAAGTCAAAACTTGGAGTAAATCGTGGAAGTAAAATTTAGAAGTAAAACTTGGAGTAACATTTAGAGTTCATCTAGGATTAAAACGATAGGGTTAAATTTGGGAGTAGAAAGTCAAAAGCCTAAAGTCAAAAGTTAAGATTAAATTTAAAGGTTAAACTTTAGAGTCAAGGGGGGAAGTAAAAAGTTAGAGTAAAAAGCTAAAGTGAAAAGTGAAAAGTTATAGTTAGATTTAGAGGGTAAATTTTAGAGTTAGTTGGAAGTAGGAAAAAATCTAGAGTCAAAGTGAAAACGTAGAGTCAAACCTAGAGGTTAAAATTTGGGATTAATTTTAGAAGTAAAATTTAGAGTTAAAAGTCAAAAACCTAGAGTTAAAATTCAAGGGTAGAGTTTAGAGTTAATTTAGGAGTAAAAACTTAGAGTTAAAAGTTAAAACATAGAGTTAAAATTCAAGGGTAAATCTTAGAGTTAATTTAGGAATAGAAACCTAGAGTCAAAAGTCAAAACATAGAGCAAAAGTCGGTAGTTAGAATCAAGTTAAAGAAGTAAAATCTAGAGTTACATTCCGGAGTTGGAACTTTAGGGGTAGCTTTTAAAAGTAGAACTTCTAGGTGGAGTTTTAAAAACCCAAGATAGCCTTGGAGGTTCATGGAAGGAACATAGAGGTTCCCATTTTTACGTAGTTAGGGACGTTAGAAATGACGCCAACTACCCAATTGACCCTCGACATAGGATAGATAGTTAGGGAGTTAGAAGTTTACCATTATCCCTGAGCTTGCAGTTACCTTGTGAGTTATTACATGCATTCTAATTATTCGCTGCCATCCACGACACTTAGGAAACGTTAGCAAAAAAGATCCATTGCTTGGAAGGCACAGTGGACCGCGCTCACATCACCCCTATATATTAAAAATTGTGGATAAAGGCATAGAACCTAGTCGGTGTTCGCTTTATTACCAAGGGTGGGTAATCTTGCGCCCACAACAGGCCTCTCAGATTTTCTTCTCAGAATGTGGAGATGAACCAAACTAGTCCGTTGTCCTTCACACTGATCCCAGGTCGGCACGAGTATATCAAGAAAAAGAATCGGACGTTTCAGGTTCCCTGTTGGATCGTGATGAAACGTACTCGGGGGCTGGCACGCATGAATTGACATCTGAATCTGAAACAGAGGACGGTATCGATGGTAGTCATTTAGTGGGCCAACATATAACGGAAGAGGATGTCCTAATATCTGACGCAGCTATAGAGCTTGCAGCGCAACAACTACAGGAAGAAGGATCGGACGATGACACACTTCTCGAATTCGATGACGATGAAGATGAAATTGTTCAAGGAATGTAGCTGTTCACGAAGTGGAGCAGTCGTGTGTAGTCCCATGTTGCTGGAATTGGAGTGGTTGCCTGTAATGTAGGTACGAAACTGATGACGTTATCGTCCAGTGCCATTGCCTAATTTTTGCTTAAAGTAGTGGGTATACTATGGAAAGTCAGGTTGAATATGTAGAGGAAGCTGAAGTTGTAAAGGAAGATGGTGTAGAACCGTAGTATAATTTTGGGTGTGCCATGTCATGAACTCAAGTATTTGATTTTTTTGATCGGCTACCAAGTTCGAGCACTTTTATCCAAGCATTGTTTCTTGCAGAGAGCAGAGTTCACGTCAGATGTGGCATACTTGTAATGAAAGTATTACTGAAATTCGTTTTCACATTACATATATCCATGGACCTAATTTAAATTGTTGATGGCCTTACTGTCATAGAGTCCAATTCGGGTAGTCACTGAAGTGTCAGTCTTTCTACCTCACGAGTAGTAGTGTGTCTGAAAGTGTACGTTCTGATATGAAATGGCGTACTGAAATTCGTTTGATTTGAAGTGGTAGTAGTTGTTGAGTAAGTTATGGAATGAACTCTGGAATTTTTCGTGGAGGTCAATCAATGTTTCGCCACTAGACTGCGAAAATTGAGGAAATTATGAATTAGTTACCAGAAAAGAGATGTGATGCTCCGTTGGATTACCAAGAAATTGAATTTCAGAATGTGGGAAAAGTGGAAAAGGATTTGAAGGTGCATGAGTGTAATTGGACAAAGCAAAATCCGTTGGAGTCGTACTATTTTGAGATGAAATGCATGATTTTCCTGAATTCGTGTTCCCAGTTGTTGTTCATTTGCCGGAAGTGGACATGCCGAGAACAAGTTTGCGTGATTGCCAAATGAAACCGTACGCAGTTATGTGTAATGAATTTTGAAATCGACCAGTGATTGCTAAGGACGTTTATGCCTTTTTGCAGTGCTAACCACGTATACGAGCATGTGTTTTGCAGTTCCTTATTTTTGGATGATATGAAAGAAACGGTTCCTTTGGGAGGCAGGTGGCGTATAATCCATTGGTGAGTCTGACTAATTGGAAAGGAAAATGAAGAAGAGGTGTTGTTATATAGGTATGAAGAGAAATAATGTTTTGTATTCGAGATTGCTAAATAGAGTTCAAGCATTGGTTTTGTACAATGTGAATGGGTTGCATTTGTGTACGAGTGGACCGTACTGAATTGTGTATATCATCTTTGGAGTGTACGTGGACAAGGTGCTGTTGCGGCCGAAGTCCATTGTCGTCCACTTGGTTACATTGTAGTTTTAGAAAGCATAGAATCCGGAGTGGAGAAACACAAAGTAGTTTTTCTTAGTAGTTTAGCGTGAAAACGTAATGTCTGAGGTCACTACAAGACGGAAGAGGAGGAAATCCTTCAATTGTGAAAAGGTAGGGTTATATTGCGTCTCATTGTGACACATTGTTTCATACCATGTTCGATAGTACATTGCAGGTACGTGAGCAAAGGAATTTTTTAGTTGGTTCATATAACTTTTTGCTGTACTGTCATTTCCTCCGCATTTCGAATTTTGCTTTACCGGGTTGTCCTCTTTGACGCCGTTGGAGTAGAAAGCGCCGTGTGAAAGGTATGATGGCAGTCGAATGACTCATGATTTGTCGAAGAATTTGTGTAATACGTCGTTGTTGTCAAATGGAATTGTGTACGACTTTTGGGGCGGCTGCATGTCCGTGGCCTCGAAGTTGAGACTCAATCCTTAATGAGTAAGTACTGTTTGATTCATTTGTAACTTTTGCTGGTACAAGAAATTACACTGTTTTGGAGGATAGTGCATGAGGTAGAATGAATTACGTTGAAGTTCAGTACAGTGAGTATGCAGAATTGACAAAGCAGTAGTGAAGATTTTTTGAAAAGGAGTAATGTTTCCTTATTTGGATACTGCTTCAGAAGATGAGTACTGCTATAAATTATGAAGTTAGGACAGCACTGTGTGATAGGGGAGGAGATAAAGAAAAGCACAACTCCATGTGTGCAGAAGGTACTTACTCTGATTTCCCACGGTTATTCATCTTGAAATTGAGGTGGACTTACTTTACAGACTATGTAAATGTCCATGATTTTTTGAAGGAAGTATAGTCATTCAAAGGTCGATGCCAGTTTTTTTTTAATTTCCAGGACTTGGAAGGTGTGTGACCTCAGTTTTGGACGGAGGGGTGTAGCACTTGAGCTTCGGTGTAGCGCCAATGCTGCTGTAATATGTGGAGTTTGTCATGGATGCTAAAGTAGCTTTAGTTGATTCTGTCAGTAATGGTTGCTTTGGTTGCAGACGGAGTGCATTATTCGAGGATTTGATTTTGATGCATGCTGGGGGGAGGTGTTTGGGAGACAGGGCGTGCATTACAAATCATGAGAGGAGTATGCTTTCTACCTTCAGAGGAAGTCTTGACTTCTGTACAAGAAGAATTGAAGGGGAATTGTTTTCTCCACTGAACGGTACTTGAAGAAGCGAGTCCAGGTAGAGTTCTGTTGTTTGCCTAATATTGCGTGGAGTGCAAAATTAGTTTGTAAGAAATAGTGGGAACGAAGAATAAGTGTGAAACAGCAGTTAATGAGAGGACTGCACGTGTGTATTGGAGGAGTTAGGAAGGGAACAAACGGTTCCGTGAAGAAATCCTTGTACGATGTTTATAACGTCAGCTGCACGCTCAATTATTGGACGATAAGAGCATTGTCCGTGGACATCGGAAGTAATTGCTGAGCATGTTATATGTGTTAGAGAGAGTTTTTAAATTTTGCAAGAGATGAAGGGAAAGTGTGGATCGTGTTTTCATGATTAGTGAAGACTAAATATCCCACAATTAGTCAGCGTCTGGACTAAATAAACCTACGCAAATATAATATCAGTTGTGGATGGTATATTGTTTGACACGTACAACTTACTGAAGAAGAAATACTTAGTGCCAGCAGCATTTGAGAAGACGAGGCGCAACATGGACTGGTAGTTGTTTGGAAGTTCTTCAATTCAGCTGAAATTGCCTTGTCATGTCTTAGTTGATTGCTCATTAGTTTGCCATTCATGAAATTGGAGAGAAAGTGGAATTGACGGCATTCACAGATAGGTAGGTCTTTGACTCTGAGAATAAACTGATCGACAACGTTTTCGCATAGCCTGGAAGCTGTTGACGTTTGACAAGGAGGACCGCAGTATAAGAGGTCCATATGAAGGTTGAGTGAGGACTTTTTGTATCGATTTTTCTGCATTAAAAGAATATATATGGTGTAAAATATGTGTTGCGCGATACAAGCATTTGAACAAGGGGAGACATTGTGCATGTTGAGAAATGCTTGGCACGTTGTCGATGGCAGTGGTGACAGTGAATCGGGAAGTGAGCGTTAGTGCTGGTTCAGGGATTCCAGAATTTTGGTGATTCTGGAAGGTTAGAACGGGAAGCGCTCATTTGTTTTCAGGAATTCTTTCATTTCTCATGAATGTACCTTTTTTGTTGACCTAACCACTTGTGGTTCAGGTGACGATTCGTTTGTAACAGGGTATATACTTAAGGAAAAAGGAGATTGAACGCCAGTGCGCTCACAGGTGAGCAATTAACTACGAAGAACTGAGAGAGAGAGTAGGATGTGCCCTGAGTTTGTGCTGGTAGATTAAAATCAACAAGCACGTAGCCACTGAAGTACTGGTTTTCCAGTTACTGAACCTGTACTGTAAGGTTAAGAAGTTCTTATTTGTTTCGGGAGCCTGGGGAAGTAGTTGTCCTTGTTTTCATCGACCATGCAGGGCGACAGTTGCGTGCATAGACCTCCTGACATATGCATTATTTTGAAGAGGATGGTGATAAAGTCGTTTCTATTTGTGAGCAATTAGTAGAGGAAGCTGAGTTTGCAAGGAGGTGAGGAAGAGGAAGTGACAAGAATTTTTTCATGTGGGAAAAGGGAAAATATTTGGCTCTCATGTCCCTTACAGTACTCATTAGTCTTCATGGCAAACTTGTAGCATAAGAAAGGACGTCTACAGAAGTTGTTTTGGATCCGTGGGTTAACATTGGGAAGAGGACACGGTGATGGAGTTGAGCAGCAATCACGTGCACCGTGTATGGTCGCTGGCATCTGTAAGTGATTGCTCTCTGAATTGAATGCACAGTTGAGTTTCTGGTTTTTGTATGTGGAAATACACTCGAATTATATAGTAACGGGACAAGGATTTCTGATGTTTTTTTTCCGTACTGCAGAAGCCAAATGGATTTTGAAAAATAAGACCGTGATGGTTTGACAGCAGAGAGAGCAGCCAACGCTGCGAGCCCATCAAAAATCCCGCAACAAATGAAGACGGAATGAGGAAGTGACCATGATCCTGGAATGCCATTTTGTCATTGTTCTCTCGAATGACAGCACTGCCTCTGGCGCCCGCCGAGCTTCAACAGCACTGCCTCTCGGAAGTCGGTCATTCGCCATAGTGCCAGCGAGGTGGAGTTTCATGAATCTAAGGTAGTCAATGTAATTGAGAACTTCAGGTGCAACAAAGATGAAGTGCAGCAATTGTTGGAAAACGCTCCAGCGTCGATACAACTTCGACTGTAGAACTACGTCGACTGTAGAACTGTAGACTGTAGAACTTCATTCATCTTCTCCGTAGATTAAGTTACTGTAGATTCATCGATCATGTACTTAGTGTATATATTTGTTCTTTGTTATGTTGTTAATCAATTCATTGTGCTTATCCAGAGCACCGCTTAAGCAACCTTGAGTTCACAACATGGTATCAGAGCGTGTAGAAGCATAGGCTTACAGAAGAACAGCACTTGCTCAAGAAGAAAGTCCGAAGAGCGTAGTAGCAAAGGTACCGTAGTATCTTAGCAGAAAACTAGAATACCACCAGAGAGTGAAGGTCGATCTAACTGAATAGAAACGACAAGACAGCGATTGCAGATGGCAGAAGGTTCAAGTGTAACCTTTAGAGAGGCAAACAAGCTAAAAGGCTTGGCTAACTATTATGTTTGGTCTTTGAAAATGAGAGCAATGCTAAGGGCAGAAAGTCAGTGGGGGATTACTGAAGTAGAACAGAACCCTGCCGCATATCCAATCACCATCGATGGCGATGCATTCACTGAAGCACAAATGAAGAAGAAGAAAGCGTTGGCATGCAGACTCATACTGCTTTCAGTTTCTGACGATCTGGTTGATCTGATTGCAGACTATTCGGACCCAGCCCAATGTTGGAGAGCGCTGAAGGATCAATTTCAATCGGGGGATCAATCTCAGATCCTCACTTTGATGGGCCAGCTCCAATCGTTAAAAATGACTGAAGGTGGATCCGTAGAGGAGTACATCAAACGAGCAAGGGAATTGAAGAATCGTCTTGGCAATATGGGGGAGAAGCTATCTGACTGCAACGTCAATCAAATAGTTTTGAATGGACTACCGAGATCGTATGAAAGTACGATCCAAACACTTACTCATCTGAATGCAACCATGTCATTTGAGAAACTCAGTGCTTCCTTGATTTCAGAATCACACCGGAGGCAACATCGTCAACAGCAGTTAGGAGAAGATGAGGCACTTGCGGCAACTCACAAGCGAGAGAACCAACAGTCGCAAGGACGTGGAAATCGATCTCAGTCTCATCGAGGGAGGGGGTACCCATTCCGAGGCTTCCCAAGCTTCCCAGGACGCGGATACCCAGGAGGGTGTGGATATCCTGGATGAGGTTACTTTAGACCTCCGTTTACAGCAAGGCCACCGATTTATTGCTACAACTGTGGGACACAAGGGCATATAGCAAGAGACTGCCGACTTCCGCAAAACCAACAGCAAGAAGGAAACTCCCAAGGAGGTACAAACTTTGTTAATTCCGCTGAGTTCTTCGAATCGCACTTAGCTCAATCGTATTATGATCCATACTACCATGGTGCATGGAATAATGGACCTTGGTACTTAGACAGTGGTGCATCAAGGCACATAGCCTCTGACTATCACAAATTCGATCAGGAACCCAGTACCTCAGGAGTAGAGATTAGAGAAATTAAAACGGGTGGAGGTGAATCTCATCCCGTGAAGGGATCAGGAAATGCAACCGTACATACTGAGTCTGGAGCAATAAAGTTAAAAACAGTTTCTTATGTTCCGAATATGACGAAAAATTTGATTTCTATTGGTGCAATTGCTGACTGTGGACACAAGGTAGTATTCTCCGATAAACATTGTTGGATACTTGACAATTACAATTGCATTATTGACAACGGCAACAGAGATCCATCAAACGAGTTATATTATTTCAGCAATATCAAGCATGCATTAATTTCTACAGTTTCTCGCCCAGACATTGCCACCCTATGGCACAGGCGACAAGGGCATCTCAATTTTCCAGGGCTTCATGTTTTATCAACGTAAGGAAGTATTGACGGCATTCCACATATTAATCGAGAGCACCACATTTGTCAATGCTGCCTCGTCGGTAAACAGCATCGGGAACCTTTTCCAGCAAAGTCAATCAATCGATCAGACAAACCAGGTGTTCGTATTCACTCTGATTTAATCGGACCCATGCAGCTGGTTTTGTTAGGAGGCTCCAGATACATACTAGTTTAAACAGACGATTTCTCTCGTAAAGGATGGGTGTATTTTTTAAAACAAAAAAGTGAAACTTTTTCAAAGTTTTGTATCTTCGCAAAAATGATTGAGAACTCAACGGGCAACAAGATTCAAATATTACGATTTGACAGAGGAGGCAAATACCTATCAGAAGAATTCTCCAAATATTGTGAAAGTCAAGGAATTCATAGAGAACTCACTCAAGCACACACCCCTCAACAAAACAGGGTTTCTAAGCGCAGAAATCGAACGATTATGGAACGAGCAAAAAGTCTCTCATACGATTGTCAACTCCCAACCTATTTGTGGACAGAAGCTGTCAATACTGCCATGTATCTTATCAACAGGAGTCCAACGAGAGCCAACGGCGGCCACACTCCAAAAGCCAAATTTTCAGGTATGAAACCGAATATTTCAAATTTGAGAATCTTTGGTTCCATAGCATATGTACATGTTCCAAAAGAAAACCGACGTAAACTTGAAGGCAAAACTCTTAGGTGTCTATTTCTAGGGTATGATAGTGAGACAAAAGGATACAGATTATATGACACCATCAATAAAAAAATTGTCATTAGTCAAGACGTAGTTTTCGATGAGTCCAAAGTTGGATTCCATTACTTGCAGGACCATACTCCCACAGAAGACATATTTAGCTTCCCTCCAGTCCACAATTATAACCCCCATACCTCAGAGCCCCAGAATCAAGGCCTTAAAGATCAGAACGCCAAAACTGGAGGCACTGAATCCATAGGACCTCAGAATTTCGAGGAGCTTGACCACTCACAGAGCCCCAGTATTCTAGATACTCCTCTTCCTAGCAATCAAACTGAACCTGACAGCTCAGAGTCATCATTGCCAAATTCCTCACCTTCGTTGAAAACCAATCGAAAATCACCGCGACCCTTGCCTGCAGACCCCAATGCGGGACCACCAGTTAAACGATATCCAACCTGTAATAGAATCCCATCTGTAAAGTTGAGAGATTTTTGGACCCTTGTTTCAGAATTAAACGCTGAAACTCTTGACTTCAGCACCGCAATCAAGCAGAAGGGGTGGCGGGATGCTATTCAGAATGAAATCAACTCTATTCTCAAGAATAAGACATGGCAAGTTGTTGATCGACCACCTGGCAAGAAACCCATCACTGCCAAGTGGATATTCAAGACAAAAAGGAATATGAATGGAGGAATCGACAAACTAAAAGCCAGAATAGTTGCAAGGGGATTTCAACAACAAGAAGGCATTGATTATCAAGATATTTTTGCACCGGTTGTTCGGTGGTCTACCATCTTGTTAATATTAGCACTAGCCGCCCAGCGCAACTGGAATTTATTACAAATGGATGTGATTACGGCTTTCTTGAACGGCACAATTACTAAAGAGGTATTCATGGAAATACCAGCAGGTTTTCCTTCTGCAGGGGACAACACAAAAGTATGCAAAATAGACAAGGCTTTATATGGTTTGAAACAAGCTCCAAAAGCATGGTATGAAAGAATCAATGCTTGGCTACTGAAACAGGGGCTTATCCGCAGCGAGAGTGACCCAAACCTTTATTATTCAAACCAAGACGGAAAAATGACTATCCTGCTCCTCTATGTCGATGACTTACTCATCACCGGAGACAATCACGAACAAATTACTGCATTAAAAACGGAGCTCCAACGCGAATTTGAAATGACTAACTCAGGCTAGGCAAGCAACTATCTAGGTGCAGAGATACACAGAAACTCAAAGGGCATCTTCATTGGACAAAAGGGCTACATCACCAAGCTACTTGAAAAATTTCAGATGCAAGACTGTAACCCAGCACAGCTTCCAATCGATCCTAATACACAACTACGCAAGGATATGGGAACAGCACCAATTGATTCAAACACTTATCGATCACTAGTTGAAAGTTTGTTATGCCTCACTAATATGAGACCAGACATCTGCTTCGCAGTAGGATGCGTTTCCAGATATGTTGAAAATCCCGAAATTGCACACTTTCAAGCGGCAAAAAGAATACTCCGTTACTTGAGCGGAACGCGAGACTACGGTCTGTTCATGGCAACCGAGAACACAAACGACTTCCAGAGCTTTGCAGATGCCGATTGGGGGCGTGACTCAGAGTCCAGACGATCAGTTTCAGGCATTGTCCACAAGCTGGGTTCATCAAGTATTTGCTGGAGCAGTAAGCTTCAGCCAACAGTATCGCTTTCAAGCACCGAATCTGAGTATCATGTTTTGACTGACGCAGCAAAGAACATAGTGTATTTTAGACGCCCTCTCGAAGAATTGGAACTAGATCATGGAAAACCCACAGAGCTTTTTAGTGATAATCAATCGTGCATTAAGCTTGTCGGAAACCCTGTAATGCATGCACGAACCAAGCATATAGAAATTCAACACCACTACATCCGAGAAGTGTCCAAATCAGGGAAAATTCAGGTGTATTATGTTCCCACAGCCGACCAACAGGCAGATTGCTTAACAAAGCCTTTGTCTTACAACAATTTTGTAACCAACAGAGACCGTCTAGGTATTCTTCATTTGGATCTAGCCTTAGAACTTGCTCCTAACCCAACTCGGAGTGAACCACGCATCTATCCACAGAGCCTTTTTTGAGCGTTTGTGTTTGAAGTCAGGAGCTCTAGGGTTCCTCTTGGACAATCGGTTGTCCCACCAATGGTCTGGATTCTCACAGAGGTCTCTCCAATACTGCTCATCTGTCTCCTCTCCAACATCACTAGAACTGCCCTCTCTAAAAAACCTAGTACTATCTGCGACAGGACCAATACCCTCTGCTTCAGTTGGAACGTCCGAGCTTATCTGCAGAAATGAAAACACATACCCACAAAAGTCCAGAACCTTATCGCACAAGCGTCGCACCAAGATGGCAACCCATAGAAGCAGCACACAAATCAGCTGAACCTGCCATCATCAATGGGAATCGTCAATGGTATCGCTCTTCTACATTGCATCATTGACTACAGCAAAAAACAAACTTCTCCAAGACAAATCACTCACCAACGAAAGAGTTTCCGAAAACTCCAACAAATTTTTCAGAGTGTTCGCTGGGAGCAACCTGTAACGAGACATCTTTGAAACTTGAAGTGACGCTGAGAGCGAGGGAGGGTGTTGGAAAACGCTCCAGCATCGATACAACTTCGACTGTAGAACTGTAGACTGTAGAACTTCATTCATCTTCTCCGTAGATTAAGTTACTGTAGATTCATCGATCATGTACTTAGTGTATATATTTGTTCTTTGTTATGTTGTTAATCAATTCATTGTGCTTATCCAGAGCACCGCTTAAGCAACCTTGAGTTCACAACAGCAATTTCAGGACAACATGAATGTAATTGACACGGCGAGGACTTGGAGCTCAAATGAAGTGCAAAGATGTGGGAGCAAGGAAATTATGCTCAGAAGAAGACGAGGAGCAGTGTAAGAGAATTTAATACTTAGTTCTGTACCGCCTAGTAAATGGCATATCTCTTTTGATTTCAGGAGACTACTTTCCTTACAGTTTTTTGAGGACCGAATTAAATTGATAATTTCAAATTTCACAAATGTCATGAGGATATTAGTCCATAAAGTGAAATGGTTGTGTATGTGGGCGGCGTCAATTCCATGAGTGTCAAGGTCGATTGTGCATGAGAGGACCCACTCCCGTGGTGCTAGTGCATGAGGATAAGTTTTTATCCGGAAAAAGCGTTGCCCGTTTCAGCTGAAATGACTTTGAGTCCAACAGTACGAGTACAAACCTTCCTTCCTCTAGGAAATAAGGTAGTATGGCCTAGAAGCGACCATTTAAGGGCTGATCTGCCTTTTTCACAGGTTTCCTTGAACAGAAATATTTTTGGATCATTTTTCAGAGAAAGGACAATGGATGCAGAACGTTACGCAAGTGGTTTCATATTTTTTGAATCGTTTTTGAATTACTCATGAATTTTCAAAAAAAAATATTGTAGGCACCTATTTGTGACCCTAGGTCTTCCAAAATTTGACCACTTACAATTTCTAAAGCGATTTGAGTAAATGAAGGTCAATGATTGGCTCTTGCAATAAATAAAACTTTTCTGTGGATTCTCTCAATAGCTTGAGAGATCCATTTAACAACCACCTAATGTCCATTTCAGACCTAAATATAGGGTCGATTTGAAGAGGCCGCTCGCTTTTAGAGCACACTACCTTAGTCTGTTAACATCCTTTGAAAATCACATATTTAAGGAAAATTTCACGGAACTGTACATGCTATTCTCGTTTTACTGAACACGAGGGCAATCACAGTTTCAGGCCTTTTCGGATGATCTCCCTCCTCTTCCGCCACCTGTTGCTCTCTACAGTGAAGATGAAACAGTAATGAAGGTAAGTTAACACAGCAGCCAATGCAAAACAAGCCGCAAAGGTTTGTGTTTTCACTTTGTCCTTATTTTATAATAAATGGCGGATGTGCCACATGAGGAAGTGGCTACGTGGTACCTGAATTCTTGCGTGTAGGGACCAACACAGGCAAGGGCGACCGAAAATGCAGACCCTGCGACCTTTTCCTTGACCGATTAGGAAAACGTTACTGAATATACTCGCTTTGACTTGCAAGCATGACCTTCTAGCAATTTAAACGGCCTTCCAGTACTTTCTTACTTAAATCCCCTACTGAAAACACTCACATCTCTTGTAGTGAATGAAAGGAAAGAAGACAAGATTGAAAGGAAATAAGTTACTTCACTTCTTCTACTCTAATATAATTTATCTACTCAACATCTAATGCCTATCTCTCCATTGAATTTGCAGATTGCATGGTATGAGTTGCATGTGAGGAGGAGCTTGGAGATTACAAGCACAAATTTCTAACATAACTCCTAGACAATGAACTCATATGTCTTGAAATATACCCACAATGTAGATCAACTTATCAAATACTCACATTTAATTTTTCACCCCAATATAAGATATTATTCAACTTTGGTAGACATTTCCCGACTACTAACTTTCCAACCTTTATCAAGATAACCTAAAAATTGGCATAGTTAACTTTGACCTAACATAAATAATGGACAACCACTTCAAATGTCTTGAAATTTTGTCTCTCTGTAGATCAACTAATCAAATACTCACATTTGAATTTTCATCTTAATATATAATTATGTTCAACTTTGATGGACATTTCCCTACTACTAAGTTTTTTTGTCCCTTCCCAAGATAATCTAAAATTTGCCAATATAATTAGCTTTAATCTAGTCTAATTCATGGACAATCAACTTTCTAAATGGTTTGAAGGTTTGCCACAATGTAGATCAACTTTCCTAATATTCACATTTGAAATTCCATCCGAATCCAAGATATTGTCCAATTTTGGTAGACGTTTTTCCACTACTGATTTCTATATGGTAATGACCTCCACACCTTTGGTTGTATTTTGTATATAACTCGTAGGTTCTAAGTTCATTGTATCCAAATTTTTGATACAAGGTAAATAATAAGTTAAATAACATATCCTTCAAGTTTTACAACCATATCATAAAACTCAATAAGATTGAAGCTTTTAAATACACCCCTATTGGCTACCATAAATTCTAATTAAACATCTCTACTTTAAAGCCTCATATTTCCATTTCTATAAGTGATTTAGATCTGGAATCAAAGTTCAATGAATATTTTTTATTCAAGAAGCTACTTTCAAAGAGCTACAAAAATTATAATTTTATTGATTTTTGAAGATATTTTTGAATTATAAATTACATTAATTGAACTATTTTTTTAAGTTGAGTTTGACTACATTCAAAATCAAGTACTATGTAAATATTCAATAATTGACTTTGAAATGTTGTCAGGTTAGGCTATTAAACTGTCATTTGAAAGGCAATAATTAATTATATTAATTTGTCATACGAAAGTATTAATCGAGGGCAATTATCATTTGCTCTCTTTGACAAATTTGAAGCATTACAAATTAACAATTTAGAAGTTCCAATTATTTTCCTTGTTGATTACTTGATTTATCTTATTTGTTCGTGTAACACTAATTTTTGAAGGTTATATCATTTGTAAAATAATTAAACTAGTGTATACCAAGATATTAATATATCATAATATTTTTTTCCAAAAATAAAATTTTATATTGACACTAATTTTGCACCCACACTAATAATGCAAATCAATTTGAACTTTGAATTTTTATAGACTTGATTCTTGATAGGAAACTTCACTCTTCATAGAATATTCCGAATACAAAAATAAATACTTGATGAACCGGGAAAAATATGAAAGGCTTACTATAGCTTCAAACCATTTTTTTCAACAAAAAATACTTCACAAACTCGTTATTTTTTGTTTTAGAAATTTTGAATTTTTAGGATTTGTAATTGTGTCTTTATAGATATGCCCTAAATGACAACCCATGACCATTGATTTCAAGCCTCACTACCCATTACTTAGTTCGCTTCTATTTTGCAACTAGATTTGTATGGAAAATTTTATATTTATTTTTCAAAGATGAAATTACATGTCTTCTTTACTTCACACAATTTTTAGATTTTTTTGTGGATAATTGATTTTTTTGAGAATTTTTGAAGAAAAAGTGAAGAAAAATCACCTGAATAGAAAATTCTTTCAAAAAATATGAAAATTTCACCATGTGTGTATATTACAATGACAAACATCATGGTATAAACTCAATTTCCGTATCATTCTATAAGTAGAAAACAATAGACATTGAAAATACACCCAAAGTTCAAATTGCAATGAAATATTCAAAATAAGGATTTTTTTTCAAAATTCAAATTGGAGTAGAAACTAGAGTAGATGACCTTGATTTTATTAATTGGTCTCAAATTCAAAAAATATCATTTTTGTGGAGAAATTTTAGATTTAGAGCAAGGAGCAACAACTTCCCCAAACACACTAAAATAGCATATTTTGTGATTCATTTTTTAACAACTTCTCATTTAAGTGGAGACAAACACTAGCAAGACTACAAATTCAATTGGATACTCTTCATAACCCACCATGAAAAGTCAACATGGAAAAGGGGGATGAAAAAATGCTTTGAATAGCTTTGCAACTTCCCTGGATTGTCATCCAAATGCCACTAAGTGACGCCGGTGGCGTTCTAGGGTTGAAATCCTCCATTCCTTAAAAAATCATGGTAACCGCATACCTAAGAGTAATAATAGGTACAATTTTTTTTTTTAAATCTTTGACTTGACCTTAACATTTTTGGAAGCAACCACTACTTGTTTATCTTGCATTGGTGGTATTTAGGGGTATTTTGATCATCCAATGTCCAAATTTGGGATTTTTTATATCTATTCTATGTGATTTTAAAAAACACTTGCAATAAAAATATTCTCAAGTGCTAGTTCCATATGAAATAAAAGATTCATGTGACTGTTTTGATGGGTTGGATGATGCTTTTATAAGTTGAAACTGCGACCAAAATTCATCCACTTGCACCCTGCTGTTCCAAACTTCCAAGTGGCTGTATAATCACCCATGCATGCACCTCTAAATTGTGTATTACACATGACAGACCTTGCAACCTTACGTAGGCATCAAATCCAGGATGTGGAGTCTAATGCAGATTTTGATGCACTAATAAGCATTGAGTTTGTATTGAACAAAATCTGCACAAATCTATGAAGGATATTAGGCCATTGTTAATTTGTGAGCGAATCCTATCTTGTTTTGGCTCTTGGGAATCATCATATTAGCCATGGCATTACCATGTGGCACACTATGCAACACTAATGATTTTTTGGGGCCAAACCACGCAATAATTTACAGAAAATGCATCCAAACTTGTGTATATAGGCAAAGTACATTTTCGGATTTTCTACAAGAATGCACATCTAAAAGTTTAATCCTTAAAGGACGGACTGGTGACCGTGGAAATCATCCATTTGAATACCGTGAGAATCATTGCCTTAAAAATATGGAAAAGCACTCATTGGAAGTCAACCTATTGTAGAAGACCTTCCCTTTTCACAACAAACTTCGGAAGATGAATAATTGTATTTCTGTTCATATGCAAAGATTCTATGTCATTCAGCGGACGCCAAACGTCCGCCGCGTCGTTCAAGGGTTAATTTGCATCTACAAGACAGTCAAAAGTGAAACCACATCAATTGACCAAAACTCAAAAAACACAATTTAGTTCTAAAGAGTTTTAGGAGCTGTTTAGGAATTGTATAGTATGTGATCCCTAAAGTCTTTCATCAACCAATATGGTTTGGGGATTTTTTGGATATGTCCAACTGACTTATCTATATATATTATTTACCTATTCATAGAAATTCATGGACATTATAATTAAAAGAGAGCTCCTAATGATCTTCTTCTTCATGGTAGGCTTTGTTTGTTTGATTCCAATAATTATAGCAAAAGTTATGAGTTTTTTTAGTTTTGAAAGCAAATTTAGATACTTCAATTAATAGAGAAATCATGAAGTTTCTTGTTTCCAATTTGGAAACAAAAAACCAATGAAGTCTTGTAGTCAATTCATTTTTGAGGGAAAAACAACAACATTATATGTGGTTAAAGCACAAAAAATATATAACTTCCCATTGTTCTCCCTAGAGGAAGACTACCCTTGTCCATTTGGATTCTATTGTGGCCCTTCCAACATGGGGGGTCCTAAAGCGCCCTTCAAATTTGTAGAATTGAATGAACCTATCTGCCATGTGTAAAATGACATAGCAATGATCATTGAATTTAAGAAGTTAGTAACTTTCCAACTCACCTTCTAATGAAATGCCAACCCTTAACCCCAATTCTACATTGATGTTTTTATAATACAAATCCTTTACAATTTCCTCTACATTAGGATGTACCACAATGCAATTAAAACTAGAACTAACTCTAGTAGAAACCTTGGCATTACTGACTAGTCAAATGATTCAACAATAGTCTTAAAACATAGATCTTGTGTTTGGTCAAGTTTGACATACAACAAAATTAATTATAAAGTTTAAATTTAGTCATCACCTTGTCACTTTTTACTTTTCACCACAAAAAGGAGTACATAGAACCAATTATAAATTTCAAATATAGTTATCACTTCATTACATTTTATTCTTTTATTATAAAATTATTATAAAAAGGATCACACCAACAAAACAATTTGAATTAACTATACATGAAGTCATGTTAGTTCATGTGACTAATATATAGTAGTAGAAAGTCCACTCCAAACGGGACTCCAAAGCATATATACCAAGTCATATGTATGACATGATTCAAACCCACATTGCAGGCCATCGAACGCCCTAATGTAGGAAATGGCCCATGTTAGCACAAAGGCCCTCAATCCTCCTACTTTCCACATGTATGTCTAGAGGGGTACCATTCAAAATGTCGTTTTTGCATTTGCAGGGAAGGAAAATTCACATCTTTATGTTAACAACATGTTTACCAAATTTCAAGGTCAAAAGATTCACCAAAGAAAAGACATTCAAAGTCTACCAACAAGTATAGCAGTGAGAAAATTTTCACTGCTGCCAACTTTGACACCCTCCCGAGGGCTGAAATATTTTTATTTTACCATGAAATTTTTGTCATGAAATAATCTTTATGTTGGTAATATATGTGACAACTTTCAAGGTCAAAAGATTCACACAAAAAAAGATATTTGAAATCTACCAACATGTGTAGTTGTGAGAAACAATTTCACTACTACCAACTTTGACACCATCACAAGGTTTGAATAGTTGTTTATTTACCATAAATTTTTTATTATGAAATCATCTCTATGTTAATAACATATGTGAAAAATTTCAAGTTCAAAAGATTCACGAAAATAAAAATATGGTAATTCTACCAACATGTGTAGTTGTGAGAAAAATTTCACTACTACCAACTTTGACTCTATCCCAAGGGCTGAAAAAAAAACATTTTACCATGAAATTTTTGGCATGAAATCATCTCTACAGTAATCAAATGTATGCCAAATTTCAAGGTCAAAAGATTTATCAAAAAAAAGATATTCTAATTCTATCAACATGTGTAGTTGTGAGAATGACTTTCTACATCTGTGTAAAATTTTACCCCCAAAATGACACTATCCCAACGGCTCAGAAAATCGTTCTCACTACTACGCATGTTGGTAGAATTACCATATTTTTATTTGCGTGAATCTTTTGAACTTGAAATTTGTCACATATGTTATTAACATAGAGATGATTTCATAATAAAAAATTTATGGTAAATAAACAACTATTCAAACCTTGGGATTGTGTCAAAGTTGGTAGTAGTGAAATTGTTTCTCACAACTACACATGTTAATAGATTTCAAATATCTTTTTTTGTGTGAATCTTTTGACCTTGAAAGTTGTCACATATATTACCAACATAAAGATTATTTCATGACAAAAATTTCATGGTAAAATAAAAATATTTTAGCCCTCGGGAGGGTGTCAAAGTTGGCAGCAGTGAAAATTTTCTCACCACTACACTTGTTGGTAGACTTTGAATGTCTTTTTTTTGGTGAATCTTTTGACCTTGAAATTTGGTAAACATAAAGATGTTCTTGTACCAAAAATTTCATGGTAAAAAAACAATTTTCAAGCCCTTGGAAGGCTATCAAAGTTGGCAAATGTGAATTTTCCTTCCCTGCGAATGCAAAAACAACATTTTGAATGGTACTCCATTCTACAATCGGGTACAAGAACCTTACGAATTTTCTAGTTATATAGTTTTCACTAGAAAGTTCATCAACTTCAGGAAGCTCTAGCATGCTCAAAAATGAACCAATTTTGGAACCACAAATTGCATTGGAATTGTAATGAAGTGTACTTCAACTTCATAACAAGTGAAAAATGAATAAATTCAAATCGTACAACAATTTGAATTTCTTTTATACACTATCTACCATTTCATAGAGAACCTTTGGAAGATAGTCAAAGTTTTTTTGCAATGGGGTGAAGAACAAGCAAGAAGTCATACAAGCAATTAAAGTGGTATGAGATCAAGTATCTCTTAAGCAATTGTGAAGGTTCATTTCTTATATGTACCATTGAATACAAGTTGTAACTTTCACAATTGTTGGCAACACTAGTTAGTACATAGTGTATAGAAAACATCAAACTTTTTGTATGATTTTCAATTACATATGTGTGTTTGTAATAATGATAAAGTAGACTTTAGTGTGATTCCAACGCAATTCAAAATTCAAAATTTCGTTCAATTTTGAGCATACACTGGCCTCCCAAAGTTGACAGGATGCAAAAACTTGTAAGGTTCCTGTACAGTCGGGTGTTGTAATCTTACAACCGGCCGATTTGAACCATTCAAAGACTTTTGCATAGCATAGAAAATGAAATGGAATTTTCATCTTCCATAATTATCACTCAATCCTCACGCAATCCCAATCAAGCATACAAAATTTTAGTTTCAAGAAAGCAAAAAATTTATTTTTGGTGAATTTTTAAAGTTAATTTTTGTAGGTTTATATAATATTTTTTGTGAACAATTGGTGATGAATTTTTTTGATCCAATTGCATAGATATGTAGGGAACATCCATACGCACATCTTTTATATTAAAAAACACCCTATTAAGTAACAAAAATATGATCTATAAAGAGTTCCATGTGAAGTGTCATATGACCTAACTTTGAAAAATAGATATCTCTTTATTATAATTAAAATTTTCTATTTGCCCTTCACATGGTAACTAATTGCATACATTTGAGCATGACGGTACAATTATTTTGCCAAAATCTACTTAATTGATATAGAGATATCTAATTTTCAAAGTTAAGTCACATGACACTTCATATTGAACTCTTCATAGATCATATTATTCCTTAATAGGGTGTTTTTTTAATATGAAAGATGTGCATATGGATGTTCTCTACATATCTATGCAATTGGTTTAAAAAATTCATCACCAATTGTTTCCAATAAAATATTATGTATAACCACAAAAATTAACTTTGAAAATTCACCAAAAATGGAAATTTTGCTTTTTTGAAACTGAAATTTTGTATGCTTGATTGGGATTGTGTGAGGATTGTGTGATGATTATGCTTACCAAAATATATCAACTATGTTGCACATTTTTACAAAAAAATGTGAATGGCTCAAATCAATGGTGCTAGTATGTGAGCCCAAGAATGCGAGCTTGTGAGCATTGAGCCTACAATATAGGTACCTATAATATAGATACCACATACTATAGAAGGTCTATGTATCATAAACACCTATAATATGGGTATTTGTAACATATATATCTTATAATTATAGACGGTTTCTATAGTATATACACCTATAGTATAGGTGTATAGTATTCTAGGCTTATAGGCTCACACTCCTATGCTCACATAATAGCAACCCTCTGGCTCAAATTGGCCAGTTGTAAGATTACAGTATCCGACTGTACATTGACACAAACTCCATCAAGAATTTTTGCAATTGGAGATCATTATTTTAGGCTTTCTATATTTGCCAATATGCCATCTTGTAGGAAAGAAATAGTGACCCTAGAATTGTAGAGAGTTGATTACTGGATTCATTAAGGCTAGAATTTACAAACTCCAACTTGAAAATATATAGATATTGTTGAGCTTTTTAGTTTTATTAACGATGGCTTGAGATCAACCCCAATCCAAGCAAAAACCACCATGCCAATGGCATAATGATGTGGAATTAAAAAAATCCAATGCAACTAGTATTGGTCTCTCTACATTCTCAACACTGTCAATTTTCTTCTCAAGCCCAACAAGCTTGCAAGATATGGAGAGCTTGTAAAGTTGGATCAAAATTATCACACTTTTTAAAGGCTTTTAATGTGTGTCAATAAATTGAAACTTCCCTTTTTTGCATAAAAGGATTTTTTTAATTCCTAAATTGCCATTGTCCCCTTAGGGGATAAAATGGATTTTGGGCGGACTCCTATGGTCTCAATATTTAATGTGATTTTCTACACTTTTTTTGTAAATATTTAAAAATACATTAGCTTTCCGAAGATATAATTTTTATTTCAACTGGTACCCATAAGAAAATTTATGGCATAATAAGCCCAAATTTAAGTTCAGCAAGTAGAAAAAAAAACCAAATACCTTAAAATGAAAAATCTTAAAAAATTATTTCTCAAAGAAAATATTTTTGTTTATATAGAAAGACTTGATTCATTCCAAATGGATTTATTGTGTGAAAGATACAAACAATCTTGTTTTGGGGCAACTAGAGCATCTTTTTAAAAAAATATCTTGTAGAACTCATTTTTAAATTTAATTTCTACAAGTTTTCCAAAATAAGATTTCACAAGATTAAAATCTCTTGCTAAAACGGTTGAAATAAGTGTGTTTCAATTCCACCTTAGAGCTATTAACCCCTCACCGCCCAAGGGGCCCAAAAGTGTCCTCACACAATTTCAAGTCCAATTCAAAGTATTGTAACTTTTGCATCCGATGTCCAAATTCAATAAAACTTGTTGAGAAATTTGCACCTTCTCTTCTAGTTTGTGTGGTAAATATTTTCAGATCAATCCAAGAGGTAATGATTTTTTGGGTAAAGCTGCAACTTTGGGGGCTTGTATCTCCTTCATCCGTTGTTCGATTTCAATAAAATTTGTTGGGTTATATTCCCCTTGAAGTCTAGTTACTGTGGTAAAATTTTCACGTCAATCCAAGTTGTTTTGAATGTTTGGGAGCAATTTGAAATTCAAAATCCCGGCATTCTTGGACTACAGTGAACTTTGGCGGCTTGTATCTTCTTCATATAGTGTCCATTTCCAATAAATTTTTTTGAGAAAGTTGCACATACTAGTCTAGTTTGTGTGGCTAAAATTCCGTATCAATCCAAGAAGTTATGAATGACTGAGAAGTATTTTAGTAGAAGGAGGTTCAACCTCAACTGAGTTTTCTGCAACTTTTCTTGCCTATTTTTTTACATTTGCAAGCTATTTTGCAAGTACATTGAATCAATTGAATGATATTTTTTTCATCAATGTGTTTGTTTGCTGGTTTTGAATCACTTTATAGTTTAAAGTTTTTTCATTTGATTAGGTTTAGAAATCAAATTTCGCCTCTAAATGTGTTTTTAGGAAAATTTCAGCATCCTTTTTCAACACTAAAACATTATAATCTTGCAATCTATCCGGTCAAATGACTTCAAATTTGATACACATCATTTACAACATGTACACTACAAGATTGTACGGTTAAGATCTCTATAGCTTAGTGACATTTAGATCTATATCACTTCAAAAGCAGTGATGTTTTTGAACCCAAAATGGCCTTGGGCGGTGAGGGGTTAACCCCTAACTACCTAATTGACTATATATGATTGATTTAAAATTTCAAACTCATTTATATGCGGGCAATGAAATTCCTTTGACCATGTAAAAAAAATTACATGTAGTATTGAAGGTTAAATATTGGAAGCTTCTATTTTTCATTGAAAAAGATAAATATTTGATTTTTGAGAGTTCCTTGAAGGTAAATATATACCATTAGTAAAGTGTGAAGCTTGCCAATTTTACCTCATCTCCTAGCTTTGAGCAAAGTTTTCCAATTTCACTCAATTTGAGACCTAATTTTTTTTAATTTATCCATTTGCTTTGAATATGGTCCCAATCTAGAGACCAAAGTGTTTTCATGATTTTCACTGATGAAAATTTAAGCATGCAAGTGTTGATTTGGAGTTATTTGCAATTTCTATTTATAAAAAAAATTGCATTTCAACAATTGCAAGGTGGATTGTATAATGAGTTTGATAGCTCTTCATTTGAACTTTAGCTTTTTGGAAGTGCATTTTAGTGTGCTAAGATTTCTAGTTGTTCCATGTCACCTCCAATTCACAAACAATTTATATACAAATTTTTCAAACATTGTAGGGAATGATAGTATACTAAAAATAGAATACATACATTTATCTTGTTATAATCTTACAACTCCTATGCAATTTCACATTCAAAATTGGTATACACACTAGTATGCTAGCTCTTTAACTCCTAAAGTTCTTTGACTATGTTTTCACCAAAAACGCTCCAAAACTGCCATTTCTAGTACAAGTACCAAATTTTAGAAAAAAAAAACTTTTTTAGACACATATAACCGTAGGATCTTATAGTATTCTAGTTTTAGAAGACGTGGAAAAAATTTCAGAATTTTCCACCGTGCAGATTGGAAGATATCAGCATTTGAATTGGCAAAGATCTTTCTTTTATCCCTGCGAAAAATAGGGCAACTGCACTTCACAAGGTCACATTTGTTTGAAAAAATGTCCAAAACGGTGGTCCTTCTTGGAATTCTTATTTCTAAACAAGTTGGCTACATGCTTAAAAAATTTCAAATCATTTGGAATTGTACAACATATAGGAAAAAATAGTAAGTAGAAAAAAGTAGAGAATGATTCAGGACACTAAATTGTTAAGAATTTAATTATGGAATTGAAAAATTTCAATCCCAATGGTTGTAATGTTGTAATAAAAAATCTATATCCTATAATTTTATTTTTTTCAAAAAGAATTGAAAATTGAGTGAAATAAAACAACTTCAAAGTTTATTTTAGAGTAGAAAATCCATAACTGCCCGCAAACTAAAATTCCTCGTAATTTTTGACTCATTGATTGAAATGGAATGATTCAAAGCTTTCCATATATATATATATATATATATATATATATATATATATATATATATATATATATATATATATATATATATATATATATATATATTAGATAATCAATTTCAAATTTTATTTTTGAAAAAAGTGATTTTTTTAGATCTGCCTAGATGGCCCGCCCGGTGAAAAAAGTAACATATTAGGCCATAACTTTTGACTCCTATTTCGAAATGTCATGAAATTTAGTGTACATGAAAGATATTCCTCGTCCCCAACTTCTACTAAAATTTCAATTTAAAATATGAAAATCTCTAGTCACACGTACCTGTCCAAAATTGCTATGTTGCTAAAAATAGCAAGATGGTCCTTTAGGGATTAAACATCTATATGATCAGATTTTGGAAAAAAAATTGTTTCATTGGAAGATAACTGAAAGCTTGTACTCTTTTTTCATAGGAAAAACACACTTGGAAAGGCTTAATAAGCACTTAAGAGGTTAATGGCTTATTTTTCTCTAAAATCTTAAAGCTACTTCTACTTAACAATTTTTTAATGAATAAAAATTGAGATTTTATTTTTTTGAAATCTTTTTTTAGATTCTCAATTCAATTCTTCAATAAATAAAAATTAGAAATTTATAATCAGTAGTGCGAAAATTTTAAGTTAAAAAGATTCAAAATCAAAAATCTAGTGGAGTAAGGTACACAAATTTGTTTTCATCACTTCAAATGCAAACATCTAGCAATTTACGTGGTTGAAGTTTATGAAATTTCTTCCACGTATTCTTACACTAGTCTAGCACAAGGTCCTACAGTTAGATATGTAAAAAGAAACAATTTTTAAATTTTTTTGCTCTTTGCAATAGAAATGACAATTTGAGTGTTATTTGATGGAAAAAGGCCTTCGAACTTTAGTGGTTAATGTCAATTCTTTTCCCTTCCTTTTTATAATGCCCATTTGAGATTGGGAATGCCAACTTTGCATTGGGTCAAATTTTTTCTAAAAGTCACCAAAATAAAATGAGGTTTGCCTCCTTCCACTTCAAAATTCCGGTAAGCTTACTGTCCTTATTTTGTTCTTGGATTGGAAATGCTCTAAAGGGCATCAATAGGTCATTTTACATTTATTGTAGCAGTCTAAGGTGGAGGCATCCATTCCCAACCAGTGACTTATACCCAACCTATAGGATGCAGTTATAATTTCCATCCAAGGTTGGAACAAATTTCCAATTGATGCTTGAAATGATTTTTTTCTCCTTTTCAAGATTTGGATTAATAAGTTCATGACACATGTTGCAAAGTAGTGAGCAAGAAAATAGGAAGTAATGAGCAGGAAAGTAGTTCTTGAATGATTGAAATATGAAGAGACTAAACATTGGTTGTAAATCTGGGGTACTTTTTTGCCTTCCAAAATTCTTAGTAATTTCAATTCAAGCAATAAAATTATCAAAAAAATAATTCAATCCCCGTCAGTCATTTCTATCTTTGTACATAGGAAAATATTTGCTCTGCCTTGTATTATTGTATATGAAGGTCTGATTCGGTGGATGAGTGCCAAAATACTTTCTTTTGGGCACGCAAAGGGTTTCGAGAGCCAAAACTATAGGTAACAGTGTTTTTGTTTTGGACTATAGCAGTCACCATGCAAGGAATACAGGATGGTCCCTCCAAAATTACACCTCTCTGAATGAGCCACGACACCAGAGTTTGGCACTTAAACGCCCCCAAAAAACACCTGATAGGTAAGGTAACCCCCCCATTCCCAACCAGTGACCCATTGCCGACCTAAAGAAGCACGTATTTCTGACCACGCTTAGAATGCGATTTTTTCGTTTTTAAGGTTGGAACTAATAAATACATGACACATGTTCCAAGTTGTGAAAAAAAATTAGGAAATAATGATTAGGTAAAAAGTTATTGAATGATCGGAATTGGAAGAGTCTAGACATTGGCCATGGGTCCGGCACACTTTTTACCTCCCAAAATTCATAGTAATTTCAATTCAAGCAATAAAATTACCAAATCTTTTGCAATCCATGTCATTTCTATTGATGTACCTCTAGAAAATATTTGTTTTGCCTTCACTACTCTAGATCATGTCGGAATTCCTTATTCGGTCAGTTAGGGGTGGGTGTGTACCTTATTATGGTTTCAGCAATTGGGCGTCCAATTTTTTTTGCATTTGGTAACTTCTAGTTTTTCTTGTTTTGGGAAACGTGTCATGTGGGGCTTAACCTTGGAGTGCTTTGACGTCCATTTTCTGGACAATGAACAGATTAGATCCTTGTTTCTGTCTCATTCCTGCTTGGATGAAAGTCATCCTAATTTTTGGTGATACTTTATCAAGTTGTTGTCCTATCCATCGGTTTGATTTGGTGTTACTAGAATATATACATTTCTAAAATTACAAATGTGGAAGTATGTCAAGTGGTCAATTTGCATTGACTTTAGTTCAAAACTAGATGTGCAAAAATGAGGTCAAAGATGTAAAGGTCACAAAAATTTCAAAAAATCACCATATGAAGAGAACCTTATTTCAAATCCATTCCAACAAGTTTTACTCAAAAAATGATAATATTTTACTTGTAATTGAATTTAGAAGGAATTCTGAAATTTTCTTTTCAAAATTTATAGAAAAAGATTGGTGATAGCATTAGTAGATCTAACCGTATGGATAGAATTTAAAAATCAAAATCTACAACTTTCATTTGTATACCAATTCCAAAATATTCTTCCAAATTATAGTTTATAATGTTTTTTCTCAAATCGTCAATTTTGGAGATGAATCCAGACGTTTAGGGGTTAAAGCATGATGTAGGTTTTCATAAATATTCAAAAATTCAGGCAATATGGATGAAAAGTTTTTGCAACATTTTGAACATTTCACTTCTAATATTCCAAACCTTCAAACCAATGAACAGGAAGTACCGGCATCTAGTTACGACCTAGCCGAATTTTTTTGAAGATTTCCGAATGGTATAGAAATGTTTAGGATGGGTTACCGAATGAAAAAATAATATTTTCGGAAATGGACCTGGTAGGAAAATTAAACCTCGGCAATTTGGTTGTCCGTCCTAGGGATATATAGGAAAATTACCGATGTAAATACCTTTTTCTTGGCGGGCAGCCGACTAGTCATATACTTTCTAGGAATTTTTTTTAATGTGTACATAGTATACTTATATTCTCATAAAGTTATAAGTCTATCACACATTCACACCAACTCACCAATTATCCTTTATTAAGAGGCATCAACAATGAATGGCTTTTATTCACTGTCAATCTGTAAAAGTGTGAAATTGAAAATCTGCAATGCTAACCAGCCTCCGGAAAATACTTGGACCCTCCTTGGGATCCTTGTATTTTCCAAAGGCTACATCCTTGGCCCTAGTTTGGTAGGGGCTTAGCCAGGTTCAATTCCTGCCAAGGATACATGAAACAAAAAAGTAAGGAGTAGAAATAAAACTCCCCCACGAAAACAAAAAACCGGCTCTATTTTCCACATTCAGGAAAATGGCCAAATGGAAATATAGAAATCCGGAAAATTGCCTAATGAAATTTCAAAATGTAGGATTGCAACCGGAAAAAAATCCACTTCTTAGGCTGACTTCCGAGTAAAATTGAAAAAAACCGAGCCAGCTTCAAGAATGAAGGAAATGGTCTGTTTACTGTAAGAATACTTCCCGGACAGTGCTTCAGACATTCCAAAAAATACTTAATTTATGTCTGAATCTGACCTTCACGTAGGGTACTCCAGATCATGTCCACAATTGCTTAAATGATCGGTTATGGGTGCCTCCACCTTATCTAGAACTCAGAAACTGCCACAACAAGATCAGCAGATTTAAGCCAAGCGTGAGAAGTGGGCTGGCAGGCCATAAGTTAGCAGGCTCTGCAATCCTGGTGCTCTGCGCACCCACTTGCCAATACATTGCCACTAGTACCGTACGTTAATTCCTCGTTACTCACAGCCGCAACTGAAGGATGATCTCGTCTGTAAGTGTATGTTCTCAATTTTGAACAGTATAATGTTTGAAGGTGGCTCCCAACCGCTTAATACGAGCCACCTTCAATCACTGCGGCCTTGAGTGATGTGAGGAATATATATATGGAGACCATGTTCGTAATTCAATAATTTAGGGTTTGCAAAAGAGACACAACATTCATGAAATGAGAGGTCTTAGAACTCCAAGAAGGTACAATGACATGGAGCGCACTTTTTTTCTATGTGGTAGAGAAGCCTTCAAATTTTGAGCCCCATAAAATCTAACGAAAATTTGAGGGGTCCTCATTGAAAAGCACAATTTGTTAACATTTTTAATAATTTTAATGTTTTTTTAATATTTGAATTGATTTACAAATTATAACTTTTTTCAGTTTGCCATTTCATGCCCTCTACACAAAATAGTGAAATTAGGTTGCCCCACACTAATTTCTCATATCTAACACTTTTAGACATGGTCAACTATAGTCTGGGAAAACCTAATTTTACTATTTTGTGTAGATGGTTTACATGAATTCACAAAGGTACACTTTCCATTTAACCTCTAAAGGAACACTTCTCAAAGGCAAACGAGGGGGCTTGAAGAAAAAGATTAAAAAAAAATTTGGTTGTCTGGTCTTTGGTGTAAATTGGGCCTCATCTTGTTTGGCTATGGTGCCATGTTTTTTTGGTTTTCTTTTGCAATGAAGAATTTACATTTGTGTAAAAAACACACCCTTTAGCCTATTTTTGAAGCTAACCTGGATTTCTAACAAAATGAATGTTCTATCGGATCCTATAATTCCAAATATAAACTAATTTAGGAGTTTCAAAACTCCAAGAATGGAATTCCTAGCTATCGAACTCGTATTCAAGAGTCTATGAAGAGGCCTCCGCCTATGGTAACCAAAAACTTCTTGCGAGCTTTGACGCTCAATAGACCAATCATCTTACTTTTTGGTAGTAGAACAAATTTGATTAGGCGTAGCCTTTGCAGATGTGCACTATGCAAGTGCACCCAGGTGTGCAAGGGCCGTAGAGTTTTCAAGGCCTACACCCCCCCAAATAGGGACAGATTTTGCACTGCATCCCCATCTTATTGTTAGGTGTCCAGAAGCTTTTTCTTCCTAATCTTCTATTCTGTTGTATAGTAGAACCTCTCTTAATGCATAGTGGCGGGATTATGCACTAAAGAGAGGTGTATGCAGTTGGAGAGGTTCTGTACTGAATTTTGGCTAGTGTGGCATCTCATTATGGGGCCTCCGACTACTATTCGCAAATATCACAACCTCTCTTATTGCATATTTTGCACTAAGAGAGGTTCTACTGTATTTAGTTTATAGTTTGTCCGGTTTGGAGCCTACGGCTTGGCCCTTGGGGTCAAATACTCATGGCTTGGATTGGGTTGTACTCTCCTTTTTGTAATGGATATATCCTTCATTTGCACCCTGGAGGAAAAACCAAATCCGTATTCATACGTATTCGATACGGAACACGGAGAATTGAGATGATCGATCGACACGATCCGTCCTAATGATAGGCACACTCTGACAGCTTGACGTCAACTGGCTCCGACAGGGGCCCAGCTAACTAGGAATAGAGAAGGTCTATGGTCAGAGAACCTGCCTGAAATTAGCTGAATACCTGATCAGATCAGAGTTATCAGGCCAGAGCCTGGATTCACGTGCAGGCATCCGGCAGCTCAGCTAGCAACGTACAATTAAACAACAGTAAGTTACCGGTAGTCCCGCCACACTCCCACTTGCAACGGGGACGAACTTCATTCATTAATTGATGAATTGAAGCAACCAGTCCTAGTCTGCTACGTACAACAGACATCGATACGGCTTCAATTCCTTCCAACACCCCACTTGCATAGCTAGTAACAAGTCCCGAGGACCAGCCGTTTTGCAACTTGAACAAGAATAATGAACAGCTAGGGTACGCACTGCAGTCCCGAGGATACATACACGCACGATTCCAGAACCCTAGCTTCGACAGAACCAGGAAGGAATTGAAGAGTACTATTGTCGATCGACATTACGCACAATCAAATCCTTACGCGTTGATCTGCCTGCACTCTGATTCACAGAGAATCGATCGATTGATAGAGTCGTATTGTTCAAATAGTGGTGCGTGATTTCATGGACCGGATGCATGCATCTCCAATTCGGAACAGAAGCTTTGGATTTGCCTGGACATGGTTTTGCCAGTAGGAGACGTAGCTGGTACAACAAGCAATTGAAGAACCTTTCGTTGTCGATGCAGGCGTACGTTTGTTGTCGTCCTAGGTGGGTTGCAGTCATTGGTGGTAATTTCTGACAGAGTTGTACGTGGGGTGATGGGATCGATGTAAGTTGCAGTAGCTAGCTAGCTCATGCATCTAGTTCTTGTGGGTGTTAATAGACGGTTTTTGGAACCGGGAAGGTGAGTAGTTGGGGTGAGTTTGTAGCCATGGCGCCGGAGGAGATGGAGTTGCCGGACACGCGGCGTGAGGTGTCGTCGTTGGTGATCAAGGCGTACGTGGTGTCGCTTCTTCTTCTTCTTTCAGTGCTGGTGTGGTCCGTGGGCGATGCTTGGGCGCAATACGCGCACGACATGTTCGTGCCCGCCTACAGTTCGCACTTAGGCTTGTACAGATCGAGATAGCTTCCCGTTGTGGACGTGCTTTCTCGATCGTCGTCTTAGTCATGCGCTTTCTCTCGCTGTCGTGTCATGGTAGTGCACGAATTGTGTGCACTTAATTATAGCCGCTGTATTGCTTGACGTCCTTGAGAAAGGGGTCATGTCGTTCACGGCAAGTATTCTAGCTAGTGGGGATCAAGTTGATTAGAGCTGAGGGCACTGTTAGAGTAGTGCAAGCCCAGTGAATTAGAGACGTTTTGGTGATAGTTTCATAAGGTGGAGAGTGGTGGCATCTTCTCAGTGATGCGCTTTAGGGTTGAGGCTAGGATTGAGCCCACGTCTGTTTCAGCTATGCCGCTGAAGGCATTAATTTGTTCGCTGTTACGAAAGGTAGAAGACGTAGGGGCAATGCTTTCTTTGGATGCTGTAGTAAGGGTGGCGTGCTGGGCATGGTGCTGTCGATCGGGAAGTTTCTTCGTTTTGCAAGCTTCTGGTGACGAGCATGATGATCGTAATAAGATCCCCGTAAGATTTTTACAACTCTCAATGGACGGTGTGGCTTCAGGGTCTAATTTGAGGTGTGGTCATCTAATTGAGGATCGTATGGGTGGTGAAGAGTCGTGTCACTCGTGTGACGTGAGTAGAGGTTGCCTTCGATTGCTTGGCCTTGACGATTCAGAAACAGAATAATAAATCCAGACCGATAGTCGAGTTGGAATGTTCTTAGACTGGATTTCGATTTTGGTGTTAGGATTTAAAACCCTATCCCTGTCTGAATTATATGAGTCAGTTCTAATCTTCGTGTTACCATGCAATGGTAATATTATCTCAAGGCCTTCCATGGCAGTTGTATTTCTTAGGTGTGATTATAGATGGACTGTCTATATAATGTTTGGTCTGTGAGATATATGGACAACAAGTAGAGCCTGTTTATGTGGAATAAAATGTTAAACGCCATGGGCGTGGTGACCGAGGGATTCTTTGTCCATAACGAAGCTGTCCTTCATGAGTGTTAACCTCAACGGTTAGATAATGTCTGTCATGCTCAACTAAGGATTTTAAAAGAAGCTAGGAGTTCACAGTGCTCAAGAAAAAACAAGTGAGAGATGTAACCATTCTCTCAATATCTAATGTGTGGTTGTCGCCACTACAGAAATGGGCTCCATAGTCCATAGGGGTTATATACCAACCATCTTGAGACAATGTAATCAATTGAAATGCCGTTTCCATTTAATGCTTATCTGCACCCTTGTTCATCTGCAGGTACAGCCAGCCCACTTTTGCACAAGATGGGAAAGGGAGCTAGAGGTAACGGACCTTGGAGTAGTTGGATGATGGTCATAACCAAGGACGCCGTGTACCTGAAGTTGTCATTGCCTGTTAGAATGCAAGTCAGAGTAGACCGGATTATATATCACGTAGTGAGGACTTTTCGAAGTCAAAGTTGCTTAGAATGTATGTTACTCATGTTCACGTCCATATGTGCTCACTTGAGATTTTGAAAGCTGTCATCAATTAATATACCTCACCTTTTTCAATCAGTTTATCAAGGATAAGTTTTAGAGCGCGCGATCATGCGTTTCCACGTAAATTTCCTCCAATATATTGCTGAGCACATTTAATATTAGTGAACTCCATCATATGGATCACCTCCATGATTTCCCTGCAAACCAATTGTGGAGGAATCCTGCAAACCAAGCTCGCCGATCGCAGAGAATTGAAGGCATCAGATTCGTGGGCTTCTTATCCCGGACTGGAGGATCGATATCGATTGGTTCCACTGCAGGCCATTGTAAACTGTGCATTATCGTTCATATTCCTATTTGCAAGTTCTCTGCACGCAAAAGCTACAGGGTAGATACAGCTGCCTCCCCATGTGGAGACCTTGTGGCAACAATTTCAAGTAGTGTACTGCGTCATGAGCTACCAGGAATCTGTTGCATTGAGCACTGCACTAATATTGAAATTTAATGTTATGGTAACTATTGTGTGACTTACCCCATCATTCAACTCACTCGGGGAACTCACTCTAATTCTCATTTAATTGAGAATTAGTGTTCATGTTGGATACCAATTTAGTATAGGGTGAACTATTTCGGTATTAATTTAGCTTTTCTTGGTAGAAATTTTGTTGACAATTAGTGTTCATATAGCATTTAGTGTCAGTATACATTAGCAACATTGTTGCCCTTTAGTGTTAGAGTTTTATAAGTACTGTTGCAAACACTAATTTTCATCAGTAGTGTCAGTAGCACACGCTCCCTGATGGAGCAACAGTAAATTGTAAAGAACATCTCAATGTTTGAACCAAGTGGAATGTTGAAACAACCTGCCAATTACTAGAGAAATGTCCCATTAGAAGATCCATAGGACAATTTTGATCATGGGTGGACCTTCTTCGAGTCAATTCGTAGTCATTTCCCTGGTTTCTATTAGTACATTTTTCGATTCAAGTGGCCGGGGTTTGCTGTAACGAAAATTAATCACGTGAGGGTTAATATAGAATATGCCAACACACCAACAGATGAGGGAACGTAGTCTCCACTTTTGCTAAATCTCAGGATCAGAGCATTCAGAGCCCAGAAAATCCTGGTCACCTTGGGTTATTAGAAGCAACGCACCACAAGGGGCGCCACACAGAATCGCAGGGAAGTCACATGAGAGCATGGGTGTTCACATGGGGTGCACGCAAAAGGGGTATGTTCTCTCTTCACCTCAGCTGAATACTCGGGTCAAAAGGAAAATTAGAATATTGGTTGTTGCTCAGCAACGGGCTTTTGGTTCCATCCGTTTCCAAAAATAAAATCAAAACCCTAAATTTTCGGTTGGTGGTCAACTCTACCTACCTCATCCACGTCTGCTGAATCGTCGCCGGTCGCTCCGACCACTAACAGATAGGTACATTTTGCTTTCTCCAAAAGTGTACATTTCAGGAGTGTAGAAACTTCAAAACTTCGTAACTAATTCCACGACCGAAGGTCCAGAAAATATGAAACGACTTGGGTTGAAGATGCCAATTTTCTTCCTACAAAAATTTTCTGAAAATTATTTCAAGGAGTTTAGCTTCCCTCCTCCAGAAGGGCGCTGTCCGAGCAGACCACCTTCATGGCCATGGCAGCTGTTGCAGGTCTGCCGGTGAACTCTCATCAGTTATCTCATCTTCATTCTTCTGCAGATCATGTATGAGTACGAAATCATTTGTCCACTTGCATTCTGAATCATTTCAAATCGGAACCTTAGCTGCTCTGCTGGGTCCCGTACTCCAGTGGCTGGGTCCAGTGCGTTGGACCGGATCGACCTTTGACCCTGAAAGATGACGTCATCTTCAAGCTGATGTCACGATTCATGAATGGGCTCCTCGTCCAGATTCCGAACACTGCCTATGAATTCAATTCAAAAGTGCTCCACTACTTGGTGCATGATTTTCATCATGTCGTCTCCCTGACGGTGAACTGGCCCTTCGTTGCAAATTGCCAGTTCATGGAGCTTGCAGTGTCTCGGCAATGAGAGCTCCTTCAGAGGAAATTATGCCAATATGTACTGGGGAAAGCATCTCTTTTGAGTGGATGCATATTGTGTAAGGCTATTGATAAGCAATTCAAGAGAGAGAGAGAGAGAGAGAGAGTCAGATCTTCAATTTTAGTGAAGTATTGAGGTAGGATTGTATTGAACATAATAGTGTTGTTTGAAAAGTCATTGTATGTATTGGTTTTAACCCCTCTTTGTAACCTACTTTTGTGATTCCTTTTTGGTCCATACACGTACATTCAACATATGTCAATTCTTTTCCTAAATTGCATTTGAATTCGTTTTTCAACTTTGTGCTTTCTTGAAATGCTACAACTCATAGCTGTATACGAATTTAGGTGGCTCCTTCTCCAAACAAGGGACCGAAGGGCTTTTGGCACATCAATGGTTACTAGAATGTGTTTTTGTGCTTAGTTGTTTGCCATTGGTTGTTTTTATTCTGAGGCAACACTTGGACAATGATTCCAATGCCACTGGGTGCAGATTGCGAGGTTGAATGGGCCAAACTTAAAAACAAAATGAGCCCCAATCTAGCCAATAAAATGAAGGAACTTTGCTGTCAACAGCCGAATGGTGACAAGAACTGCTGTTTCTATGATTATGCCAAGTCGACAGTTCACATTCGAGAAAAATAAAAGTAAATCGTTGTTCAGCATACGATCACGGTGGGACTCGAACCCACAATCTCCCGCTCCGGAGGCGAGCGCCTTATCCATTAGGCCACGCGACCATGAGAATTCTCAATTGTAACGATCACTGGTAATTCAAAGGTCTCCCTTCTTATCCTCCAGACACGAGTTGCCGCAGTCACCTTGAGATTTTCAGCGCATTCGTTGTTGAAGATTGGGTTACTTTCATTAATTTCTAGCATTTCCGAGAGCATTTCACAACAAGGTTAAAGGCACGGAGTTTGCAGGTCATGTCTCCAAGGTCCAGGAATTGCAATATCGAGTAGCTAGAGCTAAGTTTGACATTCGAGGTTTTACAGAGTGTGTGCATTGTCGATTACTGTAAACCTTTTGCTGGGTCTTTGAATAGTTCCTTTCTAAATTTATGGAATGAGATGTCGACATGGCAATGGGTGTTCATTAATTAAAGTGTCATCCATTGCCGTATTTGAGTAATGCAGCTGTATTGAATTGCTTGCTGCTTGTTTCACCTTGCTTGAGTGAGAGTGGTTAGTCAGCTTGTTAATCACCTTGTGACATGAAAATCACCTCTTCGGGTCCACTGGTGGGAGTAGCCGCCGTGGAGAATGTGTAGGTTCTTCTTGTCCTCATTCTTGCTATCCAGGATACTGTATATCGGTAATTTAATGCCTTGCATTAACAATGGAAAGGTAATGAGAATCACGGCCAGCGTTTTCTGGTATAATCAATGCTATGATTATTACTGTTTGATTTCATAAAACTTATTGAAATGCAGTCTGAGTGTACATTCCGAAGCCTTGTCGGTCTTTTTGACCTAAACGTCGATACTAATTAGCTTTGAGAGCTGGTGATTCAAGAGCATCACTGTAGACATTATGCCTAGTTGCTCTACTCAAGAACGTCTAGATCTGTAGTTTTTGGTGGATCGAAGGGCTTGGTATGAGGAGAAGGATTACTGATTATAAGATAACCCTCTTCTGACTAGCCTTGAGATAGTGACAAGGTTGCCTTGAACACCACACCTGACATTATTGAACTTTTTATGAAACCAAATGCGGCTAATTTTGTAATATATAAGCTTAGGCATTCTTGATTCACAATACATTAGCCCTGGAAATTACCTGATCAAGGTTGAACTAGAAAATTGTAGAATTTCAACAAAACCTGCTTGCTGGAAGGAAGATAGTAAACGATTTTATTAGGAAAGGAGGATTGCATCGAATCAGGCTCAAGGATGTCAGGGAACACTGGTTGCAATGGACAAACTAGCTGCAGTAGATATGACACATTCAGTGTAAGAGCATCCTCGTCTGGCCTAATGGTATGGCCCTCCAAATGTGTTTCTAACTTTTGAATGATATATAATTAGAACTTGAAATCTGTGTCATTGGAAGTGCATCCGAAAGGCACTTTGAGTAGGTCCAAGAAAATTCAAATTCAGGCATTGGCAAATTTTCACAAATCACACTTATCAAACCAAAATTTGATCATTGACACTCCACATGTCACCAAATTGTCAATGGAGTGTCAATGGTCAAATTTTGATTTGGTAACTATGATTTGCCAAGACTTCTATGATTTAAGACTTTTACCTTGCTTTTGAAGCAGTTGTCCAGTGCTTAAATTTGAATTTTCTTGTACCTATTTAAAGTGCCTTTGGATGCACTTCCAATTATACAAATTCCAAGTTCTTATCATATACCATTCATTAGTTAGAAGTACTTTGTTCAAAAAGAAGAAGTTAGAAGTACATTTGGAGGGCCAATATACCATTAGGACTGAGGATGCTCTAATAAATTCTACATCTATTCTGCAAGAATAGAATGTTTCCATACCGAAATTAATAATATCCATTGCGATATTTCTTAGTGGTGTGATTATGGCTCCATACAAGCGCGTAAGTCATGTTGTGACTACGGGAAAATTTTCCTATGTGCAGAAATAGAGTTTGGAAGGTTTCCATAATTTGCCAGATTTTTATTTCTCAATATTGAGAGTCTTGTGGCCTAGTGTGCGTCGAGTGTGAACCCTGGTGTGGACAAAGCTTTGGTTTCGATTGTCAAGTTCCTTGGCATTGGAATCGATCCTGTCAGGACTATCGATCAGAGCCTCACACCTAATCTCAATGTTGCTGAAGAGAGCAAGCTTCACAAATTGGCTCAAAACAAAAAATGGCATCAATGCAAGAAGTGTAGACAGACAAGCTCAATCGTCTGTCTACGCTTCTTGGGTGATTGCACGAAACACCTGTACTATCTGGTTGCGTTTTTTTTTGGACTACTATAATTTTTGCTATAACTTTTGATTTATAGTTTCAATGCCAAAACCAAAAAAACGCTTCCTAGATGTCATGACTGTAATTGTATCCCTTATTTTTCAGAAATTAAAAAAAATCAATTTATATTTAAAATTCAATTTTGTTAATTTGTCACACTTTGACGTTTAGGGGTTTTTAGTACTATTGAGCGGCTTAAATGAATGATTTTCAGTTGAAATTTCTATGGTATATTCCCCTAGTAGTTAGACATCTTCCTGCCAAAGATCATTTAAAAATACATTATTTTATACCCTCCACAGTTGTACAAGTAGGCCTCCCTTGCGCGCGCACTTGTGAACAGTAGAAATGGTTTTCACTTCATTTTTTTAGTCAAATCTCATCACCAAGAAGTCCTCCCAAATGGCCAATTTTTAGTTTTGTTCAAAATTGCTTTTTCTATTTTCTACAAATTAAAATGTCGAAGGATGTATTTTCAGGAACACTAGAGTAGTCTGCAGAATTGTTCCTGAAAATACATCCTTCAACAATTTAATTTGTAGAAAATAGAAAAAGTAATTTTGAACAAAACTAAAAATTGGACATTTGGGAGGACTTCTTGGTGATGAGATTTGACCAAAAAAATGAAGTGAAAACCATTTCTACTATTCACAAGTGCGCGCGCAAGGGAGGCCTACTTGCACAACTGTGGAGGGTATAAAATAATGTATTTTTAAATGATCTTTGGCAGGAAGATGTCTAACTACTAGGGGAATATACCATAGAAATTTCAACTGAAAATCATTCATTTAAGCCGCTCAATAGTACTAAAAACCCCTAAACGTCAAAGTGTGACAAATTAACAAAATTGAATTTTAAATATGAATTGATTTTTTAAATATGAATTGAATTTTAAATATGAATTGATTTTTTTAATTTCTGAAAAATAAGGGATACAATTACAATCATGACATCTAGGAAGCGTTTTTTTGTTTTTGGCATTGAACCTATAAATCAAAAGTTATAGCAAAAATTATAGCAGTCCAAAAAAAAAACGCAACTAGACAGTATAGGTGTTTCGTACAATCACCCTCTTGCATTGTTGCCATTTTTTGTTTTGAGCCAATTTGTGAAGCTTGCTCTCTTCAGCATCACTGAGATCAGGCATGAGGCTCTGATCGATAGTCCTGACAGGATCGATTCCAATGCCAAGGAACTTGACAATCGAAACCAAAGCTTTGTCCACACTAGGGTTCACACTCGACGCACACTAGGCCACAAGACTCTCAATATTGAGAAATAAAAATCTGGCAAACTATGGAAACCTTCCAAACTCTATTTCTGCACATAGGAAAATTTCCCCACCAAAGAAACCCACCCTGCAGACATATGTAATTGCTTAAGCGATCACAAATGGGTTGCCTCCCCTTATGATTGTAACGGAATTCAAACGTACTGAACATGCAAAGCAAAAGTAAATAAGATGTATGTAATCATGCATTTCTTATCTGTAGAGCTCCAGTTTGATTCCGATTTTTATTAGTGCTCAATGCAACAAATCAATTATGTGCTCTGACTAAATGTTCACATGTAGCAATAACAAACCAACAAATCTCGTCAACTCATAACACATAAACTCCATGTGAAAGCTGCAAAGAACAGGAAAGAAAAAGAAGAAAATGGGTCTCAATCTCTAAATGAAATGAGCTAAGTTAGCCAAAGTATATAGTTGTTCCCCTTCTCAGCAAAGTACTGTAACAATTACAATAACTATTTCTACTGTTGCAGTAGTGAGACATAATTGCAACAAGTTGTATACACAAAAAAGTAAGACACTCTTGTCCATCAAAGTTGAGAAATTTGCAGAGTTTCAATAAGTTATTAGAACCCTGTCTCCTTCGAGAAACTTTGCTTCTACAAATCTGTCTCTTGGTTAAAGTACTAAAGATTCTCAGTGTGTGAAACTTCTTAACCTAAATGCCCTGAGGCACCAAATTTTGGTGTTTAGACAAAATTTTGAAGTTAAATAAAATCTTACCAAGTCACTATTTGGGTAGTGTTTTTAATGAAAAATTCTTTTTGAAGTCTAGTTTTAGCATCAAAAATTTGATTTTGAAAATGAATGATTATGAATTTTCTATTCAAGATTTTGAGCAAGGGTGTCCATTGCAAATCTTGATTTCCTAGTGCTGAGGGCTCTTAAAAATGAGCTTCAAATACACTAGATCTTGGAGAAAAAAACACGTTATAAATTCACTTAAAAAAATTGTAGAGTAGATTTTGAGAAGTCATGAATTGACTGAAGTTATGCATGTTCTACCCTTTAACCTCATATTTTTTTAGTAACCTCAAATTTAGATTAGACATGTGAAAAGAAGATTGAAAGATTTCAAATCACTTTCACAATTTTAACACCCTCATGATCAAACATTATAATCACTTTCAATCCATAAGTGATATTGTTGTATTTGTTTTTCCCATGAGATCTCTAACATGTCTTGTTTGAATTTCTATGGTTACAATTCATTTTTTTTTTGATAAATCTTATCAAAATGTTGGCATTTTGTTCAATTTAGAGCAAATTCTAAAAAGCTCAAGAAAGGCCTTAGGCATTTAGGGCTTAAAGTCTTTAGGATATTCTAGCACTTTAGGCCAATTTGCCTATAGGGTGATTGCATGAAACACTTGTACTATTTCTGTTACACGTCGCATGCTAATTAGTTTTGTAGTGTAGAAGTCTACAAAGTGAGCTTAATTCTAAAAATACTTAATTTTACGTAGTGTAGAAGTCCACAAAGTGAGCCCCTTTCTACTTGCATTTTGAAACATATAAAAAATTATTTTGGTGTTTTTTTGGTGAATGACCATCTCCATAGAATTGCCACAAATGACCAATTTTTATTTATTTTATTTAAGTTTTTTCCTATTTTCTACTAGTTAAAACATCAAAGTATGTATTTTCTTGAGGTGTGGTACTTTTCTAGTGTTCCTACTTAGAGAATTTTTTAATGAATTTCCTTTGGTGGTTACCCTCATCTTAAAGGTGCATATGCTGGCCATATTTTTTAATTTTAAAAAAAATTAATTTTCTAATTTTAAAGTACTCTAGGAAAAATCATGAATACTGTTGCAAAACGCAACAAATAGTATAGGTGTTTTGTGCAATCACCCTATAATACAATTGTATGAAATAGAATTGACATTAACCCCTAAAGTCCTGTTGTCCCCTCAAGGAACAAAATGGATTTTGGGTAGGCTTCTACGGTTTCAATATTCCTTATGACTTTCTGAAACTTTTTGTGAAGATAGAATAACACATTATGATTTTCTAGGATTACAATTTTATTTTGATTGGTGCTTGGGAGCAAAAGTTATGACACAATAAACCCAAATTTTAGTTTGGTGAGCATAAATAAAACCACAAAAGATTAAATAAAATAAAAATTCAAACATTATTTTTTATAGATTGTATTTTTATCTACATGGGAAGCTTTGTTTCATTCCAATTGGATTAGTAATGTGAAAGTTATTGATAATCTTGTTTTTCAAGCAATAACAACATTTTCTTGAAAAAATAACTTCAATTTACTTCTACTTCACAATTTTTCATGAGTGAAAATGAGGAGATTTTTTTTAGACCTTCAAATCAATTCTTTAATATACAAAATTCAAAATTCAAAATTAATAGTGCAAAAATTTTAACCTAAGAAGATTCAAAGTCAAAAAATCTAGTCGAGTAAGTTGCAAATTTATTTTTTTTCTTCATTTTTTTTTCTTGAAATATATGGACCATTTCCATTGATAAGAGGAAACAATACAAAGAATCAGGAGACCAAGTCCCTGGCAAACTCCAAAGAGTTAACTTTATATTTTCAATTTTCTTCATTTTGAATGCAAATATCTTGCAATTTACGTAGTCAAAGTTTTTGAAATTTCTTCTATACACTTACACTAGTCTAGTGCAAGATCTTACGGTTAGATATGCAAAAAAATAATTTTGAAGTTTTTTGCTCTTTGTAATAAAAATGGCAATTTTGAGTGGTTTTTGATGGAAAAAGGCCTTACGACTTTAGGGGTTAAAATAAGGGTGGATCCAAGAATTTAGTTGAGGTAACTAATTTTTGGTGGATTTTGCATTATTTTTTTGTATTGTTACAATAAAAATTATAGCAATTTTTTACAATTTTTACAATTTTTTATAAAATTAAACTAAATAATAACATTTTTCTTAAATTTCTATAGGCTTATTGCTTGATCAAAATACTTGTTGAATTATGACAATGTTTTGTGCATTGAAACTAGAGATTTCAATTTGATAAGCATCACAACCCGATCAATCTATAAAATAAAAAATTATTAGAATGAAGAGAATCAAGAAATATTTATATATGCAAAAAACAATAATCAAATAGTCTCACAATTCATTATCTAAATCATTTATATTGTAAGTTAAATGCTCTTATGGCCTTATCATATATGACAATGTGAATTAGAAAGCTATATATACATTCCTATGGTTGTTAAATTTCATCATATTTTTATTTTAATAAAAATGATGTTTAGATCTTACATATTCAAAAACTACCTCACATCAGTACTCAAATTATATAAGATGTCAAATTACAAGACATACTATTTTTTTTCTTTTATGCTTTAGTGTAACATGATCTCAATAGAATATATTCATTTTCAATTATGTACAATTATAGAGTCATGAAGTGAAATGTCTTTCTGGTCTGAATAAGGGCTAATATGAAAAATGATTTTGGTTCATTTCTCTAATCCAAGGATCAAATAAGAAATGGGCAAACCCAGAGGAAAGTGAATCATGATTCAAGCTATTACAAAATTCTTTCACACCAAGACCTCAGTCTATATTAAACAAAACATTATGTATAGGGCAATGCCCGAGGAGGAGGGGATTGCGTGAAATAATTGGCCGACGAGGAGGGCGGAGCCCGACGAGGAGGTGCATTTTTTCACGCAATCCCAGACAACGAGGAGCCATTGCCTGACGTAAATCACGAGCAGATGGATGAAAATTGGGGATGAGAAATCAAAGTTGGATGAGAAATCCGTAATGCCCCGTTACGTAGGAAAACCCGCGCATTCGAGCATTACGCTGCAGAAGCTTCCCGCAAAATGAACAGCGCAAATCCCGGGAGTGGTTTACGTATAGGCTTTTTTGTTCACTATTTTCACTTTTAGGAGGGCTTAATTTTCTAGTTTGAATTCCTTGATCTAATTGGTGTTTAAAAGTATGGAATACCACTGCTTCAAATTAAAATTGAAGAAACCAAAAAACTTCAAAGCTCTAAACAGGGGTTGTGGGAATTGGGTTTCAATGGAAGTGGAAAATCCATTTCTGACCCTTTTTGAGACAGAGCAAGCATGGTATGTTGTCTTGGTGTCACTCATTTTCTTATGCAAGGTAATGTGCTCTTAAAGCGACCTTTTAAGAGCTGATTGCATTTGGGAGGAAGCTAAACTCCTTGAAACAATTTTCAATAAATTTTCTTAGGAAGAAAAATGGAATTGGCATTTAATCCAAGCTGTTTCATATTTTTTGAACCTTCGTGGAATTAGTTATGAATTTCTGAAGTTGAAACCTAGTGGTTACTAAAAGCGACCCCCTCCTGGAATGTACACTACTGGTACATTGAAGAAAGAAAAATGTACCTCTGTGTTAGAGGTCGGTTTTAGAGCTGGGTCGCTTTAAGAGCACATTACCTTAGAGTATAATGAAGGACTCAAGATGAGTGAAAGCTTCGTTCATGTCAATTTTAAAAAAAAATCGACGTCATGCTGATTTTAAAATTTAAAAAAAAAGAAGTTCAGGTGGGTTATTGTAAAACCATTGATGGGTTCAACTTTGTCAAAATTTACTAGCTACATTCATTATAGAATAATAATTTAGGACAATCAAATATATTTTATTGTTGGAGTACCATAGAATAAAAGATTTTGAATAGTCTTATCCCTTAATCCTGTAAAACCGTTGCAGACACTATATGACCATTTAGATGACCACCTAAGATTGTAGGATGGAAAAATACGTTTTCATCCAATTTTTTTTGAAGTTTCTTGAGTATATTTTTTGTGAATAGTATTGCAAATTTTCTTTTTATGGTATTATTAAAGAAGAAGATGCTTAATATGTGGATCACCCTTGTAGCAATGTTTTTTTTAGGCAATAAAATTAAAGACTAATAGAACCAAAAAATTGTCTTTTGCACCAAGCCTTTGGAAATATTAGGAGGTAAAAAAAATTGAAAAGCCTAATCTAGATCTTGGATTACACTCTTGCGGCCACTGCCTCAACCATGACTACTGGGGGTTGCCACCCCGATGCCACTTGTCTAGATGTTGATTCAACAACTTTTCATCCGCAATCGCCTAAAATATACCAAAGTTAGAAATATTGGTAAAGACTGTAGCCATATGTATGTGGGTGCCTTTGTCGTATCACCAAGTCTTGCACGAAAAGTAAATTTGAGAGTGCCTAACCTTGGACACTTACTTCTCACCTAGAGCCCACATCTAGATTCCCTTAAAATCGAAAAACACACACTGCCTTGTAATGTATTTTGGCTATTTCTTGCTATTTACTCTTGCTTTGAATTTCAAGAATAAAATTGATATTTTTTGAATTTGAGTCCAACTAATGAAATGAAGCTTATGAAGTGTAGTTTCTATTCCATTGGAAATTTTGAAAAAGTCATAAATTACAATATTTTATAGCAATAAGAACTTTGGGCCCATAATTATGGTTGGTTGATTTTCTAATAATAGTTTGGCATGGTGATTTTGATTTATACCATAATATACATCTAAAGTGAAAATTTTAGATTTTTTGAGTACCTTTTGTATTTGATATGAATTTTTTTTATTTTTTTCTTAAAAAAATCATAACATTTTCAAATTGTCCCCAATTTTTTTGAAAACTATATGATTTGTAGTAGACATATGCTTCATCTCTAAAAAAGAAAAGAATATATATATATATATATATATATTTAATTTAATTTTTATTCATATCTAGTTGCAAAATGGCCGCAAACCGTGCAACAAACAAAGTGATGGACAATGGGGCTTGAAATCAATGGACAAGGCCCCGTCTTTCTAGGGTTAGGGTCTTAGAAGAACAATTTGGATTGCAGTTAAAGATTTGAGAAGAACAATTTGGAATGCAACATGGTTTTTTCTGTGTATTTGACATGCAAGGTGTATACACAACAATTAAAAAAGTTTATATTCATGTTGAGCTGGATCTAATGACACATGACATTTCCAATTTAGATCATTATATCGCACCTCCTACATATTTGAGGAATTGAAAAATGGTCACGTATTCTACATATACAGTGCCATATTTGAACATGATAAGATTTACATATTAAAATGACCTTGCACTAGAAGATGTAAGTTGTTGAATTATTTTTCAATCCAATAGCATATCTTGCCATATTTTAGTACATATTTTGTATTCCAATAATAAAAAATACAATTGTATATAGGGTGCCCACTAGACCTTGAAGGGTTTACCTTTAAACGACATTGTGACCATTTTTTGGTTGATGAATGACAAAGAATCTATCTATGAAGGACAAAAGTGCAGTTGTTAATCCTTGAAATCTTGTGCAAAAAGGGGAGATCTTGTACAATAGTTTGACCTCCAATGAGTATTTTTGATTTTTTTTGAAGTAGATGACAACACACAATATCAAAAGGATGATTTTTACGGTCACTAGCCCGGCAATTAAGGGTTAATTTGACATTCTACAATGCTCTGTTCTCATAGATTGTGACAGAAGCAAGACGTTAAACCTGTTTCACAAAGTGGGACCAACACAGTGGATTTATCCTGGAAAAAAACGCAGGAATCTTTTATTTGCCACACATGATAAAAATTGCAAATTTTGAATTCATATTTGCAAATAATGGCCCCAAAGTACCTGTGGGTGTCTAGAACATACCCTAAACACATCACGAAATAGGGGACTTTTTTTTACTTTTACCCCCAAGAGCACAAAATTCACCGTGCTCATGCCACTTTGTGGTACGGGGTTAACCCCTAAACGTCTGGATTCATCTCCAAAATTGATGATTTGAGAAAAACCATTATAAACTACAATTTGGAAGAATATTTTGGAATTGGTGTACAAATGGAAGCTGTAGATTTTGATTTTTAAATTCTATCCGTACGGTTAGATCTACTAATGCTATCACCAATCTTTTTCTATAAATTTTGAAAAGAAAATTTCAGAATTCCTTCTAAATTCAATTACAAGTAAAATATTATCATTTTTTGAGTAAAACTTGTTGGAATGAATTTGAAATAAGGTTCTCTTCATATGGTGATTTTTTGAAATTTTTGTGACCTTTACATCTTTGACCTCATTTTTGCACATCTAGTTTTGAACTAAAGTCAATGCAAATTGACCACTTGACATACTTCCACATTTGTAATTTTAGAAATGTATATATATTCTAGTAACACTAAATCCAACCGATAGATAGGACAACAACTTGATAAAGTATCACCAAAAATTAGGATGACTTTCATCCAAGCAGGAATGAGACAGAAACAAGGATCTGAATCTGTTCATCGTCCAGAAAATGGACGTCGGAGCGCTCCACGTGACGAAGTTGGGTCCCAGTGTGGCTGCCTTCACACTCTCACTGATGAAAACGAAGACTCCCCACCCCCGCTACGAAGTCGCCACGAGTCCACGACGTCCCGGGCGGCATTTCCAGGCCCCGCCTCGCTTCCAGGGACCTCCAAACTCCCACAGCCATGGCACTCCTCGCATGGCCCAAACAATGCGCGGAATCAGTTCATCTCACTCCCTCCCAGGAAGGCAGGAAGTTGCCCTCGTCCTTTCCTCGCACGCTCACTTTTCAACTGATACCCTTCTCCGTGATGCGTTCCGGATAACTTAATGCCCCATTTCAGATGTCACGCCCATGCGTCACATTCACCCGACAGGTCGCTCGGTGGGAATTGGTGAAGCTTTGCGGTGGCCGGCCGCCGGAGGAAATTCACACGGTGGGTTCTCTCACCCGATTTCCAGCTCTGTATATAAATGTGAGGTTTGGATGCTCAATTCGGTGTCTGCTGTCAGCATCTGGTCACTCGATCTTAGCTCGCGTGATTTCGGTATTGTGAGCTTGCTTCAACGGAACACCGACTGAATTGGTGAATCAGAGGTGGGTGTGACGAGAGGAGCCTGTTTGAAGATTTGGGCATGTAGTTGGGTTTCGAAGGTGTTGTGACTCGCGTCATGGATGGTGTCTGGATGGCGAGTGGTGGTGACGAAATCGTCCGAAAGTGTCACGCGGGGTCACGATGGTTTTTAGGTCGAGGGATTTGTAGGTGAGTGATTTGAGTAGCGGGTGTTGGATCGCGTGGGAGTTTCTTGTAGGGGGAGATCCTTGCAATTTGGTAACATCGGTCGGGGGTGGCGCAGGGCGAGCTTTTGATTCGCAATCTTCGCCATGCTTCGCGCTCGCGCCACCCGTCTAGTTTCGATGTGGAGTGCACCCAGTTGTGCACCGCACCGCAGTATTACCGCGGCTCTTGTGCCGGCGCCCTGGCGACCATTGGCGGGTGTACTCCATCTGTCGTCGAATCGCGTCTGTTTCAAACCATCGACAGGTCAAACCTGTTGATCATTTCTCTTCGAAACTCTACTGCTCGCCTTCAAGGGTAGAGTTCAATCGCCAATGAAAGGTTCACGAGTGGTCTCGTTGTAGGATTCCGAAGCGTAAATTGACAGTTGTGCTGTTTATGGGTTTCAGGATTCGGAGTGCAGAAGCAAGACAACATCCGAACATTCGCAATGGCGAGGTCAGCTTTGGACGAGACTAACGAGGGTGAGTTCAAGCGCACGGAGTCTTCCTTTCGCCATTTCATCTCCAGTGCTCCCGGAGCGGAGTTTCCCCCTGAGGAAGGGCGCTACCACCTCTACATTTCCTATGCATGCCCGTGGGCGTCCCGTTGCCTCAGCTTCCTGAAGCTGAAGGGCCTGGAGCACGCCATCGGCGTCTCTGTGGTGAAACCGCGATGGGGCCAGACGAAGCCGGGTGTGGACGAGCACTGGGGCTGGATGTTCCCTTCCAAACCCGACGAAGTCCCGGGCGCGACCCCCGACCCTCTCTACGGGGCGAAGTCTATTCGGGAGCTTTACGAGCTTGCGAGCTCGGGGTACTCGGGGAAATACTCCGTGCCCGTGCTGTGGGACACCAAGACGAAGCGCATTGTCAACAACGAAAGCTCCGAGATCACCAAGATGTTCAACGACGAGTTCAACGCGTTTGCGAAGCATCCGGAGGTGGAAATGTATCCGCAGAAATTGAAAGCCAACATCGAGGAGGTTAACAGCTGGACGTACAACAACATCAACAATGGCGTCTACCGGTGTGGATTCGCCACCGCGCAGAAGCCTTATGAGGAAGCGTTTGAGCAATTGTTCGCAGCGTTGGACAAGTGCGAGGGGATTCTTGCCAAGCAGCGGTATCTTGCAGGGGATGAACTGACGGAAGCGGATATCCGCTTGTTCATGACGCTCATCCGGTTTGATGAAGTCTACGTGGTGCACTTCAAGTGCAACAAGAAGCTGATTCGTGAGTATCCGAATCTGTTCAACTACACCAAGGATTTGTTCCAGAACCCGGGTATTGGTGGCACTGTCAATATGTACCATATCAAGAACCATTACTACGGGAGCCATCCTTCTATCAACAAATTCGGTATCGTTGCCGTGGGGCAGCCGATTGACTATACGACCAAGCACGACCGTGACCGGTTTGCCAAGAAATCCGCTTAGGTCAGGCATCTCGCAAGCTGTAAATATTTCGAAGAGGGTGGTTTTTGGGAAGTTTGCTGTGCGCATTTATGTGGGTCGCTGTATCAAATGGCTCTTGTTTTATGGTAAGCCTGTTTTATGCAGAAGTTAGCATTCTGATGAGGAAGGTGATGAAGCGCTTTATAGAGTTTCCTAGTATCTTAGAAGAAGCAGAACAGTGTTGTCGATGTTTTGTCCTTGTTCGAAGGAATGAGATGGAACGTTTTGAGGTCTCTAGGTTTCCATGGAACTGTAAAATGTGCATTGCGAGTGAAATTAAATGTATGCAACAACTGAAAATTGGGTATGTATCGCGCTGGCCTTGAAACTGCCTGTGATCGGCGCACGCATACTCTTCACTTGTGAATGTGATGATGTATAACAAACCTAATATTCACAGGACTTCCCAATTCTTCTCAATACATAGCCCATGATTCACAATTCTAGTTTTAATCACAAATACTTCAATGTTAGATAAGTCATTTTTGAGGGGTAATTCACTCCCACTAAGTTATGTTGCATTTTTTTTGGAGTCTTGAAAGTCGAACTAACGGGCTCATAATTCACGTCATCTTAATTCACGCCACCTAAAGCTTCACAGCCTCCACTAGTAGAGATTGACAAGTGCACATGACTACATGGTTTGAGCAAGTGGTATACACTCAGTCCTCATTAATGATATTCTTCTGTGGCAAATGGCATTCTAAATGCACTGCGTGTTCAGAACTTGACACGTGGAAATTGTCCAATAAACTGGGTACACATCGCAAGAGCGATTTGCAGGATATCCAATGAATGTGCGACAATGGAGTGCCAGTAGAGTGGGTTGAGTGTAAACAAAATTCTGGAGGTTGTTTGCGCCTGATGACGCAACGGTGCTTGTAGTTTCTTCTCCCCAACACTTTCAGGATGCGCATATCATACAAAAAAACGCAAGCACCAAACAAAGTCGAACTAATTACATATCCTACCCTTCTCGTCTTGAAACAGAAGTGCCATAACGTTTAGCATGGTGTTTAGAGAACCCTGAGAAAGTCAAGAATTCTAAGAGTAAGAAGAAGTAGCAGCGCAAAAAAATATATAAACTCAAATGGTCCTTGGAGATGCCTTGGAATACACGAATTCAATTGCAAGTTCACGACAATCTGCCAGATTGAAGGCAAATCAAATGACTGAAGGCAAACCAAATGCGAGAATTGTAACACAAATTGCTCTCTTAACGACGTTGGCGTGCGCAAGGCGAGATCAAGAAATTGAGTATACATTCACTGAAGAAAGATAGCAGCTCAAAACACAGAATTCTTGGATATCCACGCCTATTCGCTACCTGAATACAGCGAGCTATTCAATCTGAGCTTGTGACGGGAAACGACTACTCATCTCCAGAGCTCCTCATGAAATGGCCTTCTTGAAGTTGCTGCGATAAGCTGCGGACGTCAGGAACAGCACCGGCCATAGAGCAGTCATGCTAATCTTGTTTGCGGAGGAGTCCTCATACGTCGTCTTTCGGAATCCCGAGTAAAACCTGTAGGCTCCGGCAGCGTAGACGATGAAGAGCAGAGCCGGATTGAAGACCGCATTCGCCAGAGGGCCCACGACAGGAACACTGGAAATGACAGGCAACCCTGCGCTAATTACCCCTCCTACTCGCCTCCGACACCTAATTCCAACCCTACCTTGCTGTTGCGAGCTCTTTCCATTCAAACTCAAAGTGCGCCTCAGTCCAGCTTGGGGACGCGCAAGAGACAAATCCTGCGAGATGATACAACCAGGCCGATACGAGCACGAGCTGAGCGCGGTCGTCACGGTGCTTGGGCAGCACACGGCAGCCACGCCCATTTTGTGACCCCTGAAAAGCTGTCCTCTCGAGGATTGACGTGATTGACCTCGGAAAGAGACGCTTCAATACGCCGTCAGAACTGGTATCAAACACCAGGAAGCGCGATAAGCCCACAACCAAAGTCTGGGCGCCGCGGGTGCAGCGCGGCGGTGACGAATGTGACTGAGGCGCTCACGTTCGCGCCGCGACCTCACAGCAACGAAAACCCCAACCTCACCTGGACTTCCCTTCGCGAGGTCACGTCGTCACGTCCACACCAGACAGTGACATTCTGTATCAAAATAAAATAAAATAAAAATAAAAATCTTCAAAAATCAATGTAATTAGAATTTAATATTTTGAATTAAAGGAAAAAAAATTCTTGTGAAAATCACAAATATTCAATCTATAATTGATTTTTGAAGCAATTTTCAATTTTTGGCTTCAAATTTTAGATGCAAGGCTTATATAAAAACATATTTGTATATAAAAATTTTCAAGGTTTTGGAATTTCTTTTGTTTAATTCTCAGAAATCAATTTTCCTAAGATTTAAATATAAATTGGAATTTTGGCAAAATACATCCTTTGTTGAACAGATTGCTTTTTGATTCTGGAAACAAATATTTAAACTCATTGCAAGAAAAATTGGTATTGAATATTTGTTACATAAGTAGTGATAGAGCTTTTCTTTGCAATATCCTTTGAAACATGACTTGCATGAATTTAAAATTTTTACTAGAGATGTTTGTCTTGAGTGTAGTTATATCCCATATTTTTCAAAAAAGAATTAAAAAATCATTTTATATTTAAAATTCAATTTTGCTAATTTTTCACTTCTTGAGTATTGAGTATTGAGTTCTACGAAGTACCCAAAATTAATGATCTAGAGCTAAAAGTTTTATGTTCTATTCCTACAATAGGAGGACGCGTTCTTACCAAGGGGAATCTAAAAGTATATTATTTTATATCCTCCATATTCATGCAAATAGGGATCCCTTGCATGTGGACTTTTGAATATTGAAGATGATTTCAAGCTTTTGGTGAAATCTCTCCACAATGAAGTCCTTCCAAAAGTACAATTTTTAGATTCTTTGTAAATTATTTTTCCTATTTTCAAAAATTAAAATGTCAAAGTGTCTATTTTCTTGCAATTCTGCACTTTTTTAATTCTCCTACTTAGAGAATTTCTATGCTTTCCCTCGGGGAACTTTCTTCTTAGAGGTGTATATATCAAACATATTTTTAATTTTTGTTTAAACTTTTTTAATAAATTTTATAGTACTCCTCTCTCCAAAGTTGAAAACTGCCAAACTCGAATAAAATTGATAGGTCATTTTTGCAATCATCCTTTAGTCCTTAAAAGTTTGGTGAGATCAAAAAGTTGAATTGGACAAAAGAGGGACATGTGTTAGAATTGAGGCGTGGATAAATTATTTTGGTATTTATAGAAAAATGATTGTAAGATCTTGTCAAAATCTTTCATATTTGCACCTCCAAAAACTTTTAGCCTCAAATTCATCACGGCTTAGCAAGATCATAAGGTTCAAAGTTTTTTGTTTCCCCCCCCCTAAAAATACAGGCATGTGTACTTCACGAGGTACTTCAATAGGACATAAGTACATATAGAAAGGCCAAATGGGTCAGTATGCTTGTTTGAATTTTGACCCCTAATTGAACTTGTTAAGTTTACATGCTTATATAATTTCAATATGTTTGGAGTTATGGAACATATTTCCCCACAAGCCACTAACAACATGTACCAAAAATATCCCATATACAGATAAGTTTTTGGAATTATGTGATTCTCGCATGAAATCTAAGTTTTTTTATAATTTAAACAAAGAGAATGTGTATTTGTACCCATTAGATGAGATTCACCTACTAAACAAGGCCGTGAGTTCCCCGAAGTTCTCGGATTGTGGGAACTATGCTGCAGTAGCAGTCTGACATGGCACAACGACTGCCATGTCAAATAATAATATTTAATTGTTTTTTAAATATTTAAATATTTATATTTTATTATTAATATTTTAATATTCTGATTGCGGCAATATTCATTACAACCAAGGGAACTGAAATGGGGCTGAAACGATCCTCCAATGCCCCCCCCAAATCATCTAATGCTCTTCTACTATAAACATTTCTTTAAGAAAAGTGTGGAAGTCTCAAAATTTGGTAGCCTATATAGAGTCTTAGCTTTAGCTTTCTCGTTTGGTGCAATATAGGCAGCTTTGTAAATCTAGCACCTAGTCCAACATTTTGCCCAAGCCTCCTAAATGTCAGGACCTCCTAAATGTTAAGATCCTACCTATAATTGGCTTACAAGATTGCTTTACCTCCCCCCCCCAAAAAAATGAAAATTGAATTTTCAATGATACATCCAAGTTTTAAAATAAAACATTGGAAATAAATTTTAAATAATAAATATTTCTTGCATGCCCAATTCAACTAGATTTCTTATGAAGTGACTTGGATTCAAATTCTCTCCATTTCAATCAAAGTTACGATTATGACCCATCCTTAGTAACAACCTTAAGCCAATTCTTCTCTGAATTTTCACAAACTAGTCTTCATTTGTATGTGCCAATTTTCTTGCTTCTTATTTGAGCAATGTAATGAGAAGGACCTAATAGTTTGTTTTTTCCTAAAGCTTTCAAAAAATCTACACCAAGTCGTGGTTTCCCTACTTTCAACTTCATAATTGATTTGTCCACTAGGTACAATGTCAAGTGCAATAGATCTAATTACTACAAGATCATGTAATGTGATTTCAATTTAAATGATTAAATATTTTGGATGGTAGTCTAAAATGGTAGTCTTAGTCTATAAATTAATACAATAAATTGTCAATTTTGTATAATCTCCATTATTTGTACCTACATATCAAAATACAATAAATACACCTCAGATCAAAAGGTCACTACCATGTCACATCCTAATAAATCTCCCTAAGTTAACTAAACATGTTCACACCCTAGGTACAATTTCACTCAATGAGCAAACTCTTTCCTACCAAGTCTATGTTTGGATTGCTTAAATTTAATACCTCAAATGTGCTATAATTAATGTAAATAATAAAAAGATTAATGTTCTAGAATATTCAACACTTTGGTACTGAAATTAGAGCACAAATTTGAAAACAATTTATCAATTGAACTTAAATTTTTATAATAATTTGTACACAATTATATACATATTCATCATAGAACTTACCTTTTACATAGATGACTAAGGATGGTATTCACTACCTATGTTCATGTACCATTCAAAACCACCTTAATAGAATCTTTAATTCCTATGGTTGTAGAATGTACATCATCATCATCATAAAGGTATTTGAAAAGGTATGGTGTATGTGATGGATACTTTTTATTTTTTTAATTCTATTTTAGATGCATGCACTCAATAGGATTGAAGTGTCTTAGTGTTTCGCCTTGTATAAAAATAATCCAAATAATGGCCAAAACCTACAAACCAAATACATTTTAGCAACCTTTGGTATGCTCATTGCTCAAGCCTAGTGGTCTTTTGTTGGGCTCAAAGTTGCAAGGGTGGGACCAATATTCTAATTTGAAGAAAAAAAACACTAAATTGTATCTATTTATAAATTTTTGTCATTCCCAAAACACACCAAAATTTAAACAAGAATTTAAATGCAATCTTGAAAAAGAACTAGCATGTATTCAATGTAGGCCAAAGAGGGGCTATTAAATGGCCAAACCAACACACACCATAATCTTTCAAATACATCTAATAGCAAAATGGACTTTGACCTATGTCAAGAAAATGATTTTTTTTTTAATCTTCCTTTAAGCTTTCATCTGCTCTAGGCATCGCTTCCTTATTAAATATCGACATCTAAATTGTGAGTATCAATGAAAAAGGAGGCCATTGGAAGAAGTCATGAAACAAGATAGAGTCATTAACCCCAAAAGCACCAAATATATTTTTTTGAGAATATAGCTTTTTTGGGTAGCTCACTACGAGCGGAGTTTTTATTTTTTTTCTTTCAAATTTTCACACAACATTTTCCCAAGGAGTAGCTTTAAGGCCCAACAATTTTCATAACTTTTGACTACATGGTTAAGAAGTTATTGCATGATATGTCATTTTCATTGCTCGGCGGGCAACCTGGGCAGCAAAAAAACTTCTTTAAAAATCACTTTTAAGAAAAATAAAAATTTGAAATTGGTTCTTTAGATTTATATATACGTGGAAAGCTTTGAATCATTCCATTCCGATCAATGAGTCAAAAGTTATGAGGATTCTTAGTTTGAGGGTAGTTATGGAATTTCAACTCTAAAATAAACTTTGAAGTCCTTTATTTAACTCAATTTTCAATATTTTTGAAAAAATAAAATAAAATTGGGTGTAGATTGTTTCTTACAACATTACAACCGTTGGGATTGGCATTTTTCAATTCCATAAATAAATTCTTAACAATTTAGTGTTTTGAATCATTCTCTACCTCTTTCTACTTACTGTTTTTTTCCTATATGTTGTACAATTCCAAATTATTTGAAAATTTTCAAGCATGTAGCCAACTTGCCTTGAAGAATAAATCCAAAGAGTAACCACCATTTTGGACATTTTTTCATACAAATGTGACCTTGTGAAGTGCAGCTGCCCGTTTTTTTGTAGGGACAAAAAAAGGATTTTTGTCAATTCAAATGCTATTATCTTGCAATCCACATGGTAGAAAATTCTGAAAATTTTCCACACCTTTTTAAACAAGTTTACTACAAGATCCTATGGTTACATGTGTCCAAAAATGTTTTTTTTCTAAAATTTGGCACTAGTATTAGAAATGGCAGTTTTGGAGTGTTTTTGGTGAAAACATAGTCAAAAACCTTTAGGGGTTCAGGTATATTGATCCATTGTTGTCCATTTAGATTGATGATCCATTTGGTCATTGCCCCCCATTTTGTACAAATTTAGACTTATCATATTCACAATAAAGCATTCACAAATCATAGTATTTCCTACATGCATTTGAATTGGCTTATATTTTTAAAAAAAAGATACATTATAGGTGATCAAAGCAAAAACATATAACTTTCCATAGTTGTCCCTAAATGGGCACCATTTTTGTCCATTTAGATGTAAACATGACTCTATTAATTTCCTACTATTTGTAAAAAAATACCATTGTTTGCATTGTAAGATGATTTTATGTTAATTTTGTATTCCATTTAATATAATTCAAATTAGTTTCAAAGCAATTTGTCTTATCTTTTACGTAGATTCAACACAAAAACATTTAAGACAGTGAGTGAATTTTTATAAGTGGTGCACAATGATGAAATGATAATTCTAAATAATCCTTGAAGATTGTGGGAATATGAATGAACTTTTTGCCACATGTAGAAACTACATGGTGATGTACATTGAACCCATAAAATTGTGACTTTTCAACTCAAATCCAATCCTTTCAACTCCAATTCTACAATGTAACAAAAAAACTTGCACAACCTCGTATTTGCCCTCCCTTCATTGAAAATCCACAGCTGTCGATCAAGAAGGCGGAAGATTAAAAAAAAATCATTAAAATATCCAACCATTGATTTAATTTTTTTTGAAACAACAGCTTTGAATCTAAGCCGTCGATTTTTTTCAAAAAAAATTTGAACCTCCCTTCCCAATTGGTGATCTTAAAATTAAAAAAAATAAAATATGGATATTGATTATTGATATGATCACCTAATATTAATATAGAATATTATATATATATATATGGATACTATATACAAAATATTAATATAGTATGATATTGGACATTAGTATTGATATGGGATACAAAATACTAATATTGATGACATACAAATACATATATATATATATATATATATATATATATATATATATATATATATGGATACTATATACAAAATATTAATATAGTATGATATTGGACATTAGTATTGATATGGGATACAAAATACTAATATTGATGACATACAAATACATATACTATGTCGATATTCCATATCAATTGCAGTGAGAACATCTTCTCAAAAAATATAAATATATGAGGGGGGCTACCAATTATATCACAAGCAATATAATTCATTTCACAAGTGACAAGTAAGTGAGAGGTGGCAGTTTGTCACAATGTACTCAAAAGATACAAGTGCAATAAGTATTCACAATCCAAACCCTTAATGTTTTTCACTACATTAGAAAACAATTGAGTAAAATTGGATACAAAACTAAAGGTGGCAATTAGATTTGGCTTGATTTTCTTCCTATCTTATGAGAATTCACAATTTGGATGCTCATTCTATTTATTGTGTGTATGCATAATTTATAGGTTAACTACTATCATTTTTTGTGCTCTATAAAGATGAACTTTGGAAGTAAATTTCTCTCCATTTTTGGGCCACATTTTTCTATGTTTACTTCAATGTAATTTTTCTTCCAATTGCTAAAACAAATTATTTTTCATCCAATTCCAAAGAATTTTGGAGTAGATCTCTTTAATTTGACCCTCTCTTCAATAACATTATGGGATATTGGACACATTTGCCATACTATTATAGTTGAGCATACTCGTCTCATATACAAACTATTTAACTTATAATATGTCTGTCTCCTAAGCAATTATATTAACCTTGGAAGGATGTAGCCCTATCACTAAGGTAATCAACCAAAAATGATCGGATTTGTGGATGGTTGTACCTTAATGAAGGAAAAGAACCACGCCTTCAAGGAATTGAAGCAAGGTTTTGTTTTATTTATTTATTTTGAACAATGTAGATATCAATCTTTGTTGGAAGATGAAGCTATTCACATCTTTATACTTGGATGAGTATGAAAATGTGGATTAATTTTAAATTATTCATCCCAAAGTGTGGTCATTCACCCTAAAAGAATGAAGTTGTCCCAAAAATTTGTAGCAATTTAGCAATTTCATCCATTGAGGAAGGAAAAATACATCGCCAAATAATTCATGAAAAAAAACTTTTGTATAGCTTTTGAGCAAAATATTGCTCAAAAATATGTATCCTGAATTGGAATGGAGTAGAATTGAAGTGGTGCACTCCCGACACCCTAGCGGTGATGCCCTATTGAAAGATAAATTGATCCCTTCCAATGAAAATAAACGCCAATAACTAAAGAAGTAAGGTAGGTAACCCCCCAACTACCACTTTTTGCTTTCGTGCCTAGTTACTATTGTTAGAATAGTCAAATTTTCATATTTTCTTGTTGGCACTTGAGAGGAAGTTCCAACGTACCAAAGATTGTGACATTCGGATACCTTACGCAAACATTGTCAAAGGAATAAAGTTTGATTCTAAACCGGCTTCTTCTACGTAGGTACACAATGGAGATGTAAGGGAGTCTGCTCTAGAAGCGATTATGACACATAAGTACATTTTGTTTTCTTCAATGTACCATTTGAAGAAGTGTGACATTTCGGGAGGTGGTTGCTTTTAGTGACCACTACATTTCAACTTCAAAAATTCGTAACTAATTCCACGAAGATCCAAAAATTATGAAACGACTTGCATTAGATGCCAATTCCAATTTACTCCAACATTGTTTCAAAGAGTTTAGCTTCCCCGGAAAGGCAATCAGCTCTTAAATGGTCGCTACCCGTAGTGAAGACGGCGGTTCAGAGTGAGGTGGCGCAATTGGGGGTGCCCACCTTAGGTGGCGGCAGCGTCATGGCGGCAGCAGAACCCTAGTTTCAGACTTCGCCCAGGCCACGCGGGTCTCCCGCCGTCACGTCGCGAACTGACCCCGCTACCGCTACGCCTCCCCGCTAAAGTTACAGACTCCTCGCCCGCCCGCCCGCTTCGCAGTAGCCGGCGCCGTGCCCGCGCGTTCCCAATGGAACCGACGCGTCACGGGACGCAAGCTCCCGCGCGGGGCTGGCGTTACGTGCAGCGCGGATCGTGGGGAGCGCCGGGCGTGAGCGGCACCCGCACCCGCACTGCACCCGCGCGCGCCTCGCCAGCCCAGCCAGCCCGCCAGCCCCGCCCGCCCGCCCGCCCGCCAGACGCAGTCGTCACCTGAATCCCGCGGGCTCCTACCACCACACCGCCGCTCCTCTCGCGCCGCGCCACTCGTATTTGGGACGCGAGCCCGCCGTGCCTCTTCGTCTTTCTCACTTCTCTTCTCTCTCTCTCTCGCTCCCTTGCTCCCTCGCGCGCGCGCTCCGTCTCCGCCTAACCCTTGCTGCGTTGTGCTCGCTCCGACGCCTGCTGCGCTTGTCACCACTTCGCCGTCGCGCTTGTCACGCGTCGCGTCGCGCGCTACTCGCTGCCTGCGAAGTTGCGTTTTTTGCTGAAGCCACCGGGGTTTGTTTTGCGTCGCGACTTCGCTTTCAGGTATGTTCGCCTTGGTCGCCCTGGTTGGGGCTCCCTGGTCATGCTAGTTTGTCATTACGAGATTTTTGGTCCATGCGGCTTGTTGTTATGAGTTTCATCATGCGTGTTAGGTTGAAGGATGCAAGCTCCTGAGTGTTTTTATCTGAGATTGTTCTGTGGCTTATGTTGATCATGTTGATTGTTGTGGAGTGGTTTATCTGAGGTTTTGGGGGTCCAGTTGATGTTATGGTCTTTGTTTGGTCATGGAAGTCCACGCCGGGACGCATTTTTTCAGTATTTCTGATCTGGAGTGTCCGTATGTGTATGGTTTTGAGAGTTCTTGACTTTGTGTTTGAGTATGTCCACATGCGTCTTTGTTTGATGGAAGCTATTGTGGTAGTCTTCTACATGAGATTGTCCTGTGTAAAGTTTCTTGTGTGTGGTAATTGGTCTTCGTTTGGTTATGGAAGATGATGTTGGGAAGCTTTGACTCTTTGTTTCCCTTAACTATAGCGTTCGTATGTTTTTGCCTTGGGGGGGAGTTGCGTCGATTTTTCATTGTGAGTTTTTGTCGTGCCGCCTGTTGTTATCGGACGTTTTCACATGCGTATTTGTTTGGAAGATGGAAGTCCATATGTCTTTTGGTAGTCTTCTTACTTGGGATTGTTCTGTGGGAAGTTTCTCATGCGTGGCAGATAGTTGGAGAGTGGTTTCATCTGAGACTTTGGTTGACCGGTTGATGTTTATCATGACATGGAAGCGAGTCTTGTTATCTCTAGTGTGGAAGTATTTCTAACTAACTCTGTTCGTTCCATCTCTACAGCCATGGATAAGAGCGTCCCCATGCCACCAAAGACAAAACCTCCACCCTCCGATTCCTCAGAAGAGGAGACAGGGAGCAGCGACGAGGAAACTGAGGATGAGGAGCAGGCTGAGGGAGGATCTGGCTTTGAATCTGGAAGCGATGAAAGCATGGGTACTCCAAAGAAAAAGCTAATCAACATATTGCCCTCGAGGCAGCCAGTATGATTCACTTCCTTTTTCTGAACCAATTTTTATTGTACCAACTTAACGAATTTTTATCGTAGTCACCTTGCTGGTATGGCTTCTTTGATCAAGTGGTGTTCCAAGAGGACTGGTGCTGTTTTTGTGTCACTACTTTTTCGGACCACATTTTGAATTTAGCCGTTCGTTACTGTTGTTGCGCAGTCAGCTACAAAGGCTGCTGCTCCTGCCGCTGCCCCTGACAGTCCCGCGAAGAGAACTCGAGAATCTAACGGGAAAAAGGACAAGGTGGATGAGCCGCCAAATAAGAAAAAGAAGACTGAGGTGACAACCCCTGCACCAAGAGCTGCACCAAAGGTAATTAATTACATATGGCTCTGCTTTTCATATTGTTGATTGGGTCATTTCTCACAATTTCTGTGAGTAGTCAATTTGGCGTTGGAACTGATTTCTAGAAAAGGATGAGATGTTGCGATTTTTTACCTGTCATACCCTGTACCATGTTGTGGGCTTCCTTGAACATCTGACTGAATGATCCGAGTGAGTATATTTGTGGAGGTGTATTGCCTCTGCATTTACCTTAACTTACTTGTTGCAGATCTCCGTTATTCCCTTGATGCAATACAGTAAAGCTCTCATCGAAATCTATCGTAGATCAATGGTGATTAATCTGGACTCAGCTCCTCTTTCACAGACTACAGACTACTCAGATCTGGATGAAACATCTTGATTCAAGGAGTAGTCGTTTGGGGACTTATCTAAGTGACAGAATGCGCCAACAGATCTGAGTTGATGTCTTTCTCAAAACTGAGTCAGCAAGTTTATGTAGACTTAGACTCGGGACTTCTGTAGGAAAATTAAGGGAATGGTCAATTGGAGTCTTTGCTAAGTTCGCTTGCGCCGAACGGGGGTTTTCTCATTTGGTTTTGGCTTGGTTGGATTTCTTGTTATTGAACCAGCTGGGAGTAGGCCTTGCTGCTTTCGTGCCTGAAGGAGTGTGATCTTAGCTATTGCCTGATCCTGTCTATGTGATGGTCCAGAACCTCTTTTTCCGTACCTCTGCTAGAAAGCCTGTTTTCCTCCCCCTAGCATTCTCACGTTTTGTCTTATTTAGAAATTACTAATTCAATAGGTAATGTTCGTAGATTTTCATGTTTGGATTATTTGAGCCATTTTTGCTGGTGTATGATTTAATTTTCCACGGGTGATTGGCTTACACGGTTATATTGCTTTCGATACTAGGAACTGGATTCATTTGTGTTGGGATCACTTTAAAGTTACTTCATGAGGTCTTTGCTTATTGTTGCTGCTATTTGGTTTATTTGATTTCTAGCCAACGACCCAGCAGTCGGAGAAGAAAGGTGTAACCAAGACAGAAAGAGGCAAGCTGACCCCACCTGTAAAAGAAAAAGCGTTGACCGCAGAGAAAAAGTCTGCTACTAAGAGGAAAACCGCAAGTCCTGCCTCAAAGACAAGTGCGTCGAGTAGGTCTGAGGTAAGTATAACGCTAAATTCTCTCTGGTAGAAGATGGTAGAAAATTCCTTTATTGGAGGTATCTGGTTATTTCCTGCTATCTGAAGTATGGTTTGAGACGAGAGTTAACACTTTTAATCTTTAACTTATTCACACCAAGTCGTGCAGCATTTCCTGTGAATCCTAGATGTTTTTTTCTCCTACTATATTTGTTTAATTTAAAGAATGGTCGTCGTTCTTTGTTTACAGGAGGAGATGCGACAGAAGCCAAAAAGTCTATCTCGACCATGGTCACCTGATGAAGAATTGGCTCTGTCAAGGGAACTTCAGAAGGACCGTGTCAATAACGCTTATGGATCAGTTTTACCATCTTCTCGATCGGACTCATACTGGGTGGTGCTAATGAACCGATTTCCCTTTATGGATAAGTATGACGAGGAGTACAGGATTGAAAGACTTTGTGAGAAAGTGAGGCGCATGAGGCTGCGTTATGAGTCTCTTCAAACACGCCTCAATGCGGGTGAGACGAGTGTCTACAAGAATCCGCATGAAGGGGTTTTATGGCGAATCTGGCATACTATTTGGGGACCTCACAAGGTTAGTCATGAAACTGATTTTGAGAGGGCGCGTTTATTGTCTCTGATTAGCTTGTCGTAATATTTACTTGTGGTGTAGTTATTGGTTGGCTCATTGATGACATATTGTTGTATATGAAATGATTTCTGGTAATTTTGAGCCCCCTATCTGCCTTCTCTGGTTCTGCATGATGTGCGCAAATTTAGTTATATCATCTGTTAGTTTTTCTCCTCACCTACCGATCAAGTTGCCAGTGCTGACATCTGCATGTTCTCTTCTTTGATATCTTCCCAGGCCACACCAAAAATGCTGAGGGTTGAGGACGGTGAGGACAGTGAGGAAGATGACGAGGAGGAAGAGGACGGATCTGATGAAAAATCCGAGGAGGACGATGAGGAAGAGATTGTACCAACTCAAGTCAAAGGACGTGAAGCCCCAGTAAAGAAGAAAGCGACAAGCAAGAAAGTGGTGGCCGAAGAAACCAGCTCAGATGACGGCGAGTCTAACAAGGACGATTCTCCAGTGAAAGCCACACCACCCGCAGTATTAGCACCATCAGCAGTTCCAGCAATTTCCGGGGCAGGAAAGCAAGCTCCAGCTTCTAAATCTGTTCCAACGAAGGGGCCTGCTGTTTCTGTAATGGATGTGGATTCTGGGAGATACGCTTCACGTGTTGGAGTGCATAATGGTGCCCAAGGTGGTCATGCTTTAATTCCGGCAATGATAGAGAAATCAGTAAGAGCAGATGCCCTCCCAAAAGTAAGTGATGAGATGCGTGCAGAGAATCTTGCCTTGCTCCGTGATATGAGGGGCACTTGTGTGAAGATGGTTGAGGAAGCCAAGGCACAATGCTTACTCGTAACTGAGAAGATTCTGGAAGAAACTCGTGTCAAGACCACTCAAATAGTAGAGGAGGCAAGAGTGAAGAGTTCTCAGATCATGGAGGAATTACGCTTGGTGGTGGAAAGACTAGGCACTGTTGCTGGACAGAGTGGACAAAGGAATGGTTCACATGGAGGACGTTGGAGCGACATGTCTGATAACCCGTTTCAAGGTACGGTGGTTGTTTTTCAGTGCCCTACTTTTGAATTTTGGGTATATTTCATTTGGTGACATGTTTGAAGTGTTTTAGCTCACTTCTGCCTTTCTTTTACATTAGTCTCTCCAATGATGCGTTTTCACTCTTTGTTAGTGCTGTTGTGATATGTTCAAAGTTTGACAAGTGTCCGAAGGAATAGTTTTGGGTTTTGAAAATGATTCACTCTTCGGCAAATTAGTGAAGGCGTATCAAAAAAACTTTTGACGGAATCGCCGTCTCTTGTTAACAGGAATGGGAAATGGGGAGCTACCTTCGGATGATCCAAATAATGTCAAGTGGCGTGAACAAAGTGAGGCTGAACAAGGCCTGATTCTCCAGAGGCTACAGCTTGTGCAAGACCAGGCCCGAATTCAGCAGGACGGCGTTCGACTAAAGTTAAGTATCCAAAAGCAGCTGGCTTCAGCACAAGGCAAGCAGACATAGTGGTGTCTCTTTTGTCTTTTTTGGTGGGATGTATAGTGACGGACCTTTTAGTGATTGAAGTAAACCGACCCGATGATATTTGGACCTATAATGAATAGCTTTTTTGTAGTCCAATATTATTACCAGGGAGCAATACTCTTGTACTGTAGTTATTTTTTATACAGTAATATTGAAAGATAGGTTTCGTTGTTGGCGTGATAGGTAATAGCGATCGACTTGGGATTCTTGATCGTCATTGTGATTCTCTGTGCACCGTCGGTTCCTGGATCTGCCATGACATACGTTCATAAATGTTTTTTGTCACTTTCTTTTGTGCCTCGGTGCTTTTTGTGCCAGACGACACCAACAAAGGCCTCAACTTGTGTGTTCACGGGTTTCAGTGACAGAGTCTCTAGTTCCCGCTTTACGTGTACTACCTGCGTTCGGGAACAAATCCAACGAGAATAAAAAGCAAGGCGTAAGTTTTTGCAGTTGACGTGAAATTAGAAACTTGACGAGAACGCGTGGCAAGCACTTTTTTCGGAAACAATTTCAATTTGTTTCAGTACCAGTTACAAAATCGGAAGCACAGATACACAAGCAAACGCCTACCTCAAAATGATCTGCGAACGGTATATCATGATACCGTGAGGACCTCTTTCATCACCAAATCGTCAGAAACCTCTTCTTTAATACAGGTGAAACTTTGCACCCGAATTGGCTGATTTGACGGTTTAAAGCTTAAGTAATCTGGCGTCGATGAGCGTCAGTCATTTCCTCCACATGAACGCAAGGACTTTGTCTCATAGCTCAGGGCTCAGAATTCGATTCTTCCACAACACAACTATGGTCCTACCAGCTCTTAGTTTCAAGCTCTTTACAGGATCATTACATGATAAACTTCTTGGAGCCTGAGTGAACCAAACCATATCACTAAGGTCACATAAAACTAGAGGATGCCAAGGCAGTAGCTGGTATTTAGATCCGGAAGCAGTTTCGATGCTACCATGATGAACGTAAGACATCTTGCATATGAAAGGAAAACAATCTAGAAAACAATCATATACAAACAGGCTCTAATTTGCACAAGAAACGTGGAAAAGAATTCAGTGGACTCTTAGGTTAAACAGGGTCGTACTTAATTAAAAGCAGTGCCTGAACGCAGAAATGATCAAAATGTGAAATTCAGTCGACCCTTTTCATGAATGCCTCGCGCACCATGTCGAGCATCCAAGCCCCGTCCCTTCCTCATGAAAACGACGATTGATGGATTGAGCGATTGAGAGAGTTTCTTTTTTTCTTGAATGTCCTCCCAGAGGAGAGCAAACTTGGTCTTGTGGCCCAATAAGTTGGAGTAGACACAGTAAACGCAAGGGCCCCTGTTGCAAGAACGATTTCGGGTGAGCAGAATTGAAAAATGGACATTAAAAGACCAAAAACATCAAAAGAACCGAGAAAGCTGAGGATCAAAACTTCCTACTGCTATCAAACACTGTACAGTACAGTACAGGGCGTACCTCTCGAGGCCAGACTCTGCACATGGTTGAGCAGGCATGCCTAACAAAAGCATATTTATGCCAAATTAACAGTGAATGTCTGACCTGGATCAAGATTCTACGTTTAACAGCGCATGCAAAATCGTTGTAAGCTTAGAGGAACTCCTCAGCCAGTACCGAAAACAACTTCTGGAATGACTCATTCCTTTGTGATGACTGATGACCTCTTGGTCGCCTGTACAGTACGCAGTCACCCAGTCTAAAAAAATTATCACATTCATCTTTAAAGAAGACTCTTCTCCAGAATCCAGAAGATGTTGCTATGCAAAATGAAGATGATAAGAGAAGGCTTCATTTATGATAATCCAAATCATCAATGGAAAAAGTGCACTTAATACAAAATGACTGGACAAGGAATGAGCAAGAAGATCAAGGAGTCTGGGTGGATCACCCAAGCAAGAGTTTCAAAATACAAAGCCCCTTTCAGAGCTAATATGCTGACATCATCAAACGCACACTTCTTTCAACGACATCACACATCTAAAACTATTCAAAGAACATCAATCTTACTGGGCTGACAATCTCCTGACAGAGAGAATAAGATGCACACTGAGACTCGTTATTAAGAAATTGATTCCAGCATGCCCAAGTGTCTCCGACTCAGAAAACGGACCATCGTAATCAAAAATCTCAACGTCCAGAGTTGAAGGAGGATCATCCTCCGTTGCATCAAATTCAAGTATCTCTGCAAAATTTCCATCTGTAAGGTATCTTCGAATGACAAGCTTGCACATAATAAATGCTCTAAACTTCAGAGGGTAGATTTAAAGAGAAAAGCACATCTACCTCGCCAGTTTGGATGAGAGATCCTCAGTTTGACAGAGCTGGTCCGACTCTTTCCGTTACAGGTAAAGACAACATATGGATTTGCTACACCTGAATCAGTCGGAACAATATTCTCGCCTTCTATGAGTGCGATAGTTGCATACCAACCATCACCCTGCGCCTTCAAGCCGTGATCTCCAGCTGCACCATATGAAATACAATCATGGCCAGTATATTGAGATTCATCAATCAATCAACTTACATAGACGACATAAAGTTTAACAGACGTTCAAACAACAGAATATAAAACTTCTCAAACTATTGTTCATCATCAATCACAACTAAAAATAATAATTTGAACTGTCTAAATAATCCCAAGCTTCCTCCCAAGCGTTGATGGGCCTCTCCTCGTCGTCGATTATACCTTTCACTGGCTCTCCAAGATAATGCGCAACTGAAACTTGTGGCGCATGCTTGCCAAGGACCTGGATAAACAAAATTAACCCGCATTCTAGAAGCAATACCCCGGGTACGCAACTCCCATATTATATGGCCCTGATTATAATCACTTATAATGCATTTTAGTCTAATTTCAAGGTATACAATTTGTTTTAATGTAGAAAACTCTTGTAGCCCTTTTAACAAGGAATCCAAAAACGTAATTATATATATGAAATGATATTTCTTTGGGGACAATAATAGCATTAAAAAAGTAATTATATGAGTTTTTTTAATACATGTATCATGGGACAAGCTACCCAACTTTTGGGGCTTTTTAATAAAATTTTAATTTTAATTGGAGGGAACTTTTTGTAAAGAATTTTTAAAACTATGCATAGGTGTTTCAATTCTTCATATATATTGTTAGTTTTTTTCTCATATGTATGCAATTGAACATTTTTTACATTTAATTTTTTTTAATTTGGTCTTCACCCAACTTTTTGGTCTTTTTAATTTGATATAATTTTTACAAAAGCCGTCCTCTGAGCCGTTTTAATGCCGATGACCCCTGTGTATAATATATGAGTTGCGTACCCAGGAGCAATACAGGTAGACAGTTTCTAGAACTGATTATGCCAACAAAAAATCTCAAGCGTTACAGATTTCACTAGGAATAGGATAGACAGTTCGTGTTTAAGGCAAACGTTTTCATGAATTGAGAGCATGGATCCGTAGAACCTTGAAAATTAAACAGAAAATGAAAAAATAAAATAAAATTCCATACCTCATGATAAATATTAAACCCAGTGAGAATACATGAGGCCCTACGATAATCATTCTAATCTATAAATGACCCTTAAATAAACTCTTTAATCTAAGACTCGTAAATCACCAAGATATAATAGAGTTATCGTGAAATGTCACCATCTGTTTGGTCCTCAGTTTATTTCTTATTCTAAATTGCATATAAATTCTTATTCAACTTTTAATTTCTTTGGAATGATTGCATGGAATCTAAAAATATTGGCTTGCCTTCTTTCTATACTTGAGCTTTAGGTTCCACTCTTGCAAAAAGAGGGGATAAAAACAATTTACACCTCAAAGTGCAGCAAAAAGATTTTCAACTCCCTCTTTTTGCACCACTACAAGTTTAATTTGCAAGGATGTAACTTGAACCTCAACTTAGGAAGAATACAACCCAATGTGCTTAGATTGCATGCAATCATGCCTGGTTGTTGTTCCAAAAAACAAAAGCTGTAATAGAGGTAAACGAGGGACCAAATGAAGAGTGGCATTTTGTGACTTTTAGAAAATCTTTATTAAACTAGTCCAATCCAAGTTAAACATTCCGAAAAAGTTTTAGAAAATTTAAGATGAACATATAATCGTGTGAAATTTCAGAACATGAAGTACCATAATAATTCAATTTTGCTACAAAAGTATAGTGTGCTTTCACCAGCTTCGAAGCTGCTTTGATATAAGACGTCATCTTGGTCATTTGTCCATTTCTAGCTTTACTCCAAGGTTCTTCAACATACTCAGTAGAGTTTTGCGCTACTATCAAGTCTCGCACAAATGTTGATCCCTGGAGATTTGAAAATAATCGCATTCAATGCTTTTGTACTAACGCCATAGCTTTGATCACTGAGCACCCCACCCGACAACGGGGAAGGAATCTCTTCCGACGATGCTGTTAAGTTATTATCGTCATTGTTATCATCAAAAAAAAATGGAGACCTGCGTTGAGTGTCCAATTCAGCCCAACGTTTAGAACTTGGAAACACCAACCTGATGTCAAATGGCAAGCTGAAAACTTCGAGAGTCTAGAGGGTTGAGTTTAATCGACTACCTATCCAAATAAAAAGTCGTGCCGCAAAGATGGATTCGTTAGCAAAATAAGTATCTGGGAACCGTGTCATTCCTCGCTACCGACGCTACCCCTTACAAGTTCCAGGCCCTGGCACAACATCTATTGGGTCATAAGACAGTATTGTTTTCCTCTATGTAGCTGAATAATTAACCACTAAATTTCGAAGCTATGAAATGGACACCCTGAGAAAGAATCTCCAAAGGTCCATTGATACCTACCTCAGAACAATTTACTTATTTTCTAAATTCCAGAGTATAGCCAATCAATTCACCAGATAAAAGGCCACTCACTGTCGCATCCTAAACAAGGAAGACAATTGATTCAAGAGAGGTTGGAGATGGCACGAACATTCCAGAACGCCGCGAGCTTTCAGAGAAAGAAAACGAATCATCTCTGCTATGTTCTTAATTAAAAATCAGAATGTCTGCTAGCCATTCGTTGCGCGTCTCTCCATTTATGATTTCTTTTACTGAATCGCCGAGTGCGATTGTTCCCTAACTCACCAATTTGGTCGTCGTCTGTATTTGAGTCAGAAATACTATCTGCATATTCAAGTATTTTACAACCACACTCACCAAGTCATAGCCTATATTTGAGTCTAAACAAAGACCTCCAAGCATGGTCGTGATAGTGAGTCTGCATCAACCAATATAGAAAATTGAATTGGGAGAAGATTCGACACAAAGAATGACACCAAGGAAGTTCACATTTAGCTGAGTACTAGGGAAGTTTTCCTAAATATTCTTTGAAAATCCAGCCCAGGTCTGTCGTTTAAGGATTAACTGATACATGTTGAACTAGTTACACCTAGTGGCTCGCATTGGCAATTGAGATGCAACAAATTCGTAATATTTAATATCATATGATGCAATGATATATCAGTATGATATCTAAGAACAATTGAGCAGGAAAAATCATCTCATCTTGAGTTCTCTGTTCTTTACTATTTTTTACAATACCATATGGAGAACTAGGAGAAAAAATTTAAAGTCAATGAACAATTCACCCAAAAGGAACTAAAGAGAAGATCAACGATTGAATTAAACCAAGCGTTAAGTTGATAACCAAAAAAAAGTGAGAATCTTAATACTTGCTCTTGTGAATTCATTTAAGTGTTCAGCACATTCCTACAAATCATAAATTTTTTTATATATATAACAACAATGATACGCCGAATGTCAATATAATCATACCAGAGACCGGAGTTTTGGAACTTTCACTTCGTTTCTGGAGAGTGATGGTCGTTTTTTTGACAAAGTATGAATTTGTAATGAATTTCTGAAGTGTGATGTCCATCATGACCCAAAAGAGTTTCTTGAGACTACCTCCAAATCAACAAAAAGTGTATCCATGATGGTCGTCTTACTCATTGAAAGCAGTCACAATATTTCCTAATATGGTCACAACATGAAGGCCTAAAAAAGTCACTAAAAAGGCAATGAATTTACACTCAAAAGATGAAAGTTCCTATTGTAGTCACTAATCACTCTATTACAGCCACTAACTCAATCCCATGTAGCCCAAATGTCATTTCTTGAAAAAAAATTGTAATGAGTCATTCCCTAGATGTCTGGAATGGGTCGTTTGTCCTAAGTTACACGAGCAAAGATTTCAGGAGGAAGCAATGAACCTTTACACCCTAAATCCGTGAAAACTCGTGACGAGCAAAGATGTCAAGAGGGCTGGCAAGACGACCGAACAAGGCCTCCAGCAGACCTCAAGGAATTCAGTTGCAAAGAAGACTTCATCGGCGTTTTCACAATCACTTTGCAGCTCATGCCCATCCACCCGGCCTTGTTATCATTCCTTAAGAACCGAGTATCAAAGGAAAATTGCAACTCGACCACGGCCTTTCGAAGCTCCCGTTGCAACAGCAACGCCAGCTCTTGCTGCACAGCATACCCATCCCCCTGCAACTCCATCACCACAGGGCGCTTCCCTTGCGGCTTCAGCTTAAACCCCAGCGGCACTTCCTGCTGCAGAAGGAGCTGCCCCTTGTAATCCACGCGCACGACCATGCGCTGGTACGTGGTGAAGCAGCTGGACACCTCGTTCGGGTTCCACGTTGCCAGGTTGACGTTGATGTCGCTCCTCACAAGCCACGTTGTGTCGGTGGTGGAGTTTTGGTACACGGCCATGTCGCGGATGGTGAGTTCTTGCAGGCCGAGACCTGGGGTCTGGTGACAGTGCCAAGCCATTATTACGATCCACCACAAGGACCACCAAAAGGCAAAAGGAAACAGGGCGAGGAAAATGTAATAGTAGAACGCCCTGTAGGCTGCACAGTGCTCTTTGACGGATGCGCATCGCTCGGAAAAAGACTTGGGGAATTCCACCACTACGCAGTATTCTTCTATTGTGGCCCTCTCGCAAAACGTCGTTGCGGGTCTCGTTTCTTCTTCCGTGGCCCTCTCACGCACCATGGTTGCTCCGCAACCGGGGCGAATCAAGCGGCTTCGATTCATATCACTCCAATGTCAAAGTTAGTCCCTGGCCGGCATCCAATTAACAAATGATCGACGTACTAACTTACACTACTACCTGCAAAAGCCCAGAATTGAACTGCTTACTTACAACTGCTCAGGGAGGATCACTGCAATCTAAGCGTGCTTCCATATGCGTGACCTAAGACATCAAGATCAAAAGGAGATGTTTGTTGCAGAATGTTCTTGAAACTTCTTGAGGACATTGAAATTAGGCAAGGTTGTGCAATTCAATTATGACCTCTTATTTTTTTGCATATTATATTCAAATGCCATTCTTGGACGCCGTACAACTTTAGTTGCAATTCCGGCTGCAATTTATTGTTAGCTTGTGTGATTTTGAAATTGAGAGACAAACTAGCGCGGTTTTAGGTGATACCACCATAGTATAATGTAGTTACGCAACCAATGTACTGTACTGTACAATGAGGTCACTCTTTTCGTAAGCTCTTGACTAGGTTCTAAGCGGGACTGCTTGCACGGCTTTGTCACGTGGCCGTTCAGGTGTTGTAACAGATCTAGGACCTCCTTGCTTCCTCTGTAGAGTTCGTGGTATATTTAGGGTCTGCTTCCCTCTGTAGGATTTCTTACAGTACAAACTTGCTAGCCCAATTTTTCATTCTACCAAGCTAGCTAGGCCATTGATTAGTTACACCCGATGTTAGCTCCTAGCTAGCAATCCAATTAACTTAAATTTTAACATAATTCTGGAGGAAGTTGGGCCAGAAGCAATTTCATCACAGGACACAATCTTGAAGAAAAATGGGTGCAAGTGCCGTACAAATGAGCTACTTACTTCTACGACGCCGGCTGACAATTTTGAGTGCCTCACAGGTAATGACACTAGTCCCAAAGATTCCACAAACAGTGACAAGAGGCTCAACTAACTCCGTGCTACCAGAATGCAATATGCTCACTAGAAACCCCGACTAAATTAATTATCAGAAGTGATTAGTTCGAGAATAAATCCCTGTCCATGTACACAACACTCAATCGTTCATTCTGCTCTCAAAAGACATTGGAATTCACCCCTGCATCGGTCAATGCTTATGTAAGAAGTCAATCCAGCAACTAATAAAGTACTGATGAGTGCTTAGAGCCTAAGCTTTCTCATGTGCGATCAACTATACTACCAGATAATTCGAACCTAATTAACGCCATCTCCAATGTGTGGTGCTCCTCATCTACAGCATACCATTAATACCGCGAAATTCCTACTCCTGAAGCAAGCCCATCTCAAATCGCCAGACATCAAGTTCTGTCATGTCTTCACTCCCAAACGTCCAAGAATCAGAACTCAGAATATGGAACGAGAAAAAATTTCGCCCGTCATGGCTCATTTATTGTCATCTAAATGAAATGATGTTCCAGATGCTGGACCTGGTAATGCTAATGTTGTGCACCCTCCTCCGAAGCGGATTTAAACTAACAAGAGGAAGCGAAAGACTAAGTTAGCAATGGTCAACTGAACCTGCGGTCTTGGAAAGAAGCTTGAACAAAATCAAGGTCCTATTGCAGGAGGAGGACCTGGCTGTGGAGGACCTCGTCTCTACAACAGCAGGACCAGGTGGAGCCTCAGCCTGGAAACAAACGGTGATGAGAAGTGATGTTGTCTTGGGATTTCCGCTTCATAGCTTCTCGCACCAGAGCTTCAGAGCTTCGCTCGGGGTCGTTGTGCTTGCGCAACTGGCGATGAGCAAAGATGATGGCCTGATCATCAGTGAAGACGTTCAACAGTCCATCACATGCGAGGAGTAAGAATTCGTCGTCTCCAAAAAGCTCCCAAGTCCGAATCTCAGGCAGTGCAATCACAGGGCATGTGCCAATCGCCTATGGCTCGATCGAGCCACTGTCACCTGTTCGATCCGTTCACCTGTCTGATTGTGTGTGATTATTTGAACTTACACAGATCGAGTGCTCCGGACCAGTCTCGGTTCCAGGGGCGTTGTCTCATCTTGACTAACGGTAGGGCTCAAAATGAGTCAAGCACAGGATTCACTACAAAGTCCAGGTTATAGGAGCCCAATTGTATCAAAGCCATTCAATCAGCATGCTCATCATTGAGTAATGTAACATTGAGATCACTTGAATTGTGACAACAGTGCTGGATCGATGAGAACGAGCGCAGAAATGGAGTTGGAAAGACAGGGACGGGTTTAAGCCATAGCCATTGCGACAGAGGGAGGAAGGAAGTGCATTTCACCAGACATTCATAGACATTGCGCATAGACATTCACCCGCCTTGTAGCATGCTCGTGGGCCGGGGTTTGAGTTGTGAGGGTGATTTTTGTGCGTGAAGTTTATTTGCCGAGCATCATGTTTGCTCCGCGGGCAGGCAGTAGCACAACTAGGAAATCCATTCGGGATATGGAGCTCGATAATCCGCCTTTGTTTGCAGTGGCTATACCTACAAGTGAGTCAACAGGGAGCTCAGGGCCATCAAAGAACAAGTAGGCGAAGACTGCACACAAAGACCCAACCTTTCCTACAAGTTACACAAACTGTGTTTATGATGCATTGAAGGCAGCATTGGCGAGAGATGGTGGATCGTGTCTAGCGTGGATCTACCCTGAGATGACGGTGGTATTTTTATTTTTTATTTTTTTGACACAAGCGTGTTAAGGAAACATACTCTGCAAAGGTTTCCGTCAAGATGAGAGGCTGATTTCACACAAGGTAAAGAACCTATTGCCACCAGGTATCGAACCCACAACCACACCATTTGGTTTGGGTACTTCACAACCATCATCTAGTAGTTTAGGGTCATCTTGGACCTAACAATGGTACCTTTCACTACATATGAGAGTGGAAGTGGGCATAGAAAGGTGTGCAAAGTGCACATTGAAGGGATGGATAAAATCCCGGTACACATTACTTTCGCAAGGAAACTTGTGTCAAAGGCAAGGAACTTGTATGATGCGAGGGTGCAACTATTCACAGAGGCCCTTGCCTACCCGTTAAATCATCCTGCCATTATTAAATTTTGGATTATTTATGCACAAAAAATGGAGGCGTATACGCTGTGGTGGAATGGTGGAAATTCAGAGGACATGCTTTGGCTTAATTGCAAGGTGGTGGAACATTCTCCATGGCATCGAATTCACTTGGCACACCAACTTGTAGAGGAACCAAGAAAAAAATCAACCTTTTTTGAAGGCACAAGGCGAAGTTGGCGTGGGCCTTGGTTTATGTTGCAATTCTCATACATAAGACATTGGTGCTACACAATGACTTGTCCCCTATGAACATATTGTTCTATTTTCCCGAGTACTTGAATGAAATAATCAACATCGGGATTTGCAATTGGGGAAATTCAAGTCATGTGGACGAAGGAGCTTCCTCGCATAACGGATAGCATACTAAAGAAGAGATGTTGGATAACAAAGGAAAGCTTCGATGGGTGGCTCCAGAGTTGTTCTATGTATATGGGCCACTACATTCAAAAACGAGTTTAGAAAAGATGCAAGCAACCCATAAATATACAATGCAATTTGACTTGTTCTCTATTGGGAAATTGATTCAATGGATAAATGGTGGTGGTGGTGGGGACGAATATGCACAAAAGGGATGTATTCAAAAATACCAATGCAATGAAGTATTTTTGGATGAAGTTGAATGCACTTGGTGTCTATGATTATAAAAAGAGACCGACATGTGCACAGGTGGAGTACTTGATCATGGATAAACCATGGTTCATGAAGCCCCCCGAAGCAATTTTCTGCAATTTTATTTTGTAGTAGGACATGATGTTAGCATGTTAGCACGAATAGAAATGTTGATCACATTGTGCGCCTTCAATTTTTAAACAGTGATTTTTAATATACAAACCGCTTTTATATGATTTGCAATTTTTTATTTGAATACCAAGTATTTTAGATGTAGACCACCAGGTTCTATAAATTGAATCATGAAATTAAATTTTGTTGTGCAAATCTTCTGTAATTTTTGTTAGAAATTTATTCTACTGCGTTTGCTTGTAAACTATTGTATGAGAAAGTTTAGAAAAATGAAGTTGAATTTTAGACTGCATGGAGGATTCTCAAAGAGTTGTTGTTTTCATTTATTATTTGTTACATTGATTTAGAAATAAAATATTATGGAAGGAGATTTTATATATAACCTACCAATCCATATGATTTTTGTTTTTTCCAAAGAATCATAGTATACATATATTATTAGTCATGCTCATAGGAGATAGAGATTTTAGTTAAAACTTCACCTTATAATTTATGCAATTGGAAAAGAATCTTTTTAATTTTTAATTATTTTTTATATTAATTTGAAAAGTAAAAAATAAAGGGTAGGAACTTAAGTAGAAAGAACTTCGCCATTTATTTTTTTGTAGTCTTCCAAAACTCCTTGTATTTTTCTCAATTCAAAAAAGTTCTTTTAATTTTGATTTTGATTATTTGTCATGCTAATTTAAAAAATAAAAATAAAGGATAGAGATTTAATTAAATCTTCTTACTTATAAGTAAGAACTTCTTACCTATAAGTAAGAAGTTCTCCATTTGTTTTTTGCACTCTTCCACAACTGCCTCTAAATCATAATTAATTTTTGTCATTGATTTTAGAAATAAAAAATGAAGGTTGGAGATTGAATTAAGAACTTCTCCTTACGTTTTTTGCAATTCCAAAAGAGGCTTTTTAATGCATGATTTTGGAACTATGTGCATTAGCAAGGTATACTTATATGGTAGTTCACAATATTATAGAAAATTCAATATAGTGTGGTCCATGTTATTTTCATACAACATCAAATATTATGATATTATCCAATATTCATTTGTCTTTCATTCATTTCATCTACTTTAATCTAATTTCATCTGAATTTCATTCAAAGGCTTACATTAATTAGATCAAAATCATCAAAATTTATCCAAGTTAATGTCAAAAGAGTCTCACACTATTCAAATTTTTGCACTAGCTAGTGAATAAAATTGGTAGTAGGATGCATGCTTGAATAGACTTAACCTTTTTTAGACCCACAAGTGGTCTAATTTGTCATGTCATGAGTCATGATAGCAGGTCTTAGGATTAGGTAGGTTTTAAAACTTAGTCTATTGAAGCAGACATTCTATAATACAAGTTAAAGAAGAAAATGAAAATATTTAGGGACCTAGGGAGAATGAATGGGGGGGATCTAATTTAGCGGTGTACAGTACCCACCAACAAGTTTACGTTCAAATTTTCGAACTCTAAGTATCTCTAAAAAAGAAGTGGAACTTTGAGTGATCATATCTCCCACTTCAGACCTCCAAACTTCATGAAACTGCCACCTAAATGTTGGAAAACGAGTTAACTATATTCATAGTGTGATTTGGATGCTGATTTAAGTCACATGTCTAAGAAAAATCCAATTGCATTCATCGCACTTCAAATTGTGTTTGTAGCTCCTACACTATGAAGGCAACATCAATGCTTCTTGTGCCAACACAATTCAGATTTTTGTCAATTTGAGCTTCATATGTGGAGCTCCAACAACCTCTCAATGCCAAACATGCTTGGGCCAAGCAATGTGATAGCTTATGAATACATTGTGTGTGTGTTTTGATGAATAGGTGTACTTCTAGAAACAAAAATAGATTGTGTGAGATTGTAGGTGTTCTTGATTGTAACAAGTGACTTTAGTGGTGGTGTAAGGTGTGCTTTAGAACTATGAACACCGGCTATTGGATAGTATCTGACTAAAAGAATGTAATATGGACAAACTAATCTTAATTTGAAACCAGAAAAAGATCAAGGCAAATGAAGGTATGGCGAAAGTCACATGAATGTTTTTCTTTGGATTGTTTAGCACCAATTTTAAGATTTGTTCATTCAACAGTGATGATATGGGGTGCGTTCACCAATTTCAATAAGTGTTCTCTTATTATAATGCCACATGATAGACAATGAGGTAGGACTTTGTGAATGTAGTCTATGAAAGTCGATTGAGTGGCTTTTATTTTCTCCACAATCACCCTAAGACACTTATATTCATAGAAAATGTTGCTCTAGTGCACCGTAGCAAGGAATCAAGTGATTGGAGGCAAGTGCATAGCATAAAAAAGCTTTCGTAGCCTACAAACTCTCCTAACTTAAATCCCATCAAAAACCTATGGAAGACTATGAAAGACACTGACCAAAATGAGGTGCTACCACAAAATAAAGAAGAATTAGTCAACACCATTCAAAGGGCATGGGAAGAAGTGTCTCTAGAGATGATTGAAGTTCTCTTTGCTAGCATGCCTCACCGTATGAAGGCCGTAATCAAAGCTAATGGTGGTAGCACTAAATGGTAGATAGTATGTCAAAAAATGCTATATGTATATATAATTCTATAAGTTTTTTTGTAAACACTTAAGACATCAGTAAATTAGACTTCATTATCTTTCCAACGCACTTTGCGGTTTGTGATTTGGATCATTTTTGAGCATGTGGTGGCAATTTGAAATTTCAGATATAAACTCTGTTTCTGTAGATTGACTGCTGTGAACGTAAACTTGTTGGTGGGTACTGTACAGTTGGGTACAGGAACCTTAAGAATTTTTCAGTCGGTTTATCACTAGAAAGTTCATCAACTTCAAGAAGCTCTAGCATGCTCAAAAATGAACCGATTTTGGAACTGCAAATTGCGTTGGAATTGAAATGAAGTGCACTTCAACTTCATAACAAGAAAAAAATGAATAAATTCAAATCATACAACAATATGAATTTCTTTTATACACTATCTACCATTTTAAAGAGAACCTTTGGAACATAGTCAAAGTTTTTTTGCAATGGGGTGAAGAACAAGCAACAATTCATAAAAGCAATTCAAGTGATATGAGGTCAAGTATCTCTTAAGCAATTGTGAAGGTTCATATCTTGTATGTACCATTGAATACAAGTTGTAACTTTCACAAATGTTGGCAACACTAAATAGTACAGAGTAGATAGAAAACATCAAACTCTTTGTATGATTTTCAATTACATACGTGTGTTTGTAATGATGATAAAGTAGACTTCAGTGTGATTCCAACACAATTCAAAATTTGAAATTCCATTCAATTTTGAGCACACATAGGCCTCCCAAAGTTGGCCTAATCTAAATAGGATGCAAAAATTCGTAAGGTTCCTGTACCCGACTGTACAATGTCATAAGTGAAATGGAGAATTTCAAGGTTTAAAGTTCTTCCTTTATCAAATTGGCGCATGGAATAATGTCAATTTAACATAATCCACATTGTAGATTAGGAAAGAATCCAATACCATTGAAAGGGTGTGAGGGTGAATGTACATTTGGACTTGCATGGTTTCAATTAGTTGGTAAAATGCATGTTACTTGTTTTTCAATGCAACTTTTAAAGTTTATTGAAGCCTTTACCAAATTTAATTTTCAATCTTAATCTCTTATTTTATACCTCCAATAATTGAGTGGATTAATGATTTGAGTCTGTTGGATGTAGAGGACCAAATAAATTAAGATAGTAGAATATATTCCATTGATTATTAAATGCATTTAGTTTAGAAAGTCAAAGAAAAATACAATATAAAAACTAAAGATGGATTTAAAAGACATTTCCACTACAAGTTGAGTTGATGAATAATATGGCATTTTTTAATAGACCAACTATTAACCCCTAAAATATTGAGGTTAATTTTGGGCAAAAATTGTTGAAATTCAATTGCTAATTTCTAGTGCATAAATGAAAAAAATTAATTAAGAAAATATAACCATTAAAAAAATCCATTTTAGTGGTTGACTTGGATTTAGTACTAGAAAATGAATTATTAGAAGAAAGTGAGCTATTGTAAGAAACATTTGTTAGTACTATTTGTTGTATTTTGATCAAATATTCATGATTTTTGTAATATTTTATAATTAAATAATATTATAAAAATTAAATGGATAATATTTAGACTTTAAAAAAGGTTGTCTTCCATGAAGTTCAAACAAAGAAAAATTGTCAAAGTAAGAGAACTCGAAATGTGAAAACTCCAAACGGGTTTCTCGAGGGTAAACTATAGGGGCAATGAGGGGATCAATTCCTCCTACGTTTGAAAAAGGGGTGAAATTCTATAACATGGGTAAGATTTTAACGCTTATTGTAGTAACAAATATTGAGGGTTTAACTTATCTATACATCCCCAAATAAAAATAAAATAATGGATTGACTCTAGCCTACTCACGCAAATGCACGTACATCAATGTGAATTTTTTTAGTAATTTGTTGCCAAAAAATATGACCTTGCATAGAGGCAAGTAACAAGCCTATAAGAAATTTGAGATTTATTGGAACAACTTTTTGCCAATTCTTTTAGAACTTGGTCCTAAATTTTGTCAAATTTGTCCTATTAGAATAAATTATGTACTAACTTAATGGATCAATAGAGTTGAAAATAATGTAAACCACTACTGGGATTTGTCATGTTCAATCCGTAGGAGGATTTTGTGCCGCAAAAAGGATTTCCTTACCTGTAATGCTTGATTACACAATTTTTCCCGCATAATCGGGCATTAAGGTAGAAACACCCAAAAGCGTCCCTGCTCCCATTCCTGTACCCTAGAGGTCCACTAAATGTGTCCCTAGACATTTGTTATTGTGCCCTACAAATGCTTAACTCTAATTTGTTGATGAATTTGAAGGACACATACTTCACTCTGATTCGCTGACTATTGATTTTTGCAGATTTCAGTTCAAGGTGCACCTATGTGATAGTTTCAGTGGTCTAGTGTATTAACTCTGAAAAATCATAGAAATTACATACCACATCCGAAAAATCTATTTTTTTTTTAATATTCATGATTTTCACTCACTAATACTACAAAAATATTATATTTAGGAAAAGATGCCTCCAACTATGCTGAATTGCTAATATTGACGGTTTTGGGTGTTTCCACCATACAGATTTGTCATCGAAAAATATCGTGTTGTCCATCAGCAGTTTCCGTCGGGCAAGCCTCTCGTCCTGTAAAAGAAAACGGGTTTTCTCATCGTACAGTTGATCGCCACATCGGCGATATGGAAGAATCCAAAAACTTCACGCTGACGTACACCACTGGCGCAGCACTATGGGCACCAATTGTCGGAATAACTCGCCGACCCACCAAACTTCGAGTCAGCTTCCGCCCAAGTTCCGTTTTCCTGTATCTTCCGTCGACGATTTTGAAGTGACTCCGCAGTTTCCTAGAGCCGATTGCTGCGGAAATGTCTGTACAGACATCTTCAAACTGTATGATAGGCTTGCCAATTAAGGGCGGATTCCACGCATCATAAATAAGTTCCACTGCGAGTCCCACTGCAGGCGGTCTAGGACATTACGTGCTCAGTCATCTGAAGTCATCTTACGTTACTTGCAAAGAGCTCTTCTTGGACGTGACACTTCTTGTGGATGTTTGAAGGCTAGGAAGTTTTAGGGCAACGAGTGATCCAGTTTGGTTCTGTCATTTTCTCTGAGTACCACAATTTGCTTGGGTGGTACCCAGCTAATCTGGCGAGGAAGGTGAGTCTGTCTCTGATCGAAAGGAGATTCGTTCACCGATGATTGAGGTTGAAACGGAGGAGATGGCCATCTATGGAAGTTTTGAAGAATTCCATAGTCAATGTCCTGAGAGATGGTAGAATGGGAGACGTACACGAGGATACACTAGGACTGAGTTTGGACACTGAAGGACATTTGTCCAATTTCCATATAGGATTTCTACTGGAAACTCGAATTGATTTTCCCAGGGAAGAGGGCTTCCCCGGTATGGAACACAGATAAGCAAATATGACCAATCCGTGTTTTGTGGTCCTAGTTTCTTTTTTTTTGTCCCCAAAGGCTTTTAGAAACCCTGACCATGTACATTCAAACTTCCTATGAAAGGTATGCCTGATAAGGTTGCGAGCTCTTTGGTCTTTCCTCAGTGTTTGCAAAAGCACAAAGTTCTCTGTGACGCTAATTTAGGAAGCCATGTCTCTCACCAGGTATGAACTATTCAATATATGGTTTCCTGCACTAGTTGGGGCTCTTGTTATTGGTCTCGTAGTAGCTGCCCTTTGGGAATTTGTTAGACGCAGATTCTGGCTATTTGTATCCAGATTTTGCCCAGGCATTCTAAAAGAAGTGCGCTTAGACAGTCGATATCAGTCTCGTGCAGAGGCGGAAGATCACCACCAAGAGATATCTGAAAAACTAAACATATTCGCAAGAGTGATGGATTTACTTGTATTGCCGAAGTCGTCAAACTCTGGTGCAACAGCCACATTTGATATCGAAGCACAGACACAAATCAATCCAGACCATGCTACACCTATAATTCGCATGAGTGGGACAAGTGCTATTCAGGGGACGTACTCCATCAGTACCTCTTCTGAGAATCATTTGTACCCGGGAGAGGCATTTCAGGGCGTGGATTGTAGGCCCATTAACATCATTTTTACGTCATACTTTCCTGATGGCACATCCAAAGATGTAACCCATCCTGCCAAGAGACTATATAGAAGGCATGCAAATGGAAGAGTGAAACGGATAAAGTTCTCAGTAATCTTGCAGGCGTCAATTGTCATTGATCCATGGGTACTTGCTGAGATTGTCGAACTTGCCAAGCATTGTATGCAAAAAGAGAAGAGATGCATTTTTCAACTCGGAAACTGGGCAATTCTGTATTATAATGGTAAGATCTTACAAATGTTGACCTCTTGTTGGATTAATGTTTTCCAATCATTCCACGAACAACTCTCATTGATTAGGTTGAGTTCTTAAGGTTGTACTTGAGCCTGATGTTCTTAGTAGTTAGTTTACAATTAAAGAGACTCCTAAACGTAAAGGAGAGGGATGTAGTGTCGTATACAATGGAGCTCATCTATGGTATAGTTGTAAAAGATTCTCACCATTTGTACACATTATGTGTATTGGTTTCTGTTCATCTATGTCAAGTTACATTAGAGTTACAATAATCCTTACACCTCTCCATATTGTTGCAACTTCTAAAGAGCCCATGTGTATTTCTTATAAGTCCTAATTGTGTAGATCTTGTGATTGAGTCCCAATGGTGTTTAATTCATGCACTTTGGGTGCTAGCTAATGTGTATGTTCTTTGTATTTGATCTTATATTTCAAAGGCTTGAATGCAGTTGGCAAAGTTCAGTTGCACTTACTGAAGGAAGGCAATGTGCCAGTGAACATTGAGGCAAGATGGCAAGATGGAAGTAAGTGAATTGAGAGTCTTACCTCCAAATTTTGCAAGGATCAACTATATGCATCCTCGTGTAGTTGTGTCTTTTGGAATTGTGGAAAATCTATAATTATGAATAGTTCCCTCTAGCAATTCTAGCGGATAAGAATGGAATTTATCGTGAGCTCTTGTTCTTGATAGACAAAGAATGTTGACATAAAAAGTGTCTCCTCATGATGTTTTATCCATTTAGAGACGGGCATCACGATGCGTGGATTGTATTTGACCGGTTCCCAGGTCAAAGTTGGGACCAAGCAAACCAGCAAAATTCTTCGAAGTGTTGGTCCAGCAACTCAGGTGATCTCCAAGAGCTCCAATAATTTTCTTAAGAAGATGATGATGTACAATCTCGGGATTTCGATTCTTTGTGTGCTCTAAACATGTTCAACCTCACTACTTTGCAAAGGTATGAGTAATTTTTGTTGAGAAAGACATGAAATATGATGGATGGCAACAACTTGAATCACTTCTATTATTGTCTAGCGGTTCTATCGATTTCCTAGAGGATGATGATATTGAGTCTGCAGTCTTGTTGATTATTCTTTTTGTGCTGTAAAACGTATTCGACCTTACATCTTGGCATTAGTAGTAAGTTGAAAACATGAATGAATAATACAATGAAAAGATGCATTCTCTTCAATCAATTCCACTGATGGCTATATCTGTGCATATTAGGGAGCTGGAGACCTAGACGAACTCCACTTGTTTACCAGGGAATTTGACGTTCCAGGAGAAGATTCATTCATCTATGCTTCCAAAGTTGTTGTGGTTGATGGGGTCTCACTCATTGTGAGGAATGAGGCTTCTTCTATCCTTCATCCAAGAGAAAAGAACGCCCTACTAGGTTTGTCACATCTTCCATACCATTTGTGCTTCATTTACATTTTTGTCATTTGGAAAATTGAATGATGGCATGCTAAGCAAGGATATTGAGCATTTCGAATTGAGCTACGAATCTCATATGTACTCCAAACAATTCTGATTGTGTTGTGCGTTCTTAAACCTCAAAGTACACAGTTTTGATGGAGAATATTGGGAATGAGTAGCAAAATTTACTACATGAGTAGGTCACTAAACGTTTGAATATGAGAAGTGCTCTTTAGCCGAAGTGCTAATCTTACTTTGCACATATTCAGTTCACTATGTAGTTTTGGTATGATCATTTTTAATGTACGCATCTGCGGATATTGCTTGAATATTTCAGAGGCTGTTTGGACTCGATGGCTACGGATCTCGAAGTCTGCAAAGAAGATGCTCCTATCATTGTTGTTTGGAGCTGAAGATTGCCAACCCGAACATGCAACAAACCAGTAGGTCTTCTGGTGGATAAATTCAATGGCTAATGACTTCAAATGCGTCTAAGCAATTGCATCAAAGGAAAGTTAGCTCATTTTAAATTCACGGACTGATGTAAAGATCCTTAAGCAATATGTTGAATGCGGCGTTTAGCATGATTATATATGACTGTTTCAAAAGAAAGCTTATAGAAACCATCAGAAATCAATGATGATAAATGTGTTATGTATGTACTGCAGCCCAGAGTTGAAATTTGATCCCGACGCACTTGAACTCAGTGTTGGAAGGGGTAAGTCTGTGCTAGTTGCAATTAGTTAGAACACAAGATGCTTGATGTAGAAAATGCTAGCAATATCATAAGAAGCTCTACAGACAAAAGAAATTATGTGCCTAGACAAGTTTATTCAACCTGCATCCTTACAAATAAATTTTAGGATCAACTAGGTTCCAAGCACTAACTTATCAACTTGCTTGTAGTTTGTCAGAGATTGAGTTGCTCAATACGAGGAGAGAAGTGCTTCTCTACCTGCAGGAGCAAAGAGCATCCAAAATCATCGGACGTACTGGTCCTCCATTCCCCCATTCTCACTTGATTTTTGTTAGGGACGAGCATTACTTGGAATGTTGGCAAGAAGGACTGCGAGTTTTGAATGAAATCATTCATCAGAATTCAAACGACTCACATTCTCATACATATTTCGGGTACAACATATCTTAAACTCTTCACCTCGTCATTTTTTGATGATGCTTTTTTGGCACTCGTGAGCATGTTTTGACTTCTCAAACTCGAACTTGGTGGTGGGATTTGCAGAGTTCGAGGAGGTATCCAGTTCTTACTTGGGGACTTTGAGAGTGCACTACAAGACTATGATCTTTCTCATCTCAAAACGGGAGGGCACCAATCCACAGTCCTACTTGACCGTGCTTTAGTGAAGTGTAAACTTGGCAGATATTCAAAGGCCATGCAGGACGTTGTTGCAGTTATTACACTCAACCCGAACATGAATGACATCCAAGAATTTCAGGCATGCATTCAGCAGATTCTCAACCAACAGAGATCATTCCAAATAGTTACTCAGTCTGGTCCTTCATGTCAGCGACCAATGCTGCCTGATCAAGACAATTCTGTGGTGGAAATGTAAGATATCCTCGCAGTGGGGTCCTTGCCGTACTAATCCTTTATGTGGAGGTAGCATACTATGTTTTTCAATCCAATGCCTGTTTTCTGAGGTGGAGGATACAACTTTTTGTAGCTCACTAAACTTTTGTTGTTGTTTGAAAGCACAGACCTTACTTACTCACAGGAGACGAGTGGCATTCTAGAGAGATTGATTCTCTTCCCCCCATACCTAATGCTGGCACTGTTGGAGGCTCGACATTTGATCCTCCATCAAAACGTGTGACTAAGTTTCATTGATTGCTTTCATGTTTTGATCATTTTATGGATATGAACTTTGAAATTATGGTGTTTTGTGATATTTACCTAGTCACGGGAGGATTATTTTGGTACTTCCCTTTGTGCCTTAACATCTTTTTATGATTGTAACTGAGAAATGCTACACTGCAGAATCCATGGGTGTAGCTCGAGCCGCTGATTGGTCCGTGATATCTGTAGCGGAGGCATTAAAATTGCAGCTCAAGCTCACTAATTGTGCACAATCTTTGGAGACGAACCCTCGCTACCATGTCAGACGGATCAGCTTCGTCGTCAACATATTGGAGGATGAACGCGACCCCGATGATGTCGTGAAACCGCTGAGCACGGAGGATCAAGAGTTGCTGAATTGGCAGGCTCCTACGGAAGATTTGCAAAATGATCTTCAAGTACGCGAATCCCTAATCTCCTTGTCGCGAAGGCTTCTCCCGTACAAGAACATCTCGCACACCTCATATAGCAATGTAATAGACGATGACTCACGTGTTCAAATGAGAGGGCCACATCCAATGTCCCGTTACCGACACGTCTCCTGTCGAAGTGCCATGTTAACGAAGCATTTCGCTGCCGACGGAGACGTCCAGACTCTGTTTTTGTACGATGGAACTGCAGGGGATCGAAGCTGCTGGCGCCGGCGCTCGCACGAGTACATAAAACTATTGGTTTTACCAGAAGCGAGGTCACCTTACCGAGCGTTTTGGCTTGTGCAATGGGACGTTGTGGATATGCGGCAAGTTAGCAGCGACGGGCAGGGTGATCCCGACCGGGGTTTATGTTCGAATCCAGCAGTCGTAGAGGGCAAGGATATTAACAAAAAACAGTTTTACGGTATTGCCGAAGTGGCCGGTGCAGATGGCAATGGCCTGAACAGGCAACGGTACGTGTTTGAAAAGTTCAGTTCTTTTGCGATTAGTTTTGCTTTTGTTGGTGAAGTAATTGATTTCGTTTTGATGAAAAAATTGACACATGCTGTGCATTGTACAGTGGCAGTGATGCAAGGACAAACCCTAGAACGAGCATACCGGCGAACTCCAAGCCTCAGACGTCGCGTCAAAGCAGCAATGATGCAGAAGAGGCGAGAGCTCCAGATACTGGAAAGAAAGGCGGTTTGACAACAGTGCCGAGACGGCGTCCCGGGTTCAAGAAGCTGACGATTGAGATACGTCCGCCCAAGTTCAAGAGGAAGCTTTGGTTCGGGACGTATGAGCCCGAGGATGTCGACCGTGCAGAGGACGCCATTAACTATTACATGGGATCAAACCTCCCATACCATTACTCGGACTCTCCGTCGTTATTTGCACAACATAGGCTCAGTATTGAGTACCGAGAGTTGCTCCCTTCTTGTGAGCAGTTCCGCCAAGTCGGAGAGAAGCGGATGCGTGCGACCGCGTTCTTTGCGAGACAGGTGAAGGAAGTTATCCAAACAGTCGTAGGCAAGAAGAGGGGACCACAACCACGCCCGAGAAGTACTGGCAAGAATGTCGCTAAGAAAGAGCCTACCCCCGAACCTGTTGCGTCTTGCGCATCCGATTGTGCACCAGCCATGAATGTCGCTAACGAAGAGCCTACCCCCGAACCTGTTGCGCCTTGTGCTTCTGGTGTCACGTCTTTGCCTTGCGCATCCGATTGTGCATCAGCCATGAATGTCGCTAACGAAGAGCCTACCCCCGAACCTGTTGCGTCTTGTGCTTCTGGTGTCACGTCTTTGCCTTGCGCATCCGATTGTGCATCAGTCATGTATGGAATACTTTTTGAACGCCAGGCCGTTCGCATTTCCAGGTGTGGTGGGAAGATGCGATTTCGAGGTCGTGGATATCGGGTTTCAGTCTTGTAGGGTTCGACTTTGCGGGTCTCTGTTTTTCATGGCCGGAGCACATGGTGTACCGTGCCGGGCAGTGGAATGTCCACAGGGGTGTTCCAGACTCTGTACTGTACACAATTTTGTCCGCAATTGAATGTCTCCGCTGATGAGATGTCCTGCACGCTTCTTGAGGCATGGCTACAAGAATCAGTTTTACTTAATTTGAGATAATACAAATTGCAGCTGTAACTAGCTCACTAGAGTTTGATTCATGTTTATTGTTAAGATAATTTATTAAAGTTTACTGTTAAAATTTTTGTGGTGTGTCAATATTTTGTCGTCTTTTATTAACGTATTTAAGTATGGCACTCGGATAGCCACGATATGTGGAATGACGGGTGTAGCCGTGTAGCATCCGGTGATTAGAAATTTCGTCTTAGGTGTCCTCAGTTGGTACTTGAATGCTTTATGCACTATTATCAACATACGCACACTTCCTTCAACGACATCACACATCTAAAACTATTCAAAGAACATCAACCTTACTGGGCAGACGATCTCCTGACAAAGAGAATAAGATGTACGCCTTGAGACCAACTTCTCAACACGTTCAAGGTAATCTAGTAAAGCGTCGCTAACTCGCTATCCCTCGTGTTGCTCAGAAAAGACTCTTAAGTGCAACTTTGATCCATGAGCCCGGGCGATCTTCCCGTCCAGCGGAATCCAAACATCGGAAAGATCACTGGGACTTGTTCAATCTTAAGAAATTGATTTTCAGCATGCCCAAGTGTCTCCGGCTCAGAGAACGGACCATCGTAATCAAAAACCTCAACGTACGTCCAGAGTAGAAGGAGGATCCTCCGTTGCATCAAATTCAAATTTCTCTGCAAAATTTCCATCTGTAAGGTATCTTCGAATGACAAGCTTGCACATAATAAATGCTCTAAACTTCAGAGGGTAGATTTAAAGAGAAAAGCACATCTACCTCGCTAGTTTGGTTGAGAGATCCTCAGTTTGACAGAGCTGGTCCGACTCTTTCCGTTACAGGTAAAGACAACATATGGATTTGCTACACCTGAATCAGTCGGAACAGTATTCTCGCCTTCTACGAGTGTATTAGTTGTATACCAACCATCACCCTGCGCCTTCAAGTCGTGATCTCCACCTGCACCATATGAAACACAATCATGGCCAGTATATTGAGATTCATCAATCAAACAACTAGCTTACATAGACGACATAAAGTTTAACACACGTTCAAACAACAGAATATAAAACTTCTCAAACTACTATTCATCATCAATCACAACTAAAAATAATAATTTGAACTGTCTAATTTCAAATTCTACCAGTGAGCTCAACAAAGAAACCCTTGACGCTAAGCAGACAGTAGTTCAAATCTCACTGCCATTCCCTCCAATGGCGCATCTTGGATGAAACTAGTGCACGTTAGAAAGGAAAGCATACTGAAGTTCAAAGCTCTAGAATCCGACGTGAAGAGAGTCTCTCGAATTAGAAACAACAGCAACAAGACTTACACTGCCAATACCGCGCTCGTACATTGTCATATACCATGATGACAACCCGTTCTACTTGAATGACTACAATTGTTGAAGTTATTAATCCCGTAAGTAAGCCTGAACTCCCCAAAAGCCCAGTCCAGTCCTTTTTTTTTCTGTGGAGAAAGGAAAATGTGCACTGTGAGAATCATCAGGGACAGCTGATCGAAGGCCAGCAGCACGTTTTATTTCCCAAAACAATCCCAAGCACTGATGGGCCTCTCCTCGTCGTCGATTATACTGATCACTGGCTCTCCAAGATAATGCGCATGCTTGCCAAGGACCTGGATTAAAAAAAATTGACCGGCATTCTTGAAGCAATACAGGCAGACACTTTCTAGAATTGATTATGCCAACAAAAAAATCTCAAGCGTTACAGATTTTATTATGAATAGGATAGACAATTCGTATATACGGTGGAAACACCTCAAACCGTCAAAATGAGCAATTCAGCATAGTCGGAGGCACCTTTACCTAAAAATAATTCTTCTAGTATTAGCAATTGAAAATCAAGAATTTTAAATTAGATTCTTTGGGCATTGCATGTAATTTCTATGAATTTTAAAAATGGAAGCTCCCTAGACCATTGAAACTGTTATACAGCTACATCGAAATTTGACAAAATCAGTAGTCAACTAAGCATAGTTAAGTAAGGGGACAATTTAATGACTTCCTTTCAATTATCGTGTAAAATCATAAATTTTAAATGAAAAAATTTATCAAAAATAGAATTTTGCTTTTTAAAAACCCAAATTTGGTTAGCTTGATTGGAATTGCACAAGAATTGAAATTTCATTATGCAAGACAAAAAATGCCAATTATATTTTATATTATGCAAAATTCTTTTGAATGGCAAAATGGGATGTCTATATCATTGTTTCTAGATACTATAGAGTTAGAGGTAAAAATTTGTATTTGATCCATTCTTTTTTGCAAGAGTGACTCAAAATCTCTGTTTAGAAAATAAACTAATGCATGTAATTAGATTGCATGCTTTAATGCTCCCATACCTTGTTGTCATTCCAATAAAATTCAAATTGAGTAAGAATTCATATGCATTCAAAAATAAGTATAGTATTAAAACTAACACTATATAAATGGGATTTTAGATGGCTTTGCAATTACCTCTAATAAGGTGAGTACACCTTAAATTGCACCCTACCTAAGAGTGCCATCGTCACTCTTTGTGCATCTCCAAAATCAATGTGTACACATGTAGAAGAAACGATTTCAGAATTTAGACAGAAAAACTGACCCTTCATAACTTTTGCATATGGTATCCAAATGTAAGTTGTATTCTTTGGTATGTTTAAACCTCCTTTCACTTGCCAATAAGAAAATATGAAAATTTGACCCATCTAATAATGGTAACTATGTACAGTAGCAATAAGTGGTGGTTTGTGGGATACCCACTTTAACTCTTGAACAACATAGCAAAATGTTTATTGTGTGATGGATGATAGGGAATCCTTCTACATAATACATAAGTGCAAATGTTCATCTTTGGAAGTTTGTGTGGAAAGGGAAGGTCTTGGACACTAGTTTGACTTCCAATGATTGCTCTTGAATTTTTTTAAGCAAATAATTCACACTATATCCGAAAGGATGATTTACATGGTGACCAAGCCAACCTTTAACCCCTTAGTGCTCCATTGTCCAAAATTTGAACAAAGAACAAAGAGGTTCCAAAGGCTTTTTTGACCACATAACTTCTCATTCATCCAAACCAATGCTTGACTTTAAAAAAAAACACTTTTTGTACAATTAATTTGATAAAATTGAGGTAAACAATCCATACCTTAAGTTAGGATGTTTGTTTTGTTTTGTTTTGTTTGTTTGTTACATCAAGATCTCCCGGACCGTGCGTCCCCCGGTTGCGTGCTTAATACCGTTGGAAAGCCCTTGGCAAGGAGGGGTGCACGGGCTTTGCTTCATAGGGTTTGGACCTATGGTAGAAAAATTATGAATTTTTGAGTTATTTTTGGTTTTAAAGATGACTTTTACTTTTGTTTTGTCGGTGGCAACGGCACACTAGTATTTATAATTATAATTATAAAGAGAAAGGCAAAAATATGCAAAAATTCAAGGGTTAACAGATTGGAGTTGTTGCTTTTTGATTCAAAGACAAGGCCGCACACTCAACCAAATGCCATTCTCGCAAGCATCTCTAAACACTCGAATTCGTTCAAACATTTCTACACCCGCCCAACGATTCCACCAAGCTTCAGATTTCCACGCTTCCATCCCTAGCAGCAGCTCCGCCATCCGCACAGTCCCAATTGGGGATCTTTTGTCACGAGGTATGATTTCGATGCACTTGTTGAATTGCCAGTTGAGAATCACTGGCTTGCTGTGATGGCACTCTGTTCGAATTTGACACTTTGATGGCGTAGAGAATTACTCCTTGCAATCATCCCGTGATGGAGTGATAAGGATTAGATATGAGCACAGAGTTTGCAATCTGTGTGTGGGTTGGGAAGTTTTCCCTGGTTCGGAGGAATTTGGGCACCCAATTTTTGGAATTTGTAGAATAAATCTGAGACGTCTGTGTGTATAGAGAGGATTTGATTGCGTTCCACATAGTTTTAGGTGTGTTTACGTTGTACCATCGGTGGAGTGTTCCATAATTTGCGGATCGGAGGTGTACTGATTTTCTGTGGTCATGTGCTTGGATTTTGACTGCAGAAGTAGTTTTGACAGAGGGATTTTCTGCGGAATTTTTTAGGGGTTTGGCTGGAGACGCGATTGCAAGGAGCTGGATTGTGAATTCTACGAGGCACGGGTTGGGGATCTTTTGTCACGAGGTATGATTTCGATGCACTTGTTGCCAGTTGAGAATCACTGGCTTGCTGTGAAGGCACTCTGTTCGAATTTCACTTTGATGGCGTAGAGGATTGCTCCTTGCAATCACCCTGTGATGCAGTGATAAGGATTAGATATGAGTACAGAGTGGGCAATTCGTGTGTGGGTTGGGAAGTTTTTCCTGGTTCAGAGGAATTTGGGCACCCAATTTTTGGAATTTGTTGAATTAATCTGAGACGTCTGTGTGTATTGAGAGGATTTGATTGCGTTCCACATAATTTAGGGTTTAGGTTTAGGTGTGTTTATGTTGTACCATCGGTGATGGAGTGTTCCATATTTTGCGGATCGGAGGTGTACTGATTTTCTGTGGTCATGTGCTTGGATTTCGACTGCAGAAGTAGTTTCGGACAGAGGGATTTTCTGCGGAATTTTTTAGGGATTTGATTATAGACGCGATTACAAGGAGCTGGATTTTGAATTCTATGAGGTTGAAGCTTGCTGCGGGGAGGAGGTACTATTATTCCAAGAGGGAGAAGGGAGAGTCGTTCCGAACACTTGTTAATGACACACTCGAATTTGCTGAGGGTATTTTCGTACTTAGGGTTGAGAGCCAGTAGAAAGAATCCTGGCACCAATTCGATTGCTGTTTTCTCTTCTCCGATCCCCTTCGTTTCCCCTCAATGCCGTATTCAGTTGGTGGATATTCGGTCGACTCTGTGGCAGCCACATAATTACTCAAAAGGGGATTCTCGCTATTCTCTGTTGGTTGTAGCGAGGCGAGGCGCTTGTCTTCCAATGGGGCAGGCCAATTCATTCGTCAGAGGGTATAGTGGCACTGATGAGAACGCCGGTAGTGGAAAATCGAACGAGGGAGCTGACTCTGCAAATGCATCTAACGATGTGAACAGAAGCGTAGAGAGCCAGGATGAGCAGAAAGCTAGTGCAGATGAAGTCGCCAATATAGAGAGTATTCCGGAAGCTGTGGTGTCGCCAGAGCAAGTACTGTCTAGTCAATTGGATAAGAAATTGGAAACGTATTTGGTCTCAGAAGTCAGAAAAGCCAGCAAACCAGTGGAGACTGAAGTTGTGAAGAAAGAGCTTGAGGAGAAAGAGGTTGAGAAAAAAGCTCAGACAGTTTTGAACCTCGAATTGGAGCTTGGGGAACCTCCCGAGAGGCCTCTTCCAGGTGATTGTTGTGGCCAAGGATGTGACGTTTGTGTGTGGGACACTTACAATGACGAATTGAGGGATTACCTTGCTCGCAAAAAATCTCTGCTTGCGAAATCCAAGTAGTTTGCTGGTGTGTGTATCCATTTCTCTTCTACAGCAGTCGTGCTGGGACTTGACTGCCAGTCATTATTCAAGGCGAGATTATTCTGAGGACGCACAAATGGCCCAAGAGCAGCAGCTCTAATTAATCTTTTCAACTCAGAACATTGGCAACCTTGTTCGGAGCGCGGTTCGGAGGGTGGAAGTTGAAGTATTGGTATGTTTCGTTACCCTGCCTAATCTGTGCATTTCCTCCAATTCCTTGGTTGTTTTACGTGGTGCTGAAGACGTAGCTTCAGTTTCACTCGATTACTATCAAGATACTGAATGAGGGAGTGAGACGTGGTTAAGTATGGACTAGATAACTGGTCGAGAGCTGGAGGCTTGAGACGGTTATCAATGGTTGGCGTGGAAGTGTGAACATTGAACCTCATGTTTTGGTCAATTGGAGGGTCCTCAACAAGTAGCTACGTTGTGCAATATAACTTCTCCTACTTGGTGAACTAGAAAGGGAAACCTCTGCTGAGCACGGAGGACAACCGGTTATGTGTCTTGCACGCCTGACGTTTAGATTTTTGGACATAATTCTATTCTCTTGTCTCAAAATCTACTGCTGAATCCAAATAGAGATTTTGAAAGTCTTCTTGTCAAAAGTATTTGTTATTTGGAAACCTGAGAGCTGATGCTGAGGATTGGCGTCTCGCTTTGTGCTATCCTCATTCGGCATTCTTGTGATGGTGAAAGACCATAAATTTGGCTACAGCTCTTCTATTGACTATCATTCTACCGTGTATTGATATATTTTGCAGCTATCCAGTCTGGTGCCGGCATTCCATACTGATTTTCTTCCCAGAAGACTTTTCTGGTTGCAAATTGATCGATTATCTTCCTCCATGCGCCCAGTGGCTTGCTGCAAGTGTTTACATGTAATGCTTCAGAGAAATGATCACACTGCTATAATTATACTGAAATTAGCTGACATTTTTTATGTCAAATTCTCAATTATTGACCATTCAACATTTTATATATTTTCTTCACTTAACTCTCACTCCTGTCTTCCCTATCATTCCTTCTTCGTTGTCTATGCTATAAGAATTGGTTATCTCCACGTACTCCCTATTTCTGCGTATTAGTGTATGTAGGATAAGTAGCGGCTATCCCATTTAGAAGTCATTTAGAATACACAGTTTGTAAACATGAGAAACTTCGTATGGTCAGAAATAATCACATGACACTACACTCCAAGCTTGGAGGTTTTTCCATGCTTGGGTCTTTACTATGGTTCTATGGGGCAGATGCTATTCTTGACATTCTTTCTAAGATTTTTGGTCCACAACTTTTATTTCTAGAATAGTTGTGGGATTCACAGGGAAGGGTTGTGGAGTGTGGATCCTCTCAGAATGGTCTTGGCTCATGATCAGGTTTGTTTTCAAAAGCATATTATATTGTCACCAGCACATGATTTTTGTGCTACCAAGGATTGACAACTTCAACTGGAATTTACAGAGCTAGACTTGAGAATCTAAGAGACACCCAGGACAATACACCTCTGGCTTGTCGTTGAGGTATATCCATTTCCTGGTTTCTATCTTGAGCAGTAGCTTCACATTTGATTATTGAGTCATAGGTGAAGAGTCTAGGGAGCATTCTGAACAGGGCTTGTCTGTGATTTTTTCACTGGGTGGCTGTGGTATAGGAGTGCAGCAAGGTTGTTTGGTTTGGATGTTTGAACTGATGGAAGTCATGGCGTTTTTTTGGAATCTCTTTTAGTTACTGGAATCGATGTCTGAGGATACTGCACTATTTCTAGTGCTTTTCCTTCACCTTTGCAGTGCAGGGGAAACAAACAGCATGTTCCTATCGGATGGCACAGTGCCAACAGACAGAAGACAAATGCGTTAGGCTTTGTTGATACACAGATTTAATGCTATGTGTAGATTGTATTGTTGTTAGAGTTGGATTTGCTTCAAGAATGAGGGTTTAATCGACTGTTACAGGCAATCCAAGTTCATGTTTGGAGCATTTGCAGTTTAGATGGCATTCCATGAGTTTCAGTGCAAACAAATAGAAGCTGTAATATATGCCATGTACTGCAGTCCCATGTTTTCAAATACGGGTATAAAAGCCTGTAGATTATTTTTGTGAGTTTCATGGTAGGGTAATATAGCTGCATTTGATAAGCCTTTCATGTCCATCACTCTCACAGCGATGGAAAGAACTTCAGAGCGTCCTGAAAAATGTGTGTGGACCTTGAAATTTGAATTGTAAACTTTAGACTACGCCCAGAAATGTTGCAAATTTGCAAACAGACCTGGACGACTCAGTCATCGCCATTTACTGTTTGTGCAGTAAAATAACTACACCTAATTTCGCCCTTCTAAAATTGACCCCTCCAGATTCTTGCCTAAAATGTACTCCCACTATTCATAAGAGTCTAGGGTTTGTTTTAGAAACACACATTTTCAGCACTTTGAATATTCATGATTTATTCATATGGTGTCTAAAAAGTGCATTCTAAGAGAATCTAGAATCCCCTATTGACTTACAACAAGACCCCACAAAAAAATTTCCAATATAATAATGGAAACCATATTGAATGCTTATTCGGTCAATTTTAGGTGTAGTGACTTCATCTCAAGTCACTTGTTGAAGGGTATTTTGAAGATTTAATTTGAAGAGATTATTTGATTTCATATTGGCAACACCAAAGAGATCCAAATTTTCAACTTGCACTAATTCAAAATAGCATGACTTTTGGAAAATTAGTGTCACACACACCACTAGGATAAATCAGCATACTTGTTATAGAATTAATAATTTTTAAACCTTAGAATAACATGTTATCATTATATCTTAACATTTTATAAAATATGACATAATTTTATAAAATCCATAAATTAAAATGGTAAGTTACTATACACAATTTTATAATAATATACATTTAGTATTATAAACCTTTATATGCTATGTGTTAGAATATCCAAAAAGTTGAATATGTATTATTTTTTTATGATATAATATTGCATGTTTTAAAAATCTTTTATTTCCTACTTGTAACATATATAGAGGATAATATGTACAATTATTCTAATTTGATAGAATTGTCTCGTTTAAAATTAAAAATTCTACTCAGTTATTATAGGTGAAAGTAAAAACACAAAATGTTACATAATGATAGTGTTAGCCAATCTTTTCCGTTTTCAATCTCTAAATTTGTATTTGACAAACTCCAATGGTTAATTCAATTGAAAGCTTGAGTTTTTAGTGACGATATTATCTAATGGAAGTAGAAATATGCCATTACATTTTCAAATGCATATTTATCTAAAACATGAAAGTAAAAACACGAAGCAAAGAAACAAGCAATAACATTTAAGATAACATAAAAAACTTGCAAATTTTCAAGAAAAAATTATACGAAGAAAATAAACTACACTAAACAGTAGTGAAATTAGGTTGCCTTGAAAATTACGTTGCCTTACCTAGGAATGTTACCTCTTGCCTCACCGCTTGTCCATGTGGAGGCACACCCAACTTTCTAAGTTTACTCTTGATATTAGTTAGTATTTGCTAAATTTTATTATTAAAAAATATTTACTGCAATAATTATTGATGAAAATTACTACAATAATAGGAAATACTTATAGAGTTTAAATGTTGAGAAATTAATTCGTGAGGGACCACCTAATTTTCACTATTTAGTTAGTGGAAAGCTTCATGTGTGTGGGAATCAAATAAATAATAAGATAATCTGTGCCCTAAATATCCCAATAATTCAGTTGAGTGCCCAACTGAAGTTCACAGGAAACTGATGAAGTGGGCTGCAACTGACGTTGGCCTTTTGACTCCCTTTTCTCACAAGTCCATAAAGCCTCTGCAGAGCTTTTGACACGTCGATTAGTTTTACTTTTAACGAATGGGCAAACAGGAAAAGTGGGCCAAAAAGTCACTAAAGGTGAAAGTTAATGGAGGAATGAGGTTGCTTAGGCAGAGTGTAACATTGTTTATCAACAAGCCATGTGTCCCTTTAGCATCCCTGAAAAGGGGACCCCTGATACAGTGAACCAAAAATTGTCTCAAGGTGGAAACACCTGAAACCGTCCAAATAAGTAATTTAGCATAGTTGGAGGCACCTTTTTTTAGAAAAAAGTATTTGTAGTAATAGCAACTGAAAATCATGAATTTTAAAAAAAAAAAATAGAATTTTTGGATAAGACATGTGATTTTTATGCATTTTTAAAGTGGAACCTTCTAGGATATCTTGAACTGCATTGGAGAAAAATTACTTTGGTTCTAAAATTGAAATCTAGAAACATTAGCAGTTAAACAACTGTAGTTGAGTATGGGGAATTGGAGATGGTTTAATGACACTTTGGAGAGACATTTAAGGAAATTCTACTGTACATGAGTGGATATAAGGATGGTATTGGGCATTTCTACCTTATATGGCTCCTCAGCCAACTCCAATCTTTAAATCAATTGAAAAGTGCTTGCCGGATATTTAGCAAAGTATAATACCTTTCCAACATCGGGAGGAGCATAGGAGCCTGGTTATACAATGTTAGGTGCTTTAGTAGAGGCCGTAAAGCTAGAGTAGATGCTATGGTGGTAAGTTTAAAAAGATGTAAACAATTGAGAATTAGAAATTGAACAATCCAAATTTTGTCTTTGGGTTGTGATTCTTGATGACCGTAAGAAGGGCTATTTCTAAATATGTGCCAAATGCTATTTTTTTGGATTGTAGAAGGAGAATAAAAAACATTATATGTGTGACTTGGAACTTTACAGTGTAAAGGCTAGAATTCCAAATAATTTATAAGTTTTCTTATGTCTAATAGAATGTGGCAAAAATGTATCTAAAAATGAATTTAAATTTTAAGAAAAAAAATCATTTTAGAGCACTCTTTGCATACAATGTGCAATAGATAGATTTTTAAAGAATGCTTGATTTAGTGTTAATCTTTTCATATTATATACAATACAATGGGGGGACAAAAGTCTTATCGCCCCTTTTTGTTCCCATACAAACGCCCTCATTTTCAAACACTATTTTTCATCATTTTTATGCAATTCTTGCATCATTACTACAATTCTACTATGAGCTCATAGAAGAATTTAGGCTACATGAATGTCACCATCCCAATCCCATTCAACACAAGTCCTTTCATTGTGAGAAGCTAAAAAAGATCATATCAAGGAAATGGCCCATTCAATAAAATTCAAACACAAAAAGACAAAAAGACAAACTTGAAAAGATTTAACTACGTGAAAGATGTTCAATATAAAATTTCTTTCAAAAAGCTCAAAATCAATCAAATGACAATTAAGCTACATTTGTCTCCTCGTTTGTCTCACGTTATAGCAGGTGCATGAAATTTGGTGTTTTTTTGCAAAAGTCAACTACATGATTTTTTTGTGATCTTCTTTCACCTATGTAGGATACTAGTAAATGATTTTGAAGGTTCAATGAGTCCCTATAGGATTCCTACCTCTAATAAGCATCACTCAAATAGCCTTATCAACCAACTTTGATAGGTTTTGGATGTCCAAGTAGTCAGATGCCTGCAAATCACCAAACATATTAACAACACTCACAACATCAACATACTACTTGTTTAAAAGATCACAAAGTAAATTTGATCATCACTTACACTATCCAACTTGATTGAAAGTGCAAACAACTTTGGATTATTTCACAAAAGTCAAAGCACATAGTCCACAATCTTAATAAAAGTATAAAATGTAAATATCTCACACATTCTTCAACTAAAACAATTCATTTGCAATTCTTTTATTATATTTTTGAACTAAAATCAAGGTTAACAATATATTTTATGAAATTAATAAAATTCATGGAGTAATTAATATGCACCATTAAAATGGAGCTATGAAATACAATACTCACTCACATTCTCCAACTTTAACAATTTCTTCCCTAAAACTTTGGACTATAGCACTCTAGCATATTAAGCAAAATGCTTCATAAAATCAAAAGGCAAGGCGTAAATTCTTACTAGCATCAAGTCGTGCAAAGTTGATTGGCTAACATTGATGAAATCTTCATCCCATGCATCCATCACAGCTTGAGGAGTAATGTTGTCATTCTCCATATGATATTTACAATATTTAATCACCATTGCCAAAGTATGGCTATACACGTTGATTGTAGGGATTACCCCCTCGGTGCCCATGTCCTCCACCACAAACCTCAAGATTGGTGACTTGCATGCCACAGACTCGTCCACTTCGAGAATCTTGCCATCTGAACTCTTTAGTTTTACAATGTGATTTTCCTCAAGCATCTCTTCATTGGCAACTTGCAAATTGGACATTGCACAAGCCAACTCTTCATCCACAATCATTCTGCACGCAAACTAATTGATTGCAAATTAAAAATTAAAAATGGATATGTGCAAGCTTGATTTGAGTTTAGAAACATACAATTGCACTGATGCTTTGTGAAAACATCAAAAAATACTCAATTAATGTCAATATATCTTTTAATAGACTTATTTCTATGAACTACTTATCAACTATTATTAGTGACAAATTAGAGTGAGAATGATATTCTAAAAAAATGATCATTCCATGAGGCTTTTACAATACAACTACGTTTGAATTTAGGATTTTTTTATGGGGTTTAATATTCTTCTCAATTGATATAGAACACACTATTCTCTAGAGAATGTTCAATTCAAGCATCCTTAATGTATTTGAAGAACAAAGTTCTAAGGATTACTAACATGATCAATTGACTCAAAGAACAAAATAACTCCCTAGAATATTTTAAATGTTACTATCATGGAATCACAAAGAAACACCACAAAAGAGGGTTCTTTGATGCACATGCAAGTGCTCTATTGCAACTACCACAAAATGCACAATTGATGTTAGTATATTTTTAAATAAACTTATTTCTATGAACTATTTCTATGAATTATTGTAAGCTTTCTAGAAAAGTAGTATTCCATATTAATGATGGAGTTTATGGTTCCGTCAATTAATATAGGACTCACCGTTTTCAAGAGGATTTTCAATTCCAACAACCTTGAAGCAATTGAAGAAGTAAGTTCTAATGATCACTAACATAATCAGTGGACTCAGAGAACAAAAAACTTCCCTTAGGATATTCTGAATGTTATTAGCAAGAAACTACAAAGAAACCACACAAAAGTAGGAATGATTTTTGTGAACAAAGCAATACTACCTCTATACTATTTGTTGCAAAATAGAAGAGGAAGTCATATAACGTACCTAGACCAATAGCCCAATGCTTCCTTTGATTGACATAAAACAATCACAACGCCGATTACAATGATCATTCTTGTGTTTAAGGTATGCTATTTATAATAAAAATTGATCCTACTATCAAGGCCTCATTTAGGCAAGTAGTTAATCCTATTACCGAGGCATAATTTTTAAGTTGAATCGAACCAAGCAATAGATCCAATTCATTGAGTTAGATGTCAAATGTAAGATTGATCTACATATTTCATGTTCATATTGAGTAACTTCATAGAAACCTCACTTAATTGAGGTCATTCAAGCCTCGGTAGTAAACTTACATGCCTTCAAAAGCCTCAGTAGGAGGGATTGAAATAATATTTAAACATTCATAGTTTTCCTTTATTCTAAACTTTGCTAAAGATTAATTTTTCCACATTTATTGATCTCTTAGGTATCTAGTAGAATCCATATCCTTGCACCTTTTGTTTGATGGGGATTTTAAAAATCTCCTTTCAATTCATCCTTTTGGAGTATTGAGACTTTCTTTTCAAATGGCATATACTGATTGTTTGTGTTATTATTTTATGCTATTTATTTTTGTTCTTTTAATCATTTGCAATCTATTTGCAAGTCCTTTCCTTCACAAGCTTGTAGTTCTTGTTGAGTTTGCTAGTGAAGGTACCAACACCTCTATCTAATATCTAAATTATTCGTTCATGTTGATACATTCTAGTTCTATTATTTAGATAGGATTGAATTGAACATTTATATGATCTTAAAAACTCAAATAATCTATTTTATTGGTATGGTTGGGATTTCATTCATCCTAACAACAATATTTAACGCATGAAAACAAAAAACTAACTAGTTTTTTTTTTATCGAGTAGAATTAGTATTGTAACCACATTGTTGCATTTATTTCAAGATTTTTTGGTGCTCATGGAGATTTCAGAAGAGGAAAAAACTCTAAAATCTATTTTGAAAAGTAATACAAGACAAAAAAAACAAGTGGAAACCAGTCTTAGATAGTATTCTCGAGGAGAATGTTGAATTCAATCCTTGTATACTACCAACAATATCGCAACTCACAATTGAATCAACATCAAAGAGCGCTACCCCACTTCTACAATGTTGGGCTAGAGACAAACTTGAGAGGCTATGACAAGTTCCATTGCCCGCAACAACAACAAAAATCAAATAACTAGAGAGAGGTTTTCAAGTAAGAAGATCAACTCTATCTGAGGTTCCATCGAGGAGCATTAGCTTGCTCTAAAAACAAACAGCTACTTTAGTTTCTTTTGGATTTCCATCAAATAATATTGCTACCCCACGAATAATGACCAAATTTCCTTTGTGATGCGGGCTAGGATTTATCCAAAAAGTTTTTGTCTCTAAGACTATATATATATATAAACGCAAGTAAGTAGCAAACTCCTAATCAACTGAAGCTCACACTCTTATGGATGTTAATGCTAAAATCCAAAGGAACAAAAGTCCCCGTGCATTGCAACATACAATTATGGCTTCTACAAAGAAGACTTCTCTACCTTGCAACAACCAACTATGTCAATGAAATCAGTGAACGTCATCTCATTCTAGCAACAAGCAACTAGTTCAAGTCCATGAATGAATATTTCCTTACCATGGCAACATGCAATTGGATCGGGTCCTTCCAAGAGTATTTTTCAATCACCACAAAAAGTTTGTATTCCAAAAAATTGCAAACCCCGAACAACCACTGTATTCACCTAGTGGATTTAGTTTTACAGATATTTGAAATGGAATTGGAACGTTAACATTCAGGCATTTTTAACCCCTAAAGGACCATTGTCCGTTGGGGGGACAAATGGGACTTGGGGCAAGTACCTACGGGCTGAAATTTTCTCCTAATTTTTTGAAACTTTTTGTGAACATGAAGAATTGAGAGAGGTACGTGGCAGAAAAAAAAATTTGAAATTGGACCTTTGAGCGAGAAATTATGCCATTTCTTGGAATGCGTGGGGATAAGGGGCAGCAAAAAAAATTTGCAAAATTTTTAATTTTTTTTTTAAATATTTTTTTCCTCATAGATTATATTTTTGCCTATCTGGAAAGCTTTGATTCATCTCATTTGGATTCGTTATGAGGAAGTTATGGGCATTCTTGTTTTTCGGGTAGTTAGAGCGTCTTCTTGAAAAAAATAACTTGTAGGATGCATTTCGGAATGCAATTTTTGTAATTTTTCAATTTTTTTTTTTTGGAATGGTTTAGTTTACTTGCTAGAACAATCTCACCATTGGAATTAGTGCATTTTAATTCCATCTAAAATATATGAATATTTTAGATTTTCCTTCTATCTTGTACCTACTTCTACTTAACAATTTTTTTAAGAATGATAATAAAGTTTTTTTGAATTTTTTTTTTCCCTAGACTCTCAACTCAATTCTCCACTATAAAGATTTAATGCTCAAAACGTTGTAGTGTAAAAATTAAGTTAAAAATGTTTAAAGTCAAAAAATCTGGTCCCGCAATGTGCTGAAAAACTTGTTTTTTCCACTTTAAACGCAGATATCTTGCAATCTGTGCGGTCAAAAATTCTGAAATTTTTTCCACACATTCTCATACCAATTAGGTGTAAGATCCTACGGTTAGATGTGAAAAAAAAACAATTAATTTTTTTTTTACTCTTTGCTATAGAAATGGTAGTTTTGAGTGTTTTTTGGCAAAAAATAGGCCTCGGAACTTTAGGGGTTAAGGCAGTGTAGAGGTTGTAAGTGAGTTGGCTTGTTTTATAGTGCCTAAAGAATGATCAACGAAATTTTGACTAAATTGAAGAACAACATAGACTAGTCTGTAGTACTGAATTTTATTCTATATTTATCCTAGTTATTAATTAAAGGTAATTTTTTTTCTCTATTGATGTATTAAATAGGATTTGCCTTTATCTTTGTATACTCTAAACGTCTTAATCTGATTGCTTCAAAGACAATGGCCTCTAATTCTTGTCCCTCGTACTAATTCAACAATTTTAGTACTAATTAGTGTTCTACAAACGAATTAGGAGTTGGAATTTGGAGAGGATTATCTTCTAATAGTTCCAAAAAAAATCTAAAAATAGTTAATTTTATGCTGTATATAGAAGTACAATTTTCTTGAGATTTAACACTTTTTTAATTCTCCTACTTATAGAATGTTTCTATGCTTTATCTTCCTAGGGTGCAATCTTCTTAAAGATGCATACATTGACCATATTTTTTTTTTCTAAATATAAAGTACTTTAGAAATGAATACTATGAAAGTGCATAGGGTCCTTAATCCCCAAATGACCTAGGTGTGTTTTGTGCAAATATTTGACGAAATTGTCATTTTTTAGTGCCTTGAAAAAATGAACAAAAAATATAGTTGATTTTTTTCAAAATATAGTAGAATCTCTCTTAGTACATAATATGTAGTAAGAGAAGTCGAACTTTGAAGCATTTATTTGTGTACAACAGTTGGAGGCCCCATAGTTAGAGGCCATATAAGGCAGAGTTCAATACATAACCTCTCTTAGTGCATAGTCCTAGCACTATACACTAAGAGAGGTTCTATTGTATGTGGAAAAGAGTTTCAAAACTTTGACCAAATTAATTATAAAATCCATTTGAAAAATTTGAGGATCTAAAATACCCATGGATTGCTATGATGGTCAATAATTTTCACCTAGCTCGATAAGTTGGCTAAAATACTCCACTTCAACAATTTGCCTTGACACAAAAACTTTGAATGCGGATTGGAAGAGAATTTTTTCTTCAAATTCATTGTATAGAATGTGCAGTGGAGAGGTTTCAAAATGCACTTCAAATGGTTAAAAATATGCCTCCTAATTCTAAAAATTGAAAAATCAAAGCCTTGTAAATTTGTAGCTAAGTGTTTGAGAATATAATGAACAATTTGGAATACATATAAGGAATGAAATACTAAGGAAAATAACCTTTTCATAGCCCCAAATTTATTTTAATGATAGCATTTGTAGTTAGGAGAAATAAAAAATTGGGATTTTGGTTGACAAAGCTACAAATATTGATTCATCTTTCAATAAGATCTTTGCTCTTTTTTTATTTTTTATTTTGAGAGGTACATACACTATTCAGTTAGTTACATACTTGCCAAAATTTGAAGAAAAAAGATTTCAAGCATGCTATCTAAAGTTACCTGGACTGAAAACTTCAACTAGCATAATTTTAGATTTAGACACTTGATCATGAAAAAGATTATAATCTACAAAAGGTTTAAATTTCTACATCTTGTGTCAAAATTTGAATAGAATAAGTTCAAAATTCATACTGTAGGAAACTACCTAAATTCCTATTTAGCTAGGTCAAAATTAGTTGCCCTTTCAGGTTAAGGTAGTCCTCTTTTACCACATTTGTGTTCATTTTTTTTATATAGTCTAAAGTTTAATTTATCTATCTTCCAAGTTTCTAATTGAGGATCATATAATATCTTTAGTCACAATTATCCACCTCCCTATGAAATAGATCCTAGGAAATAAAGAATATGATTTTTTGGGATACATGGCAAGGAGATAGATTGAGATGAAGCTTCTCAACATCTAGATTTATTAACAACAAACATATATTTAAATTTTATTAATTGGAAGTGCGTCCTTATCATGAAGGCAAAGAGACTACCACAAGGTTTAACCTTGAAACACTTTAAAAGACACTTTGTGTCTTTTGGATAATTTAATGAAAATGTATTAGATGGACTAAAAGACAATTTTTTCATCCAATTTTTTTGGGAGTTTCTTGAATTCATTTAAAGTCAATGGCATTGATTATTTTCTCATTGTGGTATATTTTGACTCTTCTATATAAAAGTGCTCAATCCATAAATCTCGTGTAGTGTAGTATATCTTGGCAATATTCACTTCTTTCTCTTTATGTGAATCTGAACTATAATAATGATCTTTTCAAATTTAAACTCCAATTAATGAAATAAAATTGATGAAGTATAGTTTCTACTCCAACTTGAAATTTTGAAGAATTCCTAAAAATTGAATATTTTTTTTGCAATTTTGAACTTTGAACCAATAACCACAAATTCTTGATTTTTTTAAATTGTAGTAAGATGCAATGAATATTTTTACTCTGATATTCTAAACTATTATATATATCCATGGAAAAAATTTCAAAAAATTTCAAATTATTTTTTATTTGATATAAATTTTATCCTTAATATTTACAAAAAAAAATTGAAAAAATTATTCAATACAGAAAAAATGGATATTTCATCTCTGGAAAAAAAATATTGTACGCAAAGGTCTAATTTGGCACTCAAGTGCCAAAATTGAATTCAACATTAGATTCTTTAGGGTCCACGTTACCTCACACCATTCACAAGATGACATGTGGCACTTTTTGTTTTACAAAAATGATTTATTTTTTGCCAAATCTCACCTTCACGTAGGGTAGTACAGTAGAACCTCTCTAAGTTGATCAGTCCCGGACCGGTCTGACAGATTGGTTTATAGAGGCTTATTGACTTAGAGAGGGTCATTGTTAGTCACAACCCTTGTTATGTGGCCCAGTCTCTGACACTGAAGATTAGTTTGCAGAGGTTTATCAACTTAGAGAGGATCAACTTAGAGAGGTTATACTGTACTTCAAGAATAAACAAAGTAGTCTGCTCTAAAAGCGACCACTAACACAGAGGTACATTTTGCTTTCTTCAATGTACCAATAGTATACATTTTAGAAAGTGGCATGGTCGCTTTTAGTGACCACTGCATTTCAACTTCAAAAATTTGTAAATAATTCCACAAAGGTCCAAAAATATATGAAACAACTTGGGTTACATAGATGCCAATTCCATTTTTCTTCCCACAAAAATTTACTTAAAATTGTTTCAAGGAATTTAGCTTTCCCCCAAGGCAATCAATTCTTAACCCTTAAAGACAAGTTGGTCACCATGGAAATCATCCTTTTTGGTACCATCTGAATCATTTGTTTAAAAAAAATCCAAGAGCACTCATTGGAGGTCAAACTATTGGGCAAGACCTTGTCCTTTCAGTTTCACACAAAGTTTCAAGGATGAACATGTGCACTTCTGTCTTACATAGCTAGGACTCCTTGTCAAACATCGCACAATAAACATCCGCATGCATCATTGTTCGAGGGTTAAAAAGGTTGCTTTAAGAGCTGACTACCTTAGAACTTCACAAAATGGAAACATACAAAGTGAAAGGATTTTGAAGTTCATTTCTTCAGGCTTAAGAATCTTGTGCGTGCTCAAGTGAAATGTCTGACAAAATCATTGGCAAATTTGATGGAACTGTTTAGCAACTGTAGAGGAGTACACTTTGCAGAATATGTTGAGATAAAGTGGCGTTGACACAACGACGAAGTTGACATACATTTGACACAGTTCACGAGTCAAAGAAAAAACTAAGTTTAGATACTGCACCATTGTACTGTAGAATGCGGTGCAGTGCAAGTCATCTCAGACTTTGAAATGTCGCTGTAGACATTAAGTGTGCGACGGATGACATAGAATCTTTCTGTGTAAGACAGAAGTGCGGATGTTCATCTTTGGAATTTTGTGTGAAAAGGGAAGGTCCTGCACATTAGTTTGACCTATAATGAATGTTATTGGATTTTTTTTAAGCAAATGGATGATTTTCACGGTGACCGGTCCGATATTCCAAAGTTAAGGTAGGAGGTTTTGTGTATGGGAATGAGTGACGTGTTCCTTGACGTATCTATTACGTGATGTTACACAATGTCATTGATGAGGTAGGTGGATTTAAAGGGACTATTTATGGACCTCTTACCTATACCAATGCGCAGGGTCAAAGGCCCACAAGCTCTCAAAGGTATTCCACTATTTAGGTGTGACCATGGGAGGAGGGAACCTTCAAACTACAAGATACTAATGATATTTTGCATGGTCTTGGTGTAAACCCAAGAGAGACCATAAAGTATCTATTACGTGATGTTATGCAATGTCATTGATGAGGTTGATAGGCTTCAAAGGATTGTTCAATATAGAACTCCTACCTATTCCAAGGCTGGACCAAGGGACCACAAGCTCTCAAAGGTATTCAACTTTTTAGCTATGACCATGGGACGTAAGAGTCCCTAAATTACAAAGAAAATAGTGATACTTTATATGGTCTTAGTATAAACCCAAGAGAGACCATAGCTAGGCGATGTCTATCTACTATTAATTTCAAAATTGTCAACCGTAACATCGTGTGGCCTACAACGTTTTCATCTGGTCTAGTCTACAATTCACTTGTAGAGCCTGAAGACAATACATGTAATATACATTATAATGCCATACATCATATTTCAAAATCAATATACTAAGCATAATTAAATTTATTTATCCTATTAGAATTTGTGACATTAATTTTTCAATGCCTCATTGTTTGTAGAATAATTAAATTAGTGTTTGATGAAATATTATTGTATTTGTACCAATTTTTACAAATATAAACTTTTGTAGGTGAATCTAATTTTTCATCTTATTAATAAGACAAATTAGTGTAACTACCTAATATGAACTCTATTTTTTGCCTAATGGTGATCCATTGTGAAAACATCAATCATGTATTTAAAACTCGAGTAGGTGATTAAAGTAGCTATTCATAGGGCAAGCTATTCAAACATGATTTTGTATTGAATCCTTCAAGGTTCTAAGAGGATCGTATTCTAAGGACACTATGATTAACCCCTAAAGGCCCAAGGCCTTTTTTCTGCCAAAAAACCATCAAAACTGCCATTTCTGTAGCAAGGAGTAAAAAAAAATGAAAAATGTTCTTTTTTCACATATTACCGTAGGATCTTACACCTAACTAGTATGAGAATGTGTGGAAAAAATTTCAGAATTTTTGACCGCTCAGATTGCAAGATATCTGCGTTTAAAGTGGAAAAAACAAGTATTTCAGCACATTGCGAGACTACATTTTTTGACTTTAAACATTTTTCACTTAAAAAACTTTTGCACTATAGAGTTTTGTACTTCAAATCTTTATAGTGGAGAATTGAGTTGAGAGTCTAGCGAAACAAAAAAATATTCAAAAAAACTTAATTATCATTCCTAAAAAAATTATTAAGTAGAAGTAGGTACGAGATAGAAGGAAAACCTAAAATATTAATACATTTCAGATGGAATTAAAATACACTAATCCCAATGGTGAGATTGTTCTAGCAAGTAAATTAAACCATAAGAATTTTTTTTTTTTTTTAAATTGCAAAAATAGCATTTAGAAATGAATCCTACAAGTTATTTTTTTCAAGAAGATGCTCTAACTGCCCGAAAAACAAGAATGTCCATAACTTTCTCATAACAAATCCAAATGAAATGAATCAAAGCTTTCCAGATAGACAAAAATATAATCTGCAAGAAAAAAAATATTTTAAAAAAAAAAATCAAATTTTTGCCAAAATTTTCTTGCTGCCCAGACTGCCCAGTTACGAAAAAAAGTAACATATTTGGCCATAACTTTTGACTCCTATTTCCAAATGTCCTGAAATTTAGTGCATATGAAAGGTATTCCTCGCGCCCACCTTCTATTAAAATTTAAGCTTAAAATATGAAAATTTCTAGTCACACGGACCTGCCCAAAATTTATATATGGCCAAAAAACGCAGTCCGGTCCTTTAGGGGTTAATTGTAGAAGCCTACAACGTGTTACTTTTGGAAGTTATAATATATTCTCCAAGCAACAAAAAATTAGATTCTATTTGCAAAATCTTTCCACTACAATTTGCTAATTTGGCAAAACTAAACATTTAAGATGTGGTCACTAGCTTAGCATGCATTCGATTGGAACATAGTTTATAATTTAGAACAGACTACAAAAAAAAACTAATACAAAACGTTAATGCGCGCCATTTGACTCATCAATCTCAACTAGCTTCACAAAGGGCATATCTTGAGTAAGGTAGGAGGTTCAAATTGTGAGCAAGCATTTACAATTGTCCGGTAGAATTGTCGTAAATAGTGCGCAAAGTTTCAAAAATGGATTACAATTCCTTCAATGTGTTTTTTGCTTTTTTATTGTGTTCTTAAATCCCTTTGAATAAAATATACATTTATGTAAGGCTAAAATAAATGAAAGCATGATGTGGATCATTCTCTGAGAGCCAAAATTATAGAAACTTCCTAAGTTTTAAGTATTCCATTCAAAGGCTGATTTTGATTAAGATTGATCTAGTCTATGAGCACCAATAGCTACCTATGCGCCTTTCACTTTGAAAATTCATAGTTAATTCATTCTAAGTCAAAAAATTACGATTTAAAGTGTCAATGGACTGTTTTTCTTTTATCTTTCTATCAAAAATATGTAAAAATGCTATGCTCTGGTGATTTTCCTATAAAAGTTCATTATCCCTTAAATGGTCCATTTACGAGCCTCCTACCTTAGATTTGATAAAGTTTGGATGCAGTCTACATTGCTTGGAGGCAAGCAAGGGCTGCAAGTTACTTCAGTTGGTCAAAACTTTGTCCTACTACTAGTGACTTCACCTATGTGCGAAGTTAACCCTTAAAGGACATTCATTGCAAGGCCCACGGGCTTGTTTGAAAGTCAAACTTGCCCTTTTCACATAGTTCTTGATTTTAAATGCTTTCAAGCTTAACTAAGAAAATGTAGCTCCAATAATCTACTTTTTACTCCATTTGAATTTTTTCAAAATTGTTAAAATTGTGATTTTTGTGACACTTTGAAGATAGCATCTTAAAAGCTAAAAAATACATCTTTTTTGAACTTTTTCTATCAAATTTCTCTTGGTATGAGCTTAAAGAGTACATCAATTACACCATAATGTTTGTCACTTTTATTTCAATTTTCTTTAAAAATTTCATACTATTTTAAGCATTTTTGTAATTATTATGATTTTTTTAAAGAATTTAAAAAAAAAAATCATATAAAATTGAATTTGATGTTTTTAGTTATGAGAAAATGAGATTAAATTTTGGACATATATTACTACATGCAAAAAATATTAAATTTTTGAAATACGTATTTTAATGTAAAAATCTAAAAAAGTTTGACCAAGCTCAAACATGAAATGTCCTTTAAGGGTTAAATGAGATGTTTTTTGCTGGAACTTTGCTAGTGGTTCAACGCACGGTTTGTTTCTACAATGGAATGAGTTGTATTTTTTTTCATGACTCTTCCAGTCATATGATATTTAATATAATCCTTTATAGATTTTGATTGAATGAAAATATTGAAATCCATCTGTGACAATTGTAGAATGCTACTATTTGCATATATAAACATTGTTAACCAACGCTATGGAGGGTCCTTTTTGCTCCCCTAGAAAGTTGGAGCCTCCCAACATTGCAACTTGCAATGTTGTTGCTTGCAAAAAAAACCTTGGTCCCCACATACTGTAGCACTCACATCAATGATTCTCTGGGAGTCCCCATGTAGCACTTCGTCAATTCACTACTGCTGACTTTGTGGCCACTAGTTCATCACTCACGAATCCGGCCAACAACAATGACCGACTACTGAAACAACCCGGCCACCAATTTTACAACCAGCCAATCAATCTATTCACTCAGATTATAACTGAATTCCTTCCCTAGTACATAGGGAGGGATTATTCCTTCTCCAAGAGGGAAGGATCCAAGCTGGTTAACAATACTATGCATCTACAGTACATGCCAACTTCACGTCTTCACACTACTAAGACCAACAAGGGCTGAATTCTTAAGAATGATGGGCCCCAACATACCACTATTGCTTTCAACACGTGCTTTCATTTTGCATTTTCCGACATAACTTTTGAACCTTTGAACCGTTACTCACTCACGATGGCTATATCTCTCCCTATGGGTACGAAGCCTCGGTCATAAAACAATAAAAAGTTTTTCTTGAAGACTGCATTGGAGTGCTTGTGTAAGTGAGACAGTACGGCAGCCCGTGCGTCAAACTGTCTGCTTCTACGGAGTATCTCGCAATGCAGACAGATCCATTCCCTTCGGACGCTTACCAATACTCCTGCCACGACCTCGCTCCAGCCTCGAAGGTGAGTACCAGGGCTTCTTTTTTTTCATTTTTTACGAATGCCAAAGTGGTGAAATAAAATGTTATAGTGGTGCTCCAAATTTCAATATCCATTCACATATTGGATAGAAAATATCACATTAGCAATATCAAGTGTCCATAATTTCTTTTTTCATCTACAATTTGCCAATTTTATCCAAGACTTTTTTTTTTTTAATTTGAAGTTCTTGGTAAAAAAACTTCATAGTTTGTTGCCATTTTTCAGCCAAATTATTTTTTTTGGTGCAATCTAGCTCTAGAAAGCCAAAAAAAAAGCCCTAGTGGGTACTCCCCAATACCACCACTTTTTGCTAACGTATAAGGTAGACACACCAGTAACCGATCATTTAAGCAATTTTGGAGCAGATAGTACACAGTATGGGGTGGTGGAAATTTTTCCCATTTTGGAAGATAAGAAATATGTGGATATTTTCATAATTTTATTTCCAAGATTGAAATTACTGTGGATTTTGGGAGCCAAAAAAGTACTTTTGACCAGTAGCCAATGTCTAGAGTCTTTCAATTCCGATCATAGCTGAACTACTTTCTTACTCACTACTTTGGGGGCATGTGTCATGACCTTATTAGTCCCTACCTTGAAAAGGACAGAAAACACACATTTCGTTTGAGTTCTAGCCTTGGTTGGAAATAGCACACCCTACAGCTTGGGCACTTGGTGTGGTTGGCAATCAATGGTGCTTCTACTTTATCACCTATTTTCGACAATGCCGTTAAAATGTTTTAGCATATGTCTAATTGAGCGATCATGGTGGGGGGATGATTTTCTCCCGTTAGGGAATAGAAATCATGAAGATAACACAATTTTTTTTCTAATTTTTCATCAAGTTTGGAAGTAGACACAATTTTTTTTAACATCTACCAACATTTTAAAATATCCTCTCTTAAATTTTTCCATAAATTTTGATTGGAGATTCAAATTGCCAAATAGATTTTTGGAGGTGAAACTTATCTTCATTTACCAACTTTTTTTAGTTCCTAGTTTTTTTAGAAAACTTATTCTACTATGCCGAAATGAGGTCTGAAATTCTACTTTTAACACAATTCTTTGTTTTTGACTTAATTATGAATGCTTGAGAAACTACAAATTCTAGTTTATTTATCCCACATAGGTTGTTCTACTTCCTACCACCCCATGTGTATATATAGGATTGTTTTTTCACTTGAAAACTCAAAGTAAGTTATTGATGGCAAATGGTTGTATTGCATTACTCATTGGATTATTTGCCAACATCTTTTTCTACAAATATTTGTTGATATGTATGTCAGGTCCTCAAATTTTAAAAAAGAAAATGGAACTTACCGTAATGTATTGCCACTATCAACGAATATTTTGTTAAAATGGCAATATTCTTCCGCCATTTTCCCATTCACTTTCTAGAACTGGTATAGAATTCAGACCACATGGTCTAAACTCTAGGATCGGTGTACATTTTAGACCACATGGTCTAAACCTGGAAGTGCCAAGTTTGTGGAATATTGCCATTTTAACAAAATATCCGTTTATCCCGATACCCAAGCTTACATTAATTATGTGAGGATGAATTTCGTGGATGAGGACTCAAGAGAGATAAAGGCAACCTCTTTGAAGGCTACTGAATGTTATGTGGCTCCTTGAATCCATAGTAATTTCAATTTTGGAGATAAAATTATGAAAAATTTAGAGTTCCAATATTTCTTATTTCTCTACAAGAGAAAAATTTCCTCTGAATCACATTGCTCGTCATCTGTGCTGAAATTGCTTAAGTGATTAGGAATGGGTAGTTCAACCTTAAGAGATCATGAACACTTCTAGAGTCTTGTTCTGAAATGAACACAGAGAACACCGTATGAGGCCCACCTCAAAACATTCTTCTTCTTTCTACGAATAAGTTAGGTCACATAAATTTTCTCGAAGCATCACCAATGAATATATAGTTGGATGGAATACAGTTTTCAAAACATTCAACATCCACCAATTGAAGTGTTGAAAACAACAGAACAACTGCATTTCAACAAAACCTGTTCTCATGAATTCCAAAAACAGACCCCAATTTGAGTGTGCGACAAGCCGAGCCGGACCACAACGTACCTTTTTTTGACACAGCCAAATTGAAAACCGCCGATGCAGACCCGAAGACTCGCAGTTGACGTGCGGTTGACCCGGCAATTAAGCGGCCTCCCTAGATCCAATAATTTGCCGATCCGCCGGGAGTGACGACAGAGTCCCGTTGGTAATTTGGTATACCCCAAACGATCGGCTGCATGGGAAGCGAGCCCCAACGTGGCCAACGATTCCAACGTAGTCAGCGATGCCGTCACACTCCTCTACAGTCGTCGTCGTCCTCCACTCCTCCTTCTCCACGAGCTCGGCTTAGCTTCGTCTCCCATTCCAACAAAATTAGCCGCTTCTGCAATTGCAAGCTGTCTTCAACTGTAGGTTGCCTCGCAAGACCCGGAGAGCACGTCAACTATGAGCAAGGTGGTCGTTAAAGCTGCCCCCGGAACGATCGGGGATGTTGACTTCTGCTATTGGCGGATTTTCACGCAGTCCTCCCACGTCGCCACTTACATTTCGAGCTAGGTGCATGCAAGTGGTTTACACAGGGGAGAGCTTGCAGAGGATCGAGTAGCTAGCTAGGCAGCGCCGGCCGAATGCTGTCGTTGTCGGCAAGGTCGACGTTCGAGACAGATGCCAGGAGAGAGTTGGGTCTCAGTATGATCGTTCCTGCCAACGGCTTGTTGGTTCTGTAGATGGGGTTCCTGTGAATGTTGAGATCTTTTCGATCTTCCGATCGAGTTAGCTCGTTGTTTGGAAGCAGAGCTAGGGTGGGTGTTTCGGTGACAGAAGCGTCATGTGACAATGCTAAGCATGCTTCGAGGGGACTAACTTGGCAAAGCTTTGGGCAGCCGAATAAGGTAGAGATCGAGCAAGAGGATGTTCGTTGGACTCGATCCATGGTGCTGACCTCGGTCACGATGGGGTGAAGCGTCGACATTGAAGAGCATGATACATACGCATCAAGCTCAGGAATTGAAGGTTACCTGAAACGAGATTAGTCCATCATGGCGCCAAGATTGAGACCGTTTGGGATGAGGACCAGGCGCAGGGACTTGGACTCGCAGCGAATCCGCCTGTCGGGGTGTTTTCTGCTCACGATTGGGTTGCTGTTTGTTGGAGTTGCAGGAGATCACTTTCGACCCTCGCTTGAATTAGGATCGGAGAAGACAGCGACCCATGGACGAAGATTACTGGTAAGTAACTAATCAGGTTCGCCATGTCTTGCGGTTAAACCACATTCCGCGCACGGTGATCTGAACGATGACTTCAAGAAATTAACAGGAGGCACGCAGAAAACCACTCTCTTAGCTCCTTTCTGGTCTCTGTTCTGACACTCAGTCTCCCGTGATCTGCTTCTTCACTATCAGACTGTAAAGTCCTCGTAGAAATTATCCTAGGCAACTCAAATCTGGATCCTGACCGCGGAAAAGTGCATCCTTCAGGTCTTTCACAACTCAGAGTGTACTATATTCCCCAGCCATGCTCCAGATTTGAGTTCATACCGATTGTGGAACTACTTTCGCTGAGTGGTATTAATTTGCTCTATTATATTTGAATCAGTAAAACATATGTTCCCCTCAGCAACATGTAGGGGCAAGGTGAGATGAGTTCAACTGCTTAAGATTTATGGTCTTGGTGACTGACCTTGTAATCGGGATTGATCCTCGTGACAGGCCGTGAACTTAACGCGAAGCGTGGTGGAAGATGGCGAGGCGCTACTCGTCATCAAGGCGGCGATAACAAGAGATCCTTTCAACGTCACGTACTGGTGGAAACGGCAAGGGACTGCAAATACTTTGAATCCGTGCAGGATGAGGAATAACACGCCGAGTTACTGGCCCGGGATCAACTGCACGAACAGGAGAGTCTCGTCCATCAACCTGGCCAACAAGAGCTTGACGGGCACCTTGAGCCCCGATTTGGGCGCTCTCACGTTCTTGAAGAGCGTCGACTTGTCGAACAATTTCTTCACGGGCCCGATTCCAGACGAGCTCACATCGGCGGCAGGGTTAGTGACTCTGAATCTCGGGAACAATCGCCTGGATGGCGCGTTGCCAATCGGAAATTGGACCAACCTCACTTCGCTCGACGTGTCGAACAATCGGCTCGCGGGAGAGATCCCAACCTCGATTGGCAACCTGCAATTTCTGAAAACGCTCAACATGTCGAACAACAATCTCACCGGCGCGATCCCGGCGGAGATTAATCTGTGCACGAGACTGAACCGGGTGGATTTGAGCAGGAACGGACTTCAGGGGACTGTTCCCTTCCAGGATATGAGTGATTTGACGGTCCTTCATTTACAGGAGAATCAGCTAGAGCAGTTGCCGTCTTCGTTCGGAAATTGGACCAAAGTCACGTCGTTTGATGTGTCTAACAATGGCCTCGTGGGCTCAATTCCTGCCTCGATCGGGAGCTTGCAATTGTTAGAAACGCTCAACATGACGAACAACAACCTCACTGGCCCGATCCCGGCGCCGCTGAATCTGTGCAAGAGGCTGAACCAAGTGGACTTGAGCAGGAATGGACTTCAGGGGACTGTTCCGTTCCAGAATTTGAGTGACTTGACGCTGCTTCATTTACAGGAGAATCAACTGACTGGAGATTTTGTCTCACGGCTGGATACTCTACCCCGACTGGAAGATCTGGATTTGTCGAACAACTACCTGACTGGAAGCATTCCGAGGACGATCTCAAATCTCCCTCTGCGAACTCAGCTCTCTCTAGGTCGTAACAACCTCACTGGATTCATCCCCGACACGATCGGGGAGTTTCCGCAATTGCTGAAGATGAATCTTTCCGCAAATGCATTTACTGGGATATTGCCTGACAATATCAGCTCCTGTGTGTCGCTTCAAGAGCTTGATTTATCCAACAACAATCTGACAGGAATGCTACCTGGTCTGCCGCTCGCTACCCTCGCCAACTTGGTGGTATTTAACGTCTCCACAAATGAATTCGGAGGTCGTCTCCCCCTGTTTATTGACCTGAAGAACTTGAAAGTGTTCGATGCCTCCTACAACAATATCGAGGGTCCAATTCCTGCCCATTTCGTCGATTACGGCGCCTTGATGTATCTCAATGTCTCATACAATTGGCTCGTCGGCGAAGTGCCATTTTTTGTGCAACATGACGATGTGAACATCCGCAGCTTCGCTAACAATCACTTGTGCGGGGCGATGGTGAACATTACATGCGAGCATCCGGACCCGGGCAATCACCACTCGCAGGTCATTTCAATTGCAGTGGGAAGCGCAGTCGCGTTCGTGCTGCTCTTCATGATCACATTCTGCTGCTGCTCCAGGTACTTCCGGCAAGAGAAGGAGCAGAAAAAATTTGTAACGGTCTCCGCCGAGCTGGAATTGAAGCTGACGCCAGAGGAGATCTTGCTCGCCACTCAAAACTTCAACGAGAAGAACAAGATCGGCGAGGGCAGCATGAGCAATGTGTACAGTGGAGTACTTCCGGACAGCACCCCGGTAGCAGTGAAGAAGCTCGCTGTCAGAATCGTAAACGAGGGCACAGAGAAGGTCTTTGCAGAAGCATTCGAAATGCTGAGTCATATCCGGCATTGGTCGCTCGTCAAGGTGCTCGGATATTGTTGCAGCACGGACGTCACGGCATTGGTGATGGAGTACATGCCGAACGGGAATTTAAACAACGTCATGTATCCGCAGCACAAGGACACAGAAGTCGTGAGAGAATTCAGTTGGCACCACCGATTCAATACCGCCATCGGAGTTGCCGAAGGATTGAAATACCTCCACCATGAATGCTCCACTCCCACTGTCCATGGCGACTTGAAGCCCAGTAACATTCTGTTCAACACCTTCATGGAAGCGAGGATTACCGATTTTGCCGTCGCTAAGATTTTAGGTGATCAAGGAGTAAAAGGCAGAGAAGCGGGTGGCTCAAATGACTACAAGGCTCCAGGTAGAAATCCATATCTCTTATCAACACGCCATCAATGCAAGTGGTTCTCGTGGATTGAAGAATCAAATGATTTACGTTGAATTTCCGGAATCGGCATTTCTTCGTTCTCCGGTTACTAATGTCAGGAATAATTTGAACGAATTTGAGTCTTGGTATGTGTACTCACTGTTTGAAAACAGAGTTGAAGAAAACGTGGTGTAAGGCAATCGAAACATAACGAATCCCGGAATACAGTACACCGATTTCCAGTAACTAAGATTTTCATGGTCTCGCTTCCACAGAATCTGCGAATCTGGAGGGCTGTACGATCAAGGGCGACGTGTACACATTCGGGATTCTATTGCTGGAAATGATTTCGGCACGGAGTCCGCAGTCTCTTGAAGCAGGAGTGAGCTTACCAGACTGGATCCGATCGACACTCTCGGATTCCAAAGCGCTGGAGAATATCCTCGATCCAGTTCTGAGGAACGAACTCGACGCCAACCAACAGAAGATATCGATGGCGCTGGGAGTGGCACTTCTTTGCACACGCGAGCAGCCGGAAGAGCGGCCCTACATTACCGATGTTCTCAAGATGTTGAACCACATCAAGACGAGACCTCACGACGAGACCAAGGGCTCCATGCGGTTTAAGAGCAGTCCAAGCACGCATCAAAGAAACGAGGAGATCAGACACGAAGTGCCGGGCATTGAAATCACGCCATCCCCTCCGACCACTCCGGGCACTCCCCCAACTCCACCACACGCGTTGGCGGTGCAAAATGGGTTGCATACGCTACCTCATAACCCCTCCCTCTCAGCATGGACTCCATCACCGGAAAATCGATGAGCAGGCAAGCAAAACCGCAACCTTTCTTTTCCAATCGTTCATTCAGTTCCCCCTGAGGTCGTTTTCTGCATTTCATCTCTGCTGTTCGGATTATAACCTCGTTTTCTACGCCTGCGAATTAGACATGACTCTGATACTGTCTCTGCTTCCAACACTTGCCCCCTGATCGCTACTGTCAACCACTCTCTTTCTTTCCCAGTCGTTCATTTCAACCAGAGCTCCCGTTCTGAAATTATACCTGCACTTAGGGTTACAAGCTCGTTTTCTAAGCCTGCAAATGAGACATAACTCTGATATTGTCTGTGCTTCCAAAACTTGTCCTCTGTTCTCTATAGGCAAGCACTCCTTTTCTTCTTCAGTAGCTCTCCGTCGTTCATGTCTCGCTTTCTGCAATTCACATCTGTTGCTACAAGCTCGTATCCTAAGCCTGCAAAGTAGACGTGATTCTGATACATGCACTAATAGTTGAAAAACTAATCATAGTAGCAAAATCGCCAGAATTATAATGCCCTCTATGAGAACAATGCTACAAAAAACTAAATTAGTGTCTCGCAATAGTTGAACTAAGCAGCATACACCAAACCCTAAACCCTGAACCCTTCATTTGAATTCGAAATGATTTTGGTGCTGTCTGTAAGCTACTACTAACCCTACTACTGACTGCAGCTTGAGGTGACGAAACACGTGAAGGCAAGCCGTGGACGGGAACGCAAACATTCAACATTCTTCTTCAATTTCGATGATTAGAAACTTGATTAAACCTCAATGTGCAATGTCGTAGTCGATGATTTGCGCCGCAGCTGTTGAATTAATAAGAAGACATTCAAAGTAGATCGAGCAAATGATCGGAGTAACGGACTAGATTGAGAAAGCTGGTAGAGAATAACGGACTAGATTGAGAAAGCTGGTAGAGAATAACGGACTAGATTGAGAGCTGCAAATTAAAAGCCTTACGAAATTGTAGATATGAGCGCGTAGTCTCAGTGGGCAGCGTAATGTATCAACACCGCTTGTAACGCTGGTGCTGATGGTTTAGGGTTTGCCTGAGATCAGTGAGCAACGGTGTCCATTGAATGCGGAATATCTTTATTTGAGGTAGACAAACTTGTTACCACACCTTGATTTGGAATCTGAATATCTTGGACCAATTCCAAGAGGGGCACATATTTTTTTCAGAGGTGTGCGCTTGTTTCATGGATCAAACCCAAGTGGAATTATAATTTTTTGATTAAAATTGTAATTTATGTGAATTTCTGATGTGGTCGGCCTTGAAATTACACAACCGCCCATAGGAAGGAATCATAAACGTTCTATTAGCAACCTATTACCGCCTTTCTATGTATCTATTAGCACTGAGGTATTCACCAAGCATGTGTTGACATGTTACCCCTTAATGGCATTAATGCAATGATTTTGTCAGACAAATTTGGATGTTTGAATAGACAGAATTGGTATCAAAAGTAGGGGACAGTGAACGGTGATGGTATCTTACAAACACAATTGGTATCTTACAAACACAAAGTAAGAATCATACGAGGAAAATGATACCTACAAGTTCAATGAATTAAGGATGTTTGTGTTTGGACCAATGTATTACCAAGCCAAACGCCATCAACGACATGATCACAACCTGCATGGGAATCCGAGGACAAGAGTTAGGATTACAGTTTTTCTATGAGGTAGCAGCTTCTAATTACGCTGCCACAAAATCTTGCTTGATGAATTTATATTATTTTTGAGAATGTAAAACCCACAAAACATTCAAACTGTCTAGTGTTGGTTTTAGGTCATCTACCTATAATATTGTAACCCTAACCCTAACAATATTCATCTGGTTTTTTCATACAAATCCAAAAATTTATAAGAGTTTTATGCTCTCTCAAAAGAGTGGGATTATGACTCTAAACCACCCTCCTTTACTAGCATTGTGCTACGTGGCTATGAAAGTGACGAGATATAAATAATGTTTTATTCTTTTGCACTTGGATGATGTTTGATTTGTGCCAAAAAATAGAAATAATAGTGCTTTTGAATTGTCTTAAACATTATCAGGACTCTGTAGCCCAAAGTGGTCCAATGGATGACGTCATTGTTAATTGTAGAAAAAGAAAATGCAACTATTGGTCTAATAATCGGAAATTTTGGTGACTACCTTGGTCATGGGGTCACGTCCTTATAGTGTTAATGACTTACAAGAATATTTCAAAAAGGATGATCTTTCTACACTAATAGTAACTATGCTCAATGGTTAAAGTTTTTGCTTTTAGATGCAATTACCTGAGACCTAGAGATAAAAATTGACAATGTAGAGAAGTGTAAGAAAAATAAATCTTCCAATATGATTGATGTAGCTAGATAGAAACTTACGGATATGGCAGAAGGCAGGCCAACATGCGGATTTGGAAAGAATTTGTTTGCCAATGCGAGACCTAGTAAACTACTTTGCATCCCTATAACACCATGAAAACACGTCATAAGAAACCATGACTAAACTTCTAAGTTTCCCTCATAAAGACTTTGTTGCAACTCATCTTAACATCACCTCAGTCTCTTATCAATTGTTACATTCAAACTCTGAATGATGAACAAAGTGCTTTTTCATCCAAAGTAATGCTTAAATCTTGGAACAACCTTTATTTTAGACACATTTGATGAAACTAAACAAATATGATACGAGTCTTAAGCACAAATTCAAAAAAGGATATGGCTGTAAGAGAATTGATGTAAATCAATTAATATCGAAATGATAGTAATTAAGTGTATTTTGTAGAGTGTTTTTAAATTTTTTTTTTGAAAAAGCATTAAAAAGCCACAAAAACAATTGATAATCAATGAGGAAGAACTTTTGTGATGAAGTGATTAGAAACCCTTGGCACATGCCTGTTTCAAAGGAGATGGTTCTTGCAAGGGCAGTGAGGTCCGTTGCTCTCGGAAACGTCATCTCCGTAACTTTGTAGCCAACAAAGAAGGCCGCTGTGTGAAATGCTACAACAGGCAGAAGAATCTGAAGCCCAAATAGTGAGCGGACGGCGTTAATGTTGACCGCCAAAGGCGAGCCAACACAGCAACAGGTTGTCAAAAGAGACAACAAAGGCAAGTAAGGGCGTATCAAGCTTGTCACTTGGGGTACAAATCTGCACATAAAACAAGAGCTTCATTAGCTTCCGTGAACACGTCGCTAAGTGTTTGTTTTCTGAGGCCATGCAAGGGCATCTCCAAAATCAATAAGTACCTACGTCAAACCAAAATCAATATGTACCTAAGTCAAAGAAACGATTTTCAGGACCTCCACCAGAAAAACCTTTGACCCATCGTGACTTTTGCATATGGTACCTAAATGTCACGGTCTTTGGTGCGTTGGAACCTCCTTTCAAGTGAAAATATGAAAATTTGACCAGTCTTATAATAGTAACTAAGCACAGTAGCAAAATGTGTCGGTTTTGGGGTACCCACAAGTGGAAGTACTGGTAGTTCAACTTTAGAGCAATTATAAAATATGAGATGTCAGTGGAGCCAATTATATCAATGTCAAAAACGAATTTAACAATTATTCAGCTGACCTACTAGGGTCAACCCTAATTATGCATAGTACAGAATAGATGCAAAGTCTATGAGAATGAATGATAATATACCTGTTGAGGAAGAGGCCACCAGCAATCGGAGCCACCACAATTTTGGTAATGTTGGTGATCATCCCTACGAGATCAATAGGCAAGCGTTTCCCCAAGAGCCACAGGGTGAGCAGAGGAGTCACCACCACAGCTAAAGCAGTCGACAGAGCAGTCATAACAATGCTCAATGGCGCTAGACTTGGGTCTGTCAGAAAGGTTGCATAGTTTGATAATTGGGCTCCGCTTACACACGCACAAAGTATCAATCCAGAACCTGCCGAAAGCAACGCCACTTCAACTCATTTCAACTCCAAAGCAGTGTTCGGAAAAAAACAGCGGCTATAGTACAAAGTTAAGCCGGTGGAATTGGGAAATCCCCCGGTTGCAATTACCGGACTCGGTACTTGAAGCACCGGTTCAATATGGGAATAAAAGGAAACTAGCTGGTAAAACTCAAAAAATTATCCCAAACACTGCTCCAAAGTCCAAAAATGTCAATTCAGTTCAACTGCAAAATCATGCAATGCCATCACGCCAAACACTTCAACTCATTTCAACTTCAAAGTCCAAAAAGTCAACTCAGTTCAACTGCAAAATCATGCAGTGCCATCAAATTTTGTCACGTAATGATGCAATGATTCAATCACATACAATGATAAAGTGGGTTGAGGGAGACTCATTTAAGATTTCTCAGACAAAATTTTGCTACTGCAGAACACCTTACAAGTAGTTGTCACCAATTGAAGATCTTACTGCTCATTGAGATTGAGAAGTGAGAACCAGAATTGAATTTTTTGTTGTTCACGTACCTATTGCATCCGGTAGGTGAAGAAACTGGACCGCAATGGTGGCGACGATCACGCCCAGGAGTGGTTTCAGAATGTATTGACCAGCCAGACCCAGGGCTATCGGTCCAGGTCGTTCAAACGCGTGTTTGAAGTCGTCAATGCTCAAGTTCACACCCACTGCAAACATCAGGAACCCCAGCGCAGGTGCATAGTACCTGGAGATTTAAGGGAAAAGGACAGGCGGAACAACACTGATGAATGACAGACCATCTCATAATCCTGAACATAAACTCTTGATTGTCAGTAAATAGCTACTTGCGGGAACCATCACCTGCAGCAATAACTTCATTCCGTGAATGTGTAGCAAAAGTCAAGGCCTCGGGGGGTAAGCTTAAAGATCTCACTTGGTGGTGAACCACGTGAACGAGGGTGGGTAGGAAAGAGCCAGCGCCGTGCTTGCCACTACAGCGTGTGGGATGTACACATTGACATGCTTCAAAGCGTACTCCCAATTCCGCAATCCTGTTAACACAACCACCTGCAGCACTCATAACAATTGGTACTGGTTGTTATTACTGTTTCCCACCTGGATTTGATGTGCCTGCATTTAAGGTGGGTACCCTTAAAACCGCCACTTTTTGGTACTGTGCCTAGTCAATGACTGGTCAAATTTTCACATTTTCTTGTTGGCAAGTGAAAAGAGGTTCCAACGCTCCCTAAGAATGCGACATACGGACGCGGTATGCAAAAGTTATGAAGGGTTAGAGTTTCTTTTGGTAGATGTTCTAAAATCGTTTCTTCAACATACGTACATATTGATTTTGAAGATGTACACAGAATGATGGCAGTTTTAGGCAGGGTGCGATTTTGGGTGTACCCACCTTACGTTTGTACTTCAAGAAGGAAAATGGTTGCCACATACCTCCGGGGCTTTCTCATTATTATCTGCAGCTCCAACTCTACAGGAAACTCTCCTGCTAGACTGCTTTCTTGGTGGAAGCTCCCTGTCATGACCTATTCTTCCAGCCCATTCAATTTCATCATTTGTACATACGAAGTTACAAACAACATGAAAATATCCAGCTGACTGCAGACAACATTTAGGTAGGCTAAAAATGCGAAATATTGAGCTACCATTACTTTCACACATGTGCCTCGGTGTTAAGTACTCATGGTTGCACAAGGTGGAAGCTCATGCAACCAACACATGGTTTGCAAATCTTACCAAGAGGCGTGAAAGAAGTGCCACTTTGCAGCCTCAAACAATGTTTCAACAACAGCCGTTTTCCTGTAAAGAACAGAGAAAAAAATCTCGTAAGACTGATAATATCTCACCTACAGTGCCCTTGGCAGAACATGTACTCTCATTCATCTGTAACACGAAGATAGAAAAATATCTCACAAACAACTACTGTAACTTATCATTCTCAATAGCAAACTCTGCTGACATAGGACCCTTCCTGCCAAACATTCATATATTGATAGCTCCTCACCATTTTCAATATGAATACAAGCTGCACTGATAAATACCCTACCATTAGTAGATGCAAGGAATCAGGCAAAAACAATGCATGATCTGCCAATCATCAGAGAAGAGATCATCTACCATATCAAACATGAGCAGGTGGTAAGATATGTACACCTAAAAGTGTCCAAAATTAGCATTTGGCATAATTCCTGCGACCAAACTGCCTTCATTTTTATAGTCTTGCTGGCAAGTGAACAAGCATCATTTCAATTCATTTTAAAGTGGAGTTTGGGGCACCATATGAAGAGTGTACAAATTTTCCAAGAAATGATCACAGGTGGACCTAAAATTCACCCCAGGCTTATGTTCATAAAATGTACAATTTAGGCAAGAAATATAGAAGCAGCTTTGCGTAAGGGTGGTAATTAGGTAGAATAACCTCACTGGCCTTGTGTGAGCTTGCAACAGTTCTAACAATTGAAGTAATCTATTCAAACAGATCAAGAGCTCAGAGTAGAGAATTTGGATATTCCTACCTAAATTCAAATGTATTTGTATAGGAAGAGGACTTCCCCTCCGCAATGACCCGTTCCAAACTGCTGAAGATGCACTGAACTTGTACGTGGAAACTCCTTGGTGTCGAAGACCCAACGAGCTCCCCTGCGTTGTCATTGCACAATGTGCGCACTCAAATTTCTGTCCCCCATCCCAAATCCCAATTGTTTACATCCATTCTTGAGTACAAATTTTGAGAACAGTCCCAACTAAGAGTTACTTGCAGAAAATTCATGCCAAATCAGAACAAATCAAGCAAATCAAAAGCTCTGAAACACTCTCACAACGGCTCATTGGATTAAAAAAAACTGAATTGTTCAAATCGAAACGTTGCAAAACTAGGCATCACGGATTCTCATTCATGCGAATTCAGAGGGCGTTTAACGAGGATTCTCCAGAACGTTATCAATTCCAAAGTCTAAAATCGTCCGAGAATTTCAGAGTTTCACGAAAACCCAATCATCGACAAGTCCACAATTCCCGTAAAAACAAAAAACCATCCCCCAGCCTGCTTCGCAATGACCTAAAACAGATTCGAATTCAATTGCGAAACCATTGCCGATTCGACTCAAAAAGCATCATCCTCACCCAACAGAAATCCTAGCGAAATTTCACGAAATAACACAAAGTTTCAAAGATCTTGCAATGCAGAGACAGGCATTAGATAAACATCGTACCGCGAGATCCCTCGGGACCCGAATCTTCAATCGAAACAACCAACAACTTGTCCGAATGCGCTCGATCGCAAAACATAATCTCCCTCCAATTGCAAAGCTCCGATCTCGCAATCACAGGAGCATGTCTGAACACATTCCAACCCCTATTAGCAGCACCTAAACCCCCAGAAACTAAAACTCAGAAACTAAAACCCTGTTTTAACATTTCTTAGAATTTGCAACAAACTACTGTAGCAAAGATCTTGTAATACAGAGACAGGGATTAGAGAAACATCGTACCCCGAGATCCGATCCCTCGGCACCCGAATCTTCAATCGAAACAACCAACAGCTTGTCGGAATGCGCTCGATCGCCAAACATAATCTCCCTCCAATTGCAAAGCTCCTAATGGACGGATCCCCGAGCTCGCAATTACATAAGCATGTCTGAACAGATACTAAACCCTGTTAGCAGCAACAAAGTAAACCCCTAGCAACTAAATCCTTCTTTCAGCGTTTCTTTAGAATTTGCAACAAACTACTGTAGCAAAGTCCCTTGAATTCTGTAAGATTTGGTCAAAGTCCGACTCCGGAAGCTGAGAGGCAATTGTTAGGCCTATATGAAACAATTCTGGTACAGTACTTTGCAATCTGGCACTCTGACACAGTCTTCGAGAGAGCTTGCATGTGCGCTGTGAGCAGAATGCAACTCATTAGAAGAGTGGAAGCCACTGAGCAAATGAGCTGGAAGCTTCAAGCATTTGTCTTTTCTCTTTCAATGAAAACAAAGGAAAGCTTCAAGCATTTGTCTTTTCTCTTTCAATGAAAACAAAGGAAAGCTTCAAGTAAGTGCCTTCCAGTCAAACGAAGAAGAAGAAGTTTTGTTTTATGTTTTATGTTTTATGTTTTATGTTTTTTGTTTTTTGTTTTGAGAAACAAAGATGAAGATGAGTTTTAAGCACAGTGAGACGGGCGACACTTCACTTTCGGAAGCCCTTCAAATTTTGTAAGGTATGTGCACCTGTTATTATCACTAATTACAACTGAGCATAGTTATTATCAATAAATATAATTTTTTTTTCATTGGATCTTGTTGGTGAGTGAAAGAGGATTTCAACACATTTTAGCATGCATTATTTGGATACCATATGAATAAGTTATGAATTTTCAAAGTATCCTCTTTCAAATTTTTAAAGCATATTCAGAACTTGCGGTTTGTGGAGAAAAGCACTAAGCTGCACAAGCCCTTGAGTAAGGATTTTACTTTCAATTTTCTTGTGCATTTGTTGTTGTCACTAATAGCAACTAACGATAGTTGCTATTATTAAGTGTGTAATATTTTTATTGGATTTTATTGGCAAGTGAGAGAAGATTCCAAAGCATACGTTATTAGGAGACCATATGAACAAGTTGCAAATTTTCAAACAATACTGTTTGTAGGTGTATCAAAAATTGAAACTAGGCTCTCATATTTCGATTGAGTATGTCTTTTGTAATTTAAATTTAAATTATAGTATTACTTTTTATTCCAAATGTAGGTGTCGTATTTTTAACAATGATGATTATGGATGCACATACCTTGTGGATTATGTGTCTTGTGATCTTTACTAAATTGATTGAGCTATTTACATTCACAATTTGTACATTATACGGTATATGAAACATTATTGGTTATGCATCCAAATGCATTCATCAAAATGTGGCAATATCATCTTCTTTTGAATTTTTGGCATATTCTTCCAATAATAAATTTAAAAAAATTGCAATATTTTTCCATCATCATGTCTTAAAGAAAATCACTACAAAATAAACTCCTTGATGGCCTTGAATATTGTAATAAACACAAATTATCACCTCAAGTGCTACAAAAAACTTTCAGTCTTCCTTTTGCAAGGCTAGGACTTAAATCTCAATTTAGGAAGAGGACAACCTTATGTCATTCGATTCCACACAATTATGCATTGTTGTATTTCTAAAAAATATAAAAATTGAATATAAATTGAATAAAAATTCAAATGCAATCTAGAATTAGAAGCAAACTAACAATTAGCATGAGGGTGACTTTTATAACTTCAAGGATATATAATTCAATGACAACCAAATTTCTCTTAGCCTTTGAAATTTGTCATTTTGTTTGATCAACACGATACCAATATTCACCATTAATACCTGATCTTTCATGTGAATGGGTTAACCTTGTAACAACACGGCGGCCTAAAATATTCGATGGATGAAAGAAAATCTTTCTATATAAGACAAAAGTGCAAATGCTCATTCTATAAATTTTGTATGGAAAGGAAAAATCTTACACAATAGTTTGACCTCCAATGAATGCTCTTGGGAATTTTTTTAAACTAATTATTCACATAGTATTTTAAAGGACGATTTCCATAGTGACTAGTCCTAACATTCTAGGATTAACCCCTAAAGGCCCAAGGGCTTTTTTCTGCCAAAAACCCATCAAAACTGCCATTTCTATAGTAAGGAGTAAAAAAAAATGAAAAATGTTTTTTTTGCACATCTAACCGTAGGATCTTACACCTAACTAGTATGAGAATGTGTGGAAAAAATTTCAAAATTTTTGACCGCTCAGATTGCAAGATATCTGCGTTTAAAGTGAAAAAAACAAGTATTTCAGCACATTGCAGGACTAGATTTTTTGACTTTAAACATTTTGCACTTAAAATTTTTGCACTACAGAGTTTTGTGCTTCCAATCTTTATAGTGGAGAATTGAGTTGAGAGTCTAGGAAAAAAAAATATATTCAAAAAAACTTAATTATCATTCTAAAAAATTTATTAAGTAGAAGTAGATACGAGATAGAAGGAAAATCTAAAACATTTATATATTATAGATGGAATTAAAATACACTAATCCCAATGGTGAGATTGTTCTAGCAAGTAAACTAAACCATGAGAATTTATTTTTTTTGAAAAATTGCAAAAATAGCATTTAGAAATGAGTCCTACAAGTTATTTTTTTCAAGAAGATGCTCTAACTGCCCGAAAAACAAGAATGTCCATAACTTTCTCATAACAAATCCAAATGAAATGAATCAAAGCTTTCCAGATAGAAAAAAATATAATCTACAAGAAAAAAATATTAAAAAAAAAAATCAAATTTTTGCCAAATTTTTCTTGCTGCCCGGACTGCCCAGTTACGAAAAAAAGTAACATATTTGGCCACAACTTTTGACTCCTATTTCCAAATGTCTTGAAATTTAGTGTATAAGAAAGATATTCCTCGCGCCCACCTTCTATTAAAATTTCAGCTTAAAATATAGAAATCTCTAGTCACACAGACCTGCTTAAAATTTCTATACGGCCAAAAAATGCATGCTGGTCCTTTAGGGGTTAACATTTTTATGAATTAGAAGCAACATTTAGATATGTTTTGAGTTTTATCATCTATTTTCCTTTACTTCCCACATTGAACCATTTTTTCAAGTACCAAATCTGTTTTTTCTCTATTTTTTACTCCAAATAGAAATTTTATAGATTTTTTCACCTATCTATTTTTTTGATGTTTTCAAATTGCAAACAGGTTTTTTCCCAATTCCACCAGCTAACAATAGGGGTAGCCACACCTTCTCCGAAAACAAGATTTCGCTAAGAAGGAGTAGTTGCGCAAATAAACTTGGAGCCAATTGGGATCCATAAAATTTGAAGAAGGTGTGAATCCCCTTTTATATCGTCTTGAGGATTTTGCAAAAAATGGATTCACGTGAGCTAAAAATACACAAGCTAGGTTGCAAAATTGCAAGTGTCGCAAGGAGCGCATGCTAAAATAAGGAACGGGAGAAGAAAATGTTCACTCGTGAAGGTCTCACTACACCCAAAATCCACCTCCATAGGAGAATATTGAACAATGCGAGGCTTTTGTAGGATAACCATCTTTTGCGTGAAATAGGCAACGCAAACCGAATGGGGAGCCGCCACGTCCCATTTTGCAGAAGAAGTTTCGAATAGTGAAGAAGATGTGACTACCCCTACATAACATTCAATAGTAGTCACTGGTTGTGCCCTCCCTCGAACAAAATGGTGCGGTATATTCTGCACCAAATCGGTAGCCACAGGGATAGTTGTCAATAATTGTCAGAACTTCACTTGGTGCTCGTGCCGCAACTATACACTGCAAGTAGTGGCAAATTAAAAATTTCCAAATAAAACTGAAAACCAAACAATAGGATCTTTAAGCAAAATGCTAATGGATTTATTGAGATTATTGATTTTAGTGTTTTTATAGAATTGCCTCATGTTGAATTGGAATCCATTTATGCTTTGTGCGTGTGAAGCGAGAAGACAACTATTTATATGCACATGGAGTGGTAGGATGTAGAACAATCCATGTGGGATATGAAAATTAGAATTTGTAGTTTCTCAACTACCACTCATAGTTAAGTCAAAAGTAGGAATTGTGTTAAAAGTAGAATTTCAGACCTCATTTAGGCATAGTAGAAAAACTTTTTTCAAAAAAATTTGAACTAAAAAAAGTTGTTAGATGACAATAAGTTTCACCTCCAAAAATCCGTTTGGGATTTTGAATCTCCAATCAAAAGTTATAGACAAATTTTGGAGAGGATTTTTAATGGACATTTTCTTTTAACACTTTTAAAAATCCATTCCAACCCCTCTCCAAAATTTGTCCATAACTTTTGATTGGAGATTCAAAACCCCAAACGGATTTTTGGAGGTGAAACTTATCTTCATTTACCAACTTTTTTTAGTTCAAATTTTTTTTATAAAATTTATTTTACTATGACTAAATGAGGTCTGAAATTCTACTTTTAACACAATTCTTTGTTTTTGACTTAACTATGAGTGCATGAGAACCTACAAATTCTAATTTACATATCCCACATGGGTTGCTCTACCTCCTACCACCCCATGTGTATGTATAAAGTTGTCTTTTTACTTTAAAATCCAAAGTAAATTATAGATTGCAAAGGTTAATAATGCATTAGTGTAATATTAATTGGATTTTTGACCAACATCTTTTACTACAAATATTTGTTGATTTGTATGTCTAGTCCTAAAATTAAGAAAAGAAAATGAAACATATCATAATGTACAGTCACTATCCTGGTACCGAAGCTTACATTAAATATGTGGGGATGAAAGTCGTGGGTGAGGATTCCAGAGAGGAAAAGGCAGCCTCTGAAGGCTACTGAATGTTATGTAATGAACTCACTGGCAGTTATCCCGCAGCATTGATTGGTGAAGAACTCACTGTTGTGTCTGTTTTGCTGCAGGTTGGAACTTGGGGCCATTTTGACTTCGCAGTTCAGAACCTTCTTGGCACCGCGGCAGGAAAATGCAACGTTATTTCTCATTCTCCAACTGCGAAGTTACAGAGCATCCGCTTATTTTATTTTATTTTATTTTATTTTTTGCACAAATGAGAAGCATCCGCTTATGAAAGAGTTAGCAATGCAGGACAGAGTGGGGCAGACAGACGTTTAATTTCATGCGCCATAACCAGCCCATTTTTTTCTTAATTTCTGTGAAAGTGCCAGGATGGCAATCGCTTATGATTTGGTGAAGCACTGTATTTCTACAATCATCCATCTTCTGCACCAAAAAATGCTTTTCAAATCATCAATATTCATGCAATTATTCATCCAAATTTGGCAACTTCATCCACATTTCAAAGCCAGAGAAATGGAAATTTTCTGGCAGAAAAAAGATTACTTTTATTTGGTGAAAAGCAGACATTTATTTTGAAAAGGTGCAAGTTGGCTCTATGGTGCCAAAAAAAAAAAAAAGGGCTGGCATAACTTATTTCAGAGCGACAAAAACGTTTGGCACACCTAGCAAAATTCATATCGGATGTCCATCGTCAGCAGTACTGATGGCAGTCACTGGTACAAGATCACATGTGGGATAACGCCATGACAAAAGACAAGTGTCTAACAACTGTCCATTACTGTAAGAGCTGACAAAAAAAAAACAGTTTCCCATTTCGCAATGCCCCCGCCAGTAGTCTGATTAATAAGCTTATCTACTCTCAACAACACCAATGTTCTGCATTCAAGGATCATGTCGAATAACCAGAGTACCAGAGTTTCAAGTGAAGAAGCTGAAATGCACGAGAGTATCAAACATGGAACCCAAAACAAGTGGAAAATATTAGATATCAGAAGAAAACTCTGCAGATTAAGTTAGGTGCAAGTTTCATTCAAATCCCAAGTATTTGAACATCCAACTACCTTCAACGTCACAACAAGATACTTTTTTGTCATCTACCATCATGTGAAACAAGAGTATTCCAAAAGCTGGGCAAGAGTAGGTCAATGATGATACTAGGTCGACTGCACTCCGCAAGAATAAATGTTGCCGGAAACTAGCTGGATCATAAAGACAAGAGAATTTGTTGTTGGAGTTTAGGTCAAGTCATTGATGCTCTAAGTTATTAGGTGAGAAGGGCTTTAATCAAATCACTGACCAACAGAAAGTAGTTTGTCGAACTTATGACACTCCGAATTTCTGCTATTGAAGTACTTACAGTAAAACTACTCCATCAAGCACAACTGGGAATTCTCCCTTGAGAGTCAAAATTGACAAACTCACAACTAAGTATTTCGAAGAGCACTCCCGTGTCAATGTACTTCGAGCAAATGGGAAAAGCTATTGACATGGGGCTTTATATTAATAAAATTGGGCAGAGGTCAACATGACAGTCTCTAAAATCTTTGACCAACTGGGTCTGCTAAGATCATTTCTTCATGTACTGGATAAAATTACAAAGTTCAACAGTAGAGTTTTTCCAGGAACAATGGGTGCCTGTCCACTGCTTGAACCACCAAACAATCGCCAAGAACCTGCGACTAAGAATCAACCCTAAGAGAATCAACTCTCACCGAGAATCACCAAAACTGTCTTAAGGACGAAAGTAAGGAACCACATGCTGTGGTTTTGTCAAGAATGGTCTCTTCATAAAATAAAAAATAATGAGCTACCATCTACGAAATGTTCGCATAAGTGGGCACAACAACAGGCAACTTGTCAATGCAATCTGACCACGGGCTATACTGCGGGGGCTTCACAGTGCGAAGCGCTCTCCACACAGCGCTGTTGCACTTGAACCCTGAACCAAACGCAATTTGCCATACCTTGTCACCCCGACGCACTCGCCCTTTCGCTTCAGTGTAGGCAAGCTCATACCAAGGGGAACTGCTCGAAGTGTTGCCAAATCTGTACAATGTCATCCTCGACGGCTCCATGTGCCACTCGGTAAGCTGCAAGTTCTTCTCCATCTCGTCCAAAACAGCTCGTCCGCCCGCGTGGATACAGAAATGGTCGAAGGCAAGCTTGAAATCAGGAATATAGGGTTTCACCTTCATGTTGAGGAACTTCTTCGCCACCAGTGTTGCGAAGAAGAGGATCTGCTCCGAAAGAGGGAGCACAAGGGGACCTAACGTCGTGATATTCGCCTTCAACGCATCGCCAGCTACACCCATAAGCTCCCGGGAGAGAGACACCCCCATCGTGCCTTCCGAATCTTCTTCTTGAAACACACACCGAAAACACTTCTCGTCTGCGCCTTTGTGCGTCCTCACGGTATGCACAAGCTCATACTTCGCCCGCCTCCTCTCCGACCTTCTGTTGGAGAGGAGAATAGCCGCGCCTCCCATTCGGAAGATGCAGTTCGACACCAGCTTCGACCTGTCGTTCCCGAAGTACCAGTTCAAAGTGATATTCTCCATGGAAACCACGATGGCGTTGGAGCCCCCATGCACTTGCAGCAAGTCTTTCGCAAGATCAATCGCGATCACCCCCGCCGAGCATCCCATCCCGCCCAGATTCAAACTCTGAATGTTCCCGCGCATCTTGTAATGGTTCACGATCATCGCCGAAAGCGACGGCGTGGGATTGAACAAACTGCAGTTGACAACCAACACCCCAATATCCTTCGGCTTCACCCCCGTCTTCTCGAACAGCTCATCCAGCGCCCCAAACATCACTTGCTCCGCCTCCATCCGCGCCTCTTTCATGCACGGGTTCGGCGGGGTGCTCACCACCGCCCGCGGCAAGTACGTCTCCTGCCCCAACCCCGACCTCTCGATGATCTTCCTCTGAAACTCCAAGCTCTTCTCATCGAACTTCCCCGCTTGCACCGATCGCTGAATAAACGTCTGCATCGTGAGTTTCCGCTCGTCCTCGGGTTTGTAACAGGCGAAGTCCACAAGATACACGGGGCGAGGACGCGACATGAAGTACAAAGTCGCCACGAAGACGAGCGCACCGGAGCAAGCCAACACCGACACCAAGTTGTACTGAAGGTGCGTCCATAGCTGCACAATGTCGTCCCGACCCAGACGACCAAACTCCGCGGCGACGGCGAGCAGGAGGGGAAGCACGAACAAGAAAAGAGCGTGCGAGACCACGTAGTGGTAACCCAACTTCACGTACTTGAGATTCACCGACTGGAGAAAATCGGGCAAGCGCTGGCGCACGCGAATCTGGACAGCAGCGGCAGGCTCAGGTTCGCCGTCGTCGGGAATGCGGGCGTAAGTGGCTTCTGACGACGCCATAGCCAACGCTTTCCCACAAGCACTGCGACAAGACAGGGCAGGTGGGTCTTGCCAAAGCACAGGCCTCGATCGACAACAGAAGAAGGATGGCCCGTGCGAATGGAGCAAAAAGCAGCCTTTCGGCGCTCCATATGCATGCGCCTCGCGAAGCCCGCGGCCGCCCTGCTGGACGCGCTGTGGCTGCGGAACGCGTGTTACGTCGCCGGCGTTTCCGTCACCCCGCTTGGTGAAAAATGTCTGACGACGGAATTAGGGCCAGAATCTTACCTGGCAACCGGGCATTGGCTAGGAACTACTACTTTTACTTTTTAAGGACATGATAAGGGCCTCCAAACTTGGGCATCATTGGTAGGTTGTTTAAATGACCGACCAATGATGAGCTTCCGCACTCTTTAAGGCTATGCATGGCCAACCTCAAAGTCATTATTGATAAATTCTTATGAAACTTCTCAATGTTGAAACTACAAGTTGAAATTGTGATTCAAAATCCTTCAAGACTTAGATTGATAGATGCATCTTGTGAAGGCAAAGCAAATGACAACGAGGAAGGTCACATGTAGTTGATCTGAAAATTGAAGTTCCTCAAATTGGATATGTCATTACTTTAAGGATTAACCTTAAAAAAAACATCTTTGGAAGCACATTCAAACGTACTTTAAATAGGTATATGAAATAAAACACTTCAAAAGCTAGCTAAAAGGCAAAAATTGTAGTGGGTTTGAGGAATCGTAGTTACCAATGCACATTTCACTCCGAGTTGGGTGCAAATTGGACTTGAAATGTGCATTGATATCCACTTAGATAGCCTTGAGAGTTTGTTGAAAGCTATCTAAATAACAATAGTGATTAAGATGTTGATAAATGTACACTGTGAATTTTTGTCAATAGATTGAAAAGGTGGCTTTGATGAAGAGCGTTAATTTGGCTTCAATAAGTTCTTCAACAAGTACCTTCAAAAGATCTACACCTGTTGTGTGTTTCAATAAATATTTTTAGATCCACACCCATATCAAACTAAGCCCAATTACTTCATATCTTGCACTACCCCTCGTCATCCAAACAACAAAAAGCAAAAAGAACAATATAATTTTAAATTTTGAAAGCTCAAAAAATAATAATAAAAACTAAAATAGAAAATATAAGAACTCCTAAACAATTCTTCAAATGACAAGAAACAAATGTGATATAACATTCCACTATGCAAGTTTATATATGTGAAATAATATGCATTATATATAGGGTTTAATTTTAATTTTATTGCAAAAGCTACCACTTTTACTAAAATTAAATGTGAAAACTGCCACTTGATCTCAAAATAAAACGTAAAAGCTATTACTGTAACTAAGAGTGAAACATAAAAGTTACAACTGTAATCTAAAATTTGAACATCCAAATTGCATCAAATAAAACACTTTGAGAGGATTTTAGAAATATAATACTAAGGGTAACCGGATCATTTCTGTAAAAGATATCAATGAATGAAGTTATCTATTTTTCTCTTCAATTTCATCCGTCCTTAGCTTTTGTATGATGTATTGAAATGGAATGAATTTTATATTTTCAAAAACGGTATGGCATAATGAAAAGCGTGGGGGAGTTTGAAATTTGGAAAAGTTAATGTGGAGAAAAAGGATTTCTGCAGTCTAAAGAAGAATTTTGAATTATTTATTTTGACATAAAGAACGTTAGAAACTTCAAAAAGGCATAATTTCTTCATACTTTATCTATTTTTGATGTATGTTATTATTTCAAAGAGTTTAATAATAGCACTATTAGATGGTGGAAGATATTACAATCATTAAAATAAAATTGTCAAACAAACAAGTCTTTTTCATTGTTATTATTTACAGGTCTAATTGAATACATCAAAGATGGGTAGCTTTTTTTAAACAAATTTGATGATATCACTATTTGATGAAAGCAAGATATCATTGATAATATTTTTAATTCAAAGCGTAAATAAAATATAAAATCACAATTATGCTTTATTCTAAAGGGGGCCTAAAATGTTATTAACTCCTAAAGTCCCAAGACCAAATTTTCATCAAAATCCACTTAAGACTGCCATTTCTATTGCAAAATGCAAAAAACTTAAATTTTTTTGGCCGTATCTATCCACAAGATCTTGCATTAGACTAATATATAAATGTGTGGAAGAAGTTTCAAAAACATTGACCGCATACATTGCAAGATATTTGTATTTAAAGTGAAGAATTTTTTTTCCACCTTGCTTTACTAAAATTTTTGGCTTTGAAGCAACTTAGCTTAAAATTTTTGCACTAATGATTTTGAAGTTCTAATTTTTGTATGTTGAAGAATTGAATTGATAGTCAAGGAATAAAAAATAAAATAAAAAAACACTTAATTTTCACTCTTTAACAAATTATTAAGTAGAATTAGGTTCACGATTGAAAGAAAATCTAAACCATTAATAGCTCTAAGATGGAATTGGAACACACTAATCTCAATAATGAGATTGTTCAAGCAAGAGATTTTAACCTTGTGATTTTTTTTTAATTGTGAAAATTGAGTTCAGAAATGAATCCTACAAGTTATTTTTTTAAGATGTTCTAATGCCTGAAAAATAAGCATAGTCTATAACTTTCACATAACAAATCCAAACAAAATGAATAAAAGCTTCCCATATAGATAAAATTACAATATTTGAGAAGCAAATTTTAAAAATTCTAAAATTTTTTGGGGGGGATTTTTGTCCACCACACCTAACAAAAGGTCTTTTTGTGCCATAACTTTTGCTTCTAGATACTAATTGAAATAAAAATTATATCCCCTGCAAGCTAATGTGTTTTTCTATCTTCACAAAAAGTTTCAAAAAATCATTACAAATATTGAAACCGTGATAATCTACCCAAAATCCATTTTATCCCCACAGGCGACAATAGGACTTTAGGGGTTAAAGTATCTAAGAATATCCGCTCAAAAGAAGAATCATGGATCCAAAAAAATTGTAAGTCAAGGAAATTTGTCCACTTCTTATTTTTCTAGGTACTTTGTCCTTGATATGTGTTTTTGTCCTAAGGTATAGTAGAAAGCTTGTAGCTTGGTCAGTTGATGGCAGTGGAATTTGTATACAAATTTGGAGTGAGTTAAAACAATACGATAGTTGCATTGTATTGGATTCTCTCTTAAAGGTTTAGAAAAGCCCAATTTCCGATGCAACATGGTATTTATTGTGTTTTTGACATAGAAGGTGTATGAATTGAAGTATGCAATAGTGGGAAAGTTTATATTCATGTTGAGCTAGATTCTATCATTATTCTTCGTACATGACCAATTTAAATCATTTTTGCACCTCCTACATGATTTAAGTTACAAAATAGTCACTTATTCTTTGTATGATGGAGTTGCATTTGAACATGATAAGGTTGAGATATTAAAACGGCATCCAAATGAGAATTGTTAATTGTTGAATTGTCAATCAAATGACATATGCCTTGTCATATTCTAATATATAATTTATATTGTAGGAGTCGAATACAATACCATATGTACGTTTCCCCATAAGCTTAGAGCATCCCCACCAGTGAGTTCCATTATTCCTAAAGGTTTAGGGAAAGGACCTTAGATGCAGATAAAGATATAGAAATTTCACCGCACCAATCTTTTTCCAAAATCTGTATCTCGAAAATATACAGATATCTGTAAAACTCTGACCCAATTCTGTATCCAGATACTCATATAAGTTAGAGAACTGGCGAGGTCTGACCCCTTTACAGTCAAGCTTGAGACATCAATCGCAGTAAATAGATAGGGATACGGAACAGCTGGTGGGGATGCTCTTAAACCCAATACCCCATTTCGCTCGGGAGCCTGGAGCTCCGACTGGTGTGGGAACGTCATCTCTCTCGGAGAGAATTTCGTCCGCCCAGGTCGCAGTAGGGAAGTGATTTCGGCTATGGCCGCCGCATTGGTGTGGCCTGTTGGTAGATTACTGTCACCTCAAAGCTTGTCGAAGAAGGGGACGCTTCTGGACGACGTTTCCCGTTACATTCAGCAATCGCAGCGTAGTTTTCTGTCTGCAAAGTCTGGTAGTAGAGCCACTGTGGTCGCAAAGAAATCGTCGCAAAGAAATTCGCAAAGGAATGTGGCGGACGCTGCAAAAGAGAGCGGCGACACTATATGGACCTCTCGTGCGGGGTGGGCGTGTGTGAAGAACTGTGGAGCTTGTTGCGTGCTGGACAAAGGGCCGGACTACCCACCTGTTGAAGAGATTCTCACAGACCCCGCGGAGGCTTCTTTGTACCGGAGTATGGTTGGGCCCGATGGATGGTGCATCAATTACGATAAGCGCTCTCGGTCCTGCACCATACATGAAACACGACCTCGCTTCTGTCGCGTGGAGCCGGACACTTTCAAGGCCTTGTATGGCATTGAGGAGAAAGATATGGACAAGGAGGCCTGCGGGTTTTGTCAGGACCAGATACGGAGTGTGTATGGCGGCCGATCGGTGGAGCTCAAGACGTTTCAGCGAGTCGTGAGGAGTTTGAAGAAAAGGTCGTGAGGGTTGGGTGACAGAATTGACGTGAATTTGGGAGCCTTTGGAGTTTGTTGATATTAGGGTTTTAGATGTAGTGCTGTAGCTCCAGATTTATGATGCACCCATTATGATAAGGATTTTTAGGGTTTGGGCCTTGCAAAATCGATGCAAACCGACCTCGCTTTGGAGTCGGACGTGCTTGAGGCCTTGTACGGCATTGAGGAGAAGGATATGGACAGATACACAGTGTGTATTGCGGCCTCTTGAAGTCGCCCAAGACGATCCAGGACGTCGTGAAGAAAAGTTTGTGAGGTTTGGTTGAATTGAAGTGAGTTTGCTAGCCTTGAATTTTGTTGATGCTAGAATTCCAGAGTGACCAAACAGACCAGATGAAGTGTCTTCCATTTTTGCCTTACGGGTGATTTTGAGCTCCTGAATTCACCCTTAGTTGCGGCTCAGCGTGTACCATAGAAGCAATGATACCATAGAATCAATGAAATTGGATTTACTGGTTTTAGTTCACAAACACGGGCTTTATTCCCACATGCTTTATTGCCTTGCGCACATAGGTTGGGTGTTTAGATTATTTTTCTGTTGAAAATTCATATGCACCATCGTTTCCTTAGGGTGGTTGCTGAAAGAACAGATTCTACCCTCTGATGCACTGGCTGAGTAGCAGGGTGCTTGATGTGCTTGATGTTACCCTTATTTGTGGACAATGTGCTTCATTCTTCTGTTCCGGAATGATATTTGCTTTTGACTATTCAATTTAACGAAACGGAACACTGTCTATTATTTTTTTGGACGCAGTTTTCAGAGTCTTGTCAAGAGGGAGGACTTCAACATGGCTCAAATTGTGCAAACATTCTCCCTCAAGATTGCTTGCCTTCTTGTTCGGGGTGTCCCGGCAGGCCTTGTCACAAGGGTCTGCTCTGACATGATGCGGGATTCACATGGTAATCACAAGCAACTTGCAAGATTGCATGTTCGTAGAGACATTACTCATTTGCAACAAGGGAAGATCGACCACTAGAGAGGTATGCTCATCTTTGGAGCATTTGAGTTCGCTCACTTTGAATCAGCCGTAGAGAATCCAATACAAGAGTTACCCTCAAACTCATTCAATGTGGGGGTGTTTTCGTATTTCAGGGGAAAACCAGAGGGGTGAATCTAATGAAGAATGCCATGTGCAGATTGTTGGCGAGGCTTTTTTGGTCGTTCAATCACGAAATTGTAAGAGTCCTTGGGTTTGAGGATAACTGTAACAAGTTTGATGTTCGATTGTCTTGATGTGCAGCTTTCAATTCGGTGGTCTGGATTCATGGAGTATCTCATCATGTATAACTTGACAATCGGGGGACAAATGCATTGGGAAAGCACGCTGTGTCGCTGCTGGGGGATTAATTTCCATGGGATCCGAAAATCTTAGTTAGTTTCTACCGTTTGTGGACTTGGAGACGCTGTGTAAATAAGCGACCATCAGTAGTCGGATAGGTTTTGTAGTCCAACGGGTGTACCATAGTCATCAGAGCCGCGATCTCGGCAGACATCGGTTGCTGGAATAGCTCAGTTGGTTAGAGCGTGTGGCTGTTAACCACAAGGTCGGAGGTTCGACCCCTCCTTCTAGCGATTTTGCATTTTCGTTTTGCCCAGGATACGAAGGGCGTCGAAAATGGAGTACAACGAAAGTGATTTCGTAGCTTTTGGAAGTGATATGAAAAAGTTACGATGAATCAAACATAGGGCATATAAAAATTGATCCCTGCATGCACCTGATTTTTGTCCTTTTTAGCCATCAAAAGTAAGATCAGCATTGGGTGTCTTCACTTCAGTTGCCTACAGAGTTCATTTGCTTTGTAGTAAGTCATAACCATCATGCTTGTAATGTTATCTCTACATTTAATTTGGTACATACTGGGAGCCAGCTTGGATTTATGGGGTGATATGTTTGTGAGAAATGAATTCTAGAAGCAGCCTGAATGATAGTTTGGATAGGGAGGCTTTGATTGATGGATTTGAGGTGCATCTGGATTGGTGACTCTAATGAAGACAATGCCAATGTTGTGTGAAAACAATGCATATTCAGTTGCTTCGATGTTCAAAACCTTACCATTTCATAATCAACGTTGCAACAACAAAAGTTGTGACATTATTAACTTAATGGTGCAAAATCACTAACTACTATAATGCATTCATATTGCATCTATGGACGTCACATGTCTCATTCATTATGCAAATAGTACTAACTTAAAGACTGTATTAGTAACAATTATACACTACATGGTTGCAACTGTTTTACATATTGCTGTACTAATTTCTATAAAATTCAACAATGAAAAGTTCCTTGATTCAAAACTAAACACTGCATTGCCTATTCAAAGGATGTTACCTTTGACTTCAAAGGTATCAATTCAAAACCATGGCCAATTGAAAAGCATAGCCAATTGAAAAGTTGTTTGAACGATTTGTATTCATACAAATGATGTTTCAAAAAATGGTGGCTGTCTAAACTATAGAATGTCTCACTACAGAATCTCTCATTATAGAGCACAATGCTTACAAACCTACATCTCTAAAGAGTCACTAGATCCACTGTCATGACCTGGGGATGCCAAAGGAAGGTCTATGATTTTCACACGTTTCATGAATGGGGCACATTCTTGTAAATGGACTTCAATTTTCAACATTTCTGCCTCGTGTTCTCAAAAGTCCCCTTCTCTCAAATTCCGATTAGCCATTGCCAACTCCATCTGGAAATCAAGGAAACAACATATGAATAATCAAAGCCAATAAATTCATCAAATAGTACAAGACATTGCATTGTCGAACACTGAAAAGTCTACTTTAGGCACAACATAGTAACAAGTTCACCAATTGTAAATGTTAAAATAGAAATGTAAATGCAAACATCAAAAATCAAGTATACTTACCACATACACAAAGAAAGCTGCTTGGTTCAAAAGGAGTTCAACCTTTCCATTTCGAGGATATTTGGAACCTATCATTGCTTTCGAGATAGCTCCATAAACCGCATCTGATCCGTATGGATCCTCCAAATCTAAACTGAAATGCCATGTGTCCTCTGAAGCAATTACAATGTGTTAATGTATTGGAAACATTCTTGTAGTGATAACAAAAATAAATAACATAAAACAATTTACAACAATGCATATATAAACAACACATTTGTATTTAATCTACAACAATACATTTACAATCTGTATTTAATCTAGAGACTCTTATTCAACTTCACAACACTTGGAGCAACTAAGATGGCAAGCTTAAGGTAAAAATTTAATATGATAATTTCAAAAAAAAACTCAAATGAATTTACATACCTTCTTGCATCTCAGCAAGTTTGGTTCTCCACATATCCTTCACTTCAAAAGTTTCATTGGCTGGGGGCTTGGAAATCCCTAAGAGACAATAAAACTCATCTCTCACCACTCTTGTCATGTGACCTCTGGCATCACGAAATTTTCTTGAGACTCTACTTTGGAGGCCAGGTTCTAAGCTTGACTGTGGTCCCCATGCCTGGTCAAATTTTTTGCAAATGATTGGATCATCCAAAACACCAAAGTCCTCTAATATGGCTCTTTTAATTTTGTCTTGTTGTGGATGAATGCAACTTGTAGATGGATCCTTCCCAAGAAGAAAGGAACGGATGATTGAAGCCAACTTCCGCTGTAAGCATTCAAATTGATTAATTAGTATCAAAAAATTGAAACAACAAAACAACAATATACAAACTAAAAATACTATTGCAATACATTTGAAGATATGAACTCTATGAAACTTGAATTATATCTTTACAAACTCCCACTGAGTGCATCGAGGAGGTGGTATGGTTTCTCGAACTGCTACGGCTAGCATGTCCGTAAGCTTGACAATTTGAGTAGATTGCTCTTTCGTATCTTTCTTCAACTTGTGCAAAAGAATTCGATCGGAAGCGGAGATTCCATCTGGCAAACCTACATAATATAAATCCACGAAAAGATAAGCTACATCACTTCACATAAAAAACACATCGCATCAAAACAATTCATAGCTATTAAGAACTCATCGCATCACATTAAAAAACACTTTAGATCAAAAAACGCATCATATAACAACACATTAAGAATGCAACATAAACAATAGCGGTTTATCGATAAGAGATATAAATGTTCTATTCAACCAAGTACTATTTCATCCAAGCTTTAAATTGGAAGATGTTTCAGTGAGATCAACTGCTGATTTGGACAGCTACGAAGGAGATACCTTAACTGCAGCAGATGGTTGGAAACAAGAACTTATTCAAGGGCACATTTTACATTACCGAGATCCTATTGATGCTTTGGGGTCTCTTTTCTCTTCTCCTGTTGTTGCTGAAGGATTTGAAATATATCCAAACTCTAAGAATTTGAGTGTGGATGAAAAGGTGTATTCAACTCCTAGCACGGCGAATTGGTGGGAACAAATGCAAGTACTTTGTGGTTTATTTGCAAGTTAATGATTGGTTTCCTAGTTTTGAACTTCAAATCAATTTTGAATGCATGTCTCATTTTCTAAATCTCTCATTGTGTCTTGTAGGAGCATGTTAATACCGAAGGTGCTGTGATTGCACCATTGATACTTTACAGCGATCAGACTTCATTGTCAAATGATGGAAAAGTTAGTGGGCATCCTCTTGTGCTCAGCATTGGAAATATAGCTTGTGAAAACAGATATTTGGATGAAGGACATGCTCTTCTAGCAATTTTTCCCATACTTCCATCTTCTGAATCGACCCACCTAGAGAGATTGCAACTTTTTCAAAATTGTTTGGACCATGTCTTAAAATCATTGAAAGATGCCAGTAAAACGTAAGCCTAATTTTTTATCTTGAATTTTTATCTTGAATTTTATTGGATATTATATGGCTAAAATGTTTGTTTCCAACTTGAGTTTGTTTTGGTTCTAACTTGATGGCACTTGTTTGTTGTAGAGGAATCTTACTATTAGATCCTAATGGTGAAGAGCGATGGGTGTATCCTAGGCTATATGCGGATGTGTGTGACCATCCCGAGGGTTGTAAAGTATGAGTTAGAACAGGTTTGATACAAGTTATAATTGATTCTAAATTATATTTTTGGTACTTACATTTGAAGTTTTAAAGATTTTATGTGGTTATAACTAATATAAAAAGAGTGGAATTGTACAGGTTACGTGTACCTTTGACACAAACAAGTGTAAGCTTCCTTGTAGCATGTGTTTTTGCCCTTCAGAGAAGTTGAGGAATGTCCATGAGAGATTCCCTTATAGAACAGAGATAGAAATGAAGAGACTTGTAGAAGAGATTCAAAGATCTTCCCCATCAATGGCTGCGGACCTTTCCAAACGATATTCAATTCACCCTGTACAGGTTTGCCATTTACCTCATTTTGTGTTTTAGTTGTCACCCTAGACTAAAAGAGTTAATTGCTATATTAAATACATCCTTGAAATATATAGATCATATCAATTTTGTCTAATTACTTGTCATATTGGGGCAGTGTGCTCTATGGGGCTTTGCAGGAGGGGATACAACATTTGGCAACCCATATAGAGCAGTGAATGTTGATATGCTTCATCAATCTGATCTAGGAGTGTTCAAGACACTTGTAGATATACTAAGAAGCATTGCAACTTCAACATCTGCTACCATTCTTCCCGAGTTGGATCAGAGACTTCTTTGTATTAAGAATTCTTCTAGATTTTCAGAGTTCCGAGTTCCTGGCACAGACAAAGGAGGGTACTTCACTTCCAACTCAAATTTTGCAGCTTTTGAACATCGGTCAGTGATGCAGGTTAGTATTCATGCCTTCACTTTCCACAAATGAGTCTACTTATATGAAATGATTGCATTGTTTGGGCTTTTAGGGAGCCCTTGGTTGGGGATTCCTTTGTTAATTTATGTGAGCTGATTCCTTTGTCATTTATGTGAGCTGATTCCTTTGTCCTGTGACTATTTGTGTCTTCACTTTGTGATTTTAGAACGTGTAGAAAACTAGAAAATAAATTTATCAATAACTAACATCTATGTCAATTGTGGTGCAAGTGATCGTTGTGTGCATAATTGGATTGTTTAGAAGGGATATCATTAAAGTTGTCGTGAAATTTTTAAGGTGGTATGAGAAAGCTTGTCGGTCAAAGGAACACACTGAAGAGTCCCTTGCAAATATGGATCAGCTTATGCAAGAGTAAGTGATCAAAGTTGAAGCATATAAGAGTTGCATTCCAACTTGATTTGAATACTTACTTAATCAATCATTTCAGTGAACTACAATCTCATTGGTAATTTTTTGTTGTTTCACAGAGCAATTCGGGCTTTTACAGGAGCATTATCAAGATGGCAGAAATCAGATTTTCATTTAGTGAAAGTCCACGCCATGAGCCACTTTAGTGATGCAATTCGGAGTTCTGGTACGCCATTTGAGTATAGCTCTATTCTTTATGAGCACTTACATATTGCTTTAATGACATCAGCTTATAGACGCAGCAATCGGAAAGACTACATCAACTACATTGTGAAGCACAATAGAAGATTACAAGCACTTCGAAAAATTGCCCAAGAAAGAGAAGGTTTTGCACCCACTGTTGAGAAAACAACAGCTCTAGACTTGGTATGATCTAAACCTATCAAGTTGGTATGTAAGCAAATTTTAAATAATGCTTGACTTCATAGATTTTCTAAATAATGTCTATTTTCAGTCAGTTAGTCAATCACAAGGCAAAGTAGACCCTTTGAATGACTTCAAAATTAATTTTAAATCTTATCTCAATTTGAAGTTGATTTTTGAGTTGATTGCAGGCTGTGGAAGTTGGGCAAAATGTCTTGGCTGGATACCAAGCTACCTTACGCATACAAACTTTGGCACTTGACAGTATTGCCACTTCTAGCTATTCAAATCCAACCAAACTGCAACGGATACTCTTTGCACAACCAGAGATTTGTTTGGAATTGGCAATAGCCGTGAAAGCCTACACCCATGACAACAATTTGAAGGATGCTGAAGTAAGTGTGTTTAATATTTTTCTATATCTTTTTTTAAAAAAAAAATCCTAAAGCTTGAAATTTGTTCATTTTTGTTGATATATGATGCTCCCTCTTGTCAATTACAGGTACTCCAAGTTTATGGATCATTGGCCATACCTCCTGGTGGTGGTACTCGATTTGGCAATTGGCCTATGTATGCACGAGCATCTCACGAATTCCATGGAAAAGAGTGGTACAACTCAGTTGCCATTCAAATGGAAGATGTTGGAGAAGAGGAGAGGACTTCGTATGGGCAGCTTCGTTTGCTATTCCGATGCAACTTATTTGATGCGGAGGCAAACAAGGTAACAAAAGATTTGGCACTTGTACGAATGTATCAATATGTGAGGTTCAACGGTACTCTCGAATGTGTAGAGTTGAAGTGGTCACAGACACAGATGGAAGCTTATGTAGTAATAGAAACTACTTCTATCCTCAAAGCTGTACAAGTAGTTCCTCATTTTGAGAAAGTAGACTTCTTCTTTGTAAACTCATTCAAGTTTTGAATACAATTCTTGCTCACAATTGGTTCTAAACTTCTGTTTGAAACTTTCTTCTTGAATGAAATGCAAGGATTGAGAATTAGATCTCCTTAGTTAAGGTTTGTGAATTTGTGAATAATGTTGGATCAATGTGACAAAAGATTGATTGGTGAATTAGTATAGAAACAAGGTTGATGCAATGTTGCATTTTGAATACTTGTTCATAAAATATTGAATCAATTTGCACAAACTTGGTATTGACTTGGAAATGGAAGAAAAAACACACTATTTTAATGTTGTTACAATGCCAATTGTTTGATAAGTGTAAAGACGAGATTGTACCATTTAGTGTTGATTTATTGTTGCTTCAATGGGCATTGCTTAAGTGATGACTTAGTGCCAAACAATACATTGAATTAGCATTGAACTTTCATGTAATTGAATAAACATTGAACAAGTGTTGCCTCCATGGGGGTCCAAAATCGAGATGTGATGCAAGAATGAGTTGATGCAGCTAACCTTTTCGGGCTCAGTATCATCAGATTTCAGTCAAAAATTGGTCTAGCTAGAGAAAACTTACGGATGAGAATGCAGTAGTTTAGCCAGATTTTTGAGTAAATTTGTTGTATATTACCATTAATTGTGGCAACCAAAATAACAAAAATTATTAAGTGATAATCGCCAGAATTGGTAGCTCCAACCACATTGTAAGAGCCTCTCTCCATTGTCCATGGTCGAGGGCAAATCCAGGTGACCATTGTTGGTCCCATTGATTGTTTTCTTACTAACTTCTAACCACTCGTTTCATTTGTGTCAAAATACGAAATTTCACAATTAATGTTCCGTCTGAACTACACAATAAAATAATCATTCAAATTCAAGATTGGTTGAGATTTTAGGTTCTGCAAACAATAGTTCAGTCAGATCATTGCCAGTTTAGACAACCACATTTGAAGATGTGCACTTTGCATGACGAGTCGCACCTGGTCATGGACCTTGCTCGTATTGAGATTGAAATCCAAAAGAAACTAAAGAAGCAGGGTTTTCAAGACTTTGTGAGCATTAGCAGGCCTAGACAGGCAAGCTGATCAAGAAATTAGTTTCAGCTCACTAGCTCCACAGCATGCCCATTTTGCAGTTCAAAACGTTTAGTTCGTATATACAGTTACAGGAGTCAAGGTCCCGGTCACAACCCTCATTGTCCTGGTCCTGATCCTGGCCTACCACTCTACAATTCCTCGGATCCGTCAGCAGGCGCGTCTTCACCGGTTGCGGTGGAGGGGTCAAAAGCTGGGAACTGAACACTGCCCTTGCATGGGTTGCGAATGGGAGCGGGGCACTTGATCAGTGTCTGTCCATCTTTCGCAACGCAGATATACACTTGGTACAGTTGCTTGTTGCCTTCAGGGTCCGTGTTGCACTCGATTTGTGGAGCAAAGCCGAGGAGAGTGGTGAATGCCTGGGTGATTTTGGCAATCGGGTAGAACGAGTCGTCCGGAACGATGCCTGCCTTGCTAAGAGCTCCGGTGATGTCGTAGTTGTTGTACAGGTCGGTAGAGGTCTGGAAGTAATCGTGCTGGGTGAAGCCGGAGCAAGTGCCATGTTTGGACCATTCGTGTTCCCAGAAGTCCTCGTTGTGGCTTGAGGTGCACGCCAATGTACCCCAGTCCTTGTTCATGTGCGCTATGACGTCACTGAGCTGCAATGCCAACGCCGAAGCAACTGGCCATTAATTTGGATTACAGAACTATAATGCCAAGCCAGGTGCTCGTTGGCTAGTCACAAGAAGATCATAACGACAATCCTTCCTCATTCTACACCCTTAGGTCACCTACAATGTACTGATATGAACATTTTCAATTGCTTAGAACGACTCGGCATTTTGTCCGATAATGCTCTCAAGGCTTCTTGCCATTGAGTTATATCTAGTTCATTCTAGAAACGTTGAGTGGGGAGAAATGGTAGAACCATTGAAATATTTGAGGGAATGATTGAGAGATGCAGTACCTCGCTTTCGTCAAACTCTTCCCTGGTGCATGACGCAGGATAAGAGCCGTCGTTGCGGTTCGGCCATAGGCCATGGATACCGAAAAAGGGACCCGGTGCGCCAGTCACAGGGAAGCAACAAGGCTTTGCCGCGTCGCAGAACGATCCGGGCCACTGCAATAGCCAACGCTCTGGTCAGTTCAGAATTCAAAATGTTCCTCGCAAAGTGTACAACCGCCTACAAGAAGAGCGCTCTTCTTCCTAGCGTGAATAAGAGCGCACTTAAGATCACTAACTAGAGTAAACTATTAAAATTGTCGGAATAATAATCTTCGCGACTCACCTGCTGTACAAAGAAAAAGTAGTCAAAGCTGTTGTCCTTTCTCCGTTGAGCTTTGTCAAACGACTCAGAAGCCTTGAACTCTTTCTCGGCCTCTCCCTCCGCTGGCATGACTGCTGCCACGAGTAGTAAACTGAGAGCCAGCAGCTTCAACGCCATCTTGGTAATGTCTTACTGTTCGTTGAAACACACCGCATAGGATAGAAAATGCAAGTCAGTAAAACAAAGACGACAAGCCAGCGCAGTTTCTCTTCCAAGCATCTCTTCAAAGGGCTACCACAAATGATTTTCTATGCAACAACATGGCGGAAGCGTCGTTGCGCTACTCCAAGAGCTCTAGATAACGTAACACTAATTCAAAAAGAAGCTATTCGTCAATGGCCTGGGTTAATCAATTGAACATCACCCCTAAAAAACTCTAGATCAATGTAGAGAAACGAGGGACGCGGTACTGCCAACAAATCGTGACCATGAAAGGTGCGCTGCTCATACTCTTCAAACTATCAAAAAAGTGAGACGTACTCTCTACGAAACAGTGAGCAAACTCTAAGCACTCGCCACCAAGCCCTCCAAGACAACAAGGAGTGAAACCAAACCTTGATGATATAATAGAGAAGTCGAACAAAACGGTTGCCGTGATCTCGGGCAATGAGCTTCAATTTATACGCACGGCTTCAACGAAGTGAGAAGAACAGGCGGAGGACCAAAATGTATGGGACTGAGTCACTGAGGATATTCTTTGTGCTTGCGCATGTCCACGTTCGCACCATAAGTCACCACTCCACATGTTTTTCACGTTTAATTTCCCGAATAAAAAAATCCTCTTGCTCTCTCATTAGAGCTAGTTTAGGCTCACAGAGCATCCAATCTGACTGTGCTAGAGTCGTGCAGAAAATCTTGCAATAGAAATCATTCATTCTTGGCAATTCGGCGTCGCCGGGACTTCAATTATTCAGACACAGTACTGATCCACTCCTTGCTGACACCTCTTTTTCAAATTTTCTTTCCACTGATGTTTCTGGCGTGGCTATGGCGTCATACGGATACAGAGAACTCTGTGTTCGCCATAACTTAAGTTAGACCAGAGTGCAAGGCCGCAGCAGTGCAACAGTTCGTCTGCATATCAGATGGAAACGTACATTGTCACTGAATATGGGCAATTGGGCGTGAAACAGTCGGGATTTCTCACGTAAGTAATCAAACAGTAGTACTCCGTACTACAGTATTTCGGTGGCCTGAGTGAACTTATACTCAACTGTTGCCACCAGTTGTTGTTTTGTTTTTGGACAAATGGTTATGTGGCCTTTCTTTCGAGAAGGTTCTGAGTTTTGTGGCTCCTTCATTCCGGGGGTTTGAATTGAAAGAGGCCAATTTAGAGTATGCAATTTTGAATATGTAATTTTTGTATGCAATTTTTGTATATACTGGCTCTGCACAATGGATGAAATGAGGTTTTGGAGGCATTGCAGCTATAGAGTGCATGGCCATCATTATAGTCTGGCATTTTTTAACACATTTACCCCCTTTTTTTCTATAGACTTGAAGCTGCAGATTTTTTTTTTTAGGAAATTGGACATTTAATTGCCTAAAAAAAACCTGGCTGCTACGGTCATGATTTCGGAGAAAGAAATCATGACAAGGGCACGTGATTTGGATTTTCCGCTTCGCAACAAGACTTGTGCGAAACAGTGACGAAAAAACAATGACGAAGTGACGATGGCCCGAATTTGATCATGCTCCTGAGTCAGCCCTATCACCAAGCTCTGGGTCAGCAACAGTGTCTGTTTTTTTCTGGCGATTTGTGGTCAAATTGCACCAAAATAATGGGCCTTGCATCAAGCCCATAGAAAAAAATAGTAGCAGTGAAAGGGCAGAAATCGCCAGAAAACTTCAAATTTTAAAAAAAAATCTTGGATGAAATCGCCAAATTGTGAATGAAAACTAAATTATGGATATGTGATATGTGCGAATGTGATATTTTCTATCCAATATATGGATGAATGTTGAAATTTGGAGCACCACCGTAACATTCAATATCGCCACTTTGGCATTTCATTAAAAATGAAAAAAAAAACTTGGTCAACACTATCACCGAGCTCTTGCCTCAGCCCTAAACAAGACATTAGAGGAGATTTGAGCCTCCGGAAGACTGTTTTAGGGTTGTTCCCGAAGCTCGAAACCAGCGCCTTGCTGTCAAAAAAAAAATTTAATTAATTTTTTTTGTTAAAATGTTAAAAGAATATTGAAAAAATCCTAGCATTCCTGCAGAGTTCCCACAGTCTAGGAACTCGTAGTCTCTTACAGGCCCGAATCTCCTCTAATGCTTATCACCAAGCTACTTTGCCAAAATCAATTTGATTTTTGGGGGCCAATAGGTGCATTCCTCATTTCTATGGTGATGTGGAAATCCATCTACCACTTTTGGGCCTTGATGTCCTTACAAAAGAAGCAACCCATTTTTGACCACTTAAGCAATTACTCATATATGTAGGGTGGGTTTCTTCAGTGGAAATTTTTTCCTATGTGCTAGAATAGAGTTTGGAAGGTTTTCATAATTTTCCAATTTTTTATTTCTCAAAACATAATTACTGTGAATTTTTCAATAGAAGATTTTGTTCCCCCCACACCAGTGATATAGGGCTTGCTATTTCCAACCATGGGCTAAAACAAAATTGATTAAGGGATAGTTGCAATATTGAGAGTCTTGTAGGCAATCAAAATTTGCCACAATTGCATTGAAGACCTTACTATAATTAATCATTGTTTATCTCCTCTTTTACGGAAAGAAAATAGTCTACACAGTCAGCCAAAATAGGGCAATTCTCCCCTACCTAGGCTAGAAATGTAAGGTGGAAGCACCTACAAATAAACTTTAATTCTAAAAAGATGACAGGCCTATCACCAAGGTACTTTGCTCAAAATAGATCTAATTTATGGACCAATAGGGGCATTCTTTATTTCTACAAATAATCTTGAAAGTTGTCCATTGTCCACTTTTGCAACATTTGTAATTTAATTCCGTAGGTATCTAAGGTTGTTTTTTAGGTTTTTAGAGTTTGTTCTAAACTAAACAAAAAACTAAAATTTTGATAAGTTTTAACATTTCTATTGAAATTATAATTGTACAATCCTAATCTAGATGAGTTTATGGATTACTTGAAAATAGAAAATACAACAATATCACATATAGATTGAAAGATTGTAATGCTTGATCTTGAAGGGAATAAAACCTTGAAAATAAATTGAAGTCATTTAATCCTCTTTTTACATGTTAAATTTGAATTCGAAGTCATGAAAAAAATATGAAGCTATAGAACATAACTTGCATAACCATAACCAATTTATGTCTTTTCAAAATTTACTCTTCAATTTTTCTAATGAGTTTCCAATGTAATAATTTTACCAAGTTTCAACATAGGCTCATCTTCATTGAGTACCCTTAGCACTTAGAATTCAAGAATTTTAATGCCCAAAATTTTGTGCAACAATATTCAATTACTAAAAGTAGAACTTTAATAAAGTTTTATTGACACCAAATATAGTACCTTCGGCATTCAGGGCTTAAACAATTTATGCATTTTTTTTGTAGGAAATCAATACATGAGACTATTTTTAATACATTAACAATTGAAATCTATGAATTTTTTTTATAGAATTGTAATTTTCTAGATTTGTGTAAATGTACCATGAATGTTTTGAATTTAATGACATGATACACCCAAAATCTTTTTCTACATTCATATGTCCGTACTATACATTTTGGACTAGCTACTTGTATCTATAAGTTTTTAAGATTGGTTTAGGATGCTTGATTGGAAATGCCTTGGATGCTTCTACTTACCTTAGTTGGAGAGAGAAAAAAGAATGAACTCATAATATTAGAGTATGTTTTTTAGGCTTTCAACTTGCTTCATTGTTGTTGTATGAAGCACTCAAAAAATCACGTGCAACGTTTGGAAAAAAATAAAATTGACATGTATTCTATTTTTTTATTTAGCGAATAAAAGAGTGATTATGATTAAAAAAAGAAAAGGCATTGAATTGAATTTTTCAGTAGTATGCTAGTACAAAAATCATTTGTGACCAAGAAAAATTAACCCGCTCATTACTTTTGGACTTGGATTTTAAAAGTGGGACTTTATTTTTTGAGTTTCTAATTTGGAAACTTTATTATCTTTATTGGACAATTTGAATTCATATTCGGAATCTTTGACCTCAAATTAGTCTAAGGAGATGCCATTAGATATTTTTAGATTAATAGAGGTTCCAATAAATACAATATAGGGTAGGTTTTCATGTGGGGTCAAAGAGAAGTGAATCCATCATTGCCCAAGCTATTAAGAAATGTAAAAAATTCTCTAATTGTATATTTGGCTAATTTTGTACATGCGACCACTCTTTGCTAATTTTGGTTGCAAATGCAAATATAAACTTAAATTTTTTAAATTTGATCATTTGCTATAAACAACACATTCATTTGTGTTCTCTAAGAATAAAAAAGGATATAATTTATTGAAGTCTAGTTAAATGCCACAGACCTTAAAGTACAAGTAAAATTTATTGAAATTTAGAATGGCATTTTAGTTGTTATTGATTTGGTGGGAATAGGATTTTTTTTTCAAATTTTTTTAATCCCTAAAGGTTCAAGACTATGTTTCACCAAAAACACACTTTAATATTGCTATATCTAGTACAAAGAGTTAAAATGCAAAAAAAATAAATTTGTTACATATTTAAGAATAGAATCTTGAATTGAACTTAAGAGCACTTCACATTGTGGCCAAATATCAAGAGGCCGTCAATTTCGACCAATTAGATTGTTAAATTTATGGTTTCTTGCAATCTGATTGGTGGAAATTGACAGCCTCTCGACCTCTAGCCATAGTGTGAAGTGCCCCTTAAATGAAAATGTAAATGTAAAGAAAAAAAATTCAAAAACTTTGACCAAACACATTGTAAGTTATTAGTATTCAAATTGAAAAGAGACGCTTTCACTTCACCATATTAGGTTTCTGAACTTTGAATAATCTTGGCTGAAAAAAATTTCACTATAGAATTTTGAGGTTTAAATCTTTGGTATGGAAAATTGATTTTGAAAATATAGGAAAAAAATGAAAAAATAAATGAATTGATTTTTCATTCTTTGCAAGAACTACCAAGTAGAAGTAGAAGTACTAGAAATGTAGGCATGTTGGAGTGAAGCGTTTGGAGCAGATGTTAGGGCCTGTTTGCATGATTACTCCGGACCTGATCTTGAAGTCGGATGACCAGAGAGCCAGATCAGGCCGCTCACTCCTCCTGCTTCCGGGTGCTCCTCCGACTTCCGCATCGACCTCTGATTTATTTTAGATTTATGTTTTAATTTAGATGTGCCCGAATGTAGAGAAGAAAAGTTCCAGAGAAAGACAAGTGAATAAGTCCAAAATGAAAACACTGTAGCTTGGATTTTAGTGATGCGGCCGGACAAGTGGCAGATAGTTGTGAATTTAAATAGAAGGTCGGGTTGATGGGGGAGAAGAGCGGGCTTGAAATTGCTACTTTCAAGGACGGAAGAGAGTGGGAGGGACCGGAGCTCCACATCGGGTTGCGGGCTTGAATTTCCCACATGCGAACCACCGGGCCGAGGCTGGAGGTCGGGGTCGGGTCCCCCATGCGAACAGCCCCTTAGCCACAAGGGTCGCAATCCGTCACTGCCACGATCGTTCCCTCCACGATTTTCATTCAAATAAATCATAGATGAATGAACTCTGTGATCAGTGACTCATCCACTGAATTGAATGCCGACGAAGATGACGCAGCCGCACGGCACTGTCCAAATCGACGAATTTCATCACTATTTCCATCTACTACGTTCATCCATAGATGAACTCCGCGACTTCGTCTCTCCCTGACCCGTTCACACGGGCAGCAGAAGATTGTTGCCGTTGCGCCTTTTGCGTCTCTGCTTGCTTTGCTTGCTTCGCTTGCTTTGCAGCAGTTGCACTCTGGAATCTTTTTATGGCATCTGGACCGAATCCCCTTCTGACGTTATGATTGTCTCCTTCACGAAGCTGCAGCTGCATTTGTGGACATTGGTGGTTGTGAGGCGTTGCGGTGAAGCTCGTCAACGTGGTGGTTACCTCACATTGCAAGCGACTGTCCAGTGATCCGAGATCTAGGCTTTGTTCAAGGTCTTTGGGTAGCAAGCAATTCTCTGGTGAGTTTCGAAACCAAGGGTGTGGTCGAGGGTGTGGTTGTGGGTGTGTTTTAATTTTTTGGTTGCGTTTGTGGAGAGGTTGCAATTCGGCTACGAGATGAGATTAGAGGCGTTGTTGTTGAATGGGTCTTGAGGGGAATGACTGTCAGCGAGTGGTATTGCGTGTTTATGTATCATACAGGAATTTCGTGCGAGGGAAGATTTCGGAGGTGAAGATGTTAAGCGGTGCTCTGTTTACGTAGGTTTGCGAATTCTACATCTGCTTTAGGTTTTGTGATAAGTGGATGTGTGTTATTGCATGCAGGGCTTGCAAGAGGGATATCAGCGATGACGTCTAGAGTGGTAGTGGCGTTGCTTGCTTGGAGTGTGATTTGCGGTGCGGTGGTTCAGGCCACTGAGGACTTTGATTTCTTCTATTTCGTACAGCAGGTGTGTGCTCCATGCCTTGCCCTAAACCCCTTTTTTACTCCGCCGTTCCAGCTTTAATGTTGAAATGGATAATGTCTTATTGCAGGAAAAGACTGGTGAGAGAATAGAGCAATGTGATAAGGAGTTTGGGCATTATTCTACTGTCAAGCTAATATTATGAATGGTTGATCCGAGCAGTGGCCAGGTTCGTTTTGTGATACAAAGAAGGGCTGCTGTTTTCCAATCAGCAGTAAACCGAAGGCGGTGTTTGGCATTCATGGCCTCTGGCCCGACTACAATGACGGCTCTTGGCCTCAGTTCTGCGACAAAGAGCCTTTCAGCCCCAAGGAGGTATCTCACTGCTCCACCTCCCTTCCATCTACTATTACATCAATGAATTCCACAGCAATAATCCACCTATTCTTCAGAACCACTAAATTAGGTCTGGTAAAATCATGAGGCTCAGGTTGCTACTGTAGTTTTTCCTTTCAATATCTGCAAGCGGGATGCGTTTACGTTGAATACCTAAAAGACAGCGAGGTTCAAATTGGGTCAAACGTTTTTTTGAAGCACTTTTGTGGGGACTGTCTTTTGTTCAAATTGATTCATTTTTTGACCAACACACATACACTGTTCTTCATTGCAGGTGTCGGATGTGATAGACGAGATGGATGACGATTGGGGTTCACTGGCTTGCCCCTCGAGTGACAGTCACTCCTTCTGGAAGCATGAATGGACGAAGCATGGCACTTGCTCGGGATTGGGCCAACGTGGCTATTTTCAGGCTGCCATAAATCTGTACAGCAAATACGACATCACTGCTGCCCTCGCGGAAGCGGGTAAATGCTCTCTATATTTTTATTGTTCATAAATTTTATCCTGAAGTTTGCAAGAATGTTACTGGCAGTGATCGTTACCAAGAATTTCCAGTTGAAGTTCGATTGCATTTTATAACTGAAGCCATTTGTATGTTATTGCAGGAATACACCCAGACGGAAAGCATTATGAAATCGAGCATGTTCGCAAAGCAATCAGCACTGTACTTGATGGCCATCTTCCTGGAATTGACTGCAACAAGGATGCCAAGGGTAACAGACAGATATACCAAGTTTGGATCTGCGTTGCCAAAGACGGATCTACTCTCATTCAGTGCCCCATCTTTCCTCGTACAGAATGCAAGGGCTCTGTAGAGTTTCCAGCATTCGATCCATCAGGTCATCATCGGCTCATTACAAATGGTGTGAACGCTACTGCAATGAAGAGCAGTACATGAAGTCCCTGATGCCGCGGCGTACTTGTGACGCTTTTAGGGGAATTTGGGTACTCAGCGAATATTGCAGCCCTTGGTAAGTGGATAGCCTTGTCACCTTTGCATTAGGTGTTGCATCTATGATAGTCTGTAATTGCTTGGGCTAGCAAGAACTACGGTGTGAGCCTGTGCAAACAGCTCGATACATTCGTATTTGCTTGACAAATGTCAAGTGCCATTGTTAGACAAAGATTGGTTGAGGATTATGTAGGTTGAAGGAGAAGCACGTACTATAGAGAAGCAAGCTCCATATTAGGAACAAATTGCGTTCTTTAGTGTAGCTTCTTTGTATATGCGTGTAGCTTCTGATAAAGACCGGTAATTTGATTCTGGGAGACCCTATTCTAATTTATGTAACATTCTTGTATTGTATCACTATCACTGGCAGCGCCCACTCGTTTATTTTTACTTTCCGAAGATATTGGTATATAATCTCCCTATTAAGCCTCCAATGTTGTTGAAGATAAAGTGCAAGACTTGTGGTTCTATGAGTAGGATTCAAATGTGATTGTCAATCAGAGGTAAACTTAGTTATAAATAACTAAAAAATTTAGCTTCCATATGCCAATAGATTATAGAATTCCAATGTTTGAGGGCACCTACATTAAAATCTTTGACAATAAAAGTAGAACAAGTTCTTAGAATCGAGCTTGGCTAATATAACTAGTCTTTTCTTGGGCATTTTTGAAGAGGTGCCACCTATCTTTTAAACACAAAATCACTTCTTAGATGTGTTGATGCGTACACTTTTTCACCCGCATTTGGTGATTTCACCGACATCTTTCATAAAAATGAAAGTAACTGAGCAAGAAGAGACTATTTTTTAGCACCAAAAAGTATAATATTATTTTTGAAATGGAGCAATTTGACTCCATGGGGGAGAAAAAAAGGTCTGCACATGACTGCCCTCGAACTGGGTCCCTTAATCCACCTTGCAGCCTCGTTTATCTCTTCACAATATTAGCCGCATTGAGCCCTCTCAGCGACATGTGGGTTCGGGCATCTGGTCTAGTGGTATGATTCTTGCTTAGGGTGCAAGAGGTCGGGAGTTCGATTCTCCCGATGCCCCCTTTTTGAAAATCATTGAAGACGTGCTTGTTTGGGATATCCTGAACTGAACAAGAAGAGGCTCTGTCCCTTTTGGATGTTTTGCCAAATTTCTAAAAGCTATGATGTTTCGTAGCTTAGTAACTACACTATTGATTTTGGACTTCGAATAGTTCTCGCACATTCAAATCAACTCGGATTGAAATGAAAATTTTACCACAATAACTAGATTCCAAGGGGAATCTAATCCAACAAATTTTTATTGAAAACAAACATTGGATGAGGAGATACAAGCCTCCAAAGTCATAGCCATTTGGTGAACTAAAATTGAACCCGTGAACTTCCAATGCCTCCCAAAAAATTAAACATCTTAGATTGATTTGAAAATTTCACCACACAAACTAGAAGAGAGAACATAGATTTTCCAACAAGTTTATTAAATTTGGATATCAAATGCAAAAGTTACAACACTTCGAATTGGACTTCCAAATCATGTGTGGATACTTGTTGGTCACTTGGGGCGTTTTAGGGTTTAGGGTCTCTGATGTAATTTCCTCTGCACAGAAAAAAGTTTGCATGACGTACCCTGGCGTTTCCTCCGTTTGTACATAGAACAGACTTTGACTAAGGCCTCAAAATATCTCTGCACATAATAAATTTTGCCAATAGTCTTCAATTGCCTTCACCTAAGGTCTTTGCTCAAAATCTTAGAGCTTGCACCCAATTTTGTCATCATGTACTAGTGGAGCACATTCTAGAAAGAAAATGTACACCGTTGGTATGTGAGGGAGGAGTTCTTAAAGGGATGGGAATGAGTGCAGTGACCCATACCACATCAACGCTGGCAAGTAAGTCTGACTATCAGATAGTGTGGCAGACAGTGAAATGGTAAAACGTATTTCTTCCAGCTACAAGGACAAGCAAACGAGAACAAGGTTACAATTTTTGATTGCCTAAACATAAACTCTCAACTTCAAAAAACCAGTTCATGGTACACCAAGAGAAGTCAGTTCGGCATGAAATACAATAGTTTGGTTTTAAAAACCAAACACAAACGTTCTTGAGAAAGAAGGGACAACAGGACAGCACCATCATCACTTGTTCTTTACCTACTGGGATCCGAGATAAATTGTTAAAGAGGAGATGGACGAGATATCATAGACACAATTTGAAATACGGAATTTAGGGTTTAGAGGTTACAATTTGAATTAGGGTTTAGGGCTTTCCGACCAGCTACAACACGAACCACGTCCAGATTCCACAGCATTCTGCAATAGTTCAACATTCCCAGTCGATCGAATGCAAAACCAATCAAATCAAAATATTAAATCAAAAGGGAGCGGTAATCGCGCCAGGTAGGGGTCGAACCTACGACTTTCTGCTTAGGAAACAGACGCTCTATCCACTGAGCTACAGGCGCAAAGTGTCTGATCCCAGGTTCGAACTGGGGACCTCTAGTGTGTGAGACTAGCGTGATAACCGACTACACCAACCAGACCGAAAATGCCGAGCTGCCTCGAAGCAGATCCACTTTCTCCGGGTTACAACCGATGAACACAATCGATCCAAACACAGTCCCATCAGCTCTCTCCGCCCCGGAGCTGCGTAACACAACCCCTTGCAATTGAAACTGGTGCAAAAGAAAACCCGAAGTACTATCCTTTCAGAAACACAACTCTAATGACAGGCAAAACGGAAGCAATAACCCCATTTCTTCGTTAAAATGAACCCGATCCTATCCTATGTCGAGAGGAGTTCGAGATTGCAAGGAACACCTAATTCACCAGTCTTCTTTGTGATTAGAAAAGGGGTGCAACCATTGAGAGACTCGCCGTCAAACAGACGAAACATCGAAGCCGGAACTCTACTAAGAGTAGTAGGCGATTTAATTTAGAGTCGTGTTTTATAACTCTGTGAGAGGGCTAATACACTGAGGAAAGAGGAATCACTTTGTGCCCAATTTGCTTACAATCGTGCAAATTGAGGAGCAGGAAGCACGGCATGACACACACCCTACTAGAGGTTTAGAAGTTTGGGTGTCTAGTTACGCCGTCTCCGTCGCTAGCGCTTCGACTTCCTCTACAGATATGAACTGCAAGGTTTGAAAAGGGTTCTGACTATCGCTGTTCCTTGTGACAGTCCCAAGGTCAGTCTCGGGAGACGTTATTTACAAGGAATTGGTCTCAAGAGAGAGTTGAAATACTTGATTGACTACTAGTTCGAAATGCAGGTGAAGGAACAAATTCTGGTCAATTCTTGCGACAAAAATCCTCTACAAGTGAAAATGAAGTCGTTCTGTAACGGAAATGGTATATGATGTGGCTGACTTATCCGCTATTGAAGGGCTCGACTTAGACAACGAGTCATCGGAATCTACATAGTGGATGACGTGAAGAGCAAGAGTGCAGATCAAAGGCATACCCGAAAGAGGTTCACCAGGAGTAAACTGACTAGGGACCTCTTCGAGTATTGCCAAGCTCTTTCAACACTGCGATGCTATTATCGGGAAATTAAAGTCAGAAAATTAAAGTCAGAAAAATAAAGTTAGAGAGGTCGTTGTGTCTTGTAATTGTAGCCGCAAGAACAACATCAATAAGGAAGTAAGCAAGCCTCGTATCCCATGCTTCCCAATCGAAACCTACTATCTAAACTTCCGCAATTGCACTATCAGCACCATCAAATCGAGAAGGACAAGAAGGTGACTCCGTGCTATGAGATTGACGCTCAAATAAACTGAAACTAATTTTGCAGATGCCATGCTCACATTTCCAACGAGCAAGTCGAGTCCGGCATTCTTCTCAACTGCTCAACATCTTCCACCAAATTGAAATCCAGACTTCACTCCCATCGATTTATATTGTTTTTTGTATTTTTTGTTGCAAGGATGATGAGGGGTAGTGTGGGATAATGAGGTATTTGGGTTTAGGTTGGGTGTGGCTATGGTTGTGGCTATGGGAGTATCTCCTAAAGTACACAACAAATGCAAATCCTCTTAGGGTACTGCACTTGTTAATATATGTTTTAGGAAATATTTACATATCCACATGTAGATATCAATCTAAATCCAATTACATTATATCTCGCACTACCCCTCGTCATCTAAACAACAAAAAGCACAAAAAACAATATAATCCTAAATTTTGAAAGCTCAGAAAATAATACTACATAATAAAAATTGAAATAGAAAATGTAAGATCCCTTAAACAATTCTTCAAAATACAAGGAACAAATGTGATAACCCTCCACTATGCAAGCCTATATACGTGAAACGACATGCATTATATCAAGGTTAACTTTAGTTTTATTGCATCACTACTAACACTCGTACTGAAGTAAAACATAAAAGCTTCCATTGTAATTGAGAGTGAAACGTAAAAGCTACCACTATAAGTAAGAGTGAAATGTAAAAGCTACCACTATAAATGTGAGTGAAACGTAAAAGCTACCACTATAAGTGAGAGTGAAGTGTAAAAACTACCACTACAATTGAGAGTGAAACATAAAAGCTATCACTATCGTATGCGTAGGTCTATTTTGGCACCTTGTAGTTAAAATACTTTACTTTTTGTAGTTTGACAGTTTGGCAACTTGATTTGGATTTCTTGACTTCTGGCACTTTGTTTTTTCTAATTTGTAGACACTCCTAATTTTGAATTGATTTTTTCTATTAATGTATAAATGTGTTCTTTTTTCTAAATTTTTTCAAGTATAAATTTTTGAATATTCAGAATTAGTAACGATGAAATTTTTTTAGATTTTCAAAAATAGTTGTACAATTTTTAAATTTTTAGGCACAATAAAAAATTTCCCTACTAATTTCCAAAACTAACCTAGAGTACTCGATACAAATGAGAGTGAAACATAAAAACTACCACTCTAATCCAAATATGAACATCTAGACTGCATCAAATAGAATTCTTAGGAAGAATTCCAAAAATGTAAAACTATAGGTAATAGGATCATTTCTATGAAAAATATCTATTTGATATCTTAACATTTAATCAAACTACAAATAATGGTTTAAAATCTAATTTTGAAACATTGAGCATAAAATTCATAGAGAACAAGGATTGAATCACTACTTTTCTTTGCTCCGAAAACCATTTATTTTCTATGTTTCAAATAGAGAAGAAAAGCTCTCTATAACATGGGGTGGTAGGAGGTAAAACAACCAATGTGGGATATGTAAATTAAAATTAGTAGGAGTTCAATTGCTCATAGATAAGTCAAAAGCAAAAATTGTGTTTGAAATAAAATTTTAGACCTCATTTAGGCATAGTAGATTACATTTTTTCAAAAAACTTGGAACTCAAAAAGTTGGTGAATCAAGTTAAATTTCATCTCCAAAAATCCGTTTGAGATTTAAAGCCTCCAATAAAAAATTATAGACAAATTTCAAAGAGGTCTTGGAAGGGACGATTTTTTGACATTTTCAAACATCCTCTCTGAATTTTGTCTATAACTTTTGATTGGAGGCTTAAATTTACAACGGTTGTTTGGAGAAGAAATTTATCTTGATTTTTCAAATTTTTTTAGTTCAAATTTTTTTGCAAAAGTTTATTATATTGTGCCAAAATGAGGTCTAAAATTCTACTTTATGGATTTAGAATGAATTGAGATTTTTGTATAAGTCCATTAAATCTAGCACCTATTAATACAAAGTTGTAGCTTTTAAGTTAGGAGTCTATTGCTTGAAGGCACATTAAGGGTCCACTCTCTACATTGACCCAAACTATGTAGGGTTTTTTTGCCTTCATTGGTAGAAAATCTCATAGAATTGTAGAGTGTGTGTTTCATTGTGTTTGTGTTTTATTAAATTGCAATTGTTTTGGATGAGCATTATTTGATTGTTGATTGCCATTGGGTATAGTTCACCAAACACTGCATTCAATAAACACCCAAAAGGCTACGTTACCATTGTTGGATAGGATCTTCTTGAGTGTTGTTTAGTTGCTTCATTTTACTAGATGTTTATACATCATATTGAAGTACATTGGGTTAATGGCCGATAGGACCAAATTCATTGTATGAAATTGGAAGTATTGGGAGTTCAATCTCATGCAACCAATTATTATCTCTTCAATCCACAATAGATTCTATACCACACATCCGTTGCTTAATCTCTAAAGGACCATCATGTTTAGAGGCCCAAAACCACTTCAAAATACTCATCTCTAAATCAAGGTCAAATCTTCATCAATAATTATTTCTTAACAAATCAAACCATCACAAAGTTTAGAACCTGCAGTTTGTCAACAATTCTCGTGTGGTTATTGTTGTTTTATGGGTTCGCATGTTAATATACAATTTATTGTATCATTGCAATGCATTACTTTTCAATTTATCGCATCGGTCGGAGGTCAAGGTTGATTGCCAACGCTTAAAAATTTAGGAAGTTTTAATAGTACTTTCATGCAATCGAGCGTTTCGAAAAGTGTGCCTGGTTAAAAACGCCATTGTGGAAGTAATTGGCAATGGCGCATGCAAGAGCTATAGTATTCTTTGTTCATATAGTGCACCCAACGGCTGTTCAAAGAAGAGGATTATTTTTTAATTTTAAATTCAGAATAAATTTTTTAATGCGCTAATAAGTGCAAGAACTTTGTTGCAGTGCGAGAAGTTATAGTATGCATACTTGTATTTAATTATAATACTGCAATTTGACAATGCTCGGTCATGAACCCATTTCCAGCACATTCAATTGTTTTTAGTGGTTTTACTTATTACAGCACTTGCCCATGTTCTTTCAACTGAAGCATACCATTGGCTTAAGTACTTGCCACCAATGGGAGTTGCACAAGTATGTACACACGCCCTCAAGTGCAAATGTCCTTGTGTCTTCATTTCCTTGCTTCCCTCCCTCCACTCCTTTCCTCCTTCAAAGCCATCATGCCAATGCAATTCAAAATAAGAAGTACTTCTTTACATACGCCATGCACTTGTGAGCATTGGTTATAATCCTTTCCTTTCCTTTCCTTCTCTTTCTTTTTCTTTCCTTCCACTTATTTCTTTTTTACCATCATTTCCTTTTCCATGGACATGATTATACTTCCAAGTTCCAACCACTTTCACACATGCGTATATCTTCTAGAATGGAAAATATCTTTTTTAAGTCCTTTATGGACTATTTTCATACCACCACTAGATACTTTGATTCAACATAATTTATCACACTTTGACATAATGGGCACCTCTACACAGTCATGTAGAATATGTTTTGAAAAAACCCAGTCTATTTGATGTATTTAACTACAAATTAGTGTGTGTAAAAAAAGCCAAAAAATTAAACTTTTGGTATTGGGTGGTTTGATACCTATTATTGCATTGCACTTCATATTTTAGATAGTTGTTATGTACCTTAATTTATACTTGTGGTCCAAATTTGGAGACACAAAGATTGAATTTGTATGTCCGGATCATTCCTTTCCTTCTTTTTATGGTATTGGGACAATTTTCCGTTCTCAGCATGAAAGGATTAATCTGGACAAGCAAAACCTCTCTGTTTGGTTTTAAATAAATTGTAGTACATACATGAAGAATATACCTTGCTAGAAACCATTTACTTTGTGCTAATTAATACAATCATGGAAATTGATGTATTCAGTGGCAAATGAAGGAATAGGCTGAAATTCTCCTCAGACAATACTTCCTGGAACCCCAAGTTGACCATTGCCCTGAGAGATGTTCTCACAATTTCTTTTCACGGTTGGGTTTTCAATTGATGCAATGCCTGGTTTCGAGGTGGAGTACTGATTAAAATTCTGTCACTCATAAGTTGCTTTTGTTTGAAAGCCTAGACCTGACTTACTAGAGACGAGTGACATGTTGGGGAGATGGGGTCTATTTGCCGCGTATCTGACACTTGCAGTGCTACAGGTTTGGCATCTGATTGTACATCAAAACATGGCAATAAGTTTTGTTCATTAGTTTCAATTGTGATCATTTCATGGATGTGAACTTTGAAATTATGGTATTTGATAATTCTTACCCGTGATATATTGTTTCAAAGTGCCCGGTGTTCAGTTTGATGGAGCCTATTCATTGTAGTTGGAACTCTCAGTAGCATCGTCAATAATAGGGGAGTGAGGAACATGAAGCTAATTGCAAGGGTAGATGGTTTCAGGTATGAACGAGTTCAATGTAATAAGCATGTGGTGTAGTAAGATCATAATTGTCTCCGAATCCAATTCAGCTTGTCGATCAATTATAGATTTTGAAGGAATTGTGAGAATTTTTGTACCTTTTGTATCATAGCCTCTGTATTGTGAGTTGGAGGAGTGTGTAACAAACATCGAATTTTCTCTATGCATACAGCTTGTACTGGAATCCGACGTATCGCTCTGCTTCATAGTGAATATGAGTAGGATTCCATTAGCCCAGGCTTTAGCACTATATTTCTTCTTGTGTAGGTAAAGGATGCAAATGTTATATTCCTAGCCTAGGGTTTATCAGCCTAACTTGAGGTCTGAACATTTTTTACATGTTTAAAAAGAATTGTGCTGCATTGTTTTTGACCTCTTTGGTTGTCATACATTATTTGTATTTGGAGAATTTTTATTGCAGAGAATGCAAATGCCAAAAAGTCTACATCATTTTTCTTCATTTTTCTTTCTGCCTTTGTAGCCAACGAGGAAGAATTTCGGATACGAGCATGAAGAGAGTCAACAAATCTGCAAGTCAAAGTCTGAGACGTACAAGGTAAAGTTAACTCTTTCTTGATTTCTTCATTTTGTACACAAAATCTGACAAGGTGAATATTGGCATGGTGATCGATTTGTAGATGTCCTGTGTATGTGATTTGTTCATGGGATGTGGTTATTTTGTACTCTTGTCTTGTAGGAAGATACTACCTCCTTTTATATAAATCAAAGGCGTTTGCATTTTCAATTATTGGAGTAATATCTATTTTGTGCTGTATTTCTCACGAAGGTGAGATCGCATGTCCAATAGGGATGGTGATCGCTATAGAAGGCATTACCGCAGCCAAAGCCAGAGTCGCGATTGTTATGAGCAATTGAGATATCATGATGACAGTTACCATGACAAAGAGAGGGATAGAGATAGGGGCCATGGTTCAAGATGTCGAAGCCCAACTCATAGTCTCAGAAGCAATGGAAGTCAAAGTCGGGATCGTGGTTTGAAGCGGTCATTTTGCAGTGCATCTGATCGGTGCAGGTAATTGAGCAGTCGCATGTCCCAGAGATCTCATCAAGTGGTTGGATGCTTGTATTGTTTTTGTAGATTGTATTAGATGATTCTGAATATTTATAATAAACTATAGACATGCATATTATGTGAATAATTTGTAAGTACATTAAAAAGTGAGTTTGAAAAAGAATATGTGTGAGAAGTTTTGGGCTGACTTTTACTTCTGTCCCCTCAAGTATGAAACATGTCATGTAAAGCTTAAGTAATCTGTTTGTGTATTAGTTTGTGCTGTATATAGATCATTTCATTGCACATAAACTAATTTATTTTTAGGACTTGAATTTGGTGGTTTCAGCATGTTTTATTGGCAATATCTTTATGGTATTATGGTTCTGTGCAGTTTACCAGTACGATATTTGTGCAGGTCCAAAACGAATACAAGTCAAGGACTTTGACAACCATGTGCAGTTCATCTTTTGTGTCCAAATACCACTGACTTTGGAAACTTGGGTGTTGTTGGGCTCAACCACAGGACTGAAGTAATGACTTAGTGGCCATGAAAACACCTATATGAAAAAGATAGAGAATGTAAGCTTAGTCATGTTGCTGCTCGTCTTTGTCACTAGTATCTAGGGGGACTAAGTTACACCAACCCTAAACTTTTGAAGAGAATGACTGGATTGCACACAATTTAATTGTACTTTTGTGGGTACTTGGGTATGAGCATAGCGGTACAGGTACTGTGGCTTTTGACGTAACGCAGTTAGATTTGAGGGAAGTGAGCCAACATTTCACATCACCACAAATTGAAAAAAATGTTATGGCGGACATTATTGTTGACATAAAAACATAGGTTGACACATTGGATGTCACCTAAAATCCGTCACCTAAAACACGGGTTTCTTATAGTGGTTCCAGGACCTTGAAATCCGAAGTATGCTTATTAGGAGTTTATTCAGGCCTATTCTCCCTAACATGGGTCCACTCTTCCATGCGTTGCACAATTTGCACCGCGATTGGGTCCTCCATCAAGCCAGGCCCTCGGTCCATGACCTTCACAGGAACTGGACACAACATCTCGTGGACAGGAGGCAACATGGGATGGGGCGGATCCGCTTCTAAGTCATTTGGTGGTAGTTGAGCCAACCACCGCGCCCTTTGTATCAGAAACAAGCACCTCATGCATTTGGCCTTGCAGATTACTAGCAACAGGGGCAAACTGAGCAACAAACCACAAATCTAAAGATGACTATTGATAGAATCCCCAGTCCCCAGTCATAATGGAGAAAATCATACTTGAAATCGACGTGGTTTGGCATCCCTAAACTCAACAAGTAAAAAACAACAATGTCAAATTCTGCTGTGAATTATGAAATTTGTTTAAATTTGAATTTTTGTCGAGACTCGAGACTACATTTGTGACTGGGCCATATTAGGGTTTGATCACTCTACCACTTAAACCAATTTGGATGTCTCCGAGCATATTAACGCGAATATGTCCCATGTGACAAATCATTTCCTGAGGTACCATGTGGGAGAGTTATAACATTCCAAATCTTTCCACTAGCATCTTTCCACTAGTATACGATCACTGCCAAATGACGCTAGGGTTGTCCGCGTCACGTCATGTCCGGACGTCCGCCTGCCCGACGGTATGTCAAGATCCAAACCCAACGTTCATCAAGATCCCCCCCCCCAATTTTTTTTTGGCTGACGTAAATCCTGAAGCGTCCAAACCGACGCTGATGGACATCCCAATGGAAAAAGCCACCGTCACGTCAGAATAGACAACCTTATCTAACGCGGTAGTCCCTAATGGAAGTGGATTGAATTGAGGTAACATTAACATTTTTGATTGAGAACTCTACTCATTGCATGTGATTGACTTTTGGACATATTGAATGGGATGCCCAACCCGTTTAAGTGAATGCCTTGGATGCTGTCACTAAGCATGATCATGTTAACTAAATAATTTCTAAAGACTACAACCATCGCTAATTCTAACCGCAGCCTGTGCCAGGCTCAAAATCAACAATAATTTGCGACATTTGTCGACCACAACTCCTCAGCTACAAAAATCGCAAAATTTAAAAAAGACAGAGTGATTGAGAAAATAAACTCACAATTACAAGAAGTTTACAAATCCTGAAACTACTCTCAAACTTGAGATATACAACCATATACTTCACATTGCAAGGCTAGGTAAATCTTTCACATACAAATAAGCCGTACAAACAAGACTGCAAGAATCATGGTCAATTAATTGCAATTTCATTGAATCATCCATTCAAAATACCAGAAGAGCTAGAATTTTATTGAATGAGCATTCACTGCTTTGTACTTCTCACTCGCTGATCTGCGATCATGTTATAATGTCAACCCTATGTTTGATATATCAATTGGTAACTAAAAGCTTCAACAACAAATCCTATGTACAATCATGCACAAGTGAGCTAATATTCACTCCTGCATCTAAATAATGCATGCAAACATTAAATTCTTGGCAGGGAACATACCTCACAAGCAAGATGGCTACAACTCGGGCTACAAGCACATGGAATGAAGCGAAGCTAAGAAAGCCTCGTTCACTAAGGGCCAGCAGGGGATGATCGAGTTTGAAATACTTAAACCAAAAGGGCGGGCTGGAGTTCCTCCATCAATTTGTACGGTAGTATGGGAAATTTCACTCAAATGGCAGTATTTAATACGGTGGCCATTTTCCCAAGCACTCATTTCTTTCTTTCAACATTGAATTCCGTTAAGTTGGCATATTTCTACAATCTTTGGCGCTTTTACATGTATTTAGACCATGCATTCTGAAATCTATACTAGTCCTAGACTTTAGAGTTTTATGCAAATGAGCTTTATGCATGAAGTCTAAATTCGGCCCTTGGTTGGCTTTAAGGATTTTGGAGCATTCTTCATTTTACAACGTTTTCTTGTAGGACTTATTACTTACTACAAAGATCAGAAGACACATTCTCATTTGAACAAGCATCAATCTAATGATTTCATAACAAAGAGCTAAAAAATAACAAAAATTGTTGCATACTAAGAATGTCTACTTGCCAGCCTTTGCGACCATGTTTCATCAAAGGCATCCCACGACCAAACCCAATTCATTGCCCTCCCTCCCTCCCTTTTTACACTCTATGCAAAAGGATTAACTAATCTTTCCAAGCTAGATTACAAGCAAATATTTTCTTAGAAGATCCTTATTTCTATTGATGTTTTTGAAAGCAACAACATCAATTGATTCAACTCTGCACAAATTGAAATCAAATCATCAAATCACCGCAGCACAAAAACAATTGAAATGATTTGATGACATAAACTACACACTAGTGGAATGACGTTATCTCGACAATGCGATCACTCTTGCAAGGAATTGTTTCCATTGATTACAAGTGCTTAGTTTAAGACACACAAAGTAGAAAAGAATAGAAATGAGCTCATTTGTGCATTTCCATGTGGTTGTCTCTATTACAATGCATCGTCCTAGCCATGCCCCTGCTTTTGCTTTGCCTCCACGTCAAAACGCAAAAAACTTGTACAACAAAAGCAAATTTGCACCCCCAGGTGACTCAAGTGACAAACACCCATGTGATTCAAGACCATAAAGGGCTTGGTTGACGCTAGTGGAAGTGCTTTTCAGTTTTCAAAATGCACTTTGCAAAGGATTTTTTTTAAATAGTAAGAAATTGGTTGAATTTGCAAAATAATATATATTAAGATGAATACTCAAAGTAAAAGAAAACATGAGGGATGCACATAAACTACATTGAGAGTTTTTATTTATTTAAACCAAACTTTAATAATCCTGCCTTGTATAGAATTATAAGCTTCTATATTTTGACAAGAATTGAGATGTAATTGAATCCGAACAAATTCTTCTACATAACTTGTACTAGGACTAGTTAACCCCTCAAGGCCTAACAATGTTTTGATAATGGAGGTTTTCAATGAATCTTTCCACTTTGATATTTTTTTGCACATAGATGTGCTTGAAATTTTTAATTATAAATGTACAAAAGTAAAGACTACTTTGTCTAGTATGTGTGGAATTACTTGTGGAAAATATTGACAGTTGGATTTGTAGATTATAAAAAATTTGGATGATCAACTTTATAGGCAAAAAACTCAGCTCTTTGCGAAAAAAATTTGTAAAAAGATTGATAATGCTTTTTTCCCCCCAAAAAATTTGTATTGTAATCTAAGGCAAATGTAAAATTTTTTAGTTTTTGATAATGAGAAATTAAAAAAAATTTCAAGTATGTACACATTTTCAAACAAAAGATGTAGAAAGCCACAATTAACCATATTGGATCCTACAATATTTTTAAAAATTTATATATGCGGCATTTTTTTTAATTTAACAATTTTTATTATTAAAATATTTTTTGGAACATCTTCAAAAAAATTGGAATCATTATAATTATTTTTGTATTCTTAATTGCACCAAATTGAACCTTGTATTTTTAAAATTGCTAGAAATACAAATTTGAATTATATTTTTTAGACCCAATTTGTTTGTGCAGAGTAATGACTAGGAATGTCCAAGAATATGTTTTTTCCATCCTTACTATTCCTTTCATTGTAAAAAAACTATGTTTGCAAAATGGGTGCATAAAGGAATGTTAATATCATTTGGTTGTCCTTGTAGAGAAAGCCATAAAGGCATTGCTTGTAGAGAATTGGATACCTTCAACACTTGATATTGTACCTTTGCAATTGTTACCATAAACCTCGCCATCAACTTTTTCCATACTTATTTATCTGGTAATAAATCTTCAGTTTCCTTCAACCTGACACTTTCAAACTCATCACTATTTGAGGTGTTGAGACACAAGTGTCTCTTTTGAGCTCATTGTCATTGTGACAAACTGTCACAATGAGCTCATTAATTAATTTTATTCGTATTTAATCCAATCAATTCAAAAAACATTTTAAATTAATTTTTTTTCAAAACCTCCCTCCTCCCCCCCTCTTTGTAATTTTCAGAATCAAGTAATCTCACAATCAATATGGGATATCTGGTTTTCCCAAGTACATATCCCAATACATACATATCTGTATACGTATGTACGTATCTATATCCGTATTCATACCAATGTATTGTATCCGTATTAGCATATGCATATCAGCATATTGTATGCGTATCTGTGTATGCGTATCTGTGTATGCGTATCAAAGTTTTTTTTGAGATCAACGGTTGTGGGGGTGGTTTGTAATTTTTTTTTCTAAAAAATCAACGGCTCTCATTCTTTAGGAGGGAGGGGGGTTGTTAATTAATGGCAAAACCTCATTTTGCCTCTTTTCAGTACATTGTGACTCAGTTTGCATGAGATCTTCCAAAGGATTTTGTAGTACATCATTTATTGTTGAATTCACTTCTATTGTATCATCACTAGAATTTTCATTTTCTATTGCATTGTCATTGTCATCTTTCTCAATAAAAAGCTCATTCTTTGGGCACAATTTTGTTTTATCTTCTAAGCAATTTGAAGTGCCTTTTTGCATTGCATTTTTCAATGTAGAAAAGCACTAATGCTGCACGAAGTTAGTCACCCATCACTGAACCACTGAAGTCATACATATTTCGTCATGCATAGTTATCGTGTAGCTTTAGCACTTCAAAGTCAAATATGAATAACGTGCCTCAACTACATGGTATTAATGAATGTCATTATCGTGTTGTAACAATGTTTTCAAAGGAATGAATGTAACATGAAAGCAATGCTCAACGATAATCGTACAATTATTGTTGACAATTCGTGACAGAGGAACTTTGTGATGTAGCCATATTGTACGAAGTTCAAATTATTGAAATATAAATTATATATTATATATATTTACACACACAGATAGCTAGCTAGCTAGATGATATATAAAATCATTGAATATATTAACAATTTGGCTTATATTTATTTATAATAAAACTTTTTTTTTCTTTTTTCTTTTTATAATTCTAAATTTAAATAAATTATTATAAAGGCAATTGATTTTTCTATATTCACAAATTTATTATTTTTTAATGCAAAATATTTTAGAATTAAGCAATTAGACTTGCTTTGTAGATCCAAGTCTTGCTAGACGTTGTACTTTAGTGCACCTTTTTTCCCAAGAGGATTTTTTACAGCACATTATATGCATTGTAGGCCTGACCCACAAACAAATAGTTTTTATATTTATAGAATAACAAAAAAATTAACCTCTAATTGCCCAAGGGGTATCAATATTAAAAAAACTAAAACTAGTACAAAACATGATTTTTTCAACTAAGTCTTTAGTTTAATGAAAAAAATTGATGATGAAAACTTCATTATATTTTTCAAATACTATACAATTTTCAATATTGAGATCATGTTGAACACTAGATTAGCCCATGCCAAACATTGTATCCAAAAGTAGCAACCAGCCTTGCTTGGTGCCACACTTCTGTGCCAAAAAATTGGGACCATTGATTAAATATGAACAAAAATTCTAAATAATTAAAAAATTGCAACCTAATGTGGTACCTAAAATAATTTTAAAATCCTTGTTTTTTAATTTTTAAATATTTTTTGGAAAAAAATTAATTAATTAATTTTCACTTTTTGTTGTATTTGCACATCTTACCAGCCAGAAACAACCCTCTAGAGAATCTAAATTTATTCTAAGGCTTCATTCAATTAATATTCATTGAGGATGCTCCAAGAAATATCATGTATTATATTAATAGAATGAAGAAAGAATGTTCTACTTGAATCAATGATGTGTAGAATGTGTTAACCCCTAAAGTTCTTTGTGTCAAAAATTAGAAAATACTTCCAAAATTGTCAAAAAATAGCACTTTCTAAAATAGGTATGTAAATCAAATTTTATCTTTGTTTTAGAATTTGTAACTATTGGATCTTATTATAAATTGATATTAAGGTCTTGCAAAAATATTGTGGCCCTAAAGCAATGCATGTGTGAAATATAATCGAGTAAATAGCAACACAAAGTTTATTCAAAGATTAATTGAGCTTTTGGCAATGTAGCTTTGTTGAGCTTTTGAATCCTGCAATTCAAATTTTCTTTTGTAAAACGATCTAAAGATTTGAGATTTGAACAGAGTTTCAAGTTAAGAAGAAGCATGAAAATTTTCAAAGCAAAATAATATTGTGCTCTACTTGTGAGAATTAGAGGTCGAAAACAAAACAATGACATAACTATAATATCAACTATTGGATCTTTATATAAATCAAATTTTCTAAAATTTTGTTTGATTTTTTAATCTCAAGAAAAATGAGAGAAAAAAAATCCAAATATGATACTTTGTTTTGGATGCCCCTAGAACTCAAAAACCATGTCACATTTAAAAGAATTGTACGGCTTAACCTCTAAAGAACTTGATCCATTGCAAAATGGTCAAATATCATGTTTGAGCTAAATTTTGCTTTTTAAATTGTGTTCAGATGTCAATCTCATGTTTTTTTATATGTCATATTATGGATTGTTTATCACTGTAAAAAAATTCAATTCATTATGTAAAATATTGCCATTGTTATAATTTTGTAGCAAAAAGTGAAAATAAATTAGTAAATATTGCAAAAAATACAATTAATTTAAAAAATGTCAAGAAATACAAGTAGCAATGGAGATTGATGTGAAGATTTATGAGTTAATTATTATATAATTTAACCCCTAAAGGCCCAAGGCCTTTTTTCTGCCAAAAATCCATCAAAACTGTCATTTCTATAGCAAGGAGTAAAAAAAATGAAAAATGTTTTTTTTTCACATTAAACCGTGGGATCTTACACCTAACTAGTATGAGAATGTGTGGAAAATTTTTTAGAATTTTTGACTGCTCAGATTGCAAGATATTTGCGTTTAAAGTGGAAAAAACAAGTATTTCAGCACATTGCGGGACTAGATTTTTTGACTTCAAACATTTTGCACTTAAAATTTTTGCACTACAGAGTTTTGTGCTTCAAATCTTTATAGTGGAGAATTGAGTTGAGAGTTTAGGGGAAAAAAAATTATTCAAAAAAACTTAATTATCATTTCTAAAAAATTTATTAAGTAGAAGTAGGTACGAGATAGAGGGAAAATCTAAAACATTAATATATTTTAGATGGAATTAAAATACACTAATCTCAATGGTGAGATTGTTCTAGCAAGTAAACTAAACCATGAGAATTTTTTTTCTTAAAATTGCAAAAATAGCATTTAGAAATGAATCCTACAAGTTATTTTTTTCAAGAAGATGCTCTAATTGCCCGAAAATTAAGAATGTCCATAACTTTTTCATAACAAATCCAAATGAAATGAATCAAAGCTTTTCATATAGACAAAAATATAATCTACAAGAAAAAAAGTATTAAAAAAAAAAAATCAAATTTTTGCCAAATTTTTCTTGCTGCCCGGACTGCCTAGTTACGAAAAAAAATAACATATTTGGCCATAACTTTTGACTCCTATTTCCAAATGTCCTGAAATTTAGTGCATATGAAAGATATTCCTTGTGCCCACCTTCTATTAAAATTTCAGCTTAAAATATGGAAATCTCTAGTCACACGGACCTGCCCAAAATTTCTATACGGCCAAAAAACGCAGTCCGGTCCTTTAGGGGTTAAAATACCAAGCACCCTTACCAATGACCATTAAGTCAAATTGCAACTGTGAAGCTAAAATTCTCCTTTTATATAATTGATATATAAAATTTTGATACGAAAGAATGTATTTTCTATAGATGTTGATTCTTTTTATAATTTATAATGTAAAGAATGAAAATAAAATTATATCAACTATAATTTATATCAGAATAATTTGAAATTCTTATTGTATATGAAAGTTAGAATGAGAAACATAATTTTATAATTTAAATTTAAAACCATTTGAAAAGAAAAATATGAATAAAATACACAGATTATTGTATGATTTGGATTCTAACACATAGAGTTTGCAATTGCAATAACTCTTTCAAGTTTTGAATTTTTTCAAAATTTTAAGATGGAGTAGAAACAAAACTTTTCAAGTTCTACCCTCCTCGTGCCAAGAATGGTTATTTTAAAAGTTACAAACAAAGTTGACAAAGGCTCATCCACTTTTGGGATGTGCGGACCATTAGGGGTTAAAAAAATTTAATTCTTCATTATAAATTTTCAGAAGTAATCAATAATTTGAGTGCTTAGGATTTAAATAATTATAAAAATGATTTCTAATTGCAAGGTAAAGCATTGGCTATGTCATGTAGGAAGAGTGAATCGGATGGAAAAATAATTGTCGTTTCACAAGCCTTTGTAAAGGGCAATGCCGAAAGAAGAGGGGGATTTTGAAAAAGAAAACTATGATGAGGAGGGTAAAGCTTGACAAGGAAGCACTTTTTTTTCCGCAAAATCCCTAATGAATCAGTGGTATTGTTTGTCATAAACCACTCCCAGGAAATGCGCCATTCATTTTCTGGGAGGCTTCTAGGGCATAATGCCCAATTGCATGGGTTTTTCTTGTATAATCGTACATTACAGATTTCTCATCCGACTTCAATTTCTCATTCCCAATTTTCATCCTTTTCTGCTTGTGATGCTCGTGATTTACACCAGGTAACATCGTTCAGGCATTCCGTGAAAAAACGGACCTCCTCGTCGGGCCCTTTTTTCAAGGAATGCCCTCAGACTCAGGCATTACCCAATATGCAAATCCTCCATCGGGATGAACAAAACATGATTATATGAAAAAAAGCATAATGCCCAGACAAAATTGTGTAATCAAGCAAGAAACCCTAATGATAAACCCTAATTATAAACCCTAATTTTAAACCCTAATTATGGCGTACAATTTGCCCGGCGAATGAACGGGACAGTTCCCACCAGTGGTTTACGGTTACGGCGAAGTATACTTCGATGCTGTTTCGACAGCAAGTTGATTGATAAGAGAATCACCGAAGTTTCAGAATGTTTTGCCACTCAAATCGAAAGCAATCGACCGAGTTAAGTCGATCGTAATGTAACATGCTTGCATTCTTCCGCAGCATTGCAACACATTGCTATTGACTGATAAGTTATCTACTGGTGTGGTTTTATAAATTAGAATGTGGTGAAACTTGAAATGGGAAACCAACACATGGCGACGATTGTAACTTAAATTTCGGCAGGGCAAGCATGAAAATGTTAGTACGGTAGTCAAATTGCTTCAAATCTTGAGGCTGATTCCCTTGTGTAAGGTCCGTGTCCAAATCTTACTGTCAGTCTTATACAAGATGTGGACTCGACTGACCGCAATGTGCAATCGTGTTCACAATTTCCGTCCTCAACAATGGCATTGCCGTGATTGCAGCCGACTTTCCTTGTCGTTTAAGTAGAGTTTACTTACGGAATTACAGTTTTGTCGCTTCGATTATCGTGTGTCTTTCACATTCGATCTGTGCTTGTACGTTGACAAGCAAGGAATGGCCGGAGCATCCCCTCCATCTACGATCTTTCGCGAGAATTCTGATTTAGAATTTCATTACCAGAAACTATTTATTCTGAAATGCCTTAAATACCGAACTAAAAATTCCGGTCTGGAGGTGTCTTGCCTGTACTCTGTTCACTACATTACATAACCCTGGAGGAGCTTTCAGGTCTGGAGTTTTTTGAGTGTTATTAGTATGGTGAGGCGAGTGGTCGTTGAGAAGCCACAGCTTCTGTTTTCACACGAGTTGAAGATACGCCAGCCGGCCAGGCATGATCAGGTTTGTTTGTACCAGGGCAGGCGCAGGAAACGTGGATAGCGCACAAATGGACAGCACTTGCTCTTCGTCATAGCTCGGAGAATTATTAAGTACTGAAATTTTATGGTGCATTTCCATTATTGTGAAGAGGAAGAGCTGATTGCGGCTTTCGGAAGGTGGAGGCGATTGCGATGATCTCCATGGCCACCCGGAGAGAACTCGCCGGCTATTTTGCCTGCGCTTTTCTTATTTCGACAGCTTTTCTAACAACGATTGTTTACGGTAAGTGATGATTTCGCTGCCTTTTTTCCTTCTTTATTCAAAAACTTGACGGTCAATGGAAAAAATGAAATATCGTAAAGGCAACGACTCTGTGCTTGCCGGTCTAGATTTTTCTAAGAATTTTGTGAGGACGATTGCTGGCATTAGGAGCTATTTTGATGCAATTAAACGTTTCACGCGTCCAATAGCTAGGTCGGATCGCCAAAACCTTGCTCGTTCTGTCAATGTACCAACGTAAAATGCCAATTTGTTGAAATTTGCGTGCCGTGAGCGCAGTTCAATGTCTTTTTCTTTATTCGCACTTTATCGAATGCATGGAATCTTTGGGAAAATGTAGCTACGGTGAAGTCGGTAACGACACTGAGGTCGCCGGTTCTTGATTTTCTAATGGAATACCCGTAATTGCTTGTGGTATTTTGATGCAATTGAATCTTTTAAGGGTCTAATAGCTAGGTCGAATCTCCATGGCCAGGCTTGTTCGGTCAATTTTTCAGCATGATTACGGCAATTTTTTTAAATTAGCGTGCCGTGAGCTACTCTCTTCCTCGTTTACGACGGAGTTGGCGAGCTCAGTACTATTGATAAGTACACGCCGTCTTCTCCTTGTAACTCTTTTGACTTTGCTCTTTCCACGACAGAGTGGAATTTTCGTGGCCGTATACATGGCTACTTCTACGATTAAACCTAACGATGCAGTCGTAGAGTTCCTGCGATTCTGTGCGGTTGCGGTACGATCCTTTGGTTCGATCTAACGTTTTTTAGGTCAAGTATAATCTCTTAGTGCAGCCTTGGAGGAGGTCAACTGTTTTCTATTTGACCCCTGAAGGATAAGAGGCCCATATTGGGTCTCATGATTTGTATCAGTTTAGAGTAGGTCATTTGGGAACTATTAAGAAGAAAAAAAATCTGCATTTATTCACGAACACATGCAATGTTCTTTTGGCTGATCCTGTTGATTTTATATTTTGACCCTGCCTAATTTATAAATTTGACAGCTTGATCAATCAAGTCACTTTCATACCAAGAAATTTTGGTCCCGTGAGGATTAAAATTCTAGATAAGGTTTTAAGTTCTGATATCATTAGGGATAGGATGGTGATTTGCTGATGTCTCTAGATTACTCAAAAGGGACAGTTAGCATTCTGTGCAGGCCAAGGAACCGATGCACTTCCACCTCCGAATGCAATTTTTGTGTTCGGCGATTCATATTTAGACACTGGAAATCATAACAAATCAGCCGGTTTGAATCGCCCGTGGCTCGCACCATATGGAAAGACTTATCCTGGTACTCCTACTGGTCGGTATTCAGACGGGCGTGTATTCACAGACGTTTTCGGTACGTGACTCTCATTTGAACAATTCTGAATTGACTGCCTGCTGATTTGCAGTTAAATATACGGTCAACTTACAATCAGACGTTATTTATGGTTTGTAGTCAAATGGAAATCGTAAATTTATTTCTCGGAGCAATTTTTTAAGTTCTATGAATGTTCAAAGTTAGAATTCGAAAATGAATTAAAGCGTATGGTTAGACCCTTGCATATAGGTGCATCCTTGAATAGATTTGAAAAACCCAGAACTGTTTGCTAGAGGCTCTACTACCTTACAATTGTGTTACTAATTTGTGAAGCTGAAGACAATCATCCGCTATGACGGTTCCAAGTCATATTGAAAACATTTCAGAAAGGACCCTCTGTGCCTATATATCATAATTACGGAGGGTAACGGAATTGATTATTTCTATCGCATTGTAGCTTTGGTGACTGACATACTGGTCATTTTTACAGCAAACGCACTGCAGATGCCATCTCCTATTGCATATGAGCATTGGAACAGTGATCCCAATGCACCCAAGCATGGCATGAATTTTGCGGTCGGCGGCTCAGGTGTATTTAATCCCTATGGAATGCTCAATTTGCGTGGTCAGATCGACCAGTTTGAGTCCTTGACGAGCACGATCTATCCGAAAGCGTTCCTGCAATATTCGGTGGTTCTTATTGGTATTCACGGGAATGACTACGGTGCATATATTGATAAGGGCAATCCGATCTCTGTGAGTTTGAGCTCACAAACCTCTCAGTAACTTTCAATTCCTAATGACTGTAACTTACGCTTAATCATCTGAGTCTCGATTGAGGATGTTTGTCTCAATGGAAACCGAGGGCAGCACTTACTACCTGTGTCCATGCATTTGGCGCACTTTGTATAACTGCCCCAGCTAATTCTTCATTTACGCTGCTTTATTCTTCTTTTTCTCTATCAATGGGAACAGTATTTTGCTTGTGAAAATTTTGGCTAGAAATCCAGAGTAGGAAGCTTACTTAGGGTTTAGGCCTCAGAGTTACTACTTAGCTAAGCAGCTTGACAGAGGTGTTTTCCTTGCAGGGCCTCCCATTGCTGCGAGATTTAGTGATCAATGAAATGGTCTCGCAGCTCGAACGCTTGAACAAATTGGGCTTGAAAACTTTCTATATCAACAATCTTCAGCCTGTTGGATGCCTGCCTTCAGAGACTCGACCCACCTTCAACGCATGCAATGAGGTCAGTAATGCAATAGTGTCAGTTCAGCATAACGATCTTCTGGTTGCAGCCGTCGCAAACGTGACAAAGCGGCTACCTGGAGCCACCCTCTCGATACTGGACCATTTCAACGCCTTCAAAACTGTCCTCCGAGATCCTGCAAAATCTGGTAACTGGTCTTACTCTGCTCATCCCTTATTCTTGCTACAGCCCATTGAGTGATGAACCGCAGTCAGTGTGGCATTCATAGTAGACTCGCCCACAATACACTTTTCATTCACGGTGGGTTGCAAAACCAATTTTAGTCATCTTCTTGTTCTTTGCTGAACTGTTTTAGAATATTAGATTAGTAAGAGGCCGGTATGGTGTGAAATATTGCAAGCTTTTTGTTGATCCCTACCAGATTTGTCCTCTGTTTGCCTAAAACATGAATTTCCTATTCACTGGAGCCTCAATTTGTGCAGGTTTATCGGCAGACCCGTTGACCCCTTGTTGTTTGGGCGCTGCTAATGCCACTCGGAGTTGTGGAGATGTGGATCTCACAGGACGAGCAATGTTCACAGTCTGCAAAGATCCGGTGAAGTCGTTTTTCTGGGACACTATTCATCCTTCTCAGGCAGGGTGGACTGCAGTCTCAAAACTTCTATTTCCTAATGCGACTCTGCAACCATTCTCATCAAGTACAGAGAAAGGTGATATCATCGACTAAAGTGGCCCTTGCATTCACGTGTGAAACCCACTACTGTATATGTAATTATGGAGACATTATTTGTTAGCACGCTAGGAAGGTTCATAAATGAGTTGAACCCAGGAATGACAAGAATGAGATATACAGTATATTAGTGGTTTTCAGCTTCAATGCTAGATGGAGATGTTCACACGCCAGTATGGATGTTGAGACTACAGTGATTGATGTTAAACGCGTTCCCTTCTCCCGATTTGGGTAATGGCATTAGTGGTTGCTGATTCTACCTTGCTTGAGCAAAGCATTGACTAGGCTTCTTGATATTCACCAGATAAACATGATAATCACCACTTGAGGTCCTCAACGTTTTCAATTGATGAATGTTGTGTTTGTCCAAGCACGAGCTCATCTTGATTCTCTTTCAGCGTCCATTTGTGAAGGCCAAGGACTACCAATGCTGCAGAATGACACGATTCCAGGCATGTTTACTAAGGCTCCTCGTCAAGAGCATTCAGGTGCTCCCAGGCCAATATGAAGACATCCGCCAGGATGAGATGCGTTGCAACAGGAACACAAAATGCGATGATTCTACGTGTATTTTACTAAGGCTCCTCTTCAAAAGCAGTCAGCTTCTCCGAGGCCAATCTGAAGACTTCCACCACGAATGAGAGATGCATTGCAGCAGGAACACAGAATGGGACTCTAGGCGATGACTCTAGGCGTTTTTACTAAGGACCCTCTTTGAAATCATTGAGTTTCTCCGAGGTCAATCTGAACTTTTCCGCCAGGAATGAGGGATGCATTGCAGCTGGGACACAGAACGGGATGATTCTAGGCCAGTTCACTTAGCCTCCTCTTCACAAGCATTGAGCTTCTCCGAGGCCAATCTAAAGATCTCCTCTTTGGAATGCCCGGTAAGATACCCACCAGTGGCTTGAACGCCCTCCTTGGCAGCCAGCGCCTCCACCAAGCGTTGCACGGCGTCGGGGCCGGAGACGTCCGTGTCCAGCAAGTTGCAAGCGATCTCGATGCAATCGTCTCCATGCAGTAAGGCCATAGCTTGCACTTGGGCCAGGCCGCCTCCCCGCTCGCTCACTTGTCTCGCAATGCGATTCCCCGTGGTTAAGTCTCGCGTGGATAGCAACGGCACGTTGTAGTTCATCACCCAAGGGCACGCGCCCACCACGACCACTCCGCTGCCGGGCGGGGCATGGGAGGGGCCGAAGTCCGCTTGCATGCTGGCAGGGAACACGTTAGATCCGTTCCAGAGGCCGTTGTTGGTGGGTTGGAAGTAGCCGAGCGCTCGACGGATGTCAGCCAGGGGACGCCCGCTTCGGTGCGCTGCTCCGTACAAGAAAGAGGGAACTGCAACAGAGGGATCGGAGGTTGCAGTAACACCGGAAGAAGGCGGAAGATGGAACATTACAACTGAACCCTAAGCCCTAAACCAAAAACCAAAAACCAAAAACCAAAAACCAAAACAACTGGGAAATGAGTAAACATTGAACACTTCTTCAATGTTTCACTCTCAGAGTATCATTTAAACATCCCCATAAAGAATTCATCATGGAATGCATCGCATTCAACGAAGTCAGAATCCATCAATATGATGGCATTAGTCCAGTGAAGGAGATATAGAAATCCCCATTCCCCGTTGAAAGCCTTCATTGTAGGATGCTATTCGGTGAAATCAAGTATCGATGAGGAGAGTCGTGAATTGAACAACAAATGGATAGCTACTAACCGTACTTTCTTGACCTTAGGAAAGTTTCAGAAGGAGGATTGCCGAACCTTTGAGCTTTTCACTGATTTCGGAAGCAATCTCTTGCGCAACCGTTGCTGCATCAGTGAGATTCGCTGCTCCCAGCGGATGCAAGCATATGTGATCGACAACTCCTAACCGAGGATGGCTTCCAGACTGTTGTCTTAAATCGATGGTGCGCAATGCCGTCCGCACAACATCTGTGACTGTCGACTGGAGCGGTGTTCTTCCGGTGCGTGGTTCGGGAGTACAGAGAGCGCCTGCATAAATTGGATAAGGCTCCTTTCATTGGCATTTAAACAGGCAAAGGTGCACAATTCTTGTTCTCAAGCGCGCTAAGCGTCAAACATCTCATTGTGAGTGAAAAAATAGGAATGCCGATAACAAAATGCTATGGTAACGGAAGATGATGTATTCAATGGTTGCGCTCAAATTACAAAATGAGATTTCGTACTCAATTTTAAATAAATGTTTTGAGTGATGTCTTGCTAGAAAGGTATTAAAAAAAATGCGTTCCGAATGAGCTATAGTTCACTTCCTACCTCAAAATACTGAAAACACGGCAAGCAATTGAAGACGCACAACTAACATAATCGGAACCTACATGGAGAGCCAACAAGCAGTCTGTTTTTCTGGATTTCTAGCTCATTTCTGGGTGAAATGTTATAAGTCAGACCTTGTTGGAAAGCTATGAACGATGCCCTTCCAACAAGCCATTACCCACGTTGCAATTTTCAATACTGAGATTCAGAGTTGGAGTTTGGCTACCTAAGATTTCAAATGACGATAGCAAGGGTTTTAATATCTAGAATTCCGTTATCACGGAAGGAAAGATGGTCACGTAAGATACAAATTCCGGAAGTCCAATCTCGCAAAACCCCTAGTGTGAACAGGATTATTAGTTACCTGCAAGAGTATAGCCCACGCGATTGTACTCGCGATCCTCAAAAACGTGCAGAAGCGGCGCCTTGGGATGCGCTCGGAACGTGGTCTCGATTTCTTGCAACGCAATCGCGTTCCGGCTGTCGGAGATGTAAATTTTGCAGCATAGGAGAGACGACAGGCGCTTTACGGGCTGTTGGACAGCCATGGCCATGAACTATTTGATCTCGCAGTCAAATGCCAAAACTGGCATTGCAGTCTTTCAAAGACACTCCGTCACACAAACTTCAATCAAGACGAAATTAAGAATCGGAAGATTTAAACTACGGAAATGGAGAGAATAACACTTAATTCTCGGGTCATCGTCTCAGCAGCTTCTGTGGACGAGATGCGGCCACCTGTGCTTTGAAGCATTTTCAAACCTCGGCAGGCAAAAAGAATCTCCGAATGCTATGATAGTGGGTTTCAAATCCTGAGTAATGGACGCTCAAAGAGATTCAGAGTGAACTTAGTCACTACATTCATCAATGGAGACACTGAGAAGACCAAGAGGAATAGCTAATGCACTCTAAAAAACAGTTTATGCAACAACTAATTCAATATGATGCCACTACCCAAGTGGGGTAGATGGAAAACAAGTTTCACATTCAGACTGCTATTCCCCATGGAACGTCTTGAGCATGAAATGCATCCCATTTCACAAAGTCTGAAACTTTCTAGGATTTTCTGGCAGTCATGAGGTGCTCAATCTCAACGAAATCTTGAATGTTTATTAGGAAACCAAACACATACAAGAAGAGGACCATCTCCAGCGAGACTTCACTCAGCAAAAACGCGAACAGTAAGCGCTGGCACTCCGTCGACCGAAGGTCACATTGAAGCCTACATAACTGTCGCAGTGGCTTCCTTATACGAATTCAGTGCACGGGGAGGCAAAGGAATTCATCAAAACGGTAAATACGATTTCTAACAAAGAACGACAATCAAGCTTTCATCTTCCAGAGATGAAACCATAATTAATTCTTGGGCTCAGCAGCATTGGTAGGTGCTGCCCAAACGAAGGCATCCGAAAGCCAGTGGCAGGCAGCAGCCCCAGGAACCATGACCTTCCTCGTCTTCTCACCTCCAACGACATCAGCTGCACGGCAGGACGCAATTTGTTTCATGCGGTGGCCATCTTCACGAGACTCCATGGCCACAGCGTAGATTTTCATGTTGTCTTGGACCGCGTTCTCGTGCTTGGTGATGTCCATGTCGTGGCACTCGTACACTGCGAAAGGAAACACGTTCTTCTGGCACACCACCGAGTGCGAATACTCCTTCACGTCCACCACCTTGAACGTCGAGGTTCCCGTTTTCAAGGGCGAAGCATCTGCAACAAGGGACCCCGGCACGCACATTGGAGTCCGGTGAGTGCAGTTGGTACCGGTACAGGGGATTATATCACAATTTCGTGCAGGGGAGCCCTGGGCGTCTGTGCACTCGCAAGCTTACAACAATATCAATCTTGCTTATTAAATGAGTTATCACCGAACTGCCACTTCATTGCTATCTTACTAGAAAACGCCATACTCTCATTCTCCGGTCCCGAATTCATCAACAAGTTGAACGCTCTTTAGCGTTGCTCAATCCTAGAATGTGCAATTACAGCTTAAGAACGGAGTCTTTCAAACCAGAATGTTCGAAAAAAAGTTTGAAGCAATCAATTTAAGAAATGCAAGAACGAGAACATTCCGTTCTACCTAAGCTTCTATGTGCATCGTCAATTACCTATGAATGTTTTACAACGACCAAAACTGAAAGTGCTATAAGCAAAGGATGATATACCACTGGTAGCAGGGATGGATCGCTCAACAGCCTCCACACGAGCTTCCTTCGGAAACCGGTCCGCCACAAACTTGGTCATGCCCTCCATGGACGCCACGCACTTCCCTTCACCTTCCTTCGTCTGAGCTTTCCCCGCTTCCCCTTTCCCCTCGCACTGCGCTACCGTCCGCGCCATCATCGCCGCCAAGTTCGACTCCGGAGGAATGTTGAGCTTCTGCAAAAGCTCGGCAATTCTATCTCCATTGAACGGCATGAGCTTCAAGGCCAGCGCCTCCGGCAAGAACGACGTCGTGGGAAACTCCTCCCGCAGCGTCGCCGGCATCTTGATCTCCTTTCCCACCACGAGTTCCTTCGCGTCGAAGAACATGGCCTGGGAGGCGTCCACGATGGCCTTCGCCCGCTCCAGCAGGTTGCCTCCTTCCAGCAAGTTCTTCAAAGAGATTTCGAATGTTGGGTCCACGAGGGGAGCGTCCGCGTCGCAGAAGAGCTTCGCTTGTGTGCAGAAGTCTTTGGCGTTCAAGGTGCCGTCGGTGATCTTGGCGGCGTAGGAGGAAGCTGATTTGGTGTCGAGAGGGGACGCATGGTCCTTCAGAATGGACGGCATCGCCACGCGAGAGTAATTGTTGGCGTCTGTCTCGGTTGTAGCGTTTCGTCCGCCATCGCCAGAAATTGCATCCACAGCGCAAGCGCCGATCCCCTGCGTAGGAAACGAAATATCAAGCACCTTCGTTACGGAAAATTTGTATTCTCATGGTTCAAATGCCGGAAGAATTTGAAGGTTGTTTAACAATTTTTTCAATCTTGCGGATGCATACTTGCAGCGGGACTTGCACAGTCTCTACCACTTTGAACACCGGTGCTTCAACTCAAGCAAATTTTAACAATAAGAAAATGAAGTGAACGACAAGATTCTTGAAGCCAGCACTGAGGTTGGTCTTACAACGAGGAGGAAGAGCATCATCAGTCTGGAGGTAGTGGACGCCATTGTGATCCTGTTCCGCCTGTCATTTCGAATTCAAGAGAATCAGTCCTCATCATGCTTCTCATGGATTAGACAGCACATGATGAATCTAATAAAAGGTTTCAATCTACATTTTCTTAAATACTGAAATTCAAGAGTTTCAAGCACAGCATGACGATCTCGGAAGTCGAATTCATCGCAGTTCATGTCACAGGTTCTGTACTTGCGAGAATTTGGCTCAACGTAGAGGAAACTAAAAACCGTTAGGGATCTTGTCCCTTATATTGACGGTTCCGGTTTCCAATATCAAATCATCTAGATTCATACGCACATTGGTTAGCCTTCAACTAGCCTTCAAGTTGTACACACGTATTGGTTAGACTTCAATTAGCAAGTAGTGTAGGTATGACTTGGTTAAATGTCTGTCAGCATTGATCTTTGAATGGAAAACGGGGATGTCTACTCTCCCTTCCACAGTGGTCTACAACCTCTCACTTTGAATCATTGCATAAGAAATTCACACTTATTGTAAAAAACCTGATATCAAGAGATATGGCTCTTGTAACCAAGTGATATCTGCACAGGTCAACAAGATTGTCAAAAAATGTGTTAGAATGCTACAAGTGTTAAAATTCTAGAAGTGACGCAAATAGTAGTCTGGACATTACATAATAGGCTTACAAGAGATGAGAGCGAATCGGTATGAAACTGGAGAATGACAAGAGTGAGTGTTTGAAGATGGGCTTCCAGGTCGTCTCATTATATAGCTAGGCTCCCTCTGCTGTGAGTCTTTGGCTATGATGTGTACCATGTGTCACACATCTCTAGTTGCGCACACAAGGCTCCCACCGAGTTCGTTGGAGTAAAACAGTTGGTGGCCACACAGACCATGGGCAGAATCGAATTTAATTCAGCCTATAGTACTGCAACGCCAAATTCTTCCTGTGAATTTCGTTATTATTTCAACAATTCGATACCAACCAGCTCTCTATAATATCACCATCTCTAATATCACAAATGCAGTTACTCTACAGAATGAGCACGCAATTCAAAACTCACCCCATAGTCTCACTATCACACAGTATTTTGAGACAAGAAGTTGCCTATACATGTAGTAAGGAGCTCAATAAGTGTGAAAAGGATTCTGGCCCCCTCCCTGTCTCCCACAATCCCAAGAAATTTTTTAATGTCACATTTACACAAATGCAACACTATTGATCATTACTGTGTTGAAGTGACCTAACATTTGGGGGGTCGACTCCTGGTCTCAGCCTGTGTTTTAATTGGGTTTTGCCTTGCTGGGAGTTAGAACTGGCCACGCAAGAGGGTGAGTTTATCCGCTGAATCGGGTTATTTCACGACGGTATTCCGAAAACTCACCTAAGGGCTTTTTCTTTGAGGAAAGAGGAGTTGAGCATGAATTTGGTAACAAGCCTTTAAATCACGGAGCGGGAAGCAGTAAGAATAATTTAGTCACAATTCATAACAACTGTTAAGGTTTGAGCAAATTGACCCACCACACCTCTAGAGCATTACAATGCACCAGCTGCTCCAGAATTGCAGTACTGAGGCATGCGCTTCATGGACACTTCATCAGCCAGTAGGCCAGTACCCATGAGAATTGGTGTTATCTGAGGTAAGCATTAGTCATCATCGTTTCAGTGAACATGAGGCACATGCGAGCCATGCTATCTCGATTAGGCTGATAAGGTTGTTGGGGAGAAGATTTAGGTTGACCTCCCGCTAAATCAGATCACTCAACCCTGATATCAGCTCAGAATAAGATGACCGCCCGTAGTCCTGAAATGGATCCCGTTAGTACCTAAAACTGTAGAATATTCAAATAATTAGAGAAGAAACGTTGCATACAGTAGAACTGAGGTAATGAATTCAACGCACTAGGACAACGCTACAAAGAATTGTCCAGAGGAAGATAGAATCACATTGATTAATGCCACTTGAAAACCATCAGAGCTCTAGACCAATGATCTTCAGATTGAATCTCTGAGCTCTAATCACATGGCAAGAGATAAAAAAGCTCCAATGCTTACAACTTCCCAGGTATCCATCTCAAAATTTACTGCTTATTCTAAGTAGACATGTCACACATTGATAGCTCCACATCCATCTATGCTTCATTTCGCTTCGGAAGTTCAGGGCCTGCTAGCCGTGAACATGTTGTACGGCAGAAACAAATATACAGATCGTGTATGACCGTCCTCTCTATATGTACCCAACTGCAGTGGCCAAAACATGGCTCGCTCCTCACACATTTGGAGCCATGTTGGGCAAACATTTAAGTGAATACCTACTCTTTGTTGTCATCCTCCTTCTTCTTGGAAGATCCGGAAAAGTACCAATACCCGATAGCAAGCACTCCAATGATTCCACCAATGACGGCGTAGTTGGAGGTGCTGTCGGTGGAAGTATTTGTTGATGATGATGATGCAGATTCATTCAGTATTTTAACGGCTTCAGGATGAGCTTCGGGGTGACCCTCAAGAGCTTTCTTGGCTTCCGCTTCCGAAAACCCCTGCAGGCACAATACGTGAAATCAGGGATTTGAAGGAACCTCCAAGGGAAATAATCATGCAGTCTAAAGTAAAATCATCGTAGCAACGGAACTCGAGCATCATTTTAGGGAAGTACCTTGCGAGCAAGCTTCTCCAGTTGCTCCTTCTCCATTTTCTGCCAGTGAGAAAAGGGAAACGAGTTAGGCCTGTACAATAAACTTACATCCATCTAGCATTCAAAAGAGAGGGTGATGATCGAAGCAGTTGACTTTGACACAACACCTAGTTAGTTGAATGTGATCGACTGCTCAGAAAAACGAGAACTAATTAGGCACGTGCAGTGCATTCCCATAGAATTCTTAACAATCTCAAATCCACTCCATAAAGTTAAAAAGCAGCGATTTCGTGGAGGAATTTAACTGTCCGGGTATATACCACCCTACTGTCAAATCAGTTAGATCAAAACAAGGTACACATAGGTAGGGATATTTGACATGCAAACCACCAGACGGACTTTGACAAAGTTATAAACCTAAAATAGCATAAGTTACGCGGGTTTAAAATTCTAAGAGCATAACGATCACCCTACGGTTAGCTTAATCACATCAACGAACCTGCTCCTAAAGAACATTTCGCAATTACTCCAATTTCCTCCGTGAAACTGAACAGAAGGCTTTACTATCTTGTCAATATCATTATGCCGAATAAGTGGATAACGTGCCAAAAACAACAAATCCTAGCCTAGATACAGTGCGCTATCCACTTTCCGATGATTGAAAGTGGATAACGTTCTCTTCCCCAACATCAAAAATCTTCTTACACAATCGACGAAGGATATCACAATTACATACTAGATAAACACTAGATAAACCCAGACACCTAAAATAGAATTATTATTTACTATGTCGGATCAACCAAACACAAAGATCGTTCACATGCAGCAGTCTCTCAAAATTTATTCCCAGTCTAAAACACGTTCTCGCTATACTTGCTTCATCAGAGCAATGTGTTCTACATCCAGATGCGCTCAAATCTCCATCCCACAACTTAGAAGCGATTTAGTGCGATCAAGCCGTGGACCTAATCTTACAAGATTAGACGCCATAAACACTTCTAACCACGCAGCAAGACGCCCTCTCAAACCAGTAAACAAAGACCACTCCACCAAGCAACATTACAAAAATCAAGAATATTCCCGCCAATAAGCTTCTAGGTTATCAAACAATCTTCCATTCACCATATTCACAACAGACACACATCAAAGAAAACTCAACCAGAAACTTATATAATAAACCCCGAGACTCTGAAAACCGCAAGCCAGCGTCTGATTCAATTTCAAGAAAATTGAGTTTTCCTCGTGAAATGAAATGAGCTCCCGAAATGGAACCGAACAGAACCTTGATGTATATGGTCTCGGCAGCCTTCTCCTCGTCGTGAAACACCCTTCCGTCGCCGCTGCTCATCTCCCGCCGCGCGAAAGATCGAGCAAGGAGAGCCTCCCCGCTAGGGTTCACCAGCCTGCGAGCCATCATTCGCATCGCCATCGCCATTGTTCGTCCGAAATGGAGATTTGAAATGCGTTGAAACGAGGAATTCGAAAGACGAAGATGAAGCTCTAGTACAACAAGATGTTAAGGAACAGATGCAGAATGCGGATCGACGAAGGAAAACGAACAAGCGCAAGAATGCCGAAGAAGACGCTGCGCTAACTTAGGCTGCCAAGAGGAGGCCAAGCGGGCAAGAGAGACGCTCTAGACAGGGCACACGTGTTTCACGGGAGATGGGGTGACCGGTTGATCCAGTCGCACTGGGATAGTGTTTTGAAGAATTGTGCAAAACATAAGAAACAAAGGTGATATTAGAGTTATTCGTAAAGTCCTCCCTAGTTTGGGCAGAACTTTTTCTGAAATTGAGAAGGCAACTATAGTTGAAGTGTCAAAAAAATTTGCAAGATACTTATGACACACAACCTCAAAAGTGGGGACCAAACTTTTTTAGGCACCATTTTGATGGAAAAATAAGTTTCATACCCACTTTTATTCCGACTTTTTTAATTCAACCGGCTTTTTCACAAAACTCACGGGTTTAAACCCCAGTTTAGGGTACTTTACGAATAACTCTATTACCCTCGACTATTCGTTTCTAAGAACCTCAGTAACAACACTCTTTAAATAACTTTATATACTAAACCAACATGCATCATATTTAGGGTTTAACTTTAATTTTATTGCAAATTATGCTATCACATTATTGAAGTAAAACGTAGAAGCTACCACTATAACTGAAGTGAAACATAAAAGTTACCACTGTAAGGGACGCAACCCATTTCTAACCACTTAAGCAGCTGCAAGGTGGGTCTCTTCAGTGGAGGAATTTTGTGTATGCAAAATTAGAGTTTGGAAGGTTTCCTCAATATTCTAGATTTATATTTCTCAAAACATAATTATTGTGAATTTTTAAGTTGAAGATTCTACTTGATCCGTACTGTTTATATAGACCTTCCTATTTTCAACCAAGGGCTAGTTGCAAAATCCACCAAGGATTGGTTGCAATATTGAGAATCTTGCAGCCAATCATAGTGCGCCACAATTGCGGCAAGCACCGCTCCATAATTGACCATTGTTCATCTCTCTCTACACAAAAAGAGAGCAATCTACATTGCCAGAATGGGGGGTGATCAGAAATGGGTTGCCTCTCTTAGCTGAAGTGAAATGTAAAAGCTACTACCATAACTGAATTGATACATAAAAATGACCACTTACTATAATCCAAAACTTGAACATTTAGATTGCATTAGAGAGAGCACTTTGGGAGGATTTTAGAAATGTAAAACTATAGGTAATTGGATCATTTCTATGAAAGATATCAATGGATGAGGTTATCTGTTTTTCTCTTAAACTTCATTTGTGGTCAGCTTTTGCATGGTGTACTAAAACAAAAGAAATTTTGAATTTTCAGAAAAGGCGTGGCATAATGAAGAGTGTGGTGGAGTTTGAAATTTGAAAAAAAGCTAATGTGGGAAATGGAATTTTATTCATCCATCTATACAACACCATTTACAATTAATATTAATATTATTTGCAAAAAATTTAGATAAAGCAAAACTTTTTAAGGTTTTCTTTTAAAAAGTCTTCTATTTTGGTTCAAAATATCTCTTGTTGCCAAATGATATAAATGAAGATCTTTAAAAAATAAATGAAATCATCTAAATGAAGGGAGCAAAATATTGTACTTTTGTGGATGTACATATTGAAAATAAATTCTATCCCAAATTGGGCATGGTCTTCGTGGGAGGCCTATGCAATTCAAACCCCCAATGAAGGGCCTCTTCCACAATTAACCTCTAAAATACCAAGGCATTTTCTGGCTCCGGAACCACTGAAAATTGCCATTTCTACTGCAATCACTCCCTAAACCAAAAAAAAAAATTCTTTAGAATCTAACCGTAGGATCTTGTACTTCACTTGTCTCAAATTATGTGGTAAAAATTTCAAGAAATTTGACCGTTCCGATTGGAAGATATTAGGATTATTAGCATTCAAAGTTGGAAAAAAAAAAAATTTTGAACTGTTTCCTACAATTTCAGATGACTTTGACGGCTATTTGTGGATTTTTTTTGCACTACATAACATAAAGTTAAAATATTTTATGTTGAAAATTTGAGTTGAGAGTGGGGGAAAAAAAATTTAGCATACCAAAACTTGATTTTCACATATAAAAAAATAGGCAAGTAGAAGTAGGTCCAAAATTGATTGAAACACTAAATTGTTAATAGCTCTTAGATGGAATGAAAACACCATAATCCCAACAGTGGGATTGTCCTTGCAAACAAACTTGACCTCGTCAAAAAAAAATTTGAAAAAATTTGAAAATTGCATTCGAAAATGAATTCTATAAGTTGATTTTTGAAAAAGATGCTTAAATTGCCCAAAAAACAAGATTGTCCATAACTTTCTCATTATTAGTCCAAATAGAATGAATCAAAGCTTCAGATGTAGACAAAAACATGATCTTTGAGGAAGCGAGGGATTTAATCATTTTTTTTTCTTCTTCCCGGCGAATTGCTTTTTTGCTTTAGAAAGGAATAATTTTTGTTCCCGGGCATCAATTGAAAAAAAATTATATTTTTAGAAAGCTAATGTGATTTCCTATCTTCAAAAAAGTTTCAAAAAATTAGGTCAAAATTTCAGGTCGCACGAGCCTGCCCGAAATCCCAAGTGTCCCCCGAGGGGACTTTGGTACTTTAGGGGTTAAAGTGCCAAGAGGAGGTCATCAATTAGAATAAAGGATAAAAGCAACTAAACTTAGGATGAACAGTGATTTCAAGTGACACTTCTTGGCATGTTAGGTTTGAGTATCTAGAGAATATTGTGAAGGGCCAGTAGCACTTTTCATCCATATTTGAAGAGTGTTGGACACCTAGCATGTAAGGGTGGCCATGCTCTCAATTAGGGTTTGGGTTTTATTTGTTTTGAGCTATGCAAAAAGTGATCTTTGTTAGATTGGTGAAACCATTTAAATTTTTAACCCTGTAACATCGTCACAAATACTAAATGTCCAATGAATGACACAATATTCTTTTATGTAAGACAAAAGTGTAAATGTTCATTTTTGGAATTTTATATGAAAAATGGAGGTTTTGTATAGTAGTTTGACCTTTAATGAGTGCTCTTGGTTTTTTTAAGCAGTTGGTTCACACGATACCTAAAAGAATGATTTCCACATAGAATAACCCGGCGTTCCACGATTAACCCCTGAGCGCTCAAACGACCATTTTTTGGTTGCTGCCCAACTTCCATGTGCACCCATAATTAACATCCATATTTAGAACAAAAAGCATCGCAAAAATCATAGATAATGAGTTTAGTAAATTTAGGCAATTAAAACATGAGTCTATGAAAACCTAGTGTTAATATACCTAGAGACAATATTTAAAAATTCAAAACGTATTCACATAGTAATCAAATAATGCATACTAAAGTGCATTAGAAATTACTTTCACTTGCAAATAAGATCCATTAGAAAAATTTATGTTTAATAATAGCAATTATATTTAGTTGTAATTAGCATTGATTATGGATGCACATACCTTGCATCCATATCCAAGGATGAAATGTGAACTAATTATGACGAGAAATAAATTATTCACCTTTAGTCCTAAATTCCCAAAGTCCTCTTGGGGGACACTTGGGATTTGGAGTAGGTTTGTGTGACCTCAATTTGTGACATGATTTTCTAAAAGTTTTTTTGAAGATAGAAAAATACATTAGCTCAATCTTAGCATTTGTTTGAGAAAATAATGTATTGTATTGCTTTTGAACTTAATTTGAAATAAATTTAAAAGAAAAAATCCATAAGGTTAATTTCATTATAAGCAATTTTGTTTTTCCTTCTATCTTGTACTTCCTTCTACTTAACAAATTTTTAAAGAATAAAAAGCAAGTTGTTGTTTTTAGAATTTTTTTTCTTAGATTCCCAACTCATTTTTCCACCATAAAGATTTTGTACCTCAAAACTTTGAGTGCAATACTCAAAGTTTAGAGGATTTGTGTAAGGTGCAAAAAGAATTTGTTTTCTTCACTTTAAATGTAGATATCTTGCAATTTAATGGGTGAAAGTTTCTGAAAATTTCTTCATCACATTCTTATACCAATCTAGCGTAAGATCACACTATTCAATATGTGATAAAAATAATTTTGAAAGCTTTTGCTTTTTGCAATAAAAATGGCAATTCTTAGCAGTTTTTGATGGAAAAAAGCCTTTAACTTCTAAATGCCCAAGGCCTTTTCTGATCTTCTAGAAATTGATCTTATAAGAATTTGCTCTAAATTGAACAAAAAGTTGTGAACAAAAAGCTGTAGATATTTTGACAACGTTTTGATAAGTTTTATCAATTCTTTTGGAATTGTAACCGTACAAATTCAAAGTAGATTATGAGGGTGTTAAAACTGTGAAAGTGATTTCATTGAAGTCTTTCAATCCCCTTTTCACATGTCAAATCTGAAAAGTGGTTACCAAAAAAATATGAGGCTAAAGAGACTAGCATACATAATGTCAATCAATTTATGGCTTCTTAACCCCTAAAGTCCCATTGTCCCCTCGGGGGAGAAAACGGATTTTGGGTGGGTTCCTATGATCTCAATTTTTAGCGAATTTTTTTGAAACATTTTCATAAGATAGAAAAATTGATTAGCTTTGTGGGAATATAATTTTTATTTCAATCAGTGCCCATGACTCCATGAGCAAAAGTTATACCACAAAAGTTGTAGAACTAAACTCGGTAGGCATCACAAAAAAAATTGCAAAAAGTCTTAAATTTTTTTAAATTTTTTTTCCTAAAATATTATATTTTGTCTACATATGAAGCTTTGATTCATTCTATTTAGACTAGTAGTGAGAAAGTTAAGGACAATGTTGTTTTTTGGGCAATCTAAGCATCTTCTTGAAAAAATAACTTATAGGATTGATTTTTGAATGCAATTTTCACAATTTTTCAAAAAAGATAGTTAGACAAGGTTAAGTTTGCTTGCTAGAACAATCTCACCGTTGGAATTATTGTGTTTCAATTCTATCTTAGAGCTATTAATGGTTTAGTTTTTCTTTCAATCTTCAACTTACTTCTATTTAACAATTTTTTAAAGAATGAAAATGAAGTGTGTTATTTTTGAAAAAATTTCCTAGACTTTCAACTCAATTCTTCAAGACAATTTTTTTTAATTCAAAGTATGCAATGCAAAATTATTCCACAAATTGCTGTCAAAGTTATCTAAAATTGCAGGCTAGCATTCAAAAAACTTTTTTTTTCCAACTTTGAATGCTAATATCTTCCAATCTATACGGTCAAACTTCATGAAATTCTTACCACATGATTTGAGACAAGTGAAGTACAAGATCTTACGGTTAGACTATAAAAATACATGTTTTTTTCTTTTCTTGGGTGAACACAACAGAATTGGCAGTTTTGAGTGGTTTTTGATTTAAAAAAATGGCCTTGGGACTTTAGGGGATAAAATCAAGTCTACAATTTTTTCAAATGAATTTCTAATGTGGTTTTTCTCCAAAATCTAGTGTACTTGAGGCTCATTCCGAGAGCCCTCAACACTACAAAAAGTCAAGATTGCAATGGACACCCTTGCATAAAATCTTGAATAGAAAAATCATAATCAATCATTTTCAAAATTGAATTTTTAATGCTAAAACTAGACTTCAAAAGAATTTTTTCAAAAATATAAACTACTTAAAATAGCACCTTGGTTAGATTTTATTCAACTTCAAAGTGTTGTCAACACAAAAATTTGATGCCTTGGGCATTTAGGGGTTAAAGTATGTACATTTATCCCCAAAAGTGAACTCTTTCCAAAAATTTGTAGTGATTCAATGGTTTCATCCACTACAAAACAAGGATTCTCTCGCCAAATCTTCTACCGTAAATCCCCACTACGATTTTTGCCATTCAAATCCAAGACAGATTATTTCACATAATCTAAGGATTATGCGGGAAATCCCACGTAACAAGGCATTATGGATTTCTCATCTGTAACCCTGTTTACATTCAAATTTTTTTCATCCATCGTTTTCTTGGCGGGTAGTTTATGCAGAGGAGGGTATTGCGCCAAATTTGGATGAAAAAGTGGATGCATATGATTGAAAATTGTTTTTTGGTCCAAAAGATGGATGAATGTAGAAATACAATACTTCACCAAATTTTAAGTGATTGCCATCTTGGCGCTTTCTCAAAAAGTAAAAAAAAAAGGCTGTACCAAATTATTAAATATAGCATTTGAACAGAACACAAAACGTGGTTTTAGTGCCATTGCCTTGGTATTGTGAACCGGGAACCGTCTCAGCAGGTCACATTCAAATTTGGGGCAGTCACAACTATCATGTGGGTGAATTAAGAAAATAAGGCAGGGGTCACTTTCCAGTAGCAAGTAAGGTAGATGCATCCATGCCCGTCCATGTACGCAATTCTGCCATCATGTATCAAGGGTGTACATTTTCTTTCTAGAATGTACTCCATTGGTACATGATGACACATTTGGGTACAAGGATAGGAATGGGTGTGTCTACCTTAATGAGTGAGTAGTGAACAAGTGTGTCTTGGTGGTGGTCGTTGATTTCATTTGTTTGAAGGGGGAGTAATTGAAATGGGTAGTTGTCACAGTGATAGTATTTTCATAATTTTTTTCTGAACTTGAGACTCTTATCTTTCTCTAATATTCTAACGTTGCAAATAAAATATGAATATGAATATGCATGTATTTATTATGTATATGTATTCATCATCCATGTTTGTATGTATATTAATTTATATTTGTACTAGTATTTGTATTCATACTAGTCTCTGGACATGTTTCTGAATTTATTTATTTTCATTTATTTTGAGATGGGGGGATAATACTAATTGAAATGGGTTGCTTGACTCTTTTGAGTAGGTCATACAGTAGGTAATTGAAAGGTAGAGACCGATAAGAGTAAAATCATATTTTTAATTTTCATAGGATTTTTTTCAATTCTTTTGGTGTGGAAGGATAAAAATTTATGGAATATTACTACTTTAAGCATTTATTAAACTTTATCAAATGTTTAGCACAAATGTAAAACCTAAATCCTTTATTTACGATAAGGTATAATTCTAGTATTCAATATATGAATGGGATCATAAATTGGAGATAATGTGGGAGTTAATAGTAATATATAAATTGATTTGGCCAATTATATGGAGGTTTTGATATTTAAGTAGAAGTCAAATTGAGTGGTTAAATTTTTGACTCGAGGTACAACTTTTAAAACTGAGATAAAGAACACGTTGGAAGTAAAAAGCACAGAGGGCCACTTCAAAGACCCATTTCATATGCTAAATATATGTATGGCCCTTTCCCCCAAGGTAGAGTTGTGTCACATTAGAGATATTAATTGCCTTTATTACATCTGAGAGTTTTACATGATACCCATCTATTGTGATTTGGTAGTTGTTTACAATTTTATTAGTTTATTGAAGTGTGCATTTAAATTCTTCATATACGCCAAGTACTTAGAGTGGTAGTAAATACGGTTGATTATCTCATTTGTTTTGGTAGTCTAGAGAAAAATCTTCCAATTTGAAAAATGAAATTATTTCTATTCAAAGATTGGAATAAATTGGAATAAATTGGAAGATTTTTATTCCAATTTATTTGAATGTTTCAAATAAAATGAGATGATCAACGATAATTATCTCAAATAAAATGAGATAATCAATGATTGGAATAAATTTGGAATATTTGAATGTTCCAATTTATTCCAATTTATTTGAATGTTTCTTCTATACTTGTATCCAATTCTTCTATACTTGTTCCAATTTATATTTAAAGATTTTGTAGCAATTTAGTAATTCCATTCACTAAATGGAAAATCTATCGCCAAATATGATTTCAAATTTTTTTATTGATTTTAGGCAATTGCAAGAAATACTTGTACTATGTATTATCATGTTTTTTAATAGGTACATAGTCTATTTGACTCTTTTGAGTAGGTAATGAGTAATAAGCCCACTATCCACTTGATATTATCTAATATATATTCCTTTAGTGAACTCTATTTTTTCATTATACAATATACATCCACCCTTGCCCTTGCAACCATATATGTATTTTCTTTAAACCACATCTAATTACAATCAATACGGGATAATTGAATCCAATTTGTAGTTGTATCCCTAATAATATGTCATATGAATATTCCATATACTATGCCATATGTCAAAGGTTTGTTTTGGGAAGTGGGTGGACGAATTACAAGGCCACAAGTTAGCAAATCTATTTATTTTTTGAAATTGGGTGGATAGGAAAATTAATAGGGTGGATTTGCCTAACTCTTCTTACTAGAGAATTAATCATACTTTATTTGCTTTGTTTGCCCAAGCATTTTCAAGCACAACTTTGGGAGTAATGATTTGATGTAAAATTCAAAATTATGTTAATTTGAGTTATTTTCTAAAATATAATTGACATTTTGTTTTGGTAAATATGCCAAAATTGTAGCATTAGTAAGAGGAGAATAGTGTTGATCATGCATTCTAAAGAATTTGAATTGAAACTTAGAAAATTTGTTTTCTAATAAATGTACAGCTATAATGAAATGAATTACAAAATACGTAATTCTATATAATTGTGTAGAAGTCTACAATATAATTCCTTGGCATGCATTTTTGAGTATAGTAAAAAAATATTTTGGACTGTGATTTTCTTGGTATACAATGACCTCGACGGGTAATACATAATCAATTGTTATTTTTTCAATGCTAATGTAGCACTGTCCTATTGGCAACCCATCACCATTGCCATTACAAGTTGCAACTCATAATCTTTTTTCTTTTCAACTTGCTTCCTACACCCTTCAATCATGAAGATCAAAGGTTATGATTGAAAAATGTACAACCGGTTACGTAAGGTAGAACCATCCATTCCCGATGAAGGAGTCATGCCCAACCTGTAAAGTACCACTATTTCTTGTCAAGGCTGAAAACAGATTTCAATCAAAGCTTGGAATGCCTTGGAATGCGTTTTTTTCTCCTTTTCAAAGTTGGGACTACTAAGCTCATGACACATGTCCTGAAGTGCACATGAAGTAGTGGAAAAGAAGTAGGAAGTACTAAGAGCATCCCCACCAGGGTGTTCTCTATCCCTAAAGGCATACTGTGAAAGAGGTCTCAAAGCAGTCAACCTTGACTTTACACAAATGAGACCTCACGAGTTCTCTATATGAGCTCTAGTATAGAAAATTGGACCCAACTTTTAGAAATATTTCTGTATATTTTAGGGATACAGAGTTTAGGTTGGAACTAGTGGGTGCAAGTTTTTGCATCCCCATCCCCATTTGAGGTCCTGACCCTAAACCTTTAGGGATACAAAACTCACCTGGTGGAGATGCTCTATGATGCAAAGTAGCTCTTCAATCTATGATTGGAAAAAGAAGACTCTAGACATTGGCTATGGGTTCATAACACTTGTTGACTCCCAAAATTCATAGTAATTTCAATTTCGGGAATAAAATTTATGAAAAAATGGCGATCCCAAAATTTCTTATTGTCCTACACGGGAAAAATTTCCATCGCCTCATATTCGTCATCATCTGTTTTGAAATTCGTTATTTGATTAGGTGTAGGTACCTCCACCTTAATACATAACGTCTCACCCAGCTGAACATCGAACTTCAGTTGTCTTGTGCAAAAAATGGGAAAATGGGAAACACATGTCCAACTATGGATCTACTGCTGTATAGTCTCTGGGCTTTCTGCAGACCAAGGATACAGTATTGGATTGGGATAAGCGTTATTCAAAACGAGAATCTCGTCCGGCAGGCGCGACTGACACCAGACACCAAATCGGCACGAAACCAATGCTCGGGCCCATCGATCAGCGTCCACGCGGGTGTTGATCCCCGCAACGTCACCATGCTAGCTCGCACCACAGGTCCTCAAACAATCTCGCAGAACACGAGTTCGTCCTGGGTCCGTGAATCGAAGCAACCACCTAGCGAGCACGAGGCTGAATTCAGGAGCCACACTTCTGTTATTTACTTTCCTTCGCAGAATCCGAGCTAATTCGCCCAGCCTGGTGCGGCAGTCTTGAGTCTTAATAAGTCTTCACAAGCAGAGCAGCTAGAACTTCGAAGGGAGCGACGCAGCTGCGTTTCTTTGTCAAAACCGTAGGAGTAGAACCAGATATTTAGGATTCCCACAATCACCATTAATTCACGTTCGTTCCATGGGTGAGACTCTCAGAATCGAAAAGCTTCGAAGTTCACTTCACAATGCAAACGCCGAATATCATCCGAAATGTTATTGAACGCCAACTAGCCTGAGTGAATACCGGGAAGTCGCAAACACCCCAGAATCTGCTGCCAAAGAAACCAGTCTCCTCAAGCAGATCAGATTAAAAATTAAACAGCTTGCAAAACATGTACAACGTTAATTCACTAGTTGATTGCAGCATCATTATAATTAATTGCTGATAGATCAAAGAGGATGCAATCTCACAAAGCAAACCAGGTCCTTATGATATAATGAGGGGCAAAGTACACTTTGAACTCAATATCTCTGGAACACAATGTAAAAAAATTCTTTAAGTGATAAAACAATTCTTGACAATGTCATGAGAATGTACGTAGTTCTCTACACTCAAGGAATGTTCCGAAATTTTGTATGTCCAACACCCAAGGAACGAATCCGAAATCCACACTCAAGCCTCGAATTGAATAATTGCACTCTAACTGTCGTCTTCGTAAATCTTGGGTTTCTGTAGTGTCAGGTTGCGCCGGTCAGCCGCGACCGCTCTTGAAAAGGATTTGCAGATCACGTCGAGGCCATCAAGTAGGCCCGGGATCGTGACGCTCGAAGGAGCTCTCTGCCCTGGCAGGGCGCGCAGCGCGGTAGCCATGCGCAGCGGATCGTGGCCGCTATCGTCCGCCACGATGTAGCTGAGAAGACCGAGCCCCTTTGCCTGGACGGCCCGAATCAGCTGCTCCTTAAGTGATCCGCGGCGTGGCACGATCAGGGAAGGCTTGTCGAAGGACAGGATCTCGCAGAACGTGTTGTATCCGCACATTGCCACAATTGCCGTGGCCTTGCTCATCAGAAACTCGACCTTGGTGTCGAATGAAATGGCCTCGAGCTTGGGGTGGCGCTGAATGCGCTCCATGAAGCTGCGGCGGTGGTCGTCGTTCATGTGCGGCCTGAAGACAATCAGCGCCGGTAATTCCATGTCCGGGTCGGCCTCGTAGGCGGCAATCACCCAATGAATCACCTCCTAGCCGTCGCAGCCCCCGCCGACGGTCACCAGGATGAACGGGAGGCACCAGAAACTTGGAAAGTTCTTGTTTACGGGGAGCTGGGGCAGCTCTCGCCGGAGATACCCGGTGTAGGTGATGCGCTCCAGCAGCCGCGCCGAGAGGTTGAGTTCTGCAAATGGCCGGTAGAAATCCTCGAGGCCATGGACCCAGATCTCGTCGTAGTAGCGCTCGAGCGACTCTATGGCACCATCGCGGTTCCATTCCGGTAAGAATATGCTGGGTTCGTCTAGTACGTCGCGGACACTAAATGTAATGTGGCAGCCGCGTGCTCTGAGCAGTTTCAGCGCCGGCACGATCTCGCGCCGAAACCCGCTCGGCGTATGGTCGATGATGAAGATGTCGGGGTTCAGAGGCGCGGCCGTCTGCAGGATCAGCGCCCGCCGCAGCCCAACGACTTCCTCGATCGACATATTGAGGGTACGGCTGGTACAGACTCCGCTGCTTTTAGCCTTTCGCACAGCCGGCACGCACACGAGGTCAATGCCAGTCCTGAACTCGAAGCTGCGGGTCAAAGGTGATCCAGACAGGATCACAATCGAGCTCCCAGGCCGCTCGCGCGATGGTTTGCGTGCGTCTCACATGACCAAGCCCAAATCCGTCGTGAAAGTACATGAGAACCCGGACGTGCTTAGCCGAGCGCTCGGGTTGGTCTCGCTCAATCGCCATGCTCGGATTGCAGCTCGTCGATGTCTGCACTCTGCGCACGATGTTTATCGCAGCAATGTCTACATTTAATAGTCCTGCGCACATGGCGAGACCTTAAGTACCAATTCAAGCGGGCTGATCCGGCTGCCCCAGCTCCAGCTGCCCAGAGCGTGCACATCTTCAAACCTGCCCGGAGCTCATCTTCTTTCGTCATCTACCAGCCACGTAAGACTCTTCTCTCCCCTGTTTGTTGCAAGAGCATGTTCTTGTCTGTTTGTTACGGAGTACAAGTGATGAGCGTTCGCTCTCCTATTTGTTACGCTATCCTATACTAGTCTATTCGGAATCGGAAGCCAGTCGACCTCCATCTATTCGAAGAAAAGCACCGAAGTACCTCCAGCTGGAGATGATGAGGAAGCCTGGCCTGAATCTGAGCAGGTTGAGCTGCAACTTGTTGTGCTGCAACTCCAAAATGCCCCAAGTGCATCTCAGAAATCTTTTCTAAAGAGAGCAATAAGACTCCACAAGATCCAATCTTTAGGTCTACGGAAGCCATTCAGAAACATAGTGGGGTCCTACTTTTGTTCTTGGTGAAAACTTGTTTATGAGGAAATTTTCAAACCCCACATGACCACATCCATAACATTCAGTAGCTCTACAGTGATGGTGTGGTATATTCCACACCCTAACAGTGTTTCATTAGTAGTTATTGATGAATTAGACAGGTGGAGGATGTAGAGGCACACCATAGTTGTAGAACCAAGGCAACATCAACACATGCTATTGAATGTTATGTCTGAGTAACTTTTTGCACCTCTTGATTGGTCCCGGGGGCTATGATTGTTTCTTACACATTCTAATGGTTGATTCAGTTCAAAGGCTTAAATTGTTAATTTTCCAACTTATACTTGGGGTGGCAACTACAACTACAAGGTTCTTGATTGAGCATGTTTCCATTTAGAGCATCGTTCAATTATGTTTCTTCATTTATCAAGCTCCTCTTGCAAGGAATGAAGGCATTGCTCAGTTCATGTTGTTTTTAATTTCTTCTCATTGGGATGAAGTGTGAGCAAGGAAGTCCAGGTGGAAGGCTGTGATATGCTTTCTTCTCTTTTGCCAATAATAAAGATGAATTCACTTTTCAAATCATATGTAGCAACTTGCTTCTGGAAACACCCAAACGCCCCCATCCACAATGTTAGGCTCATTCTTCCTTCAACCTTTGTTCTTCTGTCCAAGTTGTCACTACACTCTTTCATCAATATCAAACAAGGAGAAGATTGAGGATCGCAATAGATTTGCAATAAAGCTTCCATAGACTGTGGAAGCCTCCAACATGACAACTTCTCAACTAGCTAATGCCTTTCTTGCAACTTTTCACTCATCCAATGAAACTAGTGTTGCAACTCTAAGCCATCTAATGATTCTCTACAAAATATAACTAAAATTTTTCCCAAGCTTTTAAAGAGGGGCATTATCCTTTCTCTAAGGGGGAATGGTTTGGGTTGTTTAACAATATTACTATGTCCCTCACGGCAAAATAAAGAGTACTACCCCCCTTATTGTCCTATATTTTATTTTTGGAAAAAACACTATCATTATTGCCAAAGACAAGTACACTTACCATTATTGCCAAAGCTACAATATCACACTTTTCTCACTATTCCCTAGCTACTTTACACTAGTTGTAGCTACGTCATCCTTATACAAAATTATTTTTCATGTGTGGGGTTGCAAGTAAAAGTACATGCACCCAAGTGCGCTGGGTGCAACCACAATGGTTCCTCAGGGTCTAAGGTATTTACGCCCAACCATTGCTCTTCCAACAAGAACTTCTAAAGTGGACATTTCAAAAAATGGATTAGCCAATCAATAGATGAGGGCCTCTTCAATGACCCAAGATTGTTGATTGAAGATAATTTTGTTGTCAAGCTTTGTTTCAATATAACAAAAGAAATTGTGCAACAATAGGGAGTAGTTCACTACTGTACCTTACACTACTAGAAAATTTAGTGTCCGATTCAACAAGAAAATCAAAAAATATATGTTATTTTGGACAGTGGATTAGGACATTTTGATTCGGACAAAAATCAACACTTCTATGTTGATTTTATATCTTGATTCGGTCACAGTGAAAAAATTATTATTATTATTGAATAATTTGCCACGTAAGCTGCCACATAGGTTGAACTTGCCACGCAGGCAAGACTGCCACGTCAGTAGAAACGGCCAAACGGATTAAATTGCCACGTCAGCAATCAACAAATTGATATTAAATAATTAATTAAAGTTTCCAAATTAAATTCTTAAATTTAAAATTTAACTTTACAAAATCCAACATTATATTCAAATTAATTAAATAAGTATATACTACTGTAGAGCTTTGAATGCCAAAATTCACCACTACATTCCAAGTAATTCAATATATATTCCAATTTAACTTTGAATGTAGCTTACCTTGGTGTTTGAAGAGAGTGGAAGACAAGGCCTTTATACAAGTGAGGTGGTAGGAGGTAGGACAACCCATATGGGATTTGTAAAGAGTGAGGAATAGTTGAAGCTCAACCGCTCATACTTAAGTCAAAAGTAGGAATTGTAGTTTTAGTAGAATTTCAGACCTCATTTAGGCATTGTAGAATTATTTTTTTCAAAAAACTTTGGACTAAGTTATTGTAGAAAATGAATCTAAATTTCATCTCCAAAAATCCGTTTCAGATTTGAAGCCTCCAATTAAAAGTTATGGACAAATTTGAGAGAGGGGTTGGAAGGGACATTTTTTTTGACAATTTCAAACACCCACTTTGAAATTTGTCCATAACTTTTGATTGGAGGCTTGAAACATCAAACGGTTTTTTGGAGATGAAATTTGACTTGATTTCACAACTTTTTTTAGTTTAAAGTGCTTTGAAAAAAGATATTCTACTATGACAAAATGAGGTTTGAAATTCTACTTTGTACACAATTCCTACATTTTGACAATGAGCGGTCAAGCTCTCATCTTCAAATTATCCCATATTCTTTGATAATTCATGATGAACAATGGATTTCATTGTAAAAACAACCTCTCGACTATCATTTTTCCTAAATGTCAATGAAAAATGGTGACTCCTAGTAGTAGTTGGGGCCACTATATAAATTGCTCTCATAAATTGAGAAACTAAAATTGTGAAGTGAAAATTGGGAATATTGTTGTACAAAAGGGATTCTACAATTTCACTTAGAATGGACTATATTTAGACCTATTATTATTTGAATGAAATTTTTATGTAAAAATAATTTTTTTTGTAAAAAGTCAAAATGTCTCATTTCTTTTTATAGGATGAATATACATCTTGACTAGAATTACATATTATAAGTTCCATGAATTTTAAATTTTTATTGATTGAATTTTATGGATTGAAATCTTATTGATTAGAATTTGACCTCAAAATTTTTACTTTTTTATTTTTCATTCCATAGATTGCAAAAAAATACAATAAAAATTCAAAATAACTTCAAATAACTATGTATATCAAAAACATATTTGCAATTTATGGAGTGAAAAATTAAAAAGTCAAATTTTAATCAATAAGATATCAATCAATAAAAATCCAATATTCATGGATCTTGTAGTATGTGATTCTAGTCAAGATGCACATTCTTCCTATAAAAAGAAATGAGACATTTTGACTTTTCACAAAAAAATTATTTTTCCATAAAAATTTCATTCAAATAATAATAAGTCTAAATATAATCCATTCTAAGTGAAATTGTATATAAAGGTAGAATCCCTTTTATACAACATGTCAAAATTTCTCTTAATATTTTCAATTTCTTAGTTTATTAAAACAATTTATATAATAGCCAATTATTTTTGGAAGTCACCATAAGTCCATCACCTTGCCATATAGAATATCTTGATTTTAGATGGTCATTGGACTTTATTTTGGACTTTTCCGCTAATATTGGACATTTTTGTTTTTTACAAAATTTTGATTATTTAATTTTTTGTTGAATTTGACATTTTTTCTTATTCATTTTATTTATTTTTTGGCATACTTTTAAATAATTATTTTTGGCCGACCCTATCTTATTATTACAATATGTGGAAAAATGAAAATGATGTTGAGAGGATTGCCGAATCAACTGAGCAAATTTTTTTTTTGTTCAAATCAACCAAATCATGTTGATTGATGTTTGGAGGACAGCCAAATCAACAGAGCTCAATTTTTTTTTGTTGTAATCAACATAAGTGCATTGATTTTCTGTTGATTAGGGCCCCCTTTTCTAATAGTGTTACCACTCCACCAATTTTTTTTACAATTGGATGTGTTTATAAGAAGTTATGTGGGAAAATGTCGTTTTTCATGGATGGGAGGCAACATGGGCAAGGTAATTTACACTACAACAAAATTTGCATTGCAATGCCCAAATGAACTTTAGCAAAGCCTTGGGCAGTGGCTCTCACCCTACATTTAAACCGGGTTACTTCTATGACATTTCTTTGGACTCATAAATTTTTCAAAATGTATAGCAAAGTGGTAAAAGGGAGGTGGTTGCTCTGTGGCTTCCTTTGGTCTAACAAGGAGGTTATCCCTAATTGAAAATAAACAAATTCAAAATTTCACTAAGTCAATTACAAATTTTTCATTTGACAAACTACCATCCAAAAAGTTTTTGATGACAAAATGAGGCAATTGCTTCATTGATAATCATTGGAATGAAGGGTGGAGAGGTCATTTTGATAATCAAATCCATTGTCCATCATGAATCCTCAAAGGGTATGGAATACTATAAAGATGAGAGCTTGACTGCTCATTGTCAAAATGTAGGAATAATTATATTCAAAGTAGAATTTTAGTTTTCATTTTGGAATAGTAGAATAAGTTTTTCTAAAACAAATTGAACTTTGTTTTTGATTTTGAGCTTTTCTAAAAAATTTATGGACAAAATTCAGAAAAGATGTTTGAAAATGTCAAATAAAATGTCCCTTTAAACCCTCTTTGAAATTTGTCTATAACATTTCATTGGAGACTTGAAATGTCAAATGGGTTTTGGAAGATGAAAGTTAGCTTGATTTTTCAAATTTTTTAATTCAAAGTTTTTTGGAAAAGGTTATTCTACTATAACAAAACGAAATTCTAATTTGAATACAATTCCTACTTTTTATTTAACTATGAGCAATTGAGTTCCTAGTAATTCTAATTTACATATTACACATGGAAGGTTTACCTTGTATCACCCCACTTGTATAAAGATCTTCTCTACTCATATCTATTCTTGCAAACTAAGTAGATTTAGAAGCTATAGAATATAGCTACCAAATATTTTTATTTCTTTAAAATTTAATGCCTAATATCCTAAAATTATGGTTTATAGAGCAGGGAACATCTTCAAAATTGAGGAAAGGGTAACATCTACAAAATCAAGGTGAGTGTCAATGATTCAAGATGAATCAAGCTTCACTAATCTTGACCTAGCCTCTTCCCATACCAGACCCAATATGCTCAATTACCTTTTCTGTTAGCTTGGACATAGATTGATTAAGCTTACCAAAGTTTGATATTTAGGAGATTTTTTTCCACCTCTCGGTGTAGTTGAAATCTAAAACTCCACCATTCACATTTTGAAGAAACTATTGTATGGACAAGCTACAAATTGTTAAAAATTGAAGGGCTTTGTATGAGACTTTTTATGAAGCTAGTTCCCTATTGGAATTTTATGGTACATGTTCCCCAATTTGAAATGTTATGAAATTTTATGAACATGTGGTCCACTTTGTCACAAAATGAGAGCCAAATAATTTCAAGCAAAAAAGTGATGTTAACTTGAGCAAAAGCCTTCCCGAATCAAAGCTACCCTGAATTTGGATGTCCCCCAAAATGAAATAGTCTACCACTAGATCTTAATACGGTAAGATGCAACAAGATCTCATTTGTCATTTTTTGGGGGCCTTTGCCATCACAATGGCCCATTTTGAGTGTTTTTTGGTGAAACATAGTAAACAAACTTTAGGAGTTAAGCACTAGTTTATTCCTACATATAAAACACTGTCACATTAATCCCTAAAGGCCCAAGGCCTTTTTCTGCCAAAAGACACTCAAAACTGCCATTTCTATAGCAAAGAATAAAAGTATTTGAAAATTGTTTTTTTGCACATCTAACCATAGGATCTTACACCTAATTAGTATGAGAATGTATGGAAAAAATTTCAGATTTTTTGACCGCATAGAATGCAAGATATCTGCATTTAAAGTGAAAAAATCAAGTTTTTCAACACATTGCTAGACAAGATTTTTTAACTTTGAACATTTTTAACTTTAAATTTTTATACTACAGAGTTTTGAGCTTTAAATCTTTATAGTGGAGAATTGAGTTGAGAGTCTAGGGAAAAAAAATTCAAAAAAACTTAATTTCCATTCTTAAAAAATTTGTTAAGTAGAAGTGGGTATGAGATAGAAGGAAAATCTAAAATATTAATATATTTTAGATGGAATTAAAATGCACTAATCCCAATGGTGAGATTGTTCTAGAAAACTAAACCATGTGGAACTTTTTTTTTGAAAAATTACAAAAATTGCATTCAAATATGAATCCTATAAGTTATTTTTTTCAAGAAGATGCTCTAATTGCCCCCAAAACAAGATTGTCCATAACTTTCTCATAACAAATCCACATGAAATGAATCAAAGCTTTATAGATAGACAAAAATACAATCTACAAGAAAAAAAATTCAAAAAAAAAAAAATTCAAGTTTCTGCAAAAAGAAATTTGGTGCCTCCCGTCCCTTATTTTGAGCTTATTTGGTCATAGCTTTTGTTCCCGGGCACCGACTGAGGAAAAAATTATATTCCCACAAAGCTTATTAGTTTTTCTATCTTTAAAGAAAGTTTCAAAAAATCACGACAAAAATTCAGCCCGTAGGTACCTGCCCAAAATCCCATTTGTCCCCCGAAGGAACAACGGTCCTTTAGGGGTTAATTTGTTTTATAATATAATGGAGTAGTTTTTTTTTATTGTCTCTGGCTAGCAAAAAAGAAAGATAGGTGGCGGGACAGCAACTCCCACCTTTGTTGTCCGGCAGTTTGGAGGTGTGGCTTGCCTCTGCTTGTTTGACATTGCATTGGGCCCTTGTAATATTAAGTAGCATGCTCTATCACTATGTTGGCTCTACAATGGATGATGTGGTCATGTGGAATATTCTACATTTTCACACCAATCAATAGCTAAGTGGAGACTCAATGTGATGAGTGGGAGCATGAAGGCTATACAAAATAGTGAAATTAGGTTGCCTTAACAACTAGGTTGCTTTACCCCAAGAAAGTTTTTTTACAAGCCATCAAAGTCAACAATTACTTCTATAAATATTTTCCAATTTGTATACATGGAGCCATGGAGGTTCATGAACTTCCCAATTACAGCAACACCTAATTCAAAAGTAGTGCAATCTTGTACAATAATTGTAAATATTTATATAGTGTCAAATGTCAAGAAATAAGTATGGGACAATTTAATTTTACTATTTTGTTTTTCTGAATGTTGCAAGTCAACGAATGGGCAACTAAGGTCAGACCACCCATTACCAACCAGGAGCCAATTCCCAACCTGTAGGATGTTCTATTTCCAACCAAGGCTTAGAATGTTTTCTTTTTCTTTTTGAAGGTTGAGACTAATAAGGTCATGACACATGTCCCAAAGTGTCATAAAATATATGGGAAATATTGAGTGGGAAAGTAATTTTGGCTATGATTGGATTTAGAAGACTCTAGTGATTGGCAATGGGTTCAAAACACTTTTTGGCTCCCGGAATTCATAGTAATTTCAATTTTGGGGATAAAATTACGAAAAATTTAGAATCCCAATATTTCTTATTTCTCTACTAGAGAAAAATTTCCTCTGCCTCACATTTCTCCTCATCTGTGCTGAAATTGCTCAAGTGATTGAATGGGTGGTTCAACCTTATGTCTTAGCAATAAATAATGGAAAATGAAGGATACTGAATGCTGTCGGTTGGGCACATTATCTTAGCATTAAACAATGGAAAATGAAGGATACTGAATGCTGCGGGTGGGGCAACATTATCTTAGCAGCAACTAAGGTAAGTTGAGTAATGGCAAGACAGTCGTGACCTCCATCCAATTCAAAGCATGAGAGCTCCATTGCAAAACTTTCCGTGCCAGTCCAGCGGTCTGGCTGCTTCCAACGTCCTCCAAAGTCCAAATCTTTCGCTGTTTAATTATCTTCTGAGGAGTCTGCCCAACATTATTCTGAAATGTACGAGCTGGGACTGACCTCCAATCGATCATTAAGTTACAGTCGAGTCGTCCAGCACTTTCCTTTCGAGCCCTCGTGAGATCGATCCGTGCCGAGAACAAACAATGTCGGTGCTTTGCTTGCTGAAGCATCTCATGAGCTGCCCGAAATGAAGTCAGGATCGATGCTGGCGATGTGACAGAAATTCAATTCGGCTGCATCCACCCTGGAAGTTAACCCTTTATGCCTGCGGTCGGCGTGTGTGTGTGTTCACCATGCATGTACTTCACCGTATTTTCATTAAGTTCCTGCTGTCCAGTCAAACAATGTCGGTAACCCATATTTCGTTAAAATGGCGATATTCTTCCGCCATTTTCCATTCATTATCTAGGACTGGTATAGATTTCAGACCACATGGTCTAAAATCTAGGACCGGTTTGCATTTCAGACCACATGGTCTAAACCTGGAAGTGCCAAGTTTGTGGAATATTGCCATTTTAACGAAATATCCGTTCGGTGCTTTCGCCACTGTAACTGAAGTATCGATCTGATGAGTTACCCGATCGAAATGAAGTCAGGATCGATGCTGTGTGACAGAAATTCAATTCGGCTGCATCCACCCTAGCCTTCCAGAAGTTAACCCTTTGTGCCTGCGGTCGGGGTGTGTGTGTGTTCACCATGTACTTTGAACACCGTATTTAATTTTCATTAAGTTCCAGTCAGTCAAACAATGTCGGTATGGTCAATTTCATTAAAATGGCGGTATTCCATTATAATGGCACAACATTCTATTAAAATGGCACTGAATTTGTCAAAGATAACACTGCATTCCATTAAAATGGCATAGAATGTGTTACAAATGGCAAAATAATACCGCCATTTTAACAAAATTGACCATCGGTGCTTTTGCTACTGTAGCTGAAGTATCGATCTGATGAGGATCGCTGCCGGAAATGAAGTCAGGATCGATATATGCTGTGTGACCGAAATTAAATTCGGCTGCATCCACCAGCGGCTGGAAGTTAATACTCTGTAACTTATACGGAGTATCTGATTCCTCATTTCAAACCAGGTAGCCAACTCACTGCTCTCGCTACGACAACAATTACAAGCTCAATCGGGGGTACTGTCACTGAAGTTCACTTTGCCAATCCAAAATCCACGGCCATTGGGGCATACTTTCGACAAGGAGCCAGACACTGGAAACCACCCCTTCTTTTTTGGCATCATGGGGCCAGATTGCACCATTTCAAAATATGTGTCTACTTTTCAGGTTTTGTCAGATAAATGTAATCTTTTTTTTGTCAAAAATTTTCCATTTCTATTAAAAATGTGGATACAGTTGTCAAATTGAGATTAAAAAATGAAAAATTATAATTGAAAAAGGGATTTTTAGTCCAAACATTAGAAGAAATATCAGCTCTCTGGAGGGCTGCTCCGGAGTGACAAGTCAAGCTATTTCAGAGCTTGGCCTGTCACTCCAAAATAGTCCCGCAATGAGCAGTCAGCTTGGCTGACTGCTCGCTGAAACGGTCAGAAATCGCGATTTTTTTTTAAAATTTAAAATTTTTAAATAATTTTTTTAAAATTAAAGTTAAAATTAAATTAAAATTTTACTCATAAATTTTGGTTCCTGCATCACTGTTGCTGCAATTTCAGCTGGGCAAGAATAGGGGAAAAACGAATTTTTTAGCCAAAAATAAATAAATTTCAGGGTACCTCGGAGGGTTGTAGAGCAGCCCTCCGGAGGCCCCAAATTTTCTCTAATGAGATGAATGCCAAATGTAGAAATAAAATGCTTCACCAAATTTCAAGTGATTGCCACTTTGGCACTTTCTAAGAAAGTAAAAAAAGGGGTTGTTAGAAACATGTACTTTTATTGCTTGGTCTCTACAGTAGATGGTGTAGAATATTCCACATCCAATAATACTTCATCAGTAGGGGGTGGGGCATGAAGGCTACTAGGATGTAATGAACGCCAAAAGAGCATCTCAAATCTTAACCCCTATGCAAGTATGCAACTCCAAATTGAATTCATTATTAATTCATTTGACTTTCATTTGACTTTTATATTAACCATAAGAAATTCTGAAAGACAATTGGTTAATGATTAAACTACAAAAAAATCACTAGAAGAATTAGAAAATTGTTGTTGAAGAAAGAAGTAAGCACCTTCAAGTAAGCTTGAATACTCAAGAAATGAAGTCGCATGATATTTTGATTGAATTCATGAATTTAATATACATTGCATGCCCTATCCAAAAGTTTGCTACCCAATTGTGTGGGAAAAGGAGGAGAGATATCTTTTGAAAATGACATAGTATATTATAGGATTTGGCCATTTCATCATTTCACTCTAGGTAAAAAATTTATTTGTGTATCATCAAATAAATGTTGCAAGACAAGGGATTGTTTAGGCGGAGAATTGTCAAAATTATCACTCTCTAACACATTTGGGAAGAAATTTAAAAAAAAAATTAAAATAGTCCAAAATTGAAAATCCAACTAGTACAAAACTATAGTATACTAGACTACTTTGGAAATTTGTGAATTTCATTAGAAATTTTGACATCATAGATTGTTAGAGTTTAGCGTTTGAATTAAGAAGATTTATTTTTTGGACTCAAGAGGATTCAAGGCCAAAAAGGCCAAAGGATTAAAATTAACAGTTTTTGAATCTTCTTGAAATGAGATTTATGCATGAAACATAATTTTTTTGAGTGATTCCATATTATATCATGTTAGTTACAAAAATATGACAAATATTGTTGTAAAAGAGGAGCTTTAATAGTACAAATTACCCAAAGTTGCTTGCCATACCTCAAAACTTTGGGTACCATATATTTTTATTCTAATACTTGAATAATTAAAAAAAAAAATTCACAACCAAGGATTCATGTCCACACCTTATATTAAAGTTTCAAATTTATTTTTCAAAAATGACTTCACATGAACTTCCAATGCAACTGGCTTCCAGGGATTGATCATACAACTAATACAAGTCATTCCATGGGGTTGACTTTTTAATGTATTTTCAAAAGTTGTAACATATAAAGGTTAATAGGATTTATCTAGTGAAAATGAAGAAGGTGAATAAAGCGGCCATTTAATAGTTAATTTCAATTTTGGAAGTACTAGACTACTTAAAAGATGTTTATAATAAAATATCCTTGAAAGAAAAACAAAAGTTTCACCCACTGCAAGTTGTTTTGTGTTTTTGTATTCTTAATGAATTATTTATGAATTTCAAAGTTGGAATCAAATAAGGCTATAATAATGTCTCCACCTTGGCATGTTTACTATTGGTATATTGAAAAATGCAATTTGTATTTTTATATAAAAAAATCTTTCAAAGCCTAAATACTATTATACTTCCTATACTTAGAGCAAACTTCTATTTTGTGTCAGAATTTGAAAAGAAATTTCAGGCGTTGAAGAATCAAAATTGCCTTTGCTAAATTTCATTACATAGTAGCACATTCCAACCAAGACTACTACCAATTGTATGTTGGGAATGTGGTGCAAAAAAATTGTGTGAATAAATTGTCCAATAATTAGGATGAAGTGGTCTTAGATGAGAAAAACAACCACATGAAAGGCAAGCATCACATTACCAAAATTCTAAAAAATTGAAAAAATCCGCACTTGACTTCTATCTTAGTAGCTATTGTATCCACTTGAACAAGTATGTCCGTGGACTACATTAGTAATAGCTTTGCCTTGTTGTCAAGCTAATTGCAACCAAAAAGTTTGAGTCCAATATAAAAAATCTATAAATCTAGAATTTACTTTCTTCTAAAATATACTAGTCAATAGTTCTAATTCTCCAAATGCAATTGTTACACATGTCCATGCAAAATTTTGGATTTTTTGTCTTTATACAAGGTTTTCAAGACATATTTTGTGGAAATTCATCCTTAGATAGATATCAATTATATTGTGTCTAAGTTTTTTGAAAATAGTGTGGCCTTTCTTGCGAAGTTTTCATTGTCAAAGTTGCTTCATGTACTAAAAAACTGAAGACTAAGGGCCAATTTTAACTAGAGCCGAACTAAAGGTCCTCTTGAATTGATAGAGAGATAGGTGTGGTCCAAATTGAGTTTACACTGTGGCCAAGCCCTATGCCATTTTTCATAAATGAAAAAGTTTACTTGAAATCCTACGTGGGCAAATTGGATAATGTTTTTCTAGTTTCTAGGAGTTTTTAATTTTGTCCATTTCTTTGAAGTAGGCCAAATGCATTTTTAGGAGACCATGATGGGCTAAGATCTCACAACCATAAATTTTGTCTAAATATTTAATTGACCTTTTGATTGACAATGTTGAATCTAATAAAGAAATAGATATGGCCTAGCTATGGTCTTTCTTGGGTTTATAACTCAGACCAAGCTAATAAGTGTCATTAAGGTAGGAGGTCCATAAATCGACCGTTTAAGCCTATCTACCTTATCAATGACAATAATAGATAGCATAGTACCTTTTTAATTTTGGCAACCTTTCCAAATATTTAATAAATAACTTTTCAACTTTGGCGCTCTGGGTGCTCAGGGGATAAAAAGGGATTTTAACATATTTCATCATCCAAAATGTTGAGTTAACAAAATATTAGGCAGTTGTACAAGTATCCAATACAATATGCTACTAAGTACCATATGGTTGGTAGTATAAGCTAACATCTACTATTGGTGTCTTCTCCATATAATCATTTCCTTCTAGTGTACTATATTACTAGTATCCTCTCCAAGTAATCTTTTACATTGATTACCGCTATCGTAAAGGCTCAATGGTATAGGTAATGATACTTCAAGTTAACCTTTGGCTACAAGTATATATGATTTTATTATTATAGAATTATATGAGGGATCAAATAAAACTTTGGCTTTCATTTTAGCAGTTGTAAGAAAATCAAGTTAAATCTGTTTTCATACCTTGAATTGTAATCAGGTTCATTGAAAGTGTGTTCAAAATAGTTGGATTTGGGCAATAGGTGTTAGCAATTTTCAAGATTTTTGACAATTACCATTATAATTTCTTGAAATTACAAATTCCTTCAAAAATAATTCATTTTTGCCGAAATTGAAAAGGTACTATGGTATTTCAAGGAACCTCTTACTCATTCTTAGATAGGGGACACATTTAGAACAGGGTAGACTTTATGAACATCCTACCTTACTATTTTTTGTCTTGGACTCAGGCTTCCCATGGTCACATCCAACAAAGTGGAGTGGAGACGCCGAGAAGCTCAAGTGTCCGGGCAGTCTGGGCTGTCTGGCTGTTGTCGGATTTTAAATAAAGCCTTTCACCACCAAAACTGAACTTGCTTTTGGATCATATATGCTCTCGCTCTTCACCTACAAACAAATCTGCATTTGCTCAAAAGCTCACAACCCAAACATGCAAATATAGCAACTGATGATTGCTTAGTTTCCAGCTTAATTTTTGGTTTCTCCACCACCTTCTCAGCACTCCGAACTAGCCTCTTCGGAGGGTTGGGACTTGGGAGGCCTGTCCATGTTCCGGGAGGTGGATCTGTTCTCGAGCCACAGGCTCAGTTGTTGAGAGACTCCCACCGGTCAGCTCACTACTTTGGTGAGGAGGTTCAAGCTTCGATCGAGACTGCAAACGTCGGTAAAACAAGCTTCTCTGGCCAGGTATCAGTACAGTACGTAGGCCTAGCTGATCGCAGTTTTTTCTGTTGTGGGGATGCAGTGGTTGGAATTGCTGTTCTGGCTTCTGGGCGAATTCTAGTGGCTTTGGTTTGTTTGAGAGTGGCTCCTTGTGAACGTGCCGCAGGGATGATGATATGACGCTGTGGAGATGACGACTCTCCTGGGGGGTGTATTCACTGGCAGTGGCCTATTGCAAACTGATCTCAGTTGAATGGAGCTTCAGGGGCCTCTGGAAGCTGTTGTACTGTAGGCTTTCGATCTGGAGTAGAATGTGGAAAATGCGATTAAAGCCTCGATTTGGTCAATTTTGATAGTTGAATCGGATTTGCAAGGAGTTGTTACCAGCTTCTAATCAATTGCACAGAGTTTATCGTTTACAGGTTTACCCCTTTTCTTTGAGGCGCATCACATATCTTGAGTAGGGTTGGACTGTACTCTTTCTACTGGAAGGACTAAAGACACTGACTTGTGTCCCAAGACTGCAAATTTAGAACTCATGTATTTCCTTCCCTGACTTTACTTTCAAATGCTGACTTCAACACTTTAGTGGAAGCTAGTGCTTCAAAGTTAATACTAGAGGATTTCTGAGATCTTGGTTCTTCCGTGATAGCAGATGCGCCTGGGGTGGGAGGAGCTGGGAGGAGTTCAATTGTGCTGAAGGTCAGGCTTTGGTGCTTGACAATAAACCTGCCTACAGTGTTGTAGGCAACTCTTCCATCTGTGGTTTTCTAAGTTTGAAGAGATGGAGATTCCTCTACTTTCAGGTGATCTTCTCTCTCATTCCAATCTCGATCTTGTTTTGCCACTTATTGCTTTGTTTTAACATTCTTGAGTTACTAGTGGCACGGCACCTTCTGAGGACAGTGCCAATCAAGAGTCGTTCAAAGCAAACCGAGAGCAAATAGAGGGACTCACCTTAGCTTAAGGTGTCCTGTCAGTACTGATAAGATTTTCATGTCAAATTAGGGGATGCCCAATAAGAAGGTTATGCCGGGGACTTGCATTTAAATAAATTCAGTAGGTGATGCTACTTACTACTGGACTGAAGAGGCTGCTTTTTTTATTGCATTGCTTGCAGAGTTCTGGGAGGAATCTCAACGGAGTTTGATGTCCATTGCTAATTACCTCGACATCGGAGCCTGTAGCCCCGACGTGATAGACATGGAGAATGCTCTCTTTATGGACAAATCCTGCGTCCAAAACGGTTTGGTTTCAGGGTTCCATTTGATATTCATTGCAACGTTATCAATTCTACTACTGGCGAATAGATCACGCACCGACACTACCAATTCGGCAGCCAGCCCAGACTCTTTCTTAGAATGGATATGCTTCCTCTCCACATCTGGACTAAGCATTTTCACTCTAGGACTAGCTCTATTTTTGTGGGCCGCCGAGAGACACCCCCCTGTGCTACAATGCATTTTCTTTCTGGTACAAGGACTGGCATGGTTGTGCCTGGCCTTCACAGTGAAGGTTCACAAACTACCTGAATATACAAAGCTTGTGCGAGTGTGGTGGGTAGCGTCCTTTGTCCTGGGAACCTATGCCGCCATTGCAGCAATCTTCAATGTAGTTAACAACCAGAGGGTGACCCTGTCGACATCGTTGAGTTTAGCCTCTTGGCTGGTGTACAGTTTATTGCTGCTGTGCGCTTTTGTCCAGGGACAGGGCAAGGGAGCCAGAAGTGAAGAGGAGCCACTTCTTGCTACAAGCGATGAGGAGAAAGCGTCCCCTTTCGCAGCTGCTGGAGCTTGAGCCGTGTAACCTTTGCGTGGCTCAATCCTCTTTTAGCTTCTGGTTTTAGGAGCCCACTGGAACTTGGTGATATTCCTCGGTTGGGGAAGACGGATTCAGCTGAAGAGAATCTGGAAAAGTTTGCACAGGCTTTGAGGGAGCAGGAGAGAGGAGGAGAGCCGTCTTCCGTGTTTTGGGCTCTGGCAGCGAGTTTCTGGAAGCCTATGGCAGTGAATGGTTTGTTTGCTCTGGGGAAGAGCATTACTGTTTCCCTGGGGCCGGTGGTGCTCAAGACGTTTATTGACTACACTGGCGGAAAGCGGGCGTTTAAGTATGAAGGTGTGGTGCTTGTGGTTGCGCTGTTCTCTGCCAAAGCTTTGGAGTCTGTGTCCCAGCGGCAGTGGTATTTTGGGAGTCGGAGAGTGGGTTTACAAGTGAGGTCTGCTCTCATGGCCTTCATATACCGGAAGGATCTCCGTCTCGCAAACGCAGGTACTTCACGGACCCCTCTGAACTGGAAAAGAGACATCTAAACGGGGTATAGATTTCAGACATCTTGGTTTTATATAGATTTCAGAAATCTAACACTGTTGTAGATTTCAGACTGCACGGTTTAAATTTTGAAAGCAACATCTATGACGCTTGTAGATTTCAGACATCTAAGAAAGTTATAGATTTCAGAAATCTAGGACAGTTGGACATTTCAGAGCGGCCGCTCTGAACTGTGAAAACTGCCAAAGTTACGGAATTTTTGCCATTTTAACGAAATTGCCCATCTATGGTTTGTTTAGTATAAATTACTGTTCGTCATGTTCTTGTAAGTCCTAATGCAGTTAGAATGCTCCCTTCTTTGATTGCAACAGGAAGGCAGAGACACGCAGCGGGCGAGGTGGTGAACTACATGGCAGTGGATGCGTACCGAATAGGAGAGTTTCTGTACTGGCTGCATTTCTCATGGACCACAGCCCTCCAGATCTGCATTGCGTTGGTGATCCTTGCATACGCAGTTGGATGGGCAACACTGGCTGGCTTGGCGGTCATTATTTTGTCCATGGCGATAAATACTCCATTAGCACGGTCTGAAAACAAATTTCTAACTAAACTCATGACTTCTCGAGATGCATCCATACGGGCCACAACCGAAGCTCTACGGAGCATGAAAATCCTGAAGCTCCAGGTAGCCTACAATGAAACCTCGATGTTTGATAGGAATGTTCATATTCAGTCTAGTTATAAGTTGTCTCATTTTTCTGCAGCTGAGTTTTCTTGTGGCCACCCCCGTTTACAATTCTTGCATGCTGTAATCGCTTCTCTTTCGCTTCACTCAGTGCATAACATTCTATTCCAGTGTTCACTGCTTACCCTTTGCATTCTGCTTTATAATTATCTATCCTAATTGACTGAGTATTTGGATCCTTGATTTTTCGTTGAGTTCGCTATTGCGGCCAAGGGGTTTGCCGTTTCTTTATTGTATATGTTATGTGTGGTTGTGTGCAGGCATGGGAGGACAGGTTCAGGGAGCAGATACTGAAACTACGTGAAGTAGAAATGAAATGGCTATCTAAGGTGTTATATCGAAGGGCGTACAAGTCCGTGGTCTTCTGGTTGTCACCCGTGTTGGTCTCAACTGCCACATTTACCGCATGCCTGGTTTTGGGCATTCCACTCAATGCAAGCAACGTGTTCACAGCTCTGGCTACGTTGCGGATCATCCAGGATCCCATCAGAGCAATCCCCACCATGGTGGCCACCATCATCCAGGTAGCATTTGATCAGCTGCTGTGATTTTTATGACTGTGCTCTCTAACAAATATATCTGATGCCAACACTAGCAGTAATTCCTTAGTAATTTGGATTCACTATTTTACAACTCTTTGAGACTTGTGGCTTTGTTTGGCTACAAGTGTACTAAAGTGGGCCAGAAGTCGAGCAAATTTACTTCAAGACTACTTGTGCAGCATCTAATGATTATTTACGCATCTGAAGTGTCGAAGCATATCCATGGTTTTGCTCATCCAAATGATTTAGGAAAAAAATTACAGCAACTTATGCATGCGGCTTCCAGATAATACATTTTTTTGGTGTGGTGAAATCCTCTCAAGTGAAATTGAGGACAGACTCGCAAAATTTAGTAACCATAGAAAACTCACTTGACTGTTGAAGAGGGTTTCTTCTTGAGAATGTGAAAAAAATACCTTGCTAGCACAAACTTTGAATTTTGGTAAGCGTATGACTGTTGACACATGGATGGTTGCCAGGTCCAAATATCACTAGCTCGTATTTCCAAGTTTCTTCAAGAGGATGAGCTGCAGTCTGACGCTGTGGTGAGGAATGATTACTTCAAGGCTTCAAACTACGCGGTGGAATTCGAGGATGCCACGCTCAGCTGGGACCCTGATTCTGTGCTCCCCACGTTGAGGAACCTGAGTGTGAAAATCAAGCGTGGCGAGCGTGTGGCAGTGTGTGGAGGAGTCGGATGCGGGAAGTCCTCTTTCATTGAAGCCATTATTGGAGAGATACCCAAACTCTCTGGATCGGTACATACATTTCATTACCTGCCGTCTTTCTGAGCCTCCAACATCAGGATTTCCAAAACCAGAGATTTACTAACCCGCCGTGTACGCAATTAGTTCACCGTATGAACTTCGTGTTCACATGACTGAAACCCTATTCCCAAATTTTGCGCAGATCTGTGTAAATGGCACTGTGGCATATGTTGCACAATCAGCATGGATTCGTAGCGGTACTTTTCGCGACAACATTCTGTTTGGGAAGCCGATGAACCAAAAACACTATTGGAAGACATTACGAGCTTGTGCTCTAGACAAGGACCTGGAGAGCTTTCCTCATGGTGACCTTACGGAGATTGGTGAACGGGGCATGAACTTGAGTGGAGGCCAGAAGCAGCGCATGCAATTAGAGCGGGCTGTGTACCAGGATGCTGATGTTTATCTCTTGGACGATCCCTTAAGTGCTGTGGATGCCCATACTGCTGCTAGCCTGTTTAACGTACGTTAATCCTCTAACGCCCAAATTCTCTTTTCGAATTTTTTCGTATTTTTGCTCATACCTTTGCACAATATATTGCTCACTCCAATTTCATCAAATTGGTAGCAAAGGAAGGTAAATGTCTGGCATAGATTTTTTTGGTTTCAGACACAGCCTATTTACTGGCTAAATCTGTGGAAGTTCACTGCAACATGACTGGTATAAGTAAAATGTTAACAGGAATTAGGTATGAAGATACATCTCTAGTACAAACTTGTGGTCTAAAGTTAATACATGATTCAGGGTGGTATACTAAAGAGTGTAGCTGCTACATGTCTAACTGAAGCCACGAACACATCTCTGAGACGTCACGTATATAGTGCCTTATTTTAAGAAGGTGCACGTCAATTGATGACCAATACTGAGCTTGAAATTTTCTGGATTGCACAGCGGACTAGTGGCTAACGAATTGATTCTTTCAGGGTTGCATCATGGAAGCTCTACAAGGGAAGACTATTATCTTGGTGACACATCAAGTGGAATTTCTTCCAGCCGTGGATTCTATTCTGGTAAGAGAGCTCTTTCATATTGCTGTCATCTTGCATCTACAAAACAAAATATTAGGGTCAGTGTATATTTTCCTTTTTCAAACCCTGGGGACACAACATTCCACCATAGTTTGAGAGATCTAGTTTTCAAACCCTGGAGACACAACATTCCACCATAGTTTGAGAGATCTAGAAATGCGATTGGTCAAATAGCTACGTCTTGGCCTCCACATTTGCTTGTCTTCAACTTGTGTAAACCAGCTTAAGCCCTACACTTGGGCATTGAATTTCATCACGCCATTTGCAAATCACCATCCTGGCAGAAGAAACCTATCCACAATAAAATCTGTCACATTCTGATACCTTCATGATATGTTCCCTAAACAGCTGCTGCGAAGCGGAGAAATATGGCAAGCAGGTCCCTACACAGAACTTCGAAGCCAGGGCACAGCCTTCGAGGAGCTCGTGACGGCCCACGAAGAAGCCATGGGAGGCTCCACCTTCGAATCCTCATCCTGGAATACACCACCACCAGACCAGCTGCAACGGATCCCCAGCAGAAGCCGATCACGGAGGGAAGAGGCCGCCATCCAGTTAGCCCGAGCCAAGCAAACTGCAAGCCAACTCACAGAGGAAGAGCAAAAGGAAAGTGGGAACACGGGGTTGAAAGCGTACCTGGACTATCTCAAGCAAGCCAACGGGTTTTTCTACTTGTTCCTGGCGATTGCCACTCAGCTGGTGTTTGTGCTGGGGCAAGTCGCATCCAACTGGTGGTTGGCTTCGGAAGTTGGAAACCCAGCCATGAGCACTTCCAAGTTGCTGTTGATCTACTCCGCCATAGCGCTCTCCACTGGATTGTTTATTTTCTTTCGATCGGCGTTTCTGTCTTCATTGGGATTAGCGGCCTCGCAGTCGTTTTTCGCTGATATGATCGGATCCCTGTTTCGCGCGCCCATGGCTTTCTTTGATTCCACGCCAACTGGTCGAATTCTAAGTCGGGTATGTACATGTAACATCTCTAAAACTCCTGCTCCTGTATACCGGTAGTGACATTACCTTCATGTTACTCGAATGGAGGCATTGGGTCAATGTCAAGTTGATGTTTGAGTTTAATGTCCGTCCACTGAGCGTCACATCAACATAATTATCTTAATATCTTCCAATGCAGTATTGAGTTAACCACTACGGTTTGATGTAATTTTCATCGGAATTGTATGAGTATTACATTAATGTTGAAGATTCATGCGTGCTCTTGCACGTATTGGACTGTTTGCTCTTCTATTTCAACTACAGTAGCTTTCTTGACTTTTTGCTTACGTTAGCATTTTGGTTGAAACGGGTAAAAGAAGAAACACCACCATGTTCTTGCTACTTGGATCTTGTGATCAAACCTAGCTTGCGTTTTCTCCTCCAAAGCAATGGTTCATTTGGATAATATTGATTTGATGAGACGGTACATCACTATTTGACAATCTGTTTTGGACATAGAGGTGACGAAATAATTATTTTTAGGGTGTCACATTGGATTGAATAACACTCATTGACAACTCACTACATGGCACTTAGAGATGTAGGCATTATAGAATGTGAGTTAATTATGTTCCAAACCAACAATCACATACGGTATCTTGATTTAAGAATGTGTTATGCACCTTGTCAACTTTGGATGCAGGTTTCTTCGGATTTTAGTATACTGGATATGGATATGGCTTTCACCTTTGGTTACGCGGCGGCAGCCTTCATGAATGCACTAACCAACATTGTTGTCAACGCCTGCATAACCTCGCAAATCATGTTTATTGTCTTCCCATTTACTTATGCTGCTTGGAAATTACAGGTAAAACATTGTTTAGTTCCTCCACGGACTGTCTTTTTTAGAGGCCCTAGCCTCATAATTGTTGAGAAATCTTATTCATGGTAGATTGCAAAGATTTGCAACTGGCCGGCACTAGCTTGCACGCAACCCTTAAAGCTATGAGGCATGATTTCAAGCCATTTAAATTCACTTTTGGGCACGCCTTTCTTGGTGCAATATTTGTTGGATTCTTTTAAAAAATTTACTAGAGGCCTATTTCACTACCAGCTTGATGCTCAAAAAATTTCAGATCAATCTAAGTCGCAGTTAAAAAGGTATGATTGTTTCAAAAGGATGTTTTTTTTTATAGGTGGTCTTGGATCAAGCTAGAATTTTTTACACATACTCTCAACAAGCTTATTAACACAATTCTGAAATGTTGAAAGGCATGTGAACACATGATTTTGACTTCCAAGCCTTTGGTAGTGCCGTAAGTAATCCCAGCTAGCTAAATAGGTGCAAGCGGCGCCTACCAAGTAGAACTTTTGTTTCTAAAAGTAAAGCAGTAGACGTTTGTTGGAATGTGTCTTTGAGTGTTTGCAACAGTAGGGCTCCGTTCACGTGCTGATCATGACTTCACCTCAACGCAGCTTTATTACTTGGCATCCGCCAGGCAGCTCATGCGGATCAACGGAACCACCAAAGCCCCCATTGTGAACCACTTTGCAGAAGCCATTGCAGGAGGATCCACCATTCGTGCCTTCAACAAGGAGTCCGAGTTCGCGGCTGAGAATTTGTGTCTCATCGATGCCAATGCCAGGCCGTTTTTCCATAGCTTCGGAGCCATTGAGTGGCTCATCTTGCGTCTTGAGTTTCTCCCAGCCATGGTGGTGGCTGCATCTGCGCTCTTCATCGTTCTCCTTCCGGAGAGTCACATCGACCCAGGTATGCATGCCCCTTCTTCACTTCAAAGTCTAAATCTAGGGACGTCATTTGTTTGCATAAATCTCATAAGAAAAAGGACGACTGTTCTAGATTTAAGTTCTGGACTGAAAAGGGACTGTTCATTGTGCACAATTAGGTGCCTGCAGTGGCGCCCTCGTTTTGGGTGCACCTATCTTATCTGTTGGCACCAATTCCTTGCTGATCTCTATCGAATTGCTGAATGCGGTTTACGGTGATATCCTCATGTATATTTAACATTTGGGGTAGGGGCTTTGGAATGCAGGTCTCGCTGGTCTCGCCCTCAGTTATGGCCTGTCTCTCAATCTTAACATCGTTTTCTGTGTCCAGAACCAGTGCAATCTGTCAAATACAATCATTTCCGTGGAAAGAATTAAGCAATATATGCATCTTGAAAGCGAGGTTCCAGTTGTTATCAACAACAAGAGCCCTTCTGCACATTGGCCCACCGTTGGCAAGGTTGTGCTTGAAAATTTAAAGGTGAATACGTTTCCTTGTTCTGCATACTATCATATTCCCATTTTGATTCAAACCGTGTGCCATGTGGGTCCTTCCTATAACTCAATTCTCAGTAGCTCTCTTAGATCCAAACCCTCTAGTAACCTCCTACATTAGATTTTAGCAGTCATCTATCTGTGCAGATTTTATGTTGCCGCTGGACGTTCTAACCATTGTAGAAGTTGTGATCGATTTGAGCTCACTTGAGTTAGTTGATGTTGATGTTTTATTAGATTAGTTTATAATCTCAAGAACAAGATTTGTACTGAAATGAGAGTGTTTCAGATAGCTTCACAAAGAGGATCTTCTCATAAGGAGGTCTCTCAGTCTGTGGTGGCAGAGATTATGCAAAGGCCTCCCCATGACGCATAGGAAGTCTTTTGTGTGATCAGGAGTTCAGGACCCCCATCCAACATTTGAGGAGTTTCTCCACATAAAGTTCTCGAAACAGTTTCATTTTCATTTTTCTAAGAATCATGTTTAGGTTTAGGGTTACTATCATGAACCTTCAGAGTCTCTTGCATTTTCATGGCAATTCCAGGTCCGATATCGTCCTAACGCGCCTTTGGTTCTGCGAGGAATCACGTGCACCTTTGAGGGTGGGCAGAGGGTGGGAGTGGTAGGCCGCACAGGAAGTGGCAAAACGACGCTGATCAGTTCTGTCTTCCGACTTGTGGAGCCCGCGAGTGGAAGGATTACCATCGATGGCATCGACATTTCCACCATCGGGCTTCATGATTTACGATCACGCCTTGGCATCATCCCTCAAGAGCCTACGTTGTTCCGAGGAACCGTGCGGTTCAACTTAGACCCTCTTGATGAACACTCAGATGCTGAAGTATGGGAGGTAAGCTAGTGTTTCTCTCTCGACTTATGAATTATCGAGATTTTTGCTGGTAAGATTCTGGTGCTTTGGGGTGCATGTTTGCATATTCGCATCGGGTTTTGAAAGCATTGACTGATACCCTCCAATCAGCCAATCTCTTTTCAGGCCCTTGACAAATGCCAACTGGGTGACATTATGCGAGCAAAACCGGAACGGCTAGATGCACCAGGTGAGAAATCACGGCTCGGTGTTTATGACGAGATTGTTGTGCTTCCCGGCATATTGTCTCTGTGTTTGATGGTGTTGTACAAAAGAGTTTATCTTGACTGGAAATCCTATATTGTGCAGATTTTGACCTTCATTGCATAACATGACGAATCAACAATATTCATTCTTCATTTTTTTTCTCTTAAAGTGGTTATGGCCTGCACCTTTCCATGTAATTATTGTGGGGGAGGAATTAGTGGTGTCCAATTATACTATGGGTTGAAACATCTCTTGAAGCTGAAGATTCTGAGCTTGTGCAAAGCAATCTCTTTCAAATTAGCATGACCCACATTGATTCCACTAAAAAGTGTTAAGAATGATGAACTGAAGGCAAATGGCTTCCAAACCTTGGCAGTGTCGGATGATGGCGAAAACTGGAGTGTGGGACAACGGCAACTGTTTTGCTTAGGACGAGCGTTACTGAAGCGGAGCCCGCGTCCTCGTGCTGGACGAAGCCACGGCCAGCATTGACAACAGCACGGACGCCATTCTGCAACGAATCCTGCGTCGGGAGTTTTCCGACTGCACTGTGGTCACGGTGGCGCATCGCATTCCCTCCGTCATTGATAGTGATATGGTGCTGGCTCTCCATGATGGTTAGATTTCTGTCTCTTCTTGAATCCATCCGAGGCTCTGAATGTTCTGTGAGTATTGCTTATGTGTGTTGTACGCAGTAAGGTCTTGACTTGGCTACGTTATATTTCAGTACTCCAGTACTAATAACATGGAGCACGGAAACCAGCATATTATTATAGGGTTCGTTTTTCCTCTAGGACTGACGCTTTGAAGACTCTCATAAATCACAAACTCTATGAAGATGGAATGTCTGCTTGGCTGCACAAGGGGTCCTTCCTCTGGGTCTAATATAAAAATTAAGAAAAGAGGATCCCTAGAGGTTGTCTTAGTGTTTTAGTTATAAATACACTAATAAGGTTTGCCTTCAATATCGTAGAAGTGCTAAGTCTGAACCGCAAGGTGGAAGGAAGTTTTAAATCTCACGTTTTGGTGCCTGACATTTCATTAATTGTCTCTCTTGTGTGTGCAATCGCAGGAAAGATGGCCGAATTTGACCAAACTAAGAAGCTCCTGGAGGACAGCAGCTCGCTGTTCGCGAGACTGGTGGCTGAGTACTGGGCCAATGCCCACCATTGAAGGTGCCTCGGTAGCAATTCGTGATGGAGCGATTCAATCTTTATTCTTTGACGTAAGCATTGAGCAGTATTTAGGTAATCTAGATTATTTGTAAATATGCTCCGGTAATTAAACAACCAGTATCACGAAATAGCTGGCTGTGCTACGTAGCTAATTGACAGCTGGGTAGTAGACATTTCCCGACTGATTTTTCCTTCGGAAGGAGGGTATCAATTTAGTAGATCTGGTCACTCGTGGTCTAGATAAGGAGGGGAACCGATTCAAATGTTTAGAGTGGTTCCCACTTTCTGATTGGAAATTTTGTAGGTCGTCTTCATTTTCAAGAGGATTTCTAATACAGTATAATATGTAATACGGGTATGAAATGGTTATTTATTTACAATGTACATCACAAGCCTAGACTACCCTTGTGCAATTCATCCACGCTGTGTTCTATCTAATAAAACATTCCTGACTGCTACAACCTTTTACCTAAATTCTTTTTTTGCAAGTCACATGCACAAATATGTTCCCTACCTCATCGCGGTTTAGTCTTACAAAGATGGTTGCTACAACTAGTTCATTATTAAAAAGGGGAAACGGATGCTACGGATCAATCACCTATGCATCCTGCTGTTTCGAATGCTGCCGGAACTGTACTGAGCAATAGTCCACCCGCAAGAACGGTGCAATAAGCGAAAGAAATTGATCCATGACTCCACGATGCCTGCACAGTACGTTTTATAATCAACAGTCTTGACTACAGTGTTGTCTACCGAGCAAAGTCGCCTAAAGATCATAATGCCAATGCAGGAGAGTTTCGCCGTTAAGGAGAGGCAGATTAAGACTGATAACGCTCACTGCTTGCCTTGTGCAAATTTCCAACAGGGTGGGTATGAGGAAGAAATTTTATTGGTGTGACAATGAGAGAAATCTGAGAGAAATATCTACTACTACCAACTTGTATTAATTTAGTGAGTGTGGATCCACCTAACAGAATCTAAATGCATGCAAGAGACGTTTGCTGTTGTGGCATGTTTTGATTGGTTAAGCAATCAAAGAAGTCAAACGGCTCAACTCTCATGCATTGCCATTATGTCCAATAATTGCAAAGCAGGCCAAGTTATCAAAAATAATTGCCGCATAGTACCAACCTCACCGCTCACGGCTTGGTAGGTCCTAACCGGCAATTATTTTTGACAACTTGGCTTGCTTTGCAATTACGTAGTCCAATCCATTGAATGGTTTCACACACAGGAACAGCACGTACTAACTAAGGTAACCATACCTAAAATTGCACAAATAAGCAATTCAATATGGTTATTGTTATTATATTTAAAATATTTTTGTGAGGTCTTATTGATAGTCAAAGGGGATTCTAGATTCTTTTAGAGTGCCTTTTTTAGACACCGTATGGATAAACTGTAGATAAACTACTGAAAATAGGTGTTTCTAAAATCGAAACTTTTTAAAGATGACTCTATACCCCTTTTGTTTGATTCCATTTTGATCACATGTTTCCAAGATGGCATGCAATTCAATGTGATCACCAATTGATTTCATAACATTATTAGCTATAGCTATATCCATGCCCACTTGACGCAATGAAGGTGATTGAAGACACTCACTTTACTTTCAACAACACAAAACCTTTGTCATTTTCGATCTGCTAGTCTTTACTACTGTAAAATCACTTGTAGGTTCTCTAATCCAAATTCTCTCATTGGATTTTTTGTGTACTATCTAGTGTCACTACTAATCTACCCAATCAATGTATTGCTTTAGCGCCACTGCTATTCGGCTTAAGGATGGACATATCTCTTCTCGCACAAATTTGACTCCATATATTGTAAGGAGTTTTTTTTGTTCTTTTGGAGCTTTTTTTTTTAGTGCTCTATATTAGTAGAAGATGTCTTGTTCAACTTTTCTTTCACTATGCTCATTTCTACATCATGATGTTCTTACACCTCGCTTAATTCTACTTCTAAACAAAGGTTTTTGGAAATCTCTGTATTCATGTGGTTCAAATATTTATGACATTGACTATGTATCTATGTTGAGAACGTCTACTATGTAAGTTGCAAATTTTAAAGCAAAGGCCTTCAATTTTTGATTATGGCTCACTGGTTTCTTTTTCCCAATTACAAATCAACTCTAATGAATATGTAGTGGGAGCACATTCATTAGAAGGGATTTGGGGCCAAGAAAGGGCCGTTTTGGGCCTATTCCCCAATCTGTCCCCATGCTGTGAACAGTGGTATGGGCTGTCAAAATATTTTATTTTCAAAAAAAAAATTCCCAAATCTCATTTTAAGGAAAAAATTAAAAAAAAAATTAAAAATTAAAAATCTGATGTGGCCAAAGTTCGGCCATGTCACCCTACTGTGGTGGCGCAATTTTAGCAGTTGGGAGCTGCGCAAAACTTGTAGAGAACTTATACGAACTCGTGGCCCTTTAGAGGGCCCAAATTCTCTCTAACGGTTGCGATTTGGATATCTCGCTCTTTAACAACCTCCACCAGCCTTGCTTTCCAGCCTCTTCACATAGTCAAAGAGACCAAGTTCTCTATCACCAACAAATTCTAGCAATTCACTAAATGATTGAAAGGTTGGCTTTCTTCATGTGTGAAGATCAGTAGGATGCAACAATCCATTCAACCATAAATTGATGTTACATGCACCAACTTTCTTATTCTCAGATATCTTTATAGTATACTTGTCCATTGACTCGTAAAATTTTCCATGGAAAAAAAAAGGTTTGTATTTTCTTGTAATTGTTGCTTGAAGCTTGCATGAAGCTACTTCATTTGTGTTCTCACGAAGCGCCTTGAAGAAGGGTGATTGAAACTGCAAAATTAATTACAAACCAAAAAGCTTTATAAGAGCACAAGTGCTTAAGACTAGAGAGACCGTGAAGGGTCTGATGAGCGGAAATATTGGGTAGGAATCTTCAACAAGAATCCAATCTACCGGTTAAGAAATTGCCCCAATACTTTGACATTCCCAAATGATGATTCATCAAATTCTAATTCCTATACCTTAGCAAGCAATGAGTGCCTTTCTCTTAATCTAATTGGTCAAATTTCAAGGATGGGGCTACAAGAAGATGTAATAGTTGCATGATGGGCAACAAAGGATTTGTTGCAGACACTCACAAGTTAGTAATTTTCATAGGGAAACAGCCTTTCTAAGGGTTCAATTATCTTCTAATGATATTGGGCTATAAAATACATGTAAATCTTCATTTATTTTTAAGAAATTTGACAATTTGCATCATTACCTTACATAGACATTTGTAGTTTGCATTGAATCCCAATAGGACCATTTCACTTGTGCTTTTGACATTTCTAAACTTTTGGAGAATTCCATTGGTTCTCCAAATCCTTTAGGGATTAAAGTCCTTTCATTCTCATATCCTACATTTAGGGCAACAATTTTAGCAAATTAATGTCAAATATTAAACCAAATAAACCAAATAAAGATAAATGCTAAAAAATAACTTATTTGATTTTGACATGTAAGTAGATGTATGCTTATTTCCTTCACTCAAATGAAGTCATTGAAAGGAAAACTTGACCTTGGCAATAAGCCACAAAGGAGGGATCAAAGCTTAGTGAGCGAGTTAGTGAGTTGAGGAGTTGAAGCCCTGGAACTTTTAAAGTGATGATTTCATTTCACAATTTTTTTTCTCAGTCACAAATAGTTTCCAAAGAATGATAATTTTATTGCTCGGACATCAACATTTTGCACTTTAATTTCTCAAAAAATTCTACTTTCATTTTTGGATTATTTTTAGCCAAAGTTGCTACCTTGGTACAATGTAGAAGAGAAAAAGGGGAAAAAAAATAAATTAAAAAAGCGTATTTGTATGTTAGAGTCATTTCATTCATCCATCTATGTAGCACTTTTTGCAATCAATGTTGATATTATTTGCAAAATTTCCTCTAACGCAAAACTTTTAATGGTTTTGTTTTAAAAAATCTTCTATTTTGGGTCAAAAATTATCTTGTTACCACTCAAATGATAAATGGAAAACTTAAAAAAAGTAAATGAAATTATCAAAATGAAATGAGTAAAATACTGCACTTCTGTGGATGGACAGTTGAAAAAAAATTCTATCCAAAATTGGATTTTTGTTCACACCACGCACTCTCGAGAAATTTTTAAACTACTTGGAAAAAACACTGTTCACACTTACGCTCACGAAGCCCTAGCGGTGATCTTCAGAATCGAGCATCATCGACATGGCGATGGTGTTGGCAACCTGTGGAGTGTGGAGTCTGCATTTGAATTAAAAGAGATTTGCTGTGATAGAGCAGCAGCGAGTGCGTTGATTGCGAGAACTTGTTCGTTTTCCATGGCTCTTCATCGGAAGTTGTGAGTCGTTGAGGAAGAATTTCTTTCCGATTGAGGAGGATTGTTTCCGATTATTAGGGTTTGGACGGGGAAACAGGGACGATGTATCATCCTTCACGAGGCGGTGTTCGCGGAGGGCGAGATCGTAAGTTTTTTTTTCTTCTGTACCTCGTTAAGGTTTTTTTGGTGATGTATTGATACCGCTGTGAGTGTCGAGGTTTGACGCTTCACGAAATGAAAATGAAGTGCGCGCATTGGCACAATTAGGGTTACAGGAATCGCAGATGTTTTTGAGACTAATAGTGCTGTTAGTAGCGAACGGAATTCAGTTCAATGCTTTGTGCAATTGTGCATTTTTGTCATGTGTATCCTCTTCTGTACGATGAATCGAACGTAGGGAGCTCTTAGCTCTTTGATATGCGAGGAGACGAGACTAGGTTTGGGGGAAGAATATATTTACAGGGGATATGCAAAGTCCGGGGTTAATCTTATTCAAGGTGATTGACTCGGATGAGCGTTTGTGGTGGGATTTCTTGCAGAATTTAATTGGGATGATGTGAAAGGAGACAAGCACCGGGAGAATTATCTTGGCCACAGTCTCAAGGCTCCCGTCGGGCGATGGCAGAAAGGTAGGAACTCGTACCAGCATAATTATACGTATTGTAAACGGGGCATTGACCGCGTACTCCGAGTTTTAAATGGCTTAGCTATTCAATATTGTGTTAAATGATTTGAGACAACTATTGAAGATTAAACCTTCCACAAGAAAATTGATTCAAGGATCGTTATTTATGATGCATTTAGTGATGAAACTCCAGAATTTCATCGTCACAAATCCACAGCACATAGTTATTTTTGCTTGTCTAAACAGTAAAAGTTGGTCATACAGTGAAGTGTCTTACAATTCTACAACCGATGATTGTATGGATGAAGTGCACAAGAAGGGAACCAGCTTTCTTGTAATATGAACAGAAATTTCTCGCAACCATTCCGCGCGGTTGGAGTTCAATTAGTGTTTCGAGAAGGGATGTGTGTGGTCAACGGCATATCTACCCTAGCTGTTTTGATCAACTGCTTATTCATAGTGTAATAACATGTGGTCTTACTGCATTCTTTGGTTCAATGGGAGCAGGCAAAGATCTTATGTGGTATGCGCGTGACGGAAAACAAACGGCTGATGAGGCAGCTGTGTCGGCGCGAGAAGAAATTGAACGGGTTAAGCAAGAAGAAGAGGAAGCAATGCGGGTAATACATTGAAAGTCACTCGGACCTTGTTTCAGTCTCATCCTAATGCGTTCGCATTCCTTCTAGCGGGATACGAATTAGTATACTACTTCAAGCTTCTCAATGAATCTGGACTTTTCGAACTTGTTGTTTCGTTATCACTGAACCTTCCCTTTTCCTTTCTATTGTATCTTCTTATCCAGGAAGCTTTGGGTCTTGCCCCTCGACGGGATAAACCCCGAGTAAACAGATTGGATAAGCGGGAGCAGGAGGAGTTGCTGAAAAGGAGTAAAACCGGTGAGGAGGTCGAGAAACCCTACGCGCAAGGCGAGAGAGTACAAGGCCTTGGATTTGCACCGTAAGTATCGTAATCTGACTCTCTTTAGCACTGCATCAGCGGAGTTTTTGTTTAAACGTTTCTTTCAGAAGTAGTGTTAATTACTCGAGTAGAATCTGCTTCGTGCTGCTGCGGTTGGATCATTGTTAAATAAATTACTTCTGATATTTATTTGTGAATTTGTTGTCTAATGAATATTTGATTATGTCAGAGTAACCAAGTCGTTAGCGCCTGACAAGAAGGACCTCCTCCAACGTGAAGCAGCTCCAGAAGAGGAACGCCCTTTAGCCCAGGTAATTTCTCCAGCTCACATCAAAGAGGCAGAGAAAACGGATCAGGAGCCCGGAACTGTTGCTGTAAAGGAAGACTCGCGACAAGTATCGGACGACCTTGATAAGAAACGGAAGAGGAAGGAAGAAAAGAGAGCTGCCAAGGAGCATCGGCGAGAAGAGAAAAGAGCTGCAAAGAAGGTAATGGTTTTTCTAATTTTCGTTTCTCTAAGTCGAGTTATGCTGCTTCATGCTAGTCTGCATTCTTGTATCCTCTAGGATGGATTGGAAAATAGTCTCCTTGTCCATTTTCTGGTCATGATGATTGTTTCAGGATCTATAGATTGGTATAGAAGTGGATGCTTGTGGTTGCGTTGTGTGATTGTGAAGGTGCTTCCATTCTGAGTTGTGAAATGTTAAGGATAGAGCAGCTAAACCTGACTTAAAAGCATGTGGAATACATTGGGTTTTGTGGTACTTATTGGGTTTTGCTCTTGTAGATGAGACGAGAGAAACGGAGACGCCAAACTTCAATCAGCAGCGACGAGGATTTGGCTGATAAAAAAATTTCGGGAGTCAAACTTCGACGTCATGAGAGTGATAGCAGTGACGAGGACCATGGTCATACGTTGAGGAGAAAAGATGCAAGAGCGAATACCCTGGGAGCTAAGAGAAACGCGACAATCCATGAGAGTGACAGCAGTGACGATGGAGCTCCACGCCCCAGTAGGAGGTCACGTGATGAGAGTCATGAAAATATGCAAAACAGGCCGTCAACAACTAGGGTTGCACCTGGACGGAGGGATGAAAATTTGGGGAGGGATGCTCGGAACATCTACGATGACGACAGAGCTGAGAAAAATGGACGAAGACCACATGACCGGACTGTGGAAGAACGAGAACGTAAGTATGGCAGGTCTCATGATAGTAGTCCAAGACAGCGTCATAAGCGTGATGATAGGGAGAAAAACGATAGAGGTGGGAAGTATAGTGGGACTTACAACAGGGAGTTGACCAACTCAAGACGGAGACGTGATGAGGATAGTGATGAGGATACCAGAATAAGGCACAAAGGAGGTAATGACTTCAGAAGTCGGGATGAATTGAGCAGAAGAGAGGATATGCATCATAGTAAGGATGCCGGGAGTCATCGGAGGCGCTCACTATCTCCAGTTCGTAGGAAACCTAGACGGGACTCTGACTGAATTGCACTTAATGGTTTAAAACTCTCTGCTATAGTTGAAAATGGATATTTTGTGCCAAGATTGCCATACTCAGTGTCCGCAGTGCTTGGAAGCGATTCTGTTTCTTGCATGACTAAATTCTGTAAGGTAGGAGGCTCAGAAATGGAGCATCTAAGGGCTGGTCCGCCTTTTTTCATGTATTTTCTTAGACGGTAATATTTTTAGCTCATTTTTCAAACATAGAGAATTTGATGAGGAATCTAACCCAAGTGGTTTTGTATTTTTTCGAGCATTTTTGAATTACTTATGAATTTTCAAACGAGTTGGGTTTTAGGTCCCTATTTGTGACCCTAGGTCTTTCATAAACCGTTCACTTGCAATTCTAAATAAAAATGGGGAAAGCAAAGAGAATGATTGGCTTTTACAATTAATAATGTTTTTTTTCTTGATTCATTCAATGACTATACTAGTCAATTTCAAGATCAATTTATGTCCATTTCATAGCCATTTATAAGGCCATTCTTAATGCCCGTTCTATTTTACAGCCTCCTACCTTAGTGCATCCTAATGGAGTAGAAATTGCACAAAGTGCGTAATTGGGGTTCAAAGGGTTGGAATTCAGGTTCAAAGAGTTGGAATTGGAATTGTTGGAAAGTCACTATTTCATGAATTCAATGAATACCACCATGCAACACTTCTATACGTGGCAAAAAATTCATGCATTATGGTTATATTTTTATTAGAAAGCATTGCACCACGAGTATCATGTGGAAGAAGAGTTTGTGCGACTTCTACACTGAATAGGGATTTTAAGGGGACCAAACAATTAAAGGGACTTATCTTGGAAAACTGTAGATGTTTAAAACATGATGTACAACCCCCGGACACTTCAATAACTATTGATGTACAAAAAAGGTAGATATTTATATAGTGTGAAATGTCGATTAATTAGTATGGGTCCCCTTAATACCCCTATTCAGTGTAGAAGATAAATCTCCCATATGTCTTTGAGACAATTCTTATGCATTTCTCCTAGAAAAAAATGTTAAAATAGGTAACAATCACCTTCCATATCTTTATGACAAGGCAAAGATTTATGCCATCTTCGACAACAAGACAACAAAGACTTCCATATCTTTGTGACAAGGCAAAGATTTATGCCATCTTCAACAAGAAGATAATAAAGTTGGATAGGACATGTACAAAATGGGTACATACAGAAAATTCAAAATTGCCTTATCTATCATTTTGAGTGAATTTTTATAATAGTCTTGTGAAATGTTCAAAACATAGCTAAGGGCTATGTATCCTATTGTAGAAAGTGCATGGTAAGAGGTACTAAAAGCACCCTTTTTGAGCTTGATGGAGATGTTAGGAAGAATTGCACACCTCAAACATTTTTTGCAAATGTTTTGTACTTTCACAATAGTTGCCATAACCAATTGAAGAACTAGATATTATCAACAAAATCTGAACCTATTGTGGTACAAGTAGCGCATTATATATAAAATAAATTTTCAAAATTTTTTAAATAGTTTTGGAGTTAAAAAAATATAATCAAATTTATTAATGAAAAAAACTTTTAATACAAGTAAAATTTATTCAAGATCTTTTAGTAAGTGGAATGAGAATTCTTTTTGGAATTTTGTGTTAAAAATTTCACAAATTTAAAAAAAATTGAGTGAAATATTACTAACTAAAATTATAATCCTAAATACTTATGTTCTTTATAAATTAATCCTAAAATCTCAAAAAAATTGTAGAAATTTTGAAAAGTATATATTATTTTTCAAGATATTTTGGAGATTTTTGGAGTGAATTATAAAAAACATAACTTTTAGGATCATATTTTTATCAATAAAATTTTAAAATTTATGAATTTCTATTAAAATATTCCAAAAAGAATTCTCATTTCCTTTACTAAAGAGTTTTGGAATTTTTTTATATGTGTTAAAATTCTTTTTCACCAATAAATTTTAGTTAATTTGAAACAATTTTTAAATTTTATATAATTTTTTTTGAAAAATCATATTTTACAAGTGTGTTACTTGTTCTTCAACATGTCTAAAATTTGTTGAAAAAATAATTTAATTTCTCAATTAGTTATGGCAATTTTTGATGTATATGAAAACTGATAAGAGCTCCTGTAGAAATACAATGCTTCATCAAATTTGAAGTGATTGCCATTTTGAGCTTTTTCAAAAACTTAAAAACAAATGCTACATGCTAAATGCTCTCATTGTTGAAAACTTTAAGGCCTTACAAGTTTTGGCCCTAATAATATGTAATGGAAAATAGCTAGGCGGACTGTCCTACTAGCCCAGCTAAAGTGTTTGGGCAAATTGCCCAGCCAGCCTAAGACCGCTCAATTGGCTGGGCGGGCTTCCTTGCCCGTCCTACTCGACACGGCAGCTAGTGGTAATTCTCGTTATTTGTTTCAATAATTTCCAAACAAAATGGACCCTAGTTCACTTGTATTTCTCTTATTTTCATTTAGGATGTTTGGAAGTTGAAGCATTGAAGCTTGAATTGTCACATGTCATTGCATCTTGCCCTTTGAAGAAGGTAAGCCTATTTGTGATGCCCTATGTACTTCATGCCATGTATTGTGTAGTTCTAACATTTGAGGAGGATAAGGCGATCTGTGACAAACTTATCGCCTTGTGCCACACGTTGCCATGTTCAATCATTTTAAGAGGATCAGGCTCTCTTTGACGCCCTTATCAACCCCAGCATGCGTGTAGTTGTGATAATGTTAGTGTTGTAGAGCTTGAGTTGAAGACATCTGTGAGACAATGAAAATAGTTCGATAGTCACTGGAAGGAGGTTGAGGTCAAATTGCATTGTAGTAGTTCAAGTGCATGTAGTTGACTGCCAATTTGAAGATTTCATTTTTCATTTGTATTTGGGGTCTGTTTTGCTCATCCACAGTGCTCAGTCTTGTTGTTGCAGAATTTTTTTTACCAACAATTAGTACTACAATCATTATCCAACATGCTTGACATCTTTGTCACATTTATCGTGCATTTTCTTCAGCCAGACAACATATTCCTCAATTAATACTTTTGAATTCCTGACTTGCTTGCCCCCGCGACCACAAAAACACGCCCTTATGAGATTGTGGTCGATTCGATAGGCAGTTCATTAGTTCTATGGTATTAACGAATGAGTGCGTCATCTGCTACAGGAGACGCACAATGAATGTCACAAAGATGGTGAGCTAGTGGGCATGTAATAATAATAAAGGGAATGATGATGCTCCAAGTGTTGATCACAACATTGATGCGGCCACGGCAGGAAGCGACTCTGACAAAGAATGGAGGAGCTACAACACTGAATCCAACAATGATGCTTGAAGTGCTCAACCCAAAATTGATGTGGCTGCGATAGAAAGCGACTCTGATGAAGAATGGAGGAGCTGCAGCGCTGAACTCAACAATGATGCTTGAAGTGCTCAATCCAACATTGATGTGAAAGTAGCAAAAAGCGAATTTGACAAAGAGTTGAGTTGTTAAGTACACCAGCTCTTCTTACAAGGCAATCTTTGAAGACATTTGCGAAAAAAGACGAGGTACCAGAGGATAACTACAGTGATTCAAATTGTGCAAATGAAGTTGTAATCTCACCGGATTTTACACAAGTACACAACCATGTCCTCTATGCAACATCATCATTTTAATCCTTGTGGTGGCTATTCAAGAAGCATACTTGAACAATGCGGTATGAAAGGTACCTTCAATTATCGACCCATATAGAAACTTTCAATAATAAAGAATTCTATAATAAACAACCATTAATAAAGAAATGAGATCTTCATTTTGTAAAATCCTTAGAAGCTGCTTTAACACTGTTGTTAATCAAATTTAAGTCCCATGCCACTTAGCACTCATCCAAATAATGAAAAGGATAGAACCAAAGAGGTGTATAGTATAGATTTTAATAAACAAACAACCGAGAAGCAAGTAAAATAAATTGGGTTCTTTTGGGGGAAGACTCAAGTTAGCTAGAGTTTTGCGTAGCTAAGTTCACTCATAGGTAATATGGCATTTTATCTAGGAAATAATATGCTAATTTGGCTCATAAAGGAATGTTAACATTAAAAATGTCCATGTATATTTCATAAAGGAAATCTATGAATAAAACTATGAATGAGTTTACTATAGATAAATTAGAAAACCACCCACGGGATATAAAATCTAAATTCACTCAATGCACATCACTCATGGCCATAATCAATTTTCATATAATTGCATTTAAATTCATAATCAAACCATAGTCTTAATTCCATGATCAATATCCATAGCCTTTTCATTTTGTATAAATTCTTCCATTAATTCTATCACAATACGCTCCTCTCAATTAATCTCATTTTTATTTGATTAAACATTAATTCACAAAACTTAATAATCTCTAATAATTATTCTTTTTCATTCATTTGTATTTGCACAATCTTAATTCATAAAATAGTGAATATTACAAATCACCAACATATGATACCCATTATCATATTTAAAATTTTAGGATCACTTACAATTATTCTCTCTTAAAAATATTTTTACTCGTTCACTCATAATCTTCACTCAACTACATAGCCTTAGCTATCAAACATTTAGCCATTTTGCATTGGCCATGGCAATAGTCAATTTAGATTCAATATTAATATCACACTATGCACTCATAATAAAATAAAAACAAGGCTATGATTTATCACTCATACACCATTCACTCATAAATTATAAATGATCACTCTTTAATTTTATCTCATAAATTTAGACTTAAATAATTATATATTTTTCAATTTTAAATTGTCTTAATTTTACCACTCATTAAATTTCAAACACACATAGTCTTATCCATATGCACTTGCATTCAACAACTTTGAATCAAACACACACACACACATTCATACTTCATCAAACACAATTTAACACACTTGCATATTAATGCATCACAAAATAATTTATCCCTGAATTGAATTGTGAAAAACATATACATAAAATAGTTTGTAGAAAAGATCATAGAAAGTGTACATAGAAAATATATTCATAGAAAAATGAACACACAAAGAGAGGCTAGACTCTACTCGTCTGCGCCTACATAATAAAACTTATAGCTACTTATACTACCAACTCCTCCATGGTGCCTCTTCATTTGCACCTGTCCTTGGCCATTCCTGGAATTTGAATACTTCAACCGTCAATGGCCACCTTTTGAAATCTTTTAGCATTTGCATTCACACCACATGGATTTTCGAAAATAAGACTGAAATACAATCTATTCACACCAAAACCACGATCTCAATGCAAAACTTGAAAATTCACGTTCACGAGGTGGAAATATCCGGTTCTATCAACAATGTTTAGTCACTTTCATATAAATTCCGATGCTCCCACAATGTTGATGCAATTCAATTTTGTTCGTTTGTCCCACTGTTTTACTAGATGAAGGTGGTAGGATGATTCTCTTACGCCATTGCCACAAAAAAATCTTGTCGCCATACAAGCATGATTTTTTGAAGATAGCTTCATATAGGGCCGAGCAATATTTGAAGCCCGATGTGAGAGGTCCAACAATTTAGATGGCCAAAGTCTCCTATTGTAGCCCGAAAACATCACTCATCTCATGTTCTCTATGTATATGTCATAGTGAAAAAATTGATTGATAAATTAAAAAATGTGTCCTAATTCCTAAATCCAAGGTTGTCTAAACCCTCCACGATCATAAAAGAAGTTACTTCCACGGAAAGGGGTCCTAAAGAATGGCCTAAAATCAATTTCAATTGAATGGATTGTTTTTACAAATTTGAACCTTTTCTCTTCCATTAAAACCCTCTCCTTTAATTCTTTTCTAAACAAATTTCATCCATTTTCTCCAACTACTTTCATCCAAATTTTGTCATCTACTTTTATATAGTTTCATCCATCTTTTCATCTACTTGCATTCAATTTTTCATCTATTTTCATCCACTTTCATCCACTTTCATCCAATTTTATCCAATTTTTTCACCCACTTCCATCCATTTTTTCCAACCACTTCCATCTATTTCCTCCAAACACTTCCATCCATTTCTTCCAATCACTTTCATCCATTTTTTCCTATTTTTTTCATCCATTTTCTCCAACCACTTTCTTCTATTTCTTCCACCTAATTTCATAAGTTTTTTTGTGGAAATTTCATCCATTTTTCCATCAACTTTCATCCACTTTGTCACCCATTTTTTCCCACTTTTTTTTTCCTTCAAATATTGCAGCTCTCCACTCACCAATCCCCGCTTCCCGCTTGGTGCTCGCCGCTCCACGCTCACATCCTAGCATTCCCCTGTATCACCGCAAAGATGGCCGCCTCGGATTTTCTCATTTTAATTTTTTTGACAATTCAATTCATTTCCAACTTTGATTCATGTATAGATTTCTAAACTCAATTTATATAGTAGACTCAATGTAGAGTATGTTCATTGTTAGAGTACATTTGCTTGTTTGGGAGGACAAATTCCTGAACATTAACCCCTAAATGTCCAAGGCCTTTTTTGAACTTCTAGGAATTTGCCCTAAATTGAACAAAAAGTCAACATTTTGATAAGTTGTATCAATTTTTTTATGAATTGTAACCATATAAATTCAAACTAGACATGTTAGAGGTTACATAGGAAAAGAAAATACAATAATATCACTTTTGAATTAGAAGATTATAATGTTTGAATATGAGAGTGTTAAAACTGTGAAAATGACTTGAAGTCTTTCAATCCTCTTTTCACATGCCAAATCTAAAAATTTGGTCAACAAAAAAATATGAAGTTAAAGGACCTAATATACATAACTTTAATCAACTTACGGCTTTTCAAAATCTACTCTACATTTTTTTTAAATGAATTTCAAAGGTGATTTTTCCTCCAAGATCTAGTCTATTTGAGGCTCATTTCCAAGAGCCCTCAACACTACGGAAAGTCAAGATTGCAAGGGGTACCCTTGCACAAAATCTTAAATAGAAAAATCATAATCCATCATTTTCAAAATCAGACTTTTGACTCTAAAACTAGACTTCAAAAAGAATTTTTCAAAGATATAAATTATTAAAAATAGAAACTTGGTTAGGTTTTATTTAACTTCAAAGTTTTGTTGACACCAAAATTTGGTGCCTCGGGCATTTAGGGGTTAAGCAACTAGAAATGTCTGGACAAAGAGGCCCAAATATGTTCCAATAAATGTGCCTCGGATTCCATGTTCCTAATGTTCATTCCAAATCATTCTTTAGGCCGTGTCGAAAACAGATGTGGCAAAAACAGAAAACAGATGTGGCAAAGAAGATAAACCTCCTCTGTACCTTGTAAGTACAATTTGGCTGATGCTAAAAATGTGCTAAAATCCTATGCTTATCTTCATGAGTAAGGTAATCAACCTTACGTCTGGCTTTGTTTGCACCAATCTTGATCGACTTCTCCATTGCTAGAAGAACAGAGTTTTATAGTTTGGTGGAAATTGGTACAATGTGGGCAATATTTACAAAGTCTTTTGAGTTTTTCTAGCTATTTTCCTTCAATTTTCAAATCAAATTGTTTTTTCAAGTCCTGTGTCTGGTTATTTTTTCTCTTATTTCCTCATAATAGAAATTTTCAAATGATGTTTTCAAATAGAAACATGGACTTAGGCTAAGTTGGAACAACTAGGACCCTATCTTATAGGAAAGAAGTTCAAAGCTAGAACGTCATGCCACGGTCTAGGAACGCTTCCCACATTAGGCAAGTCCCACAAGTGTCTCCATAAGTTTGATAACACCTGGATTCATACCCCATTTTTATGCTCTTACAAAGACAGAGTCATCACCTAACATTTGAAGAAACCCATCTCTGGGTCCTTGGTGTAAATTTGCTCTCTAGTTTTGGTTTCCATTGGTTCTCATGGATTATTTCTCTAGGGCTCTACTCTCGGCTTTTTGCCATTTGTTCTTGGTTATCGTCTTGGAATGGTTATCGTTCCAGGTTTCAAAAAAAAATTATGTTTCCAAATTGCAAACATTTTTTTTTCCAATTCCACCACCTAACTTCAAATTAGCCCACCAGTTCTTCCCTAATATGAAATGTAGGAATATTTTACCTGCATTTATATCAAAATAGTGTGACTTTGATAAATTAGTGTCACACGCATCACCATATATATATATCAAATGAAAATCAAGGAAAAGGTGCTAAGGTAGGGGGCTGTAAAACGGAGCGGGCATTAAAAGCGAACATGACTCAGAGGTACATTTTGTTTTCTTGAATGTACCACCTATGCACATTTCAGGAGGTGCTCGCTTTTGATGACCACAAATGACCACTTTTTTCCAACTTCAAAAATTTGTAACTAATTCTAGAAAGTTCCAAAAAATATGAAACGACTTGGGTTAGATGCCAATTCCTCTTGTCTTTCAAGGAAATTTCACTGAAAAACATTTTGAGGCGTTTCACCTCTCCAAAATTCAGTTTCAGCTCTTAAATGAGCAATTTCAGAACCTCCTACCTTACTCCATTCAAGGGAAAAACACAGTGAGTCCGGATCAGGGCTTTTTTTTTGGCTTTCTGGTGCCAGATTGCACCAGAAAAAAAAATCTGGCTAAAAAAGGTTATCAAAAATGCCCAAAAAATTGGATGAAATTGCCAGACAACTTTGAAATTAAAAAAAATATTAGATGAAATTGCCTAATTATGGATGAAAACCATACTATACATCCAATAAGTGGATGAATGTTGCAATTTGGAGCACCACTGTAACATTTTATATCGCCACTATGGCACTTCTTCAAAAATGAAAAAAAAAGCCCTGGTCTGGATAGCCGTCTTTTGGAGGGGCGTGCACGGACTGCAAATGAAAGCCTACAAATACAGGCCTACCTTCAAATTTTTTTCCTTCTCTTTTTCTTTTAAAGAAAATCACTCTTTCTATTTCTATTTTTCTTTTTCTTTTTCTTCTTCCGAAAGTGGCGGATTTGCTCCGTGACGGTAGGCTCCATCATTCATTTCACGATCCACCAGCCTCTCTGCGAGTCAGGACCAATTCGGCTCCACGTGTCTCATGCCACGGAATCATGACGTCACATTCCAGGTGGTAAGGCAGTAATGGAAGTCGGTCCTCAAGTGCCGGCTCCTGTTTTTAGGCACCGCAATCACTCGTGGCCGAAAGGATGGCTCGATCGTCACTCACATGGTGCAAAATCTACAGTTACCCACCCCTCCCACTCCAACCGAACTCAATATTTTAACTGCTACCACAGGCATTATTGAGAAAACAATCCCTAGAGATTCTTCAAATCATATAAATTAACTATACATTTTACTATACATTAATTATACATATACGCTCATTATATAAGTGTATCCAAAGTGGACCCGAGGCTCTCATGTTACATTTTAAGCAAGAATCTGAAGGGGTCAAATTTGCAACAGGTTGCCTAAAATCCTTCAAAATGAACCCGCAAATTACTTGAAGCCCCTCCAGCACCAAACAGGCCCTGAACCTTGTCAAGGCTCAAAAAATCCTAGACTGAAAGCAAGAATGAAGTTCAAAAAGTGCTCATCTTTTACTTGACTAAGTTGAGAAATGACGCTCTTGAATACAAAAACATCAACTCTCAACTTAAAAGAAAAGACGAGCAATCTTTGGGTGATCAATTTTAGTCATAAAGAGTGGCCTTCACAAAGTTGAAGACTATTTTGGTGGGTCAAGCAAACGCAATGAACAACCCAAACTCGATAGTAAGAGAATACTGAGAACAAAAAGCCATTGTGCACCCGAAGCTAATCTAGAAATGGAAATTTATGCAAAAGGGTTCAGAGCTTTGCCACCGTGATGGCAAAAGCATAAATTACAAAGTGATAAAGTAATGGTCGCCAACATGGCACTAACAATAACACACAATTCACAGTGGTGGATTCTAGAGTGGGTAAAGAAATTTAAATAACTTCGGCAAGGAGTTGTGAAAGAGAACAAGAGAAAAGAGGAAGAGTTCATGTTGGCTATCTGTTTGAAGAGATCGAGCAACTCGCCATCGCCGCCATACCCACCACTGGCACCACCATAGCTGCATCGAAACCATTCCACAGTTGCGTGGAGTTGAAGCTAGTGCACTCTGTTCTCGAAACTAGTCCTCACTGAGACAAAAAACACCCTAGGATCAGGAACGACGAGTACTAGCATGCACCAACGACGGCCATTGTCCGTGCTCCAAAAGACAAATCGACTGATCGTAGGGTTCTATTTCAGAGACAGGCTAGAAAAATACTTAGGGTTTTGTGAGTCGAAAAGCAGCCCGACCAACCAGCCTCCGTCAACTGCTCTCTTTTTATCTACAGACACAGAGAGCTATGGCTTTTGCTAAGCAGACTAGTGCTCAAAAGAAAACAAGAGCTCTGGGAAAGTTAATCAAATTGCCTAGGCCATCATCGTGTCGACACCCCCAGGGTTGAAGGCTATGGCCTCCATCATAATCAGCTCCTTGATGTGCTCTTCTGAAAACGATGGCTGCTCGAAATCAAACTCGAACGGACTGTGGCAGATTGGCTCGTCGTTAATGTCGTGGAGCGTGGCAAGGTAAGGGTGCGCCAAAGCTTGCTCCACTGTGGTTCCAAAACAAAAGCAGAAGTTGAATTAGTGGCAATATCTTCACATAATTGAGTATCAATTTTAGTATAGGAAACAGCAAGTAAGGAAAACTAAGGAACTGACCTGTGATACGACGCGCAGGATCAAACCTCAGCATGTGCTCCACCAGGTCAATAGCTGCAGGCCCCATGTTTGAAAACTTTCGGTCCAAAGACTGTTTGGGATACCGCGGCAGTTGTCTCACGTAACGTCTTGCGTTGTCACTCCTCAAGAACCCTAAGTCATTGTCATCCGGAGATCCAATAAGCTGCAAAAAGCAAGGAAAAAACAACGCTCAGAAAAGTTGTCCCTGCAACAATCTGCAAAGACTTGTCTCTCACAAGGCGCAACCAATTGAGCTCACAAGTAGTGTAATCACAAATCTGAATCCTTGTTGTGCAGCTCCTAGTACCTCTGTGATGAGGCGCAGCTGCTGCACGTAATCGCGCCCCGGGAACAATGGCTCCCTGTTCAAAAGCTCCATGAAAATGCAGCCCACTGACCATACATCAATGGCTGCAGTGTACTCCGAGCAGTTCAGGAGAAGCTCCGGGGCTCGATACCAGCGAGTGACCACATACTCCGTCATAAAATCAGTCTCTGAGGTTGTCCGCGCTAGCCCAAAATCGCAGATTTTTAGGTCGCAATTTGCATTCAGGAGCAGATTACTCGGCTTCAGATCTCGGTGAAGCACGTTTGCCGAGTGAATGTATTTCAGCCCACGCAGGAGCTGATACAAAAAGTACTGCACAGAAATAGACACACCAAAGGTTCAGAAGTTCACTCCAGTAACGAGACAGGATGCGAAGAAAGGGCAGCAAATTTGATATTGTACCTGACAGTGATCTTCTGTCAATGGTTGGTTGCTGCGAATGATCTGATGGAGATCGGTGTCCATCAACTCATACACGATATACACGTCGTTAAAATTCTCCCTCGTGGGAGGTCTGATGATGTCCCTAATAGCCACGATATTCTCATGGTCCATGTGCCGCAGGAGCTTGATCTCACGCAGAGTTCGCTTGGCATCGATTCGGTTGTCGAAGGCATTACCAATCTTCTTGATCGCAACCTCTTCCCCAGTTTCGGAATTCACCGCGGAACTGATTAAGAGTGCAATTGTTCCAATAAGTAACCCAAATCAGTACCAGGGGATTCAACCTCACAGCCATAAAACAAATTATGAGCGATACGACTTGAAAGTCCACAAAACTTCAGCACTGAAGCTCGTAACATAACTCCAAGCCTTTCGACCAGCACAGTTTGCAATATGCATCGTTTCAGTTTCGAGTATACAGTCGCAGTATCCTAGTTCAGTCCAAGTTCACAGTAAAACATTGACAAACCAGAATTTTACTACATACAAAAATACGTGCAGAAACAAGTAAAGATACACCATCAAACTTAGTGAAGTGACCAGTCAGTAAGATGAAAAATTAGATGAAAAATACAGCTCTAACATCCAACTCAGACAATCGCCTCCTTGAACTTTCTATGAGCGTAATTTTCACTACATTTAATTAAAATTGCCTTCTTTATATTAAACAAGACTCAAAGAGGATGACCTCAGACGAAAAGAAACATAACTTGCAACTTTGAATCAGTCTTTGACAATCATAATGACAAAAAAGTTGCTAGAAGGAGAGGATTTCAGAATACCACTTGTACTAATCTCACAGTACTATCAATTAACACACTCTCCTACTTTTTTACCAAAGCGAAATCTCTGAAAAATAAGCTACCAGTCGCTAGCAAACTAAGTGGTGATTTTTGCAACACCACCAGATATCTCAAAACGCAAAGATAACAATCCTGACTCAATCTAAACGAAGCTCGAACCCTAACAAGCGACAGAGGTTGCAAGGAAACAGTTTCCTGCTACGAACAAGCCCCGATGTCATTTCCGTCGGTATTAGGTTTTCAGCAGGATCCATCTAATCGCTTGTTTCGCCAAATGGCTTGCCGCCGGCAGACCTAATCACTTCATATAAAACTCTCTCCCCCGTCACGCGCTCACCACAAAACTACTTCACCTCCAGAAACTAGCACCTCCAAACTCCAAAACGTGGGAACAAGGAAGCGTTTGATTTTTCGCATGAACTACATGCACAGAGTGGCCAGCTGATCACCATGTTCTCACCAAGGATGACACAGAACACGGCACTCACCAAACAATGCCGTAAGCGCCTCGTCCGATAGGCCGGATGGGCGGCACATACTTCCTCGACACCTCGAAGAAGTTGCCGAAGATGTTGTACTGCGTGTACTCCCCATTGTGCGTGGGCACGCCTTGGATGTTCCCGTCGGCGGCCCCTCCCGCACCTGCGCCTGCGCCGTCCATCACCACTACGGCGCCGCCCGCATTCCCTTGCAACCCCAACCCTCCCTCTCCTCTGTTCTCCTCACTAAAACAAACTCCCCGCCAACCAAAAACAAACAATATCCGAACTCACACCTAATAAAAACCACAACAATCGCTTCTAGCTTGAGAGCTTGAGAGCCGGGTGCATGAAATCCCCCCGACGTTCTTACGCCTGAAGCTCCGGCGATGGTGTGAATCCTGAAAGGGAAGAACAGCGGAGAAAGGTTCAGGGAGCGAGCTTGAGACTTCGCCAAACAGGAAGGTCGCAAAATGGCTGTAGCAAAATGGAGGAGGGTCGGAAAAGGGCAGAAAGGTATTGAACCTTTGCGGAAATGGTGTAAGGGAGTGAGTGTACATACGTACATTGAGCCACGTACTGTACAATACTGGTATTGTAGGCTAATTACTCATAAGTATCTGCATGTTTGTAGTATTTCTACTACATGGAAATGGTTATTTAGGATGTCCCCTTAGATTCCGGTTAGGTGGCGCAAATGAAGACACATGTAGCGGCTCAATAGTGTCTCCAACAAGTCAACTCTATTTGGCGGAATTTTGATAGTATTTGGCTTCATTCTCCTATTCTTGCAAGTAGGATTGGAGATCATAACGTTTGAAACAAGTCTCCCCTCCCTCCTAGCTTGTTCTTGTAACTCTTTTCTAGCTCTCTCTTTATTTGTGCTTGTTTCTCTTCATTGTCCAACCTCTGGCTTGGTTGTTTTGTATTTTTTTTTAATACAATGGTTCTTCCATTTGTTAAAAAAAAAATATGGTTATTTAGTATGGATGAATAAGTGGCCATATGGTAAATTGGTATGGTGCACATTAAAATTCATATAATAGATAATTAGGGTGCCACTTTTATTATATAATACTGATATTATATTATATTAATATTAATATTTTTTATAATAATAATATATCATTCTAAATTTAAATAATATTCTCTATAGCAAATAAGCTTGATGAATAATTAGAATGTCCAAATTACTTTATTGTAATGTATAATAGTATGTGCTCATGAGAAATAAAATGGACCATCTTAAATAAACATTTTGGTGTAGTACCGGATAGTGTCATATAGGAGGTTCATAATGGAAATGCCTATGTTATTTGATCACCTCATGAAATAATCTTTTTCCTGAACTTTTGGGAGTTTTTGAAAATTATAAGATAATTAAAATTTTAAAGAGTATGCAAATATACAACATCTCAACGATTGATGTTTGGTGTAGTATAGACATTGTTGAAAATGTAGAATACTTGTTTATATATTATTCTATGAATATATTAACCCCTAGAGGACCGTTGTCCCTTCGGGGGACAAATGCGTTTTCGGGCAAGTACCTACGGGCTGAAATTTTCTTGTGATTTTTTGAAATTTTTTTTGGAGATAGAAAAACTGGTAAGCTTTGTGGGAATATAATTTTTTTCACAATCGGTGCCCGAGAAAAAAAGTTATGACCAAATAAGCTCAAAACAAGGGACGGTGGGCAACCCGGGTAGCAAAAAAAAATACACAAAAATTTGATTTTTTTTTTAATATTTTTTTCTCTTAGATTATATTTTTTTTCTATCTGAAAAGCTTTGATTCATTTCATTTGGATATGTTATGAGAAAGTTATGGACATTCTTGTTTTTCGGGCAGTTAGAGCATCTTCTTGAAAAAAATAACTTGTAGGATTCATTTCTGAATGCAATTTTTCAAATTTTTCAGTTGCATAATTTAATTTACTTGCTAGAACAATCTCACCATTGGGATTAGTGCATTTCAAATCCATCTAAGAGATATTAATATTTTAGATTTTCCTTCTATCTCCTACCTACTTCTACTTAACAATTTTTTTAAGAATGATAATTAAGTTTGTTTTTTGTTTTTTTCCCTAGACTCTCAACTCAATTCTCCACTATAAAGATTTAAAGCTCAAAACTCTATAGTGCAAAAATTTTAAGTTAAAAATGTTCAAAGTCAAAAAATCTAGTCCCGCAATGTCTTGAAAAACTTGTTTTTTTCACTTTAAACGCAAATATCTTGCAATCTGTGTGGTCAAAAAATTTGAAATTTTTTCCACACACTCTCATACTAGTTAAGTGTAAGATCCTATGGTTAGATGTGGAAAAAAAACAATTTTCAATTTTTTTTACGTTTTACTATAGAAATGGCAATTTTCAGTGTTTTGGGGCAGAAAAAAGGCCTCGGTCTTTTAGGGGTTAAATATAATTCTACGGTATGCATGTCTTGCAAATTCATGCGGGGGTTTTGGCCACATCCTACATTCTAAATTTCCATCTCATTTTCTATTGACAAAAATCATTCACATGGAATTAATACCTCAATATTTGATTGCATAGTCATAAAGAAATAAAAACAAGGGAAGATTTATTATCTTCTTTTTTAATTTTAATTATACAACATTACAAAGAATATTAATACTCTAAATAATTTAATTTGAATATTTCAAAGACACTTGTATTAAAAGTTAAATAAATTAAATATGAGACAAGTGTGCTACAATTAATCATGTTGTGGCAACTATGCAAGATATTTTAAAATGTCATTAAAGAGAAGGTTTAATTAAAGAGGTTTGAGGGTGTTATAAAGTTGGCATTGTAATTTTGTTTAGAAAATATGGGTGCATTTGAAAGGTGACCAATTTTTGAAATGAACATATGTTGCAAATTAAAAGATACATTAGCTTGTCAAATGTAGTTGTAATAGTCTTTTTAACATATTGTATCAACTCCAAAAACCTAACCAATGCAAAGAGATATGGTTTGAAATTGGAGGAGGTTTTGGAAATATTTTTGTTATTTTACATTCCTATAAATTGTTCTAAATAAGTTGAAGTCATTTTAGATTAATTTTGTAAGGTATATCCTTCAAATATTAGAACTCATGAATATGAGATGATTCTAAGATTATTTTTCACACTATTTTTCTTCATTAAAATTTTTTTAAATGATTTATATTATTTTTACTTTATTGAAAATCTCATATAGGTAGTTACAAGAAACACCTACCAATTTTGGCTCAAAATGGCCTTAGTACTGGATTACTATGACTTTTGGAATAATTTTTTTTTAAATAAAATAAAATATGGATTATTTATAAAGCATTAAAAATAATAGGTGTATAAAAATTCAAATCTAAAAAAATCTATCTTTAAAAGTTATGCACATTTAAAAAGTGATGGAATTTGCAAGATAATAGACACTTTGGGATTTGATTTTTAGAAATTAGTAAAAAAAATCCAAAAATTCCAAAAAAAAAGACATTTTTCTAACTTGAAGATGCTTCTCAACCATTTGTATATTTTTTGGAAAAAAAATTGAATTCTTGGCACATACGCAAAGGTAGTGCACTTTGAGCACATGTAGAAGGTGGTCACTTTATTATTTTTATAAAATCTCTTTGCAAGCTTGTGTAACTTTAGTAGAACTTCTTGAATTGTAATTTTCACCTTCAAAATTTTCTTTTTTGGATCGGAAATAGTACTAAAAAATGGCCAAGGTAGACATGGCCAAGGTAGACATCCAATTGGGGGCAATTTAAAAATAATAAACTAATTTTTTTAAATTGAAAAAAAATCATTGGGTGTCTAAAACTACCATATGTTTGTTAATTTCAAATTTCTTAGAAAATGGACATATGATAGAAAAGTTTTGAGCAAAAAACTACCTACCCAAGGACAAAAAAAAGGACAAGTGTTTCTTGCAACAACCCACATTTCAAAAATATAATCTTATTTTTCTAAAATTTAATTAGAATAATTAGTTTTATTAAAGTATTTAAGTAATTTGGTTTGTAGATTAAATTCAAGAACCAAAAAATTATCTACTATAGGGTGATTGAAATTTTTTTTGTCTAATTTGTCTTTTTGGATTATTACAAAGTTTGTTATTTTAGCCATAACTTTTACCTCAAATATTTGATGAACTTGAGATTGCTAAAGTAAAAAAAACTATTATATGCCTTATTTGTATTACTCATATCATTTTGATTCCACAATTAAAATTTAGAGATGAAAATTGGGATTTGAGATCATCAACTAGAATTACAAACATTGAAGATTTTTTCTTCTAAAAACGTAAAATTTAGATTTTGCACTTGGCTTCAAGGTGCGCTTTTTTTATTTGAGCACACAAATCTCCCTTCAAGTTGAAGAAAATAGTCAACTATTGTTCCACATTTTTTATTTTTTTCATAATCAAAAATACCAATGTATCTATTTTTTTGAAATAGATTTATCAATTTATTTTTGTAAAGTTTTTAGATAATTATATTTTAAGTTTGAAATATTTGAAACATATTATATTTAACATATACTACTTTTATAAATTATATTCTCAACTATTTTATACGGAATAAGCGCTATTTTAACCCTTTTGGCAAAGTAACAATAAGCACTTTTTCCAACAATCTCCATAATAATGTTTTTATTGGCTAATAAATTAAGTTGAATAAATTTAAGTGAATTATTAGGAAACACACTGAAAGCGTGTCTAAAAGTTGTTTGATTTCAAGCTTTGTACAATGGAAATGACACATACAATTTGCACATGAAAAAATAAAAATTTTAATGAAGTAAAAAAGAAACATGATATTTACTAGCTCATTACATTAAAAAAATTCTTAAAAAACAAACTTCTATCATTATTTTGCATATATATATCATATATTATTTATTGTTTAGCATGCCATTGTAAAAAATTACAATAATACATCAATTAAGATATTGTAATTATTGTAAGCAATTATTAAGACTACTTTAATTCTAATGCTAATCAACTTCACAAAGAAGGACAATAATCTAACTGGTTGTATTAGGCTTCATGCAATTTGAATTGACCATTTACATTAATGTCACTACATCATCTATATATCTCATTCTTCGAAATAACTAGTCATTGGATATCTGACAATTTCCATTTATGATACGTGGAAAAATGTGTCTTTATATTTTAGGCATCTTAGGCATTGTCAAACCATATTTCCCAAGATGATAGCAATGTGAATATTGTGGTTTCAATAAGATATTAGTACATAAATATAAGGTAGGTTGTTTGATTTACATATTAGTCATTGACGGGGTCATTGATTTTGACAATGATGTAATACTTTCAAAAAACCATTGAGATTAAGGTTACATCTAGGGGAGGCAACCCATTCTTGACCCCCCCCATTATGGCAGCGCATGGTGCTCTATTTCATTGAATTTCCAGAGGAATAAATGACCGATTGTGACGATCAATGATTGGTCAACAATTAACCATCACATGAATGAAGCATTGTTCATTTTGTTTCCAGTGCTTGGTCAAAATTGGGAAAACCATCTCACCAGAATAGAAAGAACCTGGTCTACCGCTCAAAAATTTATGGTAATTCCATGTTGCTATACAAAAATCTGGAAAATTATGAAAACTTCCTCTGTCTATTTCTGCACACTGATAAATTGACCGCGCCTTCCAGATACTTGAAAATGCTTATTTGATCAGAAATAGGTTGCCTTCCCTAAATGAACGTTATTGAATTTCATTATGTTTCACATATAATAGTTTTAAGAAAATAATCATACTTTATAAGAATTTTACAACAAAGTTACTACTACGTTTATATTCAATTTTATATAATATATACTAATACATATACAATAATAAAAATGCATATAAAAAAGACAACAAATGAATAATAACAACGTCTAAGTCCCATTTCAAACTTTATCATTTTATCAATGTTAACTTTATATTTTAACACTATTCTTCAAGAAAAAAAATCTATTATATTTACATAAATATTTATCACATTGAATAAGCTTTGTCACATTCTTGTCTTATATCCACTTTATTTCTTCTTCCTCTTCTTCCACTTCTTTCACTTCTTTCACTTTGTTGAGTCACTTTGTTAGGTTTTTTTCCGATTTATTTTTATCCTTGAAGGTAAAAAAGACCTTGATGTTTTTAAAATCTAGACCATGCCTAAAACATGAATACCCAAAACACAAGCATGAATCATGAACAAAGGTGAAAGAAGCTAATAGAGGAAGCCATTGGAAGAAGTCATTGAATAAATGTCATTCTATTAAGCCAATGTTTTGTGTACTCATTGTATTCTTTTTAGAATTTGTTGTGCTTGATTTATGGGTGATTCTTTGACTGATTACTATTGGTGACCTACTCACATTATACTCAAAAGAAAATATCTCTCCATTTGGGGGGGCTAGGTTCCCAACTTCCATTTCAATGGGCCTTCTCTTCTATTGGCTACTACAGAACACATGTTATCTTTTCATTTCAATTTGTATTAGTTTTTGTTTAGAATTGCAATAAATGATGATTATGGGTGTTCATACCTTAGTTGAGAAGTTCTAAAAATAGTCCAAAGTTGTTGAAACCAACTCCGTGCACTGGCTTTAACCTCTAGATAACCTTACGGCACAATTTGTACATTTACGATAAAGAATCCCATGCACCTATGTCATGTCACGAACTAGAATCTAATCATTTCCTCATGTACATTATATAGTATATTACGTGTACTAGACTACATGAATTGCGGCCATTTGTGTGTGCGTGTGAAAACAGTTGTCCCAACCTAGTAAAGTTTTTTCCTGCTCTATGTTTTCATCGTGATTGTCAAATGAAATAATTGGATGAAAGTTTTTCCGGGATGAAAACGTGACGGATTTTGTGACAGGGTCATGACACTGCTTACAGTATTTCATATAATGGATGTACTTATATATGAAAATTGTAGTGAAATGCAATACTATTACAACACAGAATGCAGATACACGTGACCAGAAATTAAGGCCCTTTGGGTTGTTTTGGGAGGTACATCACTTTCACACCTGGTACAGCAATCTTTTGTGGACGGAGAGTAGACTTTAGAAAGTTTATATTTTTTGCTTTTGGAACAAGTTGCAATCAGACCATGGTTGGACTTTGAATGAATAATACTGAGTCTGGAATAAACCCTGGATTCAAGCCCTCACTGTAGCTTAGGAAGACCAGGGTTGGTGTTCTTCTTCTTCATCATAACTTAAATTTTTTTATTTTTTTATTTTTTTAAACAATATAAATTTAATTTAACTTACACCCGCCAGTGACTTAATTATTGGTTCCCATCTGGTATCCCATCCCACTACCCCAGTGCTCAGGAATCACGGATCCTGCGATGTGATGTGATTCCATAACGTTGTTTACCGATGAGGCAGTGGCCTTTTGCATCCTTGAAAACAGGGACCCCTGCAGTGAATAAAATGGTCTTTTATGGCTCCTCAACCAACCCCAATCCTTGAAGGAACTGATAAGTTCCTCCTTCCCAGGCATCCATTGCATTGTATACCTAGGCAATGGTCTTCCCCATGTTGGAAAGGTATCATGCTTTGTTAGATACAGTAGAACCTTTCTTAGTGCATAGTGTTGGGACTATGCACTAAGAGAGGTTTATGCATTAGGAGAGGTGCAACAATGTTCACTGCCTAATGAGTATGCACTAAGAGAGGTTCTACTCTACAAGCAAGCAGTGGTCCTCCCCATGTTGGGAAGCTACAGTAGGTATCATGCTTTGCTAGATACTTGGGAAGGACTTATCATTCAATTACTTGGGAAGGACTCATCATCAATTACTCTATGTCTGAAAAATGAGCTAAAAATATTCTCGTCCAAGGAAATACATGAAAAAGGCGGACCAGCCCTTAGATGGTCGGTTTATGAGCCTCCTACCTTACTGTATGTCAGTTTTGAGTTTTGATAGACAGAGCTCCTGGCTAGGTTAAAAGTTAGTGATGTCTGGCTGGAGAAAAATCATTTTGTCACTTTTCTATGGAATTATTTTTCCTGATGATGACATCTGTGCTGACAGTCTTGGTTGAAGTATTTTACTCTGTGTACTGCATTGGGAACTTATGGCAAATTGCCCCTTGGCATTGGAACTAATCTGATCAAATGTGTTCCTCTTGTGCCAAAAAAGAAAGAAAGAAAAATTTGCCCGTGTGCGAGCGCACGTTGTTCCATTGGCCCATTGACGTCATCCACACCCAAAGTGTGACATTAGGGAAGACATGCACTTGCCCATAGTCTTAGTTTAATGGGAGCAGCGTACTGGACAAGGGCACAACTCCATGTCTGTCAGCCCATTTGCACTTCTGAAACACATAAACAAATCCCTTTGAAAATAACAGAACAGCCAATGGAGTTGGTCCATTTGTTTAAAAAATAAATAAATAACAGAACAGAACAGAACAGAACAGTACAAGAGAATCAAAGGACGACCCTCGGTCAATGGAAATGGTCCATGTGTTTCAAGAAGAAAAAAAAGGACGACCCTCGGCGAGCAATTTTAAATTTTTTTAATTTTTTTTTAATTTTTTTTTAATTTTTGAGAGAGCTAACCACCAGCCTAAACACAGAACCCATTTGCACTTCATCGAGAGCACAGTGTATCACTGGAAATGTGTTCTAGAACATTCTGGGAGTTTCATGGCATTGGAAGGCTTGATTTTCATTGGTGCTGTTTTTTGGACAAAGACTCGCTATGGCATGCAGGACGTTAAATCCTGCATTCAAACTGGGACCCGCAGGGTGAAAACGCAGGAATTTTTTAATTTTCACGTATTATTATTTTTTTGAATTCTGAATTCATATTTGCAATCAGAGGCCCCAAATTAGTATGGAGAGGTTAACATCTAACCCTAGACACGGCTCAAAATAGGGGCAAGATTTTACTTTTATCCCCCCCAATTTCTGCGTTTTCACCCTACGGGTCCCAATTAGAATGTAGGATTTAACGTATTTCCTATGATATCAACTCTCTGGTTTTTGAATCCGAGTTTTTAAATCCAATCTACAATTGCATTCACACTGCACAACTACGGTTTGACTTTGAACAAGGGGGGGGGGAGGCTTGGGATCCATGTACAAAAGATAATCCTTGTAGGGATACAATATAGAAGACAAAAAGTGATCGATGAATGATTTTCAATATTTATGTAGAAATGAGGAATGCACATATTCGTTCAACCAATGGATGGTTTCATGCTTGATGACCACTGTATAGTCTTTGATGTCATTATAGGGATAAGGTCCATGATGTGACATTTTTTTTTAGTAAGAGTAGCTTCGTTATGGTGGCCAAGACCATAAAGGATTTGAGTTACTTCTAAACGCTAGTTCAAACTAAGTTTGAATAGACCTAATTCAAAACAACAGTGAGTGAGTGCTAAAATGCTAGAGCCACTTGTTGTGTAGGTGTTTGTTAATATTCAATCTCTTGAAAAAAATTAATTAAAAAATCCAACCTTGAAATTGGTGTGACTAAAGAATATGTTGAGGTAGTTTGACAAAAGTAGGTATATTTATTATGAACCCTCTGCCCAATTGAGTTCCTATCTATATTTGTCCAATATTTAAACCCTCAAATTGTTGGACGAATGTAAATAGGGAAGCAATTGAGAAGAGGGTCTTTAATGGGGATGCCTAGTTGCCTATGTTAACCTGTGGAGAACCATTGTCCTTTTAAAAGACAAATTAATGAAAGTGGAGAAAGGCTCCTATGGTCTCAATTTTTTGAGTGATTTTTTGAAACTTCTTTTGAAGATAGAAAAATAAATTAGCTTTCTGGGAATATCATTTTTATTTCACTTAGTGCTTGGGAGTAAAATTTATGCCATCCTAAGTGCAAAATGGAGTTTATAAGTTCATCAAGCAAAAACAAATAACAAATAAATTAAACTTAAAATTATTTTTTGTTTTTTATTTTTTCCCATAGATTATATTTTTATCTACATAGAGAGCTTTGATTCATTCCATTTGGATTATTGATGTAAAATTTATAGAGTATCTTATTTTGGGGGCAATCATAGAAAAAATAGTGCATTGGATTTGTTTTTGAACTCAATTTTGCATTTTTCGAAAAATGAAGTTTCATAGCATTTAGTTTGCTTGCTAAAATAATCTCACTATTGGAATTAATATGTTTTAATTCCGTCTTTAGTTAGAGCTATTAACAATTCAGTTTGTCCTTCTATCTTGTACCTACTTTTATTTCATAATTTTTTAAAGAATGAGAATCAAATATGTAGGTTTTGAATTTTTTTTCCCCTAAACTCTCAACTCAATTTTTCAACATAAAAATTATGAAATCAACATGTGTAGAGCAAAAAATTTTAAGTTAAGAAGATTCAAAGTCTTATAAATCTAGTCACGCGAGGTGCAAAAGCCTATTTTGTTCACTTTAAACCCTAAATGCTCAATCAACCATTTTAAGGTTGCTGCCCAACTTCAAGGGCTATTTGAATTCCCCAAAAATACTTTCTTTGAAAATTTCATATTTTGCTCATGTAGTTTGTCAAGTTGTATTTCCAAAGCCAAAAAAAATATTTGCTTTGAACAAAACTCTAAAAATTAATTTTAAATTTGACGTCAAATAATTAAGTAAAACTCTCAAAATTTAATTTTAAATTAAAAATAAATTATCTCAACATTTAGTCCCTAAACAAGTGATTTTACTAATTACAAGTTTATAGTGCTTTATTATGTTTTTTTCTATGTTGTCCAGTATGTTGTTGGATTTCATCATGATATTCAGTACTGCACTTACTAAACTAGTACTTACTAAACAGGTTCCAATAAATAATGTTAAATTTTATTTTGATTTTTTGAAGCTTCTCTATAAAATAAGGGAATTTACTAATTTTTTGGAAATATGATTTTTATTTTAATTGATAAGTTGTCAAAAAGTTATGACCTTCTAGGTACAAAATGCTCAAACCCCTGCAACAAAACAAAAAGCACAAAAACTTGAAATAGAATTTTAATAATTCTTTATAATAAGATACTAGCATTAGTATTTACAAGGAAGTTTTGAATCATTCCATTTGTATTAGTGATGTGAAAGTCATGAAGAATCTTGTTCTATGGACAATCATGGCATCTTCTTGAAAAAAATCCTACATTATTCACATTTGAATTTAATTTTTAAAAGATATCCATATCGTACGTGAAGGTCTAATTCGGCACTGGAGTGCCAAAAAACTTTCTTTTTCAAATGCAAAGGATTTTGGCAAGTGGAACTATTGGTACCAGGGTTTTGGCATTTTGGCGTCCAAATTGTTTTGTGTTTAGCAACTTCTAAGTTTTCTTGTTTTGGGAAAATTGTCATGCAGGCTTAAGGCATGATGTAGGTTTTCATGAATATATATTCAAAAATTTAGACAATATAGATGAATTTTTTTTGCAACATTTCAAACATTTTACTTGTAATATTCCAAACATTCAGAGATTCCAAAAATATTTAATTTATTTCTAAATCTGACCTTTACTTAGGATACTTTGGATGTAGATTATATGATACAAGAATCTCACCATTAGCATTGACATGTCTCGATTCCATTGTAGAACTATCAAATGGTTAAATTTTGCCTTCCATCGTTTACCTATATGTATTTAATAATTTTTTAAAAGACTTAAAATCTTTAAAAAATAAGAAATCATAAATTTTTCAACTCAATTCTTTACTATAGAGATTTAAACCTCAAATCTCTATATTACAAAAATTAAAGTTAAGAGGATTCAAAGTCTGAAAACTTGATTATGTTAGGTGTAAAAATACTTTTTTTTTCGCTTTGAATACTAATAATAACAATCTAATTGGTCAAAGTCTTTGAATTTTTGAAGTCTAATGCAAAAACCTATAATTGAATAAGTAGGATTTTTTTTTAATCTTGTCCTTTTACACTCAAAAATGGCAATTTAAAGTGGTTATTGATGAAACATAGTGTTGAAACTTTAGGAGATAATTGATACACGCTTGTTAATTAGTTCAATTTTTTATTGAATTTTTTAATTGATGTTATCATTTTGGCAATATATTTAAAAAAATTAAAATCATTTTATTTATCACCAATAAACTTTATTTCGTATAATGTATTTTAAAAATCTCAATTACCAAATTTTTAAACTCAATCTTATATTTAAACCTTTTTTGATATTTCTTGCTTGCAACAGAAGCACTAATTAATTCAACCAAAGTTAGATTCTAGGGTCTACAACCCAAGAGGTTTAAGGTTAAGTGATAAAAATTGAAGTCTTCTTTAACCCCAAAGTGACAAAGAGGACAGAAAGTGTCCTCACAGAGTTTCAAGTCCAGTTCAAAGTGCTGTAACTTTTGCATTCAAGGTCCAAATTCAATAAGACTTGTTGGGAAAGTTGCGTTCTCCCTTCTAGTTTGTAAGGTAAAATTTTCAGATCAATCCAAGATGTATTGATTTTTTGGAAGCCAATCGAAGTTCACAACTTCAATTTGAGTTCACCAAACTGCATTTTAGGGCTGCAACTTCGGGGCCTTGTATCTCCTTCATCCATTGCTCATTTTCAATAAAATTTGTTGGATTTTGTTTCCTTTGAAGTATACTTATTGTGGTAAAGTTTTCATGTCAATCCAAGTTGTTTTGAATGTTTGGGAGCAATTCGAAGTTCAAAATCCTGCCATTTTTGGAGTGTAGTGAACTTTGGCGTCTTGTTTCTTCTTCATATAGAGTCCATTTTCAATAAAAAAATTTTGAAAAGTTGCGCATACTAGTCTAGTTTTTGTGGCTAAAATTTCATGTTAATCCAAGAATTAATGAGTGACTGAGAAGCATTTTGGTAGAAGGAGGTTCAGCTTTAGATGTGTTTTTTGCAATTTTTCTTGCTGATTTTTGACATTTCAAAGCTGTTTTGTAGACACAATGATTCAATTGAATGAATTTTTTTTTCACCAATGTGTTTATATACTAGTTTTGAATCTTTCTGTAGTGTAAAGTTTTTTCATTTGAGTAGGTTTAGAAATCAATTTCACCTCCAAATGTGTTTTTGGGAAAATTTCAGCATCCATTTTCAACACTAAAACATTATGATCTTGCAATCTATGTGGCCAAATGACTTCAAATTTTGTACATGTCATCTACAACATGTACACTACAAGATTGTACGGTTGAGATTTGTATAACTTGAAGACATTTAGATCCATAAAGCTTCAAAGCAATGATGTTTTTGAATCCCAGAAATTGAATGTCACTTTGGGGTTAAAGGAAGTAAACCCTAAATTCAAACTCAACTTCCACATTATATACAAGCATTCCAATCCTATCTTTCTTCATTCATTTTTTTGGTCATAGTTAGAATAAAATTTGACCAAGTTAGGTGATCGATGGTAATAGATGACAATGAAGACACTTTCAAATTGTCAATGAGATGGTATAAGACATTTATTATCGCATGATACTAAAAGTTTAAATTGAATATTTTAATTTGTTTGGAAATTACCTCAAAGAATTTTTTTTGGTAGTAGGATTATTTGAATGGTTCAAGGATATTTATTTGTAGGTCACATGTCAAATAATATTTGGTTCTGGGTTTTTTTGGAATGTTTATGGCCCTTACCTACTAATGGTGTTATACTTATGAGAGAGAACTTCTTTAAAAATTTATGTAAATTACAATTTTTGTCAAAAAATATGATTATTTTTAAAATTGAGATTGTCTCTATACATATTTATCAATGCATGAAAATTTTGCCTAGCAGTAAAAACTTTTCTAAATTGTTTAAATGCTAAAATGGATGGTAATTAATAGATATTTCCACCTTATTATGTAGTTAGGAGTTGGCGGAATCAAAATCCTAATGGAATTCTAATACATATAATACATATTAAAGTTTATCTAATTTATATACAAGTTTTTTTTCTTCTTGAGATTCCTTAAAGTCTCAAACTTGAATTTTAATCCTTGAAGGTTTTATAGACATACACCTTTGAAAAAGCTTTCTACAATGAAGTTTGCAAGTGTTTGGAAGCTTTTTGAGAATTTTTTTGATAGAAGTTACTTGTCAAAGATGCTTAGTTGTTGTAAGCTTTTTAAGCAAATAATAGCTTCTAGAGAATATTTGTAATTATTAGTATAGAAGGAAGTTGAGGTTGAGGTGACCCTCTTTCTCAACAAAGCATTTCTTGGAATACTAGCATTAGAAGAAAAATGGACCCTCTAGAGGTCTGTGAGTTCCCGGACAGCAGGGAAGGCTGGCCGGATAAACAGAAAAAAAAAATTTGAATTTTTTTTTTCTTTTTTTTCTTTTTTCTTTTTTTCTAGCCTTTACTTTAAGCGTCTAGAACTATGACATCTATTTATAAGTCAATTCCAAAATCTTATTGATAGATTAAGCAAAAGTCTACTTGAAGCTATAGGATTCTTAAGTCCTATTTACCATAGTTGTTTTTGAGAATATGAACTTGTATCCAATACTAAAAATTTCCCACCCACCCTCCCTGTGTTAAGTAGATCTATTTTTGAGCAAAGGTTAAGGTTATTCCACCATAACATGATGAAGTTGGTACTCTAATACAAATGGGAAGATGTAGAGTCACTCTCTTTAGATTGACTGATTGACTCTCTTTAGTTGTATCTTATTATTGGGCTGGTCCCTTGGGCTTCCCAATTCACCCAAAATAAATTAGTGTTTAATTTAGTTAGTTGAACTAGGTTGTACACTTACACACAGTACCAAGATGTGTCTGTTATGTGACCTTACTGAGTTATGGACAGAGAAACATCAATTTAATATTGGTGGCTACATTAATTTAATGGCCTTGTTGAGACCTCCTAAAGTTATGAGCCAATCCAGGCGGTGATCAGAACTGCAGTATCCCTGTGACTGACTGGTTCCGTGTTTGAAATTGCTGGGTGCTTTCATGTCGAGACTGGGGCCCAAGCATGAGTTTCGTGATAACTTTTTTTAGTCATTCTTTGTTATTCAAAGAATAGAAAGACTCTGAGTTACCTTGAGCTCGATTGCCTAATGCTGTAGCACTTGTGGTGCACTTAGACGGACAGTAGTTTTTGTTTGGGGAGGTATCTTGCTGTTATTACATCGTGTGGTGAAGCACCGAGAGTGTTGTCTGCATACTGGGGTGGTGTAATTTTGAACCGCAAGTCTGTTCTCATGGCTGCTTCGTCTTCGCAGACTAACGCTTCAACAGCTCAGGTTTTTGGTCTGATGTTGATTTTAACATGGTGGATTCTTTGTCTTGTGATTTGATATGTGAAAACAATAACAAGTGGTGTAGGCTGAAGACACCTGACATATGCTTTCTAACCAACTATTTGTTTGTTTGATTGCATGGGTGCAGGTGAGGTCTACACCCTCATGGAAGATTACTTGACTTGAGTTGGATTCATTTATCCTATGTTAAAAATTTTCACTCTTGATGGTGATGGCATAATATTTGTATCACACATTATTGGAAAAATCACATTTCTTGGCTTTCTTCTTCTTTCTTGGAAGTTCTATGACTGACTATAGTGACTTAGTTTGTCTAAAATGGAGACTTTGAGGTTGTCTATCCTTGGTTAAACTTGTCTATTTTCTTGCCTTGCAAAAAAATGCTTGAAAGGTATGTTAGACCTTGTACACTAGTCACTTTCTTGAACTCTTTTTGCCTTGCAAAAATAGTGCTTGTATACTTGTTAAAGCTTTTACTCTACATTCTTCTCAACTTCTTTTGCCTTAGACAAAAAAAGTGCTTTGGATGACTTCTTGATTAGAAGTAGACTTTGTCTACCTTTGCCTTAGATGCTATGTTTCATAGTAAAACTTTGTTCTAGGTCTATGGAAGTCCTTGTATTTAGCAGACCTTGAACATTTAAAAGTTTGTTAGATTAAAATACACAATGATATGAGTATATGCTACATACAGCTTGATGATAGACAAACACAGGATACAAAAATGTTTCTGTGAAGCAAATTCTCTAGCAATGAAAAAACTTAGATAAGTGCCCAGCTCCTGGGATGTTCCAGCAAAGTTCTTTTTTTTGGCCAGCGAACGGGGGGCCTGTTCAGGACAGCGAACTGGCGGGACAGTGCAATGAAATAATTTAAAAAATATTAAAATAATATTAATATTAAAATAAATATAGAATTTCAGAATTCTCAAATTTGATGTGGCCGAAATTTTCCTCGTCAGCCTGAATCATTATTTTATTATTATTTTATCATTATTTTATCATTATTTTATTATTATTTTATTATTTTATTATTATTATTATTTATTATTTTATTATTTTATTATTATTATTAATATTATTAATATTTTAATATTTTAATATTTTTTAATATTTTTTAATATTTTAATATTTTTAATATTTTAATATTTTTAATATTTTAATATTTTAATATTTTTTAATATTTTTTAATATTTTAATATTTTTAATATTTTAATATTTTTTAATATTTTTTTATTGTGGCCACTATTCATCATTGATGCTGAATAATGGCCATTGTCCTCCAAAGGGGCTGTGAGTTCCATTGCGGGGAACTCACAGCCCCTTTGCAAAGGAAAGGAGCCCTCCCGAGGGCCCATTTTTCTTCTAATGTTCATTGTTATGTTGTACTATTTTTTGTAATTTGAAATCAACTTATTTCTACTTCTTAAAGATCTATAATGTCTTGTCTTGAGTTCTTATTTAACTATTTTTTGAAGAATTTTATTTTATTTTGAGTCTAGTGTCTCTATAGCAAAAAGATTTGTGGCTAGCTGTATATTGTATCCAGTTATCAGGGGCAACAAAAAACAATTCTAGAAAAGGTATAAGAATTTTAGAAAAATAGTCTATGTAAAAAATTATATAAAACAATCATGTATTTTGAAAAATATTCTAATTTGAATTATTGCCAAATTTGACTTTTCAACTTTAATTAAATATTTGATAAGAATGATCGTTTTTGATAATTACGTACAATATACAATACCATATTTGACTTCTAAAGCACAAATTATATACTAAAATATGGCAAGAAATACATCATTGATAATTCAACATTCAATGTCATCTTAACATCTAAACCTTATTAAGTTCAAATTCAACACCATAAAGGTAAAATAAATGACTATTGTGAAGCTTTTGAGATGCAATAATGATCAAAATTGGAAGTACCATATATTATTAGATTTGGCTTAGCTTGAATACAAGCTTTTGCCACTACTCACTCTATATATCTCAATTCATTCATCTTCCATGTAAATACACAAAAAAATTATAATAATGCAATTAAAATTGGGCTCCTAGACTTTTAAGGATTAAAATGGTGCCATAAAACAACCAATATTTGCGATGTGGGTAATTTCAAAAATAAGTAGTAAATAGTGAACAAAAGAGAGCAAAGAGATTTATCAAAAACAAAAATTGCACAATCAATTTTAGATTCTACCAAAATATAAGACTATAGTAGGGGATACTAAATTTGAAAGTTGAGTGCCTTAAACAACTTAGAAAATCTTGAAAATAAGTGGTCACATTTGAAATTTCTCCTCATTTAAGACATAAGAACAAAGTAAAAAAAATTGAGTTGCTTCAGTGCTATTAATATTGAAAAAGATATGAAGGCTTGTAAACCAATAAACAACGTAAAGGTTTGTTAGAGGTATAAATGACCTTGTTATGTGAGCTTTAAAGTTTGTTACATGTGCCAAAATTGTGAATGCTTATTTCAAAGAACGGGTAGACATCCTCCAAATCATGCCTAAGCTCTTGAAAATGAACCTGATGCAACTGCTAGCAAATTGACATCAATAGTAAAAGAATGGCATTGAAAATGTGGTCAGTTCAACTAAGTATAGGAATTCGACAATGGGAAGTTAATGGATACCACTACCATTTTGATATGCCTTCAAGTTTTGGTAGACATGGAATTTCAAATGGCAAATCATATAACTTTGCTCCGCTATTTTTTTCACTTTTAAATCTTCGTTCTTGCTTTTCTATAGTTGACACTAAAGTGAAGACAACAACTCCCAAATGTACTCTTTTTCTAGATCTAGACGATAAGACTAGTTGAATAATTTGAAATTATTTAATTCTACTTGTAAGCAAGTTGTTTTTTTTTTTTTTTTTTTTTGTATGGTTGTATAAAAACATTTGTATAGCCTAGTCACATTCAATGTTATTCTTGGACTTTTGAATGCCATCCTATCCACCTTACTGCGTTGTAATTGTTCTTTAACTTTATTACTTTTACATTGTTACTCCTCACCATGATTCTTGGGCTCTAACAACATTGTTTTTTTTATTATTTAGATATTTTTATTGTTGGATACTGCAATGCTACCATTCATTGTTGCCGCCACGCATTGCTCCAATACCAATTCAAAGTTGACATTGTTCAAATGTTAGGACGTTGTTCTAATGGTTTAAAATGAGTATCATAAGCTATTTTCATACTCTCAATATACTTGAATGTGACTTTGTCATATTACAATGATTTTTACATTGTAATATTGTAATATTGAATTTTTCATATTACAATATTGTAATGATTTTCTTTTGACATAAAATTTGAATGAAATTCAACTGGATTTTTGGGCCAACAACCCTATTATTATTCATGAGGTCTTTTAATTGACACTATATCACATAAAAACTTCTACTTCATCCATCTATACTCCTAACTCAAAAAAAATCTATTAGTAAAGATTATGAAGAAACTAGGTTAGTAATATACATCACATCAAAAACTAAATTCACGTTGATGTCAAAATTATACAAATGAAACAACCTTCATAGTATATATTTTCTTGTTATACCACTTTACTATAATATAGATTCTTTCTCTTCTTGTAAAATTTGTTTTCATCTTTTTACAGCCATATACAACGTATTACTGCAATTGATGAAGGCTTCAACAATTGCTAAGGATTATTCCTGTATACATAATAACTACCTACAAGTGCTAAATGATACACTCATCTTTGCCATGGAGATTTCCTAGACATCTTCAACATTCCTCATTTTATTTGCGATGGATGGTCTCCACTCAACATCATCACTATGACTCTCAATACAATCTTTTTATCAACTGAAAGGTATCTGCCATTAGAAAAAATTTCAGTCCTTTGGAGGGCTGCTTAAGAGTGACAAACCAAGCTATTTCAAAGCTTTGTCTGTCATTCTGGAAAAGTTGACTGCTCGCCAAAACAATCAAATTTTGCGAATTTTTTTAATTTTAATTTTAATTTTTTTTTAAAGATTATTTTTTTTTCTTGATTACATAGCCAAGTGTTAGTTTCTTGACTAAAAAATTATCTATTTTTTATTCATATTTCATATTTATATCTTGACATTTTTTTATTATAGATTCCCAATGCCTACATTAAATCATACTAGCCAATAATAAGTTAACTATATGCAACTAAACATATTTACACAATCTCTGATGATTTGAGTTATATTACTCACCAGACTAAAGATTGTGAGATTCTAATATCAGTATGTCAATAACAGCTCTTATAGCTTACTATCTGAGCAAATAGGCAATATCAACGATTCAAAATTAAAAGCCCCAAAAGATAGACAGTTTCTAATACAATGCCTAATTATACCAAATCTAAGCCTTTGATGCTCATAGTGAGGGCTAATTACAATTGACGGCAAAACTACCCGGACGGTTACAAGCACCGAATGTCAGATCACCACAGTGATTGATACGTCCTAAACACCAAAGACAACTGCATACCCAAACTTCATGGATGTTGAATGAAACTTTTGAGTTTGGTTTGTAAAAATAGTTAACTGGGCCTAGAGCTTCTAGCTAGTTTTAACAATATTGATTGTGCACAGTCTTTACTTAGCTATTCTTAACCTCACTATCTGAAGAGGTAGAGTGAGCAAATAATTTAGCTGTGCTTCTTCAAAAGATTGACTTTAGAGCTACTTTCAAAGTTCGGACTAAGAAGCTTTGTTTTGGCTAAAAGAAACAACATGGCTGCATCGCAACGTTCTGGTTGCTCTTTAGGTTATAAAAATAATACTTTTATGGAATGTATAATTTTGCTTGTTTTGCTATGATTTTGTAAGTTGTTACTTGTAAAAGCTATAGCATGCATTGTAGTCTGTAGACACTTTGTGCACCTCACTAATTTAAAAATTGGCTTGTTTGATTCTTGAAACAGACACATGTGAGGGCCACAACTTTTTGGAGCAATTTTCATTTTCATAGTCTTCTTGCAAACCACGTACTTCCATGACAAGTAGAATAATTATAATACAAAAGGTTGTTAAATGGATAGACAAGTTTATTGCTACTTAGCAACACTGATACACATGCTTTGACATGCTTAAAAATTGAAAATAGTGTGTATAAGCTGTGAAAACACATACTTAGGAATAGTTGCATGCTTTCTTGCACTTACTCACAATAGACATAGCTTTTTTGTTATGCTAATGCTCTCAAGGATAAGGATATAAAGCTATGAGAATGATAGAACACATAGAACGTGCAAATCTTTCTGCAAAACAATTCCTACAAGCTTACTTTAGTTGTCTCTATGGCTCAAGAAATAAATTGGATGTATGTGAAATAATTCCTAAGGAAATGAGGAGAGGAAGGAAGAAATCCACTCAGAAAATATAGGCTCAGTTTTTCTTCGTGATAAAAGGTATCAGGATTGAGTGATGGATAGAATAATGCCTCTAAACAAAGGATGTTCCAGTAACATGATTTTAATCAATTTTAAACTCTTAAGACTTCGATCCTGAGCCACTGCCATTGCAATTTCAGGTAGAAAGAATAGGGAGAAAATGATTTTTTCAGCCCCAAAAAACAAATTTTAGGGGACCTTGGAGGGTTGTGAAGCAACCCTCTGGAGGCCTGAAATTTTCTTTAATGCTAATCTTAAGTTTTTTTCTCCTTTTGAGGCATTATTGCTCTTGAAGAGGCTCCCAGTCATTGGTGCAAAAACAGTGATAAACCACGTTTAATGTGATATTGCACATGAAATTCAACCTTCACTCACATACGAAATTAATGTCATTCAAATTGAAGTGCATAAGATTAAAAAAAACAATGTAATTTTTTGTCCACGAAGCTAGCGCTTGAAAGAACGTGGAAGACTATATAAAAAAGTTATTTTAAGAAGATTGTTCTACTTTCAATATTTGATTTTGATGACTAACAAGAGGATTATGAAAAGATGGTTGGTTTATGGGGATTTATTTGATGATCCTCCTAACTTTAAAGATATAGTTGAAGCTACTTTGTTGAGATCAAGAGTTCATTGACGCCAAAGAGTCAAATCTATTGGCTCTTAATTTTAGCTTCATAATTGATCGTATGTTGCCACATAACATATACGTATAGGACTTTGAAGAAAATGCTACATTATGCTAAAAAGAAGTTGTACTAGTATGCTTGAAGAGATGTTGGAGTTTGAACTGTCCATGAGGTATTTTTTTAATTTTCTTTGTTATGATTTTCATTCAATTTTAATTTTATTTTGTGGCCTCTTCTTTGTGATTTTAAATTTAATTTTTTTTCAATTTTTTTAATGTATATTTCATTAGGATGAACAAGAAGATGGGCTAGGTGAAGAAGTTAATGTTGTAGGTAAAAACTCTTCATTAAATTTTTTTGGTAGGTGAATTCTTTCACCTCCTAACCTTTTTGTTTTGTTACTTTTTTAATATATTAAATTTTTTTTAATGTTAATTAATTTATTATTATTATTTATAAATTAAATATATATTTTTTTTTGCAATACAAAATTTCAAGATGACTTTGAACAGTTTTCTAGAGAGAAATTTAATTTGGGGGATACTCAAGTATTGGTTTTTGTTTCTTTGCAATTGTAAGGAACTTCTAGATGTTTTTATTCAAGAAGCTTTTCATATACTAAAAGACACACTAATGAATCTTTCCTTCCAATAGTATTTTGTCAAGATTTATTTTATTCTCATTTATATTTCATTTGTCACATTATACTAATGTATTTAGTTTATTACAATCTCTTTTGTAACTTGTTTCTTCTTCTTTTCATTCAAGGTTAGGTGTTAAAATAGTGTTTGAGACTCTATTTTTTGATACTCCAATGGTTAAAAAGAATATAATTTCTTATTTTAGAAAGCCTTATGATAAGTTTATCTTACAATTTTTAATTTCTAATGTTATAATTGTTATTAGTTTTGTATTACATGTATAGCTTTTATTTATTTTTATCTTACCTTTCTTTTTTATGACATATAATTTTTTTATGTTGACGGCAGTGAAGGAAACGGCAAGTTGAAACGCACCTATCCAGATATAGCTATAACTTGAGTTCCTCCAATTTCGCCATTAGAGTTAGTTGAAAAAACAATTTTTGACTCTTTTGGACACACAAACATTGATGACATGTATGCCAACATTTGTGACTATATGAAGTTTAAAAAAATCAAATGTTGAATAAAAAGGCATTTGTAGATTTGAAGAACCTTTTTTTAAACCAAAAAGGCTGTCAGATTGGTTGCAAAGTATTTCATGCAAGGTTGAAGGAAATCAACTTGTATTTGCTAGGATTTCATAGTGGGAAAATAGAATAGTTTCCTTTACATTGTTTAACTTTGACATTGACAGTGACATATACTTTGATATTTTGATTTGAAAGATTTAATATTGAAAATAAATTCAATTGATTTTGATCTTGCATTTTTTCAATTGCTTACCACATGGTTTATTGTATTAATCTTCCCTTTTGTATTTTTCATTGTGCTTCTTTCATTGTTTTTTCACTATACTTCCTACATGATTTTTATATTATGTTTCTCTTTTTTTTTTTCAAGTTTTGTATGTGTATTCTTTTTTATGTTTACCTCATGATACTTTCTTATATTATTTTCATCTCTTTCCTACAAAGTGTTTGTCTTTTTTTACCATGAGGTATTGGTCCAATTTTTAATTGCACGTACTTATATTGTTTACCAAAAAAAAGAAGGAAATGTTATATTGATTTCCGTAAGGATTAGGCTCTACCATCCTTGTAAGTGAGCCGAACAAGGGCTGCGTGGGAGTCTTCTATTATTGCATTTTTTGAGCTCCCTTGGAATTGTTTTGGTTTTTATTTGGTGTAAAAGACTTAAGAGAATGCACTCTTGAAAGGAGGGCTATGTTATTGGCTACCAAAGAGACTATGAAAGAAGATGAATAAGTGGACAACTTTAATTTGCAATGGGTTCTAGAGATGCAAAGAGACAATGGAGATGGCATAGACATGCCTGCATGTATTGGAGGCTTATGGCTTGGTAGAGCTCCAAATATTGCTAGAGATAGATAGGAAATGCATAGAAGATGATGGATATGTACTCTATATATTATGGTTATTAGAAAACTAGTTTATAAAAGTACATTGGTATTTGTTGAAGGAAAATAATGACCTAACTAGAAATTATCCTTTTAGTATAATAAGTTTGTTTCAAGGGAGATGGTCAAGTAGGGAATGTATGCTAATAGGTTCAATATCTAAAATCAAAATATTCTGACTTTAATTCAATAATTCAACTTAGAATTCTATAGCCAAAAACATTATTACAACGACAATGCAATCATACATTGAATCAATTTGGTATGTACTTTTTCATTATATTGATTGAAGTGGTGAATAAATCACCGGTTATAATTTCCACAGTCCTCAATCATCGACTCATGCTCTCATTATAGTTCCACCAACTAGGACATAAACATCAACTTTTCATCAGACTAGCATACTCATAACCATCTACACATCTCACACACCACCATCTCATAAATTCTCAAAAAACAAAAGAAATACATAGTCCAATTTGGCTGGGACGTCAATGGCTCTCTCACAATGGGTGACAACCAAAACACAAACACAAATCTAATAGGAAATTCAAATTGACAGCTGTACAACCATCACCTAACCGGCCCATCCACAACAAAAGATAACTACCAAATTGGAACTGCAATCCAGTAAACCAACTGGATTTCAACTCAGACAACTAACATCCCATTTGGTACCATACAGCCAGCCACTAGTAGAAAATTCAATTTTTCTGTTGTTTTGGTCGCGTTGATCCGGTCAAAACCTGACAGAAATTTGTTGAAATCAACAAATTTCTGTCAGGTTTTGACCGGATCAACGCGACCAAAACAACAGAAAAATTGAATTTTCTACTAGCGGACATGCCAGTGCTATGCCCCACCTGGCCAGGTGGCGGGGCGCCATTGGCTTCCCTGGAATTGTCGAGCGGATGGGTGTGGTGCAGGCAGGGAAGCGCACACTTGGTCCATCTGCTAGGCCACGCCACCATCTAACACTAAATTCACACGGTTCAAGACTTCAGGCTGTGGAATTTTTTTTTGGTTTTTGCAGACCAGTTTGGAGATTCAGGGGTTTAGGGTGTTTTTCTTTCGCATAAACCTCACCACTCTCTTGAAGGATTTCTTTGGATTTTTTTCGAGTGCTTAAGATTGTAGCGAGTGACTTGTAAGGATGACAAACTACATCCTCTTGGTTTTCTTTGCTTTTATAGTTGTACTTTTGACCTTCTCAGGTCGCCGACGCTGTCGTGTATTGCCATTTGTCCTAGTTGAAATTCCTGGAGGTCATTCAATATGGCGTTTGCTTCCTATTATTGCTTTCATGGTTTGGAGGCAGCATTTTTCACGTTGCATGTGGTGGATTGAGTCACGCTTGTACATCCACCACAACGTTATAGAAGGCAATGTGGCATACTTCTCTCCAAATGTTGGATTTGAGGTATTGACAAACCTATCGTATGGATTTCTTAGCATTTGAGGCTTTGGTTGATTTATTAACACCATTTAGTTCTGCATCCCACTACTGCTTCATTTGTAAGACCTCCCATCCCGGTTCGAAAACAAGTGAAGCTTGTTTTATACCAATTAGCAGATGGTGTAAATAGTGCTAGGATGCACAACTTATATGGATGTGGTGAGTCTACTATTCGGAAGTACACTATGATTGTATGTCAGGCTTTAGGTATTGGAGAAGATGGTTTATTCTTCCAGTTCATTCACACACCGCATGGGAACCGCCTACAGAATATCATAGAAAATTTTAGAGACATCACTGGCTTGCCAAACATTGTTGGTGCAATAGATGGCACACACATTCCTTTGGCATCCCAACCAAGCAAATGACACACTCCTATGCCCTATGATTTTTTTAATAGAAAAAAATTCCATAGCATTGTTCTACAAGGAGTGTGTGACACAAATAGGATGTTTTAGAATGTCTGTGCGAGTCAACCTGGTGGTGTACATGATGCTGGGCAGTTTGTTGCGTCTCTTGTTGCTGCGTAATTGAGCACAAGACAAATTTTAGCAACGCCCATCATCCACTTGGGTGGATTGGATATTAGGCCATACTTTATTGGTGACACTACATACCCAAGCAGACCATACATGCTCAGGAATTTTAAGCTGGATAATCCAGCAATGGTACATCACAATAGGTATATTCTATTCTTTTAGTTTTCACATTAGAAGAAAAATGGAACCTCAGGAGGTCTGTGAGTTCCTGGATAGCAGGGAACGCTGTCTGGATAAACAGAAAAAAAAAATTGAATTTTTTTTTTTGGCCAGCGAACGGGGGCCTGTTCAGGACAGCGAACTGGCGGGACAATGCAATAGAATAATTTAAAAAATATTAAAATAATATTAATATTAAAATAAATACAGAATTCAGAATTCTCAAATCTGATGTGGCCGAAATTTTCCTCGTCAGCTTGAATCAGTATTTTTTTATTATTTTTATTATTATTTTAATATTTTTAATATTTTTTTATTATATTTTTTTAATTTTTTAATATTTTTTTATTGTGGCCACTATTCATCATTGATGATGAATAGTGGCCATTGTCCCCCAAAGGGGCTGTGAGTTCCATTGCGGGGAACTCACAACCCCTTTGCAAAGGGAAGGAGCCCTCCCGAGGGTCCATTTTTCTTCTAATGTCGTGTTCTTTAATTCCTATTATTTCTGTCATTTGAGCTATGATGTTCATTAACTACTATTTATAATTCATCATTTTCTAAAATATATTGTGGTTGGTTTAGGTTTGACTCTTCCGTTAATAGTGGTAGAGTTGTTATTGAACAAGCATTTGGGGCTTTGAAAAATCGTTGGCGAATTCTTAAAGCATTTAACATGTCAGTAGATAAAGCTCCTCTTGTTACCTTAGCCTTTTGCGTTCTACAAAACTACTATGAGTTGAAGAGGCAGCGCGTGCTTGTATTGCAGATGTCAGACTTCAGAATGACCCTCATGTTGGGTTTCATGTTGGAAGGATGCAACTTCCTCTTGAAGGTTTACCTGCAAAGTTAGCTGGAGAGGTCATAAGAGACATTCTATTTGCTTTGTGGATAGAACGGAATTCAATGTGATTTATGTTTTTATATGCAGATCAATTTGAATTCTACTATAGTTTGTGTAATATGGAATTGGGGGGCTCATTCTTGTGGTTTAGAGTGCATGTATTTCTTAAATCGTGCTGAAGATTTTTAATTTCACCTACTTTTAAATAAATTAGTCATCACATGTTTTGAGCTTCTATAACATTTGGTCAATGAATGAATTAACTTTGTATTTGTTAACTCTTAAAATCCCAAGGCCTTTTTTCCATCGAAAACCACGCAGGTGACTCTCATTTCTATAGCAAAGAGCAATAAATTTGAACCTTCAGAGTTCCCCATAGCTAACTATAAGATCTTTTACTAAAATGCTATTAAAATGTGTAGAATTGATTTTATTTCCTTTGTTGATTTTGCATTTTGTATGATGAAGTCTTTAGTTGAGAATCTAGTAGAAAAACTCACACATATTTTGCAATCATTCCAAAATTGTTAAGTAGAAGTAGGTTCAAGATTGAAGAATAAATTGAATGTGAACCATGTCTTGAGCTTCTATGACATTGGTGAATGAACTAACTAACTTCTTATTTGTTAAGAAATAATAACCAAGTTGCATATTTTAGTTAGACTATTTGGTCAATAGGATTATATAGAAATTCAATTACAATTATTTCCCAATCTGTTATTTGGCGCTCTATTTCATTCAACTTAGAACCTCCACATAATTTCTAGAAGGATACTTTTGAATATTGATTCTAGGCTTGAATTCTGTACCACCAACTTCTCGTGAACAACAATTTGAAGTTAAATGAAACCAAACCACGTGCTAATAAATAGTACTCCCTCCATCCCAAAATGATCTTCTTGTTGGACAAAACGTTCTGACTTAAGGCTGAAAATAATTTTTTTTCAAATTTTTTTGAGCTCTAAGTAGAGTTTGGTGCACTCCAATCATCCTAAAACTTTGAGCTACAAAGTAGTTTCCCAAATGTAGTTTTGGAGTATACAAAAGTGAGATTTTTGATGCATTTCTGAAGAGCACCAGTGGCCACGCAATTTCTCAGTTAATGTGGACCAAAACTAATATTCAATTGGTCATTTTGAAGAGTACCATTTTTTGTTGAACACATGCTCCTGGGCTCTCATCATGCCATGTCATTACTTGCTAATTTTGATCTGACTAGTGACATTAGTGATGATGGCTACTAGTATGGGCAAGGAGAGGAACAATTATGCATCTCTAATTATTTTGAATCGATGCTTTTGATTGGAATTCCTCTCCATTGCTTCTGGATTTGTTTCCACTCCTCTGGCCCCCTTCCTTCTATGTTACATCGTGCACCCATAAGAACATTTTGGAACAAAAATTGGAGGGCAACCAGAAGATCATTTTGGGACGGAGGGAGTAATTCACATTAGTTACAAATTTTTATGAAAGTGTCTTTCCGGAATCAAAAATAAAAATTTTAAAATAAATTGTTATGATATTTCTATTGAAGTTTTAGTGCAAAGGTGTCCATTGCAAATTTTGATTTTACAATACAAAACGACCGCTACCTTCCAACTTCAACAATTTGTAACTAATTCTACAAAGGTTCAAAAAATATGAAACAACTTGGGTTAAATGTCAATTCCCTTAGACTCCTTATAGATTAAAAAAATAGTTTCATGGACTTCATTTGCTCCAAAAAGTTAGCCACCTATTAAATTGTAATTCATCAAAATTCAGATTCCTATGGCATACAAAATCTGACCGGAAGCATGAAGGAACAATGCTAACAAGGAATTCATTTAAATTCCTCGGTTGCAAATAAAATAAAAATAAAATAAAAATAAAGCAATGCATGAAGGTAGAGCAACAAGAGTGGTCAATTCAACATCTGGATAGTATTCCCAGAAATCAAAGTAACCAGTTCATTAACAGTAATTTGTAATCAAAAAAGGAATAGCACGTATAAAGCTTTTGTTAGTGAAGTTTAGAATTGCTTACCAATTTTGAAATCCTAATTCATAATTAGAATTGAAAATTGCAGGTACCTAGCATCAGAGACTAAAGTTCGAAATTGCTTACCAATTTCAAAACCCTGATTCGTAACCAAGAATGAAAGTGAAGCTGCCTATAGGATCTGTGACTTCTGTTAAAAATAGGTGGGAACAATTACATATTCTTTGAGCACAGATAATGATGAACCCAAGCAAATCCTACATCCAATGTGAACAAGTTCGTGGGAATTGTGAACACATCTCATTCACGGATGAAATATTCATTGAAGGCAAGTTGAAACCCTAATTTGCAGAAGTGAAAATTTGGCCTACGTATTGAGCATCCTTCAAACCTAGAGCCACTGAATTATATGCATAGAATGAAGTGTCAAGCATAAGGTGAAGCATTCAATAAAAAAAGTCAATGTCAAATGAACTGAGCATTGGAAAACGACAATTTGAAAGGAAAAAACACTTAGTTAAATGAAAGCAATACAAGGTGTAAAAATAGAAATATCATCAAACTTATTTTGTATTTTTGTTTATAGCATCTGCAAATAGAGTAGCCATCCGCTCACTACTTGCCTGCTAGAGCTGGAACAATTTGAGCTCTAGTTTCTTGTTTTCCTAGCGATCAAGCAAGTTGTCCTCATGCATAGTCATGGCAACCTCAATCTTGAGCTTTTCAATTTCAGTAGTGGAATCTGACAGCCTATCTAAGGCATCCATCAAGGTTTGATCAACCCTGGCTCTTTTAGTTGGTTGTAGGGCTGTACCTTTGTCATGACATCTAGGTAAAGTAGCAGCTTGTGTGCGTGGGCTACTTGCAATGCTTTCGTGGCCGGATCCAGTTGATGGAGTAGGAGTTGACCGCGGTGATGACTAAAATTGAGGCGGCTCACCGTCTCCACAGTGCTTGTCACTAACATCCAGTGGTGCAATCGAGGTCCCCGTCCTAGGTACTGGCTCACCTTGGTCCATCCTGCTCAAAACTCTGTTGGCTTTAGCCGTGAAGCTAAGGATTTTGTCAATGTCATCGTACCAAATGAATTTGGCAACGTCGTCACGTGCTCCGCCACCCATTTGATTGTGCAACTTCTTCATCCTCGAATACGTGCTCCACAGCTTTTCCCACTTGTCGGACAAGGACTTCATCTTTCTCTTGGATTCTCAAGGATCTTGTGCAATCAGGAACTTGTGGATACTCATCCACTGATGTTGTCGCTCTTGCTAGGGGTGTGTGCCTGTGGAGGTGGACTTGTAGGAAAATTGGAAATGGAATGTGAAACTTGGGAAGAATTTTCACCAAGCAAAATAGAGGGAGTATTTGTGAGAAGAACCCTCACAACACCTACTTCCTCCATGATTACGGAGTACCTAATCCTTGCTTAAAACCCTAAAAGTGGAACTAAAGACTTTTAAACTAAACCAAAACCATAAGTATGGCAACTTTGAAAACAAAGAAAGGAGGACAGACGCTAAACTACCTGGACTTATACCTGCGAGACGAAGTAGCACCTTCTACGCAACAACCAACAGTAAAAAGTAAAAAAAATTTAAACCCGAAGACCCCATCACGAGCGTGAATTGTCGGGCAAAAATGGAAGGGGCTGGCGCTGGCGATGCCCCAACCTGCTAAGGCCTGTTCTACTAGGCAGGTGGGCAGGTCCGCCCAAAACCGCCGGCACATGCCACGATTTTGTGGCATGTGCGTGTTGCCATAGTCACCTCACTTCCCTCGGGAATATCAAAGACTATGACTACAACGACCTCCAAATTGGTAAAATAACACCCAAAATTACCAAATTAGATACAAAATTAACCACCAACCTTTCAAAATAGGATAAAAGCACAATTAAAATACCCATAAAAATTCAAAACAAATCCAACTAGACATTCCGTAGTATTCTTGAATCCTTATTATGAAAATTGTCTTTATAGAGGAAAAAGTGGAAAAGATGTTATAGTTAAAAAAGATATTATTTATCCATCAATCATGAATATCGCTCTCATGGTGGCTCTAATATACATGGTGCAATTGTTATTTTTTTTGTAATTTTTTTTTAGTTGGCCTTGCATATTTGAATAGGGTGAACAAATTGTCTATTTTCCATTGTTATATGTCAAATAGTTAAATATCTTGTATGAAAATCTAAAAGATACATTAAGTAGATATGAACCAGGCTAATAGGCTAGGATATGAAGCATGTCAAATAGATAGTTGTATATTTTTAATTGAACAATTGCATACCTTTGGCTTTTTCCTTTTAGGAAATATATGTCCAAATGTCTAATAACATTTCTTGTAACTTTCTCAAGAGCACACAACCTCGTAGCATGTCAATTTCTTCAATGCTGTATCCAAGGGGATGATTTAGAAAAATTTAGCATGTCACATATGGCTAGAGATATGGTAAATTTTATCATTGCTCCTAAATTTTGAAAAATATTTGAGATAATACATTATAGAAAAATAGGTGAATTACAATTATAATAAATATATGGACATAATTAATTTGGCCAATTTGTTTTTTTTAGATCTAATGTACCATGAAGTAAAAGTATCCTAGGTTGGGGCTATGAATAGGGTCATATTTTAGGATCATATCTTTGACTTCATACTTGAATGATTTAATTATATATCAATGTCATGTGAAGGTTGTGGTGCAAATGAAGGTTGTATTACATGTTGCACTTCAGTTAATTTGTTGTTCTATCTTGGTGTTTTGTGTTGTCTGGATGCAGGAGTTACATTCATTGTAGATACTAAATATGTTTTGAATTTCTATGCAATGGCATTTACATATGATAACGTCTTTGTGTCCACAACCTTCATTTGTAACTTACTTTGTTAGGTATTTAGCAATGTTCTATGGTACGATTGATATCATGTATTTTGAGGTATTTTATTATTTGTACAAAATAATTTTGTTACATATAGGGTGTTTTCAATTCAAGATCCTTTAAATAAATGAAGTAATGGTATGAAAAATTGGCCTATCTTTCAAATTCAAAGTAAATGTATGGTACTTTAAATTATGACAAATTAAAAAATTAGGTAATGATATGGTCTATTTAATTAATTCCCTCTATTAAAATATCCCCATAAATAATATTCCTTGGTCACACATGATATGCAAATTCCTTTAGAGTCACCCCCCCCCCGTGGTGTTGTACTATTAAGTCAATATACAATCAATATTAATAAACTTGAAAATTGTTATATTATCTGGGTGTAATTCTTGACTTATGTGTTTGTGTGTAATTGATTGTATCGGAGCTTACAAGTTGTGAGATTCTTTGTGTAGAGTTATGAGCATATTTGTGCGTGTAATTGTTGTTGAATTGATACAAATAAGTCTAGTAGAAGCTATGAATCAGTTGGCCAAATAAAAACTTGTGATGCAGTTTCTATGAGTGTCTAAAACATCAAAACTGTTGAGTGTTGTGCTCGTGGTTAATTGTGAATCGAATTGACTAGAACTGAGCCAATGTGGAGCACATTCAAATCGGCTATGGATCTAATTGAAAGTTGTATCCAAATCCGAGTGAAATTGTGGACAGTGTGTTGTGATCAATTAAGTATTGAATTGTGTATGTATATTGAATTATAATGTGTTGTGTGTTTGAGTTGCTTGTGAGTTGAGACTATAAGAAATATCTATTTAAATTGTCAAAGCTGCTTGAGTGAATAAATTGCAATGTTTGAATTTAGGAATGATCTTAGTTTAATTTTGTATATGTTGTTATTACACTTGTGTTTATGTTTGTGTGAATGTCAGATTGCAATGTGCATTATTCTATTTGTCAATAGAAAGCATAGACCACTTGAAGGTGTGTGACTGATTTGGTATTAATTTGGTGAGGTTAATTGAGAAATTGGTTGAATTTTTATGATGGCCTATATATATATATATATATATATATATATATATATATATATATATATATATAAATTAACGATTTAAAGTTCAATTGTTGAGTGAAACCGAATTCCTTGTGAGTGATCGAAAGTCAATTAGTAAATATAGTACTAAAATCTAATATAGCAAATATACCTCAAAATAATTTGACCGAACTAATTATTGTATTATTTAGTCTGCACCTTAGTGTAGTTAGGGTAATGAGCAAATAGTTCACGAGTACTAAATCTCTTTATTTCAAGTTTGTGATCGAATTGATTTTTAATGGTGAGATTTTTATCTGAAATTTACAGAAAAAATATCCAAGAGTTGAGTCTAGTTTTGCTTAGTATAATTGTACTTTGTTTATTGGCAAGCTCACACACTATGACCAGACGATAGTATAGCCTAGGTTTGGACATGTAGGTTGACTAGGCCATAACAAATAGACACTAGATGAAAACTGTATTGGAACCTAGGAAAACACGTGGGATTGGTTTTGTTGAGTTCCTAGTTTCCAACTCAGATTTTTGCGTTCCAACGTAGAAACGCGTTGGAACGCAAAAATCTGCGTTGGAAACTAGGAACTCAACAAAACCAATCCCACGTGTTTTTCTAGGTTCCAACGCAGTTTTTATCTAGTGAGACAAATCAAGAAGTCATAACATGATCATAGGCCGAGTTCAATTAGCACTTGGTCATGAATAATTGAAACACTTCAGTTCTCCAAAGCTTTAGAAAAATTAATTGGAAAAAGTTGGAACGCAAAAGCTGACGTGAAGACTAAATCAAATAAACCAGGAGTGTCTACAATCTTTTCATGACTTGCATATTGGGCAAATGGATAGTAATATGGATTAACTATTGCATCCTAATTTAGCAAATATGCTAATAATTAACTAATTATAGCATGGCATAGACGAGGATAATATAGAAAAGAATAATTAATGAATCATTGTCCCTAAAAGTTTATTGTATTTCAAATATATAACTTGGCAATTGATTACGTTGATAGTGCATGCATTTTGCATGACAAATTGATGTAAACCTAAGGATTTAACCAGAGGATTTGACACAAACCAAACAACACTATATAGGATTGGAACTGCATTCATTGTGTCTATTATATATAGCATTGGAGTTGAACTGAGACAATTTGACAATGAGTGTCGTTTTTTTATTTGTTCTATAGAAAAATTCTCAAATTGAATTAGATAAGTATCCCAAAATATAAATAAGTGACCTTAGTCACAATACAATAGACTTATTGACCTTTCCTTCAGGAATTATTCCCCTATATTAATTGTCCTAGGCAAAATTTACATTACACATGGTAATGTGTAGTTAAGTAGTTTCTTTTGTTTTTGACTTTTTGTCATTTGCTATGTAAAATGAGACCAATTATCAAACTATTTTCACATTTATAGAGAATAACTGGCTAGTTGTCATTTGACACGCCTTGGATATAGAAAGTTCTATAAAGATTAGATTAGAAAGGTGGCAAATCCTCTTGGAGTCCTTTTAGGGCAAATAGTTGTCTTGTTGTCTAGATATAAGAAAGACAAATTGGCATTCTCTTAACCCTCTCTCTTGATTTTTTTTGAAGGAAAATTGTCATCTATAATCCATTTTTAACAAATTGTTGTATGTTAACTTGTTTATTGTATATTTTTAATGGTGTATTAATTAAATTCAGTGATTGGATTGTTGTGTATTTGTAGCTAAGAAATTGATTGTGGGAACTTGTAATCAATTTCGTTATTCTTGTGGTTGTGTTTGATTTGTGTCTTTGATTTCACATTCTTTGACAATTTGTAATGGCCAATGTGTCAAATCCAATGATTACTTTATAGTTTATACTTTATTCATAATCTTTTCTATTCTATTCTATAACAAAATTCCTTGTAAACAAACCTTTGCTATTATACTACAAAAAAAATGGACAATCCTATTAGGTTTGTTATTTTTTTTCTCAGCATTTGGTGCCGCTGCCAAGGAATTTTGTGCAATAGAGAATTGATGAAATTAAGACTTCATTAAGATTTTTAAAATGGGTTATTATGAAGGTAATTGGAATGGCCAACCAAAAATTGTGTGTTCAAACTTTGAATGTGGAAACAAAATAGAACATCTTGAGAATAATAATAAATTATTATTGAGTGAACAAGAAAAATCAATATTGAATTGGAATAGATTATATCAATCATTTCAAGAAACAAAAGTTAAATTAGAATCACTAAAGAATGAAAAATTTGCTTTTGAAGAGCAACGCCGACATCAAGATTTCGTCATTATGGAATATCAAAATTGGGTTATTGATGGTATTGCCAAGGAAAATAAGCTATATGAATATGAAAAAGAAAATTTGAGATTGTCCAAAGAGATCAAAGAAATGGATTTGACTATAGTCACATTGAAATTGTCATTGGCTACTTTGAATAATGAAGTGGAAACTCGAGTGGAAACTCGAGTGGAAAGCTTGAAAGGAGAATTAAAACTTGCACAAAGTAATTTGTAAAGAAGATCTTGAATGCAAAGTCATATTGAAAAAGAAGATTTTGTAAATTTGAAAAATTTGAAAAATGCTCAATTGCAATTAGAAATTGCTTTCTGTTCTTTAAACAATATGACAAATCAATGTGACACTTCAAATATTATAGCTCTATTATCCTTAAATCAAATGTTGAGCCAAAAAAAATAACAAACCCGATAGGATTGTCCATTTTTCTTGCAGTATAATAGCAAAGGTTTGTTTACAAGGAATTTTGTCATAGAATAGAATAGAAAAGATTATGAATAAAATATAAACTAATCATTGGATTTGACACATTGGCCATTACAAATTGTCAAAGAATGTGAAATCAAAGACACAAATCAAACACAACCACAAGAATAATGAAATTGATTACAAGTTCCCACAATCAATTTCTTAGCTACAAATACACAACAATCCAATCACTGAATTTAACTAATACACCATTTAAAAATATACAATAAACAAGTTAACATATAGCAATTTGTTAAAAATGGATTATTGTACACATAGATGACAATTTTCCTTCAAAAAAAATCAAGAGAGAGGATTAGGAGAATGCCAATTTGTCTTTCCTATATCTAGACAACAAGACAACTAGTTGTCTTGAAAGGACTCCAAGAGGATTTGCCATATTCACCACACGGACCAAGTCTGCTTTAGGGCGGCGGTATTTTGTGATTTCTTGGCAAATATGTGTCATAACTACCAGATTTTGATCAATGTTAATCGATTTGATCTAAATTGACCTGAGTTTCACATCATGCTCAAAATTAAGTTCCATAGCACCAGGTGTCACACAATTATTGAAGTATTGTCTATCACTCATTTCCTATATGGGCCACATCTGTGCTGGATGAACAAATTTCCTATGACCAGGTATTATACATGGAAGAATTGGTTCCGCTACCAAAAGACCAACAATGAGGAGCTCCTGGAACATAATGTGGATGTAAAGAGTGCAGTGGAGAAAGACATTGAGCAGCAGATGAATCGAGCAAATTCCTAGTGCAACAAGTGGTGGAAGCATCATTGACAAGGACGTCAATGAGATTAAGTAGGGGGCTATGTAGACAATTTTATTTTTCAATTTTTAGTCTAATTGGCTTTCCAAGTGTGAATGTGGTAGTTATACTAATCTATTTCCACTAAGCTAAGACAAATCGAACTAATTGCTAATATATAGTCAAATAAAGCTACTAGATTGCAATCGGTTCAAATCGACATGATATGAGAAGTGGTAGAATTGAACCTTGCCTTTTCAAATTGAATAGTTGTTCCTTTCTAAAAGTATATAGGCAATTTTCTTTTCATTTGGAAGCTCTCAGTTGGAACATTAAAATTTTCTTTTGTGTAAATTCAAAGTGTGAACTCTTTCATCATCTTGGAATGTACATGTAGTCTACTTTTCAATTCGGGTCATTGCCATTTGTGTTCGAAGTGTGTGTGTGTTTGTGTTGTGGAATTTATTTGGCAAATTGTGTGAGAGCGGAGCATCTAGAGCAATTTGTCAACGAGCTGGATCGGCCACCCAAACCGACTAGAGACAAAAAAACCCTCTTATTTGTACTTTCTTGTGTGTATTTTTGGATTGCGTTAATTGAGAATTTGAGTTGCTATGTTGAAAATCGAATGAGCATAAATGCCTTGGAGTCTGTGTACAAATTAGCTGGTTGTGATAGTTTGGGAGCTATGAATATTAAAGTGTGAATTTAACTAAATTGGTTGTGTGTTGCAAATAGTGGTGTGTAATGTGTTATCCAATTTGATGGAGAAACTAACGAGTGGTTCTGCGATTTTTGTGCTGTGAAGATTTGACCAATGTTCCGGTGTTTTAGCTTTGTTATTGTTGTGAGATTTTCATAGTCAAATTTTATGTTATAATTTAGATAAGATCTTGGGTGTCATGAGTTTGTATAAAGTAAATTGGCAATTAGGATTAGATTGAGTAAAAGAATGAATAACCCAGCTACGAGAGCAGGACTGTGAGAATGATTAATTTGAGATAGCAGATGTGTGACGAGTAGAATCATCAGTAATTTGTTATTCAGAACGCAATTACATCCTTCACACCATTGGGTAATAATTCAGTTCACAAGAACCATAATTGATGGGTGAGAGCAATGGAAGCCAATTAACTAGGTTGGTTTTGGTCTGCATTTGACTGAGTGAGTGGATAGAATTTCCATATAACAATTTGATAAAATTTGTGATATCTGGAAATGTGGTATACAACTATTTGACTGTGTGTAGAAAAACTAAATTGTTTGATCAAGTTGAGCGGTTCACCCTGAGATTAGTGTTGTTATTGCTAAATAGTAGTAGATCAATTGTTCAAGTGATAAGAATGATAGCTAATTAATAAACTTAATTAAAATAATTGTCCTTCTGAATTGCATACCTAATTGGAAAATTATTATGCTTGAGCAATTAAATTACAAATGTTTATTTTAGTAAGAGTTAAAATCTTGGTATATAGCTTCAACTATATGAGAGCTTCAGTCAAATTAAACACAAGTTATAATCAAAGACTGTGAGAGTTGTGAAGTTAGTTGCCATAGTTGGGTTGGAATAACGACAAATTGTAGAAGAGATTAAATCCTAATAAAATAAGATGAATTGGCTACTATGACATTGGAGGGTTGATGACTGAAAGAGCTGGACGAATGAAGGAACGAATGGATGAATGAAGAATTGACAAGGAGAACCTCAACATACAATGTCTCTGCATTAGTTAGTGTCAAATTGCTGTAGTTAGAGAATTTCTTTGAGCATCCTAAATTAGCAATTAGACTAGTAATGGATAGACAAAGACAAATTGACATATGATAACATATCGTAATAATTAAGGAACTATTATAATATATTTATATATAACTTGTTATTTGATTACGTAATAGCGCATTTGTATTTGCATGATCAAATTGAAGGTCATAGCCCGTCGATTTGCCCAAAACCACATTCTCTACTCGATAGGATTGTGATGCATTGTCAATAGCATTATGAGATGGACTGATCTAAATTTGAAAATAAAGAGTGATGTAGTCATAGAATCTATAGAGAATGTGTGAATAATAGCAAAATTTTGTTAAATTTTCTAATTTTCATAGTTCTACAGTACTTGAGATGCTAATATGTCAATATTACCAGTACAATAGATTTTACTATAGAATGTCATCAATAGATGTATAGAAAAGGATGAATGGGGTGCAACTATAGAAGCGGTTACAAATTGGTCCAGTGAAGCGGGTGAAATCAATTGTCAGGCAAAGTGGAAAGTCAGTCTGGAAGAAAGGCAAAGCTCCTGCGGTGGTGGCCGGCAGTGTGTGTGGGAGTGATCTATAGTTGTGTTAGCGTTTTTTAAGTGATGGAGATTAAGTGTAGGAAGAAGTTGAATTTCTATAGTGATGGTGTCCGTGATTGTGGGTATGTGGATTGATAGTTGTTATGTAGTGAAGCGGGGAATATAATGAGGATCAATTGTAAAATTCGTGATGAGATATAATGCAAAGATTATGAATGATTGTGTGTGCTGAAATTGTGTATATCAATTGTGAGTGTGTGATTGTGCTGAGTATTGAGTCTATGGATTTAATCTTGTGAGGAAATTCTATCGTTGTGATAAGATGTGAATGTCTGTCTCTATTTGGTTTTAATTTTTTTATCAATTGTGTATGGATTGGTTGCATAGTATATGCCAATGGTGTATAAGCATGATGCTATTGAGTGTTCTATGATGCAAATTGGGAGATTAATCTATAGGAACAGTGCGATTAAAAAATATGGAAAGTGAGTTTGTAGACTAGGATCAATAGAACTAGAAAATGAGTGATATAAAGGTGAATTGAGAGTTGTCTAAATTGAGTCAAAGGAAATGTAAATTTTGTAATCGATTGGACTATTTAAAGCCTGAGTGTAAAATAAAAAAGGAAGCTGCTATAGAAAGGAAACAATATCAAAAGCCCAAATGGAGTAAAACCGGAGTTAACCAATACCAAGGAGAATCAATAGTTGGTGAAATGTGTAACTTGTGATTAGTAATTGGTCAATGTGGAAGAATCAACTGAAGATGCTGAAAGATTGGATGAGCGAGAAGATCAATAGAGATGGTACCAGCCAGTTGGTGAGGCTAACAAGGAAGTGAGCGGACAAAGCTGAATTGATAGATTCACATACAATTGATAAGTTTCCAGCCTTGGTTATAATTATAATAAATATGGCTTTATCCATTGTATGGGTCGAAGTGAAATATTCCCAAATCCTTCAACTGTACACAACTTGGAGTTAATTTAGTTTCCCCTAGGAATTACCTCTAGTGCATCCATACTTCCCTGAGAACAAACTTAACTATAAGAATTTATTAATGTTCAACCATTGCAAATTCAAATCTACAAGTGACATTTTGTGATATTGTATAATTCAAATATAAGATCCCCTAAAAAGAAGTTTCTTCATCAAAACTACAAAACAAAGTGATTTTAAACACATAAAGAATAGACAAATTGACCTTTTCCTCGTTATAACCCCCCTATAGCTTGTGGTCCTGGATTTTTTTTTGTAATAAGACAAAACCTAGATTACATAATGTGATTCAATATCATATGACAAAAGAATCACATTCCAAAGAGTGTTCGTGGAAGGCCCAAGGTGATTTGATTGCAAATTATATATGGAAGCGTATATTTAAATTTGGTGATTCTATCAAAAAAAAAATTTCAAATCAATTTGGACGAGAATTTGGAGAGCTTAAATGTATTGCTATTGGAAAAGAAGACTACTTCAGTTGGTGGGCCAAATGCAGCTAAAATGGTTGGCAAATGGCAATGCTCTCATTCTTTGGACACTTTGCAGTCAACATTTTAAAGGGTAGGATAGGAACAATGAATTTTTTCCCTTCAATTTTCTAAACTGGATAATATACAAATTAATTCATTTAAATCAATTAGTATAAGAATTTTAATTTTCTAAGATTGCAACTACACAAATTAATTCAATTAAATGAATTAATGCAAGAATTCGAATAGTGTGAGACCCCTCATAATAATTTAGATGAGTGTGGTGTAAATATTGTGAACATTTGGATGAATGCAAATGAAAGTGGAAAATTCGGATGAAAATTGCACTATTTGGGGTAGTATAAGAATAGTGTAGACTACATTAAATTGGTTTCATACATAATATTGTGAACTACCACATTAGTGTGCTTAATTTGCCAATTTGCATTATTTTCAAACTAATGTGAACTTGTATTACTATTGTAGGATGTATTAATTGTATAATGTGGATAAAATGACATCTATTCTTCTAAAATCATATATAATCTTTCAAATATAGTAATACCTTTACAAAAAAATGGCAAAATCACTTCCATTGAATAGCATTTTAGGATGATTGCTCTTCAAAGATTTTATTAATTTCCTATAGTGCAAATCTCAAAGGTTCCAATCAAATATCAAAAAAGCAATAAATTACTAAAAAACCATTGATTCTAAAGGTTCAAATTTCTATCAAAGATTAATTAAAAATTTAAATGCATTCATATGCTTTTATTTTTGGTTTTATTTTTTAAATCAATTTTGAAGATGGAAATATATATATTCAATTTGGTGTTCAGGATTGGAAATGAGAGCAAAATTATGCCACCCTGAGCACAAAATGCTTGCATTGAGCAAAGGGATTAAAAAAAGAAACTTTTGTTCATATACCATTAAAATATATTGATTTTCATAGAATATATTTACACCTATATAGAATTCTTTTATTCATTCCATTTGGGTTCAACTTTTAATAAGCCAAGAAGTTAATTTCCATTTGTGTTCTAAACAATTAACAGTGTAATTATTAATACAATAATAAAATTTTAATTTTTTATTGATATTATATCAAAATATCATCTACCAATATTCAAAAATAATGATTCTTCACCAAATGCATTATCACAAAGGAACCATTTATAAATGTTTATAATCAAAATTTGTCTATGATAGGCTCGCCTACTTGCCTAAGCTTCTAAATGCTACTAAGGCTTTCTTTAGAATTTATTAGAGTATATTCTAAGCAACAGCAAGAAGGCAGGAGTTTGATAAGTTTTAAAACTTCTTTAAAAATGTAACCATATGATCTTAACCCCTAGAGGCCCAAAGTCCCTTTGGGGGGACACTTGGGATTTCGAGCACGTTCATGTGACCTAAAATTTTGAGCTAATTTTTTGAAACATTTTTTGAAGATAGAAAATCACATTAGCTTTCTAAAAATATATATTTTTTCAATTGGTGCCTGGGAGCAAAAGTTATGCTATCCGAAGTCAAAAAAGTAGTTCGCCGGGCAAGAAAAAAAAATACAAAAAAATGAATTTTTTTAATTTTTAATTTTTTCTTCAAAGATTATGTTTTTGTCTACATTTGAAGCTTTTATTCATTCTATTTGGACTCAAAATGAGAAAGTTATGGACAATCTTGTTTTTCGGGCAATCTAAGCATCTTCTTCAAAAAACAACTTATAAAATTCATTTTTGAATGCAATTTCCAAAAAAATTCAAATTTTTTTTTGAAAAGTTTAAGTTTGTTTGCAAGAACAATCCCACCATTGGGACTATGGTTTTTTTAATTCCATCTAAGAGCTATTGAAGATTTAGTGTTTTGTTCAATTTTGGACCTACTTCTACTTAACAATTTTTTTATATGTGAAAATCAAGTTTTGATACTTTGAAATTTTTCTCCCCGACTCTCAACTCAAATGTTCAACATAAATTTTTTTAACTTTATGGTATGTAGTGCAAAGCAAATCCACAAATGGCTGTCAAAGTCATCTGAAATTGCAATCTAGAGTTCAAAAAAACTTCTTTTTCCAACTTCAAATGCTAATATCTTCCAATCCGTAAGGTCAAACTTCATGAAATTCTTACCACATGATCAGAGACAAGTGAAGTACAAGATCCTACAATTAGATTCTAAAAAAAAAGCTTTTTATTGGTTTAGGAAGTGATTGCAGCAGAAATGGCAGTTTTCAATGGTTTGGAGCCAGAAAATGCCTTGGGCCTTTAGGGATTAAATTAGATGCTCAGATACAAATTACATAGGAGTGAAAACATTATGATATATCACATTTAGATTGAAAGATTACAAATGTGAGATTGAAAAGTGTTTTTTTTCTTTGTTTAAATGTCAAATCTAAAATTATGGTCATGTAAAAATTTAAAAATAAAGGAGATTGTGTAAATTATTATTATCATTTTATTGAATTTTAAAACCTACATAATAAATTATAAAAATAAATTTCCACTTGTGATGTTTTATACAAGATCCAATGCATTTGAAGCTCATTAGTATGAATTTTTAAAACTAGAAATTCAAGTTTTTTAATGAACCTCTTTTATAAACACATGAATAAAAATATCATAAATAGTTTTTTTCAAAAAAATTTGATGCCAAAAGAGACTTGAAAAAATATTTATTAAAAAAAATTCTAAATATCAAAACTAATAAGTTTTTATTTTATTTTTAAAATTTTTTATATAAAAAAATTGTGATGCTTTGGCATTTATAGATCAACAACCATGGAAGAAAATTAATTAATTTTGGTTGCATATATGAGAAAAAAATCCCCTTATCATTTCTGTACATTTATATGGACAAAAAAAAATCAAATTTAATGTTGCTCTAGATGCAAATTTTATATGACATTTAATTTAGTATGTGATAGAAGTTTAGGTTTTGGTAACAATTATTAAGAGCTAAAATTTCAACAAGTTTTTCAAAATTGCAACTTCTAAAATTTACAAAATTTTCAATTAATATAACATCTATATCTATTACTTTGACCAATGCATATTATAGTTTAGAAAATTCAAAGTTTGTAGGATATAATGGTATAGTTCAAAAAAAGTTGTTTCCATTTTGAATTTTTTTATCTTGTATTTTTTTTTCCTTGAAGCAAAATCCTAAAAACAAATAGAGTAGATGATTCAACATTTAATAGGCATTTGTGGTAAGTAACCGTGGAACTCTTAGGAAAATAACCCAAAACCCTATTTGGCTGTACTTTGCGCCTTTGGCCATGTAGATAAGCTTTGGTCGTAAAATTTAGAATTAAACAAAATCCAAGGCTAATAGTAAAGTTCGTTCCAAGGGAGGCTATTAAATAGGGATACTTCTAATTACCAAATGAACCATTGCAATTATAGAAAATATAAAGAAAATTTGTTCCTTAACCACAAGCATAAATGTTCCTCTCACACGATAATATCTAATTGCTAGATTTGACACTCCACTCTTAAAGGCCACAAGGGTTAGGATAATCTCCCAAATTGGTTTTAATCTTTAATCTTTTTATCCTTTATTTTTATATCTTTTTCTTTTTATCTTTATCTTTTCCAAATCGGAATTCCAAATTTTTCTTGAATCAGCCTTAGTTCTGCTCCAATTTGGCTAGGCTCTGCGGCCTTATAGCTTTACCAACTCTCATGTCCTTGATGGTTTTGACTTCTCACCAACTAGGATTGATTACTTTCAAATGAAACTCCTGTCTACCAATATAGGACCAAGATCTTTCTAATTTGGATTTTTTCAACTTCAATGTTCTTACTTACTAATTGGAATCAAACTCAAGGCAACACTCAGGTTGAGATAAATTTCCATTAGACTGTAATCACTCTTGTAACCCAACTTGGAATTAACATAGATCATATTTATCAAGCAAGCTCTCACTTAACATAACATAACTCATTTGACTAACTTACAATTTGGATTCTTAAATTATGCTACAACGACATGCACAAATCCAACTTGAATTAATCAAAACTCAAAAGCACAATAATCTCCAATTCACTCAGCACCTATCTTAATAACACAGTAATCTCATGCATCCATACAATTAGGATTTTACATCACAAGCTCACACATATTCAACACCACACATAATACTCACAACACCAATTTGGTTGAAACTGAATTCATATTAATTTCCAAATTGGGTGATAAAATCACCGTTATAGGTTTAACAATCCTGCTCAAAAATTCATCTCAAGATCTAGCAATCAACTTCGCTCTTAGTCTCCAGATATCACAGTTTAAAACCATCACTTTCTAAATTCCAAATTGGGTTTCTAATCTTATCAACTACAACCACCCATTTGGATCATTTCAATTCGCCCCATCTTCACCATCCTGCACATCACTCCGCCATTCACTGGCACACCAGCATCCCAACTAGGACACAAATTCATTCACAATTCCAACTTGGAATTAAAAACCGACACAGACACACACCCGACTAGGAATTCACACTCGTAACATCCCATTCGGACTCGACTTTCCTCCATGACAAATTAACACACAATTAGCACAGACAACATACACTCTCAAAATCACTCACACTCACACACAAACACATACGCAAACACACAAAGAAAATACGCAGCACTCTCCGGGCTGGGACTCGCAGCATGCTCACTCGATACTAGGGTCCTCTTCAAATCGGAAAGACGAACCAAATAGGAACCAAGCCAGCTAGCTAACAGTTAGCCAACCGACTTGGACTTCAACTGCAAGCAATCACTCAATTGGAAAACTCACCAACTCCCTGAATCACAACTTGGACCGACCAGACCACTCACCAATCAATGACCAACCAACTAGGATACAAATTCCCAACAACTCACCTAACCGATAGATTAGCTTACGCCTGCACATCCCCTACTCGGACAGACTCAACCATAAAACATCACCCACATCCAGTCTCCAATTAGGCTAAAAATGCATCTAACAACCCCAAATTGGTACTTAAAGATGACAAAAATTCAACAAGCACCCTCAAAAACCATCAAATATACACTAAAAAGGTAAATTTATCTTAACCAACTAGGCTGTCTACATAGCCCTACACTCAGATGTTTGCGTCCCCGCAAACTTCCTACTTGGACTAACTGCCTGTCGCTTTCGCTGCCACACTCGCAAGAATCAACTTCTTGACTTCCTTCTCCTCTGTCCGGCTCGAACCAGCAACCCATTTGGCACGCTGCTCCCACAACGAAATTTGCTCGTCAAAAAACTTAGTCATTGGACCTCGCCTGGTACCCAACGATTTGTGAGCATCACCAATTAGGACAAAGTGAGCACTCGGCAAAAACTGGGAAATACACATCAACTCCAGCATCCGAATCCGATTAGCAGAATGATAATGGATTTTTGAATAAATCTCCATATCATTACTAAAACGCGCACCAACTCGGTAATCAATCACGAACTGATACTCCTTACACCAATGAGCAAGCACAGCAGCAAAAACACTAGCACAAAAGCAAACCGGATCCTTATGCTTCCTGTGCTCCAATGAGAACTGGGTATACGCCAGTACGTACTCCTGATATGTACCAAATTGGCCTGTAATCCTTGGCCAATTGTACCATTTGGAATCCAATTTGGCATCCTCCCGCCACAAATACAGTCGCGGACAGGGACAAAATCGTGAATCGCCTGACACAGTAGGTGGTGGACTTGGGTGCCAAATTGACCGCTCCACATGGTCCAACTTGTCAAGCACCCGAATTGGAGGACCTATTACATCCAAATGATCCTTGTTGATCCACAACATAGCGTTCCAACTTGGAAATGGAGCATCACCAGTTCTTGAAAATAGTGCGTCATAAAAATCCAAATAGCGAACGTCCCCATCCGAATAGGTTGGCGCCGAAAGCGACCAAGTAAGCACTTCAGCGAACAGACCATGCAACTCAAATAATTTTTCTCCTACAAAGGGCCGCCGAAACGCCAACTCGGTATTAATATTCCACAAAGGATTATTCTGCACAGATTCGGCTTTAATCTTGATTCCTAATCGTGCTTTCACCATACCATACTTGTGAAGATATTCCACTGGATGAACGTCAACCACTTGGCTCTGGATCGCCCTCTCCTGTGCATTTCGAATCAAATCGTACATCCAATCTTGATCACGAAATGTAACCTCCAAATTGGTTAGGGTCGCCAGCCAATCCGCCGCAAAAACTCCTCCTTTTCCACGAGAGGCAGATGGTGAGGCCAAAATGATCTCCTTGAGCCCTACTGCAAGGCTAGAGCCCACATACGCACGCTGCTTTCCAAAATAGGACTCTGCAACTCGCCGTCTTCTCTCCAGGGTTGCTTCCAACTCGGCGTAAAACAGGAGACTACGGGCTCCGTAATCACCAATTAGGAAAAATGCAGTGGCCACATCCTCCAAGCACACATCACCTCTCGCTACTATTTCAGTAAAAAGATTCTCACTTTTCAACTGCACCGCCCTGGCCCACACTGATTTGAATTTCGACTTGGAAACATTCTCCCTGTACGTCAAGCCTGTATAGAGAAAAAATACCTCCCTCTCCCATGCAAACGCAAACTCCAAATTGGTTGTAGGAGGAATCAACTCCGAAAGCACGTCCAAATCTTCCACATGGAGCACTCGCTGGCGCCTTCGCACTGGCTTGACCATTAGCTTCCGACTAGCTTCGGCGTCCTTAGCGCGGCGCTCCTGGTTGGCCTTTGTCTAATTCTCCAGCCACATAATCTCAGCTTGAATTCCTACTGGCTCCTCCGCCTCCGAGTCTGATTGGGAAGCTTCCTCCGCCTGTTGCACTCCTTCCAATTTGGACTTGGCATCCTCCAATTCGCGCTCCAATGACACCACTTTCACCTCTAGTTTCCGTTTTGTAGCTGTCTCGACCTTAATTCTCCTTTCAGCCCGCTCTGCTCGCAATTGGAATGTGTCCATCTTGCTCGTCAGTTCTTGGACCTCCACACCCATTCGCGCTTCAAACTCCAATCTTTCTGCCTTCACGCCTTCCAACTTGTTCTGAAGTCCAGCATTTTTCCCTACCAACTGGAAGTTTTGTTTCTTGATCAATTCAATGTGAGCCGGATTCAACGTATCCAAATTGGTGAGCATCTGCACCAACTGAGATTTAAACTGTCCGACTACTCCCTCTACTAAAGTTGAACTCGACGCTCCAACTTGGTTCGCAGGCACTTCAGGATCAGGCTTCGCCACAAAAGTGGGGTCAGCCGACTGCACGCAGCACACCTGCACCAAATTGGAAAGCAACTGCACGCCTTGAAGAACACCCCCCCATTTCTTGTACTCTGTAACGAAACCGTGAAGACGTCTCGCCACAAATAGGGCCCAATTCAGAACCACTCCTTGATGGACTGCCACCACCACCTTCAAATTCCTCCGAGAAATCACCTGTGAAGGCGGCTCCAATAATAGATGAGTCATCACCAAGGCAATCCAAGATCTCCAACTTGGATGAATCCATTCCAGTTTGTACTCCTCCTCATCACGCTGAGATGCAACAACCCCTGGTGTAAAACACTCCTCCACCGAGTAGTTCACCGAGTCTTGGACTGACCTCACCGATACTCCCGACTTGGGCAAATGAAAAACCTCCGCAATTCGCTGCGCTTGCAGCTCTACTGTCTCTCCTCGCACACAGCTTTTCCTTTCAGTCACCAAATAGGCGATGACAAACACCTCCAACCGATTTGGATCAACTTCGCTCCAGTGTTGCATCTCCTCCAAAAACATCCACAACCCGGCTTCTTGAAGCTTCAGCTGCTGGCGAGCTTCCCACTTGGCGCCTTCCAACTTGGACGCAGCATCAAATACAAAACTCGACGGTGCCACCTCTATCGGCGCTTCTTCGTTGTCGCCCAACTTTGGTTTCTTGTCCAAATGCTCCTCCGGCTCCAACAACTCGGTCCCTTCTTCTTCTAGTTCTCGGTTCTGATCCTCAGGACTTGCCATGGCACCTGCAACCAACAACCTCTCCCACTCTCGGCCAATGCTCCAACTTGGGACAGAAAAGCCTCACTGTTCACTCGGAATTTCGTTTCCAACTCTCCAATTTGTTCCTTTCACTCTCGTTGAACGAAATCCCTCGCCTAGTGCAAAAATCCGACTCAACTGAAACACCCAGTACGACCATCCAACCAGGTCACGCTTGTAATCTCCACACTTGCACTCCTCACCCTAATTGGAATAGTCTCTCAGCCTTCCTCCTCAACTTAGGCAATTAATCCCATCTCTGACACACTCAACCCTTTCCGAATCATCCCCCAGATTGCACAAAAAACCCACCCGGCTTCTACCGATTAGGTACAATACAACTTGGTATACAACTTCCAATTCGGAAAAATTTCTACCAACTTCGGATTTACTCATCACACCCTCAGACTGAGCTACAGACTCGATCCAAGACTCTTCCAACTTGAAACAACCGCAACCACCACGCAACCCTACTTCCCACTCTGACTTGCACCGCCACCTTGCAAAATTCTTGCATTTCAACACACAATACTTCGTCTTTGCTCTTCCAGTGCTTTTTTCCTCTTCTTCTCCCCAACTGCTTCTCCCATTTGAAACTGATTCTCGATACTTCCAAATTGGTTTGTTACAAATTGGCGGCTCAGGCTAATGATTCCCATTTGAAATGATACCACTTTCCAAAGTAATCCTTGTCACCTCTTCTTCAATTTGGCACATCACTTCCGACTTGATAAATCAGTTTCATATTTTGTTTTTGTTTTTTGTTTTTAATTTTTATATTTCCATAATTTATCATGTTTTACTAAAATACTACAACTACCCCCCAACAAAAGAATGCCATCCGCGGCATTAAAAAAAATAAGGCTTAAGCCTATAACCATTTATCCTAGTAGGGAGCAAATTTCCTTCAAAGTCCTTTAATTGCAATGACCCATTAGGATTAACATCAACTACTTCATAAGGGCCTAACCAATTAATTTTAAATTTGCCTGGAAACTTAAAGAACCGACTATCATATAATAAAACCAAGCTACCCACTTTAAATTCCTTTGGATGTAATTTAGAATCATAGTATGATTTTCGCCTATTTTGGGTGGCTAAAGTATTCAAATAAGCGTCCCTACGTTTTTCATCTAATGCTTCCAAAGTGATCAATCTCGTTTGTAAACTCTCAGTATCATCCAAATTATTTTCTATGGCGACCCTCAAACTAGGAATTTCAAATTCAATTGAGAGCAGAGCCTCTTGGCCGTATACCAATTGGAAAGGCGTAAACCCAGTGGTTCCTTTATAGGCCGACCGATAGGCCCATAAAGCACTCCATAGTTTCTCTTCCCAATCGGTACCCGTCCCACTTAGAGTTTTAGTAATAATTTTACACAACAACCCATTAGTTTTCTCTGTCTGCCCATTGGCTCGAGGATGGTAAGGGGCCGTCTTCCTATGTTTAATTAAATAACGCTCTGTCAATTCTCTAATTGTATCATTTAAGAAATGGGTACCCCGGTCGCTAATCAACTCCTTAGGGCAACCAAAACGAGACAAAATATTCTCCAATAAAAACTTAGCAACGGTTTTGGCATCGTTGGTCCTAGTTGCAACGGCTTCCGCCCATTTCGTGGCGTAATCCGTTGCGACTAGAATATAACGTTTCCTACCTGGATGAGTTATAGGGGCAAAAGGACCCACAAAATCAATTCCCCATTTGTCAAACGGGGCTAAAGACATCAATGGAACAAGAGGCATAGCCATAGACGGTGTTGGCTTCCCAATACGTTGGCATGGATCACATTTCCGGACAAAAGCATAAACATCTTTAAAAAGTGAAGGCCACCAATAACCGGCCAAAAGAATTTTTTTAGCGGTTGCATCACCCGCAAAATGACCACCACACGAATCGGAATGACAACCCCCAATAATACTTGGAACTTCATTCTTATAAATACACCTCCTTAATATACTATCCCTGCCCAACTTGTACAATGTGCCACCTATTAGGGTATAAGGTGCACAACGCTTAACTAACGCAGCTCGTTGATGCTGATTTAGCCCAATGGGAAATTGATTATGAACTAAATAGGTAAGGACATCCCTATATTCGGGATGGATAATATCCACTTCAAATAAGTGGGCATCTGGGATGTCATCATCCAATGGACTACCTTCCAATTTGGTGGCGTTTTCCAAGCGAGACAAATGGTCAGCATTACTATGCTGTTTGCCTGGTCGGACTACAACTTCAAATTGGAATTCTTGCAACAAAAGAACCCATCTAGCTAAACGCCCACTGAGTTGGGGTTTATTAATTATATATTTAAGGGCATCATGGTCCACATAAAATGTAAATTTATAACCTAATAGGTAATGCCTAAATTTCTGGACTGTGTAGACCATTCCCAATGCTTCTCGCTCGGTTGTAGACTAATTCTTTTCCGCGGCAATTAATTGCCTACTGGCATAATATATGGGGTGCTCCCTATTTTGTTCATCTTTTTGACCAAGGACACAACCCATTGCCACATTACTAGCATCCACATAAACATGAAATGGCTTTTCTCAATTTGGGGATACTAAAATTGGGGCAGTAACTAATTTCTCTTTTAAAACCAAAAATGCTACATCGCACACTTTTGTCCAAACTGGATTTGTCCCAACTTCTAATTTTTTTAGAAGTGAGGTTAAAGGCAAGTCAAGTTGAGCATAATTTTTAATAAAGCGACGATAATAACTTACATGTCCTAAAAAACCCCTTACTTGAGTAATACTATTAGGAATAGGTAATTTAGATATTTTATTTACTTTATCAGGGTCTGTACTAATACCCTTTTTACTAACAATATGCCCTAATAGTTTTCCATATGGAACTAAAAATTGACACTTAGTTGCATTCAAGGAAATACCAAATTGGAAACACTTATCAAAACATTTCTTTAAGTGTTGTGAATGGTCCAATTTGGTTCCAAAAACGCAAAAATCATCGAGAAAGATCTCCATAAATTTGCGAAGATAATCTTGAAATGCCATAGTTGCCACCCTTTGAAAAGTGGCTGCCCCATTACATAATCCAAATAACATAACTCGGGAAGCAAAAATACCTAAATCAGTTACAAAAGCCGTTTTGGCTTGATCCTCCTTAGCTACTTGTATTTGATTGTATCCGGAGAAACCGTCCATGAATGAATAGCATTCATGGCCGGCTACCGTATCCAATATACTATCTGTAAATGGTAGAGGAAAGCCATCTTTCTTTGTTACGGCATTAAGTTTTCTAAAGTCCTGGCATATCCTAATTCTCCCATCCTTCTTTGAAACTATTACTATAGAGCTAACCCATTCACTATTTGGAGTGGGATAAATAAAACCTATATCAATTAATTTTTGAATTTCTTCTTTTACTAAAAGTGAATATTTAGGATTTAACCTATGCGGTCTTTGCCGAATAGGTTTAGCATTGTCTTCCAATTCAATATGATGTTCACAAATTTTTAGATCTACCCCTCTAAGATCTTTATAAGACCAAGCAAAGGTTCTAGAATTTTCTTTAAAAAATTTAGTCCATGTTTCCAACTCACTAAAATTTAATTGATTAGAAATTTGAATATTTTTTTCGTCATTATTAGATCCCAAATTAATTGTTTTACAATGACTTTTAGAAACATAAGATCGAATAGGTACATCAGACATATGCTCATTAGAAGACTCAACACTATCATTTTCAATTTTCCAATTGGAATCAACTCCATAAGTTGGAGCATTTGACATCCAATATTGGATGGCCTTGTCAAAGTTATCCTCATCTTCACAGGGCACAATATATTCACCAGGAGCCACCTCTTTAAAATTTCCAATTTGGTTCCCCATTTGGTTAATTGGCTTAGGTTTACTATTGATGCCGTGAGTTGGCACCTCATCCAATTCGGAATCGTATCCTAAATCACTAGTATCTACTGGTGATTCCCAATCGGTCTCACCCCTGTATTTAGGTGGAAACATAGAAATACTCACAGTATGTTGTCCTTGAAAAATTTTCATTATTCCCTTGCCCCAATCATCTTTTGCCTTAGCTTGATAAAGCCATGGCCTTCCCAATAGGATTGGATAGGAGGCATTAGGTGTATTAGGCTGAAAAATAATATAATCTATCAAATACAACAAACCAGCTATTCTTGTTTTGACCTTAGATAAAATACCTAATGGTCGCACCCTACTTTGGTCTGCCATTCGCAGTACCAATTTAGTTTCTTGGAGACCAGTTAGGTGAAGTCCTAGCATTGTGTCATGATTCATTAAATTAACGCTAGACCCTCCATCTACCTGGACGCCAGAAACAATTAGGCCATCTATCTCTATGTCAATCACCGGAGCCCCTGGGTCTAGGCTTAAAGCCACATCATGGACTGGACGGTTTCGTTTCCGAACCAATTTAGACTTTAAGGCTGCCCTACAATTGGGAGCAACCCCTAGCAATTGCCGAATTGTAATATCAACCTTCACATTACCCAAATTATCAATTATATTATAGGCCTTATCCTCATCAATAATTCCAAATTGGTTATATAACCCTCTCTTCCTTCTCACAGCTGCTTTAGCCTTACTGCCAATTTGGTGTCTAGTCCGACTTTGGTCAGCAGGGTTCCACTTAACATGGGTATCCTCAACAGGAGAATCTGACTCAATCCAAATTGGAGGAATGACTAATGGTTCACTATCGTCTGATGGTACATGATCAACCAATTTGGATTTTATATTCTCTTTAACCAGAGGACGTCCATTTGATTTATTTGAGCCAACTGGGGAATTTACTCTAGTAGCTGAATCAAAATGGACCGATTTCCCCATAGGAGGTTTAGTCAAACTAGTCTGACCCTTTTCTAATGTACTAGATTGGTTCTTATGCCAATTTGGTTGTACTAATACTGTACTTAACTGTTGATTAGAATTAGAATTTTGGGGTAAATCATTGTTCTTTTTATTCTCTAACAACTGTTGTGCTTCTTTTCTAGTAATTTCCTTGTCCTTTAAAATTTCTAATTCACCCTTAGGATTTTCTTTAACAATTTTACCCCTAGTGGTTACTTTTTGCACCGCTTTTTCCACCTTTAATGGCACGGTTTTATTTTTTTCTTCTATTTGTACCAAATAAGAGGTCCCCACCTTCCCATTTTGAGGTGCCTCCTCTTCCACTAGAACAATTTTTGGACTATTATCTTTTCTTTTATTATTATAGCCATCTTGTGGGTCACTCCTCCGTGGACCATTGCATTGCTCAGCTGTATGCCCAGCTTGATTGCAATTGCCACATAGAGGCACATAATCTACACTAGCTCTTGGATTTTGACAATTAGTCGAAATATGCCCAGGTTGGCCACATCTATAACAAATAATCCCTCCTCTATTTCTATTCTGATCCCACTTTGGAATTTGGCCACCATAAGTAGGTGGACCTTGATTTACATTGCCAAAAGGCATTTGATTCCAACCTTGGTTATTGTTAGTAGGCGTTTGGGCTACACTCCTATTTGGATTATTATTAAAAACCCCACTATTAAAATTATTTGGGTTAAAACTAGGGTTTACATAATTTGAATTAGAATTATAATTTGGTATTTGATTATAATTAGGATTAAAATTACGTCTTTTTGGCCTATTATTATTATATCCCCAATTTGGATTATTCTCTTGAACATTATTATTATTCTCAATTTGATAGACTTGCCCACTTCTATTCTGATTAGCTTGTTGAACAAGACTAGCCTGCATATTACGACATGATTCAGTTTCGTGGTTTTTTCCACAAAACCTACACTTAGGCGGTTGATTGGGTGGGGAAGGACAATCTGGCAACATGTGCCCGTGACCCCGACAATTGGTGCACCAAATATGGGCACGGTCCTCATTAGGTTTACTCTTTTTCTCCACAATTTTGGCTAAATTAACTTGTAAGTTTCCTAATTGTTTAGTTAATTCTACTAATTGAGCCTCAACTGGTGAATTGCCCTCCTTCTTACCCACTTGGCTTTGATAAAATGGGATCCCTACTTGACCCCCTCCTACTTGCTCTATTGGCACTATAGGAGCAATTTGTGGTGGCATTGTTGGGACCACATTAACATAATTAGGTTGACTATAAATAGGTACATTATTGTTTCCTACATCTTCCCTCTTAACACCTACTTGGTCAAGATAACTCGGTTGGATTATATTAGGACTCATATAAGTTTCGCCCAAATGGACTTCTTCCCACAATTTAGCTCTTTGGTAAGCCGCTGGCAAATTGGCCGGACTAATTTCTTTAACAAAAGCTTTTAATTTTGGGGGATATAATCCACTAACAAATTGTCGCAGAAAATGTGCATCAAGATAATCATGATTAGGCAAACGGAGCATTAATTCTTCTAATCGGCCATAATAGCTATCGATGGATTCCCCACTTGCCATATGCAATTCAGACAGCCTTTCAAATAATTTTTCTTGATAAGCGGCCGGCCTAAAATGAGCTAGAAATGCATCCCTTATACTAGCCCAAGTAGCAAAATGACCTACCAGTTGTCTTTGAAACCATTTTTTTGCTTGGTCTAATAAAGTACTTGGGAATATACTAAGAAAATGGGCCTCTGTTCTTGCATTGTTTGCATTACAACGGGTTAAAAACTCATAAATATGACTATCAGGGTCATCGCCCCTTCGTCCATAAAACGTTGGAAATGGCATCAGGGAATATGGCCGATCGGCCTCATCACCTGGTCGCATTACGACTGGGATCACGGCAGGTTGTGCTGCCATGGTATTTTTAAATTCTCGTAATTGACTTCCTTGACTTGATGTAGGGGAATTACTTAAGTCGGAATTATCACTAGAATTTGCGGAATTTCTCAATTGGGCAAACTCTGTTAAGTCCAAGTTGCGAGTCACTATTTGTTGACTATCCACCTCCTGAAAAGCAGGTGGAATTTTTATTTTCCCAGGACTAGAACTCCAAGTTGGGTTATCAACCCAATTTGGCTGCACTTCTGTCTCACTCACAGGACTTGACCGATTTGGAAATAAACCTAATGGTGACTCTGTAACTAGGGGGTTGTCAGTCTTAACTTTATTCTCTCCAACTACTTCCAATTTGGCGTTTTCCAAATACTCCTCCTCACTTTGCTCTTCTTGTGAGCCTTCCGGTGAGGGAGTATTTGAAATACAAATTGGCTCACACAAAATATGATGATTAAACCCTTCTTGTTCTAATAATTCCTTATTTTTAAATATTTGATTTATTTCACTTACTTGTTCTTGTTCTTCATTATTTTCTAATCCACCTTCTACAATTTGACTTTGCTCTCCTCTTGATTGAAAAAAACGTCTCAACTGAAACGAGTCTTTCCAACTTGGTGAGGTAGGCTCCGAATTGGATTTAGAAGTAAATTTGCGTTCTTTCGACGCTTCTCTCTTCCTTGCTCTTTCGTCTCTAGCCTATTTACTAGACTCCGCTGATATAGACTTGTGGCTCATTACCGAGCAACATGCCTATATTAGCAAGCGTAAAAGAAAAGAAAAGAAATTTTAAAACCTATTTGGACGCCTCCCCGGCAGCGGCGCCAAATGTTGAAGAAGGATTAATGACCAATATGGAAATTATCCTATTAGTATAATAAGTTCGTTCCAAGGGAGACGATCAAGTAGGAAATCAATGCTAATGAGACTTATTCCTAAAATAGGTAATACAATCCAAAAATAGAAGACAATGACCCAATTTGAAAGAGTTAGCAATCACTCAAATTACAACGACACTCCACACCAAGTTTATATACAATTCACAATTTTCAATCCAAATTTCCAATTAACACTTTCAATTATCACAGCTCACCAAGAACACATACACATATATACCACTCAATTTGGCTCAAAGTCACATCATATTAACCAAATTGGTGAATAAATCACCGTTAAACATCTTATTAGATTTTTCCATTTGACACAAGCTCACTCCCAACTTCCACTACATAGCACTCATATTGTTCTCACCAACTTATAACTTCCACCTCTCACATTCACATATCATCACACCAAAACTAACACACACTTGTCCAACCTTGGACACACATACAACAAAAAAGAAAACATAACACGGCTCAAACCGGCCGGGACTCGCACTGGCTCTCTCTCTCCAAGTGGGTGACAATGAATTCGGAAAGAAGGACCTAATAGGGACCAGAACGGTAGTTGACAAACCGCCCAACTAGAAATACTAACCGCAAAGGAAAACCACCCAAATTGGACTTGACATCCTCAAAGTTAGCCCCATAACTACATTCCAACTTGGTAAAATACCTCAAAATCACCAAATTGAAACACTAACTCACAAAAAAGCCTATCAAATATCCAAATAAGCACTCAAAAAGTTTAAAAAAAAACATCCAACTAATTTATCTACATAGCCCTACACTCAAATGTTTGCGTCCCCGCAAACTACCTATTAAGCATCACGCTTCGTCAATCTTGTTATTGATAACAACTGTTTTGCACCATTTTCCTCCTCTTGTAGCAATCGGGCAATGAGCTTGGCGTGCTCCTTTGTTATAGACTTTTGCCGATCATAAAAAGCCTTCACTGGTCCAACTGGGTTCCCAATTTCTTCCAAGTATCAAAAATCGTAACTTAATGATGAGTACCACAAAGAGACTGGATGATACACTTGAGCTCAAATGCATGCATTTCCCTCACTCCTGGTTCTTAAACAAACTAGATCAATATAATATTGATGGTCCATCGCAAACTAGTTCTAAGTTTGAACACACCGTCTTCCAGGGCCACAAACTGATTCAATATCTCTAGCCACTTATACACTTATAGCACACTTAATCCAATTTTTCATGATTTTTTATTAATTTTTTATTAATTTTTTATTATTGTTTTTTTAAATTGAAGGAATTTGCTTTTAAAAATGAATTCCAGGATCCCATATAAGTGGATTTGTTTCAAAGTTCAAAGTACACAAATTGTCATAATATTCAATATAAATGAGAATTTGATCAGAATTATCAATTCCATTTACAAGCAAAATTATATATAATATAATGCTAAACTTCCAAATTTTTTTTATACTTTGAATATTTAAATGCATTGGATTTACAAACAAGTCATTCTTGTAATTAAAAACCCATAGTTTCAAATCCATAAATTGATATCTTCCAATTTTATTGACTTTATATTCACTAATCCTTAGAATGTTTTTAGAATAAATATGAATACTAATATGATTAAAAATATGTTGCACTTTAATATTTTCATCATTTTTGATATAAACTTTATTCTCATTATGTAAGTTCAAATTTACAAACTCATCTTTAATTTTCTCACTTTTAACCATTATAAATTTTTTGTTTAGCCTCTTAACATTGATGAAGTTTGTGATTTGTTGTTTTATTTCAATCTTATCAACCTTTTTCAAGATTATGTCAATACATATTGAATAATCCAAATTCTTTTCATTGATGATTTTCACTTCCAACGTTGGATTTTTTTCATTTTTGGTAATATTTTTTTTCTTTTCATTTACATATTTATAAATACTTTGAAGGAATAAAATTGCAAAGATACTAAGAAAATTCATAAAACTCTTTAACTTACATTGTTGCCAATCATTATGAATGTTTGATTGCATATTAAAAACAATGAGACTATTTCTTTCACATGAAACAATATAAAGTTGTTTATTCAAATTTTCTACTTGCAATAGTAATAAATCTAAGTCATTTTTCAAAATAATTTTATCTTGATAATTCTTACATAAATTTAAATGCATTGACTTTGATTTTAATAAAAAGCAAGCTACCAATTTTTTCTTCTCATTATGATGTTTTCTTTTTAATTTATTGATCTTGAGCTTTAAAAAGGTTTCATTTTGCATGATCTTTTTTTCTTCCAATGCTTCAGCCAACTCTTTTGCAAAATTATTTTTAAGAACTTTAATTTGCAATTCATAATTACTTTCATTGTGTTTATAGATTTTTGAATTTTCATCTGATTGACTAATTAGTTTTTTATTAAGTTGCATCAATTTTTTTAATTCATCATTTAATTTTGCAATTTTACCTTTATAACCAAAACTTGAAAAAACTAACTCAATATTTTCTTTTCTTGTATAATCTTCATTTTCCCTTGCCATATTTTTTCCTTTTTCTTCCTCCAACATTTTCTTCTTCCAATTTTGAGAATTCTCATTTTCTTCTTGTAATTTTACTTTTAAATCAATGATAATTTGATCTTGGATTGAAATTTGATCATATAAACTTTCTCTTTCATCATTAAATTGGCAACTCTGATTCCACAAACCATTTCTTGCACTTATCAAATTACCCTTTTTTTCTTCCAAGTCTTCAATATGACCCAATAACTGCAAACAATTTTGATGTAGATAATTCTCTCTTAATGATCTCGGCCAAAAACTTTCCAAATTAGGATCTATCATCCTATTAGCAATTTATTTTTAAGATAAATCAACCTACTAAGTTGTCTCCCCGGCAGCGGCGCCAAAATGTAGATAAGCTTTGGTCGTAAAATTTAGAATTAAACAAAATCCAAGGCTAATAGTAAAGTTCGTTCCAAGGGAGGCTATTAAATAGGGATACTTCTAATTACCAAATGAACCATTGCAATTATAGAAAATATAAAGAAAATTTGTTCCTTAACCACAAGCATAAATGTTCCTCTCACACGATAATATCTAATTGCTAGATTTGACACTCCACTCTTAAAGGCCACAAGGGTTAGGATAATCTCCCAAATTGGTTTTAATCTTTAATCTTTTTATCCTTTATTTTTATATCTTTTTCTTTTTATCTTTATCTTTTCCAAATCGGAATTCCAAATTTTTCTTGAATCAGCCTTAGTTCTGCTCCAATTTGGCTAGGCTCTGCGGCCTTATAGCTTTACCAACTCTCATGTCCTTGATGGTTTTGACTTCTCACCAACTAGGATTGATTACTTTCAAATGAAACTCCTGTCTACCAATATAGGACCAAGATCTTTCTAATTTGGATTTTTTCAACTTCAATGTTCTTACTTACTAATTGGAATCAAACTCAAGGCAACACTCAGGTTGAGATAAATTTCCATTAGACTGTAATCACTCTTGTAACCCAACTTGGAATTAACATAGATCATATTTATCAAGCAAGCTCTCACTTAACATAACATAACTCATTTGACTAACTTACAATTTGGATTCTTAAATTATGCTACAACGACATGCACAAATCCAACTTGAATTAATCAAAACTCAAAAGCACAATAATCTCCAATTCACTCAGCACCTATCTTAATAACACAGTAATCTCATGCATCCATACAATTAGGATTTTACATCACAAGCTCACACATATTCAACACCACACATAATACTCACAACACCAATTTGGTTGAAACTGAATTCATATTAATTTCCAAATTGGGTGATAAAATCACCGTTATAGGTTTAACAATCCTGCTCAAAAATTCATCTCAAGATCTAGCAATCAACTTCGCTCTTAGTCTCCAGATATCACAGTTTAAAACCATCACTTTCTAAATTCCAAATTGGGTTTCTAATCTTATCAACTACAACCACCCATTTGGATCATTTCAATTCGCCCCATCTTCACCATCCTGCACATCACTCCGCCATTCACTGGCACACCAGCATCCCAACTAGGACACAAATTCATTCACAATTCCAACTTGGAATTAAAAACCGACACAGACACACACCCGACTAGGAATTCACACTCGTAACATCCCATTCGGACTCGACTTTCCTCCATGACAAATTAACACACAATTAGCACAGACAACATACACTCTCAAAATCACTCACACTCACACACAAACACATACGCAAACACACAAAGAAAATACGCAGCACTCTCCGGGCTGGGACTCGCAGCATGCTCACTCGATACTAGGGTCCTCTTCAAATCGGAAAGACGAACCAAATAGGAACCAAGCCAGCTAGCTAACAGTTAGCCAACCGACTTGGACTTCAACTGCAAGCAATCACTCAATTGGAAAACTCACCAACTCCCTGAATCACAACTTGGACCGACCAGACCACTCACCAATCAATGACCAACCAACTAGGATACAAATTCCCAACAACTCACCTAACCGATAGATTAGCTTACGCCTGCACATCCCCTACTCGGACAGACTCAACCATAAAACATCACCCACATCCAGTCTCCAATTAGGCTAAAAATGCATCTAACAACCCCAAATTGGTACTTAAAGATGACAAAAATTCAACAAGCACCCTCAAAAACCATCAAATATACACTAAAAAGGTAAATTTATCTTAACCAACTAGGCTGTCTACAGGCCATAAAGGCAAAAGTTGCAGAAATTGAATATAAATATAAAAATAAAAATAAAAATAAAAATAAAATCATAAAATTGATAGGAAACAATCCCAAATGAAATTAACTTAGTAAACACAAATATACAAACAGGTAAGATCCAAAAAGAGGCTCACTTTTTGTATAAGATGGCTGCAATTAAGTTTGGGAATTTATTTTGTTTGGTGATGGCAGCTATCTTTGCAACCAATGGACCAATAGAAGCTTGCTTGGTACAATGGAAAGTCCTTGGCAAGGGTATGTGTTCAAAAATACATTCACATTAATCTAAATCAAGAAGCAAAATTATATCGTTCCTCAAAAAAATCTCACCTAAAATTAGAAAATATGGATGAAAAATAAATAAGGAAAAAAATAATTTAAAAATAAATAAATCTTATAATTGTAGGAACAATATAAGGGAAAAAATAGTCTATACTATTGAATTTGGTATATTACATATTTTATTTATTTTATATTGTGATACTACAATAGTAAATATCTTCACAATTGCAAGGCCAATGGCAGTGTATTTGGTACCATCAAGGAGTCCTTGAGGAGGGTATACGGTATACATTGTAGCAATGTAGCAAATGCCTCACTGTTGCGGCATGCATTGTAGAAGACTTTGATTTGAAAGACTTGACCTTAATTTTAAAAAAATAAAAGAGAAATATCATTATAAACAGAAATAACAAATTGAAAAGATTTAAAGTGGAATGTAAATATATATATATATATATTTAGGAGAATTAAGGAATTAATTATGTTTGTGGCAACGACCAAGGAGCACACTAGTTCAAACGAAACTCAAGCCTAATATTTATCATCCAAACTCAACTGACCTGAACGATATTCATCCATCTGACGCACCGATCATCGGAAAGGGCCCCACCCATCGATACATAACAGAAAGTGAATGGATGAAATTTGGTTACCATACTTCATTCGTTCATCCGCACGCAAGACCTAGGACGACTACTTCCCAGGGAAACCCTTCTTCAAGCTCTTGTTGCTCTGTGTTGGTGCTCTGTTTGCACTCTTCTGTGAGCTCCGGTCCGAAGAATTTCTCTGCCAATTGACGCAGTGAATTGCGACCATTTTCATTGGGCAACCATGGTACGAGAATGCTCACTTGGTTTCTGATGTTTCTCTTTCAAATCTCGCGTGATTTGGTGGTAGATTGGCTTCGCAATTGGTTTGTTTGATGTCGTCCTTGCTTTTATAAAGCTGATGAGTTCGGATGTGTGCATGGTGGTGCAGTATTTCGGAGGATATGGCGTGCCCTATGCATCGGCACCGTTCGAGCAGAATTACCGGTGTTACTCAGCTTCCTTCATTGACAAGGTGAGCTTTTGTAGCCCTAATTACGACGACTGTAGCTTGTCTTCGTGATTTTTACGAGCGTCGTGAGGCGCTTGATGTTGTGGAGAGTAGTGGTTTCCATGAGAGGTAATGAAGTTCAGTCTGGTTCAGTTTCGATTGGGACAGAGCCCTAAGGCTTTGTTTTTTTAGGGTGAGGTAAAACTCACTATGGTGGATTACTGTTTGTTGATTCACACTCGCTTGTGGGAGCTCATAAGATCAGCCGATAGAGCTTTGTATGTATTGGCGAATTTCCGAATTTTTATGTTTTTTTGAAGCACATTTCATAGAGGATGTATCCTGATATATTTGGACGGCTTTAGGTTTCTCTTGCATGCGCTGTGCACTGGAATTTTGAATTGCTTTCCAGCAAGTGCATTGATGTTACAAGTATCTGGAGACCTTTTGGAGTACACTGGTGTCCTAGTTGTTTTTTACAATGATTTCCAGTTGTGGTGTATAGAAAAACTTTTTGACATTTGGCTGTGTTTCGTGTGCTGGTGCTTTGAACTCGCAGCCGCATCTGGAAAACGGCGATAAAGTGGTGATGCCTCCTTCAGCGCTCGATCGCTTGGGTATGCACTGATCTACTTTCCCCCTAAGTTGCTGAAGTATGAGCCTCATATAGTTTTGACCGATGTAGGACGTTCTTAGTTCTACTATTTATGCATCGTAATCCAAGGATGAACAAAATCTGTGTTTCTGTGTTTGCGTGCAGCTTCTCTTCGCATCGATTACCCAATGCTGTTTGAAGTCCACAATCCGTCAACGTTGCGGACTAGTCATTGTGGTGTGCTGGAGTTTGTGGCAGAAGAGGGTATGATTTATATGCCGTATTGGGTACGTGCTTTTGTCTCCTTTGAACCACAGTATTACTGTGTGTCTACTACTACTCTGCTCTATTGGTGATAAGAACTGAGCTTGTGCTGTTTGTGATAGGAAGTCGTTCAGATATTAGACTTTGGCTCTCTTGTTACTGTTGTTTAGTAACCAGTGGGGATTGAAATGGTTTGTGCAGATGATGCAGAACATGCTTTTGCAGGAAGGTGACATTGTCAGAGTGAAGAGTGCCACTTTGCCCAAGGGCACCTTCGTGAAGCTGCAACCCCACACGAAAGATTTTCTGGATATCTCAAATCCAAAGGCTGTGTATGTTCTGCATAAACCTGTTCCTGCTTTTATCATGGTTGCCCCAGTCAGGTTATGTGTAACCCTTGCAGTATCGCAAAATGTTTTTACACGTTTGTCATTCCTTGCTGATATTTCCTGTGGTCATACTTGAGAGAAAAGTTTTGTATGTACACTTATTTCAGACCGATTCTTCCTATTTGCTAAGCGTATTCTTTTATTCATCTTTTGTGTTCCTCATGGAATGCAGGTTGGAAACGACTCTGCGGAACTTTTCTTGTCTCACAGTTGGCGACAACATCATGGTAGCCTACAACAACAAGAAGTACTACATCGATATCATTGAATCAAAGCCTGCCAATGCTATATCAATTATTGAAACAGACTGTGAAGTTGATTTCGCGCCCCCATTGGATTACAAAGAACCAGAACGAGTCACGCCACCCCCTGTTTCTGTTCCTCCTTCATCGTCGCAAGGTACACTTAGAAACCTGAAAGACGCACATCTCACAATTGTTCCTCTACTTGAAGGAATCTTGTTGGTTGAAGTTTACAAACATATCTTACAAGTCAATACATGAATTGGATTGTTCTTCTAATTTTTTTGAGGTCTGAAGTGTATCTTGGGGCCGTGGCGTACATTTGACTTTGAGTACGGAGGGTTTTGAAACCTCGTTACGCTTGTGATGCCTTGTTGTAGTTCTAATTTGTTTATTTTGTTTATCAAAACAGATGCCACGCCTCCTGAACCTGAAGAGCCAAAATTTAATGCCTTTATGGGTACCGGGAGGCGGCTTGACGGCAAGCCTGGCAGGCACTCTACTGGTTCAGTACCTCAAACAACACCCACAACATCAGCTACGTCTGCTAGTAGTGCACAGAGACCGACAGGAACTCCACCTGCAGCAGCTCAAAGACCGTCGGGAAAGCTTGTGTTTGGTGGAGGCAGCAGTAATGGAGCAGGACCAGCAGCAGCAGCTAAGGTACGTTGGAACTACAATCTGTTCATCACATACTTGTGTTGTGTTGGAATGATTATTCTGACTCGTTTTGAGTAGAGACTATTTACAAGATACATAGTTGTTGACTTGTGCCATTGGTGTTGTTGTATCAAGGATAGTGGTATTCTTAGCATTTAATTACAATTTGGTTGATGGTTAAATGCTCAAATGCCCTGTCGAGAGGTACTATTACTGTAGCAACATGTTATCATAGTTCCCCAGATACGACCAAGAAACTTGAAATCAGCAGCAAACGCCTGTAAACTCTTTCTCATGCGGTCCATCATGTATCTTTTCTTCATTCTTGTGTTTCGTTTTATGTCCAGGTTCCTACTGCGAAGAAGGAAGAGGTCAAGGAAGAAAAGAAGGAACCCGAAGGACCTAAGTTTCAAGCCTTCTCTGGCAGGAAGTATTCTTTGAGGGATTGAGTTGCTGTTTGTTTACAGACACTGCTCCTGCAGTACAGCAGTGGTGTCAACATGTGAAATAATAGACGGAGTGAACGTTGCCTTTACCATTTTGAAGCGAAGACTACCTCCACAAAATTAGTGTGGGCTTCCTCAATTGATATATACTTGGTTCTTGATGTAGTTGTGGTAATCTTCACGTTTTCTCCTGGGTTTGGTTCTTTGGGACACCCTTGTGCAACACAAATGTGGCCTCTGTTTATAGACATTAGAAACTATTCTCTGATGTGGCAACTTATTCGTTCAAGAAGAAATCTGAAATATCCTTTCACCCGCTGTATTGTGTGCTCCTGAGACATTGATGTGGCAATGGCCTTTTTCCTCTATGCTCATGTATTATTGAGTGCTTAGTGGGAAGTTTGGGATGCACTGTCTTTCATTGTGTCCTCTCTAAATGCTCTTTGATCCCTCAAACTCCTTTGCATTTAACCCTTAGAACAGATTAAAAATCACTCTTCTTTTTCATTACTACTTTCATGAAAGTCATCCTAATTTGTTGAGATACTTTATTGATTTGTTGTCCTATCTTATGGTTGAATTTGGTGTTTCTAGAGTACATATTTTTCTAAAATTACAAATGTGGAAGTGTGTCAAGTGGTTGACCAAGCCAAAATTGACTAGTTCAAAATTGGATTTGCAAAAATGAGGTCATGTATTTAAAGAACACAAAAATTTCAAAAAATCACCACATCAAGAGAAACTCATTTCAAATCCATTCCAACAAATTTTACTCAAAAAATGACTCAATGTTTTATAGTTAAATCTTCAAGCTTTGAAGCTTATTTTTATACTCTAAATAAATTTGAAGTACCACAACGTTTAATGTTGTTAACTGTGTATTGTACTGGCAAGTCATGTGTGAATAGCTTCTTGTCCTTGTAACTACTAATAAGGTGTAGAATATTCCACATCATATCATCTAGGGATGAAATGATGTGAAAAACTCCACATCATTCTGTTGGAGGAAAGTCAACCTTGTGTGGATTGTCACTTGTCCTTGTAACTACTAATAAGGTGTAGAATATTCCAAATTATATCATCCAAGGATGAAATGATGTGAAATACTCCACATCTCATTCCATTGGAGGAAAATCAGTCCACGTGATTGCTAATGTTAGCTAGCCAACACGAAACAACTCTTTCTCTAGTCTCTCTACTTCAAAGGTCAAATGACAAAAAAATTTGATGAGGTTACTAGCAAACTAAAGAAAAATGTAGCCCAAGTGGTTTTGTAACATCTTAAAATTTTTCAAGCCTATGCTTAAGACTATTCACTATTCACCTTGAATGGACACTTTTAAAGGATGAAATGTTGCAATTTCCATTGGTTACTTTAAAAAACTCCTCACATCTCATTGGTTGTTTTTGAAAAGTTGTGGTGGTTTTGAGTCATGAAGTGTTCATTCAAGGCCATTTTTTAGATGTCAGAGAACAAAATGTGTTGCAATTCGGTACTACTCCCTTACATATTTTGATTGAAAATAAACATATGTCCCAAAGACTTCTTTACTTTACATTAACATAATCCCTTTGCATAAAGTAAAACATAAATTGTTAAATACTTTGAAAGTACCAATAAACTCTACAAAATTTCCAAAATTGATTTTTTATAATAAAAAATATGCATTGTTGTATTAGACCAATATAAAGAAAAAGAAAAAGCTTGATGAATTTTCAAAAATTGAAAAAAAATTATAGCCTAGAAGATGAATTTTTATGCCAACATTGAATTGCCATAGCCTTCAAGTGGCCGAAAACAACAAGTGGCGATTCATCACTAATCCTCAATTATTACATAAATCAAATGTTTGAAGTCATAATTCACAGAAAATGCATCTACACTTGTTCATGTACACAAATTATATTCATGGAGATTATAAGTGTATACACAACATGGCCTTTTTATACTATAGCTGAGGAGAGTAAGCTTTCAACCAATGAAAGCTTCCATCATTGAGAAGACTAAGAAATGTAGTTTTATACTCAAAGTTTTAAGTCCAAAGGATAGATTGGTGTGAACAACACTTTTGTCCTCCATGACTTCTGTTCACAAGTTTAAAGTCCTCTAGGATTGTAGCTTGGCTCATTTCAAGGGGTGGGCTTCAACATATTTCTTTTGAAAATATATCACTACAAGAGAAAGGGGTGTTTTAAATGAGTTTTTAAATATAGTCCTAGACATAAGATTATAAGTAATGACCTTTTAGGAGATTTTTAGTAAAATTTTACTAGAAACACATGTATTTTTAGTAATTTTTTGCTGAAAATCTCCTTAAAGGTTATTACTTAAAATCTTATGTTTAGGACTATACTTTAAAACTCACTTAAAACACTCCTTTTTCTTGTAGTGTATAGCAAAAAGTTGACTTGCCTTACACTTTTGAGACAAAAGTATAAGAGATTTGATGTTTTTTTAAACTAGATTTTGCCAATTCCAACCAAGCAAGGAATAGAAATTTGCCAATTTTTTTTTGTTATTGTAAATTATGAAATAGAAATGAAAAATAGTATAAACTAGCATCTTTATCTTATAGACAATCACCACACGAGTGACATGGCTAGAGACAAAAAATATATATTTGTGGATTTAGTGTAGTCCAAACTATTTATCACAAGGATATGCTATTCAATATTGGTTGTGATGCCAAGGCGTTGTAGCATTTGTGGTGTGTAGGGGTGGCGTTGTAAGATTGGTCATATTAATTTTTATACCAAGAAATTATTCATCCGTACTGAATAACCATTTCAGTTCATCATTTTAGAAGATCTTTGGGCCAATGTAAATTTTATTGGCTAAAAATTGCCTTGATCTTACTTGTAATTCAATGTGGCAGTTTTTACTAAGGGTTTTAGACGATGTTTTTGGACTCCATTCGCTATCTGCTATGTTCATCCACTTGTCATGTCGCAATGTGAGTTGCCTAAGCTTGTTCACTCACCTTGGGCTTTATTTGCCATGTCTAGGCCATTGCCAAGCTGCCAATACTCAAATGTGTCCTCTTGCCATCATGTGCATCATTGTCATTGTCATATTGCAGCCCATCTACTAGTTGAAGTAAGAATCTTCATATATTAAAAGATGTGTATAGTATTGGGAGTTCTTGTTAATTATTCTTGTTAGTTGTCGGTTGAAAACATGTTGATTAATAGTTGATGTTAGAATTAGGAAAGGTAGGGTTAGCTGGTGGCTAACCTCCTAGAGTTACGGTTGGCTTCTTAGAGGCAAGAATTGGTCCCTTATCTTTCTTTTGGTTCTTGGTAGGTTTGGAATGTAAGATGCACTTGGGTGCTAAGTTGTATGTTTGTTGGTGATTTATTATTGAAAGAAGCATTGATGTGAAGAATTTTGGGTTTGTATTTTGATAGAGTGTTGGATCAAGGTAAAATTTTGAATTTTGATTTTTGAAAATTTGATCTACCATGATACCAATTTTTAGATTTAAATCTCTTGTGGAAATGAAGATATGAGGCATCAAAATAGAGGTGTTTGGAATTCAAGTCAGCCAAGAAGGGTGTATTTAAGAGCTTCAATCTTATTTGTAATGTGGCTATAGAACTTGTTAATTTGTATACTCTCTTGTACTAAAAAATCTGGCAACGATGAATATGGGACCTACAAGTTATGTACAAAATACAACCACAATGTAAAGGTCGTAGCTGCGTAAAACGTCAATGGTGGGTAAATGTCCAACGAAGTAAAACAACATCTTATATCAAGATGAAAATCAATATATGAGTATTTTATTAGTTGATCTTCATTGTGGAAAAGTTCAAGACATTTAGAAAGACTATCCATCATTTATGCGAGGTCAAAATTAGCTATGGTCAAAATTGGGACATTGGATACGCATTATTGGAGTGATCTCGAAGCAATTGTTGATAGTCGTCTATCATGAGATTGTAGACAAGTGTGAGCTTTCAATTTGTCACTTGAGACTCGTAGTTTTTTGTTTTTTTTTTAATTTGCAATTTAAAGTTGATAAAAGTTTACAAAAAGCCATAAAAAGAGTATAGAACCAAAATAGGGTTGCGTCATATCCATTATAGTATTTGGTCTAGATTTGTATTTATACCTAGAATCCCCCCAAACCTTGCCTAAAAATAGAATAGAAATGACGAGATAACGAGATTTGGAGAATTTGAGTCTTATAGCCCCCAAAGGGCTAAATCCCACCATGAATGTGGCAATTCATGGCTAAGTCGGTCCGAAGGATCCACAACGAGGCCACTAGGTCGGGTCCTAGAGTTAGATTTAGAATTCCCCATTAGATCGACGAATTCCCCAAATCTCGGTTGTTAGCATGTAGGAGCCATTAACGCAAGATAGGGCCCGTGGAGGAATCTACTGCCCAAGGATGTTGTTCTAGGATAAATCCCATGCCAGAAGTCCAACGGCAAAATCGATTCACCAAGATTCCTTTATTTGCAAAAGATTCCCGCACCATCGACAATTAAAAGAGATGACCAATTTTAATCTCCGCTGACCAATTGTATCAGATACGGAAATGCACCTATACATCCTTTGTGGGACTCCCTAAGAGGTCCCATGAAAATTCCCGACATCTTCCGACTTGAAGAAAAACCTTTTCCGGGCAGTCAACCGTTCTAAGTTCTAACCTCCAACGGGAATTTCGTGAAAATTACCTAGGTTACGGTAAAATCTCACTAAAAATTAGAATAGCTTGTTTTGTGTTAATAATGCACTCCGTCAAGTTTCATGACATTCCAATAGCAGCAAGTACCTGAACTGGTAAGATTCCTCGGGAATTAACTATGTGGCGGGCATTCTGGGACCATACATTGGTGAAACAAAGTCTACCAAGAGTCTTTTCCGACTCTCTTGCACCTACCGGGGACCCTAGGCTAGTTACTTTTCTCAAAATAGGAGACCCCCAAGATTTAGGAATTTATCACGACTTAATTTTAAACTAAATTAGCCTACAATGGGGTTTTGGTCCCAGTATGGGGGTAAATGGGTCTTAGACTAAATACGGCGATCTAGAGCCAACGGCGCAATCCGTTTGGCGATTGGAGCTAATTTCCAAAAGTTAGGATGTTGGTTCAGCATAGATGGTAGATAATAGTTTTTTCAGGGATTAGGATGAAAATCTTTGAGGAGGAGGATGAAAATCCAAGTTGATAAGGTTACCTTAGAAATTTAGAGAGAAGGATGGGCCCTTGGAAACCTATATAAGAGCCCCATTTCTCTCTCTAAAACACCCCCAATTCTTGTTTTGGATCCGTAGGTCCAGGATATTTTGGCGTTTGAAGCCAAAAACCTCTACGGTGTTTTTGGAGCACTTTGGGCTCCATTGTTGTTGTTTTTCAAGCTTTGAAGGTCCTTGGGGGTCCTTCTATCTTGCCTTGTGTACTCTTTGTGTACTCTTTATGCTCTTGTTGTGAGTTAAGCGTCTTTCTATACTTTGTGTGTCCTTCTCATGCACTCGTGAGCTAGCTTTTGTGGTTTTAAGAGTCTTTTTGAGTCTTGCACTAACCGTAGAGCAACCCCCCACCGTACCTTGACGATGCTGCTTTGGAAGGCCTTTAGTGTGTGAGTTTCCACCTTACTACGTTGAACCTAACTCGTTGTTTTCTTCCTTTAAGTATTCTCACCTTCTTCTAATGTTTCCCTTGTTGAGTGGACCCCCCTCTGGGACGGTGAAGCTTTGAACCTCATTTCCGTATTTTCCTTAAGTATATTCTAAGTCTTCTTTTAACGTTTTTCTTATTGAGTGGACCCCCCTCCGAGATGGCAAAGCTTTGAACCCCCGTGTTTGTTTTCTTTAAATGTTTTATTTTACCCTCTTCTAAAGTCTCCCTTGTTGTGAAGACCCTCCTCGGAGACCGCAAAACTTTGAACCTGTGACTAAGTCAAAGTACTACAGTGTGTGTTAAATGGGATTGGATGGCGGAGCTTTGAACCTCGGAGTGCCACAAAGTCCTACAGTTGGTGTTAAATCCAACTTAGCGGCGAAGCTTTGAACCTCCCCAATATTTAGTTCCAAAGTATAGTTTCGAAGACCTTTGTGGAAACCTCTAAAGTTTAGCTTCCAAGATATGTAGATTTTCTTTGTGTTTGGCAAGTTATGTGTTCCTAAGTTTTTAGCAAGTCTAATTTCCCCAAAGTTTTAGTTAGTCTAGTTTTCCCCAAGTCTAGTTTCCCCAAGGTTTTAGTTAGTCTAGTTTCCCCCAAGTCTAGTTTTCCCCCAAGTTTTTAGTTTTCCCTAAGTTTTTTGTGAATCTAGCCTACCCAAGTTTGCAAGAAAAACCAGTCCAAAAACCAGTCCAAAACCGGCCCAAAAAAACCCAGTCCAGTTCAAAACCGGCAAAGGAAAAAAAACCCAATCCAGTTCAATAGTCCAGTTCACAGTCCAATAACAATAAATAAATAAATAAATATATATATAATAATAATAAATTAAATTATTAACCCACCCCCCAGCTAGCCAGCAAGAGGCCGGCTTGGCTCGGCAGGCAGGGGCTTAGTCCGGGGCCCCGGGCTCACACATTCTCCTTCTTTTTTCTTTTTTTTTTCTTAAAATTTTTTTTGGATTAAATAGGCTAGGGGTAGAGTAAGGGAATAGGAATTAGGAAAAAGAATCTAAAAAAAAGGGAAAGGGGGGAATAGAAGCAACACCTCCACGCGCATACCTACAAACAAGCACTCCCAACTCTCTCACCACCAAACGACAAAAACAAGAATGGAAGGAGATAAAGGAAGAAGGAGAAGAAATAGGCGGGAGAAGGTGAGAGACAATAAATAGTGACCTAGGCCTAGGATTAGGTAGGCTTAGGGAGGAAATCTCAAGAATTTGTGGTGACCGTTGGGAGAAGGACTAGTATGACAAAAAGGGGAGTTGTATAAGAGGGTAGGAGGCACATTAAAACTTCCTTGGAGTTTGAGACCATAGTGTAAGACTCTATAAAATTGTAGGTGGAATAGTACTAGTGTAGAAGGAGAGAAGGAGAAAGAAAAGGAAGGAAGAAGGGAAAGAAGGAGGTTAGATCTTGAGGGTGTACTATTTTTTCTAAAATAAGCGGTGAGCTTTGAAAAGAAAAGAAATAACCAAGGGAGTACCATAGACGAGGATGCGTACGAGAACGTAGAGGAGGTTATTTCCAACACCAGCAGTGATGAGATAAGCCATTAAACTAATCTTTGGCGGGTTTTTCCTAATTACTCCTTGATTTTCTTGAGTAGACCTTAGTCCATGATTAGCAAGATTAGATTAGCGGAAGGTAGAAGTTTAGATTTAGAAGTTCATAAATTAGGAAGTAGAATTTAGAATTAGATTTAGAAGGTGAAAATTAGAGTGAAATTGAGAAATTAAAAGTTAGAGTTAATTTGGAAGTTTAATCTAGGGGTTTAATTCTCAAGTCAAATCTTAGGGTAGTTTAAAAGTAGAAATTTAGAGTTAATTTAGGAGTCAAAAATCCAAGTAAATGAGTAGAAATTAAAAGTAAAGACTTTAGAGTAAATTTAGGAAGTGGAAGTTAGAGTCAATTTAGGAGGTAGATTTTAAGAGTAGAAATAGGAGTTAAATTTTGAAGTTAGAAATTAAAAGTTAGAGCTAAAATTAGAGGTTGAAATTTAGGACTAAAACTAGAAGTTAAAACTTGGAGTAAAAATTAGATAGTAGAAATCAGAGCTAAAAAATAGATATAAAAAGTTAGAAGTAGAAGTTAAATTTTAGAGTTAGTTTTTAGAAGTAGAAAATCTAGAGTCAAAAGTGAAAATGTAGGGTCAAACCTAGAGGTCAAAATTTGGGATTAGTTTTAGAAGTAAAAATTTAGAGTTAAAAGTCAAAACATAGAGTTAAACTTAGAAGATAAATTTTAGAGTAGTTTAGAAGTGAAAACGTAGAGTTAAAAGTTAAAACGTAGAGTTCAACTTGGAGGTTAAAATTTAGAGTTAATTCAAAGGAGTAAAAATCTAGAGTTACATTTAGAAGTTAAAATTTAGAGTAGAAGTTAAAATTTAGGGTTAATCTTTCGAAGTAGAGTTTGCGTGTGGGACGTTAAAACATAATTGATAGTCGTAGAGGTTTATAGAAGGAACTTAGGAGGTCCCATTTCAGTTAGTTAGGGTTGTTCAAAATGGCACCAACCACCCAGTCTACCCTCAACATAGGATAGATAGTTAGTACGGTAGGATTTCAGGGTTAGATTACCGTAACCCCTAATCATCGACAGTTAGCTTGGAAGTCACCACATGCATCTCTAGGCATTTCTTTTGCCCATCCACAATACTTAGGAAACATTAGCAGAAGATCCATTGCTTAGAAGGCACAGTGGACCGCGCTTACAATACCCCTTAAAACATTATATTCATTAAAATGGAGGGTGGCCACCCTCTCAAAATAGTCTTAGGTATTTGAAGGCACAACTAGTGATTGCATGGGCTCTACTTTAGTTCGAAAATCACTCAATTAATTGGTCTAAAGTAGCAATTTTCATTAAAATGAGTCATGCAAACAATGAACGCCTTCCAACAAATGTTGTTATGTTCCATGTCAAACATTACACGTGTTCAAGAAACAAAGTAAAAATAAAATGCAATAGCAAATACTTTAATATGATATTTAAATTGCACTTCCGATATGAGTATGGGAAATGCGTCACCAAAACATGTATTATCCACTAGAAATCTATATTTATGAGTTCTATTCATGAAAATGAACTGTTTACCGTTAAAGAAAACAAAATCCAGATGCCCACATTCATGAGAACACAAAATGATTTCTTCTACATATACGCAAAAGCATATTCTAGGCATAGAAATGACAAATAATACACTATCATATAGACCTAAGAACATAATTAGGGAGCTTCCCTCCAACAACCGTTGTCCTTAAGACTAACGATTTGCAGCCAAACTATGCTTGATGATTTCAATTTGAGCAAGAGGAATCTTGATCTTGTAGTGTGCAGTATCTTTCTGGGTCCTAGACTTCCACGCTGTCATAACAGCGTTCGTGTGCTGCCAAAGTGGAAGTTCCTTTGCATCAATCTTCCAACGTAGATCTCTGTCGTTGTCCCATCTAGTGTAGAATTTTTGATTATCGTCATCTACTGCTGTTGGATGGAAGTATTGAATGTGCACAGAATTTGGATGTAGTGGATCAACAAAAGGATCAGACAACGCCCTTGCAATCCACACTAGTTGCAACTCATTTTCTACAGGAGTAATTGCAAAAAAATAGCCTTCGAAGAGATCTCGACCCACCCTGAAGGACGGTTGTGGGTGACCACTCAATGGCCCGACATACACATCATCTTCCCCAAACTCTTCACGATCCTCTCCACCGCTGTCTAATTGATCAACCCGAGTCGCTTGAACATGAGTAATCGGCCAGAAGCCATCCTTCAAAATAGTAGAATCAGGTAGTGGTTCTTGAAGTGCTACCTTCACATCACGCCAATAGTGCACTATATGCTCCAGTCGTCTTCGGCATTCCCCGGTGCGGTCTTGGTTGCACAAGTTCTCCCAATACTTAATAAATGAGGATATATCCTTCACAATGCCTACCTCAACTTTCATTGGGATTGGCAAAACTGCCTATAGTACTCCACAGGGCCATAAACTTTGCCCCTCCGAATCCTCATGCCATAATTTCATTCCGCCACCTGCGCCTGAGGGCAACCAATCTAGGTTAGTGCACAACAATTTGTACTTTATGACAGGAGAACCCGTCGAATCAAGGTGGAACTTCACTTGTTGGGGCTTTGTGTGCCCAATCATGATATGGCTGCCGGCCAAAAATTTACCTGCAATGAAAGCCTTGAAATCAGGCACTTCTTCTATAAGGTGGGGGATAGTGGGAATGGTGTCTACATCCATGAACGACTTCATAAGCGCAGGAATTGTCAGGAAATTTTCCTTCTTCAACAACATGCTCCATCTTCCAAAGAGCGCATTAATGTCGTCATGAGTATGACCCACAATCATGAAGTTCACATACACTTCACGGAAAATCTTGTTTGCAACTAGTAGAGATCAGTAGTAAAAAATGTATATGTTCTTGTTGTCCCCAGCGGCATTGTCCATCTGCACATTCAAAATGGGCGGCAAAGGCGTTGCTGGAACTAAGTTTTCCGGTGGCGGGGGGAGTGAGGCTTCACACATTTCCGCGCCCTTCAGAAGCGCCTTTGACAAATTTGTTGACCTTGCCTCCACAAACAATTGTCGAGAAGAAGACTTTGGCGGCAATTCCAAATCTCGCAATAATTTTGCCATGGAGCCAATGGTGTAGTTTGAATCTTTAGGAAAAATTTCCAAGCCATAATGCGCGTACCGAACATCACCATGACCATGCGCAATCATGTCAGTGACAGCAACAGGCAATTTCATGAGCCCGTCCAGTTCTTTAGTCTTGTGAGAAAAGACCCGGGACGCAGTTTTAGAATGGTCCATCTTGTCATGCATGATTGTCAAACACTCGTGCGGAAAACTGTACGACTGGTAACGGTTTGCATAATACAGCTCCCTATGCGCCCGAGCAATAGCCAAGTGTCTATCTAGCCTCCTTGTCCATTTCAGAGCGCTTTCAGATCCGACAAAACAACTCTTCCGTATCTCTTGTAATCTGTCACACTCTGAACACCGAGCAAAGTTATCTCCAAGCTTCTTCACCTCGTACTCCGGGAACTTTGAGGACCTAATCTTGCTCAAGTTTGAAGTTGAAACGTCCGGCAATCCGAAGGCCGCATTCACTTCGTTGATTTCTTTCATTTCACCCTTCCATTGAAAGGTAGCGGGGAGACACATGGAGACGACTTTGTCCCCTGACTTCAGAGTTCGGGTACAATGTGGCATGTGATCCACCTCCTTGCCGAGGATGCACTTCAACATTGCCGTGGCTTGTTCAGTATGCTTCCTTGGCTTCGAAAACCCCGTATTACCGTGTGCACGCGCCTCTTGATCGTCCTTCCAGTATTTCAGGTAACGATAAAATGTTGCCTCCGGGACAGCAGCAATATGCATCCATGCTCGCATGCACATACTAATGCTTTCAATGGTCACCATCTTCCTCCCACGTGCATCAAAATGAACTAATCTGTGTACATCAATCTTCATGTGGGACCTGAACTTAAATGATGAGCTGTGGTACATGCGTTCTCTGAAGGCTCGAATTTTCTCCCTTGGAAACGGCTGAACACAGTTTTTGCTTCAGCAGATTTTGCTGGAAACGAGGTTGATGGACTGTTGAGTGAGGAGCTCTTTAGACTTGAGGGCCGTCACGCGAGGTGGATTTCAAAGTAGACTTGAATAAGGCCAGGCAGAAGTTCGTGTAGGAGGATTCAGAAGAAGGGCTTGCTGAGTTCTGAAATTATCTTGTAGTTCATGGTCGCGAAGACTTGCCCCAGAGCAATGGACTTTGTCAGTGGGCCAAGCCATCAAATAGTAGATTCTCTCCTCCGAGATGTCCACTTCAGAATGAGTCCTTGTAATGTGCACAGCGACGTGGGTATCCCCGAGAGGACCATTTGCACTAAGCACAATGTCCGAATTGACGCTATGGCAAGTACCTTCGCCAACGAGTAGACCGCCATCGTTGTACAAAGTCACGGTTCTAGTATTCCAGAGACGACATGGAATTCCTTTGCATTCCGGAATTTCGACATTCACACTTTCAACTGCAGGATTTTCCTCGTCGGAAAATTCCATAGGGTTAGCTGCAATGTCAGAGGAACTCATGACAGATATCTGCAAAACAGAAAGCCAACATTTTGTAAGTGATCGTCATAATGTACATCATTTCTCTATTCAGCTCAAATCGAGTTGAATGGGGTAACCAATAGATATCAGAAGTCAATATAAAATGTACACATATTCTTCTAAGGTGGGATCCCTGTTCAACTGCGTAAAATACTACTCGTTCAGGGGATTTGTAATAGATTGACCCTTGATGTAAAGGAGAGCAAATAGTATTTTATACTCTAGAATGGTCACAACCACAATTGTTGACAGGAAAATATTTTGTGAAATCTTTCTGAACAACTGCAAAAATGAGAATAATACGGTCACCCCCAAAAACTGACAAACTAAGATCAGCTCGATTTGAGCTAACCGCCAGCCTCTGAAGAAGTCATAGAGTTTTTTACATTTCTCTGTATTATAATGAGCTCAATTCGAGCTCATTGCACCTGACAGCCCTTTCATCTTCATGTATATTGAGTTCATTATGTTTGCTAAAACGGAAGGTACTATAGATTTCTATATCTCATTAATCATGTCATGCAAGCTTCTAGACTCAGATCGAATTGAGCTGAACCACAGTTGTGAGCTCGTCAGGTACTATTAATTTTGATCCACATGAATTAAAAATAATTCATTGGACGGACATTCAGCTTGATTCGAGCTAAATCACATTTAGAAATTCCCAAAGGCCCATGATTATGTGATCGTCATTAAATTATAATAGTTCCACAAAGACACATTCAGCTCGATTTGAGTTGAATCCTCATGTACAATCATTTAGCGTGGTCATTCCATCAAATCTATTCGAGCTTATTAGTCCCGTAAATTGCGGGACATTAACATTATGCGCACAATTCCGTAATTTCCGGCGCCAACTTCGGAGGAACCATCACCTCCACTTCCACAAACAATTACAGAGACGGAGACATGAGATGCAGGATGTATCATTCAATTGTACACCATACTGTACAACACAAACTAGAATCTCTATGACACTCTCTTCACAGTGGACCCGTTCCTTGAACGCAATCTTCTCTCAGGATTGAGCGCAGAGTCAAACGTAATCTGCAATCAATTCAAAGCCAGAAACGGAGCCCGCAATGTGATGACAATAACTACATTTGTTTACCGCGAGCGCTTGTACAAAACGGAGAGCCTCCTTCCAGGATTTGCCGGCCACGATATCTCTCAATGACAAATACACTCAATAATTAGAGTACACCTGCAACTCAAATTGATCTGCTCGATCACAAAAAAGAAGAAGCCGACGCGCACACGAGTTGATCTAGACAACAAGAAAGAGTGAAGAAGAATTTCAAAATAGTGGATGACAGCGTACAACCGGCTCCCTCGCGGGAACTCGTGGGCGGGATCTTGTGGGCGGGAACTCGTGGGCAGGAACTTGTGGGCATTAGAGAAATTTAATTTTGAACGCTCATATTCCGAGGGTAGCAGAAAATAAAAAATCACCGGATTCAGGGATGACTTTGTAGTTGCACAACCAAAAAAAGGAATCCAATGTTGTAGGTTGTAATTATGCCACTGACATTTTCGGGTAATATTAGTTGGATAGATTCCCCTCGCTTTTTCCACAGAAACGGTGATAACAACGATTTCGGATTATATTTTAAATATGAATCTAGGATTTATAGGAGTTCGAAAATCATGACGTTTCGTTCCGATTTCGTACATACAAAATTCACATGAGCCATGACTGGCCCTGCACTTTGTAGAACTAAAATTATGAAAATCATACACATCAAATAAGGTGATATGAGAGAAACAAATGCAGAAGTTGAAAATGTTTTAAGGATAAATTTCAGATATAAGACTATGTGATATTCATTATATATTATAAAATACAGTACCTCTTTATCCCCTAAATGCCCAAGGCCTTTGTGGAGCTTCTTGAAGTTTTCTCTGAATTGAACAAAAAGTCAACATTTTCATAAGTTGTACCAATTTCTTCTGAATTGTAACCTTACATATTGAAACTAGACATGTTACAGATCACATAGGGAAAAAAAACATAACAATATCACGTACAAATTGAAAGATTATAATGTTTGATCATGAGGGTGTTAAAGCTAAGAAAAATTTTCAATTCTATTTTTGCATGTCAACTCTAAAAAGTTGGTCACTAAAAAAATATGAGGTTGAAGTGCGTAGCATGCACAACCACAATCAATTTATGGTTTTTCAAAATCTAGTCTACAATTTTTTTAAATGAATTTCGAAGGTGATTTTTCCTCAAACGTCTACTGTATTTGAGGCTCATTTCGAAGAGCCCTCAACACTACAGGAAGTCAATATTGCAACGGGTATGCTTGCACAAAATCTTGAATAGCAAAATCGTAATCCTTCATTTTAAGATTGGCTCCTTGATCCTAAAACTAGACTTCAAAAAGAGTAATCTAAAAATTTAAACTACTAAAAATAGCAACTTGATTGGATTTCACTTAACTTCAAAATTTTCAAAACACCAAAAATTGGTGCTTCGGGCATGTAGGGGTTAAAAAAAATTCTGTCATGTACATTAAATAAATCCAATCCCGTTAGTCACTATTGTGTCCTGTGATGTCGCCAACCAAATGAAAAGTACAAATCAATTTTAAAACCAAAAAAGGCCTCAAAAGTCTATAACTTCCCCACTATAATAAGTCTATGCGCCACGAAACAAAGCCCGTGCTCCCCTCCTTGTCAAGGGCTTTCAAATGGTATTCATTATGTGAAAAAAGAAATGATTTTGTCTAACTTCGGCCTTATTAATGTGATCCCAACATACGGTATGTGTATAAAATAATATAACCCATATTCTATTGAAGGTGATGTCTTTGATCTTCTTTGACAATATTGTTAAAAAAATTTACCGATGTGAAAAGAAAAGATATACAATTTAAATGAAAGATAAGCAAGTTCAAAATTCATGTGAAAAATGACATGTTCAGGATTACTACGTGAGAGATGAGATGTAGCTGATGAGTAAAAGGGGTGACCCTCATTGAAGGCTTGTGTGAAATGAAGTCCTTGGGCATAACACTACAGGGACTTCCCAAACAAACTCATGAAGTGAGTGACATTTGCTTAAATGTAGTGACATTCTAATAATTATAGAGACATTTTTGTAAATGTAAAGACATTCCCATAAATGTGAAGACATTGACATGAATGACTTTAGCAATTTACTAGGACCTCTGAACTCAAGGGTTAACGTAAATGCGGTCAATTTTTTATTATTTCTTACGTATTGCACGAATACATTCAATTTGTACAAGTTAGAAAACTGTTACACATTTGACATAACCAAGGGGTCATTCTTCCTTGTCCATACCTACTTCCAAATTTAAGAAATAATACTATAGGCACATGACTTTGTTCAGCTGTAGTAAGCTTTGAATAACAATGGAACATCTTAGACATTCAGATAAGATTAAATCCATAATTGACTGCGATGTCTTCGAGCCTCGGCCAGCCAAACAGCTTGGCTGTACCTAGCGCTCTTGCATGCAATGACAGCCCATCCACTTCACTATAAGAAACTCACGTTTTAGGTGACGAGCCCTAATTTTTTATGACGGATTCTAGGTGATGTCAATGTTGACAACCAAAATTTTTTATGTCAATAAAAATGTACAATGTAACATCAATGTTGACATAAAAACCATTGGATTGTCAACATTGAAGTTATGTTGGACATTTTTGTTGACATAAAAAATTTTGGTTGTCAACATTAACATCACCTAAAATCCGTCATAAAAAATTAGGGCTTATCACCTAAAACGCGGGTCAGTCCAGTGAAAGGGTCAGCAAGCACTATAAGAAATGTTTTCACTGGACTGACAGAAGCGGAGTCAGCAATGAGGCTCTTGCAGTCTCCCCGTTGCTGGTCTTCTAAGCCGTACGATACCATCTCCCTTTCAATACTACAGGACATTGAAAAGCTTGCTCTGAGACGAGAGTGGTATCCAAAGCATCTGCGATGTATGCAGAAAGTGACTTGGCCAGTTAGTAGGACTTTTTTTGTCGACAGCGTTTGATGCTGTTCATATCATTGTGGAGAAGTTCATCGAAGGGCGCAATCACTTAAGTGTTCTATTCCCTAGTTCAGAAAAGGCTCTCCCCCCTTTACCTACGGAGGCTTCAGATTTGCGGTGCAAATCGTACTAGCGGTCCCATAGTTTTCGAGGACACAAGGCACTGATGAGCCCGAAAGTTGAAGGCGATCCTCCAGATGTTCTCTTTTTATCAAAAATGAACTTGTTTGTGGGAGAGGGCAACAATTTAGAAGAACATAAAGCATTGTGGGTCTTGGCTAAAATTGGATTCCAGTGGACCGAGGAGTGTCCAATGCGAAACTTGGCTGAAGCTGCATGCATATGGAGATCACCTCTTTTCAACATTATTTCAGCGCCATTTGTTGATCGGAGCCACTCAGGAACATATTTTTCCCGTCTAAAGTATGAATATAAGAACATGGCAAAAACTCACTAGGGGAAGGATTTTGCTGATCATTGGATAAATTTTTATTGTTTGTCAAGACAGTGAGACCGTCAGTATGAAGGATCGTCAATTGGAGTTTACTTTTCGTCTCACACTTCTAACTTTTTGTGATGTGAACTATCGGCTTCTATTTCCGTTGTTGTGTGTTGCTGTGCATGCACGCGACTTCCGAAGCATAGTTCCACCACCCTACAAAAGTTATAAGCTTACGAACGAGGCGGAATTTAAATAATCATCCCAATTGCTCGTAGAATTCAAATGGAGTACACATTTGGGCTCTCTCCTCTAAACTTACAAGGACAACATCACCTGAACACCCCCTTATCCTTTGTTGTACTTCAATTTTAAAAAACTATAAAGCCATGAAATTGGAACAAGGAGGACATTAAAAAAAATATGTACAAGTTGCAAATGGGATAAACATTTGAAATCCATGAGGTCCTCCAATTTGGGAATTTTTTTCCAACATTAAGAAGGACAACAAAAAATAAATACCCCTCATCTTGCGCTGTAGTTTAAGTTAAATAAAACTCAAAAGTCATGAAATTAGAACGAGGAAGAAATAAAAATAATACATAGAAGTTGCAATTGTTGGAAACATTTGAAATCCATGAGGTCCTTCAATTTCGGACCTTTTTTCCTACATTAAGAAGGACAACAAAAAATAAATACCCCTCATCCTGCACTGTAGTTCAAGTTAAATAAAACTCGAAAGTCATGAAATTAGAACGAGGAAGAAATAAAAATAATACGTACAAGTTGGAATTGTCGGAAACATTTGAAATCCACGAGGTCCTCCAATTTGGGCCTTTTTTTCCTACATTAAGAAGGACAACAAAAAATAAATACCCCTCATCCTGCATTGTAGTTTAAGTTAAATAAAACTTGAAAGTCATGAAATTAGAATGAAGAAGAAATAAAAATAATACGTAGAAGTTGCAATTGTCGGAAACATCTAAAATCCATGAGGTCCTCCAATCTGGGCCTTTTTTTTTGACATTAAGAAGGACAACAAAAAAAACAAAACCCTCCTCCTTTGCTGTAGACTGTATAACTAAAGTCATTTTGAAAACCAAAGAAGACCTCAAAAGTCTATGACTTTCCCACCATAGGTCCATCGCCGCAAAATAAAGCCCACGCAACCCTCCTCGTCAAGGGCTTTCGAATGGTGCTCATTATGTGAGAAATTTGCACACAAAAGATAATTAATTTAGAATAATTTATTAATTTAAAAGGACCAAAAAAACTCAAATATTTATAATATATGCACAAAACTTCGACATACCACAAAACAAAGCCCATACATCCCTCCTTGCTAAGGGCTTTCTGATAATACCAAGCACGTCCCCGGGAATGCACAGTTCGGGAGATCTAAATGTAACAAATAAAACAAAACTTACAAAACAAAACAAACAAACTAAGAGCCAAACTTAAGGACTAGTATGGATATTAAACTCTTTAAGGACGTGCGCCGTGGCCATAAAAAAATGTGAGTGTTGAAATATTTGGAATGTTAACAAACAATTGGTATGCCGTGATGTGCAGTTTTCCGAAGTCAATAGAAATATAAATTCCTATTTTCTTATTTCAATGAGCACTTTCAAATTCAATAACTTTCACACCATACGTACAAACATCAAGAAATAAAGCCAGTGCGCCCCTCAGTCCTTGCAAATAATTTTCTAAAAATACCCTGTACAATACAACCCACGCATGGTCCAAAAATTCACGTTCAGAAAGCCTTACAATTGAAATACAAATAAATTAGCTTCAATATTTTATCTCATTCTTTTATTTCACGTAGTATATGTTAGAAAATGGGGCACTAAATTTATTTCACTCATGCATTATTATTCCTTGGAGTATTTAGAACATGTACAATTTTTTTTAACTTCTTTTGGATGCCAATTCTATGACATTTGAGATTTTAGTTCTTTAGACTACAGGCATGGCTAATTCTCATTCTTTTACTTCACGTAGTATATGTTAGAAAATGGTGCACTAAATTTAGTGCACTCATGAATTATTATTCCTTGGAGTATTTAGAACTTGTAAAAAAAATTTGACTTGGTTTTGGATGCCAATTCCATGGCATTTAAGATTTTAATTCTTAAAACTACAAGGCATGGCTAATTCAAATTTGGTTATTTCACGTAGTATATGTTAGAAAATGGGGCACTACATTTAGAGCACTCATGAATTATTATCCCTTGGAGTATTTAGAACTTGCACAATTTTTTTGACCTGCTTTTGGATGCCAATTCCATGACATTTGGGATTTTAGTTCTTTAAACTACAGGGCATGGCACAAACAAACTAAGAGCCAAACTTAAGGACTGATATGGATAAACTCTTTAAGGACGTGCGCCCATAAAAAAATATTAGTGTTTAAATATTGAAGCTATTTATTTGGTACGCCGTGACGTGTTGTTTTCCGAAGTCAATAGAAATATAAATTCCTATTTTCTTATTTCAATGAGCACTTTCAAATTCAATAACTTTCACACCATACATACAAAACATCAAGAAACAAGCCAGTGCGCCCCTCAATCCTTGCAAATAATGTTCTAAAAATACCTTGTACAATACAACCCACGCATGGTCCAAAAATTCACGTTTAGAAAGCCTTACAATTGAAATACAAATAAATAGCTTCAATATTTCTTGGAATAGAAGTATTACTTAGTTAGGTACATATCATCTACAAACCCAGAATTTTATTGCTTCCTATTTTCTTTGCATTTTACTTTACGTTTGGGTCAGATTCGTTAAAAAATAATCCAAAATATAATTATATATGGCATGCAATGAATTCTTCAAAAATTACAAATAATATGGAATATTTGAAATGTGAAAAATGTTAAAGACAATAATTTGAATCCTCAACAAAAAAATTATGAAAATGAAAAATGAAATATAATATATACACCAAAGTGATTGTTGTATATGTTTAAAACCTTCGGAAATTTTTAATCATGTTATCACAAAATCACGAAAAGAAAATCAATGTCATTGCACCATGCACGTACCTAAATCCATGTCATTGCACGACATTCTATGACATTCAAATGACATTCAAATCCATGACATTGCATGACATTGCATAGCATTCCATGGCATTCCATGTATTCAAATGACATTCGAAACCAATGACATTCCATGACATTCAAATTCAAGAGCTCATCCAAATTAAATCTTCTTTTTAAAAATGCACTATTCCTTCTTGAGACTTCATTTCCTTGTCAGTTAAAAAAAATGGGAATAAAATGTACCCTCTGCTTTTAGAGCCATGAATACAAAATGTTAGGATTTCGCTATGTACATGCTTTACTTATTTTTTCAGAAAGTTATAAATATTATTTGGATTATTATTGCACAAGAATTTTCAATTTATATCCATTCAAACTTCATGTGCCCATAAAATAAAATTAAATGAGAATGCAATGTACCCTGTAATAAAAAGGCCACAAATACAAAATGTTATGCGTTCTTATACATGAAAGTTGTAATTTAGTTTGGAGAAAGTTCTAAAATTTTATTCGGATTTTCATTCTACTAGAATATTCACCGTTAAATATCATTTAAACTTCATGTCCATGTGTACTAAAAAAAAATGGAAATGAACTGTACTTTGCACTTCAATGGCCACAAATAAAAAAATTTATGGATTTTTGTATGTAAATACTTTAAATTTTTGTTGTGGAAGTTATAAAATTCTTTAGGATTTTTATTCTACAAAAATATTCAATATATACCCATTTGAATTCATCACCTTATAAATTACAAAAAATACTGATGAATTCTGCTGGTACTTTCATAGCCATGATTACGAAAAGTCATTGATTTATGTACATGCATTTTGTCCATGTATTTATAAAAAAATTGGGAATAAACAATGTGCTCTACACTTAAATGGCTACCAATATCAAATGTCAAAGATACTTGTACGCAAATGCTCGAAACACACTAGCAAAAATTCAAAATATTCTTAGGACTCAGAATCCCCAAAAATATGCAATTCAAACCCGTTGAAATAGATGTCCACATTAATTCAAAAAAGTTGAACACAGTCATGAAATTGGAACAAGAAAGAAATATAAAAATACGTAGAAGTTGCAAATGGGGGAAACATTTGAAATCTATGAACTCCTCTAGTTTGGAACTTTTTTTCTTAAATTAAAAAGGAAAACAAAAAACATATACCGGTCATCCTTTGTTGTAGTTTAAATTAAATAAAACTCTAAAGTCGCGAAATTGGAACAAGGACGAAATATAAAAATATGTAGAAATTGCAAATGTGGGAAACATTTGAAATCCATGAGCTCCTCCAATTTGGGACTTTTTTCTTAAATTAAAAAAAACAAAAAAAACAAATACCGGTCATCCTTTGTTGTAGTTTAAATTAAATAAAACTCTAAAATCGCGAAATTGGAATGAGCACGAAATATAAAAATACAAAGAAGTTGCAATGTGGGAAACATTTGAAATCCATGAGCTCCTCCAATTTGGGACTTTTTTCTTAAATTAAAAAAAAAAAAAAAAAAAATACCGGTCATCCTTTGTTGTAGTTTAAATTAAATAAAACTCTAAAGTCACGAAATTGGAACAAGGACGAAATATAAAAATATGTAGAAATTGCAAATGTAGGAAACATTTGAAATCCATGAGCTCCTCCAATTTGGAACTTTTTTACTTAAATTAAAAAAGAAAACAAAAAACAAATACCGGTCATCTTTTGTTGTAGTTTAAATTAAATAAAACTCTAAAGTCGCGAAATTGGAATGAGGACGAAATATAAAAATATGTAGAAGTTGCAAATGTGGGAAACATTTGAAATCCATGAGCTCCTCCAATTTGGGACTTTTTTTCTTAAATTAAAAAAAAACAAAAAAAACAAATACCGGTCATCCTTTGTTGTAGTTTAAATTAAATAAAACTCTAAAGTCGCGAAATTGGAACGAGGACGAAATATAAAAATATGTAGAAATTGCAAATGTGGGAAACATTTGAAATCCATAAGCTCCTCCAATTTGGAACTTTTTTACTTAAATTAAAAAAGAAAACAAAAAACAAATACCGGTCATCCTTTGTTGTAGTTTAAATTAAATAAAACTCTAAAGTCGCGAAATTGGAACGAGGACAAAATATAAAAATATGTAGAAGTTGCAAATGTGGGAAACATTCGAAATCCATGAGCTCCTCCAATTTGGGACTTTTTTTCTTAAATTTAAAAGGAAAACAAAAAACAAATACCGGTCATCTTTTGTTGTAGTTTAAATTAAATAAAACTCTAAAGTCGCGAAATTGGAACGAGGACGAAATATAAAAATACGTAGAAGTTGCAAATGTGGGAAACATTCGAAATCCATGAGCTCCTCCAGTTTGGGACTTTTTTTCTTAAATTAAAAAGGAAAACAAAAAACAAATACCGGTCATCCTTTGTTGTAGTTTAAATTAAATAAAACTCTAAAGTCGCGAAATTGGAACGTTGACAAAATATAAAAATATGTAGAAGTTGCAAATGTGGGAAACATTTGAAATCCATGAGTTCCTCAAATTTTCCCCTTTTGCATGGATATCCCAACTCCGACCGTGACTGGACCCATATAGAAAAATGGAAAACACAACATACGCATTGTGGGTTTAAGATTTTATCACATGGAGCTTTTGATTTAAATAACTCTTAGTTTCAATTTTTGACTTTTTTTAGATTTTTCAAATAAAGTAAAAGGAAAACTTATAAAGCTCCATTTTCTCATTGTATAGGTTCCATTTTTTGAAGCGGTTCTTTTAATTACAATCACGGTTGACCAAGGCACATTTACTTTTGGGATGTTTGGACTTTGAAGAGTTAAATTGAAATAGTTTATGGAAAGTACAATTTTTAATATCCTTAAATGATGTTTTTATTATGGTTTATTCCACAAAACAAGAGGACTTATTTCATAGGGCTTTGAACCATATAAAGGATTACATATATCTTTGACATTGTGGAAATCTAAGTAAGAAAGGCAACCCATTATTGATTGCCGTTGCATTTTCTATCTATACATTATTCTCTTTTTGCATGTGGTCAAAAATAGAAAGGTCTTAGGCACCAATAGAGGTCAAATAAAATCTTTCAGCGGAAAAATATGTAATTACCTTTTGTATAATAGAATTTGGAAAAAACATGCAATTATTCGAAACTATAATTCTGTACAGAAGAAAAATTCCACGGTACAAAAGTCTGTGTAATTGTTGAAGTGGTTGGAAATGGGTTACGGTACCTACCTTAGTGCGGCTTTAGGGTACCCCACAATTAAAGGGATTAAATCTTCCATAGTCGTAGGTTTAGTAGGGGCTGACCACGGTCTTAGGCTAAGATAGGGCTGACGTGTCTAAAAATTATTGGGCCGCATGGACAAGGGCTCTTCTCTCCCACGGAGAAACCCTCGGACGCCATTGCCTTGCTGCCTCAGCTTTTTTTGCGTGCTCTCTTGTTGTCACTGTTGCTTTTCCATTTCTGGTCATGCTTGCTGGAGGATCCTTCGAGCTCGGAGTTCACGTGATTTCCGGTGCAAGTTGCTTGCGGCCCTGTTGTCGTGGTTGGGACATCGTGGGGTTCATTTTTGTTGTGTTTGCGACGTACGTGGCGGCGTGGCATGAACATTTTTGGTGGAGACTTTTTCCGTGCTTGTGCTGAGGCTTGGGGGCTTGGGTCGCGAAGGTGCTGGAGGGTTCCTGTTGCTGCCGATAGGGTCGAAAAGGTGGTGGAGGCGACGCGGTCTCAGTGGAGGCGACGCAAAGCTGGTGGAGGGAGGTGAATTAGTCTTGCTCCGATTGGAGGAGGCGGCGTGCGTGTTTTGTTCTTGGTTGTGGCATCATTTGCATCTCCAGGTACCTTGCTAGTATTCGTACCTGGGGTCGCAACATATCTCTGATTTCAGTTCAGGCTCCTTGCTTGTATTCCTTGCTAGGGTCGCGGCATCATCTCCAATTTCAATTCTCTTAGGGTTTGTATCATGTTGCTCTTCTCTCTAGAATCTTAGCAGCAATTTTCGTGGTACATCCCATCTTTTCTTGGACGCTGCATAGAAGAGGATTTAAGACAGTCATTTCTTCCAGAAAGAGAAATTGTGTTGATTCAGACGTTTTCAGTTGGTTCGGACATCTTGATTTGGGTAGGACATTCTAGTAGTGAATTGTTGCTACTCGATTGCTATTTCTCGATGCGTGAATTTTGCAACTGCTGCTACTTGATCAGTTGCCTATCTAGAACAATAGGAGCGTTGATCACTATGAAGATCAATTGGAGGAAGTGGTCAATTTGAGAGTGGATAATGTTCTCTAGAGAATGGATTTTTGAAGTTCGATTGTGATTTCTAAGGTGATCAGGTACGCGCAACTCTATTTGATCTATTTATTTATGTTTTTTCAATGTTTTGATTGATTGATGAGAGTGTGTAATGGGTATAATGGGTATAATAGATTAATTAGCAACTTCATTTGTTACATTAGATTTCACTAGAAATTTGTTTTTTAAATGACAATTGGTAGAACTGCTAGGAGTTTCTTTTCAATTCCAGCACTCTAATTGGAGTATGTAATGATGATTGATGGCATTTGTAATTTGCTTAGGCAAAATGGCTTGGAAGAAATCTTCTACTATATATATCTACAACAACACCACAAGAGACAACTTGGTATGTACCAGTCTATACACCGGACCAAGTTTGTTTTGGAAACGTGTGACTACTACGAATAGTAAGAAAAAAATATTTTGAAGAGATCGACCTCCAGCAAGCGAATGTCACAAGAGACCATGTCCTGATTTATAAAGGTACAACTGTCAAGGACGAAGAAGTGTTGGAATTCAAACAAAAATCTGATTGTTGGGATCAACTCATTGAATTAGTGCCAGACTTCACCACCCAAATGTTGTACATGCCTGTTCTTTATGCCATTCGGCGCTTGGATGATACCTCCATATCTTTGCAAAATAAGGAAGTGACTAAGATGTCTGTTGAACAAGCATTGTGTGAAGCTGGAGTTGTTTTTTCACAGGCACACCAAATTATTGACCAATGGCCTAGGTGTTGGACTATTACCACATGTAGGATTTTGGCGGTACACCCACTGAAAGCCGGCAACATCAAGGACCTAGAAATAATTAGACACTACATTGAAAACAATAATTTTAGTGAAGTGCAAGATGCAGCTTTGTTCATGATAGATCTTTTTGATTAGGGACTATGAACAACATTCTTGATTGCTTTGGTTCCATTTTTTTAAACTCTTTGCATTGTCTTGAGGTTCTATTCTTAATTGGATTTACAGATATATTTTGAATATATTTTGAAAGCCAATGCATGGATAATGGTTTGTGTATGTTAACTGGTTTATGCACATATCATTTTGGTGTCTTTGTATGCAATCTTAGCAATTATATCTGGGAACAGTGCAAAACATTTTCCATCCCTGACACTAAAATTGTGCATGTGAAGCTCTCGGATCAATTTCCAGGAACTCATGCCTTGAGCATAATTGTTACATTGGACAAACCGTCCGTTTGAATTGTCTAATATGTCCGCCTATTGGGGATGTTCAGTGACCCAAAACCGCCTGATGTGACTACTTTAAGGTAGTCACATTGTCTGTCCGTTCTGTTTGAATCGTCCAAAATGTCTGCCTATCCAGAATGTCCGGTGTCCCTAAGTTGCCCAATGTGACAGTGATGGCCTTGAGCTTCTTACAAATCTACATTTTTCTTCAGTGCTTGTCAAGAGCTAAGTTTGAAAAGATCATTATTGCTCTCATGTTTGTTAGACGTATAAGAATTCTGCCTAGTTCAATCATCCTACAACATATGATATCAATTGTACTATACAATAAATTAGAAGGTCCATAAAGCGACCATTTAAGAAGTTTAACCCAAGTTTAACACAAATGGAATTTAGCATCTAACCCAAGTTGTTTCATATTTTTCAGAGCTTTGTAGAATTAATTATGAATTCTTGAAGTTGACAAGCAGTGGTCACCAAAAGCATCCACCTCTTGAAATGTATACCATATATGAATATTTTAGATTTTTCTTCTATCTTGTACCTACTTCTACTTAACAATTTTTTAAAGAATGATAATTAAGTTTTTTTGAATTTTATTTTATTTTCTAGACTCTCAACTCAATTATCCACTATAAAGATTTAAAGCTCAAAACTCTGTAGTGCAAAAATTTTAAGTTAAAAATGTTCAAAGTCAAAAAATTTGGTCCCGCAATGTGCTGAAAAATTTGTTTTTTTCACTTTAAACGCAGATATCTTGCAATTTGTGTGGTCAAAATTTCTGAAATTTTTTCCACACACTTCCATACTAGTTAGGTGTAAGATCCTATGGTTAGATGTGAAAAAAAAACAATTTTCAATTTTTTTAATTTTTTGCTATAGAAATGGCAGTTTTGAGTGTTTTTTGGCAGAAAAAAGGCCTTGGTCTTTTAGGGGTTAAATGACACTCAATCCTTTCTTAACTTAATTCCATTGCCTTAGGAGACAAATGGACTACCTAAGCAATTGGTTGGTTTAGAGTTTAGGATTTATAATTCTTCTTAGGTTCAATTTCCTCCTAATAGGTCTCATCCCATGTTGACTGCAAGTTGAGTCCTAAAGTTGGTGAAGCAAGGATTTTCTTAGGTCTTTTTTCAAAGTATATGTGTGATTTGTTTTGTTTGCAAGAGATTGTGCTTTAGAACAATCATAATGGAGAAGCAAAAAACTTTGCAATGTATTTTTATAGTTATTGACAAAGAAGAAATGGAAGATTGTATGGAGGAAGCTGAATTTCTATAAATTAAGCAATTCTTTAGTATATATGTATTTTGGAGGGGGGATAAAGTAGGTCAATAATTTTCCAAAATATTAAGCACCCTTTTAGTTGGTTATTTTCTAACCAAGTAGTAAAGAAGCTATGGTAAATTTGTATTATTTGTAGAATAATTAAAATAGTGTAGGTTGGAATATTATTGTATTGTACACATTTCTTTGACAATCAAATGTAGTAGTAACACTAACTTTAAGGCAACTACACCTAAAACCAACACCTTTCTAAAATCTAAACTGACATCTACAAAATCTTGCCTAAAATTTATTCTCACTATTTATGAGAAGTATATCGGATTTGAAAATACCTAATTTGGCACTTTGAAAATTCATAGTTTATTCATGTGGTGTCCAAAAAATGCATTCTAAGAGAATTTATAATTTTTTTTCCTACCAGCAAGATCCCACAAAAAATTCAATGTAATAATAGAGTTATGCCAAATTACTTGTTTTGTTGGTTTTAGATATATTTACCATATAGGTGACACTAATTGTTTACCTTCACTATTAGTACAATCAATGTAGTGTAATTTTCAAATATTTTAATTGAAGTGGTGAAGTTATGTATATCAAAAAAATGTGTAATATGGATGAATAAACCAAAAAATTCTTCCAAAATATGGGTATGTCATCCTACTTTGGGGGGATTGGGTGATTTTTTACTATTTTATCCAACTCAAAATGAAGAATATTTTATAGCTTGTCCTTTTCTTTCAAAATATCAAATTTGCATAATATTGTTATTTATGGAACTTAAACTCACAATGGCAACATAGAAGTTAAATTGTATAGTAGGCACCTTTGAAGATTTATATTCAACCAAAAGACTATAAAAAAAATCAAATGATCTTTATGCGTTCTGCATAGATAGAAAAAATGATTTTATTTCTATAATAGGATTTCAATGTTCCTCATACTAAAGAAGAAAATTCAATTATTGCCCCCCTAACCGCTCATCGCCCATAGTCAGACCAGCAGTCGCAAGTACTTTTGGACCACAACGCAGAAAATTCTATGATGCGCGAGATTGGGGACGAATTTGGCCAAAGTAACCGTGCGGATTGAAAGGGGCCTTGCTGCTTGGGTGTGGGGATCTGTTCGTGAGACATTTCTCTGGATAGATTTTCAGTAATTTGCATCCGATGTGCGGAGGAAAAGAAAAGAAATGTGTTTTTTCCTACTGTCACAATTGCTTCGCAATTGCTGGCAGGCGGAGTAGTTGGACGGGCCACTCAGAAATTACTGTAAGTGCTCAGAACGTACTCATGATTGACTTGCCAAAATTTCACAAACAATGATGCATCACAGACAGCAGTAGACGGATTGGAAGGCGCTGAATGAAGACACAGACACCGGCAGTGACTGGAGAAGCTCCAAAGTGGTTACCGGCCGCGCAAGTCGCGTCACTTACTTGCAAACAAGAACGCAGAAGGGGGAAGACACTACATTTTGTACATAATCAACCAAACAAAACTGAAAATTTCAAAAGCGATTCCACCAAGTCTTGCCATACATAATGCGGCACTAAAATTGCAGTAGAGTCCAACGTCCAAAACCTGGAATCCACGACTGTGCACTACGTCCTGCAAATCAATCTCTCAAAGACTAACGACGAGGCTGGAAACTAACTGAATTGCAAACCAATGCTATCGAGAAATCAGCCTTGCACTTGCATGGCCAGTACGACACAAATTCAACGGAGTGCATCAAGGCAACCGCTTTTCAAAATTGCCGAGTTCACTTCAACCTGGAGTACTGCACAACCCTCCCCAACGATCCGACACCAACAAACAACGGTCAATTTCTTCAAACTGCCATGTCCGATTTTAGACCTCCCGCAAAACAATCGATCCAAACTCGAAATTTGTTTGCGGTAAACCACCAGAAATGCCACACTTGCATCCGTAACAAAATCCTAAATCGGCATGTGAAAGTAGTTGTTCAATTTCCTCCCTGTGAGGTGCGTGGGAAGCCTTTGATTAATTCCCCGTGGACAGTTTTGGGCCCCTTGGGCGGTGAGGGGTTAACTATTAATCCTTACAGTCTTACATTGACCAAAATGGAGTTTGCATTTTGGAGTAGGCAATATAAGTGCAAATCTTTAGTGTATTTTTTGAACTTCTACATAATGTGGGAATTTCTTTTGCCTTTTCAAGTAGCCAATTTGCAAAAAAATAATTTTTTTAGATAATTCCATTATTCTTTTAATTTCCTAAAACTTTTAAATAGCTAAAAAGAGTATTACTAGCAAATTTGTGTAGTTGGCTCAAAAAAAAAATCAATTTCATTTTTTCCTCACTAATCTAAAATGTATTATTTTTTGACGATTAATTCCAAAAATGTACTTTGATGTTTTGGGGGTAAAAATAAAAAAAAACATTCTTGTAGAATAAATCTAAATCTTCAAGAAAAAAACTTTATTCATTTTATTTTAATAAATTAGGTAGAAGATATGAATTTTTTATTTGTGGGCAATCACAAAATGTCCACCAAAAAATAACTACGAGGATTTTTCATAATTCAATTTTCACAATTTTGAAAACAAAAAAGTAAATAAGATTTAAATAGTTAGATAGTTTTCTACAACATTTTCATTATTGGAAGTGACATGTTTCAACTCCATGTTACAACTCCAATATCTTTTAGTATTTGTATACATATTAGCAATTTAAATTTTTCTATAATCTTATACATCCTTTCAAGTAAAGATAATTTAAAGGATGAAAATGAGGTTCTTTTTTCTTGAATTTTTTTTTTAGATTATCAAGTCAATTTTCTAACATAATATAAAAAATTTAAGTAGAAGAAGACAAAAACATTTTCTTCAAAAGTTTCAAAGTTCAAACTTCACCTTTTAAAGCAATTGATAAAAAATTATTGAATTATTTTTGTACATTAAGTTCTTGGAGATGCTAAACAAATAGGCTCTAAAAATTGGTAGAAAATTCAAATATTCAATTAGGTACAAGATTCTATAGTTAGAGTTGCAAAAAATACTACATATTTGATCACTTCACCTTGTTTTCAACATGTATTGTTTTGTGGCATTTTTACTCAAAACACCCAAAGAATTTTATTGGTGGGTGTTGATTGTACAAAACACCTCTTTTTTGAACTAAACTTGTGATTTTATTTGAGATACTTTGAAATTAGAAATTTTTTTAATTAAAAAAATAGAGATAATATATACATCTTTAAGATAAAGATAACCACCAAAGGAAAAGCATAAAAAATTTCCTAAACAAGAGAATTAGAATAGAGTCAAATCTCAAGAAAACATATACATTGATTTTTTAATTATTTAAAAATAGGAAAATAAATAAATAAGATAAGATAAGATAAGATAAGATAAGATAAAAACTAGCCATTTGTAACAACTTTGTGGGTATGGTCATTCACTAAAAAAAAAATAATAATATTTTATATATTTTGAAATAAAAACAAAAAGAAGCTCTTGTGAACCAAACCACAGACAATTAATGATTTTTAGAATTCCTTTAAATAGTAGCTACAAGCCTACTAGAAAAAAATTGTTCTCACAACTATACATGCTAGTAGAATTAACATATATTTTTTTTGTCAATCTTTTGAACTTGAAATTTGGCACACATGTTATTAACATAGAGATGATTTCATCATAAAAATTTCATGGTAAATAAACAATTTTTCAACCCTTGGGAGTGTCAAAGTTGGTAGTAGTGAAATTGTTTCTCACAACTACACATGTTGGTAGATTTTGAATATCTATTTTTGTAGGGGTCTTTTGGACTTGAAATTTTCATACATGTAAAAAACATATAGATGGTCCTATGCCAAAAATTTCATAGGAAAAGAAATTTTTTTTAGTCCTTAGGAGGGTGTCAAAGTTGGCAGTAGTGAAATTTTTCTCATGGCTACACATGTTGGTAGATTTTGAATATCTTTTTTTTGTGAATTTTTTGGCCTTGAAATTTGGAACACATATAATTAACTTAAAGATGATGTTGTGGTAAAAATTTCATTGTCAAAGATTAATTTTTGAGCCCTCGGGAGGTTGTCAAAGTTGGTAGATGTGAAATTTCCTTCCCTGCAGTTTCAAAAACGCCATTTTGAATGGTACCCCACTGTACAAAGTAAAGTAGTTATTAATTAGACCTTGAAACAAGTTTTAAAGATATTTTAAGAATATTTTTTAAATAATAAATATGCTTTAAGATATTATGAATTTATAGAATTTTCTAAAAATACATATTATTTTATATCCCCAAGTTCTATACCCTTTGCTCACATTTAAATTGTATATTTCATACTAAGTACCTTATCTAAAGAAATTTGTACTAATTTCCAAATTATGCAAATTTGCAATGCACATTTGTGTGGCTATTTAAAACTTACATTTAGAAAATTTCAATATACTAATCAATGTATTCACTAGGATATGAATACTATTTTATAGCCCAAGTTATGTATCATTTGCACACATCTAGATTGAACATTTTATACAAAGTGCTTGCTCTAGGCACTCACACTAATTTTTAATTCATGCAAATTTGCAATAAAGTGTAGTCCACATATTTACTCTTCATTTCAATTATTGTGATATTCATCTATAGTTCATTTGAATCACATGGAAAGGTTTCCAATAAATAAATCACATTTCACCAACATTTATACAAATTAATGCAAAGGGTTTTATACCATTCAAAATTTTGTACAGCTCAATAAACTTGAGTGCTTTCAATGACAAATGATGATTCAAATTTGACATTCTTTCAAAATTTAATGTCCTAAAATCTACAATTTTGTGTATTTAAAAATTTGTAGAATTCTAATTTGACAATCTTATAATTAATTGTCAATTTTTCAATACAATAGTTTTGGTTTGTTTATTTGTAAATGTGTAAGTTTTATATTACTTAATTTGATCAATTATTTAATTTGAATGTTCTCAAATTTATTAATATATCCCTATTTTTAAGGTAAATTGAAATGAAGTCATTTCCTTATAAATTTATTTATATTTAACTAAGCTACTAGTAATAGAAATTATTTCTTGCCAGGTGCATTGACATGATTAGTTCTAAATAAAATATCAAGTTAAAAGTCATGTAGTGTGTATGTTCTACAATAGTAAAAAGCTCTTAAAGACTAATGGCCTTATTTTTTTGGTCTAATGCTTAATTATCATTGCAAAAACTAAGACCTTACATGCCAAAATACACAACATTACTTAAACAATGGTAGCAAAACATCTCTGAAGTTGACTCTAAAAATGAGATCTTGTTTACTACAAAGATGCAATCTTTCAAAACCTTAAAAGATAGGCCAATGACTACTTATGACTATGATTCAAACTTCAAAATCCTTCATTCCATATATCTTCACTATTAATTCATGAAGAATTTTGTTTTTATTTTTATTTTATCACATATCTTCAATCCCTCATAAAATTTCTTGTTTTATTGTGGAATTTAAAAATAAGATTGTGGAAAAATTCATATCAATACACTATGATTTTAACTCAAAAAATTTGAAAACTAGGTGCAAATAATTAGACTTTGAAATGCCATGGTGCATACCAAATATCCATGTCATTCTATACTTGGTTGTAAACTTTTGACTCCAAACTAAAATAATTTTACACATTTTCAAGAATTATCCAATTTATTCTTTTGAATAAAAAGTAGGATTAAAAAGCCTTATTTTGATTAGATTGTTAAAGATTGCTATTATATTCTTGGGAATTAAAATTAAGGTTCTGAAACTAAAAAGCAATTGTATTATAATACATTGGGTGGGTATTCTATTATTTTGAGACAAAACTTCAAATGAAATAAAATATACAGAGTAATAAAGTAAGAATGTCAAAATATAAATCAAATATGTGAATATTTTCTTAACCCCTAAAGGACTAGTTTGCTATTTTTAACAACATAACAATTTTGGGTAGGTACCTATGTCTAGAAATTTGTATATTTTAGGCAAAAACTTTACTAAAAGTTGTGGACGAGGAATATCTTTCATGTGAACAAAATTTTATGATGTTTGAAAATATGAGTAAAAAGTTATGGCCTAATATGTTACTTTTTTTTTTAGCTGGACAATCCGGGCAGATAAAAAAAAATCACTTTTTTTATAAACAAATTTTTTTAACTAGTCATATATATATATATATATACACACACATGGAAAGCTTTGAATCATTCCATTTTGTTCAATGAGTCAAAAATTATGAGGAGTTTTATTTTGCGGGCAATTATGGATTCTCTACTCTAAAATAAACTTTGAAATTGTTTATTTAACTCAATTTTTAATATTTTTTGAAAAAAATAAAAACATAGAATATAGATTGTTTATTACAACATTACAACCATTGGATTGACATTTTTCAATTCTATAATTAACTTCTTAACAATTTAGTGTTTTGAATCATTCTCTACTTCTTTTTACTAACTACTTTTTTCTATATATTGTACGACTCCAAATGATTTGAAATTTTTCAAGCATGTAGCCAACTTGCCTTGAAGAATGGATCCAAAGGTCAACCACTATTTAATTATTTTTTCATACAAATGTGACTTTGTGAAGTGCAGCTGCCCGGTTTTTCTCAAGGCCCAAAAAAGGATTCAATTCAAATGCTAATATCTTGCAATCCACACGGTGGAAAATTCTGGAATTTTTTCCACATCTTTTCGAATTAGCATACTACAAGATCACGTGGTTAAATGTGTCGAAAAATGTTTTTTTTCCAAAATTTGGTACTTGTGCTCAAAATGGCAGTTTTTGAGCGTTTTGGGGGAAAACATAGTCAAGGAACTTAAGGGGTTAACAAGTTATGGTTATAAAACTAAATGAAAAATCATCAATTCTATGTTGTAAACTTTTTGGATATTTGTCACCTTTCTAGTGTTAAATCACCGATTGCACTTGCATTCATTGAATAATAAATAAGCCTTTTGCATGTGTGTCAAACCAAAAGTTTTAAGTGCATCTACATATACATTAAAGATGTATTGTATTTATGAGTCCAATAAAAAATTAAATTCAACATGAAAACACTACAACATATAAATTCATTTACAATATACATAAAATGACATTTTCATGATGTCCAAATAGATTACATGTTTTTTTGTCTTACTAAATACAAACAAAGGATTGAACTTACAAATTCTTATCATGAATATTCAACAAATGACTACAACATTTACACCAAAATGACATATTAAATTCATGTTTGTATAGTAGAAGGAACTATGCACTATGTTCTTTTGTGAAATCTATGTACATATAATAAATGCTAATGATATTATATGGACAAGGCCAAGCTTTCTAGGAGAGGAGTGATCTCTTGACTTGTCCCTACGAGGTCGTTCAACACGGCCAATGCTTACTTGATAGTCAAAATTATAAAATGGAGCTTTTTAGTGGGACAAGAATTGTGCTTGATTTGGAGGTTTTAAGTGGGATAGAGGGAGTAGAACAATATTGAATTTTCACCAACAAGAGTAAGTTATTGGATGTAGTGCAATCTGAAAAAGAAACCAAAGTCACTGATAATTGGAAAGGCAACTTAACTTGACACTTCCAACTAAGTCTTCTGTAGGAAATGAAGTAGGGACCTCTTGCGCATAACATTCAGTAGTAGACAAGTAGGTTGCCTTCCTTCCAACAGAATGGTGTAGAATATTTCACATCATCAATAGCTAATATACACGCGTTGATATTTGTCAGAGAATTGAAGTCATCTAGTTGCAACTGTACGTGGTACATTAAAAATGAAAAAAAAAAATAGCATTCTATACCATTGAAAACAATGAACCAAACATTTCAAAACATACACAAAAAAAGAAAACAATGAATCAAACATGTATCTTGCATTCATACAAAAATCAATTGTATTTTGAATTTTCAAGAGAGAAGGCAACTCTTTATATGTACATGGGGTAGTAGGAAGTAGAACAACCCATGTGGGGTAAATAAATTAGAATTTGTAGTTTCTCAACCACTCATAATTAAGTCAAGGGTAGGAATTGTGTTCAAAGTAAAATTTTAGACCTCATTTAGGTATAGTAGGATAACTTTTGATTTGTATGTCCGGTCCTAAAATTAACAAAGGAAAATGGAGCCTACCATAATGTACTGCCACTATCTTAGTATCGAAGCTTACATTAATGATGTGAGGATGAATTTTGTGGACGAGGACTCTAGAGAGGAAAAGATAGTCTCTTTGAAGGCCACTGAATGTTATGAGTGCAGATATCTTATCCCAATTGAGTCCAAATTCCAATGGAGTGCAAAATATTGTAATGGATTAGGTAATTGCAAAGCAGACTAAGTTATGTAAAGTAATCATCGGTTAGGAGTGAGCAATATTAATGAGGTTGATATTTACGTACAATAATTTTTGATGATTTTGCTTGCATTGTAATTACTGGACATAATCTCAATGCAGGAGAGTTGAGCCATTTGACTTCTTTGATTGCTCAAGATTGTAATATTAACAAACATCAAGATTGTTCTCAATCATCATTACACGTAGTTGTTGTACTAAGCAACGTTTTTTTTAGCGACAAAATGCCAGATTGTCAGTCTTGTAAGCCACTGTACCTGGCTCCCTCCCAAAATTCACCTTTGGTAGGAGGGCAGGGCTTTACTGTAGAGCTACAGTTAAAAAAAACCCTACTAGTACCAACTCAAATTTTAGAAGAATTTACTAATAAAAGTGGAATATTTGACCTTACAACCCTTGTAATAGGCTAGTAGTTCACAAATCGCACTTACTAAGTTAATACCAATTGGAAGTAGTAGAGATTTCTCTCAGATTTCTCTCATTGGCAGATTAATGAAATTTCTACGTCATACCACCTTGTTGAAAATTTGTACAAGCAAGCATCAACCATTATTAGTCTTAGTCTTTCTCAATCTCCTTAACCAATCAAAAGATGCCATGATGACAAAACTCTCTTGCATTGAGATTATGTCTCCATTCACCACATAGGGTAACTTTTCCCGACTACAGTCTAGAACCTTGAACAATGTAGAAGTTTGCACATTCATATTAAGGTTTATCCGCTAATTATTTGCAAAAAACGAAATGTCAATAGATGAAGTCTTTTCATACTTAGCACAAAATCAAAGCACATTGGAATTGTCAATGGAGCCTCTAATCTACTATATAGTTTATAGAGACTCTACCTTAAATTTATATTCAATAGATTGAAGTGTTGCAACTTTGTGGATCGTCTCACTGTCCTTAGCCAGTTCTAATCTTCACTTGTCACTTCCTACTTGTCAACTACAAACTAAAGGGGGTTTGTAAAATACAATTACTGCTCAATGACTATTGCACATTTACATCAAGGTATCCCCCAAATCACAAAGCTTACCAACAATTCAACAAAAGTACCTCGAAACAAAAAATCCAATTGATTAAAAAGAATTATTTGTATTGGATCTATTATCAAGTGCAAGAGGATTTCAATGCACTTTAGAGTGCGTTGTTTGGACATTGCATGAATAATTTGGTATATTTTAAACCATGGTTTGTAGATGTACCAAAAATTGGCACTAGACTCTGTGATTGTGAACTCCTTGCGTCATTGATTTCTAGCTTTTGGTTGTGCTTAGTGATCCAAATATATGTGATGCATTCTTGGGTAGTAATGACTAAGTGCATCATCTTATATTTCAATTCCAAATTTGTTTGGTGTTCTTGCTTGTCTTCCATCAATATTGAATCCTTTTCTTGAAGCATTTTGTGCTTTCACTATCAACCTTTTGTCTTCACCTCGTTTTCACTTCTTATTTGTAAAGTATCTTAACACATATTTCAGATCACAAATATTCTTTAAAGCATGTAGACAAGACCCCAACAAAATACAAGTTCCATTCTAAAAAATGGAAAGCACTCAATTTCAATAGAAAACCACAAGAATGCTTTTCTATTTCCCAACCTTATAAAAAGGCTATAGACCCATTCTTGACATGCATATAACCAACAAAACCAAGAGAATATAAATTGCTTACACCTAAATTCAATCTCTTCACATTGCTCCCCAATATGACTTGAAACCCCATTTTCTTCTCACCTTCTCACCCACACTTCAATGTTGAATATGTGCACAAAGCGAGCTTCAAATTTCATTACACTAAGGACTCAATTGATCTCAAGGTCACATTCAAAAATAACTTCCCTAATTCCAATGTCATTCTAGAAAACAAATAGCAAAATCAAATTGTCATCCAAGCATAATAGGGAAATGAACACACCATGATAAAACTCATCCTAAAATCCGAGCAAAAATCTAGATCAACAAAATCATTCTCAAATATCAAATGTTAATCAAACCATGTCCAAATCTCAATTGGTGTGACCAAAAGCAATGCTTTTCACCAATAGCAATTGTGGGAAGCTTTTGGACAACCACATCACCTCCTACATAACCTAAAACATCTTTAGTTTTGGCATCTTCAATGTCAATGATCTCCACATTTCTACAAACTTAGAACTTCTATCCAAAGCTTTTCTAATTCCTAATTCTACTTCCCTATTTTGAGTAACTAAATTGAATTTCTTACATGTTTCTGAATTTGCTAAAAATATTTTCAATATTTCTTGAGAAGATGGTCGAGCAGCAGGATTTGATTGCCAACACATGTTTAATAGTTTTTAAATCCAACCATCAACATAATTTGGCACCTTTGGCCTCTGTCTTTCGAGCACAAGATCATAGTCACTCCATGGATGACCTTCAAATGGAAGTTTGCCTACCAAGATCTCATAGCAAGTCATTCCATAACTGTAAATATCCACTGCTTTGGTGAATAACTCTACCTTTGTACATACATTTCCATGCTTGCAAGCTTCCAATATTTCAGGTGCTCTCCAAAACCCTGTTCCCACAATTCCAACTGAACATTCAAAGTCGGCAATATAACAACCTCCAGTTCTTGATACCGAGCTTGATACAAGCACATTTGAAGCTTTGATGTCCCTGTGAACAATGCCACGGTTGTGCAATTGATTCATCCCAAATGCAAGCTCATACATAACTCCCATAGCCTCCTTTTTTGATAATGGTCCTTCATTGTTTGACCTTGTCAGCATTCGATGGTCTATCAAACTCCGTAGATCTTCTTTTTCTTTGATCATTACAAAAGCGAACCTCCAATCTTCCAACAATGTTCCACAACATACTTCACAGTGGAATCTTAATATTTGTGGCAAACCAAGTTCCACACGACTCACTTTATCTGCATGGAATTGCAACATTCCTTGTGGCCACTGTGATTGCCATTGTCACAAGAAAGTCCCCATCTTGAACACCTTCAAGATCCAATTAGTGGAATTTTGTAGACAAAATTCTTGCGTTTTAGGATCATTCCACTTTATTTGCACTTTATAGATCTGTGCTTGCCCACCCTCTGCAAACTTCTCACCCATCACTAAGTCACCACAACTACCTTCACTTTTGCCAAAGGTTTGGAAGAAACTACCCCAAGTGGGATGCCCTTGCAAGGTCTTGAAAAGCTCCATGTTGCTCACTTCTGCCACTTCATTGTCAAAGTCAAAGTCGCTCACTTGGCTCCAATGACTCTTGGACTTTTCAATAATTTCCTCAATGCTACCAATACAACTTGCCCGCTCCACAGAGCTCTTGCTAGGATCACAACAAACTGGTGGTAAATATGTAGCGGAGCCGGACTGGGTTTCCATTGCAAGTATCATCCGTTTGCTTGAGCTGCTTGATTCACCCATCATGCAAGCGTGCATATGAGCTTCAATCCAACTCTTCCAACATCGAGAGCTTGCACTTGAGTATGGGGTCACAGATATACAACAGCACCCTTGGGTTATAAGCGTTCTTCTCTGTTGTTTCAACAAAGTCAAGAGATTAGGCTTTCAATAGAGCTGGATTCACAAAAGCAAGGGTGGTGAGAAAAGAATGTGTACTGGAATTTCTGAGAAATTTGAGAACCATGTCGGCAATGATCAAAATCTAAGTAACAACCCAATGCATCACGCTACACATACAAGTGCAGACAAGGAAACCATTTGAAAATCCAAGCATCCCACTCAAACGAAGCCCCAGAATGAACAAAGTAGAGCTTGACTCATTAATTCATTCTTGAAATTGAACCCCAAAACCATGTCAGAAATTTAGCAACAAGCAGTCAAGATACTAGCTAGGCGAGTCGAAGGAGTTTCTCAGTCGGGTAAATGGAAGGAAGGACAGGAAGTAGCCGCACCCCAGAAAACGAGTGATCGGGCACTTCACCTGGAAATGCGATGTCAATGGGCACCGGCGTCTCCTTCACAAGAACCCCAATCGCCCAGCAAAGCGCGCAGCTGACTTCGACACTTCCAACCCAGTCTCCCGCAGCAAGTGAAGCAGCATGCTTATAGAAATCTCAGACGAAGCTCCGATGCTGGGCAATTTAGATGAACTTGTTACTTCCGACTCGATCCACCGAATCCAGAAATGCAATACAAGTGGCGCTTTCACGCGCGCACCCCAATCGCCCAGCAAGGAAGGCAGCCACCCGAGCACTCCAGCTTACCGACAATTCACTCTTTGATAACCAAACCAGTACCGAACAGAGAGTAGGAAAGCCCGCAGCGCACTTCGTCGACACTTGGAGATTTCTCAGAGGAATCTCCGACGGAAAGTGAAGCGCGACCTGTAGCAGAGAGCAGAAAGCCGCAGCTTTTTGGAGCAAACCCCTTTAAGGTCCGTGCATCCAAAAAGTGGATGCGCCTTGGTCAACTCTAATTGTAACTTTCAAAATATCCATTTTTGGTATGGCTTTTAAACTAAGAAAATTAAGCTTGGCAAGTTTTGTTTCTACTCGATTTGAAAATTTTGAAAAATATCAAAAATTGAAAGAATTATTGCAATTCAAAGCTCCAAGTGTTAGAATGCAAATAACATAGAATGTTGTATTTTTCATTCATGTTTTCTATTCTTAAAATGTATTTAAACTTTAAATTGCAAAATTATGTTTCTCATTCTACTCTTCATTTATGGTAAAAATTACATATTATTTTAATATATATTCTAATTGATATAATTTTATTTCCACTTTAACTTAAGAAAATCACAATAATTTGATTTTTCCATCAAATTTACTGAAAAAAACATCATCTACAGAAAATGAATGTGTCTACCAATTAAAAATATCAAAATTTTATACATCAATTAAATAAAAGGATAAACTTGGTTTGATAGTCAAATTTGACTTCAAGGTCTTTGTTGTGGCTGTTTTGGGTGTAAAAAATAAAATAACCAAGTGAAAAATTTTCACACTAATCTCCAATGCTACCTATACCTCTTGAGAAAACTTCATGTAATTTGGATTTCTTTTGCTATTTTAACTTATTTATGTTCAATTTTTGCAAGAAAATTGATAACAATTACAATTTTTCATAAAACAAATTGAAATTTTTCTCAATGATACACCATTCATAGTTTCAAGTCCTGAAAATAAAAATTTGTTGTTTGAACACAATTTAAAAGGCAAAATTTAGCTCAAACATGATGTTTGACCATTTCACAATGGATCAAGTCCTTTTGGGGTTAAATAAGATGCCGGCGGGAAGGGTTGGGGCAGGAAAACGCGTTGCTCAGCTCATGGTAATGACGAAGCAGGGCAACTGAACCATCTAGGAATCGCCGAGAATCACTGGCCGGAGTAAGTTACTTACTGTAGCTTGGGAGTGATGGAACCACGGATGAGGCCTCGGATGAGTTCCCTGTGCTGCACGCATGAGTGTGCTGCTTTGTCGACTTCCTTTGTTTGTGACTTGACTTGACTCTCACTGGTTGCTGTTTCCTGATTACAGTATTGGAGTCGGTGATGAGGTTGGGAACAGGGGAAGCGGACTTGTTTATTGTCGAAGTCGCATGAACCTCGGCATCCTTCAAGGATGATTCTGGCATTAACCCTTAAACAACGCGGAGGACGTTTGGCATCCGATGAATGAATGACAGGGCATCTTTGCATGTGGACAGAAGTGCAACTATTCATCCTTGGAACTTGGTTGTGAAAAGGGAAGGTCTTGTACAATAGGTTGATTTCCACTGAGTGCTTTTCCACTTTTTTAAGGCAATGATTCTCAAGGTATCCAAAGGGATGATTTCCACAGTCACTAGTCCGTCCTTCAAGGGTTAACCCCTAAATGCCTAAGGCCTTTTTTGAACTTCTAGGAATTTGCTCTAAATTGAATAAAAAGACAACATTTTGATAAGATGTATCAGTTTTTTACGAATTGCAACCATACAAATTCAAACTAGACATGTTAGAGGTCACATAGGAAAAGAAAACACAAAATTATTACTTATGAATTAAAAGATTATAATGTTTGAACATGAGGGTGTTAAAACTGCAAAAGTGACTTGAAGTCTTTCAATCTTCTTTTCACATGCCAAATCTAAAAAGTTGGTCAATAAAAAAATATAAAGTTAAAGGACCTAACATGCATAACCCCGATCAATTTATGGCTTCTCAAAATCTACTTTACAATTTTTTTTAATAAATTTCTAATGTGATTTTTCCTCCAAGATCTAGTGTATTTGAGGCTCATTTCCAAGAGCCCTCAACACTATGGAAAGTCAAGATTACAATGGATACCCTTGCACAAAATCTTGAATAGAAAAATCATAATCCATCCTTTTCAAAATTGGACTTTTGACACTATAACTAGACTTCAAAAAGAATTTAAAAAATATATAAATTACTAAAAATAGCACCTCAATTAGGTTTTATTTAACTTCAAAATTTGGTGCCTCGGGCATTTAGGGATTAAGTAGACTAGGTAATTCAAGCCTAATAAGGGCATCCTCAATAGACTGCGGAATTGGTCCCTAACTCTTCACTACTTTAGAATTAGGCCCTCTTGCCATGATTGTGAGTTGGGCCAGTCAAGTTTGTTGGGGAGCTACAGGGACAAAGTTGGGAATTGTCCTGTCATGTGGACCCGGTGGGTGGGAGAGAGATCGAGTAAGAATCCCCCACATATTGATTCCTTCAAGATTGTTCCATCTTCACCAATAAGATTGTCTACTGATGATCGGTGAAACTTGAAATCCTGCTTCTCCGCTCACTGAGACCGGCAAGACAATCGGTGTTCATTTCTTGTCATTTTGTGCTTTTTCTGCCAGCCCGGCTCACATGGCAGGAAGTCTTTAACTCCTAAGTGACCAAGGTCTTTTTTGAGCTTCTTGGAGTTTGTTAGAAATTGAACAAAATGACAACATTTTGATCAATTTGATCAATTTTTTAAAATTGTAATTGTACAAATTGAAACTAAATATATTAGAGATCACATGGGAAAAGAAAACGCAGCAATGTCACTTGTGGATTGAAAGATTATAATGCTTGATCACGAGGGTGTCAAAACTGTGAAAGTGATTTGAAGTCTTTTAATCCTCTTTTCACAAGTCAAATTAAAAAAATTGGTCACCAAAAAAATATGAAGTTAAAGGGCATAACATGCATAAGACCAATCAATTTATGGCTTCTCAAAATCTACTTGACAATTTTTTTAAACAATTTTCTAATGTGATTTTTCCTCTAAGATCTGGTGTGTTTAAGGCTCATTTCTAAGAATCCTCAACCCTAAAAAATTAAGATTTGCAATGGACACCCTTGCAAAAAATCTTGAATTGAAAAATCATAATCATTTATTTTCAAAATTGAATTTTTGATGCTTAAATTAGACTTCAAAAAGAATTTAAAAAAAATATTAAATATTAAAAAAAATAACTTGGTAAGGTTTCATTTAACTTCAAACTATTGTTGACACCATAATTTGGTCCCTTGGGCATTCAGGAGTTAAAACTTGAAATTTCTATCATTGGAAGCACATTCAAAAGTTCTTTGAATAGACACTTACAAAAAAAATTCAAATTTAGACGTTGAACAAAGAAAATAAACCACTTCAAAAGCTAAGAAGAAATTTCAGGCCTTTGGAAGGCCGCTCCGGAGTGACAAACCAAGCTATTATATAAAGGGTAGGGAGGCTACAAAAAGTGTCTGAAGTGAGCTATTAGCTAATCTGATTTTCACAAAAATAGTCAGGCCATGACTACTTTTGCGACTATAAAATGTATCCAAAGTGCTTAATGGAATAGGCGGTGTTTAATTGATAATTTTTTTAATTAATTCAAATTCAATTCAATCAATTTGGATTAATTTGTTCAATTATGCCAAATTAAGTGGCTTTTGAAGCTAGTAACCTTTGGCTATTGGCTTCAATAGCCACTTATTCAATTTGTGAAGATGAGAAAAGGAATGACTCTTTATACAAGTAGGGTAGTGGTAGGGTTAACAACCCATGTTAAATATGTATCTTCACTCATTTGACAATGAGTGAACTATCTTCAATTTATCTTATAGCCTTTGTGGATTTATGGTGGACAATCAAATTCTCTTTAAAAGCAACCTCTTGTCCTCTTCACCTTTCATATGCACCAAATGTCAATGAAGTTAATCCTTCACATTGCTACCAAAAAAATAAATTTGGTAGTACATAGATGGTAAGTGGACTATTTTTGGACATTTGCTTCTTCTTACACAATTTGGTTTGAGTGCAAGGTGCATCTAAATACAAAGTGTTAAAAAAGTAGGGTTAAGGTACATTAGAGTATCTTAACCTTGATTTTTTAATACTTTGGATTTGGATTTTAACCCCTAAAGGCCTAAGGCCTTTTTTCTGCCCCAAAACACTCAAAACTGCCATTTCTATAGCAAGGAGTAAAAAAATTTGAAAAATGTTTTTTTTGCACATCTAACCGTAGGATCTTACACCTAACTAGTATGAGAATGTGTGGAAAAAATTTCAGAATTTTTGACCGCTCAGATTGCAAGATATCTGCGTTCAAAGTGGAAAAAACAAGTATTTCAGCACATTGCGGGACTAGATTTTTTGACTTTAAACATTTTTAACTTAAAATTTTTGCACTAAAGAGTTTTGTGCTTTGAATCTTTCTAGTGGAGAATTGAGTTGAGAGTCTAGGGGAAAAAAAAATATTCAAAAAAACTTAATTATCATTCCTAAAAAAATTATTAAGTAGAAGTAGGTACGAGATAGAAGGAAAATCTAAAATATTAATATATTTTAGACGGAATTAAAATACACAAATCCCAATGGTAAGATTGTTTTAGCAAGTAAACTAAACCATGAGAATTTATTTTTTTGAAAAATTGCAAAAATAGCATTCAAAAATGAATCCTACAAGTTATTTTTTTCAAGAAGATGCTCTAACTGCCCAAAAAACAAGAATGTCCATAACTTTCTCATAACAAATCCAAATGAAAAGAATCAAAGCTTCCTAGATAGACAAAAATATAATCTACAAGAAAAAAAATACTATAAAAAAAAATCAAATTTTTGCCAAAATTTGTTTGCTGCCCGGACTGCCCAGTTACCAAAAAAAATAACATATTTGGCCATAACTTTTGACTCCTATTCCCAAATGTACTGAAATTTAGTGCATATGAAAGATATTCCTCGTCCCCACCTTCTATTAAAATTTCAGCTTAAAATATGGAAATCTCTAGTCACACGTACCTGCCCAAAATTTCTATACAACCAAAAAATGCATGCCGGTCCTTTAGGGGTTAAACCAGTGTCAAGCATTGACATTGAGTTGTGATTTCAGGTCAGCAGGTATAGGAAAAAAAATAATTCTTAAGCAAAAAAAAAAGGTGATTTGTGGGGTTTGTGGAGGGCTGTAGAGTGGCCCTCTGGAGGCCCTGTTTTTTCTCTAATGGACATAAATGTTACAAGTCTTGGCAAATCATGGTTACCATTCACACCCAATTTGTAGTGAAAGGTGCATTGGTAACCATATTTTGCCAAGATCACAAACATTTTTGTCTTTTGGCTAGCTTTTGAAGTGGTTTATTTTCTTGAAAAATGTTAGAATTTGAGTTTTCTTGTACCTATTCAAAATACTATCTCTTGAGAATTGTTAGGCAACCTATCCCCCAAAGTGAAAAAATCAGCAGCTATTGGATGAGATTAAAAAAAATCTAAGACTACCCTCAACTACCGTGAGATGTGAATTAAAAAAATAACAGCAGTGCAATTTGAAAAAGAAACAATAACCCCTTCGAAAAATCAATAGCCTTGTGAATCAAAAGGAAAACAATAACCGTAAGATTTGACTTGAGGAAAAAAAAACAAATGAAAAAATGAAAAATCAACAGCCGTGCAATTTGAAAGTAAAACAATACACCCCTTCTTAAAAATCAACAACCATGCAATTCAAAAAGAAAACAATATGAAAAGAAAATAAAAGCCATGTGATTTAATTTGACTTGAAGAAGAAGCTGTTAGTATCTATGCGCACCTGCCTTGTGACTTACTTGGTGGCAAAATGATTACACCTCTCAAAAATCCATTTTAGTTTGATGCAATTTCATTTTTTTAAGAATAATTCATTAATTTTGATTATAATTGTAGATTTCAAAAAAGGTTTACATTATACCTAAATAACTACAACATCAATTGTGAAGGCTTAAAAGACCATAGTTGAATTTGCTTATTAATGCTACATTGCAACCATGGCGGAAATGTTAATAGTAGAGAAGTTGGCAATTCTAACAGGGAGGAAGAGAGTTGAAGAAAAACCTCCAACACCTCCACCACAAGGTCTAAAAAAATTGAACATCAAATTTAAATATAGGTTATTTAAAATGTTATTTAAACTTAATGTTTTGAAATGCATTTTAAAATTAGAAATGACAAGAATTTTTTTTTAATGAAATATGAATGATAATTTTTTTTTAAACAACCGTGATGGTTAATTTAGATCATATTGTTACCATCTTGATATTTGGTGTATTGAATGGACTACAATTTACAAGAGTTGTTGAATCAAAGTACTTAGTTTTTTTATTTAGTTTATTACAGTGCCTGAAGAACATGTTTTTGGAGTGGTGTCATTGTACATCTCCAACAATACTTGTAAAAAGATGAATATTGAAAAAAAAGAGACACCAAAAACAATGTACATTTCAAAGTTGATACTAATGCCATGAAAGAAGATAAAAAATAATTGGAAGTTATATTTGTTTTTTATCTTGTGAAAGATTCATTGATGGTAATTTCTAATCATTTAATTAGTTATATATTTTTCAATTAAAAAAAAATTATATTATGATATGCACTTATTACTGATATATTATTTTTTATTATTCAAAGACATTCAGCTATTGAACTTAACTAATATAGATTTGATTTGATATTAATTGTTAATGAATATGAAAGAATGACTATCCTATTTTAAATGGATTTTGAATTTATTTGCAGAATTCTCATGAAGAGTATTTTCTTCTTCGGTGTATTACTAACGATCAATATGTGTGCAATCACAACTTTGAACTTGTTGTAATGGAAGTTTGAGAAGCTATTGTAAAGGTATAGAAATTTAGTAAAAGAAATACTTTCTCTATCTTAAAACAATCTTCCGGTTGGACTATATGATTGGGATTTTTTGCTAAAAATAACATTACCTATTTCAACCCATTTTGAGCTATAAGTAGAGTTCCACGCACTCTTATTGTCCTAAAACTTTGAATTTTGTAGGCCTTTTCAAAGTGCAGTATTAAACTTATTTGTAATAAAATTAAGGTAAACCAAAAGATCATTTTGGGACAAGGAGGGAGTACAAGATTTTATTAATATAACTATATTTATTCAATGCTTGAATATATTATTCTACAAAAAAAAGAATATTGATTGTTGCTATGAATTTGGAGTTCTTGTAGGAAATGAATTGGATGAGGCACAATAGCAAGTGGAGTTAGTGGACAATGTCATTGTGCTGGATGATATTGAAGACGGAATTGCATGTCCTACCCGATTGGTGGAGAGTGATGGTGAGGGCACTATAGAAAATGCATCTGCTCCTATTTATATTCTGTTGGTTTATGGTGACCGTAATGCACACAATAGTCTTTTAGTGTAATTCTGATCATCAAAACACTTCTTGTGTTTCTTATAATATGTTTCATGCAATGTAATGAAATGAAAATTATTTTTGGCCAATTACAGTGTGCCACGTGTGCAAAGTTTATTCTCTAACTACCCTACTATTGCATTTGTACATGATTTTACACTATCACCTCAAAAGAGGCAGTAACTGCCTATACTACTATTCAAGGTACTTACTTTTGAATGTGCTTCCAATGATAGAAATGTCACAAAAAAGTACCCTTCTTGAAAACCTTCAAGACCCATTCACAAAAAAAATTTAGTACATCTTTGGCATTTCTAGGTCATACCAATTTATTGGCACTTCATAAAGCTCCACTTGCCTACCCTCAACAAACTTCTTATCCATCACCAATTCACCATAATACCGTCATTGTCGCCGAAGGTTTTGAAGAAATCACCCCAAGTGTGATGCCTTTGCAGGGCCTGAAAAAGCTCCATGTTGCTCACTTCTACCACTTCATTGTCGGAATCAAAGTCCCCTACTTGACTTTGATGAGACTTGAACTTTTTGATAATTTCGTCAATACTACTCAAACGACTTCTACCCTCCATCCACTCAACAGAGGTCCGGCTTAGGCCCAAACAAACTGGCTGTAAATGAGAGGAGGCAGAGCATGCCTGGTTTCAATTGCAAGTATCATCTGATTGTTCAAGCTGTTTGATTCACTGATCTTGAGATTGGATATATGAGCTTTAATCCAACTCTTCCAGCTACATTTGCTTGCGCTTGAGTATGCTGTCAGAGATATATAGTGCCCTTGGGCTATAAGCGTTCTCCTTTGTTGTTTCAGCAAATTTGAGAGATTAGGCTTTCAATAGAGCTGGATTCACAAAAGCATGGATGGTGAGAAACAAACCTATACTGTAACTTCCATGGAACTTGAGAGCCATGTCGGTAATGATCAAAGTCTAAAAATTAGGTCTTCCAATGAACCACTCTACATCTACAAGTGCAGACAAGGATACCATGTGGAAATCAAAGCATCCAACTAAAAGGAAGCTGTAGAAAGAAAAAAACTAGACCTTCATTCATTCATAAACTTAAAACCCAACACCAATTGAGAAATCTTGCAACAAGCAGTCAAGTTTCTAGGTGGTTGAATGGGTTTCTCAGTCCGGTAAATGAACTTAGGCATGTATTCCAGGAAGCCACCATTGCCCAAACAGAAGTGATGTCGCACTTTATCTGGAAACGCGATGGCCAGGAGGCTGTTAGTCACCATGACAGCATACCGACCACCCCTGTAGCATACCCAAGCAAACAAAGCAGCAAGTGAACGAAGTCATAAATCTCTCAGAAGAAGCTCCAATGGTGTGCAATCTATATGAAGCTTACAGTTACTTCCCACTTGATCGATAGCAGATTGAAATGATTTCGCCTGAACCAGGAATTGTAATACAAGTGGCACTCGACGTCTCCTTCACGCAAACAGCCCAATCGCCCAGCAATGAAGGCAGCCACCCGATCAGTACAACTTACCAACAATTCTCTCGTTGTACCGCCAAACAACACTGCAAAATCAATAAAAAAAGAACAAGAAGCAAGCAACTCAATTCAATGGGGAAGCTAAGTTATTCATTATCGTATTCGCTTGAACTTGAACTTGCAGCTACAGTAATTGACTTCCCCTCAAGTAGGACTCTCCCAGCAGATTATACATGGTTCTTGCAATGTTTGTACATGGTTCGTGCACTGAACACCAGCCTGTAATCAAGAAGCTGTGACATGTTAATATTACAGTATGCAAAGTAACAATTAGAATCGGCACAATCTACTGTAATGTAATCACAGGCTAATTATTCTGCTAAGGTAGTCAGACGTACATGTATTATGAGCCGGTTGAGCAGAATCTGTCAAAAGAACTGCAAGATGGATTAAACGCATGCATACCAAGCTACAAATAAAAGTATTGAAATTCAGCTGAACCCTCTCAAAACCTAAATCAAATTGTCATTCGAGAATTTGTAGGGATGAGAACACCATGAGCTTGCACTTGCAGTCGTTCCTTGCTTCATTATGAAAATTCAAAATTTAATTTCGACCTCCATCAATTTCGTTGCACATGGAAGTCCCCTACTCATAACTGCCACCAAAGCAAGGTTCCACAGACTTTCACTCCCTGATTTTGGATTGCAAGAAATTTTTGGCAGTAGAAAAATTGTCGATTGAAAGTTCGAAATTCGTTTTTCTTGGACGACGCCATCACCAATCTCAAATGTCCACTGCTCAAAAGTCACCATTCCGCTGGGCAATCATCCATCAAAGCGGCTGGTGAAAATTACAAGCCAGGCCAAATCTCCAAACCTGTCAACAAGAGTCGTGATAAGCACTCACGTACGTGAAGACCTGGTGAACACTCGTAATAGTTGAAATGCTTCCCGAGGATGACGACCTCTTGCGAAGAATACCCGACATCTAAAATAAAGCACCCGACATTGACAAGTGCAGGCAAGGACAACATTTGGCAATCGAAGCGTCCAACTCAATCGAAGCCCTCAAGCAAGAACCTAAACAAGAGCTTGATTCATTCTTGCACGCAAAATCAATTCAGAAATCTCGCAACAAGCAGTCAAGGTACCAGGCAGGTAGACAAGATCCCTGGAAATTCAGTGCAAGTGCGCTCAAGGTTGCCTTCAGGCGCACCCAATCGTCCAGCGAGAAAATCAAGCAGCCACCCGATCGGTCATCGACTCCAAATATGCAAGAATTATTTCAACAAAACAGCCACACCTCCAAGCAGGCACATTAACGTTAACATTAACACAACGTGACTACGTGAGTGCGTATTGGCAAGAAAGAGACTACCAAAAGCGTATCAAACAACATTGCAAACGTAAGTTAATACATAAGAAACCAATTTGCAAAAATATAGAGCAAGAAATCAAAATAGATGAGAAGGCAATAATGATTAGGAATCCAAATTGAGAAGAATATTCATACCTCGTAATATTCTTCAACCAAAACTAGACAAGCTTCAAGAAATACCCACTCAACTATTGCACACTAAATCAATGTTGTCCCATGGAGTGAGTGTCATATACATATATAGTAATTAGTGATAGTGAACTCAAATATGCAGAATTCCGAAAATTCTAAAAGTTATTTTAAAGCATGGCATATGATTTTACTAACAAGGTTTCTTAACCCTTGCAAGGCCCTCATATAAGGGAATGCCTTTGTGAGGAAGTGTTATACTATACAATATACAAAATCTAATATATGCATTGTAGGAAAGCGTTTTCATTCCAATGAATGGACATTTTGTCATTGATTTGTTTTTAAAACTCAACCCTATAGATTTTTATCTAAAACAAATATTCTATTCATCAAATACAAAAGGACTTTTGTCTAAAACAAATACATAAGGACTAATTTTATGTACACCTACACTATATATACCTTGTATGTCCTTTCAAAGTTGAGAAAGGATCCCATCCTGATTGATGCTATTCTACTTGACACCATTGATTATGACTAAAAACCATAAGCTTTAAGGTAGGATCACCTAATTCCGAGCTTGTACCTAAAAGTAACCTCCAAACAATTTAGAGAATAAAGAGATGCTTATTGTACAATGTTCAAAAAGTGGACATAGGATTTAGAGCATGGTTTTAGAAAATCTACTAAATTCAAGTTTGTCTTCTTTGTCTTCTTCTTTGTCTTCTTTGGCAATTATGTAGCATAAGTTTTCCAAATAAGGGTTTTATCCCAAATTTAGGACACAGCACATTGCCATGTGAAGTTATCCTAGGACCTTACGCCTTATTGGTATGGTTAAACATTTAACCTTTTTTTAATTAATTTTCAAATTTTCAAAATACAATTTCCCGTCACTTCATATTTAAAATAAATTGACCCATAGGTTTTTCAAAGTACAAATATCATGAAGTTATTAAATTTTTGGTCGCTTTCCAATTCACTGCCTATAGATTTTATGGATTTTCATTTTTGACACCAAATTATTGATATAAATATGTTTTATGTCCTCTCCAATTTGTATAGGATTTGTGAAAATTTCTAAGGCCCCATTTTACATTGGTGGAACCACTATGGAGTTTTCAAACTAATTTGAAATTGGCCTAGATGGTACTAAATACCACTCCTCCACCCACTATGGGTGGTGCCTTAATTTGAATCATTCCACTACTAAGGTGGATAATTATTTCCAACTACTTCATTGAAGCCTCCTTAGGGTTTCTTCCCTCCAATAGTTTGAACATATAACTCTCATTTCTCATGTCTCACCTCTTCAGTTATGGCTGTTCACTCTAGTTTGATTTAAAAGGATATTTTGTCGGACCCTTGGGCTTCAAGCGTGATATGGAATGGCAAAGGTCCCCTCGCTATGTAGATTCACTACTAGAAAATTCAGTGTCCAATTCAACAAGAAAATCAAAAAATATATGTTAATTTGGACAGTTGATTAGGAAATTTTGATTCGGACAATAATCAACACATATATATTAATTTTTTTCTAGGTATTGCCGAAATAAAAAAAATAAATTACTATTTGAAAATTTGCCACGTAGGTTGCCACGTAAGCAAAACCTGCCATACAGGTAAAACTGCCTTGTCAGCAAACTCACCACGCAAGTTAAATTGCCACATAAATAGCCAGCACATTGATGCCAAATAATGGATTAAAATTTTAAAATTTTATTAATTAAATTAATATTTAATTAAAGTATAATTGAAAAAATACAACTCTATATTCAAAGTGTTCAATTATATTCATCAATTGAACTTTGAACATCACTTATCTTAAAGAGTGTAGGGAAGAGAAGACAAACTCTTTATGCTAGTGGGATGGTATGAGGTAAGACAACCAATATGGGATATGTGAGTTAGGATTAGTAAGAGCTCTACTACTCATAGTTAAGCCCAAAGTAGGAATTGTGGTTAAAAACTGAAATTTCAGACTTCATTTAGGTAGTTTAGAATAATTCTTTTCAAAAAACTTTGAACTAAGATAATGTGTAAAATCAAACCAAATTTTATCTCCAAAAATCCATTTCAGATTTCGACACTCCAATCAAAAGTTGTGGTCAAATTTTAGAGAGGGGTTGGAAGGGACATTTTTTCTGACAATTTTCAAACACCCTCTTTAAAATTTGTCCATAACTTTTTATTGGAGGCTTTAAACCTCAAACGGATTTTTGGAGATGAATGTTGGATTTATTTCAGAACTTTTCTTAGTTAAAAGTTTTTTGAAAAAAATTATTTTATTATGCTAAAATGAGGTCTAAAATTCTATTTTGCACACAATTCCTACATTTTGATAATGAGCGGTGAAGCTCTCAATCATCTTCAAATTGTCCCATATCCTTTGAGGATTCATAATAGACAATAGATTTCTTTATAAAAATGACCTTTCTACCTAACACACTCACTACATGTCAATGAAGAAAGTCCTTTTCCATGCCATTTAAAAATTACTTGATGGTAAAGAGTCATTGGATTCTATTTTGGACTTTTTTACTAACATTGAACATTTTCATTTTTTACAACATCTTGGCTGTTTAATTTGACAATTTCTCTTAATCATTTTATTTATTTTTTGGCTTAAATTTGAATAATTATTTTCCGCCGACCCTACTCTACTGTAATGATATGTGGAAAAATAAAAATGATGTTTAGACCCTTGGTCCAAATCAACTGAGCAAAATTTTTTTTTGTCAAATCAACAAAATTATATTAATTGATGTTTAGAAGACTACCAAATCAACTAAGTCCAAATTTTTTTTTTCGTAATTAACGTAAATGCATTAATCTTCTGTTAATTAGGGCCCCTTTTTCTTGTAGTGATTGTTTAGGAATATGTTGAATTCTACTTACTTGTGGCCTATTCTTTTTGGTTTAAATTTTTTGTTTGATGGATTTGTGACATAGATAGCACTTGGTTGTAGCTAAAGACACCTTGTACAACCTCACTAACATAATATTGGCTTGTTGTGTGTTTTGGGACGGACATAGGTGAGGTTGAGCCTTCAAATCCAAAATTTTCAAGCTTGGATTCTTATCAACAACCACTTTTTCAAACATTGGACACTTTTTGATGTCTATGTGTCTATACATATGGTCCTTTGTATTTCTATTACTAGTTATATAGTTGCTTGGTGGGATTTTTAATAGCTTTATAAGTATTTTTAAGAATACAACTTTGACTACCTGTAGAGATATATTTGATGTTATATTATCAAAATGCCGCAATCCATGGTTGGCTATGATTTAAGTTTTGACAAGATGAGGCCCTGTTTAGAAATGTCTAACTCTTAGTTTTTCTTAACTTTTGTATATTATGGTTATTGTCTTAGATTTCATGCCACTTTAATTGTAATTTGTTTTATGTGATTAAAATATGAGAGCTTCAATGCATACAGTAACGGTTGCCAGACAAATTTGCTCAATTTAAAGTAGTTCTAAGGTTACTTGACCTAATTGAATCTAAATAAACATTTGAATATTGTTCCTAATATAAATTTCAATATTGTTGGTTGAATCGTGTTGGATATTCTCAATACTCTTCATATGTATTTTTGGACAATATATGAATAAACTATAAGTTTTCAAACTAATGAAAATAGATGTTTCCAAAAGCAACGTTGGATTCTTATGAATAGATTCAATTCATTTTAGGCAAAGATCTTTTGGAGTCACTCAACTACAGAAAGAATTTATAATTATATACGATTACCTTACCTTATATCACCCTTATATTGTCCTAAATGTCACCTTTGAATGGCATGGTTACGTTACCTATAGGCATACTTTAGCTTAACCATTGAAGGGCCAAGGCCTTTTTTTCGCTAAAAAACACTCAAAGCTGCCATTTCTATTGCAAAGAGTAAAAAAATTGAAAATTGTTTTTTTCCCACATCTAATTGTACGATATTATACCTAACTAATACAAAAATGTGTAGAAAAATTTTCAGAATTTTTGACCGCAAGGATTGCAAGATATTTGTGTTCAAAGTGCAAAAAAACAAGTTTTTTAACACATTGCGGGACTAGATTATTTGACTTTGAACCTTCTTAACTTTAATTTTTTGCACTACAAATTTTTGGGCATACTTTCTATTCCCAAGCATCAATAAAAAAAAATTATATTCCCATGAAGCTAATCACTTTTTCTATCTTCAAAAAAAGTTTCAAAAAATCTAGACAAAAATTTAGCCTTACCCTTGAGGTGGAATCAATTGTAAATCTTTTTTTTAAATTGATGATTTTCTAAATGTGTATGAATTCGTACGTTATGAAATTATAGGTATCAAATATATGGTATATTTTAAATTGTTTTTTACACTTATGTATGAAAAATGTACATTTTTGACTTCTTATATCTACATATTTTCAAGATTGGTTTAGGATACAATGTTGGAAATGGATGCCTAGACTTTAAAGTAAATGAGACTGAAGCGGATAATGTTTGATTTTTGCATTGGGGTACTATACATTGTTACACTTATTGGATTTACCAAAAAAAAAAAAACATAATATGCTAAGGAATATTTCACATGAGTTCGATCTTGGAAAAGATAGGGATACATTATAGGTGTAAAATCACATAGCTTCCCATTGCCAACCCTATACAAGACTATTCTTGATCTTTTAAACACTTATTTGACTTTGTTTCCTAACTACTAAGTAAGGTTCCAGATGCATTCATGTAGACTTGGGAAGAAAAGAATACTTACAAAATTGAAGTTCTAAGGTTTAAATTCTACTCGGGCCATAATTTATTCTACTTAAAAAGCTCCATATTAATACCTACTTTCCTACTACAAACTTAGTAGTTAATTACCAACATGGTAATAATGGCAACACAAAAGTGTCCTATGCAATTGTGTAGCAGACACCGATAAGCATTTGAAATTCAATTTTTACAACATGGAGTAACTAGGGGTGTGGTGGATGGGGCTTTAAGTTGCATTGGGCAGGGATTGCTTTTCAGCGTGATTGCAGTTCAACCCCCCATTTGAAGCATAGGTGTAATTGTATGTGTTTCAGATTTTGCTGTTATATTTAGAATAAACCGGCCATTTATCGCACCCATCCAATCACCGCACAACAACACCTCCCAATGACCAAACACTAATAACCGTACAACCACCCCTCCAATGACCAAACACTAATTGTCCAATTCAACTACTAATTCAATTGTGATAGGAACAAAATTTTGTATCATCGCCCAATGACCGCACACTGTGCGGTGATTGGTTGCAAGGGATTTATAACTAGATTTGAGCTTCATCACCTTCAAAATGCAATAAAATTTGTAGGAAGAAATCTTTTTACATTTTGTTTTTTGAAGGTGAATCTTAACATGACATTTAATAATCATGCCAAATTTCAAAACATGCAAGTCTCTATATTTATGTGGAAAAGGGTTTGAATTTTGTCTGTGCAATGATTGGCAAGTTTACTTTAGCCTTTTCATGCCTTATTTTTTCCATTTTTTTAATCATGTTCAAATTTGTTATGGCATTGTGTTCCTTTTTGTGCCCTTGTTGTTAACAATCCTTAGAAGTTATTAACCCTTAAAGGACGGACCCATGGCCACTGATTTCAAGCGTCACTGCCTATCACTTCTACCATTTTGCAACAACATATGAGTGAAAAAATTTATTTTTATTTTTTAGAGATGGAACTACATGTCTTCTGTATTTCATAAATTTTTAAAAAAAATTTGAGATTTTTTGAAGAAAAAATGAAGAAAAATCATATCAAATAGAAAAATATTTCAAATAATCAGAAAATTTCACCATGTGTGTATATCATATTAACAAACATCATGGTGTAAATTTAATTTCCCGTGTCATTCTATAATTAGAAAAAAATAGACATTGAAAATACATCCCAAGTTCAAATTGCAATAAAATATTCAATATTAGGATTTTTTTCAAAATTCAAATTGGAGAAGAAACTAGAGTAGATGACCTTCATTTTGTTAGTTGGGCTCAAACTCAAAAAATATCATTTTTGTGGAGAAATTTTAGATTTAGAGCAAGGAACAACAAATTTCCAAAATACACTAAAATAGCATAATTTTGTGATCCGTTTCTTTAACTAACTTCTCATGTATGAGAAGACAAACATTAGCAACACTACAAACTCAATTGGATACTCTTTATAACCCACCATGAAAGGTCAACAAGAAAGACATAGATGAAAAAATGCTTCCAATCTCTATACACAACACATCATTGTCATCCAAAAGCCACGAAATGGCCTCACCGGCATTACAGGGTTAATTAGTTGTTTTTTTGTTTGTAGCATGCTTGAGTTTTCATTGTCATTTTTTTTGGACTTTTAGTCGCCAACTCTACTTTCTGGTTTTGTGTTAGTAGTCACAAGCATGCATTCCAGTTGTAGGTTTTTAGCATTTCAAAATACACATAAAATTTTAAAACTTCTATGTCACAACGTGAAAATAAGAAGAGGGAGCTACAAAGCAACTTAATCCTTGAAGGACTTTTGAGGCCCAAAAGTGGTTGATGGATGGCTTTATTGTTCATTGTAGAAACAAAGAATGCACCTATTGGTCCAACAATTAGAGTAGTTTTGGTGACTACCTTGGTCGGATGTGTGTATCCCTTGGGACTTAATAAAAAAATTGAAGAAGCATGCAAAGCTGATGCCCATACTATGCAATCGCAAGGTTTGTGTCAATTTTTTTTTGTAGCCATAAATTCATCCTCACAAAGGATGATTTATTTTCTTACCATTGCATAGATTCCAAAACATGATGAGGTATGAGTCAACTATGCAATTTAAAAAAAAAAAAACTTTACCTTGGGCTATCATGCTCATATCTAATCATTGAAAAAGAACTCACATTATGAATTGCCTAGTTTAGAAACTATACTAAATCAATAGATTGGACACTTTTGTGCACTCTTCTCACTTTAGCGAGAGCATCACCATAGTTTCACAATAAATTTGACTGAGCATGGGAGCTGTGTAGTGTTGACTTTGTTGATTTAGACCCGATGTGATGTTGGTCCCCTATTCTTCCAAGCCATGGCATTATGACATGTTCCTAATTACAGCTATTGTTCATGCATGTGTCATATTGATGAGCCATGTTGACAAACAACTAACAATTATTCCAAAATCGCAGCTTAGTACAATAGAACCTCTCTTAATGCATACTATCTTAGTGCATAATATGCAATGAGAGAGGGCGTATTTTGAAGCATTTATTTGTGAACAGTAGTTGGAGGCCCCATAGTTAGTGGCCACGTTCAATACAAAACGTCTCCAATTGCATAAACTTCTCTTAGTGCATAGTCCTGGCACTATGCATTAAGAAAGGTTCTATTGTACAACAAAAAATGACATGGGAAGATAACGTGCCAAACTGTTTTTTTGAGTGGCCAGCCTAAGATTCACCGTCTATGAGTCCATGGTGCCGAGGGCATCACTTCCGGTTCAATAACAACCGTGCCTGGCCTAAGGTAATGTGCTCTTAAAGCAACCTAGCTCTAAAAGCAACCTCTAACATAGAGGTACATTTTTCTTTCTTCAACGTACCCAGAGTGTACATTCCAGGAAGGGATCGCTTTTAGTGACCACTGGGTTTCAACTCCAAAAATTCATAACTAATTCCACAAAGGTTCAAAAAATATGAAACGACTTGGGTTAGATGCCAATTATATTTTTCTTCCTACCAAAATTTACTAAAAATTGTTTCAAGGAGTTTAGCTTCCTCCCAAATGCAATCAGCTCTTAAAAGGTCGCTGTAAGAGCACATTACCTTATATACTGATCAGCAGTGGCCATGCTCTTACACTACCTGCAATGGCCAGCCTTTCCGAGACAGGTAATGGAGACACGGACCTTGAGAGTTTTTCTTGGAGGCTTCTTCTGGTACCACAGTTCCTCATAGTCCTCCACCGATTGCACTGACGCGGTTTACCGCCGAATCCAACATCATATTCTCATCGTGTGTATGTTTACTCCGGAGTATTTTTTTCCATCCTTCAATAGTCGATTAATATAGCAGACACTGTTCCTCCCTCTCCAGCCTTGCAGACTCTAGGAGAACCAACCAAGAACCAGCTTACAAACAAATGGTAACACTGGACCGCCGATTGGTGTTGACAACAAGTCCACTGGGAAGAATTAGAACAATTCAGGGTCTTTGCAATGGCCTTGTACAGACAACCTTGTACAGACAACCTTGTACAGACTTCTCCGAATTCCGCCCATATGAAGCTCACAATGCACGTTACAATCCACGAGCGTCATGGCATTCCAGTTGCAAGGTAGAAGCGTTGCTGATGTGGTAGCATTAGAGGCAGGAGCATTGCCCGCGGATTCCTGTAAAGAGACCAGTACTTGGGACCGTGTGAAGAATGTGGTGTGGATCAAGGAGAACTCGGTGTACAACGAGGCTTTGGAGGATTGGGAGCGCGAGATCAAAGTGAAGGGCGAGCGCTTGGTGCGCAGAGAGAAGCGAAGTGATGAGCTGACCAACGAGATCTACAACGTGGTGGGTTTTTTCAGTGTTTTCCAAGGAGTCATCCTGACTGCGGTGACCCAACTCACACAGTCGTCGTCATCGTCGCAATCAGGGTCTGCTGCTGCAACAGAGTGCAAATGCTCAAGGCCGCTTTGTGGGAAAGTTTGGTTTCCGTGTCTGTTGTCAGGACTGGCTGCTCTCGCAGCCGTGCTTGGGATTTGGCTCAAGTTCAGAGCCATTCATCGAGTGGAGATTCTCATTTTCAAGGAAAGGCGGGAGCAAACAGTACGTTCTTGCTCCTTTGCTTGCTTATGAGTTTAGGATTTCAGTTGCATTGCCAGACTTTGGTTTGAGAAATCTGGTCTGTGGCTTGCTTGGTTCTCGAAGGTATGAGCACCTAAAAGAAGCGACACTTTTTCTGGTTCCACTATCTCAGTTATTGAATGACAATTTTTTTTATGAGGGTATTAGTGAACTCAAGAAAAATGCAACGCAAGTGCTTTCGTAATTTTCCAACACTCAGCTAATATTTTAGAAAGTTTCAAAGCTGAGAACATAGGGTAACTTATACTTCCTCTGTTTCTGAATAATATCAGTGTTTCCTTTGTAAAACACAAAGGAAACACTGGTATTATTTAGAAACAGAGGGAGTACATATTACTAGACTCACCTGGAATAAACGTCTTTGAAGCACAAAATGTCTCAACTCTCAATGCTTGCTTAAAAAACTCTTAAACTCTCCTTGCCTGTTCTCAAAAAGTTATGGTGGTTTTGAGTCTTGAAGAGGTGTCACATTAGGGTGTACTTACCTTACTGAATTGTTTCACGAGGGAGGAGAACGATGGACTCATTTGAGGAAAGGCTCTGGTCTGAGCTTGAGGATTTTAGGGGTAGGTGTGGTATAGGTACGTGTTGATGCTGATTTTGGAGTTTTGGCTTTTTGATATCCGTTGTTGGTACTGTCCAGGAGGTGATCAAAAGAGAAAGTGAGCTACGACAACAAGGGGAGAAGTTCCGTTTCAAGACTTTGAAGGACCCACCCAAGTTGCGCTTGCTGAAGTCCCATTCGTTTGTTAAGGCCGCTGGTGTCATTGGAGCCCTTCTTGTGTTTACTGTGGTTTTTATTTTGTCCTATTTTGTGATTTTGTGCGACAAGTTTGTCATCAAAGGGTGAGACTAATTCAGTGTTTGTCCGAAGGTGTTGTTCGTAGTGTCTAGGGATAGAGAGTTTGGGGGTAAAATGGGAAAGTTTTATGTTGTTAATGATCTTGAGCAAGCCACTATCATCGTTAAGGAAGGAAATGGGTCTACTTTTTTCCCTGTGAAGTCGATTCCACCTGGCCAAAAGCATGTGGTGTATGTGAATTCAACAGAAACATATCGTGAATTCTTGCTTGTTTTAGAGGAACTCCAAGAGAAATTAAACAGTGATGAATGCCTGGAATGCGCGGAAGTAAGAATCACTGGCTACAATGCCTCCAGGCTCATTTGTACTAAAACACCGAAAATTTCACTTGAAGTCTCTGGGATGATTACCGACGCCAACCTGAAAAACGCTTGGCAGTCAATCGGTAGTCATGTTCTCAGATTCTTCGGAAAAGGTAACATTCTACTGTGCTGCGTGAATGTGCAGCCCGAAACGTGGTGCATATAGTCTATCGATTCCTTTAGCTTCTTGCTTTTGTTTGCTTGAAATGTGCATGTTGCAATATATATGTACACTTGTTACTCGAGTAGAAAAGAGATGCCAATGCCATTTCGAATCGTTGTGGATCGCTTTTGAAATGTGCACAGAACCTTTGTTGAATGTGATGCCATGTGCACCTCTGCAGGAGGAAAGCGCCGTCCTCCAGCGCCCCAAGACGGTGGTAGCGCCACAACTAGCGGTAGCTCCCCAACTGGCGGTAGCGTCGCAAACAAACAAAGCGACGCCTCCGGAGGAAGTGACGCAGACAGACGGAGCTGAAGATCAAGCAACAGATCCTGTCATCTGAAGCTAGCAGTTGAATTCTATCAGCACCTTAATAACTAGAAATATTGTAGCTTAATCCACTCTTGACGATACCAAGGAGATGACTACCTACCTAGGAGGCATGCTGGTGCGCCTTCCAATGGTGATGTCCTCGACCAACAGCAGCCGCTAAGGACTGGTTTGCTGGTGAAATGTTTAGAGTGAAAAGGAGTGTACCTGGGCAGTTTGGATTTGGACTTGGCTGTACATGAGTTGGCTTAAGCTTATGTTCCGTCACTCTTGTGAGTGAAGCAGTTATGAGTGAAGTGATACTTGGTAAAGCATCATTCAAAAATGCGCCGCAAGTTCAATTTCTGGATTTCAGAAAGGTCGTATGTCACTGAGTTTTTGTGCTTGGCAGACTCAGACCCAGGTGCAAGACAGAGGTGTCCGTCCTGTGGAGATTTGTTTTAGAAATTCTCCTATTGCCTGTGCAAGAGAAGCATGGAGCATTCGTCCGTTTAGCCACAATTTATCCTTTCCTTTCAAATTCATTTGCTGGTACTGAGTAATTGGCCATTACTCATTCAAAAATGGAATATCTGGCGAAGAGAGTTGGAAAAATTCTTACGCAGGAGGGGGTGGTAAAACAATGGTGTCTTGCATTGTTTGATACTTCAGTCGTCATACCGGTACTTGACTGCAATGACTACTAACCTTTAATCTTTCTAAAGATTATGGTAAGTCAAGGGTAGCACTTGCTAATTGTAGAACCACTCCGCCAGACAGACACTTAATTTTGGATGATCCGAGTAAACATCACTCATCTGTATTTTAACCGTGTAAAATTTGCATTAGTTCAGTCAAATTTGTCGAGATCAAACTTGGAATCAGTAGCATGAAGCTGGAGTAAGTTGCAGTCATTGGCAATTGACACGTAAATACAAGAGAATTGTTCAAAGCCCAAGTAGCAGCCTACAATTTGTTGCGACGAGGGGCAGTTTGCAGACAGTTTTGAACTGGGTCCAGGCAGCCTCGAATGTGAGGGAGGGCTCCCTACATCTGGGCCCTCCAGATGGATCCACAGTGGAGATGGAAGGGCGGGCCTGGTTACTTGGGTGGGGTTTAGGGTTTTAAGGCCCATGCTTTTCCTTTGGTGGTTATCTTTATCTTAAAAGATATATATATTATCTATATTAATTTTAATTATAAAATAAAATAAAATCTAATTTCAAAGTATGTCAGATAAAATCATGAGTTTAGTTCAAAGCATAACAAAATCAAGAGGTGTTTCTTGCAATCAATACCCACCTATAAAGTTCTTTGAGTGTTTTTGAGTAAAAATGCTACAAACAATACATGTTGAAAACAAAGTGAAGTGGTCAAATATGTAGTATCTATTGCAACTCTATCTACTCAGAAACTTGTCAACTTAGTCAGCCTCTCACCCCAAATCTTTGATGATGATCAATTGCTTTAACCCCTAAAGGACCAAAGTCCCCTCAGGGGACACTTGAGATTTTGAGCAGGTTCGTGCGACCTGAAATTTTAACCTGATTTTTTGATAAAATTTTTGAAGATAGGAAATCACATTAGCTTTCTAAGAATATAATTTTTTTTTCAATCGGTGCCCGGGAGCAAAAGTTATGCCATTCTAAAGCAAAAAAGCAGTTCATCGGGCAGAAAAAAAAACCCACAAAAAAATGATTTTTTTTAAAAAAAAAAATTCCCTCGAAGATCATGTTTTTGTCTACATTTGAAGCTTTGATTCATTCAATTTGGACTCAGAATGAAAAAGTTATGGACATTCTTGTTTTTCGGGCAATCTAAGCATCTTCAAAAACAACAACTTATAGAATTCATTTTTGAATGCAATTTTCAATTTTTTTCAATTTTTTTTTGACAAGGTTTAGTTTGTTTGCAAGAACAATCCCACCATTGGGATTATGGTGTTTTAATTCCACCTAAGAGCTATTAACGATTTTGTATTTCGTTCAATTTTGGACCTACTTCTACTTAACAATTTTTTTATATGTGAAAATCAAGTTTTGATATGCTAAAAAAAATTTCCCTAACTCTCAACTCAAATTTTCAACATAAAAAATTTTAACTTTATGGTGTGTAGTGCAAAAAAATCCACAAATGGCCGTCAAAGTCATTTGAAATTGCAGGAAACAGTTCAAAAAAATTTCTTTTTCCAACTTTGAATGCTAATATCTTCCAATCGGAACGGTCAAATTTCTTGAAATTTTTACCACATGATCTGAGACAAGTGAAGTACAAGATCCTACAGTTAGATTGTAAAAAGAAAGTTTTTTTTGGTTTAGGGAGTGATCGCAGCAGAAATGGCAGTTTTCAGTGGTTTTGGAGCCTGAAAATGGCTTGGTCCTTTAGGGGTTAAAGGTGAAGTTTGAAGTTTGAAACTTTTGAAGAAAACATTTTTGTCTTCTTCTACTTAAATCCTTTAAATTATTGTTACTTGAAAGGATGTATAAGATCATAGAAAAATCTAAATTGCTAATACTAAAAGATATGGGAGTTGAAACATGGAATTGAAACATGAGTCACTTCCAATAGTGAAAATGTTGTAGAAAACTATATAACTATTTAAGTCTTATTTACTTTTTTGTTTTCAAAAATTGCAAAAATTGAACTTTGAAAAAAAACTCATAGTTATTTTTTGGTGAACATTTTGTGACTGCCCACAAATAAAAAGTTCATATCTTCTACCTAATTTATTAAAATAAAATGAATAAAGTTTTTTCTTGAAGATTTAGATTTGTCTACAAGAATGTATTTTTTAGTTTTTACCCCCAAAAGGTTGAAGTACAATTTTGGAATAAATTGTCAAAACCTACTACATTTTAGATTAGTAAGAAAAAAATGAAAATGAATTTTTTTTTGAATTCAACTACACAAATTTGCTAGTGATACTCTTTTTAGCTATTCAAAAGTTTCAAGAAATTAAAAGAACAATGTCATTATCTAAACAAACTTATTTCTTTTGCAAATTGGCTACTTGAAAAGGCAAAAGAAATTCCCACATTATATAGAAGTTCAAAAAATAGAGTAAAGTTTTGCATTTGTATTGCTTACTCCAAAATGCAAACCCCATTTTGGTCAATGAAAGACTTTAAGGGTTAATAGTTTAGGGTGCAATAATTGAATCACCTTCTTTAGTATGAGGAACATTGGAATCCTATTATAGAAACAAAATCATTTTTTCTATCTATGCAGAATACATAAAAATCATTTGATTTTTTTATAGTCTTCTAGTTCAAGATTAATCTTCAGAGATGCCTACTGTACAATTTAACCTCTATGTTGCCATAGTGAGTTTAAGTTCCATAGTTAACAATACTATGCAAACTTGACATTTTAATAAAAAGGATAAGCTATAAATTATTTTTCATTTTGAATTGGATAAAATAATAAAAAAATAATCCAATCCCCTCCAAATAGGATGACATACCCACATTTTGGAAGAATTTATATGTATATGGATGAATAAGGTTTATTCATCCATGTTACATATTTTTTGATATACATAACTTCACCACTTCAATTAAAATATTAAAAAATTACACTACATTGATTGTACTAATAGTGAAGGTAAACAATTAGTGTCACCTATATGATAAATACACCTAAAACCAACAAAACAAGTAATTTGGCATGGTTCAATTTTACATTAAATTTTTTGTTGGATCTTGTTGGTAGGAAAAAATATTCTAAATTCTCTTAGAATGCATTTTCTGGACACCACATGAATAACTATGAATTTTCAAAGTGCCAAATTAGGTATTTCCAAATCCAATATACTACTCATGAATAGTGAGAATATATTTTAGGCAAGATTTTGTAGATGTTAGTTTAGAAAGGTGTTGGTTTTAGGTGTAGTTGCCCTAAAGTTAGTGTTATTACAAGATTGATTGTCAAAGAAATGTGTACAATACAATAATATTTCAACCTACCTACACTGAATAGGGGTATTAACCCCTAAAGTCCCGTTGTCCCCTCGAGGGACAAAATGGATTTCGGGCAGGCTCCTACGGTCTCAATATTTGTTGTAATTTTCTGAATTTTTTTGGTGAAGATAGAGAATCACATTAGCTTTCTGAAAATGTAATTTTTATTTCAATCGGTGCCCGGGAGCAAAAGTTATGGCACAAAAACCCCAAATTTTAGTTCGGCGGGCAGAAAAAAACCCTCACAAAAACTTTAAATTAAAAATTAAAATTTTTTTTTTCATACAGATTTTATTTTTATCTACATGGGAAGCTTTGATTCATTCCATTTCAATTTGTTATGCAAAAGTTATAGACAATCTTATTTTTCGGGCAATTAGAGCATCTTCTTGAAAAAATAACTTGTAGGATTCATTTCTGAACTCAATTTTGACAATTTTTCAAAAAAAAAGTTTCAAGATGTTAAGATTTCTTGCTAGAACAATCTCACCATTGAGATTAGTATATTTCAACTCTATCTTAGAGCTATTAATGATTTAATTTTCCTTCAATCTTGAACCTACTTCTACTTAACAATTTTTTAATGTGTGAAAACTACGTGTTTCTTTTTTGAATTTTTTTTCTAAGATTCTCAACTCAATTCTTCATCATATAAAATTAGAAATTCAAAATCATTAGAGCAAAAATTTTAAATTAAGAAGGTTCAAAGCCAAATAATGTAGTTGAGCAAGGTGCAAAAAAAACTTGATTCTTTTACTTTAAATGCAAATATCTTGCAATCTACGCGGTCAAAGTTTCTGAAATTTCTTCCACACATTCTTACACTAGTCTAGTACAAGATCCTATGGTTAAATATGCAAAAAGAACATTACATTTTTTATTTTGCTCTTTGCTATAGAAATGACAGTTTTGAGTGGTTTTTGATGGAAAAATGGCCTTGGGACTTTAGGGGTTAAGGGGACCCATACTAATCAATCAACATTTCACACTATATAAATATCTACCTTTTCTGTACATCAATAGTTATTGAAGTGTCCGGGGGTTGTACATCATGTTTCAAACATCTACACTTTTCAAAGATAAGTCCCTTTAATTTTTTGGTCCCCTTAATACCCCTATTTAGTGTAGTTTGCCCCCCCCAAATACGTATATACTAAAGAATTGCTTAATTTATAGAAATTCAACTTCCTTCACACAATCTTCCATTTCTTCTTTGTCAATAACCATAAAGATGCATTGCAAAGTTTTTTGCGTCTCCATTATGATTGCTCTAAAGAAAAATCTCTCACAAACAAAACAAATCACACATACACTTTGAAAAAAATAAATTTAAAATCCTTGCTTTACCAACTTTAGGATTCAACTTGCACTCAACATGGGATGAGATCCATTAGGAGGAAATTGAACCCCAAAGGAACCCTAAATCCGAAACCCTAAACCAACTAATTTCTTAGGTAGCCCATTTGTCTCCCATGGCAATGGAATTAAGTTAAGAAAGGATAGAGTGTCATTTAACATGTAAGGTAGGATAAAAGCATCTACCTCCTCAATTGTACACTATTTCTACATTTTGCTTTCTAACTGCACCAACAATGCATAAAATGGTATACATTTCAGAAGGTGTCCACTGCTTGTCAACTTCAAGAATTCATAACTAATTCTACAAAGCTCTAAAAAATATGAAACAACTTGGGTTAGTTTCCAAATTCCATTTAGGTTAAACTTGGGATAAAATTCTTAAATGGGCCCTTATAAACCTCCTAACTTATTGACTTGTACAATACTATATGTTGTAGAATGACTGAACTAGGCAAAAATTTTACACGTCTAACAGACATGACAACAATAATGGTCTGATCAAACTTAGCTCTCAACAAGCATTGAAGAAAAATGTAGATCTGTAAGAAGCTCAAGGCCATTGTTGTCACATTGGACAACTTAGGATCACCGGACGTCCCAGACAGGTGGACATTTTGGACGATTTAACAAATAGGACTACCTTAAAGTAGTCACATCAGGCGGTTCTGGGTCATTGGACGTTCCGAATAGGCGGACATATTGGATAGTTTGGGCGGACATATTGGACAATTTGGACGGACTGTCTGTCCAATGTGACAACTATGCTCAAGGCATGAGTTCCTGGCAATTGATCCCAGAGCTTCACATGTACAATTTTAGTGTCAGGGGTGGAAAATGTTTTGCACTATTCCCAGACATAATTGCTAAGATTACATACAAAGACACCAAAATGATATGTGCATAAACCAGTTAACATACACAAACCATTATCCTTGCATTGGCTTTCAAAATATGTTCAAAATATGTCTACAAATCTAATTAAGAATGGAACCTCAACACTATGCGAAGAGTTTCAGAAAAATAAAACCAAAGCAATCAAAAATGTTGCTCATGGTCCCTAATCAGAAGATCTATTATGAACGAAGTTGCATCTTGCACTTCACTAAAATTACTATTTTCAATCTGTTGTCTAATCATTTCTAGGTCCTCGATGTTGCCGTCTTTTGGTGGGTGTACCACCAAAACCCAACATGTAGTAATAGCTCAACAAGTAGGCCATTGGTTGATAATTTGGTGTACTTGTGAAAGAACAGCTCTAGCTTCACACAATGCTTGTTCAATAGACATTTTAGTCAATTCCTTGTCTTGCAAAGATATGGAGGCATCATCCAAGTGCCGAATGGCATAAAGAACATACTTCATAGGTGTCAAGCCATTTCCCTCTACGATTTTGTTGAGTATTAGTAACAAAAGAGGCTCAAATTGATACATCAGATTGGCTATGTACAACATTTTGGTGGTGAAGTCTGGCACTAACTCAGTGAGTTGATCCCAACAGTTAGATTTTCATTTGAATTCCAACACTTCTTCGTCCTTAACAGTCGTACCTTTATAAATCAGGCGGACATGGTCTCTACAGACATTTGCTTGCTGGGGGTCGATCTCTTCAAATACTTTTTTTTAGTGTCCGTAATACACACGTTTCCAAGTTGAGCTTGGTCCGGTTAATAGACCAGTACATACCAAACTGTCTCCTGTGTTGTTGTTGTAGATATACGCAATAGAAGATTTCCTCCAAGCCATTTTGCCTAAGTAGATTACAATTGCCACCAATTGTCATTTCATACTCCAATTAAAGTGATGGAATTGAAAAGAAACTCCTAGCAATTCTACCAATCGTCATTTAAAATAACAAATTTCTAGCAAAATTTAATGTTATAAATGAAGTTGCTAATTAATCTATTACACCCATTACACACTCTAATCAATCAATCAAAACACTGAAAAAACAAGAGATCAAACAAAGTTGCACGTACTTGATCACCTTGAAAATCACAATAAAACCCTTCAAAAATCCATTCTCTATAGAACATTTTCCACTCTCAAATTGACCACTTCCTTCGATTGATCCTCATAGTGATAGGCGCTCATGTTGTTCTAGTGAATTGGAAGGAATAGAAATAATAAAGCTGGATTGCACTATTTTTTGCTAGTTTTTCATCAAGTTTGAAATTAGTAGAAATTAAGGAAGTATAGAATATAGTCTAACTTGTTTTCAAAATATACAAAACTATTTCCGAGAAGCCCAAAACTAAAAACTTGTCTTAGCAACTTCATTAAATGTCAATGTGTAATTTGTCACACAATAATTGTGAAGTTGCTAAGACCACATCATATTCCCTTCATTCATGAAAATAGGTCACCCTATCTTGCGCAAATGGAGCCTTGGTCAGAATTAGGTCATGTTGACCTTAGTAATTTGAACCACATAGAATGGTCAATTAGTTTGAAATAGATACATTGCAGAAGATATGAAAATGAGTCCTCAAGAACAAGTGGCCAAGGGGCGGCAATAGAACTTTTATAAAGTGAATTTTTATAAACCAATAACCTCTCTAAAGTAATATTATTCCTTCAACCTTTGTGAGACGGTTATGTCGCAAGGTTTTTGGGCAGAAGGAAAAAAATTTAATTTTTTTCAATTTTTTGTCTAAAAAATTGGATTGTCTTTCATTTTTTCATTCAAAACTAAGATTGCTACGGTCAAATAAAAATTATAAGAGAAATAGCACAAAGTGTTTAGAATTGGCCTAGTGTTGAAAAACTTACTATTTGGAAAAAACGTTGGTGTTCTCGTTACTAGATCTTATACGTTTTGTTACAAATCAATGGAAACCACAATTTTGACCAATAAAAAGAAATTCAAATGCTAAAAATAGAAATTATATTTTTGGTAAATTTTTTAAGTTATATCTTCAAAATTCATTTGAAGAGAATTTAAAAATAATTTTATAATTTTGACCGTATGGATACTTAGTTTCTATTTTTCATGCTTTACATTATCTTCTTTAATGCAAACCTCAAAAAAGTTATAAATTTATATTTTATAATACATTTGTATGTGGTCCAAATCCCTTGGGCTTTTAGGGGTTAAAGGTCTATAGGGAACCGCATATATGGTATTTTTTGGAGCGCTTTTGGTGAAAACATAGTCTTTGACCTTTAGGGGTTAAAATTACGGGAATAGATGTGCATTTGAATTATCCAAGGGCAATCATATATTTTTAGGTTCATTCTACATCTTCATTGCATTTGTAGTTTTGAAGGATAGTGAGTGGATTCACTTTACTCACTTCCTTCACCTAATAAGTGGATGAATTATAATAAACAAATTTTTCTTTATCCCCTATATGCATACTTTTTTTTAACATGCTAGATTACAATCAATATGGAATTAGCAACCATATCCCGTACATGTACGTATACCTATATGCCATACCATATCCATAATCCATATAATACATTCATATTCTATATATCATGTCCATATGAATTCCATATATCATACCTGTATCAAAGTGGTTTTTGTTACGATCAAGCTACGCTCGTAACAGCTGGACTAAACCACCGCCGGAAGGAGGAACGGGAGCATTATACGGTTATTAACACGTTAGCAATTACAAGGAGTTGGTTCCATCGCCTCTCCCGAGTGGCATGTCAATACCTTGGTGAAGAGGTTATTCTTCACGTAACCTTCTATTAATCAATTGGATCCCGATGATCCTGTTTGTCCCATCTTGCATGATTTGTGTGACACAATCTGATTGATTCCCATCCCAATAATTGCCTTATCGTTATTCCGGCCCACCACGACCGGAACCCGTCTCATTCAGATCATCGATCCCAAGACAGAGTGTCAACAATACTTCGATTCTGTTGTCCTGAGTCGTGACATTAGGTTACGTCATCTTTTGTCCACGCTCCGAGAAAGACTTGGAAAAGTTTTAATTAATTATTACGGCTTAGTAACATATCAACTGGATATAGATTTTTTAAAATTTGTCCACAGAATTCAAAGGTCGGTCGATCATGGACCGAGAGAGGCCAGAGATTGCAAGGGTATCGAGAGTGCCAGAAGAGGCAGGAGCTGAGTGGGCCGAGTTCATCCAGCAACAGATCCAAACAGTGTTTCAATCAGCACTTCCACACATGGTCCAACAAATCTCAGACCGGGCCATGGCGTTGCCGCCTCAGGCTTCACCTTCTGCCAATGTTCGAGCCTCTGACCGGGATCAACAACAGTTTGGGAAATACGATGACATGGGATCTGGAGAGAGAGAGTCCAAGGTGGATGATCCTGAGAAATTCGTGGGTAAAACGGGTGGAGAAGTGTATAAATGGTTTGCCGAGCTCCGGTTGGTATTTCGGGGCAAGCCGCGCACTTATCGCCAGGACGAGGATAAGGTAGCATATGCTCTTTCTTACATGAGTGGAGCTGCACAAAATTGGGCCATGCCACTCTTACAAGCACTGGATGAGGGACGTCGGCATGAATTGTTAGTGGATTATGATGCATTTCGTGAGGCGGTCATTGTGGTTTACAGTGATATTGATCGAAGGGGAAATGCGGAGGACCGCCTCGGAAGGATCAAACAAACGGGCTCGGTAGCAGGATATATTTCTAACTTTAATGAGCATGCTGCGCAGGTTGACTGGAATGAATCTAATTTAGTAGCACGATTCCGGGGGGGTCTCAAAGATGAAATTCTTGACTCCGTGGCTACGGCGGAAATACAACCCCGCGGTCTTCAAGAATGGATGACCATGGCGTCCAGGATCGATGAGAGATTGTGGGCACGACGCCAAACTCATAGACCTCCAACCTTGTATTCCAACCAGCCTCAGATATCTTCGTATAATTCAAAACCACCAACCAATATCGCGAGAGACCATACTGGCCGATTTCAATCGCTTCCAGAAGCTTCAGGGCCAGTGCCTATGGAATTGGGTGCAGCTCGGGTGACCACGGTGCTAGCAAAGACCGCTGCAGAACGGCTTGATTATCAGAAGCAAGGAAGATGCTGGGGTTGTGGTCAAGTGGGTCACGTTCGATCAAAATGCCCACTAATCCCTCTAAGCCTTTGTCTTTGTCAGCATCAGAGGGATTTGAAACGGATGGCACTGTTTCGGGAAAAGGCAACGCCTGGGACTGAGAGAAGGAATTTGGTACCCGGACAACATGCAGACTGCAGCTGCTACTATCGTGAAAGAGCAGTCAGTTAACCATAAGGGGTGGCCTTGTGAGCAAGAAGAAGAGCCTTCATATCCATTATATCTTCGGGCTACGATAGATCCTGGGTCTCACCTCACCCTGGCTGCCCACATAAATTCAGTGGTGGCAGAGACTCTTGTGGACTCAGGGGCGACGGGGGTGTTTATGCACCCTGATTTCGCTGAAAAATGTGGGTCTACAATTCAACATAAAAAGATACCTCGTGAAGTTCGAGTTATTGATGGGCGTATGATTAACTCGGGATTAATTACACATGAAGCTACTGTTCAATTGGAAGGGGCGGGTCATCGGGAAGTGCTCATCGCGGATCTTACCAACACTGGCCGTTACCCGTGTATTTTGAGGACTCCCTGGTTGATCCAGCATGATCCAACCATACGGTGGTCCAAGAAAAAGGTAATTTTCGACTCCGATTATTGCCGCATCAACTATATTCAGGGAACCATGGCGAGTAAGGTGGTCCCGATTGGTTGTGGAGGGGCCAGCGAGACAAATACCAGCCGGGAAAGAGCCGACGACAGGGCTATAGTACCGCCAGGAGATCGAGCGACCAAACTGGGGCACATCCCTGCACCGTCAAATGACCCCAAGGCTGGGATGCAGCGATCAGGCCTGTCGAAGTTGGTGGCACCGAAACATGCCCTGGTGTCAGCAGCGGCGTTCAGACTTTCTGCCAAAAATGCAGAAATTTATACATTAACGATATCGAAGGTTGACGATATCAAGGAAAAGGGAATGAAGGGTGAGGTAAGTTTGATTCCGAGTGAATACCATGATTTACAAGAGGTCTTCAGTGAGGAATCATCGAATGAGTTACCGGAACATGGAATGTCTGACATGAAAATTGACTTTAAGGAGGGCCAAGAACCAAAGAACACCGGTTTACGACCCATGTTTCCTACGGAGTTGGAAGAGCTTCGGGGATACTTGGAAGAAAATTTGGGCAAAGGATGGATTCGAAGATCCAATTCCCCAGTCTCAGCTCCGATAGTATTTGCTCGGAAAAAAGACGGGTCGATTCGGGTTTGCATAGACTATCGAAATTTAAACAAAGTTACTATCAGGAATCGTTATCCTTTACCACTTATTCCCGAGTTCATAGGGGTGATTGCATGAAACACTTGTACTATTTTCTGTCACACGTCTCGTGCTGAATAGTTTTTTGGCCATAATTCTTGGGTTTTGACTCCAAATGATTCAAAATTCATAGACAAGGTACTGATGACTACTATACACCTTGTCTATTTTTTTGGAATTTAAAAAAAATATTTTACTATTTAATAATAGCCCCCGATATTATGTCACAAATGCCAATTTGGAGGTTTTCAGTACTATTTAGTACCCATAAAAACGAACTTGGAGCTGAAATTTGGTAGAGATGGTCTTCTAGTAGACTTGTAGTTATTGTCCAAAGGAATTCTAAAAATACTTAATTTTGTGTGGTGTAGAAGTACACAAATGGAGTCCCTTTCTACTAGCATTTTGAAGCATGTAAAAAATTATTTTGGTGGTTTTTTTGGTGAATGACCATCTCCATAGAGTTGCCACAAATGGCCAATTTTTATTTTTTTTATTTAAGTCTTTTCCTATTTTCTACTAATTAAAACATCAAAGTATGTATTTTCTAGCGATTTGGCACTTTTCTAGTTCTCCTACTTAGAGAATTTTTTAATGAATTTCCTTTGGTGGTTACCTTCATCTTAAAAGTGCATACATTGGCCATATTTTTTAATTTAAAAAAAAATTGATTTTCTAATTTTAAAGTACTCCAGAAAAAATCATGAGTACTATTGCAAAACGCAACAAATAGTACAGGTGTTTCGTGCAATCACCCACAAATCGATTGGTGGGAGCTACCATATTTACCAAGTTGGATGTCAGACAAGCATATCATCAAATCAGGATGGCGCGGGGCCACGAATTTAAAACAGCATTCAAGACTTGTTATAGTTATTTGAATACTTGGTAATGCCGTTTGGCCTCATGAATGCTCCTGCTCAATTTCAAGCACATATGCAATTCATTTTTGGTGATCTTCTTGATATCTCCGTTGTAATCTATTTGGACGATATTTTGATTTTCTCAAAAAATATCGAGGAACATCGTCAAGTGGTACGGGAAGTTCTCCAACGTCTATATAAGTATGGCTTATATGTTAAGACCTCTAAATGCCAATTTCACTGCTCGTCAGTAGAATTTTTAGGTATGATAGTTTCAGCTCAGGGGTTGGAAATGTGCGAAGACAAGGTACAAATTATTAAAGACTGGCCTATTCCAAAGAATGTTAAGGAAGTCCAGACATTTTTGGTCTTCGCGAATTTTTACCGTCGGTTCATTTTGGATTATTCATGGATTGCGGTTCCTCTTACAACTTTGACACGGAAGGATCAACAGTTTCAATGGAACCCTCAAGCTAGTCATGCTTTTACAAAGCTCAGAGACTGATTTTGTCAGGCTTTAGTATTGTTGCATCCTGACTTCCAACAGCCATTTATTCTTGAAATGGATGCATCTGACACCGCGACTGGTGGGATCCTCTCTCAGCATGGAGAGGATGGTCATCTTCACCCTTGTGCAAACCGCAGTTCGAAAATGTCACCACCCGAACAAAACTACGACATCTACGACAAAGAATTACTAAGTGTTGTTCTAGCATTTAAAGATTGGCGAGTTTATTTGGAGGGCTCTCCACATCAAGTCAAGGTAATCTCGGACCATAAGAACCTGGAATATTTTTTGACCACTAAACAGCTTAACCGGCGTCAAGCTCGGTGGGTTGAATCATTATTTGCATTCTCGTTCGTGATTCAACATAGACCTGGTTCACTGAACGGTCGAGCTGATGTGCTGTCCCGACGATCTGACGTCATTGATGGAGCAGCCCATCAACCGAGACCCCTTCTGAAATTGGCGGCATTGGAGACTTGACGAACTGTAGCCTATCAACCAAGATCCCTTCTAAAAGTCCATATGAATTCCATATATCATACCTGTATCAAAGTGGTTTTGGTTTTGGTTTTGTTAGGTGGGTGGGCAAATCAAGTGTTTTATTTATTTATTTATTATTTATAGGTACAATTAATTAATTGAAAGATTAATGTATGTCCCTTTTCAGGGAATAAGATATACAACTTGTTTCCAACCATGTTAAGCGTTTTAGCATAACTCCAATTGAACGATGGTGGAGGGATAATTTTTTCTAGTTAGGAAATAGGAATAATGAAGATTGCACTATTTTCTTCTAATTTTTTTTTTGTCAAATTTGGAATTAAAATAAATTAAGGAAGTGCAAATTATAGTCCGACTTGTTCTTGATGTATAGACAAACCTATTTATGAGAAGCACAAAAGTAAAAACTTGTCTTAGCAACTTCATTAGGTATCAATGTGTTATTCATCACACTATCGATAACTATGAAGTTGCTAAGACAACATCATATTTTCCTCATTTATGAAAATAGGTCATCCTATCTTGCACAAATATTAGGGCAGTGGTCAGAAACATGTCATATAATTGACCTTAGTAATTCAAACCATATAGGATGGCCCTAATTAATTTGAAATACAAACACATTGTGTGAGATCTGAAAATGAGTCCTCAAATACAAGGGGTTACAATAGAATTTCTATAAAGTGGACTTTTGTAAGCCAATAGCCTCTCTAAAGTGATATTATTCCTTCTCAATCTCGGCCTGGACGTATTGAAGATGTACAAAATAAATTTAAAAAAAAAAAAAAAAAATTTGTTGAATTTGGAATCTAAATGTCGTGATGGTGAATGTGACTTCTGGTTGCATTAATTCCTAAAGTCCTAAGGCCCGTTTTCCATCAAAACCCACTCAAAACTGCCATTTCTACTGCAAAGAGCAAAAACTTTAAATTTTATTTTTTTAACATATTTAATTGTAGGATATTGTACTACACTAGTATAAAAATATGTGGAATTTTTTTCAAAACCTTTGGCCTTGTAGATTGCAAGATATTTGTATTTAAAGTGAAAAAAACAAGTTTATTTTACACCTTGATTGACTAGATATTTTGGCTTTGAATATTTTTAACTTAAAATTTTTGCACTATTGATTTTGATTTTCTAATTTTTTATCTTGAATAATTGAGTTGAGAATCTAAAAAAGAAAATTCAACAAAAAAATATTTAATTTTTACTAATTAAAAAATTATTAATTAGAAGTAGGTTGAAGATTAAAGGGATAACTAAACCATTAATAGCTCTAAGATGGAATTGAAACACAATAATCTCAACGGTGAGATTGTTCTAGTAAGCAAACTTAACCCGGCCTAACAATGTTTTTTGAAAAATTGTAAAATTGCATTAAAAAATGGACTCTGTACATGATTTTTCAAGAAGATGCTTAGATTGCCCGAAAAATAAGATTGTCCATAATTTTCTTTTCACTAGTTTAAATAGAATGAATCAAAGCTTCAAATGTAGACAAAAATATAATCTTTGAGAAAAAAATTAAAAATTAAAAAAACTCAACTTTTTGTGATATTTTTTAAGCTACCCTTCAAGCTGTTTTGGGACTCATAGTGGCATAACTTTTGTTCCCGGGCATCAATTGAAATAAAAATTATATTTCCAAAAAGCTAATCTAATTTCCTATGTTCAAGAAATTTTCAAAAAATTATGTCAAAAACTAAGATCACACGAGCCTACCCCAAATCCCAAGAGTCCTCTATAGGAACTATGGGTCTTTAGAGGTTAAATGAGAGCCAAAAGTGGTGGGCCAAAAGGGAAACAGAATTGTAGCCTACTAAAAAAATCTTCAGATGTCAATCATTAATGCCATAGACCCTCTGTAATATAATATTTTCCTTCCATTATGGGATTATTACCTTGTGGGAGTTGTATTGTACTTGAACTTTGCAAATCTACATACCAGTGGGTCTGCACCCAGTATAGATAAAAAAAATTATGCCATGTTGTAGGGCCAAGGAGGATTGAACCCCTTATTGCCACTTATTTTACCTATAGAGAGAGCACTCAAATTTTTTATTTACCACATATGATAAAACTTGAAAATTTTGAATTCATATTTGCAATGAGAAGTCTCACATTAGCTAAGAAAAGTGAAGAAATACAAAATTTAAGCGGCACAAAATAGGGGACAATTTTTACATTTACTCTTGGATAGGGCCACAAGGGGTCAATCCCCCTAGTCATGTCTCAAAGTTCCTCGCGAAGCACTCTAGGCGGGATTCTCCGCAATGTAGACAGAAGCTTCTCAAATTTTGAATGAGTTGGTGGTCTCCCAGGGCTTGCTGGTGGTGATCATCCAGTAGCCCATATTTTGGACCAGCCTTATGGTAACTTGAAAAAATTGTGCTAAGGTAGGAGGTCCATAAAGCGATCATCTAAGGGCTGAGAGTAAATTTTGGGGAGGTAAAACATCTTGAAATATTTTTCAGTAAATTTTCCTTGAAAGACAAGAAGAAATGGCATTTAACCCAAGTTGTTTCATATTTTTTGGAGCTTTGTGGAATTAGCTATGAAATTTTGAAGTTGAAATGTTATAGGGCTCTAAAAGCGACCACCTCTTAGAATGTACATTGTTTGTACATTTTGGTACATTGAAGAAAACAAAATGTACCTCTGTGTCATGTTTGGTTCAAAAATGCCCGATCATAGTTTGAGCCTCCTACCTTAAGGTGTGACCACCCATTACCAACGAGCATGGTCTCATCGGCAGTCAGTAGGATTGCAAAAATGCAGTAGATCAAGGTTGGGATTAATTTCCAAAGATAAGTTTCTAACTTCAAACCATCAATTCCTCCATTCTTTCTATGACACATCAACTTGGTTTGAAGTGCCAAAGTGAACAAGAACTATTGTAGTATCTTAACTTCTTGTTTGACATTTGTTTTAATCCCTACAGCTCCAAAATCCACTTGAGGGACACTTGGGATTTTCATTAGGTTTGTGTGATAAAGAAGGAAGGAACTATGCACTATATTCTTTTGTGAAATCTATGTGCATATAATAAATGCTAATGATATTAGTTCTCATCAATGCAATATAAGCATTCATCAAGATAGTATCTAATGTAGTCCACTAATTCACTAGACAAATCTCATACTATAATGACATTTGTATTATGGATTAGTGGACTATGAAGAATACTATTGTAGAATCTGCATCTCGGGGGGTGCACTTAGTTCTACTTCAACAAACCACGTGCGAACAAGTGGTTTCTAATAAACTATAATTTCAACCTAAAATTTTGAGCATTGTTTAATAATGACTATAGGTTTCTATTGCCAAAATTTCCAACTCAAATAAAAAATGAAATGATTTCTAGAAGAAGTTGAAAATGAACTAAAATGGTATGAATTTCAACTCAAATATTTATAGAGAACACATTTAGATGACTATTGCATTAATATTCAACCCAAAATGAGCTATCAATAGAGATTTATTTTCAAGAATTTTTTGTTCATTTTTTAGGCAATTTTTTCTTATATAATATAGGGGTGTGAAAGTTATTTTTCAGTTCTACAGTGTATCTTTTTACTTCAAAAATTTGTAACTAATTATGATGAAGAAATAAAAATATCAATAATTCAAAACATAAACTTTCAAAGTAGGAAAATGTATTCATATTTTTTTTATTTGATTTTATTTAAAATTCAAAAAGTAAATAGGGGGTCCAAAGTTTTGTTTGCACGTGGTTTCTTATGGACACTATAAGTGACCCCCCCGAGATCTACATATACAAATTTAAGGATACAAGTTCGCATTGGTGGCCAAGGTGACCATGTCTACCGACTTGATTAGAAACACTCTCAAAAAAAGATTCTTCATTTATATACTCAATTTTTATTGAGACATAGTGTCCTTGGATTTAATATGTGTACCAAACGTCTCTTGCATTGACATTATGATAACCTTATTTTACACTTCATACCACCCTCTTGAAATTTGCACAAGGCAAACAATGAACAATATCAATCTTCAACTTCCTTTCATCAACCGATCAAAACATGCCATGATGGCAAACTTCTCCTACATTGACATTATGATAACCTTATTTTATATTTTTTTTCATATCATCTTAGTCTATTGAACTAAAATCTTTGCTTACTATTTAGATATCCATAGCGGAAGCTTTAAAAACTGTTTCTATTGCAACAATATGGTAATAAGAGCTCCAGTTTGAGTTCTACATAGAGTTTGATTCTCCTTCTCTACTTCGAACAAAACTTGCAGAGCAACTACCATTCAACGTTATTTTTTACCTTGGTGCCAATGTGGTGAAGGATCATGGAAAGCTCAACTTAAAATATAAATTTGGGTCAAGCATGTTGCCTTTCATCATTTCCCTTTACCCTACATAGAATTATAAAGCACATGCTCAGTTGTTCACACCGAGTTTGTTGTTTGTGCATATTTCAAGTCAATTACTCACACCAAGCTTGTTATTTGTTTGTATTCTAAGTGGGAGACATCTAGAATTATACGCCTTACCTGAAAAGTATAATTATTTGCTAAATGAAGATTTTTAGACATGAACTTGTTTATTCTTGTCACTTTATGATACACTTTTACCATAGTTCTGAGTCAAATGTGAGTCTATTGTGCTTACCCAAGCTAAAAATAATTCAAAGTTTGCCAAAGCTATATGAGTAATAGATTGATACATATTTGAATTGATGAGCTCTAATTTGCTACACCTTAGTTAGAGACACTTGCGGCACTTTATACAAGTAGATTGGAGAATATCCAATTGTATGGACCATATAGAGTCTTGTTATTGTATGAAGATTGAAGGATTTTGATTATGGTAGAAGTACGTATTTTGGACAGCCCACCTTGATGGCTTTTTAGGATGACCTATTGAGGACAATAGTTGGATGCACCGAATCATTGATGCACTATTCATTGAAAAAGATTTTCTATTTGTACCTTCTCCTCCATTCATCTCTATTCCTTCCTTGTTTAGGAAGAGCCAAACTCCTAACCGTAATAGGTGAGTTTATGAGACCGGATTGGGTTCAAATGAATAATCCACATGTTTTTAATAAAATATTCATTCTTAGGGAAAAAATTTGTTCTTTTTACATTCTTATTCATCTTTATGTTTGTGCACATTGAGCTCAATTTTTCAACAAATTTCCCATATCCTACATGCTAATATCTTTAAGTTTTCAGCAATTGATACTTCTACCTTATGCAATTGGAAAAGATTCGATTCACACAAATGAAAAAATCAATTGATTTGCATACATCTCGGGCTCAAAATCAAGAATTATATCCCTTGGCATACTGATGGCAAGCCTATCAAAAGATTCAAAGAACAAAAAGCCTCATGAGAGGGCATCTCTTATCTCTTCTTACATTAAGTGCAAATTATGTCATTATTTCATCCGTTGCATTTTCACCTACAAGATTTTTCATACATTCTTAAGCCCTAATGACATCTAAACATCTTCTTGACAAAATGTTGCACCTTGATGAAATCTCTTGGCGATATTTTATTGCAATGAACTTTGTTCTAGTACGTAATGAACTTCAAGAGGACTTGAACAACTGCAACAAGATCTTAAAAGGTGATGAAAACTTTTATTAGACGTGTTCATTGAAGGTAGACCCAAGCAACCAGGCAACCTCAAATGTAAGGGAGGGCTCCCTGCATCTGAGCCCTTCAGATGGATTTACAATGGAAATGGAAGGGCGGTCCTGATTGCTTGGGTGGGGTTTAGGGTTTTAGGCTTTAGGTAAGCCAAGCAACCAAGCCTGCCCTTCCATCTCCACCTTTGGATCCGTCTGAACGGCTCCATCCGTCTAAGAATAGAGAGATGTGATATAATCGAGGCCGGGGTGTATTTCACAAGCATGCAAGTATTAGGTAGTTTGCAAGCTAAGGGTATCACAGATGCACAGAAGATTTAAATGTCATCTCTAATCCTTTAAAAGTAGTAAAATAAACCACTTGATTCTCCATAAAACCAACACATAATTTCGAGACTGAGGTATATAATCATGAATCGTAACAATAATCCTTTACAAATACACCAGTACTGACTTTAGATAGTTGCAAACTATCACCGATATTAAGTGGTCCAAAGTGAAAGGATAACATGGTTGGGTGGGTTATCTCTCAAGCGTTCATCCTGATTTCTGAAGTAAATAGAACGAAAACTCCAAGTACTAATGCATTTCGACTACTGTCGCGGAATACTTCCTTGAGAACTATCTAAAGGCACGAATATTTCATTGCTGTTATCTACAAAATTGTTGGTCTTGCATAACATATAAAACCTAAGGTCCAAATAGAAAATGGAGAGTGCTCCTGCATGGGATATATGAGTAAGCATTGAATTGAATTATGCAGTGTAGTTCGCTGGCTCTTCTGTTCCTAAATTCTTGCGCTTTTCGTATATTCTTCGCATGTAAGGGACCAGCTCACCACTAATTAGGTTATAAGTGATGGTTAATTAGGTTATTAGTGATGTTGATTAGTCTACTGAGGATTAGGAGGTCGGCCATTGGCTGCTGCCACACGAGAACCCCACTCCAGAAGTTCCTTGCTGGTGTCATCCTTGTGCAGAATGACCTCGATGAAACAAAGACTGTCTTTCTTCTCCCCTTGCACAGTAGCAATGGCGTCCAGGAGCTCCTCCTCAGTCTTAACCTGCCATAAAACAAATACTCTTGCCTCAGAATTAGTCTTGAAATCTTAGAAGTTTTCAGTCACATTCAGTTTCGCAGTTAGGAAGGTATGCTCACCTATCATTACTAATTACAACTGAGTTTAGTTAATACTATTAAACATGAATAATTCTTATTAAATTTTATTGGCAACTGAAAGAGGATTCAGTTGTACCCTAAATTCTAAAAAAAAACTAGGTCCCAGGTTCCAAGGTCTTTTACATTACCAATTTGACTCATTATATTATTGTGAACGATATAATTTTAGATGGTGTCAAATCTTATATCGCCAGCATCAATGTTGCTCGCGTTGATAAAAAAATTGCAAACAAAGTTGGAAAAACGAGAGTTTGCATGACATACTCAAAACTGCTAAACAAAACCACAAGGCTCAATTCATAACATCCTTGAATCGGAAGGCAGAGGGATCCTTCTACGGAAGCACTGCAACAAGAATACATTCTTGTTGCAGTGGCCCAATACATGGGCAAGCTTGTATTCAAGATGTTTTCAAGTGAAAGGAGCCTAAACTCATGGAAAGCAAAGCGATGCGGCCTTGCCGTGAAGTGAAGAACGTTCTGTTTAATCCTGTTAATTAATTGATCCGACCATGGTAGAAGCAAATACTTTCACGAGCAGGGTGGTGTAAGACCGACTAACCTTGCAAGTCCACAAATTTCCTTCCCCGTTTGCAAAAGCCTCCACCACCGCCGTGTAGTTCCAGTTCTTGATGATGTTGTAGGGTCCATCGTGAATTTCAACCTCAATGGTGTACCCACCGTTGTTGATCAAGAAGATGATGCCCCTTTGCCCGCATCGTATCATGGTAGACACATCTTGGGCTGTCACCTGGTCAATCCCAGTCCCCACAACTGTCAAATACCAGTGCGAAAATGCCGAAGGGAACTTTAACTCTTGAAGGACGAGGAGGAAGCCTCTTGTGATGTGATTTTTGGTAGTTTGGAGAAGTTCACATGGAGATTTTGATTCTTTCAAAAAAATACTTGATTGAAGAAACACATGCCATGTTCTTCACTAAATTGAATGACATAAAAATCTACTCCACTTAAAATTGTACTTTCCACGATATGATGGATCAAAATGACCATTTTAAATCCATGGATCCTTCGCCGAAGAGGGTTAACCAAAAAGCTTAAATTCCAAGTTTCACAGATTCTACGGTAGTATTCAACATTTCCTTACCTACTAGACACTGATGAAAGACAAATATTATCAACTGGAAGGCACAAAGGCAGCATTCATTAAACTGCTAATCTTCCAATTGCCAAAAGGAGATGCACAAGTGGTCGTCTCTTCGAAGCCCAATTAGACAGACCTGTGTAGCTTTTAGTATCGCACACCTTCACACAAAACTTTGCCAAATCGACGGAAAATCGTTGCCAATCTAATCAATATTTTCATTAATCGAAGATTTAGAATCAGCTGGTTTGATTTAGGGCTGAGAAGAGGAGGGGACTGACTTACCTGAAAGCTTCCGTCACCAATGCATGAGATGACTCGCTTATCTTTGGCACCTTGGGCGTAACCCAAAGTAGCTCCCACAGACCAACCAATAGAGCCATACTGCATCTGAAACTCGTATTTGCAACCGTCGGGCAGCTTCAGCTTCTGGCAGTTAAACCACGAGTCCCCTGTCTCGGCTATTAATGCCGTGTCATGAGATAGCATTCCCTGAAATTACATGCACAGAGACAACCAGAAAAGTCAGAATCTCGTAAGAAAATATCAAAAACATGGTTCAGAGAGATTAATGCTCTTCGTGTCATTTGAAGCCTTTTTCTCAGGACGTATGAATAGCTTTTATTGGGAGATTACGTAATCTAGAGCTGGGGAGGGATCAATTTGGGTGTTTGAATAAAACTAGCTTGAGATCAAAAAAATTATGAATTTCTTATTCAATCATCCAAATTAGGAGTCTGTAAAAACTTATTTGAACAGACAACTAGTAGTCAAACCCATTTCTATTAGCTAAGTCATGTTTACGCATAACGTGCTAATGGAAGGCCAACCAAGTGTATGAATGGATGAGATGCTATGCGGTAACAGTCTAGGAGCAACAAGATCAAGTCTCTCTAACAGTTAGTATCGATTGCACCTTAGTTCTAGAAAACATAGATGCAAAGTGGTTTCAATGCATTGAAGAGTACCTGAATGTGGTGGAAAAGGTTGACAGTTTTCAGGGGCTCATTGGCTTTCTGCTTCAGAGGTAGTCCAGCGGGGACATACATTCGCATGTAGTTGTCAAATGAAGTGGTGTTCCGCTTCACTCGCTTTGAGAGAGCCTCCAGGAAGTCCTTCATCAGCACATTCCCAAACGCAGGACCGTTTCCAATTACAATTCTGTCAGGCTGTATTGTGATCGTCTTCTCTCTTTTGCACAGAAGCGAGTACCCTACCGAGCTGCACAACCGCCAACAATCGTCTTCTCAGTGACCTCAAATAAAAAATCATCAAACTCTCTCAGGCCAGATGAAAGAATACAGAAAAGCACAATACTTGCAAGAACCCTAAAAATCAATTTTCAAGCTCTCAGGGCTCACAGAAAACAGAACAAGTATTATACTCGCAAGAACCCTACAAATTTTTCATCAAGCTCTCAGGATTCAAGGAGTACTGACAAAGTATCATGCTTGCAAGGATACTATGAAATATTTATGTATGAAGATCACAGGACTAAATCAAAGAAAACAGAAAAAGTACGTACTTGCAAGATCTTCCAAGTACGTACTTGCAAGATCCTCAGGACCCAAGATTGAAAGACTACAGATAAAAGGTATGAAAATTAATTAGCAAACCTGTAGTCGTTGAAAATGGGTCCAACAAAGACATACACATCGGAAGACTCCACAATCTCCGACACAAATGCAGTGCTAACGGCACCCCAGTACGTGCCAATGAACCCGGGATGCGTCTCCCGGAAGAGACCCTTCCCGGAGGGCATAACGGCCACGGCATAGCCACTTGCCGTGGCTAAATCTTCAAATGCTCGCTGCGCTTTGGCAACTCGAAGCTTGGGGCCCGCAATCAGCACAGGCTTCACACTTGCGCTTAAGAAGTGATCCACCGCGTCCAGAGCTGCGTCCAGGCTCATTTGGTTGGACTTCAGATTTCCGATTCCATACAAACTTCAGAAGTAACAAATGAGAACCAAGCAATATATTAAAACCTTACTAAAAAAAAAAAATCATTCAGAGGATAAAATAATGTTAGAAGTAACAGCATTTTTCACTACTAGAATTTGAAGGACTTAGCAACGTTTTCAGTTACATACGGCGTTTTGGTACATGCTTGCTTGAGCAATGCTTTTCAGCGAACATGCAATTTTTGGAGCATGCATAAGCAAATAGGGAACATTTTTCAGCAAACATGCTCCATGACGCAGTTCATTTTGGACGATGTTTAGTTGAAACGTTGAATGTTAACTTTTGAAATCACAACTGAGTGTTATCAGCAACGTCCAAATGTTGCTACAAAACGTTGCTAAAGGGGTTGAATTCTATATATATGTACCTGCCGGGAATTTTTAAGGATTGACACTGCTGGGTGATGATGTAAGGAATGGGCGAAGCCTTAAAGGATGGATGTGGAAGCGATGGCAAATTGCAGCTCACACTCAGATACACCGGCTTGCTCTTATGGATGGCTGTGGAGATAGCCATGTCCAGAAGCTCATGTGCATCGTCCAAATTTTGGATCACAAACTGCAAAATGACAACCTCAAAGATTAATTACTCATCGATCAGTTCTTGGTCGCAGTACTTGAGTGTCAAGCAAATAAAGCACAGTGCAAAATACTTCACCCTAAAAGTCTGAGAAAGCCCTAGCTTAATATTCTTGTTAGGTGTCTGTTCTTACTTGTGAGTATCCTAGCACTATTACAAACTCCACATTGAGACAACGTTAACAAAAAAAACAATTGAAATCATGCCATTTCAAGGAACATGATGTCAGGACAAATTAGTTAGTGCATTAAGACAAAACAGTGTACTATGTATGATTTGAAAAGACAGAGCACCCCAAATATAGAGCAAGCAGTCCGATCCATCAGGTTTATGACAAACTTTAAACCCAGTCGATTGACAGAAGAGCATCAATTAGAAAAATTCAACTTTACATTGTGACACAAAAATTCTCCAAACCTGTGCACACGTAATTTGTTGGAAGCACCGATACTCTTGTCCAAAATCGGGATCTCCCGTGGTGTGGTGCAAAATCCTATTAGTCCCAAAATCATTCGAATTCGGCCCTCCCACAATGCAGATAATCGGCAGATTCTCGCTGTAGGCTCCGGCGATGGCGTTGATGACGCTCAACCCTCCGACGGTGAAGGTGACGGCGCAAGCGCCCACGCCGTGCGCTCTTGCGTAGCCGTCCGCGGCGTAGCCCGCGTTGAGCTCGTTGCAGCAGCCGATGATCTCGAGCTCGGGTTCTGCGATCAAGTGGTCGAGGAGGATGAGGTTGAAGTCGCCGGGGACGGTGAACACGTCGCGCACGCCGATCTCCACCAGGCGGCGAGCGATGTAGCGGCCGAGAGTCCAGTGCGTCTCGGGGTCTGCGGTACCGTTTATCGTCGACTCGCCTTTCCTACCAGCTGATCCCATTGTGAAATTCCAACGCAGTCTCTAAATCACAATAATTGCGGTGCTGGTCGACATCAAATACACCAAATTAGTCACGTATTAAATTCTGAACACCGCGCTCTATTACATGCATACCCGCAATGTACTTTGCTGATCCTTCAAACTCTGTTTCTAAACTCTTTTTCAGTATTCTTAATTATTAATTACAGCTAGTACTATTCAACAACACAGACATCCTGTGAACTACTGGAAACCAAAATCAATTATGTGCCGCGGATTGTACATTGATAATTATTGATACGATTATATGCACGGACTGTTCGATCTCGCTAGCTTCTCGTTGCAGAACTTCCGACCTCAAGAGCTAGCTAGTCGATCGATCGATCGATCCAACATGGGCACACGTACAAAGGCAGATCCAGTTTCTAAACAATGGAGAAAACATCAATTGAAATCAATCCTACCAATCCAATCTTGCTACCCAACGTACACCCAAAACCTGCAGTAACACGTCAAATTTGCTCGCCGTCGTACAAATGGCAAAACGATGAGTACCATAATTATGATCACTAACATAGACCATTTGACAAGCCGAGTTAATTACATTCCACGCATTGTAACTAGGAATACACATTCGATCGGCATCTCGTGATCTCCGCCACTACGTACTCCACTAGTCGTACAGGTCTTTCACTTCTCGAGCAGCAATGCAACGCCATCAATGCAATCAAAACAGAAGTTTAAAACCTGCATACGTCGATCAAGTACGTGACACGTCCCATTTGCGTACGTCTCGATATCTACTCATAGCAAGTGATGGACATGCAGCCGAAAATCCGTAACACCTGCAGCCAAATTCGAGGGCAGGCGAGAAAGTTCCGCCATGCCTTACCTTGCTATCAATGGAGCTACCTAGCTGAATACGCCGTAGTACGTCGCCACAAATTACTTCAAACAACTGCGAGTTTGAGGAAGCTCGAACTGAAGAGTTAAGTTGCAGCAAGAGTAGCAAGCTCAAAACAATTTCAAACCTTACATGGAGCGTGTCCTAATAATCAGAGTGAACTCAGAGTTGGGGGTTTATAGGAGCCGAAGTGGAGGCCCAGGTGGCTGGTACGTACGTTGTGCTCTTTGCGGAGTCAGCGAGTGGAACCTACGGAGTCATCAATTAAGCATCGGCATGTAGGCAAGGTAGCTCGACAGTGTAGTGCCAGTGAGGGATATATCTGTTTTCATGCAGTAGATGGATATATTTTGGGTCTCATGCACAAACTATCGGCGGTACGGGTACATTGCTGAGCGTCACTAGTCGCTTGAAGGGCACTTCCATCCCTGCTGCACTGGACGGTCCTAGCTACAGAAGTGCCAGTTCTGTCGCCTTCGTTCAGTGCTCTGGCATGGACCCCATGATGGACCTGGACTGGACTCGACGGGCGCAACAGGGGCTTAAGCTTACTGTACTACAGTTAATCAAAAGATTCAGACTTAGAGGAAATCAGAAGATTTGGGGCTCTGATACTGCCGGTATATATGTCAGTGGACTGGTTCTCATAAGCGGCTAAGGTGAATGTACCCATACCCGATCACTTAAGGGATTTCCCAGCAAATGATGAGCCGTTTAATTATAAGTTGCATGAATTTTTTCCCATGTAGGGGTGATTGCATGAAACACTTGTACTATTTTCTGTCACATGTTGCATGCTGATTAGTTTTTTAGCCATAAATTTTGCATTTTGACTCAAAATGACTCAAAATTCATACACAAAGTATTGAAGACTATTGTACACCTTGTGAAATTTTTTGGATTTTTTTAAAAATGTTTTACTATTTAATAATAGCCCCCGATATTTTGTCACAAATCATGAGTACTATTGCAAAACGCAACAAATAGTAGAGGTGTTTCGTGCAATCACCCGTAGAAAGATAAGAAATATGGAGATTCCTAAATTTTCGTAATTTTATTCGCAAAATTGAAGTTATGATTTTTGGGAGTTGTTTGGACTTATAACCAATGTCTAGAGTCATCCAATTCCAATCATTTAACCCCTAAAGGCCCAAGGCTTTTTTTCTGCCAAAAACCATCAAAACTGCCATTTCTATAGCAAGGAGTAAAAAAATTTGAAAAATGTTTTTTTTTCCACATCTAACCGTAGGATCTTACAACTAACTAGTATGAGAATGTGTGGAAAAAATTTCAGAATTTTTGACCGCTCAGATTGCAAGATATCTGCGTTTAAAGTGAAAAAAACAAGTTTTTCAGCACATTGCGGGACTAGATTTTTTGACTTTAAACATTTTTCACTTAAAATTTTTGCACTACAAAGTTTTGTGCTTCAAATCTTTATAGTGGAGAATTGAGTTGAGAGTCTAGGGAAAAAAAATATATTCAAAAAAACTTAATTATCATTCCTAAAAAATTTATTAAGTAGAAGTAGGTACGAGATAGAAGGAAAATCTAAAACATTAATATATTTTAGATGGAATTAAAATATACTAATTTCAATGGTGAAATTGTTCTAGCAAGTAAACTAAACCATGAGAATTTTTATTTTTTTTTAAATTGCAAAAATAGCATTTAGAAATGCAGCCTACAAGTTATTTTTTTCAAGAAAATGCTCTAACTGCCCGAAAAACAAGAATGTCCATAACTTTTTCATAACAAATCCAAATGAAATGAATCAAAGCTTTCCAGATAGACAAAAATATAATCTACAAGAAAAAAAATATTAAAAAAAAAAATTCAAATTTTTGCCAAATTTTTCTTGCTGCCCGAACTGCCCAGTTACGAAAAAAAGTAACATATTTGGCCATAACTTTTGACTCCTATTTCCAAATGTGCTGAAATTTAGTGCATATGAAAGATATTCCTCGCGCCCACCTTCTATTAAAATTTCAGCGTAAAATATGGAAATCTCTAGTCACACGGATTTGCCCAAAATTTCTATACGGCCAAAAAATGCATACCGGTCCTTTAGGGGTTAAAAAACTGCTTTCTTGCTCACTATTTCCTACTTTCTTCTTCACTACTTTGAACATGTGTCATAACCTTATTAGTCCCAATCTTGAAAAAAAACATTCCAAGCTTTTCAACCTTGGTTGGGAATAGTGCCCCCTATAGGTTGGCTATGGGTCTTGATCAATTATGAGTGCATCTACCTTACATTAGGGGAATTCGTTAATGCCCACTTTCCTAGGGTGGAGTCATACAACTGACAACCCCACTTAGATCAAGAGGTCAAATGGAAGTGGACTTGATTTTGCAAATGTTAAGCATTGAGCACATACTTTTCTGTGTTTTTTAAAATCAATGTAATTTATGTTACTTTTTCATGGCACCAAACTGAGAGATCCTCGTTGACAGCTGGGGTCTTTGTGAACTTAAGATTCATTGTGATACTTGATGGTTCAATATAAGGGCTTCTCCCTCTTCCTAAGAGAGAAAGAGAGTAAAGATGAGTAAAATAGAAGAATAAATGATCAAATCTATCTTTTTAAGAATTTCATTTAAAAAATCAACCCCCAATCAACGTTCGCTTTACACTATTGGAATTGGCTAAGGAATGATAGACTTATTGAATCTTGGTTATGAATCTTGACCAAGAGCCATGAGTCCATGACCAAGAGAATTATCTAAACTAGATAGTCTTGTTCTCTAGTGTAAAGAAACCCTAAGTTGGAATGTATTGTAGTAATTGTAGTAATTGGATCCTAAAAGCTGACACTAAGACTCTAGAGGTTGACCCTAAGTTTTGACCTTTGGAACACCTCAGTAGTGGAGTACTGAGACTTTTGGAGTAATTTTTTTTTGAACTGAAATAAAATATGGATAATTTGTAAAGAATTCAAAATAATATGCTTGTAAAAATTCAGACCGAAAAATAATTATCTCTAAAACTCTAAAAGTTTTGCAATGTATTCAAAGAGTGATGGAAAATACAAGAAAATAGACACTTTGGGATTTGATTTTTAGAAAATAATAAAAAAATTCCAAAATTCCAAAAAAAAGGCATTTTTCCTAATTTAAAGATGCTTCTTCTCAACCATGTGCATCTTGGGGGGAAAAAATTGTATTCTCTGCACGTGCACAAAATTAGTAAACTTTGAGCACATGTACAAGGTGGACACTTTATTATTTTTTTAAAATATCTTCATAGGCTTGTGTAACTTTAGTAAAACTCCTTGAATTCCAATTTTTATCTTCAAATTTGCATTTTTGGGTTGGCTATTTAGTACTAAAAACCTCCAAAATGGCCAAGGTGACATCTAATTGGAAGCAGGTTAAAAATAATAATAAAAATTGAAAAAATTGAAAAAATTATCCAATGTTTGAAACTACTACATGTATTTTCATTTCAAATTTCATAGAAAATGGACATATGACGCAAAAGTTATAAGCAAAAACTACTTGGCCAAGGCCAAGAGGACAAAAAAAAACAAGTGTTTCTTGCAACTACCCTAATCCGTAGAGAGGTTTCTAGAAGAGGATTTTAGAGAAGATTATAGCAAGAGTTGATCTTAGAATATGACTCTAAAAAAGGACCTTAGGAGATGATTCTAAGATAGAATCTTAGAAGCTAATTCTAGGAGTTGAACCTCGAAGTTGACTCTAGAAACTCATCCTAGGAGGTTACACTAGAAAATCATCTTTGGAGTTAATACATGATAGGATCTTACAAGTTCCTAGGTGAAAACAGTAGGAATTGACCTTTCAAAAGGAACCTGGAAGCTCATCAAAAGAGATTGGCTAATCTTATCAACAATTATACATTGAATTGTGCTAGGACTATTAAATTTGCAATTACTTACTAATGATTTCCATTACATCAGTCTTTAGACAACATAGCTGTCACTAACATAGTCTAGGGCAATGAAGAAGGGTTGTTGTTTGGACTAGAAGAAGAAAAAACAATGGTATTCTACTATTATCGAAAATAGGGCCTCAAAACCTGTAAGTGCATAAAGGTGGACTATAATTGAAAATGCAGATTACCACCCTAATATATATTAATTTCATATACATCAGCCTAGTAACCCAAAAAATCATGCTTGCATTTGAGTTGGATGTGTGTAGTATATAACATTGAAAATATAAAGCACTATAAGTGTATACTTATTTCACCTAGATTCTTGCCTAAAATAGTTCTAGAGTATTTACAATAATTTTGGGCATAATATTGTAATTATTCACATGATGACATGAATACTTGCTTGAAATTTGTGGTAATTAAATTTGTGAGTCTAGAATTGATTTTGGCACACTTAAAATTGACACTTTGAAAAATTATAGTTTTTTCATACAATGTCCAAAATATACATTCTAAAGGAATTTGAATTTTTTTTTCAATTTTCAACAAGATCCAACTATTGTACATTACAATCCAACTACAATTAAGACAATTTGACATTAGATTCTATGCTTAGATACTTATTTGGATGATTTTAAATGTAGTTATCTTACATTATATAAGTACCATAGTTTGTAAAGAAACAACAATTAGTGTATTATAAACTAATGAAAACGAAATATACAATTGTTGTTGTTATTTTTATGAAATCTACAATCATAAAAAAAATTGAAGAATATCTCAAGAATCAAGGTCCATAATCCAAAAGTAGCCATGTGAAGAAGTAGTTAAGAGTGGAGGATATAGTATAAATTAGAGATGCCTAAAACCACCCAAGATCCAATCCCACTTCATATTCCTTCTTTGTTGTGAACTTGGAGATAAAAAATGTAATGGTTTAGTAGAAGGTTCAATTGAGCAAAATATGAGGTCAAACTTGGAACTTCTAATGGATGGATGAAAATGGATTTGTTTAGAAATGGTTAGAAAAATAATGGATATCAAATGGATATATTGAATTATGATCATATGAGATCAATAGTTTAACCCTTAAGCACTTGCATTCATTGGAATAGTGGCACAAAACGTGTAAAACAATAAAATGAAGATGAATAATTGTAGTCATTTTTACTTGTAATGTTGTAAAGTAACAATAGGGAGCCAATGATTCACAAGGTACCAAAAATGATGATTTTCACATTGACCAACCCGTCCTTCTAAGGTAGTTTGCTCTAAAAGTGGCCATCCTCTTCAAATCTCTCCTATAAATAGTTGTAGAATGGATATGAGGAGGTCTTCAAATGGACCTCTTTATTCATTGAGTAAATCAAGGAAAATTTCTTATTTATTGCAAGAGACAATCATTTTCCTTGGTTTCTTGACATCTCTTTACAAGTTATAAGTGAGTGGAATATGAGAGACTTGCTATCTCAAATAGGTGCCCACTCCACAAATCTTTGAATTTTCATAAGTAATTCATTAATGTTTGGAAAAATACAAAACTAGTTATCTTAAACTTTGCATCTAGTTTTTTTTCTTTGAAAAATGAGTTAAATATCTTTCCATCTACAAAAAAAACTGAAAAAGGCTGAATAGCCCTTAAATGGGCGCTTTTAGAGTAGACTACCTTAGGGTTAAGATTATGAGCTTTGATTCTTGAAATTGTATCGTTGAAATTATTCAGTCGTCATGCAAATGAAATCTTGAAGAATTGTGTGCTCACAAGTTACAACAGTGAGACTTGAAGAGCAATATTACATCATTGCAAAGATTGAGCAGTGTCCAATAACCTTTTAAGTGTGCAAGTCCAAGTTTGGTAGGACTATCATTTATGGAATGTATGTCCATTGAGGTATGTATATACCTAGCATTTTGGAGCAATGGGCATTGAAAGATAAAACTGGGGGAGCAAACACAATTATGATAAAAATAAATTGTGTTTAGACGCGGGACCCAATAGCGTGAATCACGGAGTCATAGCAAAGAGAAGATGTGGCACAGGTGTTCACACTTCATGTTGTATTTAGGTTTTTGTGATTGCCGCATGGAGCAAAGAGGCCAACTAATATACTCCAATTATATTACAAAGGCGGTGCTACCGTAGAAGTGGACCTTGATGGCCGTTCTCCTTGTTGTTGTTAGTTAGCTTCAACATTTATGTCCTCCTTCACAGACATCTCTCCCTCGCGCTAAAATGTTCTTTGGAATTGTTGTTTTCTATGTGAGTACTTCATTCTGTATATGTCCTTTGTGCTTCGGCCGTATTGGTGAACCTGCTTGATTGCAAGTGCTCGAGGCGGATGGAGACTGGGGAGTGTAATCTTGAGAGGGCGGAAGTGTGAAGTCATGGGAAGATTTATTTATTTATTTATTTATTTTTTTGAACAAATGGAACGAACCATTGCATTAAAAAAAACCAAGAACAACAACCAAGCTCAAGAGCTGGACAATGAAGAGATAAGAGCAAGAGCCAAAAAGAAACCAAGAGAAACTACTGAAACAAACAAAGGGGAGGGCCCTTCTTGTTCCAGATAATGCATGAGTCTAACCTACTAGCAAGAACAGGAGAGTGGATCCAAATGTTATCAAATCTATCCCAAATGGTAGAAGCTTGTTGGAGGCGCTGTTGAGCCCCTATTCGTGCCTTTAATTGTGCGGCGTGCCTAGAATCAAGTAGCGCATTCCACATATTGTCGTGAGTAACCTCCAGAGGCCACCGGTTGTTAGAAAAAACCGTACTATTACAGAAAATCCAGATAAGCCAAAGCGACGAGCCACGTAGAAGGGTCCAAATGGTTCGAAGAACATGAAAACGTCTTGGAATCGAAGACCCAAAAATACATTGGGAGAAGTCAAAACGGGTATGGGGTCCGGTTGAGTCCCCTTGGATGAGAATGGACTGAGCATAGTCCCAAACCTCTTGGGCCCTTGGACAAGAAAAGAATCGATGTATAGGTGTTTCTTCGCAAGCTAAGGAGCAACAATTACAGTTGGTATCAATGTCCATGGGAAGATTTTCAATGCATGGAATCGGAAGGATACGTGGCGCGAGCTTCACAACAGAGAGGACTGATGAGGGGTGGTAAGGATTTGTTTCCTATTTTTTTTTAAAGAGGTACAATGAAAATGTCTAGACTGCATGACTCACCTTTTGCCGAAGTAGTTCGGTGTCGTAAGCTTGCACTTCTTGCCTATTCACCATGACGTTGTCTTTGATTTCACATACAAGTTATTGGTACTCGATTGGGCAAGATCAAAACACTCAAAGGCCACCAATGGAACCGTCACATCCAAGGCATGCAGAGCGTACAAACCAAAATGAACGTCTTCCATGTAATCGGAGAAATTTGGATATCAAAAAGGAGAAGGATAGCACCATCCATGACAATCTTAGCACGCACCTTACAGCCTGATTTCATGTCCTCTTGTAGAATTACCTAGGCTGCGGGTATCGTAACACAGCAAAGCACAAATCCCTCCCTTAGGTGCTAAAGTAGTGTAAAACACCTTAGATGACTCGTGTATCGTTCCCACAGGATTTCAACTAGTAGTTTCCTCAAAATTCCTGGAACAGGATCCGGAACGCAAAACCAAAGACAAACAGAATCCGTGAATAAAATGTAGAACTAGACTTCCCGATCTGTATTCATTTAACTTTATCCTGTATCAACCTAGCTTTCAAACATATTACCAATCAACAAGAACTAGGTTACCAATTCTTCACAAACTCAGTAGTAACTCAGTATCCTGCTTGACCAAATGAGGAACCAGAACGAGTGTCGTAATTCTGTTCCTTTCCCGGATCCGGATCTAGTAAGCAAGGTGAACCATCTTATAGTTTAACCTTTACATCAGAGGGTTCCGCTCTTAGATTTAAGGAAGGACACGTAAATCCTACCCTCCACTGGATTAAAGTGGTTGAAGTTCCACTTAAAAGAGAAATAACAAAGAAAACAAAGAAAACCGGAAAGCAAGTATTTCTTCACAATTGATCTGGGAAGTTACTCCAGACAAGAAGGTCACTCAAAAAACCCTTACAATCCCCACATTACTACAACGACAGATCTATCCAAGTAGAATTCCAAGAGCTAAATCGGGTACTCTTGTACTAACAAATCCCAGCTACCTTCCAGTTCCTCTCTTCCAGTTACAGCAAAACCTCTCAGACATCAGCTAGCGTTTGTCCTTCCTCTCAAGGACTCCCCTAACCTCGGAATGGCTATCTCGCTCAGAAGACTTCCAAGAAACATCAGTAGATAGAACTGTCTCTTAGTACGACAGACGTTCTTCACCAACCCAAATACTCCCGGAACCGGATCCGAACAGAATCTGAGGACGCCTCTTCTCCTCAAAGCTTCACCATCAAACTACCTGAATTCGCAATGATAAAAACACTGCCTAACCCCTCAACACAAGACCAAGACTTTTCAGACCAGTACTCATGGAGTTGAACTTCAAGCTTTCTTTTCAGAAATTGAAATGGGAAAAACAAGAATATGAAAACGCCCGGGGTTGAAACTAACTTCCAACCCCTAAATAACAACCCAAGGGAAACCCTAAAGGTCCCCAGAAATCCAAAATAAAGGACCAAAGAATGACACGCGTCATTCCTTATCCATCTGAGTTGACTTCCTACCAGCCGATCCGCAAAATGTGGATCTCAGATCCTAAAATCCCGGAAACTAAAGGCCAGGTGCATCCTCCTAAAATGCAGCTAACTAACTGCTTCCTTGCTACTAAACACTTGAGTTTAACCATACAAGGATTAACTCAAAGAATTTCCTAACTACTTCTTGGCCTTCTTCGGGGTAGGTTCCTCTTTGCTTGCTCCTTTCTGGGGTGGCTGTTTCCGGATTGGAGATGGCTTGACCCCCTTCGATGTCGTGCCCTTTGCTGGCGTCCCCTTTGATGGTGTCTGTGTCTTACCCTTGAGTTGGGAAGGAGAAATCGTCTCCAAGTTTGAATCGTCCTCGGATTCAGAATCCGGAATCGCTATCGGCTGGGATCTGGATCCCGTCGGGCTGTCATCTTTTTTTGACGTACTTGGCGACTCTTCCCCTTCCGAGTGGTCACTCACGGGAGACACCTCTCTGGCACGCTTGCTTGTTTTTTTCTTCTTCGTTGACTTGGGAACATTCGGAGACTGCTTTGAATCCTTACTCTGGGGGGTCCCGAGTTCGGATCTAGACTTCCTCTTCTCCTTGGATCCGGATGCACGTACTGATCCTTCCCCTTCCTCCGGCTTCAGCTTGGAGGCTCCCTTCCCAGGTGTCTTCTCCTCCTTTGGCTTGTCTCTTGGTTTCGGTATGACAGGTGGGGACATGGGTGCTTTCTTAGGGTCTTGATAGAACCCCGACTGTTGAAGAACGTCCCGGATCTCGTACATCATCTTCTCCATTGATGTTGAATACTCTGCCAGTACCAACACTGTCTTCACGGCTGCTTCAGATCTTTCTTTCAGGATCCCTTCGTCAAACAACTTAGCTTTGTTGATCACACTACCTGAGTAAGATACAAAGCTCCGGACTTTGCGAAGTGTGTCCTCAGCCTCAGAGGAAAGTTTCCTAACCTCCTTACTTCCTGCCTCACTTTTCTCTAACTTCCGGGTCAGTTCCTCATTCCTCTCAGTCAACTCCCTAACCCGGGTTTCCCACTTACGGGATTCTTTATCCCGAAGTAAACCCTCTACCTTCTTCGCGAGCTTAGCTACCTCGATCCCACCAAACAGTCCGCATACATCCTGGACTGCTCCTCTCTCGGCACTCAGCTCCTCACGAATCCTCTCTAGATCCTTAATGATCCTCCCAAGGGTCTTATCCCGTAAACTTTCCGGTTCCTCGGACTCCCTTTGTTTACCCCTAGGTTTCTGCTTTCGGGGGGAGACCTCTCTGGCTCTATCTGAGGATTCCTCCTTCTTTTCTGAAGATCCTCCCTCTGATTCCTCTTCTACCTCTTCCTCCTGTTTCTTAGGAGGAACGATGTTAAACTTCTGGATGGTGGCTGCAGCCTTATAGGTGGTTCTCTCATGACCTCTAAGTGTCCCTAGATAATCATAGAGGTGGAAGAGGAAGGGGCCAATTGCCGTGGCCTTAGTGTTACCTAGGGAAGAGACCATCTTTCCCACTAAATCTTTCACTATCTCTCCCCAGAATACCTTCCTCTCTCCGCTCAGGGCACCGAAGATCGTGTTTGCCCAAGTCACTGTGATCCGGGATGGGCGTTCCGAATACACTATCGGAACTATGAACTCTAACAATCTCCTTTCCCTAGCATTCTTGCAGTCCGCCACAAGGTAACCATCCTTCTTGTAGGGAGTGTCAGAAAACTTACCCTCCGCGAATTTGTATATCCGGGAAGCCATCCCGTCTCCTGGGCAAGGAAAGTCATAAACTGCTTTCCACGTCTCGAGGGTCCATTTCCTTGGCAGCGCTCGGTGCGTCTTGTCCCACTCGTTAGACTGGTCCTTCGTCAGCTCCCGAATCATCTCATCGTCCTTCAGGCTCCATGGTCGCCGTAGGAAGCCGAGGCATCCCATTTGACCCAAGTCCTCCTCCAACTGCTTCCGGTGATTTTCGTCTTCCGGGATGACTGGATGGATAGTCTTGGTCTTGAAAACGACAGCCTCACTACCCTCACCCTTCACCATCGCACTGAAATGTTTCTTCTAACTCTGTCACGCACAATTCTCACACAAGCTCTCCAATACAGGAAACTACAGATCCTTTCTCACAAACTCCGGTACTATGCTATCCGGATCCGGAAACTAGGAACCCTCCGTCTTCACAATCTGACCTGCAAACCACCGCTCTGAGAACTCCAAGGATGCTCTACTATTCAGAATGAAAAATGAAGGCAGGAGTTTCCCCATTCCTGGATTTCTCCCAAACTATCCGTTTCCAGCCGTTTTAGGGTTACCGTTTCCACCGCAATCCCGGAAGACTGTGACCGTTTAAACGACTCTCCCTAACTTCCGGTAGAACCGTTGGATCTGAGGATTGCCCTAACGGCTTCCTGCTGGCTCTCCGATATCCTCCTGCATATGTTCACGCCCGGCCCGATACTTGGGGTAACTTCCGCATTGATACCCTGGTTCCGGATCCGGTTCCGGTTTCCTGATTTAATCGGGAAACTCTAATTCTCTTTCTTAACCATATTATCTGTTTAGAGATATTCTAACACAGAAATATCTTAATTTTGGTAAAACTCGTATTTAAGCCTTATAAAAAGCCAAAAATTTTACCAGTTCTCACTCTTTCTTTCATATTTCTAACTAACTAACTTTATCCTTACATTTTGTGCTCCCACAGCGGGTCACCATTGACATTCATTCCTTTGCTTATCTTTGCATTGCGCAATCGATCTTAGAGGTGGCAACCACTAAATTTTTTTTATTTTTGATTGCTGCAAATACCTACCTACATACTACCAACAGCCCTACTTAATCGGCCCCTCCAATGCCCATTAACTAAAAGAAGTTCTAGAAACTTGAAATCTATGTTTCTAGCAATTCTAGCTACGTACTACTTAACTCCAACCGCAATAGCCTCCATGCATTAAAATATCCATAGATCGTATTCCGTCCTACTACGCACCACTCTTTTGCTAGACCACATTACCGTCCAGCGAGGATCGGCATTCCCCATTGATCTCAGGTGTAAAAGCGCGCAGACTTGTCCCTCTACCACCGCACACAAGTCTAACCGTTAGTACCAGGCGGGAACGGACCTTCGTTGAGCCAAACTTAATTGCACTCTACACTAAGGTTCAAAGCTCATAGGCTCATGTTTCTACGCTCATGAGCTAGCATCATTGGGAATATTGGATGATTCTAGATAGGAATGCAATTAGGCTTAGGTCAACAAGGCCGATGCATTAATACATTAGTGATAGAATTCTCACCATTTTCAGCTTGCAATGAGGAGTTTGTAGAGAGTAAAAGAACTTACGAGTGTTTGTCCAATACTACTGACTAAATAACATGGATGGTCATGCATAGACCATAGATTGATGAATTTGCCCTTCCAATTGAGGTGTATGACAACCTCCAAAATACTACATTTTAATATAAATCTTGTATACTTGGATTCAATTTTCCTCATGTTTGTGGTCTACTCTTTTGTATGTCCCCTGGTATGTACTTGTTTTTAAGTACACCTTCTTGCAAACTTTGAAACATCAAGCTTTGATGCAATGCGCTCCTTATTTAATTAGACTCCAAAATATAGATGAAAAGATGATCATCCATGTGACAAATGAAATTTTGACATATTTTTGTGATATTGTATATATACTATGGTATATACATATGTGAAAATAATATATACATATATGAATGAACTTACTCAAAATTTACTTTACTATGAAAATGGGTATGACGTGCAACTCAATAGTAGCTGCCCATGCCAATGATGCAAGCATATGAACCTTGAGTATATGTATAAGTAGACATCCTACAACTATTGAAGGTGCTTATAGTATAAACATCTATAATATAGGTATCCTATGATAATAGAAGGTTTCTATAATATAAACACCTATAACATTGGTGTATAGTCTTCTAGGCTCACGTGCTCATGATCTGATGATCCTAAGCTCACATAGTAGCACCCTTCTTGCCCATGCTTAGCAATTTCTTTGTTGGTCATTATCTTATGTACAAGAGATTCATAGCAGAAATAAAAAAATCTCCATAATATCTTGATATGTTTTAACATAGCCAATTTTCACAAATTACGTCCATCAGCATTGGCAATGTATTGTTTACTAATTGAAAGTGTGAGCAACTCATCCTTAAAGTTACATAAAATTTGGATGAATGAAGATGTGCATCTTCTATAAGTTATGATTGGTCAACTTTATGCACTGCCTAATTTCTAAACATTGGAGCCTTTAAGGATTAATACAATTATATTCCAAGAATGAAATTGCTCATGTACTTTGCAAATTATCAAATATTACACATTTAGCCGTGATGATATTATATTTGATACCCTCTCCAAATATTGAAATTGACATTAGTGCAATTTGAAGATGAAATGCATATGAGTGCTTTGGTCACCAAAAATTTAAAATAAAAAGCCACCATATTGATTGATGTCCAATTAATTAGATTGTTAATTTGTTTCAAAAATTAAGCAAATTGTTAGAAATGAATGAGGAATGATACTCACAAATCCCTTTGTAGTCATTGATACTAATTTATTATATATGTCCACACAATGAAAGAACAACAATTGGCATTAGTACATAAATGATCAACTTCTTAGAATTTTAGGATGACAACTTCATCCTAATGTCATATTTAATTAATTTTTTAGGGCAATTTTGAAATCAAGGATTTATTCAACATAGTTCCAAGAGTTATAATTCAACATGAATTAAATAATCTTTCAAAAACTTTAAATTATCCCAAAGTACCTACTCAAAAGGCATTGATTTACAATTACTACATATAATAGTACAATATGCTAATAGATAATACGGTATATTGAAGTGTATATGCTACATTTAACTACTTTTGATTATTGAAAGTCTAAAATTAATGATGGTCATCAAGAGAAAAAGAATGATCATCATGAGATAATGCAAAATATTGGGAAATCTATGCAAAACATGAAGAAATCAATACAAAACATCCGGAGATCTATACAAACATCGGGGGATCCCACGATCTTTGTCCAGAATTCATTGAAAAGTCCAAAAGTAGTTAAATGTGGCATGTATGCAAAGGACATACTTATAAAATATTCTTGAAATTTTTTTAAAAATGTACCAAAACATTTGTAGAATTGTTAAACTAAGACAATTTTTATATAAATTATGAACTTTCTACTTCAAATTATGAGATTCCCCTCTTTCACTCACAACTTGTGATTAATACTCTTCCATTGAATTGGTTACAAGAAACAACTACAATACCATCTAAAAGCTATAAATTTACAAGTTTACACTCCATAAGTAAACTCAAAGTACCAACAAAATAATCAAATGTATTGCAAAATTTTTATTGTGTACAATGATTTACAATTGGTAGAGCAAATTACTTTTTGATACAAAGTCAAGATAAGTATGTTGGAATACAAAATTACTTTTCATAGTCCATTACACACCGAATACAATTTCCTTGATTTAGAAGTTCAAAAGCCTCATTAATCTTAGAAAATGGCAATTTGTGGGTTATATAGTGATCCAAATTTATATGCTGCAATATCACACAATCATATGATTAAATTTAATATGTTTAAAGGCTACTATTATAAAATTTATTAAAAATAAATATTATATTTTTTTAAAGATATACATGAATTAGCATATAAATTATAAGCTTAAAGTATAAAAATATTAATGTAAATTTATTAATAAAAAACAAAAAAAACAAAGTAACTCAAGTCAAATTAAAAATTCTAATTTTCTAATTGTTTTTTTTTTGGTATCATCTTTTTATGTTTTTTGGTCATTTTTTATTTTTATTAATTAAAGATAATTGTTACATTTAAAGAAAATTGCAAAATGTGACTACTAACCCCTTTGATGCACCGATCAACAAGATCAGGAAGCTCAGAGCGTCCTTTGTAGCCTCCAAATAAACCAGATGTCCACACTCGTCCCCATAGAAGTGAAGCAGGATGGAATTTGACTCTTTGCGATGATTCCACAAGACCCAATATACATGAAACTCCTCCCCACTGTCACCATATTTGCAATGAATATCACTACAATACCACACTTATTTGATATTTCACCTCATTTAGCCTTGAATAATATCAGTGAATTAAATATATCCATATTTTATAATGCACTATTTTATCTAGTTATCTAGACTAAATTGGAGGACAACTTTTCAAGTTTCAAATAATGTGCCTTATATCAATTGTTTTTCATTACAAACTTTAAAAAACATCAATTTTTGTTTGTACTTTAAGTACACTATGTTGGTATTTAGTAGGCAATTTTTTCAAATTTCACTTAAATTTTTAGATGAAGTTTGTAGACACTTACCTCAACACAACATTCTAGAGCAGACTTGATAATTCCCACATCTCCTGTGCAATCAAAGCTATAGTCTACACCACCGTTTGTCATATCTCGTATCACCTGCCCATTATTTTGACCAAAAAAGTTACTCTAAGGAACGAGTATCAATTGTGAGCAATCTTTACATAAATACATGCAAACAAAACACAAATGTCTTGGTGTCATTACAAAAAATTGAAGGATTCTGAAAGAGACCTACTTGTTCAATAGGCTTCTCAAATGACTTTGTATTCAATGTGTCGGTGAGCCCAAATTCCATAGCTAAGGACACAACATACATACAACAAACTTTAATTTTAGAGCAAATATAGTTTGGAATGATTATGTGAACAAGATTGGATTTTAATTGCAAAAATGTGAGAATGCATTAAAACCACACACATAAGTATGCAAGTTATACTGGAAACATATGTTAAAATCATATATACAAGAGGTATTGCATTTGATTCAACAAAGAAATGCACTTTAGAAAAAATGATTAATTTTCATGTAATTTTTTGGAAAAAAAATAGTTCAATGTACCCAAAGTTATTTATAAGATACAGTGAAGGACTTTGCTTTGATGTTTTAACAAATTACCTTTTTTCTTGTAGAACATAAATTTGTCAATTTCTAATACATGTGACCATTTAATAACTTTCACATTTAATTCCAATTTCATACCTTTTGTAAGGACCCATGATGAAAAACACGACCAAAGTATTATGTCAGTGGATTAATGTAGATCATTGAATATAATTAGTTGTTTAAACATAATCAAATTAGTTATAAAATAGATTGGCATGATAGTCACCTCTTTGTAATTTGCCAGCATCTCGAGCAACTCCAATAATTCTAGAACAACCAGAGACTTTACAAGCTTCCACTACCTATGCCACATATTGATATTGTTCTTACAAGAGTATAGGCATGTAAAAAAATGTAATGAATCCTTAAAGTACTAGAGATATTGCTTGAAATTTCAATTTTTAAGTTCCAAATGCCCCTAAAAGAATTGAATGACAAATATAACCTTACAATACTTTTCAAATACAAACCTTCTAATTGTGTTTATTAAACATCCAATAATGAAACTTGGAAACCAATGAAAATTACTCATTTTAAAATGATTATAAAGATATAATACTTACAGCCAATCCAATAGTCCCAAGTCCAAAAACAGCCACAGTTGATCCTTGTTGGACTTTGCAAATTTTCCACGCAGATCCAACTCCTTAAAATTTTCATGCCAAACACAATGTTTTTTGACAATTTACACATGTGGCTTTTCAAATGTTTTATTCTAATGGAAAACACAAATTTTTATATGAATAAACCAAGAAGCTATTGTATGATTATCATCAACCCACCTCTATAATCCTCCATTTTCATTACTCTAATTTATCTTATCCATCAATTAATGTTTTACTAGCTAGAAATATCAAATTTAGTGACCAAGTCAAATTGAACCATGTTTTTTTCTAAAATGGCAACCTCTTAGAGCGCATAATCCCACAAGAATAGATAGTGGCAAAACTCATCCAAAACTACACAAGTATGGACTTACTACTTAAGTTAATTCAGTTAGTGCATCTAATAACACAAACTTACACTAATTTGGGAATTATGTTTTTTTTTGAAGCACTTACATGAAACTTCACAATATTTTAGATAAATCCATATAATGTGGTTTACAACATTTTCAAATATCATGTGGTTGTCATCCAACTTGCATCAAATGTTCACTTATATTCATACATATTTCATCTAAAACCATGCAAATGTTTGCACTAATTGGAACACACTCATCTAAAATCCATCCAAAAATTCATTCAATTATTATCAAGGGGATTGTACTATTCAAACTCTCGCACTAATTGAAGCACTAAGCTAAACTACTCAAGCTTGGGTTTCACAATCCTCAAGGATTTTCCTTAAAACAAAGGCATTCATAAACATACATTCCCACTTGCTCCCACTTGTATTTGAAGTTTTGTTTAAGGTTTGGTCACTTGTAACAAACTCCACTTTCATTTGTATCCAATAAAAGATTATAAAATGAAAGAAAACTGGACTCTTACTTAAACATAGACTACGGCTAACATCAAGACTAAAAATTATCACTTTGAAACTAAGTCAGAGCCACCTCATACTACGTCTCAAGTCCCACTAAATTCTAAAAATTAAATTGGTAGAGAGCTAAAATTTGGGACCCCAAGCTTCTCATCACATCGATCCCAAGTCCCACATCACTCCCAAACGCGTGCATGGCAATACTTTTTTGGAAGTTTTGGCTTCAAGGAAGGTGCACTTGAATGCTGAATTGGATCTAGCCAAAATAGAAATTTGACTCAGCCTCTAAGTCCCCCCCCCCAAAAAAAAAAAAGAATTTTGAATATGGAATGAGGAAAAAAACACTCAAATTAGGCATTCAAGTGGCCTAAAATTTTCTCCAAACCTATCCAATTAAAATTTGATGCTAAAAGTGCCTAGAAAATGGGATTTTGACCCATTGGAAGGCACTTAATTGCTATATTATACTCCTCATCAAACGAGAGACAAGTTGGGACATAGGATTGAAATTTTGGCCTTCACACTATAAACTCCCAAATCCCACATTTGATATTTTTTTTCACCTTCTACAATCCAAGGAAGGTGGAATTTGGCCTTGAATGGAGACTTAGAAAATTGGCACCGGGACATAGTGTGAAGGACAACTACCCTTAGTATAGGGTTATTGACACACATAAAAGTCATACCACAAGTGTGCATGAATGCACCAAGATTTTACATACTGCTTGTATATAGGTAGTCTGTATTACAAAATTTCTAGGCCAAGTGATAAGAGATGAATTGCTACACTCCACTATTTTTTTTGTGTGTGTGTGGGGGGGGGGGAAATTAACCACTCAAAAGAGATACAATTTTTTTGAGGGAATATTGAATGATAGATTCCCCTATTCTCATATTCTTAATGGATGAAATCACTCAATTGGTTGCTACATAATCTAGGGACAATATCTCTCTATTATAAATGACTTTACACACTTTTGGATGAATAATCATGTCCCCCTTGCTCATTCAAATGAATAGTCCATTGCAATGGAATGATCCATGTGTTTCAAAAATAAAAAAACAAAAAAATGAATAGTCCATTAAATGAATATTTTTGTGTAACTGTGTACCTGTAGGAATTCCGCATCCCAGAAGACAGACTTTGTTGAGCTCCGCTCGGGCATTAATTTTGGCGATACAAGCCTCGTCCATGGTGGAGTATTGGCTGAAAACGGAGATGCCAAAGAAATGGTAGATGGGCTTCCCGTCCTCCACCCTGGTGAACCGGGTGGTGGCTTTGTCCGAGGGCATCAAACCACTGCCCCAGTTGAACATGAACGTGTCGCAGATGTTGGTTTTGCTGGATTTGCATTTGTCGCATTTGGTGCACTCGCATTGCCACACCGGAATGCATTTATCGCCTGATTTGATGTGCCGGATTTGAGCTCCAATACTCTCACAAATACTGCAGAATGCAGGATGCTGTAATTAGGTGACCAAGCTTTGATTAATTAGTTAATTGTTTAAGCAAAATTGACAATTATACAATTTGGGTGTCAACATAGGGAAGAGATGTGAGGTTGTTTTTGTTCTCACCCAGCGCCTTCATGGCCCAAAATCCGAGGGAATAACTTTTGTGTATCCTGGAACATACAAACCACTCAGTTGAGGCCAAAATGATTTCGCAAATAATAAAGTTAATCATAAAGTGTGTGCAATGATGGACCATGAGCTGGAGTTTGAGAAAAACACAGGACCAAACTTCTTGAAGCACCCAAGTTGAATCTGATGGAGTTTAGTGTTGTGTTTCTTTATACTATTCTTAGTTAAACCTTCCTTTGACACCTCCTTCTACAAACTGAGGAAACCTTTACTATTTAACTCTAATCCCCAATAGGTTTTTGCACAGATTCAAAGGTATATAGCCAATTTCACAAATTCATTTGAGTTATGATAGTGAGTCACAGTATAAGTTGCAAAGGTTTACATAAATGATCAATTCTCAATATTCTTGTCTAGTTCACGAAGACAAGACTCCTGGTCTTTGCATTGTGTACACGATCATATCTAGACAGTGTTCAAAATCACACGAGAGTTTGCAACTGAGTGTGACATTTGCACAACCACAGTATAGTTCAAGAATTTGTGAAGCATTCTAGAGAGAAAGAAATTCGCACTGAATACTCCTGCCCACAACTAAGCTAGCATTTTGAATTTGCATGAGTACCGACTGTTCCATGAGATCATTCGGTGTGAAAATCATAATGCTTTTTGAAACATTTAGTTAAACTACTTTGAAATTGACGTAGCGAATCATGTACCTTGCCCTTCCAGAAGTAAAGATCTGATTGACAAATACAAGCATTGGTGATTTTCACGCGGACTTCCATGGGTTGCGGTGGTGCACAATGGATATCCTCGAAACTGAGTGGCTTATTGGCTTCATAGGCAACACCAGCTGCAAACGTCCCACCATCTCATGTCATATATTGTAGCATAATCAATCAGGACTCAACTTCCAGTAATTCCATACCAAGAAGAGTTGAAAATTCCTTTTGAATGAATGGCACGAAAGTGTTGAAAACAAATCCTAAATCCTAAACTAGCAAACTGGAATCCCAATTCAAACTTTACCAATGGGTCAAACTGTCATAATCAAACTGAAGAAAGCCCAAGTTTGGGCATTATTTTATGGTAGATATACCTAGTAAAGGCAATCCTAGATTTGAAGAAAATAACCGAGAAAAGTGTAAGTATCATTTTAAGATAAGGCGACTCAAAACAGGAATTCAGAATTCAGAAGCACTCCATTACGATTCAGTGCTCAGGTTATCAGTGAGTTCACTGATCCTCTCAATTTGCAAGTCATGCCTTCACTCAATCCCAATTGCTGCTGATTCAACCTCTGAAGACCAAACCTTTCAATTTATTCAAAGTGTAATTTGCCGTATTAGAATGCACAGCATCCAGTTTCAGCACATTCTCACACAAGTGAACAAGCTGTGGCTCTAACATTCTTTGCCAATTGAACTGAGTCTCTTTGAAATCAGCCATGCGCAGAAACGTGAAAATTAACAAACACATTTCAAGCTGTCTTTCCCGCTTACCTTCTCTATCGAAGCATTCACCATTGTGAAGTTGAAAATCTACATTTATTTTTCACTCCTTTACTTCAAAAAGATTTCAAACTTTGTAAAGAACGGCATGGTCTGAATTCAAAGAAAAAGACAGAAGAAAAGTCCTTGCATACCCTTGCATTTGATGCGTTTGCCGGTAGTGGCTTTAAAGCTGGCAGCAATATGAACATCAAGAGGAGGGTCATCACAACAACAAGACATCGGTTCTCTCTTCTATTTCTCAACTCTTTTAGCCTTCAATTTTTGCCCTTCACATTGAGTAAGTTATTACTGCAAGGGACCTTGCACAATACTAGTACCACTAATTCCCTATTGGAAGGAGAGGTACTAGATGGCTTCATTCACAGTGGAGAGAGTAAATACCCTTGCATGTGATGACTTTGCCTGCTGTTGCATCCATGGCTAACACCCCAACAAGATATAGTACACTCTAATATATTTTGATGTTCTTATTACTAGATCCTCTCTTGGAAAGTAGACTTGTTGTTTGCTTGCTTGATGTTATACTACCAACAATTTCTTTCACTTGGGGTGTAGCTTGAATTGCTCCTAATGTCGAAGATTTTAAGGTTGCACGTTGAAAATGTTGCCAAAGGGTACTACCATTTAGATTTGAAAGGATGTCTTGGTGCCCATTAATGCCTCTTGCACCTCCCACTTAGTCTTTCACACTATGCATATGTATAATGTTTCCTATAAATGTGTATAACTATTTGAGGCATCTCCATCCAAGGAGGTAATTGGTTCACCATTCATCTATTAGATTGTAAGAAGGAGACTAATTTTTTGCTTTTTTGTTGTACCAACAATATACAAATAACGTACAAGTGGGGTACAATAATCCTACAAACGGCTTATTTGAGCCATTCAGATTTTTTTGTATAATGGAAAAATTATTTGGTATATTTTGGTAACCATATTTTTCATTGCATTCTTACACAATCCCAATCAAGCATACCAAATTTTAATTTCAAAAAAGCAAAATTCCATTTTTGGTGAATTTTTAAAGTCAATTTTCATGGTTTTATTTTATTGAAAACAATTGGTGATGAATTTTTTTAGCCCAATTACATAGATATGTAGGGAACATCCATATGCACATCTTTCATATTAAAAGACACCATTAAGGAACAAAAATATAATCTAGGAAGAGTTCAATGTAAAGTGTCATGTGACCAAACTTTATACAATAGATATCTCTATTAATATCAATTTACCTAGATTTTAGCAAAGTAATTGTACCATTGTGCTCAAATGTAAAAACTCAGCTACTATGAGAGAAGCAAATAGAATAATCTAACTATAATAAAAAATATCTATTTTTACAAAAATTGGGAATTGTCACCCCAACATTGAAATCTCTATAGAAGAAATTGTGAAACTTTTTTGAAGATGCTCATTGAAGGGAAGATGTGCATATAAATGTTCTCTACATATTTCCACAATCAAATTAAAAAAATTGATGGCCAATTGTTTTCAATAAAATATCATGTAAAACCATAAAAATTGACTTTAAAATTCACTAAAAATGGAGTTTTGTTTTTTTGAAACTGAAATTTGGTACAATATGCTTGATTGGGATTGTGTATGGATGCAATGATAATTATGCTTACCAAAATATAACAAATAAATCCACATTATACTAAAAAATGTGAATGGCTCAAATAGGCCAACTGTAAGATTATTGTACCCCACCAAACATTTGAGGAGCTGGGATTGATGTTTTAGAGCCCTATACCATTTCAACTTCAAAAATTCATAACTAATTCCATAAAGCTCCAAAAAAATATGAAATGACTTGGGTTAGATGCCAATTCCATTTTTCTTTCAAGGAAAATTTACTGAAAAATATTTCAAGAAATTTTCATCTCTCCAAAATTCAGTTTCAGCTCTTAAATAGGCGCTTTATAGACCTCCTACCTTAACTATCAGTAACTCGCTAACTTAGAGGGCAACTAGGCAAGGTAAGCTGTTAGAAGCTCCCCCAAATAGAATGTCAAATTTGGCCAGAAGCTCCAATTCATTAGAGTTAGTCGTAAAGTTGTCATGTATTTGTAAACTTGTGTCAGAGGAAGGTTTAACCCTTAAATGACGGGCTCATAACCGTGGAAATCATTTGTTTTGTCACCGTGTGAATTGTTGGATTAAAATAATGCAAAAGCACTCGTTGGAAGTCAAACTATTGTAGATGATCTTCCTTTTTTTCCGAAAATTTGGAGGACGAATAGTTGCACTTTTGTCTTGCGTGGAGAGATTCTTTGTCATTCATCAGCTGAAAAACGTCCTTTGCGGCGTTTAGGGTTAAGTAAGAATAGAACAAAACAAACATGGCACCAAAGTCAATTAAGCTTAGACCTGAATTTAGGTGCTCCAGGGAGTTTGGTCCTGTGTTTTTCCCAAACTCCGGCTCTTGGTCCTGCCTTGCACAGACTTTACGATTAAACTCTATTATTCCTCCATCATGGTGGCTGTGTAGACTGGAGACTACAAACAGTCCCGGTCAGCACACTTGGAAACACACACACTCCCTTGACGTCACTAGTCAGTCAGACTCTTGGATGACCACCGAGGTTTGGGAAGACCTCTTGTCTGCGCATCAAGCTACCTACAGTAGTCTGCTCTTAACCCGTCGAGGATGTTCGATAGAAGCATGTAAGTTATTATTCTGATGCTTTGCCGAAGTTTTTGAGTTCACAACATTGTTAGACTTCCTTCCTGAGGTTTTCATTCCTGCGACGAGATTTTCACAACAGAACGTGGTGGTAGCAATCGAGTAGCAACACAAATTTTTGAACATTTTTTGGAGTGATTCTACGTCCTTGGAAAATTCTTGGTACATTGTGCATTCTATGAAAGGTGCTGTATTTGGTCATATTTCAACATTCAGCAGGGCTTCTAAGTCGCATTTTTAAATTTTTTCTTTCCCTATTGTCTGCTTAGCATAGTTGAATTTGACATGAGCAAATTCGTGAAGTATCATTTATAATTCTTGAAGATTAGAAATATGTAGCCCTTCAAGAACATGTACATGAGCTTGGCCCTAGTGAGAATACGTGAAATGCTCACTTCTCGTGGGCACAATTTTTGTGTCTTTGCTCAATTTATTTTGTTCTTTTGTACGTAGTAATTTTGTTTCCATCTTTGCAGGCATAGTTGTAGAATTAAGATTTTGTCAATACATAGTCTAGCTATCTTAAAATCCGCTTGTATTCCAAACGGTAGGCCATTTTGGCCTGGACAATTCTTCAAGGGTTAATCCCTAATGACCCTAGGGATTGTACTTTCAAAATAGGCCAAAACTGCTATAAATTTGAGCAATTTTTTTGCTCATTTTTTCTTGAGATCGAATTAAATGTAACCGTAGGATCTTGAAGTTGATATTGAAGACGAGTACCTCAAAAAAATTCAGATTATTTGATGGCACAATTTAGGAGATATTTAAAGTTGAAGTTTTATTTAGGTCAATGGAAGTACAGGGTAGCGCACTTTGAAGGAGCATATCTTTGTGAGAATATTTTTAAATGATACCTTTTCTATGCTCAATGAAAGATAAGAGAGTTAAAAATGTACATGTAAAATTTCATAACATTTCAAACATTTTTCAATTTATGGTAGAGCTTGCAATGTACGGTGGTCACTTAAATGAAAGTAGTGTTTGTAAGAAAAAAAAGAATTGGACACTTGTCTTCTCCTTTAATTCCTTGGATCTACCCTTTCTGAGGTGGGCAAGAATCACATTGGTTGGCTGAATTTTTAGTCCATGCCCAAATTGAACCCCAAAAAATGAGCTGTAAACTATACTACACCACTTGACTTTGAAAATTTCTACAAGGCGGAGTTTAACTTGAAATTTAATGAAACTATTGCCATTGAATTTTAAAACAATCTATTTTTTAGAAATAATTTTTAATTTCAAAAATATTCAAAATTTGAGAATGGGCAGTTCAAAAAAGAGTGGCAACAACCAAAAAAATGGTCGCTTGGGTCATCAAGGCTTAAGGTAGTTTGCTCTAAAAGCAACCATTTGAGCACTAGTTTGCTTCTAACCCATATTTAACTAATTATGGACAAATGCGCGAATTATGGACAATTTTTTCACTTAGCCTCCACTGCAGAGTAGAAAAACATGCTTGAAATGATGGAAAAGTATCGGCTGCCCTCCCACACATTGTGAAAATGTACATTTGGTAAGTCATAAAATGTTGCCATGAAGGAAACTTTGTTTTCCAAATGGAAAAGGAAGTAGTGGAGTTGCTTATTTGCAGTGGTTTTCGTGTGTGGTCAGAAGGTATGCCTATAACCGCGCCCCTGAAATGAAGAAAACTCCCAGTACAATTCCCATAATCCGAATCCATGTCAGCCTCAAACAACATGTAGTCTCAGCCTGGTGAAATGTATCGGCCGGCAGCCAACAAATGAGTAGACTAATGTGCCTAGCGAGAATAAAACAGAGCGGAGAACATGAGTGAGAGCTGAGCAATCCGGTTGAGTAGCGCACTAAAGAGCATTATTTGTAAAACTGTCCTTAGGTGAACTTCATATAAACTGATAATAGAATTCCACAAGTTCGTCGCCATTCCATTACGAAATGATGTGTCATCCACCAAGCAGGAGTACCAAAAACGTTTTAGAGATTGCTGTACAGACCTACATTCCATGTGTCGGCCGACAGCCGATACATATGGTAACCATTAAACGCCCAGCCTGAACTAACTTCAGACATATAGTTACTCCCTTCCTGACCCCAAACGAGAATACAAAATGTGGACGTTCCTGGCTTTACCATTGATTGAAATCATCTTGTGGATAGAACAGTGCGCTTCGGCAGCAGCAAAGAGTGTTGTATCGGCTGGCAGCCGACACCTGCATCCGCGTACGAGAATCCCTGAGCGGAATGTCCTTGTAAATCCTCCGTAATCCGAATTCCGACTATCGGCTGGCAGCCGACAGATCCGAATCCGTAGCAGCGCTAATCATGTCTTTGTTCGTCTGCATCTGTGTCCAATGTTGCTCCCGCGGCCTCTAGATTTGCAAGTGCAGCAGCCACGGATGCCTCCGGGATGACATGAGAGTTGGGAGGTCCATTCTTTGCATGCGAGGGCATTCTGTGCGAGTACAAGACCATGCTGACATGTACTATCTGTGGAAGAGTGAGTTCCTTGTGCCATCTCCTTGTCCAGCATTCCCTTGCCACCAGCGCCTTTCCTTCCCTCTTCGCCTTCATTGGAGTCCACCACTCTATTGTGAAGTTCCCATACGATGTCCCTGGAGTCCTGTTGACACATTCCAGTACCCGTCCCAACCAAACCGGCAGGTAATTGTTTTGACATGGTCTACAGAGCACAAAGTCTCCTAGCAAAACATCCCTGAATGGATTGAATGTCAGTCTGGGTCTGTCTTTGGCTGGTCCGCAGTATAGAGTATTCTCTGGTTCGTCCTCCGGAGTGGTGTCCAGTGAATGATATTCTTCTGTCCCCTCCCCCGTAAAAGCGTCTCCGTGATCTCTTGTCCAGTCTGAGAACGGCCACAATCCTTCTCGAAGCTCTGCTTGATTTTGTGGCATGACTGAATTGATTTCCTTGTAAATTTTTTCCCAGTAAGCCACACACCCCGCCATTTCCTGTGCATATCGCTTGTTTCTGGCCATTCCCAATTTCCAGAATTCAATGTACTTTGCGATTCCATTTTTGATGAATGTTTGTTTCTCCCTGCATTCGCTCGCCCTTGCGACTTCTTTCTCTGCATTCCGCCTTTCTGTATTAATCTCCACGTTCCCCCAGAGTGCCTTGTAGGGCACTGGTCTAGGATCCCCTTGCGGTATTTTTGGTCTCCCATTTTCGTCCGCTGTCCACATTTTGACTGGAGGCCCCGGAGGCAGCCACGACGAATCCGTTGCCCTTTTCTTGTACCTCATGACCGGCCATCCCCGATCATCTCCATCTTTGACTACATAGAATTTGAATATGTGTTTATCTCCGAGTCCGATGATCTTGTTTACGCCCTCATGATGGAATCCTCTGAGGTATTCCTTGAAGTCTGCGACCTCTTGCACGACCTCCGGGACGAATGCCACCGTCTTCTGCGAGTCCATGAACGCCTTCATGAGATCTGCTAGTACATACGTGTTCTTCTTTTTGATGAGTTTCGATAGATAACTGAAGTGCGCGTCAATGTCTTCGTGCGTATGCCCGACAATTAGAAATCCGACTGTAACTTCCTTAAATATGCGCCTCGCGGTGAGTAATGAGCAGAAAGCCATGAGGAACCTATTTTTGTTGTCCTTTGCTGAGTTGTCCAGTTGCAAGAAGAGCTTCCTCGGCAGTGGAATATGAGACCGCCCTGATGTTTGAATGTTATTAACCTTCTCCTGTGCCTGCGGAATGGATGAGTTGCACCTGGATTTTCCATGCATCAGAGCCTCAAAGAAGCTATTCTGCGGTGGTGATTTGAAGAGCACCTTCGACTCCCGCACAGGTGGTGCTTCTAGCGCCCTAAGTACCCTACAGAGCGACGAAATTGTGAAATTTGAGTCCCCCGGCCAGAGCGAGGTTGAATAATGCGCATATGCGCCATCTCCATGGCCATGTGTGAGCATGCCCGTGCAAGATATTGGCAATTGCCCTAGCCCCGCGGTGGCCTTTGTGACGCGCATCATCCTTGGAATCGCTGTCTTCTTGGTGTCCATTTTATCATGAATGATGCACAGGAACTCTGATGGATTTCTGACTGACTGCGCGGTCCATCCTCCATAGACATTTCTACATGCCCTTTGGTAGTTGAGATGTCTCTCTCTGTCGTCGACTAGCGCCTGCCACTCATCACAGCCCCTGGGATACTTTGCAATACACTCTACGAGGAAGTCACATTCTGTGCATTTTGAGAAATTGCTTCCCACCGCCTTGACCTCTACATTTTTGAAATGTGTCTTCCGAAGGCGGCTGATCGCGGACTGCGAGACTGGCTCCAAATTGCATACCCTATTGACCTGAAGGACATCATTTGGCAAATGAGGTTGCGCAATAAGGTTGAGCATTTGTATCGGCCGGCAGCCGACAGAGATGCAGAACCCTGACTGAGGAAAGCAGAGAAGTATGCCTAAAGCGCCTGCCAACGTGCTTCCATTCCATAAGTACATGGTATCGGCTGGCAGCCGACAAACAGTAGTATGTAATGTCTAAATAGAAGAAGATGATGAACTTACTGAGTTTACTTGTTCGCGCATGTGATCCCACGTCATTGCCGAGGGCACGACCTTGAGACTGTCTACGCGCTTATTCCCAACTAGCCTGAATTCGTTTGGCATCTGATCTGCATTCTCATTGATGATTGTCATGAGAGTTGCTTGGGCTTGAATTGTTTTCGGACGTGGTCTTGTGGACCTCGCATTCCCATGCGATCCGCTGACCGATCCTCCTGCGGCCGCCGCCTTGTAAACATGGTATGCCGACCTTGAGACCCCGTGAATGATACACCAAGCGTTTTCGCATACGTCTCTATTTGCAAGAGTAATGACTTTTTTACCTGGAACGATCCCCGGATGTATTTGAGTGTGCACCGCATATGCCATTTCCCTCCTTGTCTCGAATGTGGCTGCGAAGAACTTCCTTCGTATATTTTTTGTTTCCTCCCAAGGAAACGTCTGGCAGCATCTGAGATTGCAGCACTTTTGCGAGCTGACCGCACGTATCTCCAACTCCGAGATCTTGAGCTGCAATTTGGATTTTCCACCGCGATCCTTGTGAGTGACTTTCCTGCGCACCGACCGGTAGGGATTTCTGGGCACCCCCTGACATCCGTTGTCATCCGGCTCCTCCAGCAGAGCAGCCTCTGAGCAGAGCATGACCATCTCCGAGAGTAGCCTTCCCCCCTCTAATCTAGCGTGTGTTATCTTCCACCGCATGGATGTCATTTGCAGTTCCTCATTTTCCGAGACCAACATGACCCCTACCTCTGAATCACTGAGAACGCGATCGTCGCAGGCTTCCTCCGGTAGGCAGACTTGTATCATTGCTCTTCCGAAGACTGAGAAATCGTCATTGAGAAGTTGGCAGTATTTATTCCTCCAAAGAGGTCTGTCCATGATGGGTAGCCCCGACTGCACGCCGTCCGAGTTCGCGTTGGATTCTCCACTACCTCCATGACCCCTAAAGTCGACCGCCTGAACAGAGCAGTCATTGCCGCTGCTCGGATAGCTGCCATCTACAGAGGTACTATAACCATGACCATTGTGAATTCCATGAGCAGATCCGCAGCATTGCCCGTCCAATGAGTAGAGCCTATCCTCTCGATCGTCTTCATCCGATGCAGTGGCAGGAATCTGTTCATCGATCGAGTCCCCGAATTCCACGACTACATCGTTTGAGCTACCTCCACTCTCCGGGCTCCTATCTAGCTGTGAGTGGATGAGATAGTCTCCTGTAATATCTGTCGGCTGGCAGCTGACATTCACGGTCGATGAACTAGGTGCCACGACCGGCCTCACCTTGTATCCACTCCATAGAATTCTAAATCCCACACAGCGGTTCAGTGTCATGAATTCTGGAATCTCGCAGTAGGCATTTTGATCCTCGAACTCCTCGAGGACATGCAGAAGCTTGACGACGACGAAGAAGCTGTGTGGTACGCGGAAGCCATTCCAATATCTCTTCGGTGAGCATTCTACAATGGATCCCACACCAGCATACTGCAGGTCATTACCGACCATCATCAGAAGTACAACCTCCATATTGACAGAGAGTGACAGGAATTGCTGTATGGGTTTCCCGTTCGTGTTTCCATGTGTCGGCTGGCAGCCGACACCAACGGAAGATGACCCTTCCGACTCCGCATAAGGATAAATATTTTTTGCCTCCCATACAATCGACCTTCCTGCGCATTGCCGGAGGAAGTGCAAGTCTGCCTCCGGAAACGGAATGGGCATGTCGAGGTTCGATGGAACATCTATCACCCGAACGCAAACGAGGCATGGATCCTGCTGCACCACCTTCTCTACGACCGCCCTACCTGCGTAATATAGTCCTTCCAGTGTCAGCGCAACGACTGCTCCCTTCCGAATCTTCAACCTCCCAGAGCCTCCATTTCTTGTGAATGCTTCAATTACAGTGGTATCCAGCCCCGGCTCATCAGATGATGTCATGGTACACAATCTGAAATTAAAACCAGCGATGTCGAATCTCCTGTTCAGTTCAATCGCGCTTCCCCTTGTCGGCTGGCAGCCGATACAACAATATCCATCACAGTAGACGACCTCATTGATGAGGATCACCTATTTTCTGAACATGAGACTGACCTTGAGATTGTGTCGGCTGGCAGCCGACACCTTGGACTGCATGGATATGAGAAGGACCTAAATCGAAACAGCTGAGGACCACTATAGCGGACAATATGAGCGCTGCAAATGACGATGACGCGTCTCAAACTGGATGAGAAACCATGGACGGATGAAAAAAGTGGATGAAATCGTAATGATTGCGCCTCCCGGCTGGCAGCCGTCACTTTAGTAGGGAGGGGGGTATACTCCCCTGATCACTTTCATTTCAGCTCATTTCTAACTCTCCACGCTCAGGATCAGTCTCTCTCTCTCTCTCGCGCTCTCTCACTCATGCTCTCGCTCTCTCTCGTTGTCTCTCCCACAGTCTCCCTGTTTTCTGGTCCCACGGCTTGCAGCCGACACTCCTCGGGTCATATAGTATCCGCTCCCCCGCCGCCGCATTTTTTAGGTCAGCCGCTCCGCTGATTAGATCAGCCGATATCAGATCCAGGGCAGCCGATACAATTGGAGGCAGTAGTGAGCAGACGACCTCACCAGCCGACAGGAGACGCAGAGCAGCCGACACGACTTCCTTGATCCAGAAGATGGCAACTGCCGATGCAGTCAGTGACAGGTACCATTCAATCCCTGTATCGGCTGGCAGCCGATACAGTTTCCCCTTCCATGTTTTCCATGTTTGTATACGCTTGTTCATTGCACGAATTCTGTGTCGGCTGGCAGCCGATACAGTTTCCCCTTCCATGTTTTCCATGTTTGTATACGTTCGTTCATTGCATGAATTCTGTGTCGGCTGCCAGCCGACAGCATCAGCACCTCCACTTTTTGTAGTCTGAATACATTATCGGCAGGCATTCAATATAGTTCATTTTGTTGTCATGAATTACCGGAACTTGTATCGGCTGGCAGCCGATACATTGTACCCCCTTACCGTATCGGCTGCCAGCCGACACTATTATGTAGCACGCTGAACTCATGTCTTCTGTGTGCAGGAAACCTACCCTGCTCTTAAGACTCCTCGGTGAACAGATTCTGAATTCCGGGATATGTTCCGACGGGATTCCACCACGCGCAACTTGGAAAGCAAGTCCAGCAATTGAGGAGTGGGGCCTTTGCTGGAGGGAGTTGACTGACGGGATAGTCGAGATTGCGTGCTCGTACAAGATGAAGGGAAACATGGTCCCGGGCAAGGGGAAGGTCATGTCCGTTATGGCGGTGGGTGACGCTGTTCATGTCCTCATCTGTCTGGTCCCACTTGCGAATCCGGAAGGGGAAGCGGACTACATCGCGGTGGAGTTGCCCTTCGACAAATGCACGGAGGAGGTCTGTGGAAATATGGCGATGGCGATGGGCATGACATTCGAGAAGAACCATCCCGTGGATGCTGAGGACCTGGTGCAGGGATGGTATATTCTCAAAGCAGAAAGGGATGACCGTAATGCGCTTGCCATTCGGGACCTGGAGAAAGGAAAGAAGAAGGTGCCCTCCGCAAGAAAGAAGCCGTCCAGCACACCGACTGTGGAGGCGGAAACTGCTGTCGTAGAGGCGGGGTCACCGAGCAAACCCAAGAGGAAGGGGAAAGATCCCAAGAAGGCCTTCAAGATCACACTGGACGAGGCCCTACGTCGTGGGAATCACCTCACCACGAAGACAAAGGACAGCGAGGTGAACGCCATCTACGAGGCGTTGGACAAGGGGCTGGGGCATGCCTTCCCCTACAAGAAGCAACGTCTTCCGGGGGTCATCCAAGCTGACAGACTCCACATTGCACCAGATGATCTCAAGTACAGGAAGATCGCGAAGGACCGCCTGAAACAGGTATTGTAGCTCAAGATCTCTTCATTTGAACTGCCTTATATATAATACTCTACTTTTTATTCTATCGGCTGCCAGCCGACACTTTGATGTAGGGTTTCTAATTGTCCAGGAAATCGTCATTGTAGGTGACAACGATGTATAAGGGATATGGGTCCATTCGAAAGAAGCCGGAAATCCATGGAATTCCATTGAAGCGGAAGCCCTTGGAAACCGACAAAGGAATGGATGCTGTCATGGACAAGTGTCCCCTTGTGGGAGACACCACAACGGTGAACGGTGTTCCAGTGCCCTGGTGGAAAGCTCCTGATGTGCATTGGTACATCATTGGTGGTCAGCATACCGTTACAGCATGCCTCGAACTCGCGAAGAACTTCCCCGATGGCTCGGACGCAAAGAAGGATCTTCTGGAATTTGAAGTCATTCCGGTTTGGGCGGAAGACGCGGACACTCTCGTCAGGGTTTCAAATGCCTTGAACTTGAACATCGCGGAGAAGGTGGCCAAGGAGACGTTCCGATCTTGTGCGGAAATGGGGAGACCGGCATGGGTGAAGGCGGGATGTCCGGAGCCACATCGCGGGGGTGGAAAACCGTCAACTGCGTTTGAGGTAGGCACTTCCGCTCAGCGTTCATTCTGATCATCGTATACGTGATGTGTGCACTAGTTCAAGACCTGCTTCTCAGTCGGCTGCCAGCCGATACAGATTCTCTTACAATTTCATGTTGTGAGTTGTGAGTCGTCTGTGTCTCTCGGCTGCCAGCCGATAGATTAGCCCGAGGTTCTGAATGTTGAGGACTTGCACTTCCGCAGGCAGCGAAGCTGAAGGTGATGGCGCACTTCGTGGAGGAGAAAGTGTCATCGAAGCTGCCCCTCATCTTCATCAAGGAGAACACCTGGGAACTGTGGACGGAGGTGTTCGACGCGTGGGAGAATGGAGAGCTCATTGGAGATGACGGGACTCTTCCGATACAACTCGTCAATCGGAAGCCGCTCACGCACATCACAAAGACGGATCTCACGCCGACTCTGGGGCTGCGTGATTCAGACCTCTGCAAACTGGCGGACGAGATTGTGGCCCTTCGCGTCAGCATCAAGAACACAGCCAAGGCAAGGGGCTCGGGAATGATCACCCTGTACGACTGGTGCAAGGACAAAAAGCTGGACAGGGTGGTCATGAACGAGATCATGTGGCTCCGCGAGAAGTTTCCCCTCCCCTGTAAGGATGCGACCTGGGTGCCCTACTCAGACGAGGCATGGCAGAAACTCGCGGACAAGGAGGGGTACTCTCCGGGTGTCGTTAGAAACGTCTGGAAGGATGTCAAGAAGGTCACGGAGGGGAACACATGGCTGAACGGACGCGTCAACCCCATGAACCCGACCACGGATAAGTCCACGGACGGAAAGGCGCCGGGGGTATTCTACACGACATTGACGAAGTACTCCACGGTTGCGGTTCCACAGGAGAACGTCGCAGGGAGTAGTTCAAACCTCAAGTATGAATGTCGCCTGGGACAGAACATCGACGACGTCCTGGATTCGCTTCGGGAAAGCGCGGAGACAGACGGGCTGCAACGTACGGACAAGAAGTTCTTTGTGCTCTTCGGGTATGCAAACGATGGGATTCCGTTGGGGATTAATAAGAGCGATTTCCAGGCCATCGCCAGATACGTCGAAATTCCCGGGGGGGAGGAAGGCCCGAACAACCCAGCACGCAATGGATATATTCCCCTCCCCATGCTCTTCATTGGGGGATCACGCTTCCGAGATTCGGTTGCATTGGCGTCGTTATCGTCATCGTCATCGTGGTACTTTCATACGGTCTATTACCAGCCATCTCCGCGGGGAGGCTTCAGGAGAGAAGAGATCGAGCCCAAGCCACTCGTCACACTCTCTCTCACCTTCCCCAAGCCAGATGACGGAGCGGAGCTATTTGGAGTCTTTAAGAGGATCACCGGGATCAACAAGCAGCTCGACTGGTATCAAGTGGATCTGGACGGGGAGGTCGACTGGAACGGAGGAATGTGTGGAGTGGGACATGGACTCCTAGAACGCTTGATGAAGCCCACGCTCAAGTCCAAGGACGCTATCGTCATCAACGTCTGGGGAGGTGGAAACGTTACAGAGATCGCTCTGGTAAGATTTCTGGAACTCCATTTTCTTTGACTCTCACTCTGTCGGCTGCCAGCCGATACATCAAGTTACTAACTCCAAGTCATTGTTCACGTAGAGGAATGGCCGCTCTGTGCTGGAGTTCGTTCTAGAGGAGGAAGGACTGGCAAAAGCGAACGAGCGAGTCAAGGGAATGAACCTGGTCTGTGCCGCATATGTGGTACCCCCCACACGGCCGCTCATGATACGCGACACCGAGGAAGGTGGAGAGTCAGACGTCGAAATTGTGGGACCCAATCCACCTTAAGGACGTCCCTCAACTTCAAGGGCAAATCAGACGCCGTCGACGGAACGACAGCCGGAGACGCAACTGCCGCAAAGGAGAATGAAGGGGACACCGGATTCCGCGGTTCATTATGGAACCTCATCCCCTCGGACTCCAACTGCAGCTAACAGGTTGGCAACAGATCCTCATGGCGGACCATCAACCGCAGCGGACGCAATGGTGGTGGATTTGCATGCCATCCCCCAGTCCGAGGAAATTGTCAGGGGCGGAACAGCACCTGTGGACGTTCTCGCGGCGGACCGAACACCGCAATCCGGGGAAATGCTCATCGCGATGGGGAGGCCTGCCACAGCGCAGGATGTCGCTATCGGCGGCCAGCCGATACAGGGAACCAACTCACAGGGTGAGCCGCGACGCGGAAGGAGCAAAGCAACTGGAGGTGGAAAAACTTCAAAGGCAGTGGACTCGCGGCTCTCGGGACCCTCCAAAGAAAAACGGGTAAGGGATACTGGAGACGCAGAAGGGGGAGCCGAATCAAATGTCGGGCAGGAGATGGACTTCCCAAACGAACAGATGTCGCCCAGTCCAGCATCTAAGCGGACGCGAGTTAGAGGTTCGTAGGCGATAGACATGCTGGGGCCAAGGGGGGGTATCACTACACTAGGTCTTGTAATGTTAGTTCTGCATGGCACGGACTTGTTGCTCCTAACTCGTCTATCGTAGCCTCTATCGATGCAGACTAGGATGTGGGTAGTATGTCGGCTGCCAGCCGATACATTCTAATGCTACTCTCATGTTGCTCTGGAAGTGCATCTCATGGTATGTGGATTTCATCTTGCATTGCAGATTATCACACTCATCATTCTGAGCCCTCTGAGGACAAAGTGTCCGAAGGCGGGGACGAATGTAACCAGCCGGATCTCGATACGAGAGAAAAGGCAAAGGTCGTGGACACGCCAGCGGTGGCGTCTCACAAGTTGTTCTTGTTCCTAGAGGTCCAGGGAACACTGATGTATTATGAGCCGCTCATTCTCAAGGCGGCCACTATGCAGCAGAGGTCGACCGTTAGAGAGAGGCCAGGAATTAGGGAATTCTTGCAGTTTTGTATGAGGCAGGACATTGTCATTGTCTATTGGTCGTATTTGCCCTTGGCTCAACTCAATGCGCGGATGCATAATATGAGGTGGGCGGTGCCGGAGATCCCGGAAAATTACATTGCCTTCGGACAGCAAATGTGTGACGAGAGTGCGTATAGGGATCCAACCACTCCTGGGAAACCCATCTACCTAAAACGTCTCGCACGGATCATATCGTCCGTGCCGGATCTTAGGCAGAATGGAGCCTCCCTTACAAACTCATTGATCGTGGATCACGTGCCATACAGAAACGTACTCAATGATCCATTCAATGCGGTTCATCCACCCGCTTGTACCCTATATTCGGAGAAACCCAAGAAAAATGCTAATCCACCGAAATTACCCTTTCTCCAGTCCACGATGATTCCGTTCATCGAGAACTTCCTGGCCTCGGGACTATCGGTCCCGGAATTCTGTCGGGCAAACGCTCGCATTGGGCTGCCGCGGTGCATGCCGGGGTCACCCTTACACAAGCTCTACGTCCAGGTGACACCGGAGTGCCAGAAGGGATTTGAGGGGCCGAACACAGAGGTGGGAACTCTCGTCTTGGGAGGCACCAGCTGAGGACGACTGGTACTGACACACAAGGAGGCGCGAAATGTATCGGCGGCCAGCCGACATAGATGTAGATTGTTGTATATAGGCTCTGGATGTTGGTGGACACTTATTTCTTTTGTATAGCGTTTGTAATCATTATTTGGATTAATAATCACCTGTAATTAAGAAATTACAGGACACGTATCCGGATTCATGAACGGGATACAGGCGCGCTATATGTCGGCTGCCAGCCGACACTGTAGTCCATTTATGTATATAGGCGGGCAACTGACATGGAGAATTCGGGCACGGACACTATAAGCAAGTTCCTCTGGATGTTGCAGGCGCAGGCGCTGAATCGCCACTGCGCAGCCTCTGCTACACGTAATGAAGCGCTCTCGCAGACAGGTCTCGAACCTACGCGGGATCACGTCACTACGTGTAACAGAGGTTGTGCAGTGGAGGTACAACGCTTACGTCCAAACATTGGACGAACGTGCTTACAGGGTTGTGCAATCAACGGAGACTCGGAGGAGGCAGTGGAGCACGGAACGTCTACGCGCGCACGGTGTCGGCTGCCAGCCGACATAGATGCACATGTAGGCATTTAGGAGGGATATATAGATGGACACCTTTTCTCTATCAGAGACATTTGTAACCATCATTTTGATGTAGAATCAACTGTAATAAAGGGAATTCAGGACGCACATCCGGATTCAAGACATGGATGTCAGGCGCGCTCGGACCGTTCGAATGCTTCCTTCTAAAGTTGAATCGTTCGGGCACGGATACTGTGAGCGAGTTCCCGGGGAGGATGCAGGCACAGGTGATGAATCTCCACGGAGCAATTTGTGCTATACATAATGAAAGGGTTCCGCAGACGGATGTACTACGCGGGATATTTTCGAAATCAGGTGGAATCCGGTCACTGTGTATAGCACAGATTGTTCGGTGGAGGTACACCGCCTGCGCCTCAAACAGCCAAAGGAACTTGCTTACAGGATTCGGTACGAAACGAGGACTCGCGGAGGATGCTTTCGAACGCGTCGATAGCGTCAGACGGACGGACATGTCAACTTTTTATTCATATCATACGTCTGGAGTCAAGGAGTGCTGCTTGGGGTTCAGATTGATTTTCGGTTCACGCAAACATGTCGGCTGCCGGCCGACATCAGATGTGCATGCCTTGTATGCTCTTCAATCCTGTCAACTATTATTGGGGCGTCTCGTTACTGGTCTCATGTGGGATCTGACGGGTATAAAATACTCATTGTCGCAATGGGATTTCAAGTGGGACACGCAGGGGGGCTTCAAAAGGGTCAATGCAGGTAGGAAGGCCATGGTTGACGCACAGGATTCTCATACATGTCATAGAAATGGTAGCAGTTGTTTGGTGGGGGGAGGTATGCGGAAATTACCTACGGGGATGGAGATGTTCTGGTACAGAACATCTGTGGTATCGGCTGACGGCCGACATCTTTCGAATGGGTAGAAATGGATCGGAATCGCATTTCGAAGGATGTCGGCCGTCAGCCGATACCACAATAGCAATGCTCACTTCACATGATTCACTGTCGTTATCTACTCTTGCTTCAATTCAACATGCATTGACCTCGTCGCGTTTCAGGATTATAGGAATTCCGAACGAGGGGCTAATGGAGTTCAGTTCAGTTATCGGCTGACAGCTGATACTTATTATACAGGCTACTTAGCTGATTTCTTTCATTCAATTGGCACGAACAAAAATACTGGATTGCCTAGCGAATATTCCCTCCACCCGGAAATGATTCTCTACAATTATAATGTTTTGGTCAAACTATTTCATTGAGGGAATTCTGGAACCATGCATTTGCTATGGTCATGTCACTCCATTTGCTAGGCGTGTTTTCTTCAAGTCTGCTGCGTTCAGTTACGTTCAATGACATTGGAAGTCAGAATTCGGGATTCGGCTGTTTCGGCTGCCGGCCGAGTGATTTCTGGACTGTGGATTTGTCCAGAATTAGTTAAATATGAGTTTTCTTCTTTTATGGATTTTTATGTGGACAAAAGATTTTTAGCTCAATTTTCAGAGAAAGAAAAATCGATGCAAAATGTAACATAATTGGTTTCATATTTTTTGAAGCATTATTGAATTCTTTATGAATTTTTAAAGATTTGTGTCATAGGCCCCTATTTGTGACCGCAGATCTTCCAAAATCGTCCACTTGCAATTATAAAGAAATGAGAGGAAACTAAGGAGAATGATTGGCTCTTGCAATAAATAATATTTTTCCTTGATCCACGCAATGACTAAAGAGGTCAATTTAAGAACCACTTCATATCTATTCTAGAGCTAATTATAGGGTCAATTTGAAGAAGATGGTTGCTTTTAAAGCAGACTATCAAAAAGGGAACTGTTAATCCTTGAAGGGCACTAAGGCCAAAAAGTGGTTGTATTGACTTCAATAATCACTATAGAAACAAAAAAATGCACCCATTGGTTCAATAATTGGAGCATGGTTCACTGTAGAAACAAAAAAAATGCACCTATTGGTCCAATAATTAGAGCAGTTTTGGTGACTACCTTGGTTATGGGGAGTTGTGTCCTTTAAGGGATAAGAGTTTATTGCATTTGTGGGAAGCTAAACTCCTTGAAACAATTTCCAGTAAATTTTAGTAAGAGGAAAATAGATTTGGCATCTAACCCAAGTTGTTTCATATTTTTTGGACCTTCATAGAATTTTTGAAGTTAAAATGAAGTGGTTACTAAAAACGACCACCTCCTAAAATGTATATATTGGTACATTGAAGACAAAAAATAAACCTCTATGCTAGTGGTCACTTTAAGATCATGATCACGTTTAGAGCACCCTATCTTACTCGCCTCTTCAAAATAATGAGGTAACATCTCAGGTAGTATTGTATTTTTTTTCCACCATTGATATAAACTTCAATGTATGACAAAAAAATCAATTAAAATTAAAAATCAATAATAAATGGGTGATTGCAAGAAACACTTGTCCTATTTCTTGTCCCCTTGCCCCTGGGAATTGTTTTTTTGCTCATAACTTTTGCATTCTTTGTCCATTTGTCATGAAATTTGGAGTGAAGGTAGATGCGGTAGCTGCAATTATTGAGTAATTTTTTCAATTTTTTAAAAATTAGTTTACTATTTTTAACCTACCTGCATTGGGTGTCTACCTTGGCCATTTTGAGGGTTTCTAGTCCTATTTTTGACCTAGAAATGCGAATTTGAAGCCACAAATTGGACATGTTGGAGGTCTACTAATATTACAAGGGTTGGCAATGAGTTTTTATGAAAATAGCAACATGTCGGTTGCATACATGGAGTCAAAGTGACCTTCCTTTGTGCAAAAGCTACGAAGAGGGAAAAAATTTCCTTTCTGAATTTTTTGGTGCAATGCAAGCACAATCTTTTCTAGCAAAATCAATTTTTTTATGAATTTTTTTTGAATTTTTTTTGAATTACTAAAAATGAAAACCTCCACAGACTTCTTTTCTGCTATTTTCTGCTCCTAGTGGCTTCTGCAGTACTTCGTAGTAGTTTGTAGTACTGCATAGTACAACATAGTACTAAATCAATGGTTCAAATCTGCAGGCGCCTTGAATCAACAATTCAGATTTGTCAGGGCGCTGTTAAAACGTAGTATTGGTAGTATTGCATAGTACTGCCAGGCCTATGGCCAAAAAACGCAGTTTTGACGGAAAAACGTGAAGTGTTTCTTGCAACTACCCAAATATCAATATTTGGTGGTCTTATACAAAGGTAACTACATCCAAGGTAAGGTAGGAGAGCCTATTGTAGGCAAAATGAAGCAAACCCATTGTGGACAAAATTATATTAGTAGTATATATTTCAATGTACACAACCATTACAATTTTGCCCACTATGGGCTTGCTCCCATTTTTCCCATAATGGAATCACTTAAGTACCTTAGACACACCCATTGTGGATTAGAGTCCCACTCGGTTCCCTAAATATATTCAATTTTGCTTCTCTTGCATCCTAATGTAGTAGAAATTGTACTTAAGTGTAGAATTTGGGGTTAGAATGGTTGGAAATAGGTTAAAAAGTGACCATTTCAAGAATTTAATAAGCACCACTGTGTGACTTCTATATATAGGAAAAGATTATTGCATTATTTTACAATGTGAAAGAACACTTTTGGATTGTCATTGGAACCATGTACATGTGGGGAATTAAAAGAACCTCATTAGCATCCCAAAGGATAGGAATAGTCCCCCTTACAATTCACAATAGGAAGCTATGAGATTTTGTTTTGACAAAATATTATATGTCTTTTATATTTAAAAAATAATTTGACCCAAATATATACATGTGAAATATTCCCTTTTCAGTTTTTTTGCTTAAATTTTTTTGTGAATTCAATAAGTGCAACCACAGGCCACACAATAGGCTTCCTATCTTGATTGTGACTTACTTTCAAAGCTCACTCCTACATTTATATTTTCAATTTCTACTCATGATAGCTTAACCCTAGAAGGACCAGAGTCATTGGAGATGTCGTCTGCAGTCACAAAAGTGTAGAAATTTTGGCATGCGATGTTGGCCGATTGTTTCGCAATTTGGTAGAAGTGACCGTAGGATCTGGAGTGCCAGCATCCAAATGCTTGCAAAAGAAATGAAAATTGCAGGAAATCGCGCTTCATGCGAAGATCAAGAGGTTTGACTTCCGGAATCAAGGCGTTGACCAGAACGGGCAGCTTGATCATCCATGAGAAATGAAGCCAGAAGTGACAATAGGATGCTCCAAAAAATTCGAGAAAAATTGCAGCGTGGAGACCGTCATTACATTTACGAGACTATGCGAAATTCCATGACGGTAATGAAATCTTTGTAATACTAGGGAGCTTGCAATGAGCACGCCCTTGAGAACAACGATAGGAAGTTCCATTTTTGATTCCGTAGCCCACAGCGCACACCTGCCCGAACTGAAATACTCGGGCGGAGTAGGAGCGTGCCCACAGTGACACATGTCCATGGCCAAGTCCATGTAATAATAAAAAATTGTGGACACACTAAAAAATGGGCGACACTCTGGCAATCTCATGTAATGCTGGCGTCATTTATCACGTCCTCCTATAGAATGCTCTACAGAGGTTTCAGTGAATTTTCAAGTCAGAAGCCATGAATTTTATAATGAGCGCAGCACTCTCAAGTCACTGCCCCCTTCGCTACTGCCCAGTCGTCATTTTGTGCCCAATACCGCTTATTTTACCATTTCCTTCCACCTGGGCAGCAACAAATTTCCTTTAAAAGCTCACATGATTCACTTTAACAATTTTCACTTATCATTGCTGTCATAGAATCTGCCAAACTCAACAGCAATGAATTCCAAACTTCCGTCGGAACTCCGGAAAAAATTGATGAATGAAGTTTCTTGTTTCTCTGTCGCCTGCAGCTCTCCAACTCTGTTCGTCGTCCACTTTTTGGACGTCGGAGCGCTTCAGGGTTAAGGTTGATTTTGGGGTCACTTATTTTCAACATTTTGAAAATTTGTAGTTTTTTCCTATGGAGTCCAAAAATGTATGCAAGACAATACAGAATTCGCTTTTGATTCCGAACAAGATTCAACAATAATTTAGGCATTTTAATAATTGTAACCATATTTGAATCTTTCTTTGTATAATTTTTTTATCTCTCAATGAGCTCAAGCATAGCATCATTATTAAACAATTTTTATTAAACAAAAGTTATAAAGGGTCAAAATTCTTTTTGCTAGATGTTCTAAAATAATTTCTTCAATATAAGTACATATTAATGTAGGTACATTTTGATTACTGTAGATGTATACAAAGTGATGATGGTAGTTTCTATACTATCTCCTGTGATGATGCGAACACCCTGCCATACCCCCCTTTCGGCCTCAACAATCCCCAATTGTTGGATGTGAGACAAATAAATTGAAAGTACCCCCCATGATGCCGTTAGATTTGCAAAAAATCAAAAGTCATTAGGGATACAAAATACGGATATGGAGTACAGAGTACGGAGTACCTACGACATACAAATGCACATGTATCCCTATAAAATACGGATACAAATTCTATAAATACATATAAATACATACATACAGTCCCATTTATCTAATATGGATTGCAGTCCAAAGTGCTTCTTGCATATGGGGTGGGCCCCTCCATAAGGATTTTTACAAACTCCTCACCATTTGGTCACTCCTTTGAGGGCTTTTTTTGGCCCCATTGGATTGCACCCAATCACTTGGTATTTGTTCAAGACCGATGGCCAATTCAGTTCATCCGCACTGCACTTTGGGATGCTCTTCTTGACTCTAGTCATGTTGCATTCTTGAAGACTCAAAGGACTGCTCTTCATCAACTCCAACAATCGACAAGAATTTGGTCCAACTTCGACAAGAATTGGCTTCACTCCCTTGTCTTTGCTAGAATAGGCGGGGTTTTGATTAGATGGAACAAAGAAGGTTCCTCTCCCTGCTCTTTTTTCTAGCTTTTTTTTCCTTTTTCTCTCCATTTTTCTCTTGATTCTCTTCATTTGTCCAACCGTCAGGCTTGGCTTTTTTTGACCTTTCTTTAATGCAATGGTTTGCCATTTGTTTATAGTAAAAAAAAAAAAATTATTTCTTCAATATAGATACATATTGACATAGGTACATATTACTAACATACAGTAGGTACATATTGATTTTGCAGATGTACGCATAGTGATTATGGTTTCCACACAATTAACATATTGGATAGGGTGCCATTTTGGGTGGACCCAACCCCCTTAACAAATGTTCAAAACTAAATTTGACCTTCCACTGATGACCATTCCCAAGTCTGGTTTGTCAACTCCGACTTGACCCCTTCGTCACAAGTCTTCAGTCTTCGCCCCCTGATTTTCTTCCCAGTTGTCCCAGCCCTTGCGCCAGGCTCTTCATATACCGTAAATCTCCCGTCCTCTGCAAATCAAGGAACACAAGCAGTGCTTGCTTATATCTTGGTTCCATGGTCCCTCATTGTTGCCAAACCTCAAAGCTCTGTTGAATTTAGTCGACCTGCCAGTAGCTAGATTGGCTTTCACTTGGACCAATTTGGTACAAGTACTTTGAAAGCACAGTGTAGAGTTCGTTACGTTCGAAATAGAGCTCTACAAATTCAGTAACAAATTCTGTGAGAATCCATTCTCAGCAATGGAGATGGATCCCAAACTGGTCGTGGCGCTCGCGGTCGGCGTCTTTGGTCTTCTTGCACTGTGGTGGAGGAGGGCGACCTCGTTCGAGAGAGTGGCTGGATCGTATTACAGCACGCTCCCGCCTGGCAAGTGGGGCTTACCTGTTGTAGGCGAGTTCCTGGAGTTCATGTTCACCCAAAAGCACAATCAAGGCCAGTTTGTGGAGGCTCGCAAGGCCAAGTGAGAGTCCAGTCTCCCTGTCGAAGTTGGCAGAACTTAGTTGGGGATTTTTGGGAATCGTGGGACAATTTGGTCAAATATTGATATGGCGATTTAGTTGAGAAATTTTTAGCAGAAAACTTCGCAGATTGGGTTTCATTCACTAGTAGATCATTCAATGGTCAACAAGCATTGATTAAGATTCAGAGTTTGTGTGAGGTCTATTTTCGTTGTGTCCTGCATTTGAAAACCAAATTCTTCGCGGATTTCATTTGCGCACTGAATGGTCAATACAGAGAGCTGAGAGATGCGGGAGGTAGCCATTTAAGCTCCATGCTGTGACATTAAACAAGCAAATGCTTATTAAGATTCAGAGTTTGTATGAAGTCTTTCTTTTAGTTCTGTAGTGCATTTGAATACCGAAATTCTTCAAAGATTTGTGCAGTGGAGCGTACATAGAGCTGAGATCGAGTCGTGGGGGGTAACCCTTTATGCTCGCTCCATGCTGTGACATTTCTTTAGTAAACGCAGTCCACTCATGGTTGCTTGGACCTTAATTGAAGGGTTACTAGATAATAACCGTAAAACTGTTTCTGATGTTGCGTCTTCTGCAGGTACGGGTCTCTATTTACCACACATTTGTTTGGAGAGCCCATCATCATTGCCTCCGGCACAGAGGACGTGAAGATGGTGCTGCAAAATGAGGGCAAGTTATTCCACGCTGCTTATCCAATTGAACTCACTGGCAACACTAGTGCCCCTGCGATCAGCGGCGAGCAGTGGAAGGATTGGAGACGATTTGCTCTTTCGAAAGTGGGTTTCCTTGCTCTCAAGGACCGCCTCAGTGCAGTGGAGGATTTCGCCCTCAATGCTCTGAGCACCTGGGATGGACGCCGCCTGCGTGTCGGCGATGAAGCTAGGAGTGTAAGCAACCCAAACTGGGAGTGCATTGATTTTCATCTTTCAACCTCTCTATCTCTTGTTGTGCAAAGCATTTTGGGTTTACCTTGCACCATAACTCTACCGAAACGAATATTGAATGCTAGGCACCTCTAAGTATAACACCGGGGTCACCTGACGTTCTACACTGCAATCGTTTATTTTAGGGGTGGTGGCCTATTGTTGTGAATCTCCAACCTTTGCTTCGATTGCAGATTTGAGTTCGTGGAGTTCCTTGAAATAGCAATTACGCTCATTTAGAGGAGGTCAGAATGAATCTAGCCAGGTGAGAAACGGGAGTCAGTGAGTGAGACTTAGGAACTACCTCGAATTGCTTGACTTTTTACGATGTGTGACTGGTAGGCTAGTAATGGTGAATTGATTTGTTACAGTTTACGTTTGAAATCGTGGCGGCAGCCCTCTTCAGCGTGTTGAAGCCAGGCAAGGTGTTGAACGCTTTGAAGAAGGAGATGTACACTTACACTGACGGCCTCTACACTGCACCCATAAGCATTGCGGGGTCCAAATTCCAGGAAGCCACGAAGGTGACACCCCATTCTCTTTTCTGCACTTCGATTTCAAGTATGGATCTTCAAAACCTAGAGTGCACTGCATTCGGCTACAGAACGCTTTCTGTTTATAGATGTTGAGATATTGCTCCCAAAAAGTATTGTTCTTCCTTGGTTCTATAGCCACGTATGTGCAACAATGTGAATCTATGTTTATTTGATATTCGATCTTACGACTTTCGACCTTGTTACTGTATCGTTATATTCTAAGAATGGTCCGAGAACAACATCGTGGCCAATTCCAAATGTGTTTGGTTGAGCGCGCGCGAGTTATAAGCCCTACGGAAACTTGACGGATCTGCATTGAGAAGTCAAATTAACGTATTAAGAGTTTCAATTTATGCAGTAATTACTAAATTAATTTGACCCTCTAAGTCACACCAAGCCCTTTGAGCTGATTGTTCAGTGTTCTTGGGATGCATGTACGCAGGCGAGGAAGAGAGCTTTGGAGATAGTTTACAAGGACATTTTACCCATCTGCGGACCCAATGATGTGAACCAGTACAAGGAGTTTCAAGACTTCAAAAAGGCAGAGAACCCAGCTTACACCGACGCCGAGTTAAAAGAGATGGCCGACGATTACATTCACAGCATCCTCTTTGCAGGCCATGAATCCGCAACCACGACCCTGACATTTGCCATCAAGTACCTGTCCGAGAATCCTCAAATCCTGCAAGAAGTCAAGGTGAGTGTATTCGTGTCTAGTATAAATCCCTTGGATCCAAATTTTTATGCCCTAAGTTAGAGGAACTTCCCTAACAGTTTTATGTGCACCCCTCCTACAACATATAAAAGAAACTGGACATGAATTGGATTGTTGGCAATCCTAAAGTTAATCTCGGGGTGCTATAATTGACTTGATTGGTGTCAGTTTGATGTCGAAAGGCTTTTTTCTTCGAAAATCTTAAACCCAGAATCTAAGAGATGTGTGTCAAAGAAAGAAAGTATAAGAGGATTGCAGCATCTTCAATAGCTTGATTCTTCCTTGAATCAAACGGTGGGCTTGAGGTGTGTTAGGAGCTCCCTTTCGTGGCTGCTATGGATTTTTCATGGATTTTTCTTGTTCGTGCTGGCAGGCTGAACATGACACGATACGTGAAAATAAGGCACCTGGTGAAAAGCTCACATGGGAGGAGTACAAGCGCATGGTCTTCACTCAGCATGTAAGAGAAATAGTTCGAATCAAACGAAGTATAGTGGTTGCTGTCTTGACTAGCAAACCAAAAGCATGTTCGTGAGTTTGACTGTTTTGTGACTTACAGGTAATCACCGAATCTGTGAGAATGAGCACCCCTCTGAACCTCCTCATGCGTGAAGCCAAAGAAGATGTCCAAATCAGCAGTAAGTGCTGAAACTCTTCCTAATGTGTTGAACAAAGATAATTTCATTAAATTTGCAAATTTGATTTTAAATGGCAACGTCAAATGCACTTCTACAAGCTTGTACATATCTCTATCCAAATTATTGAACGAAAACTCGCCTATGCATCTCATTCGGGGCTGTAAGAAAAATTTGCCAATATAATTGAAGTTGCCTTGTATTTGTTCTGACAGATTACATTATTCCCAAGAAGTGGAAGGTGTTCACTTCCATTCTGTCGGTGCACTATGACCCCACGGGCTTCAAAGACCCTCTCAAGTTCAACCCTTACCGCTACATCGTAAGACCCTTGCCTCCTACACAATTCAAACTTTAAGCCTGTTGATTAGGTTTTTTCCTCTTATCAAGAAACCATGAGTGCTATGAATTGTTTTTTTGTACCGGTAGTAAGTTTGGGAGGCACTGATTATGTATGGCATTATAAAACAGGGACCTGAAGCTGGCAAAGTGCCATTCATGGGTTTCGGGAATGGACCTCGCATCTGCCCCGGTGCTGATTTGGCTCGCCTTGAAGTGGCTGTCTTCCTGCATCATTTTGTCACCAAGTACACGTAAGAAACCCGCATCCGCATAATCCCATTATTTTGCTACTGTGGATTGAGTCAAAAACTGAAAATATTAACAAATGGTTTTGATGTTGACCTCAAGATCCTGTGCAAGAAGAATGGAGATATGTTATGTCCTTGTTTCCTGCTTGGAGATTAAAACAGTCCTGCTAAAGACGATTCAGTTTTAACAAGAAGGGTGTCAATGCAGGTGGGAGTCGTATGGCAAGCGGGAGCCCATTTTTTTGCCCATGCCTCACATTAAGGACAATCTGCCCATTCAAGTCAAGAAACTGAAGGCCTAGAATCTAGATCGGCGCCAAGTGGTGGAATTATATACGCTGGATTGCGTGTATTGAGAGAGTAGGTTGCAATCTCCAGGCATTCAAACAGTAGGAACAGTATACTGAGTTCAACTTGCCTTCTGTTCACAGAAATCATTGTAGAATCACCTGGAGTAGAACTCATTGTGGACCTGAGTTCCATTCAGGTCCATTCAGGTCCCTAGTCATGGACTCAATTTTGTTATCTTGCATTTAGTAATTGCATTTAGTGTTGAATTGGGTATTCTAATGTTTAGAATTATGGGTTGAAATTTGACTATTTCAAGAATTCAATGAACACCACTATGTGGCTTCTACACATAGCAAAAGATTTTTGCATTGTTCCAGAGTGTGAAGGGACACTTTTGGATTGTCATTGGAACTTTGTAAGAAATTAAAAGAACCACAGTTAGTAGCATCCAGAAGGGCAAGAATAATTTCTCCTACAGTTCATAATGGGAAGCTATGAGATTTTGCTTTGACAAGCTTTTATATATCTTTTTGTATTTCAAAAATGAATTGACCGGAATACATGTGGAATATTTTCAATTTTTCAATTTTTTTTCCTTAATTTTTTTGTGAACTCAATAAGTGAAACTATGAGCATTGACCAAATAGTATGTAATAGGCTTCCTACCTTAATTGTGACTAGTTTCTAAAGCTTATCTCTATAACTATGTATTCAATTTCTACTCATGAGAGCTCATGGTTGATTTTGGGTTCATTTATTTTCAACATTTTGAGAATTCATAGTTTATTCACTATATGGAGTCCAAAAATGTATCCAAGAGATTATGAAATTATCTTTTGATTTCCAACAAGATTCAACAATAATTTAGGCTTTTCAATAATTGTAACCATGCTCAAATCTTTTTTTAAATAATTTTATTACCTCTCAATGAGCTCAAGTTTAACCTCACTATTAAACAATTCTAGCAATGGCCTTTCGACTCTCATGAAAATAGATACCTTTTTAGTAAAGTGTCACCAGATACTTGAATAAAGTGTTTTAGCGTTTGTATTTTGGATGATGAACAAAGTGCTTCAAGAGATATTCCACCCAAATAACTTCATATGCATCCAAACTAATGTTCAAATTTTTTTAAACAAACTTCTTTTATGACCAAGTTGATTGTACATGATATACATAATTAATGATTGAAGCCAATTTATACATAATTTCAAGGAAGAATTTGGGAATCAACTAATGGTCAAAAACTCTCTTCAAGCAAGACTTTGTGAGAAAGATATTCTATTAGAGGTATATTTGCCAATTGTCACAAAAGACCAAAGAGAGGAAACCTCAACCAATAATAATGTGCATGTTGATTTTGATGTTGCTCAATTTTCACTCATTTTTCTCGCATGTTTAGTGTAAGCTTCCAATTTGTCACTTGGAACTCATGATTTTCATGAGTTTAAATCTAGTTTTATATACAAAAATTTCAAAAAAGAGTGTAAAATCAAAATAGATATGTTACATGAAAATATTGTATTTGGTCCTAAATAGAGTGTTTTACTCAAAATAAACCCAAATCCCACATTGGAGTAGGGTAGAAATTCAAAATTTGTGTAAATTAAAGATATTGAGAGAAAAATGCTCAAATTGTCTAAGTTTACCTTATATGTGACAGATTTTGGCTAAATTGAACCTATATGAGAATCCTATATCGATTTTCAAAGAGAAGTTTAGTTTTTCAATCAATTCCGTGAATTAGTAGAAATCCCAATTATTATCCTACAGGTGTCATGAACTCAAGACGGACCAATGGAGGGCATCTACAGTCAAAATATGATGTTTAGAGATTAAAATCGCACTCTAGATTCAATGGTGAATTTGTTTTTTCAAGATTTTTTTCCGTGTAAAAGATTCTTTGGTTATTGGTAATTAAGGAAATAGCGGGATTTGATTTTCCTTCTTCAAACGTGTAGAGTAAATATGTAAGCCTACAATTTTTTTGGAATTCTACAAGAGGTCCTCTAAAAAGTTCCGTAATTTTCTAATACTCAAAATATCCTCTTCCAAACGATCAACTACCAAAACCCACGATGGAAAATTCTTTAAAATTATCTCACTAAAAATTAGTATAGCTTTTTTTTATGATTAGAGCATGCTCCAATAAGTTTCATGACATTCTTACATCTAGAATACCCAAATCAACAAGATTCTTCAAAACAGGCGAAATTGAAAAAAGTTTGTGGAGTTGACTAGTGTTTTGGGGGCAAACAAAACTAGAATGAGATCAAATAGTGATTTTTTCTTACTCCTTTATACCTACTTAAAAGCCTAGGGTAATTACTTTCTTCAAAAAAGATAAACTCCAATAGTTGACTTTAAATCTTTTTTAGTTTTAAGTTGGTTTCAATGTGTTTTTCGCGATGGAAAAGGGAGAAAAGTTCCCCATAATTAGAAATGAACTTTTGAAGCCAATCACGCAATTTGTTTGTGATTTGGAGTCTTTCTCTACAGTTAGATGTTTGAACCAACTTAGAAAGTTAAAAATTTAGAAATTGGGATGAAAATCCTAATTGATAAGTTTACTATTAGATTAATGAGAGGGGGGGTGCCCTTGAAAAAAATATATAAAGGTACCCATTCCCCTCTAAAAACACCTTTTCTTGACACTTGACTCCATTGGATACATTTAGTTGGATTTTGATCATTTTTTTAACCAAATCACCAAAATGGTTGTTTTTGGAGCATTTTATGTTGCATTGTTGGTCTTTGAGCAAGCTTTGAAGGATATTGGGGTTCCTTCAAATCTTGTTCCTTTATACATTTGGTTGTTGGAAGTTTTTGGAATTGCTTTTGTTGTGTTTGTTTAACCCCTAAAGGACCGAGGCCTTTTTTCTGCCAAAAAACACTGAAAACTGTCATTTCTGTAGCAAAGAGTTAAAAAAAATTTAAATTGTTTTTTTTTCACATCTAACCATAGGATCTTACACCTAACTAGTATAAAAAAGTGTGGAAAAAATTTCAGAATTTTTGACCGCATAGATTGCAAGATATCTGTGTTTAAAGTGGAAAAAACAAGTTTTTCAGCACATTGCGGGACTGGATTTTTTGACTTTGAACATTTTTAACTTAAAATTTTTGCACTACAGAGTTTTGAGCTTTTAATGCTTGTAGTGGAGAATTGAGTTGAGAGTCTAGGAAAAAAAAAAAATTAAAAAAGAAATTAATTATCATTCTTAAAAAAATTATTAAGTAGATGTAGGTACGAGATAGAAGGAAAATCTAAAATATTCACATATTTTAGATGGAATTAAAATGCACTAATCCCAATGGTGGGATTGTTCTAACAAGTAAATCAGACCATGCAAAAAAAAAATATTGAAAAATTTGAAAAATTGCATTCAGAAATGAATCCTAAAGTTATTTTTTTCAAGAAGATGCTCTAACTGCCCGAAAAACAAGAATGTCCATAACTTCTTCATAACAAAGTCAAATGAAATGAATCAAAGCTTTCCAGATAGCCAAAAATATAACCTATGAGAAAAAAAATATTAAAAAAAAAATTCAAATTTTTGTCCATTTTTTTTTGCTGCCCGAGCTGCCCCCCGTAGCCTATTTTGAGCTTATATGGTCATAACTTTTTTTCCCGGGCACCGATTGTAAAAAAAATTATATTCTTTTGAAGCTAATCAGTTTTTCTACCTCCAAAAAAAGTTTCAAAAAATCAGGAGAAAATTTCAGCCCGTAGGTACCTGCCCGAAAACACATTTGTCCCCCGTAGGGACAATGGTCCTTTGGGGGTTAAGTTGTTTGTACTCTTGTACTAATCCTAGAGATATCTCCTCCGGACCTTGATGATGCCACTTAGGGGGACTTTTGATGTTTTGTGAGTTAGGTTTACACTACACTAAAAAGGGTATTTAGTGTTGGATTACATTTAGTGTAATTACCACCCTACTTGACCCTACACTAAATGTCAATTTTAGGACAATTAGTGTAGTGCTAAACTTCAATGCGCCGCCTTCGCCTTCTCTTCCCTTCTACCTTCCTTTAATAAGTTCTAACACTAAATGTAAACATTTTCAGATTTCAGATTTACCATAGAGTATATTTAATGTTAGAAATTACATTTAATGTTACTTACTTAGTAGGCTTAATGATATTTAGTGTCATGGTTCGCAAATAGTGTTGCCAACACTAAATACCCTTTTTATTGTAGTGTGGTTGTATTATCACTTATTGTACTAATTTGTATTGTATTAACATGTTTGTACGTTGTTTATTATACTAACTCAATTGTTGATAATGTCAAAGGATGATAAAGAATCTTTTTCTGTAGGACAAAAGTACAAATGTTCATCTTTGGAATTCTGTGTGAAAAGAGGAGGTCTTATACAATAGTTTGACCTCCTGTAAGTGCTCTTGGGTTTTTAAGCAAATGATTCATACATTATCCACAAGGTTGATTTCCACAATGACCAATTCATCCTTATGAGATTAACTCTTGAATTTTTTTAAATTTTTGCATAACTGTTTTTGCATATATCTTTTATGAATATACATATTGTATATGATTTACCTCAGTTTCATCAAATGCATCATATAGAATTTTTTTTAAATACTTAAGCATTGGTTTGGATGAATAAAAAAATTTGTAGTAAAAAAAGACCCTAGAATTTGTTTGTTGACTATCTAGAATTGGGACATCATAGCACCAGGTTTTTTTAAATTTTTTTAATGAAGTGCCAAAGTGGCAATATTGAATGTTATTGTAGTGCTCCAATTTTCAACATTCATCCACATATTGGATAAAAAATATCACATTAGCACATATTACATATCCACAATTCAATTTTCATCCACAATCTAGCGAATTCATCCAAGATTTTTTTTAATTTGAAGTTTTTTGGCAATTTCTACCCTTTTAGTGCTATTTTATTCTATGGACTTGGTGCTAGGCCATTATTTTGGTGCAAATTGACGACAAATTGCCAAAAATAAAACATTGCATGGCACTAAGTGATTAATCCTTTAACAACCCTAAGGGATTTTAGATCATTTTGACGTGTAGAAAAAAAGATATAAAGATCTAGAATGACAACCCAAAGTGCTTTCTCTATTCTCCAAAAATTCACCAAAAATCACGTAGTCAATCATTTCTTGATTAGATTGCACCAATAGATTTAGGAGAAAAAGTTGCTTAGAGCCTCTTTGATGTTTACAAATTGTTAGTGAGTTTCACTTTCAAATTTTCCGCAAATGTAGTTGCAAAAATTACTTGGTGGATTTGTGGTCTTTTAGTAATTAATCCTTGGTTAACCCCTAATGATCCTTGCAACCATTTTTTCATTGCTGCCCTTATTTTTTGAGGTGCCCGTTCTCAAATTTTGAGTTTAAGTAAATAAATAAATAAATATGTTCAATGGTAGTAGTTTTATGAAATTTCAAGTTGAACTCTACCTTGTGGAATTTTTCAAAGTTAAGTGGTTTAGTATAGTTTATATCTCATTTTTGGGGATTTGGTTGGGCATGGACTAAAAAGTGAGCCAACCAATTGGTAATTCTTGCCCATCTCAAAAAAGCTAGATCCACCTCAAAAAGGGTAGATCTAAGGAGTTCAAGGAGGAGACGAGTGTCCCATTCTTGGTTTTTTTACAAACATTACTCTCATTTCAATGACCACCGTGCATTGCAAGCTCCACCATAAATTGAAAAATGCTTGGAATGTTGTCAAATTTTACATGTACATTTTCAACTCTTTTATCTTTCACTGAGCACAAAAAAGCATCATTTCAAAATATTCTTACAGAGGTATGCTCCTTCAAAGTGCGTTGCCTTGTATTTCCATTAACTCAAATAAAACTTCAAACTTATATATCTCCTAAATCGTGAAGTAAAATAATCTGAAATTTGTTTGAAGTGCTCACTCTCAATGTGAACTTCAAGATCCTATGGGTACATTCTATCTAATCTCAATAAAAAAAATGAGCAAAAAAATTTCTCAAGTTCTTGGCAGTTTTGACCCATTTTGAAAGTACACCCCCCTTAGGTCATTAGGGATTAAACCTTGCCCCAAATTTGTGATAAAGTAGGAGGTCCATAAATTGTCCATTCAAGAGCTGAAATTGAATTTTGGGGAGGTGAAACTTCTTGAAATATTTTTCAGTAAATTTTCCTTCAAAGATAAGTGGAATTGGCATCTAACTTAAGTTGTTTCATATTTTTTTGAAGCTTTGTAGAATTAGCTGAAATTTTGAAGTTGAAATAGCATAGGGCTCTAAAATCACCTAATACCTCCTCAAATGTACATTCTCTCTACAGGAAAAGCAACATGTACAAACAATGTACATTTGAGGAGGTGGGCGATCTTAGGGCCTATGCACTTTTAGGACCTCCTACCTGTTAGACATTGCCCCCAAACTAGTCCAAGTGGTGCAAGTGGCCACCTCACCTCAACTACTTGTGTCGAGCTGGCAGGGTGGCATCTCGTCCAACTTTAGCTCTGCAGCGCCGGGGAAGCGTCCTAAGTGGAGATGCTCGAAGCCAAGGTCGGCACCATCTCCATCGCCCGCCTACAAGCTGAACACATGGCAGACAGGAACCACAGGTTGTTGCGTGGGCATGAAGCACTAACTAATTGGTACTTCCACTCGTCGCACTGTCGCCACCACCTGTGTCCTAGTCTGCGACTAGTGTCAGTCGCATTTCCTCATAAAACCTCAAACTGCTCTTTTGATCCAATCCAAGAACACAAATCCGCAACTTGGACAAGTCCAAATTTTCAATTTTTGCCTCTCAATTCCCAATTTCGTCATATTGAAATTGCCGTGTGCGTGCACTAAACTTAGTTGATCAGTCCCTTCTTCAATTGCCAGCTTTCCAATTTTGGGAAGAAGAAGAGTGTAAAATTGTGTGCGTATGTATATGCACTCATTTGTCTCCAATTCTTGGATTGCAATTGTTGTGAGGAGAGTTTGAGCTATGGGTGGCCAGAAAGAGACCCCTTTGTCCATGACCTACCCCAGCGTCGACACCCCGCAACAAAGTTGTTTCACGATGACCGCAAGCTCCTCCTTGTACCTGCAGATCCCCTGGGGGGGCTAGCTATGGCGGAAGGGGCGCTCGAGGAGCGTCTGGTGAGCATCCTGGGGGCCATGGTGCACTTGATGGACAGGCAGGAGAACGTCCTCTTGGGCAGTGGGGAGCTAGTGGTGGTGCACATTAACCAGAGCGAGGTGGCAAATTCTCGGTAGAGTGAAACAAATCTCAATATTTTATAAATTAGAGACTTGTAAAGTAATAAGTATATATATTGTTGCACTTTCCGATTTTCAAATTTTCAATGTGAGAAGTATTTAAAAAAATTATTTAGGAAATATAGTCTAATAGAAAAATGGGAGCAAACATAGTTTTTTCACCATGAAAGGAATAGTAAAGATGGAAAAAACATATTCTTGGACATTCCTAGTCATTACTCTGCACAAACAAATTGGGTCTAAAAAATTTAATTCAAATTTGTAGTTTTAGCAATTTTAAAAATACAAGGTTCAATTTGGTGCAATTAAGAATACAAAAATAATTATAGTGATTCCAATTTTTTTGAAGATGTTCCAAAAAATATTCTAAGAATTTAAAAATTTAAATTAAAAAAAATGACGCATATATATATATATATATATATATATATATATATATATATATTTAAAAATATTGTAGGATCCAATTTGGTTAGTTTTGGCTTTAGTTTTCTTTTGTTTGAAAATGTGTACAAATTTGAAAAAGCTTTTAATTTTTAATTTTCAAAAACTAAAAACTATTTCATTTCCTTTAGATTACAATACAATTTTTTTTGGGGGGGAAAAAGCATTATTCATCTTTTTACAATTTTTTTTCCCCAAAAGCTACGTTTTTTGCATATAAAGTCGATCATCCATAATCGTTTTAATCTACAAATTCAACCGTCAATATTTTCCACAATTAATTTAACAAATACTAGACAAAATAGTCTTCACTTTTGTACGGTTATAATTTAAAATTTCAAGCACATCCATGTGCAAAAAAATATCAAAGTGGAAAGATTCATTGAAAACCTCCATTGTCAAAACATTGTTAGGCTTTGAGGGATTAACTAGTCCTAATACAAGTTATGTAGAAGAATTTGTTTGGATTTAATTACATCCAATTCTTGTCAAAATATAGAAGCTTATAATTCTATACAAGGCAGGATTATTAAAGTTTGGTTTAAATTTAAAAAAACTCTCAATGTAGTTTTTGTACATCCCTCTTGCCGGTTTTCTTTTACTTTGAGTATTCATCTTATATATTGTTTTGCAAATTCAACCAATTTCTTACTATTTAAAAAAAATCCTTTATGGTCTTGAATCACTTGGGTGTTTCACTTGAGTCACGTGGGGGTGCAAATTTGCTTCTGTTGTACAAGTGTTGCGTTTTGACGTGGAGGCAAAGTAGAAGCAGGGGCATGGCTAGGACAATGCATTGTAATAGAGACAACCACATGAAAATACACAAATGGGCTCATTTTTATTCTTTTCTACTTTGTGTGCCTTAAACTAAGCACTTGTAATCGATTGAAAAAACTCCTTGCAAGAGTGATCACATTGCCGAGATAACGTCATTCCACTCGTATGTAGTTTATATTATCAAATCATTTCAGTTGTATTCGTGCTGTAGTGATTTGATGATTTGATTTCAATTTGTACAGAGTTGAATCAATTGATTTTGTTGCTTTCAAAAATATCATCAAGAATGAGGATCTTCTAAGAAAACATTTGTTTATAATCTAGCTTAGAAAGATTAGTTAGACCACTTGCATAGAGTGTAAAAAGGAGGGAAGGGGAGGGAGGGCAATGAATTGGATTTAGTCATGGGATGCCTTTGATGAAACATAGTCACAAAGGCTGGCAAATAGACACTCTTAGTATGCATCAATTTCTGTTATTTTTTAGCTCTTTGTTATGAAATCATTAGGTTGATGCTTGTTCAAATGAGAATGTGTCTTCTGATCTTTGTAGTAAGTAATAAGTCCTACAAGAGAACGTTGTGAAATGAAGAATGCTCCAAAATCCTTAAAGCCAACCAAGGGCCCAATTTAGGCTTCATGTATAAAGGTCATCTGCATAAAATTCTAAAGTCTAGGACCAGTATAGATTTCAAAATGCATGGTCTAAATACATGTAAAAGCGCCAAAGATTGTAGAAATATGCCAACTTAACGGAATTTAATGTTGAAAGAAGGAAATGAGTTCCTGGGAAAATGGCCACCATATGGAATACCGATGGCCAATTTCATTAAAATGGCAATATTCTCTATGCCATTTTTTCAGACAGCCCACTGTGCACATCTAGAATGACTATAGATTTCAAGCATCTAAGATTGTTGTAGATTTCATACATCTAGAACACCTATAGATTTTAGACTAGCCATCCTATAAAATCTAAGATTGGTATAGATTTAAGATATCTAGGAAAGTTGTAGATTTCAAAAATTTAGAACAGATGTAGATTTTAGACCGTCCGTTCTGAATTGTTAAAACTGCCAAAAGTCAAGGAATATCGCCATTTTAATGAAATTGGCCATACCGCTATTTGAGTGAATTTCCCGTAGTACCGTACCGTATATATTGATGGGGAACTCCTGCCCGCCCTTTTGCTTTAATTTCAAACTCCGGCCCGCCCTTTCAAACTCGATCATCCCCTCAGTGTACTTCGCTTTGCTTCACCCCCGTGATTGCAGTCGCTTCGCTTCATCCTGTGCTTGCCGTCTTGCTCGCTACGATCCCTGCCATTAAACTTCTTGTAATTGTGAGTACGTTTTCTGTAATCACTGCCTTTTTTTAATTTTGCGATTGTCGTAGTGAGTTGCTGTGGTTTCAAGACTAATGTCACAAGGGCTGCGGTTATTCCTTCGTTAATTCAGTCCAGTTCAGATGGCAATGCATAAATCCATAAGTCGATCGGGGACATATTCAAGTTATCACGCGTCATCCAAATTGGTTTCATAATTCACCACATGCAGATCGGCGCGACGAGTGAGAAGTAATCGGCAACTGAGAAATAACACGCGACGAAAGAGAAGTAAGTAGAACTATCTCCAGGTATTTCGAATGTATGACTCCCTAAAATGCATTCCCCTGGATTGGCAGGGCATTCCATTTGATCAGTATGGCAAGTTAATTGCAAAGTTAGTCTTCACCCCCTGATTTTCTACTCAGTTTGTCCCAACCCTTGTGCAGTCTCTTCATATACTGTAATTGTCCCGTCCTCTGCAAATCAAGGAACACGAGCAGTGCTTGCTTCCATCTTGGTTCTATGGTCCCTCATTGTCGCCAAACCTCAAAGCTTGGTTGAATTTAGTCGACCTACGAATAGCTAGATTGGCTTTTACTTGGACCAATTCGGTATAAGTGCCTTGAAAGCACAGTATAGAGTTCGTTGGAAAAAGATCGAGCAGCTCTACAAATTCAATGATAAATTCAGCGAGAGTCCATTCTCAGCAATGCAGATGGATCCCAAACTGATCGTGGCGCTCGTGGTCGGCGTGATTAGTTTTCTTGCACTGTGGTGGAGGAGGGCCACCTCGTTCCAGAGAGTGGCCTAGCAAGTGGGGCTTCCCTGTTATAGGCGAGTTTCTGGAGGTCATGTTCACCCGAAAGCACAATCACGGCCAGTTTGTGGAGGCTTGCAAGGCCAAGTGAGAGTCCAGTCTCCCTTGTTGAAGTTGACAAAATTGAGTTGGGGATTTTTGGGAATCATGAGACCTTTTGAGCATTGATATTGCAAGTTAATTGAGAATTTGTGAGCAGAAAACTTTGCAAATTGGGTTTCAATCAGTAGTAGATCATTCATGGGCCACAAGCATTAAATAAGATTCAGAGTTTGTGTGAGGTCTATTTTCTGTTCTGTAGTGCATTTGATGATCGAAATCCTTCACAGATTTCATTTGTGCAGCGGTGAATACAGAGAGTTGAGAGATGTGGGAGGTAACCTAGGTTTAAGCTTCATGCTGTGACATTAAACTGTAAGCAAATGCTTACTTAGATTCACAGTTTGTGTGAGGTCTTTCTTTTAGTTTTGTAGTGCATTTGAATACCGAAATTCTTCAAAGATTTGTGCAATGGAGCATACAGAGAGCTGAGATCGAGTTGTGGGGGAGAACCCTTTATGCTCGCTCCATGCTGTGACAGAATTTGAAATCAATTGTTGTTTTATACCAAGGATGTTGGACCACGTAGACTTCAAATATGACTTTATGCATTACGACTGGGGACTGGGGATCGTCTCCTCAGTCATCTTCGGATTCGTGGTTTGCAGCTCCGTTTGTCCTTGCTGGTGAGAAATTATCAAGGCCAGATGCATGAGGTTGTTGTTTCGGCTACCACGGGTGCGGTGGTTTGCCCATCCGCCACTGGATGACTTGGAGCCCCGTCCCATTTTGCTTGTTGTGCATGAGATGATGGCTCCAGTTCCTGTGCCAGTCATGGACCAAAGGCCTGTCCCGCTGCGTCCAGTTCGTGTAGACTTGATGGAGGATCCTATCGCCGTGGACATAGTGCGGCACATGGAAGAGGGGCCCCGTGCTAGGGAGGACACTCTAATCAAGCATGACCCAGACCCTAGTAGGGATACACCGGGTTTCAGGGGTCGGGAATGTGCTCGTAGACACCCTCTAGACGGTCAGGACTGGGAGCCGTTGGAGAATAGATTCTAGGCATTTTTTTCATATGGGTGTTATGAACTTGTGCAGTCCGCATGTGCACAACCGCAGGTGCAATCCTACCACTACTACAAAATTGAGTGACCGAACCAACAGAGTTTCAATTGAAATCAGTTGACCACATTCGTTATTTTGGGCTCCTTACCTGGAAAGCATTCAACTGAAATTCCTTGTTTTGTTTCGTTCTTTTGGTCACTGAAAACGTTTCACTGCACATTCACGTTGCAGGACATGAGGACACCTAAGCAAAGGGAAGATGATATGGGCCACAACTTTGCACTTATTACCGGAATCATCGGTTCCACATTCCGTGATGTGATTCGTTGGTTTTGTTGTCGATTACTTCTATTTTAGTCTGCACAGGTTATTTGCTCTCTTAAAAAAATGGCATGGGCATGGGCATGTGCACTTATTTTGGCAGTTAATGTTGCTTTTCCACATGGGTCAACTGACTGGAGACTGACAAGATTACAAAATGCTCACTGGCCGGTATAATATTTGGTTAGCATGGATCTGGCGTCTCCCACAAGCTTCGTCGCATTCGGAATGTCCAATACATATCCTTCCTTCTCCTGAGCTCCACTAGCTACGTTTACATCAAACGACTAAAGCATATACAGAACATCGGCTAAGATCCCTGTTCACCTGTGATTCTTGACCTTTCCCCTAGTATGTCCGTATCCTTCATACTGAGTCCCGTCTTACAGGAATTTGACCATTGCCGACCTTCAACTTCGAAAATTCTCCGGTCACATTTTTTCCTTGGTAATCCACCGTCTGCATACAATATGTCTTCTGCACACACAGTTTGTTCGCAACGAACTCTGAATCCTCCACACTTTCTGCTTAAGGTTGCAATTGGAATTCAAGCAGTACCTGTAAAATTTTTGGACTTCGAGCACAAGACTCCTCTGCGTCTACATTCTTTTAGAATGAGAACACACCTGCACTGATTCTTCATTAATTGGGCGTCAAAGCAAACAACGTATTTTGTGCTTTGGCATATATATGCTTGTAGTGTGTACAAAAGCCTTGTGCATTGCCTTCTACTTCCTCATTTCAATCACTTCTCCTGCAATTGTGAAACAAATTGCTTCCCAGTGAGTTTCTTACGTTGCATTCTCTACAAATAGTTGCTGACCCAGGTGAAGAGTTATACTTACAAGAGTGTAGGTGACGACATCCTCTGCAACAATAAAAAAGCCTACCTCGGTCGCTTAAAAAATCGTGTGATGTTGTCTTCAGCACAATCATGTGTGAAGCCTTCTCCCCATTCAAAAAAATTGCACAAGCAATTCCGAAGCAGTCGTACTATGCATCGGCAAGAAGGCAGAATACTGTCCTTGCTCTACCCAATGGACAGTCACCATTGGAAGCGTACCATGCAGTACACCAACTTTGAATACATATTTACAGCACATAGCTTATACGTCATGATCCTTCTTCTCTGCTTGTACAGTACAGAACCTTTCTTCATCCTCTTAACTGCTGCTATATCACATTCCTCTACGTTCTTAAACTATTCATCAATGGCATAGACACCCATACCACTGCAAGCACCTATTACTAGACGCAAAAATTATTATTGGTAGCTGTTAACTTCTCCAATTGAAGTACACAGACCTTGCACTTTCAGGACTTACATTTCAATACGCAACCATATTCAAATATCATGTGAAAGAGAATGGAACACACCAGTGCACCACCTTCAAGAACCATCTCATTCGCCACAGGATCCCTACGTACAACAGCTTTTCCCCCACGTACGGCACTCCGCTACGAGCCACGGTCACCATGTGCTTCAGCAACTTAGTTCCTGCAAGTTAGGGATCTCCCATCAAGCACACATCGACATCCCCTCTTCTACACAAATTCAATTTTTAGTAGTCACAGTAACACAACAGTAACTCTTCCGTACTGAGTCAAATATTGGGAATACAAGAGAAAGGCTTCAGCTGTGAGTAGCCAGCAATAAGGCACAAAGGTACATACCTACATGCTGTCTGAGAGTTCTGCTATAGAAGCTCCCACCAACAGCAACATCACATTTCTCTTGACATCTTCATGTCCGAAAATCTCCGGAGCAATTGGGACTGCCAGTCCAGAGTACTTTTGTCCATGTTCAAAGAGCTCCCATATGAGATCTTGTTCGACATCTTGCAGCGCATACCTACATGTCACATACAGTCGATCAGTTCTCAAGCACCGTCTTCCGAAAATCTCAAAGGATTCTTCCAGAGAGGTAAGTACTAACAGAAACAAATGTCGAAGACCGTGAATGATAACAGGGTGTACTAGAAATGCTCAGACGTCCAAAACTTTCTACAACATCTTCCTCGTGCTAACGCTTCTTCGTTTCTGCTATTAACATCGCTTCCAAGTACGTAGGTATCCTTGTCAAAGCCAATAGGCATGGCCCCCACCTCGTATAACGTGTTTGCGAGACAATCCCTAAAATCTGCACCTGCTCTAACGTAAAAACAGAGTTGTGTACCTCTGTGCACTGCCATGGTGCATGCAATGTGACCGCCCGGGACTTGATCTGCAAGCTCCTCCACCGTAGCCTACAATGAAGACAAATGGCTCCACAAAGTGCATTGGCTTTCATTAGTACTCATACCCTTCATAAATTGCCATGACTAATTCACAAATTAGTGGTTTCTCGAAGAATAAGTAACCCACTTGCTTAAACTAATTTCAATAAAAAAATTCAATCACTTTCTTACCTTCTTCATAATTCGATCTAACTTATTAATGGAAATAAACTTCTCATATGTGTAAATGATTTTCAACATTCTTTGATAGCTGGAATGGTAAATCGTCTTACAACCTATAAGTAACAATTCTTCCAATTTCATCATTTCATTCTGTGACACATTATACATTGATTGAAGTATGACTTTCTTTTCTTACATTTCTTATCAGTCCCTTCAGGAATCTCAAAAAAACACAACTTATGTACCAACTTTTCATACGCTTTTCAAGTCCACCACAATTTTTTTACACTCTCAGACATAATTTTAAGACATGTGAACATGTGCAGCCACATTTCAGTTGGTAAATTCCACTTATTAAAATTTAATATTTAATGTAGTTTTTATCAGAGAATTCTACAAAGAAATCTTATTCCACTCACAAATGAATTCAGAAAAGATTTTTGTTGTACTCAAAGCGTGTTTTCACCAAAAAGTTCCTTCAGATTATTTGAATGTCAAATACTGCTTTCAATTTCTTTTTAATTCATTTCATGTTAGTGTGTAAGTTGTATCGCAATATATCCCAATTCCAAAAAACATCTGGAAGTCCTCAATTAGCTCCGGCAATTTCTGTAAGTGCATGAAACTATTTGCCAGTCATTGTTACTTCATGCCAAAAAAGCTGCCTAATGTACACGCCTGAACAACCTAAACCAAACCATTTTTGAAACTCTGCAATCCAATGTGCTCATAGCATGTACTAAACAATGTACCACCTTCCATACACAAGGGACTCCACCAACCTCTTCGAACTCCGTGAAATTTGACCACGGGCTTCCCGAGACGACATACAATTCGCACTGCCTGCATGGCAACGTCCACATGGGTTTGAATGAGCGCGAAGTAACTTCCTCACAATAGATCCCGCATTCGAAGCTTTTCCAATCAGTTTCAAAATTGAAAAGGTTGCTCCATAACGTATACATATCTCCATGAATCATAATACTGCTGTCCGTTTTACCAATTCCTCCTTGCCAGCGACCTCAGAAACGACCATGTCTGTCCAACCTTAGATTCTCATAATGCCAGTGGAATATGTTAACACCTGGTACTCCTCACATCCCAGAACGCTCAAATAATTACTTCGCATCCTGCATCAGCGGCTTCATGTCGACACACCTTGCCATGCTGCGAGTCAAGTGCTCTGAAGAGCCGGCCAATGTGCCCAGTCTGAACACCTCTTCAGGTTACAGGCACGTACTCTTCCTTTGTTTCTATATTAACCTCAACATAGCCACCCAAACAAGAAGGGTGCATTAGTAGTGGTTACCACAGTCAAGAACTTCACAAACGCCTACTTTTCATTACAATATTCTATAAATGAATGAACAATTTCGTATAAAACGTCTGCAAAACATTGACATGAAGCCAAAGCAAAAGAAGAAATTTAGTCCAGTGATTGCAGCCCAAATAGTTAAGACATGAACAACCATTCATGAATTCATATTCCTTTCACAGAAAAACCTACACCAGGGGATCTCCAACACTATTTTAATTCTCTACATTTGAGTACAAGTCACCTTCAATTCTCAAGCTTCAAATTTTGAGAAATGATGCTAGAAATTAGTACCATCAATCATTGCTCAGGCCATGAACTTCCAGTACCAATGCACCCTAGTGTTGCATGCGTGCTGCTCCACAATCTCACTCCCTGAAATTTACAGAGACGGTACATTCTCACCATTGATATTCACTTAGTAGCACTCCACTAATTCAATGCTCAAGTGAGAAACTTTACCGGCTGCAGTCGAGTATCTTGAACTATTCATTGGGGATCCATGTCAAGGTTTTCGTCTTCCTTCAACCGATCACTTCCACGGGTTTTGCCTCTTTCAGCTTGTCAGTAAGCTCTGTCACCGTCCTCGAATAATGGATGCCCACATTTGCCACCTACTTGCACCATCATACGCAATTGAAATGTATATTACATCTTCTTCCGTCAAAGACATCCACCTCTGTTTCCAAGGAGTTTCGATCGAAGCAGACTAGCTATAAACATTTGAGAAAGTTTTCCCCACGTGTACATATAAATATTATGTGAAGAGGTTGAACAGAATTGGACTCTGCTGCATGGTACATGATGCATTAGAATTGCGAAATATGCTAACAATAACTATGGACTTATTGGGAGCAAGACGAGACACCAAATACATGGGAGAAGCAAGGCAGAGTTCCAAAGAAACGGTTCGAGCTTCACCTGCTTTCAAGGTCTTGCAGCCTATTGAGTGCAAACAGTTCACTTTTTGATATTGAAGGCCACTCTTTGCCTCTGTTTGAATTTGATAGTTCCAGTTCCTTATGCGTGTCGCAGACTCCTGTTGTACTTTGCCGTTTTGAACTTCAAAAAGGTTAATGACCCTGTTCCATTCCTCATTGTTGTGATGGACGTTACAGTCAACCGCCTTTTACCTCTGCTTGCAGCCAACTAAATGTCTCCATTTCTTCCATTGCTAACTTCACCACCTGCGAGATATTTTTGTATCAAATGTTATTGGACCTCTTGAGTCTTGACTCCACTCTTCATATTTCAAAATGAGTGAACTTCTGATCACCAGGACTAAACAAGGTAAATCAATGACTACGTGCAATTCACATTCTTGGTCTCGCAGTTACTAACTGTGCAGGTAATGCTTGTAACATTCTTGTGAAATGCTATCATGCATGCTTTCAGACAGCAAATCTGCAGTGCGTGAAGGCCTGTTTCCTTTCCCGAGGCGCGAAGACATGCCTCCAATCGCTTTACCTACACATGTCTACAATGACGAGTTTGCCGTAATGAGAGAGCACAGTGACATGATCTTCCCGTTATAGAAGCTCATCACTATAGTAGAGTTAACGAACTTAGTTTTCAAGGGGTTATTTATCTCTGTTTGAGTTCTTAACTTTTTGGTCTCCTTCAACGCTTTCTAGCAATCTCGTCAGGCACCGACACTTCAAGCTTGAATCGATCATTCGATCGAGCACATATGAGGTGTTACTCACTATAGAAGACATCCAAAATGCTTGGCACAGTTGTTAAACCCCCTAGATAGGCATCCAATATCAGAACCACGACATAAATCTCGAAAAAGAGAATGCCTTGTACTATTGTGAGCGATTTATATGAATAATCAGAACGTCAATTTCGCTATATTGATGATAACTGAAGACATTCTCACTTTTCAAGCCTTCAAATCGCTACCAATTCCAATTTTCAGAACATGAGCGTTCAATTTTGGCGCTGTGAATTATGAGAAATTGATAGTCACAGTTTCTAATTTCTCCAGAGCTACTAATTTGTCTAAGCTAAAACTATACCTGAGCAAAAATGGTTTCTTGGAGTGAGGCTATCAGCTCTTCTTCCTGTATCATTCATAGCTTGCTTTCTACCGTCCATCTGAGAATTGTTGTGCCGCTCAGCTTCTACACTCTCTTGCAACGATGTCAATTTAAACTCCACATTCTTCACCCTGCTTGATTCCTCCCTCATCACTCACTTCTCCAGATCCATTGACGAGTCTCGCATCTAATCAAAATCAACTTCGGATTGTTGAAGGGATATTACTTCATATTTTTTTCATGTTTTTATCAAAGATATTTTACTAGGATGTTCATCACAAGCTGACATGCTCTAGTTTCATGCTAAGGAGGGGTTCGAGAGTTAACACTTTGAGTTGATGCCCCTTTCGTCAAGGCCTCGGGGGGGTCACTTAGAGTGTCCATTAGAAAACACGTGCGAACAAAACTTTGGACCCCCTATATTATATCCTAAAATTTAAATAAAATGAAATAAAAAAAATATGACTAGATTTTCCTACTTCAAAAGTTTATGTTTTGAATTATTGATATTTTTATTTGTTAATGATAATTAGTTACAAATTTTTGAAGTAATTAGATACACTGTACAACTGAAAAATAACTTTCACACCCCTATATTATATCCTAAAAAATTGTCTAAAAAATGAACAAAAAATTTCTAAAAATATCTCTCTATTGAAAGTTCATTTTGAGTTGAGTATTGATGCAATGGTCATCTAAATGTGATCTCTATAAATATTTGAGTTGAAAAACATGCCGTTTTAGGCCATTTTCAACCTCTTGTACAAATCATTTCAACTATTATTTTAGTTTGAAATTTTGGCAATAGAAACCTATAGTCATTATTAAGCAACCCTCAATTTTAAGTTGAAATTATAGTTCATTAGAAACCACTTGTTCGCACGTGGTTTGTAGTAAAATACTAGGTGCCCCCCCCGAGGTCAAGGCCGAACCGAAAAGCTGTTTCTCGGGATATGGCACCTGGGAGCTTCTCTTGCAAGGAAGCTGACTATGTAGCCTAATCCAACATTTGTCTGCTTAAGAGAAACAAGATGCGCTTTCTTTCTCCTGGACTTTTTTTATTTGCTTCCAAATGAAATTTTCTAAGTTTAGCAACGGCCTTATCGTTCTCAACCTTGCAAAACACATACTTCCGGTTGAGACATCGAAAACTTGTTTGATGATGTCCCGTATCGTTTAGTTCAACAACTCAGTCTATGTTCGCAAGTGACACTTCAATAAACAACATTAGGATTAAAAATGAGACTTCTGGGGCATTGTATATATGCATAAATTGCTTACTTAGATTTCATATTCCTAACATAGGTAATCGCGTTCAGTTGGAGATGAAATTCTAATGCATAGTGCATAGTCACCTGACAGTCTCGAATAAGAGCTTCTTGTTTCAAAATCTCTTGGCGCAATTTCTTGGCTTCCTCTTTTGTCAGTTGCGCCTTAAATAGATTACTTAAGCTTTACATGACATGTTTCATGCTTGAGTGGGCAGAAGTAGAAGTCAGCCCAAAACTTCTCACACTTCTCACACTTTTCAAACTCACTTTTTAATGTACTTACAAAATACCCACATAATGTGCATGTCTACAGTTTACTAATGGCAAATTTCATTAAGATGGCGGTATTCCATGTGCCACTTTCACACCGTGACATCTAGGACACGTATACATTCCTAACATTTAGGTTAGTTTTAGATTACAGAAATCTAGGACTGACATAGATATCAAACCGTGCAGTCTAAAAAATCTATGATCGGTATAGATTTCAAAAATCAATTATTGGTATAGATTTTGGTACAGAAAAAACAGTTTAGATTGTGCAGTTTGAACTGCTAAAAGTGCCAAATTAACGGAATACCGCCATTTTAATGAAATTGGCCATAGACTACAAAAATTCAGAACCATCTTGTACAATCTACAAAAACAATACAAACATCCAACCACTTGATGAGATCTCTGAGGCATGCGACTAGAAGCATGCGACTACTCAATTACGTGCACCAACTAGATGCATTGCGAGTTGGGCTTCGGCTTGAACCACGGCCCCTGTCTCTATCCCTCTTTTTGTCATGTAACTAGTCATCGTGATATTTCGATTGCTCATAACGATTGCTCATAATGATTGCAATAACAAAAGTTTAATACGTTTAAACTTTTCATATGTCATTTATAATACAATAGTTTAATAACTTTTTGATCGCTCATAACGATCGCAAATTTGGACCACAAGTATAAATTAAGGTACATAATTAAATTATGTTAAATCAAAGTATCTAATGGTGGTATGAAAATAGTCCATAAAGGACTTAAGAAAGATATGTTCCATTTTGGAAGATATACATATGTGTGAAAGCGGTTGGAAGTATCATCATGTCCATGGAAAAGGATATGATGGTAAAAAAGAAATAAGTGGAAGGAAAGAAAAAGAAAGAGAAGGAAAGGAAAGGAAATGATGGTAAAAAAAAAATAAGTGGAAGGAAAGAAAAAGAAAGAGAAGGAAATGAAATGAAATGATTATAACCAATGAAATGCTCACAAGTGCATGGCGTATGTAAAGAAGTACTTCTTATTTTGAATTGCATTGGCATGATGGCTTTGAAGGGAGGAAAGGAGTGGAGGGAGGGAAGCAAAGAAATGAAGACACAAGGACATTTGCACTTGAGGGCGTGTGTACATACTTGTGCAACTTCCATTAGTGACAAGTACTTAAGCCAATGGTATGCTTCAGTTGAAAGAACATGGGCAAGTGCTGTAAGAAGTGAAACCACTGAAAACAGTGGAACATGTTGGAAATGGGTTCATGACCGAGCATTGTATATTATACTCTGTAAGTAAATACAAGAGTCAAGAAGCTGCTCTCACAATAATTATGCATTTCAAAAGTTTCATTGCTGCAACCCCTTGTCACGACCTGTGAGTCTATTTCAAGTATGTGCAAGTGCATATATACTCAAGGATATGCAAATTAGAATTAGAATTCCACATTCAAATAATTTTGCATACTCTAAAAACATTAAATGAAGCTTTTCAAATGAAGTAATACTTGTCACATCAATTATATCACGATGTTTGTCATTATTATTTCATTTTCTTTAAGATTTTCATACTATTTTTAAGAAAATTGTAAAAAATGATCACATGTAAAGCTATAGCAATCAAAGAATTTCCAAATATGGCCATAATATTTGCTGACATAGCCAGAATTTGAAGGAATACAAAAGTCACTTGTTGTGATGAATTTTGACTGTAAGTTTTGACTAAGAAGGTACAAGACAAAGGTAGAAGAAAACCCTAGTGCTCCAATGAAAAATGGAAGCTATGGGCAATTTCATTAAAATGGCGATATTATTTTAAAATGGCATGAAAACAGTTCAAAATCGCCGTTCTAAATCTATACCTGTTCTAGATAGTTCAAAACAACCGTTCAAAAATCTATTCCAATCCTAGATAGTGAAAATGACACATCGTCAAACTGGCACTTGGTATACCGCCATTTTATTGAAATTGCCTATAGCTATTGTGAAATCATGACAATGCACTAAGTTGGCCTGTCTTAACCAGGCTATATGGACAGAAATCCCTTTTATAAAGAAATACTAATGGTGTGAAGCTTAAGTCATATAAAAACCATTAGGATGCATATAAATTGGCTTGTCTCAACCTAGATATATGAAATGAAATTGATTTTATGGAGCCAACTACATATCATATTCAAATTATGTGAAGATCAAATTCATTGCTATAACTAGTCATCCAAGCATAGAAGAGTAATATGCTTCTAAAAAATGTATGTCCTTCATCCATTGAGGTATTTTATATACTCTCTACATGTCCTTCTTTTACATACCATTGAATATGTAGGGACTTGTTAGGTATATTGTGTACTTTGTAGTGGAATAGTCTTTTAATTTTCATCTATCTATATCCTATGGTGCTCTACCTATCTAATGCTTAATTAATCAAGAGTTAATTTAGAAAAGATGGTAAAGCACCAAAAAAACATAAGTAGATGTAAATGAAAAGACCACACTACTAATAAATGCACAATATACCTATTAAGTCACTATAAATTCAATGGTATTTAGAAGGATATGGAGCTAGTATGTAAAGTATCTTAATAGGTGAAAGACATTCACTTGATGGGAGAAGAAAAAATTTAGTAGACACATGCTCATGATTGGGTGTGGAATTTAATCCCTAAGCGCCCTAGGGGACCAAAAGTGTCCTTATATAGTCTAAAAACTCAATTTAAAGTGTTGTAACTTTTACATCTTATGCCCAAATTTAATAAAATTTGTTAGAAAATCTTAGCTCTTTCTTCTAGTTTTTGTTGTAAACATTTCAAATCAATCCAAGATGTGTTGATTTTTTAGGGAGCCATTCAAAGTTCACAAGTTCAATTTGAATTCACCAAACTGCATTTTGATGGCCACAACTTTGTGGGCTTGTATTTCCTTCATCTAAGGTTAGTTTTCAATAAAATTTGTCAGATTATATTTCCCTTGAAGTCTAATTATCTACATAGTTAAAAAGTTATTGCATGATATATAATTTTCATTGAACTTTAGGCAGCCTGAGCAGCTCAAAAAACTTCTTTAAAAATTATTGTTTTTTAAAATAAAAATTTTAAATTGGTTCTTTAGATTTATATATATATATATATATATATGTGGAAAGCTTTAAATCATTCAATTTAGATTTATAAAATGAAAGTTATGAAAAGTTTTAATTTGCAAGTAGGTATGGTTTTCAAAGACTCCATACCTACCCGCAAACTAAAAGTCCTTATAACTTTCATTTCATAAATTGAAATTGAATGATTCAAAGCTTCAAATATATATAAATCTAGAGATTCAATTAAAAAAATTTATTTTCTTAAAAAATAATTTTTAAAGAAGTTTTTTGAGCTGCCCGAGTTGCCCAAAGTTCAAAGAAAATTACATATCATGCAATGACTTTTTAACTATGTAGTCAAAAGTTATGAAAATTGTTGCACCTTAAAGCTACTCCTCGGGCACATGTTGTGTGAAAAATAAAAGCTCCATCCATAATGACCTACCCCAAATTGCTACATTGCCAAAAAACGCAATTGTGTCCTTTAAGGAGTTAAGTTCTTTTCAAATGCACAAGCTTCAAAATTCAACTTCATACCCCACTTTTTCTTTTTTTGAGTGAATGTACCCATGGAGGTAAATTTAAAAAAAAAGAAGTAGAAGTAGTACAAAATAATGGTACATTGGTTGTTTGAATCAACATCATGGATTTCATTAGAGTTTAGGATTGTAGTAGAATAAATAAGTGCACAGAATTGCCATGTACTTCTAAATTGACCCATATAAATTTTTGCTTAAAATGTACAATATTGATTCATAAGAGCCTAAGATTGATTTAAAATAAACCTATTTTCACCTCTTTAATAATTCATACAGTGTTCAAAAATGCATGCCAAAAAAGTATTATTTTATTTTCAATAAGATCCAACAAAAATTCAAATAATTTAATAATAGATAGTATAACCAAATGCTTATTTGGGCAATTTCGAGAGCAATTACCAAGTCATAAACTTTCCTAGGATTTGAAATCCAAATTCACATTTTAATTATAAGTGGGATTTTTTTTTATATTTGATCAAAAACACTACGAGGTTGACAAATCTAAAAAATTTGTGTTTCCTATTTCATCATCATGTATTAATATTGTCTATTCCAAAACAAAATAATTTGTTGTCAATGTATGGTAATGAAATTAGAAACATGGTGTTTTTAAGCTAGTCAACCTTAATTCCATTGCTTGAGATTACATACATCAAGTATTTGAGCAATTGTACACTTGAAGTTGAATTAAAGGGAATTGAATTTTCAATAGTTCTATATAGAAAAAGGAAGGAAAAAAATAGGCATATTTAAAAAGCTTTGGTGTGTTTGATGGTATCTTTTGTTTGTGCACACATGTACCCAAATAGGATTGCAATCATTGTCGAAGTGTTTTGAGGTTAGACAAAAAAATAATCAATACACTAGTGGAAATCTAATATTTCAAGACCGGAATAAGTTCTAAACTCTAAATTCTAAAGTGATGAAAATATCAATAGGTGGTTTAAGTTGCTATATGGATCTTCTTGTGGTTGGTGGTTCCTTTTTCTTCACATAGAAATTTAGACTATGTTTCTCCTAATAATTTTTTCAAGAACATATACATTTTAGCAAAAATTTAAGTGCATCCAACTCTTGGGTACCTTGTTTTGGCTTAGAGTGTGCGAGGGTAGGACCATTATTCTAAAAAAAAGGCAACCAAATTGTATGCAACTATAAATTGTTGTTACTCCAACATTGAAGCACAAAGTGGAATAAGTATTCAAATGCAATCTAAAAGAAAAATTGCTATGTATTCAATGTGGACCAAAGAGGTGTTGCAAAGATTAGTTATAAACTAGTAGATTCCATTGATCTATAAAATTGAAATTATAGTAAGTCTACAACATTGCCATCAAAAAGAATTGGATGGTAGATGGTCATTGGATTATTTTTGGACATTTGTTTGTTTTTGCACAATTTGGTTTAAGTGCAAGGTGCATCCAAATACAAAGTGTTAAATAATCAGAGTTAAGGTACATTGGATTTGATTTTTTAACATCTTTTACTCACATTTTGAGCCAATGTCAAGCATCTAACATCATGGCATAAAGTGAGCAAGGATAGGGGAAAAAATAATGTTTAAGTGAAAAAAATGTAATCAACGGGGTCCTTGAAGGGCTATAAAGTGGCCCTTTGGAAGCCCCGTTTTTTTTCTAATGCCTTCTTTTTACAAAAATATATTCATGACATTGTAGAATCACCTTGAGTAGAAGTCATTGTGGACTAAAGTTCCATTCAATTCCCTAATCATAGACTCAATTTTGCTCTTTGGCATTGTAATGTAGTAGAAATTGCATTTATTATAGAATTAAATGTTCTATTATTTGGAATTGGATCAAAAAATGACTATTTCAAGAATTTAACGAACACTATGTGGCTTCTATAAGTGGCAAAAGATTTTTGCATTGTCCCTCAATGTGAAGGGACACTTTTGGATTGTCATTGGAACCATGTAGGAAATTAAAAGAATCACATTAGCATCACAAAGGACATTCAAGAATAGTCTCTTCTACAATTCACATTGGAAAGCTCTAAGATTTTGCTTTGACAGCTATTATTTATCTTTTATAATTCAAAAATGAGTTGACCTAAACACATGTGGAATATTTGCCATTTATTTTTAAGCTTTTTGCTTAAATCTTTTTGTGAATACAATAAGTGCAACAATGAGCAGTAGCCAAACAATATGTAATTAGCTTCCTATCTTAATTGTAACTTGTTTCTAAAGTTTATCCCTACATTTATGCCCACATTTATAAATTCAATATCTACTCATGAGAGTTTATGGTTGATTTTGGATTCACTTATTTTCAACATTTTGAAAATTCATAGTTTATTCATTGTAAGGGGCCCTAAAAATGATTGTATGCAAGTGAATATGGAATTCACTTTTAATTCTAAATAAGATTCAACAATAATTTAGGCATTTTAATAATTGTAACCATGCTTGAATCCTTCTTCAAATAATTTTATTACCTCTCAATGAGCTCAAGCATAATATCATTAATTCATTATTAAACAATTCTAGCAAGCGCCTTTTGACTCACATGAAAATAGGGACCTTGTTCTCGACCTTGTTAATAAAGTGTTGGCATTGGAAACTTGAATAAAGTGCCTTAGGATTTGTATTTTGGATGATGAAAAAAATACTTCAAAAAATATTCCATCCAAATAATGTCATATGCATCCAAACTAATCCTTAAAATTTAATAAACAAACTTTCATTTCAACCAACCAACTAAAGTTGATTGTAAGCAATATACATAATTAATGATTGAAGCCAATTTATACAAAATTTTCTAGGAAGGATTTGGAAGTCAAAATGGTCAAAAACTCTCCTCATGCAAGAGGGATATTCTATCCGAGGTATGCGTGTGTTGTTGCAAAAGACCAAAAAAACGAAACCTCAGCCAAGTTAGAGTTCATCCAACCTTTAGTTTTCGTCTTTTCCACCACATAGGGATGAAAAGGGGATAAATGTAAAAAACTTGCCTACCATTCTGGGGTACCAATTTTGTTTTCCAAGACTTCGTCAAGCTAATTCAGACTCTCCAATTCCACATCCAATTCCCAACATGGATTCAAATTTTCCAATATGGATCATCTAGTAGTAAATAACAAATTCACGTTGTTTCACCAAAGGTGAAACTACGGCAAGACCTCTACCCCTAGCCAAAACCTCTAGGTAGGATTAAGGTGGGACCACCTAAAAATGCCCCTTTTTTTTTACTAATGCACAATTTCTACTACTAGATCGGCCAAATTTTCATATTTTCTTACAAGTTGGCAAATGAAAGCAGGTTCCAACACTCGAAAGAGTGCAATATTTGGATACTGTGTGCAAAAGTTATGAAGCGTGGTCAAAATTCTTTTGTGGTAGATGTTCTAAACTATTGTTTCTTCAACGTAGGTACATAACCAAATTTGACCTTCCAAATAACCACTCTGGTAAGCCAAGTCTGGTATGCCAAGTCCGGTCTGCCAAGTCTGTTGTGTCAACTCGGACTTGACCCAATCGTCACAAGTCTTCCCAAGCCTGGTTTGTCAACTCCGACTGGACCCCTTCGTCACAAGTCTTCAGTCTTCGCCCCCTGATTTCTACCCAATTTGTCCCAGTCCTTGCACAATCTCTTCATATACCGTAATTGTCCCGTCCTCTGCAAATCAAGGAACACAAGCAGTGCTTGCTTCCATCTTGCTTCCATGGTCCCTCATTGCTGCCAAACCTCAAAGCTCTGTTGAATTTAGTAGAACTGCCAGTAGCTAGATTGGCTTTCACTTGGACCGAAGCACAGTATAGAGTTCGTTTCGTTCGAAATAGAGCAGCTCTACAAATTCAGTGAGAATCCATTCTCAGCAATGGAGATAGATCCCAAACTGGTCGTGGCGCTCGCGGTAGGCGTGATTGGTCTTCTTGCACTGTGGTGGAGGAGGGCCACCTCCTTCCAGAGAGTGGCTGGATCGTATTACAGCACGCTCCCGCCTGGCAAGTGGGGCTTACCTGTTATAGGCGAGTTCCTGGAGTTCATGTTCACCCAAAAGCACAATCAAGGCCAGTTTGTGGAGGCTCGCAAGGCCAAGTGAGAGTCCAGTCTCCCTGTCGAAGTGGGCAGAATTGATTTGGGGATTTTGGGGAACCATGGGAGAATTTGTTCAAATACTGATATGGCGATTTAGTTGAGAATTAGCAGAAAACTTTGCAGACTGGGTTTCATTCAGTAGTAGATCATTCATGGGCCAACAAGCATTAATTAAGATTCAGAGTTTGTGTGAGGTCTATTTTCTGTTCTGTAGTGCATTTGATTACCGAAATTCTTCACAGATTTCATGTGCGCACTGAATGGTCAATACAGAGAGCTGAGAGATGTTGTGACATTGAACAAGCAAATGCTTACTAAGATTCACACTTTGTGTGAGGTCTTTCTTTTAGTTTTGTAGTGCATTTGAATACTGAAATTCTTCAAAGATTGTGCAGTGGAGCGTACAGAGAGCTGAGATCGAGTCGTGGGGGGTAACCCTTTATGCTCGCTCCATGCTGTGACATTTCTTTTTAGTAAACGCAGTCCACTCATGGTTGCTTGGACCTTAATTGAAGGGTTACTAGATAACCATAAAACGGTTTCTGATGTTGCGTCTTATGCAGGTACGGATCTTTATTCACCACACATTTGTTTGGAGAGCCCATCATCATTGCCTCCGGCACAGAGGACGTGAAGATGGTGCTGCAAAATGAGGGCAAGTTATTCCACGCTGCTTATCCAATTGAGCTCACTGGCAACACTAGTGCCCCTGCGATCAGCGGCGAGCAGTGGAAGGATTGGAGACGATTTGCTCTTTCGAAAGTGGGTTTCCTTGCTCTCAAGGACCGCCTCAGTGCAGTGGAGGATTTCGCCCTCAATGCTCTGAGCACCTGGGATGGACGCCGCCTGCGTGTCGGCGATGAAGCTAGGAGTGTAAGCAACCCAAACTGGGAGTGCATTGATTTTCATCTTTCAACCTCTCTATCTCTTGTTGTGCAAAGCATTTTGGGTTTACCTTGCACCATAACTCTATCAAAACGAATATTGAATGCTAGGCACCTCTAAGTATAACACCGGGGTCACCTGACGTTCTACACTGCAATCGTTTATTTTAGGGGTGGTGGCCTATTGTTGTGAATCTCCAACCTTTGCTTCGATTGCAGATTTGAGTTCGTGGAGTTCCTTGAAATAGCAATTACGCTCATTTAGAGGAGGTCAGAATGAATCTAGCCAGGTGAGAAATGGGAGTGAGTGAGACTTAGGAACTACCTCGAATTGCTTGACTTTTTACGATGTGTGACTGGTAGGCTAGTAATGGTGAATTGATTTGTTACAGTTTACGTTCGAAATCGTGGCGGCCGCACTCTTCAGCGTGTTGAAGCCAGGCAAGGTGTTGAACGCTTTGAAGAAGGAGATGTACACTTACACTGACGGCCTCTACACTGCACCCATAAGCATTGCGGGGTCCAAATTCCAGGAAGCCACGAAGGTGACACCCCATTCTCTTTTCTGCAATTCGATTTCAAGTATGGATCTTCGAAACCTAGAGTGCAGTGCATTTGGCTACAGAACGCTTTCTGTTTATAAATGTTGAGATATTGCTCCCAGAAAGTATTGTTCTTCCTTGGTTCTATAGCCACTCATGTGCAACAATGTGCACCTACGTACTTATATGATGGTTTATCGTACGACTTTCAACTGTATCGTTATACTCTAAGAATGGTCCGAGAACAAACATCGCGGCCAATTCCAAAGGTGTTTGGTTGAGCGCGCGCGAGCTATAAGCCCTGCGGAAACTTGACGGATCTGCATTGAGAAGTCAAATTAACATATTAAGAGTTTCAATTTATGCAGCAATTCCTAAATTAATTTGACCCTCGAAGTCACACGAAGCCCTTTGAGCTGATTGTTCAATGTTCTTGGGATGCATGTACGCAGGCGAGGAAGAGAGCTTTGGAGATAGTTTACAAGGACATTTTACCCATCTGCGGACCCAATGATGTGAACCAGTACAAGGAGTTTCAAGACTTCAAAAAGGCAGAGAACCCAGCTTACACCGACGCCGAGTTGAAAGAGATGGCCGACGATTACATTCACAGCATCCTCTTCGCAGGCCATGAATCCGCAACCACGACCCTGACATTTGCCATCAAGTACCTGTCCGAGAATCCTCAAATCCTGCAAGAAGTCAAGGTGAGTATAGATCCCTTGGATCCAATTTTTTTACCCTAGTTGAACTTCCACAACAGTTCTAATGTCCTAGCTAGTTGATCTAGGAGTGCACCGCTCTTACTATCCATTGAACAACATATAAAAGAAACTAGATATGATTTGGATTGTTGGCTTGATTGGTGTCAGATTAATGTCACTTGCTTTTTTCTTCGAAAATCTTAAACCCAGAATCTAAGAGATGTTGCTTCAAAGAAAGAAAGTATAAGAGGATTGCAGCATCTTAGATACCTTGATTCATCTTCCTTGAATCAGACTATGGGCCTGAGCTGTGTTGGGAGCTCCCTTTCATGCCTGCTATGGATTTTTCATGGATTTTTCTTGTTCGTGCTGGCAGGCTGAACATGACACGATACGTGAAAATAAGGCACCTGGTGAAAAGCTCACATGGGAGGAGTACAAGCGCATGGTCTTCACTCAGCATGTAAGAGAAATAGTTCGAATCAAACGAAGTATAGTGGTTGCTGTCTTGACTAGCAAACCAAAAGCATGTTCGTGAGTTTGACTGTTTTGTGACTTACAGGTAATCACCGAATCTGTGAGAATGAGCACCCCTCTGAACCTCCTCATGCGTGAAGCCAAAGAAGATGTCCAAATCAGCAGTAAGTGCTGAAACTCTTCCTAATGTGTTGAACAAAGATAATTTCATTAAATTTGCAAATTTGATTTTAAATGGCAACGTCAAATGCACTTCTACAAGCTTGTACATATCTCTATCCAAATTATTGAACGAAAACTCGCCTATGCATCTCATTCGGGGCTGTAAGAAAAATTTGCCAATATAATTGAAGTTGTCTTGTATTCATTCCGACAGATTACATTATTCCCAAGAAGTGGAAGGTGTTCACTTCCATTCTGTCTGTGCACTACGACCCCACGGGCTTCAAAGACCCTCTCAAGTTCAACCCTTACCGCTACATCGTAAGACCCCTGCCACCTGCACACAATAACAAAGAAATTCGTAGTGGAGCTCACTCCAAGTCTGTTGATTAGTCTTTTTCCTGTTATCAAGACCCATGAGTGCTATGAATTGTTTTTCTGTACCGGTAGTAAGTTTGGGAGGCACTGATTATGCGTGGCATTATAAAACAGGGACCTGAAGCTGGCAAAGTGCCATTCATGGGTTTCGGGAATGGACCTCGCATCTGCCCCGGTGCTGATTTGGCTCGCCTTGAAGTGGCTGTCTTCCTGCATCATTTTGTCACCAAGTACACGTAAGAAACCCGCATCCGCATAATCCCATTATTTTGCTACTGTGGATTGAGTCAAAAACTGAAAACATTAACACAAGTTTTGATCTTGACCTCAAGATCCTGTGCAAGAAGAATGGAGATATGTTATGTCCTTGTTTCCTGCTTGGAGATTAAAACAGTCATGCTAAAGACGATTCAGTTTTAACAAGAAGGGTGTCAATGCAGGTGGGAGTCGTATGGCAAGCGGGAGCCCATATTTTTGCCCATGCCTCACATTAAGGACAATCTGCCCATTCAAGTCAAGAAACTTAAGGTCTAGATCGGCGCCAAGTGGTGGAATTATACACGCTGGATTGCGTGTATTGAGAGAGTAGGTTGCAATCTCCAGGCATTCAAACAGTAGGAACACTATACTGAGTTCAACTTGGCTTCCCTTCACAGAAATATATACATGACATTGTAGAATCACCTGGAGTAGAACTCGAACATTGATCTGCTTCCGTTGAGGACACGCATTTCAAATAGCAAAAACAGTACTCAATGTTGGATACTTAAACCCAATCAATAAACTTTGAATAGGTTCTCTTAAATATTTTGAATAGCACAACAGAGCCAAAACTCACAGGGTATAAAGTGTCGGACGTCTCAATGCCAGCAAGGGGTATAATCAGGAAAGTCTTCAAAAAAAAAGTTCCTTCTTCCAGGAGATATTTGCATTCATGGTCATTAAGCCTTTGGCTCAACATTTGAAGTACAGAGATTTAGGCGCTGCTACAACAAGAACCTACCTATTGAGATAGAAAGAACAAATACGCAACCCTCAATTCAATTTACATAAAAGACATAGTACAAACTACAGGTCTCTCCTCATCACCGCATCATACAAAGGCCAATCTACAAATCATGTAGATGTCACGCACCATCTCTCCCAAGTCTCCATGCTACCATTACTGTAAGAAATAGCCAGAAAGGAAAAGAGCAAAGAATGCCAAGAGAGAACCATAGATCACAAGACTCTTCTGCCCCGCTGTCAACGTGTTCCCACCCAGACCATACTGTTGGTTTTGGGCAAATCCAGCGACTTCCACACTCTTCGTTTGGTAGTAAGTCTTGGCAGCACCGCATGTGGGGCACAGCCAGTCTTCCGGAAGGTCTCGGAACAGAGTGCCTGCAGCCACAGGGAAAGACGCGTCTCCTTTCTGCTCCTCGTACGTGTGACCGCATGAGCGGCACTCATAGGCACCAGTGTTGATCACGGCAAACTTCTCCTCCAACCCTAAACAAATCCATTTAACATACAACAAAGTTTAAACTTTTTGATGAAACAGTAATGCATGGTAAAAAGACAAAATCCCGTCTTCAAATCAAAGCCTCTCTTAAAACACAAGAAATTCTTAGTCGAAAGACGAAAGGTTCTGAATTTTATGCTTCAGTTGCTATTGCACAGAAGCAAGGGAAAGCCAATTTCTGTCCTACATGTTGGGGTAAAAGCGTTCCAGGTACAGGAAAAGTTGAATTATATAAGGTAGAGGATGCCCTGATCCCATCTCCTACACTGACACCGTTTACCAACAGCAGTTCATCTATTTATACGCTTGGTTGGTCCTTCCATTAGCAAGTTGGGAGTAAGCATGACTTGGCCAAATGTTTGTTCCCATTCATCCTTGAATAGGAAATGCACTAGATAACCAAACGAGCTGTGTCGCAACAAGTCGGATGTCGGACATAACCTTCTCATACAAACTAGGTCAAGACCATCAAAATCAAATTTTGGATATCTACAACTCTCTCTTATACGATAAGATCCTTTTTGAAAATAAGCATGAGGGTGGAGCCCGAAGGTCGAGGGCACCTTATTTTCAAAAAGGCTAGAGAGCAAGGTGCCTTACATGACATAAAGCATGTGGTCAAGGGACAATTATGATTATCACATGCCCTCATTTTGAATGAGAAATCTGAGGTCAGGTCCTTATGGAGCATGGAGAGATGGTTCTAAGCCATCCTCACTCTTTCCAATTGCCTTGCGCCACGTAGCAATAAAAATGCCAAGAAAGGGTTATGTCACTCATAGTGGTCTACAAACATCCACTTTGAATGATTGGACAAGAATTTATTCCATATATAGAGATTAAAATTTGATCTCAAGCGCGTTTAGCTCTTGTCCTCAAAATGATCTCTTCAAATCTCTCCCAATGTATGCACACTCCCTACATATGTTAACATGCTTAAAGTGACGCAAACAGAAATCACTACCTTCGTATTAGAATAGTCATGAAAACAAAGAGTAAAAATTTCCATTCTCTGTACCCTATATAAAATTCTTAAAATCAGCTCCTCACACCTTGGTCCCATCTGGTATTCAAGGAGGAATTCGGATAATTAAGGTTCAATGATCCTCGGACACTACCTTTCTTTTGCGCACTGCAAACACTCTTGATAGCAAACGCTTCTTAACTGACGAGTCCTTATGGTCCTCAAATTGCAGTCTTTATATATATGCCTCATAATTCTAACTTTGCACAGTCTTGGATCCACATGAGTGATGACATTACTAGTTCTCATATTAGTTTAGTTTATTTTTATATTTGTGTTTAGTACTATCAAGGATGTTATGAAGAATTCATGACCTACCTTCGCGAGTAGCGAGAGGATTCAACTTGGGCTCCTCGAGCTCCTTGACATTCCGCAAGGCGTCCTCCAACGCTTCCTGCACTACCTCCTTCTCTTTCTGCTCGGTCGGCTTCTCCTCCACATTATCCTGCTCGCTGTCAAACACAAACTCAGATCTAATTACTGTAAACCTAATTACTATCCACCTAAAGAACCAAACCCTAACAAGGGAGGAATACCCCAAATCCACAGAAACCAGAAGTGGCACTTGATTACATTGGGCTAATGTACATTCCCTTAATCAACCAAAGAAGCAAATTCTAGAACAGATACGAATCAAACTTCAAACCTTCGTAACTTTCACATACGGTATCCAAATAACGCATTCTTCGGTGCGTTAGAATCCTCAATCAATCGTCAACAACATAATCTAAACATCCGACTCCGCAGCGATTGTGAGTGTCCGTAACTTCATGCAATGTTGGAACCCGAGATTTCACAAAACTAGTTCACATTCTCTCAAATTCCCTCGAATTTCACCACATTTTCTCACAATACGGTACATCACCAATCCAAGTCCAAAACTCCTGCTGTCTAACAGGAAAAAGAAGCAAAGGACAAAAATCTTAGGTTGTACTTTGATATAAACAGATTAGTTAATTTTATTCAATTTACATAAAAAGTGCCAAACATTGGAAACTATCGCAACAAAAGTGACAAAAAAACACGAGAAGAAGCAAAAACCACTTGAGCAGAAGGAATTGTTGTATTTCAAATTGCCATCGAAATCTCAAATCAACTGCGCTCACCCCAGCCGCAGCAACAACACCTCGTCTTCTTCTGTGAGTCGAAGCAGATTTCGTCAAGCTTAATCCCGCCGGCGACACCCGATTCGAAACTCCCACGCTCCCATTGCGAGCCCCGAAGCTCCGAGAAAGAGACGCAGCCGACGCGGCCGTTGCCACTAGACTGGAAGCCGCTGCTGCAGACGCCATTACCGGGAGCTCAATTTGAAATTTCGGGGAGCTCAAGGTGAAATGTCGAGAGCAGAATTGGGGCTGCAATTGGGTTGCAGAAATTGGTGGATTTGAAGTTGGGTTGCGGAGGGCGCCACGCTTCCGGAGGGGATAGAGAGGAGAGAGACGAAGAGCACGGTGACAGGGGGAGCGTGGTCATAGGAGGCGCTCCACGTTCTACCGTCTAAATGTTATCCACAAGGGAGGAAAGAAGGGAGGCTGTTATTATGTTGAGTCGAAGGAGTCCTGGAGAATATCGGTTGGGGCATATGCCATCTCTACTTCAAGAAGGTGAGGATTTACACCATAAATAATTTTTGGGGCAATCTATTGGCATAACTCAACTTGGACTTTGAAAGCTCCATATTTCAACCAGCACTTTTTTTTTAACTGTAGAAATTGTGTTCTTGGCAGCATGCCATTGCATTAAATTTGGAGGGACATTAGTGCATTTGTTGATTTATGTCAAAACTGGCAAAATTTTGCCCAAAATAAAAGCATTGATTTCAGAAATGAAATCAAAATTTCTTTGCTTTAACAAGTGTATATGGACATAGAAAGCTTCGAATTATTGTCTTTTTGATTAATGAAATGAAAGTTAAATATACTTTCATTTTGCAAGGCTTGCAATCATGACATCTCTTTACAAAATTTGTCATTAAAGTTTTTTGTGAAATCAATATTTCATAGTTCTAGAAAAAAATCCATCATAAAATGTCTTGGGGATGTCAACATGCAAAAGCCCTAAAAATTACATGAGTTTAATCATTTTGTCATTTATTAGAGATAAGTAAAAATTTGAAAAAAATGAAGATACAATATAAGGATGAGGCATAATCCAATTACTTACACCAACATTCCAAACTCACTAATATTATGAAATGAAAAAAGAATTGAATCGTTAGAAGAAACTACAATCTAGGAACAACTTAAATCCAATGTTAAAAATAGCTTCCCCAAAGTCAAAAAGTTGTTTCCTTGCCTCTTACAAACCTCTCCTTTTTGCCAACAACAATTCCAATTCTCCTCTTGCAAACATTGCATACTTCTATACAAAATTCTAGAATTTCTTTAGTTTTTCCCACAAAGTTTGGCCGATTTTTGAACACAGATGTCTACAATACTCTTATCAATAGGAAAATAGTACCCATAAGCATGCACAGTGATCCAACATTTGAGAAGTACCACATGCTTCGAAATAGTGTTCATCCAAGTGCATAGTTGCTTCAAGTTTACAAGTCACAACATTGCCATATGCCATGGGAAAGGCTAAGTAGACACTTCTTGTGGGAGAACAACAGAAAAACATAAGGCTAAGCACAAAATACCCTACCTTTGTAGAGCAGCATGTGAACATAAGGAGGATATCCTAAACTACAGAACCTCAAAGAAGTCCAAATCTCTAGGGATGACAACTAAGCATCGTTATATCTCAGTCTTATATCCTACTTTAGCATTACGATATCCCATTCACTTCAGCGCAACAAATAAACAAGCAAACAAACCACAAACAGTAACACACAGATTGTATTATCACATGTTCAACAGATCACCACACTTCAATAATGTTTAAACTGTAAAATTTCGGTGGAGTTGGTAAACTGTTTAAATCCCCTAATTACAATTGATGTCAGTCTGCGTCAGGTTGAGCCAAGAGAGAGGGTTGTCCTCAACTACGTAAATTGGCTAGGGTGGGGCAGGAATAAGAAAGCACGATGACCCAGTCGGCCATAATCCTAAGAAAGGGAGGGGAGGATTCTAATTACATATAAAACTCTGGATAAACTTCTTGAGCTTTGGACACGTTCATTTGCCTGCTCTGAACACACGATGAGCTTAGCAAAAAATGAGAATATTCACAGTACCAAAGCTAGTTTAGACCTGAAAGCTTCCAGAAACAGGGGAGAGAAATGAAGTCAATGACAAAGGCATGGCTGAGATGGGATATGTCCAGGATTACTGATAGAAAAGTCCACTCCCACTGTACAAGGCCGGTCACAGAGCCACGACTTGACATGCCCCCCGGGGTAGTGGATCAGCGAACTCAATTTTGCCCGTGATATCTTCGTAAAATTGAAGTGAGGCAGAGGATTTGGAATCAGTCTTGGAATCGTTCACCTCCACAACGGCCACGGCTGCTCGGCTTGTTCCGAACCGTGGTTGCAAACCTGTTCCAACAATGCAAAGTCTTCCACCCAGACTCACAAGCTCCGGGCCCCAGGCCAAAACAGGCGCTGAGTCTTCCAAGACACCCTTGATGGTTTCCCACGAGTCCTTCTTTCCATTATAGACTGAAATTTCATTCTTGCCTTCGAGTGAATGAGAGTCGCCCACAGCATACAGCTTGCCATTCATAGCAGCAGTTTTGGACTGCCAACCTGCATCAATCACAAAGGGTTTGTTAAATACGAGACCAGAACTCTTAAAGGGTTTGGTTGAGAGCGGCCTAAGTATTTTTGGTCTCAAGTTTAGGATCATCAAATTGTAGAGTAAACTGATAGGGATCTGATCTCGCCTTCTCTATTGACCCTGTTACCAACAACTCATCTCTTCCAATATACAGGGTTGGCCTTCAAGTTGGGTGAAAGCGCGACTTGCATGAATGTCCATGGCACTGATATTTGAGTGGAAATGGGGTGGTCTACTGTCCCTTCAATAGTGGTCTACAACCTCCCACTTTCAATCCACTAGCTTATTGAATGCCTGTGAACTCAGCATTGGAAAGAATCAGAACAAAACGCGAATTTACGGGTGCAATTACCTGTATTGAGGCCATGGGCCATGTACACCCATTCATCTTGCTTTGGGTCGTAAACCAATCCAACCAGATTCTCACTCGAAGAATTCACGACGTAGAATTTGTTGTCGAGAACGGCAGAATCGTAGAGCTCCATGGAGATTTTCATTGAGGAAATTATGCGCCATTCATTCTTTACCGGGTTGTAAGCCTCGGCAGTGGGTCCTGCATCCTGGTCACGTTCTGTAAACCCTCCAACGACATACAGCTGGTTGTTGATAACACCTGCTCATGAAGATCATGGAATATGTAATCACAACATAGTGTAGCACATAACAGGACACCCTCCCGGCCCACCCCACCCTTATAGTAGTACTTTCATGTGAGATTATCAATAACATCAAGAGACACAAATGTTTTTTAAATGTTCATTATAGACAAATACACTGCACTGATTTGTCCTATTAGTAAGGGTGCAAAACTTGTGTTACTACAAAATTTCATTACTGTGGAAATTGGTACAATGCAGTAGTTTTTCAGCTTTACACTAATTTAAATATTTTACAGAATGTGCGACAATAGTAAATTAGTGTCACACGGACTAATAGGGCAAATCAGTGTTATTAGACAAGAGGACATTAAATCAAAAGGCCGGAGTGTCGTTCTCGACCTGCCATGCACTTGGCCCTCGGTATGTTCAGAGGGGCTGCAGATTTCCAGCAGTTGAGTTGCATGTCAAAGTATGAAACACAGCTGCATGCATTGCCATTGTCCAGCTGCCCCCCGACCACAAAGAGTTTGCCATCCACCACTGCAGATGCAGAGTTGCCAGCGGTGCGCTGTTCATTGGGCAAAGGTGGGAGAGCAAACCATCGATTGGATTGTGGGTCATACCCATGCCACACGTTGGCTCTTTCCATGTCCTAATAGCAACATGAGAGGGCAGTTGTAGTAGTGTTGAGACATCACTCCATCCCACCACTCTCTACCTCTAAACCCCCACAGCATCACATATAGAATAACTGACTCTTCCACCATGGCCCGACTTTGCCCTCAATTTTCACATTTGACCATCTTCTCATAATATGTGAAATTTAGATAACAGTTTCTTAATTGATCCAACTACGTCAAATACACCATATAATGTGGACCACGGTAACCACAATACTACATATTCTTCAAATTTAGTGTGGAATTTTTTATCACCTTGGATCCGCAAAGTAGCTTACAACTTCTCTGGACAATTTAATTGTTTTCACTTCCACTGTATATGGTGCGTTCGGCGGAGAGCTCGCAAAGGCTCAGAGGGACTTTTATTACCGTAAAAAATAAATTAGAATTTTGAGAAACGAACAAAAGAAAAAAAAGCTTATCATGCTGTGACATTGCACACCTTGATCCTATCATCGCAGTCTTTGGATCATACTAAATGGAAGAAATGGAAAAGTGTGAGAAGTGAAGCAGAAAGCTGGACCTGGTGCTCTCAGCTGGCAGGGAAACACAAGTAACAAGAGGTACCTGAGTCCACAAAAAGAGCCATTCTTCAGTGAGAGAAAGCTCTCGCCGGATGTCATACAAAACGCGTCCTTGCAAGAGGCGCCGCCAGCTGCGACAAACGGCACTCAGAATCGCATGTTGAGCACGCGGCACTCGTGCCAAGCAAATCAGAGCCAGCTCGTCTGGAAGTGCCGGTATGAGACCGACCCGGCATGGTTCTTCCGGCTTGGCTCCTCGACGTCTTCTGGAGCCATTCTCAGATGTCATTGTGGACCGTGACTGCACAATTTCCACACTGCAAATTAACCCTAAAAGGCCAAGGATTCATGGTAATAAGAGGACCAATTCGGTTGAACATATTGTGAAAGTTATAATTCTAGATCACCAGAATCAGTGAAAAATACGGAGTATTGCATTATAAATTGGATTAATAGAGTCCCAAATGACCTAATCAAACCTGCTAAAAAAACATCAGCCCAACATGAGCTTCACGAGTCTTTAGGGGTTAAGGAGCAGCCCCTTCTCCTCTCTCTCTCCCGTAACCATGGCAATAATTTCCTCAAAGAATCAAACTGGAGAAAAGGCAATGTTCTACCCAATATCAGGGCCCAGTGTCCGCACCTGGACTTTCGTCCCCTTCTGTCTGGACGACATTCAGCTCCTCTTTTACGGTAAAATTTCTTTCTTGTGGAATGCCTCATGCAGATGGATCTCAGACGAAGATCACGAAAGTCTTCTAGCCTTCGTCATCGGTCACACAATGCAATGCCAGTCAATGCCTCGCTTGAGCCTATAACCACATCAAGCCACAAATTCTCATTCACAACAGCATCTACAAGCTCCTACACATTGACGAGAACCCATTACAAAACACTCTCCTAAACATACAGTGACAGACTCCAATCGGAACAAGCAAAATCGAAATTAATAAAATAGTCAGCTAATTATGATCCTTCCTAATGCTAAGAAAACATGGTAGGCACCTACCTTAACCCTAGCAGACGAAACCCTAGAACACGACTCCCATACCCTCGCATTCCATCACTCTGCGCATCAACCGAACACGAAACTCAATTGCAATTCAGAAAACCCTATCTCCCACATAGCATCTCCAACACCACAGAAAACCTTGCAATTAACGTTTCTTCGTTCTCTTTAAGTGGGTATGTGACATAACATACCCCAATTGGCCACACGACTTCAATGCAAGAAAGTGCTCCACACGCAACCATCGCCTGTCGCGCTTGGCTTGTTGTTCCCGTCTTGGCCTGCTTAATAACAAGACGATTCTCCTCGCACTCTTGGTGAACCCAATTGAATGAAATGGAGATGCAATTGCGGACACGATTGCTGCAGACTGTGCAGAGCGCTAATTCTATACCTCGCTTGGATCGCAAGGAGTGTTGGGAGAATCATCGTCAGAGCCCCTGTTACCCGCATGGAGGGGGTCTTATTACCGTCGGTAGGTGGTGGCATCCTCTGGTAGGATTGTACGTACGATGGTCTGCGACACCGACTGGAGGTCGCTCGCTTGAGTCGGGAAGAGCGCATTCGTCGCCTCTTGTAACTGGTTTTCCTTTTCTTTATCTTTGGCGAAGTAATGGTACCACAGTAATAACGAAATTTAGTGTAACCACACTAATTGAGGAATAGTTTAAAAATATTCATCAAGAGTAAAAACTTATAACATTTTTAAATTGGTTAGTGTGGTTTACACAAAATTTAGTGTATTGGTATGGTAATAACTTATAACCCGTGGATATGATTTTTTCCTTTTCTTTAACTATTCATTGTGTTCATGTAATTGAAGTTAAAGTTACATTGTTTCTTCAATTTTGGTAGTCAATGCAACTTTGACTTCCATTTTGTGAAGTGATCATTCAAATCTAGATCCATTTGTATAGGGATATGTAGCCCATATCATTTGGCTTGATGGATGAAAACAAAAATTATTTTCACTCTTAGGAGGGTACACCAAGGAAGAAATGTCAGTACAAGGTCGATTCATTGATACCTTGTTCCAGCTCTATCACATGGCTTGATGGAGGAAATAAAAACTATTTTCACTCTTAGGAGGGTACACCAAGGAAGAAATGTCAGTATAAGGTCAATTCACTAATACCTTGTTCTAGCTTCATCACATGGCTTGATGGTGGAAATTAAAATTATTTTCACTCTTAGGAGGGTATACCAAAGAAGAAATGTCAGTATAAGGTCAATTTACTAACACCTTATTTTAGCTTTATCATGTGGCTTGATGGAGAAAATAAAAACTTTTGTCATTCCAAGGGGACTGAGTCAAACAAGGACAAAATGTTAACATAAGGTCAATCTAGTGACATTGTGTTGCAACTTCATCTTGGCAGTAGCCACTTGTAAATATCCAACATCAATGAAAAACTATAAAGCTCCTAGAGTTCCAAAATTAGTTTTACTTGTACTCTTGGTCATATGGATTGAATACTTTATAATAAAAATGTCTAAATAAATTAAAAACAACACCTAACAATGAAGAGGATTTAGATTCTCCAACATTTTTTGTATACTTACATTTTATTTTTTTCATAAAGAAAAATTTCTTTGCTATTGAGATTATAGCATGAATGAAGAACATGTTGGGTTTTCTACTGACTATGCTACACGAATGCAAATAGAAAGTGCTACATTTGGATGCCTCCTACACGTATTGTTGTATAGTACTCCATACATTTGATTTCCCTAAATGTAGGATCCTTAGTATCAGTTTTCTTATTTTGTTGATACTTCACTTATTACACTCATTTCTTTAACTTATGCTTCTTCATATTCCATGCACAGGAATTGACGTAAAGAAATTGTGGAGATGACGTTAGTCTAAAAATGGTGCAATTGAAATCATAGACAGAGTCGCTGTCGATAATGTCCACGTAAATTGAGGGCTGACTGAGGCTCCAGAGGCGGAGGTTGCTTGTTCATTTTACCATTAAAATGATTCCCTTATTCCAGCAAATTTGGTAGAGAAGTGGAAAATAGTAGAATAATAAACTTGGCGTGAAGCAAATGTTTAAGCAGAACAACAGAAAACCAAGCAAACTTAGGTGGAATCCAAGGTGAAGATCCACACACAGCACGGCATAACTATCGAGTGAGAACATGTAGAAAGAGGAACAATACATGCTTAACTTGCAAAGCAAAGAAGATTGCTTGACATTCGATTGTCTGCACCACGAAGTTAATTGAGGGTGTAATCACGAGCTTGTAGATCTTTTACGAGCAAGGTCAGAGTGTGAGAGAAGGCTGAGAGAGAAGTCATAACTCATAAGCAAGTGGAGAACTGAAAATGCTGATAGAAAGGTGAAAAGTGGTACCTTGCAAAGTTGGTACCTGCACAAGAGTATCGCTACTCTTCACTACAAGGGAAAATGTGTCTTAATTGACAAAAATTTGACACAATTTTGTCAACTGTCCCGTCAATTAGGACTACCTGATTCGGACACTTAGTTGACAAACATGTGTCAATTAGGACACTCAATTGACAAAGTTTTGATAGAGTTTTGACAAAGTTTTGTCAACCTGGTTGTCATCTAGGACTGCAATTTGGTCTCTCTTGGTATATTATAAACTATCCAACATGGTTCAACCACCAACAAATTCTCTCATACCAATTTCCCGTGTGAATGACAATCCAACAAGGCAATCTTCAAAATACAGCTCTTTATCACAGAATCAAAAGTTCCTGCACAAATGCCTAAGATTGCCATCTATTCTAAGTACTAAAAGAAAGGATTTCTTCTTGGAGCTAAAAGTCCATAATGGAGAAACACATTGCTGAGTTGATTTTCTAAGTAGTATTATGGATCAATTGGAATGTTGTTCTCCAAAACATAAATTCGATCTTCTGACTTCTCATATGCCTGTATGGCAACAAATTGCTATAAGCCTCTAGTCAAAAATTCAGAACTTTTTATTTTCTTAAGGAAACCAGCAATTACAACATTAGACACTGGCAATCGAGTGCTGATATTTCCAAGTACAGAGTCCACAAGAATTTCACGTGAAATTCAAACGGTAATATCTTTGCACCCTTCGCCCCCTTGATGATAAGATTGATAACATAACGCACACGATCACCAACACTGGGGCCAGTTGCAACGACCCACTAAATGAAAAGAACATATACACACGAAACAGGAGACACTGATGTCATTTCAAAGACACATTTATACTAGAATGTACTTGGTAAAGTAGAATTGCACCAGAATGGATACTAGCGAAAATCTCACACTACTAAGGCAAGGAATCTCACACGTCTTCAGAAGGTCTACACTTGCAAACACCTTGAAACAAAACATATATTATTCTAAGAATGAACCATTGAAATATCAATACTGCAAATCCTGACAAGCAATGTACTTCATCTCACCTTGCGCATCCGTTTGGCTACCTCAATATGAGCAATCTTGTTTTTATAAGCATCTCCTACCTTTGTCAACCCCTGCAGAGAGAATAGCAAGGCCCTAGTGACAAGACATGAGATGAATGAGCCACCATGAAGTGCTGGATATTTGTCCTTATTGATGAGCTCTGCTTGGTCATAAAGATATCCAACGAAAGACAGTAAGAGACATCCTAAATACGAAATATGAATGCACTCAGAGATGTAAACCATACCTCTATGATGACAAGAAGGGAAAAATCCATTCAACTCATGAGCAAATCAGAGATAGTATTCTTGACATATTGAATGGCTCCAGGGATGTCTCGATCAATGAGGATTTTATGAAGACAATCAGTGACCAAGTTCTTGTCTCTATTCACTGTTTTGATTCCTGCATCATCATTGTCCATTCTTCGCATAGAGTTAGGATTGTTTTTAGTTCGATGTAATTTTTCTGTATGTATGTATTTAAACTCAAATCTCAAACAAATGGAGGTCCAATAAATCTGATCCTCGCTCAACTGAAATTCCTACATATCTCACACATGGGACTCATCGTATAGATGACGACCAGGAAATGGCATGACATATCGTTCCCACTACCACTCCTACTGCCAAGGAGTAAAAATTGGAGTGCTCCTCATGACGTTTCAAGATGGCCACGAATAATACGAATTCCCTCTGGCTTTGACCAATTATCTTCATTCATACCTTTCATGTCCATTTCATCGAATTTCTCTGGTTTGGTCCACAGCAGTTCAGCTTATCTCTTTTTGCTGATGAGTAAGTATGGCCAATAGACCTCCTCAAACTCCAATTATATAGGCTGTTAAACCACAAAAGAGAGATAAATAAGCAACAAAACCCTCTACAAATTGATAATGAAAACACAATATTAAAAACTCGCAGTCCATATGGCAAAACCTGGAAAGATACTCTTGAAACCCCACAATCACTCTTCAAAAACTTGGAGGGTAATCTCTATACAATTGTTTAGATACACAAATACAATTTGAAAAGTGTACATTGGGGGAAGTCTTGCTGAAAATGGCAATATTTGACATGTGCTACACATGCAACTAGCTACTCTTCCGTGTAACCTTACCTGAGCTGCAAGCTGTTGATCCCTACCGGTGAGTTGTCGAAGATTTTCCTCAAGTTCTTCAGAGCCTTTACATCTGCTTGCAGGTGCCGATCTTGGACCTCCTTCTCTTGCCTCAGCATAGCAGTTCTTGTGCCCACTTCCTCCTTACTGCAAGCGCAAGGAGATCGAATGACATGGGACTGTAATTTAGAACTAGGGCTTTACTGTTACCAAACTGAAAAGGTCCCAGAAGCAAACAGAAACGATGACCTGTCCATGAAGCTTACAAAGTAGACGAGACTCATAACCTCAATGTTCTCACATTTGGTGATACTCCATCATTTGATTCTCCGCAAGATGCAGGCGTCCATCACCTTCTCGACCTTATTGCGCAATAAGGCCATTCATGGAATGTGTAACATCCTGCAGACTTCGTTGAAGAGTCTCGATCTGGCTTCCCTGCTTTTTCTTGTCTTCCTTTTTCTTTTCGAGGTCATTTTCACAGTTCTTGATTTTTTCAAAAATTCGGGCGATTTTTTCTTTCATTTTTAGCTGCTCCAGGCTCTATAAGGAGAGGAATAAAGTGCGATTAAAGCCAACAACAAGCATTCTTTAAAAAAAAAAGATTGAAAAGTAACAAAACAGCAATGTCGGAAATACACAGACAAGGAGGGTTACAACTCACTAGGCTCAAATTCACAGCCCTTCACACATCAAACTTGAGGAATGATTGACGACCTTTGTACGCAGTATGTCGTCCTCCGAGAAACCTGCCCTAACTTGGACAAGCGCATAGCGTCGCTGAAGGGAGCATACTCGGCAATTACAAATGGAATCCTTTGCTGCACATCTGTAAAGGACGAGAGAAGGAAGAGCCAAGGAATGCCAACCATAATCCATGTCGCAGATCGGGAGTCCCTGATTTTGCTAGTTCTATTTCACAACTCCTTGGGATTGAGTTTACATTTCCCTGAAAAATTTATGATGTCCTCAAGATTGGTAACCTATACCTTCATACTAATCTTATGTGCTAACTCGGTTCTATGCTGTTCATGAAGCTCAAACAAATCCATACGTTCTTCAAAACTCACTGATGGTGCAACCTTCTTCTTTGCCCGGAAACAGGCCACAAAAATGAAATAAGGAGAGAGAACAATGACGTGGGCATCAAGAAAAAACTCAGATAGGAATAAAGACAACACAAATCATTAGCAGGTTGTCATGATCTCATTCCCAATCACTCTGAAATAGTACATTGAATATTCATAGTAAATTCATAGACAAACAAAACTGCAATTGAACTGGTGAGGACGAACCATGTAAACAAGGCTAGACTTGTGCCACACGGTCTTGCAAGCCTGCAGTTATGCCCAGTTCCTCTTCAGCGCTCAAGATAACTCTTGGTCGGTCTTCCACCTTCATATGATCACCAATGTCGTGGAATTCCAGCAAACATGACAGCGCCGCACAAACAATCGCACTGGATCCTGAGAGACCAACCTACGAAACAAGAATGTGAATCTCCAAGAAATATCTGACCCAACAGTTATCTTCAAACTCATTCTTAGCACATTAAATACTTCCACACCACTCACCTGTCTTGGCACATTCGTATCATAACTCAAGGTAAAGTTCCGTTCGTGCAAAGGAATGTCATGAGCTGCACAATAGGCATAGATCACCTTGCATGTCGCCACAAGCAAACGCACACCTCTGTCGTACCCTTCTCCTTCTACTCGTTCAACCTGAATCCACCAAATTCCCGCCACAAGAACACTCCTAACTATAGTCAAATCCCATAGCAAAATGAAATCCCCTACGGTATACCTAAAAGAGACACCATCTGAAATGCAACATTTAGCACTGAAAGGGAAGCCCATGATCTCCCAAACTGTTACACGTTTTCAAGTCACTAAAAAAGTTGAAGAGTTCTTTAATTCAACCCATGGAAGTTGAAGCACAAAATGTCCAACAGAAACGTCCAGTTCAGGGGTACTCTGAAGGTCAATCTGATTTTGACATTCCAACTTTGAAAAAAATTAAAATGTTACTGGAGAATTAGAAACATTGAAAAACTTTCGATGTCATTTTCTTCCATTTGCTAATGCATTGATCTAATTTTTTCCAACACCCTCAGACAAACTGTGGGATCATAAAAAGTGTCACTTTCAGGATAGATTACCATAATTGCTACTATGCAATCAAGTCCTAAGTGCAAAAGGAATCATACCAAATGTTGTAAGGAGGCGAACTGCGCAGGATCGTGCACAGAGTGAGGGAGAAAGACGAGCGCATCAGAGGGCTCGAGAGTGACGGAGGCGCCGAAGTTGCGTATGGCGATATGGTGTTGTTGTAATAGGCATCGCTGGGATTTCCCAGCAACCCCACTCGCGCATACGATTCACACTTGATATTCTTGCCATTAGTCTTCTCCTTCGAGTGCACAAATTCTAGTTGGTCGCCAACTGACCACTACACCAATTTCTCAACAAGAGTGTCACTGAAGGAAAAGAAAAAACAAGAAAAACACAACGCTTCTTTCCCCACAACAACGCCTACTTGCACAGGCGCCAACTCCCATAACCCATAACCCACAACCCATAACCCTAAAGTAATAAACCTCAGGAAACTTTTCGTCCAATTGGCGCAACCGCATCCAGAATAGATCGATACTCCCTTGTTTGTCTCTCCAGACCATCGGTGCGCCCAATTGCATTTACAAAACTCACCCTCTGCGATTGACTCAAAACAAATTCCTACCTTGTGTTTCATTCACACATTGATCGCTAGTCACGTCCTCCTAGATGTACCGCAAACACCCACCCACATGCACAATTAACACATTGCGAGCTGGATTGGCATCCTCGATTGAGAGAGAAGATGAGCGAACACAACGGGCCACAACATGTGCGAGATTGTTCAGAAAAACTGTGAGAAAGAAGCGATCCAACGCAGCACAGACAAAGTGAATGACAGGAATCATACAGTCAGGCGAGCTTGCACCCATGGCTGTCGAGAGGGAACTCCACTATAACTAGGGTTTGCTCTTGGTGAGTCGGTGTTGCGTGTTGGGCCTTATGACGAAAGTGCAGAAGCTTCAGCGAAGGAACGATTGACTCGTATGACAGGAAATTCAACGAAATGACAGAGACAGGGTTGAAAAACATGGGCTTCGTCATCTTGGACATTTTCTTGTATTTGTCAATTTGGACACCTTTTCCTTGTAGTGCTTGCTGCCCTTTGATTCTACCACCACCGCAGATACTTGCGCATCACAAGTACAGCAGCTGTGATCATACACACCCTCTCTCGTTTTTAGCAAATACTAATGTCTCAATTTGAGAGCATTGAGAATTTAAAGCGAGCTCTAAGCAAATTGAGAACCATCCAGATGACTTTATTGACGCAGAGAGCTACAAAATGGTCTCCGGCAAAGTCGGTAAAGGTACGCAAAGATCACTACCGGTACTCTTATCAGTAATAACTTCCTAATTTAAAGAATTTGAGAACCTGAAGCAAAGCCAGAAGCAAACCGAGAGCCTTTGCAGATGACTTTATTGACACAGAGATCTGCGAAATGCAACAAGAGAGTGAAAAATGGTCACCTGCAAACTGGTACCTATACAAAACACTCACTACTCTCCCGGTCTCACCTCAGACGCAACAACACAAGTGCAACAGCTGTGGTTAAAATTGCTGCCACTCCAAATCGTGACAAGGCAAGTTCCCTCCAAGTGGGAGGAGCAGTGATGATCTTCTTCAGCCGGTCGACTTGCAGGAGTGTATCCTCTAGAGTCCCAGAGTTGTCAATGACATGGTCCGCCATCTCACGTTTCTTGTCTAACGGGAGCTGAGAGTCGATGCGTGCTCGTGCTTGCTCAATAGCACTGTTGTCACGTTTTGTCAAGCGGGCCTCTTGTGTGGCACGGTCCACCCACACCACCACCACTGGGGTGGTGAGGTAGTTCATTTTCATCTCAAACAGGAGCGGGATGTCCATGATCACCACGGGCGTCCCTCGTATCCAATGCTTGTACACCTCGTACAAAAGGCCCAGAGATATGCATGGTTGCAGTGCCCTGCACGGTAGAGGATACTAAAACCATTAGAAACCCGATTACCAATTGCAACTCATTTCTTCGAATACACTTGCTTGGCATTCAATTAGCAAGTTGGGTGTAAGCATAACGCAGCTCAACGTCTACGACCACTGATCTTTGAATGGAAAATGGGATTGTCTACTGTCACTTATGTTGTTGGCCTGTAACCTCCCACTTTGAAAGATTGCATGAGAAACCATCATACATTGAGTGGGGAACATTCGATCTCAAAAAATTGACTCTTGTACCCAAACTGATCTCTCTAGAGCTCTATAATGATCTCCCAATGAAAGCACGATCCTACAGATGCTATATGCTTAACGTAACATCCTCTTGCTTATACCACCACATGTATAGACAACCCTTGAGCTTTCAATAATCATCACATGAGTCACTGCAATCGAATGAGTTCAGGTACTGAGGCAGTACCGATTAAGCAAGCCCCTCTTTGCTGGATCGTTGAAGATTATTTCTCCCAATTTCTTACGGTCCACTTCTCCATCCTCTTGTAATATGCCTTCCCCAAACACTGCTACCACCCTCTTCCACCCCCAAGTGTTCTTGTCCAATGCCACCTGGAGACAAATAGTTCGCAGGTCATCGTCAGTGGTGATCCTATTCCTGCATTTGGCTCTAATGTTGCGAAGGTTGTTTCCTTACTAAACAGCAAGGCTTAGACATACACAAGAATCAATGAAACAGCATTTTCCCGATGAAAAAAACTATCAATAGAATCTACATCCACTGGAACAAAAGGAACATCCTTCAGTTGCCCACACAAGGGAACACATGAATTTCTCTAGAAATAACTACTCCCACTAATGTGACTAAGTACATCTTTTGGAAGAGCAAGAACCAACAGGGGGTGTCAGAGCTGGCCTACAGAAGAAGGTGATTTCAGAATTGCATTCCAAAACTCTATGTGGAACTAGTATTCGGAAAGAAGAAGAGCGTTGTGCCCAATTTGGTAACAAATTACAAATTGCAACGGAATCATGAGGTCTGGCACCCTTAACCAACCAGTGTAGAACATTCTTGAGCCAATTGGTAAAAATTGATGTGCAGACTTAACTGGGGTCATAAGAACAATGGAGAGAAATACTGGAGAGGATGGTGAAACACTCAAGTGGCTAGAAGATAATGCAGGAGAACAGCTAAGAAACTATAAGAGACCTTTGCACACAAAATAAGTACACATTGCACAGAAAAGACTCCTCCAGAGGATGGTTTACAGGCCATTCTACAATATGATGCAAAGATACACCGTCTAACAGCTGAGTTTTCAAGGACAATCAAGGTGTGCTACGACTCAGCAACTTGAAACCCTAAACCCTAAAAATTATGCACACATGATCCTTTGCACTGAAGGCAGCAGAGATGCGGGATGAAACCTTAAACCCTAAAAGAGATGCCCACGAAATTCTTGACATTGAATGGCAAAACAGATGCCACCATTAGAAGCGTGCTTACCCGAGCAACTTTGTCGGCATCGACGACCGGCAGTCCTTCACTCTGAAAATGGTGCGAGACGGTGCTCTTGCCAGATGCAATCCCACCAGTTAGACCCACCAACCTCATCTCGTCCTCCTTGCCGTGCAACACATGGACTCCAATGCTACACAACAAGCGCATAGGCAGTCTTCTTGATCTCCAAGAAATCGCAACCCTAAATTCTTCTGCAACACTTAGATTTTGGAAGTTTCGTAATGGTGTCCACAGATTCAGAGTGGGCTGCGAAAAACTCCCAAATGCGACCACCAAGCCCGCACCCAATTCAACTATTGACAATGCGAACTATTGACAATGCGAAAACAAACTTGCTCCAGAGTCCAACCTCTCTCAACCAATTCACGATTACCTGAAAATTTTGGAACTAAACCAAGAAATTGCGACATCAGCTCCCAAATCTGGACGCAAAAAATTCAGAAAAAGACACGCACCTCGAGCACAACGATCGGAGCTCAACAGCAACGCTACTCCGATGAGAGTGCCTTGACTCCTCCCTAGGTTTCGTGCTGGCTTTTGGCTTTGGGGACTTGTCTTCAGCACGCTCGCCGAGGAAAAGCCACCGGACGGGGCTTCGGACTTCGGGGCCCTCGTCGGGTTCACCACCGGATTCCCTGCCTTGTCTTCGCCGTGGGTTCTCTATCTGCCTTGGGGCCCTCTTTTGTCCTTCTTGCCGTGGATTCTGTCTTGTTAGGGTAAGGAACTTGTTGCATAATATCGAACGCTGTTCGTGTCAAGGGTGTTTTCCTCTCTATTGTTAGGGTTTGGCACTGCCAATCAGAGTCTTTCCTTTGGTAGGGCGCAAAAGTAAAAGGTTCTATAGGACAGTATGTGATGACAAACCTTTCTTCTGTGAACCTCCGTACGTGTCTTTGTGTGCATCGACCGTCTCTTTATTTTCAATTTGCAGTTGCGAAAGTGGGTTGGGAACCATTTATGAGTTTCGAGGGTTGGGTTCCAGTTTAGGAGACTTGAATTTGTTGGCGCCCTGAGTCTTGATTCAGTCTTTTGACGACCATTTTTTCCTGTTGCAATTCCATCGATTCTTGTTGAACTGTTTTTCGCTGTCTCTACCCTACCCCACCTCTATCCATGGCCTTGCAAATTGCATCTGCAACCAAGCTATCTAGTCTCTGTAGAACACTCCTTCCCTGTATTCACCATGGACAGGACTTCTTCTTCTCAGGCAGAGAATGTCACGTTTTAGGGTCTTCTTCTAGAAGCGACTGTGGAACAGAAGTTGCAAGGACTTGGCGGCCTGTGATGGTGAGAGCAACCAGTTCGCAAAGGTAACCAACATCCTCTCCTCTTGATAGACTGCAATTGTAGGATCAAAACCATTCAGTCATCAAAATAATGCAGTTGTCAGCATTCTGGAAGTTTCATTGGTGCAGCGTTGTTTTTCATCTTTTGTTTTCCGCTGGTGAATCTGAAGGGTTCCTGAAATCATGAAAGCCCTTGAAGGTGTCATCAAGCTAACTTAGTAGCAGCTAGGTTGTGATCTTCTCAGTTTGAGAGGGCTGGTTTCAGTTTGATGTATGTAGACAAGAGGACATCCTTGTTTTCTGAATGTTCATAAATTGAGCAATGTCTGTATTGTTACGTGAAGATAGGTGGACGCTGGATGACGTTGAGAGAATCTCGAAGGGTAAAGCCAGTAAAGCTAAGACGGGCAGTCGGAAAGTTCCCCATCGACTTCAAGCTGGCGAGAGAACGGTAATAAGGCATACCTGTGTAATTGTTGTGTGCATTTCTCGCTTTGAAATGTTTGCTCAAACTGAGATACAAAATGCAAGCTCAGAAGTGCACCACAATGCACATGATTCGTGATTGCACAAATGGTGCACCATAGTAGAAAAATGCCGAACTCACTGAATGGAATCAAGGAGAGAGACGATTTGAAATGTTTACATCCGAACATGTTAGGGTTAAACAAATAATTATGCGTCTCACTAGAGAATTGGCCCTCTTATACTCTTCTTCTTTAGGTATGCGCACCCATAGTTGACAACAATTAGAGCTGAGTATAGTTACTACTGTTAAACATACAATATTTTTATTAGATCTTATTGGAATTTGAAAGAGGATTCCAATGCACTTTAACATGCAGTATGTGGACTCCATATGAATAAGCTATGAATTTTCAAAGTATTGTCTCTAAGTGAAACCAAAAACCTAGACTCTCATAAACTTTCTTATTTGATTGTGTACATCTTTTGTAATCAATATCTGAGAAAAATTGATGCTTTTTGGTCCAAATGTAGGTGTTGCATTTGGGGCAGTGTTGATTATTGGTATGCATACCTTAATACAAATTTGCACTCTTGGGTGGCCTGCCCATTTCCTGAGCATTCTTCATTTCATGTTTATCATATCCTTAGCCAAAACAGTCATCTTCTTGCCATGGTGCCGAGTACTACGATCATTCTTATCTAGTCTTTATAGTTGTAAGCCGGTTTGTGCTTCTAATCATCCATGGCTTACTTTAGCTTTCTATCGAATTGTGTAAGGCTTACTGGTGAATTCAATCTGTGCAGGCATATGATCTTGCTAAGAAGAAGGGCTATTTGGTCCAGCGTGCAGTGTCTCGAAAGTATCCACTGGTGAACACGTACCGGAATTTTTGTGACGCATCCTGCCGGTTATGTATTTTCATTCAACAGGTAATTGAAATCTCTAAATTAGCATCGCAATTACTTATGTGAGGTTGAACAGGATTGATGTGTCAATAGATTATCATGAGGCTCCAATAACACACGAGGCTTCTGAATTTTTCCCTAAACCCTTTCAAGCAAAAATATGCACAAAGAACTGAGGTTGTCCTCCCTCTGCTGGAAACCTCTTTGGTATCTGTTTATGCCTTGATTCCTTAGCAATCATATAAGCCACGAAGATTTATAAATTGGGAAGACAAAATTGAGATGTTGTGCGGGTGTAGGTCAAGGGTGTCTCAAGTGTAGATCCCTGCAAGATTTAAGAGGTCCTTGTCTTACTCTAGGATATCCCAAATTTTTGATGGGACTAGATTTCAGATACCCTTGACCTATACTGGCAGAGTGCTGGTTTTAACACTAAATCCCATGCATTTTGTTTTCCAATTAGACCAACATTAGAAGAGAAATTTGGAAATTTGGTCCTGATTTCCATTTCATTTATTAAGTAGTTGACAATCCATTTTTTAAGTAGTAAATGTCATATACTTATGAACATTCCAAGTATATATATCATGAAAGCCGTTTTTGTTCCTGCAGTACATTTTTCGTAATGTGCAACCGAAATTGTCCAAGCAAGAGGGATTGTGCAATAGTGAATACAAGGAACTAAAAGTATTGGGAAATGGTTATGAAATTTTCTTCTAATGAGATAGAGGAACCTAATTGCAACACAAACCTAAATACACCACCCTAAAATCTTGCATGATGAGTACATATTGATTTTAAGAATGTACACCTGCACATTTATACCAGAACTTATGTCAATTTGAAGGCAACTATCTAGAAAACTTTGAATTCTTATACAATGTCCAATGTCCAAATAAGTCATGCTTTAGTGCATTGGGAGCCCCTTGCAAATGCCAACTAGTATCAATAAAAATTTCGTCACTCCAATGGTAGGAAAAAGACTAAACATTCTGCTTTTAGATGCGGTTACCTTAACCCTTTCGCAATTGTTTGCCACAGGGACCAACAGGAGCTGATTCAGTCGTAATCGACTTCACGCCTCTTCGACTTAGTGGTGACCCTCTTGTCCAGATCCGAGAGCAAGTGGCCGAAGTCGTGCAATCGGTGTTGCAAAGCTTTTCTGCAGAAGCACAACAGGCAGACGGGTATTCCAGTGCTGAAGAATATAAAGAGGACGAGGGAAGGGACGAATTGAGCAGTAGCAGCGAGAATGAGGAAGAAGATGATGGAGCGGATGAGGAGAGTTTGAGTATCTTGCGTATTGAAACGGGAAGGTCGGAGGCGAAAGCGGTGTGTCAATCTGCTTGGGATTTCTGGCTGGCTCACACAAAAACTGGCAAAATCCCACTGGCATAGGAATAAAGAGTGGAATAGTTTTAGCAATTGAAAGAGAATTCCAAAGGCAGCAAAGGATGCATTATGAGGATCCTGAATGCAAAAGTATGAAGGTTCGAATTTTTAGCAAATGAAAGAGAATTCCAATGACCAAATAATGCATTATGTGGATTCAGTACTCAAAATTTATGAAGGTTCAAGTTTTTGCTAATAGATGACTAATAAAACGTATGCTTAAGTTGGCATAATCAAGGTGTTCTCATCGTCAAAGACTTGAGGGTGGCAATTTTGGGTCAATGTCAACTTTGGGTCAATGTCAACTTTGGGTATCCCTATCTCATTGCTCTCTTTTAAATGTGTACCTTGTTGATTTGTACACAAGCAACTTTGGGTGCATAAATCGTGTTGTGCAGTTCTCATGAGTTTGATGTTTTCTGAAAGCTGGAAGTCTGATGCTTATAAGTAGAGTATACAAAATTGGTACTACGTACAAACTTAATCCTAACTCCTAATATTGATTCTTGTTAACACTAGCAACAACTCATCCATTTATACAGTTCGTTGGCCTTCAATTAGCTAGCAAGTTGGGTGTAACCATGACTTGGCTTAATATCCATGACCACTTATCTTGGAATGGAACTGAGGATGCCTACTGTCACTGTTTGTGATCTATAACCTTCCACTTTGAAATTGCTTACGAAATTTACAAGTGGTGATAAAAGTTTGACCTCAACGGATATGATGATGATTCGGGCCCTTAACTTAACTGACTTAACTTATTCTCAACAGTCTTGCTCTCAACAGTCTTATTACTTATACAACAGTCCTCCATTATGCCACCCAAAAGCTCCCGGCCCACTCCGAACTAAAGTTCAAGTCTTCAAGACAAAGTCTCTCATGTCGCCCCTGAAATACGGCTAATCATTGAGCTACAGTGACGGATCTCCGGTCAACTCCGTCTCTGGTTTAATTTGCACACCACACGCTTTCAGTAAACAGTTAAACACTCCAAAACTCAATCAAACATTCAGAGAAATTAACTTACTGATAAGAAATTTCTGTACTGGACCATGATCTGCAGCCACGTCCTGAGATTTTCAAGTGAATGTCTCATTATCGGTGAATTGAAGAGTCTTGCATTCAAGGGGAGTGAAGTTTCTTGGCCAGTGAGGAGGCGGGCTCTTGCAAACGTAAAGAGTTTGTTGAGTAGCCTTTTACTGATGAGCGAGCATACGTAGCGAGTGTAGTTAATATCCTGAATGCGTATGTGCCTCTTATTATGTAGGTAAACTTGATTTACATTGAATGAAATGAAACGAAGAAGTGAGTAGCTAGTATCCAATAAACAGAAACAAGTAGCAAGAGGTTTGTACCTGTGTTACGGTGTGTGTTATTATTGTTGTTATTGAGGGTCTTAGGAACAAATTTAGACCTATTTATGGACTGGATTCACATTGCAAACATCACCCCTAACATCAAGTGCAAACATACCTTTAGATGAGTGTTTTAGGCAACTTGCAAAATTTGGATATGTTGCACAATATGAAAGTGGGTACTCCCTAAACTACCACTTTTTGCTATTGTACCTGGGTACTATCCTTAGACTAGTCAAATTTTCATATTTTCTTATTGGAAAGTGAAGGAGGTTCCAACCAACGGTGCTAGTATGTGAGCCCAAGAATGCAAGCTTGTGAGCATTGAGCCTACAATATAGGTACCTATAATATAGATACCACACACTATGGAAGGTGTATGTATCATAAACACCTATAATATGGGTATTTGTAACATATATATCCTATAATTATAGATGGTTTCTATAGTATATACACATATTGTATAGGTGTGTAGTATTTTAGGCTCATAGGCTCACACTCCTATACTCACATAATAGCAACCCTCAGGTTCCAACATACTAAAAATTGCGAAATTTGGATACCATATTCTAATGTTATGAAGGAAGAAAGTTTGGTTCTAAAATAGTTTCTTCCACAAAGGTGTATAGTTGATTTTGGAGATGTACACAAAGTGGAGATGACGGTTTAGGGTCAATGGTCCATTTGAGGGTGTCCACTTTAACTTTTCTATGCTTGGATTTTTTTCATGTGGGAGTGTAAATGGCTTTGCTAAGAGGGAACAAGTCTACTCACACATCAAAAATGCACATGGAGAATAGTTTTTCCCAAGGATTATTAAATTTTATAGGTATTTGTCTTGAGTTTGAGGAGGTTGTCTTTTGCAATGTACGTGTGGATATGCGGGGTTGTGATTGGCCCTAGAATTCTACTTGGTCAATTAACTATTTATGGGGCACATTTGGTGAGCATGGATAGGAGACAAGAATTTTGAGGGCTCTTTAAAAATCAATGTAAACTTTTAGCAAGTCAAATTTGGCAAGTGCTAGTGCAAATGCTCTAAGAGCATCCACAATATAACTAGCTTTTAGGACGGTAACGACATAATGAAGGGGCACCTCCAAAAAAACACTCCCCAATACAATTAGTATCAATCTCTCTTTCTTCTCAGGTCCACCATTCTCCTTCCTCAACCCTGGCAAGTTGGCGAAATATGGAGGCCGAGCAACTTGGCTCACAGTAGTAAGTCAAATTCATAATTGTCATACCTTTTCAAGCATTGTTATGTGTGCCAATATATTGGACCTTGAGTTCTCTTTTGTGCATGGAAAGGTCTATTTTAAATGTAGAACCATCAATCCTCTCCTTCTTTATAAACTACGGGAAAGTCGGCCATTTGAGGTTTGGATTGCCAGCTTTGCATTGGGTCAATTCGGTACTGTTCCTGTTTCTGGTCATTGCACTGCGGATGCTGTAAGCTTCTCTAAGTCTGATATCAAGCCGCCTACTAAGTTACTTCATTCCAACTGCACATTCTTGATGGAAACCTGGCAATTCAATTCAGAGGTGACTGCGAATCGGTGTGGCTCTTCACTCTTGGGCATCCGCTCGTTTGCAGCTGGTTTGCGACATGGTTTTGAGGATGTTAAGAAAGAGGAGCTGCATGCTTCAATTCGAAAGTTCGAATGCAACCAGTGTGATCGAAGGCTAGTCAAGCTAGGCTTATCAATTTCAACAGACCAAAACCTCAACTAGGCTTGTCCAACCTCTGCCGGCATGGTCCAGTAGTGATGGCCAGTTGAAACGGACCTAGTACGTTGTGAAGGAAAAGTAGAGATCGATGTTCCAGAAGTATGCCAACAAATTCCGTGGGCCACTGTCCACTCCAATAATGCCATGCCAATGCAAGGGAGTCGGCACTCGATCCAAAACCCTGCACTCAGCTCTATCTTTGCGGTAACAAGCCTGAAGCTCATACGTACAGTCCCTTTGGGGTTCTTCGGGCGCAGAGCCGGTCACGTAAGTCAACTAGCACATACAGTGCACGTCTCTGATGAGGTCGAGGTGGATCGAAGTAGAGAACTGAAGCACACTATCATCATGAGCCAGATACCAACAAGAACTCAAGGAGGAGTAATTAATACATTGAAAATGGTGCAAATATGAAGCATTGGATCATGGTTTGTACTATGGAGTATTAAATTGTGAGAGGGACTTTCAATTAACCCTTAAACAACAGGCTCATAACCCGGCTCATAACCATGGAAATCATCTGTTTTGTCACCGTGTGGATTGTTGGATTAAAATAATGCGAAAGCACTCATTGGAAGTCAAACTATTGTAGATTTTTTTCCCTTTCCCCACAAAATTTGGAGGATGAATAGTTGCACTTCTGTCCTACACAGGAGAATCTCTTGTCATTCATCGGCCTCAAAACGTCCGCCGCGTTGTTCAAGGGTTAAACTGCTAACCAAGAGTACTTGGTCTAGATACTGTAATTCTCTTGGTCGAGGCTCTTGGTCAAGAGCTAAATAATGTTGTCATCCAATGGTCACCTCCAATAGTGTAACTTGAAGTGAACTTTGACCAGTCCCTTGAGTAACATTGTTTACCAATGATGCATAGGTCCCCTCTGCATCCTTGAAAAGGAGACCCACTCTCGCTAGAACAAAATGGTCTTATATGGCTCCTCGGCCAAACCCAATCCTTGAATTAACTGATAAGTCCCTCACAGGCATTTAAGAAGGTATAATACCTTTCCCGTATTCGAAGGGCCATTGCTTGGTTATACAATGGTGTGTGGGGCATGATTTTCTAAAAGAAACTCTAAAATGAAATAGATTTGATAGTTTATTCTTCTCTTTTGTTTGTCTTCTCTCCTCTCCCTTTTTTTCACCTCCTAGTAAAATTTCAACAACTAGGATGCCAAGAAATAGAGGGTGAAATTTGTATTAAAAAAATAAGAAATTATACTTATTAATAAAAGCTTTGGTCAATAGTACATAGTAGAAAATACTATGTAAATGACCATGCCATTATTTTAATGTATAGTTTCTTCATTTTCATATCTATAGTACTATTGAGTACCCCAAACAATATAGTTCACTAGAAAATTTGGATAAAACTTTTCTCCACTATGCATCCAAAAGAAACATACACCTTTGCTATTGCCTTCCTAAATTTTATTTTTTTTAAGACAAAAAAACATCTTGTATATTTGTCCATCCTACCTTCCAAAATTAAAACCAAAAAAAACTTCATATAAATACACATCTGGAATACATACGGATGGGACAATAAAGATGGGACAATAAAGATGGGACAATAAAGATGCATATCAATTAAGTATCAATTCATTCATATCAATTCATTCAGTGCCTCTTTGAGTACAATTTATCATTATCTCCTGAAAAGATGCAAGCAGGTCTTATTCATGCAAACCCTCCCCTTTTTGCTAAAATCTAGAGTCATTGATCTTGATTTTAATCCCCCCCCTCCAATGCCTTTGATCTCCAATTAAAAAAGTAAACAATTGCCATTGATTGCCGTCATGAGAGACGATCTTGGATGTTGGTGCTATGGAATACAAAATATGATACAAAATATGGAATACAAAATATAAATACATATGATATGTAGAATACAGATGGGATATATAAGTCTCTATACAAAATACAAATACAAATTATACATATATGTATATGAAATACATACGGCAAATGGATTTTAAATATTCTATATTGTTTGCACGCCAAACAAATTTTAGAAAAATATAAATATAGGGTGGGGAGCATTTTGCAAGCACCCATTTCATTTTCTCAACCAATGGCAAACTGACACAAGTATCCTTTCAATTCTTTCAAAAAAAATTAACTGCCAATGGCTAAATGACACGTGTACCCCATCAATTTTTCATGTATGGTTTCTTCCAAAAGTCATAGTTTCTCACTATTACCTGCACACACAATGCTGTGTATTCAAAAGAAGCATACATTGCCTCACATTATGGCTTTCCCCTGCTATGATTGCACCTATTTGTTGACTCAAACTTCTAAAAATAAATTCTTTGTCTTCCACAAGGGAACAACGAGGACTTACTAGTGTACAAATTTTTAGACATTCATAAATACTCTAACTCTTTCAATATCTTTTGGGATAAAATCTCATATCCATTAACTTGTTTAAAATGAGAAATTTTTTTAATTCTTTGAATGTTTCATTATTATCATCTAATAATTTAAACTTCAAAAATTCTATTGTCATGAAATTATCCATTGAATTATTTTTATAGGAATGATCAATTTTAGAATTATTTAATGAAAAAAAGTATTTATGGGTTGTTGCAAGAGAGAGTGGTACTACACAAGGAACATTTTTTGATCCCCTATAGGCATTGCCTTGAAAATCCCCTTCAAAGAGACATATAAATGTTACAAAATTGTTGTTAATAGGGAATGTGGTTATTACAGGGAAATATGACACAAGGAATTTTAAGGGGAAAATTTGTGCATTTTTTAGTGTTATTTGAAGATGTTTTCACCTCCAAATCAACTCAAATTTCAAAATTCAATATTCTAGAATAGATTTATGCCTCTAAAATCTAACTTTAATATATAAATTAGTTTGCATAATCAATACAATTTGTAGATTTTGGAAGTTGAAATCTAAATGATATGTAGATTTTGAAATTCCAGTCTTATTAATTTATACGTTTGAGAATTTTTAGTTTAGACTATTCTCTAGATTTCAGGAAGTCAAAATATTAGTAATATGTAGATTTCATTTGTTTAAAAAATTTATAATTTTATATACTGTAAAAAAATTTAGATTTCTAAAATGTACAAACTCTAGAAATGTTAGATTTTTGAATGGAATTCATCGTCTTGAAGATTGACAACTTACAAGTCTTATGAGCAACCTCACGATACCTTTGACAATCAATATGGGACAAGACTTTATTTTATATTTAAAAGTCATCTTCATTAATTTGTCCAGTTTTCAATTTTTGAGGTTTTTAGTAAAAAAGAATATCCAAAATTAATGATTTAGAGTTGAAATTTTGGTAGTCTATTTCTACAATAGACGGGCATATTCCTCCCAAGGGACATCTAAAAATATATTATTTTATGTCATCCGCGTTTGTGCAAATAGGGCTCCCTTGCGTTTTGGTTTTCTAAATATTGAAGATGGTTTTAGGATCATTTTTTTAGTAAGATCTCTTCCCCATTTATGAAGTCCTTCCAAATGACCAATTTTTAAATTCTTTGTGAATTATTTTTCCTATTTTTTACAAATTAAAATGTCAAAGTGTCTATTTTCTTCAAAATTTCGGCTTACTCTTTTTCATGAATAACTTTTGACCTAGATTTTATTTAGGTCTAGAATTTTGGTAAAATGATGTTTTTAGTATTATGATTATTTTAAAAATATATATTTTTAAAATTATTTATTTTTCAAAAGCTCATAGTACATGGAGTAATACCTCAAAACAGGCCAAATAGAACAAAAACAACCACTCTTTTTTGCAATTGCCCTTATAGAAGTGGTGCAAGTATAGTGACTAACAAAACTGAGTACAAATTGGAAACGTTTTCATTTAAACAACCATATATAATAATCATCAATGGACAAAGTCTAAAAGTGTATGTACAAAAGTTGTAGTGTGCGACATACTACACGTTACCATGGAAGTTTGAAGAAAAAATTAGCTGTGATTTGAAAGAAAATCGATTTCAAAGTTAGCCATGTCTAAAACTTCAGTTTTGCTCAACATGATTTTGAATTACTTTATTTTTTTCAATTTTTTTTAGAACTCCAAAAAAAAAAATTATACCTTAGCATGTTGGTATACATCATTTTAAATTTTTGTACACAAAAATTGAAGAAAATTGACATTTATAGAATTTAAAATACCAATAGTTTGACAAACATAAAGATGATGTTGGTTCTCACAATATTTGAACTTTTTTTGGGAATTGAGAGAATGGGATAGCATTAGCCCTTGTAAGAGAGTATAGGTTGCAATATAGACCATTGTTACATCTTACTACCCTTGCATTTGAAATATTTGTTGAATTGGACAATGCATTTGGTTTATATTTTGTAATTGTATAATGCGTTTCTAAATTCAATTTCTTTGTCCACAGATTAGATTTCATGATGAATATAATTGATTCAATAAATCTCCAAAAAAATAAATTATCATTGTCAATATCATGAAAAAACTACCAATTTGATGAAGATTAGTGTAATTTTTGGCAATTCTCAAATTTTTCGTGCTGATAGGGCTTCCTTGTGCACCCATTTCTTAACATTGAAGATGGTTTCAAGATCATTTTTTTTGTAAAATCTCTTCCCCATGAAGTCCTCCCATACAACCAATTTTTAATTTATTTGTAAATTGTTTTTCCTATTTTTTACAAATTATAATGTCAAAGTGTCTATTTTCTTCAAAATTTCAGCTTATTCCTTTTCATTAATAACTTTTGATCTAGACTTTTTTTAGGTTTAATTTTTGGTGATATGATATTTTTAGTTTTATACTGATTATCCTTATCTTTATTTTCTTTTTAGAAATTTGTTTTCAAAAGCTCATAGTCCTAGGAGTACTAACCAAAAACAAACCAAAGGAGTGGAACAAACACAACCATTCTTTCTTGCAACCACCCTTATAGAAGTGGTGCAAGTATTTGATGTCAAGGTGGATCTAAAAAGATGGATGGAGATTGATTATTTTGTAAGTTTTATTAACTCTTTAAAGACTAAGAGTTCAAATTGTGAATAGCAAATGAACACAAACATACCTTAAACACACACAAGTTTTTTATTTTTATGCTTTGATTTATAATTTTCAACATTTTTTTATAGAACAAAAATAAAAACTTTTCACTTTAAGTATTTTATAATTTAGAGACCACATGTATTTTCAAATTCAAGAAAGGTTCCATTAAGAATTATATCACATGATGAATAATGTAAGAAATTTAAATAATCACCTTAATTAGAACTTAACATTCTAAACTTGAAAGATTTTTTTAGATGAAGTCACTATTATTCAATCTACATCAATCCAGAGCTTGTTTAGAAGGAATTTCTAAGTTTTGGTTTCAAATTGTGTGTGTATGTGTATGTGTGTATATGTGTGTATATATGTATTGGTATGTACATGTGTATATTTGTGTATATACTTATTTATTGATCACTAAAAAAAAAGATCCAACTACCTGGATCTAATCTACAAATTGCAGTTTATAGTTTTTGTTTTCAAGTCATCTTTGAATTAAATTGAACCTTGTATACATCTTTAAATTTTGATTATTAATATCTTTAGTCCATAAAAAGATTTAATATCACCTGTATTGTGTACTTTAGCACTTTTTGACTTTTTTCCCCCGAAACTTCATTTTGACATTCAAAAAGTGTTTTTTTTATTGAATCCAATAGAATGAAGCTTCCTAAGAGAGTTTAATTTTAACTAACAATATACTTGAAAACTTTGTAAATCCCTAGAATGGATATTTTATTGTAGTTTGAAATTAATGAAATATAATCATATTTTAAATATAAATCAACAACAAAGTTTAAAGTTTAGTTAATGGTAAGATATTCTACACTGTAAAAAACACATATGGCTATGTTTTCTAAATTTAAAGCATGTTGTGTGTTGGGTAAGAAATTTCTTCATTTTTTCTTCAAATATTCAAGATAATTGACATCTTCACCAAAAATTCTAAAATTTTTATGACTTGTAAAGACATGTGAACTAATCTCTTAGAAATTGAATAATTAAATTTGACTTTAAAAATTCATAAAATTTGCAAAAAGTCTCTCAAAAATAATTTTTATTTTTAAAATTTATGATTTTCATTTTGTCTGTAAATTAACCATAGATAATTTTTGAATCTATCGATATCATCAGCCAAAATGAACGGTTTAGATTGTTCTACCTTTGTAGAGTTGTCTTTAAGATGTTAGAACATGGTGGGAACATGGTGGGAACATGAATTCAACACTGAATAGGGGTATTAAGGGGACCCATACTAATTAATCGACATTTCACACTATATAAATATCTACCTTTTCTGTACATCAATAGGTTATTGAAGTGTCCAGCGGTTGTACATCATGTTTCAAACATCTACAGTTTTCCAAGATAAGTTCCTTTAATTTTTTGGTCCCCTTAATACCCCTATTCAGTGAAATTATTTGGACTTCGACATGGCTGTTGTACACTTCTACCGAGGTGTGCTTTGCAACTGAAAAAATAATTAATCCTATTATGCTTCCTAAATTTTTAAATTTTTAAAAACTTATCTTCCAATCAGTTTATCAAGAACAATATTGTCTTGGGATCAACGTTCAGTGATGATGATTTTTTTCGAGCTTTACCAACTAAGTTATTATCCTCCAATTTCTGTATTCAACGAGTTTTTGAAGTGCCTACCAACGATCCCAGAACACTTTAAAGGCAATTAGCTGGAACGCTATCACCGTGGAAAAGGGGAGCTATTACCGCGATCCAAAAAAAATTTCCGTGGAAACAGAGACATAAAGTTGGGGAAAAAAAGTCGTTTTTTGACTACATTTTTTTTTGGCCTATTGCACAAGTTGCGAAGCTGCACCTAGTTTGGGAGCATAGTGATGGCTACTCCTTGTTTGCTGCAAGTGTTGCAATTGCTAAGTATTTCATAAAATTATCACAAATTGGCAATTTCTGTTGTAGAGTGGTGTTCATTTGGAATTTTGTGGAATGGACAATTTTGTTTAGTAAATTCTGGATTGATGTGTTATAATGACAAAGTATGTCACTAACAAGGGATTTGAACCCTTCTTGCAAATGCAAGACTGCCCAAAATGCAGTGTTAGTGTCCCTACACACAAAACATACAAGCCACATTAGAAGGGGGGTTAGAAACTTGGAATTTTCCCAAAAAAGTGACTTCGGGCCAGCTGCAGGCATCACAGTCGCAGGCTCGCAGCCCCAAACTCCACTTCACCAGTTCTCGTGTTTTCACTACAAGAAAAGGGGGGGAAAAACGACTTCAATAAACGACTAAAAAACAGTTGTTGTGGACACAATGACTGCAATACGACTTACAGGCCTTGGAGTCGTTGTGGACAAGTCGTTTAGGACAACGATTGCATTTTTATTATCACCATCCACTTCTACCTCGGATGTAGAGGGACTGATAGAATGGATGATACAAGTACGTGGAAAAGTTGACGTGGAAAAGGTGTGTGTTGGGCACGCGCCTGACATCAAGCGACGTGGCATTCTGTCATTGGTTGACGGGTACAGTCGTTCTGTAGTCGTTTCATAGTCGCGGTTCAGGTTTGTCAGACTTGTCAGAGATGTGTTGCTTACGTGGACTGCCACGTTGGCAGTCTTCATGGAGTCATGTCCGAGTCGTGCGTCAGTTCCGGCGGGGACATTGAAGTGAGTTACAAACGCTGGGTGAAGTCGTTTTTAAGTCGTGTCTAAGTCATTTCAAAGTTGCAAAGACGTCCTCGACAGTGATTGCGCATTTTCGTTAATTACTTCGAGTCGGGATCAAGTTCTTTCAGTGTTTACGGATAGTCGTCTACTAGTTATCAGCTTGTTGGTGCAGTTTTGGGGGAGTCGCCGTCCAGCAACTGCCAAGTACTCCTACTAGGCCACCCGGTGACGTTTCTGAGGCCGTGCATGCAACCTCAGCCAAGAAGGGACTCCCTCTGAACTAACTTCACACAATGACGGCGGCTCAGGAGATGCTATAGGCACCACTGGCCACAAATAACAAACTATACTGACGACCTCCTAAGAAAATGCTAAACATGACACTGGCACTATTCCGTTTAACATGCTGTGCAACAGTCACTGCCATGGTAATTACAAAAATGAATCGGGCATGGTATTTTACAAGACATCAGTTCAGTTTCTGATTACAGGATGTCCTCCACGTGGAGACTAACAAACAAAGGCGCTGATTTATATAGCATGCCCTACACAACACACCCACCCACCTCCGGGCTAAGGCACCTCTTCAAGGCCGCCTCATGTACTGAATTTTATGTACTTTTCCGACCACAGTGCGCATGTGCCCTTTGCGTCGTCAATTATAAACTGCTCACTGTCTTCGTGGGGGTACATGAGTGCTACCCCCTTATGCAAAACATCTCACACGTCCACCTTCCACCACCCCTCCGGTACGTCGTTGAAGTGGAAGTTTGTCTCCCCTGCTGCTCCGCTAATGGTCCCCACTGCCACTTTGTGCTTCGTGGCGCGGGGATTCATCAGGAATACCTCGTCCCCGATGTGGAACTGCAAGACACAGAGCATTAGGCAGTTCCTTCTTGGCACTTAAACGTCTCCTAATTTGACATGGCATGGCACGCTCTACCACTCTTGCGACTCCCATAGGCCACTCACACATGACTGAATGACGACTGCGGACTTCAGATAACTGCCACGCGACTTCCAAGCAACTGAGTGGACTTGACTGGGTGACGGCAGCCGCGGTTACAATGCATCCGGCGCGACAGTGACTTCATAGAGCCGATGCAACACCTACCAACAGTACCACGGCCTCCACGGCCACATACAACTTCCCTACGCTTGTGTGCAACAACATCTGTAAGACCTCCACAACCTTTCTTTCATTTCTAGCGTTTCCATCAGAACTTTACGACACCTTGTACACGTTGATGAAGGGCCTCCTACAATGCAATGAATGACAAAACGAGCTAGTGGAGCTTGTGAGAGCAGCCACCATTCACTCCGGCTGAGAGAGGTTTAGGATAACGGATGCTCACCACAGGCCACGAATTTACTTTTCACTTTCTGCGGTCTTAAGCATTTCTTGCTGAGGTGCACCGGGGACCTACCCATTCACGCATTCATTGAGGAACTCCTGACCTCTCACCTGCATTGACCTTCAGAGTACCCTGCATGCATGCTGACCTCCACCGGCACTCCTATCGGCTTTGCTTGAAACAGACCGTGTCTAGTCTACAACGCTACTGGGTACACCACAACGGTCACCCATTACAGGCTTCACTCCTTCGGCAGAAGTTACAGAGAACACCTACGGCACTTACACGCGACTTGGACACGACAGCTGCCTGACTTCACTACGACTGCAAGGTTGGGCGCACTCCAAATTCACTACCCTAGCACCTCCAAAGGAGTAGTTACTATGCAGAGCTAAAGAAGATGATGAAAAAGCGAAGGGGGCGGTTTTGTCTTACCTTCTTTTCCCGTTTCTTCTCCGCAGCCTGTCTTGGCGGGTTGTTCCTTGTTTCCCGCTTCTGCGGTCTTGCCTGCACAGACACACGGAACCAATTAGGAATGAGCTTGAAATGAAGGTGAGGGGAGCACCATTGACGCAAGCACGTGCTGTGCGAGCCCCCTCACCTTCCACAATGTCAAGAAATTGATACGGTGATCCAGTTCGACGTTTTTGAAGCATTTGCGCCATTGTTTTGTTGACAATTTCGGGGTACTTAGCCCTGAAGGAGGGGACATCAGGGCATTTCTTTAGCGCCTCCAACAACGGCCACAGGTAGCACTTCAGATACTCCTTGTCATCAGCCACTGTGCATAGCCACTTCACGTAAAAAGGGGTGCTGATGATGACATTGGCATCCGGATTGCATGCGACCCTACTTAGCTTGCTATCTACTATCACTGTGTTTAACGCACTAAACCGAGGCCAACCCGCGTACACCTTAGACAAAGTTTTCCCCCCCAACATTCCTTTACCGCCTTCATCCTCTTGTTCCTCGTACTCCTTACCAGACCAAACAAAGAGCGGAACTGCATTGAATGGACCAGCCAACCCATTCAGCATGCTAGGGACAACGTCATCCATGTATGATGCACCCTTGCTACCCCAAAAAGCTACCTCAAAGTTTGTAAAACATCGAGACAAAAAAGGTTTTAACCAAGGCCTGAACACGACTCGGCGAGAATCAGTTCTGGTGGTTCCACGAATTCGATGGTGCGGGTTTGTCATGTCCAGTGAACTACAGTCCAACAGGGTGCCGTGGACATTAAAAACTATTAATTTGGAGTGGTTTTTGATTCGTCGTGAGAGAATGTCCGCAACTGACAGGGCTGGACCCACCTCCATTGACGTACAAGTAGGGACGTCTGAGGGGGCTTTTACCTTGCTTGGAGACTTAGGCGCTCTCCGCCCCTTCTTCTGCCCAGTCTCCGTCGCAACGGGTCCGGCCACTGCTGCTACTTCCTTCGACGCTCTAGGTGGGTCCTCTACTCTTGCAAATTCCTGCACAGCCTCGCCCGCCTCAGTCTCAGCCACCTGCATTTCCACTGCCATGGGCGGTACATGTTCACCCGTCTCCGTGTTTGAAGCCGGCACTTCGGCTGGGGTAGCGTCATGTTGGGTCCCCTCAGTGCCTGCTAGGTCGAGGGCGTCGCCGCCTTCCTTTGCCGGTACGCCAAGTGCGACATTCTCTTTGGTTGGAGGCTCTTGCGTTTCGGGAATGGCATCTTCGACTGGAACGGCCGGCGCAAGCGGAGGCTCTGGGGATTCTCTTGGACTGACATGCCAGTGAGGCTCGATATCCGCTCCTAGGGTGCCCTTCGTTGACAACTCCGTCTCCGAGGAGAGTGTCACTTGCGCGACAGTGGCAGTAACGTCGCCATCGCACAGTGGTTGAGGTGGAACCCGCGCCCCACTCTTCTCTGACGGTCCCCCTGCAGGCTTCTGGAAGACGGCATCCAGGGACCTTACCTTCCGCCGGGAATTCAGAAGCACACCGGCAGCGTCCACTCCAAGCACGCCACCATGGTCTTGGTTGTCCAGCGCCGACTGAGTTATAGAAGGGCTTTCATCGTCACCAAAATTCGACTTTCGCATGAAAGTCTTGAACATGGAGCGCAGGTCTTCAATTGCTTCCGACTGCTCGGTGTTTGTCGCCATAACTTGGCGGAACTGAACCTGCACATCCAGTTTTAGAGCAGCCATCTCCGCCCTCAACGACTGATTGCCTACCACGCCACTCTGCGCAGACAAAAAACCACGCAAGGTTGCACTTATTTACATGTGCCTCGGCGTTTGCAAATACAGGGTCCGACAGGCTACAAGTACGACTTCAACCCTTCAATGCCACTTCAGAACAACTTCAAAACGACTTGGGTGCGACTTCACCGCGACTCCGCGGCTGTTGTCATTACAACTCATTAGTGACTTCAACACGACTTGGTTGAGACTTCATGGCGTTGGTGCCCATGTCGCAGTCATCCATGTCAACTTTGCGCACCCACAATGCATACGTACAGAACACATGTAGCCAAGCAGCCAAAGAAACAAAAGCGGATAAGCTCCTACGTTGCAATTTCGGTGCAGAGGGAGTACCTCCCAGTGCACCCTGCTTTACCTGGAGATCTGAAACATCGTTAATCCAAACACTTTGCAACACTTCTGAAATACTCTTACTCTATAAGATAAATATGCTTCAATATGTCAATTTCACATATGCTCTTGCACGGACTACGGATTCACATGTAGGCTAATTCCTCCCTTCTGCCTCAGCCCACTTGCACAGCAAGCACTCTTGATCTTCATGTCGCATCCTCTTCATGTGGGTTCGCTTCCCCGTATAAAGTTAAGTTTGACTGCAATTTCCGCTCAACAATTTTTGTACAAGCAAGTGCAAATAGGCAATTACTGAAGCTCATCAGGTCATTACATGCACATAATGACCATGGAACTAACACGGCAGAGTGTCCTTCATCGCAAGAACTCAGGAAAGCCAGAGAAAGGAAATCCCTCCAAAATCCACTCGGCCAAGCGTGAATAAGGAAGACTAGGACCTAAGATCCCATTTCCAAGGGTCCTGCACTAAACTAGACTAAGCAAAGACCGCAGCCACTCCCTGTCCTAATATGGACCAGCCTCCAAGAACAAGAACTGAGTTTTACAAAGCCAAGGAAAACACAGACACGCACAAGAAACACTTTAGAAGAGTATGCTGGGAATGCGTGCGGAGTGGACTTACAGGAGGCGCAGGTGTGACGCCAAAGCTTGCCCGCATGCCCTCCGCCAGTTTGGTGATCCCCGGACTGGTTGACAGCCCCTCTTTCTGCAAAATGGCCGTCACATAGTCAGGGCGTTCGGGCCACAAGACCTTCTTGACAGCAATGGACATGGAGAAGACATGATAAGAGTACATGACGGACATAATGGACACAAGCACGAAGAAGGAGAGTGAAGAAGGATGCTTACCACCTGCGCTTCCACGCCTGCTTTCCCTTTCCGTCCCACTACACTGCAGTGCTTCACGCTGTGGCGGGCGGCAGTCATCTTCTGGGACTTTAATTTCTGAGCATCCGTAATCCAATAAGCAATCAAGCGTTCCCACTGGGCATCATCAGTTATGTGCATAGGAGTCTCTGTGTGGCCCAAATTGTACCGAGTCTTCAAGCGAGATCTCTCGCCTTTCATGTACCTTGTGACCGCACTACGGAACCCAGCCATGCTCACCGGATTACCCACATACTCAAACTCGTTGTCCAGTGCTTCCCGGAGTTTAACCAACGTGTGAGGCTTGTGCTTTGACCATGACACCACGCTCATATCCAAAATCTTTGGGGTGAATTTCCTAATAGCCTCGTCCCAGGCATTCTTCCCTTCACAACCGGCATCTACCTCGCCACCGTCCTGGACGTACACAAAATTGGGCTTGGCGGAAGTCCTGGAGCGCTCTTGACTCCCCAGCTCGTAGGCAGTGCGCTTCTTCCTTCGCCCACCTCGGTCCCCGACGCCACTTCCCCTGCCACTTGGTGGCCGCGCACCCTCGTAAGGTGCTGGCAAACCCGCAGGCCAAGGCCTTGATGTCTGGCTGGGCTGCTGTGGCATCCATTGGCCGGGCACCCACGACCATCCTGGCGGGTAAGACCCCGCAGGCGCGGCTGTGGATTGCGTGGGAGGATTAACCCCTCCTTGGACCTTCGCGGGCGATCTCGCTGTCGGATGCGTCCTTGCTCGCTTCTTCCGGCGGTCCACCAATGGCTCCTCGACCTCCAGGTCCTCGTCGCTGGAGTCGAACATTGCATTGTCGGCCTCTGCACAGACAAAGGAACCCAACGTGAAGAGCTGTTCTTTGAAGAAGGTGTGCAATGCAAGCCTGCTGGGGCCAGTGGAAGCTCGTCAATACAAGGAGGCTTTCACCCCACCAGCTTAGGGACATCACCAACACATCCAACGCCAATAAGACAATGCCTGAACCCGCAAAAACAAATAGAAACCGTCCTCACAACCATCGCCCTATGATCAAGGCCCACCTAATTCTACAAAACATACAGCATGGCGGCCTCCTGGACTTTCAAAAAATTCATGAAGCCCACGCGCGATGAAAGTGACGGATCCCTAAAACCCTAATCTTCCAGCGAGAAAGCGTTCTGGCAAATTACCTGTGCCACGCGACTCTCCCTTCGATTGCTGGCGAACACGGTTACAAGCAAGTGCTAAATTCATCATACCTGCTGCGATTGCCTCTTCATCGGACTCCGTGGCCTCGGAGGAGGAGTCGAGCTCGCTGGACATCCCTGCTGCGCCCGCAGATCCTTCTTTGCGCTCACGAGGTGTGCGCTTCCTCCGTCCGCTCCGTCCTCGGAGTCCTCGCTGCCTTGCACTCCTCCGCAGTCCGTCACGCCCTCCTCTCGCGGTTTTAGACTTCTGTGGCTTCTCCGCTGGCGCTTTCTCCCGATCCCTGTGACGCAGAGTTCCAAGCCAGCGGACTGAGGGAAAATCGCAAGGAGCCAACACCGTCAACTGCCCATCCCACAAAATAATGGCGACGACGCTCCGCAAGGCAGCACAATCGCAGCGAAACAAAAGAGAATTAAAGTTAGGGTTGCGCCTGGGGAAAAGGGAAGAGAAGGTGCGAGGTAATACACGTGGCCGGCAGCCCATCCACACCCGGTATGCGCTGCACTTTTTTGGCGGCCACACTACCAAAACAGTGGCACACGACTCCACAGTGACTCATGAACGTCTCTTAGGGGCCACGAAGCCTTCACAGCAACTGCGAAACAACTCCCACGCGACTGCGCATCTCTTCCCTTGCACTCTTCCATGATTTAAAAATAAGAACTGCACTGTAAACCCTACCGCGGCGCATAAACGTACTGGACGAATGATCTAAGCGCTCACAGACGTGAGGAAGGAAAACACGCGTGACACAAAATTAAACCGTGGAGACAACGTAGACAAAACAACGTGCATGGCCGGTGGTTTCAGCATTTGCGACTTTGGCGTGTCAGGCCGTGGGGCCATGCATGGCGATGCAGCGTGAAGAGGGCACAAACTCCCAGACAAAGGACAATGGTAACTCAAAAGAAAAATAACTCACAATATTTTTTTGGCGACAAGGACCGACTCCATCCTCTTCTGGTTCTCCGCCACCCGCGCGTCTCTGCGCAGCTCGTACTCACTCCGAGGATGTGGCGGGCTAGACGCTGGAGAGTCCATTTTCACAAACGTCCTTGAAAGACTCCTGCGCCGCTCCGGATCTTGTGGTTCTGTAGGCTGGACTCCGTTAGCACATTAGTCGCCTCCGATTCTCACACTCTTCAGCAAGGAGGGCAGTCACGCATTCATCAAGAGCGATGCAGCGGAGCTTCACAAGATTGGAGAAACTGAAACAAGCTTAAGGAACTGCCTCCCCCTTTGATCCAAGGTGCGTTTGGTTGAATGCAGTCATTGAAGAGAAGTAGTGGGCATGATAGAGCGGCTTGGATTTGGCGGCTGGCAATAAATTTCGAAATGGAGCAATTACTGGCATTCGGCGTCTGATTAGACTTCCGTCGTTTTGTGACGATCTTCCCCTGATTTTGCAATCCCTGCGGTACATGACAATCCAATGATTGGAAGATTGAGAAATTACTAGGCCTAACACCGTTGAGGCGGTCTTGGACATGTAATTAGGGTCGCCAACTTCTAGTCCTCAGTATCATCCCGTCCGAGGCGGCGCAAACGTGGTCGGGGGCCCTTGTTACTTCTAAACGACTTGAAGAAGTTATGTTCAAGTCACGACATCGGTCCAGTGACTACGTAGTCACTCATGACAGTCACCTGGAAGTTGCATATTGTCGTTTCCGGAGACTGACATGATGGAACCCTGGGTTTCTCCCCTTCTCGAAATTCAAATGTGCGTTTTCCAAAAAGACAAGAAGAGAGCTTCCAAGGGAGATATTCGTCTACAACTTCAAGAACTATAGGTTTCCCACATAAGTGAATTCACTGCTTTCTTGTCCGATAGCTAAGTATCCACGCTCATTGCTCCATGGAAGGCGCACAACCATCGCTCATGCTTCTGTTCAGAACGATTCGCATGAAACTTAATTTTCATCACGTACCTATGTATTCAATACGGAAATTACTGTGAAATGTGACAGGGTTCCTCTAAGGTGGAGAAGCAGTGGGCCTGTCACCTGCATTGACCTTCAGATTCAAATGACTAATTGTCTTCATGTTTCTGAAACAGGAGTCTTTTAGAAGGGAAATTTGACGAAGTTAGCGTTCTGTCTGACAAGTATGGAGGGCGACTGACGACAGCAAGCGGAATCAAGCACACAGCACCTCCATCTTCTTAGACGGTGAGTTTTTTCAGGTCAGACCTGTGCAAATTTGTTCAATCTGGCCACGTTTGCTGAGGACGCAGGTACTGGACAAAGAAGACCCAGATTTTGAGATTGGTGAAGGCAGAACGAGTATCCAAAGTATCAATTTTTTTATTCCTCATTATTCCACGTGCACCCCCTCCCTTCCCATAGACTCCCACTTCCGTGTGCTTTCCACCTTACTTTGTTTTCTAAGGACATGAGTACTTAGAACATAGCTTTGAAGGGCTCACCATGCGTGGATCCCTCCATATGTCAATTACCCTCCTTTTTTTTTGTTCCCTTTTTTTTTTTAGTTCCCTTTTTTTTTTGGCCCACCCCCCCTCCCATAGACTCCCACTTCCGTGTGCTTTCCACCTTATTTTGTTTTCTAAGGACATGAGTACTTAGAACATAGCTTTGAAGGGCTCACCATGCATGAATCCCTACATGTGTCAATTACCCTTTTTTTTGAAGTTCCCTTTTTTTGGGCCCACCCCAGCCCCCTCCCATAGACTCCCACTTCCGTGTGCTCTTTACCTTATTTTGTTTTCCAAGGACATGATCGAGTACTTGGAACATAGCTTTGAAGGTCTCAGCATGCCTAGATCCCTCCATACGTTAATTACCCTCTTTTTGTTTAAGTTCCCTGTTTCTATGGCCCACCCCCCGTACCAACGAATCCCGTCTCCGAGTGCTTTCCACGTTATTTTGTTTTCCAAGGCTAGAGAGTTGTTGGAACATGGAAATGAGTGTCCTAATTGTGGATGCGTGACTCTCCTCGACCTCCGGGTACAAGGCAATGTGATTTTGCTAAAATCTGCTGCATCGTATGTGTTGCCTCCTGCTCACGAATGAGCAATGTATTCACTTATGTTGCGCCCTTCACTGACGTCCCTGTTTCGTCTGCACAGAATCCAGATCCCCTTGTCGTCGATGTCAGTCACAAAAGACTCACGTTTAGTGGAGAACGACATTGCCGTAACTATCCGTAGTCACTCTGAAGTTGAAGGGAAGTTGTAAACCCTTGCAGCGCATCGGAAGCCTCCATCTGCGTTGGCATTTTTTTCTGAGAAGTGCGCACGTATAAACCGTCTACGTCTGACGCATGTTTGGATTTAAAGAAGGGACTCCGATACCCTTGTGCACCGGTGAGTGTCTCTATATTCGGGATCCGGGGCTATTCAGGATGGTCTACTAATTTGCAGTTCCTGGGCAGTAGGGTAGCAAACATTATGGATGAAAATTGTGCTACGCTCGCAGAACTTCCCCCCGAAGTCAATGCATGTGAGGTAGGAGTGGTAGAGCCAGGGTTTTTCTCAGCGGCCGGGGTTGGCAGTACTACAGGGAAAAAACAGATTTGCCTGGCTGAATTGTTCCGAATGCATCAGTAATTGAAAAGGGGCCAACATACCCATGTTGTTCTTCATAGTTTTCATTGATTATTGTTTCAATATTCATTGGGGCGTGTTTGTCCTGCCCTACACTGACCGTGAAGCCCAAAGAAGGAGAGCCACTTACGCTTTTCCCAGAATGTTACCCCTTAAAGTGATATGAAATACTAAATTCTATGAAATCGTGACAGAATATTGAAACAACAGTAATTTTCACTACATACAAGCATACGATGTTGTAGTTGCGAGGTGGACAAGGTAGGAGTCATGAAGAAGTCAGCCCGCAGTGACAGAAGTCGGATAAAAGGGTCATGAGTTGTACAAAAGTGACCTTGAAGTCGTGTAGTAGTTATTCTGTATTTTGTCACCCAGTGTTATATCCCTTGACGCTGTTTTCCTTGAAGAAGGGTCCTTCTGACGTCTGCATTGTACTCTGCGCAGGAGGCGAATCCAAGGACTTCAGACTTCCAACCAGGATGATCCTTGGTAGACTTCCCTTGTCTGATAGTCGCAGGCAACGACTACGAGATGACCGGCTGTGGACTAGAGAATTGCAGAGGGCTGCACAATACAACGTCAAGAGACTGCACTGCCCGTGCACGGCATGCCGTGGGGGAAAGAGACTAATGATACGGAATGTGAGGGAGCACCTGATTCACAACGGCAGAGACGCTGATTCGCGTATTTGGAGAGGTCCAGGTGCTCGGGACTCTTCCGATGAAGAGTGGGAGGAACAATTTTGGGGACCGCATATAGACCCACCACGGGAAGTAGATGCCACAGTTGATACACGTGGGATGATTGAGCAGGCACTGGGTCAGATTGAGGCCACAGAAACAACTGTGGAAAGAGTCCATCGTGAAGTGAGCGAGGCCTTTGCCACCGCGGACTCCATCCACAAAGAGTGTTTTGGACTGGGCACGGAGGATGGTGCGGAGGATGGTGCAGAGGGCCGCGAATGTTCGAATGAGACAGAGGATGGTGCAGAGGCTGCCGAATGTTGGAATGAGACACCTGTTGCTGACAACCCAGCGGAGGACGCCACAGAGGATGCAAGCTTTGATGGCCGCTCGTTGGAGGAGAGCCTGGAGAATCTGTATGAGGGGTCACGGTCCAGCAAGCTAGCCGCGACGGTGTTGCTAATGAATCTGTTTACTGTGCATGGGATCAGCAATCACTGTGCCAACGAAGTTTTCAGCATCCTACACCTCCATCTACTACCTGAGAAGAATGCATTGCCCAAGACGTATCATGCTGCCAAGACATTGACCGCAAAATTGGGTCTCACATACAACAGCATCCATGCGTGTGAGAGAGGATGTGTGCTATTTCGGAGTGAACACGAGGATGCCATACGATGTCCTAAGTGCGACGGCCGTCGATACAGAGATGAAGCCCGTCGGGCCTTCCCAGTGAAAGTTCTGTGGCACTTTCCCATTATTCCACGCCTGCAGAGGATGTATAGGAGCCCGAACATTTGGAAGTTGATGTTGTGGCATGCTGAAAATCGTAGCAATCGGCCCGGAGGAGATGGCTTTGTTCGGCATCCATGCGACTCGAAGGCGTGGCAGCACTTCCATGAGAACGTGGATCCCACCTTCGACAATGATCCACGTAATGTTCATTTTGCTCTAGCGGCGGACGGAGTGAACCCTTTCAAGCAAAATAGATCATCTTGGTCAACATGGCCTGTCTTGTTGTTGAACTACAATCTCCCCCCGTGGTTGAGCACAAAGAAGTTCTTTGTTCTCTTGGCACTATTAATTCCCGGAAGAGAATCCGTGACATCTGAAGTGTTCGATGTGTACTTGGAGCCCCTTGTTGATGAGTTGTTGGAGTTATGGAAGGGAGTCCCAGCATATGACGTGACCAAGGATGCTGGCTCCAAGTCATTCCAATTGCGGGCCATGCTGTTGTGGACTATTCACGACTTTCCTGGGTATGGGACAGTAGGTGGATTCTCACATCAAGGCTACGCAGCATGTCCTTGGTGCGGAGTGGACTTAGGAGCTGAGCATTCCGTAGAGCTTGGTAAACAAACATATGGTGGGACTCGGCGTTGGTTGCCTGCAAACCATCCATACAGATTAGAGGAAATGAACGAGCACTTCAGCGGCGCCATGGAGAACCGTCCTAAACCGCGCACAGTTACAGTGGAGGAGCAATTGCAGCACGCAATGGAGTGCGAGGCTTGGAGGGCAGCTGGCCATAAAGATGGTGCGGCTGGGGATCCTTCAAAAGTGTTTGGTGTGAAGCGTTTAAGTATTCTGTTCCGATTGCTGTATTGGAAGGTGAGCAACTGTGGTCCTCTTCGCGCACAGGGTGCGTGACTTCTAGGGGACTTGCACAGAATTCTGCAGTCGTTTGCAAGTGATCTCTAAGTAGTGCTGAAGTTGCAGTAGTCTAGCACGACTAGTGTCTGACAGATTCTGTGGGCGTGTTTGGAAATCAAAGAACCTGATGGAACAGCCCCAGTGCGTAAGTTATGTCAACTTGTGTCCTGAATAAGGCGTCATCATAGTAGAAGCGGCGCATGTGCTGTGCAGTTCACAGATGAGGTCGTCACTGACCGTGTAGGGTCGTCCTTTTTCTTAGTCAAAGCTGATTGGTTATCTAACCCCAAATGCTTCCGTGGAATGCCTTGCAGCATCTCCTAATTCGCTACACCTTGGACGTCATGCATTGCGAAATGAACCTTGCAAAAAACTTCTTGAAGACCATAACAGGAAAGAAAGACACAGTGAAGGTCAGGAGAGATTTGCAGAGGCGAAATGTCCGAAGACACCTATGGCTGACCCCAAATCCACGCAAGGCAGGAAAGATGGTGAAGCCACAAGCGTCATATGTGTTAACAGAGGACGAATTTGAGAAGTTTGCAAGCTGCGTGGAGTCCTTAAAGACACCTAGCGGCTATTCTTCGGACTTGGGCAAGTGTATCAGAAAGAAGAATTTTGGGGGTCTTAAATCTCACGACTACCACATATTCATGCAGCAAGTTTTGCCACTAGCACTTCGAGGGCTGATGGAACCGGGGCCCCGCATGGCTGTAATGAGGATGTGTAGGGTTTTCAGACGCCTTTGCACAAAGGTGTACAATCCAGCGGACTTCCCGTCCTTGGAAGCCGATGTAGCAGAAAGCATGGCATTATTGGAGATTGAATTCCCACCATCCTTTTTTGACGTTATGACGCATCTTCCGTATCATCTAGCAAAGGAGCTGGATTTGTGCGGACCGGTGAGTGCCCGTTGGATGTATCTGGTTGAGCGTTACATGAAAGTCCTGAAAAACCATGTGCGGAATATGGCCCGGCCCGAAGCATGTATGGCCGAAGGGTATTTGAAAGACGAGTGCATCGGCTTTGTAACAGAGTATCTGCAAAGATTTGAGCCAACGCAGAGACGTGTATGGGACGAGGATGAAGAGTATGGGGATGCGGAGGAAGTGTTGCAAGGTGCAGGCAAGCCATATGTGATGAGCGCGGACCTGCGAGACATTGCACACGAGTACGTACTCATGAACGTCTCAGTAATGCAAGATTTATACGAGTAAGTGCCTTTTGTAATCAGTGTCTACCATATTGGGATTCGCATAGACCCATTCAGAATGCTAGCAGGGACCCTGCACCCTAAAGCCTGTCCTCGTAACCCTGGTTCTTGCGCTCTCTAGTTGCAGAGAAGTTGAGAAAAAGTCATTTCTGGGGGGCGCGACTCAGTTGGGACTATTGAAAGTTTCGTATAAGTTGTATGACTGTCCCGTTCTCTGGCTCGTAGGCCAAAACGCATGGGAGTAGAGTTGCTGTGGTAACCGCAGGCATGCATGATCTGGGAAGTTCTTACCATGCCCCCTTTTGTTTTTGTTGTAGGAAGTGGCGTATAGAAGCCCGTGAGAATCCATCAACGCCCCCATTGGTGCAGTGGATGCAGAGCACTGTTGAGGATTTGGAGCACGATTTTAGAGACCCCGAGAAAGTAGACCAATTTCTGTTGAGCAAGAAGCCATCACAGAAAGCAACCCGATACACTCGCATCATGGCATTTGGCAACCACTTCCAAGTAGAAGATCCGACGTCAGCTGAATTGGTGAGCTACAACAGCGGTGTGGCTTCTGTGTTTCAGCTACCGTCAGACAATGCAGATGATGCATCTGTTCCCTATGTTGGCGTCTTGAAGGATATATTGCTATTAGATTATGGGCCACTGCAGACACAGATTAGTTTGCTGCGATGTGAGTGGGTGAAGGCATATGACAATCGCGGAAATCCTACATACATACGTGATGATGCCGGTTTCCTCATGGTGAACTTCCGCCATAAACTTCCACGGTTATCGGAGCCCTTCATTTTCCCTAGCCAAGCCACCCAAGTTTTCTTCTCCGATGTTGTAGAGAAACCTGGTTGGAAAGTTGTTTTGCGCAAAGAAGCTAGAGCAAAGCGGGAAGTCTTGGACACAACGGACGCCTTCATCAGCACAAGCGTGGAGTCTGCAGGTCTCACAGCCCCACGTCAAATACCAGTTCCCTCCGATGCGGTCAATCTTGTGGGCGCCATAGAGTTGTCTACAGAAGACAATTTATTGGCACAGTTAGGATATTAGGATTACTTGTCAGTCACGTACTAGTACCCTACTAGTCAAACCGTAGTCACATTGAAGTTGCCCTGTAGTCGTGTGAGGGAGTCCTCACCATGTGGATTGAAATTGGTAGAGAAACAGTTAGTATTTCTGGACAACGTGTGCGGTGACAGCAGACATGCGTTGCTGCACATAGGCGTATTCCCACTTAACCTAATGTTTCATTGGGATGGTGGGCCTTTTTGACCACCTACCCTGCTTGCAATGTGTTCCATGTATACTGGTGCTCACTCATATGAGAGAGAAACTTACGTCTATCCATCAATGAAGTACCCCTCTTAGACTTTAGGACTTCATCTCTAGAGAAGGCACCCAACCATGTGACATGTATGGCTGTTGGCCCTTGCATCCTAAAGAACGAACTAGTCCACCCTTAAAGTGCACATAAAACTCATGTGGAAAACATTGCCTTGCACCGTGCCTTCGAGACCCTGCAGCCTAGTTCCTTTATTGCATCTATCTTGAATCTCACTTTCTTGAAATCTACATTGCAACCCGATAAGATTCAGAAGGTAATGCAGTCATAGAAGTTCACCTCCTACTTTGCTTTGTCAGACTACTGACGGATAGTAGTCGAAGCATGCACAACCGTGGACTGCCAGTAACTGTGTAGTCGCTCTGTAGTCACTTGAAGTTGTCATATATGACTGCGGTCCACTTCTCATCAACTAGGTTTCCACCTCCGCATCCTAGCCCTGCCACGTCAGAAAGACGTCGCCGCTGCAAACGAAAATTTTTGGATGAAACTAAACCGCCGTTCATTCCTCATCTTGTAGTCGCGCAGGCAACTGGGAAACGACTCAATCACTATGGACAAAGCTGTGCTGGTGCAATTAGGGAGCCGTAGTCGTTCTCTAGTCATTGTGGATAGGAAGTCGTTTATCCCGAGTCGCATATTGGCCCCTTTTCTTGTAGTGTTTGTGCTCCACCACTCCAGTACTCCAGTAGTCCACCAGACCACCACATGCCGCTGTGTTGAAAAAGCATGATCCCATGATTCCCGTCCCGTGAAGAACTAGTCAAGGAAAAAATGAGTGGCAAAGCTAGCCAAACCTCATGGAAACTAAGGAAATTAAAGGAAGCAAAAGGATACTTCTAAAAAAGGATACTAAGATGCTGCAAGAAAGTCACAGATCCCCTTGCCGGCCAACCTTGACAGCACTTTTCCACGAATTTATAGCTTCCTTGTATGGAAAATTCTCCAATGAAAAATACCTCTGGCCAAACATACGCACAACAAGGGGCAAGTGCTTCCCCAGCCTGTTTCTATGGCAAGATTTCAAGAATTTCAATGTGGAAATTTCAACGTTCATCCTCCACTGAACCGAAAACCATGCAACACCCAATCTCAACAAGTTTAAAATACTCCGAAATTAGCTTACAGAGGTGCCGTGACTGAGATAGTTTCTACCAAAGCTTGATGAGCGGGTTGACATCTAGTGGCAGACCGCAAGCTGCCTCACAGTTGGCTTGCATGGTTACCTTAAATAGACCTTGTTGTAAGTCGAGATTAGAAGCAGAAAGCATCTCCAGCGTGGTATGACGCAGGCCATCCTCATAGAAAGGCTGACCGTCGTTGAGAGTTTTGGCGTGATAGTAAAAGGTTTTGATGACCGCCAAGTGGTGACCATAGTTTTTCGTGGCCCTGTCCTGCCTCCAATGTTGTGGATACAAAATTCCGAAGGCGTCCAGGAGCTCTTGTTGGGGAAAGCGACGGTCGAACTCATTACTGAGCGACTGCGCTATATCTGCATTCAAACAAGCCAGTAATTGAACATTCAAACAAACAAGCAACTACATATTCAAGCACGCAAGTCAACATTGGAACTAGAAAGTGAACATTCAAACAACCAAGTCATCATTCAAACAACCAAGTGAACATTGAAACAATCATGTGAAAATTTGAACAAACAAGCAAACATTTGAATAAACAAGCAAACATTTGAACAAACAAGGAATCATTTGAACAAACAAGGAATCATTTGAACAAGGCAGCATCCAAACAATCAGCCAAGTGAACTTCTGAACAAAGCAACGTGCAACCAAAAAAATGAGAATGAAAAAGAAAAAAAAATTGGAAAGCAAGGTCAAAAAAAGTTGGGAATGGAAAAGAACTCATACCTGCAAACTGGCGCTCAATCGTATCCTGCACCCAGTGGAAGTCCTGCTGGATGACAAAAATATGCGCACCAGTCTCTTTGTCATGGCAGCGTGCATAGACTGTCATGATCCCCAAATTGTAGTATAGGTTACAAATACCTGAACTTCCGGGGAGCTCCTTCCACTTCAACGATAACTCTTTGTATTGAAACGAGATCAGCTCATTGTATTGGGGAAAGTCCTGCTTGTTAAAAGTAGTGGATCCTTATATAAACAGGCAAGCTAGCTCGTGCTGGCAGACCTTCACGGCTTGAAGGAAATCACAGATGAATATATCCCGTGCCTAAGAGAGCTTTATCAAGCAGTGAACTGCATTCACCAATGGTATGAAGCAGGCCAAGGACAGAAGCACTTCAATATCAGAAAGTAAATCAAAGTTATCACCAGCCCCGGCCACAGGTTTGTGCCCAGGCCCGCTGGTCATGTCGACGCCCATTTTCACGAGAAGTGCCGTCTACTCAAACAAGATCCGCTGCGGCGGGCTTCTCATCGAAATCCAGCGAGTTTCTATGTTACGCACCATCTTATTTCCTTTAGTTTCCATGAGATTCGCAAGCTTCTGCAGCTCAGCGTGTCTTCTGTTGCTGCGGCAAAAGTACAAGTACACCGACTGGAAAAGCCCTTCAAGCCTCGCGACCATCAGGTACTTTGACAAAGTTTCCACAACCAAGTTGATTCGGTGACTGATGCAACTGGCTCCCACCGTGAAGGGAGCCCACTTCTCCCGAATCTGGGTGGTGACACCCGTTTTGGCACCCTGAAAAGTACTAACACCGTCGGCTCCAAAGCAGATTAGTTTTGAGGCAATTTCCTCACGAGTTAGACCACCCTCTTCAAGCAAGGCATGCATGATTACATTCGTGAGGTGGTCTGCAGTACCACCCTCAGTAAGACAAGACAGGTGAAGTAAGTGCGGGACTCGCTCCCAGTTGTCCACGGCGTAGACATGAACTCCGATCCAGCAGGTATTGTCAATTGTGGTTACTTCATCTGCACTGATAGAAAGAACCCGCGCTGACTGCACAACACCTTTTAGAGACGTTAGAACGGAAGCGTGAAGGTGCTCGCTCATCTCCCAACCAGTACTTTCCGACCAACGCTTCCTAGGCAAACTCTGCACTTTCAAATGTTTCAACAACTCTTGCTGTCTCTCGTAATCGCACATAGGACGTCCATGAGAAAGGATTTGGAAGAGTGTAGTGAATTGAACTCCCTTCCTTTTTAACTCGCCATCCAAACCACCAACAAGCTGATCAGCGACAGTGCAGCCTGGCTTGCGGCTTGCCCACAGTTTGCAGTGTTTAGCATGCTTGCAATCGACCTTGTAGAATGTATCGCCCTTTCTCAAATCTGGAAGCGACACACCATCCTCTCTGCAAACACGCTTACCTTCGTGTTTTTCAAGGTTGTCCAGCTTCGGAACCATCACCTTCTTCCGTCCCGTCATTGTCGTGCAATTCTGGAAAACCACGCCAATCAGATCGCCGTTGGAATCAAACTCGCCCACCGCCCACGCAAATCAACACGCCCACACCTCTTGCCACCTCCGTGTGACTGTGGGCGCATCTGGCTTCCTTCGCTTCCGCGGATTGGTGGCAGGTTGTCCTCTCTTCTTCGCCTTCGTCGCTTTCGTGACGCAGTGATCACCATCGGTAAGATCAGGAGCAAGATCGGTATCCACCGGGGAAGCTACGGTGTCTTCAGAAGGTGGATCGCCTTCAACTGGTCAGGAAAGCGACTGGCTCAAGCGCGTCTCCGAGATGTGCGTCGCGTCGCGCTCATCCAATGCAATCAGCTCATTGGGGGTCGGTAAGAGATACTTACCCAAGCCATGGTTGTTGCGACTCAATCCGAAGCAACGGACACGGAAATTATTGGGGAGCTTCAGCTGGGGCGCCATCAAACCTGCAAAGAACAGTACACGCACAAAACAGTACCACAGAAAAAGGAAATGTCCAGCAAACACAAGCGGTGAATCGGTGATCAGTCAAGTGCACAGGGAATGCAAACAAGAGAGACAAGAAAAAGCAAGTCGATCGCAAGCAAGGAGCATGAACGCAAGAGCATTGGGCAATTGAGCAGAACGCAGAGAAGGCACGGCACGCATCGGTGTATGCATATCGCCGGAGGGGCGCTTAAATCTGCCGAAGGGGACGAACCCTCCTGCCACCCTGCGCCGCCTTTGGCGATCAGAAAATTTGAGAAATTCTAAGTTTCTAACAGCTCCCTCAGTCCCTGGCTCCCTACAGGCCTGCGAACCTGCACATGATTCCCCAGCCACCATTTCCCAATTGCACTGAATGCAACGGAGACAATGCGCGCCTCCAAGAATTTCAAAGCAACCTGGAAGTGGCGAAGCGGAATTCCAGAAATTGAATTGGCAAAAGATGCCGCTTTCAAACCCGAATCAATTGCCAGCATTCAAGGCACAAATCTCAAGCACCCCAAGGAAACGAAGGCAGGGATGCGACCACGAGGACAACGACATCGAGAGACCGGCGGCAACAAATTAAAATGCCATTAATGCTAATGAGATCAAAAAAACGCAGCAAATTTGCTCCAGCGAAACAGGAGGACGAGGAGCAATGACTGGCGGGGTCTAACTAATTCGAGGGCAGGGATGTCGCCGCCAGGCTCTCATCTGGACGACAGAGGAAGTGCCAGCGCAACATCCCTCCCAAAACCCTAGCCAACGGATGCAACCCCAAATTGGATGAACTCGCGTATTTGCCAATGGACAGACAAGTTCGTCGGAAATGTGGCTCAAATCTCCGTTTTCAAATTTTTTTTCATTATGGACATTTAGCACCCCATTTTTTTTGGGTGAATTATTGCGCAATTTTGCCAGTTTTACGAACGCTAGTGCCTACCCCATTTATTCTCTCTATTTGTTTATTGTTATTAAAACACTCCTTGAAAATTTGAACATGTTTTTATCTTGTATTCTCAAAATCCAACCAGTTCTTTTTCAAATTTCTCCTTCTCACTTTGAATTATCCTTCCATTTTGATCGTGATGAAGAATTATATTCAATTCAAACCAATCAAAATAAATTACGGAGTATAAATTTTTCAATTTAAAATAGTAAACAAATAGAAGCTTCTGTATAGCTTAGATCCAAAATGCTCAAGTAAATTATTTTTAATAATCTATAAATACTAAATTGAAACCTTTTCAAAAAAATTGGATCACTGATTCAAATAGAGCATTCTTTTGCTAGACCAAAATAGTATCTACTGTAGAACCTCTCTTAGTGCATAATATACAATAAGAGAAGTTGTACTTTGAAGCATTTATTTGTGAACAGTAGTTGGAGGCCCCATAGTTAGAGGCCACCTTAGCTAGAGTTCAGTACAAAACCTCTCCAAGTGCATAAACCTCTCTTAGAGCATAGTCCCGGCACTATGCACTAAGAGAGGTTCTATTGTATTTTGCTAAATAATGAACCGCTTGGCCCTCTCAAAGACTAAGTGTAGGAAGTTCTTTGAGAGAGTATTATTGATTATGATAGGAAAGTTGTGACTCTCCCTAATGTCAATCAATTTGTTTAACCTTAAATGACATGCTCTTGCTTGGCAAGTAATCCAAAGGAGAATAAAAAATCTCCTCTAAGTAGGGCATGAATCTTATTGCTTGTTGAAAATTTGTTCAATTAGGGGTGCAAAAAAACATATTGTAAAAGCCACCTAGTGGCCTTGTGGTCCTATTACTCCTATAGGAATTAAAAGTGAGAAGTAAAGAGTGCTTTGACTTTGTAGCCCAAATGTGGTGCTTAACAAGCCATATTCATTGAAGAAGTAGGTCCAATAGGTTTAAACATTCCAAATAAATGCAAAAAATATTTTTTATCAACAATTCTCTCAAATTCAAGCCTAGGGGTTTTAACTGGTTGCTTAATTTTGGAATGTTGACTTGGTCGCTATAGAAATCATCTTTTCTAGAACCATTTGAATCATTGTTTGCTTAGAAAAACTCCACTAGCATTTATTTGGACATCAAACTATTATGCAAGACTTCCCCTTTTCACACAAAATTCCCAAAATGAACATAAGCACTTCCATCAAACTTAGAAGGTTTTCCTATCATCCATCAAACACTGAGTGTCCACAACAAAGTTACAAGATTAATGATTAACCTTTAATAATCCAAGGGGGGTGTATTTTTAAAATGGTCCAACTAAATTCTAAGTTTTTCTTTTGAATGTAACTATAGGATCTTGTAGTTCACATTGAAACTGAATACCTCAAAAAAATTCAAATTATTTGACCACACAATTTAGTACATATTTAAATTTGAAGTTTGATTTAAATCTATTGAAAAATAGGACAACACACTTTGAAGAAGCATATCTTAGTGAGAATATTTTGAAATGATGGCTTTTTCGTGCTCAATGAAAGACAAGAAAGTTGAGAGTGCTCATCTAAAATTAACAACAATATTTTGGTCATTTTGCAATTTTAGGTGGAGCTTGCAATGCGTAGTGGTCACTGAAATGAGAGTAATGTTCGTAAGAAAAACAAAAATGGGCATACTTGTCTTCTCCTTGATCTCCTTGGATTTGCCCTTTTAGAGGTGGACAACAATTGTATTGGTTGGTTGACTTTTCAGTCCATATCCAAATTGAACCAAAAAACATGAGTTGTGAACTACACCATTCAACTTAAAGAGGTGGAGCTTAACCCCTAAAGTCATGTTGTCCCCTCAAGGGACAAAATGGATTTTGGGCAGGCTCCTACAATCTCAATATTTGTCATGATTTTCAAAATTTTTTTGTGAAGATAGAAAAACAAATTAGCTTTTCGAAAATATAATTATTATTTCAATCATTGCCTAGGAGCAAAAGTTATGGTACAAAAAGCCCTTTTTTTTGGTTTGGCTGGCAGAAAAAAAACCTAATAAAACTTTAAATTAATTTTAATTTTTTTTCTCATAGATTATTTTTTTTCTATATTTAAAGCTTTGGTTCATTCTATTTGGATTAGTATTGAGAAAGTTATGGACAATCTTGTTTTTTGGGCAATCTAAGCAATTTCTTGAAAAAATAACTTATAGAATTCATTTTTGAATGCAGTTTTTACAATTTTTCAAAAACATTTGTTAGAAAAGGTTAAGTTTTCTTGCTAGAACAATCTCACCATTGGGATTATTGTGTTTCAATTCCATCTTAGAGCTATTAACCCCTAATAGACTAGTTTGCTATTTTTAGCAACATAGCAATTTTGGGCAGGTAAGTGTGACTAGAAATTTTCATATTTTAGGCCAAAACTTTACTAGAAGTTGTAGACAATGAATATCTTTCATATGAACTAAATTTCATGACATTTAGAAATACGAGAAAAAAGTTATGCCCTAATATGTTATTTTTTTTAGTAACTGGGCAGTCCAGGCAAATTTTTAAAAAAATCACTTTTTTCAAAAACAAAAATTTGAAATTAGTTTTTTAGCTTTATGTATATGTCAGAAGCTTTGAATTCCATTTCAATCAATGAGTCAAAGTTATAAGGAGTTTTAGTTTGTGGGCAATTATGAAATCTCTACTCTAAAATAAACTTTGAAGTTGTTTATTTCACTCAATTCTCAATATTTTTGGAAAAAAATAAAATCATAGGATTTAGATTGTTTATTACAACATTACAACCATTGGGATTGACATTTTCAATTCCATATTTAAATTCTTAACAATTTAGTGTTCCAAACTTCAAACTCTACTTCTTCCTACTTACTATTTTTTTCCTATATGTTGTACAATTCCAAATGATTTGAAATTTTTCAAGCATGTATCCAACTTGACTTGAAGAATGAATCCAAAGAGTAATCACCATTTTGAATATTTTTTCATAAAAATGTGACCTTGTGAAGTGCTGCTGCCCGTTTTTTCACAAGGCCAAAAAAACGATTTTTCTCAATTCAAATGCTAATATCTTGCAATCCACAAGGTGGAAAATTCTGAAATTTTTTCCACATCTTCTCAAATTAGCATACTACAAGATCCTATGGTTATAAGTGTCCAAAAATGTGTGTTTTTTTCAAAATTTGGTACTTGTGATCAAAATGGCAGTTTTTGAGCGTTTTGGGGAAAATACAGTTAAGGAATTGAACCCCTAAATGCCCAAGGCCTTTTTTGAACTTCTAGGAATTTGCTCTACATTGAACAAAAAGCAAACATTTTGATAAGTTGTATCAATATTTTATGAATTGTAACTGTACAAATTCAAACTAGACATGTTAGAGGTCACATAGGAAAAGAAAACACAACAATATCACTTATAAATTGAAATATTATAATGTTTGAACATGAGGGTGTTAAAATTGCGAAAGTGACTTGAAGTCTTTCAATCCTCTTTTCACATGCCAAATCTAAAAAGTTGGTCAACAAAAAAATATGAGGTTAAAGGACCTATCATGCATAACCCCAATTAATTTACGGCTTTTCAAAATCTACTCTACAGTCAATTTTCTTAAAAGAATTTCTAATGTGTGTTTTTTTCCAAGATCTAGCGTATTTGAGGCTCATTTCCAAGAGCCTTTAACACTATGGAAAGTCAAGATTGCAATGGGTACCCTTGCACAAAATCTTGAATAGAAAAATCATAATCCATCATTTTCAAAATCGGACTTTTGACATTAAATCTAGACTTCAAAAAGAATTTTTCAAAAAATATAAATTACTAAAAATAGCAACTTGGTTAGATTTTATTTAACCCCTAAAGGACCGAGGCTTTTTTTCCATCAAACAACACTTGAAACTGCCATTTCTATTGCGAAGAGCAAAAAAGTTAAAAAAATGTTTTTTTTTGCGTATCTAACCATAGGATCTTATACTAGACCAGTATAAGTACATATGGAAGAAATTTCAGAAACTTTGACCGCATGGATTGCAAAATATTTGCATCCAAAGTGAAGAAAATAAAATTTACACCATCTATGACTAGATTTTTTGGCTTTGAATCTTTTTAACTTAAATTTTTTGTACTATTGATTTTGATATTTTAACTTTTTATGTTGCATATTTGAGTTGAGAATATAAGGAAAAAAAACTTAAATTTCACTCATTAAAAAATTGTTAAGCAGAAGTAGGTTCAAAATGAAGGAAAGACAAAACCATCAATAACTCTAAGATGGAATTGAAATACAATAATCCCAACGGTGAGATTGTTCTAGCAAGAAAATTTAACCATGTCCAACAATTTTTTTTGTAAAATTGTAAAAATTGCATTCAAAAATGAATCCTATAGGTTATTTTTTCAAGAAGATGCTTAGATTGCCTGAAAAACTAAGATTGTCTATAACTTTTTCATCACAAGTCCAAATTGAATGAATCAAAGTTTCATGTGTAGACAAAAATATTATATTTTAGGAAAAAATTAAAAAAAAACTATTTTGACTTTTTGTGATTTTTTTTGGCTGCCCACCAATCTTTGTTTTTTGCTTAATTTGTGCCATAATTTTTGTTCCCGGGCACCGATTTAAATAAAAATTATATATCCACAAAGCTCTTGCAAAACTATACAAGCTCAAAAAATCCCAAAAGTTTTTTACTACAAATTGAGACAATAGGAACCTACCCGGACCCAAATTGTTTCCCGAGGGGACAAACGGTCCTTTAGGGGTTAACTTCAAAGTTTTGTTGACACCAAAATTTGATGCCTCATGCATTTAGGGGTTAAGGGGTTAACGGTTTAGTCTAGTACAAGATCCAATGGTTAGATATGCAAAAACAACATTAAATTTTTTTTTTTGCTCTTTGCTATAGAAATGGTAGTGTTGAGTGGTTTTTGATGGAAAAAAAGCCTTGGGTCTTTAAGAGTTAACTTGGAATTTGATGAAACTATTGCCATTGGATTCATAATGCAGTCTATTTTCTAGAAATATTTTTTATCATAAAAAAATTGAAAATTTGAGAACATGAAGCTACTCACTAGGGGTTAATGAAACTCTCTCCATGAAATGCACTTTTGCAACATTTCCCATCCACCGAGTAAATTGGGTTAAATAAAGATTTTAGAAAATATTAAAGTATTTCTAAAGTATTTAGGTCAGAGAAGAACTGAAAATAGTATTGAAAAATTGGCAGGGCTGACAATAGGGCCCAGATGCGTAGAAAGAGCTGAAAGGGGGATCGCCAAGTTCACACTAAGGGTACCCTTGCTCCTGCAATTCTCCACATGGGGCACCCCCAATAATTTATTCTCCAAAAAGTCCTCCCCTGAAACCGTGGCCTGCCCCTTAAATAAAATAAAATAAAATAAAAAAAGTCATCCCCCTGAAACCGTGTGCAGCCAGCACCGCATCTTCGTCACGGAATCCGTTACCTGCAGCCGTCGCTGGTCAGAGTTGGCCGGCCGTCTGCCGGTAAACTTGCCGCTGGGCCGTCTGATTTTTATTTTTGCCAATTTATTGCCAAACATTAACACTGAAGGAGTACCTTACGTGTAGGTCAGTTTCGTAAATAAATAATTAGGGAAAAATCGGAACATGTCTAGAATATGATTAAAATATGAAAAATTGTACAAGTATCTCTGAAAATCTGAGAAAATTTCATTGTTGCCAATTTTGAATATCCCAAAATTGTTCTTGAGAAAATTTAGAAAAAGGAACGCATTTGCACATGAATAAAAAAAACATTATTGCGATGAGGAGTGTTGAAAAATTATAAAGATCAACGTGCCGAAAGTTAAGAAAATCTAATTAAGCCCGATGAGTTGTCCAAATGCCAAAATTAAAATATTTTGTCAGCTAGGTGCCAAATTTGACCTGAACATATAGTAGAAAATTTTTATGCATTTTTGGATTTTAGGCAATGCTAGGAATTCACTAATTACAAGAAATCTTTTTTATGCTGTATAACTCGATCAATTAAATAAATATAGTCAAAGATAGTGAAAATAGGCGTGTTTATATTGCACTTGATTGCCACATATCAACCCCAAAAGCTTCTTGGACAATGCTCTTTTCTAAATGTTTTTATATTAGGGTGGCCATGACAAGTCTTCCAAACCTTTTAAAGTGGTCCTATTGACCCACCTATTGATCCTCATTTGTCATTGCAAACCGAGAGCAATTAAAGTCTTTGGCATAGATTGGTTTCTTGCCATTTTCAAACCTTGTATCAAATGCTTGTTGTAATGAATTGCCTTGCAAACCACTTAGCAGAATGTTGTAGTCCACCTTATCCTGCTAGTATACGTGGATTGGAGCTAGCTAGTTGAATTCCACCTCATTTGTGTGTTTGGATGTAATAATGACTATGCTTCATCACTTTACAAAGTTGTTGCATCATTGTAGTTACTTCTTATGCTTTGTTATATGTTGGTGTGATATTATCTAGTACAATGTGTGTGCATAATAGGAATTATCACATTCAATATTTCAATTTTTCAAATTCAACCTAATGATATAAGATAAACATGCCTAAGGTAGCAACACCCATAACCGTCAATTTAAGCAATTCAGAATAGTTGAAGGTACCTTTTTCTAGAAAAAATATTTTTTCAGTATTAGCAATTGAAAATCATGAATATTTAAAAAAAAATAGAATTTTTGGATAAGGCATCTAAATTCTGTAAATTTTCAAAGTAGAAATCCCTAGGGCACCCTAAACCACACTCTACTAAAGTTGCATTGATTCTAGCACCGGAATCTAAAAAAATCAGAACCCACCAACCACAATTAAGGATGGACACGGTTTCAAGGTACTTTTGGAGACACTTGTAGGGAATTCTATAATTGAAGTATGGGTATACTAATGGTTATGGGTGTTGCTACCTTAGTACCAAGCAAATGAGCTACCTAAACATCATATAGAAGCTATTTGTCAATTCACACATTTTTTAAAGATTAAGAAGTTTGATAGAATTCATTAGCAACTAGAATCAAGTCATTCCAACAAAAAATGAATTGTTTTTTTGTGATATTTATTGAAGTCAGTTGAGACTAAATTGGTAAAGTGTAGGTAGCCCCATGCTAAACTACACACATAATGTGCCTCCATTAAAAGTGCAATGTCATGATGCTAAAGGTCCTTGTACCCTTCCACTTGCAAAGAGCTTTCTAATGGTACCAAGAACACGACCAAGTGACGCACGGTTTTGGAGATCTCATGGTAACAAACAAAACAAACAACCTAGGTAGTAGTTCAATATATAGATTTTCAAAACCTCACAAATCCTATAGACCACAAGGGTTAAGGAAAATTAAATATAGCTAATTAATTAATTTTTTATTCTTTCTAAAATTACTAGGAAAATTTATCATTTTCAATTAGCCAATCCTTTTACCTTAAGATAGGCTGATTGTTTTCCTTTGATTGGTTTTGTTTTATTTGTTACAGTGAGATTTCCTAGACCATGCGTCCCCAAATCGCGTGCTTGGTACTGTTGGAAAGCTCTTGGAGAGGAAGGGTGCATGGGCTTTGTTTTGTGGCGTTTAGACCTACAGTGGGAAAGGTATGGATTTTTCATTTATTTTTTAATTAAAAAAAATTAAAAAAAATTAACCCCTAAAGTTCATTGACTATGTTCTCACCAAAAATGCTCCAAAACTGCCATTTCTAGTACAAGTACCAAATTTTTGAAAAATATCATTTTTGCACACATGTAATCATAGGATCTTGTAGTGTTCTAGTTTGAGAATATGTGGAAAAAATTTCAGAAATTTCCATCGTGTAGATTGGAATATATTAGCATTTGAAAAGGCAAAAGTCCTTTTTTTGGCCCTGCGAAAAATCGGGCAGCTGCACTTCACAAGGTCAGATTATTATGAAAAAATTTCCAAAATGGTTGTGCTTCTTTGGATTCATTCTTTAGGGCAAGTTGGCTACATGCTTGAAAATTTTCAGATTATTTGGAATTGTACAACATATAGGAAAAAAATAGTAAGTAGAAAGAAGTAGAGAATGGTTCAAAACACTAAATTGTTAAGAAGTGAATTATGGAATTGAAAAATGCCAATCCCAATGGTTGCAATGTTGTAATAAACAATCTACACCCTACAATTTTATTTTTTTTGAAAAATATTGAAAATTGAGTGAAATAAACGACTTCAAAGTTTATTTTAGAGTAGACAATCCACAATTGCCCACAAACTAAAAATCCTCATAACGTTTGACTCATTGATCAGAATGAAATGATTCAAAGCTTTCCACGTATATATAAATCTAATAAACCAATTTCAAATTTTTATTTTTGAAAAAAGTGATTTTTTTTTATCTGCCCGAACTGCCCGAGTTGACCAACAAACAACATATTTGGCCATAACTTTTGACTCGTATTTCCAAATGTCATGAAATTTGGTGCATATGAAAGATATTCCTTGTCCCCACCTTCTATAAAAATTTCAGCCCAAAATATAAAAATCTCCAGTCACATGTACCTCCCCAAAATATCTATGTTGCCAAAAAAGACATGTTGGTCCTTTAGGGGTTAAAAAGCACTTTTACTTTTGTTTTGGTTGTGGCAACGGCACAGGGCGCAAAGGTTTTCATAAAATTTGAACTGGAAATCAATTCAAAGTGGTCCTACACAAAGGATCCAAAATTTGGCTGCACATGCCCCCTCCTGACAAGCTGACTTTTCCCCTTGAAAACTTAGTAACGCCTGCCCCTCATTTCTAGCCGGTGATGAAATTTTCAACCGTTAGAAAATAAGTTTCCGCCCATTTTCTGGGCATTATTTCCAGCCCCAGAGCCTAATAATAAACCCACTAATAATCCCCCACTTCCGACGCCCGACAGGTGGCAACTGGCGATTGCATCGGGCAGGGTCCAACCGGGCACCGGGCAGGGTCCAAACTAAACTTGAACCATCTCGCAGTGAGAATCGGGCCCTCGAAGTCAGGCGGGTCCCGTACTCCCGTCCCTTCCAGTCCAGCCATGCCTGCCAGTGACGGTAATTGCTTGCGCTTCCTTGCGCACGCATGCGCCACTTGCAGTCCCTGGAAGCCTGAAAGCCTGAAACCCACCTCATTGATGATTGTCAACACAAGATCCCCTGGATGATGAATGATGAGCATTTCAAGGTCTCAAACTCAGACGTGCAGGGAGGCGGACAGGAATCCCGAAAGCAGTCAACCAGCTAGTGTCGTAAAATCTAGCGCGCGCTCGATCACCTGTCAGGTTCCTTTAGGACAAAACGGTAATTTAATCATGGCGCCGCGAGCGATGGGTTTCATTGTTTTAGTTTGTAATTCAAGGAGGAGCCGGCAGCGAAGCGTGTCCCGTGAAAGCGCAAGTTGCGGTTTGAATGTGCAGTTTGGGATCGCTATTGTGGATTCCAGGTAGTGAAGAGTGGCGTTCGTGGGGGTGATGAGACCCACGCCGCCTTGCAGGCAAAAGTGGAAGAGAAGTTTGTATCCCAAACGCGAGAAATGTATCCCGAAGTGGAAGAGAAGTATGGAACCCAGGTGCAGGAATTGTTTACCGAACTGTGTATGCACAAGCTGCGATCGTACAAATGGAGGGAGAAGCTGCGTAGTCCTGAGTTTTTGTCGTCTGCAGTCTAGTTCGGATGTTTCGGCTTCAGGTAGGACAGGATTACAGAACCATGGCATAACGAGCATCCACCAGTAGTAATGGACAGGGTGCATTTCGACTGGAGAGGCAACGCGACCTCGTAACAGCGACAGGCATTCGCTGTACGAAATTCAATTCAATCAACAGAGGCATGACAGAGAGAATTCCGCCGCGTGCGCAGGGATGCATGGGTGCCACTGTGAGAGACTCACTAGTAGCGCTTGTGCTGTGGATTGTCTGGTTTGTTGCGGTCGTTGCGGAAGCGCAGAGTATTGACTTGACGGTGAAACCAGCCGTATTCTCGTCGGATGCGAGTCCGACGTTTGCGTTTGTGGTGGTCGCGGGTGCGAATGGCGTGGATCCTTGCGCTTCGTCGCAGTGCGCATTCCAGTGCAAGGTACGTGTATTGGCTCCATTCACAAAATATTACAAAAATTTAGTAGTCGTCTCTGAAGTTGCAGTCGGTGGGATTACTTGTTTTGATAGTGCGTGCCAGGGGTGTATTTTCCGAACTCTAGCACGAAACTTGTAGCTGTCGCGCACAACCTGAAGCCATGCAAGACTGGCGGTGACCTGGGTTTCGACAATTTTTGAAATGTGAGAAAATTTTAAGTCAATAAGGAGAGCGGTAAAATAACCTCGAAAACAAATATATGTGGGAAATGCGAACTAGTTAGAGTACCTGATAAAGAAATTTAAACCCCAGAGAAGATTCGTCTCTCTTGGGCACCAGTCTCAGAAAGCATAATTAGAAAAGTAGTCCAGGGTGCTCTGAGCTGCGCAAAAAACGGCAAATGCGTCGGGACGGTATCAGTAATTAGAACTTCAAACTCAAGAACAGAGTTTCACAATTGCGGAAATCAAAACCGTGCAAGTGTACCGAATTTCGCGTTTCGTAACTACAGAGCTACAAATCCGCAGGGAACTTAGTGTTGCCCTCGTTCGCCAAGCTTAGTTTACAACGCCGTTTGCAGACTGCAACATGCAGAAACTTATGTGCGCAGGAAGGTTCACCCGCGAGTACGAACAATCACTCAGACCCGTGTGCGAATTAACTTGGAGATTAGACTTTTGGTTTACACGTAGAATCGGGAACCTCCGCTGCAAGGTGTCCCTAGTAGAAGCATCTTGCACAGGGTACATCTAGTGCTGCCTGTGTGTATTCTGCAGGTGGGGTTTAACGATTTTACATATCTAACCTAGACTTTCAGTTCCAGTGCACAGGTTTCGCAGCTAATGTGGTCAAACCATGTCAACGACGATCTCTCACTTGACCTCAGCAATTTTATATTATTTTTTTTCATTTTTCGTTTTTGCTGTGGTGGCTCTAAGAATCCGATCGAGACTACCAATTCTGGCAAGTTTCGCATAACATCTTGTGGTTTTGGTAGCTCAATACAGTTGCAGTCGATTCACAATAATCGATGTGTGTCTACAGATTTGCGTTTTCCAAGTTCTTTTAGGCGCCCGTGTATCTAGACCCATAAATTGTCGAAATGTAGCCCACAGAGTCATGAATGCTTGTACCGGATCCTCACGACTGTGATAAACGGCATGGTTTCTTCTTGTGCAGCTGGATCAGGGCGTGGAGCAAGATTGCTCAGGTCGCACATTCGCCGCGTCCAATCTCGCCGATGGTTCTCACATGCTCACTGTCTCAGGAAGCACATCGAACGGGACTTTGTTGACACCGAGCGTTTACTTATGGACTGTAGATACAGTCCCGCCGACGGCTTCGGTGGTGACGAGCCCACTCTACACCAGTGCGATCAACATCACGGTCAATGTCACCTTCTCCGAGGATTGTCCAACCTTCGAATGCTCCAGCGTCAGCTCCTGTGACGTAAGTTTTGTGCTGCAAGTTTGTTTGGTGCAGGGAAGAAGTTGGAATTAATTAGGGCTTGGAGTTTGGAGTTTGAGAGTGAGCACTCTCAAAACTCTGGAGTTGCAATGAAATGAGGGTCTTATGCCATAGTTTCCTGGGGTCCGATTCAATTGGATTAATGTGCGAAGTAGGAGACAATGTTATAATGAGGGGTATGCGTTGCTTGTATTTTCTAAGCTGGGTGCAACTGGAAGCGCAAATCTTAAATGGAAAAGAACCCCGAAGCGCATTTCATGGCAACCATCGATTACATGGTGCAAGTTCACAAAATTGGTGTATTCAGAAAGGAGCTGTCATTTAGGAACCGGAGCAGTTTGAGATGCCTGTCTGAAGCTTGAGACACTCAGATTTATACCTGTCCTCGATTTTAGCGCTGAGTTAGGCAACTATAATTCATCTGAGCACTTGAAAGTCTTAGTTTCCAGCACTTGAGCATCACATGCTGCACACCGATACTCTCGAATATAGTGAATACGAAATCTTTGTGACGTGTTGCGTTCCAGTTGGTGGTGCTGCGCATTTGAAAGCTCAAATTTCCAGCACTTCAACATTACATTCTGGCACATTGAAGTTGGCCTGTATATCGAACATGAGTTTTATTTACGATACGTTGTGTTCCAGTTGGTTTAGGGCTTAAGAAATTTATAATTTCCAACTCTTGATTGACACAGATTGGCACAGTGAAACTTGCCTCAATTACTACATCGATGAGTCAATTGACTACTTGTGAAATGTTGTGTTGCAGTTGGTGGTCCGAGGCCCAGCATCAGTGCTCCCTTCCACACTGGTAACGCTGTCCCCAGGACGCGCGTACTCCCTCCAAGTCGGCCTGTCGACGCAAGTTCTCACGGGGAAGGTTACCCTCACAACGGTCCGACACATCTGCAGCGATGCAGCTGGCAACGGCTACCAACGCTCCAACAACTCCACCACAATCGTCCGCTTCAGTCGCACCCAGCCGACGCTCAACCTCTGGACACCGCTCCAGAACTGGCAAGTGGAGACGGGTGCCCTCTTCTGGACAGCGCAGGCCACTAACGTCTCTTATGGCGTGCCCATATATTTGGACTTCAGTGAACCCATGGTCGGGACAGCTGAGGACTTTCAAGGATTGCTCAATGTTAGTCATGGCGTGCTTCTTCCTCGCAAGCGAAAGAGCCTTGGCAATCGCCGGTTCGCGTTCTCGGTAAACACCCAACTTTCTTCTCGGCGAATTTTAGGGTTTAAGGTTTGGATTCGTCTTCCCTGTTTTGTGATTTTTCAAATCGTTGGGGAAAGGTGTAGAGTTTCAATTTGTTTGGTTTGCTTGTGGCAGTTGTTGTTGAATAGTACTGGAACAGCTGCGGTGACCGTAGTGCTGCCGGGAAACACGACCTTTAGTCGCTATGGCGTGCCAGTGGCAGAAACCGCGACAGTCTCCTTCCTACATGGTTTGTGAATTCATTTTTTCATGCTTTGTTATGCTTGCTTTGTGTTCTCGAAAGGAGATTGAAAAAACTCTGTGCTAGGCCAAGATGATTTGATTTTCTGATTATGATTTCATAAACTTGGATTGACAAGAAGTATTTGCAAAGAAGTTGCAGAAGTTGCATGCTGTTGCACACCATTCTCATTCAGTGGATTGAATCCAAACCATATCCTGCCTTTTTGTACATATTGTCAGAGGAAGAATAAAGCTGAGTGGACTCACTGAACAACTTAAGAATGTCGTCCCATAAAATTCTCATAATCAATTGCACTATTCTTTAGAGGAGAATCATCTGTACGATTTGAATATAAATTTCATTGCCTTTCTTTTATAACATTAATCACCAAGGCAAAAGACTCCCTTCAATTGTAGAAAAGGACGAAAAGTATTCATCCTTCATCAAAGCTTGAATCTTAGTGCGGAAGGAATGAGAAATCAGGATCATGTATCTGAAACCTTCGTCAAAGCTTGAATCTTCAACTAACAAGTGCAGAAGGAATGAGAAACCAGGATCATGCTTCTGAAACAAGTTTCTAGAGTGAAGAGATATAGACACCAGTGCAGGATCTCTTTCTCCATGAGTTTCTAAACTTCTTTTTTTTGCATGAAGCTCAAAGTCACTCACTCAGCTATGTTTCCTCGCAGATGTCGGCTCCCCCGAAGTTCTGTTGAGCACAAACTCTCGAGCACATACTCGCGACCGTCTTCTTCCCGTTATTGTACAATTTACAAAGCCTGTGTTCTCGTTCAACAACTCTAGTGTCACCCTCGCCGGCGGAGTATTGCAAAGGTAAGCTTTGAATCCTTTTACGTGAATTCATGTCCATGTGCTATGTTGATGTATTTGAACTGCGATTGACAGTTTGTGGTTACAGTTTCAGGGAGATTTCGAAGACGACCTACGCTCTTGTGGTGTTGGCGTCGGGGGACAAGAGCAGAGTTTCAGTTTCCGTGGCTGGAAGTCGAACCCTGGATGTTGCTGGAAATCCGAACGTCGCTTCTTCAATGCTGCACATCAAACATTGTGAGTTTTTTCTTTGCTTGAGTTTGATAAGATAAGTGCTCCATTCCACATGGCTTCTTCAACCATACATTTACAATTTCGTTCGATTCCATTTCACCGAATACCATGTTTAACCAATGAAACCGGCTAAGATTCCTCTTTGTGGAAGTGCATTGTTTTCAACTTTCGCATGTGGAGCTTCAGGGCTATAAGGTTTAGGGTTTAGGGTTTAGGATTAGGTCAGAATTAGCATAGTCTAGTGCATGGTTTGGGGAATCCGAAAGCTACGAAAATGATGAAAAATCTGTGTGTCCATTTGCTGTTGGCGACAACGAAAAGAATTCAAGATCAATTCTCAGATTGGTTACGACCTTATTTGCTTGGTTTAGTGGACCTTTCCTTATTTTGCTTTCTGGTTTTGCAGATTCTTCAACACCGGGCATCGCAGTGGCCTTGTACTCCTTCATCACGGCAGGTTTACTGGGCACGGCGTTGTTTTCCGGCGCGCTGGCCATCTCCTCCGCCAATTTGGCCGCTGCAGGCGCGGTCCTCGGTCGATCAACGAGCTGTGCGGGTGCCGATGCGTCAAGGAACCTCTTGGGCATGGCAGGCCACATGCAAGTGCTGGCGCTCACGAGCTTCCTGGCCGTGAGTTTGCCCGTGGAGTACGCCGAGACGGCGAACGGCTTGCGGTGGTTGATCCCGCATGTCAACACTCCCTGGCAGAAGAGCGATGAAACGAACTATACGAGCAGCTTTGATTCCAGTGTGCCAACCAATTTCACATTCAATGTTCGCCGAAACTTGGTTTCGGTACCTCGTGACCCTGTTGGAGAGCAACCTTTGTCTTCGGCGTGCAGGATGATGCACCACTGGTCCACTCAATACGTATGTTCTGATATTAAACCCCTTCCCTGATGTTCCTGTGGTTGTAAGTCTCAAGCTTTAGGTAATGTTTATGTCTGTAGGATCATCGTCCTCGTGGCTAAACTGTTCAGTGACATTGACTTTATGGGCATTGTTGCAGGGGAATCTGAATTGCTCGCTGTACAGTGAAAACTTAGCCACAACTTATTGGTCCGGGACTTCGATGGGAAATTTTCTACCCCGGGATCGAGAACCATATAAGCAGAGTCGACGGCGTTTGGGTGCCAATGGGACCGAATTCGGACCTCCCATGGTTGCAGCAGCATACGAAATTTACTTTCTTGTAAGTGCTAAATTCTAACTCCTTGGTAGTTTCCTTGCAAGATGACGCTGATGTTTCGTTACTGATGGGTTCGTTTTTGCATTACAGAATCAAGCTGCGACTTTGAATAAATGGAAGCAGGAGTTGCTTGCGAAGAAATACACCGGGTGGAGCGATTTCCAGCGTAACATTTTCTGGCTGGCAGTAGTCTGCGGCAGTTTGATACTCCTGCACATTCTTCTGCTGTTCTTCTTGCGCTGGAGATTCAGAACGCCTCTTCATAGCGCGTTAAGCTTCCCCCGCTTTGAGCTTTTCCTGCTCATTCTCGCTCTGCCTGCCATTTGCCAAGCGTCTGCGTTCATCATCAGAGGTAATTATTTCAATTTCGTTCCTCAGAGGCTTTTAGGTTTCACATTGCATAATTCGACCTCCAAACTCTCTCCATTTGAAAAGCTCGAGCCATGGCTGGTATAGAATGGAGTTATACCATGTCACGCCTTGGAGTCCAGTGACAGATTTGGCTATGGCTGTGGTGCAGGCGGTACGAAAGCTGGAATCGCTTTAGGGGTCGTGCTTTTGACCATTCCGGCGTTGCTTCTTCTCATGACGACGTTGTTGCTCATCTTCGGAATCTTTCGCGGCAAGCGCGTCCAGTACACTGAACTTCGACCCCAATTGAAACCAGACGAAACTCTTACTCCTCCATCACCACTGTCGCTTCTCACTGGAGCTGGTCACCTCGGCAATTGGACATCCACCAGTGCTTCATTCATTCCACGCTTCGGCATCTTGTTCGAGGATCGAAAGGGCCCTCCAAAGCTCGTCGACGTGAATTCAAACAAGACCGACGGCGAGCACGAGGAGCGAGCCGTGTCACGGGCGTACACAGCATTAGGGTGCTTCCAATCCGCGTACATTCTGATCGATCTTTCGAGAAGGATTTCCTTGGGAGTGATCTTCGGTGCATTTCCAGTGACAGACAAGTCATGGACGGAACTCTCTCTGGTGCTCGCCATGACTGCAGCACAGCTTCTCTACCTCATCACCACCAAGCCATTCCAGCGTCGTTTCGTGCAAGTCGTGGAGACCGTCTCCCTTCTCTGCGAGATCGGCATCTTCATTGCAGCGATGGCGATCCTATCCCAAGACCAACCCTACGAGACTTACTGGGTTTTGGGTGTTTTCATGCTTCTTCTCTTCGTGTTGAGCTTCGTCGCACAGATTACGAGCGAATGGTTCGCTCTAATCCGCCAGCTGCTTTGGTTTTCCAACACGGAGGAGATTGCACCCAAGGCTAGCATGAAAGCGTTTGCGCTTGGGCTCTTGTTGCTGTTTCTTCCTCGAAACCGATGGCCACAGTTCAATACAGCAGCCACGACACAAGAAAGACCTCAAACACCACCCATTGCGAGAGTCTCTGAGGTTGGTCACCACAGAGCAAGCGGCTCCGGGGGGCAATCCCGAAGCAGCCCTGTTCTTTCTCCTGTACGAGTTGTTGGAGGCATTTCCAAATCTGCAAAGCCTGTCATATCACCACCAGAAAATTGGCCAGGGGAAGATCTCCAGGAATGGGCTCGTCAAAACTCTTTAGAAAGAAGACACCAGGAATCAGAGCTCGTTTTGAATCCCATGGTGCACGAGATTTTGCCTGCAGACACTTTGAAGTTTCACTATGAAACTCCTTTGGCGACTGTCGTGACCAAATCTCGCCATCGACTTGTTCATAGTGATTCTCTTTCTGATACTCTCTCATCACAAGGAGAGTTCAGCCTAGACTCGCCGGAGCGCACGTTGTCAAGACAACACTCGATTGACGTTGGACCTGTATCTTAGTTCCTCAAGGTTTGATCTTACTGAGAATTTTTGTTGATTTTGGAGGTCATCTTCGCTTTGTGATCTGCAGGTGAAGGTGGAAGCAGGGTTATTTTTGTGTTACCATAGATTGATTCACAAGAAGTGAGATTGCTGCTTCATGTAACATGTGGTTCCAGTTCGATGTAGATTGATCAACAATGGCATGATTTAGAGCGAGTATTTGGTGATTGGTTGAGTTTTGAGAGGCCATGGACTCAACCAGTGGCCGAGGTTTGTAATTGTCATCTGTACAACATTTTGTGTAGAGGTGGGTGGGCGGATGTACCATGTAGTGGTAGGAATGCCAAGCTGGTTGGCAGATACTGTAGCTCTTGAAATTGCTCTCACAAATTTGTACAATAAAATTGGTAGAGTTCATTTGTCGACACTCTTCACTTGTGAGTGCTCCACTCGGTGTATATTTTTGTGATCAAGGTTTATTTTTCCAATTTGCTCAGAGTGGCGCCCTGATTTTTGTTATGTAAAGGGCTGTTGGTAAGGGACTAGTAGTGTTTTCATTTGTAGGTTTCATATACTGCTTATTAGACTACCTTCGGTGGATTAATTTGGGGGATTGTTTGATTACATCTCCCCACCATGTGGCAAGTGAACCATTTTTCTCTTCAATTAAATATTGTTGATGACTGGACCCTTTCGTAAGCTTTATCAACCAATTTTTCTCCATTTCATGCCTGGAGGTTTCACAAAACTACTTGCAAGAACATTAAGAAAAATTGACTAGTATAGGAATTGTAAGAATTGTAGGGCTCAACAACAAAATTTTGGGTGTCCTTACCTTAGAGTTCTCAAAATTTTGGTGGAACTGTGGTTGGTGTGTAAAAGGAGTCAGACGACCCCAATCAGCATCGTAAGGTGGATCTAACTAGAAATTTTACAGATATTTTCACGGGTTTTATTCCGATGTTTTCAAATTTGCAACCGGCTTTTTTCCCAACTGCACTAACCGACGGTTCTCCCTGAGCATTGAGTAGGCCTAATGTGCATCGACTCTTGAAATTGTTCGCTTATATTGTAGGTCAAGGCAAGCCAGGGGACAGTAGATGATATTATTTCCATTTAAAATTTGTGCTTTCATGTTGAGGCATGCATCATTGTAATTTGGAAAATTAGAGAAAATTTGGAAGGAGTTATTGAGTTCCTTAGTATTTTTCTAATTACAAATGATAAATAAATTGAAAATATTGCGAGAGACTAGATTTGTGTGCAAGTGCACCGTAAGGTGGCTGCCTTAATTTAATTCAATGGCACACAGATCATACTAACTTAGTAATAGAATACTTCAGAGTGTTGTGTTCCTGTGAGCATTGTTGTTTTTCAGAAATCAACTAGGCATGGTTTGCATTTAAGACATGAATAGATTTTCAAAACATAACATCATTTCAGAAAACAATGTGTTGGAATGTGTATGCATTTTAATTGTGATATTTTTTAGTTCAAAGTAACTTGTAAAATAATATTGCACCCTTCAAGAAATTTGCGAGAACTTAGCATCAACAATTGACGCAATATCACACTAACTTTGAGACCAACATTATAATTATATTTCCAGCACAATTACGGGTCATTTTCATTGACAACTTCGAATGATTTTTCACATGCTAGGGGATTAAATATCCCATTCCAATATTCTGAAGACTGGTTTTAAAATAAGCAGCCATGGACAGACACCTCACTAGCACGGTCTTTATTTCCGTGAAAATACAAGAATTCTCACTAAAACTTTTCGAAACTGTGATGTGGTTATGACGAATCAGGATCTACCATATTTCTATGTCTTTCTCCGGTTTGAAATACCAGCGTGAATGAAGCATCCATAGGGAACAACTCAACTAAGGTAGGAGGTTCATAAACCGCTCATCTAACAGCTGAAGCTGACTTTTGGGGAGGTAGAACTTCTTAAAATATTTTTCAGTAAATTTTTCTTGAAAGGCAAGAGAAATTGGCATCTAACCCAAGTTGTTTCATATTTTTTGAAGCTTTGTGGAATTAGTTATGAATTTCTGAAGTTGCAGAAAAGTGCATTTTTGTGGGCTCTAAAACCGACCACCTCCTCAAATGCACACCACTTGTACATTGGAAAGTGCAAAATGTACCTGTAGAGCTTGATTGGTTTTAGAACCCGCTCCATTTTAGGACCTCCTACCTTATCTAAGCCTCATGGACTTACATGGCAAATTCCATCCTTGCTGCCTTTGTTAGGAAGTAGCCCTATAATGAAGAACTGACATATTCCTTCCCCCGAGAAATTCTTAGGTCCCCATCTGACAACAAGGTAGTTTTTGCACCACACATGGTAAGCACCTTGTCAAAGCCCAGGTTTATTAAACTCATGACTACCTCACCAATGTGCCAAGGCTAAAGCCATTGATTCAAGGCTGTAAGTGCCTATGGATTTGCAATGACTATAGGTGGAGGTGGAGGCACAACAACCATATTTGGTTGTCCCAATGGAACCATCATGGATTGGAAGCCTTGTCCTTGTTGCGTTTGCATAGACACATATCCGGTCCCTTTGGGTGTTGCAAAGTGGGAGATGTATGTATACACAAACAATTGTATCAAGCATACGCATACACCCAACGCATTTGGAATCTGGCACGTCACATTGACACAATAAATTATGAACAACCATACATAATTTCAATTCTAGCATGATCATTATGCAAAGGTCATTGAGAATACAAAATCGACTTGGTATTTAGAATGAAACTAATAAATTGCTCTTGAATTTGCAAATTTTATTGAGTTTGTTGTAACTTTTATGATATGGTTGCAAAATTCATTGAAAACTTGAATTGATTAGGGATCTTGGGCCTAACATGTAGGTGCTTTTGCAATCAAATAATGATTTCTTAAAAATACCTTGTAGATGTAATATTCATTGTTAAAAGAATATTTGATCTTGCCATTGCAATCCTACTACAATTCAAAGTTTACTCATGCAATATCTAAATAATATATATTAATGCAAAATATTCTTCTCAAAAATTGGAAGAAGACCAATAGAAAAATTATTGCATTCTAGTTGTGAAACCACTTTAAAAAGTTGAAAGAAAAGCAAATTGATCTCTCTACCTTTAGTGTAGAGAGAGGTATCAATTAAAAGAGACTTTTGCTTTTGTAAAACAAACATCCAAACTACTGACATTTATGGAATATAAAAACAAATAATTAATTTTTGTCAATTCAAGTTGAGAGTTCGTACAATAACAAAAGTGTCTCTGGCAAGAATGCCGTATACTGTCCACACCGTGCTATTGGCCAATGATGAAGCTGAAAGAGAAAGTGGCATGTTCTCCACGCTCTTGTCTTCTAATACTTGAGCCTGAGTATTCAAGTTTATCACATGAGGAGAAACAAGGGAACAAAGGCTCAAATACAAACCATACTAAATGAAGATGTATGACATGACCCAAAATATCTTATTGGCATAGAGTTTGAATCTTCATAAGTGTGATTTTTTTGACTCAACCATTTAGAAACTAAAAGGAACTTGCAAATTTGCAAACTTAGCGACTATATTTGAAAGGTTTTATTTTTACACCATGCAAAATGCAATGATTTAACTTATTGGTGCATATGACACTAATTTACCAAGGTTACACTTTTTTATAGTAGTGTAGAGTGAAATATTATTGTATTGCACTAATTTCTCTATAAAATTATTGACACTAATGTTGCAAGCGCTTCTAATTTTTAATCCTTCATTATAGGATAAATTAGTGCAGTTAGAATATTAACAATAGAGGTTTGGTAGTGAATCTTACAATGACTGTCATAGGCGCAAAGTACATGAAACTCCCAATGACAACACAAATAGAGCCCACAACTATTGCCCTGTTCTCAATCTCTACTTTGTTCAGCACACTCAAGAACACAATCATGTAAAACACCATCACTCCCACAAACAATCCACCTGTTTTTTTCTGTTTTCACCACCAAAATTGCCTTATAAATTGTACTTAATGTCAATAAAGCGATGGTTTTTTACATTTCAAAGCAACATTTGTAACATTTTTTAGGTAATAAAAGTTCAAGTTTGAACAAAAACTAGCCTACATTCTTGGTGTGATATGTCTTAAATCAGAATGTAGAGAGTGACGTGATAGGTTTGAAATTGATTCAACTACTAAAGGTGTATGTGAGATGGGCTACAAAATTTTGTATTTTTAGGTGTATGTATTTGAGGATGTCAAAAGAAGTAAAATGTTTGTGCAATTATAGAACATTCTTGATCAAATTGACAAACCACTCATATGAGACTAAAGTGTGATTAGAAAAACCATGAAGAAAATAGTGGACGGAAATGGTGCAATAATTTAGTGACGTGGAAGTTAATTTAATTAATTTTATAGGTACCCGGCTTTCAAAGTTTCCAAAAAGAAAATGAATGAAGGTGTAACAAGACTCAATGATCACGCCTGCAACGTTGATGGTCAGCACTAGCATGAGGCCAGCCACAGCATTGGTTCCATAGAAGGTCCACATTAGGCAATTCAATAGAGTGGCAACATAAGGCACCCCCGAAAATTGACCGGTGTCCTTACGCTTTATTATTGTCCAAAAGGTTGGCCTGTTCCAATGATATTGCTAGGATAAGTTGATAGATGACAAGTATGTTTTGCAAGAATTTTGGTTTTGCATGATGAGAAAAATATTCTTTCATTTACAAAAAAAACCCATCTCACTAATATAGAAGTTTTGGACACATGGATGCTCAACTATTGAATGAAGGTCACAAAAGACCTAATTTGTTTTTTCAATTATTATGTTTCAAAATGGTTTCATTGTTTTCAATCTAAAGGAAATGGATGTTTATAGGATTATGTGCATAGCTCTCGTAATTTAAGACGATTTGAAGGTACTTGAGAGTTATAAATGCTCCAAATTAATCAACTTTTTTAACTGTCTGAGTGAGCTTGGAGTACTTACAGTGGAGAAAAGAACATAATAAAGGCGCATACATTGCCTGTCATTGGCAAACATATCCACCACCACCACCACCTCTGAGTTAATCCAAGTTGTGATAGAATAGATTACTCAAAACCACTGGAGAACTAAACTTTGGCTTCTAAAGAGCTATTCTAGCTTTCAAAGATCTAGGTTTTAAAACATCAACTTCATTACATTAACTAATATTTACAACATTGACATTTTTCTAAACTAATGGACACCTTGAAACCAATATATATATATATATATATATATATATATATATATGTAAAGAGCTTTGTGCTATTGAGTGTCACAATTTTGGTACTTTGCATTGCGCTAGTATAATGATTGTGTCAAGAGATCGAAACTATACCGAAATCCACTGAAAATGCAATAAAAATGAGGTTTAACTCAATGCCCTATCCAAACATTATCAAGAAAGCCAAAATGTTTTCTACATTAAATAGCTAGAGACAAATATTTTGTCATTGTCAAACTTTTAATCTTAAGCAAATAGAGACTTCCAAGTTACATTTCATAATCTTAAGCAAGTAGAGACCAAAAAGCTACATTTGTCTCAACTTCCATGTTCACAAAAGACCCCTTATTAGTATAAGTTAATTGTGTTATGTTTTGTGATTGAGCTTGGAAGTAGAAAATTGGTGATTGGATGATTGATCTCAATACCTGTGATGCCAACTGCAGTGATAGCAAGCTCCCTCGACGACGATGACGAATCGACGCCGAGGGAGGGGTTCTTGTTAAGGATCGTAATTTTATACAAAAGAAATAGTCAGAGCTTGAATCAGAGCTTGGAAGAGCTTCTCTTACAAAGCTAAAACTGTTGAACTCAAAATTCCAAGCTCGTTTTGTTTATTTATTGTTGCGACTTGGATGTGCTAGTCAACTAATGTACCAAAATTACTATCTCTTATGTGTTGATGTAGTTGATCAATCCACATTGGCATCCAAAAGGTTGAAGAATTATTTGCAAATGCAACAGAGTTGTTGTCAATAGGTGTTTGAGAGCATGTATGGTTCCAAATTCTTAATTGCAAAAAGATTGTTTGATTTCTTTACACAAATGAAATTTGCATAACATTCAATAGCGCATCATATATACACCTTCAAAAATTGGGTCAATTCTAACTCTATCTTCTTATCTCCGGTCTGTAAATTGGATTGGTTTTGATTCGACGTTTGACATCCTTAAATAGAAAATAATATGTGCTTTAATATTGCAAGAACAAATTAGGTGAGCTCCTTTCTTTCAAAGGGGTTACTGCCCAAGCTTCCTAAAGACTTGAATGGTCAAGTGAAGATGTTTATGAGAAATTCATTTGCATGAGATCTTGAAGGGTAGTGTGGTTGTTGAAAAGGTTGATTCAATTGCTTGTGACCTTTCATGCTTCTCCAAAAGTTTACATTTTTAATGAATTGATAGATTTCAAGCAAGAGGTCCATTCTTAAAGAAATTTATAAAAAACTCTTTATAAAGTTGGTTATTTTATAGAAACTATCTATAGTACATCCAAACTCCATTAATAGAGATATATGTTAAGATTATTACAAATTCTAGAAACTAGTGATGGGTTGCAAATCCATTGAGAATTTTAGTTAAACACCCAATGCTGCACTAAATTCAAAATGGTATACAAGAAGTTTATTTTTGAGTTTGGTGTTTTCTAGCATTTGAACAATGTAGGTTTTCAAAACTCAAAACCCTGAATCCTAATCTAAATCCTAATATCTAGCGAGACATGTTACTATAATTGATTTGAATGCATAATATAGTAAGTTATACATTACAATATTGTACAACAATATGCAGTTCTAGGGTTATTGATTTATCATATTTAATAATATTAAATTGGATGAATGTCATTAAATTTGAAAAGTTTCCAACAAAATTTGTTTTAACCCCTAAAGGACCATTGTCCCTATGGGGGACAAATGCGTTTTTGGGCAGGTACCTACGGGCTGAAATTTTCTCCTGATTTTTGAAACTTTTTTTGGAGGTAGAAAAGATGATTAGCTTCGTGGGAATATAATTTTTTTCACAATTGGTGCCCGGGAAAAAAAGTTATGACCATATAAGCTCAAAGCACGGGACAGGGGGCAGCTCGGGCAGCAAAAAAAAATGGACAAAAATTTGAATTTTTTTTTAAAATATTTTTTTCTCATAGATTATATTTTTGGCTATTTGGAAAGCTTTGATTCATTTCATTTGGATATGTTATGAGAAAGTTATGGACATTCTTGTTTTTCGGGCAGTTCAAGCATCTTCTTAAAAAAAAGAACTTTAGGATTCATTTTTGAATGCAATTTTTCAAATTTTTCAATTTTTATTTTTTGCATGGTCTGATTTACTTGCTAGAACAGTCTCACCATTGGGATTAGTGCATTTTAATTCCATCTAAAATATATGAATATTTTAGATTTTCCTTCTATCTTGTACCTACATCTACTTAACAATTTTTTTAAGAATGATAATTAAGTTTTTTTTGGATTTTTTTTTCCTAGACTCTCAACTCAATTCTTCACTACAACAATTAAAACCTCAAAACTCTCTAGTGCAAAAATTTTAAGTTAAAAATGGTTAAAGTAAAAAAATCTAGTCTCGCAATGTACTAAAAAACTTGTTTTTTTCACTTTAAATGCAAATATCTTGCAATCTGTGCGGTCAAAAATTCTAAAAAAATTCCACACATTCTTAAACTAGTAAGGTGTAAGATCCTACGGTTGGATGTGAAAAAAAAACATTTTTCAAAGTTTTTTACTCTTTGCTATAGAAATGGCAGTTTTCATTGTTTTTTGGCAAAAAAAAGGCCTCGGTCCTTTAGGGGTTAAACATTGGATATACATTACGATTCTTAAATAGAAAATTTTTGTCACCAAAGAGGAGAAATATTTCTTAAATATAATCTAAATGTTGATCATTTTGAACAACATTTAGTAGCAACATTAGGTGTCAAAACTCTAAAATCACTTTTTGTGTTATTAGAAATGTTTTTGATGTTCTAAATGGTAGTGAATTCTAGTATCAAGTCCACAAAAAATTCTTCATTGTAAATTTTTTTCCATGGGGTGATTGCATGAAACACTTGTACTTTTTTTTGTCACACGTTGCATGCTAATTAGTTTATTAGCCATAACTTTTGCATTTAGAATCCAAATGATTCAAAAATCATATATAAGGTATTTATGATTGTTATACACTTTGTCTAATTTTTTGAAGTTAAAAAAATAGTATTTAGTAATAGCCCCCAATTTTATGTCACAAATTCTAATTTGGGGTTTTTTAGTACTATTCAGTATCCATAAACACAAATTTAGAGAAAATGGTCTTCTAATAGACTTGTAGCTATTACCCAAAAGAATTCTAAAAATACTTAATTTTATGTGGTGTAAAAGTTTACAAAGTGAGCCTTTTTCTACTTGCATTTTGAAACATGTAAAAAAATATTTTGGTTTTTTTTTGGTGAATGACCATCTCTAAAAAGTTAATACAAATGGACAATTCTTATTTATTTTTATTTAAATTTTTTCCTATTTTTTCCTAATTAAAACATTGAAATATACATCTTCTTGAGATTTGGTACTTTTCTAGTTTTCCTACTTAGAAGATTTTCTAATGAATATCCTTTGGTGGTTACCTTCATCTTAAAGGTGCACACATTGACTATATTTTTTAATTAAAAAGAATTGATTTTCTAATTTTAAAGTACTCCAAAAAAAATCATAAGTATTGTTGCTAAACGCAACAGATAGTACAGGTATTTTGTGCAATCACTCCATGCATATTTTTATAATAGCTATTCTTCAAAGCCAAGTTTGAACTTTGAAATGGAGCCCCTCAAAATTTGATCCTTTTTTCAATTTTAGATTGCACTTGAATGTTTTTTTTTCAATTATATGTATTTTTGGGAATGACAATAAGACATTATTACATGTTTTTTACTCATATTGAATTGCCTTCTCCCTATTTTTGAGATTCTTGCTCCCACCTTTACAACTTGGAGCCATAAGATAGGTCAAAGAATTCGTAGCACCATTTGAGGGGCAAAAAAACTTTTGACCATTCTTCGTAGCTTGGAATTGCAAGGGTGGGACCAAAATCACAATCCAAGAGAAAAGGCGATTCACTTGATTTGATTGCTTGCAATCATCTTTTGTTGCCATTTTATAAAAAAAATAGCTGAAGTATAATTTTTTGAATTCAAAATGAAGGGCAAAATTTCTTGATTTATAATATAGATTCAGATTATTCTATTTAGAGGCAAAGCTTACATTTACTTTTTAGAACTCAAAATTGTGAGGAATTTTTAGCATGATTCTATAAAAGATTTCATTGTGTCAACATAAAAAGTAAGATCTTATTAACTTCAACAAAGTAACAACATATTTCTAATTTCAACAACCAAAATTTTCAAATTTAACAGTTATTTTGTTTCAAATAATCTCTAAAAAAATATTTTTTAAATCTTAAATATTTAAATATTCAAAAATCTTTAAGCCTTTTGAATTTTAGAAAAATTATATGCTATATTCACAATCATCATTACATTAAAAATCTTAATAGTAACTATTACATGAGGAGATGCTTTTAAGAAGGAGCTACCATTTTAGAAATTTTTATAAGAAGGTTGGCTTTAGTTAGCATTTAGTTGGTTAAACCGACTACATTCAAATGACTTAATGCATACATTCTAAGCTCTGTAGAACAATGAACATGAAAAAAATTGATGAAGAGTTATTGCACATTAGCAAACATTTATGAAGCCAAATTAATGCAAGTGGTTACAAAGATTTTAGAAGCATAATGAATCAAGTATAGATTTTTGAAGCTGAAGATCAAGGGAGGCTATAAGCGTACCTTATAAATTGAAAAAAAACTTACCAAAAATTGTCCAAGGACCAAGTTGCCACCTCCACATTATCATTAAATCATAATAAACCTATTCATAGCCAAAATTGGTTTCTGAATTCCTTCAATTGTTGTCCACCTCCTACATATCATTTTGGGATATTATTCTCCTTGTGCAAATTCCATCCAAAAGTAGGGGTCAACAATCCGTAGGGGTTGGTTTTAGGTGCACTTTCCTTACCAGAATATTCTTTTGGTATCAGTAGCAGGAAACGGTTACAGGAGAAGGTCCCCACGGCATTCCGCCCTCTCCTCATCCAGTAGCTTATCACCGTATGCCCATCACCGTGAACTCTGCAGAAAACAGCCACGATTTTGAGTGACTTTGTGGCGTCACCTACAAATTTCTGATTTTCAAATTGTTGCAAAATTGTTGCAAAATTGTTGCATTAGGGTTCAGGATTTTAGAGAAAAAACTGACATCTCTCTGGAATCTGTGCAACCCATTTGTGTTGTGGGGTTTGCAGCAGCGATGACGATGACTGCAGCCTCTTTGCAACACCGAATCTTCCCTCCTTGGTTGCAAATTTCATCTTCTTCTTCCTCTTCCACCTCACAGAACGTGAGCCTCCGTATTGTCGCACCCTCTTCTTCGCTTGGCTGCGTTTTATCTCCTAGTCTACGAAGGTTTCCTTTGGAGTCTCGGTTGGGGAGAGCTTCAGGTGGAGTTACAGAGGAGGAGGAAGAAGAGGAAGAGGATGCATTGTCGTTGTACGAGGAGGAATTAGGGCAAGAAGATGAGGCGGTAACAAGTCGTAATGGGGCGAAAGTGAAGAGGACGTTCAGGTTGTTGGGGACGAAGGAGAAGAAGGAGCTTCGCGCTTATGCTCATAAATTGGGGAATGACATTTGCGTCCACCAGGTCTGTTTTCTCTCAAACGTTCTCTCAAATTTCTCTCAAATTTCTCTCTTGGTAATCAAATTTTCTCTCTTGGATAATGACATGCGCAGGAGATTTCAGAGTTTGTAAAATTGTACTGTTTTTTACTATAGAGGACCTAGAGGAGTCATACTTTAGGATTTTCTTCCCTCTATTCTTCATGGTTTTGAAGACCGAGACTCCTCATCCTGGTGTCAGAGTGGTCTTTGAAGAGTCTCGTAATTACAAACCCTATGAAGCAGAGCAATTAGGGTTTGTGATGAAGCCGTCGTGTTTAGGGTCTGATAAATTTATGAAAAATAGGTTCTGTAGGGTTTGAGATTTATGAATACGGTAGGGACCTCTATGCAACTCCTTTCCCATTTTAAGAATGTCTGTCGGGTAGCAGCTTGTAGGTCTCCGGTAGTGCTGTAACCCTGTTTTTATGTGGTGGTCTGGTTTGCAGGTAGGGAAATGGGGGTTGACTGCGAATTGCATTACGGCTATCAGTGATGCGTTGGAAGCAAATGAACTTGTGAAGGTGACTCTTAAACCCCAAATCTTCAAGGCGGCTTTTACGCTTTCATTGTTGTGGCACATTCTAAAACCCTGTAAAGGTCGGGAACCTACACCCGGTGGCTTTCATCAGTTTTTTGTGGTTTCTCTTATTAGCATTTAAAAAAAAAAATTAATGTGAATGTTATCCTCATTTTTTAATAGATTCTAACGCACTAAAGTACGTCTTGTTCGGATTTGTATAAATTTGTATGAATCTTCAAACTTTTGCTCCTAGAGTGAGTAAATCTGTGTAGACTGTCCGTTCAATCGTTACACAGTCTTCATGTTGTATTTTGTTATATTCACTAGATTCTAAATATCTACTCGCTGGTAATATACTCCACTTATAGCCTGCTCATAGCATGACCATGAGCTTTCCCTCGAGAAAGGATTCACTACCTTGCTCAATTTTGGACTGAATTGATTTTGATTTATAACATTTTCATAACTATGGCTTCACCAGACTATTTACCAGTTTTCGTTTTCCTTACACGTTATATTTCTCTGTGGATGTGGGTTTCTGAATTGGATGGAGCATGACGAATCATCTATACTCCTTACTGCTGTTAAGTGTGCACTGACTGCCTCTTGTGCACTGAATCTGCTTTTGGTGTACTGGAACTTTTTCAGATTAGGGTACTCGACAACCTGGATGACGAGTTTGATGACACCGCGAGGCAGTTGGAGGGCGAAACTGGAGCTCAAGTTGTGGGTAAGATGGGAAGAACACTGTTGCTGTATCGGCCTAGCATGCGCAAGCTTAAAGCAGCACAAGTAGCTGAACAGAAAGCCTACCAGTATCAAAAGAGGAAAAACACGCTGGCTTCAAGAACGGTAACGTCCTCTCCTCTCCAGGATCTCTTCAATTGATTTCAAAATCTGAGTGAACATAATATTTATATCTATGAGGGGAATTAGCTCTGACATTACTTATGGAGACTGCCAATACTAGCCACGTGCAACCAAAGTCTAACCAGTCAAGCCATTTCAGACATGTCAACTGCTGGTTTATCTTCGTGATTTATCAAACAGACTTTTCAAACAGAATCCTAATTTTGGTTTCAGGATCATTCTGTATTTACAAGGGCGTGCCCTCGTTTTTCTGCAGAGAAGTAGCGGATCGTTTCCAAGAGCTTCGGGGGGAAAGAGATGACATTCTACAGCAGAAAATTATGACCTGTTCCAGTTTAGAATGATTTTGCAGGTACCTGCAAATAGTGTTCTCGTGAAGTTCAATGCCGCTTCATGTTGGTATCCACCAGTTAGTGATACTTTTTTTACCCTTATTAATATAGTGTAGAGTTGATCCTTTGATGACAGTATCAAGAAAACTACTGGATATTGTCGACCATATAGTTTCTTAGCTGTATTCAGCAATCTTTTTACGTTCCAGCTGCTAGATTCACCTGATTAGAGCAACCACAGTTTTGTATATTGTAAGCGACGTGACAGAGAAAGGCACTTCACTGATTGTGTAAATCTTATTAGAGAGAAAATCTTTAGGATTTTCTACGGGATTGACTCTTATGAGCTGCTCAAGGTTGTGTGATGTGCACTTTTGCAGAAGAACGTCATAAGGGATGAGTATTCCAATCCTCGTTTCAAACTGGGCTGAAATCGACTCCAGTAGCATCCACCTGGGGAGTGTAAGGGAACTGCACCTAATTGCAAACCTTACCCAAAAGCGACCTGCATAGCTTTTGTCTAATATGTGCATGCCCTAAGCATGTGAGCCTGTGGTTGATTAATGTACACGTAACTAACATTTTGAAAACTCGTAGTTCATTCAAAAAGACATGCTAAGATGCATTGGAATTGTCTTTGAATTGTCAACAAGATTGAACAAAGTTAAGGTTGATTATTAATAGGAACCTTATTCAATTGTTTACCGGTATTAAGTTGCTTTTTGGAGTATATATCTTAGTTTTTGTATTTGATCCCATTGTAGGGTTCCCATTGCTTGCATTCTTTTAAATCAATCTCAAAAAGTGCTCTTGTGTTATATATTAACCCCTGATTGCCCCAACAATGTTGCCATGTTTGACTATCATAATCTTTTCAATGGTATGGTCAAATCATTTGTTCATTTCCTCATAACTTTGGGCTTGTCTCCATTACCAATTGATTCGGCCACTTTGGGGGGATCTTGTTTAGGGTGGCTATTCAATTGGAATGAGTTCGAAAGGGTTTGGATTTTGGTAAATACAAGTTGGGTGCTAAGGGGTTAAGAGAGGTGGTTGTACCAACCAATAAGAACCAATTTTGTCCAAATGTGTTGTATACATTCAAGATATCTTGTTATTGAAGTGACCCAAATGATAGATGTTGGACGGTCTTAGATTGCCATTCTATAACGACATGCCCTAGATTTCAACAAAATTTGGTCACTTCCGTAATGGTTGTACAGATATCTATTGGGACCACTCACCCTATTTGGGACCACATGAGAACATGACTTTGATAGGACTGCCATCATTTTAAGATTATGTCTCATAAGGAATTCGTACGATTCTCTTAGACCTACACAGTAAACAGTTCCAAGTAAGGAATCCGAGTATGATTCTTTTAGACCTATACAGTAAACAGTGTTGAGGCAGCTCCTGAAGAATGCCATCAGAAGATTAAGTTATTGCATACTTCATGGTCCCCACTCACTCACTCCCTCCTATTTGGGGACAGCCAGACAATTTTTTTAAACCCTCAGAAATTGCTCCCTCTCGTTCCTTCTGCATCTCCCTGACATGGGCAACCACACCACATCGGCAATTGGACCGGCAGTGCACGTCGTGCAACTGAAGGCCGCTGTCTGTCTGTGTCTGGAATTAATTCTGGATAAGCTAAGCTGAGCAGGAACTTCGGGGATGGCAGGGAGAGCACCGTCGAAGGGAGAAACAGATCACTGGGAAGATGTCTCTGTGCCATTTGTCTGAAGGAATCTGTTTGTTAAAGAGGTATCTTTACACTTGGTGTTAAAAGAGTGTTGTTCGGGAGGGTCTTGGGAGCGCATTTAGACCTACTTGTCGACTGGATTCACATTCCAAACGTCACCCGTAACATCAAGTGTGAACCCAAGTTTGGGAAGGAAGATTTGGAGGACTAAAAGTGTCCAATGAATGGCTTCCTCAGGAATGGTTGAAATGAGAAATGCACTTGTGCATCCAAGAATATGATAATTATTGACTTGGCTAACTAAGTTATCACCAATGTAAAGACGAAGGGAAGAGACCTATCTCCAAGATAGTCAACCAAAAAATTGCTAAATTCCTAAATGAATAAGTGCATTTTTCATTTCTACAATTGTATTGAAAGTCACTCATCAAACACTAATAATCTTTAATGCTTTTATTGAATTAAAATGAATGGTTAGAGATGGTTCTGTTTTATTGAAGTAATCGCATGTAGAAGAAAAGATTCTTATTTGAATTGTACAACCTCCATACATGAGAGTCTATGGTCAATTTTGAATATGCCTATTTTCATCACTTTGAAAATTTACAGTTTATTTACATGGAGTTCCAAAAGTGCATTCTAAAAGAATTTAGAATCCCCTTTTGACTATTTATATAATTCAATAAAAGCTTTTAGAGTTCAAAAATAAGGACCATATTCAAAGCCTCAAACCTTCATTTGGATGTTTTTATAGGTATGGTTACTTTAAATACTTATGACTCACATTTCCTTGCAAGTACGGCCTATTCATAACTAAGATGTGTATATAAACTTATTGAACTTCAAGGCAAGGGACTCTTTACTTTTCATGAATGAAGACTTTTTTTAATGTATAAAATCTTGAATATAAGCTTGTCCAAGCTAGATTTCTAAAATACGTGTAATTAAAATTTTCCAAGCAATTGCCATATTCTTTTTCACATGATTGGTTCCTATCAAAACTAGGAAAAATTGGATTTTAAACATCTCACTCTTAATTCAACTATGTTGCCTACTATTCAAAAGAATGTTATGCAAATGGGCTTGTATGGTCAATGAATGAAAATAGGTTAAACCAACCTATGACATGCAAAATGATTGGTTTGCCTTGTTAGTATTGTTGAAAATTTTTAGATTTTTTTCACAAAAAGGCAAATATCAGAATTAGGAAGAATAGTTGAAATTTTATTTTTTTGACAAAGTATGAATTTGTTATGAATGTTTGAAGAGTCTTGCCCAATTGGCCCGAAAGAAACTCTAGACTACCTCCAGACCAACAAAAAGTGTATTCCATAATGGTCATCTTACTCACTTAAAATAGTCATAATATTTCCTAACATGATCACAATATGAAGACCTAAAAAAGTCACTTCTTGTCTTGAATTTATATTCAAGAGATGGAAGTTCCTATTATGGCCACTAATCACTTTGTTACCATCATCCAAGACATTGATTTTGGCCACTAATTCAACCTAATTCGGCTCAAATCTCATTTATTTGAAAAAGTCACTCATGGGTTGATGCAAGACTGCCACTTCTGCTAATTAAGTAATTCATTTGTGAAATGAATGAATTATGAAATTGTGAAATTCATTTTTTATCCTCCCAACTCTAATTTATATTTTTTGGGAAGGTGCTTTGACTACAATCAATATGGGATATAGTACATGTTGTCAATATTAGTATTTTGTATCCCATATCAATACTCGTGTGTGTACATCATATTATACTTATATATCATATATTATCCATGTGTATTTCTATATATTGTATTCATATATCATATTTTGTAAATATCTACATCATATTTGTAAACCCTAATCTTGACAACCAAGGTCATCTCTCAAGACTGTGCAATCAATGGCAACAATTTTTTCCAAATAATGTAGATCAACGGCATTGGAGGGAAGGGCATCAGAAAAGTTGGGCCAATCCAGTTTGATGCCATTTTGATAGTAGAGGCTATTTCAATGTGATTTTTTCAATCACTTTGATATTGAGTTGTCATAGAGGTTGGCACTAAATTATCTTGATAGTATTTCAATACACTATATTGACATACCCTATCAACCAGTTTTGTTTTTTTTGGTTCTTGAACAAATGGTTATGTGGCCTTTCTTTCAAGAGGGTTTCAGTTTCCAGGCTCCTTCATTTTTGGGTTTTGAATTGAACGAGGCCTATTTTGAGTATTTAATTTTTATATGCAATTTTTGTAAGTGTTGGCTCTATATCATGGATGAAATGAGGTTTTGGAAACATTTTGGCAACTGTGTGTAAGGCCATCATTGTTGTCTCGGCATTTTTTAACACATTTACCTTTTTTTTTTTTTCTGTAGGCTTGAAGCTGCCCATTTTTCTTTTGAGGAAATTGGGCATTTAATTGCCTAAAAAAACCCATTGCCGTAAACTTCTTGATGGGGGTGTTTTTTTCATATATAGATCAACGGCTGCGGGTTTTTTCACATTCATTTGGCATTGTTGCTTTTGGTCCTCAACAAAGAGCTGTTCGCATCTTTTGGGTACATTGTAATGGGTCATTCCCTAGGTGTCTATCATGGACTTTTTGCCTGGCATAGACTGGTTTACCTTATCTTTTGCAGAGGTAATCACTCAGGAATCTATCACTCACTCAGGAAGGTGCTGAATTGCCAGATTGGATTCTTTTAGTTTTCCTCTGCTTGGGACCCTCCGCTTGGCAGCCATGCTATCATTGTGTCCCTTTTTTCACACTATTGTATTGCATGAGCTCAACATCAATCAATTAATTCCGCACACTCCACAGAGAAGTTCCTTGATTCCCAGGCTCTGTTTTCTTCGTCTGAACAACGGCTGAGTGAAGATTGCCAGGCATACTTCGAGCTTACTTGCAGCTCCCTCACGTAAGGATCTCTGTCTCAGCTTCATCTTTCTCTTGCGCATGCATTTTCCATCGCCTTGCTCCGTGCAATACATTCTTCAGGCTAGGAGCTCCGATTCGCTTTGTAAGCAGAATCTGGAGGTTCTCTCCGGTGAGTGGTACCAAAAGCAACAAGAAGAAGACATAGACGAGATTCTTTTCGTGTACACTCTTGAGCTCATCTTAGGTCGCAGGGACCAGAAGGTCGAAGAGTAGACAAGTAGATTCTTTTCGTGTACACTCTTGAGCTCATCTTAGGTGGCAGGAAACAAAAGGTAGAAGAGTGGACAAGTAGATTCTTTTTGTGCACAATCCGCTTAAGCTGATCGCAGGTGGGAAGCTCCAAAAGCCACAATTAGTTGGAAGACAATTAGATTGTTTTTGTGCACAATCTTAAGCTCATCGCAGGTGTAAGGCTTCAAAAGCCACAATTAGTTGCAAGACAAGTAGATTCGTTTTGTGCATAATCTTGAGCTCATCGCAGGTGGGAGGCTCCGAAAGCCACAATTAGTTGGAAGACAATTAGGTTCTTTTTGTGCAGGGGAGAGGCTCCAAAATCTTTAGGAAGAAGACATCTTAGAGATTCTTTTTGTGCACAATCTTGAGCTGGATCATTGCACTCAGTTGGGCAGTCCCTAAAGCAACAATACGAAGACATCTTGATTCTTTTTCGTGCCGTGCGCAATCTTGAGTCGTCTCATTTGCAGGTAGGAGGTACTCCAAGTGACAGAAAAAAGCACAAGCGTTGGCCCCCCGCATGGCTGGAATGTGAACTTCGAGTGAGTTCTATCTCCAAGCTGCTGGAGAATTAATGGTAACTCAGTTGTGTGTATCTGTCTGTCTGTGTGGGTGCAGGAAGTAGAAGTTGGGAAGCATGGCGGGTGGCACGGTCAAGCACAAGCAGATTGTGTTGGCAGCAAATCCGGTGGGCATGGTGAAGGAGACCGACTTTCGAGTGGAGGAGACGGAGACAGAACTGGTGGTGCAGCCGGGATCCAATGACGTGGCAGTCAAGCTGTTGTTTTTGGGCGTGGAGCCTTATTATCGTGGACTCATGTCCAAGGCGGATGATCTCGGATTTGGGAACTACTCCATTGGAAAGGTCAGACATCAGTCTACACACAGAGCGTTAATTCAGCTTGTTCAATTGCCTTCCACTCTTGAAGATTGAGAGAGAAATGTGAAGTCAGTGAAATTGGAGTAAAGATGGAGCTGTTACCACTCGTACCATTCTTGAGCTGAAGTTGTCAAACTGAATCGGAACCGTGGGGAGCTTGGATTTCGAGGGTTATAGATTTGGTTGTAGAAGTGGAAATATGGTCTCTGTAGATGAGGGAAGCGAATCATGATAACACTCATATGACCTGGTAGACCAATTGTATCGTGGATTTTCTTGTGGGTTGTTTCCCTTGGTCTATACAAATCATTTTTCAACTAGTTTTGGGATACAAGGATACAAGAGAGAATCAAAATAGGATCGGAATTGGCCCTACTTTTGAGGATGCATGATAGTTAGTTGTAGAATGTTACGCATATCATGCTTGGGGGGTTGCTTCAATACCCTTGGAAAAGGAATCCCAATTCTTTTTGTCCATAATCTTAGGTGGCAGGTAATAAATGCTAAAAGAAGAAGATAGATCTTGGTCACACCAATCATGAAGTGCCATGCGTATTGTATATAGAGAATGGCAACCCTCTTGAGGATTTTTTGCCTTTGGATTTAGAGTGAAGAAGAGTGAATTCTTACAACTGCAAAAGAGTGTTTAATATGAACGTCGTTATGCAATAAGACAAATGAGTGCAACATTAAAAGTCACCAATTGGTCTGAGTTTCCGATCCCTGAAGGACCTTCTTGTGTGTGGATTCTCTTGCAGCCCATATGGGGCCGCGCCCTTGGCGAGGTGGTCGTGTCTGCCAACCCTGATTTTAAAAAGGGAGATATGGTGACAGGGATTGTGAAATTCTCAGAGTACGTTATCGTTCCCAAGGGGAAGGGCATTGAGAAGGTGGATGCATCGAAAGCACCACTCTCCTACTACCTTGGCATACTAGGTAAGCGTTGGTTTCACTCTCCGGTTGTAAGTTGCATTATATTATTGTAAGCATGCCATTTGAAGTTGAATGCACACCCTGAATTTCAAATGGCTGATGTAGTGAGTATTAAATGATTAAAAACTCTCAATAACTATGATGATTGAGTGGCTTATACTTTCCGCAAGCACGATATAAATATCTTAAGATGTATGATGAATTTCGTGGTGAAAATGGGAATGAAAATTTCTTGCAACCATTTTTATTGATCGATTGATTGATGTGTAATTCGCGTTGTGAAGAAAGGGACGTGTGCAGTCATGTCTAATCTACGCTAGTTTCTTTCTGAATGCCAATTTTTTTTCGATAAATCTTAGGATCCTCCGATTCTTCCTCCGCACTCATTGTGGTTGAATTTTGTTGCGCAGGGATGCCTGGATTCACAGCATATATTGGCATCAAACTCATTGGGAACCCCAAGTCAGGAGAGCAAGTCTTTGTTTCAGCTGCATCAGGCGCTGTTGGCCAGATTGTGGGCCAATTGGCCAAAGTCTACGGTTGCCGTGTCGTAGGAAGTGCTGGTTCAGATGAGAAGGTGTCAATATCTTCAACTCCTCACAAAGTGAAAGAGAGATTGTTCTTTAATTTTCTGGTGGTGATTGGTACCTTACATTAAAAATTGACCTTGATCATCCAGGGGTTTGCACTACTGGAAGAGCGTGTGCTATTTCAATATGGCCTAAGAAGCAACCATATGTATTTTGTTATGTGAATACTAGCTCATTCATTTTTGGAAATTGATAGTGATAGTTATACCCTATTTAGCCAAAAATTTAACCTGCTCAGGCGATTGCAGGTCGAACTGCTGAAGACGGAATTTGGCTTTGATGACGCCTTCAACTACAAGAAAGAGAAGGATTTGTCCGCAGCACTGAAAAAGTGAGAACAAACATAAAATACTTGCGCTGCATGAATTATGAAAGCAAGCAAGCATGGCATTTGAGTGGCAACTATATTAGTGGATGCACGCCACCTTATTTTGAATGAACATGGCATCAACGAGGATTACTTAATGAGCAGTTGTGGTGATGCAGGTACTTGCCTCATGGGATAGACATCTACTTTGATAATGTGGGAGGCGAGACCTTGGATGTGGCGTTGACGCATTGCAACTTGAATGCACGAATTCCCGTGTGTGGAGCCGTCTCTCAATACAACTTGGTAAGGAGCTAGTCCAAGTCCCAGCCTGCTAGTGCTGAACATAATGCTACTTAAGTTGAGTCTGTAGTCAACAACGCAGATGTGTCAAGTTTTCTTTGGTCGAGAGTGGCAGAGTTATATTCTATGGAAGCAGTACACAGCTTGACAAAATACATATTGATTATTAATACACCAAATACTCCTTCTCTCCCCGCTGCAATTATATTTATTTTGTCGTGTGAATTCTGTAAGATTATATAGTCTTAAGTTTTCCGTCGGACATTGCCCTTTAGCTACGGTATGCACCACAAAGAGATGATTGTTGTGTTGAGATTTACGAAAGGGAGGGTATAGCCTGTTTCATTTGGTGGTGGGAGTGTTGGTGGATGCAGCCGGTAGAGAAGCGGTATGGCTTGAAGAACCTCTTCCTCCTGGTGGGCAAGTGTATCAAAATGGAAGGCTACATCGAGGCCTACTGGGTTGCACAACACAGGGCCCAGTACATCAAGGAAATGACCACCTACATCGAAGAAGGCAAAGTGAAGTACAAGGAACATGTGACTTCAGGTTTTGCGCAGTTTCCAGCTGCTTTTGTGGGCATGATGAAGGGGGAGAACATTGGCAAATCCGTCGTCCATGTTTAAGTCCTTAGATCGTACTAAGGCTTTAATACCATACTTCTAGCTACTGAGGTAGAGGCTGCTAGAAGCTTGAGAAACTATCCCACTCTAAAGAAGTCCTCCTCCTCCTCAAGAAATGGAGGACATTTTGTGTGTGATATCTGTAGCAAAGTCCGTACATTTTGATCAAGGAGGTACTCGGAAAGGGACAGTTTTATGGACCTACTTTAATCAAGCATGCTTGACTTTGTACATATCTTATTAATCTTAAGTAATATAGACTAGTAAGATACACTTGTTTCAGCTACACAGTTCACTGAAGACTTATCAAGTGATGAGTCTACAAGAAAAGAAACAGAGGATTAAATCGTTGTTTTAATTCAATGAAATCCGTGATGGTGTCATCCACCGACTTGACAGTGACCAAGAAAAGGAGAAGAAATAAATCACTCCAGGCTAAGGTGAAGAACAAAACTTCCTTGAAATTTGCCAGTTTTGCTGCTGGAATGATCAAGGAGGCACTAATCCACAGCCCCACCCACAGCCCAGCAAGCCCGGCTAAATTTTCATGAAACATGATTACCCTTCTATCTTCCCGTTCTCAGACTGTAACAAATCTACCTCCTGTCAACACTAATGCATATAACTTTTCTGGAGAAGCCCTTTGCTGCACCTAAGAATCCAAGTCCATCTTTCTAACTGTACCGAACCTTCCACTGAAGTTTGTACAATTGCAAGTTAGTACGCTTGTATCTATGGCTAATGTTTCCTTCTAGTTTGTATCTTGCTATAAATAATATAGCAATGAACCAACATGAGTTAAATGGATGCAAAAGTCAGTGTTGTTTCTATTTGCTGCTTCTTCTAATATGGCTAATCTGGAGAAATTGTCGGCTTAGGAATGCGGTTTTGATCCTTTTGATAATGCCAGAAGTCGTTTTGAATTTCAAGTTTAGAAAGTGAGCCGATTTTGAGATAGTTCTATGAAAACTGAATCTCAAATTCAAACAAAGGAATGTAGGAATAACATAGGCTATGGAATATTATGGTATATAGAAAATGAATTATTCCAAAACTTTACAAAATTCAAAGAAAAAGTGGTTAGTATAGCCATAGTGCATGTTGAAAGGATTGAGTTCTTACTACCCACTTGACGAGATCTTCCGACCTCACATATAACTTGGGCCTTGGATTAACCAAAATGTTTACCCTCTCAAATTGCAATGTCAACTTGTCAATTGTGAAAAATCAATCAAACACTTGAGGATTAAGTTGAGATACAAGATGTAGAATATGTTTGGTATACATATTGGTGACCTTTGGATAGCCAATAGACACAATCAAAAATGTAACAAGCACCCCTTGGCATAAACTTTTGTTTTTAATAGTATTCATTTGAATTTTGAAATGAAAAACTAGTAGATAGATAATGAAGTAGTAGTATGCCATTGATCTATTATAATAAGTCCCTATTGCATTAGAAGAAAAGCAAGAAAAGCAATTGGTGCGACATAGAATACGTTGACCTGCTCATCAATTCATTTTTTTTGTTGATGTAGAAAAAATGTAGTTTTTTGGAGTTTGGTAAGGTTTAGCATATTTCAAGCCTTGAAGCTATAAGCTTGCTATATGATACATATTGGAAGAGACAATATCAGGTGATCCCAATATTGCGAGGCATTTTGTTGACTTTGATGGGCTACTAATTGGTCCTTGCATCTCATCCGGAGTTTAGTTAATATGTTGCTATTATTTTAGAGGTGCTCTTTTGCGGTATGTGAATTCCTTATCTTCCCCTATCTTCTACTTAGAAACTTGAACACCATCTTTTAGCCTTTTGAGGGTAGCAATTCAATTTCAATTGTGCTTGAAAGACTAGGCCTAGATATGATAATGTACGTTGTGGAGTCTCATTTTCATGTGGCATTGTTTCATACATGTCACATTAAGATGACATGGCAATGCAAATTTAAGAAATTTCCTTTTGACCAATAATTGCTCAAAAATCTCAAAAGTGCTCACATGGAAAATGATAAGAACTAGTATTTATTCTTTCATTCTATGTAGACCATACTTGACAAAATTTGTGAGAGTGATTTTGCTAGTACTACCTTCACACAAAAGATGTTGGATATGATGAAATACTTGTTGATGACTTTTTGACTAGCCACTAGATGCAATTATAAAAGTAACTCGTGCACCCCTGGGCAAAACTTTTGTGTTTGTTGATTCACTTGACCTTTCACATGCCATAATTGTTCATTGAAGCATGTACGTCCTTCATGAACCTCTGAAGTCAAAGAAGTCCTTACTAACAATTCATGCACCAACAAAAGCTAAACTATTTTGTCAAAGCAAAGCTTGTTGCAAACTTTGCATAAATTTGTTCGAAATCAGCATGATTACAAATTTTTTGTTAAGCACAAATCATTGAGAATACTGAAACCTAAAAACCTGGCAGCAAAATAATGCAGATCCTTGTCGAAAAGGAGCCGTTTGGGATGCCGCAGCAGGAAGTCTGTATTACTGATTTTCTAAACATCACGGCTGATTCGGCTGAAACTTTCTGATGGTCTCCAATGCCGAGGTTTCTCCCTTGGATGTGCTCCAATGTCGAGCTCGACGACCTGCAAGACCAGATGCAAAAGCTTCTGGAGAAGCAGAATTTCATCACCACATGGGACCCCGAGACGATGCTCCCGCCACACACAGATGTAATTTTGGAGGCAAACGACGGAAGGCTCGTCCATGCTCATAAATCCATACTGGTAAGCCAGCCACAACTAAACGGAAATTAAACATCATCGGATAATTCTACTCTTGAGTACGCTTACCTATAATTCTCATGACAAATTCCATAATGCCAAGTTGAAGTTGCCCAACTATTACTCCATTGCCACATGGTGCAATGCGTGTGTAAAGAGGGACAGTAGTTTAGAGTCACCTTCCTCACACAGAGGGAACTATAGATTTACAAGATTTGTTGATCTTGTCGTAGTTCAAAGGAGAGGATCCTCTCTGATAACTGACTTGGCCTTATAACTTTTGTCCATTATCTAGTGCATATAGTAGCTCATACTCCAGCTTAAATTCTATGCCTAGTAAACTACTTATGTATTAGCACAAATTTTGGAATTCTTTAAGCTTTTAAGGTTCAATTCCAAGTCTAAGGATGGCATGGAACTCGTTCCTACAGATGGGGAAATCCGTGACGTTCAAAAACATGTTCGCAGCCATGAAGGACGTGGTGAACCCTCAGATGGTGAAGATGGACATTGAGCATGCAGCCCTGGAGGCCTTCATCCACTTCTTCTACACGGGGTACGTGAAGGATGATGTGATGAGCGAGCTCGCCGATAAATTGCTCCGCGCCTCCGACAAGTATGGCATCGGGCTGCTGCACGATCTTTGCCAGGAGAAGCTGATGAAGTCCATCCACCCGGACCGCGTCTTCGAGTACTTCCTGCTGGGCAACAAGTGCCGCGCGGACCAGCTCGTGCACGCCATCGTGGGCTTCGTAGCCAGCAATTACACCGATATCTCGGAAATCCATGGCTATGACAACTTCCTCAAGGATGACCCCACTCTTGTGGCCAAGCTCTGCAATGGAGTCGTCAAGCGGCTCAAGGGGAAGATGGGGAAAGTCGAGCACCATAAAGCACCGCCGCCATGACGGAACAACTTTCTTAGGATTGGGTTAGTTTGTATAATTACAAGGAAAACTCATAAAATTGATGTAGTGTATTTTGAGGGAGGCTTGTCAGGCATATAACTTACAAGAGAAGCAAAATGTAAGTGAGTAAATCAGAGTGTATTGCATGAAATTGTGAAGGATTTGAAGCATTGCGTACAGTTGAAACTGGTGCAATCATGCTCTTTAAGGCCCTCCTCCCCTGCACAGGCTGTTGGTCCCAACCTCTGCAGGAAAAACGGAGTTGAAATCCAAATCCATTTAAGTTTTTCAAAGTCGCATGCATTAATTGGAGGTCCTACCACAAGATGGATTTGAATGAATAACATTTTTGAGACTACCTGCAATGAATTAGACTTTGTTGTGGATGATGACTAAAGAACTGTAATGGTTCATTCTTTTATCCAATTGAGTTTTCAAACTCAACCACAGGTACTTAGCAGAAAAATCAACTCACTTGTACTTGCGTACCTACAAGATTTTTGAACCATCTAAACTACACTTTCCAACAGATTCGCCTCTGTAGGGAGAGTCTAGGTAGGATAAATTCCTACACGTAGTTGAAACTTGTACAATTCTTTCAATTCTTTAATTACAATAAGCCTCTCCATCTCTAGGGGCAGTTGCAGATGCGCAAAGCATATGTTGCCCCATGCATTAAAGTTGTATAGGCTTGCCAATTCCCATGATCAGTCACTTCTTCTACACATCCTAGTGCACCTTAGCATAGAGAGCACCCGTAGAAGATAAACTCCATCTCATGATCCTACCAATGTAAGACAAATGGGATTTGCACTTATACACTCAAGTTCAATAACTTTAGATTGGTGAAGCCAATCAAATGGAGTCTGCATATCCTAAACAATTGAAGATGAATAAAAAATACCCTAACATCAAGAAAAAGAAAAAGAAAGTGCAACAATTTTAATTTCATTGATACATCTCTAACTAGAGATGGATTATGCTTCATATGTACTCTACATTTCATGCCAAATTTCTTTCTATGTAAGGTGTGCACCTCCAAATGTGCCACTGACCCTAAACTACCATCTTCACTCCATGTACATCTCCAAAATCAAAGTATCAAATAACGTGGAAGAAATTGTTTTAGAACCAAACTTCGTTCCTTAGTAACTTTTGCATACGGTTTCCAAATGTCACGTTCTTTGGTGCATTGGAACCTCCTTTCAAGTGCCAACAAGAAAATATGAACATTTGACCAGAGTCTAATAATAGTAACTAGGCACAGAAGCCACCTTGAGAGTTTCTCAGAATCCCTTCCGAGGAGCAAGCAACTCTAGAACGTGGAGCATCATGACTGAACCAGAACCCAAAACTCACGTGAAGCCAACCAAGTAGACTACGTTTTACTCCGGCATGAAGCACTTCACCCTGAACGCACTTTCGCCAACAGTTCCAGCCTCCCTTTCTCGATCATTTCGTCACGTCCGTCCAGCTTTCAAGTGGAGCATCCTCCTCTGCTGCCAAAGTTGGCCCCTAAAAATCTTATCAATTGATGTCACACCGCCTGGAAACCACCCCGAAAGGAACTCCATCGCCACTGCAATTCCTGAGCCATTGGTGCACTAGGTGCATTTGGAACTACCATTTCTTTCGACGAAGCACTTCCCACACTGCAAGCAAAGCAGAGGAAAATTAAACCCAGCTGAGCGCCATCGCCACTTGGTGTGGGAAGCTTACTGAAAATAGAACCTAGACAGTGAAGGGAAGCCGACGAAATGGTAATATGGTAGACGTTCCTGGTGTCGTTTCTTGGAGGGTGCGCCGGCCAGCAGAACCGGCAACCGCCGACCGAGCTGGAAAACAGCACTGGGATTTCCTCACTGGCATGGAGAGCTGGCTCAGAATGGAACTGAACTGTCGATGGAGGAGCTGATCGCCAGTGGTCGGTCTGGCAAAACTGGATCTCAGAAAAAACACAAGCCAGGGGCTGACTGCTCTCTTTTTTCTTTTTTTTCCTTGAAACACATGGACAATTTTCATAGATAGCTGACTGCTGTTTTCAAGAATGAACATTCAAGAATGAACCAGACAGTGTGCCCTATGCCGTTGTCACAGCCAAAATAAAAGTAAAAGTCATTTTCTATTTTTTAAATTTGTAAAAACTTTGAAATTCAATAACTATCACAACGTAGGTCCAAACGCCATGAAACAAAGTCTATGCAAACCTCATTATTGAGAACTTTCCGACGGTACCAAGACTGCAACCGGGGGCATGCGGTTCTGGAGATCTCAACATAACAAACAAAACAAAACGAACATCCTAATTTAAGAAGTACTAGTGTGCCCTGTGCCGTTGCCACAACCAGAATAAAAGTAAAAGTAATTTTCTAATTTTTAAGATCCAAAAATAACTCAGAAATCGATAATTTTCACACTGTAGGTCCAAATGCCGCGAAACAAAGCTCATGCATCCTTCCTCGCCGAGGCGGCTTTCCAACAATACCAAGCACACGACCGGGGCACAACCGATCTCAACGTAACAAACAAACAAAACAAAACAAACAGCCTGTCTTAAGGTATGGATGGATGGCAAATTTCATTAAAATGGCGGTATTCCATGTGCCATTTTCACACTGTGACATCTAGGACAAATGTACACTTCTAACATCTAGGTCAATTTTAGATTTCAGAAATCTAGGACAAGCATAGATATCAGACTGTGCAGTCTAAAAAATCTAGGATTGGTATAGATTTCAAATATCTAGGACTAGTGTAGATTTCAAAAATCTAACACTGGTATAGATTTGGTACAGAAAAAACAGTTCAGATTGTGCGGTCTGAACTACTAAAAGTGCCAAATTAACGGAATACCACCATTTTAATGAAATTGGCCATATGGATGGATGGATGGACTAGTGTGCCCTATGCTATTGCCACAACCAAAATAAAATAAAAGTAATCTTTCTAATTTATAAATTCATATAAACTTTAAAATTCAATAACTTTCACACTATAGGTCGGAACGCCACAAAACAAAGTCCGTACACACCTTGTTGCTGAGAACTTTCCGATGGTACCTTGAATACGACTAGAGGACGCACGATTCTGAAGATAACAAATAAACAAAACAAAGTGCCTCATTTAAGGTGTAATCTCTTGTTTGCCTCTCTTTCAACTAGTTAGAAAGTGAGTCTCCTTCTATGCAAAAGCTGAAAAAGAATCTTCATCATTATTAACCCCTAAAGGACCAAGGCCTTTTTTTTTGCCCCAAAACACACAAAGCTGCCATTTCTATAGCAAAAAGTTAAAAAAATTGAAAAATGTTTTTTTTTCACACCTAACCATAGGTTCTTACACCTAACTAGTATGAGAGTGTGTGGAAAATTTTTCAAAATTTTTGACTGCACAAATTGCAAGATATCTGCGTTGAAAGTGAAAAAAACAAGTTTTTCAACACATTGCGGGACTAGATTTTTTGACTTTGAACATTTTTAACTTAAAATTTACAGAGTTTTGAGCTTTAAATCTTTATAGTGGAGAATTGAGTTGAGAGTCTAGGGAAAAAAATTCAAAAAAACTTAATTATCATTCTTAAAAGAATTGTTAAGTAGAAGTAGGTACAAGATAGAAGGAAAATCTAAAATATTAATATCTCTTAGATGGAACTAAAATGCACTAATCCCAATGGTGAGATTGTTCTAGCAAGTAAACTAAACCATGCAAAAAAAAATTGAAAACTTGATAAAATTGCATTCATAAATGAATCCTACAGGTTATTCTTTTCAAGAAGATGCTCTAATTGCCCCAAAAACAAGAATGTCCATAACTTTCTCATAATAAATCCAAATGAAATGAATCAAAGCTTTCCAGATAGACAAAAATATAATCTATGAGAAAAAAAAATTAATTCAAAATTTTGCCATTTTTTTTTTGCTGCCCGGGTTGTCCCCCTTCCCTTGTTTTGAATTTATTTGGTCATAACTTTTTTTCCCGGGCATCAATTGTGAAAAAAATTATATTCCCACAAAGCTAATTAGCTTTCCTACCTCCAAAAAAAGTTTCAAAAAATCAGAAGAAAATTTCAGCCTGTAGGTACCTCCCTGAAAACGCATTTGTCTCCCGAAGGGACAACGGTCCTATAGGGGTTAATCCAGTGAACAATTTCAAGAAGAAAAAGTGGTACTGGCGGAGTTGCCAATTCAAAAAAAAAAAATCATTGTGCGAAAGAAAATATTTTGGAGGCTCCAAGTATTAATTGCACAATTCTCACAAAAAAATGTGACCTTATTTGCAATATTGGTGGTATCCACTTGGGATGGGTTGACCTAATTGGAACACAAAAATATAGCACCGCCGAAGTTTCAAAGCCAAAGCTAATAAGAGCATCTGCACTCATTTTCCAAACAAGTGGCCTTGACAACTCTGTAACTTAGGCCTGCATGAGAAAAGGTCCCCCACCCAAGCGCTTGCATCATGTAGAATTTGAGCGGGCTCTTGAAAAACAAATTGGGGCCTGCTCAACCATTCTAGAGTGCAGATTGGATGTATCTCCGACATTGTTTTGTCTTCCAAGACGTTGGTTTGTTGCTTGAGAGTACTATGAGCCGTTGGTGGACAACTTGCTATAGGCCTTGAAAACAAATCCAGCCTAGGCCCTTGTAAGCGCTTATTTACCCACGCTTGGTAAATAAGTGAGCACAACCAGGCTCTTGAGTTTTAGGTTTGATTCTCGTTCTATGGGTGCCTAGCGTAAATCCATTGTGCCTTCCAAACAATGGGTCTTTTCTAAATCCTAAACATACATAAGGTTGCAAGAACTAAAGAAATCAAGAAAAACTAACTAAAATTGCAAGTTTTACTCTAATTAGGTCGTACCAACTAGGCCACGGTGGTTTTTGAAAGAAAGGTGATATAGTCTAAATTTAGCCACATATAAAGACAGAGAATTTCATGCCATTTCCAAAAATATAAAACTCAACATTATGCAACCTTCTTAGCAAGAGTTATGGACGAATGAAGTTCTAGCTTCTATAAGTCTATCCAAACTTCATCCTTGGATTTAGACCCCTTTCCTATTCTATTTTACTTCAAGTTTTTGACTCTGACTCTATATTGCCAACTTCTACCTAAGTTCTAAGTTTGGACTTGGATGGATGAGTTTTACCCTATTTCATCCATATTCTAACCCTAATGTTCATCCGTTGTTTGCTACTAAATGATTAAGAATTTCTCCTAAGTTAGACTAGTTCTGGACTTTACTAAGTGCTTTCTACTTATTTCCAAATCTAATTCTTCTCTTTGATTACCTCTTTTAATAATTATTTGATCTTTATCCTACTTATGTGGCTCGGTGCTACTCTGAGCAGATTACTATTTTTACATTTTTGTTAATTTTTCTTTGTAATTCTTAATTCTAGCTTTCCAAAATGCTAAGACACGTGCTAATTGGACCTTCCTACTAGGAGTTATCAATGGATGAAGTTTGACCGCTAATCGGTACTTCAAACATCATCCATGGTTTTCTACTAACCTACAACTTGAATTCTAATTTTTGTTTCACTTCTGGAGTTTAGATTTAGGGTTCTACCTAAATTTCTATTCTTGTTCCATTTGGATGAAATGTACTAACTTTCATCCAATATTATTCCTAAACTTCATCTGCTAATATCTCTTTCAATTTGAATCCAAATTCTAAGTGTGAGATGGTTTTGGAAACCTCTAAGTAGACTCTACACGTGGCGGCTATTGGGCTCCCGGGTGGACTTGGCTCCTGTACAGCTTGGGCTTCCCCGCCTGGACTTTGAGGTTTCCCTGCCTGGACCTTGGCTTGGTGGCTTTTCTGGATTTTCTTAAAACTCAAAATCACTTGAGATCTCTTTTTCTCTAATGTTTTAAATCAAGGCTTGTTTCTTTTTGGGGTGGCTAAAGGTCTAAATCACATGTGAACCTTGGAGGCTAAGCACTAGTTTTTGGATACTAAACTTGGAATTCCACAACAATTGTTTTGGAAACTAAACTTGGAGTAAAAAGTGATCACTTCTAATTTTTTGGAGGTTTTTTGGAGTAAAGAAAGTCAAAGCTTCGCCGTGCTTTGCTAAATCTCCAATTTTTCAAGACAACTCAAACGAAACAAAGTCAAAGCTTCGCCATGCTTTGCTAAATTTCCAATTTTCTAAGACCACTCAAACGAAGCAAAGTCAAAGCTTCGCCGTGCTTTGCTAAATTTCCAATTTTTTAAGACCACTCAAACGAAGCAAAGTCAAAGCTTCGCCGTGCTTTGATAAATCTCCAATTTTCTAAGACAACTCAAACGAAGCAAAGTCAAAGCTTTGCCGTATAAGAGAAAACATATAGAACCGGGGAACAAGGGAAGCCAAAGTACCACGTCAAGAGTTAAACTAGCACCTAACCAAGGCCAAATAACACATAAACACAAACTTAGGGGAACTTCGCAATTAAGGAGTTTCTACTTAAGCCCATGCAACAACAATTAGGCACTAGAGGGCCCCCTAAGCGGCATCGCCAAGGTATGGAGGGGGCGTTCTCTAGGATTAGTGCCAAGTAACAAGAACCACGCAATAAAACCCGTAATAAACCACAACAAGTTAAGCAAGAGCAAGCTTTGAAGGGACCCCAATGTCCTTCAAAGAGAGCTCCAAAAACACCAACAATGAAGCTAAAAATGCTTCAAAAACACACAAAATTGGCAACATGGTCTAAAACGGCCAAAATCCAACTAAATGAATCCAATTGTATAAAATGAGCCAAAATATGGCTACAAGGGGTGTTTGTGAGAGGAAAATGAGCCCCCTTATATACATTTTCAAGGGTGCTCACCCCCCTCTTTTCCTAAGTCGTAAACTTATCAACTAAGATTTTCATCCTAATCTTCAGTTTTTGACTTTCTACGCTGGTCCAAATGTCTAACTTCTGGAGATCAACTCTAAATTGAAAACCGATTGCGCCGTTGGCTTCAGAAGGCCATTTTTAATCTTGAGGAATCCCCCACCCCTTAACCAAACTCTAAAAAATGCAACATAACCTACCACTAACTGAACGCCAAAACAAGGTAAGAACCCAAATCTTGGAGGTTGACTTTTTTGAGAAAAGTAACTAGCCTAGGTTCTTTAGTAGGTATGAGGGAGTAAGAAAAGACCTAGCTTTGACCTTATTCCGATTTCGTATGCTTCCGGTACGCAAGTCAACTCCACCGTAAACTTCAATTTCGCCAATTTCCGGGGAATCTCGTTGGTTCGGGCACTTCTGGCTATCGGAATGGCTTGAAACTTGGTGGGGCATCTTATTAGCATAAAATAAGCTAATCTAATTTTTAGTGAGATTTTACCGCAGCCTGGATAATTTCTAGGAATTTCTCATCGTAGGTTTTGGCGGTTGACCGTCCGAAAGGGCATCTTCTGCAAGTCAGAAAATTCCGAAACTTTTAATGGAACCTCTCATGGAATTTCACAAAAGATGTGCAAACTCATATTTTTACTTTGCACAAAGGTCAGAGGAGAATCAAATTCTGCCTTCTCCTTTCAATTCTGGCAACTAGAGAATCTTTCACATACAAGGGAATCTTGGCAAGCTGATTTCGCCATTGAGTCCCAAATGTGATTTCCACCCTAAAATACCATACTCCATCCGTAGATTCCTCTTACGAGTCCATCTTGAGTTTGTAACTCCTGTAGGCCAACAATTGGGGACTTTGCTATTTCTTTGATGCTATGGGGAAAGTGAAACCTATCTCTGAGAATGGACTTAGGACCTCAACGGTGTTCCCTCGGACCAATTTTAGCCATAAGATGTCACATGTACCGTAGGTCTGGGCTGTTTGGGTCAGGTTAGCCATTAATTCTACTTTTTACCGATATTTTCACGTTTTAACCTATGTACAAGTGGAAATGGGATTTATTTGGGGAGAAACAACCTATAAGGGACCAAATGCTATATTAGTACGTGACATACCTATTTTGGTTTTACACTCTTTTTTGGGCTTTTTGTATATAAAACTATACTTAAATTTGTAAAAATTAAAAAAAAAAAAAACTGTGAGTCCCCAGTGACAAATTGGGGGCTCACAGCCCTCTATGTCATAAATTAAGGATCATTTTTCTTGAGTATGGATGCATGTGCTCTCAGGTAACTACACCTAAAATGAACCGCTCCTCAAACTCGACCCCTATTTCTGAAGGGAAAATGAACTGGGAGGATACCCAAAATGATACACAGTAAAGGACAAATGTAAGATGGAGTTAAGGCCCATTTTGAGTAGTGTGCAATTCTATTAATAGAATTGTGGAGGTGGCAACCTCACAAGTGGTCCATTTTGAGTACACTTTCCGTTGGTTTAACTTCTTCTCTTTGACATTTCTTCATGTGCATCAAATTGATTTTGGCATCACCTATGGTAAAAGCACCAATAGTCAACCATGCTTAGTACCCAACCTGTAGGGTACAGTATTTCCAACCAAGGCTCAAATGTGTGTGTTTTGGTCCTTTTCAAAGTTAAGACTAATAAGGTTATGACACATGTCCCAAAATAGTGAGCAAGAAAGTAGTAAGTGGGAAAGTAGTTTTTGTTTTGTTTTGTTTTTTGAACAAATGGGAAACCCACTCGATTAAAAAAAAAGTACAAAAACAACCAAGCTGCGAGGTTGGACAAATAAAGAGATAAAGAGCAAAAAGCACCAAAAGAAAAAGAGAGAAAAAAGAGCGGCATTCCTTAAAGCTCAAGTGACCTCTAGGCTCAAATTCACCAAATGTCCTCTATTTGGTTCAAATTTGATAATATTTGGCTCCATTCCAAATTATTAGCTTCAAGAGAGAATGCCATTATTAGGTGGCAAGGGTGTGGCCCTCCTTGTTGTAGTTTCTCTTAGGGAAAGTAGTTTGTGAATGATCGGAAATGGAAGACTCTAGACATTGGCTATTGGTGAAATGCACTTTAAGGCTCCCAAAATTCATTGTAAATTCAATTTTGGGAATAAAACTCTAAAAATTTTGCAATCCCCATATTTCCTATCTTCTTACATGGGAAAAATGTCCACCACCTCTTCCTGCGCACAATCTGCTCCAAATTTTTTTAAACGATCAACTACCGGTGCTTCTACCTTAGATGATAATTTTAGCAGCCTACACCTTGTATCTTTGAAAATTTGTAACTAATTCACAATGCATCCAAAAATTATGAAACCACTTGCATTTTGATTCATAATCCTTCACCTATATACAAAAATTGTTGTTCATTTTCTAGAGCATTTTGATCATGCCACAAAGCTTAACTATGTAATTTTAGGTGTAGTTACCTTAACCCTCCCACAATATCCTCAATGGTTAGAGCTTGTCCAATGATGGTCAATCAATCCATACCTTAAATTTGTTTGTTTGTTTGTTTGTTTGTTACGTTGAGATCTCCCCGACCGTGCATCCTCCGGTGGCATGCTTGGTCCCGTTGGAAAGCCCTTGGCGAGGAGGGGTGCACAGACTTGGTTTTGTGGCGTTTGGACTCATGGTGAAAAAGTTATTGAATTTCAAAGTTTTTATGAATCAAAAAATTAGAAAATTACTTTTACTTTTGTTTTGTCAGTGGCAACGGCACAAGGCACACTAAGTTAGTGATCTCTAAAGATGGGTGAAAGATGGGTGACATAGGAAAATAAGAGTTATGAGATCGGTTGCCAGCAGTCTGTAAGTTAGTGTCTCAGTGCAAATAAAAGCTTCGCCAGCAAACTGGAGGCTCTCTCTCTCTGTATAAACTTATATATCTGCACCACCAAATAAAGCATATCTACTCTACCAAACACAGGTTGGCGGTTGTTTTCGGTTATTGACTCTTTCAACACTTCGACAGTGTCAAGAATAGTGTCAAATGAGTGTTAAAAAAACAACCATTTCTTGTAGTGCTAGCGCAAGGATGTTTCCCCCAAGAGATGGGATCTGCTGAGGTTCCAATTCCAGGAGGCCTCTTCATAATTTACAAATCAATATCACTGTGAACTCTTTCCAGAGAAAGAATTCAGGGCTTCACCAACCGAGCAACTGAGAATTTCCCTGCACTAAGGTAGGCTGTTCTAAAAGTGACTGTGTCCTAGATGGGACTCCTATTTAGGAAAGAGTGACATGTTGCTTGAAATATCTAATATCACTATCAATGATGAGTTAGGTAGGCTTCAGTGGTTGCTTTGAGAGCATACCACCTTAACTTAACAGAAAAGGGCCACAACATACAATACTTACTTCATTTCAACAATGACCTACAGTAGTCTGCTCTGAAAGCGACTGTGTTCTAAATGCGACTCCTATCTAGAAATGCGTGACATGTTACTTGAAATATGTGTTATTGTCAACAACGAGTTAGGTAGGCTTAAGTGGTTGCTTTAAGAGCAAACTACGTTAATACCTTACTTTGTTTTGTTTCATGAAAAGCGCTGCAATATTTGACCTCTGGTGTGCTGTACTGTTTCCCCCATGCAATGGAAATTGTCCATGTTTCAAAAAAAACAAAAAACAACGCTGCAATACCAAAAGAATTGTTGAATTGTTGCATGCCTGGATTCAAGAGCAAGAAGCCGTGTTACAACTGTACACGATTGAGAATGTCAGGACAGGTAGAGGCAGCAAGATCTACCACAGCTGTACATGCTGGAGGGGGATTCATGACCCCGAGGTGGTGATAGCAACCTTGGGCCTGTCTGAGTGTATGATTTGTGTGAGCGCTGGTCATTGCAATAATGGGGTTTGGTGGAGACTGAATTATAAGTTGGTGGGAAGGGCCCTACCCTCCCTCTACTCTAATGAATGACTCTTTTCTTTTCTTTCTTCTTTGAATGGGACGCGGTCTATTCCAATGTTGGGGGCGAATTGCCGGTTAGTTTGTTGTTAGCAGGTGGAATTTTGGAAAAAAAAAAAATGGTTGGAAAAATCTATTAAATTTCTATTTCAAATAAAAAAATAGAAAATAAAACGGATGTTGTATTTCTAAAACCGGGTTCAATATGGAAATTGGAGGAAAATAGCAGCCAGTAAAACTCAAAAAATATCATGAACATTGGTCTATTTACTTGTGAACTTCCACATATATTTTGGACTTTTTGTGTATTTTTTTTATATCTTTGTATAAACATATTATTTACCTCAATCTTGTCAAATTAGTTATAAGACTTGTTTGTTTTAGAATAATTAAAACTTTGTTTTTTTGAGGAATGAGAAGTTAATTGGATGACACATGAACTTGAAGCACTTTATGAAATTAATGTGGGCTTCACCAAGTAGAACACATTCTTCTTTTACTAAAATTTTGCTAAACTCAACATCAATCTTGACATGGTGTTCTTCGTACCCCTCTCTTATCCTATTTCTTATTCAAAAATTAGTAAAAAAAAATATAGCTTCAAAAATAACAATTTCGGGATTTTTGCAAATAAGAAAAGCAAACTTTTGTGAAGTGTGGAAAAAATGTGTGCAATAGGAAGACATTTAAATATTCAAAAGAACAATGTTGCACATTAATCATTCTAAAATCCAATTGTAAATTAAAGCCGTTTACACTAGCTCAAAACACTAACTAAATTAACTTTGACTTACAAACATCAACCATTACACGAGCCCAAAATCATCATACAAGAGAGTCATGAACCAACAATTAATGCACTTGGAATTTTCCAAAGTAGTTGATTTGTTCAATAATACCTTATGCAACTTAATGCCCTCATTCAATATTGTAGCAACTTAATGAATGAACAATTTTGAAACATTGTCTAAGGATCAGATACATTAGCATTTGAAATGCACATTGGTGGAAGAAATACTATTTCTAAATCACATGTGCTATTCTAAATCAACGGTACAAAAGTCAAAGAAATAGGATGGCTTAACACAAAGATGAGAACAAAGGTTTTCATGTATTCAACATGGCAATAGCCCTTATGACAAATGAACGTTGCTTATAAGGTGGAAAGAAGAGTTATAATCTTTTTTAGTTATTGAAAATTAGTCATTAATCTACTACACTTGTATTTTGATTAATTAAAAAGAAATTAAGGTTAAGTGGATAATGACAATTACAAGGCACTTGATCTACCTTCATTGATCAAAATATGTATTCAAACTTTTCAATTAAGATTTGAGCAAACCTCTTAAAAGTCTTCAGGTAGTTATTACGATGAAGTGAGAGGGAAAAAAATAATTGTTCAAAAAATATTTTCTCCCCGTATACACATTTCAAGTTCTTTAATACTTTATTACATATAAAGAGAAACCTTAGATGATGATGATAAACAACTTGAGACAATCATTTAAACATATGCAAGCTACAATTACATTAAAAAAAAAAATTCTACAAAAAGGTGAAAGACTTACTGTTGTAAAATATAAAAAATTATTCTATTGAAAGCAAATTAAGTGTAAAAATTTGAGTTGACTATTGTATTTTTAAAATTCTTTGAATCTACAAATTATTTTTTCTTAGAAGTAATACAGGGTCTACAAAATCATGCAAGAATATATAATTGAAATAGTCTAAAAATTTACCAAAATGAATCTATTTTTAGGATATTATTATAGGGTGCCATAAAATATCCCTCGGATACAAATGTATACAAGATTTACATGCATGTGACTTTTTCAAGACTGCAATGACCCTCCAATGAAATAATCACTGAGCGTGAATAGCATAGTTAATTCTAACCATTACAAATATGAGTTTGGTGTGATCTAGTCAAAAGGCTCTAGGTGAGCCAATGAAAGTGAGCAAATGTGGGATTCAATGAGTTTGAAGAGACTTTTTTTCTTCTTGAAATACCTGGACAATTCCAAGTTTGAGGAGACTTTCATGGTACCAAAGGCTGAGTAAAAAATTTGTCATTAAGTTTGCTTAGTGTGGTGATGCACTTGACTGCTAGCTTGCTACTTTAATACAATCTCTGAGTTCAAGAAGGGGATCTTTAAACTCATTAGTTGGAATATAAGTGTTAGTTATTGTGTTGTGTAAATAGATTTTACCACTCGTATATAGTAAAGAGAGAGGTTTTGATATTCAAATAGTAGTTAATGAATCCACAAAAGAATAAAGAAGTGTCACATAAGTGAAGATAATTGCCCTTTGTTTAATGTGGAAGTTTATACAAATTTTATAAAATTTTATCTTGCACTAATTTAAAATAATACTAAGCATGACTTTGGTAAATTAGAATCTTAGAGCATCTTGACCAAGGAGTCACGTAATGAATATAGAAAATTCTCCTTAGTGCATGACTCCTACAACCAAGTCCCCTACAGGTTGACAGCACAAAAGTCCCATGTTCAAGAGTTGAACTCGAGACCTAAGGCCAAGGCTTAAAAATCTGGGTTAGACGGTTCTTGTGGTCGCCCACTTGCGCATTGTTAATGTTGGATTTTTCAAGAACAAATTGTTCTGTCTCTATAAAAAAAGATGAGGGCTTTAAAATTGTAAATAGATCAAACGAGTGTGGCCCTGCAACTTGAAATGTGGCGAGCAAAGTTTGAAGAGGCCGGTCCCTAGAGAACCTAATCTACCCAACTGGTGGAATTCTCCCGAAAGTCCAACCGCAACAAAGCTCTTGCTGCACCATTATTCTGTACCCCGGTGGAGATGCTCGCTTACACTAACAAGGAAAAATCAGTCTAAGATAGAACATTCTAAAAGCACACAGGCTCTAAAATCACCCACCTCCTCAAATGTACACTATTTGTACATGTTGCTTTTTCATAACCTTCAGCAATGTACAAACACTGTACATTTGAGGAGGTGGGCAATTTTAGAGCCCTATACCATTTCAACTTCAAAATTTCACAACTAATTCCACACAGCTCCAAAGAATATGAAATGACTTGAGTTAGATGTCAATTCCACTTGTCTTTCAAGGAAAATTTACTGGAAAATATTTCAAGAAGTTTCCCCTCCCCCATAATTCAGTAACAGCTCTTAAATGGGCAATTTATGGTGCACCAAATGGAACCCGGCAGCTCAATGCAAACGGAGCAGCGCCACACTTTCCCTGTTCCTCATAACCCACATTCCACCCACAAGTGACGTGGCATCAACCAGGTTCACCAGAATCTCAAACTTAGCAAGTCAAACCAGACACCACAAGATTCTATTTCTCTTAAAAAATATATATAAATACCAAGTCCATAATTTATGGAAAAATCGGAAAGAATATTAAATTGGGTTTGGGTTTGTTACATCAAAAGTCAAAACGGAAGTAGCTTCTCACAAATTAGTGTAGATCCAAAGCCCCTTCTTTAGTAGATCTACGAAATCTTGAATGAGCTCACTTTGAAGAAATAGCTACAAAACCTTTAAAGTAAAAGGGGTACTTTGGACCGAAAACCACTGATGACCAAATAAGGTAGATCTCTAAAATCTTCAAAAATCGAAGTTTCCCCTAATACAGGAGAGAATCACGAAATCTTTAAAAACGACTTTTCATAAACTGCAAGATAGATCTACGAAATGCTTGAAAACGACTTTTGACCTACCGCAAGAGAGATCTACGAAATCTTCAGAAACGACTTTTAACCCAATGCAGGCGAGATCTACGAAACGTTTGGAAATTTACGTTTTATTCGGTGCACGAGAGATCTACGAAACGTTCGTAAATTTACGTTTTATTCGGTGCACGAGAGATCTACGAAACGTTCGTAAATTTACGTTTTATTCGGTGCACTAGAGATCTACGAAATGTTCTGAATAAAGGGGTATTACGCAAATGTCGGGTTCGTAGTGGCAGACAAGCTTTGAGAAGACTGGTGACATAACTTAGAGTGAAGTGTCTGTTGCTTCCGCCCCGCGTCCTCGGGGAATTCGGTGGAGATCTCTTTCGGATTTTTTTGCATTTTTTTTGCGGTCACGCATTCGCTGCATTGCATTTGTGAGGCGCATCCCGATCGCCGATCCAACGGGTTGCGAACCGCCCCAGGATTTCGCGAGACGGCGGAGATTTTCGTGTTTTTGGTTGTCTTTGTGAACATCCCTGGAGGTTGTGCATTTTGCTGTTGGCGTTCGGGCGCTGCTCGAGTTTCTTCGATCTCGTGAGGTTTGGTTTTGCCTTCAAGCTCCGAGGGTTTCTGCAAGTTTATTAACGACGCCAAAAGCGAAGGCGAAGCAAGTTCGTCTTGCAACTGCAAGGGAACTTCGTTGCATTGGCGACTTCCAACGCTGGCGTCGTTAATGCGCGGTTTTAGCCGTGGATGCGTGTCTTGTGCAGAAGGTGTGGCGATTTTATGGTGTGGGGTCTGAGGCGCGGCGGGGGTTAAGATCTGGTTGCGAGTTGTGAGTTGTGTGAGATCGTGTGTACATCTCGTTGTTTTTGCGGACAGGGGGGTGAATTGGGGAGCTGATAAACCCTAATATTTTTGGATCGCGTCCTCGACTGGGAATCAGATGCTTGCGTTCTTGTCTTGAGCAGATTCCGGCACGTGGTGATGATGATTATTTTGCTGGGGGTCCTATGTATCAGCAATAAAATGTTTCGTCAGCATGTCCATCTTTGCGACTTTGTGAAATTGTGCGGGTTATTCGTCGACTATCGATAGTCTGTAGGCTTCCGAGTTTGAGCGTTGTTGAATCTGGAGTAGGATTGGTAATTGGTTCCAAGCATTTTAGAATTCGCTTGAGGCTTCTTCGGCGTCGACATTATGTATACTTCCTTTGGATTTTCAGCGATGGAGAGGAAGTGGCGGTTACCCCTGTTCGCCAGCTTAACTACATCGCTCCTATTATTTCTAATCGCCGCATTCAGTCTTAAGCCTTCGACAAGCTCATATTTTAAGTTTCTACAAAAGGAGGAGAAATCGATGTTCGTGGAGGATAATCTAGTTGAGCAACCTTCTGTGAGTCTACCTGCCCCTCCGCGACTTGCTTATCTAATCTCTGGGAACAAAGCCGATGGGATGCGAATTCGGAGGACGTTACAAGCAATTTACCACCCGCGAAATTACTATGTACTACACTTGGATCTTGAGGCTCCTCCAAAGGAAAGAGTCGAGTTAGCCAGATATGTGCGCTACAATCCTGTTTTTCAAGAGGTTGGAAATGTAATTATGATAGGGAAAGCTAACTTAGTGACGTACCGGGGCCCTACAATGGTTGCCACAACTCTCCATGGTGCTGCAATACTCCTGAAAAAATTCAAGGACTGGGACTGGTTCATCAATTTGAGCGCTTCAGATTACCCGTTGGCTACCCAAGACGGTAAGTAATTCATTCTTTGCATAAATGTATGAGCAGGTTCTACAGCATTCCTTTTGTGTTGAATCATGCCAGCCTTCATCCGTTTCTGATCCAATTGTCGTGTCAAACATTTCAGTTTCTATATAAATCTTTGGTAGATTTCTATATGAATTTTTGGTTGCAGGGAATGAAACTCGTGTCATTATTAACGACTAATGTTAGCTCGCTAAGAACCTGATCTTTCAGGTGCACATTTTGACTAGTGGTAACACATGGCTTTGAAATTTCAGATATTCTACACGTATTTTCATTTTTACCTCGTGACCTGAACTTCATTGAGCACACCAGCGATATTGGATGGAAAGAGTAAGTACATCGTATTCCTGCACTGACTTGCCATCAAGCATCTTTTTTGTATAGATTTGATCGTCATTGATTCTGTGTATAAAATGGTGTGTGGGCACGTGTAGAAATCCTTGAGTTTGTAAGGGTCTTCCCTGCTCTTTAAATCCTGTGGTTAATTATGATTTTTGTCGCCTGTCTCATGCAGGTTCCAAAGGGCAAAGCCTATTATTATCGACCCAGGGTTGTACATGAACAGAAAAACCGACATTTTCTGGGCAACTCAAAAGCGAGCAGTCCCGACAGCGTATCGATTGTTTACAGGTGAGGTTGCAATTATTGGCTTTAGCGTACATTAGCCAAGTGCATTGCATAGTTTGGGTCTGTTTAAGTCGTCCTCTTCTCCATGCTGTTCGACTAAGAACGAGTTTCGTCTTTGCCAGACCTCTTTTCATGAAATACGACGCTTGTATTATAAGTAAGCTATTGCATAATTTGGTATAGTTCCTCAAGATCTAAAGTTGCACACGCATGCACACTCAAGAGTTTTTCTTTCATACCAGCTGTTTCTAGTCTGTTTTTGCGTGGTCCTGAAGCTCTTTCTTTATAATTGCAGGATCTGCATGGACGGTTCTTTCAAGGTCGTTCATGGAGTATACGATTATGGGTTGGGACAATCTGCCTCGAGTGTTGCTCATGTACTATACCAATTTTGTATCGTCTCCAGAGGGTTATTTCCACACCGTAATTTGCAACAGCCAGGAATTCAAGAATACTACTGTAAACCATGATCTCCACTACATTGCGTGGGATAATCCCCCAAAGCAACATCCCCTGTCCCTTACCCTCAAGGATTTTCAGAACATGTCCAAAAGTGGAGCTCCCTTTGCTCGAAAGTTTGAGAGAGAGGATCCTGTACTGGCATTTATTGATAAGCAACTGCTAGGGCGAGCTCCCGGGAGGTTAACTCCAGGAGGTTGGTGTATAGGTATGAATCAAACTTGTTGTTTCTTGCGTATCCTCGTATCCATGTACGATTCTGCGACTATTAGAATGCATGCTTTTGAGGTGCCCAGAAAATGTCGTCTCCTTACTTTTTCCTTCACTCTACAAACAAATCTGATGATTCCTTATCCGTCGTGTTGAAGAGAGGTCAACAGCATTCAGTTGTTTCGAGCTCAAGGTCTTCTGTAATTGAGAGTAATGTATTGCTGAATTTTATTACAGGTGGTGGTGTTGGCGAGGACCCGTGTGCAAGGAGAGGGGACACCAGTCTCCTCAGACCGGGTCCTGGTGCTCAAAGGTTGCAAGGTTTGATCGAGCGACTATTGGCTAAACCAAAATTTCGCTCTGAGCAATGTATCTCTGTGTAAGATACCTGTCTTGCCATATAAGCGGGAGATACTGTACCAGTTGTTATCATATTCAATGTATGATAAACGCAGTGTTGAGAGTACCCCTACTAGACTGGGCACAAGGTTTCGGCCTCTCAATTTTCCTGATCAGCAGTGCTGCGGATTGCATTCATACGGATTGTTTTACTTAAGGATCAAATGCAACGAAGAGAGTTGCCCTACTGTTAGACGACTGCTAACTTAGTATTGTCCACTGCCTATGAATGTGTGCAATTTTGCAACAGCAATGTAACATTCTTTTGCTGGTCTTCTTTAAGACTTGAGCTTAAATCATTATTGATCTGGCGTTCTATTTTCCTCTGGCTGTGTTGAAAACTGAGTACATTCCTAGTAGTCCTGTGGGCATTGGTGAGTGGCTGTAAGTTAATAGCAGCGTTAAAAACACTAACTTAGCCGCCAAAGTCTTACTTCTCTTGACGAGTTTTTCAAGACACTGCCGTGATCGCCTTGTTTCTGAATTCTGACCCTGTTTCTGGCCTTGTTTCTGACCCAGGATAGGGTTATAGTAATCTTTATATTGGGGGGCATTCCAGCAGTTGGGAGGTATGTGTTAAGTTGGTTAGTTGTGTTATAGAAATTGATGCGATCAATTGCATTTAGTGTGGAGGGTGATGTTGATTTTTAAGTAGAAGTGTAATTGGGTGGATAAACTTTTAGACTTGAGTTATTTAACCCTTAAACAACGTTGCGGCTGTTTTTTGGCCAATGAATGGCAAAGAATCTCTCCATGTAGGACAAAAGTGCAACTATTCATCCTTAGAATTTTGTGCTCAAAGGGGAAATCTTGCACAATAGTTTGACCTCCAATGAGTACTTTTGATTTTTTTTAAAGTAGATGATGTCACACAATACCAAAATGGATGATTTCTATGGTCACCAGTCCATCCTTCAAGGGTTGAATAATGAAAACCATATTCAAATGTTTATTTTGGATCCTTACAAGACAACTTCATTGTTCATATATAATATGTAAGTTTTGTTCAATAGGTGTTTTTAATATATCTAGGGTGCAATTCTTGACGATTATTTTGTATAGGTTAAGTAATGGGTGACAAAGTAGATGCATGCCTCGAGAGTGAATTCTAAAAATGTGAAGAAAAGATCCTTGAAAGAAGTAGATGATGCCATCTCTTTTCAATCAACAATTCAAAACCTTGTAAATGAAACTTCTTTTGTAATTTGGAGTACTTTCATAATTCAAAGTATGAAACGTTATGAAATACAATACATTGTAGAATAACTAGGGCTTTTTTTTTCTCCATGCTACTAATAATGTATGATTGAAGGTTTTGGGATGCAGTTTCGTGGATGTAGTTTTGGCCCTATTTCCAACCTTAGAGACTTTAGCGATGGTAATTTTTACATGGATATTGGAGCCTTGAAAGCATAATTGGCAATACCGACTTTGGGGAATGGTATGAATCTCCTTTTGTGGATGCAGTTTTGTATGAGTGTCATAATGACGAAGACAATGTAAATTGATGTCTCAGTTAGGATGTGGAAGGTAATGTCCATGGAGTAAGCTATCGCAAAGAGCTTGCACGACAATTGAAAACACAACAAAAAAATTCCAAATGTAAATTGAAAAATTCTTTTTTAATGTCACTAAACTCTTCAAGAACAAATTCATGCCAAATGTCATCTTATAAACGCATTTTCAAAGAAATTGAATGCAAGAATGTTAGGAAACAAGAGCTACTAGATTGAGAGAGAAGAACAAGATCACATGCAATGACTCCAATTTACAGTCTAAAAAGAATCAAGAGAATTTTTTGACATTTAAAACTTAATCCACTCTCTCTCTTTTTCTCTTTCTTCCATGCCACACAAAATTCTCACCATACTACACTCAAAATCCTTAAGCAACTCCAAAAAGTAAATAAAAAACCCAAACCATACACTCCGTACTTCAGATTTAACAAAACCATTCAAAATGCTAAAAAATTTGAGGAAGAACACCCAATTGCTGAAGTAGAGAGATCCACACCCTCTACAATTTCCAAAAATTAACGTCAATTTTTGAAAGTTGAACTAATATAGATGTGCCTAGGTTGTCACTCGAATTACACTACAAGAAAATGGGTACTTTCGTGACTGCAGAGGAATGACTGCATGTCCGGTTTCACTAGAAAATGACTACAATTCTCTAATTGCATCATCTGTGGAACCAAAATCCTTCCCCAGTCATTTTGGAGTCGGCACGGCGACTACAAGATGAACAGTTGACAGAAAAAGGCCGCAGGAGCGATGTTCTCGTTCACTGCGTCGTCAACTTATTGGCGGGAAAAGGGATAAATCCAACGTGGCCGGCAAAGTCATTTTTGAGTCATTTTTCTGTCATAAATTTGACTAAGCTTCACTTTTGAACGACTCAAGAATGACTATTGAATGACTGGCACAACTCCTTTAGAGACCCTAGTTAGTTTCACGGTTTGGACCTCTGCCCATACTAACACGGGTAGGTAGTCCTTCAAATTTTACAAGCTGGGAAAAGAAATGGAAAACTTTCAATTTATACAAAGCCATTCTAACCCAATACACCACACCGCACTACAATTGCAAAATCAATAGGAGTCGTTCCATACTACAAAATGACTACACCAATTGATACAATTTTGGACATTGACCTGCTGAGACAATTCTGACGTGTGAGGTCGCATATATCGCAACTGCGCCACCTCTACGCTGTCACTGGAAAATGATTGCAAGCGACTATGCAAGGACTTCTTGCAAACTAATAAATTACAATGTGGTCACTACTCTAATTCTTAGCCTCTAATACTACAGCAATGACAACTTCATATCCTTCTTGAGTTGATAAGTTCTCTTCCACTGACAATTTGATAGTCCCAACTAGATTAACTACCTCCGCTGTAATAAGCATCCATTGAGGAGCGGTCACCCTTGCAATCTCTACAGTAGTATTAATAAAGATGTCCTTTGTGTCTTAGCAAATGACTGCTAGTTAACTACTTATAATAATCTAGAAGTGATGGGCTACTGATTTCTTGTCATCCTCATTTCCAAATGTAGAACTATTGGATCTCCCTATTAGAATCACGTTTATCATGCATTTTCTGACCATTGCTATGTTCTTGCACTTATTAAGGGCACCCCGAGCATCTACAGCAGTACCTATTGAAAACAATTCCCACAATGAACCCTAATATTCCTCCTATACTAATAGGTTCTCCTTTGCCGATAATTCAATGGCGTCTACCACTCCTCCATGGTTTACTTCCTAGATGCAACTACTCCGTTGATTGTAAGCAACCGCAGGGACAAGGAGGACAAGGCTCACAAACATTACAGTACTTTTAGGGGACTCTTTGAATGCTACTTTGTACCCTACACTCATGTGACTTCAATATGACTTCGTCATAGTCATTTAAAAGTCACGGTGAAGGATTGTATTGCGTAAACGACTCAAAAATGACTAACAAATGACTTCTACACTATTAGCAACTGGACACTCAGCCTGGCATTCCCACATACTGCACATTCAACAATTCTGGAGGACTATTGACATCATGGGTAGTCATCATTATACTTTCCTTGCATGAAGTGAGGAGTCCTAGAACAACTATATATGTCTATGTTTTGGGGAAGTCAAATAGGTGACCCTAAATCCCTAATATTCTTCATGTGCCAATCATTTTCAATCCATTTAGCAAATTTGTCTATAACTTTTGATTTGAGGCTCAAAATGTAAAATGGATTTTTGGAGATGAAAGTAAGATTGATTTTCTAACTTTTATTAGTTCAAATTTTTTTGGAAAAAATTAATCTACTATACCTCGATAAGGTCTAAAATATTATTTGTAACACAATTCCTGCATTTTCAATATCCCACATGGTTTGTCTTGCCTACTACTACCCCACTTCTATAAAAGGCTTGTCATTTCATCTGTTCATACTTACACACTAAGCCATGCGAGTCATGCAAAATATAAAGTATGGTGTATGTTGTACGGTGTATTGTATAATGTATATGGCATATTGTATATATGATGTATTGTATTTGGTATATTGTGTATGGTGTATTTCTATGGAACTTTGAATGTATCCATATGTGATTGTAGAATGACTAGTTCCCTTCTATTTGTCATTATATTTCTTTTTGTACACAATGCATCGCCGCAAATTAAAAATGTTTCCAAAAAATGATTTTCCCTGTCCTTGGAAAGTATCCTAAACCCTAAATCTATGTCACTTCAGAACAACTACATGCGTCACTTAAAAATGACTAGACAATCTTAAAAGTACATCCTACAAATGACTGCAGAATGATTGGACACGTGTCAAAGCGTCATTTGTCCGTTGAAGATAAAATTGCAATAAATGACTGGACACGTGTCAGCCCCGCATTGGTCGACACAACTCCCTCACGACTGCAGAATGACTGTAGAATGACTCACGCAAAGGTCCACGTCAGCAACAATCGGCCAAATTTTTCAAAAAATGGGCAACTGCCCAGCTTTTTTAGAAAATTTTGTTTCCAAACTTGAATGCCACGTAGACCCTCCCATCCGTTCTTCATCCAAGGCCCCATTCGTTGGTGATATTAGAGTTGCAGTCATTTAAAGAATGACTTGTCCACTATGACTGCAGGGCCTGAAGTCGCAGCGGAGTCAATTATGTCCGGAATGACTGCAAAACTGTCATTTATCGCAGTCATTTATACCCCTGTTTTTTTGTAGTGTTAAAACATTGAAAACTATCAAGTTTAGGATATTCAAACTTCAAAGTCTTTTGAATCTATCATAATCATAATAGGGTGCTAAAAATCTAATGAATTTTATTATTTAACTTAAAACTTGAATCATTGGATTTTGAAAAATGATGGTAATTGAAATCTTTATAACCTAAAAGGACCTGCATTCACCTCTCCAATACCCATGGTTGGCTCTTTGAGGCCTACACTCGCCTTTTGAGACTCAAAGTTGCCCCTTGAAGACCCACAATACTTGTCCCTTCAAGACATGAAGTGAGCCCTTCACAAGAAGTTGTCCCTTCAATTCATCATATGTTGTGCCTTCCCTTCCAGCACTCGTACTTATCCAAAGTCACCGTGCACATGTAGAAACCGCTTCCTATATATGTCAATTTGCCATGAAGAATTATTGTATTACCATGGTATAAATAGAAAACCATGTTATTCATGTTTAGTATACTAGATAAATATCTAATAAGACTTGAAAGGACTTATAGTTGCTCCTTTGCTACTTAATGGCATCTGTGAGGTTAGAAGTTGCTCTTCACTCAAAATCACTGCTTCAAGACCCACACTCACCCCTTTCTCATCTGCATACGCCACTTCTTCATCCAAACTCACCTCAACATGTACTCGCCCCTACTTTACCTCCCAACTTATGGGAACAATGGTAAAAAAGAAGTAACTTTTGCAAAAATCAAACTTGTTGTTGATCTATTAGTAAGACATAAGCAAGTTCATATTGGCATCTAAGACATTGTCGTGATGTGAACCGTCTACTAGTTGAAGGAGGCATCTTCTTTTGTAAAAGTGTGCGCAATGTTAGAAGGTCTTGTTTAGATGTTAAGTTGATAACCAATTTATTAGTAGTTGATGTTAGGGTTAGGGCGAGTTAGGGTTAACAAATGGCTAATCTTCCAGGATTCTTGTTAGCTACTTATATGAAGGGTTAGTTTGCCTTGTCTTTCTCTTGGTTCTTGGTGTGGGATGCATTTGGGATATGAAGTTGGACGCTTGTTTGTGTTTAACCCCTAAAGCCCAGAACATGCTTTTTAGAGAACAAAGCATTTTTGGGCAGCTCACTATGAATGGAATTTTTATTTTTTTTCTTTGAAATTTTCATAGAACATGTATCCAAGGAGTAACTTTAAGGCACAACAATTTTCATAATTTTTGACTACATAGTTAAAAAATTATTGTATGATATGTCATTTTCATTGCTCAGCATGTAGCCTGTGCAGCTCAAAAAAATTCTTAAAAAATCATTTTTTTAGAAATAAAATTTTGAATTGGTTTCCTAGATTTATGTACATGTGAAAAGCTTTGAATCATTCCATTTTGATTAATGAGATGAAAGTTATGAGGAGTTTTATTTTGTGGGCAACAATAGATTCTCTGCTCTAAAATAAACTTTGAAGTCCTTTATTTAACTCAATTTTCAATACTTTTTGAAAAAAATAAAATCATAAGATGTACTCCCTCTGTCCCACTAAAAAACTCCAAAATTCTTCCCGTTAAGAAATTAACTATATTTTCAATCAAAGTGCCAAAAATACATTCATTCAAGAATAAATAACCCATCCCTTAGATCTATGCAAAATCTCAAGCTTAGACGCTATCATTTAGGCACCCAAAATTCATGTCAAAAGTGTGATATTTGAATATATTTTATAATTGTTGCCAGCTCTGTGATTTTAGATGATTTAAAGGGTGGTGGCTGCAATGGGACTGTAATGACATGTTCTTCAACTTAAATATCCAAAAATAAAAAAACTATCCCACTTTATGATCAAATTTTAATAGCACCAAAGTAGTCACTAAATAGGCTGTCAACACTACTATTTGACAAAGAAATTAGTACAAGGTGTCTCATATTGCCAAGGCCAAGCTTGCAAGGCCATGGGAATGCTTTTTGATTGTCTCACTTGCCCCCACAAGGTTGTTCAATGTAACAAACACTCACTAAACAATCAAAAACACAAAAAGGAGCTTTTTAGTGGGACAAAAATTCTGCCTGATTTGGAGGTTTTTAGTGGGACAGAGGGAGTAGATTGTTTAATACAACATTACAACCATTGGGATTGGCATTATTTCTTCAATTCCATTACAAAATTCTTAACAATTAAGTAGTAGTTTGATTCATTATCTACTTCTTTCTACTTACTATTTTTCTATACATATGTTGTAGAATTCCAAATGATCTGAAATTTTTCAAACATGTAGCCTTGAAGAATGAATCCAAAGAAGCACCACCATTTTGGACATTTTTTCATACAAATGTGACCTTGTGTAGTGCAACTATCCGTTTTTTTGCAAGGACAAAAAAACGATTTTTGTCAATTCAAATGCAAATATCTTGCGATTACCTAGTGGAAATTTTTGAAATTTTTTCTACATCTTTTCAAACCAACATACTACAAGATTCTACAATTCCTTGTGTCCAAAAATGGTTTTTTTCTAAAATTTGGTACTTGTACAAAAATGGCAATTTGGAAGCGTTTTTGCCAAAACCAATCAAAAACCTTTAGGGGTTAATTATTGAAAGAAGTTTTGATGTGAAGAATTTCGAATTGTGCTTAAATAAAGTATTGCATCAAGGCAATAATTTGAATCTAGATTTTTGGAAATTTGATCTACCATGACATTAATTTTCAAATCTAGATTTTTTATGGAAATGGAGATATGAGGCATCAAAATGGAAAGGTTTGGAATCCAAAGCAGACAAGAAAGGTATATTTGGGAGCTTCAATCTTATTGATTTTTTGTGATATGGCTTTGAAAATTGGAGGGTATTTTTTTTAAGTTATCTACTATCTTAAATCAAAAACTTGGCTACAATGGATTACGAACTATGAATTATGCACAAAATACAACTAGGATGTAGAGGCCGTGACTTGGCAAAATACAATAGTGGGAAGATGTCTACTAAAGTTAGATAATATCTTTGGTCAGAGTGGAAATTGATAATTATGTGAATATTTGACTAGTTGATCTACATTATAAAAAAATTTCAAGACATTTGAAGTGATTGTCCATCATTTATACTACGTTGAAGCTAGCTAAAGCAGTTTCTAGGTTATAGTGGGAATTATAGGATAGAGATTTTTGGAGAAAAGGAAATTTGGAAATAGTTTTTTAGAATTATTTAGGGGGATTAAGGGTTCAAAGAGATTATATGCAAAGCATTTCTACAACAACCTATGGCCATTCTAATCCAAACCTATTTACACAACTTTGTGACATCGTCGAGTTAGATAGAATGTTGTAGTGTTTGGCACGACAATCTTGCCAAAAACCAACATCCAATAGCACAATCCCTTGGAAATAAAGCTATAGCAATCCCATTTGAACTCCTCTTGGCCACAGATCAGTGTTTATTGTTAGTTTTACCAAATCGCTCAAGACAAGTAGGATAAAAGACACCACTCTAAGAAATCATAGTAGAGAAGATTGTTCATTGTAAGAGGTGAGGAGAGTCAACCATTGGTGGAGCACCTAGTGAACAAATCAGAAAACAAAAAGGGGATTAGGGAAGATGTAGATCTAAAAATTGTGAACCTTGAATCAAGCGCCAAAAAACAACTACTAAACAATTGCCCTATAGTGTCAAACCCTTCTAAAACTCTATAACCAAACCCAAAAATTTCAAAAAATCCTAATTGAAGAGAAATAATTTATTTTCTTAACTTTATTTTTTCTTATTCATAAATTTATTTATTTAATCTTTCTATTCAATTAGATGAAAGTTATGAAGGTTCTGGACATTGAAGACAAAACAATCTACCAAACATTAATTTTAAGACATTCATTCAATAGATTTTATCAATCCATCAAATATAATAATAATAATAATAATAATAATAATAATAATAATAATAATAAAAGAAATAAACATTAGATATGAGCTTTTTCTTACAAATAATTCTTACCATTGGGGATAAGTGTATTATATGTATGTATGTATGTATGTATGTATGTATGTATGTATGTATGTACACACACAGATATATATACATACATACATACAATGAATGCCTTTTTGGATGAAACAACATACAAAATATTGTACAAAAAGTCTTGTATTATATTATTTGATGCAACAAGTCACAGCTTTACTTGCCTTAATTTTGTTTTGTTGTAAGGTAGAAGCACCAACTGTCAACCACGCCCAATACTCAACCTGCACGGGTGCAATATTTCCGACCCAAGGTTGGAACAAATTTAAAGGAAAGCTGGGAATGTGTTTTTTTGGTCCTTTTCAAGGTTGGAACTAATAAATTAATGAAACATGTCTCGAAGTGGTGAGCAAGAAAGTAAGAAGTAATGAGCGAATAAGTAGTTTTTGAATGATCAAAATTGGAAGACTCTAGAAAGTGGCTACTAGTGAAATGCACTTTTTGGTTCCCAAAATTCACTGTAAATTCAATTTTGTGAATAAAATTCTGAAAATTTTGTAATCCCCATATTTCCTATCTTCCTACATGGGAAAAATTTCCAACACCTCTTACTGCTCCAAAATTGCTTAAATGGTCGACTACTGGTGCTTTTACCTTGGCTTTCATTTCATAGCTTCGGCTTGAGGCTCGAAGCTCAGGAGCGTGCTGTCCAGCTATTTGCAAGAGGCCATCAAACGGGTTCAGCACATTGGTCAATTGCCACGGTGAATGGTTTGAACAGATCAGTCACATGCTTTGTCGAGCTAATTAGTACCTGCTGCCAACTCGGTGGAGTGATGGAATATTAGTGTGATTCACTTGTACTTTGGTGGAATAATCTTTTCGTTTGCAATTAAAAATCTAGTTTTAATTAACCTTTAAACATACAGTCTGTAAGAGTGTTCTCCAGAATTGACAATTTGAGAAAAAATCATAATAATAAAAGTACTACTTGGAAGGATATTTTGGAATTGATATAAATTTAAATAAAAGTGGTAGATATTCATTGAGTTTTAGATTCCATCCGTATGGTTAGATTCACCAATGCTATTACTAATACTAGTGTGCCCTGTGCTGTTGCCACAGTCAAAAAGTAATTTTCTAATTTTTTTAATTCAATGAGAACTTTAAAATTCAATAACTTTCCCACCATCAATCCAAACGCCACAAATAAAAGCCATGCACCCCTCCTCGCCAAGGGCTTTCCAATGGTACCAAGAACGTGACAAATTGACACACGGTTCAAAAGATACATACTTTAGCATAATTTAGTAATTTTTAAAATCCAAAAATAACTCAAAAATTGATAACTTTCCCATTGCGAGTTAGAATGCCACAAAACAAAGCCTGTGCACCCCTCCTCGCCAAGGGTTTTCTGATAGTATCAAGCATACCACCAGGGGGACGCACGGTCTGGGAGATCTCAATGTAACAAACAAACTTAAGGTATGGATTTTTTTATAAATTTTGAAAGGAAAGTTTTTGAATTTCTTTTAAATTTGATTACAAGCAAAATATTATCATTTTTTTGAATAAAATTTGTTGGAATGGATTTGAAACGAGGTTCTCGTGACACGGTGATTTTTTGAAATTTATGTGTTCTTTAAATCTATGACCTCATTTTTTGCAAATCTAGTTTTGAACTATAGTCAATGCAATTTTGGCTTGGTCAACCACTTGACATACTTCCACATATATTTGTAATTTTAGAAAAACAAAGTACTCTGGTAACACCAAATCCAACCATTAGATAGGACAACAATTTGATAAAGTATCTCCACAAATTAGGATGACGTACTTTCATCTAAACAGTAAGGAGAAAGAAATGTTAGTTTCAATTTGTTAGGTGTCCAAAAATTGGATGTTGGAGCACTTAAGGGTTAAGTAAGCATGCTTGGAATAAAAGATTTGATAATAGGCAATATAGCGCAATATAGCCATACTAGCTTGTAAACATGGGTACCTAAGGTGGAAACACCAAAAACCATCAAAACAAACAATTCAACGTAGTTGGAGGTACCTTTTTCTAGTGTTTTGTAGTACTAGCAAATGAAAATCATAAATTTAAGATTTTTTTTTTTTTTTGGATAAGACATGCAATTTCTATGTTTTTTAAAAGTGGAACTCCCTAGATCACTGCATGATACCATCATATAGTTTGGTTCCAAAAACGAAATCTAAAAAAATTAGTAGTCACTTTATCCCAGTTAAGTATAGAAACAATTGAATGACACTTTGGAGAACAAAGTTTAATGGAAGTCTACTTGTTCAGAAGTGGGTATAGGGACACTTTTGGGTATTTTCACCTGTTCCAAAATGAAGATTGTAAAGATTGTAGTATTTGGTTGATGAAGGCATCTATCTAGAATGTGCTTGATATAACATTTTCAAACTTTAGCCTATACGTAAAGGAGACAATTTTCACAATGAGTTTTGTTCAAAGGCAAGTAATATATATGCAAAGCCACCTTAGTGAGCCTAGGAAAAAGTGTTGTAAGAGTCTACAAAAATGTCTTTTCAAAGAATATTTTATTGCATGGGATACTACCACACCACATAGCTATGATATATGATCATGACACAAGGTCATGCTAGACAAAATGGAGTCTAAAAATAATCTATAAAGTAACTTTGTTCATGAGTATGTATAAATGGAAAATAGTAAAAATATTTCTTGGTCAACTAATTGACTTGACTTACTTGTAAGTATGTGTAAACTCCCTATGAAGCCCTCCTTTATTACCCTCTTTTGCACTCAGATTGAGAGAGTAAGTCACAAAAGTGTTCAATCTGATTTTTTTAGCATATTTTCTAAATTGAAGTAGCTCATAATGTAAGTAAGCTTTTTAAATGATTGACTAAGAACCTTTTAGCCTAAGGATCCCTGGAGTCATAGTCTAGCATGCCTTTTTAGAAGGGTTGACTACAATTTTAGGGGATTCAAAGTTTGTGTCCTTTTTTTGCTACAGAGGACAAAAGTATTATCCACATCATTCAATTCTCTCCCTTGGACTTAAAATTTTGAGAGTAAAATCAATTCATTCAATAGTCTCTCCATTTTGAAAATCCAATCATTGGTTGAAACTTGCTTTCTACACTTTGTACCTCAAGATGGTAACGAGGTCTTGAGTGAATTGACCCAAGTTGCCCAAAACCATTGCTCTAGTTTATACTGGAAGCAAAACTAATTGGGGCAGGTAGTGACTATCTCTTCACTACCTCTTTTGAAGAGATAGTGATCAAATGCCTCTTTTGAATTGAATTGAATTAAAATTGAATTAACCCCCACCCCCATACTTGAATTTTTGAGGAATCAGTTCTGAGTGCATTTGACATGGGATATTTCAGTTGTATTTCAAATTTTGTCATTGTATTTGTTTTCTATATTTTGAATCCTGTATTTGTATCCATATCCGTATTTCAAAAAAATTGTATCGATATTCTATATCTATATATTGTATTTGTACTTTGTAACTGTACTTTGAAATCATATTCTAACTGTATCTGTATTTGGACGGTTAAGATTATCCGTTCAATAGACATCAACATTTTCAATTTTTTTAGAAGATTGACGGTATTTGAGAGGGGGATGGAGTGTAACCTAGACTAATTAAATTGTACTATTCATTACAATAATTATTACATGGAATTTTTTATTGTAGAATTGTTCATTATATAGTATTAATCTATCCGCTTACATGCTTAAATTAAGGTTTTGTTGGCATTCACTACTTTAGTAATGTTGTCAACTTTGTTGTAATTAATTGAACTTCCAACTATTGCAAGAAAAAACTTTTACAAATGTTTCTCTTAAATGACTCATTACTTAAACATCACTCGAAAATTATAATTGATAATGCTAGAGAAAATCATGTGTTATTTTATTCCAAAAGTGGCCACTTCTTTAGTAGAAATCATTGGCTACATAATCTCTCCAAGAGTTAGGATCTTTAAGAAGGTTATTGGATATAATGCCCAATAGCCCCTTAAATAAAATTATTCACGTTAATAATTTATTATTGATCTAAGACTCACAATGAAGATAATGATGGTAGATGATAACTATCTTTTGATTGGTCAACAAGGATTATGATTGCTAAACTTGTGATGTTATATTCAATTTTAGTTAAAAACATTGATCATCATACCTACCAAACTCTATGGTGAAAATGTAAGAAGACATCATATATTCTAGATTTGAAAAATTTTGAATTCAAAATTGGCTTCATTGGTGTTTGAGGTGTTGAGTGGTTGGTCTTTGCTCGTTGTGAGCTCGCCGGGGTTTTGTTTCCTCTGGTTCTTTGTATTGTTTCCTCTCATCAATGGAAATGGTTCATGTGTTTCAAAATTTAAAAAAAAAAATTGGCTTCATTAACCCCGAAAGGACCAAGGCCTTTTTTCTGCCAAAAAACACTGGAAACTGCCATTTCTATAGCAAACAATAAGAAAATTTGAAAAATGTTTTTTTTGCACATCTAACCATAGTATCTTATACCTAACTAGTATGAGAATGTATGGAAAAAATTTCAGAATTTTTGACCGCACAGATTGCAAGATATTTGTGTTTAAAGTGGAAAAAACAAGTTTTTCATCACATTGCGGGACTAAAATTTTTGACTTTGAACATTTTTAAATTAAAATTTTTGCACTACAAAGGTTTGAGCTTTAAATCTTTATAGTGGAAAATTGAGTTGAGAGGCTAGGGGAAAAAGAAATTATTCAAAAAAACTTAATTATCATTCCTAAAAAAATTGTTAAGTAGAAGTAGGTACGAGATAAAAGGAAAATCTAAAATACACTAATCCCAATGGTGAGATTGTTCTAACAAGTAAACTAAACCACGAGAATTTTGTTTTTTGAAAATTTTCAAAAATAGCATTCAGAAATGAATCCTACAAGTTTTTTTTCTTCAAGAAGATGCTCTAATTGCCCGAAAAACAAGAATGTCCATAACTTTCTCATAACAAATCCAAATGAAATGAATCAAAGCTTTCTAGATAGACAAAAATATAATCTTTGAGAAAAAAATATATAAAAAAAAAAATCAAATTTTTGCCAATATTTTTTTGCTGCCCGGGCTGCCCGCCGTCCCCTGTTTTGAGCTTATTTGATCATAACTATTGTTCCCGGGCACCGATTGTGAAAAAAATTATATTCCCACGAAGCTAATCAGATTTTCAAGCTCCAAAAAAAGTTTCAAAAAATCAGAAGAAAATTTCAGCCCATAGGTACCTGCCTGAAAATGCATTTGTCTCCCGAAGGGACAATGGTCCTTTAGGGGTTAAATTTACATTATTGCACAATGATGGGCAAGGGGATCTTTGAATGGTCAACCAATCACCTTAAACAAGGATGGTATAGTAGAATCACTTATAATTGAAAAGATTTCAATAATAGTCATGATTGTTTGTTAATTAGATGATAGACGACTTTTTAGTCACACATATACATGTTATTGCTAAACTTGGATGCACTCCAAAATTGACGTTTGAATAAAAAACTATATACAAAACTTATAAGATGTCAAAGCTCAATGGATATATTGTATTTGATTATCAAGATCAGTGTTTCATGTTAAACTTGGGAGAACAAATTTGGCAAATGTTTAAAACCAAAATATTATTTTCCCAAACAATTTATCCACATGAAAATATACTAAATTTTTTTTCTAAACTTTCGTCATCTATTTTTAAAATTAGTTTTTGCCAAATTGATCATAGAATATAATACATTCTAAACCTATGCTCTAATTTCAAGTCCTTGAACTGAAGATTGTACAATATAAATATAAATAAATAAATATGTCTATATATATAATTACACAATCAATTTTGATTGATTTTTCCCCATCACATTATTCAACTATGTGGGTTGGGGTGTCAATTGACGTCTACTCAATAAACTACTAATGAAAATTGTAGAACCATTGTTACTAATATTCAACTTTTTGTCTGATTGCGTCATACAACTGACTCTGCAGTGCGTTGTTAGTTAGTCTCCTATTTATTTCTTTTTATTGTTTCAACTTGTCAATGTTCATTTTTCCTTCATGCTTGGCCTTCCTAGTTTGAATTTTCTTGACAATGACTAAACATTCTCCCTCTTAGAATTGACTGTAGGGAACATCCAATTTTGCAGAATTATAGTCTTGTGCTTAATGGTGCTATGAACTACTAGGTAGCTGTAATAGCATCCACAATCTTGCATTTGGAGGGCCGGTTTGACAAACAACCAAGAATAAAAGAATAGGAGTGTGGATCCCTCCAAATTCTCTCCAAGAGGCCTCTATCCTATCATGTAAAGTATAAGTCCACCAAATATAAGTTTAATCTATTTTATCCTACATTCAAGTTGTGATTGATGAATTCAATATTTAACAAATACATTTGGGATACATTTTGGGTGTAAGAAACAAGAAATTGGACCCAAATTCAAATATAAATCAATAGATTTAAAATTACATCATGTCATTTTTAGCGTGCAAGGGTGCAGACGGAATTTCTCCCGAGTAACGCTCCCACTCTGACTCTCTTCACGCTCCCCACGCTCCCCACGCTGTGCCCAACCCGGAGAACGATCCCCTGTTCACACCGCAGCGCATAACAGACTTCCTTCGCCGTCGTCAGTTGTTGACTGTGGGTTACGCCCCCAACGTGCAATGAACGCCGCACTTGCAACAATCGCGTGCATTGCCGCGTCTGCGACCAATGCAAGTTTCTCTCGATCAATGCATTGACGAGCTTGCAAAACAAACACACATTCCTTACCCGATTTCCAATTGCCAACGAAATTTTTGTGGGTTTCTCAAGGCGAGTGCGTTGTGAGTGGCGATGGAGAAAGTGGAGGGAGGAGGCGCAAGCCAGATCCTCATGCTCACCATCTGCGTGGCCGCAATTTATGGCGCATACATCACCCAAGGCGTGGTCCAGGAAAATGTGTAAGTGCAAAGGAACCTCACACCTCACGGGGGTGCGGGCTCTGTACTCTGCCGGTGTTTCCCCTGTTTGGAAATCTGAATCCCCTCTTTGGGGATTCAGATTGCGCTTGGGGTGTTCATTGTTGGCTTTCTATTGAGTTCTGGCACTTGTTTGAGCGTTTCTGAGGTTGAGCATGGTGATCTGCGCTATTTTGGAGAGTTTGCACTTGTTTGAGAATTTTCAGAAGTGGGTATCTTGGGTAGGGTGAAGTGGTGTTCTTTCTTTCACGCGGTGCATAGGTTGTATTAATTTTGTGAGGTTGGGCATGGTGATCGATTGAGTCTGCGCTATTTTGGAGAGTTTGCACTTTTTTGATATTTTCAAAAGTCTATGGGTACCTTGGGTTCGGTCAAGTGCTGTAATTTCTTTCACGCGGTGCGTACGTTGCTGTTACTTCCTGTGAATTTTTAATTTTTAATTATTGTTTTTGGAATTTGAGTTTGGATCACAAGTTCATTGCTCGATCTTTGATTTCTTATCGACTTTCTTTTGAGTTCTGGTGCTTTTTTTAAATTTATTTTAGGGTTTTCTGAGAGTTTAGTAGCTCATGGTAATCACTTGAGCTGGCACTGAGGTTGGCATACCCAAGATTAACGCCATGTGCTACTCGCATACATTTATGCTCTCGAATTGTGTGCCAGTAGTACATGTGCTATTGGTTTTAGGTTTGGTAGAGTTACTTTGCTTTGAAGATTTTGCTCTGTCTTTAAAGAAAATTCAGAAGTGGTTATTATGGCAATGCTCGAAAGCGTTTCGGACAACCGTAACTAAGCTTAATGGGGAGTTTTAGGGGGTTGCTTTTGATTCGTAGAATTTGGAGATTGACTGAAAGCGCTGGGTGCCTGGCGTTCTGCAGATCTACAAGGCGATATGGAGAAAAGGGGGAGAGGTTTGAACAGCTCACATTCTTAAACTTGGCCCAAAGTGTAATATGTCTCTTCTGGTCTCTGTTGAGTAAGACACTCGGAACCTTTGCTTCTCCAATTACTTGGTTTTGGCAAGTTTCTTACTAAATTTGTCTAGTTTGTAATACAGAGGATTGGGAGGAAATCCGCATACTATAGGGTGCTAATTTCTCCATAATGCTTTGAAGAAAACCCTTGTTGATGAAGGCCCCAATTCCGGTTTTAAGGTTGCTCTTTGAAGACCTTCATAGATCACAAACATGAGCGAACGGTTTTGTGATAAGTCCAGTATGGCTGTCTAGCTTGTCCCGCTTAGGGTCTAAGGTAGGAGGTCCATAAACCGCTCACCTAAGAGCTGAAACTGACTTTTGGGGAGGTAGAACTTCTTAAAATATTTTTCAGTAAATTTTCCTTGAAAGGCAAGAGAAATTGGCATCTAACCCAAGTTGTTTCATATTTTTTGAAGCTTTGTGGAATTAGTTATGAATTTCTGAAGTTGCAGAAAAGTGCATTTTTGTGGGCTCTAAAACCGACCACCTCCTCAAATGCACACCACTTGTACATTGGAAAGTGCAAAATGTACCTCTAGAGCTTGATTGGTTTTAGAACCCGCTCCATTTTAGGACCTCCTACCTTAATAGAAAATTTACATGAAATGGTTGCCTTAGGGGTTTATCTCATGGACCGTTGTTTTTTATAGGGTTCTTTCTGTTTCAGATCAGACTTTGTTGCCTTCTAATCCCTGGAATCCGGGTCCTCTATACTCCTCTTCTCCCCGAAGGCCTTTTCAAATGGACGGGGTCTGTGTGAATTTTAGTGTTTGTGAGTGAGCGCGCTGCTAGTTTAACCCTTCACGCCCAAATCCTTGTTTGAATTTCTGCCCATTTTTGCTTAAGTCTTTGCACAATATACTATTTACCTCAATTTCATCACATGGATCATAAAGGAAGGTTTCTTTTTAAGGATTCGAACATAATTTTGGACGAATTAGAAGTATTTGGAGTAACGTCGCCTTGAAGCACTCCATTTATCATCCCCATCATCCAGAATATGAACTTCGGAATGCGTAGAGGTTAAACATTTTTGTACATGAGAAATAGTCTTTTCGATGTTTTGCTTCTGATGTCCCTGTGCTGTGATTGCTTTTGACGCAGTGTTACAATTATGGCCAAACAAGAAGGGCAGCCAAGCGCCTGTGACAGCCTTCTGGAGCTCCAGTATCTCAAATGCCATCGGCCCTGCCTGTGGCATTGTCGCTTTGAAGTACATCAGCTATCCCGCGCAGGTATTTGCCTATTTTTTTGAATTCCTGCTGTCTCGCCCAAAGAAGTCACAACATCATATGATCTAGATGCTCACATGTCATCAAGGACGGAATCTTTCAAATTCACTCTATGCGCATAACCTTTTGCATCATATACGTTGATTTGATTTCTTTACTAGTCTTAACTTCTAAAGGACCAAGGATTCATGGTTTTAAAATCACAAATTCGATTGATTACATTGTGAAAGCATGAGACTCAATGTGGGCCTCTTGGACCTTTAGGGGTTAAAAAATTTATCTTTATTTTTATTTTTTCTAGATTATTGTTTCATCTTGCATCAAAATAAAGAGTGTTTACCCTCTGACTGTAGCTATTCTCAAGTTGAGCTATGCAGCTTGTAAACGCACCTGCATCATTGAGACGTAATTCACCACCGCTGCGATCTCTGAGAATATGTGTTGAACTTGGTTAATAAACCGGATGTCTTTTCAGCAGGCCGGGTAATCTGTGATATTTCACGTATTCATAAAATACTTGGTGTTTTGTTCATGTCAGGTGCTGGCTAAATCATCAAAGATGATTCCAGGTTTTGCTCAACAACTTTTTGCCTCTGATACTTACACTTCACCAAATAGCAAGAGCCGTGTCTATTTTTATTGGAACTGATCTTTTGGGTGTGTCCATTCGTGGATGGTCGTAGGCTATGATGATTCATGAAACTCACAACCTTTGTTTGGTACGTGGCAGTGATGTTCGTGGGAGCGCTGGTGTACGGTGTGCGGTACACTCTTCCAGAATATATGTGCACATTTTTGGTTGCAGGTGGCGTGTCTGTGTTCGCTTTATTTAAGGTACGCTCTACTAATTCTTTCGATTGCTTGATTTGTCTTAGCTATTACAGTTTTAGGCAATGCACGACGTGAGTTTGTAATTTTTGCTTATTTTTCAGGCTGTAGTGAGGAAATGATTTGGTCTCCCAGACCAATAGCATGTTGGACCACAGTACACATGACAAGATTTGCCATTGTACCTCCATTTGAGGATGCATGGTTCTAGAAATGCTTGACCTTTGAAGTTTGTATTGAATGTGGAATGTGGAAGATCTTTCTCTCAAGAGTAGTGTGTACTAACTTTATTGCCACTCTGCGGCTTATAGAACAGCAAAAAGGTTTTTAGCAAACTTTCAAGTCCCAACGCACCTTTGGGCTATACCCTCTGTTTTCTGAATCTCGGATTGGATGGATTTACAAACGCCACACAAGACTCAATCACAAAGAAGTATGTACCTCCCCTATATCGGTTCTCCTTCATCCTTTGTCCATGTCTAGATGCTTTTCTGTAAATTGGGGTATCGTCACTTTTCGTCTAGTTTCATGGAACCTTGGCAACGAATCTTTTTAATTAGAAGGTAGGAGACCCTTTGTAGCCACGTTTCTATTTTGTCCATCTATCTTAGGGCTACATTCTGGCGTGCATTTGGTGTAACACCGTCACTCTTCAATAAGTGAGATTTTGAGCCAGTGAAAGTGGCACAATTAAATTTTCGAGTAATATAAATGGAGTGACTTAGTGACCACAATGAGATCTTCTACCTTCTGAGTAGGGTCTTAGTAGATCTTTTGCAAAGAATGTGGCCACAATTGTGTCTTCACATTGTATTAGTTTAAGCAAATACTGTGGCCAGTGTAGATGCATGAGGTGATGCACTTCATGTCGGTTTTGGAGTGCTTAGTGGCACATATGAGGGTAGTAGGGCTGCACCTTCAAAAACTCATTCTAAACTCCATACTGTAATGGAAAATCATGGGTCCACTTTTTCATGGATCCACTTGTTAACAGGGTCAGAGGTCGCATTGCATTCAATTAAGGTTATTATTTTTTGGAGTTTTAATTTTGCCAATTCCTCATGACAGGTATCCGAAGACAAACGCGTGGCATATCATGATGGGTATGAACTTGTGGGGCTCCATCTACATGTCCCTCTTCATGTTCGGATGGCCAAGCGGCGGAGGCTGGGAAGCAGTGAAGTTCCTGCAAGAGCATCCAGCTGCTGCGTGGGACATCCTGCTGTTCTGTCTTTGTGGAGCTGTTGGCCAGAACTTCATCTTCCTCACCATCAGCAGGTTTGGTGCTCTCACCAACACCACCGTCACCACCACCCGCAAGTTCGTCAGCATTTTTGTGTCCTCCGTCTGGAACGGAAACCATCTCTCTTCGCAGCAGTGGGCTGGGGTGGCCATGGTGTTCTCAGGGCTCATGTATCAAATTTATCTGAAATGGAAGAAAAGGAGCGCTCCCAAGAAGGACGAGAAGAAAATGGAGTGATGATTAATTGAGGTTAGCTCATTCTTTATTCTTTATCAAATCCATGACCCTGTCGCCACCATTTGCCAGGTCGGCGGAAGTGATTATTTCGAGGCTAGGCAGTGAAGAAAGTTTTTTTAATTCTATTTTGGAGGCATTTTATGAACTTTTGAGGGCCTCACATTACGCATAGACTACTGTGATTTACGGTCTATCACAAATTACAGGAATGTGATTTCATACAAACGTTGTGTTTTGTATCATTGGTTGAGTTTTAATGTGCTAGTTGCATCATTTTTTATGGAGTGTCTATCTCACAGGTAGAGTATCAATGGATTGTCAAGCATTTGTAAGGGGTGGTTGTCAGAGGTCATGCTTTTTGTTGCAAAAGTTCTCCACAAATTATGTAACCTCTTTTTTAAAAATTGCAAATAATAGTTTTACAATCTTTTTCGAATGATCTATTTATATCACTCATTATGAAATTCACAATGATATGATGATATGTACAGTAGGTTATTTAGTAGTTTAACTATAACTTTAATTTCAATAAATAGTCAAGCATTTCTTATGCATTAATTTCAGTTCTTATTTTCATTAATTCAATCTGGAAATACTTTCATGATTTTGATACAAATGTTATATTGGAAAAAAAATCAAACGAAGATTATTAAAAAGTTGTACATACAGTCTTTTAACCCAGTAAGGACGCCGCGGACCATAAGTGTCCGATGAATGACAAGGGATTCTCCAATGTAGGATAGAACTACAACTATTCATCCTTGGAGTTTTTTGTGGAAAGTGGAGAACATCTACAGTAGCTTGACTTCCAATGAGTACTTTTGGATTTTTTTATTCCAATGACTCTCACGGTTATACAATGCATGATTTCCAGGGTCACCCCCCGCGTCCTTACAGGGTTAATATGTATTCATTTTACAATCATTGTATGTAGTGATATTTTATTAGGCAAAATATGATAAAAGGCAAAATTTTAGTTTTTTTTGGCTCAAGTGATTATGTCATATGCAAGTCGTATGAAGTTGATTAGAACCACTGTCCATAGCCATAAAAATAATTTGGGCAAATATTTGACAAAACTTTTCTTCTTTAGTTCAGTCTCAGTAGATGAAACAATTGGATTGATACAAATGCTTGAGATGATATCACTATTTTCAATGAATGTCAATACACATTTGTACCTTAAATTAGACTGTTTGTTTGTTTATTTGTTTGTTTGTTACAGTGAGATTTTCTGGACCGTGAGTCCTACGGTTGCGTTATTGGCAAATGTTGGAAAGCTCTTTGTGAAGAGGGGTGGTTGGGCTTTGTTTTGTGGCGTTTGGATCTCTAGTGTGAAATATATTGAATTTCAAAAAAATTATGATAAATTTTATTTTTATTTTTATTTTATTATATTTTGGCAATGGCTCAAGGCAAACTAGTTTGAATTAAGTAATGGAGTTTTTTCCATGCATGTGGATGCATTTATTAATAAGCTTTTGTATTTCTTGAAAATAGCGTTGACAATAAATACCCTTATCCATTTTGCTTTACAATCACAATGATGCAATGGTACACCTTATATAGTAACTGCACCGTATAAGACACTTCAATAGAGTGTTAGAACCGGCTTAAAACAAACCAATGTTGTAATTAATTTCCAAAACTCCACCAATGTACATCACTTTGAGGAAAAAAGAATCATGTCATAATGTGACCTATCCGAAGCGAAGGTCAAATTTGTCATAAATTAATTCATGTTTGTAATAAAAGTGCCACATGTCATCTTGTGAATGGTATTAGGTGATATGGATCCCAAAAAAGCTGACATGAAAATTCAATTTCAACACATAAGTGCTAAATTAGACCTTCACGTACGGTACTATAGTCAAGATATAGGTAAATTGTAGTTTACCTCCAAATTGGGTTTATAATACACGATTACAGTAACATGACCTTATTGAGAACATTCTAATCTTTCAAAGTATAACTCATATTTCCTCAAAGTATAACTTGATTTGGAGTGGAACTTTGCTAAGGGATGATTAGCATCACATTTGAAATATCAACATATTAGGTTTTTATTTTACAACAAGGCAATCCTACCTTGTTTCTTATTTTCTCCCTACTCAGTTGGAAGTGAAATGCAATGCTAATGTTTGTGAATTTCAAAAAAACTTTTCTAATTCTTGGAAAAACTCTTAGAGATTTGTTGCTTTAATTTTTCTTAATCATGGAAGATATGATCACCTAAAAGCAATGCTTATATTGATCCCGTTGTCTTGGTATTCAAATAACAATTTTTTTGATGAGATAATGAGCAAATTCAAGAGAAATCTAAGTCAAGTTGTTTCATATATTTTTTGACTTTTAGGTAATATACTCCAAATTTTCAAAGTTGAGAACATAGAGTAACCAATATTGATAATATTAGACTCATCTTACATAGACATTTATAAAACACGATTTGAGTCAACTCTCATTAGTTGCAATTGAAAATTGTGGTAATTTTGACTCATAGGGTGTGTTGAAGAACATAAGTTGTCTCATTTGCTTGTACTTACCTTAAATCCATGCTAGTGGTCAAATAGTTTCAACTCAAAGCATTCACAATTGACATTACCATTTCCAACATTTAAATGTGGGGTAGGATTATAGTTTTAATGCAATAGAATCTAAATACAACCTAGATTTTATACCCAAAAGAGAATGGAGCTCCTCCCTAAACTTTTTTTTGGTGAGCAATATATCACTTTGTTTAACAAAAGTCAACCTCTCTAGCTTGGTCCCTCTACATTTTATTTCTATATTTTTATTCCAAATAGAAATTTTATAGATTTTTTTACCAATTTTTTTCTAATGTTTTTAAATTGCACCCGTCTTGATTTTTTTCCAATTCCATTAGCTGTTAATGAACTAACTTAACCCCTAAAAGCCCACTAAGGAGTTCGGACAAAACACAAGTGTGTTATAAAATATAAGTTCTATAATTTTTTTGAAGTTTGCATCAAAAAGATAATGTGAAGTACGAAAAGTAGAAAATATACATAAGGTCAAAATTATAAAACAATTTTTAGATTCTCTTCAAATAAATTTTGAAGATATAACTTCAAAAATTCACCAAAAATATAATTTTCAGCTTTAGCATTTGAATTTTTTTTTATTGGTCAAAATTGTAGTTTCTATTGATTTGTGAAAAAATGCATAAGATCTAGTAATGAGAACACCAACACTTTTCCCAAATGGTACATTTTTCAACACTAGACAAATTCTAAACACTTTGTGCTATTTCTCTTATAATTTTTGTTTGACCCTAGAGATCTTAGTTTTCAATATAAATATTGAAAGACGTCCAAATCTTTTGGAAAAAAAAAAAAAAAAAAAATTGAATTTTTTTTCCATTCGAAAAATCTACCAGAAGTTGGACAGCGACCAAAAAATGGTCGTTTGAGCGCTAAGGGGTTAACTAACTGGATTCGCCTCAAATATTGCTTATTGTTGGTGTACATTTTTAAAAATTTAGACGCTCTACCTTTCTAGTGATTGCACAAAAGTGGGTATTGTCACTAGTAGAAAATAGGCTATAAATGACTGGTCCACAATGACTGCGACAGTCACTTTGCAGTCATTTTGTAGTCATTGTGGACAAAAAATGACTGCTGCAGTCATTGTGGACCAGTCATTCAGGACCTTGTTTTCTACTAGTGTGTGTTCGTGTATAAGGCTTCCAAAGTTCTAGTGCAGTTCAAATATATGAGAGCATTGCCATCGGTAGGTAGTAAAAACAACAATAGTGACTGGGCTTTGTGATTGAGTAGTGCCCAATAAGTAGGTTTTTTCCTAGCGTAGGCTAGCTATTTGAAGGACAATTAAGATGATTAGCATTTTGAAGTACTCTGCATCACATTGAATTCCAATTTTGTATTGCTCTAAAGTTACTCTAAAATGCTTTGAATTCAATCTGAATTGCAAAAATTGGTCAACTTCAAATTCACCAAAAATTCCCCCATCCACGACAAGTTGAGGTACTCTGGACTAAATTTGCTTTGTCTAATGTTTTGAAAACGATGCCTAGAACCATGGTGGGGGTTGTTTTGCCTCCAAAGTCTTGATTAATTATAGAGTTTCGCAAAGGCATATGGAACCACGGTGGTGATGCTTTGATATACTTGCCATTTGAATATCTCAATTATCAAAGAAGGTCACATAAGTGTTAAATGCAATCGAACTCTATTAGTCTGTTGGATATTTTGTTCTTTTCGCAATTTTATTTTTAGCAAAAAATAAAAAATAAGTCATAAACTACCATGGACTGACTAAGTTTTGAATCCAGTTAATGTACAAATGTACTTCGATAATATAAATGTAAATAGCAAAGCAAATAACAAAGCACAATATCAATTTTTCGATAGTTAAAAAAACATATTTTGTGGATCCCAGAAGGCATATATATATATGCTTCTAAATCCAAGAGAACAAAGTTGTAAATGATTTATTGCAAATTATTAATCATTCAAATTGCATGCAATACACATATTCCTCCACAAAGGTATAAGTGCAATATTATTAAAAGGTGGTCTCCTCAACCATAGACAACTCTTCTTGAATTTAAGTTATGTTTTTGAACAAAGACATGTATAATGAAAGACTTAAAAAACATTTCTAACGTTAACCATTGAGTATTCAGATACCATTTAATCTACAACTGGACTCAATCCAAGTTTTTTCAAATGTTTTTCACCTGTTTTTTACATTTCTTTATTCACTACCAAAGCTAAATCAAGTTGATAATACCCTTGATTTTGAAGTGTTTGATGTTACACTTCAGCAGCTTTAAAAACTGTTAAAATTCTTTGTCTTGGCTTGAAAAATTCACCATAATCTACAAATTAAAATTGACTCATACAATATGTAATATGATTGAAAAATGTATTAAACCACAATAGGACTCCAAAGTCACTAGTAATCTCATCATAATGAACGTTCGCATGAAAGTTCAAGGTACAAATTATAGTGGTGAAAGAAGAAACATCCTAATCTTCCATACAAAGTATCCAAATTTGGCACCATCTTCTTTTATTTGTCTGTCTAAGAAGAAAAATGAATCTGAAGTTTCTTATATACCAAATTAATAGCATCGTTTGCAAAGTAATCTAAATCAATAGCACTTGGAGGTTGTTTTCTAGAAAGACATCTATCACTAGGAAGTTTCATTGACTGCTTATAGCTATCAAATTTGTCGTAGCAAACTCTTGCACCACACATGAATTGGTAGGTCATTTTAATTTCTTTTCATTGACTCACGATACTAAAGACCTTACACAAATTAAATAAGAAAATTGCTAGGGGTTGACTATCATTTAAATCAAATAAATTAAAAATTACAAAATCTACTTACTCATTTCTATTCAGAAGGATGCAATTATTAAAGATTTCAACAAAATTTGAGATTTTTATGTAACCTTTTTATTTTTGCATCCTACATACTTTTGTGATGGATTTGCAATGGAAACGACTTTAGTTATAAACGACTTGATGATCTTTTCATCATCACATACAAATTCTTCATCAATGTCTTCAAAAAAGTTAGTGCCTATTGTGGGTGCTTTATTCCCACTTTTATGTGGCTAAAAAAAACAAAAATTTATTCAATGAGTGCTACCTCATATTCTACATGTATTTTATGGCCATATCTCTAAAGAAAAGTTGTTTGTAGAGGCCTTACTTGTCGATTTGACATATTATTTTTTCAACCAAACGAAGACTAGTAGTTGAAATAATATGAACTTGCAAGCCATTCAATTGTTTCTTCAAGCATGGCAAGTATACAATGAAGACATTGATGGCTATAATGGAGCTCCTTCAGAGCATATTGCTGGTGCAATTCACCTGTTGGATGATGTTTGAAGATTTGGTCCAAGTGAGATATATTGGTGTTTTGTTTTTGAGCGAGAAATGACTCAGTTTAGAAAGATTACTGTAAATAACAAATTAATGGAAACAAACTTCATTCAATATTACTTGCACAAGCTTTTCATAAGTGTGGTACAACAAATAAGTGAAAAACGAGATTCTCTTCATATATATCAAAGAACTCTTAAGAAAGTTCATGGATATTTAATGTATTGTGAAGGGGTGGACCAAGACAATCACAACGGTTTCCATCAATGTCCTTTGTAGCACACAGATGTGGAATCCATGCTAGTTTTATTAAGAAAGCAAAAGACATTATACAAACTTTAGAGCTTGTAAGTGGCAGTCTTTATGCACCGATGGCAACAATCAAAAGCATTTTAATTAAACAAAAATATATTCTTGAGATGGCACAATCACCTGAGATTGTAGAATACTTGGCTAGATACTTTCATAAGGAAGAAGGATGGGTCCTTCTTATCAACAAAGTAAATGTCAATATTTTGGGGTTCCTTGTACAAAGCAACAAGTCATGTTGTTGTAAAATCTGATAATGGCGTGAATGATACTCCTTTCAAAACAAAAATCCGTAGATTTTTTAGCCATGATTTATAGATGAGATTTCTATCTACTTTATTGTTGTTTGCTGATTATTATATACATTTTCAAGACATATCCAATGAGGGTCCAAGGAGATATATGTAGATTTAATAGACGAGGTCATTGGCATGAACGTTGTCTACAACATTCGTTGGTGTCCATTTGATCATTCACGCATACGGCCTATAAGCTCAATACTTCATAATTTTATGTTAGTGGAGTTTGGACTATAAAAAAAAATTGCATATGAAAAATCGATGAGCATTGTATATAGAGTAAAAGATAACTATCCAATTGCTTATATGTCGGTCCATCTTAGAAGCATGAGATAGTGTTTTTCAATTAATATGTGTACTTAATCCGTCAGATAGATAGAAACTCCGACAAAGGCGAACTCAAATACATAGATAGAAACATTTGAAGTTCACGTACAGTGGATAAAATGTCTGCTTGGCTCAGTCCTTAAGATTATATTCTAAATTCTATGCAACTTTGAATTAATTATTTAAGGCTTCAAAAATTGGTTGAAGAATGGGGCAATTTATAAAGCTTTTCACTATAACTTTTGTATTCTATACCATATGGCTGTTCGTTTTATGCATTTATATTATACTTGTTTTTGTAATTGTGTGAAAGATGATATCACTAGTTTGTTGTATGTAGGTACTCACCCATTACTATCTTCTGCTAAGCACCTTTCAATAACATTCTATATAATAGTAATTTTCATCAATTCTTATTGGTAATAATAAGGAAGAGTTTTATCATCATATAATATATTTGTGAGTAAGTAGTAAAAATGTGTTATTTACCATGTTATATAGTAAATTGATTTAAATTGCACATAACACTTCTAAACTTCCACATGCTGATGCTTTCAGTAATGGTGTTTTCCATGATTTTACTACATTCATAATCTGGGAAAATGAAAGAATTTATGAAATTTGTGCTTCAATTGTTGATAATTGTAGCTAGGCATGAATTTTGAAATCAAGAATCAAAGAGATGTGGTTGTGACTTATAATCCACCTCCTCTACTCAAATGTTTGTCTGATACTTGTAGATTATATTGAATCAGTGAGTTTGTAATTGTAATTTCTGAATTCTTGCAGGCTATCTAGATAAGTTTCACCTATGGAAGACGAAGAAGGCAAAGCTCACCATTCTTGAGAATGTTAGTGGCGTCATCAAGCTTGGCAGGTACTGATCACACTGGCTGTAAAATTTTCATTACGATTTAACTTGAAGAGACTCTTTGGTAGAATCACTTTCAGACTAGAATTGAAGTTTGCATAATATGACTAAGCAAATCAAGATGTTCCTTATAAAAACTGCTAACAGATGTGCAACTTAAAACGCATGCATTGTTTACAAATTGTGTGGCAAATTTTAGGGTACAGATATCGTAGACTTTACTATTGTAGAAGTTAGACGCTTAAACTAGATTAAGCAACAGTTACCCGCAAGCTACACTTGTCTCAAAGACTAATACATTGGGAGTTTTCAAGGCTTTAGGGCAGGCTAAGCTGGGAAGCGTTAGCCCACCTTTTAGGCCCCCCCAGCACTGGTGCACAAGGTGGAAGGGAGCAAAACTTTTGCTCCTCCATTTGCCCTATTTTTGAACACTTTAGGTCGGCCTAATTTAACTTCACAAGTAGTGATATGGATGGATTTTGGGCGGTTTTGGATGAAATTTTAGTGAATTTTGGATGAATTCCATTGAAAATTTGGATGAACTTCATTTTGCAGTTGGATGAATATAATTGCATATTTGAATGAAATGAAGTAGAATGGGTGAATTTGTGGATGTTGATGCAGTGAATGGAAATTTGTAGATTGGATGAAATTTTAGATAACAAAATGGATGAAAAAATGCAATTGCAAGGATGAAATAGTAGCAGAATATTGCACATTTTATTCCAAAAATGAAACACAAAAAATTACATCTGAATATTGTGATGATTCCACATTTCCACAATATAGTGGTGCACTAAAAATTAGGTCTATCTACAACAAAATTTAACTAGATCAGTTTAAAAAAACACCAATATTTCAAACTACACCCGCACCTCAAGTTACACCCACGAATTTTGCAGTGTAGCATTTCTAAGTTACAATCATAAAAAGATGTTACAATGCAAAGAGAAGTACCAAATAATCCTCCCGTAACTAGATAATTATCAAAAAACACCATAATTTCAATTTCATATATATTAACTAATCAAAATATGAAACCAATCAACAACACTTACTTGCACGTTTACACGTTCTAATGAAGGATCATAAGTTGAGCCTTTGGCAGTGCCAGAGTCAGATATAGGGCGCAGAGATCCAATCTTATTAGAATGCCACTATCTCTAATGAGTTGTCTCTAGTGAATAAGACAGGTCTATATTTTCAAACAACAAAAAAGTTTAAAACCATTCACTATGTAAGCAATGACTTCTTTAATTTTTTATTATATAATTATTATATAAAGAACAACTGATGTCTTCAATTAGTGCTCAATGCTAACGGAATAGAGCATTTGAAGATTTGACTGCAATAAGCTTGAATTCCTTAATGTATTCATATCAATACGAAAGAAATATAACATCTATAAGATTTTTGAACTTGTAAGAAGTGCATCCAATAATATCACTGAAACTAATTGTTGAATGCAGGGACAACAAAGCTTACCTCAGTCCTCCTTTGCAGTGGAGTTAAAGCACTAACAAGCATATATGCATTTGGGCGCTTGCACAGTTTAAATTGCAAACATGAAGATGTAGGTCGCACCAATTCAACACCATTATCATTTGCAAATTGACCTTCTAAGTAGGAGTCCAAGAGCATCACCGTGTTCTTGACACGGATTAAGTCCAAGGCTTGTATTCACAAACTCAAAGAATTAAGGGCTTCACAAGATATATTTAAATTGAGACATACCTCAAAAACTGAAAGTGGTATTACTGTACCCTGTGTTTTTCTTATAAACCTTGAAGCTCATTTACTGCCTTTGTTAAGACTCTTTCAACTTGCCATACTCCATTTTTTTGGATAAGATGGCCTTGCATACAAAATAAACCAAATACCATGTCAATCCAATGAAAGACACAATCCACGATAGCCTTCGAGAGCACCTGATGCACATCAAATATTTAGGTAGAAGATCACAATTTGAAAGGAACATGATTTCCTAAGAGCTCAGTGGCAAATTTAGCAGAATGAGACAGTAGTAGTAGGTTGTGATGAGAAGTGAATTCTTAAGCGTACATAACTCTTACTCGAAATTCTGTCATATGCAATCCAGCTCCCTTGAAAATCCTAAGAAGCGCTTGAGAAGGATCCGTTGGTAGCCAAACCTACTTAGCATGCACAAATGCCGCAAGAATAAAACCACAAATGAATGCAACTTCACACTTCAAGATGAGCTCGACAATATAGTGCAAAATCACAAGCTTTGTATAAATCTTCAGTCGAAGCAAACAACAAAGAATAGAAACCCTATAAATAGGATTCGGACATTTGTGGGGTCCTCAAATATTTGGGATTTATATAGAGGGTAAGAGCTACCCTAATACTAGTGATCAAATCTCAAAACAAGAGTTCATCAAGTCCAAAATCAATGACAGTGAATCCTAAAGTGCACAAATTTCTTACCCAAAGATTTGTTATTTGCTGTTGAGAAGGAAGAATGCGTACCAACCCGCTTTCATGCATTGCAACGATTCATCTTCACGAAAATAGAGGAGAACAAGGAGGGCAGTAAAGCACCAGAAGGAAGGGAGGCTAGAACCCTACGACGACAAAGCGAGCAAAGCACAAAAAAGAAGCACTTAGCAGCAAATGAAGGTAGGCTGCAACCCTAGAACGACGAGATTTTTTTATAAGTCTTGCACATTGAATTTTTGGTACACTATAAACAGTTAGGTCTAGTTCATTTAGGAACAGTCAGGTCCAGTCCATTCGAAGATTTGTACATAATAGAATTAATAAAATTGCCATTTTTTCCTCCTACATAATTAACACTCAATTCTTGCCCAATTCCAATCAGGCATACCAAATTTCAGTTTAAAAAATGCATAATTCTATTTTTGGTGAATTTTTAAAGTCAATTTTTGTAATTTTACATAATATTTTATTGAAAACAATTGATGATGAATTTTTTTAATTCAATTGCATAGATATGTAGGAGACATCCAAATGCACATCTTTCACATTAAAAAACATCTCATTCGATAACAAAAATATAATCTAGGATGAGTTCAATGTGAGGTGTCATATGACCACACTTTGTGAAATAGATATCATTATATTGTAATTATATTTTATTGTCTGACCTTCACATTGTAACTACTTTTGTACTTTGTAGCATGATGATACAATCACCTTGCCAAAATCTAATTACATTAAAAAGATATCTATTTTCTAAAATTAGGACATTATCACCCCAACATTGAAATCTCTATAAAGGTAATTATGAAACTTTTTTGGAGATGCTTGTTTCAAGAGAAATGTGTGTATGGAGGTTTCCTACATATCTCCGCAATTGAATTCTAAAAATTCATTACCAATGTTTTTATTGAATTATCATGTAAAACCATAAAAATTAAATGAAAAATTCACCCAAAATGGAGTTTTGTTTTTTGAAACTAAAATTTGGTGTACTTGATTGTGATTGCATAAAAATTGAATGTTAATTATACAACACAAAAAATGTCAATTCTATTCTATATTATGCAAAATTCTTTGAATGGCACAAGAGGCAATTTGTAAATGAATTAGACCCTATTCTATTAAAAAAAAACAATGAGTGAAGTGTCCAGGTACTTCCCAAACTGCCACTTCTTGCTATTATGCTTAATTACTATTATAAGACTAATCCAATGATGGCTTCTTGGCAAGTGAGAAGACGTTCCAGTGCACCAAAGAACACGACATTTGGTCACCATATGCGGGACTATATGCTAAAGTTCTAAAGGATCAAAGTATAATTTGTAGATGTACTTAATTTGTTTTTTCAACATACGTACATTTTGATTTTGGAGATATACATAGAGTGATGATGGTGGTTTAGGCAAGGAGCTGTTGCAGGTGTATCGACCTCCATTGGATTCTAAATACAACATAAATTCTTTTAACTCCTATAATTCCATAGTCCCCTTGGAAGACAAAATGGATTTTGGACATGCTCTTGTGGTCTCTATATTTTTTGAGAGTTTTTGAAACGACTTTTGTGAAGATAGACAAATACATTAGCTTTTTGGAAATACAATTTTTATTTGAATTGGTGCTAGGGAGCAAAAGTTAACTATGCCAGAATAAGCCCAAATTTTAGTTTGCAGGCAAAAAAAATAGCCAATAAAAATTATCATTTTCATTTTTCATTTTTTTTCTCATATATTATATTTTTATCTATATGAAAAGGTTTGATTCATTCCATTTGGATTTGTTTTGTGAAAGTTATAGACAATCTTGTTCTTTGGGCAATCAAAGCATCTTCTTGAAAAATTAACTTAAAAGTCTTCATTTTTGAATTTTCAAAATTAAAAAATAAATAAAATTACAAGGTTCAGATCTTTTGCTAATACCATCTCACCATTGAGATTACTATATTTAAATTCCATTGTAAAGCTCTCATTGATTTATTTTTCCCTTCAATTTGAAACCTAAAACTACAATATAATTTTTTAATGGGTGATAATTAAGTTTTTTTTTAAATTTTCTAGATTCTTTATTCAATTCTTCAACTCATAAAAAATTCAAAATTCAAAATCATTAGTGCAATACTCTAGTCAAAGTAGGTGCAAAAGATTCAAAGCCAAAATCATTAAGCCAAAATTCAAAACTAGCTTAATTAGAAATTTATAATCAACTTAATTAGAAATTCAAAATCATTAAGCCAAAATCTCTAGTCGAAGAAGGTGCAAAAAAGTTTATGTTTTAAAATATTTGAGGTTAGAATTAAGAACTCAATATAAAAAGAAATTGATTTAGCAAATCCTTTATAGTTTTCAAATGGTTCTAACAGTGCTTTGAAAATTCTAAAGGAAAAAAAATTAATAGATGACAAGTACAATTTTTCTTTAGTACAAGTATATGAAATTTAGAAGAATTGCTAGAATTGTAAGAGAAGAATCATGTTCTTTTTTTAGAGTGGAAACAATATAGTGTAGAAATCACTACAATTGGATATGAGTTATGTAAGTGAAAGTCCTATTTGTAATCTATATTACACTAAGAAGTTGATTTTGAAAGAAATCAATAGTAGCTTAGAAGTTATACATTTTTTGCACTTGTTGTAAACTATGAAATGAAGTTAGACAAGTGTAATTTGTATCTCATTTTAGTTTTGGAGAAATCTTGAAAATCCAAGAACTATTGCAATTGGACGTTGAATATGTCAGAATCCAGAACACATAATATCATTGTGTATATTTTTTAATTTTTTAATTCTTGAACATTTTTTGAGAAAGCATTAAATTTAATTGTACTTTGTATCATTTTCAAATTCAAACTTCAAAAAAAATCTCTATTAATAAACCTCTTAAATTCATGGTTCTATTTCTTTATAATTGTAAAAAGGATTTATTTCAAGCTTTAGGCAAGACTAAGTGTTGTTCTCTACTGAATGGCATTGTAGAATAATTCCTTCTCCTATGTTACATGAACGAGTATGAAGTGCATATTCAAAAGTAAATTGACAAGGTCTTAATACTTTCATGGCTCTTCAATAAGATAAGGAAAGATTTTATGTAGTTCTTCCGTTCATAGTCGTCAATAGTAAATAAGATGCTTTAAGAATGTATTACAATAGAGACAACCTAATACATTTTAGAAATTCCAAAGTCCTTATTCTTAAACGTAATTTTAGCTAAGAGAATTTTCTTTTTTAAAGATGAGCCCTTGTAATAAAAAGAAGCTTACATAGTGCAGTTTTTATACCATTTTGAAAAAATTTAAAATTCTTGGAAATGCATGTTTTATTAAAATTTGAAATTTGGACCTACAACCACAATATTTTGTTTTTTTAATTACAGAATGATACTAAAAAGTACTTACACCATGAACTATGTTACATTATAATATACAATTGTGGTTGAAATTTTGTACTTCCTAAGTGTATTTTGTATTAGGTATGAATTTTCTTCATTTATACTTCAAAAATTCTTAGTAATTCCAAACCATTAAAAAAAAATTATGATTTATGAAAGATAGTGATTTTATAATTGAAAAATACAAATAAACACTTGTAGTCATAGGTAGTTGCAAATAGCGTGAAATGAAGGATATTGAAAGCTGACTAATTGGTCAACTTTAGGTCTTATATTTTCAAAGCTTAACTCTTAAAGTCTCGTTGTCTCCTTGGGGGTCAAAATGGATTTTGGACAGGCTCCTATGGTCTCAATATTCATCATGATTTCTTGAAATTTTTGTGAAGATAGAAAAACACACTAGCTTTGCAATATTATAATTTTTATTTCAATCGGTGCCCACAAGCAAAAGTTATGGCACAAAAACCCTTGTTTTTAGATGCGCTAGGTAGAACCTTCCAATCCCAAAAAATAATATTAAAAGCTTAAGAAAATTATTTTTCATAGACTGTAATTTTATATACATAGGAAGCTTTGTTATGTGGAAGTTATGGACAATCTTATTGCTTGGGCAATCTTCTTGAACAAAATAACTTGTAGGATTCATTTCTAAATACAATTTTCTAAATTAAAAAGAAATGTTCTTAAGGTTAAGATCTCTTGCTAGAACAATCTCATTGTTCAGATTAGTGTGTCGTAATTCCATCTTAGAGCTATAGATTTTTCTTCGATCATTAAACCTACTTATACTTAAAAAAATTTGAATGAGTGAAAATTAAATGTGTTTTTTCTGAATATTTTTTCCTAGACTTTCAACTCAATTCTTTAACATAAAAAATTCAAAATTCAAAATTAGTGGTGCAAAATAATTAGTTAATTCCTAAAGGTTTTTGACTATCTTTCACTAAAAACATTCCACAACTACAATTTCTAGTAGAAGTACCAAATTTTAGAAAAAAATCATTTTTGGACACATGTAACCATAGGATCTTGTAGTATGCTGCTTTGAAAAGATGTGGAAAATTTTCAAAAAATTCCACCATGTACATTGCAAGATAATAGCGTTTGAATTGACAAAAGTCTTTTTTTGGCCTTGACTTAAACTAGGCAACTGCACTTTTTTTTTTTTTTTGAACAAATGGAACAAACCATTGCATTAAAAAAAAACCAAGAACAACAACCAAGCTCAAGAGCTGGACAATGAAGAGATAAGAGCAAGAGCCAAAAAAAAACCCAAAAGAACTACTGAAACAAACAAAGGGGAGGGCCCTTCTTGTTCCAGATAATGCATGAGTCTAGCCTACTAGCAAGAACAGGAGAGTGGATCCAAATGTTATCAAATCTATCACAAATGGTAGAAGCTTGTTGGGGGCGCTGTTGAGCCCCTCTTCGTGCCTTTAATTGTGCGGCGCGCCTAGAATCAAGTAGCGCATTCCACATATTGTCATGAGTAACCTCCAGAGGCCACCGGTTGTTAGAAAAAACCGTACTATTACGGGAAATCCAGATAAGCCAAAGCGCCGAGCCACGTAGAAGGGTCCAAATGGTTTGAAGAACATGAAAACGTCTTGGAATCGAAGACCCAAAAATACATTGGGAGAAGTCAAAACGGGTATGGGGTTCGGTTGAGTCCCCTTGGATGTGGAAGAGAATGGACTGAGCATAGTCCCAAACCTCTTGGGCCCTTGGACAAGAAAAGAATTGATATATAGGTGTTTCTTCACAGGTTAAGGAACAACAATTGCAGTTGGTATCAATGTCCGGGGCAATTCTCGCACGCCATGAGTGTACCGCTACCGCATTGTGCCATATAGACCACATGAAAGCCGCCTCTTTCTGTGAACGTGACTTGTGCCAAACATCTTTCCAATCAGGTAGAAATACTGAAGGGAGATGGCCAGACCATTTTGAGGGTATGGATCTCTTTAACTGGTGTTTGTCTGGTGATGAGGTTACGGCCCAAAGATGTAGTATAAGCCACCAAACAGTTGCCATCATCCCATTGCCAACGAGCAGGATCAAACTTCATAGATTGGATGGCACCGGAGAAGAGCAAATGCAAAGTGTTGTTGCTTCCTTTCTTAACTTCTAAAATGCGAACCCTGCGGACATGGCCAGTATGAGTTACAACCTCGTTTGAGGTTGGAATAATGGACAATTGCCTTGAAGTGAGTCCGATTGTTGCTAATGGGACATCACCAGGCAAAACCAGAGTTTGAGGTTGGAAAAGCAAGATGCAATTATCTGGAATATGGTTTTTCCATGTGAGCATAGGAAGAGGGTCGTCTAGTTGAGAAAAAAGTCCTAACCATTCTCCTTCTTGTGCAATGTCAAACCGATGAGTGAGCATGAATAGCCAGTCCAAAGGGATCCTAGATATGAGATAGAACCAACTATGCCTTTCCATTTCCGTAAGGGAAAAGCCAGAAGACACTTCGTCCCATGATTTGAAGTCATGCATGTGGGAGTCCCAGAGATCACCTATTGTGCGTAAGCCACGCTGAGCTAGCACCCTAGCTCTGTCAGCTGAAAAGTGAAAGTTGGCTCCAATATAGCTAGTGGACCACCAGAGGCTGGTGGAGAGGACCTCGTCTGCGTTAGATGGTGGGATAGATTCTATGTGTTTCACAATAAGTCTCCATGCGCTAGTAATTCTGTTCCAAATTTGAGAGCCTCATGTGACTGAGGGTGTGTGGACCATGAGCCACATTTTAGAGGGAAACCAGTACCCACATTTTGGATGTGGTTTCATGTGATGGATTTTGTATCTAAGTAAAATCTTCAAGTTGGATATGCCCAGCTCGATTGCAAAGAGTATCCATTTAGCTAAAAGCGCTGTAAGGGAAACCTCTGGGTCAAGTAGCTTTAGGCCCCTAATGCTTTTAGGGAGGCAACAATCGTCCCAGGCTACCATGGATCGTGATGAATGTTCCGTGCCATTCCAGAGGACGTTCCTCATATTGCCTCGGATGGATTGGATAACTTGTAGAGAGCCGCTCCATATAGCAATATAGTAATACAATGTAGATAAAAGGATGGCGTTGACCACTATCGCTCGTCCAACTAGGGAAAGACGCTGAGTAGTCCAATATGACAACTTCTTTGAGATTTTTTGTTGGAGAAAGCCGTCAATGCCGGAGGTCTCTAGTGTAATGCCAAATGGGGCACCTAGTAACTTAGATAACAAACCCGGGGGAGCCCAAGTGAGGCCAAAGCTGTCAAGCTAGAGTGGTTTTATATTCTTAGAGAACCAATAAGCAACACTCTTGGTCCAGTTGATGACTGGGCCCGTGGCTGAACCAAAACGTTGGAGAAGAGAGATAGTATTGTGAAGATATTCTTCTTGACCCCTAATAGATAGTCCGGTATCGTCTGCATACTGAAGTACTAATTGTTGAAGATCGCTTTCAGGGAGTTGAATCCCTTGAATTCTTCCTAGACGTTGTTCTACATATGCTGCCATATGAAGGGCTTCTCCAACAAGTAGAAAAAGGTATGGTGCTAGAGGGCAACCTTACCTGACTCCACGCTTGATGTGGAATGGGGTGGTAGACTTCCCATTGAGTAGAACCGAGGCTGAGGCGTCTTGCAACAACATCAAAACTAGCCTAATGAATGATTTTGGGATACCCATTTTCCGCATTACTAGAAAGAAGAAGTCCCAAGAGACTACGTCATATGCTTTAGTAAAGTCTAATTTTAAGAAGATAAGGTCCTGGTCAGAGTCCTTAGCCCACTCAACAGTCTCATATTGTAGAAGTATATTACCTAGAATATGTCTAAATGGAAGGAAGGCTGACTGCTCGGGACTAATGACATCTTTGAGAAGATGTTGAAGTCTAATCTAGAGAGCTTTAGTGACAATTTTGTAGGAAACATTTAATAAAGTAATAGGTCGCCAATTAGCTAGGTCGGCTTGGTCACCTGCTTTGAATAAAAGTGCAATGGCCCCAGATGTCATGCCTATTGGGAGGTGGCCTTGGAGAATTGAAGTCAATACCATCTCAGTAAATTCGTCACCTATAAGATCTTAGAAGCGACAGTAGAACTCTGTGGTAAGCCCGTCAGGACCAAGATTTCTAGCTTTCGCCATTTGCAATAAAGCTTGGTGTAGTTCGTCTTTGGATAAAGGAAGGTCCAGCAATTGGGCCATAGATGGTGTGAACTTACGGGTAACACAAGATAATATTGCATCTCGATTAACCCTGACGTGCTGACTCATCGTTTCCTCTGAGTATAGAATTGAGTACAGATGTCCTCAAGCTTGCTACTATCGTGGCATAGCTGGCCTTGGTCATTTTGTAACTCTGTAATAACTGATGTGATGGGAGTTTCCCGAACCGCATGAAAGAAATCTGCAGAAAGTCGGTCCCCAAAGAGTTTTCATCTGGCCCTAGTCCTTATCTTGCGCCCTTCTAGCTTCCTGTTTTCAAAGTCAGCAAGCTTAGACCGAAGAGTATTTACCTCTTGTTGAAGTTGAGTCGAATGAGGGTTGAGCTGTAGTTGAATGCTCACATGATCCAAGTGGGCACATAAATTGTCTTCTTGCTCCCGATAGCTCTTGGCACGACTAATGCAATAGCGTCGATATGTGCGGGTGACCCTCTTGAGTTTAGAGAAGAAAGAGGCGTTACTTGGGGAAGACTCCCAAGCAGCCCGAATCTCCATCAAAATAGAATGCAAACATTGCCCACCTACTTGGACGCTTTGAAGCCTTAGCTAGCTCAATGACAAGAGAGACGGGGCAATGATCGGATCAAGTATGGTCACCTCGGATTCTATATTCTAATATTTGTCTTTTGCTGGTGGAGGAATCCAGGAAGACATAATAACGATCAAGGCGCGCCATTGTACGAGCGCTATTAGTACGGGCATTGTCCCAAGAATAAGTAAGGGAAGGGGAGGTCAAAGGGTAATCGGTCACTTCAAGTGTATCCTTGAGCCCGTTGAAGAGGAGCCTCTCATGTGCTGTCAAGGAGTTTCTAGAAGCGTTGGTTTTATCCGGAGCTTCCAGAAGTGTTGGCAACTATACTTTAGAAGGTCACATTTGTAAATAAAAATGTCCATGTTCATGGTTAGAGTAGAGATTCATTCTTCAAGGCAAGTTGTCTAATTTACATACTTGAAAAAATTCAGATAATTTGGAATTGTACAACATATAAGAAAAAAATAGTAAGTAAAAAGAAATAAAGAATGATTCAAAACACTAAATTGTTAAGAATTTAGTTATGGAATTGAAAGATTCCAATCCCAATGGTTGTGATGTTGTAATAAAAAATTTGAACCCAATGTTTGAATATTGAGTTAAATAAATGACTTCAAAGTTTATTTTATAGTAGAGATTCCATAACTACTTGCACACTAAAACTCCTCATAGCTTTCATCTCATTAATCAAAATGGAATGATTCAAAGCTTTCCACATGTATATAAATCTTGGAAAATCAATTTCAAATTTTTATTTCTTAAAAAAAAGTGTTTTTTTAAGGATTTTTTGAGCTGTCTGAAGATCAATGAAAATTACATAGCATACAATAACTTTTTAATCGTGTAATCAAAAGTTATAAAAATTATTGTACCTTAAAGTTACTTTGCTGGCACAAGGTATGTGAAAATATGAAAGAAAAAATTAGAATTTCCGATTGTAGTGAAGTACCCAGAATCACTGTGTTGCCAAGAAACGTTGTTGGTCCTTTAGGGGTTCAAAGCCAAAAAATTTAGTCAAGTAATGTGTTAAAAAACTTTTTTTCTTCACTATAATAATACAAATATCTTGCAATGCATGTTGTCAAAATTTCTGAAATGATTTTTTGCACATTTCTACACTAGTCTAGTGCAAGATCCAATGGTTAGATATGCAAGAAAAAATGAATTTTATAGTTTTTTGCACTTTGCAATGGAAATGGCAAATTAGAGTGGATTTTGATGGAAAGAAGACCTTGGGAATTTGGAGACTAACCCTAAAAGAATGAGCCTATGACTATTTATTCAGACTTCAAAACCATTAACTACGCATGCTCCCATTTTCAATGCAATTGTACATGAATGAAATTATTTATTTATTTAATTTTTGGAGATGAAGCCACATGTCTTCCATAAGTCATAAAAATTCCAGGTTTTCTTTTGTGAAGAATTGAAATTACTACAAGTTTTTCAAGAAAAAATGAATAACTTTTATATTCAATTAAAAGTATATTTAAAAATTCTGAAATGTCCATTGTAAGTTTATATTATAGTCTATAAGAGCATGGTGTAAATGAAGGTACCATATCCTTCTAAAATAAAAAAATCAACAAACCATGTTTATAGGCTCAAAGTTCTAATTTTCAAAAAGCATTGAACTTTAGAAATTTTTAAAAATTTCAATGGAGTTCATTAAGTCTACTTTCTATTCTAATTTGAATTTTGGGCCTACAACCACAGTCTCCCATTTTTTTTAATTATAAATAAAACACATTGCATTTTTTTTACATGTTGATATTCTACTTAGCAACACACACCTATGGAGTAAATTTCAGATCTTTGAGTGTATATTGAATTTGATATGAATTTTTTCACTTTTTATTTGGACATTCACATTAATTTCTACTCTTCACCAGAAAATCTAGAATTCTGAAGATGCATAGAAGACATGTGGATTGACCCCTAAAAAATTAAATATAAAAATTTCATTCATATATAGTTGCAACATGGGAGTAAGGTAACTATACCTAAAATTGACCAAACAAGCATTTGAGTGTACCTCATACTATTAAATTGCCTTAGTTTTTGTTTGATCTTCTTGAAAATTGAAAAAAATTAGACTCCATTGTCTTAACCTCAGTCTTAACTTGTATTTTTTGAGCACTCTATGAGTCTGTGAATAAGCTAAGAATTTTCATAGTGCTGAAAATAGGTGTATCATAAATCAACCTAAGTATTCTTGTTCTGGGAGTTTATAGTTTATGCAAGAATCTATAGGGGTTGATTTTACAACATATTACCGTATAGTGAATGGTTTTGAAGTTTGAATAATTGGTCATCAACTTGTTCTTTGAAGGTTAACTCCTAAAGGTCTACACATTTTAAAAATGGATGGACCTTCGTCAAGTTGGATTGTAACTTTCAAAATACCTACTTTTGAAATTCAATTTAAACTAAGAAAATGAAGCTTGACAAGTTTTGTTTCTATTCCATTTTAAATTTTTGAAAAATGTGAAAAATTGAAAAAGTTATTGTGATAGAAAGCTCCATGTGTTAGAGTCCAAATAACATAGTATGGTGTGTTTTTTCATTCATATGAATATTTTTTAAATTTATTTTACATTTAAATTATAAAATTATGTTTTTGATTCTACCTTTCATTTATGGTAAAAATTGTAAATTGTTCTAATATATATTATAATTGATCTAAATTGATTTTACCTTTAACTTAAAAGAATCACAATAATTTGATTTTTCCACCAAAAATTAATGAAAAAAACAAAATAAATAGAAAATGAATGATTCCAATAACAAAAAATATCAAAGTTTTATACATCTATCAAATAAAAGGATAAATTTGGTTTTACATTTGAATTTGACTTTAAGGTCTTTTGTGTGGTCTTTTTGGGTGTAAAAAATAAAATAACCAATTGAAATTTTTCACAAATCTTCATTTCTACTTGTATCTCTTGAGAAAATTTCAAATCATTTGGATTGACTTTTCTATTTTTACTTTTTTATGTTCAATTTTTGCAACAAAAATGATAACAATTACAATTTTTTATGAAACAAATTGAAATTTCTCATAGTGATATGCAATTATCTAGTTTAAAATAAGAAAAATATCAATTTTTTGCTTCAATACGATTTAAAAGGCCAAATGTAGCTCAAGTTGGAAGTTTGCCCATTTCAAAATGGATCAAGTTTTTTAGGGGTTAATGAAGATTCAAAGAGAAAATTCAAGTGATCTTCCAATCATGGATTTTTTTTTTCTTTGGCTTTTTGGTGCCAAATTGCATCAAGAATAATTTGACTAAAAAATGGCAACAAACTATGAAGTTTTTTGGCAGAAAACTTCAAATTAAAAAAAAAGTCTTGGATGAAATTGCCAAATTGTGAATGAAGATAAAATTATAGACATGTGATATATACTAGTGTGATATTTTCTATCCAATATATAGAAGAATGTTGAAGTTTGGAACACCACTATAACATTTTATATCACCACTATAACATTTTATATCACCACTTTGGCGCTTCAAAAAAAAATGAAAAAAAAATCCCTGCTTCCAATCAAACTTCAAAAGATAACCAACACTAATGCCAGGGCATTGGACCCTGCTATGGACTGCTCATGCATCTGGTCTAGATCTAGCAAAAGTTCATCCAACTTTTTCAAATAGCTGCAACAAATGTGCACAACAAAAGCGCATATAGAAGTGTTTTTAGCAACTTGAGCCACTTATTAATATCATGTTTGGGACCACAGATCCTTAACCCCTAAATGCCCAAGGCACCCAAATCTGGTGTTTGCAAAACTTTGAAGTTAAATAAAACTCAACCAAGTTGCTATTTTTAGTAGTTTATATTTTTAGAAAGTTCTTCTTGAAGTCTAATTTTAGCACCAAAAATCCGATCTTGAAAATAAATGATAGTGATTTTTCTATTCAAGTTTGTGTACAAGGGTACCCATTGCAATCTTGACTTCCTGTAGTGTTGAGAGCTCTTGGAAATGAGCCTCAAATACACTAGATCTTGGAGAAAAAATCACATTCAAAATTCATTTAAAAAAATTGTGGAGTAGATTTTAAGAACCCATAAATTGATCGGGGTTATACAAGTTAGGCCCTTTAACCTCATATTTTTTTTATCACCAACTTTTTAGATTTGACTCATGTAAAGAAGATTGAAAGATTTTTGCAGTTTTAGCACCCTCATGGTCAAACATTATAATTTTTCACTCCATAAGTGATATTGTTGTGTTTTCTTTTCCTATGAGATCTCTAACATGTCTAGTTTGAATTTGTACAATTACAATTCCAAAAAAATTGATACAACTCATCAAAATGTTGGCATTTTGTTCAATTTAGAGCAAAATCCAGGAAGCCCAAAACAGGTCTTGGGCATTTAGGGGTTAAATCGTAACTAGTCAAACTTCACAGCTTAATATTATAAAGTAACCGCACCCATAACCATCACCTCTAAAATCTTAGAAAATTTGTGGAAGTGAATAGATGTGATTACAATGATATACTACATCTGAACATTTGATCCTAGTGTTGGTATTAGGTGCATTTGCACTTGGCTCTTTAAAAATTCACAACTTATTCTCACAGTATCTAAATAATACATTTAAAAGTGCAAAGGCATTATTTTTCTCTTGCTAATAGGATCCTGTAATTTGCTGAATGTTTATTAACAATAATCATGTTCAAAACCCTTAATTTGACGGTTATGGATGTTGCTACCTTATGACATTTTCCCAAGGCTTTCTCCAACTTTTATGCATTGAACCCATATTCATAATGAAAGTGGAGTTTCATCAATAATTGGTAGGCATTGAATAGGTTGTTTCGAGGAACCGGAGTAGTTTTGAGTTGCCGAACTGAAAACAGGAGCCTATTTGAACATCATATATACTAGTGTAGCCCTGTGTTGTTGCCACACCCAAAATAAAATTAAAAGTCATTTTATAAATAAAAAATAATTCAAAAATCCATAACTTTCAAACAGTAGGTCCAAATGCCAAAAAACAAAGCCCATGCATCCCTCCTCGTTAAGGGCTTTCCAACGCTACTAAGAACGTGAGAATTTGACACACAGTTCAAAAAATACATAATTTAACATGATTTAGTAATTTTTAAGAACCCAAAATAACTCAAAAATCAATAACTTTTCCACCATGGGTCCAAACGCCACGGAATCAAGCCCGTGCACCCCTCCTCGCCAAGGGCTTTCCGACGGTACCAAGAACGTCCCCGGGGGACGCACAGTCCAGGAGATCTCAACGTGACAAACAAACAAAACAAACAAACTATCTTAAGGTATATATATATATATATCTGTGTGTGTGTGTCTTTCCTTGATTGAGAATAGCCACCTAAAAATCCACTTACTGAGTTACTCGAACGTCTTTTTTAAAGCTTTAGGCACTTGGAAGTACTAGTTTTCAGAATTTTGTGCATTATGATGTCACATTCTTGATGCTCTGAAATTCGCCATTTTAAAGGAAATGTCTTCACTTTCTGAACTTTTGGTGTGGATGTTCAAAAACAGACATCTTGGACGTCCGCGTTTATGAAGGTGAGTTGGCTCCTGGAATTTGCAACTCTGAGAATGTAAGTACGGTGCTCAAGAACAATAAGATTTAATTGAATTCTTAGCTGTGAGTTGAGAGTTTCACTGATCCATTTTGATGTGCAGATGACAGCAATTCCAGGGCAATACTAGAGCACTGGCACGGATTACACGTTGAGGATCAGCAAGCTACATATATATAATTATATATTCCCCAATAGATTGATGGAAAGTTCTTATTCCTACTACCCCTGGATGTTCCTTGTTTTGGTGAATTGAAAATTTGATTAAAAATTTTGGCTTCCAAATGCTGAGATGGATTATTAGCCCATCTGAAACCTCAAGCTTCAAAATCTAGGATATTAAGCACAATTTGAGATCTTAAATAAACACAGGCATCTCTAGTTCCTAGTTTGAGTTTGGCTATAACAAGATATAAACATGTTGTAATTGTCAGTTTTAGTGTATGAAAATTCACCATTAGAATTCCCCCAACGTGATAGAATTCACGAATGTTTTTAGCAACGTTCAAACGTCACTGCTAATACTAAACCTTGAACAGGCATGTTTCAAAGCCTTGTTCAAGCGTGTTTCAAATCATTTTTAAAGCATATTCCAAAACGTTGCATGTAGCTAAAAATGTTGCCAAAAATGTTTCTAAACCCTCCAAATCTAGTTCTGATTATGCATTTCTATTATTCACTCGTGATTACTTGTAGCCATTTCTTTCTTTTTTATTTTTCCTTCCCGTTTCGTTTTGAATGGCTTTGGTTTGCGAATGCTTACAATTGGTTTGGGCCTTGGAGTGCAGGTGAGATGATCATTGGTCCCTGCACGGCGCTGTTTATGGACGACATGTCCACGGGGATGGACAGCTCCACCGCGTTTTCCATCATTCGGACATTGGGCCAGTTCACAAATCTGGTGAACAGCACGGTGCTCATCTCGCTACTGCAGCCGGCGCCGGAAACCTCAACTTCTTCGATGACATCATTCTACTGTCCGAGGGTCAGTGTGTCTACCATGGCCCCCGAATCCAAGTCATGAGCTTCTTCGAGGCCTGCAGTTTCAAGTGTCCCGAACGCAAAGGCATTGCCGACTTCCCGCAAGAGGTACACACTACTTCAATTTGCGCTTCTTGCTTTTCCTCATAGGCAATTCAATGGGTGTGTTAATGCAATTTTGTTGTGCAGTGTTTGGACACTGTGTGAATAAGCTGCGAATTTTCAAAGTTCAGGCACATTTTGAATCTCTAATTCGATGTACATTCTAAAGAGCATATCAACTTTCTATCAAGATATATTATCCAAAACCAACTACCACTCTAAACTGTGTCATGGATTCCTTACGAGACATAATATTTGAGAATTATAGTTGAGCTCCCTTTGAATTTGCAAATGAAAAGGAATCCTTGACACTTTGTTTTGAAGATTTGATCTCAATTTGAACAAGTGAGCTCCTCAAGCCTATGAGCCATTATCTTCACAAGACAGAGGTTTAATTTTTGCTTGCTTTGCTCTGATTAGACTTAAATGTGTTCTAAATAACTCTTGCAGTGGTTGGCGTTGTTCTCAAAAGGTGTCCTGTACTATTACTCAAGAATGTTATACATAACTTCCTAAAGGACCCGAGTTGAGCCTCTTTCGAATTGGCAGGAAAAGGAATTTTCCTCGACAGTCCTTTTTGTAAAGTTGACCTCAACTTGAAGTGGAAGCTTCTCAACCCTAGAAGCCTTTCACTCTAATTTTGCTTGAATATCTGGTATTTGGCATGATTTTGCTCTAAATAACTCTTAGTTCTTAAAAGATGTCATGCCTCTACAATTTATATATGTAATGCTCATTAAGGGGAGCAAAGGTAGACTCTACTGTAGCATTGGCAATTTTTTTGGATAATTAGGTCTGTATGCTATATACGAAACTGTAATATGATCCCGTCCTATTTTTTGAGTTATATGCACATTTCATGGTTGGCAATTGAGAAACGTCGAATACCAAGTCTGTACCCCATTTATTATTCTCTGGCATTTTTAACGCAAGATAGAAGATTAATGCAACCATAATGGGTAGTAGGAATGCAAAACTTTGTCAATTTCTCTATGTTTGAGAGTGAGAGGGTTACAGTTCCTAGTGTTAATTGCGTTAAATGTTAACCCTCTATGAACCAAAAGTAAACTCTTGCTCATTCTTGATTCAAGAGAAAAATTTAGCATTCTGTCGTAGAAAATTCTGAAGCCTCTAACTCTTGAAGGTTATTCAGTCCATAACATTCTAAAATCTAGAACAATGTTGATTGTCCACCCGTCATATTAGCTCATTATGATTGGCATTCTTGACCTTAACATGAGAGTGGATCTGTGCCCAAAAAAGACGTCAGAGGTTTTGAGCCATAAATTCTTGGACGCTACAAATCAAAACTTTCACTTAGCTTTATTTCCATAGATTCTTTTGGTGCCTTGAGCTCTCAAAGCGGTTACATAGTCCCAACTTCTAAGAGCCTTGTTAATTGTCAATCCTGTTCATTGTCGCTTTATTGTTGCTACCATTAATTCTTGAACTCAAGAAGGTGAATGCATCATTCTGTGCCCAAACACAAAGATGTTCCATAACTAGACTATATTCAAAAGTCATTTTGTGTGCTCAAAGAAATTGCTCCATAGTCGGTGTATGTGTTACAATGACATGATCTAGTGGTTTTGGAGGATGTGAAAACAGACGTGATTTTCAACTGGCTACCCTTGGAGGACATTCCGACCTGGTGGATCTAGTACTACTGGATGTGTCCTCTTTTGTGGGTATTCAGTGGCCTTGTGACCTTGCAGTTTGGAGAAGTGACCACAAAGCTTGTACTATCAGGCAACAGAGGACACACGAAGATATTGAAGCGGTACATCCAAGACTACTTCGGATTCGAATGTCGGATTCTCAAATACACCGGAAGTAGGCTTCTTGCATGGATTGGTTTTTTTGCCTTTGTCTTCTACCTCGCAATCAAAAAATCCAACTTCCAACATTGGTAGAATGGATTTCCCGGGACATGAGTCATTGTTCCATGGGAGGTATTGAGGGTAAAAATTATTGTCAATGTTCATGTAACATATTTAGTAGGACTGTTCTTCAAGAAAGGAGGAACCAACGATAATACTCATTATTCGTGTACATATGGCATGTTTAGTAGAACTACCGTAACATACTTTTAATTTAGGAATGGAGGCACAAAGGGTAGCACTCAATAATTGGGTTGTTGTGCTCATGTGGCACAGTTAGTACAACTATTGTTTCATATGGAGAATGCAGTTATGGATGTGGAAGGTGCCATTAGACTGGACATCAAATAGACTTAGCAATTCCAGGGTCAGTTACAACCCTTGCACACCCCCAAGCACGCATCCACAGAAGACAACCTTGCTTCATTCAAGAATTACCAAGGGTAGCACTCACCATCTATGTTCATGAGGTGAAGTTAGTGGAACTACCTCAACATGATCTTCAATCAAGGTTCAGGGTTCCAAACTTTCAGATAGTATAAATGGACAAATCCCGCAGTCGGTCCATGAATGAACATTGAACATGGAAACAACACTAGTGAAAAATACACCCGCGGACCGAAGCTAGCAGGTATTCACATTTTGTCTGTAAGAAAAATTCATTTAAAATTGGATACAAGAACAGGGTGATTGTAAGAAAGACCGTTCAGTTTTTGTAGTGTTTTGCCAAAACTGCAATTTCTGCGCTTAGTACTAGGAGTACTGGGAGTACTGTGAAAGAAAACAATCTCAGCCGTTGATCTGAAAAATCGACGGCTGAAAGTACTGTTGCGAGTACTATGACAACTAATAAGTACCGAAACAATACTATTAGGAAAAAAATGCAGTTTGTCACAGAAAAAACATACAATGAGGTATGAATTTATTGTACATACACATATTAGTTTATGCTTCTAATGTGTAAGTATACTTTCTTGTACCATATAAATTATAATAAATAAAAAATCATGAATTAAAAAAAAGTTTGTATGAGTCTGACATTGATTGATTTGTATTTTCAGACAAGAAGTGATGCATGCACAGACATTGACGAAGAGACAAAGACTTCTTTTGAGTCTTCAGAAGTCTTTTGATCTTCCCGTGTATGCTGAGCAAATGGCATCAACGTTTGAGGAGTTTGGATACTCTAAACAAAAATCCCTTAAACCTAAATACGCTCTAAATGTTCTAGAGTTTATAGATAGATCAGCGTCCGAGGGTAGAGAGACTTCTGAGTCGTCTACAACTCAGGATTCCGCAACTCAATCCACTGCCACTTAGACTCATGAGATTGACATATCTCTTGAGTCAAACTATTATGTGTTGATTTTCATTATGATTGGATTTGTGTATTTTATGGCTACATTTTCAGTGTCATTTCTTCCTCTATGTAATTTTGGATTTTTTTTCTTAAAAATATCATATTTATAGTGTTTTTATAATTTGAATACTATTCACCATTATAGTTTTTTCATTATGACCCTAAATCCTTAACAAAAAACTTGTTTGTAGAGTTTTTGATATATATAGTATCTTTTCCTTTCAAGAATTTCAAAACATCTTTCTGTATGTAAAAGCTCTTTTTGTTAATTTGTCACATTCTTAGATTTAGGTTTTTTTTATACTATTGAGCAAATGGATTTAATGATTTTCAACTATATATTTTATATCCTCCCATCGTTGTCACATTGGGCAAGTTAGGATCACCGGACATCTTAGATGGGCGGACACATTGGACGGTTTAGACGGACCGGACGGTTAATGTGACTACCTTAAAGTAATTACATCGGGCAAATTAAGGTCACTGGACGTCCTAGGCGGGGGGGCAAATCGGACGGTTTGGGCGGACGGTCCGTCTAATGTGACAACTATGTATCCTCCACATTTGTACAAGTAGGCAACTGTGAACTTACTTTTAAAATGTAGAAGTGATTTTGATTTCATTTTTCTGGTTCAATCTCAATACTACACAATCCTTCCAATTTCCAAATGCTTTATTTTTGGTTTATTTTAATCTTGTTTTCGTATTTCTAAATTATTCTAAATGCTCTCAGAGGGTTTTTTTGGAACAAATTCTCGGACATCAAATTCTAGTGATGTCCAATTAGTTGTTGCAATTAAATTTTTTCAAAAATGGTTGTAAGTGACTAAAATTTTGGGAAAATGAACTGAAATTTCTGATAAATTAAATTATGTACACCCACGGTCATAGGTCCATCATCCTTTTTTTTTGAAAAAAATTCCCCGCTCACAGGCTCATGGGCTCACAGGCTCACATGCTAGTAATCCTGAGCTGCTTGGCATCTTGAACAAGACTGTGGTCTTCTCCTCCGACAAACACCTAGCTCTAGTCATCCATAGAAATTAAAACTCATCAAAGTAGTGTGACCACTTCTCTCCAAAATCAGGTTCCCGCTTCTTCAAAGTAAAAATGATGTCGGTGTGGGCTTTCTCCAAAGCCGCCCGCCGATTCACATGGTTACTCAGTGCCATTAGTCCTTGGACTTTGCTATTTAGTACTTTGACTTCATTTTTTAGAAAATGCTTCTCATTTTGAAGCTCCAAAGTCGAGGACGCTAGCAACCCTTCCAATTCACTAACCCTCCCTTTCATTTCGACATTCTCCCAGTTTACCATCTCAATCTTGTCTTGAAGGTGTTGGTTGACTTTGTACTGCCCCTTGAGCGCCTTAGCTACAAGACCTTCCACCTTTGTAGAGGCCTTCTCTACAGCCTCCTCCATCAATAGTTGAGCTTGCAAAAAACCCTGCCGAAACGTCTTCACTTTAGTGCAGAGTCCTTTCCCACTATCATCTTTCAGCTCCACATGAACCAATCCGGACCAGTCTTAGAACGTTCCATGTGCCAGCATTGCCGGAACAGCCTGCGCATGCAAATCCTTGATACCAACACCTATGAAAGCCAAAAAAATAGTTAGAGAAAGTCATCAAAAAAGTTTCTAAGTTAGAGAAAGCCATCAAAAATTATGAGGATCCCCTAATGATAGAAAACTTTACTTGGTAGTAAAGGATTCCACTGCTTGATGCACGCAACCAGTGAATTCATCACAAATGTCGTAGGGATAACACTCGAAGGTTCCACGCGGTGGTGGTACAGCAGTGGTTCTTCAGTATATGCGAACTCAACAACTTCGTAAGCGATATTGGCATATTCACAAAGCTGTACAATCCTCTCTACCAACAGGCCTTCCTCTTCAATTCGCGGCTGTTCAGCCCTTGGCTTTCTTCCCTATCCTTTCTTCTTCCCCATCTCCGACAGTTTTTTCAGAGGTCAAGGAAAACGCAGCACCAATGTAGGCATTCTATGCAGTGATATCCACTTAAAGAGTTCCAAACTGCTCACCAAAGTTGCATATTGCAAGAGGTTACACTATAAGAAACCTGTGTTTTAGGTGACGGATTTTAGATGACATCCAATGTGACAACCCGTGTTTTTATGTCAACAATAACGTCCGCCACAACATTTTGATGTTATGGCGGACATTATTGTTGACATAAAAACACAGATTGCCACATTGGATGTCACCTAAAATCCGTCACCTAAAACACAAGTTTCTTATAGTGTTAGTATTTTGCATTCTAACAACATCCTTGTTTGAGCTCTGTTGTCACTACTTTTCAAGCTCTCTTTGAAGGACATTGAGGTCCCTTCAAAGTTTGCCTTGTTTCTTGCATTGAGATCCTTTTTGAGGTATTATTGTTGGATTTTTGGGAACTTTGAACTAGTCATAGAGCTTACCTCCTACCGTACCTTGGCGATGCCGCTTTGGGAGGACTCTAGTGCTTGACGTCTAACCTTGAGGTGTTGTTCATGTGGCCAATTTGCTAGTTGTTTGAGAGTTTAGTACGTGGTACAATTACGGAAGCTATATTTTTTTATGTTTTTGGGTGTAAGAGAAAATACGGCGAAGCTATAATCCCTTATGTTTAGAATTTCGGGTGTGAGAGAAAATATGGCAAAGCTATAGTCCCTTATGTTTAGAATTTCGAGTGTAAGAGAAAATACGGCAAAGCTATAGTCCCTTATGTTTAGAATTTCGGGTGAGAGAAAATACGGCGAAGCTTTGGCTCTAAGAGGTCTTAGAAAAATTCCATAAAAATTAGGTGCCAGTTGACATTTTCATTTTCTCAGTAGTTATCAAGTTTAGTTTCCAAAACACCATTTTGGAATATCAAGTTTAGCATCCAAAAGAGTAAATAGATTATCGATAAGAAGAACAAGAAACTTTGAAAGATCATTTTGGACCAACCTTTAGTATAGGCAACCTTTCTTTTAAGTTTTCCTTTAAAGATTAAAATACACAAAAAAAACAAAAGAACCCCAAGAGGGCCTGGACTGAGGACCAGCAAGGCCTGGCAGGGGAGTAGGAAGGGCTTGGATCGAGGACCAGCAAGGGCCTGGAAGGGGAGTAGCAAGGAGGCTGGGTGGCGGCCAATAGCGCCTTGCCACGTTGCCTCCGCCACGCCACCACGAACATGAGGGTCGGACCCCTCCAAGACCGCCACGTGGCGCGGCTATGGAGGGGCCGGGTGACTGCATACTGGACTTGACTGCAGTACTAGGCTTGACTGCCAACCTCGGCACCCCACCCAAAGCCTGGCTGAGTGCTCGCTGGTCCAGGATAGAGAGAAAAACTCCTTGTATGATCTGAAATTTGGGAAACTCCCAACTGGGAGTTTAGAAACAAAAAGATGGCAGGAATTTTGGTGAATCATTTCAAATACCATGCTTAGAGTAAGAGTTGTGATAGAATAATATAGAAAAGAGTGAGGAGGAAAAAATATAATAGAACAAACTCCACTCATCAACCTTTCATGTCTAAGTCACCACTTAGAGAAAAAAATAGGAGCTTCAAGGCAAGGAGGAAACCTTAAAAAAAACTCTCACAAATTCATAGTAGATTACAAAGTTCAAGTGCAAGTGAGGACAATGAAATGACAATTTAGAGGTTGAAGAGACAAGTGGAAGTGGATAAGATTAGGAGAAAATCTTAGAAAACAAGTTTGAACCATTAGAATTAGGATTAGACAATAATTGACCAAGATAGGAGATAGGAGTTCAAAGGTCAATTATTATCTTAGAAGTTGAAATCAATTATTTAGTTCAAAACAAATCAACTCTTGGAATAGTTAAATAATTGAATTAGAATAGTATTAAAAGAGAAAGAGAAATTAGGAAAAAAATAAAAGAAGGGAAAAGTCCAAGAAGTTGGCAAACTTTGTACGGAAACTCCTACTTTAAGCCGTGGGCAAAATTACCAAAAGATTCCGAAACATGGCAAATGACAGGGAGTTTGAAGGGGTATACGACTACCTCAACAACGACACCAACTCCGAGGTAAGTTCCTAACTACAAACCCTCCATTTCAAATTCTCCAAAATAGACATTTAAAAGTAGGGCCGAACTCTCAAGTCAATTCAGAGTGAATAGACTAGGATTATTCCAAGAATCAGGAAATTAGTGTTATAAAACCTAATTAGAGGTTTCCAAAACCGTCTCATACTTAGAATTTGGAATCAAATTGAAAGAGATATTAGCAGATGCAGTTTAGGAATAATATTGGATGAAATTTAGTACATTTCATCCAAGTGGAACAAGAATGGAAGCTTAGGTACAAACATAAATCTAGAATTCAGAAGTGAAACAAAAATTAGAATTCAAGCTGTAGGTTAGTAGAAAACCATGGATGAAGTTAGAAGTACCGATTAGTGGTCAAACTTCAAACATCGATAACTCCTAGTAGGAAAGTCCAATTAGCAAGTGTCTTAGCATTTTGAAAAGCTAGAATTAAGACCTACAAAGAAAAATTAACAAAAATCTAAAATAGTAAACTGCTCAAAGTAGCACCAAGCCACATAAGTAGGATAAGAATAAAACAATTACTAGAAAGTGTAATGAAAGAGAAAAATTAGAATTGGAAATAGGTAGAAGGCACTTAGTAGAGTCCAAAACTAGTTTAACTTAGGAAAAATTCTTAATCGTTTAGGAGCAAACAACGGATGAACTTTGGGTCAAGATATGGATGAAATAGGTTAAAACTCATCCATCTAATTCCAAACTTAGAACTTGGGTAGAAGTAGGAAATATAGTGTCAGGGTCAAAAACTTGAAGTAAAATGGAATAAGGAGAGAGTCTAAATCCAAGGATGAAGTTCGGATAGACTTATAGAAGCTAGAACTTCATCCGTCCATAACTTTTGCTAGGAAGGTCGTATAATGTTGAGTTTTATATTTTTAGAAATGGCATGAAATTTTGTCTCTTTTTATATGGCTAAATTTATACTGTTTCACATTTCATTCAAAAACCACAGCGGCCTAGTTGGTACGCCCCAATTAGAGTAAACATTACAAATTGGGTAGTTTTTTCTTGATTTCCTTGGTTTTCTTGCAACCTTGTGTATGTTTAGGATTTAGAAAAGATCCATTGCTTGAAAGGCACAATGGATTAAACGTTAGGCACCCATAGAATGAATTAAAACCCCAAAACACTTAGAGCTTGGTTGTGCTCACTTATTTACCAAAGGTGGGTAATAAGCGCTCACAACATTATCAAATGCAGTGAGTCATTTTCAAACATGTTCTGCAGACACCTAACTTGTAATGTTAAACTTTAGTTCCTCTGACTGCTGAACACTGTTGTTGCTGCAGTTTGTTTCAATTTCACTTTGTTGTAACTACGACATTCAGATGAGCTCTGTTATTTTCTTCCACTTTCTGACATGACCACTGTACAGACCTGGTACTAAACTTATGCTAATTAGAACACAAAACTCAGCTGAAACCTCTATTAAATCTATTACACTGATAATAGGGTTGTTGCTCACTCTTGCCATGGCTGTAAATAAGCAGCATTGTCCAATACGAATGCGTACACGTAGCTGCGCATCTGAAATGACATTTTCCGTTCGCTTTACTCCATTCTGGGAAGCACCTCATCATTCATAATTGCATCTTTCATAGCATCCCATACACGATGCGATGTTCCCCTGTATTGCTTCATGTACTCTGTGCAAAAATCGAGTGTATCTTCCATTCTATAACCTTTTGTAATACTTCCTTCCGGATGTACATATGTGCGAACATAATCTTTTAATGTCTTCATGTACCTTTCTATTGGATACATCCATTGACAATGCACTGGACCGCACATGAGTAATTGTTGAACCAGATGCACTGGAAGATGTGTCATGACATTAACTCCTAAAGGTCAGAGACTATATTTTCACCAAAACCGCTCCAAAACTGCCATTTCTAATACAAGTACCAAACTTTAGAAAAAAAACATTTTGGGACATATGTAACCGTAAGATCTTATAGTACACTAGTTTGAGAAGGTGTGGAAAAAATTTCAGAATTTTCCACCGCGTGGATTGGAAGATATTAGTGTTTGAATTGACAAAAATCCTTTGTTTGTCCCTGCGAAAATCCGGGCAGCTGCACTTCACAAGGTCAAATTTGTATGAAAATGCCCAAAATGGTGGTTACTCTTTAGATTCATTCTTCTAGGCAAGTTGACTACATGCTTGAAAAATTTCAGATCATTTGGAATTCTACAACATATAAAAAAAAATAGTAAGTAGAAAGAAATAGAGAATGATTCAAAACACTAAATTGTTTAGAATTTATTTATGGAATTGAAAAATGACAATCCCAACAATTATAATGTTGTAATAAATAATCTACACACAATGTTTTTATTTTTTTTCAAAAATATTGAAAATTGAGTTAAATAAAGGACTTCAAAGTTTATTTTAGAGTAGAGATTCCATAACTACCCTTGAACTAAGAATCCTCATAACTTTTGATTCATTAATCCAAATGGAATGATTCAAAGCTTTCCACGTACATATAAATCTAAAGAACCAGTTTCAAATTTTTATTTTTAAAAAAAATGATTTTTAAAGAATTTTTTTGAGCTGCCCGGACTGCCCGCCGTACACGAAAAATTACATATCATACAATAACTTTTTAACCATGTAGTCAAAAGTTATGAAAATTGTTGGGCCTTAAAGCTACTCCTTGGGCACATCTTGTATGAAAATTTTAAAGAAAAAAAATAAAAACTCCACTCGTAATGAGCTGCCCAAAATTGCTATGTTGTCAAAAAACGGCGTTTGGACCTTTAGGGGTTAAGAAACGTTGGTGGGAACTCCTTCTCCAGCATGCACGCCGCAATGACCACATTGTTCATCAGGTCCACTTCATCAGACATTCGGATTTGCTTTTCACAAAGTTTCTGGAAAGCCCGACACATTTTGATAATGGCCAAACGCACATTTTCATCCAATACATTCTTGATAGCCACCGGAAGAACCTGTACAAAAAGCCAATGACGTTATTCATGATCGTATCAGAGAAGCAAAAAATCCTAATTTAGCACACATCTACTCTTCGTGCACTATCATTCTAAGAACTTGTGCTATAAACAAAAATTAGACACCGTCGCTCCTACGATGGACATGACATTGTGATTTTCTTTTCATGTTCTGCTTCATCTTGTCAAATAGACGTGCCTTTTTAATCAATAACACGATTTCTGGTCATTTCCTAGCACCTGCTGCATCAACACATGATAGTCATGTGTTTTCATGTAATGCAGTTTGCCGTCCACTAAACGCTTGTGTATGGCACCCACGTAATTTGTTGGAGCTACACGTTGCTAAACCTGATTTAAGGTATTAGGATTTAATGTTGCGCTTACAAGAGCATTAATTCGATTCATGAACTTCGGTTGGTTGGTTTGTGTCAGGTGACGATGGAGTCTCTTCTTTCTTGGATCAAAAATAACCTAAATAAGGAAAGGCCAGAGATATTTTTGAAAAAGAAATCTGTGTAAGTTCTCTTTTCAGATTTCCATGGTTGTGGTATGTTGCAATGCATTTAGCAAAATTAAGGTTTGAGATCCAAGTTGTAGAAGTATCGTATGAATTATAGAATATCAGTTGCTGAATTAGTCCAATGAGAGGATGATTAGAATGTTTAATGCACCGCCGGTGGTTTTCGAAAGCAGATTAGGTCTCAAATGGGAATGAATTCTCTTCATCACACAATTGTGCTAATCCCATTTCCTAAACTGATTCCTTTTACCAACTCATTTATTCATGCACTTCAATGATCTCATTAGCTAGTGGTGTTGGCATGACTTGGGTAAATGTCTATGCCCTCTGATACTTGAATGGGAATGGGGATGTCTCCTATCAAATACAGTGGTCTGGAGCCTTCCACTTTAAATTCGCTTAAGAAATTTATAGTAATGTAGCTTTGATCTCAATATAGTTGATTCTTATACCCATAGGTCTCTCCATAGCTTTATACATCTCCAATGAATCACTCATGCTTGTGTTACATTGAAAGTGATGCAAATAGTATCCTCTACCTCTAGTATCTGTTTTTTCAAAACTTGGTGGACTTTATGCATGCGTCCAGGTATGCTGGTGCTGGTGAATGACAACGATTGGAAACTTTGTGGTTGACTTGAGACAGTGCTGGAAGATAACGATGAAGTCATATTTATTTCTACTTTACATGGCGGCTGATCGTACTCCTTCCGCTAGAAAGCAAAGTTGATGAAAATAATGATCACAAGTTTGTAGTTTAAGTGTATCAATCAAAATACATAGTTTTAAGTGAAGAAGGCTTTCTCGCGTACAGTACAGTTTTATACAAGGAGGCTATTGCTAAGGGCATGTTTTCATGTGGTGCTTCGCTCTAAGCTGATGGATATTATACATGTAGCGAATAAGTCATTTGTAGAAGTGGTCTTTTCATAGCATGTGTAGTTGAATTGTAAAATTTGTTATAACTAGGAAGTAGGGTACGTTGATGACGTTCTATGGTACAAGCTAACTGTTATTGAATGATTATCATCTGTTCAAAATTCTCACATTGTATATTATGGCAATTGTGTGGTGATAACGGAGTTGTTAGTTTGTGGAATTGAAGAATGATGACAATAGTCCGAAGAAGATTTCAGGGCTTCGCCAACTCCAGATTTGGAGAAGGAGATGGAAATTAAATTTTGTTGAAGCAAACGCAAGTTGTCTTGCATACGTCGTTCAAAGACAATTAATGTTATTAAAAAAAACTTACATCAACTGAGTAACAAATTGCATTTTGAACTGCTCATAAAAGTAGAAATTTTTACATATTCTCAAGAAATTTTGACTAATGCTAAACGATGCTTTATTGGATATCATTAATACAACTGAGATACACCAATCTCATACAAAACACTAATCCCATCGCAAATGTCACACTTCTCAACAAGGCGAATGCCATTTCGCTCCACCACCTGCTGACGGTATGCTTGAAAATTGTGGAAGTATTTGCTCTACTGTATTGCACATTTGTTCCACTTGACACTCCTTCGCTCCTTCCTTCCTTGCTGTTAACAGAAGTATATACAAACATAGGCAACCTACAGACCAAATATCTTGAACAAGTGCACGAAAATTTCAATACTCGATACCAACTCCTGTACTACAAACCCTGCAATGGCAATCATAGCCAGACGTCCATTGTTCAACTCCTTGGTCTGCATCTCCTTTCCTTGTCTATAGAATGATGCTTGGTGGTATTGCATGAGAACCACCCTCGGTGATTACATAAAGAGAGTATTATACCATAGCCAACTCGTAGGGTGCACTATTTCCAACCAAGGCTGAAAAGCTTGGATTGTTTTTTTTCAAGGTTGGGTCTAATGAGGCTATGACACATGTCCCAAAATAGTGAGTGGGAAAGCAATTTTTCAGATCATCGCAATTGGAAGACTCTAGACATTGGCTATTAGTTTGGACAACTTTTTGGCTCCCAAAATTCACAATAATTTCAATTTTGGAAATAATATTATGAAAACATACAATCTCCATATTTCCTATCTTCCTACGTGCAAAAAATTTCTTGCAGTTCAAACTGCTCATGAACTACTAGAAAATCCCTTAAGTGATTGACTATAGATGCGATTACCTTAGAGCATTGTAGTATTCATTCACACATGAGTAGAATTAATTGAATGCAACAGAAAAGAAAACCCTCTTGAATTCTCCAACAACATTTCATTTGAAAGACATTTGCAATAACATTTCATTTTTACATGGTCACTGGAAAACCTTTTCTTGGCAATCTATTCTATATAATTGAAAGATAAATAATGTCCTTTGTTTGTTCATCATATTTTTGTGGTTGATCAACTTTGAGGGAGGCATTGTCCTCATGCAAATTGCACTCTATAAATACTTTCAAGTGAGCATTGGACCAAAAACAAAGGTAAAGGAGATTTTTCTACATGCCTTTTTTATATGCTTATATCCTTGAACAATTCTAAGATCCATAGGCATGTTCCTCAAAGAGAACCTGACCTTCTCCATCTTAGGCTACTGTAAATAATGCCATGAGTGACACACTCATAGTAAATCTTTGCTAGCTTTTTATTGATGCTCACGTATTTTGTTGTTGAATTATGTAGTCTGCTATTATATTGTACAAAGTATTACATTATTCCTTAATTCTTCTTGCAATTTGAAGTATTATAATTGTATTAGATGGTTTCATATTATTTGCTCTAATGTCCAAGGACTTGTGATGCGATGTTAAAAAATCATATGCTCTTAGCTATTAGTTGGTTGTCTTATCGAATACCATAATATGATGACTAATGTGACGTCTAATATGATGCCTTATACAACTTCTAGCTAATACGATGTCTAGTGTGATGTCTAGGAAGTCTAGTAGACCCTTGGTTCATCTAATAGGTAGATTCTTAGAATATATTAAGAATATTTTAAAATATTTTAAAATATTATTAGAATATTTGAGAATATTTGAAAATATTATTAGAATACTTGAGAATATTTAAAAATATTATTAGAATACTTGAAAATATTTGAAAATATTATTAGAATATTTGAAAATAATTCTACAAACACATTTAATATACTTCACACTTGTCTAATACGGCATGCAACATCAGAGATTTAGTGCAACATTTATAAATAGGGAATTGGACCGTGACACTAATATCTTTCAAATTTCCAACTAGGATAATTACTTCCATTAATTATATAAATTTTGTAGTTTATTACCACAACTATTGGAACAACATCTTGGACAATCTAAGCCCAAAGTTTAAGTGGTCTAGTTTTTTCTTGTATGCGTATGTTTGACAAAAATTGGTTGTAAGAGATTGTTGCTTTTGATTTACAGAACAGGATTGGAAGGAAATAGGCTGGGAAAATATTAATGGCAATTCTCAAGCAATAATTGTAAAATATAACCCATACATCATATCCGTACAATTAGATCAACTAGTACACATACCAATATTCATTGGAAAAAATGTACACATTTCATATGATACTTTTGTTAAATCTAACACATCTCTGTTTATAAGAACGCAAATTTTAACATAAATTTGTTTAAAATAGCGTTGATTCCGCATTATTTCAAACATAGTTGTGTTAAATTTAACAAAAAACACTATATGAAAAGTGTGCATTTCTTCTAGAGATATTTCAATAAAGTTGGAAGCCAGAAATTGAAGATTTTTTGTAAAATCAATTGTAGATTGAATATTTGTGATTTTCACAAGAATTTTTTTCTTTGAAGTTCAAAATTTTAAATTCTAATCATAATGATTTTTTTTTATTCAAGTCATTTTCGAAGGGTCATTTTTTGAATTGAAAAGGTTACTCCTTTTTGAAGCCAGACCTACCAATACCTATTGAATAATAGAATATTTACAAAGCAAAATCTTAAGAATCTATACTATACAAATGTTAAAGAATTAACACACGAATCTTCAAAAACAATTATGATGGATGAAAAAACACATTTTTGTGTACTTTGGATGTGTTTGCATTAATCCGTTCAAAATTTGAATGCATGGTCTTTTAGGGGCTAAGGTATTAAAAGTTAACAATTAATGGACACTTTCAAAGCAAGGGTAATTATAGATCATATCTACTGATACTCCATTGATACTCTTTGCATGTTGTTTCTTATAATGAGGCTCAACTTTCATGTCAGCTAGTGTCATGTGCCAATTGGAACACCATTGATCTTTGTATAGAAGAAATCTTGTGCCGTCCTATGTGGAGTTATAAGGAAAAAAAGGAGAAAATAAGTGAAGGGGTGACAGAACAACCAAAGAATAGCTAAGAGAGAATGCAGGATAACTAGTTGGAACCAGATCACAAAGTCTTTTTGTGTGCCCCAAGAAATTGCTCCATAGCTGTGTATGTGTTACAGTAGAACCTCTCTAAGTTGATCCCCTCTAAAAGTTAATAAAGCGTTGTCAGGAAGTATTGATTGCCGGTCCCGACTTAACAATATGAACCACATACGAACATGATGACCTTCCCTAATGTAATAACCTCTCTAACTCAATGTGTCAGACCGGTCCCAACTCTATCAACTTAGAGGTTCTACTGTACAAATGTGTGATCTAGTGGTTTCAGAAGATGCGAAAATTGACATGATTTTCAACTGCCTACTCTTGCAGAACATTCCACCCTGGTGGATCTAGTACTACTGGATGTGTCCTCTTTCATGGGTATTCAGTGGCCTTATGACCTTGCAGTTTGGGGAAGTGACCACAAAGCTTGTACTACAGTATCAGGCAACAGAGGACAAACAAAGATATTGAAGCAGTACATTCAGGACTACTTTAGCTTTCTCAAATTCACCGCAATTGGGCTTCTTGCATGGACTGCTTTCTTTGCCTTCGTCTTCTGCCTTGCGATACAAGAAACTCAACTTCCAATGTCGGTAGAACGGATTCCCGGACATGAGTCTTTGTCCCATGGGAGGCATAAGGGTAACAGTCACTGTCAGTTTTCAACTATTCATGTAATAGAGTTAGTTGAACGACTCTTCCTTCAGGAAAGGAGGCACGAACGATAACCCTCACTATTCGCGTTCATATGGCATGCTTAGTAGGACTAAACTAACATACTCTTAATTCAGGAATGGAGGCACAAAAGGTATCATTCACTACCTCGACATGATCTTCAGTCAAGGTCCAGGGTTCTAATCTTTCCCGAGTTGGTAATTCTGGCAAGAATTTCTGTTTGTGTTTGGTCCACAGGGTAGTAGGCATGGTTACAAGGGTGGATAGTTGAGTCTACAATTCGATAACGCTACATTTGTTTACCTTTCATCTTCCGCTCACAGTGCTCTCCAGTTATACTCGTATCGTAGTTCTCGAATTGCTGTTACAACTCTAGCATAACTTCCCAATCAAGAGTACATTTGTGCGAGTGGTTGCAGGGAAGCACATGTTGTATAAAAAAAACTTTTACTTCGTTCGATTGTGAACTGTCCTGTTTGCAACTGCTGCCACATTGCAAGAAACGATGCCCATTGTTTCCATTTCAGACCTTGAGGAAGAACTGTACTCTCGTTGAACAACTGTTCAGAAACTGGTCAAACATGGGGGGCATCAATTGTTTCAATTTCAGTAAAATACAACCCATTTAAAAACATTGGTCGGTTCTGAACAGTATGTACCCGTCCCGTTGGGTTGGATACGAGAACAGAGCTTTTGATATTAGGAGTGTACGAGGCGTGCGGGATACCTCTCATTCTCTGGAAACAAGGACAATAAGGAACCTCCACCCTCCTTACCAACTATTACACACAGAATTGACGTGCAAATCCAGATACCGTCTGACACAAACCGCAGGTTTACAACCCAGAGAGCGGATGCACATCTGACAACTAAACATTGAAGACAGTTGGCATTGCTTTTCGAAGAATAGTGTTCGAAAGAGAATTCCACATGGAATCCTCCGTCGAACTGTTTAGAAATTAAAACTCCATTACAGTCCAAATGTTTCAACGTGAGTTGCACATGTCGGTCACAGGGAGATTGAACATCGCTTACAGCTTCTTGGACAGGACTATCCTAGTACTCCACAGATTTAAAGTAACCCTAACGCAAACTAAGATTCCCTCAAAAAAAGTACACATCGTATCACTGGTGATCATCACGAATATGTCATAGGGAATCACAAGGCTACTGATACCAAGCGAAAGAAGTCAAGAGCAGGATGAAATGTCGGTCATACACTGGATTCCACATCCTCGATTGTGCATGAACCTAAATAATGACTACATAGAGAATTCCCTCAGAACGATCAACAAAAAATATTCGTGATCATAGCAAATCATATTATGGCGGACATGTACATCACCGGGAATAGCGAGGAACAGATCCACCGTAAGAACGAAACGAACAACTAAGCAACTGACGTACAACTGTTGGAACCCAAAAATGACCAAAAAGCAGTGTGATGCAATCTGGTAAAGTGAAGGATCCTGTCACTCTTGGGACCAGTTTCATCTCGCACAGCACTCGATACAGCTGTGAAGTCAAATTATAGGTCCTCGAAGCAAATAGAACAGAGACAAAGCTCACTACTGTTTCTTCAGATAGTGAAGAAACTTGGAAAATCCGCGAACAAGCCTAAAAACAAACAAGCACCTGATAATATTTTGGAAACTCAAATAGCCATCGATAGGTCTGCGATAACCGAGGGTGTTCAGTACGAGGAATTATTGAAAACACAGCACAAAAACATACCAATGAACACGTTAACAAGGTTAAGAGACAGATTGAGAGAGGGTCACCAGACATGAATGAGGCTCACTACATTTCCTTGCGGTAATTTCACCCTGACATATCCTCACATCTTAAAAATTGCAAAAGCTCAGAGGGGCGGGTCAGTTAAGAATGGATTATGCCTCAATTTGTTAAGATCAGCGATGGGAGACCCACCTCGCACATCTAATTGAAATCCTCATCCCCGCACGTAAAACAAATCACACCATGTGAACATAGACCGAAACTTTAAACCATCACTCAAACAAACAGATTCGGCAGCAGACTACAAAACCAAAACACATATGAAGGTTACACACTCTCAGAACTACACAGCAGTGAAAGAACACATGAACTGATACTAATAGGAACAAGGAAGAGGCTCTTTATCATAATCGAGAAACAGTGTTTCCAAGCCCTAAACCCTAAACCCGCCGACAACAACGGATGGCTTCTGGATGAACTCCGAGACTCGAGTGCAGTAGTCCGTCTGAGTGGGACACAGAGAACTGCCGTGATAGTCAGTACCAGGGTTGTTGTTGTTTTTCATTTTTTATGAAGTGCCAAAGTGGCGATATAAAATGTTATAGTGGTGCTCCAAATTTCAACATTCATCCACATGTTGGATAGAAAATATCACATTCGCTCATATCACTTGTCTATAATTCTATCTTCATTCATCGAATCTGGCAATTTCATCCAAGATTTTTTTTAATTTGAAGTTTTGTGGTGAGAAAATTCACAGATTTTTACCATCATTTTTGTTTGGTGCAATCTAGCACCAGAAAGCCGAAAAGAAAAGCCCTCGTCAATACTAAGAAAAATATGGACACAATCATTCATCTGTGTACATTTTTTTATTAATTCTTTTGCTATTAGTAATTTTCATCCAAATATTGATGAAGCTCATTATACTTTGGGAGGGAATTGACAATTTCATCCATTTTCATCCTTTTTTTAGTGTTGCAGTAAGCCATGCAAAAATGGGATATGATTCTAGCAATATTTTGCAATGAAACCCAATTAATTGATTCTTATTTAACAATTTTGGTCTTCACCAAAAAAAGACACAATTGTGTATTCTTTTCTTCTCCAATTCTAGACAAACCAATTCCTTTGAGTTTTCAATTATAAAGCTTTCAACAAACTAGCTAAAATTCTATTCATCAAAGAATGGGTATGAGCTTCAAAATGCCCTTTGTTGCAATTATATAAGAACTACATGGGATTCACATAATTCCAAAATGGAGGCACAGAGGACAGCTCTCACTAGCTGTGTTGCGGAGTTCATGTGGCACAATTGGTACAACTACTGCTTCATTTAGGGAATGCAATCGTATGTGTGGATAGCATACACAATGCAAAAGGTGTCCCTATATTTGGCATTAAAAAGGCCTTGGAATTCCACAGCTAATCACAACCCTTGCACACTCCCAAACACACACACACACAGAAGAAGACAACCTTGCTTCATTCAAGAGCTATCAAGGATAGCACTCACTCTGTACGTTCATGTGGTAAAGTTACTGGAACTAAGGTAGGAGGTCCAAGGTAAAACATGTGGCCCAAGTTGTTTCATATTTTTTGGAGCTTTGTGGAATTAGTTATGAAATTTTGAAGTTGAAAAGCCATAGGGCTTTAAAAGCGACCACCTCCTAGAATGTACATTGTTTGTACATTTTGGTTAATTGAAAAAAAGCAAAATGTACTTGTGTCCTGTTCGATTCAAAATGCCCGGTTGGAGTTCGAGCCTCCTACCTTACCTTACCTCAACATGATCTACAATCAGGGTCCAGGGTCCTGGGCTTTCCCGAATAGGTCATTACGACAAGAATTTGTATTTGCTTCACAGGGAATTAGGCATGGATATGCAAGGGTAGTTGAGTGTACAATTCGATTGCAACTCTCCATTTGTTTACCTTTCTTCTTCCGCTCACATTGCTCTCCAGTTTTACTCGTATCGCAGCTACTGAATTGATGTAATCAACTGTAGCGTAACTTACCAATCAGAAATACAATTATGCGAGTGCTTGCAAAGGTGCACACGTCGGTGTGTAAAAAAATTATTTACTATATTCCATTTTGTATAGTACTGTTTGCAACTGTAGCCCCATTTTGAGAAATTGTGCCCATTGTTAGATTTGAGGGTTTGAGTAAGAACTCTACTCGTTGAAATTGGTCTAACATGGGGGAGATCAATTGTTTCAACTTAGGCAATTTGGAATGACTTTCGGGAAATATACAGTAGTGCAGTGGAGCTGTACTGTGTAACAACCAATTTTTCATGCAAGTTTAAGTGGAGTCGTCGTAAGTTTTAGTGAAGTCGACACAAGATGTTACGGGAAGTTGTCATGGCTTATCGCAAGCTAAGCGCTCAGCATTCTCATGATCACCAGTGTTGTTAAATGATAACGAAGTATTTACAATTGCGAGGAGGAAGGTCACATACATGCTTTCTACTCGTATGCAAACTTTCAGATAGTATAAATAGACAAAACCCGCAGTAGGTCCATGAAAAATCGTTGAAAATGGAAACAATTCAAGTGAAAAATACACCCGGACAGAAGCTCAGCCTACTAAGAACTGCTTGAGTACTAAAAACTCAAATATAGAATTTCACATTTGGTACGTCAGACCAATTTCACATTTGGTCCGTAAAATATGACTTCATTTGAAAACATTGGTGAGTTTTGAACAGTATGCACCCGTTTCGTAGGGTTGGATACGAGAACAGAGCTTGTGACATTAGGAGTGTATCGAGTCGTATTGGATACCTCTCATTCTCTGGAAACAAGGACAATAAGGAACCTACACCCTCCTGAGCAACAAACACACAATTGATCGTGAAATTGCAGATACCATCTATCAGGAACCAGAGGTTTACAACCCGGTATTAGGGAGAACCGATACACATCTAGTCAACTGGGGATAGAAGACATTGGCACTGCTTTCCGATCAATCGTGTTTGAAAGAGAATTACATAGACTCCTCCGTACAGAAAACTGTCTTTTCATAACCAAATGTTTCAACGTGTCGCATATGTCGCTCACAGGGTGATTGAACATCGGTTCCAGCTTCTTGGATAGAACTATCCTAGGACTTGATAGATTTAAAGTAACTCTAAACACAAAATAAGATTCCCTCAAAAGGAGTACAAGTTCCATCGTATCACTGACAATCATCACGAATATATGTATCATAGGGAATCACATGGCTACTGATCCGAAGCGCGAGAAAGTCAGACTCGACAACGCACGATGAAATGTCATAGCCAAATACTAGATTCCACATCCCCAATTGCGCAGAACCCTCAATATAGACTACATACAGAATTCCCTCAAAAATAATATTCGAAATCACAGCAAATCATAGAGATGGAAGTGTTTACATCATCGGGAATAACGAGGAACTGATCCACCACAAAAATGACACTAACATCTAAGCAACTGACGTACAACTGTTGGAACCCAAAAATGACCAAAAAGCAGTGTGATGCGATCTGGTAAAGTGAAGGATCCTGTCGCTCTTGGGACCAGTTTCATCTCGCACAGCACTCGATACAGCTGTGAAGTCAAATTGTAGGTCCTCGAAGCAAAGAGAACAGACAGACAAAACTCACTCCTGTTTCTTCAGATAGTGAAGAAACGCGGAAAATCCGCGAACAAGCCTAAAAACAAACAAGCACCTGATAATATTTTGGAAACTCATATAGTCATCGATAGGCTTGCCATAACCGAGGGTGTTCAGTACGAGGAATTATTGAAAACACAGCACAATAACTTACCAATGAACACGTTAACAAGGTTAAGAGACAGATTGAGAGAGGGTCACCAGACATGAATTAGGCTCACTACATTTCCTTGCGGTAATTTCACCCTGACATAACCTCGCATCTTAGAAATGGAAAAAGCTCAGAGGGGCGGGTCAGTTAAGAATGGATTATGCCTCAATTGGTTAAGATCAGCGATGGGAGACCCACCTCGCACATCTAATTGAAATCCTCATCCCCGCACGTAAAACAAATTATCCACCATGTGAACATAGACCGAAACTTCAAACAATCACTCAAACAAACGGATTCGGCAGCAGACTACAAAACCAAAACACTTATAGAGGTAACACGATCTCAGAACTATACAGCAGCAAAAGAACACATGAAAAGATAGAATGAGGAACAAGGAGGAGGGGCTTTATCACAATCGAGAAACAGAGTTTCCAAGCCCTAAACCTTAAACCCGCCGACAACAACGGATGGTTTCTACAGTAGATGAACTGCGAGACTGAAGTACAGTAGTCCGTCTGAATGGGACACTGAGAACTGCCGTGATAGTCAGTACCAGGGTGTGTTGTTTTTTTTCATTTTTTATGAAGTGCCAAAGTGGCGATATATAATGTTATAGTGGTGCTCCAAATTTCAACATTCATCCACATATTGGATAGAAAATATCACATTAGCTCATTGATATGTCTATAATTCAGTCTTCATCCATCGAATCTGGCAATTTCATCCAAGAATTTTTTTTAATTTGAAGTTTTATAGCGAAAAAATTCACGGCTTTTTACCATTATTTTTTCAAGTCACCAGAAAGCCAGAAAAAAAAAGGTGTGGTCAGTACTAAGAAAAGTATTCATTTGTGTACATTTGTCTGCTAATTCTTTTGCTACTAGTAATTTTCATCCAAATATTGATGAAGCTCATTATACTTTGGGAGGGAATTGACAATTTCATCCATTGTCATCCTTTTTTTAGTGTTGTAGTAAGCAATGCAAAATGGGATATGATTCTAGCAATATTTTGCCACAAAATCCAATCAATTGATTCTTATATAACAATTTGGTCTTCACCAAAAAAAGTCACAATTGTGTATTCCTTTCTTCCCCAATTCTAGACGAACCAATTCCTTTGAGTTTTCAATTATGAAGCTTACAACAAACTAGCTAAAATTCTATTCATCAAAGAATGGATATGAGCTTCAAAATTGCCCTTTTTTATTGCAATTATATAAGAGCTACATGGGATTTGGATAAAAGAATTGTGTACGTCTTTGCAAATAGCATGAAAGGGCAATTCAATTGAAAGGATTGAAGAATGGGAGATCATAAAATTTGAGCAAAGCATATACTACTAAAGGTAATTCAACAACATGCCATGCAATAATAAAGGTATATTTACACTAATGTGAATCAGGTCCAGAAGTAGGTCTAAATTTGTTCCTGAGACCCTCAATAACAACACTCTTTTCACACCAAGTGCAAACATACCCTAACACTACTTACATTACAATATTTTTTATAACATGAAAATTAGTGAGGCTTGTTGAAAAGGCATATCACACTATTTTAGATAAAATCACTTTAACCCCTAAAGGCCCAAGGCCTTTTTTCTGCCAAAAAACCATCAAAACTGCCATTTCTATAGCAAGGAGTAAAAAAAAATGAAAAATATTTTTTTTTCACATCTAACCATAGGATCTTACACCTAACTAGTATGAGAATGTGTGGAAAAAATTTCAGAATTTTTGACTGCTCAGATTGCAAGATATCTGCGTTTAAAGTGGAAAAAACAAGTATTTCAGCACATTGCGGGACTAGATTTTTTGACCTTAAACATTTTTCACTTAAAACTTTTGCACTACAGACTTTTGTGCTTCAAATCTTTATAGTGGAGAATTGAGTTGAGAGTCTAGGAAAAAAAATAATATTCAAAAAAACTTAATTATCATTCCTAAAAAAATTATTAAGTAGAAGTAGGTACGAGATAGAAGGATAATCTAAAACATTAATATATTTTAGATGGAATTAAAATATACTAATCCCAATGGTGAGATTATTCTAGCAAGTAACGTAAACCATGAGATTTTTTTTTTTTTTTAAATTGCAAAACTAGCATTTAGAAATGAATCCTACAAGTTATTTTTTTCAAGAAGATGCTCTAACTGCCCGAAAAACAAGAATGTCCATAACTTTCTCATAACAAATCCAAATGAAATGAATCAAAGCTTTCCAGATAGATAAAAATATAATCTACAAGAAAAAAATATTAAAAAAAAAAAAATCAAATTTTTGCCAAATTTTTCTTGCTGCCCGGACTGCCCAGTTACGAAAAGAAGTAACATATTTGGCCATAACTTTTGACTCCTATTTCCAAATGTTCTGAAATTTAGTGCATATGAAAGATATTCCTCGCGCCCACCTTCTAATAAAATTTCATCTTAAAATATGAAAATCTCTAGTCACACGGACCTGCCCAAAATTTCTATACGGCCAAAAAACGGAGTCCGGTTCTTTAGGGGTTAATATGATCTATACTACTTTCACACTATCTCAAATGCACTGGCCATCATTTTACTTTCACCCCATGTTTCCTCTAGTTTGACAACACTCATCTATAATTGAATTATTCAATTAGTTAGAGGAAGTATCGCAGTATTCAAAATCTCATAGGAAATTGAGTAGCATTAACCATCTCTGCTTTCACTTCTTTTGTGCCTTCACAGCAGGAATGAAGCGCAAGGAAACGATGAAGTGTTGATTACAACAAGTTCACTGAAATGTACAGTGACTCCTCCTAACGTCAACATGTGGTGGCGTTACTTACATCCACCAATTTCACCGGCGTCTGACAGTCTAAAATCAACCGTACCGAGAGTGGCAGCGACAGAGAGGGACGAAGATTTACACTCAACTTCCAGCAACAATTCGAGGAGGACAGACACCCACCCACCTCGAACAAAGCCCAATTGGAAGTTCCAAATAAGAACTACGCATTGCCAACTAGCTATAATTCTATCATGCATCAGCTTCGTAAACCATTACAGGTCTCCGCGAATTCAAATGATCGCAACTGACAGCCATATATACAAACTCTCCAGACCAAATTCAACAAATGTTGTGGAATTTGGGCAATTCTGGTTCATCTCTCGAGTTCGAGTCCGTCAAACGTTTCCAATTCCATGGAATGCTGCGACCCCTCACTATGCGGAGATCCACCATTTCCATGTTCCAAATCCTCCACAATCTTAAACACCGAGTCCACCTCTCTCTCAGGCTCCAAATGCTGGTACACCGTCGTCCTCCGATTCTCAATCACAGAGAGAACCAGCAACAATCCCCCTGTCACGACCACAATCGCTGCCAAGTGCCAACTAAACCACAGATTCGCCAACGCTTTCGCATCATGAGTATCCTCCTCCGTTTCACACACCACAGTAGCATGCTCAGGGGTCGTCACCATGATGCATCCCTTCGGTAACATCGACGGCGTCCACAGCACCATCCCCATTTGGATAAACCACGTCCCTTGGAACAGTATCGACATGCTTCGAATAATAGAAATCACAGGCAGCGTCCTGATGAAAATCTCGATTATAAGAGTGAGAATGGCGACAGCAATGGGGAGTTGGAGGAGCCAGTGGTAGTGACCCTCTAGGCCCATGTGATCGGCCGAGTGGAAGTGGAAAAGCAGAAGCTCCTGGCTGAGGGCGAGGGCGGCTAAGGAGTGGATCCACCCCTGTGGGAGATGGAATTGGGGGGTGAGGTCTGTGATGAGGGTGAGAGTGGCGTAGAGGAGCATGAAGAGGGAGATCGTGGAGTGCTCGAAGTTGTTGAGGTGGGTGGAAGGAATGGACCAGTCTTCGGCCCAGGGTTGGTGGGCTTTTGGGCAGATGAAAAGCTCTGCGGAGATGGAGAGGAGGGAGCCGAGGATGATGAAGTAAAGCTCAAAGTGGCGGAGGCGGCGGTGACGGAGAGGGAACCATGTGCGAGCTTTGAAATGGTAGGGGGAGTGGACGTGAGAGGAGACGGTGTTGTAGAGGTGCCAGAGACCCAGGAGGAAGAAGCCTGCTCCTGGCAGGATATGGCCGATGAAAGTCCCCATGATGAGTGAACTGTCTCCAGCAAAACTGAAGACGATTCACCTTCTTTTTCGTTTAAAATCCTCTTCCGAAAATTGCTGCGAAAACATGCACAACAGCACAAACAAACATGGAGCTGTCAGCTGACATAAACGGTGCCACAAATTCTATATCATCCTCCGAAATTTGCTGCAAAATGCTACTAAAAAATGCAGCTGTCAGCTGACTCGAACGAGACCACGAATTCTATTCCCCTACAGCTAAAGCCTCCTGGCGCGTTCAAATTGATGAGGCGGAGAATCCAAGGACAAAAAGAGTGAAGTTATGGATTCATCGTTGTTGGTATTCCTTTCGTGATTTCACACGCTTGTTGAACTTTTGGTTGTCTACGCATTGAGCTAGCGATTACTGTGTTCAGACGTGGATTTGGACATAACGGCCATAGACACGACAGGAGAAACGATGATACTCAGATAGTGGCACTGTCAAGAGCGATGAGAGGCTAATTTATTCGAGAAATTTGCTGAAAATCGGTCGATAACCGTTTCAGCTCAAGTGATTGGAATTGTACCTGCCAACATGCGTAACGAGAAATACGAGATGCAACGGTTTCCGGCCTCACTCTAGAGCTTGGCGGTTGTGTACGGGAGCACGCATGACTGAGCTAGCGCTATCTGTGTTCGGATATGGCGGCTATGGACACGACAAGAGCTGTACGCCAGCAAATGATGCTTCTCAAGTAAGTCTTCAGCCCGCGACGCCAGGCTAATTCATTCAAATTTTTGGCTGGAAATCGGTCGACAACTGTCCCCAGCTCAAGTGCGGACCTGGCTACTAACGAAACGAGAAATGCGAGGTGCGACAGTTTCTGAGCTACGTTACAATTCACTGCCAACTACCACAGAAAAGCGATGATTCTCAAGTAAGTCTCAACGTCCGACCAATCCATTCCAAAAAAATTCAGGAAATCGGTCGATAACCGTTCCAACTCAAGTAAGGAGCGGAGTTTTACCTATAAACAAGAAATACGAGGTGCAACAATGTCTGAGCTATGTTACATTTGACTGGAAACTACTCAAGCTAATCCATTCACAAAAAAACTGGCAGGAAATCGATGGACAACCATTGTGCGAGAAGCAATTGTACCTGTCAACAAGAAATACGAGTTGCAAATATTTCGGAGGACAGAGTTGCGGGCTGAGCCAATCTAGAACACAGCCAGCAATGCTCCATAACTGCAGACAGATATCCCCTTATATAAGCGCCCGACCGGCCGCCTCGTGGAGCTAGAGATGATTTCCGAAACGTCTCCTCAAATTCCCAACAACAACCCTTTCTTCCTCTGCAAGGCACTCACAGCAGTACCAACTCCCTTTTCGCAAAATTTGCGTTTCGACTGAGTGACCCACAAGACTTGCACACCTCAACTGACGTCAATTGTACCCCACAGCATTCCAGCAGCTCGTCATTTATACTGACTGCAGGGAGTTGATGAGTCAGAACCTGTGTATTCAGCGCTTTCAGTTCTTTTTTCGCCCTTTCTCAAAATCAGCACAATCCCTGGATTCGAGAAGAATTCTACAGTTCACCCGAGTACAATCGTTAACTCATCATATTTGCTACAATTGGGTTCATTCTGTTGACTTCATAACTAAGATGTCACTCAGAGTTTAATCCCATTCACGTTCCGTATCGAAGGTTTGAAAATATCTTCAATCTAGGCGTAACATAGATTTAAAATACCTACACTACATTTGCACAATCAAGTTGTTAACATGTACGCTCCTCGTTGATACTTAGAAATATTAAGTTCCAAAACCTCGGAGAACCCCAGAGTAGAGGTTTGTTGAATTGACATGTGTGAAGTTCTCCAGCCAAAGACGTGCAAGACATCCACTAAGCTCTGTAGTTGAGACATGTCCTGACGGACCCTTTTGACACTCTGCCGAAATTTCCATCGAAGGAGACCCCGGAGGATGGCAAGCTTCCACCGAAGTAGAGCCGGGAGTTCATCGTAGGTTATGCAGAAATTCCCTCTGGATTGACCTGGCGCAGGCCCAGTCGCCACAGGCTGCAAACTGTACAAATCAGGTTGGGTACGGCAGTTCCCAGGCCGTGCATGCAACCAACGTCTCTGGAATTTCGAGACATTCTTTTTTCTTTACAGTTTAAAATGGGCTGTGGGCCTTCTTTAGCCGCCTCCGATTCTAGAAAGCTCAGCTGAACCGGCGAGCTGGTCACCGTGGAAATCATCCTTTTTGGTACAGTGTGATTCATCTACTGAAAAAAAAATCAGAAGCACTCACTCATAGTATACTACTGTGCAAGAGATTCCAAGGATGAACGTGTGCGCTTCCGTTTTAGCAGGATTCTGTGTCATCCGTAGGCCACTTTTCGGCCTCCCCGTCCTTACAGGGTTAAAACTCTTCCATGCAACTGCGTTGGTAGCCACTTAACGCAGCTTGCAAACACTTCTCCGTCTGGCTGGTGGCTGGTGGCGAAGGCGAGGATCCCCGTGTCGTTCTGTTTCATTCCCGACCAGATAGCTTTTGGGATTTTCTGAGAGTTTGTTTTTGTTTTACAAAAGAATTTGCTGAATATCATGATCGTGAGTGGGTTGGCCGCTGACGTCGGACTTCAGGAGTGTTCGATTGCGTAAGTCTCAAGTCAGGAAGTGCTGGGAGGTAAATTTCGCACCCAGCATCTGTCAAGTCAGTCCGTCCTCCTTGGTTGTTGCTCTCGAACTCCAGTAATCTCGTTATTTTTAAACTCGAAGTGGAAAATCTACAACACTGTACCACCTGTCTTCATTGACCGTCTGAGAATCTTTTTGTTTTACGACTTGGGGAAATAAGTTTCTAGCAGTATTCATTGTTTGCACACGATAACGTAGAAGTGTGGCCAGTATGGCTCAAATTAATTCAATGGTGATGTAATTCTCAAGAAGCTTCTACCGATCAAAATTAAGTTCCAAAATTATAGCCTGGAATTTAGCATGTTTGAATATTATAATACTTGCAAAATTTGTAGCCAGAACTCGAATTTTTGGATATTTCTTCTCAAACAGAACTGGATTTCATACATGTAGAATGAGAACTGGTGAGTTGGTGGAAAAAAAAAAGGAATCTTAGAATGGATTTCAGTCGACATTTTGGTGTACAACCCCACCACCATCCGCCCTCGGTGTGTTGGAATTATGTCATGGTGATGACGGAATACAGACACACTGTAACTACTCCGTATTTTCTAGATCTTCAGTGAGCTCTGACTCCGCAAATCCGCAAATAGCTTGGAAGGGTGCCTGGATGGGCCCCAAATTGCTGCACCTTTTGTTGCTAATTAATCTTTCATGAGGTCAACATCATTCTTGAAAGAAAAACAGAAAACGAAAAACAATCATTTGTCACAATTGTGAGGTCCAAATTTGATGCTTTGGTTTGACTGTCAAGGCCCGAGATTGTTTGATCTGGTCATCAATGTCTAGACTGGTTCTGGTTCCGCGATGCAGAATCTGAGTGGGAATCCAAGCTTGGGATCGACGCATCTCAATCTCCTGAAGAAACCTGAGGCCTGGATTTGTACTTGAATCTTGCAATGAATTGAAGTCCCTCATTTGCGAAGGAAAAAAATTAATGGAAAAAGAAAAAGAAAAAACACCGGAAGAAACTTCGACTGCAGGTCCAGCCAGCCTGCAGTTGCGGTGGGCAAGGTCATGGGATTTAACAACTGTAATTTTTACAAAGCGTTTCTTGGCACACGTGCAACTTTTACAAGAGTACCGGTGTTTTCATGGGAGACTGCATAGCATTGGTAACCAATGAGGAAGAGGGTCCCTTTTCCATCCTTGAAAAGTTGACCCCACAGTGCACAAAATTGTCTTATATGGTTCCTCAGCCAACCCCAATCCTTGAATTAACTGATAAGTCTTTCCTAGACATCTAGCAAAGTCAACCAACCCTAATCCTTGAACTAATTGATAAGTCCTTCCTAGACATTTAGCAAAATCAGCCAATCCTAATCCTTGAATTAACTAATAGGTCCCTCCCAAACATCCCAGCAAAGTCAGCCAACTCTAGTCCTTGAATTAATTGATATTAAATCCCTTCCAGACATCTAACAAAGCATAATACCTTTGGAGCATAGGGAGGACCCTTGCCTAGTTATATAATGTTATGTGAGCTAGTGTATGCTTTCAAAGTGGGTGAATACTAGTAGAGAGGAAGTATATTCTAGATCTACTAGTTGTTGTTGTTTTTCATTTGTTTTGGAGGATGAAAGGGGGTAGATAAATTAAAATGGATTGTTGCGATAGTGGATGATTTTATTTATAAATTTTTTATTAAACTTGAAATTCTTATATTTTTTTTATGCCCTAACATTGCTAAAAATATTGAACATACATGTATCTATTCCTGGATTTACTCTATATATGTATTTAGCACCTATGCTCATACTCATACTCAAAATCATATTTATACCCATATTTGTATTCAAATTTATATTCGTCTCTATATATATGTTTCTAAAATTGTGTTTTTTTTCATTTATTTTGTGAAGGAGGGGGGTATAATTTAAATCAAATGGATTTTCTGACTCATTTTAGTAGATAGTGGGCTATAGATGAAAGGTTGTAGTCCTAAAATGCCAAACCTATTATGAAACCTCTAGAGCAGGTTCGGCAAAAAATCATTCTATAAAATTTAGATTTTTAGATTTTTTTTTTCAAAAAAGCATTTTTATATAAAAAATAATCTTGAAAAATAATTGTATTTTTAGCAAGGGAAAGAAATATTTAGCACAAAAGTGACAATCTTAGCCTTCACTTTGCTAGCTTGTGGCTCATAGGATTATTGTAAGCTTTTGTATACACACTCAATTTTTGCACTGTAAATTTAGACAAAATGAATCCTCATATTTTTAATAGATGACAACGTGAATCTACAATGGTATGTAAATTTTTCATGAATTTTGGTGAATTTTGAATTTACTACAGTATTTTGAAACATTCCAATAGTTTAGAAAGTTTATATCGATTAAAAAATTTACTAAAAGAATCCATTTTTTTAACACAACTATATTTTACAATGAAGATCATCATTGTGAATAAAAAGCATTCATTTCACCAAAATTCAGACAGGATCGATCCAACCTCCTCGAAGCCAGCTTCCCCCTGCTCGAAGTTTCCAATGCAAGTGACGTTGGTGTGATGTGGTGGTTGGAGTTTCGTATGGGACTCTACGAACGGAAAACTGAAGGCAGCAACACCCACACTGACAGTCAACACCTTAAGGTAGGTATCCCAAAACCGCCACTAATTGCTACTGTGCCTAATTACTACTATTAGACTGTTCAAATTCTTATATATTCTTATTGACAAGGGAAAGGAGGTTTCAATGCACCAAAGAACGCGACATTTGAATACTGTATGCAAAACTTATGAAGGAACAAAGTTTGGTTCTAAAAGCGTTTCTTTTACAGAGGTACATAACTGATTTTGGAGATGTACACACACTGAAGATGGCGCTTTAGGGTCAGTGGCGCATTTGGGATGCCTACCTTAGAATGACACAGTCATGAATTTGGTTCATACTCCGTACTAAGGTACATCACCTATTGTCGACCACTTAAGCAATTGAGCATATCTGGATGCAAGAATGGGAGGCTGGTCGACAATGGGTGACTCTAAATTTAGGTATGTTTGCACTTGGTGTTAGTAGTGATGTTTGGAATGTGAATTTGGTCCACAAGTAGGTCTAAATTCATACCTTAAGTTTGGTTGTTTGTTTTGGTTGTTTGTCTGTTTGATCTCCTAAACCATGCATCCCCCGGTGGCGTGCTTGGTATCGTCAGAAAGCCCTCAGCAAGGAGGGGTGCACGGGCTTTGAGGGGGGCTTTGTTTCGTGGTGTTTGGACTCACGGTGGGAACGTTATTGAATTTCAAAGTTTTTATGAATCAGAAAATTAGGAAATTGCTTTTACTTTCGTTTTGGTTGTAGCAACAGTACAGGGCACACTAGTTTGTTCCTAAGACCCTCAGTAACAATAGTCTTTAGCACCAAGTGCAAACATACCTTAATACCTTTAATAAGACTTTGTAGAATCTACCACATGTGAAATTTTGTACGAGCATATTGTCTATTTTCACATGAATTTTCTTCACTTTTTGGTCAAAAACTTAAGATAATTTCAAATAAGAAAAACGAAAGAAAATTTTTATATAATTTTTATGAGCAATTGAAGAAATCTAATATTTTTTCTCTGGAAATCAAAAGTTACAAGTGTCACTTACATATATACCTGCAAAATGGAGCATACAAAATGTGAAGGACTTTGAAGTGTAACTTCATGGTCATAGGTTCTATTGCTACTAGGTTAACATTGAAACGTCTTGGGAACCAAAAATTGCTTAATGAATGGTCAAACTTTATTAGCTTGTTCTTCATTTCCAAATTTTTTTAATTGAATCATTTCAAATGTAAAAATATAAATATATAAACTTCAACTTTTCAATTTTATAAATCTAGCAATGCTAATTTTACAAATTTTGAAATTTCAATAATTAAACAGTATAAAATTTATTTAGAGATTTGAAAAATTTGAATAGCATAATTTATAAGTCAATCTTCATTATTGTCAAAGATAGCGTGGGACTGTAAAATAGCAATAACAATAATTTTTCTCTATATACGAGACATGCTATTTCTTTGGCATTCTAAAATTTGAGATGATTTTTGGTATTGTTAGTAATTTAGTCAGATATAAAATATTTCATCTCAAAATTAATAATAGATGATATTTAAGAATTTAATTTATTAAGATTTAATAAAAACATTAAAAAAATGTATGAATTTGAAGGTAAAAAATGAACAAATTTCAATTTTTCCAATTTTTCAATTTGCAAAATAATGAATTAGATATTTTTAAATCATCCTAAATATTGTATTTTGCGAAATTGATTTTAAATATTTAAAAAATCCATAAAATCTCAATTTTATAGTATTTTAGCTTCCATATTGTACAAAGTGTCATTAGTATTTAAAAAGAAATTGATAGAAACATTAATTGCAAGAGATGTTTTATATGTCCTTTTTAGACTAGATAATGCTCAAGAGCCGGGAGGCTCGCGAGCATTAAGGGACATAATGCCAAGTCTAATAGTTCATCACAGACGTCCGTATTTATACTTTTTCGCAAATCTAAAGGTGTAGAAAGAAGGTCTAAGTTATGAATTATAATGCTTTTTTGACTATCCAATGAAATGGTGACAAATTTGCCTTGAAAAACCATATTTGGCATTATGTTTTAGTTTCTCAATGGAATAAGTTTGTTGTTTTGCAAGCAAAGCGGCTCATAACCGGTTGTTGACTTTTCAACTCTATCGTGGCATTGCCCCATTCGCAAACCGTCACCATTGCCATTACAAGTTGCAACTCATAACCTTCTTTCCTTTCAACTTGCTTACTACACTCTTGGATCATGAAGATCAAAGGTTGAGATTGAAAAATGAACAACCGATTATGTCCAATAACCTATTCACCGCTAGCGCGACTCATTGGTTATCTAATACATAACCATTTTCGATTTTTTAATATTACGTATGTTTGAAAAGCTTTGTCAGTTCACATCTCAACTCCTAACAGTATTCCATGATGCACTCCATTGGCAATAGGTTCCTCTCTTCTCCAAGAGCTCGCAGCTCTTGGAAAATGGTACTCAACGTGATGTATTGTTAGGGTTTGCAATCTGATAATGTCCATTGCCTTGTTGTGTCGGGTGTATTCTTGTCCAATTTGAGACTCAAGCAACGGTTTGAACAAGATTTAAATCTCCCTGATGGTTCAATTTTCTTGCACTCTCGAAGTGTTACGTGCAACCGAGATTCATTGTCATTGTGAGGCCGTGGTTTTTTCAAAATTATAGACATGGAAATGTGTGGCGATGCATTGTAATACTTTGCATAGAGAGGAGATTCGACTTTTTGAGCATGGCATCGGAGAATTCCGCAGACGGCTCTGTGGTCGTGTCCGAAGAGAGCAGCTACAAATGCGACACGCTCAGCCCGGAGAGTCCTGAAGTTCAGATCAAGTCTCCGAAGCCTATTCCGAGGAAAGATCCTGAAGTATCTGCTGCGTTTGGATCTTATTTGAACAAGGCAATTGCAAAGGGGAGTCGAGCGTTTTATGGAACGGACAGTGAGGCATCTGACGACGAGAGCGTCTATGACGCAGAGTTGATAGGCAAAGCGGCCCAGGCACTTTCGGAGGATATCAATGACAGAATCCGTCTAACAGTAGGTTCGTGTTCGCCGACACCAGTCAAGCACGAACTTGCAGCTGATGATATAGTGGTTTCCGAAAATGCGACTGTGAAGGCGTGCTCGGACGTTGAGTGGAGCTCCGTTGTGAAGATTGATCAAGCCTCCAATTCTCAACCAGAAAGCGGGGAACGATTTGTACAAACCATACCATTTGAGGAAGAATCGAAGCTCGAAACTGTAAAGCGTCCTCATGTCGCGGATACTGCAACTCCATCTTTGGAAACACGACCTTCAGCTGAGGCTTCTGCGAAACCATCGGGTTCCAATAATGGTAGACCGGCGGTTGATCCTGACCTTCTCAAAGACCGAGAGAGGCAGCTGGAAGAAAGAGTGAGGTTGCTGAAAGAACGTAAATCTTCAGTTCGGAAGCCATTATGCAACCTTGGTGGATCATTTGTGGAACAACTGAAGAAGATTGATCTCAGCATTGATGGCGGGTCACTCAAAATTTGCGATCGGAACCTCAGCGATAATGGTACTAATCTTATTTTCAATTTCAAGATCATTTGGTGAGTGTCTTCCGTAGTCCTTTGCATGAAGAGGTTGTCATCTCGTCTCTATCCAGGGGGCTTGGACATTTTACTTTTGCTTCTGAGAATTATAAATACTGTGCTCATTTGTAAATTGAGCAAGCCACTTTACTTTCCAGGCTAGGAAATAGCATTTAAGTCTTTTGTGTTGTAATCAATATTATGCTCGCAGCTTCAAAATCTTCATGATATGATTAACCTCGAGCCCCCGTTCTTGGGTTTCAATTGATAACAGCTTTAGCAACAATTGTGAATGCTGCCAAGAATAATGACAAGCTCATTGAGCTCGACCTAAGTGGTAATCTCCGACACCTTTCTGCACGAGACTCGAACTCAATTGACCTCTACGCTGGCAATGTTGTCTGATTTCTATTAGATACGTTTTAACGTCAGAGTTGCATTCAAACCAAGTCACAATGAGGTCATTAGGGCAGGGTTTATAAAGATGGACAGTGACAACAAACAATGAAGTTATTTTGTTCATAAATGAAGAGGGCAGTTTAGGGCAGTCTTCCCTGCAATTGCAATCTTTTGTTCAATCTTTTAACGCAATTGATGTGCGTTTATGAAGTTCCAGACACAAGAAGCACTTCAAATTTTCTTGCAAATGTTTTTCTAGCGCCTGCTTGTTGATGCGTTGTTTGATTGTGTCACTATTATCATCTTCTTGAAACGCAGGTTGTTATATCCAAAAAGGAGATGACCTTGCAGATCTAATTCAAAATGCTCCCAAATTACGAAGGTTTGTCTCTTTATGAATTGCTCCAATTTTCTTCCCAATGTAGTAGGATGAAGATTTGCACTGTACCATGTAATTTGTGCTCGATAGCACTCTAACCCTTTCAGCCTGCAGCTATTTGTATGGCTTCATCGTCAATCTACTCACACGAATGTGCCTGGGTTGGAATTTGGTGCCTCTATTAGAATATCTTATTTCTTTCTGTTCATCAAGCCAATAGCAACTTCATGCATGTTCAGGCTATTGTTGGCGTGGAACTATCTAGGCTTGGCTCGGACTGGTGTTGCTGCTCTTGCCTCTGCCATTGCGTCAGCCTTTTCGATTCAAGAGGTTTATGCTTGACGACCAGGGGGACCTCTTGTGACAAATTTAATGCTTTGGTCTTGCATTTTTTTATTTCACGGTTTTCTGCCTATTTCACGTTCTCTACCCTATAGCATGTTAACTGCACAAAAGCATGGATTATATGAATTGAAGTGAGTAAGCAAAAACTTTTTTGTTTAGGGTTAGGGTGACATTCGATGCAACGTGAATATCATATTCTTGAAGTAATTTGATGAAGTTTATGACTTTGGCTACTGTTTCTGCTGCTGTTTGATATGAATCTATTGTAGGTGGATCTGCGGAGCAACCGAATTGGACCAGCTACTGCTGCTGCTTTAGCGCTTGCGCTTCGTACAAATAGCACATTGAAACGCCTTGGTATTTCAAGGTCCCGCAACCTCCATCTTTGCATTTTATTATTGTCGGATAGTCTCGATTGTTGGATCCTTTTGCCACTCATTTGACTAATTTCACAGAATTACACTGTTGAATTATAGATTGTCTTGCATACGCATTTGTTTCCTTGTAGAATTGGAATGAATCAGAGATGATAACTTCCAAGCTATTATTGCTTGCACATACATTATCGCCAAGTGCTCCGCTCTTGTTACAATTGTATTAAAGATCACTGCTTTCCCTAGGTGCTCGTCTGTATAGGGAGCAGTCCTATTGATCATCTTCATCTATTTTTGATGAACTTCATAAAATTATGTATCGTAACCTCTTGGATGTGAGACCTCACGGTGGAGGTTGATTTCAGTGATGCATGATTTGATCCAGATTTAATGTGGAATGAAATTGGCGCAAGTGGTGCCACAGCCATGTTAGGTATGCTCGAGAAGAATCATTCTCTTACCGAACTGAAATTGGCTGGAAACAACATACCATGCCAGCTTCTGGAACAAATAGGTATCGGACTGCATCTACCTTGTTGTTGATAAATTTTTGTCTCTGAAAGATCCCATCGTACTTTTCATCGAACGGCTTATATAGAAATTGCAAATGGAGAAGAGCTAAATAAATGGGCGCCGATGTGTTCTAGACAGCTTGCTACAAGAAAATCGTACCAGTCAGTCGATGCTGGAGGATTGTTCCTACACTCCGAGTCATCGAGCTGTAATTGTGAGTAGATTGCTTTCTTTGCTCTTGAAATTGCATGCTGTTCTAAACACCCCTACTACTACATATACTACGATGTTAAAAAACTCTTTCAAAATCATATGCACTCTTATGAAAACACTTGTCCATTGTGTATCTTACAGTAATTGATCTCTATTAATAATATTTGTTATAGTAATTTGGAAAATTTCGAACACCAAAATATCTTCATTAATTTCCGTTTCTATGCTTCTGAAGTGTCAAGGCAGGGGGACAAGATTTTCGAAACTTGCCCAAATCCCTACTGAGTGTGGTATGCAATCCCAATGTCTGGTCTCAAGTAGTGCAGAAGCGAGCACAAGGTGTTCAAATGGAAGTCAGACAAGTCTTGATTCTAACAAAATAATTCAAGATGAGCTGCTAATGATTCGAAAAAATTTGGTAAGTATTTTGTTCTACGATATTCGTTGCACAGATCCAAAATTTTGTTTGAGTCGTGAGAGTACAATTCTATTTTGCTTATAAATTTCTGAAAACTAGTCGAAATAAGATAAAACTTGGATTTCTAGAGATACAACAGCAGGGCACGAATTTTCCAGTAATCCGGAATGGACCAATTGATTGTTTTAATCATGTTCAATGGATCGATAAACACTAAAACGTATTGTTTTAAAATAGAGGAAACTGCTCTTTCATCCATTCTTGCATTGGTTGGAAAAAACAATGGAGTGTGAGATTGAATCACCGTAGTGGGATTGAAGGCTGATGTGAAGGTAGAGTTGGATGATCTGCATAAAGAGAAGGCGGATGCAATGGGTCAACTTGAGGTAATCACTTCAGCTTTATTGATGTCGGTTTATTGTTGTTTAGGCCTGACTACTTGTCGATTAGATGATTGCCTTTGAATTCTTGAGGGCTTCATTACTGGGTTTTCTTCCCACCACAGTATTTAACACCATGGAGGCGATTTGTAGAATATTTTATGTTTCATTTCTTGCGGGGAAGAGCTTGAACAGCAATAATATTTAGCAGTCAAGTATATTGACATTGATATTTCGAATAAGAAGTGAGATGAATCATGCAAGACCTCGTAGTAACTCCAATTACAGTTGCCCTTTCAAAGTTTCTGAGTCAGGACCCCAGAAAAATTCTTGCATCGCTTTTAGGAGGACAACTTAATCCTTAGCTTCAAGGATAATCTTCCATGAAATGTGGTCCTGTGACAAGGCCTCTCGAGAGGAGTTGAATGAGGAGACCAAGCGCCGCTCTCAAGTTGAAAGTGATCATGAGGGAGTGAAAATGGAGTTTCGCAAACTTAGCCAGGTAAGATTCGATATTATTCCCAATTCACAATGGCGCTAACTCTTTTGATAGTGTTTAATTTCAAGGAGTTCAACATGAGCAACCAAGTGTTGGGAAGATATGTGCTTAAGGAAGTGAAATGAGGTAATGTGGGTACCGAACTTTTTTGTCTATGTAAATCTTTAAAGTATTTCTGTTTACATGAATAGCTGACAAAAAATTGCAATTCTTACCGCAGGAAATGGATAGTCTTCGAGAGAAGTTGCATGCCAACAGCTGTGAATCCAGTGAGAAAATAGCATCCCTTGAAGTGAGAGCTTTTGATAAATATTTTCCTTTCTGTCTCATATATTTATTAACTCGAATAGGTCTTGGCGTCATTGTAAATTGTGACGAGTTTTAGAGACAGATTGCCACTTTCTATGTGTCGAACTTCTAAATGGGGATTTGTAATACATCTTTGGAACTCCAGAACGAAGTAATAGACAAAAAAGAAAGCGAGAGAGGGGCTCAAGAGCGTGAAGCAGAAGCTAACAAGCAGATCCAGCATTTGTCAGATCAGGTTTGAAGTTTTTGATGACAATCTGTGATGCATGTGTACATGATGTAGATGGGTACGTTTGTTAAGCAAGAATTGAAGTTCTTGGTATTTTAATGCTAATCTTTTGTGAGCGATGGGGAACTCTAGACTTATTAGAGCTTTGAATTTAGTCCATCAACCTCGTCAAGAGCCCGGGCAATGAACAATACTAGACTATTGTTTCTTCATTCAAGCGCCCCAGCCATAAGCAGTAGCTCTGTTTTTACATGATGAATGTCACATTGTGCCAGAATCTTATTGTCAAGTCACGAAAACATTGAACTCGTGTTTTTTTTTTCCATGTTTTGCGCAAGTAACTGAATGCACAATAATTATACCACTGAGATTGTTCATTTCCGCCTTGTCTGGAGAATCACGATTAACAGTTTGTTGAGGTTTTCGCAGTTAGCAATGTTGCGTGAAGACAGTGATAAACGCATACAAGCCTTGGAAGGTACGATTCTGCAGGCTGAAGTTCCAACCAGATATTCGCTTTTAGTGCCTATTGCTATTCCCTCCTAGCGTTGGAGCAAATTGACAGTTTGTTATTTTTCAATCCTTGTAGTAAAATCTAAGAGCGAGACTGAGTACAATGCTGGCCTTGTTCAAAAGCTGGAATCTTCCTTCTCTCAACGGGATCAAAAACATCTTGAGGAGGTCCAGAAAGACACTAACCACTCCTATTCATTGGAACTCACTTTGAATAACAATTAGTGTCGTTTAAGAAGCACAACATTTATATGATCACTTCGTTATCGGAAGAGTGAAGATGCCAACCATGACATATTCATTTGGCCTTCAATCAGCATTAATCCGATACCAAATTACTCGTTCACCAAGACCTGACCTGATACATGGATGATCTAATCGACAGATGCTTGAATATGTGCAGGTCGAAGCGCTAAGGTCTCAGTTATCAGCTGAAATTGACTCACTGAAATCAACGAAGGATAATTTAATGATGGTGAGACCGAGAAGCAACGCATGAACTTCTCGTGGATTGGGTTTCCAGTCGGGTTCGGTAATTGCCTTGGCTATTCCCTGAAGAAAACGTGTTTTCGTTTTGCAGGAAGTTGAAAAGCAGAAATCTAACACCAAGCTTGCCGAGCAACAACTCGTAAACCAGCAGCAGGTCCTCCAACAGGAAAAGGTTGCGATAGCTGTCTTCATAACCCAATAATCCAATCTCTTGGGGAGAAGGCGGTGTGCAGACATGCAAATTGATACTCACTCCGTCCAGATTTAAGTGTCCGCAGTTTTTGTTGAAATTTTTTTATACCAATTGCATTGATCATATTGTGAAAAACATAATTCAGAAAGGTTCCAAATTTTATATCACCAGAATCAATGAAGAACATCACATGTGTTCATTTCAACCTAAACAAAATTGGACACAAGGAAGCCTCTATATGACCTACTCAAAACAACCTTAAAAAACATGAGGTCCGAAGTGGACACTTCTTTCAGGACGGAGGGAGCATAAAACTTGTAACTACACGAGCAATTCAACCTCGGCGACCTAATAACAGCTTTGACAGACATTTTTCACTTGCAGAACTTTTTCTTTGCTGTATTTCTGACAACTTGCCTCGTTGAGACATTTTTCAGGAAGCACTCGAAGAAGAGCTGAAACGTCAAATTTCGTTGAAAGTGGTGGAAATAGAATGCCTGCAAGTAAGGCCTCTGATGTACCTTGGCAGTCCTCTAATTACCTTGTATTTGCAGTGGGCAACTTTAATCATCTGCGCTTGCTTACCAGATTTTGCATGAACCACATTAATCTGCAAATGGAATGTCGATGACAGGTTATACGTTCAGTTGCTCCGTGAAGGCATTTCCTCAGATTGTACGCCTTCGACTGGAATAATATGCTTGTGTTTCTGTGACAGAATCACCTGGAAGACAAGGACAAGGAGCATGCAAAAATAAAGCAGGTTTATCCATCTCATAAGTGACGCCCTCCTGACAATGTTCACATGTGAATCTGTCCTCTTCTGTCTTCACTAAGTCCCAACGTCCTAAAGTTGTAACCTTTCAAAATCCTCAGAACATCCTCTCATATGCAGCTATCTTGAGTGCTTTGGTTCTTGACGACTCGAAACCCATCCGATTACTGGGACGAGACAGCACCAGGTGATAATGGGTTACAATTTTTGTAGAGACTCGGTCTGACCACTTGCGCTTGCTCCGTGAGTTGGTGACAGAAACACGAAGAATGTTTGCAAGGCCTGGAGAATGACTTAAGGAAGGAAAGGGCATCAGTAACACGAGCGGAGCTTAGTAAATCTAATGCCGAACAACAAAACCTTACAATGGAAGCTAAGATGGTATTTTCTTGATTCCCTTGGGGCTACGTACCCTCACCAATTGAAGTCACAATATCGATCTCTGCAATGCTCAAGTAGAGTGTGGTCCAAATATCCATTACTGAGAACTGAGTTGAAGCAGTCAGTTGTAGTCCACAATCTGCTTTTATTAAGAAACCAATGCTTTCTGCTTGGTCAGGAGCAACTGAAGGAGAAATATAAAGTAGAGCAGGAGAGGGCAATGTCACTTGAAGAAAAAAATCGAGCAGACGAACTCAAACACATTTCCTGTATGTCGAATTTAAGCAGCAAAGTACGATTGTCCATTTCCACGGGTCACCACTTCAAGTTTTGAGACCTAGATCATTTTGCTCTGTGCTAACCATCATTAATATGCCAAGCAGTGAGGCGTCATACTTTCATAATGTAAGCTTTGTTGGTTAAAGCAGCAGTCAGAAGAACAAGAAAAGATGAAGGGGGATTTACTTATACAAAAAAAGCAGATAGAAGTTATGAGCATGCAGCTCAAAGAGGTACTTGCAACTGTGTTCAGACTATTCATGTGCATTACAAACTAATGTTTCAGTTTGAGTAATAATGAAAAATTCATTTGGACAAATAACAAGAACATGCAGATTGCGCGACACCCCGTTGAAATCCAGGTGAAAGAGGAGCTTTCCTCAAATGTTAGGCCTTCATGGCCATGGTATTCAAATCTGCAACATTGTGCTTGCAGATGCAAGCAGAACATGAGAGGAGGATGAAAGACATAGAAATTCAACTCAGGGGTGCAGAAACAGCGGTTGTAGAATGGATCCAACAACAATTCTCTGCGCTTCAAGCAGCATTAAGTTTTCATGCTACAGTCCCAGCCATCGAGTAGTAAGTCCTCCATAATCTAAATAGACATTTTACATCGCTGTTCATGTGTGAAGGTGAATATGAGATTCAAACATCCAAGCCACCTGCAAGCGCACTAAGAAGTACTACCTCTGTTTCTGAAAAAGATCCTTGTTTTTCAGAAGCAGAGGGAGTATGTTTTACGGATTGAAACAGTTGTACAACTAATTGCGTGTTGTTGTTTGATCTGCAATTAGCGGGATGAAGCGAAACTCTCACATCATGGCCAATACAGTAACGGAAGAATTACGTGAAGCTGATTGGGAGCAACCTTACACTCCACGCATGTCGAGTAGCCCAACCCCTCCACAGTCTCCAAAAATTTCTCGGACCAGCCAAACACTTGCAAAGTCGTTTCCCGCTGAGACTCCAAGATTAGCGTCTCGAGTGAGTCAATCAGTGGCAAAAACATCTCCTGTAGTGTCCCCACGAGCTTCTACAACTAGCCCATCAATGGCCACAGATACCCTCCCTCCTTTCAGAAACTCTCGAACCACCCAATCAATAGCTGAAATGCGCCATAGCTGCGTAACACCGTCTCTCAGCGTGGCAAGCTTGGTCCAACCCGTCCAAGATGACGACGTTGCAACAATTGAAGAAGACTTGGTGTCAAGTGGAGAAAGCGTCGGCACTGAAGAGTTGTGATCCAACCCAAAATTTGAAGGACCATTTCGTGAACACAACATCTTCTACCAATGTGGCTACAATTTACTTCGTGCTGGAGAGTCTGGCTTGGTGATGGTGATCCCTCTGCTAAGACCATTCACACACTCTGTAAACCATTAAATCTGTAAAGATACAGCCTGATACCGTCCACAGTGGTCACCGCAGATGGTTTCAGAGCTTCGAAGGGCCAGCAGAACGACACCACACGGGCACCTGGTGGCAACTGCTGGCGCATCATGGGAAGGAGACGAGCGTTGCCGTTTGTGCTCAAGTACAGAGTGACTACCGTGGCTTTTGTTAGGTCCACGGTGAATGCATCCTTTCGCTCCAACGTTATTAAGTGCTGAAGCTTCTCCTTCGCCACTGCTTGCTCTGCCTCGGCAAATAAAGCCGCGTCAAGCTCCACCCCGTATCCTTGCGCACCGTAATCCTTGGCAGCTGGAAAGGCACATAGGCAAGAAAACGAAATTTAGCTTGCTACGTCGAATGCTAGTGCGCTCACAAATCCGACGACGATTAACAACGGCGATCAACAAGTAACCATTCAATAGAGTTTCAATTTGACCCATTAGCACAGAAACCGAGATGCAAAATGGGAAGGCATCTCATCACTTCAGCTTAAGCAGACCTACCAAGGCTGCATTTGCACGAACACTCGTAAGTTCCGAACAGACAATGTTCTGCTAAACTTCTTGACAGATGAACAGGTACGTGATGGACATTTTCCCCTTACAGTAGAGCAATTCTCTTGAAAAGTATCAGAGGTAGAGCACGAATCTCATGGGTCGATAGACATTATGCAATCTTCATCCAACCTCCATTGTGTCAAAGACCAGCATACGTTCGATGCGAGGCCTTCATTTCCAAAATAAGGTAGATCGATAAGGGGAAAATATAACCAACAAACTAGATCTTCACAAAACTGACTCAAAAGAATGGACGAGGCGAAGGAGCTGAACGGAACGGTAGAGCGGGTTAAGACAGAGAACTGACCGGCTATGAGCAAGCGCGCATCACCGCAGCCAAGGTCGAAGACGCGGTCAGAAGGGCGGACGGCAGCAAGCTTCAGCATGCGGTGGGCGACGTGAGCAGGGGTGCCGACGTGCGGAGCGAGACGGAGACCCGCCCAGTATCGCAACCATAAACCCAAGCGAAGCTTCTGCTCCACCCCCATGGCGGCAGCTGCAACCCTCCCTAACGTACCTCGAACAGGTCGCAGGATCGTAACTTAACTCCTGGATAGCTCTGCCAGTGCAAATCCTAACTGAATGCGGAATTAGGGCTTCGAACACAGAATGTCGGCTAGGTTCCAACTTGATGCGTTTACCAACTATGTCGCTTCAATTCAGAGACCGCAGTGCAGCCTCAGCAGCTCGTACGTCATAGAACTCTATGAACTTGTGATGACGCTTGTGTGGTGTCTCCCGTATCTGATGGGCACATTCAGAAGGTTAACAACCTGTTCAAGACTCCACTCACCTCTTTCACTTCCCCATAAACCCCAAAAATATGACGAAGGTCATCTTGGAGACTGAGGCATCCAAATTGAACACAACAAGGGTTCCCTGGTTCACATCCTTGTCCGACGGATTATCCTGAAACACATATTACAACCGGAATTTCAACTTTCACAGTTGTGGTCTCAAGTAAAGCTAGTGGCTGTCACCGCCACCTTGTACATCAAGATAGAATTGCAAGATTGTGAAATCAAGATATACAAGATGAAAACGGGATATTCTACTTACATTTAAAGCAAGCAGGAAAAACAGCAAGTGTAAATCACCATTTGAGATATTTGGTATACTGAATTCTCTTACCTTGGGGATCGAAAAATGGATATCCAGCTTGCACCTTCTCAGTTCTGCAGAGCTTGCCTTGCACTTCGTGTTGCCCGAATATCTTAGTACGATATCGTAACAAACCCCCGGTGCTTGCATGCAGTATACAAAGTGCGGATAGCCCCGTATTGCTGCAACAGAGACAAAACATAAAACAATCTCTAATTATTCACAAGCACACCTACCACAAACCCGAACTCACCACATATCTCAAAACATAAAGAACTAACGATGTTAGGTTACCTGGATCACAAAGAGCCTCCAAAGAATACACTCAGGAATGGATCCAGGGACGACAATGCATAACCTAGCGTGCAAATTGAAGTCGAGCACGTACAAAACAATCAGGTGAAACGTTGCTCAGGGGAAACCCAGAGTATATATCAGAGGTGTACATTTCACGGGGTGGTGTCCCCTCCTCTCAAACAGTCGCGAATGCAACACACATAACTTATCTAGCGAAATCACAAATTTCAGAAGGCAAAAGAGGGAGCGTAGAGAAAGCTAAATTGGTAATCTACAAGGTCTTTCAGGGCAGCGACTTTGGCATAACTACTGTACCTGATGAGATTATAGCATCATCCACTCATCCATCAATGCAAACTCGTTTCGCATCAATTTCCTGGCTTGTACTTTCCGTTCTTCGAGGAATCGTAAAAACAAATGACATCGACGTTCCGTCATGGGGTTTCATCGGAAGCTTTGGATTTGAAGCTTGTTGATGTGAGGAAGTTTGAGTGGGACCGTATTCAACAAACAAGCTTCTCGTACTGTTGTTGCTTGTTTTCAAGAACTCCCTTCTCGCCCAATAGTCTCCTATGAGGTACGTACACCTCGAATCAACACTTCCCTAATTGTGACACCTGCATTTGAACCAAAAATCGTCACGAAGACAACTGAAGGAAGGTAGTTCCTGCAAGCTGCAACCCAGTCTCAGATGATGCAGTACGCTAGCAAAAGAGTCTACGGTCTCGTAAGAACAGTAAGCAAGCCATAGAAGAACGTCCTGTGATCAACATATGGATCACTGTGATCAATATAGCTGCACTGCTTAGCTTGGAACAGCAGCTCTGCGGGAAGAATGGAAGATTGTGAAACATTGTCAAATTTTGAAACAGGACGAGTAGAACCTCGAAACCCATCGACGACCATTGACTTGAAATACCCTCAGCGAAGGTTTTGGGCTCACAAAAGGAGCTGTGAAATTGGTTTAGGGCTCTGTTCTCGTTGTGTCCCTTTCTTTCGCGAATTGTTGCACAGGGACGGAATTACGGAGCCGGGAGTTCGGCACGGAGGCAGCAGACATGCATCTGACGTTGGAATTCGGGTATGTGCAATCAATATGTTCAATTCTGCTACTGGATTTAACCCTTAAAGGCCAATTCTCGATCGATTGTTGCTGGAATTAGGGTTTTTCAGAAGCTGTGAAATTGGTTGGTCTGGGTTTCTGTGAGTGCTTGCTGATGGTGAATTCATTACAGAGGCGGGCTGGAGCTTTTATTCGGATCGAAGAAAAAGCATGAAGTCGATGTTGCCCCCCCTGATGGTCTGAAGGAGGTACTGCAATCCTCCAAGAGATTTTTAAAAATCAACATATCCTATGATAGAATTCAGCAAGGCAGTTTCCGCATCAAGTTGTGTTTTGATACTTGTTTTGAACCCTTCCTTCTCTTTTGCCTCGATATTTACTATTTGGAATCTTATTTGGACTGTTGTAGCTTTTTTTTTCCGAGTAGAGTGCTTCCATTTACGGTCACTTCGCCTGTCTGCTACGAAAGGGAATTGCACTACACGCCGCTAAACTTGATTCCAGGTATTAGGGTTTAGTGTCGCGCTTACAAGAGCATTAATTCGATTGTCATGAACTTCTGTTGGTTTGTTTGTGCCAGGTGACGATCGAGTCTCTTCTTTCTTGGATCAAGGATAACCTAATTAAGGAAAGGCCAGAGATGTTTTTGAAAGAGAAATCTGTGTAAGTTCTCTTTTCAGATTTCCATGGTTGTTTTGTGTCGCAATGCAGCGAAATTAAGGTTCGAGATCGAAGTTCTAGAAGTATATCGTATGAATTCTAGAATATCAGTTGCTGAATTAGTCCCATGAGAGGATGATTAGAGCGCTTAAAGCACCGTCGGTGGTTTTCGAAAGCAGATTAGGGTTTGGGTCTCAAATTGGAATGAATTCTCTTCATCACGCAGTTGTGCTGATCCCATTTCCTAAACTGATCCCTTTTACCAACTCATTTATTCATGCACTTCATTGATCTCATTAGCTAGTGGTGTTTGCATGACTTGGGTAAATGTCTATGCCCTCTGATACTTGAATGGGAATGGGGATGTCTACTATCACATACAGTGGTCTGGAACCCTCTACTTAAGAAATTTATAGAATGATGTAGATTTGATTTCAACAGAGTTTATTCTTGTACCCATAGGTCTCTCCATAGCTTTATTCATCTCCAATAAATCACTCATGCTTGTTTTACATTGAAAGTGATGCAAATACTGTAGTATCCTCGAAGCTTACCTCTAGTATCTGTTTTTTCAAAACTTGGTGGACTTTATGTAGGCGTCCAGGTGTGCTTGTGCTGGTGAATGACAACGATTGGGAACTTTCTGGTCGACTTGAGATGGTGCTGGAAGATAACGATGAAGTCATATTTATTTCTACCTTACATGGCGGCTGATCGTACTCTTGCAACTAGAAAGCAGAGTTGATCAAAATAGTGATCGCAAGATTGTAGTCACTATTTGTATCAATCAAAATACATAGTTTTAAGTGAAGAAGGCTTACTCGCTTACATTTCATTTTTATACAAGGAGGCTATCGCTAAGGGCATGTTTTCGATCATGTGGTGCTTTGCTCTAAGCCGATGGATATTATACATGTAGCGAATAAGTCATTTGTAGAAGTGGTCTTTTCATAGCATATGTAGTTGAATTGTTATAACTAGGAAGTAGGGTACATTGATGACGTTCTATGGTACAGGCTAACTGTTATTTAATGATTACCATTTGTTCTAAATTCTCATATTGTGTATTATGGCAATTGTGTGGTGATAACGGGAGTTATTAGTTTAGATGATTAATGGAATTGAAGAATGATGATAATAGTCGTAAGAGGATTTCAGGGCTTCGCCAACTCCAGATTTGGAGAAGGAGATGGAAACTAAATTTTGTTAAAGCACACGCGCGTTGTCTTGTGCGATTGCATACCTCGTTCAGAGACGGTTAATGTCATTTAAAAAACACATCAACTGAGTAACAAATTGCATTGTGAACTGCTCATAAAAGTAGAAATTTGTACACATTCTCAAGAAAATTTGACTGATGCTAAACAATGCTTTACTGGATATCATTGATACAACTGAGGTACACCGATCTCATACAAAACACTAATCCCATTGCAAATGTCACACTTCTCAACAAGGCTCGCTCCAACACCTGCTGACGGAAGCAATATGCTTCGAAATTGTGGAAGTATCTACTCTACATCTGTTCCACCTGACACTCCTTCGCTCCTTCCTTCCTTGCTGTTAACAAAAGTATATACAAACACAGGCAACCTACAGACCAAATCTCTTGAACAAGTGCACGAAAATATCAATACCCGACACTAACTCCTGTGCCACAAACCCCGCAATGGCAATCATAGCCAGACGTCCATTGTTCAACTCCTTGGTCTGCATCTCCTTTCCTCGTCTATAGAATGATGCCTGGTGGTATTGCATGAGAACCACCCTCGGGCCCTGGGAGAATGGTGCACTTGCTTTTGATCTTCTCACTACAGTTGATTGTATGGCGGATGGATAATCTCCTTACCTCTCCCTAAAAGATCTAGTTAACCTTCCAGAGTTTCATGCCAGATTTTCCCATTAATTCTTGATCATGAAGGTCTATGCTTTTTGATTGATCAAAGGGGGTCACATTGAGCAGAAGGGTTATGGAATACAACCGTCTTTTGGCTAGTGAAGGACAGAATGACGTGGTTGTCTGGATAATCGGACTTTCTGTTGTGGAGATACATATTTAGGTTCATACGAGCATGTCCTGTGCTCTCAAGGGCTTGATTTATGACGATTTTCTTCTATGCTATTGCGAAGTATCCTTCGCTAAGAGGCTTGCTCAAGCATTTCCGACAGGTGAGTGGCAAATACCGTTGGAACTTGGAAATTATGAAACTCTGTGCCTATTTGATCATTTCACATCTTGGTTGCTGAATTTGCACTGCAAACTCTTTAGATCACTGTACAGAAAAACATTCTACATGAGAATTCTAGAATTCCTTTTTGGAAAAACCTAAGTTGCTAAATCCTTGGTCTCTCAACTAATAAATGTCCTAATGTAGGTTTTCCTTATATGTCTGACCGCCTCGACAAAAATTTGAAGCGACTGTGATTTAGATCCCAGAAACGTATAAGAAGGAATCAAATGCTTAGTTCGTGCTTTTGGATGTCGCAGTTTTTTTTTCGTAGCCCATGATGTTCAGCACTTGGTATGCCCTTAGAACTAGCTATTGTCTTCTAGAAAGATCGTTTTCCCTACCTTGATATCAACCTTTATCTGTTTTTATCTGTTTGGGTTTATTTCAGTGATTGGTATCGATTCTTTATATTGATTTATACATGTTGGGCTCATTACAGATGGAGCAGCTAAGGCTCACTCCTCGTGCTCCAATAGGTTATTGCTTTGGGGGCAAAGGTTAGTCCTTCTCTCTATTTAACTTTGAAAGTGCGATTCTTTCTGGTAGGAAAAAAGTTGATCATTAGCAATGGATGTTTGCACAGTAGTTGTGATGATGATTGGTCACTTGCTGCTTCGTCTGCTATAACACAACATGTTAAAGCCTCTAGCATGTCGGCCTTGGCAAAACCATCGTTATAGGACAAGTCTTTCATAGATAGTGACCGTCATGTTCTCTGTAGTGCAAGAAGGGGTGAGACTTGTCTGTGAATAATGTGCATAAGAGTACCTTGTTAGTAACCTGAGTCTGCATGCGGCATTGTATTGGAGGCGCTTACAATTCAGTCAGAGTACGTGTTAATGAAATGGAGGTTGTAGTGTAGCATGGGCAGAATCCATTTTATTGGGATTCTAAAGCACGCATTGCATGGAAACATTGGCAGGGTGCATGTTGTTGCCTTGCAAGGTATTGTGTATGCACAGGAAAGGCATCTGCCCGCCCTGCAGGAAATATATTTGCATGGCTATAAATGCATTGTGTGTGCGGTGCATTAGAAATTTTACATGTTGCAAAATCGCTAAGAAAGCGGCGTGTGGTTTTCTGACTTCTCACGTCTTTGCTACTATGGTCCTAGTTAGACTCTCATTATCGTTATTCCAGGTTGTTGACACAAACTATTTCAAGCATCCATCTCTTGAGCTACCTATTTTTTTGAAAATTATCGACTTGTTTCATCCATGAGTGCTCCTGGGAGAGTTTATTTACAGTAATACAACCTACTCTTGGTCATCGATCTATGCTCTGGTGTATCTTAACTTCCGGGGTCCGTGGCCATTGCAGTTGAATAAATGTCTGATTGAGAACCAGAAAGTCTATCAGCAGCGTATTAAGGAGTTTGAAGACAGGTTTGTATTTTGTCTTTACTTGACCTACTATTTCCATCATGCTTTTTGTCTTTATTAAATAAATCCGTTTGAAGTCCAGGATCTCACTTTTGTAACCTGGTGCATGTTTGTCAGTGCGAAAGAACAAGATGATAAAACAACTGATCTTGAAGACAACGTCAGTGATACTGTGGTTCTTGGAAATTCCTTCTGTGTTGCAATTTTAGCTATGACACCTATTTAAGCTGAGATTAGTTGATGTTATCTGAACAGTGGACCTTTTTGTATTTTGCATTCTAATAAGTATACTAAGGGAGGGGGCTGTAAAAGTGACCTGTCTCCAAAAGCAATTTGGTACATTTTACCTCTAACATGTATCAGAAGTGTACATTTCAGGAGGGGGTCGCTTTTAGAAACCACTGTGTTTTCAACTTCAAAAATTCATAACTAATTCCATGAAGGTCCAAGAAATATGAAACGACTTGGGTTAAATGCCAATTCCATTTTTCTTACCAAAAAAATTTACTGAAAATTGTTTTAAAGAATTTTAGCTTCTCCCAAATATGCAATCAGCTCTTAAAGGGTCGCTTTTACAGCCCCCTCCCTTACAGTACAAGCAAGTCAGAACCTTCTGGTTTGCGTGACCCTCCACATACTTGTGAGTGTAAGAATCTGGCACTTGGGTTTGAAAGTACCTCTTTTGGGGTAGGCTCAGGGTCGTTTTGCAATATTTCAGTCTCTCGAGTTGTATCCATCTTCTTAATTTGGAGGTATGGGAATGTTTTTTCCAGGTTAGAGACTTCATGCTACTCATCAAGGCACAGAAGGTACTTGGGACTAAGTTAGTAGCAACAGCTGAACTTCAGGATGGATTTGTCCTTGCATTACCTGAAAATCTTGCACCCAGCAATTCGAGTACTCGAACTGTATGTCTAGGATTCTGGGAAAGAAGATGAACGATAAGCCACTTCTCCAACAATTTTGTAAATTATTCCCTGAGGGCATACGATTTTTTGTGGAAATTTACAAACATTAGATACCCACCCACAGCCATAATTCATGTTCAGACTTAATGGCAATTCAGTTTTCCCACCTAAAGCTTCTGCAAGCACTTGAATCTAGAAATGCTTTTTAGTTTACTATTTTACAAGCTTTTTGAGTTTGTAATCTACTGTGGATTAGTACATGAGAATACTCTACATGTGGCAAAAAATTACTTTGTTGCTTGTGAGAAGAATTGCAACAATAAATTTTAGCAAATTAATTTGTCAACCAATGCATTGGAAGAAACTTCGGCGAAGGTAGAACAATTTTATTTTATTTGAATTTTTTTATTCAGGCCATGCAAGCAACCGTTGATTGTTTGAATCCAGCTTGGCAAGGGGTATAAGCATTGTTGCCACATCGAGCGAGTTAACATCACCAAATGTCCCGGACAGGCAGACAAATTGGACGGTTTGGACAAAGCGGACAGATAATGTGACTACTTTAAAATAGTCACATTGGGCAGGTTAGGGTCATCGAATGTCCTGGACAAGTGGGCAAATAACTACAAATCCAATGATCCTAAAATGAACTGAATAGATTCCTCCTTAATTTCAAGAAATAATTTACTTGAAAAAATATATGAAATTTAAACAGATTGTCGGCAACTCTCGAATGCAAAATCTTTGAACCTCAACCTACAGCCAGGGTCTTTTGTAATTAAATACTAAGTCATATATAGAACGAAAACAAATCGAGAAAAGACATGAAGGGCGGCGCAAATCGAAGACGCTTCAGATGACAGAATCTACCATCAAAACTTACAAGAAAGAGCTCATTCAAAAGAGCAAAGCAAGATTAAAAAAATGAGCAAGCCTGAAGGCAAAATTCTTACAAGATGTTGTTACGACAACAATCAAAATGGAGGCAGATGCAGAGGACGATTCACATCAGATGGTCGTAATCAGTGACAAAGGCATTGAGGCCTACCTAATTTCTCTGTTCCCCTAGGTTCCTACGTTCTCACATTCCCATAATGTTCTTTGATGTGTATTTGTCAAATATCCCCCCCAAACACCCTTTCTAAAAACAATGCTAAAGTCTTTCTTCTTTTTTCTTTTTGGTGGATTTGTGAAAAATGCATCAGATCTAGTAATGTAAACATCAACACTTTCTCCAAATAGTAAATTTTTCAACACTAGGCAATACTAAACTCTTTGTGCTATTTCTCTTATAATTTTTATTTGACCGTAGCGATCTTAGTTTTGAATATAAATGTTGAAAGATAACCCAATCTTTAAAAATAAAAATAAATAAAAAATTGAAAAAAAAATCTCTGTCCGAAAAATCTGCCCGAAGTCAAGCAGCGACCAAAAAATGGTCGTTTGAGCACTTAAGGGTTAATGACAAAAAGAGGTGCCTCCCGAGTGTCTTGCAACTCAATGAACACCTAAAGTTTCCATTATTTGTGGTTTCTATGCTTGTACACACATACGAGCTTTATCAAGAATGTCTTTCAGTATACTTCCATGAACTGTCAAAGCAGCAGTGAACTGAAAAACATAGAGCTCACGGATGTTCTGTTGATATCATAAAAATAATAATACATAATACAACTTAATCACAGCAGCTGTCTAAAGTAAGAGACAGTTGCGAGAATCATTTGAATCGCAGACAAAAAACTACTTCAGATAGGGTTGATCTATATGAGGTGCTCATTTTTGTGCTAAACCACTCGGGTAATAACCTTCGTAGTGGTTTGCAACTAATCTGCGTATAAAGTACTCAATGTTTACTTCAATATGCCACAACTCAATGCTAAAGAAACCCTGCTACAAATTTGAGTTCCATGAAAGGGGTGTCAGACCTTGCAATTCATGCTCCACAATTTGTAGGTTTAGAGCAAGTCCTGTAATAACTCCAACAATCGTTGGATTGGACCCCAAGACATGGGAAGCATGATCCAAAAAAGTAGCCCTTCAATGATTGTTAACGCAACCATGATCTCCCACTCAGGAGCTACATTGGATTGCGTCCAAGAGCAAGATAGGAGCACCCTATCGAATCCACTACAAGTCGTTCCAATGCAGTGGTCCATTTACTGCAAGACTTGGTCGTATTGCTAAATTGAGCACAACGCAGTTCTTCTTCCCCCAAAGAATAATCCTTCGCAGATTCTGAAACTTCTGCACGGGAGTTGTGACGCCTCATTCAATCAACCTGGACGCGAAGTTTCCGTGGTGAAGTTGACTGCAGTTGATTCAATGGGCGGGTGCGCATCATAAACCAGAAATTAATAATGGCACTCAGGAAGCACAAGAATGCCAGGACAAGCAGAGATGATCCAAAGCACCGAGTGCCCAAGCATGTGTTTTCTGCAACGTGTAACTGTGACTTTCTGTAGATTGCAGCCTCCCTGTCGTATAGAACACCCACTACCTTGGCAGACAACAAATATGCTCCAATTGGAGCACCGCAACTGCATCATTCACATACATAACATTGTTAAGCAGGTCAGAACTGACCCCTCAGTACAAACAGGGCGTGCAGAATATATTGCATTATTATCAAATCCTAAGAGCTTAATATTAACCAATGGCAAGAGGAAATGACGAGGGATATGCCAGCAAATTACTAGGAGTGGCCAAGGCAAAAGACTAGAGACGTTGGATGTAATAGCTCTCTCATGACAATGTGGTAGGATTTGAGCTCCCCCAAAGAAAAAAAAAACGATTGCTTGATTTGTAGGGGTATTTACGGGTTAAATGTTACTACTCAAAACGATACGAAGAGTCGAAAAAAGTATGGGGCAGATGAGAGACTTACGAGTTAATCTTGTACAAAGTAGCAAAATGATGAAGACCAAACACTTCAGCGAGAATAGGAGGCTGGATACTCCAATGCGAGCCATACGCCAAGCCCACCATGCAAGATCCAACATATAAAAACGGCACCCCTGCATACAAAAGCATTTCCATGTCAAATAGTGGCTTCCACAAGAGATTCATTAAGTGACAAGGTCAGCAATTCCTGTCACTCCAACTGTGCATTGAAAAATCCTAATAAAGTCACCAATCTATATCATCCCAACTATGAGTAATTAATTCGTGCATCATATCGAATTGAAAACATATGTTCATTGAGATGTAATAGAAAATTTGATTCACGAGAGAACTACATAAAACAGGATCTAGAGTGACAAGATCTGGAATTGAAAACGAAAGTTTAACCAAAACTCACAGCCAGTTGATAGGAGAAGACAGCAAGTGCACATCAGAAGTTGCGCTATTATCAAACAAACTGGCCTTGGATATCCCCGTTTCAAGAGAAAATCTGATCCGTATCTGTATCACATAACGGTTATTTAACGCTGAACGAAATTGACGACAGACAAAGATACAATATAAGCTAAGAAGAAAAGTATAAGCTAACTGTTTACTCTACTTTGTGTATGATACACTATTTTGTAGGTTTAATGCTATGGTAAACACCATGAAATAGTGAATCTCAGGATTAGAACACCATTTAGCATATAATACAACTTCCAATCTCACATGCCAGTTGTTGATTGATTGACTATTCAAACCTTAGTTTCTCATTCCTCTCTTTCAATGGTGGTACCATGTTAAACCATGGAAGGACATAATAAAAAAGTACATTTACTCTATGGCAAGCTATTTTGGTGGCACGTTAAAATATACAACAAAGAATGAAAAGTGTAGCCATGAGTGTACCCTCCCAGCAAGCGGCCAAAGCAGCTCCAAATGCTGATGAGCCCCACGTAAACATCCACTTGGCTATCCCCTAGTGCTTGCCCGATCTGTCAAGAAGGAAGATAATAGGTTGCCTGAGCATCACAAACATACTGAGGGACGGTCTACAGTACTCTAAAAATGATTTGAGGAGAAACAAAGAGTTGAGGCCGAGACTATCTGAGTGCTATTTGAAGCACACAAGCCAAGATGGCAAGACATTCAGGCATTAATAGGCGAAGTGGCCCAGTTCATTCGACCATATTTAGGTATAAAGAACACTCCAAAAAATGGTCAAACAAAGAAGAGCACTCAAAAAAAGTGTTGCCATGTAAGCATCCATGTCATCATATCATCCATTTTCAAGATTCTTCCTCCATGGCCTTCCGGAATAAATGTAAGAGCTTAAGGACATCTCTCTAACTGTTAACTAATCAATGCAATGGTTGAAACAGCTTGTCCTCAAGGCTTGTCTAAGCAAATGAAAACCGACGCTAAAACAAAACAAGAATTGCTAGAAGTGAAGTCTATGAAAGAACAAAATGACAGTCTGTACTTTTAACAATGATGAGAAAATAATAACCTGCGCAAAGTTGTTGATGATAGCTAGACCCGTGCCACCACCAATAGTGACCACTATTGTTATTAACCTGCGGAACCCAAACAGAACAACTCGCGTCAATAAACAATATCCACGGGCTCCATCCGGTGCTAAATTCAGTTTCATTTTCGTAAGAAAAACAAGCGGCAAATCGCAAACGTAAACCATGTAATCCTCAACATAAACTCACACATTAAAAAGCTGAAACAACATATTTGGTAATTGTAGAGTTGCACTACATTCATAACCACATGTCACAATTCTACTAGACAAAAAATAATTATCTTTGGAATGATGAGCCCCAACATACTACTATTGCGTTTAATACGTCTCATTCTCGGTGGGCACCATAACTTTCTATATTTCCACATTTAGAACCTCTACCAACGAAAAATTGAACCCTTACAACTTTTGCGTATGGTATCCAAATAACGCATTCTTGGTGCGTTGGGATCCTTGTTGATTTTCGCTGCCAAGAATAATTGTAAATCTGATCATTCTAATACTAACAACTATACCTGAAGTGTGGTTACCCTAGGCATAATATAAAATTGACTTACGCTCAGACATCCAGAAATAACTCACCAGAAATCAATACCAAGCAGGCTGGACCTCAAAGAAGGCTCCAGGGGTTTCTCTATATTGTTGACAGTTTCAGTCTTTCCCCCTCTGAAGACTACAATGTCGTCGTCCACGTCACTGTCCACGTCAGAGGAACTCTTCAAAGCTGCCGACTCCTCCTCCTCGTGGATGTCTTCCAGTTCGGGTCGGAAAGGCTTCTTCTTGTACCGGGAGCCTCTGGAGTATTCCTTGAGCCTGATCCCTTCCTCAGCATCGTCTGTGTCGTCACAGTCTATGCAAGAGGAGATATAATCCACTGGTCGCCGTATAAGCTGTCAGCCCATAACATATCGATCAGAAACGTAGACTTCAAGAAACAAATATAAGCTTTTTGAATTCTAATGAGATTTCTATGAATTTTTTATCTTCTGTATGCAATTGTACCTCTATTGTCAATTACATTCATGTACATCGGCTGTAGACTTAGACTAGTGTATAGCAACTGTATCTATTTCTCTGCAAGATTAGGTGGCGGGTGGTTTGGGTGAGGGACAAGAATGGATTTGTCCATCTCATATACGAATGAGCATGAACAGGTGGCGCTTACACGACTCCGACATGTCATGCGAAAAATATGAGATAAAGCTCCCCCCATTGAAGTGAATTGAACGCTTATTATCTCAAATGTGTCATAAATACATTGGATACCTAGGTACGCATGATGTCAACCTTGTCCCTTTGACCTGTGCAATCTAATATACATATAAACAGATACTGCATACCGAAAGAGAAGGTCACCCACCGGAAACGTGAACATCATTGATGCAAGCACAATCATGATCGTCAGAAAGAACGCAAGCACAGATCTCCCCGGATCAAAAGAAGCCTGCCACCAAAGATTTTTCCCTGTCAGTAATTTGAAGAGTTCTTGCCCTCAAACACCTCAAAAATCGAGATGAAGGGGACTGCCAGGACGACACTTTCATGAAAACGAAACCTGTATCTTGGTTGTGTACATACACCACGGTCCACAATATTGAAAGGACGTGCTAAGCAAGAGCTTTACCCTGATGGTGATCACGACCATGAGAAAGACTCCAAGAGAAATGAGCACCCCCTGCAATCAGAAAAAGAAGAGGAAAAAAGGATCAAAATTTTATCACATTGATCTGAAACTCTAAATGAAGTTCATTGAAAATATTAAAATTTCAGACTTCAATCATGTAGGAATATGGTTACTTACATAGGTAAGACGAAATCGTTGCTTGATATCTTCACTGTCTTCGTCTTGATACTCGGGAGGAAAAGGTCTTGTTAAAAATGCAAGAGCAAAGCCAGCTACTGATGGCGCAAGTGCAACCAAAAGGATAAATCGGTCTACGTCCGGTTCAATAAAGACCTCATAAATCTGAATATATAACATAAATTCCACAACATTCACGTAAATGATTCAATATAGAAGATTGAGCATCCTAAAGAAAGTACACAATAGTATCTGCTGGAACCCAAGAATTCTGGCATCCGTACTAACCCTCTAAGATTGAGAACAAATGCATTTGCAACCAAAACCATAGGATATCAAGTGAGTGCACAAAAGCTTGAGAATCTGACAGTAGCACATAAAACATTGGACCCTTCAATTCTCGATTCAACCCTGAGTACTCAAATGTCCAAAAGTGGCCGATTCTATATCTTTAGGAAATTAAATAAAAGATTTATAAAACTTCAAGGAAGTTAACAAAATTTATCAATAGAAAGAAAATCTCATGTTGCTGAAGGCAATGGAGATACTACTACCTTCCAAATGGATTTTTAATTTTTAGAATGAGCATTTAGGGGTTAAGGCAATCAGGAGCCTTCTTGCAATAGAGACCTACCAGGACGAACATAGCGCCACTCAGTCCCACTTGAGCTTTTAGTACGCCCATTGCTGTCCCCCGGTGATCTCCAAAGCTTTCTAAGCTGTAAAAATAAAACGTCAAATTGGATGACCTCAGGGAAGCCCAGACGATGTGATAACATTCTCAAACAGCTGCACGGACCATTAACATTAAGACATAATGGAAATTGAAGGATTTTTTCTACTGTTTCTCGTGCAAGTCTTCATTTCCATGTCTTATCATACTTTTGAAAGCTTCCTGTGTTCAACATGATTGCTCTAATGTACCAAGTAGAAGATTATTTTTATCAGATCTGCGCTATAAAACAACCTCTGTGTTCCCTTACAGATTGTGTTGAAAGGCCCTCAACGTCAATTTGCCTAAAACATATAGGAGATTTCCTTACGTTGTTATGATGCAACCAGTATCAATGTAGCTGTCCCCGCCTACTCCGAGAGTAAAATATATACACAACTACCTTTCCAAATCAATATGCAACATTGCTTGATTAGTTTTAGATCAACAAAATCAATCCGTTCACACAAAAGAAAACATCTAAGTTATGATTATAAGGGTCTCTAGAGCCCAAATGATGGCATCTTTAGCGTCCAACACGTTCAAGAAAACTTAGCCCGTATTTGCAGAATACTGAATATCGCCTCATCACATACAAGAAACAATAATCAATACTAAGGATTAAGGAAAGCTAACACTTACAAGCCAAAATGACGGCGACACTGCTCCGATGAGCGTCATCCACACCTGTAGATGAGTTCAAAATCAGTTGAGTCTTAAAACGCTGCAACCTCCTCTTTAACCTCACACGGTGGCTCTTTTCATCCCAATAGCTACCCACACGCAAGTAAGAATATGTAGAGAATATGGGGAAAGTACATTTATAGAGTACAAAACCAGTTGGTCATGAAACTTAACAACCGCATCAATACGTGAACGAGTCTGAAATCATACTCAACAAGAGTCAAAAAAGAATATGTAACAGGACATTCAATAAAATTAGACTATTTCAGGAACTATTAGAGAGATCATAAAGAGAATCTACCCCATGATTCAAGGGGAAATCTGCCTGCGGTCATAGTATCACGTATAAAGATCCCTCTCCAAGATTCCTAGGGAGACCTCTGTACGGTCACTGCGACAATAGGGAATCATAGGGACGATTCCTCTTACGATATTGTGTAAAAGTTCCTAAAACAGTCTAATTTTGACTGAAAACCATAACAAGAGTCACTTGAGACACCCATACCATGCTATATCCAAATAAGTGAAGCGAGGCGCCGATGCAGATAGTCACCCAAGGTGGGTAATAATTATAAAAGAACCCAGAGAGAAGTCCTAGAACGGACCCAAAGTCCTTGGCAGCTCCTACGTCGTCTGTTTGCTCTTGTGTGTAGTGGAGTACATTTTTCAGATGCCCACTATAAACTGCATAAGTGTACGTAAGGCCCCCACATGCCTGAGAAAAAAACATTACAGAGGTTACACCTCCAATAGTTACAAGTGTGTCACCATTTGAACACTTCAATATGGAGGTTCCACACTGCAGGCATATTCTCTAGGTTCTTATAATGTGAGCATATCGATCCACTTTTCTCATTTGAAAGAAAGGAAAAGATAACAAAATATTCGGATTCCAAGACAAAGTCAACCAACTTCGGGAAAAAAATCCAACTTGGCATGGACATACCGTAAGCACAGGTCAGATTCATCAATTTTATTGTCGAAATTCAATGTCCATATATATTTCAAGAGGTTACAACCAATTTCATGCTGACATGTCAAAATCTGGCAAAGAAACAATTAATTCCTGGCAAATCTGACCCCCGCATGGGGAGAAAGCTTACCATGATTATCATATTGGAAGAGAGGCCCAGCCACCGATCTACTCGGGGCACACAAGTCCTCGAATTCAAATCCATATTGAACTGTACAAATCCAACAAGCACAATCAGATTCGTAGACAAGGTTATCAATTTTCCATACCAACTTTCATGTTAAAATCCTTGTGGACGTCACAGTTATCATATTCACATACATAAAAGCGCACGTGACTTTCAGAAATTGTGCACTAATCGAAAATTCATATCAAGCACTCACGCACAAAAATGTTCACACCGATACTCGGAAGGGGATGGACAACAGTCTACACCTGCTAGCTTTTATTACCACGTTAGAAGCACAATGGATTTCACATTGAAAGTTGTATATGTGGATAGGAAAAAGAAGACGAAAGTGCAGATGGCTTTGAATACTTTGAACAACTTTTGACTGACTTCGCCACAGAGAATAATCTTCACTTCATGTTACACAAAACCAGATAGTATTGAATGCTCTCGTCAAATGAGTGAATTCCAATTTTAGGGAGGATCAATGAAACGTTAAAATTAAAGAGAATCATGATTAGGCCTATAATATCACTTGATATCATTCAAGTGACAACCTTAAACCAATAAAAACTGCCACACGCTAAAATTCCATTCGCAGAAAGAGTTTTGACTTTAGCCTTCTCATGCAACAATTTAGAAGTTAGGAACACTTTGAGCATGATCTAGAGTAAGGCCATATTTGTTAAAATGGCAGATTTCATAGCGTCCAAACAGTGGCATTCAAGAGATCAAAACTCCGAATCTAGCACTTCAAAGTGCCTAAAGCATTAAGAACTGGGAATTTCAAGTGCTCAGATGGGTGCTGAGCGGGCAACTGAGACCTCGAGATCTCGAATCTTTGACAAGTATAGATATGAGGTTCAGTTAGGCTTAAGTTCCAGCTGGGTGACTCAAAATTGATTCAGTTCCTCAAAACTCAGCCCAAACTACGATTTCATGAAATTCCATCATTTTAATGGGGTTGTGTTTGATCTTGGAAAAAAACAGCATTGTGACTTTGAAAATTGATAACTAATTCAGTACAACGCCAACCACTAGCTCTTGAGAGCACTTAAAAAAATTCAAATCTAATTCAAATTCATATTTGCACGGTTCAAGAAAACTCACCTCACAAAATATGGCTAGGAACTAGTCAAAACGGCGGCGTATACATTCTGAGAGGACACTGCTGATTGCTCCTTCTCCTTGGAAGCAGAAAACTGCACCGAATACTAGGGTTCGGTGAATTCCAATCCAAAGAAATGATAATCCACTTCTAATAAAAAAATCCCAAGACTGAAACGATCAAAAATCGCAATCAATTCAGCACAATTCCAAAAAATCAATACACAACGTGCGCTGGGTTCCGTTTTCTCTTCACAACAAACCCAAATCTTCAAACCTGACTCCCTCCATGTGCACTTCTACGCTAAGCAAAAGCAAAGATCGAAACGGCAAACTTCAAAATGGAGAAGATCTTACGAACTGGTCTCAATTCGCAACAAAATAAGCAATCTTCACTGAATCATCAATTCGTCCTGCCCAGCGCTAGATCCGGAAAACCCACAGCTGCAAAGCCACTCAAACCAAACTAAATCCCGATCCAGCCATAGCCATTCTCACCATCTCACACAATTGAATTCCAATCTCCCACTAATCTCGGTGCGACAGGACTTTATAACTCCAATAAATTCAGCAGCAAAGTACCGAAGGAGGAGATGATTCGTAACCCTAAAACACACCGAGAGGAGGGGGCCGCCAAATCTCGCCAGCTTGACCTTGCTAGATCGATCTCCCTACTTTCAACAAGCTAGAGAGGCGCATGGAAAGGGCTGTTGGTGTTAGGTTCGCCGAAATGGCGTTTCAGAGAGGAATTCGGAGGTGGTAGGTCATGAGTTAGTGTCGATCGATCTGATTGTGGCGTCGTTGCAGGTCGTGGAATCTCATGGCTGGATACTCGTGATCAATGAGTGCGAAGAACGCGGAGCCTGCGGAAAGAGAAGACTGAGAGAGAGAGGGAGACACGACGACTGAGTGGGGAGTTGATACACGGGTAAGGGGGTGACTGAGGGCGGGTATCAACCGGTGTATTCGGTGGGGTACCGGTATTTCCAAGAGGGTATGGCCTCACCGGCTAACTGAGGCCCGACCTAATTGCAACAAGACAAGACTAATTGTGACCCCTGCTAACTGCAAACCTACCCAATTGTGACACCCACTTAATTGCCTCACAATGTACACTCCCTTTCTAATTCACACCTAATTTATTTATACTTATTATCTTATGGGATTCTAAATTTTTTTGTTAAATTTTTGTTCAACAATGTTAAAAATTATCTATGAAAACATGTAGAGGGGGTGGTTTTTACTAGAGTTTGCTACTTGAAATGGGAAGAACTCTAGATTCAGTTTTTGAAGTGAAGAAGGATATGTGCACCCATAATCATCACAACCCAAAATGCAACATCTTCATTAGGACCAAAAAACAATACTAAAACCTAAATATTGATAACACAAGATGTATACAATCTGAATGTGAAAGCCACATAAGGTAGGAGGCTCAAACTCCGACAGGGCATTTTGAACCGAACAGGACACAAAGGTACATTTTGCTTTTTCCAATTAACCAAAATGTACAAATGATGTACATTCTAGGAGGTGGTCGCTTTTAGAGCCCTATGGCTTTTCGACTTCAAAATTTCATAACTAATTCCACAAAGCTCCAAAAAATATGAAACAACTTGTGCCACATGACATTTCTTCTTGTCTTTCAAGGAAAATTTACTGAAAAATATTTCAAGATGTTTTACCCCCCCAAAATTCAGGTTCAGCGCTTAGATGGTCGCTTTATAGACCTCCTACCTTAGTTCAATGGATTAATCGTAATGGTCGTTCCTAGTTGTAATAGTGGTGTCACAAGAAGGTTTAACTAAGAATAGTATGAAAGAAACACAACACCAACCTCGATCAGACCCAGTTTTGGGTGCTTCTGGTAGTTTCATCCTTTGTTTTTCTCAAACTCTGACTCGTAGTCCCACATTGCACACACTTTACGATTAATTCTAATATCAATTTTTTTTCGTCTAAAGACAATCAACTTTGGAATCTCATAATTTACACATAGAATGTCCAAATAATGCATGCTAGAGTACATTGGAATTGTCTTTCATTTGCCAATAACATCCAATTAAAATAATTATTTTATCTTTTATAATAATAAATAAGTATGATTAGTTGCTATTAGAGAGCCTATTATGGGTGCCATTACCTAACCTACCTTCATTGTTGGTCTATCTCATTCCCGATCAAGGAACCATGTCCAACCTGTTGGGTACAATTATTTCCTATCAAGATTGGAAACAAATTTCAATCAAAGCTTGGAACGTGGGTTTTTTCTCCTTTTTTAAAATTGGGACTAATAAGATCATGATACATGTCTCAAAGTGTACAGGAAGTAGTGAGCAAGAAAGTAGGAAGTAGTGAAGGGTAAAATAGTTCTTCTATGATCAGAATAAGAAGACTCTAGACATTGGCCGTGGGTTTGGAATACTTTTTGACTCCCAAAATTTATAGTAATTTCAATTTCGGAAATAAAATTATGGGTACCTCTACCTTAGTATAAACCCGGCCTCAACTTCTTCAGTTGAATGGCGTAGTGCCGGCTGTCCGACGTGCATGGCCACTTGGCACCCACCCACCATGGCCATGCAAATGGCTTCTTCCTTGAGTTCCTTCGTCAAAAACTCTGCAATTTCGACAATCCTTGCCACCATTTCAGCTCTAAGGAACACAATTTGCACGAGACCTCAGTAGAAATTTACGACCTTTGCTTCAGTTTGCGTCGTTCATGTCGAGGGGTATTGTCAAGATTTTGATGAAGGTTTTAGAAAGGTTTTAGAAAGGTTTTGTCAATTGAGCTACGCTTCCACCATCACTCCAGCTCTGCACTCTCAGGCGATCCGGTTATACGTGTGGAAAATTCGGCCAATTCCGAGGAGGGGGAGCTCTGTAGGTGAACTCTGAAGCGATGAGGATGAGAGCATTGCTGTGCAGGTTGCGGCAGATCCACAACACGGAGCTGCCAACGAGGTCCATGGCCAGCAGGCCCTTGCGCACCTTGGGAATCAGTCCTAGGGTTGCAGAATCCGCATTGGTATCCCCTCATGCTTCCGCCTTGGGGAATGGCAGTATTATGATGTCGCAGATTGGGGGAGTGAGGTGCATGGGAGTTGGAAGTCATAAGGAAGGGAACAGAGCTGGGCAGCATGGTCTGCATTACCCGAATGCTAAACCGGATGGGTCTCCCGAGAAAGAAGAGGTATAAAAACATATTTCTGTCACATTTTTCTACACTTAATGGGCTCGATCTGTTTCTGTTCTGGAGTGAAAGCGTGGTGAAGATGAGGTTATGGATTAGGTTATGGCAACCAAGGACATGGTTACCGGTTCAATAAAGGATTTGCAAGCATCTTCCTTCCAGAAATCTTTTGGGTTGCTAATCTGCTAAATTCAATCGAAGGGTTTTGAAGACCTCATTGCATGTGTTCTATACTCTTTACCTATCGATTCACAGCATGCACAACAGTTGAAGTTTTTTTACCTCAAAATTCAACACTGCAGTTTGACCTAGAGGGTGAGTTTGTGCTCTGGAATCTTGTTGGTTGCATAGCTTCGAAATAAAATTCTGTAGTTGGTTGCAACCAAGAAGGGCCAACATGATGGGTTCGAATCCTCCTTTTCCCAATTGTTCAGACAGAGCCACATCAACTTCAAATCCTGCAGTGGCATTGTGTTTATGCATGAGTTATGATAGAAATTGGAACGTAGAACTTGAATATTGGTAATTTCCCCTTGACACGCAATTGCACTTAGATTCTTTATTGTCAAATTCCACCATCTTGCTGTGGAGCTTGTTGCGACATTGGCGTGAATTATGACTCATATTTTATTTCTGTGAGAGGACTTCGGCTCTGAAGTGCCAACTTTGGCTATGTCGCGGAGTTCAGATTCTTGGAAGTGACTTATTTTGTGAGAACATTCGAGTTCAGCAATTAGAATTTGCCTCTGGATGGGAAGTGTGGAATCCAGTACTGATGTTGTGGCTTGAATAGGCATTGTATACCCTGTTGTTGCTTGGTCAGAGTGCTCACAACTTCAGGGTTAAGTTTATCAAGTAATTTCGGGATTCATCAACATTAGTTGGAGGTTTTGATTTCATAACAAATGCTTAGTATTGATTTTTATCCCTATTCTTTTTTCCCCAGGATGATGCCAGAGCACAGTTTCTGGAGAAAGCAAAGAAAGAATCCGCCTCCAACATTGATGAGGCTCAGGATCAGTCAATTGGAGAATCCACCACCGAGTTGAAATTTGGTGTGAAGGACGGGAAGAACACAGACGAAGCTATCAGTCATGCAAGTGAAGAGCTTATCCAGCGGACCACAATTCACGGTATGCAATCAGCAGGTCACCTTCAATTGTGAAAATTGGGTCTGGCCAACAAAGGGTCAGTATCACTTTTAGGGTTTTCCGACACTGACGGTGGATGAGGGAGAGGCATTCCCAGGGCCAAAACAGAGTGTCTGAAGTGAAAATAGTGCCTCATCTCAAAAGAATCGCCTGGAAAATTCTCAAAGTTACAGTCTAATTCGCTTATGGACCGTTCTCACCTAGTGCTAATTAACAAAGTGCTGAATGAGTTTGAGGCCTCAAAATTTAAACGAGGTTTCAAATGAGTTCAATATGTCACGTATCCATAAACATCAATCCTACATGACTATAAGTAAGACAAGGTGATTGGGTTTGAGCATTGGTGGCTCATATTCTCCATTCCAATAATATTGTATGCTAAAAATTTCCTACCTAACCTAACATCCCACCACTCCTTACCACTCTTTAAATTTTGGAGTTCCCTAAAATCTTGGATAGTTGTATGTTCAAGCAAACACTCTTTGCAAATAACCAATGTAAACATCCCATTAATGTTACAAAAGTGTCACAAAAAATTCTACTCCCGTCTTACCAACATTGTGAAGGTATTTCTAAGTACAATGCAAAGTGTTTAGTGTCTTAAGTGTTGATAGCCTTCTTCATACCAACTCTTTTGTCTTTCATATGGTATGTGTGTAAGTGCAAATCATAGGATCTTTCATTCCCTTATCAACATGTTTTAAGATTTATTGATTGATCTTTTGATGTGAAAACAGGGGATGAGACTCTGAACAAGACCTAGAAGTTGTAAGAGTAAGCCATCTCAAGATTTGGCACAGAAGTAGAAAAGAACTTGCATAAGAAAAGGTTTAAAGATTTTAAAAAAACTTGCATAAGTGCAATTAAGTGCTTAAAAAGCAATAGTTGAGTACACCCAAATCTCTTTTACTATCACAACCTAGGTGTTCAAAATGCAAGTGATTATTGACTAACTTTTGAAGCATTGTGACTATCAAAAGTATTGCATTAAAAGTGACATTGAAGATGTATTTGGAGTCAAGATGGTGATCTTGCACCCTTTTCACAATTCTTAAATTTCTAACTATTACATTTGTATGCAACTTTTTGTGAAACAAGATACAAAGTTTTCTTCTTGCCATGCATTGTAGGACATTTTGTCATACATTTGGTGTAAAATTATTACATTTGAATACATGAGATTTTAAGTGACTCAAGACTATGGATGTGATACAAATCAAAGTTCTAAATGATAGTTAGTGAGTGGCCACAATAGGATCTTCTACCTTTTAACCCCTAAAGTACCAAAGTCCCTTCGAGGAACACTTCAAATTTTGGGCAGGCCCGTGTGGCCTCAAATTTTGACTTGATTTTTTGAAACTTTTTTTGAAGAGAGAAAATCACATTAGCTTTCTAAAAATATACTTTTCTTTTCGATCGGTGCCTGGGAGCAAAAGTTATGCCATCCTAAAGCAAAAAAGCAATTTGTTGGGCAGAAAAGACAACACAAAAAAATGATTTTTTTTTATTTTTAAATTTCCTCAAAGATCATGTTTTTGTCTACATCTGAAGCTTTGATTCATTCTATTTGGACTAATAATGAGAAAGTTATGGACAATCTTGTTTTTTGGACAATTTAAGCATCTTCTTCAAAAAACAACTTATGGAATTCTTTTTTGAATGCAATTTTCAAATTTTTTCAAATTTTATTTTTTGACTAGGTCAAGTTTGTTTGTAAGAACAATCCCACCATTGGGATTATAGTGTTTTAATTCCATCTAAGAGCTATTATCAATTTAGTGTTTCAATCAATTTTGAACCTACTTCTACTTGACAATTTTTTTATGTGCGAAAATCAAGTTTTGATATGCTGAAATTTTTTTCCCTACTCTCAACTCAAATGTTCAACATAAAAAAATTTAACTTTATGTTGTGTAGTGCAAAAAAATCCACAAATAGACGTCAAAGTCATCTGAAATTGCAGGAAACAATTCAAAAAAAAAATTTCCCAACTTTGAATGCTAATATCTTCCAATTGGAACAGTCAAATTTCTTGAAATTTTTACCACATCATTTGAAACAAGTGAAGTACAAGATCCTTACGGTTAGATTTTTTTTTTAAAAATGGGGGGGGTTTCATGAGTGAACGTAGCAGAAATGGCAGTTTTCAATGTTTCCAGAGCTAGAAAATGCCTTGGTATTTTAGGGATTAAAGAGGGTCAAAGTAGAAAATTTGAAAAAAAAATGTAGTCATAGTAGCGTCTTGATGTTATGTTTTTTTTAGGTATAATGTAGCTAGAATAGATGGATGAGGTGATCAATTATGTTAAGAAACATCTTATCTTGATACGCTCTCCACTTGTAGTTCATTAAAGTTTATTTTAGTTTACTTTAGTTAGAGGATCCCTTGGACCAATAGTAGAGGAGGAGAACTATTTATAGATTCTCTCTCCTTGGTATATATTTACTTTACTCTGAATATATTGGGGACTCTTTTCTTCTTGCATACTTTGGTTATATAATACTTTGTAGTTTGATTTCGTTTCCTATCTTCAACAAATTACAATGCTCTGCTAGTTTTGGGGGTGACCTAGCTAGTAGTACATATAAGCTATTCATTCCCAAAGACAATGGGTGTTTTTCAAGAAAAATGCCAAAAATTGTCAACTTTTGGTACATGATTGGCCAAAATCGAAAATTAATTAATTTTTTTCAAAAATCCCAACCATACAAAAGTGTAGTAGAATATTGTATAAATGTGTAGAAACAATTCACTAATACAAAACAATTTATCAATACAAAACCACCTCTCCTACTTACATTAGATTTGGTGAAATTTTATTTCCATTGATTGTTTTTTTGCCCTTTTTTTCTTGATTCTATTTAAATTAGTTAATTTTTATTAAAATCTATTAAATTTAAAAAATATTAAAAAGTTCTAACAAAAATGGAAACCAAACTACATGGAAAACAAAAATTTAATAGATAATCAAGCAAAAATAAAGGAAAAAAAAAATCCAAGGAAACAAAATTTCACCAAATCCGAGACCAAATCTTATGAAAATAGGAGAGGTGGTTTTGTACTAGTGATACTAGAATTTTGCCTAATCTAACTCGTGGATTGAAAAATTATAATGTAAAGTGAGAAAGAAAACTCTTTTTCATTCCTATGAGAAGGGGTCAACAGACTTTGAGCCCTCTTAGATTAAAAAAAATTCTCTACACGAAAATGAGAATTTACACCATTCAATAGTACTAACATATCTTTTAGGTACACTCATGCAAACTTTCAAAAGCAAATAAGGTGCTTACCTTATTCTAAATCACCTTGCGAGATGCAGGAGGACGATAAGTGATTCAATAATATACTAGCAATTTTTTGATGATTTCACTTATACACAATGGAGTTTGGTTTTTTAAAATCCAAATACTGAAAACATAGAGCCAAACATTTAGAATATGTAAAAAAAATATTCAAAATCTTTGACTTCAAAGATTGCAAGATTAAAAGACATGAAATTAGAAGAAAATGTTTTTTTAGAACTACCTTGTGATAGCTAATAAAGTTTGACTCCTCTTAGAATGGAATTTGAGAATTAAATTTTTTTATTTTTAACATTTTCACACAATATCATACTCCATATTAGTTATATATATGCCAAATTTCAATAGTTAGTAAGATTTTTAGCAACAGATGCCGAAGGACCCGAGGAAGTTGCTCCCTTGCAATTTAGCAAACTATGCGCACTAGGATCGTTGCAAGAATGACCGGCTGTTTTTGTTCCACTTTGGCTGTTTTGGTTAGTACTTCCAGTACTATGAGCTTTAGGCATATGAATTTTTTTAAATAAAATAAAATAACGATAATTAGTATAACACTAGAAATAGCATATCACCAAAATTTCAAACCTAAAAAAATCTAGATAAAAAGTTATTCACAAAAATGTGTGAGCTGAAATTTTGAAGAAAATACATAGTTTGACGTTTTAATTTGTACAAAATAGGAAAAACAATTGTCAAAGAAACCAAAAATTGTCCATTTGGAAAGACTTTAGTTTGAAGAGATTTCACCAAAAAAATTATCTTGAAACCATCTTCAACATTCAGAATTGCGCGCGCAAAAGAGCCTTCTTTGCATGGGTGTAGAGGACATAAAATATAATATTTTTTAATGCCCTTTGGTAGGAACATGACTTCCTACTATGGAAGTAGACCATAGAAATTTCAGCTCCAAATCATTAATTTTGGGGACTCCATAGTAATAAAACCCCTTAAAACTCAAAACGTGACATATTAATTTAAATGATTTTTAAATATAAAATTATTTTTGAAAATTTCTGAAAAATATGAAATATGATTAAATTCAAGAGAGTCATCTCCAATAAAAATTTCAAATTCACGCGAGTCATGCTGCAAAAGTTATTGCAAAAGGAAGCTTCCGCACTCGCTTTGTGATAATGTTTCAGTACCGGTCTTTCTTGCAATGACCCACTAACAGGGTAGTTAAAAGAAATCTATATATAATTAGTATGCTTATGAAATATTTTAGCTCATTTATAAAATATTGAATATGTTTTAAGAATATTATACAAATATTTTTATAAAAAGTTTATCTAGAATTTATCTATCCCTATTTTTTCTAAATATTTGTACAAATTTTATTTTTACTAATTAAACAACACCCTATCTTTTAACTTATGCAATTTTCTAAATGAATGTAAGTGAACTCCTCGGTCAAAAAATGTCTAAATTGCTCAAACTGTACCAAATGTTTTCTGGACAACATCAATTTTCACCTGGATATCTATTTGGAATTTTTCTTTCTTTTTGCAAACTAAAGTATTTAGTATATGCACCTTGTGTCAAAATTTTATAATCATATATTCACAATTGACTTTGTAGCAACCTACTTAATTCAATAGACATTTGTCCTTTAGCGATTAAAGCATTACACTGTTATGCTACACAATAAAATTATAATTTCTAGAAAAATATGATTCCACTTTCATTCCTTTTCAATTGACTGGCAAATAGTTCTGAGACCAATAATTCATAGTATTTCTATATATGACAACGAAGTCACATTGCTCATTGTGGAAATACTAGATATTTGTACCTTGACATATTTGTATGTAGCTTATAACACCACAAAATGTGACAGTAAAAGCTATTGAATTCTGATTTTGCAAACATCCATTCCTTAGGATTGATGACAAAACCAAGAAATGATGTGATATCGTAGAATTTAGTAAAATAGAAGACACGATATTTGACATAGTAAATGTCTATGAATGCCACTCTTTCTATATTCAAAAAACTATAAGACTGATAATAGATATTTAGCTTTTCTTTATTGCACTACTAGAAAATTCAATTTTTCTGTTGATTTGGTCACATTGATTTGGGTCACTTTTTTGTTGATTCGGACAATAATCTGTCCAAATAAATTATTAAATTAAAAACAACCCAAAAATTTATATCTATAGTTAAAAATAATGTTCTAGGAGTCATAGAAATTTTCTTCTCCCACTTTTTAGACCTAGATTCTTTTCTTTCAACCACTGCACACTTCACTTTCAGAATTCTAATTTTTTTATTCATAACATTGTTGACGCGCACTGGGAGGGTTCCTTTTGCTTCCCTGTCAAAGCAGGAGCCCCCTAATATTGGAACTTACCATATCAACACCACCCAACCACAACTAGCCAATGACAACCACCAGCCACCAAATCCAACACTAACAACCCAACGACAAATTGCCTTTGCTCAGCCAATGATGTTCTTCACATTATAACTAAATTTTTCCCAACATATCTACACTAAATAGTGAAATTAGATTGCCCCACACCAATTTCTTGACATTCTACACTATATATGCATGTGCACAGTTATTATAGAAAGATGCAGTAATGAAGGAACCCTGTGTGTTGCATGGGTTGATGCACTCGTTCATGGCTCGAGTTTAACCCCTAAAGGACCAAGTACTCGTTCAACGTACGCAAGAAATCTCGGGTAGGTTCCTATGAAGTCATTTTTGGTAAGATGTTCATGAAATTTGGACACAATGTACATATATGTGTCTCCTTTGTGAAAATCTATTTTTTTTTCCGATCGGGTGCCCGGATCAAAAGTTATGCTGCCCTGAACTTTTTGGGCAGCTCAGGCAATTTGAGAATCTTTGAAGAATCTTTCGCAAAAAAACTCATCAACTTTTGAAATTTGGCATGTATGTAACTAATAAAATATGGCATACAATTGTCCAGAAAAAAACGAATTTTAATACTCAAATCACATTTTAAGAGTAGTCAAACTTTGTTAGCTATGTTGGGGCGGTTTCAAAAAAAAACATTTTCTTCTAACTTCAAACGTTATAATCTTTCAATCCACGCGGTCAAATGGGCTGAAATTTTTTCCACACTTTGATAAAATACTTTACTTCAATTTTGTATAGTTGAAGTTTCAAAAAAAAGTTTCAATTTTCAGTTTTGAATAACGTACCAAAAAACCACAGTTTTTGATAATGTCTCCATGAATACCCCCCTTGGTCTTTTAGGGGTTAAAGAATGGCATGTGCCTCCATCTGAACAAATATTGTAATGAGTCATGAAGTAACTTCTCTGGTGAAGGCAACCCAATTTCACTATTTAGTGTAAGGTAGGAGGTCCATAAATGGAGCATCTAAGTGCTGAAATTGAATTTTGGGGAGGTAAAACATCTTGAAATATTTTTCAGTAAATTTTCCTTGAAAGATAAGTGGAATTGAAATCTAACCCAAGTCGTTTCATATTTTTTGGACCTTTATGGAATTAGTTACAAATTTTTGAAGTTGGAAAAAAGTGTTCATTTGTGGTCATCAAAATGGACCACTTCCTGAAATGTACATAGGTGGTACATTGAAGAAAGCAAAATGTACTTCTGAGTCATGATCCATTTTAATGCCCGCTCCGTTTTACAACCTCCTACCGTAGGGGCGAATTATACCTCCACCTGGGAGGAACTTAGCTAATGTTATGTTATGCAAAGTTTGACCAATTCTATGTGCATGGAAGTCAACCCACTTTCACCGTACATAACATTGTTAACCCCTAAAGAATCATTGTCCCTTTGGGGAAAAATGCGTTTTTGGGCAGGTACCTATGGGCTGAAATTTCTCTTGATTTTTTGATACTTTTTGTGAACATGAAGAATTGAGAGAGGTACGTGACAAAAAAAAAATTGAAATCAAACCTTTGAGAGAGAAGTTATGCCATTTCTTGGAATGCGTGGGGACGGGGGGCAGCAAAAAAATTTTGCAAAATTTTGAAATTTTCTTATAAATATTTTTTTTCTCATAGATTATATTTTTGTCTATGTGGAAAGCTTTGATTCATTTCATTTGGATTTGTAATGAGGAAGTTATGGACATTCTTGTTTTTTGGGCAATTAGAGCATCTTCTTGAAAAAATTAACTTGTAGGATTCATTTCAAAATGCAATTTTTGTAATTTTTCAATTTTTTTTTGAATGGTTTAGTTTACTTGCTAGAACAATCTCACCATTGGGATTAGTGCATTTTAATTCCATCTAAAATATATGAATATTTTAGATTTTCCTTCTATCTTGTACCTACTTCTACTTAACAATTTTTTGAAGAATGATAATTAAGTTTTTTTGAATTTTTTTTTCCTCTAGACTCTCAACTCAATTCTCCACTATAAAGATTTAAAGCTCACAACGCTATAGTGCAAAAATTTTAAGTTAAAAATGTTTAAAGTCAAAAAATCTGGTCCCGCAATGTGCTGAAAAACTTATTTTTTCCACTTTAAACGCAGATATCTTGCAATCCGTGCAGTCAAAAATTCTGAAATTTTTTCCACACATTTTCATACCAATTAGGTGTAAGATCCTACAGTTAGATGTGGAAAAAAAAATTAATTTTTTTTTGACTTTTTGCTATAGAAATGGCAGTTTTGAGTGTTTTTTGGCATAAAAAAAGGCCTCGGTCCTTTAGGGGTTAATCAACGCAGGAGGGGTCCTTTTTTGTTTCCCCAGAAAGGGGAAGCCCCCCTGCATTGAAACTTCGTATTTCACTGTTGAGTTGGGCAAGTAGCCATTCACAATCTCTGATTTCTGACACAACAGGATCAGAACCTCTCTTCAGCCAACCAATACTTTTGGTTGCAATATAACTATAGTCCCTCCCAGGCATCCCGGGAGGGATTATACCTCCCTGACAAAGGAAGCTTTATGCCCAGTTAGCAATGTTATGTACTCAGATCTACCGACTTTGGAAATCAAATCCCGGCCGTCAAGCGACGTACGAGTCGCATGTCTCCAGAGCCGTATCTGGACTTTGTGCGTGACGGAAGCGTCAACGAAAGTCTTTGCCTTGTCGCCGTAGTCTGTGCACGCGCAAGGCCACACTGCATTCAGTTCCCGTCCCGAAAAAACGGGAGAATTCTTCCACCTTCCGCTACTTACTGTACCTCTCGTGTTGTCCAACATTAGTATTTCAACATTTGCAAGGATGTGTGTCCCATAATCCATTCTCTCCCTCTCAATACTCCTCCCTCGCACGCGGGCCTAGTCTTGGACCGATTTCGCAGTTTTTCGAGGTTTCCTTGCCGCGTTCACCGTGTGCTTGCTGTTTCACGATTTGAGTGTTTCCAGACACCAATTCCATGCGTTGAGTGGGGAATCTGCAGGATTAGTGTCTTGCGTTTGCAGCCATTTCTGGACCTGCACAAGTTTTGATCAAATGGGGTAACTGGCGAGCTTCCTACAAGAATGGGTGCCACGTCGTGACTCGAATCTTCGTAATAGCAAGGGCGAGGGGTGAGGGTGGAGGTCGGTGATCAGATTAGGGTGTTACGGTTCGTGATTTCAGCGACGAAACTTTGTTTGTGTCTAGATCCAAGTTTGCACGATTCTGAGTCCGAGAATTTGATAGCGAAATACGAGGTCTCGAGGGTGAAAGTTGGGTATCAAATTTGGCAAATTTGGGTGATTAGGGATTTGTAGATACGATTCCGCGGCGACACTCTGTTGTTTGGTTCCCAATCCATGCTGAGGCGATTCTGAGCTCAAGAATCTCACGATCTTAGGGTGGTCCTGGAGCTTTTGGAAACTGCACCTAGCAGTGTGATTCTCGTGATACCGTTGTAGTGATGGGTTGGTTTTTGCCGAGTCATGTGGACCAAGGCTTCATCTTTGGTTTACTCGGAGTTTGGCACATGTACAACACGCTACACAACTACGTGCGCTCCCCATCTCTCTTCAAATCCGCCACCTGGTTCCCTGCTGACGGGCGTCTCCTCGCCAACCCGCGCTTCCGCTGCCTCGAGCTATGGGTGCTCTTCTCCATCATCACAATTTTCATCATCAAGCAGCTGTCGCGCGCCACAGACGACCTCGCGGCGGGCATGATTTCGATGGAGCATCTGGGGCGCTTCCAGCATGTCACATTCGCGCTCTTCTTCCTCGTTTATACTATCACGGGGCTGGTCTCCGAGTACACGAATTTGCTGGAGCTGCCGGCGGGCGCACTTCACTGCACGTTTGCTTCCGGGTTTCTGATGGAGCTCGTGGTGTTCCATTACGGGCACCACCCTGGGGCTGATGTGGAGAGCTTCGTGCACATGTTGATGCAACTCATTCTGTTGTTTTTGGTGGGGCTCATGTTTCTGGAGGTGCTGTGGCCGAGGAGTATACTGGTGTCGGTGGCGAGGTGTATGATGCTGATTTTCAAAGGGACGTGGTTTGCGCAAATCGGGTTTCTGATCAATTATAAGTCGTTCGTGCCGTATGGGTGTTTCACGGATGACAAGCATGAGTATCCCGAGTGCACGGAGCACGAGGATCTCATGCGCGCGAAGTCGTTGCAGGTCAGTGTCGCAACAATTTCCTAGTGTTTTGCAGAATCATCTGGTTTCTGCACATATCGTACACATGCCTATAACCGGAAACTTTCAATTACCGGACAGCTCGATCACCAGGCACTCCACTTTGAACTGTTCGGTGAAGGAAAAGGTGAATTCTGAAATGTACAATGGAATTCGAACTGTTCGGTGAAGGGCAATTGTGTCTTCTCATAACAGCTACAAACCTATGTGAACTCAAATTGAGAAAGGTCACAACTTTTCCACTAAACCTTAATTTTCTTGTTGTACCTGGGAGTCAACTCCATTAGTATTCACCATTTCCAATATTCACCGTTTCCAAAATTGTAAGATTTCAGTAGGACTCACAGTCATATGTGACCGGTCATTGGCGTTTGTACGATAGTAAATTCACAATTGGGCAAATACGAAAATGAAGGAATGCACTGTGGAACATCGGGTGAACCTGTTTGGGAGCACTGAGCTTACAAATCATTGACAATTTTCAAAATCAGTTTACCTTAAGGCTTAGAAATTCAATTGGCTGAATGGCAGTTTCACGGTTGATTGCCTCAGGTCGGTGTCCCAGGAAGTAGCTAGGGTTTTGCATTATGACTTGGGTTTTGCCCACTGTCATTTGGCAAAATCCCAAAACGGGGGAATAGTTGTGAAGCATTGGGTGCTCCTGTTCCGTACATTACAAATCCTCACATTTTCAGAACCAATTTGCCTTAAGTTTAGGAAATTCAATTGGCAGAATTGCAATTTTAGGGTTGATTGCTGCAGCTCAATGTGCCGACAAGTACCTAGAGTTTTGCAGAGTCACTTGGTCTCTGCTCATTCGGTAATTCGGGAAAATCTCAAAATAGGGGAATGCCCAGTAGAGCATTGGGTGCCCCAGTTGCGTACACATCGAAACTATTGACAATTCCCAATAACAATACTGTAGTACGCCTAAAGCTTCGAAAGTCCAATAACGTCGACTGACTGGCCTTTTCCCGGTTGCTTGCTTGCTTCAGGTGCTCATCTTCAACTGGCAGCTTCTGTGCATCCTGGTCTCCACTTTGGTCTGCTACGGCGTGATCATCCAGCAGTTGCGTGCGAAGCCGCCGTCTTCCACGCCTCGGCCCCTCCTCCCGAGCGCGCTGACCCCCCGAGGAAGAGCCATTGCGCTCGCTCCGCGGGCCCGCGAGAAGGAGCCGTCGGTGTACTTCCAGGTGCCGGGCGAGGTGGACGGCGAGCACAGCAGCGGCGACTCCGACGGCGAGAGCGAGGTGGATGCGCATGGTACCTCCGTCAAGAAGTCGCTGGCTCGACGCACGAGCAGTCGCAACGCGCGCAACGCGCAAGGCACCGAGTGACGACGGCAGTGCATTCTGCGAAGGTAACTTCGACACTTGTTATGGACACTGTCACACACAATTCCTTCTTTGCAATTCTGAAGTTTTGTACTTCATCTTCATTAGATAATTGTAGTATTCACCTCAATTTCATCGAATTGGTCGTGAAGAGTGTGTGGTTTTTGAAGACTCATTGGATGGATTAAAGTGCTTCAGGGTGATGATTTGGATCAAAGATCACCCTGAAGCACTTGGTTCATCAATTGGAATTGGAACATGAACTTGAACATGAACATGAAGAGGCCTGAGGTTTTGCTCAGCGTATTGCAAGACAACTACGAGCTTTACTCATTCTGATTCTTAAATCTTCATAACGTCACTTAGCAGTGTTTCATGTGAAGAATATGTGGTTTTAAAAGATTCAATGGATGGATTTGAAGTTATTTGGATAAAACATTACCGTGCACTGTTTCTCATAGTTTGGAGCGTAAACTTTGGGGTGCTTAGGGCTTTGCTGATGGAAATGCAACACAACTAAGAGCTTTATTCATTTTGAGTCTTTCAAATCTTCATAACGTTATTTAGTATTGTTGGATGTTCCCGTCAATGAACTCCGACTGGCAGAATATTATGCCAGTGTCAGTTGGCAAAATTTCAATGAGGTCAAGCATGTAGAAGAAATTGGCATTTCCATGTGGACGTAAATAGGAAAGGAATGCGGATGCAACAATGGGATTGAGAACTAGGAACAGTGAAAGGGAGTCTTGTTGTTTTGAGGGATTGTGACAGTCTCTTGCATGGATAAAAATTAACTCCTTACTTCCACTGTTGAATGTTGTTATGTTGATATTTTGCATTGCAATTAGGTCAGTGTCTCAATTAGGGACTACTGCCTTAGGTTTGCTAACTGAAATCCTAAACTTGGTGATGTTGTTGTCAAGTTTGCAGTTGGCAAAGCCACAAGGAAAGCGACGACAAATTCAGTGAAGAACTGGCAGAGAATCCAGTTCGAGTAGCTTGAAAGACCTTGTGCGTTAGTTTAATTTACAAGGTACACTCAACGCTCTCTGATGACACACTCTGTAATTGCACATTACATGTAATGCTTAGGATGATAATGTCGCACGACTGAGTGTGTTTAGAAGAGCCATTTGTCAGTGTCATTAGAGAGATTGAGTGAAGCAGTTGTTGCTACAACAGGCGAGGATATGAGTTGTATACAGACACGACTTGCAGAAATAGTGTTCTATAGGATTTGAAAGGCGCCATGGAGTTTTGTCTGAAGTTAAGAGGACTATACTGTAATTTTATAAAATCCAAAGGGCAATGAAACCAACCCCGAGGACCGCTTTTTCATAGATTTCATATTAACCCCTAATGTACCGGGACACTTTTTAGGGCAGTGAGAAAAAAATGAATTTTTTATTTTATTTTATACTGTAGTAGACTAGTCTGGGAATGAGTGGAAAAAAAATTTAGATACTTTGACAGTTTGGATTGAAATATTATAGCGTTTGAAGTTAGAAGAAAAAGTTCTTTTTTTTTCCGTTGCCCAAAGGGGTTAACCCTAGAAGGATGAGCTTGTCACTGTGAAAATCAACTTTTCTCGGACCCTATGAGTCATTTGCATGGAGAAACTCAATACAATTCATTGGAGGTCATGGAAATCAACTTTTCTAGTACCATGTGAATTATTTGCATGGAGAAATTCAATAGCACTCATTGAAGGTCAAACTATTGTGTAAGACCTTTCTTTTTCACACAAAATTTCAAGGATGAACAATTGCACTTCTATCTTATATGAGAGGATTCTCTCTCATCCATCTAATACTTAGTGTTTATGGCATCCTTCTAGGGTTAATAGATAGAGTGAGATTTTTGCACTACACATGGGACTTTTTTTGACAATTGTACTCTACATTATGTTAGTTACATACCTACCAAAATGTAGAAGTAAAAGAGGAACTTTGCTCCTATTATCCAAAGCTATCCACCTTGCCCAAAAAACTTTGGGCAACACAACTTTTGATTGAGGCACTCAATAAAAAAAAAATATTCCCAACAATGCAATACATGTACACACCTCCTGTCAAAGTTTCAAAAAGATTCTCTTCAAAATTGACTTTGTAAGAACTTACCTAAATTTTCAATTGGTTGTTCAACAACCTCTTGATCTTTTAGGCTTATAATTCAAGTGGGATGGATTTATGGCCGAGCAACTGTTTTATCGCAAATCCTACTCGTTCCACTCTGTAGGGTTTGTGATTTATGAAAATCTTCATATGCGGGAATCTTCTAAGTGTGGGGCGTGGAGGAAGAAACACTCGGGGCTTTAGACCAATGCTGAGTTTCCTCCTCCAGGTTCTAGTACAAACTAGCTCTACCTGTGTCTGATTTCTTGCAAGATCACTTGTACACACTCAAAGATGTTTGAGCTCGTTGTGACTGAATCCCCAGTCTAATGAATTCATTATAACATCACTTCAATGAAAGTAAGCATACACAAAAAACTAATACTTCAACTGAGTGCATATTAAACAACACACAGCAGCACACAGGATGACTTGAGCATGAGTTGAGAAAGAGTACACTCGTCAACTTTCATTATGCGAATTGCGAAACATGAATGTCAAGTGATGTAATCTTGCAGGCTACGTTAATACTGACATCACGTAATCAATGCGTGGTGTACTACTGTGACAAATTGTGAGTGAAAACTCAGGTGCCGAAAATCAGTTGGTCAGGCCAGAGTTTGAATTTGAGTTGCTGCTTGGGATTCTACTCCGCGATTATTTCAACCACATAGAGTAACGATTGCATCCCGACAGGATAGACGAAGCGTACATTACCGAAAGAACCCCTAAATTGGTAGCAACTCCTAATAAATCTCCAACAGTCACCCCTAATTTCAACCACCTCACACATAGAGGGGGACCTTCGGGGCATTCCGTTGCAGGAAAGAGATCGACTTAAGTTTTCTCCAACAGGGAAGAGAAACTGTATGTGTAGAGCTGAAATCCACCTCGACCGCCAGCAGCGGTAGTTTGAAGGCTGATCAACCGATCGAGCTTCAAGATTCACATATCGCGTAGGGAAAGAAGCTGGAGCTGGATTTGCACAGCTGGTACTACTAGAGAGTGAGTCGACGTCGTCAAATCAAGCTGTCACAAACACGCTTGAGAAAAGGGAGCTGAAGAGAAGAAGAGCAAGCACCTGTAACTGGACCGCTTTTGCATCGGCGCCAGAGTATCCATATGGAGAATAAACTGTGCCATTGCGACCACTGCCGCCACTGCCGCCACTGCCCCCACTGCTCGAGCCACCGTCACCACCGTCACTCTTCGCGCTCTGATGACCGTAATTCACATTGGTGACGGAGCCGCCGTTAGCAAGGCAATCCGGGACGTCGCTGGTGTCCAGCTGATTGTAGGAGAGGTCCAAGTATTTCAGATCCTGGAGGTTGCACAATTTGCTGGGGATGTCACCCGTGAGGCTGTTGGTCTTGAGGTCTAGCGTTTGGAGGTGGCTGTTGCTGGCTATGCCGGACGGGATGTCGTCCTGGAGGTCGCAATTGTTGACAGTGAGGACCACCAAGCTGTCTGAAAACGAGCTCCATTGCGATGGGATCTTGGAGCTGAACTGGAGGTTCTTCAGATTCAGAGTCTGCAAGTCTTTGAGCTTGACCAACGTGTGGCCCGGCTTGCCGGAGTAGCTCTGGTTGCTTGTGACATAGTCGGAGCCTGTGCCGGACGGCCCCTCCACGTCCAGCACTATCACGGCCCCGTCTTGACAGGTCACACCCTTCCAGGTGCAGCAGTCGCCACCGTTGTCCCAGCTGGAGAATACCTTGCCGCTGGGATCACTGAATGCGCTTCGAAATTCTAGCAAGGCTTCCCCTGTGCTTGACGAGCATGACGTATCTGCGATGCAGCAGGTGAGAGCAGCTGCGAACGTGAGGATGACGAGACTAACGCAGCTCCGTGAAATTGTGCCATCTCTTGTTGCTGCCATCTGTTCCAGTTGCTGCTTTTACCGACCTGGACAGCAACCGATGAGCCCTGGCTTCAAAATGATGCCCAGCAAGTCATATTCCTGCTTCACACAATCATGGCGCTACAGAAAGCATAAACCGAAACTTGAAGTGAATGGCTCTCTAAGCTAAATTCAGCAGATGCAATCCACTCGGGACGAGTGCTGCTGAGGTGACGCCACCCCCTTGAAATGTAGACGGCTCGTACATTTTCTCCTCAGAACATACAGTGTGTCACCTGAGCAGCACTCTACCCCCGTGATACTGCATCGAGCACGTTGAGGCAAAATTGCAAGGGGTGTGCAGAGTGCTTACAGATAGAGTCGATGCCGCTAGCTTTGACGACGCCTCTCCCTCGAGAACCTCCAAGTCACCAACCACCGAGCAAGCATCCACTCAGGAAATACCAACACAAAAGGCTAACTATTATTGACCCATCAGGGCACCACAGTAGCAGCCGACATTCTTTACGATATTCAAGGTATCGAAAGCGCCAGTTATATACATGCAAGACTCACCTACTTCGTTCTGATTCGGATTGTGAGAACATTTGTTCATTAGGTATAGATTCCTGTCCCGACAGGGCAATTGCTAACCACCTTCTCCAATTATTACTGCACTTTAAGTACGTACTACACTCAACCGCTGTTAGTGGCGATATCTAAAGTCTTAAGTTTATATTAGGGTTAGCGTATGATGTTCCAAAAACGAAAAGACGGGGCCTCGCGAGCATATCAACGAAGGGAGATGAAAACTAAGTTAGGCGAACACCCTCAACTAGCGGCCCCAAGATACTATTACTTCTCCAGCGCGCCAGATGTCGAGCCTGAGGCCTAACTAAGGTCTGTCTGAGACTCTGAGGCTGCAGAGTGGTCAATCAATCACTGAAAGCTAACGACAAAGTATACGTAGAACATGGGGTTTGTGGGATCGTCAGGCGATAATTGAGGAGATGATGATGGTGATTGCATTCATGTCAGGCAAGATATGTTTCATGTAAGTAAGGCGGAGGAGTGATCTATCTGTGAACAGCCAAACAAAAAAAATAAAAAGTGGTTAAGTACTGGTGCCTACGACTTCGTCCAACGACAGAACTGGCTGGCGACGTGTGCATTGCAGTGGTGTTGCAGCCGGTACTGATATAATCTCCAATTTTCCAGCTTCATCAGAGTCTTCCAGTTTCCATTGCAAGCAGATTCTAGGATTCTGATTTTACAGCTTCCCTCAGCTGAAGAAGAAAAAACCAAAGAATGGTCTGAAACTACAGCTAGTCAAACGACCTACAATGCAGAGGATAAGCTAGACTAGATCCTGCGGGCGGGAATACTTGCCAGGAGCATGATGGGACTAAAGGAGCCTGACACCAACAACCGCAGTGGATTTATTTATCATATTGAGCTCCCCCGTTGTCCTTGCACGCTTCGCTGACGGAGTCCGCTCATTGCTAGCTGCGGAATAACTGGCCTATCAAAAAGGTAAGTATGCGAAACCAGGTCACTACCACAATGTTATTTGTCACGCGTTGCTTAACTGCTTCTGTAGATGTGCAGTACACAACCCTGATGTCACTCTTCATTTCCGCAACTTATTACACCTGAGCGTACAGTCTGCCCGCTTGCTTCCTTTCGTACCTCACATTGTATTCGTCCTGTGCTCCTAAATTCCGTGAACTCATAAGCTAATTTGCAAGACGAATCGTAAGCCCGAACCATTTTTTAAGTATTTTAACCCTCAGTACATACTGTACAATACGCCCTGAGATTCAGAAGGTCTAAAAGAATGCACTCACATACAGTAACTTTTTCTACTACATGCATTGAGGGAAGATGAACTCAGCTCCTGCGCATCACAGAAACCATGATGTTGAACTGCTTCAGCCTTAGTCTCGTGAATTCATTCCTTAGATTAAAATTTGAGGAGTTTGTGCCATGTCGCTCTCAATCTCACGATCGTACTGCGGTGGCAGTTGCAAGACGTCAGGTTGCAGGAATATGTCCCTCTCAATCCTACTGTGGCTCTCTCAAAGAGAGTGAAAGCTCCTACGTCCTTGTATAATTATAACCGGCATACTCTGTTGTCCTGGTTACCAACTTAAAATTGAGTACTGGAAATCAGGCTTCAATCCTCGGAGGTAGCTCACCGGACCAATTAGTTTCTGTACATAATTGGTTATTCTCAGTTGGTGGCTAATTTTTTGGTAGACCACCATGATAAGGACAGTCAACCTCGACGGTTGAGATCAAGAGAGTGAACCGACGTTGATCCAATAGGCTCTAACATCTAACTAATGGGAGAGGAAATTTCAATAGAGTCCACGCAGCTATGGCTATGGCAGCAGCCGCGGTGTGCAATCCCTTAGGAATCCTTCCCACTACACACTGTGGAGCTCTCAGCACTCGACAACGGATCAAGAGTCACGATTACCAGAGCCAGGAAGGTTCCATCAACGCTTCATGTAAGGCTTTTCATCATAAGAGAGTAAACACAAGGCCAGTATATGTACGAGCATTACGACCAGAAGATGGAGGGAAAGAAAAATGCAATAAAGAGGGTGGAGTTGAGGATGCAAACACTGATGAGCCCTCATGTGCCGAAATTCCTGAATCGATGTTCCTTGGACCTCCGGATCGACCAGAACCCGTGAAGGAGGAGCAGCAGCAATCATCTGCAGGAAAAGAGAAGCCGGAGCCATGTCGGGGAAGGACTTCATGGCTTGCCTAACAAATTAGGGTTTCAGAAAAATGCAACAACATCAAGGGACGAGGATTTGAAGAAGCAACAGCGGCAGCAAGAGTTTGGCAAGCAGACAAATAACTCAAAGCAGCCCGACGCTCGCTGTCGGTTGAGATCTTTGTGGCGTACCGTGCGTCAACCACAGAATTTATTGGCAGCGTTTTTGACCGGATTATTGTTGTACGCAATTGCTTTGTTCGGATGGCAAGTCATGGTGGTTGCTGTGGACGTCACTCTGTTCGTGTCGAAGTGCTCTTTTGTTGCCCTGGTTCTTCTCTTGATGTACATTTACTTGATTTGAAACGATGAGAATTACGGCAAGAGGAAGCCTAGACAGCAAGTGCACATGAATACACGAGAATGATAAAGTCTACAAAGTTTTTCGGATTTTTCACTGCCGGACTTAGAAAGAGAAACCGCTAATCTCAAATATCTCAAATGCTAAGAGTTGAGGGTTGACTTACAGATAGAATTGCCAACCTTTGAAACTCGTAGAAGTTTTGTCTCAGACCCCTTTTGATCTAATTGGACCGTGACGCCATCTGAATGTTACACTGCAAGCCATGGAATAAAACGACAGATGCACGACAGACTACAATTTGTAAGACGTGCCAGAGGAAGAACTGGGAATTGAAAGTTCTTGGATACATGACCTGATACGTGAAGTGTATCCCGCTAGATCAAAATCAGAACTTCTAGCAATAAAAAAACGACGATTACGTGACAGTGATTAACCTCAGAACTCGAGCAGGAGTAGAAATTTTTAAAAAAACAGAAACGAAACGTTAGTACTCAAAACTTTGAGTCCAACGAGGTGGCACTTGAACAGCAAGGTTATGCTATAACATGAATTGTCCAGGTCGAGTTCATAGAGAAACGAGACATATTTCTACCAAGTTAGTGTAGATTTCACATTACTTGCTTTCAGATCGACAACTCAGCCTGCAAGCTTCTCGCTTGCTGAACTAGGTGCACCAATTACAGGAAACAAGAAGATCGCTTTGTTGCTTAGGAATTCTCAATGCATGGCCAAGATACAAAAATTTAAAATTGTGGACCAAAAGGAGAATATTGCCTTCTGGTAAAACCCCGCAGTGTGGGATCCTCCATTATAGAAAATAAGGCTTGCCATAGTCTAGTTGGGCAAGGCCGAGATAGTGAACAATCCTCCTATTCACGGATGGGGAAAAATACAAGAATGCCTTCGGTCACCAAATACACCTTCTATGTTCCGATTTGTAATCGCTTCTCTCCTAGCTTGGTGTCACCATTAGGAATAATTCCTTCACTTCCAACGGTATGAAACATTCGTATCCGATGCCCTGAGGAAGTTATAATCATTGCATGTCCAGTGTGAACAAATTAGCTTCCACACCAGTCGTAGATTTCTGCTTATTTATGGATATTGTCAAATCAAAATAAAAGAACTACGGCTAAGATGACCAATTGTGAGCCTCTTGTGCACAACTGACTGTAAAAAATTGGCACCGTTATGCTGGGCACAGCACAGCACTTGTAAAAATTAACTGGAGAACAGTTGCATTCGGATATTCCTAGCCAGAGTTGGGTGTGCATTTGAATCCTTTTAAACGAAAAGAGTGATGAAAGGGTCGGGAATGAACCTGGGTTTTGCCTTTCGTTTCCGTAACTTCAACTCCACTCTGCGGGATCAATTCATCAGCTGCTTTCTCGTTCTATTGCAAGCGGAAGTTCAGAGCGAAGCACGGATTTGTACTCTTCCAAGTATTCTGGATGTTGAGATGCTAGACAAAAAGGCATATATCGAGCTGGCCATTTGCGCTCGTACTCAAGGAGGCCCTGGAGTTCATTGTGAAGGAACTCGCGTGCAGTGGACGTGATGCCAACATCAGCCGTGCATCTCTTTAGAATGTTCTGTGCGCTCCGAAAGGCATACTTCCAGCAGTTGCTTGTGAAGAGGTTGTAATCAGATTTATCACTTCCCAAAAGTTCAATCAACTCTGACACTTGCATTTGCACTCCCAGGAGATTCACTTTCTTGCGGCAGTGCCCAGTTTCAGACTCCGATAATTTGTGGACGACCATGTGGATGCCTGCCGGCCTCACTTTCGTTTTTCCCAATTTCTCTGACAAGATAAATTTCTCAGATGAAAAGTCAATCACGATGAATTCATGCTGTCCAAGTCCTGGCATCAGTAGTTCACCACTTCTTTCAAAAGCTCCAACAGAACTAAGCGGTCTCTGCATGATCGACAGAGTCTTCAGAGTAACATGTGTGTTACTCAAATTCTGTAGTTCTTTACTCACATGAATATCCCCTGAGCTTGCAATAATCGAGCACTTGCCACCCATTACGCGCGGTGCGGCGAGACACCGCCTTGAAATGTTCAAATTCAGCTACGCAAGATTTCTCTGGTTTCTGCCCGAATACCAACACCACTGTTTCAATGATTCGATCCCTATAGTCTCGAGTTCATCCTCTCTTACTCAGAAAAACTCTTTGTACATGTTGACAAAACATCCCGATTTTTTGGTAAATTTAGCGGAATCTCAACCCTAATTCTGCGTCGATTTCTTTACATTCTTGTACTTCGTGAATCTGAGACAAAATTGACTAAAACACACCTCATATTGCTGTGTCTTCAATAGATATTCGGGCAGATATCCACAACATCTTCTGCACGCCCCGATTCGCATCTAGTGTGTGTAAAACTGATTAACGATTTGAACACACGATTTCGTTGATGGGTGGCCTAAACCGCGAAAATATTGTCTCACCCCTAATCCACCGCACAATTTGGCATTAGGGTGTCAATAGAAAAGCTCAATGTCATCTGTCGCAACGAACTTCGCAGCATGATCGCAAATCGTATGAATACAGCACTCTTAATTTTGAATGAAATTAAGAAACTCAAGAACAGGCAGAATTTGAAGTCATAAAACTCAGCGTGGCTAACAAGACATCGCAGCCAAAGTCATCAGTCAAATTTCGCAAGATCGATTGCAATTTCAGTACTGAAAAGATAGAGAATCGGCCATGACCATCTGTCGACTTCCTGTCCTCTATATTTGTGGAATGGAACTGACTTGAACATTAAAAAATTTCGATCTTCATCCAGCAGACAGGAAGATTTCGTACCTCAAGTCAGGTAAACTCAGAATAATAAAATCCTGTGGAACATGGGAAACACTCCTTGCGAGCACTTTGTCAGTATGCCTGCCAGCCAGTTCAAGTGTAAACATCCGACAGCCGTTTCAAATCCGGTCGAAACACACACGTCGAAGGAAGTCTTCCTAAAAATTGACTGGATTTTCTCTGTCTCTTGCAAACCAGAACTGGCCAGCTCCAAATCGAATCAAAGTGAAGGAACTGGGATTAGACGAATGTTCGAGGCAGCAAGCCAACTACAATAGTATTCCGAATAGTAACGATTTCGCTCATTCGCGTCTTTCCGAGAGACACACGAAGATCTCTCTGAATTCCAAGAAAATCTGAACTGGGTTCAACTGTCAACAAACAGGTTTCGCAAGACACAGCAAATTTCATGAAATCTGGCAAAAGGAAACAGACATTCGGCTAATGAGTGCAACAATAAGCTACTGTACTAACTTACAGCACAGAGCATCCCATGAAAGCACCTAGATGTCCACTGGCCACCAATCCCAGAATTTGTTCTACAGTAGTTTCCAGCAGCTGACACATGTTCAACTCGACAGACAGGACATATCCACACGCGTTTTTCCACGTAGAAGTCTGAAGGAACCACGAAAAAGAATCTTCCAAAAAAAATTTGTACATTTCTGACATGGTGACAAGTGTGCTGAATCATCGAAAAAATTTGTACTCCGTAATTTAACTCGAATTTCCAAGGAACAATTCTGTAGCAAGTCAAGCATCGAAATGAGAAATACTCTGATTTAATTTAGGTTGCGATTAGGTGTGCTTACCTCCAGTTGTCCATGAAACCAGCTACGGATGTCCGTTTGGAGCTTCCGACATCGTTACTCGACCTTCTCGTCCAGTCCAGGTCTCAATTCTCGTTTGTAATCTACGCTTGAATCGACTCTTCAATGACTTCCATGGCGAAAGTGGACACACACTTCGATTTGATAAACGGCACAAGAAGATGCATGCTGCGAAAGTCTCTACAGTAGATAGGGTTAGCCATAATATGGTTCTACAAATTTTGCGAGCCTCATGTGTGTGCATATTCATGGCTGGCTTCGTTACTGGAAACGGAATACTGTATATACTCTAATTGAGAAATAGTATGAACACTTTTGGAGCGTTTATCAATCTTATTAGTAAGTGAACTTACAGCTTCAGTAGAATGGACTTTTTGAAAACAGTGTAAGGGAGCCAACCCATTTCCGACCACTTAAGCAATTACGCATATCTGGAGTGCAGGTTTCTTGACTGGGGAAATTTTCCGTGTTGAGAAATAGAATTTGGAAGGATTCCATAATTTTTCAATTTTTTATTTTGCAAAACACATTTACTATGATTTTTCCGGCTGAAGATTGTATTTGTCCTATACTAGTCACATAGGTCTTCCTATTTCCGACTAAGAGTTGGAAACAAAAATCAACCAAGAACTAGTTGCAATTATATCAAGAAACTTGTAGCCAATCATAATGGGCCACAACTCTTCCAAGAACTGCACCATAATTGATCACTACTCATCTCTCCCTGCATGGAAAGAGAGCACCCTACATTGCCAAAATGGGGGGGTGATAAAGAATATTGGCTCCCTTAATGCCATTAAAATCGTAATCGAAAATTTGTGCAAGGTAGTATTCTTCCATTTTTTGTGACTAACCATAAGATATGAGAAGGTAGGATAGACAGCAGTGACTTAGAGGCCATCGTCAAGAGAATGGCCGGGCAACCCTTTGATGTGATTGCCTTCTCCATCACCTTTTTCACATCTTGTCCGGTGTTCTTCAACTCATCATGTTCATCCTCATTCCATTGCCTACTCATCAACTTCTCTTCCTTGTTCAAACTTTGTTGGCCCATGTATAAATTTACAATTGTGCCGCATGAGTTGGCTTGAGGGATTGGGATTTAAAGGCCAGGTAGGCTAGCAATCCAAGCAGGGGATGTTGCAATGGTAAACAGAGTAGGAGCAAGCCGTTGGCAACAGAAGGAGAACATAATGAACATTATCATGCCAAATGTTCTTTGTAGGGTTTGTTGGTGACTAAATGTCCTTTGTTTCTTCTATACAAAGGTGGGGTAAGAGGCACTCATCCGCTTTTCCTTCTAGCAATGGCAACTTGAGTTTGCCACTTCTATAGGTTTCCCCAAGAAGGTAAAATGAGACTCAAGCACTTCAATTCTAAGTTGGATCTAAGGTTTCAAATCTTTTCCCTTGAAAAGACATAGCCACAAATGATTTTCCAACAACCTTCAATACTTCGTTCTGCATAATTTGGTTCTTGTTTGTAAGAGCCTGAAAATCCGGAGTACAACTAAAAATTAGAGCACACTCAAGCTGATAAAAGCTCAATAGGTAAGGAGACATATGAAACAAATCCACGCTTTGAATTGTAAATTCGAAGCTTATGAGGATAAGTCGTCACAAGAAAGAACTAGTTGCTGAGTGGAAATGCCGATAACGGGATACCTACAACAACGTCACCATTGCAAAGGAATCTGTCCATCATGTTCTTTTTCCGTTGCCAACGGCTTGCCCCGCCTTGTTTACCATTGCAATGTACCGCGGTTGGATTGCCGCCCTACCTTGCCTTTATATCCCAATCCCCCGAACCAACTGATGCAAAACAATTGTAAATTCACACATGGGCCAGCAACGTTTGAACAAGGATGAAAAGTTGATGAACAGGCAATGAGATGAGCATGGACATGATGAGTTGATGAGCAGAGGACAGGATGTGAGAAGGCGATGGACAGTTGCATCAAAGAATTGCGCACCCAGCCTCGGATTTCCCTGCTGCTACAGCCTACCTGTGGATCGCTACTATTCTTGAAAGATTTGTTCGGCTTAGGCAATGCTCCCATATATGCATCGCCAAACCACCAAACTAATATCGATCTGATGAGAGGTCAGTTCTGGCTCATCAGCCTTGCCTGTTGAATCGATAGCAGTCTTACAGTCTGGAGACACGTGAAACCTTGGTCATAGCCGCACTTCTGTAGAAGCCTCCTTTACTCTCAAAACTCGAGCCTCCAGTGTTTATATTTGCAAAATGCATTGCAGCATTCGCTCTGAGGAGCATCACCCCGAGTACTGTAACTCATTTGCAGAGACAAGCGATGGAGGCCCGAGATTTGCTTATTCTTGATCTGCTTTCTCTCTCGCTTGCAAGATTTGCCTGTCATTAGCCTAAGTAATCTCAAAATTCAATTCTCCTCTGCTGATATTTGTGAAAGAATTGCAGCGTTTTGATCCTTCAAAGAAAACACCTGATCGCGAGCAGGCGAATGTCGCAATGGCTTTGCAATAGCAGTAATATATATATATATATATATGTGGAGAATCGAATGCTGTTGATTCTTGATCTTTCTTATATTATCTACGGTATCTCCCCTTCAGCACTCGCCTCTCTAACACTCTTGCCTAGTGTTCTCTCAGCACTGGAGTCTCCATTGTTGAATTGCAGACAGGAGGTTCGAACTTGCTCTCATCAATTTCTTGTCTATATCTCTCCTTCAGCAATTAGCTTCCCTGTCATTCCAATACACACTGTTAGTGATCTTGAGAGTCATGGAAAAAAGTATTCCAACTAGCTACTTCAGAGAACTAAAGAAAACTTTCAAAATTACTCACACTTCTTGTTTTTGTGTCCCCGCGCGGGGATGGCAAATAACTGGAGGAGAGAGCTAGAGAGAGACCAGATGACGAAGTGAGGAATTCCTAATAGCTGAGCAGCTCTTGGAGCCATCATCAAAAAGAACGCTGCACTTGCAATGTGCTCCACTCATCTGATTTCTGCAACGAAGTGATTCGAATGGAAGCGGACTATCTACCAGTCTAGGAAGACATCCACTTCTCCATGGAGCCTTGGTAAGTGATGATGGGGAGGGACAGACACCAACTCTTTTTCATGTTTCTAGACCAATTTTGGTGGTGGAGATGACCGGAAAAGCATCCATGAGAGAAATATTGGACTCTTCACAAGGCTGCCAAGGTTTGACATGCGCAGCTATTTCCAAAGTCCTAAGGAGCTAGTGAAAGGACCGAATCTCTGACAGAAATAAAGATTCACCTTGTGTGAATATCAGGAATGAAAGGGAATACATCTCAATTTCCTATTCTCTTTCGAATATAAAACTGTAACTGCCACAGTCCTCCTCCATTAACCCTTAAAGGACCGTTGTCCCTTCGGGGGACAAATGCGTTTTTGGGCAGGTACCTACGGGCTGAAATTTTCTCCTGATTTTTTGAAATTTTCTGGAGCTTGAAAAGCTGATTAGCTTCGTGTAAATATAATTTTTTTCACAATTGGTGCCCGGGAACAATAGTTATGACCAAATAAGCTCAAAACAGGGAACGGCGGGCAACCTGGGCAACAAAAAAAAATTGGCAAAAATTTGATTTTTTTTTTATATTTTTTTTTTCTCATAGATTATATTTTTGTCTATCTGGAAAGATTTGATTCATTTCATTTGGATTTGTTATGAGAAAGTTATGGACATTCTTGTTTTCCGGGCAGGTAGAGCATCTTCTTGAAAAAAATAACTTGTAGGATTCATTTCTGAATGCTATTTTTGCAATTTTTCAAAAAAAAAAATTCTCATGGTTTAGTTTATTTGTTAGAAAAATCTCACCATTGGGATTAGTTTATTCTAATTCCATCTAAAATATATGAATATTTTAGATTTTCCTTCTATCTTGTACCTACTTCTACTTAACAATTTTTTTAGGAATGATAATTAAGTTATTTTGAATAATCTTTTTTTTCCTAGACTCTCAACTCAATTCTCCACTATAAAGATTTAAAGCTCAAAACTCTGTAGTGCAAAAATTTTAAGTTAAAAATGTTCAAAGTCAAAAAATCTAGTCCCGCAATGAGCTGAAAAACTTGTTTTTTCCACTTAAAAAGCAAATATCTTGCAATCTGTGCGGTCAAAAATTCTGAAATTTTTTGCATACATTCTCATACTAGTTAGGTGTTAGATCCTACAGTTAGATGTGCAAAAAAAACATTTTTCAAATTTTTTTACTATTTGCTATAGAAATGGCAATTTTCAGTGTTTTTTGGCAGAAAAAAGGCCTCAGTCCTTTAGGGGTTAAACTACCTGTATACCAATGCTAACTATGTACCAATTCTCTGACAATTGGCACTACAATGATTAGCAGAAATAGGGGAAAAATTCTTGTGAAGGCAAAAAGAAAGTAATGTTGGGGTCCCTTTGGGAGCTTCTTAGCAACCTTCTAAAGAGTCCAGATTTCCTCTCATGGCCAGCAATTTCTCAATAGAGTTTTGGGAGGGATTCCAAAATATTTCACAATGGAATTTGTGATTCTAAGTTTTAATTTTTGTTGGAAATGGGGAATAAAAAAATATCATTCATCTCAAGCAAATCACGTTTCAAAGGTGGTTGTTTTAGGTGAGTCTAAATGCATGACCAAGTGCTAGGTGATTGCAAGAAATACTTGTACTATTTGTTGCATTTTTTATTTTCAGCCTTTTAGTATTTTTTGTACTACAAGTCACCTTCAGTACTATTAGAGGTATGGAACATAAAATTTGAACAGTCAATTGGATTTCAAATCTACTCTTCTAACATGTTATGTTTATCATTAGATGACAAGAATGGATGGAAATACTTAATTCAACATAAAAAATAGTTTATCTTGGCAGATTGGAGGTACTATAAGCCTCTACTAGTACTATTGAATCTTTTTGTGTACCCTGAAGTACTATTTTGAGTCATAGACTACAATTTATGCTAAAAAGTGAGACTTCTACATTTTCATTTTTTTAAATTAGGAAATGAACTTGAAAAATTTATTTTAAAAGTTGCTATCTAAGAGCAAAGTAGGAAGATCAAAGCTAAAACTAAAAAATCATTTTTGACAATATAAATTCAACCTGAATATAGTGCACTTTAGGCCAATGTAGAACACACTTGCCACTTGGAACATGTTTTTGGAAATCCCTCTCTTGAGAAGGTGTTTCTATTAGAAGAGCTAGCCTACCAAATCTCACAACATAACTCTTCAAAAAAGCTATCTGATAGTACTAAAAAATACCAAAATTATATATGTAACATACATTCAAAATTTAATTTTACCTATTGAATTAATTTTGAAAAAATTGAAATAATTCAAGTGTGTTTTCTATTGCTTAAGCTGCAACCACATTTTAGAAGGTCATTCTAAAATCTCTAAACTCTTAGGCAGGAAAACAAGAAGCAACTGAAGAACTGTGTAGAAAGTGCCTTAAATACAACAAATGTGTTCCAAAGCATGGGAGCTCCTCGGCTTGATAATGGAGAAGAATCGTTCATACCCAGAACTCCAGAAGCCGTCAGTTTCTATGAAAATGCTTGGAAGTGCTTGAAAGAAGCCTCACCGGCGGTTGGCTACCGACTTGCTTATACATATTTAAAAGACAAGCGCCACATTGAGGCAATAACAGTGTGTCTAAAAGTTCTCTAGATTTCCCCCAATTATCCAAAAATAAAGAACACTACAAGAAAATGGATACTTTCGTGAGTGCAGAAGAAATGACTTTTATCTAGTTTCACTAGAAAATGACTGCAATTCTCTAATTGCACCATCTGTGGAACCGCAACCCGTCCCCAGTCATTTCGGAGTCAGCACAGCGACTACGGGATGAACAGTCAACAGAAAAGGGCCGCAGGAGCGACATTCTCGTTTATTGCATCGTTGACTTATTGGCGGGAAAAGGGAGAAATCCAACATGGCCAGCAAAGTCATTTTTGAGTCATTTTTCTGTTATAAATTTGATTGAGCTTCACTTTTGAGCAACTCAAGAATGACTATTGAATGACTGGTACGACTCCTTCAGAGCCCCTAGTTAGTTTCATAGTTTGGACCTCTGCCCGTATTGACACGGGCAGGTAGTCCTTCGAATTTTATAGGCTCGGAAAAAAAATGGATTACTTTCAATTTATACAAAGTCGTTCTGACCCAACACACTACACGGCATGACGATTGCAAAATCAGTTGGAGTCATTCCATACTACAAAATGACTACACCGATTGATACAATTTTGGACATTGAATTGTTGAGACAATTTTGACGTGTGGGGTCGCATACATTGCAACTGCGCCACTTCTACGTTGTCACTGGGGAATGACTGCAAGTGACTCTGCAAGGACTTTTCGCAAACTAATAAACTACTACGTGGTCACTACTCTAATTTTTAGCCTCTAATACTATAGCAATGATGACTTAATATCCTTTTTGAGCTGATAAGTTCTCTTTCACTAACAATTTGATAGTCCCGACTAGATTAGCTATCTCCGCTAGAACTAGCATCCATTGAAGAGCGGTCACCCCTGCAATCTCTACGATAGTATTGATAAAGGTGTTCGCTGTGCCCTAGCAAACGACTGCTAGTTAACTACTTATAGTAATCTAGAAGTGATGGGCTAGTGATTGCTTGCTATCCTCATTTCCAAATGTAGAACTATTGGATCTCCCTATTAGAATCACATTTATTATGCATTTTCTTACCATTGCTATTTTCTTGCACTTATTAAGGGCACCCCGGGCATCTATAGCAGCATCTATCAAAAACAATTCCCACAATGATGTCCCGGTATTCCTCCTATACTAATAGATTCTCCTTTGCCGATAATCCAATGGCGCCTACCACTCCTCCCTAGTTTACTTCCTAGAGGCAACTACTCCATTGAATGTAAGCAACCCTGGGAACAAGGAGGACAAGGCTCACAAGCATTACAGTACTCTGAGGGGACTTCTTGAACGCTATTTTGTAGCCTACACTTCTGTGACTTCAATATGACTTCGTTATAGTCATTCAAAAGTCGCGGTGAAGGACTCTACTGCGTAAACAACTCAAAAATGACTAACAAATGACTTCTGCACTATTGGCAACCGGACACTCAGCCTGGCATTCCCACAGATTGTACATTCGACAATTCGGAAAGACTGTGGACATCATGTGCAGTCATCATCACATTTTCCTTATATGAAGTGAGGAGACCTAGAACAACTACATATGCCCTTGTTTTGGTGAAGTCAAATAGATGACCCTAGTATTCTTCATGTGCCAATCATTTCTAATCCATTTAGCAAATTTGTCTATAACTTTTGATTTGAGGCTCAAAATGTAAAATGGATTTTTGGAGATGAAAGTGAGATTGTTTTCTAACGTTTATTAGTTCAAATTTTTTTGGAAAAAATGAATCTACTATACCTCAATGAGGTCTGAAATATTATTTGTAACACAATTCTTGCATTTTACATACCCCACATGGTTTGTCTTGCCTACTCCTATCCCACTTCTATAAAATGCTTGTCATTTCATCTCTTCAAATTTACACACTAAGCCATGTGAGTCATGCAAAATATAATGTATGGTATTGCTGTATGGTGTATGGTGTATTGTATTTGATATATTGTGTATGGTGTATTGCTATGGAACTTTGAATGTACTCATATGTGATTGTAGAATGACTAGTCCTCGTCTATTTGTCATCATATTCCTTTTTGTACACAATCCATCGCCGCAAATTAAAAATGATAAGAAAAAATGACTTTCCTTGTCCTTGGAGAATACCCTAAACCCTAAATCCATATCACTTCAGAACAACTACATGCGTCACTTAAAAATGACTGGAAAATCTTGAAAGTACATCCTATATATGACTATAGAATGATTGGACACGTGTCAAAGCGTCATTTGTCTGTTGAACATAAAACCGCAACAAATGATTGGACACGTGTCAGTCCCACATTGGTCAACACAACTCCCTCACGACTGCAGAATGATTGCAGAATGACTCATGCAAAGGTCCACATCGGCAGCGGTCGGCCAAATTTTTCAAAAAATGGGCAATTGCCCGGCTTTTCCAGAAAATTTTGTCCCCAAACCTAAATGCCATGTAGACCATCCCATCCGTTCTTCATCCAAGTCCAAATTTGTTGGTGATAATAGAGCTGCAGTCATTTAAAGAATGACTTGTCCACTATGATTGCAGGGCCTTAAGTTGCGCCCGAGTCATTTTTGTCCGGAATGACTATAAAACAGTCATTCTTTGAAGTCATTTATCCCCCTCTTTTTGTAGTGGAAAGACATTCTTGATAAAGCTCATATATGTATACGAGCATAGAAACCACAAATAATGGAAACTTTAGGTATTCATTGAATTGCAAGACGGGAGGCACCTCTTTTCGATATTAAATATTGTGAAAAATAAAAAAATGAATTATAGAGATACTGTAATCCGTAGGCATAATCAACAATTACCTTTGATTTTGATTGCCATTACAATTTTGAAATTCAAGCATCACAATCTTACAATTGGGGTGCATTTTTTACATTGAGATTTTAAGAGTGTATACTTTAACTATTGAATTAAGTGATCCTAAGTATGGTTGTATCCACCAAAAAGGGAAAAGAAAAAGGATTTTAGCATTAAGTGATCCTAAATATGGTAGTATCTACCAAAAAAAAAAAGACTTTAGCATTGTTTTTAGAAATGGTGTTTTGGGGGAATATTTGACAAGTACACATCAAAGAATGGCATGGAAACATGAGAACGTAGGAATTTAGGGGAATAGAAAAATTAGGCGGGCCTCAGTGCCTCACTGATCGATCACAACCATTTGCTGTGTGCAACCATTTGATGTGAATCGTCCTTAGCATCTGCCTCCATTTTGATCGTTGTTGTAGCAACATCGTAAGAATTCTCCCTTCAAGCTTGCTCATTTTCTTAATCTCGCTTTGCTCTTTCGAATGAATCTTTCTCGTAAGTTTTGGTGGCGAATTCTGTCTTCTAACGCGTCTTCGATTTGTGTTGTCCTTCACGTCTTTCTCGATTTGTTTTCGTTTTATATATGACTTAGTATTTAATTACAAAAGACCTTGGCTGTAGATTGAGGTTCAAAGATTTTGTGTTCGAGAGTTGCCAACAATCTGTTTGAATTTTATATCTTTTTTTAGATAAACTATTTCTTGAAATTATGGAAGAATCTGTTCAATTCGTTTTAAGATCATCGGATTTGTTGTTATTTACGTTTTGGTTCAAGACCCAATGAATTTTGTTGTCTAATTTTTCGCTAAGGAGTGCTTTTATCAGGATTGTCTATTTTGATGCTAACTTTTCCCATTAGTATGTCCGTCAACGTTGATCTAAACGCGTTATGATGCGTCGGGATTTACATCAATCAAATTTTTTTATTTTTTATTTTTTGATCTCGACGTATTGTCAGTTAGACATCCGGACGTATGGACGAGACGTGACAAGGACAACCCGGGCTTTTATTGAAAATTAAATTAAATTGATGATGAGATTTATAGTATGAAAGAGCCGGCTGAGTGAGTGACTTGAGTGACTTGCTGTAGAATTAAAAAGTGGACCATTCACGAATTGATCTAGGGCAAACTTAGCCACATAACAATTCTTGTATTGTTCAACGTTAGCTTCATAGCTCACTAACCATTAATTATTGTTTCATATATTATTTTGTAGATCATGACAATTTTCACGGAGGTGGCCACATTTGCGGTGTTTTACACCTTGGTGCTCATCAACTATGAGCTGGGAGCGATCCTTGAGGCTCAAGGAGACCACCCAGCCTCCACCCAAACTCGCGGCATGGCTTTCATCGGGGTCTTTGTGGTGATCCAGCTAGCTTTCCTACTGTGGGACAACCACCGCACGCCTCATGAGTGGCCACTTGACTTGCAAGAGAGTCACCGGTTCATTGTTATCTGTTGAGACTGTACAATTCAGTACAATCGACAGAGATAGAGTGTGTAGTCTGAACTCTGAACTCTAAAAATAGTTTCCACTATTGATAGCTATAGGTTGGCCACATTGAAGCAACCGTCACTAAGACAACCTACGCACCTGGTCAAACTTGTCCAGAACTTGTCCAAAACGGACATTGCAAACACATCTTCCAAAACATTGCTAAACTCACCAATTTCTAGTGGTGGATCAATCACAAACGCAATCATTGATAACTCTTACTATTCAATATACAGGCATTTGAAGCATAGTTATTACATTAGACAGACCATCCGCCCAAACCGTCCGATTTGCCCGCCCGCCTGGGACGTCCAGTGATCCTAATCTGCCCGATGTAATTACTTTAAGGTAGTCACATTAACTGTCCTGTCCGTCTGAACCGTCCAATGTGTCCGCCCATCTAGGACGTCCGGTGATCCTAACTCGCCCAATGTGACAACAATGATTTGAAGTACAGTCCACAACATATTCAAGTATTTTCTCTAATGGCATTTAATAAGGTATCAAACCAGATTACTAAGTAGTCTGAGCTATGAATTCCTTTGCACAAAACTCTTTAAGCGGATAATCTCAATGGAGTTGCAAAAAACGTAAGATTCAAAGTTAGATGGACTCATAAGAGGGATTCATAGAATCTAGGTAATTCTAAATCAGTGTTAAGTAAAGTAACTCCGATACTTGTTGAAAAATTAGCTCATATGAGAATATCAATTTAGGCCTATTTAGAGCCTGCTCACATTTCTACATCATCATGGACCGGGGAATTGTAACACTTGAAATTCCCAAAAATGCTAGCTGACTTTATCTGAAGAATCATAAGTTGTACAAAATTAATAGTCAAGGCCTATACTACTATACGTTATCTAAAGGTTTTTAGTAGAAGCTCAAAAGCCATAGGTATCAAACTAACTATTTAGTCAATGTGATCAAATGTAGATCCCTCTAGCTGTTAATATTTGCAGATTTGCATTAATTGTCAGAAGTCAATGCTCAATTTAGAGCAAAGAAGATTGATGAAGCTTGTAGACCTCATCCAAACTTTACTTGATTTCTAATCCGACCACAAACTTCCATACAGCAAGACAATGCTACGCCATGTCATCATCCAACAACACCAAAAACTTTATTCCACAAATATCTGAACATCACACAATTGAGGATCAAACCTGACCAAAAGAAAGGATCTTCAACACTCAGAAGATTAGCCCATGCCTTCAATGATAACCTTCCTAATATGCAGTGAATTAAGCTGTTATTAGAAAAAATTCAACTACAATAGTTTTGCGTCTTGGTCGTCTTGCATAAGAATACCCAGGGCTACATAATACTACACACAAAGTATACCATGGCATGGCATGGCATATATATATATATATATATATATATACAAGAGTGAAGTGAGAAGGTTGAGCTAGGGAGCCATTCCTTCACGTCACAAGTCGTGCTCGGCGACGCCAGTCTTGTCGAAGCAAAATTGCTAACGTCCTCCACAGTGGGCTCTTCTAACAACTTGAACGAGTGAACACTCACGCAACCAATGCCCGAGGAGATCACTCCTTGTAATTTAAGGTATACACCTGAGTTAAGAGGATATTTGATGTGGGGCTATTTACCTTAATTATTGTATTTAAGATGACTGTATTTTTACATAAAAAGCTACGAGGGGTATATTTTTAATACCTTATGGTTTTTGTAAATTCATTCATGCAATTTTTTAAGAAGGGCTATCTTACATATAAAATTTAAGTGTCCAATCGACCAAATGATAGTTTTTAACCTAAAGACCAATTGTCCGTTGAATGAACAATTGAAAATCTAAGTAGGATCCTATGAAGTCAATTTTGGTCGGTTATTTACAAAATTTTGACATAAAGTGTGAACATGTACCCCTTTAGTGAGAATGTACTTTTTTCTCATTGAATACGCGAATCAAAAGTTATGTTGCGTTGAACTTTCGGGGGAGCCTAGGCAATTTGGGCATCTTTTGGACACCTTTTGCAAAAATGCTCATAACTTTTGAAATTTGGCATGTATGTAACTAATAAAATATGGCATACAATTAGCAACAAAAAAATTAATTCTCAAATCACATACTAAGAGGAGTCAAAGTTTGCTAGCTATGTTGGGGGGGCTTCAAAAAAAAACATTTTCCTCTACTTCAAGCCCTTAGCCCTATTATCTTGCAATATGTGAAGTCAAAGTTCTTGAAAAAATTTCCGCATATTCCAAATGTTTGTCTCTAATTTTTTATTGTTTGGATTTCAAATAAAAAATTTCTTGATTGCACAAGAAATCATCAAAAAATGTCTAGTGTATTGTCAATGCACTTAACTACCTTACATCGTAGGTTGATTTAGAGTAAGCTAGACTCTATATTTGCTTCTAAAAATTCTCATGGATATGCGTATGAGTGGCCAAAATCCTCATGTTTCTAAAGTGAAAAAAATTTATTCAAGGAGGGCTCAAAGTCTACAAGTTGTATTTTCCAAGAATTTAAAAAAAAATTCACTTCAAAAGTTAATATCTTTCAATCCACGTGGTCAAATGGGTTGAAATTTTTTCCAGACATTGCGTTACTTGTTTAATACACTTTTGAATGGTTGAAATTCCAAAAAAAAGTTAATTTTGGATTTTGGACAATGCATCAAAATGAGTAATTTTGGACTTTTCCTCTTTCAAAACATCTTTTGGCCTTTAGAGGATACTAACAAGTTTACCATTGAATACTTCAGAACATCCATTGAAACTATCCTGTAAATATTCCATTTAATACGAGTGTGTTTATCATTTATGGCTTCAAAGCATGAAGTTAAATTGATTGTAAACTCTAGCTATTTTCATATTGTATAGTTTTTAGTTTGTTGAACCCACTAAGGTAAACCTCCCTATTCGTGCAATGTGACAATTTCTGCCACTTGTAGTCAATGCCTTACGTTTACACTTAATTTTTTTGATATATACACTACTAGTACCGTGGCACAATTTCAATCAACTACCCTTCATTGTAGAATTTCTTGACTAGGTCCATGTTATCATCTACTTGAAATTATCTATCCGCATATATATGAGCATCTAAACTCATTGTACTAAGAAAATTTTGCACAGCCTCTATCTGTCAAGGCTAACTTATTAATAAAAATTCCTACTACATGAAGTTTTTATATACCCTAATTTATATATAATAGAGTATGTATCATTTCATGGACCCTATAGTAGCCCTACATATTATTTAAAATTTTTCTACTTTGAATTAAATGGACCCTATCTTTTAACTCACGTAGTTTTCTAAAACACCTACAGTGACCTCCCAAAGAACCAATGCAATTGATTCAATGCCAAAGCAGCAACATGCTCAATGCTGTATCATGCAGAAATGCAAGGCAAAAAAGCCGGCTTAGCATACGTCAAGGGAGAAGGGGAGATAAGAGGGGAGCCACAATGGGGGCTAGAATTGGACCAAGCAGAGGAATAATTGGCAGCGTCATCACTAGAGGTGTCACAAGAAGAGGCGTCGCAGCAAGAGGCGTGGCCACTGGAGGTGTCATTGTTGATGAAATAAATACTAGCTACAAATAATCTAAGATATAAGAGAAGGATACAATAGAAACTTGAACAAATGCTAAGCGAGAGAGAGAAAACGCAATGGAATGAGGAGAGCAAGTCAAGCTGGTTCTTTTCTACTACAGAGAGAAGTAGATCATTTACTCTTGAACTTCTGGCTACTCTCGGCAATGAATTGACTGTAACAATTTGTCATCAATTGTTGCTCCAATACTATCTTTGCCATGATGTTTCCAATAGCAATTCTGAAGAATTTTCACCAATTCTCAACTAAGCTATGGGAGAATTCTCGGGGGGTGCAGTGAGCGAGAGCAGTAGAAAACTACGTGCGAACAAATGATAGGGTGCCTAAAAAACATTTGAGATAAAAATTATAATTTGATTTTTTATACTATAGGGTACAAAAATTCCATGACATGTCTTTAAACTACTATAGGGTATAGAAAAATAGGTCCAATTAGAAAAAAATTAGACCTAGGATACCCCCCTTTTTATTCTTTTTTTTGACCAAAAGTATTAAATGTTGTTGCCTTGTGAATGGCATATTCAAAGTATTCAATAATTTTATAGACTTTACTAATTTCTGTAGTAGACGTTGGTTGGCTTTAGGTGGCTGTCATGCAACTTAGAAAATGAGCTAATCACAGATTGTTAGAAATTTAGACATCCCGACTTGCATCATACACCATATTTAGTACCTGCAAGAACTTATGAGGTTGTAAAATTTTGCAATTAACTTCAATTTTGAGTACTCTTAACTTTATATCTGTAATGAATGATTTTGATTTAAAAATGAAAACACAAATACTGTCAACACCAAAAAGGTAATTCTACTAGAATTTTTTGGGAACTTCAAACATTGCACTCTTTTAAAAACTCTGGGCAGGGTTATACGGTTTGAATTTTGCACATTATTTTTAAAAATTTATACTGGAGTTGAATGTTTGTGTGACATGCCAAAATTTATTTTTTTGAAATTCATTGCAGCCTATGGGTCAAAGTTATGTTGTCTGATAGCTTGAGGCAGCTTGGACAAGGCCTCCTCCTAAGGATTGATTGTTGATGTTTATGAATTGATGTAAGATAGAAACACCCAAAAGCAATCTTGTTCCCATTCTTGTACTCTAGATTATCACTAAATGTGTCCTTAGACTTTCATCAATGTGTCCTACAAATGCTTAACTTTCTTTGATTTGTTGACGCATTTGAAAGACATATACTTAACTTTGATTTACTAACTACAGATTTTTGCAAATTTCAATTTAGGGTCCACCTACGTGACAATTTCAATGGTCAGGGAGCTGGCACTTTGAAAAATCATAGAAATTATATACCACATCCAAAAAATCTAATTTTTTTTTGGAATATTCATGATTTTCACTTGCTAATACTACATAAATGTTATTTTTAGGAAAAAGTGTCTCCAACTATGTTGAATTGCTTAATATTGACGGCTTTGGATGTTTCTATTGTAGACACAAGTGTTTGACTTTACTAATTTCTATTGTAGACGGTGGCTGGCTTCAAGTGGCTTTCTAGTTTTCCCATTAGTTACAGTACTGCATGTTTGAATTCAGGTGTACAAGCTCATTTTGTTTGTGTCTCCATAACTAGACATAATAAGCACATTTTTTTTCACTCATTGTGTTTGTAAATACAATGAGGACATTCTATTTCATACTACCATTGCATACTACCATGATTGTACAAAAATATTTTTGCATTCTATTTCATACTATGACTTCATACTACCATGATAGTGCAAAAAGAATTTTTACATATTATTGTGCATACGGTGAAGACATGTACATTGAATCAAACAATGTAAGTTAAAGTAAAGTTGATATCAAAAAGCAATCTCTGTATCATTCATATTAATCATGTAAAAAGGACCTAAACCTAAAGTTCAATTGATAACATTCAATAATATGATCCCTTCCTATTAAATGAGTGTCATTGACAATTTTTATGGAAGATACAATAGTAGTATTGACTACACTTTTCTGTTGAGTTTTAGTTGCAAGTAGTCATTAGTGGGGGAAAGAAAAGAAAGTTTGAAAGAAATTTAATGTAGGACAAAAATTGCAGTAGAATTTTTTTTAATCTAAATTACCATATCATTTATTCATATCAATTTAGAATTATAAGTAATGTAAGCCCCTTCTCTAATAACCCAAAGTAGGAAATTATATAATGATAGCGTGTTTAAAAAATAAAAATAAAAAGTAATACCCCCCTAAAAAATACTTGGTGTTCGCACCTATCCCCTTATTTTTTTACACACTGACCCCCCCAAGGGAGAATTATGAACTCACGGCAATGTAACAATTGGTCAAAATGTCCAAGACAGCACAAAAATAAGAATGCAAGAGAGCAAGCTTGTAAACTAAATGAACTTTTTGAGCTTGCTCAATCCGAAGCAAGTTTCAGAGAGTTTTATGGCTTTAGTTTTCTGAACTAAGGAGTGACATTCCTAAGGCATGGCACTCAATGGTTTCCACTCAATTACTTGTATGCTCAAGGAGAACATTCTATTGTTTTAACCCTTAAAGGACTAAAGAGCTCACTTTGCGTTTTTTAGAACTCTTGGCAAGCTCTTTTGATTCATAATTTTTAATTTTTACATGAAATTTTTACTTAAGGTAGATGTTAATCATCTTAATTTATGTGTGAAGTTTTGTTTTACATCATTCTAATAAATATTGCAAAAGTTAGATGGGTTTTTTTCGATTTTAATGTCAAATTGGGTAGCTAAAAAGATATTTTAAAAAGAAGATTAATTAATTTCATTGGATTGCACTGATTGATATCTACTCAAAAACATCTGAACCATTCAATTCCAAATGATGAAGTAGTAGCCCTATGTGTCATAACCTGCAGATGTAGTCGTGACTGACAGGGTTGTAGGGGAGATTGTAAGGACTCGAGCAGCAACGTGAGTATGCGCAACAAAAGAATTGTTGTTGCGGCGGTTGAGGGGAGAGAGCTCGGGGGGTTCACACCCCTTAAATTTTAGTAACCACGTGTAATAATGGGGTATTTAATGGGGGGGGTATTTATCTCCTTTCCATATTTTTTTCCCTCCCTATTGGTAGATAAAAAGCTACCGGCATGTATTTATGAGCACCCTATTTTTTTTATAAATGGGTGGAGAATCTATTTTTTGGCACCCTATTTTTTTTCTACATTTTAGAACTACAGAATACTGAAAGGAATGTGAACACATTGCAAAAACAATAACGCAAGCAAAAAGTTTTCCATAACACTGGAAGTAGGACCAATGCATCACACAATACTAGCAATGTACCATTGCAACTCCTAGCTTGAATTGGAGATGTTTTCCACCTAAACCACCAAATTAAGTTAAGTTTAAGAGCTTAATTTAAAGTTAATTCAAATTTAGGACAGCTCGCCCATCCAATCCCTCAAACCATTAATTAGAAAACTCAACCTACTAAGGAATTTTAGAGGTATCCAAATGTTTGACACCTTGTCTTTTTCTACTATACTAAAAAATGAAGGCTTTTTTCCTTACCCTATTTTTTTATAAATGCACCAAGCACGTATTATTTACCTATGCTATGGTAGATCTACCGAAAGTATAAAATTTTTCTTCAACGAATTAAATTGACCCTATTTTTTATCTCATGCCATTTTTTACTGCACCAATAGTCTCCCCCCCAAGGGAGAGAGGTGTAAGCTCCCAATTTGTCACTTGGGACTCGTAGATTTTTTTTTTTAAATTTGCAATTTAAAGTTGATAAAAGTATACAAAAAGTCATAAAAAGAGTGTAGAACCAAAATAGGATTGTGTCATATCCATTATAGTATTTGGTCTAGTTTTAATTTTATACCTAGATCTTCTCCAAACCTTGCTTAAAAATAGAGTAAAAATCACAAGATAGTAGGGTTTGTTGGATTTAAGTCACATAGCCCCCCAAAGGCTAAATCCCATCGTGAATGTGGCAATTCATGACTAGGTCGGTCTAAGGGATTCAAAGTGAGGCCACTAGATCGGGTCTTAGAGTTAGGTTTTGAATTCCCCAATAGATCGATGAATTCCCAAAAATACCCAATTGTTAGCATGTAGGAGTCACTAACGCAAGACGGGCCCGTGGAGGAATCTACTGTTCAAGAATGGTGTACCAGGAAAAATTCCACGTCAGGAGTTCAACGGCAAAATTGGTTTGCCAAAATTTCCTCATTTGCAAAAGATTCCCGCGCCATCGACAATTCGGAGAGACGGCCAATTTAGATCTCCACTGACCAATTATGCCAGGTACAGAAATGAACCTACTCATCTTTTGTGAGACTCCCTGAGAGGTCCCGTAAAAATTCCTAGCATCTTTCGACTTGCAAAAGAACCTCTTCCGGGTGGTCAACTGTTCTAACCTCTAATGGGAATTTCTTGTAAACTACCCAGGTTGTGATAAAATCTCACTAAAAATTAGACTAGTTTGTTTTATGTTAATAATGCGCTCCAACAAGTTTCACGACATTTCAATAGCGGTAAGTACCCGAACCGGCAAGATTTCTCGGGAATTAATCGCGTGGCGAGGTCCCCACAACGTTGACCGGCATTCCGAGGTCATACAACGGCAAACGAAGTCAACAAGGAGTCCTTTCCTGCTCTCTTGCACCTACCGGAGACTCTAAGCTACTTACTTTTCTCGAAATAGGAGGCTCCAAAATTTAGAAATTTCCCTTAAGTTGGTTTTTAATCTAGGCTAGCCTACGATGGGTTTTGGTCCTAGTTCAGAGGATATTGGGGTCCAAGAGCAAACACAACAATCTAGAGCCTACGGCGCAATCCGTTTGACATTTGGAGTTAATGTCCAAAAGTTAAAATGTTGGTTTAGCATAGATGGTAAATAGTCAAATTTTAGGGATTAGGATGAAAAATTTTGAGGATGAAGATGAAAATCCAAGTTGATAAGGTTACTAGTAGGAACGTAGAGGGGGGGAGTTGGCCCTTGGAAACCTATATAAAGGTCCCATTTCTCTCTCTAGAATCACCTCCTGACTTATTTTAGGTTCGTGGGTTTAAGTTATTTTGGATATTTTGGCATTTGAAGCCAAAAACCTCTACGGTGTTTTCGGAGCACTTTTGACTCCATTGTTGCTATATTTCAAGCTTTTGAAGGTCCTTGGAGGTCCTTCTATTTTGATATTGTGTACTCATTGTATATTCATTGTGTACTCATTTTGTACTAAATTGTGAGTTGAGAATCTTTTCTGTCCTTGTGAGCTAACTTGTGTGGTTTAGTAGTCTTTTTGGTTGTGTCTTGCACTAACCCTAGAGTAACTCCCCACCGTACCTTGGTGATGCCACTTCGGGGGGCCTTTAGTGTGTAAGTTTGAACTAACTAATGGAAGTTGTATTGTGTTTTAAACCCCCTTTTCTTATTTTTTTGTCTTCTAATCTTCTTTTTTCCTTGTTGAGTTGACCCCCTTCCAGGATGGCAAAACTTTGAACTTCAACTGTGAGTTTTCTTTAAGTGTGTTATTATCCTTCCCTAAAGTTTCCTTGTTGTGTGGACCCCCCTCGGAAAGGTGAAGCTTTGACTCTAAGGCCTAGGAAAGTTTGGCATTTTTTTACGATTACCCCGTTACGGCGAAGCTTTTATCATAGGGTCTAGAAGAATTTGGCATTTTTACAACTACCCCTCTAATGGCGAAGCTTTGATTCTAGGATCTAGAAAAGTTTGGCATTTTCTACAAACTCCCAACCATTTCTACCTTCGTTTTCAAATATCCATGTGAGGATATTTTCATTAGTTTTCAAATATCCATGGTCTCCCAAGCGCAGGAACCAATTTAGGCAAGAAAAGAGACCCAATTAATAACAAATAATATCTCTAAGAATTAGACTAGCCAGCCCAAAGCATCAAACCAGCCAGCCAAGCATCAGATAGCCAACTGGGCAATCAAGGGCTGGGTACTGGAGTAGTCACAGCGAGTACCGGGGCAGTCAAGGGGACAGGTACCGGGGCTGGGTCGGGGAGTCCAGCAAGTCATCGGAGCAAGGGCTAGTTGGGAGTCCAACAAGTCACTAGAGCAAGGGGAGTCGGGTTCTATTTTTTTTGCCTCCCCAAACATTGGAATGAAAGAACTACTTAGTCTAAAGGTTAGAAGGGGATAGAGGTTTAGAGAAAAAAAAGAATGGAGAAGAGTAACACCTCCACCCACCACACTTGCACACAACCTCCAAAATCCAACATTCTCACCAAAGAAAAAACCACAAACTACAAGCAATGGAGGGGGATTAGAGGAGGAGAAGATGAAGTAGAGGACAAGAAGGAGGAAGGAAATAAATAGTGCACTAGCACTTTAATTAGGTGGGTTCTAGGGGAGATTTAGGAGAATCCATTGTGACCGTTAGGAGTTGGATTAGAATGACACAAAAAGGGAAGAGGTGTAAGAGAAAGGAGTGTCATTAAGAACCTTGGAAGTCAAAGTTGTAGTGTAAGACCACCATCAATACATTTGGTGGAATAGTCTTAGCGTAGAAGGAGGAGGAGGAGAAAGAAAAAGAAGGAAGAAGGAAAAGAAAGAAGTTAGATCATTAAGCGTGTATCATTTTGTAAAATTAAGCAGTGAGCTTTGTAAAAAAGAACAACCAACCAAACGAGTGACTACCATGGAGCACAAGGATGCGTATGCGGACGTGGACGAGGTCATTTCTAACACTGGCAGTGATGAGGTAAGCCATTGAATTAATCCCTTGTGGTTTTTCCCTAATTGGCTTTGATTTCCTTGATTAACCTTAATCCAAGATTAGCAAGTAGGGTTAGTGAAAAATAGAAGTTTAAATTCAAAAATTCACAGATTAGAAAGAGGAGTTTCCAGAACCATATTACACTTAAGATTTGGCCTTGATTTGACCACATTAAATTCAATTAAGCAATAAGGGGTAGGACGGATGAAGGTTGGTCGACTTCATCCAAAAAGAACAACGAACAAAATTTAGAGTTAAAATTAGGAAGTAGAGATTAGAATTAAAATTAGGAAGTGAAATTTAGAGTTGTTTTTAGGAAGTAGAAGTTAGAGTTAAAATTTAGAGTCAAAATTTAGAATTAAATTTAGGAGTTAAAGTTCTAGAGTTAAAATAGAAGTTAAAACTTAGAGTTAATTTTAGGAGTAAAAAATGAGGGTAAAAATTAGAGGTTAAAATCCGGGGCTAAAATTAAAAGTTAAAAGTTAGAGTTAAATTGAGAAGTTAAGACAAAAGCTAAGACTTAGATTTTGTTTAAAAGTTAAAAGCTAGAGTTAATCTTAGGAGTAAAAATTTAGAGTAGAAATTAGATTTTAGAGGTTAGGTTTTAGAGTAATTTTCAAAGTTAAAATTCAAAGTTAGGAGTAAAAAAGTAGAGTAAAAAATTAGAAGTTAGAATTTAGAACTAAAGGTTAAAACTTAGAGTAACGTGGAAGTAAAAACGTAGAGTTAACTTTTTGGAGTAGAAACCTAAAAATAACTTTAGAGGTCAAAACCCAGACTTATACCGGAAGTCAAAAGGTAGAAGGTAACCTTAGGGGTTTATGGAAGGGACATAGAGGATCCCATTTCACCCAGTTAGGGTTGTTGGAAATGGCCCAAACCACCCTTAACATAGGAAAGATAGTCAAAACGATGGAGTTTCATCGTTAGACCACCGTGACACTGATAATTGGCAGTTCGCTTGGAAGTCACATCACTTGCATCTCTAGGCATTTTTTTTGCCCATCCACGAAACTTAGGAAACATTAGCAAGATCCATTGCTTGGAAGGCATAGTAGACTGCGCTTACAACAACCCTTAAATCAAAAGTGGATAAAAGCTAAAAACCTGGTCGTGTTTGCTTCATTACCAAGGGTGGGTAATCAAGTGCCCACATGAGGCGCCTGTCAACACTAGACGACAGCGGTTTGCTATGAGCAGGTGGAGTGCGCGGTACGCTCTGGCATTGTTCCTAGCCTCCACCCGCTTGAAATGTTGTGGGGGACGGCTATGGTGTTGTTGAGTCACATTGCCCTCTGTGGGCATGCTCATTTGGGATGGGCCACTGAATTTGATAGCTCGGGGTTGCAGGAGGGCTGGTGGTAGGATCTTGGTGTCACAAGGATCCGATCTGATTGGTGAGAACTGCTCACTCTGCGCATCTTTAAAGGCCTCCTCCTCTTGGGCAGACGGGTCATAGTCGCCATCATGAGAGTTGTCATCATTTGAGCTAAGGTGGAAGGTGATCATGTTGGTGCTTGGGCCGTAAATTCCCAGCATTGCCAAATTTATGCTTGCTAATTCGACCGGGATCACGCGAGAGGGAATAGGATTAGGTGGCCGGTTTGATTCAACAGTAGCTATCTGGGGATTGGGCGCCTGAACTCTGAAGAGTGGCTGCCTTGGCTTGTTGTGCCTAAGAAGGGGCCAACTAAATTGGAGGAATATTGGTCAAAGATTGGACGGGGATCAATACCTGAGCTGGTCTCGTGACCGTGTCTAGCTATGTCAGTGGAGGCTCCGTCGCTAACTTGGACAATGGCTTGTTCTTTTGACATCTGAGCCATATACTCCTCAATTTTTGATTTCAAGGTCCATGTCAACTACATCATTTGGGGTGGGGGTATCAATTATGTTGGATATATGTAACAGATTATCAGATGGCTCCAAGGGAGGGGGAAAAGGAAGAGCTGGTAATTCCGCAACTGCCTGAGATAGTTGCTGTGGAAATTTAGTCGGCTCTGGGAGGGTGGAGTCAAGTTCAAGCCTTGTTGAGGAACAAGAATATTGTTGTTTATTGTTGGCTAATTCCCGATTGAGAATTCCACTTCCATGGCCGGAGGGCCGGAGGGATCCGACCTTCTCGAAACCCGATACACTTGTGAAGGATGACGTTGCCGTGATTGCGGAGTCTGTAGGCCCAATGTGGGTTGTCTACTCTAAATAAGGGTGAAACCATTGTTGCCTTGTGGCGGGGCGGTGAATGAGAGTGTTGATTGTCTTCTCGGGGGGAGTGGGAAAAAAAAATTGGCCCTTCGGAAGCTCGGACCCTGTTTGGAACCAATGAGAGGCGTGTGAGGGGAGTCAACTCTGTTTTGGTGATTAGAAAAGCCTGGCACTTTGAGAATCCCTCGTTCAGGGCAATTGGTGTTAGTACAGGAGGAGTGTGGGCTGCAAGGGCAACTTAGCTGATGTCATACTCCATTGTTACTTCAGAAAACTGCCATGCAATGTTGGCAACTAAAATTGTTGACGCATATCCGCACGAGGGATCAATGGTCACATAGAACCTTGGGTCGCCATTTGCCCAAATGCCGTAGTCCTTTTCTAGGACCGTACCTGTAGCGTTGGCAATAGTCTTGGCTCCAAGTTGATAGAATTCAAGGAAAAGGTTCTTGAGGTAGATCCAGTAGGGTATTGCTAATCCTGCCGATTGGTTGGTGTTGAAGGCAAGGATCCATCTTTGGAAAAGGATCATGCCCGCTTTGAGGCGACAAGGAGTCATACCCATCACTTGCAGTATCAATTCAATAGAGCCAAGTTTGTTATAATAGAACCCTCCTTTTGCATTACAATGGAGAGCAATTCTAGCACAAATTCTACTCTCAAGCTCTTGAATCCAACTCTTAAGGAGAACCGCAGAAGAGGGGTCAACCTCAAACATGGCTATGAGTATGTGTTGCTTAAGAAAAGCCGCTTCTTTCCGGAGGGCGACCATATTGAAAGCAACTTCAAGTATCATGACGTCATTATGGATTAGGAGGCCGTTAGGATTTTGGATTGTGCCCGCTGGTGGGGTGGCGTTACTAGTCTCCGAGCGACATCCAGTGGTTCCTTCTAGCTAAGGAAGGGCAAGATTAGCCTCACCAATATGTCGTCAGTTGCCAGCCTCCAGCGGCATCACGAAGGGAGGAGCATGGTCATATTGAGCTTCACTCTTAAGAGTGGTGCTATAGCTTCCGTGCGACGCCATTTAGATACTTAGTCCTACATTAGATTAGGTTAAATAGGATTAGGTTAGGTTAAGCAAGATTAGCAAAACAATAAGAGTTCGCATGCTCCAAAACTAATTCAGAAAATCACTCGCACATTGGTGGTGTGTAGATACAACTTTTTGAGTAATTTTCAAGCTTTTTGAAGTAAAAGACTAATAGACTAGGTTAAGATAGCTTTAAAGCCAAATGAAGTGTGGATCAGGTCAATTGGACTTGTAGGTACAAAAATGACTATTAGACAGCCCATTAAAGAAGTTAGGGTTAACTGATTGAACAGTTGGACAAATAGATAGTGCGATTAATTCTCAGTTAGTTACGGCCAAGAAAATATAAGGACAAACAGGCCTTCTGCTTTCTCTCTTTGCAGTGATTGCTCGCCTCTTTTTGTACTCGTGAATTCCTTCAATATAATTTTGTCTATTCGTCTTATGATTGTGTAGCTAGTGATTGGCATTCTTTTCTGTCTGATTAGCCAGAGATTAGCACTTTTGAACTCTTTTTGTTGGTCTATTAGTCGGGAGACCAATTTTCATCAATTCAGTTGTAGAGCCTTGTGTAGCTCAATTCCTTATGTGTGTGTGAGACAAATGAAGCCAAAGATTGGTACGGTGATGTATAATTCTTTTTGTGAGCCTAATAGGCGTGAGTTAATTTAATGTCAATTAGCTTTTGTTATGATTTCAGGAGCCCAATTCTTGGAGTGAGCTTGTAAGAAAGTTTATTTGCTAGTGAGTGGCATGTTTTATTTTTGTTAATGATTGAAGTGTGGAGATAGTAGTTGTTGACAAATTGTTTGTATTCAAGGATGTTGCTCAAAGACAAGTAGTGTGGAGAAAAATTGGAGATTAAAGGCGCAAGAGTGCAACTATGGAAGACGAATAGACTGTAAGTATGTGATGTTCAATTTGTCAGTGATTGGCAAAGTTTTCTTCTATTCTAATTATTAGTCTATTAATCAAATTGTGTAAAATTGATTATGGCTTATGAGTCTTAGGTTAATTAGACTACACTGGGATAGTTGTAATAGTTACGTTTATAAGTAAGAGAATTATTTTGGAAGTCGAATAGACTATAAGCATGTTATGATAAGTGTGCTAGGGATTGGCAATGTTCTATTATTTAGTCTTGGATCTAATAGACAGTGAACTCAGTTTTTGGTTATATTTCTTGTTAAATTTTAATCAGTAAGTATTTCGGTGATGAAAATGCCAAGCACTTGAGCTTCTGTGTTCTCTGGTCTATTAGTCTAGACAAGTGAAATGAATGTTATATTGGCTTACTGTTGTTGTCAAGGATCAGCATAATTGATAAGAGATCAATTGTTGGTCATTAAAGGAACATGTCTAATTGACTGAGTATGTATGCATGTGGTTGTTGTCGTTGTGGTCCAATGGATTATGAGAGAAAATTTTGGAGTTAAAGAAATATGCCAGTGATTGGCTGAATAAGTTTTGATTGAATCTAAGAGAAAATTTGTCTATTTTAGTGATCAATTAGACTAAAAGTGGAAGTTGAAGAATCACAATTAGTAATTAGTTTTGATGAGCATGTCAAGAAGGTGAAAGAAGATAGTGGTGCAACGTATTATGTCTAATTGACATATTGAAAAGTTATAAAATAACCTGCTTGTTAATTGATAAATGTTTGAGATCGAAGTAAATGGACAAATTGACCATGTTCATGAAGTATAAAGTGACAAATTGCAACAAGTGTTGATGCAAGAACCATGGAGATAGTTCTAATGTTAGCTAGAATTTCTTATTGTGATCTAATGTTGGAACTTGGACAATTGGACCTCTTATTGAAGGCCGTTCAGTTTAGCTATTATTTAGAATAGCAAGACCAATTGACAAGTAGCCATCTTGATTAGTTTGTGGATGCAAATTCTAAGAGTTGGACAAATTGACATAATTACTGCATAGTTAGAGACTGTTTGTAAGATTGACATATTAGCTGGATAGTAACTACCATTGTTTAAGAGAATTGAGACAAAGTGACAACCATCAAGCTTAATTATTGTGAAAGCTAATCTTTGTGGAAAGGATTATTTGACTTGCTAATGGAGTTTGGAGAAAGAAAGCTAATGTGACTACTTGAGCGGAACGTACTTAACATGAAGGAATAAATTAAACCTTTGCATACTTTGCATACAAAGACTATTTGACAATACCAAATTGTGAATTTGCATTCTTGCATTTGTAAGCAATTAAGCTAGTTAATTAGTTACTGGACTAATTGAGTATGAATTAAAATGGAAGAGGTTATTAAAGAAACTGCCAATGTATGTATACAATTATAAATATATATTGTGAGTTTGATTAAGTCGATAGAACAGGTGCCATGACTATTTGACAAACCTTTGAAAAATTGACATTAGAATTCTAATGTAAAACAGAGACAACATGTTGTAAGTCTGCATCTATGGGTAATGGACGGATACTAGTATAAATTAGGTCTAAAAATATATCCATCTCTTATCATCAATTCACTAAATGGAATTTTATTATTTGTTTATAAAAAAATGAGTGAATATCTTATGTAAAAGTGACCTTAGATACAAAACAATAGACTATTTGACCTTTTCCAAAACGAAGAACCACCACTAAGGGATTCTTTGGGTTTTGTTTCCCGAGTAATCCTACGCTACAGGGCGTGAATGTGAACTCCAATCATAATAGCTGAGAAAATGGATCAGACAATGGTCGTCAATAATAGATCACAGCATAAAGCGAAAGCTGTGGTGGGCCACAATGCTCCTATTCTTCCATCTGATAGGTTAGCTAACTTTCAATCTATGCCCAAACTAAACCTCAAAAAATGAGCTGTGAACAATACTACACCAAGGCAATAAGTTTTCCATTTTCAAATGTTTATTCTTTTTGGTTTTGATTACTCTTTGGATCTGCATCATGGGGCTCATTTTTCTATGTTAGCTACAAAAGTTGAAAGTGCAGCACAAGGCCATGGTTGAAGCGAAGAAAAGTCCCCATTCCCCAGACGCAAAAGTTTAATGGTTTTTGAAGGTCTATTTATAGCTAAATTTATTTATCTTATTAGTGTGGATTCAAAATTATTGTTTACCTATAAAACTAGTGTCATGGCACTACAAAATCCTTTTTTGGATGGAAATTGATACAATATATGAGTTTTCCATCCTCCAACAATTTAGGATAATGTAACTTTGGTAAATTAGATAAGAAGCTCTTAAAGAATAAAATTAATCAACCAATATACTAATAATGAAATTTTGTGTTTGCAACACTAATTACAAACTCTAACACTCAAGGTCAAAATCATTGTTAATGCTATCAACACTAGATATCAACATGAACATTGATTGCCATTTAACCCCTAAACGTCTGGATTCATTTCCAAAATTGACAATTTGAGAAAAAACATTATAAACTACAATTTGGAAGAATATTTTGGAATTGGTATACAAATGAAAGCTGTAGATTTTGATTTTTAAATTCTATCCATACGGTTAGATCTACTAATGCTATCACCAATCTTTTTCTATAAATTTTGAAAAGAAAATTTCAGAATTCCTTCTAAATTCAATTACAAGTAAACTATTATCATTCTTTTGAGTAAAACTTGTTGGAATGGATTTGAAATAAGGTTCCCTTCATATGGTGATTTTTTGAAATTTTTGTGGCCTTTACATCTTTGACCTCATTTTTGCACATCTAGTTTGAACTAAAGTCAATGCAAATTGACCACTTGACATACTTCCACATTTGTAATTTTAGAAACGTATAATATTCTAGTAACACCAAATCCAACCGATGGATAGGACAACAACTTGATAAAGTATCACCAAAAATTAGGATGACTTTCATCCAAGCAGGAATGAAACAGAAACAAGGATCTGAATCTGTTCATCGTCCAGAAAATGGACGTCGAAGCGCTCCAAGGTTAAATTTCCACCCAAAAAACTAAATTAGTACTAACCTTGCACTAAATTAGTATCGAATATTCACATTAATTTTCAGTATCAAACCTAATAATCAACTAAATGACAATTAGAATGAATCACATGATAGGGTAAGTAACACTATGGAGGGAGTGCTAGCATGTGAACATAGAATCTATGAGCCCATAAGCCTAGAAGACTATATTACACATACCTTCTGTTTTATAGGTGTCTAAGCTATAGGTACATATATTATAGGCACTTTTTACGTTATAGTGTACCTATTTTATAGATGTCTAAGCTATAGGTACATATATTATAGGCACTTTTCACGTTATAGTGTACCTATTTTATAGATGCATATGTTATAAACACTTTCAAATGGTTGTAGGCACATATCTAAAACTAGGTTCAAGCTTCGTTGGCTCACATCTTTGTGTTCACGCACTAGCATCGTTGACACTATGGATACTTTAAATTAAATTTCATTATTAATGTACTATATATAGTAAGATTGAGGCCAGGATAAGAACCCACAACCAATTTCCTTCAATCATTCTTGAAAATTAAAAAGTAACTCGGACCACATATTCCCAACCAGGGACCTATATCCAACCTATAGGGTGTACTATTTTGAGCTAGGTAGAGCACTATTTCCAACCAAGGCTCAAACATATTTCCAATCAAAGCTTGGAATGTTGTTTTTTCCTCCCTATTTTTTTCCAAAACAAGCGTGTTGAGGAAACACACTACAAGGATTTTTGTCAAGTACAGAGGCTTTGATTTCACACAAGGTAACAAACTTGTCGCCGCCAAGTATCGAACCTGCAACCATGTTGTCGTTGTTTTCCTCCTTCTCAAGATTGGGACTAATAAGGTCATAGCACATGGCCCAAAGTGCACAAGAAGTAGTGAGCAAAAAAATAGAAGCAGTGTGCAGGAAAGTAATTCTTGAATGATTGGAATTGGAAGAGTCTAGACATTGGCTATGGGTTTAGAGCACTTCTTGGCTTCCAAAATTCATAATAATTTCAACTTTGGGAATAAAATTACAATAAATTTGCAATCCCCATATCTCCTATCTTTCTACACAGGATAAATTTGCATCGCCTCATACTGCTCAAGATTTGTTATAGAATTGCTTAAGTAATTAACTGTGGTTTTTTAAATCTTAGTCCATCATTATGCTTGTCTTACTAAGATAGAGGAACTAGTACCCAACCACACCTAGTATCCAACTTGTAGAGAGCACTATTTTCAAGCAAGGTTGGAACTCAAGCTTGGAATGTGTGTTATTTGTCCTTTTCAAGGTAGAGACTAATAAGGTCATGACACATGCCCCAAAGTAGTGAACAAGAAAGTAGTTACAATATGATTGGAATTGGGAAGACTCTAGACATTGGCTAACGGTCAAGAGTACTTTTTGGCTCCCAAAATTCACAGGTAATTTCAATTTTGGGAATAAAATTCTGAAAATTTTGCTATCCCCATATTTCTTATTTTCCTACATGGGAAAAATTTCCACCACCTCATACTACGCACGATCTGCTCCAAAATTGTTTAACCCCTAAAGGACCAACATGCGTTTTTAGGCAACATAGAAATTTTGGGCAGGTACGTATGACTAGAGATTTGCATATTTCAGGCTAAAATTTTTATAGAAGGTGGAGACGAGGAATATCTTTCATATGCACCAAATTTCATGACATTTGGAAATAGGAGTAAATAATTATTGCATGATATGTAGTTTGTTTCTCGACTCGGGCAGTTCGGGCAGATCAAAAAATATCAAAAAATATACGTGGAAAGCTTTGAATCATTCCATTTTGATCAATGAGTCAAATGTCATGAATTTTTAGTTTGCGGGCAGTTATGGATTGTCTACTCTAAAATAAACTTTGAAGTCGTTTCTCACTCAATTTTCAATATTTTTCAAGAAACAAAACATTGTAGGATGTAGATTGTTTATTACAACATTGCAACCATTGGGATTGGCATTTTTCAATTCCATAATTAACTTCTTAACAATTTAGAGATTTGAACCATTCTCTACTTCTTTCTACTTACTATTTTTTTCCTATATGTTGTACAATTCCAAACGATCTGAAAATTTTCAAGCATGTATCCAACTTGCCCTGAAGAATGAATCCAAAGAAGCACAACCATTTTGGAATTTTTTTCATAATACTCTGACCTTGTGAAGTGCAGCTGCCCGGTTTTTCGCAGGGCCAAAAAAAGGACTTTTGCTACTTCAAACCCAAATGTCTTGCAATCTACATGATGACAATTTCTGAAATTTTTTCCACATATTCTAAAACCAGAGTACTACAAGATCCTAAGGTTAGATGTGTCCAAAAATGATATTTTTCAAAAATTTGATACTTATACTAGAAATGGCAATTTTGAAACATTTTTGGTGAGAACATACTCAAGAAACTTTAGGGGTTAAATGATCAGTTACTGGTGCTTCTACCTTAGTTGCTGTTCTCTTCCAAAGTAATAAAATTACTCTTTTGGTGCGTGCACCAGCAGTTTTGAACTCAATGATCTGAAAATCTTCTGTTGGCCGTTTGATGGCCTACAAGAGCTCTGGCTCTGCCTGGCATGTTGTTTGGGAGGCCTTCGAGTTGGAAATAAAATGTTTCCTTCTGTGACAACAACAAATAAAAATAAAAAATAAAAAATAAAAAAATAATCTGAAAATCACTCACTGACAGACCTCTGTTACTAAAGAAGTTCACAGTACCTGTACTTAAGCTTGTCTCCATTCGTCTTTTTTATCTGCAATGAAACTGGAAAAACTTCCGTTTCATTTGTGTCAAAAAAAAAATGGAAAAACTAATTTTGACTCCAAGTGACAAGAATTTGACCAGACCTGAGCAGGTCCGTGGTAAGAAATAACAACTGTCAGAGGTACAATCCGACTATGGTACAGTAGAACCTTTCTCAGGGCATCTCCACCAGTTCTCCACAAATCCGACGCGCAACTATTAATTTGGAGTGTGTCAGACACCCAAGTGGAATTGGCATTGTTGGGGAGACCAACCAGTCACCCGCCATTCGAATACGACCTATCAAGTTTCTTCAATTCTTGTGGTTGTGGGAATTAACATCGGTCAGGTATCAGGCACCGGGCATTGGGATGTTGTGAGGCCGAAAAGTCTTGATGAGCACGGGCCCTATTCGGAAAATGGAGGCACAAATTGGGAGCTCTTCTTAAGGTGCAAACTAGGAGCTTTTTTGTATTTGAATTGAGATCAAAATAAAAACTAAAAAGTGTGTTGAGGTGGGTTGAGGTCCACTTCAACGCACCTCAATACACTTTCATGTTTTAACGGAATTCAAATCAAAAGTAATCAAAATAGTATTTTCTTTTCAAATATGAATTCCAATAAATATGAAACTTGAAACATCTAAATATAATGAATTCATATTGGAAAAGAGTACTATTTCGGTTCAGGGATTTTAAATCCAAACAAACTCACTATTCTCATATTGTTTCCACTATCTTGGTCAATTGATAAGTCCATGAAAAAACTAAAAGAGTTTAAATCTCTTCTTGGTCCCAAAATGGAACCAAGAAAAGAAATTTAAATCTCTTCTTGGTCTCAAAATGGAACCAAGAACAAAAAAATCTTAAATTTAAATCTCTTCATGGACAATTGATGAGTCCTAACTTTAAATTGTAAGTTTAAATGTCTTCTTGGTGAATTGGTGAGGCCTCAACAAAAAATTTAAGTGTAAATCTCATCCCGGTCTCAAAATGGATAAAAACACTTGCTACGTCTCGCTTGATGGGCAGTTGTTCCTCCTGCTCGAACTGTGCCCCCATGTGGCGCCATTGGAATACGTGCTGTGACTCGGTCTTCTTGTCAATGCTATGCCTAGAGTCAAATGTGCAAGGGACGGGAGCTTCAAGTGTCGTGACAAAAACTTTCAGTGACCGGCATTGAAAACAATGACAGACTGCAACTGGTGGGTCCTTGTTTTGCTTAAGGGCACGGGAAACCCTTTGAAGGGACTGTTTAGAGTAAACCGGTGGAGATGCCCTAAGCTGATCGGTCCCGAACCGGTCTAACAGATTGGTTTATAGAGGTTTATTAACTTAAAGAGGGTCATTTTTAGTCACAACCTTTGTTATGTGGCCCAGTCAGGGACTAGTCTGACATGATTAGTTTACAAAGGTTTATAAACTTAGAGAGGTTCTACTGTACTATTATTCATGCCATGGTCAATTACAAATTTACCATATTGGCTTTTTGCTACCAACAGAACCCTAAGTAAATTACTAGATGATACTCGGGCAGTTAAGACATGGACACAGAAATTCGTTGCTCGGACAATACAAACACTTAGGTGCAATTGCAAACAAACTTAGGGCCGCTTCACACTATGCCCGACCAAGTTGAGAGTCCGTGGAAGTGAGAGTCCAAACTTTCGTGAGACTCCAAAGAAATGGGCAATAAATAGGCCCTGAAATTTAGGAATTGGAGCCTTTGGCCGGCCATAGTGTGAAGCCTCCAAAGGCCAAGCCCAAAGTCCAAACCTCACCCATGTGTCAATTTTTTCAAGTAACAAATAACAAATACTCCCTTCGTCCCAAAATGATCTTCATGTTGGACAAAAAGATCTGGATTAAGGCTGAAAATAGTTTTTTTCCAATTTTTTTTTTTAGCTTTATGTAGAGTTTGGTGCACTCTAATCATCCTCAAAATTTGAGATTCGAAACCCTTTCCAAAATGTAGTTTTAGAGTGTTCAAAAGTGAGATTTTTGACGCATTTGTAAGGAGCACCGGTGACCACACAATTGGCCATTTGATGTGGACCAAAACCAATATTCAATTGGTCATTTTCAAATGAACAATCCCAAAGTTTGTTGGCCACACAAGCCTAGCTCTCATCCAATGGCCTGAGGGCATATGGTCATAAGCTGCCAATTGTGACTCAGCTGTGACTTCATCATCATGGCTCCTAGTATGGGCAGCAAGCAGAGGAACAATACTTACATCTTGAAAATTCCGATCAAGACTTTTGATTGGAATTCATTTCCTATGATCCCGGATTTTGCCTCCAATTCTCTGGCCCCCTTCCTTCCAATTTACATCCTGCATCCAGAAGAACATTTTGGGACAAAATTTGAAGGGCTATCGGAAGATCATTTGGGGACGGAGGGAGTAACAAATAACAAATAACAAAAGGAGTGTATTACTTACCTACTGCCAAAATTGCAAATCTAGTCTAATCTAACGGCTGAGATCTTGTCATTTCTAACATTTTTCTGAAAAAAATTCGACGGACTCTTGACCATAGTTTGGGTCGCCATTTTTGGCCGACCCAAACTATGGTCGAGAGTCTGTCGTGAGGCCATTGCCATATAGGCATTTGTTGCCATATAGGCAATTTTGAGGGCGACGGACTTTGGATCTTCGGGCAGAGTGTGAAGGGTCGAGAGTCCAAAGTTTTGGTATTCTAAAATATGGTCGGTGGAAACCGACGGATTCTCGACCTTTGGACATAGTGTGAAGTGGCCCTGAGGCTTAACTTATAAGCTTAACCCCAAAGTGACATCAATCCTTTACAGTCCCCCAAAACTTGCATATTGCACATTCAGATCCAAAAACGGCCAAAACAGTTTCTGTAGGATTGCGTACGATCTTTGGAAAGACACAAATTCCAGCACATTCAGAAACATCCTCCAATTTTTGTGCAAATTCGTAATTCCGGTTTATGGTGCGGCGCCTGCCTTCGGAGCTCGGAGAAATGCCATTGGCATAACACCCGAAGGAATACCATAGTACGCCGTACCCAGATGTTCACCCGGTTTGTGAGGAGGGCAAGGCATCGTGCATTGGGGCTTGCCTCGGCAAACGTTTGCTCTGCCAATTAGCTTGAATTTTTTTAAAATTCTTCCAGCCGTAGATCTCCTCACAATCAGCTGGTCGGATCTTTTGAATTTGCATTGCAATTTTTTTGTCGAATTTCTGAAAGTGTGTGCCGAAATTGTACTGTTGGAGGTACCTCCGGAAACTCCTTCAAGTACGGAGTTTTTTGGAGTTTTTCACAATTTTCCAAGTTGAGGGCATAAGGTAGGAGGCTGTAAACCGGAGCGGGCATTAAAAGCGAACATGACTTAGAGGTACATTTTGCTTTCTTCAATGTACCACCTATGCACATTTCAGGAGGTGGTCACTTTTGATGACCACAAATGACCACTTTTTTCCAACTTCAAAAATTTGCAACTAATTCTAAAAAGTTCCAAAAAATATGAAACGACTTGGGCTAGATGCCAATTTCTCTTGTCTTTCAAGGAAAATTCACTGAAAAATATTTTGAGGCGATTCACCTCCTCCAAAATTCAGTTTCAGCTCTTAACCCTTAACTGCCTCAGCGACCATATATGGTCGAGCTGAAATTTCAGGCTCATTTTGGTATGGGCAATTAAATTCGTTTGACTGTTTTAAAAAAAAATTCGGGCAGTTTTTAGGGTTAACTATTGAAAACTTTCATTTTTCACTGCAAAAGGTAAACATTTGATTTTTGAGAGGTCTTCAAAGCCATATATGTCCCAAAGTGGAAGAGTAAAATTTCCTAATTTTACTTCATTTCCCAACTTTTGCCAATTTCACTTGATTTGAGATCTAAAAACTTGTACTTATCCGTTTGCTTTGAAAATGGTCCCAATGGAAAGAGTAAAGTGTTTTCATGATTTTCACCATTGAAAATTTAAACATGCAAGTGTTGATTTGGAGTTATTTGCGATTTATACTTATAAAAAAAATTGCATTTCACCAATTGCAGGGTGGATTGTGTAATAAGTTTGATAGCTTTTCATGTGAAATTAAGTTTTTTGAAAGTGCATTTTAGTGTGCTAACATTATTTGTAGCCATTCATGTCACTTCCCATCTCAGAAAACTTTTATATGCAAATTTCTAAAACATGGCAGTATACTAAAAATAGAAAGCAAACATTTCTCTTGTTATAATCTCACAACTCCTATGCAATTTCGCACTCAAAAATGGTATGCATACTAATATTCAAGCTCTTCAAACATCTATACGGTTAGATTTTGAAAAAAATACAATTTGCTTCATTGGGGTTAACTATAAGCCCATGCTCTTTTTTCATAGTCAAAACACTCTTGAAAAGGCTTGGGCATTTAGGGGTTAAATGAGCGATTTCAGGACCTCCTACCTTAGTGTATGTGAGCACCTTCATTTTGTTAGTTGGGGTGCTGAGCAGATTTGCAAGTTTGGCACCTCTACGGCACCCTCAAAAAAAAACATTTCACCTGTGATTTCAGCACATGTGATTCATTTTTGCCTCATATAAAAGCAACCCAAATTAGAGAATGAACGGTTCAAAAATTACTAGGTACTCGGTATACTACTGTATTTTAGTTTTGTACGGTTGGATCTACCCTAAAGCCATCAAATTTGAACACAAAAAATTTCAAAAACGAGCACCACACAGGAGTTCACGAAAGGGGAAGAAATGCCATGTCACTTTGGGGTTAAGTTCAAGGATTATCAGACTGAGAACTCCACAACACAACATTCAGTAGCATGCACTGTTACTGCCTTGGCTTTACACTGGCCTACCAAAAAGATACTTGATTTTGTCCTCAATTTTGAAAAGAAATATCTATTTATTGAAATTAGGTTTTTGCAAATCAGGACGCCTCAAATGTACAAAATTAGTGATAGCAAGAAGGGAAAATGCAAAAATCTAATTACAATAAAGAGATATTTATTTTCAAACTAAGGGCAAAATCACGCCAAAATAGAAATCTCTCAAGAGAGAATTGTGAATTTTTTTTGGAGATGCTTATTAAAGGAAAATGTGTGTATGGAGGTTTTCTAAATATCTCTGCAATTGAATTAAAAAAATTCATCATCAATGTCATTTTCAATGAATTTTCATGTACAACCATGAAAATTAAATTAAAAAATTCACCAAGAATGGAGTTTTAGTTTTTTAAACTAAAATTTGGTAAGGTTGATTAGGATTGCATAAGATATCAATGTTGATTATGCAAAACAAAAATGTCAACTTTGTTTTATATTATGCAAAGAAAATTGATTGTCCAAACTCCCAAAACTTATCTTTTTGGTAATCCATTGTACTGTATAGTAGATCATGTGGATTATTTCACGCAAGACGCTAAAAGTGTCATTTGAAGTGGGCCTTGCAAGATGAATTTACCTTAAGGAAAACACAAGAATTTTTAATTTGTCATACATGACATGATAAAAAATTTGAATTTTGAATTTATATTTGTAATCAAAGGCCTCAAATTAGCTAGGAGAGGTGAAGAACATAGAATTAACATGGCACTAGAAAGGAGTCTTTTTTTATTACAATTACCTACATAACACAAAATTCACCCTTATAGGCCTACTTCAAATGACAAGTTTAATGTCCAACACATTTCACACCCAACAGTACTTCATCAGTAGCTAAGTGGACAAGTGGAGGCTCAATATGATGAGCAAAGCAGGGTGCATGATTGAAGGAAAGGCAATGAGCACAAAGACTACTGAGTGAATGTTATGCTAAAGTGGAATAGAAAACTCTGATACATTCTACTTTCACGTTTCAAAGCATGAGCAATTGAGAACTTGAAAAGTATGAAAATGTTCAATAGCAACAAAGGAGTTGGGAAAAATGTCCAAGTTGTAACTATCAGGTATTGTATTGTACACTCACTTTTATCACATAGGGGAGGCAATCCATTTCTGACCACTTAAGCAATTACACATATCTGTAGGGCATGTGCCTTTAGTGGGAAAATTTTCATGTGTGCAAAATAGAATTTCAAAGGTTTCTATAATTTTTCAGATTTTTATTTCTCAAAACATAATTATTGTGAATTTTTCAGCAAAGATTTTGTTCCTCCCATACCGTTGATATAGGGCCTGCTATTTTTGACCATGGGTTGAAACTAAAATTGACCAAGGGGTGGTTGCAATATTGAGAGTCTTGTAGGCAATCAAAATGCACCACAATTGCATTGGAGGCCGCGCCATAATTAATCACTATTCATTTCCTACTTCACAAAAGGCAAATAGCCAACATAACCAAAATGGGGTGCTGATCTAGAATGAATTGCCTCTCCTACAAGTGATAAAACACTCAACTACCATGGGATAATTTATTTGTTGATAAGTGCTGCCTCCATCCTATAATAATATCCATCCTATTTGGGTTTTTCATTTGTCCCAAAATAATTGTGCCCTTTACTTCAAACCTAATTTTAGGGTTGAAGATGATTATTTTTTATTTTGATGTTAACTAATGAAACGAAGCACAAGAATTTTAGTTTATATTTCACTTTAATTATAGATCCAAAAAAAATTGATTTGAATATTTTATAGCAATTTGGAGTTGATTGGGTCAAAGATCCAAAGACATTGAACTTTTCATTGAATCTATTGAATTCTAGGCCATTCTTGTACTAATCAAAATACACAAAAAAGGCAAAGTAGTTACATAATAAAATTTTCTTCTACATACAACCTATCTTTATTTATGTGGGAAAATGCAGTTGCGGTTGCCTAATGCAAAAGGTGCCCCTATTTGGGGAAGTTATAAGGACTTAGAATTCCAAGGCCAATTACAACCCTTACACATCTCTAGGCACCTCCCAAGTATGCACATGCAAAAGATAACCTCATTTATATATAGCACTTTGTATCTATTACAACCTTTTTTTTTAATCTTTCCTTAATTAATAGTCACGTCCACTTGTTTTGCACTTGAGAAGACACATTACACATTCACTATATAATTATTTGATTACAACATGCATTAAAAACACTATTGTCAAATCCTTAATATTTTTTTTACTACAAAAAAGGACTAATATTATGGGACAAGGAGGGAATTATTGATAATGCATTTAGCAACCTACCCATAAAAAAATCAAGTAGGCATGACAACTTTGCTCTTTGATGATGTTTCAAACAAACCTTTTGTTTATATATTTTTGGCACTCCATCAATAATGAATCCATTCCTAAGGTAATTGCATCCAATTTTGTCCCCTTTCTAAAACCAACCCCTACAAATTCTTGCCTAAAAAGTACTTCTAATATTCATGAGAGTTGAGGGTCGGTTTTAGAAACACCTATTTTCAGCACTTTAAATATTCATAGTTTATTCATATAGTATCCAAAAATGCATTCTCAGAGAATTTGGAATCCCCTTTGGACTACCAATTAACAAAACCCTACAAAGAAAATCCAATATGATCAAAAGAACCAGCTGAATTGCTTAAATAGTCGATTGTAGGTGTAGCTACCTTAACCCCTAAACGCCCTAGGTGCCCCTCGGGGGGGGCACCTAGTATTTTACTACAAACCACGTGCGAACAAGTGGTTTCTAATGAACTATAATTTCAATTTAAAATTTTGAGGGTTGCTTAATAATGACTATAGGTTTCTATTGCCAAAATTTTAAACTAAAATAATAGTTGAAATGATTTGTACAAGAGGTTGAAAATGGCCTAAAACGGCATGTTTTTCAACTCAAATATTTATAGAGATCACATTTAGATGACCATTGCATCAATACTCAACTCAAAATGAACTTTCAATAGAGAGCTATTTTTAGGAATTTTTTGTTCATTTTTTAGACAATTTTTTAGGATATAATATAGGGGTGTGAAAGTTATTTTTCAGTTGTACAGTGTATCTAATTACTTCAAAAATTTGTAACTAATTATCATTAACAAATAAAAATATCAATAATTCAAAACATAAACTTTTGAAGTAGGAAAATCTAGTCATATTTCTTTTATTTCATTTTATTTAAATTTTAGGATATAATATAGGGGGTCCAAAGTTTTGTTCGCACGTGTTTTCTAATGGACACTCTAAGTGACCCCCCCGAGAGGTGCCCAAAAAAGTCCTCACATAGTTTCAAGTTCAATTCAAAGTATTATTGCATCCAGTGTCAAAATTCAATACAAATTTGTTAAGGAATTTGCGCTCTCTTTTCTAGTTTGTGTGATAAAATTTTCATATCAATCCAAGATGTACTGATTTCTTGGAAACCAATCAAAGTTCACAGGCTCAATTTGAGTTCACCAAACTACATATGATGGTTGCAACTTCAGGAGCTTGCATCTCCTTCATCCAATGTTAGTTTTCAATAAAACTTGTTGGGTTATGTTTCCCTTGAAGTTTAATTATGGTGGTAAAATTTTCATGTCAATCCAAGTTGTTTTGAATGTGTGGGAGCAGTTCAAAGTTCAAAGTCATGACATTTTTGGATTATAGTGAACTTCGGCGGCTTGTTTCTTCTTCATAAAGTATCCATTTCCAATAATGTTTTTTGAAAAAATTGTGCATACTAGTCTAGTTTGCATAGCTAAAATTTCATATCAAACCAAGAAGTTATGAGTGATTGAAAAGCATTTTAGTAGAAGGAGGTTCAGTCTTAGATGTGTTTTCTGCAACTTTTCTTGTTATTTTTGACATTTCAAAGTCATTTTGCAAACTCAATGAGTCAATTACATGATGTTTTTTTTCCATCAATGTGTTTGTATATTGGTTTTCAATCACTGTAGAATTTTATTTATTTTTCATTTGAGTAGATTTAGAAATCAAATTTCAACACCAAATGTGTTGCTAGGAAAATTTTAGAACCCTATTTCAACATTAAAACATTACAATCCTGCAATCTATATGGCCAAATGATTCCAAATTTAATTCATGTCATTTAAAACATGTACACTACAAGATTTGTATGGTTGAGATCTCTATAACTTAGTGACATTTGGATCTATAACACTTCAAGAGCAATCATGTTTCTGAAGCCAAAAAAGCCTCGGGCCTTTAATGGTTTACGTAGGTACACCCAAATGTGCCACTAACCTTAAAGCGCCATCTTTACTATGTGTGCACCTCCAAAATCAGTTCCATACCTATGTGGAAGAAATACTTTTAGAACCAAACTTTGTTCCTTAATAACTTTTGCATACAGTATCCAAATGCCACGTTCTCTGGTGCGTTGGAATCTCCTTTCACTTGCCAACAAGAACATATGAAAATCTGACCAATCTAATAATAGTAAATAGGCTCAGTAGCAAAAAGTGGCGGTTTTGGGTGTACCTACCTTAATCCTACTCGTTTCTTCTTATTTGTGTCTATGCAAGTTACTTGGTGGCTTTGCAAGTTAACTTAATTCTGCACCTCAGTCAGCAGTGGCACTTTTGGTCCAGATTCTGAGAAGGGAGCTTGTCTTTAGAGTCCTGGTATATGGCCCGGTATCGGTATAACTAATTTTTGAACGGTAAATAATTAGAACTTGAAAATTGTCTCATTGGAAGCGCATCAAAAAGAACTTGGAGAAGGTACAAGAAATTTTAAAATTAAACATTGGACAAGTACTTCAAAAGCAAGGTAAAAATCTGAAATTATAGAAGTCTTAGCAAATCACGGTTACCAAAGCAACATTTGGTCATTGACCCTCCACATTTGGCCATATTTAGAGGGTCAATGGCCAAATGTTGCTTTGATAACCATGATTTGCTAAGACCTCTATAATTTCAGATTTTTACCTTACTTTTGAAGTACTTGTCCAATGTTTAATTTTGAAATTTCTTGTACCTTCTCCGAGTTCTTTCTGATGCGCTTCCAATGAGACAATTTTCAAGTTCTAATTATTTACCGTTCAAAAATTAGTTATACTGATACCGGGCCATATAATGGGACTCCATCGCAGATGCTCTTAGGCTTTCAAGCTGCACTCGTAAGATCAACTGAAAGCTTTCAATTGAGAGTTGTCTGACTGAATAAGTTAAGCTTGAGCATCCCACTTGCGAGGTCAACCCAATTGCGACAAACAAGATGGCAACTAAGTTATGGCAACTAAATGACTAAATCATTGGATCCAAGAAACAAGATGGCATAACATTCAAGCAGGCAACCAGACATGCATGGCAGATGCCCGGCTCTCTAACCATTCATAAGAGTTAGAAGCAGGGCTTTTTTTTTACTTTCTGGTGCCAGATTACACAGGAAAAAAAAATGACAGAGTACTGTCAAGTTTTTTTTGCCAGAAAACTTCAAATTAAAAAAATACATTGGATGAAATCGCCAAATTGTGAATGAAAACAAAATTATGAACATGTGATGTGTTCTAATGCGATATTTTCTATCCAATATGTGGATGAATGCTAAAATTTGAAGCACCACTATAACATTTCATATCGTCACTTTGGCACTTCATAAAAAAAAATTAAAAAAAATTGTTTACGAATAAGACATGTTTACCAATTTTGATAAGGTAAACTACCTCATTACGGGCAAAATGGGAGCAAATCCATTGTGTCCGATATTGTAATGGTGGTGTACATTCAACTTCTGAAATGTACACCACCATAATAATTTTGCCCACAATGGGCTTGCTTCCATTTTGCCCGTAATGGGATAGTTTACCTTAGTAGAATCAGTAAGGTGATTGCCCCATTTCTGATCACCTCCTTTTTCCACAGTATAGGCTACTCTCTTTCTAATTAGTTATGGTGCACTTCCTAATGCAGTTGTGGCGCATTATGATTGGCTACAAGACTCTCAATATTGCAACTAGCCCTTGGTCAGAAAGAAGAAGGTCTATGTGACCAATATGGGCGAACAGAACCTTCAAGTACAAAATTCATAGTAATTACATTTTGTATAATAAAATTCTAGAAAATTATGCAATCCTTCCAAACTCTATTTTTGTAAATGGAAAAAATTTCCAACTCAACAAACCCGCACTCCAGATATGCGTAATTATTTACTAAGTGGTTAGAAATGGGTCAACTACCTTACCTTGTTGTAGATTCTGCAATCTAGCACAAACGTGAAAAGGGCAGAATAAACTTGTCCTACTTTTAACTTTCAAGGAGGGGACCTTTCTTTAGCTTCAAGGTTGCAAATCCTTTGATCAATGAATAGGGAGTACCAATAATTTGTGTATTATATGGTAGTGTATTATAAGTTGGTTCATATTCCCAAATTTTCGGTTGAAAATCAAAACTTCAAGCAAAATAACTAATTACTTCCTTTTAGAAAAAATTCTATTTTACTCCTAAAGAACCAAAGTCTCCTTGCGGGATACTTGGGAATCCAGGCAAGCTTGTTGAATCTGGATTTTTGACTTGATCTTTGAAACTTTTTGTGTGCGTGTAGTTTATCACGAGCTTCACATACATATAAATTTAATCAAAATCCAACTTATTTTGTAGAAGTTACCATGTTTTTTCCACCAAAAGTAGTTCATTGGGCACCTGGGACAATGCAATCAATCTTTGACTCTGGAGAGGCAGTATAGGTGGGTAAGACAACAAGCACAAGGGAGGTGGACATCTAGGGTCCCTTCCCATAAGGGTTGCCCACTCTATAAGCTTATTTGGAGGCTGCTCCAGACTTTGGAAGCTTGTAGATGATTGAGATTTTGACTTTAAAAAAATATATCTTTCCTTGTCAAGTACGAGTATATCTTTGGATTTTCAATATCTCAAAGTATGTAGTGGGAAAATTGATTCAAAGATGGCCTAGTGTATTGCCAATTCTTGGGACACTGTGGCATTACAAGATTTTTTTGCATGTATTGTGTATGTTGGATTACCCTGAAAACTAGTAGGTATATGCCTAGCTTGATTACCTATAAGAAAAAAATTTAACTTTGTGGTGTATAGTGCAAAACATTTCAGCACAAGGTGGTCAAAGGCATCTATAATTCTGGGGCATCGTGGGAGAAAAAAAACTTTGACTTTGAATGCAAATATCTTTCAATCCGTATAGTGAAACCTCGTAAAAATTTTACCACATCTTTTCATACAAGTTAACTTTCAAATCCGATGATTACATTTTGAAAAAAACTATTTTCAAAACTTTGTTAATGAATACAACAAAAATGACAATTTTCAGTGGTTTTGGAGCTAGAAAATGCCTTGATCCTTTCGGGGATAAAATAAAACTACAACGGAATAGCCAAAGATTATTATTGAAAAAACCTTTTTAAATAAAAAAACTATAGATACTAGCTGGTTGGGCTCAAATTTCTCTCCGAACCTTGAGATCCTTTGCTTCTAGGCGAGGCATTGCAACTCGTACATAAATTCAAGCATGGACATAATTGGTGATCCAAAAATGTTTTTTTGCACCTATTGAGGTGCACATTTGTTATTGATCTAAGTATTTGCAAAGGTGGAACTTTAACCTTGATTTAGAAATAAAGCCACTCAATTCATGTGATCATATTGCGTGCAAATCATACCTTGTTGTCATTCCAAAAAAATTAAAAGTTGAATAAAAATCCAAATGAAATCTAAAACATAAAGGAACCTAATGGACATTGACATTTTACGACTTTAATAATTTACGATAACTCTATTGTCTAAATGCATTCAATTTTCAAGTTCAAAAGATTGACTTGTACACATTTGTTAGTTTTACAGATTTTTTTACATTAAAATAACTTGACCCAAAGCAACCATTATTCTACACTATTGCCAAGGGCTCAAAATGCAAAGTAATGTCATGGGTTACAACATTATTGTTGCGTTGAAAAATAGATATTGCTCAAATGCAAGTTGAACAGTTTCAGAGTATTTGCAAAGCTCTAGAAGTATACTTCCATCTTGTTTCATAATAATAGTACTTTTTGGTAGTAATTAAATCATTTAGGATTTGGTAATGATTTTTTAATGCATACCACTATAAATTGATTCTGTAGTGAATGTACAATGTGTTTTCTTCAGTGCAAAACAAATGAACATGGCTATTAACTGCAATCAACTGAAGGAAAAATAAGAAAGTACAAGGTTACAATAGATACAAAATGCTACAGACATATTAACATTCGATAGCCTTCAAAGAGGTTGCCTTTTGCTCTCTTCAATCTTCATTCACAAAATTCATCCTCACATCCTTAATGTAAGCTTTGGTACCAATATAATGGCAAGACATTATGATATGCTCCATTTTCTTTTGTTAATTTTAAGACCAAACATACAAATCAACAAATATTTGTAGAGAAAGATGGTTTGCCAATAATCCAAAGAATCCAATGAGTAATTCACTAGTGCCATCTAATCATTTGCCATCGATAACTTATTTTGGGTTTTCAAGTAAGAGACAACTCTTTATATATATATATATATATATATATATGGGATGGTAGGAGGTAGAACAACCCATGTGAGATAAGTAAATTAGTTTTTTTAGTTTCTCACCCATTTATAGTTAAGTCAAAAGTAGGAATTGTGTTTGAATTAAAATTTCAAACCTCATTTAGGCATAGTAGGATAACTTTTCTCGAAAAACTTTGAACTAGAAAAAGTTGTTAATGAAGATGAATTTCATCTCCAAAAATTTGTTTGATATTTTAAGCCTCCAATAAAAACTTATAGACATAATTTAGAGAGGATGTTTAAAAATGTTAAAAGAAAATGTACATTCCAACCCCTCTATGAAATTTGTCCATAACTTTTGATTGGAGACTCAAAATCCCAAATAGATTTTTGGAGTTGAAACTTATCTTCATTTAACAACTTCTTTTTGTTCAAAGTTTTTCAAGAAAAGTTATTCTACTATGCCTAAATGAGGTTTGAAATTTTAATTCAAACACAATTCCTACTTTTGACTTAATTATGAGTGATTGAGGCTTCTACTCACTCTAATTTACATATCCCACATGGGTTGTTTTACCTCCTACCACCCAAAATGTATATATGTAGCTTCTCTTCACACTTGTAAACTCAAAGTATAATTGGTTTTTGTATGAATGCAAGCTAAACGTTTGGTTCATTGTTTTTATTTTTATTTTTTTATGTTTTGGAACGTTTGGTTCATTGTTTTCAATGGATGTAGAACGTTAGTTTTCCATTAATTTTTAATGTACCTTGTACAATTGCAGCTAGCTGACTTACTTCAATTCTTTGACAAAATTGACGTATATATATTAGCTGCTAATGGTGTGGAATATACCACACCATTCCGGTGGGGGGAAGGTAGCCCACTTGACTGCTACTGAATGTTATGATCTTTACAAAAAAAAGAAAAATTTCATGTGCAACTACCTTGCCTTCTCTGTGTGTTCAGATTTACACAAAATTAGCTTAGAATCCAACAGAGTGAATGAAAAGCTTCTAGATGAATGGTCTTTGATGGTATTTGTGTTTTTGGGTGTGTGGGCATATCACTTTAAGGTATGTTTGCACTTGGTGTTACAAGTGTTGTTTGGAATGTGAATCTGGTCCAAAAGTAGGTCTAAATTTGTTTTTAAGACCTTCAGTAACAACACCTTCAACACCAAGTGCGAACATACCTATGATAGGGGTCTTGGGTAGCCTAGGGGGTCTTGGGCAGTTTGGAGTCGGTGAATGGGTGGGTGGTCTTGGGGAGTTTTCTTGTCAGGAGTTGGAAGGGCAGGGTCTTGGGGGACAGAGCTTGTCCAGGGACAGAGGAGCGGGACAGGGAGTGCACACTGCACAGAAGTATGTTTGAATGACAGTTTTTATATAAATTTTGATTTTGGCCAAAGTCAAAGTATTATGTAAAGACTAATTTTTGAATTGCAAGTGTGAGTTTGGGATGAAACTATAATATAAGCCGTAAGTACATCTAAAATCGCACAGTTAAGCTCTGTGGCATGACAATATGCTCTAGAAACTGAATGACAATTTCTGTACATAGGTGAAGGACTAGGAATCAAAATGGCAAGTGGTTCTATAATTTTTGGACACATCGTGAATTAGTTACGAATTTTCAGAGATACAAGGTGTAGGGTGCTAAAAGTTTAATCTAGGTGATGCCAAAATCAATTTGATGCACACAAAGAAATTAAACCAAAGGAAAGTGTACACAAAATGGATCACTTGTGGGATTGCCACCTCCATAGTTATATTAATAGAGTTGCACAATACTCAAAATGGGCCTTAACTCCATCTTACATTTGTCTTTTAATGTGCACCATTTTCGGTTTCCTCCCAATTTATTTTCAGTTCAAAAATAGGGGTCGATTTTGAGGAATGGTCCATTTTAGGTATAAATACCTTATTCTCCAACAACATTTAATTATGTTCATTAGCATGGCCCATGACATTGAGACTAATACCAATTGGTCTGATGGTGATAGGAGGACATTTAAGAAAGAAGGAAAGGCATTGTTGCATTGAATTCCATGAAGCTTTGCAAGGTATGTATACCCCAAATGGCATCCAAACCAAAATGGCAACCTATTGATGGGGCCAATTGCGCTCTCTTTCCATTTTAATGTAGTTCAAAGTGTAAAAAGAAAGGAATTGGGGTTCAAAGGGGGTGGAATTAGGTTGAATAGTCACTGCTTTATAACTTTCAAGAACACTCCCATGTGATTTAGATCCACATAGGCAGAGGTTTGTTTATTATTCCTCCATTTGAAGGGATGCTTTTAGATTGCCATTGCAACGTGTCTAGGGACTCCAAAGAACCACAATAGAAATTAATCCAAAAGGACAATAGAAGTCCCCCTATGTACAACAATGTGAAACTATACATTTTTGCATTGACCACCTATATCATGTGTGTTTTTATTGATAAATGAGTTGACCAAAATACATGTGAAAATTTCTTGAATTTGTTGTTCTATTGTAACAAAACATTGTGAAACCAAATAGTCTAAATTTTTGCACTGACCAAAGGGTGGATATATACACCTTGAGGCTTGGAATGAGGGAAGGAAAAATTAACGTAATTGTTGAAGTAGTTTTTTTGTCTCAGTGAAAAAATTGATATTTATAAAAGGCAATTGGACATGTATTTTTACCATTGCAATTTTTTTCCCAAAAAATCCTCAATGCATGCATAAGAAATAGTTAAAAAAAATGGCTAGTGTATTGTCCAATCATAGGATATACTTGTATTAGAGTACCAATTAGAGTATATTAGACCCTTCATTTGCTTCTAAAATTTTACATGAATATACCTAATAAGATGTACTATTGAAAAAATTATTTACTTAACTTCTTGTACAAATCACATTCCATCAGGGCTCAAAGTCTTCCATCCCAGTTAGAGAGGGGTGAATTTTTTTTAAATTCAAGCTTCAAATATTATAATCTTGCAATCCATGTTGTGAAATGATCTAAAACTTTTTCCACACTTTTAAAATGATCTAAAAAACTTTTGTATGGTGGAAGTTAAAAATATAAATAAAACTTTTGGTCAGTACATCCTCAAATGGTAGTTTTTGACATCTCTTTTTTCTAATAAATACCCCCCATCATGTAGGACTTAATGTCAAAAACAAAAGGAATCATCTTCAATCCTAAAAGCGTGTCTGAAGTACATTGCTTAAGTGGACAAGTAATTTGGGACAAATGAAAAAAACAAAATGGACTAGTATTATTGGATGGAGGAAATATTCTTTACGCTTTAGTCCTATTTGTTTGGACCACAATAATTTCTCAGCATTTTTTACTTATTTACATAAATATCTAAACTAGCTTATAATTGAAAGGACAATTTTGAACATCTTTAATGTTCATAAATCTTGGTTATTGAAATCTATCTTTTGGTGATGCCCCACAAGGCATTGAGTAGGAAAAATCGTCGGCTAGTTCAAAATTAGCATATGGAAGTGGGAAAACCCCCGGTTGCATTTTAAAAACAAAAGATGCAAAACTAGAAGGAAATTGGTAGGGCTAGAAATCAACCGGTGCTCCAAAAAGCATTAGAAGAAATTTGGGGGCAATAAGAGATTGCGAGTTCCTGGGCCCTGGGAACTTTGGGAACGCCCTGAGAATAGTAATCTGATGTGGTCGTGACTGTGCTACATCAAAAAATAATAAAAAATAATATTTTAAATATTTTAAAATTATATATATATATATATTATTTTTTTATTTTTTATTTTTTATTTTTATTTTTTAAATTATTTTTATATATAGATTGTTCCCAGCAACGGGAAGAGCCCTGAAACGGCCCTTTGGAGGCCTCAAATTTCTTCTAATGATTGGAGGATATTTTACCTACCTCTTTAGTCTCAATACTTGGCAATTTTAGCTGACATGGGATAATATTCACTAGCTAATATCCAAGCAAGGTGAGCGTCATATCTGGGTATTAGTCTTGTAGGATACGGTATCAAACTCAAGGATTCAACAACTTGGGCGATTCTAAGGGATTTAGATAACAGGGTAAAATGCATTATAAAAATGCTTGTGCAATTCCATAGCTTTGATCTATGACTCAATCTATAATACATCCAATCCATGTTGTGACAATCTAGGTTTTGTGTATAAATCATGCTTAGAATCTCAACTTGAACCTCTAGCCCCTTGAAAAATATATCAAAGAGGCCCAATTGGGATACATTTTTGTTGGTAGAAATTTGAGTAGATAGTAAGTTGACTTTGTTTTCTCAAATTCTTTGGTTGAACCTACACAAACTATATTCTTCATTGATTTTGGTAGCATGAATATAGCCTCAATTGAATTATAATTTTCATATTATGAGTGAGTTAAATTGGTCATTTTCAAATAATGAGTCCCTTTTCCTTTGAGGATTAGATAAAATTAGTTGTGCTTTGTGTTCTAATGTCCATAAGCATTTATCTTACAAGCTTTTTATTTACATACCAATTATGAGCAATATTTTATAGAGGTAGTAGAAGAACCATTGGAAGAAGGTGAAAACTCTGATTCCTAAACTCTTTTGATTTCATCTAAACTTTTCACTACTATTCTCAACTTCATCTTAGGTGAGTTGAGAGCGTCCTTGGCCTTCAAATAGTGAAGGGCTTTGCCAAGTTCAATTCCTAATAAGGATGCAATATCAATTAGTATTTTCAATTCGAAATCTAACAATTTAGTCGGTGCCAATACGGGTGCCAATATCATTTTGCAGGAAATTGGCACGTGAGAAATTAATATTGCAGGAAATAAATTGGTACTTCTTGTGACTGAGAGGATGCAACCGGTGACCATTGAAAAAAGCCTAGTCCATTTTTGTGGAAGGAAGAAATCAACTGGAGAAGCTCCAAAAATTTCCCAAATACTTCTACAGTAAAGGCTAGTCACACCTTCTTCACTACACACCCATTCTTCAAAGAATGGACACAAGGCGGCTTCCTGTTGGCTCTCAGTGGCAGAATATTCTTGTTCTACAAAATCTTATTCACGTCCATTATTCTCTTCCGGAGGTGAATAATGGACGTGAAGAAGATTTCTTCATAAAAGTATATTCTCTTGCACTCCATGCGCTCTATAGTTCCACCGCATCACAAGTGACACCTGCGATTTGCAAGCTGGCTTATGTATTTATAGTCACAATTGAATCCATTATTCGTAGAAATCCTCCACACGACACAAAAGGGGTGTTGCGCCTTCTTCCCCCGGAATTGCTCCCCATGGGCTCCTATTTTCTCTCACCAACTTCTCATTCTTTTGTGAAATCTACTTGGTGATGAAGGTGTCACTATCCCTAATAGGGATAGTCACACTTCCTTCACCACGGTTGCAATTCTCAGAGAATGTGCACGTGTTCTCGTTGGCAATTTGTGGTAGGCGGAGCTCCAATTTTTTGAGAATTTAGAGTGTCGTTTCTCCTCCTCTGAAGGTGAAGAAACATTCTCGGAGAAAAATTTCTTGAGGAATTTTTTTAGTTTCGTTGGTTGTGCGTGGCTTGCAGAGCTCCCAGCCAGCTTTGCAAGTAACACATTCTCTGAGAATTGCTTCAAACAGCATAAAGGGGCGTCACACCTTCTTCAAGTGGAACGACTCACCATTGGGTCCTCTTTTCTCTTGCTTATTTCTCCGACTTCATAGATTTATGTTTCTCTGAGAAGGCGTGACAACCCCTAATGAGAACGCTGGAGGGAGCCACTCTGTAACACTAACTTATAGTTCACTCCAAAGTGGAGTCCATGAGCTACTCCGGATGTGGGTCCTTGAAAATCAACACAGGCAGTCCCAAACTAATAAGGACAAAACGGTAACACGTGATTGGCATTTCAGAATTCAGATTGAACCCCCCACCCCACCCCCTTTTTTCTTAGCTGAAAATAGGACTGGGCTCCCTGATCTCGGGCTTCCAAACTTCCAATGTGCCCTCACTTCCGAACCCTACCAACTGTTTTTCTTTTGGCACCCAAAATTGGGATCTCATTAATTCAACAAAACTGGACCCCCCCCCCTTAATAAGCCAATTTGGTGAAAAGGAAGTTTAGGACACCAAGTTTAGGACTGATGAGTTCAGAGAGGGAGCCTGTCAACTGTACTGTAGATGGCACCTTTGACAGGGGTACACAACCGAACAATGCCGCATCTGATTTGGAAATGCCTTCAACTGGCTACTGAAGCATACCCACACTGGATTGGACTGGACCCTCAAATACTGGACAGCAGAGTATTGGCTGAAAGCCATTTATGCAGTTGTGCACCTGGAGCAGGTGGCCACGTGGCAGTATTGGTAAATTTCCAGACACCTTGGGTCAAATACAGACAGGATTTAATTAGGGTGGAAGCACCCCAAACCGTCAATAAGGTAGGAGGTCCCTAAAGCGACCATCTAAGCACTGAAACTGAATTTTGGGGAGGTAAAACACCTTGAAATATTTTTCAGTAAATTTTCCTTGAAAGACAAGAGGAAATGGCATCTAACACAAGTTGTTTCATATTTTTTGGAGCTTTGTGGAATTAGTTATGAAATTTTGAAGTTGAAAAGCCATAGGGCTCTATAAGCGACCACCTCTTAGAATGTACATCCTGTGTACATTTGGTAAATGGAAGAAAGCAAAATGTACCTTTGTGGCATGTTCAGTTCAAAATGCCCTGTCGGAGTTCAAGCCTCCTACCTTATTACCAATTCAACATATTTGGAGTTACCTTTTCCTAAAAATAATTTTTTTATAGTATTAGCAAGTGAAAATCATGAATATTCAAAAATAAATAAATAAATCAAATGTAGTATGTAATTTCTATGATTTTTCAAAGTAATGACTCCCTGGACCACTGAAACTGTCACATAGGTGGATCCTAAACTAAAATTTGCAAAAAAACAATAGTTAACAAATCAAAGTTAAATATGCGTTAGTGAATCAGAGTTAAGCATTTCAAGGACACATGCATGAGAAGTCTAGGGATAGATTTAGTGACAATCTAAAGTACATGAATGGGAACAGGGACGCTAATGGATGTTTCTACGTTAGGGTCAAGGTGAACTAGCCCCTTCCAAGTCATTCTAGGTGTGCAAGCGAGAAGAAAAAAAATCCCTATTTTGTGCTTGCTTAATTTACCTTCTATACATCTCCTAGCTAACTTGGAGGCTCTAATTGCATATATGAGTTCAAAATTTGCAATTTCTATCATGCATGGAAAATTAAAAGAAATCAACATATTTCCGAGGGGCCAAACGAGGGGGTCAGTCCACCCCGGTCAGATTTAGGAGGTCAGGGTGAACTGACTCCTTGCTTGGTCATCCCTTGGAAAACACAGGAACTATTTATTTGCCATGCATTGATCATAAAATTTGGAAATTTGGAATTCATATTTGCAATCAAAAGCTCTGAATTAGATAGTAGAGGTGTATACGATAGATCAATGCAATACAAAATAGGGGGGCTTTTTTTCAACATTCGCCCGTGGGAAAAAATTGGGGTTTTCAGGAGAACAAGCAAGGAGGTCAGTTTACCCCGGCCAATTTAGGAGGTCTCCCACTTGAAGCACTTTCATTGGTTCAAGATGAATAACTTGTCCCGCCTAAAAGAAAAGTGAATACCAGCACTGTTTTGCTATGAGATTAATCTATGAACGAGGAAAATCGACAAAGTGTATTACGAGCCGGTTGATTTTCCCTAATTGCCAATTGAGAATCAAAACTTTAGGCAAATAGCCGGTCACTATTTCAAAAGAAATTCTATTTTAAATAAAACTACAAGGAATACTTCAAGATTATCAATGAAAAATTGTTTTTAAATACAAAACCACAGATATTAATTAGTTGGGCTAAAATTTCTTCCCAAACATTGAGATTAACCCTGAAACATCGGGCATGTCACCATGGAAATCATCCTTTTGGATATCGTGTACATCATTTGCTTAAAAAACACATAGAGCAGTCATTAGAGGTCAAACTATTGTGTAAGATTTCCCTTTTTTACACAAAATTTCCACAAATTAACGTCTGCACTTTTGTTTTACAAAGAAGAATTCATTATCATTCATCAAACACTTAGTGTTTGCATTGATGTAACATGGTTAAGATAGCAATATCTAAATGTACATGAATAAAGGTTTGAGCATGGTTCTTCTCATTCAACTAATTTTTTTTGAAACAAGCATGTTGAGAAAACACACTACAGGGGTTGATGTTACAAGGTTAAGATAGCAATATCTAAATGTACATGAATAAAGGTTTGAGCATGGTTCTTCTCATTCAACCAATTTTTTTTGAAACAAGCATGTTGAGAAAACACACTACAAGGGGTTCCATCAGGTACAAAGGCTTTGATTTCACACAGGGACAAACTTGTCGCCTCCAGGTATCAAACCTACAACCACACCATTCGGAAGGGATACTCCTCCACCATCATCTGATAGTTTAGGGTCGTCTTGGACTGTTCTCATTCAACTATTGAAACTCTTGTTGATAGTTGTAAGGAAAAGATAAAATTCTTTAAAATACATTTTAAAAACTTTGTATGAATAAACTATGAACTTACAAAGTTCTGAAAATAAGTGTACCTAAAATTGACTCTCAACTCTTGTGTATGAAGGCTATACATTTAAGGCAAGAATTTAGATGGGGTGGTTTTACAAACATGACACAGTTAAGTGTTGTAACCTCAGTTATTATGCACCAAAATGTATAGTTGCTATAGTGAATAATAATTATAAAGAAGTTAGTTTTCACTTTTGAAAAATACATATTTAGACAAAATTCTCAACAAGTGAAGAAATTTTGTTTGATTTAAATTTTTTGTAATCCACATTATATTGGGATGCACAATAATCACACATTCTTGTTCATTTCACTAAATCAAATAACTTTGAGTTTGGTGACAAGTCAATTGCTCTCGCTTTAAAGTCTAGGATGATTTACTTATTAAAATACCTAAAAGATCCTTTGATTGAATTCATTAAAATAAATATTTTTGTCTTGTTTTGCAATGTCCATGAAAAGGACATGAATTACAATTTTTTGGATTAGTGAGGTCTAAAAATAGTATTAGTTCAAAAAAATTGGTAAATTTTTGTGTATTGTGATTTATTAAACCTCCTCATATTTTTTGTAAGTGCTATACACCTCTTTTACTCTTGAAATATGATGGAAAGTACACAACGTGATCTTCATTATACTTTTAAAAGAATTTGAGTTCATAGTGCAAAAATTTCAGGAAAGTGAGTCAAAGACAATTGATATTATTGGGCAGAGTACAAAAGAAATTTATACTACACTTCAAACTTAATACCATGCAATGCATGTGGAATTTCTTTGAGGAATTTCTTACAGTTGCATTCATATAAATGTAGCATAAGATTATGTGGTCAGTTCAAAGAAGAAGAAGAAATCTTTTGCATAATGCTCTAGTTTTATATGGTATTTGATGACACGTAGACATGAAAAACTAACCCCATTAGGATCTAAGGGGAGTATAAATTTCTAAAATTGTAAAAATGTGTTATAAAATAAAAATTAGAATAATAGAATGATGCATTTAAAATAGAATTTGTAAAACATGACCCTTAGATAATACCTATATAATTAGATCAATTGCTTCACATACCAATGCTTTCCAATTAAAATTGAAATTTAAAATAAAAATCCTTCTAAAATTGTTTGAAGGTTGATTATGTGCAATTTTGAACAAAAAAAATTCTTTGAGTTCAAAATGTATGTATTAACTACAGTTACGTTTTGTGATTTTTATTTTATTTTGTATATTTATTTAGGTCATTTTTCAAGAGTCATATTTTGACTAACTATAAAAATTACCTTGTGAGGTCAAACATACTTGTTCACCTTGAACAATAGATTATTTTCAAAGAAAAGCTCTAAAAATCTATATCGTGCAAATGTATGTAAGAGAACTACCACAAAATTCTATAAAAATTTCAATGAATGAAAAATGAGGATTTTATATTTGGAGAATATGTTTCTGTCATCTAAATTTCCAAATTCAATCCTTTAGGGATTAAGTATTGAAAGAGAGTTCTCAATTCTCTTAGTATAGATTTAATTTAACCATGAATAGATTAACAATGAAAATTCAAAGTATTGATTATAAGTACAACCAAAATAGACTCTAGTCTTTCATTGGTAAATCCATTAGCTCTATATGTATGAACCTTTGGGCCTAGAGAGAAACCATTTACATTGGTATGGCTAGGAAAAAACATCCTTTTAGCTTTACTAACAAGCATAGCAATGACCATCATGCCATTATCGAAATTAACCCCTAAAGGCCCAAGGCTTTTTTTCTGCCAAAAAACCATCAAAACTGCCATTTCTATAGCAAGGAGTAAATAAAAATGAAAAATGTTTTTTTTTCACATCTAACCATAGGATCTTATACCTAACTAGTATGAGAACATGTGGAAAAAATTTCAGAATTTTTGACCGCTCAGATTGCAAGATATCTGCGTTTAAAGTGGAAAAAACAAGTATTTCAGCACATTGCGAGACTAGATTTTTTGACTTTAAACATTTTTAACTTAAAATTTTTGCACTACAGAGTTTTGTGCTTCAAATCTTTATAGTGGAGAATTGAGTTGAGAGTCTAGGGGAAAAAAAAATATTCAAAAAAACTTAATTATCATTCCTAAAAAATTTATTAAGTAGAAGTAGGTCGAGATAGAAGGAAAATCTAAAACATTAATTTATTTTAGATGGAATTAAAATACACTAATCCCAATGGTGAGATTGTTCTAGCAAATAAACTAAATCATGAGAATTATTTTTAAAAAAAAAATGCAAAAATAGCATTTAGAAATGAATCCTACAAGTTATTTTTTTCAAGAAGATGCTCTAACTGCCCGAAAAACAAGAATGTTCATAACTTTTTCATAACAAATCCAAATGAAATGAATCAAAGCTTTCCAGATAGACAAAAATATAATCTACAAGAAAAAAAATATTAAAAAAAAAAATCAAATTTTTGCCAAATTTTTCTTGCTGCCCGGACTGCCCAGTTACGAAAAAAAGTAACATATTTGGCCATAACTTTTGACTCCTATTTCCAAATGTGCTGAAATTTAGTGCATATGAAAGATATTCCTCGCGCCCACCTTCTATTAAAATTTCAGTTTAAAATATAGAAATCTCTAGTCACACGGAGTTGCCCAAAATTTCTATACGGCCAAAAAACCTCGGGCAAAAAACACATGCCGGTCCTTTAGGGGTTAAGTTTAGTAGCACTCGATGCATTAATGTTTTTTTTTTGCTCTAGTGGGCTTTACTCCTTGAGATGGAAACTTTTGTTGCCCTTCTTCAATTCAACAAGCCTTTCCAAAGATCATGTATTGTAGCTTTCTAGCAGCTTGGGCAACTTTCTACCTATTAATTAATTAAAGTGCAAAAAATAGTTAGGCAATCTAAAAAATATATATTAAAATAATAAAAAAGTAAAAAATTATTAAAATAAATTAGGCAGTCATCCAGGTTGTTCTTACAATCTTTGAATGATTGTTGCTACTTTCATCTAAGGCAATTGCATTCACCTAAACCTTTTGTCTTGACCTCCAAATCCTACCTTGTATACAACGGTGTATATATTGTATATGACAAACTAGGTCAATAATTTTTCAAAAATTTAGGCACACTTTTAATTATTTATTCTCTAACCAAGTTGCTAGGACACTACGGTATTCTTTTTTCCTTTTAATTCATCACCGTCCTTTACAAAGAAGGGAAAAAATAAACTTTCGTGTTGATAACATTAACATTTTAGGCAAGAATCTGCCGCGGATCCACTCTGCAATTTGGTCGGTTGCACAACAGGTCATCCTAATGTATTTTAGTATGATGGGATTTGATTGTTTTTCCTCATTGTTGATTGTACTAGTTGCTAAATACGTGATGGGCACATGGTTGTACGTGCTTACAACGTACTACAGTGTTTTGCGTCGCGTTCAATGCTGCATAATTTTCTGCTAAACACTCGTCCATGATCCATCGTGTTGCTGTAATACAAAGTATGTATCCATGAAATTCTGTTTCATATTGTTTCCAAAAAAACAAAAAAAAGGAAGTATGTATCCAGATTATTTGTGTACTACATTATTTATAACAGAGTGTGGGAATATTACACATGCGGATTCTGGAGTGAGTTGTCCAGAATGATTAGTTTAATGCTGAAAGTTGAAACCCAACATGTCCTGTTCATGAATTCCTTTGAATCATTGCTGAAATATGGAGGGAAATCAGTTATAATTGCCCTAATATTCAATTTCCGAAACATAAAGAGATCACATTGTTTTTTTTAATAATCTGAGCAGATATTCATAATTCAATTAGTGTTTTGTTTTGTTTTTAAATTGAAAGATTTTTCTTTAAACTCCAAAGACTAAAAATCCTTTTATATTTTTAGAAAAGTTCTTCGAGAAGTTGGGGGAAGATTTCACATTTTGAAATTTTGCATGGATTTTTTAATATATTACATTCCTAATCACCATGCACTACATGTGACGGAAGCTTCTGTTTAGCTTCATTTTGAGAAATATTCCAAATACTATGAAATTGGAAAAAAAATTAAAAATTTACGATTTGCTTTAAATTCCTGATTATTTATAGAATTGTGATGAGTAGTGATGACATCAGCATGCTGACACCCACCCCACCATGGTGGGCCCTACCTTACCTGCAGAGTGGGGACTGAGTGGGGGAGGGAGCAGTGCAAGTAGAATAGGAAGCGGGAATGCACCAGGGCTGTAACTTACTTTCTGGTCTGCCTCATCAAGTCTGCTCTTGATTTGACTGTTATTTTTGGACGGAGTTGAAGTTTTTTTAAATTTGAAAAAGTCATTATTGCAAGAGCTTGGAAATAAGAAAAAGCCTGCATCCCATCCCATGTCACTTTGGCCTATTTGGCAATAAGCTTACTCTCCAAGTCCCATTGTCTCATTGTGTGTAAGGTACTCCCCTAGTCCCCTTCCAAAGCTTTTGCATGGGCATGCATTTTTCCACTTTGACAGATGGGAGTACAGCATTTTGGGTCTTCCAAGGTGCCTCTGGCTGCAGCTGATCAATATTTGGAATTGTAATTTATTGTGCGTGTCCTTTGGGCAGAGGAGAGACTAAGGTGGAACCACCCATTCCTAATCTCTTAAGGTAGGCATCCCAAATGTGCCACTGACCTTGAAGCACCATCTTCAGTGTGTGTACATTTCCAAAATCAGTTATGTACAGTACCTCTGTGAAAGAAATGTTTTTAGAACTAAACTTTGTTCCTGCATAACTTTTGCATACAGTATCCAAATGTCGCGTTCTTTGGTGCGTTGGAACCTCCTTTCCCTTGCCAATAAGAATATATAAGAATTTGAACAGTCTAATAGTAGTAATTAGGCACAGTAGCAATTAGTGGCGGTTTTGGGAAACCTACCTTAAACAATTTCAGCACAAATGAGGAGCAATGTGAGGCAGAGGAAGTTTTTCTCTTGTAGAGAAACAAGAAATATTGGAACTCTAAATTTTTCGTAATTTTATCCCCAAAATTGAAATTACTATGAATTCTGGGAGCCAAAAAGTGTTCCAAACGCATTACCAATCACTAGAATTGTCTAAATCCAATCATAGCCAAAACTACTTTCCCACTCAGTATTTCCCATGTATTTTATGGCACTTTGGGACATGTGTCATGACCTTATTAGTCCCAACCTTGAAAAAGAAAAAGAAAACACTCTAAGCCTTGGTTGGAAATAGAACACCCTACAGGTTGGGAATTGGCTCTTGGTTGGTGATGGGTGGTCCAACCTTATGGTATGGACTCTCCCCATCAACTATGGGTTTTAAATCCATGTTTTCAAATCCTATCTACAACCGCATTCACACTACACACAACGGTTAGATGTTTAGGGTTTAGTCGGAGGAAGGAGTCTGACGAGTCAAATGGGGGGGGGGTCCAATTTTTTTATTTATTTATATTTAATTTTTTGTTTTCATTTTTTTTCTTGAACTTCTAGTTTTAATTTTTAGTTTTGCTTACATATGGTTGATTCAATGTTATCTTTGTTTAATTTTCCTACTATCCACTATTAACAAACTAATATTGTTGTTTACCTAGGACAAAGTCTCATGGTCACATTGTTCTTGTTTAATTTTTGACACAAATGAAAATAAAATCAACGATATGCGCGGGGAGAATACAAATAGACCTCCAACAAAATAGGACTTGGGAAGCAAGCACAAAGCAACAAAACCGAAGCAGAACAAGATCTAAAATATAATGAGGCCCCAAATTGCTTAGTGGCAGGGATTATTTGGAAATAGAGATCTCAAATTAGCTAAGAAAGTCAATTAGGTGGAAGACATGTAGCACTTCTTTAGACTATTCATTCAATTGCTTGTTTAATTAATTCCTAAAGGACCATTGTTCCTTGGGGGGAGAAATTGGATTTTGGGCAAGTACCTGTAGTCTAAATTTTTGTCATGATTTTTTGAAACTTTTTTGAAGATAGAAAAAAAGATTAGTGTTGTGGGAGTATAATTTTTTTTCAATTGGTGCTTGGAGCAAAAGTTATGCCCAAATAAGCTCAAAATAGGGGAGCCTATGCAACAAAAAAAAATGCAAAAATGCAATTTAATTTAATTTAATTTTTTAGCTTATAGATTATGTTTTTGTCTATATGGAAAGCTTTGATTCATTTCATTTAGATAAGTGATGTGAATGTTATAGACCAATATTGTTTTTTGGGCAATCTAAGTATCTTTTTGAAAAAATAACTTGTTGGACTCATTTTTTAATGCAATTTTTACAGTTTAAGAAAAAAGTTCCACATGGTTTAGTTTGCTTGCTAGAACAATCTCACCATTGGGATAAGTGCGTTTTAATTCCATCTTAGAGATATTAATAATTTAGATTTTCCTTCTATCTCATACCTATTGTCTTCTACTTAACAATTTTTTTAAGAATGAAAATTAAGTTTTTTTGAAATATATATTTTTCCTAGATTCTCAATTCCATTCCCCACCATAAAGCCGATTTAAACCTCAAAACTTTGTAGTGCAAAAAATTTAGATTAAGAAGGTTCAAAGTCAAATAATCTACTCTTGAATCTACTCCCGTAATGTACAAAAAAACTTGTTTTCTTTACTTTAAACGGAAATATCTTGCAATCATCTATGGTCAAAATTTCTGAAATTTATTCCACACATTCTCATACTAGTTGGATGTAAGATCCTACAGTTAGATGTGCAAAAATACAATTTTCAAATTTTTTACTCTTTGCTATAGAAATGGCATTTTTGAGTGTTTTTTTGGTGAAAAAAAAGGCCATAGTCCTTTAGGAGTAAAAATTTAGAGTATGGGGTCTTTTGGGCTCTTTTGCATTGTCTCCCTCTTTTTATTGTTGGAAATCTTAACTTGAAGCTTCCTTTGAATGTAGAAGGGACAAGCCAATTTTTTTTCTTAACCCTTAAGAAAGTTTAATACAATTCAAAATATAAAGTTTAAGGAATAGAGGTAATAATATACGTACTTGAGGCAAACACATGTATAGAAATGATTTTATCTTTTAAAAGTTTTATAAATCCAAATCATGATTTGAATATTGCAAAATGTGCATACAAAGCCTCATACATCATATAAATTAGGTGCACTTAAAATTGCCCCTACTTGAAACTGCCATTATTACTTTGTATACATCTCCAAAATCAATATGTATGTATGTGGAATAAACAAATTAAAAACCTCTACTCAAAAAGCTTTGACCCTTCATAACTTTTGCATGCAAGTTCCAAATGTCGCATTCTTTGGTGCGTTGGAACCTCCTTTCACTTGCCAACATGAAAATATGAAAATTTGACCAGTCTAATAATATTATTAACCATGCACAGTGGCAAAAAGTAGCAATTTTTAGATTACCTACCTGGCATGCCATTTCCAAATGGATATCAATTGTTATTATTGCAATTTCTGCCCAACCACTGACCGCATAAAGTGTGCACCCTCAAATGTGCCATTGACACATATGTGGGATAAACAAATTTAGAACCTCTACCCAACAAGCTTTGACCCTTCATAACTTTTGCATATGAGTTCTAAATGTTGCATTCTTTGGTGCGTTGGAACCTCCTTTCATTTGCCAACATGAAAATATGAAAATTTGACCAGTCTAATAATACTATTAACCATGCATAGTGGCAAAAGTGGCGGTTTTTAGGTTACCGACATGGCATGCCATTTCCAAATGGATATCAACTATTAATATTGTTATTATTGCGATTTTCTTCCAACCACTGACCATATAAGGTGTGCACCTTCGAATGCGCCATTGACTTTAAATTGCCATCTTCACTCTACGAGCATCTCCAAAATCAAATATGAACCTATATAAGAACCAAACTTTGTTCCTCCGTATCTTTTGCATAAGGTATCCAAATGTCATGTTCTTTGGTGCGTTGCAACCTCGTTTCACTTGCCAACAAGAAAATATGAAAATTTACCCAGTCTAAATAGTACTAACCAGACACAGCAGTAGCTTTCAGTGGCGTTTTTTGGGGTACTCACCTTAAATAGCTTCTTGCGCTCTGAAGCGTTAAGAATGTTGATGGCTAGCTCGAATTGAAGTTGCCAGAGGGGAATGCGTTATGATCAATGTTATATTCAGGAGGGAATATTTCGAAATCCACTCCCCTTGACAATGAAGCCCTCCAGGCACTACGCCCGGGCCTGTAGCCGATCCACGTCCTGCGCGACGAGCCAGCCAACGGGTAACTTAACTCAACTCCGGGAAGGTGCGGGGTGAAAACGGAGTGCCAGCTCAGACTTTTGGCGCCAAGATTTCGACCGACATGGCGGGTCCAAGTCAGATGATTGCAGGTCCTCCAAACCGACGTGGCATTGCGGATTCCCCGAACCAAGGTCTGCCGGAGCTAGACCGAGCTTCGGTCCCTGACCACCCCGCCAGCCCGCCAGCCCGCCACCCCGCCACTGTGCCGAGGTTGCGACAGCTTCCACTCTGCAACTCCACTTTGCTACAGACACTAAGTTACTCCTTCCCCAGAACTCCATCATCATCGCTGCTGCTGTCTGCCGTACTCCGACGACGATCTGCCCTGACCCTGGGAACTTAAGCCTCTCTCTTCCTCGCATCTCGCTTTCCGCTTTCCAACGAGCTCTCGAACGCACCTAACGGCTCAGAAATCAGGATGTTCTTTGGCTTTGGTACGGCGTGCGTGTCCTCGCTGCTCGCTCATTTGGTCATCGACCCGTGCCGTGTGTTTGCGTTTCGCGCCTGAGTGAATATTGTAGTGTAAGTTAAGCGGTGAGGGGTGGACTGATTTAGTCAGTCACTGATTTAGAGAGATTTAGTCGACTTGCATTTTTATTTTTCAATATTTTAATGGTGGGCTCACTCGCTCTGGTGATGAAGAGTGGTTTCGGCGGGAATTCGGTGCTTCGAGCATTACGTGGAGCCTCTGTAGCGTGTAAGAAGCTCACTGGAGTTTTTTTCAAGGGCGGAGTGTGAGTATTGAACTTGAGAGAGGAGGTGTCGGCAACGGCGATTTGATTGATGTTCAATGGCCGCAGGAGCTTTGTGTTTGGAGCTCAGTAGTGCAGGACTGCAGAAGTCTTTTTTTTTCCCGGGGCGGAAGTCTGATGTAGAGGCTAAGTGCTCCTTGTGAATCTCAGCTCGGCTTGGTTTTATATCTTCCTTCTTCATTTGGCAGCTGGACTTTAAAAAAGAATGGTGGACTTGCTGTTTCATCGAATTGCAGTGGACTTGCTCTTTCATCCCATTGAGCTTCTGGGAGGCCATAGGATATGTGTGATGTAGTGCATTTGCGAGTTTTTGGGTCGCGAGTGGGCTCTGTTCATTCGGAAGTCTCTCCTTTTTCCTGACGGGGAGTCTTTGAGCCTGTTTTGGTTCCGCTTGTGAGGATCTGGTGTACGACTTGGCGGATAACCTAAACCTTGCAATATTGAAAGTTCGTTTCACGTGCTGCGTCTGACGCTCAGATTTAACGGCAATACCCTATTCTATGAAGTTTTGAAGATCCGGACGAGGTTAGGTTGGTCTATATACGACCGAACTGCGAGTTGCTTGTACTAGTCAGCGTTTCTCTGTATTGGGGTAACCAGGGTGGAAAGCTGCGAGGAACAGAAAGGATCCAGTTTCGAAGAAGTATCGGCCTCTGTTGAACAATGTAGAGTAGGCAATCATGATCGGGGGGACGCGGAGGAGACATGGGGGCCGAATGGAGAGAAAGAAAGCTCTTCTTACTGGGAGCTGAGCTTTGTCACTAGGACTGTCGTCGACAGTGGAGCAATCAAGAAGGTGACCTTCTATCCGTCTTTATACAGGAGCCAGACAAAAGTTGAACGTTTACGGTCTTAAGCTGCATTACGGCTCTAGGAGCGCATGAGTTCGGGAATGTCACTTTGAAATGTACGGGCGTAAGTCGACATAATTCGTCTTTTAGGAATGCCAGGACTATCTACATTTTATGCTTACACGGTTTAGAACTCGAGACTTAGCTATCTCGGGTTTCGGAGAGAATTGCCCACATAGGTTTCCTGTGCCGTATAGTGGTGATTTTAAGGTTACACCAATATCTAAAACAACTATCAGAATATTGAGATATTGCTGCGGGACTCTGTGTCACACTTGAGCTGAAGAAGAGAGGCATTACCTGACCTTTGTCCCTTTCGTGTGCCTGTAGCCGTCGTCTTAATGAGAGACTATTTGAAAGAGCCAATTGTGAGCCACTCTACGAGAGTTTTTATGAATTTTGTATCTAGTAGGTTGCGTTTGAGATGTTCGTTCACTGTCTTGCACTGATAGCGGTGACAGTTGCAAGAATCTTATCTTGTTGGATCCTTTCTCGTGAGCGAAGTCATTGTGTGGTTTGGCAATTACCCTCGGATATGACATAATTTTTTCCTGTTTAAATCTTCAGCAGGGGATGGGTGAAATTGCCTTGAGCGGGCAGCGGTTCAAACTTATCCCACACCCGTACGCTGGACAGTCAGTCGATCTCGAGCCCTTGGTCAGCATTTCCACTTCACTGTTAATTTAAACCTTGGTGTCTATGCTGTAGTTATATGCGTGTATATTGTGGGTGATAACAGTGTAATCAAGGTATCGGTGTTTTTTAATTTGCCCCTTTTGTACACCATCCAGTGTTTTCCGGCTCGGTGGCAGAATTGCGCGATTATTGAGGTTACTCGAAAGTACTATTTTGTGAAATTGTCAATCTGAAGGTTCTTGGAGTGTGGAATGATGATGAAGTCGTTAATACGGGCGAATTTATGCAGTTGAATAGAAATGTGGACGCTTGGCCACATTTGAAAGAGCTTCTTCAAAGCTACAGGGCAGATTGGGTGAAGGACGAGTTTAAATATGGGCACTATGACTCACTGCCAGCTCCAATCTTTGAACATCAGATTTTTGAAGGACCCGACACAGATGTAGAGACAGGTCTGTACTACGAAACATTTCAAACTGCTGAATTTAACGTCGGAGACAAAGCTTTAAGAAAAGTGACAAATCTTAGCAAGGTGGTTATTTCAAGAGGATGACCTGCGCTTCATTTATACTGCCCTAGAGATATAGATTAGCACAAGCTGCATTTCCCCTTATGAGTGCACCGGATTTGCATTGATACAGCCCGTTTGATTTGTGAGTGTCTTCGTTTTGGACGTGTTGCTGTAGCTCTTGTCGTTGTGGTGAGTGGATATCACTGGTATCATGTATATCATACTGTGAATATTTCACTAAGTTGCCGCACGATAACTGATGATAACTTATGCTGACATGGTGTTTGCTGTAGAGTTTCGACTTTCAAACAGAAGGCTGGGCAGAAATGGTGATGCTACTGATGATGAAGATTCTGCAATGCTTCGACGTCAGTCTAGACGTTCCTCTGGACAACTATCTGGACGTTTCTCTTCTAGATCAACAAGTGAAATTCCAGAAGGAATTCATTCAAAATCTACGAAGGTAATTCGTCTTATGACACTTATAGCTTATGTCATCATTGCAGGACATCAGTGATACTCTGAACTATCTTGAGTTCATCAGCAATCCTGTGGAGCGATGCTAGTGTGCAAAGTTCCGATTCTATATCTTATCAATTTCGCGGCCACTATATCGGTAGTTGGAAAGTGTGTGTTTTGGGGACGTTGGCTATGCATGTGTTTCATTAAATTTAATCTGCTGGGTTTGCTGAGTTCTCTGGATGTATGAGGACCTATCAATTCTATTCTGAAAAATCCGTTCTGCATTCAGCATTATGGGGGTTCTGCGCTACCTCCTTATGAGCCTGTTTATAGTTGGCGATCAACACGGGCGTCATTATTTGGACAAAGGTCTCCAGAACTACCTTCTGCACTATCACCTGGGTGAGAAATCATATCTGGGACACAGTCAGTTAACGTCTCTGTCTAACTTGATGCAGCAAGTGTTCATCTGTATCAATCGAGCAATATATGTAGCACTTAAGATTTACTTGAATTTCCTTAACAAATAGCCTCCTTGTGTTTGCCTCATATTTTGGGTGACTGCAGTGGCGGGCTGAAGGTCTCTGTGAAGGTCGTGTCTTTGAATATCCAGGCTGGACTTGTTGGTAAGTTTTTCTTGAAAGACTACACAACTTACGACTTAAATCTACAAAGTTATTCCTGTATAGTTGTTGGATTTTCTTGTGTAATATAGGGATTTATGTTGTGTTTGAAATAAGACTACACACTTGAGGGCGAATCATTTATGAGGCTAGGGTTGAACAATATTTTTGTCATGTATTGTTGGACTGGAAGGGTTGTATCAAATTGCCAAATGTTTCGACCTTCGCTTTGCTGTAGCAATTGGTTATTTGGTCTATCTTGGTTCATATTTGTGTGAGGTTGCAAATGCTAGTTCTGGGTTTTGGAAGAACAATTTAGCTACTATGATTTTGATGTTTATTTAAAAGGCTTGCACGTTAGGTACTGATTACCAAGACTTTGGATGTGTTTTCATGCTATAGAACCTATCTACGGTACGCTGTGTCTGTATCATCGAGAGAGGCGGGAAAAATTATCAGAGGATTTCCACTTCCGATGTTTACCGTCAGAGTTCCAAGATGTAAGACTTAATCCGAGTTTCATATTTCTCTTTGGTTGTGCGGCGTCTGTTTATCAGTTCTATGGTATTGCATATTGGAGCAGGTGATGAATTGATGCGTTAATTGGCAGGAGGCTGGCGGTTATCAAAGAAGAGCTATTTTTTCGCTAGAGGCAGCGTCACCAGCGATATGCTTACTGATTCAGCTTGAAAAACATGTGACTGAGGAAGGAGGAGTGACTGCTCATGTTTACTCGCGGAAAGAACCCGTGAGTTATTGTTAACGTAATCTGGATGTTGAGAAGCTGTTATTTGGCTCTATGGACGTTTTCTTTGGCATTTTTGAGTAAACCATGATTAACTTTACTATACGTTTAGTCGGGCTGATCCACTATGCCTTCAATGATGCCGCAGAAGACACATTAGTTGCAATAAATCATTTGTATATGGAAAGATTATGTCGTTTCTATCATAATTCACTCACCATCTTGTGTTCAAGCATCATCGTCAGGATATTGATAATGTGGGCTGCTTGGTTTGTATGCTGTCTATCTATCACGTATTCTTACGCTATCTAAGTACCTTAGCCATGTATTGTTTGAGTACAATTAATTACTGACAGTTCGATTTGATTGTATTGTGTTTTAAGGTACACTTGACTGAGAGAGAAAAACAGAAGCTGCAGGTCTGGGCGCGGGTGATGCCTTTTAGAGAGCCTTTTTCTTGGGCAGTAGTTGCTCTGTTTGATGCACGTGTAACAGGTGGTGTAGGAGGCTTCTCATCATCGCCAAGCAGCCCACTCCCTCCAGGACTTTTTGGATCAGCTTTGATGGAAGCATCCTTGGATTCAGATGGACGTCTTGTTGCGGATGCGAAGGCAGAAACATCTTGTGTGCCAGTTCTGGTGGATATCCCAAGCCTTCACCGCGTCAAAGAGAATTATACCGAGGAAATGCTTCAGGTAAAGTACTTTGCACAACTTTGTAGCTGTACACACCGAGCGTGCTGTTCGCACTGCTCAAGCTGCTCTATGCGGAGTTTGGATCTGAAGGAGTCGGTTAGTTAAATATTCTTCTAAGAAGCCACGATAATGTGTTCTACCTACTCCATTGGTAATATGGTTTGTGGTTGCTTTGCAGGATCCAAAGTTCAAAGTACACAAGCCCGTGAAGGCCACACTGCGACTTGAGATAGAGAGATTCTCTAATGAGGACCATGAACATGATCTCATATCTGAGTGTGGTAGTTTCGGCAATGGATCTATTGATGGTGATAGCCGGTCAATTGTGGGACCTTCCTTCTCAGGGCGGTTCATGCAAGGACAGGGCATGAGTAAGACTGCGCATAATGGACGGCAGAAATGGAGTCCTGGAGAAAAGCTTCGCAACCTACATTGTGGTAGTGTGGGAAGCATTGAGCTCGGAAAATCTGACGTATGTGAACCCACAATGTTTCGTTTTACACCAATGTCTCATCTCTTTGCAGATATGATTTGATATACCTCCAAAGTTGCAGTTGTGCTCAGTAGTACTTGTAATTGAATTCAAGTTGCTCTGTAATTCTGTGGCAGTTTCGGGCTGTTGAGTTTCGGTTGGGATCAAAAGTTGAGGCTCCATCTCAGCTATTGCACTGTCTGTACATATATCCTCAATCTGTCAATCTAAGTCGAAAACGCAGCCTTTTTATGCGAGTAGAACTCCGGATGGATGATGGAGATATTCGCAAACCACCTCTGGAGGTAACGCTTTGCAAAGACATGCTCTCCAGTCAGATCTTTGCTTGTAGTTATTAGACGTCGCTTCTTGCCTTCTTCCCTTGCATATACGATTATCGATTTTGTCCGACCCTTTACAGTCGGTAGAATGCATTGTTCTTTAGAATCGGTTTGTACTAAGTCTACATTAGCACAGTGTCTCTTGTTAATCCCAGGTGCCCAAATTCTGTATGTAGTGTGTAATTTGGTTTCGACTTTCTGAATGATGGTACGGCCTGATCTATTGCTTCTTACTGACTGTGATTGTTCATCCTAGCAGGCTCTTTACCCAAGAGATGCGGAGAGCTCTATGCAGAAATACGCACATTCTCAGATTGATGCAAACACGAAAACGCCTCACTATCACGACGAGTTCAAAATTCAGCTTCCTGCCGTTCTCGCTCTCGAGCACCACCTTCTGTTCACGTTTTTCCACGTGGATCTTCAGATGAAACTTGAGGCTCCGAAGCCGGTATTGTTGTTCATCTCTAGATTTTCTTGGTTATTCTATTGCTTTTTTTCTTTCCTTATCGCAGTGCACGAGATTGACCAACTATCTGCTGGAATAGTGGATGCTTTTTAATCTACTCATCTACTGTTGATATTTGCCAGGTGGTCGTGGGATACTCTGTTCTTCCCCTAATGTTTGCGTGTCAGTAAGTTCGATGTACTTCTAGCTACATTTGAAGTTCTTTCACTTCAAAAAGACCAGATCAATATTCTTTTTGAATACTTTATACTTGTTCGAAATGGCCCTTGTTTTCAGAAGTTGGGGGGAATTGCAGAGGCATGCTCATGTTCTTGAAGGAGTAAGAAGGTTCCAGTTGCAATTGCTGTATTGACGTGATATGGTGTTTGTAGAGTGCAGCGGTTGGATGGCAGCCTGCCCATTGCAAAGGAACTCTATGCTAATTATTTGCAAGACAATGTGAAGGTGACCAGGAGATGTCTCTGTATTGCAGTGAATGAATGAACTTGTGTTGGTCTTAATGTTGGGGAATATAGTTCGCCGACTCTTTTCAACTTTTACATCTTGTTCTTGAAAATGTTGTATGCGCTTCGTATTGACTGGAGTCAGCATATTATTTTACCTCGATTTGAGTTTAGTTTTAATTTCCCCTAGTTTATCTGTTGCAGGAAAGGTTGGAGTACCTAGATGACGGCAAAACCGTATTTAAATTACGGTCGCGGTTATGCTCATCTCTTTACCCGGTAAATGAGAGAATACGAGATTTCTTTTCAGAATATGATCGTCACATATTGCGGGCGGTTCCACCATGGGGTGCTGAGCTGATGGAGGTTTGTTACTAAACAATTTATTTATTCCTATGCTGGAATCTTCTTGTCGCTGTCTATTCTGCGTGATTAGCGTTTCTTCTTACCAACTTTGTGGTCTTGTTCTATTTCGCTTGAATGGCTCCAATCTACGTTTTGTTCCACTTGTCTGCTCTTCTTTGCTGTTCCACTTAGTGTCCTGCAGAAGTAGACAGGCGATGTCTTTTCGTAGCATCTGCCTAGTTGTCTCCAACTATTCATGCGAAATATTTCTCACTTAACTTTTCATGGTCCTTTGTAGGCAATCAATTCTTTAAAGACTGTTGAACCATCCTCAATGCTGCAATTTCTTCAACCATGTCTAAACATGCTACTTCGCATGATAGGTGATGGAGGGGAGACGTTGCAGGTCTGTAACGCCTTAGCGTATATCTTGATTCTCGTTTAGTTGGCTGATTTACGGACTATTTAAACGTTTTGTTTAGGTTTTGTTTAGGTTTTGTTTAGGTTTTGTTTGGGATAGAAATAAAGAGGTTTGAGCTCATGGCCGAAGATGTGCTATGAGCACCTTAGATTTCTAACACCTCATGCTTTAGAACATGGTTCAACTAACGTTTTGTCCTAACAGTCTGGTGGTCCTTTTCCAGGTTGCTGCATTTCGTTCAATGGTTAACATCATCACCAGGTAGTAGACTTTTTGGTGATTACTATGGTGTTTGAATTATTAGTTTTTATCAAATGGCAGTCCCCTAAACTCTTGTACCCTTGTTGATTGTTCTCTGATTTCTCTGCAGAGTACAAGCAGAGACATCTGAAGGAGCCGAAAGAAATCGCTATCTTGTGCAATATGTGGATTATGCGTTTGATGATTTTGGTGGGCGCCATGAGCCTGTGTATCCAGGTCTATGCAGTGTATGGCGCAGTCTTGCTCGTAGCAAGGTATATAAGTACACTATCTCGTTTTTATTTAAGTCTTTTAAGATTGTCAACCGGGATTCCGAGAAAATCAACGTCCCTTGGAGTCTTGACACCATGTGCAACTCTTGCAGGCTAAAGGCTACCGGGTTGGACCTGTGTACGATGATGTCCTCTCTATGGCTTGGGTGTTCCTTGAGCTAATTGTCAAGTCTATGGCACTTGAACAGTCTCGCATTTACTCTGAGTCTCTTCCTCCTGGTATGTCAGAATTTGTCAACAATTTTGTTTATTCAATTGCAGTGTGTCATTATGGTCGATGGCATAGTTTGGTTGTGAGTTGAAGTGTGAGATTCGGCCGCATCGATTTATGATTTTACTTTCAATCGCTTGTTGATTATGTGATTTGTGATCAACAATTGGAAAAACCAGGTCACATTTATTAACTTATTATATTTGGCACTATGGATAATCTTCACATTGTTTGCATACTTGCAGGAGAAGAGCTGCCACCATTACAGCTCATTGATGAGGTCTTCAAGAGTATCGTTCAGTTGTACGATTGTTTGCTTACAGAGGTTCATGAACGTTGCAAGAAGGGTCTGCTTCTTGCTAAGAAATTAAACAGCAGTCTTTCTTACTTTTGCTATGATCTTCTTTCTGTTATCGATCCTCGGCAAGTCTTTGAGCTGGTACACCACTGACCGGGTTACACAATTAACTGGTGACCCTGCTCCTTGTATATTCACTTTGACATGTTATTATTCGCTGATGAATTTAGTTTCCTCATATTCTCTAGTGGAATTTGTTCGCTGCTTGCTATCTTTGCAGTCTTTCTCCTCTCACCTTAGATCTCATGAGTCCGTACGTGAAATTTTGCAAGTTTACATTGCATTATATTATATTCTTATTTATGTTGTGTCTATCTTTTGCATCTGTAGGTAGCACTCTACTTCAATAAGTTCGCTGGGATTTGTCAATCACTGGTGCACGAATGTAAGCTTAATTTTCTGCGTATACTTTGTGATCATGATCTCTTCGTTGAGATGCCTGGTCGAGATCCTACAGAGAGGTACGTATTTGTTTTTTTCTGCGGCATTTTGATCCTGAAAGTTTCCGGATTTGTAACTTCTTGATTTCTTTTTGTTACATCTGTTGCTATTTACGTCCTCCTTTCTCTGAACTTTTTTCATGTGCTGGACGTGTGATTGACATCAATTGCAGGAACTATTTGGCATCATTATTAATGCAGGAGCTCTTTGCTACTTGGGATCATGAAGATGCGGCCTTGAAGTCCAAGGTGAGGATATCCTTCTTAGTCATGCCCACACATCCTGAATATCATAGTAATGCCCTCCATTAACTACCTAATCGATATTATAATTAAGCATAATGCTTTTCAAGTAAGTAAGAAACGCTGGATATTGTCTTGGACTACTGTATTTCATAAATAAAGATCGAACACGGAACCTCTAATTTATTAACTAATTCAATCTGGTTCGATTTCTCCTTCATCCTTGTAGGCAGCTCGAATTCTCGTGCAACTTATGTGCAAGCATCAGTACGATGCTCGCTACCAAACATTGGAGGATAAACTCTACATTGCGCAACGTTATTTTCCACTAGTTGACCTGGTAAGCTCTGCCCAATGTCTTACTGTTTGTATCGAAAGTTAAATCAGGACATGGGCTAGTGAAATCCGCGCGATGGAATTTGTCTTTCTGCTTTGTTGCCAAACGTGCTCGAGTGACTCGCTGGAAAGTGATGGTCTAACAAATTGAATGAATTGACAGATACTGGATGAGATGCCTGTGTTTTATGGCTTGAGCTCTTCGGAGAAGCGTGAGATATTGGTTTGTGTGCTACACATTTTGCGATATCTGGATGATGCATCTCTTGTCAGAGCTTGGCAGCATAACATCGCTAGAACAAGGCTTTTTTTCAAGCTTCTGGAAGAGTGTCAGGAATTGCTGGAGGTAAGAACTGCACTCTCTATTCTTCAATAATCTGACTTGAGCAACTCAAGAACAGCGTTTGAACTGAAGAATTTCAATGTGGTCAGCTCAATTTTGAAGTAGGGGTCTGATTTACACTTTTTTCAAATAGTTTTCTGCCGCTGTGCTTCTTGACTAGCTTGCAATATATAATCAATTTTGTAGAGGCATGTCTTTTAATTAAGAGGGCAAGTATGCACACCCATTTCCTATAGGTTTACTGATCAATTGTTTTTGGTCTATAATGCAATGCTCATTCTTGTGTGTATTGTAGAGCAACACGTTGCTAGGATCATGCTGTCGTAAATGAGTGCATCTATCTTTTAGGCGTTTGCATTTGAGTTGGAAGATTACAGCAATTGCTCCTCATTATCGGAATGCGTTTCGTGAGCAGTTTAAGAAGGCCGGAGCAGATGGCTTGATGGGAGCTATGCCTGCAAACGATCAAGGGGAAGGATCTCTTCGATATTCTGAGAAACTGTCACCTGCTGTAAATCACTTCTTGATTGAAGCCTCCCGGCAGGATGTCAGAGTATGTCACTTAATTTTCTGAGTTTTTGAATTGAGGGACCTTTCCTTTGACGCTTGTGCTGCTGTATAGTGGTTGTAAGAGTCTTCCCTTGATATCATCTGTTTGCTGCTGTGGGTGTTTTGGCCTTTGTCAAAACTGTTGCTCATTATCCTTACAGCTTGAACAAATCATTTTGAGTTTGTTCCAATTAGTGCCGTCTTGTGCATGGAATTTACTACACGATTTAGAGCAGGTGTATAAAATTGAGTCTACTCGTAATGTTCTTATCGCTCTGATGAAACATTGATGACCCTAGTAATATTCAACCTTATCATCACAGCGCTATAATTTTTGTTCGTTTTTATTTCAGCTTAACAAAATTTCTCCGAGTGCTCAGTGGATTCTGCCACAAATGAGTCCAGAGATCAGTTCGTACTGGAAAAGAGTCAGTCCAATATCAAACAGTTCAACGAGCCCAGGTCAGCCTCCTTCATTGCGGGAGGCACTTGCACAAGCCCAATCTGCCGGAAGAGGTGGCGGCAGGGCTCTCCGTGAGACTTTGCATCCAATGCTCCGCCAAAAATTGGTCAGTATGTTACTTTATCAGGAGTAGCCAATTTCTATGGATTGATGTATCTGTGATCGTCTGCACGTATTCCAAGCTGTTATTAGTGCTTTCCGTCCCTACTTTGTTTCACTAATATTGGTTGTTTTCAGGAACTTTGGGAGGAAAATCTCAGCGCCTCTGCGATGCTGCAAATTTTGGAGGTACTAGAGAAGTTTGCTGACGCTGCTTCAATTCAAGCTGTGGCCACAGACTACATGCGGCTGGATTGCATAACTAGCGTTTTTATTGGTTTTCTGGGACGCAGCCAGCCGTTGCCTTTTTGGAAGGCCTTTCTACCTGTATTCAGTAACTTATTCAGTCGACATGGGGCTACTTTAATGAGTAGAGAGAATGACAGGTTCCTGAAGCAAGTAGCGTTTCACCTATTACGACTTGGCGTTTTTCGGAACGAGTCTATTCGGAAACGTGCCATTGTTGGCATTCAAATCCTTATCCGAGTAAGATCCTTGTTTCAGTTTCGTATGCATTGCACTGGCCTTATTGCTGTATTTACTATTCGCTCATTGTTATTCTGCCATAGATGTTCCGTGTGGCTTGAAGCTGTCAGAAATTTGCTACAACTTTCCATGTCAAACGTTGATTGCACAGGTTTCGTCATGTGTCATTCAGGGTATTATATGCATGTAAAATCAGTTACTAATACGTTTCCCTGTTTTTTTCACAAACGCTGTGAACTGCTCTAAGAGCCTGAGCATCTTAAGTAACGAGAATTAGGACATATTGGCTGCGTGTTTTGTACTTTGATTTCTAAATACATACATATTATCTGCAGAATGCGTACCACTATTTTCAAGGTCTTTCAAGGCTGCGGGTGATGCTCACAATTACACTGTCCGAGCTAATGTCAGATGTCCAAGTAACACAACCTAAGATGGATGGTTCTTTGGAAGAGAGCGGCGAATCTCAACGTCTTCGGAGGTCTCTGCAACAAATTGCTCAGGAAAGTATTAGTGCAGATCTTCTACGAGATTGCAGTCTTCCTGAAGATTCCCTCACTGCTTTGCCAGAAGGTGTGAATGGTCATCAGTGGAGCTGGGCTGGAGTCGCTGAGCTTTCCACCAGTCTGCTAAAAGCTGTGGAGGCTGCCGTTGGACATGCTCTTCTGGTGCTTTTCCCACCTTTATTTGCGTATTGCAATGTCATAAACTCTGCGTATTGTGCCGGTGTATAGGGTCACCTATGTCATGTGCGGAACGCATTTGAAGTTTATGTCCTTAAAGTTACATTTGTACTGTTTTGCAGGGTCCAGAGATCATATCTAGCGACAAGTATGCAACTGCAGAGGCATATTATGGTTTAGCATCAGCATATGCCAGCGTGCCTGATCTACATATAATGTGGCTTCTTTATCTTTGTGAAGTCCATCAAGGCAATCAGTCTTATGCAGAGGCTGCCCAGTGTGCCGTTGCGGTTGCTGGTGTCATTATGCATGTACGTAGGTTCTCTTTTATGTATGACTGTCTGCATGTAAATAGGATTTCTTGTTTGTCATGTTTTGATGATATTTTTTTATGACCAGGTTTAGATTGAGTCCAACCCATTGGAGGCGCTAATCTTTCAAGCATCTAGTGCATCTCAATGGATATGTATATATTGTTTGAGCTGACTTCTGAAGGCTCTCTTGGATGGTGGTTTTCAGGCTATAGTTGGAAAAGGCGATCATGTGTGGGGTAAAGAACATGTGGAGGCACTCCGTAATATTTGCCCAATGCTCACAGGTGCTCGGTTTGGGGATGCTGCAACTGCTGAAATTGAAGGCTATGGGTCGTCAAAATTGACTGTAGAGTCCGCAGTCAAGTATTTACAGCTCGCTCATAAACTCTTTGTTCAGGCAGAGCTTTTCCACTTTTGCGCTGGTAAGTTTCTGGAACTCCTTTGGTTTAGGCATGTTGTTTGGTTTGGGTGTTTTCAGAACTACTTCCCAGCGAATGAAGATTGAGCTGATGGTAGCAAGCCTAGTTTCTGAATTCGTCATACCTATGCACAGCCACTATTGCTTCTGTTTCCAGTGCATGAAGCATTGTGAAAAAAATTTCCTACTTTAAATCTCTGTTCAGAGCGTATTTGAAATCTGTACAAGTTTTCCCAAGATTTTAAAGATGGACTCATATATTCCAGGTATATCGGAGCTCATAATACCTGTCCATAAATCAAGACGTGCCTATGGGCAGCTGTCAAAGTGTCACACTTCGTTGACCAGCATCTATGAAGCCATAGTGGAGCAAGAGTCGAGCCCTATACCTTTCACAGATGCAACTTATTATCGGGTGGGCTTTTACGGGAAAAGCTTTGGTAGTTTAAACTGCAAGGAGTATGTGTACAGGGAGCCACGGGACGTGCGGTTAGGGGACATCATGAGAAACCTGGGTAATATATATGAGCCTAGAGTTATTGAAGGAAAGCAGACCTTACACATCATCCCTGATTCTCGTCAAGTGAATCCTGAAGATCTCCAAGCTGGAATCTGCTACTTGCAAATTACATCTGTTGAATCTGTCACAGAGAGTGAGGATTTGGAAAGTAGACGAGAGCGACAACCTGGCATATCGTCATCGTCAATTAGTGCCCGAGTGTATGATCGTTTTTTATTTGACACTCCCTTCACAAGGAATGGGAGATCACAGGGAGGTTTAGAAGACCAATGGAAAAGACGTACAGTGCTGTGGACCGAAGGACCTTTTCCAGCTCTCGTGAACCGTTTAATGGTTGTGAAGTCGGAGTCCCGGGAGTTTTCGCCCATTGAAAATGCCATAGGTATGATTGAGACTCGTACAGCAGCTCTTGCAGGGGAGCTCGATGACCAACGAATCCATGAAGGCGATGCTCCCCCTCGTTTGCAGGGACTGCAAAGAATTTTGCAAGGAAGTGTTGCAGTGCAGGTTATATCCGTAACACAACTCTTTCGCATTCTTATTTCATATTCCTTAAAATATATTTGTTCCTGGTTTGAATCCTCAGACAATGTGTTTCCATATCATCTGGTATAACTCACTAGCGATATTCTCTGACGGAAATGTATGTCTAGTGTGAGCGATGAGCTCAGTATGTGGTGTAAGAAACTTACAGCTTGTTTTCGAGATTAAAGTTTTTTTTTTAAACTGTTATAAATCCAGAACTGATTCTGCCGGTTCTCCTTGAACAGGTTAATAGTGGGGTGCTAGGTGTCTGCACCGCATTCTTGTCTGGGGAACCCACTACGCGGTTGCGCTCACAGGAACTTCAGCAACTCATAGCAGCACTGTTAGAGTTCATGGCCGTGTGCAAGAAAGCAATCCGAGTACATGCTCGATTAATAGGAGAGGAAGATCAAGACTTTCACTCACAGCTTGTGCTTGGATTCCAATCACTTACAGCGGAGCTATCCCATTATATCCCTGCCATTTTATCAGAGCTTTGACCATACGAGGTCAAAATGAAATGCTCTGGTTTTGACAACGGGCTGAAAGCTTTCCAAGTGAGCTCATAGCTTCTCCAGTACTGTGGTATTGTCCTGGTCCAATCCTGGCAAACTAGTTCTTAATTTTATTGCCCTGCTGAGTACATTAACGCAAATAGGTTGCAGAGATCGTGTTACAGATTGTAATCATCCCTTTCGTCAAATCATAGAGGGGGCTGAAATTTTAGTTGTGAAGATGCAGAAAGAGTTCTTGAATTATAGATTGGATAGGTCAGGTTATTTCTTAATGAGACTTTCTAAAGATTCTTTTGGTCTTATTTCAGTAGATTCGGTAACAAGGCCCTGATATGAATACACCTCGTTACTAAGAGTTCCTTTCCTCGACTGACAAGCCGGTAGCTTTCACTGGTCGTCATCTTATTCCCGGCAGCAGGTCAGTCTTAACCGGAGATGTGGAGCAATGTTGTCATGGGGCCTTTGGCCCTCGATCTCCAGAGTTGGAGGCGTCCCTCTTCGTGAACGTCGCGCTTAAATTTTTTCACGTTTTTTCGTTCTGTAGTTCCCCAACATTCTCGTACTATTATCTTCCTTGTTGTGCCCTTAAGTTTTTTTATCGAGGCCTTCAAGTGGTTACTCGCGGTGGTAGATTTCAACCACTCACGGATTATGGGGTTGTGTAGGGTTTACACAACTTGATTGCTTCAAAGGCCCTTGGGGCTTGAAGATTCAAATGTACATTTACCAATTGAAGTGAGAGCATCATTCTCACCTGAGAATTTCTTTTCATTTACTATTCATGATCTATTTAAGAGATTATCATGTGAATCTTTCTGTGTCGTTTTCCACGTGAGCTGATGAGTGCAAGATTTCAACTTTACGCTCAAATTGTGATGACCGGAACATGTTATTTGTAAGTTGCTCTTGTAAGTAATGATTAATTTTCTTTTTATGTAACAATTATTACTCTTTCAACCCCTAAAGTTCATACATGCAGTTTAGAGACCCAAAACTGCTTCCAAATACTAGTCTCCAAAGCAAGGCTAAAATCTTCATCTATATTTACTTTTTAACAAATCCAACCATAGGATCCTTTAGTTAACTTGTTAGAGTACCCCCTTTCAAAATTTCAGAATAAGAAACCTTACCAATTGAAAGATCATGATGCTTAGATTTCAAAAAGAAGTATTTTCAGTTCTTCCCAAATTGTTAGATATCATTTTTGAAACTTTAGTTTACTCCAAAATTTGCAACTCTCCATAATATGTTGCAGAAATAAGTTGGGAATACACATAAAAAATTTCAGCAAAGAATGATTTCATATTCATTCTTGAAAAAAATAGTAAGTAGAAAGAAGTTGAGAATGGTTTAACTCCTAAATGCCTGAGGCACCAAATTCTGGTGTCGACGATACTTTGAAGCTAAATAAAACCTAACCACGTTGTTATTTTTAGTAATTCATATTTTTGTAAAATTCTTTTTGAAGTCTAGTTTTAGCATCAAAAATTCGATTTTGATAATGATTGATTATGATTTTTCTATTCAAGGTTTTGTGCATTCAAGGGTATACATGTTAGGTTCGTTAACCTCATATGTTTTTGGTGACCAACTTTTAGATTTGATTTGTGAAAAAAGGATTTAAAAAATTTCTTAGTTTTAACACCCTCATATCAAACATTATAATCTTTCAATCTATAAGTGACATTGTTGTGTTTTCTTTTCTTGTGTGATCTCTAACATGTCTAAATTTGAATTTGTACAATTACAATTCAAAATACATTGATACAACTAATCAAAATGTTTTTTTTTTGTTCAATTTAGAGCATATTCCTAGAAGCTCAAAAAAGGCCTTGGGCATTTAGGGGTTAAAGTACTAAATTGTTAAGAATTTTGTTACAGAATTGAAAAATGCCAATCCCAATGGTTGTAATGTTATAATAAATAATCAACATTCTAAAATTTTATTTTCTTCAAAAAATATTGAAAATTGAGTTAAATAAAGGACTTCAAAGTTTATTTTAGAATAGAGATTTTACAACTGCTTGCAAACTAAAATTCCTCATAACTTTCATTTCATTAATCAAAATGGAATGATTCAAAGCTTTCCATGTATATATAAATTTAGAAATTAAACCAATTTCAAATTCTTATTTTTTAAAATAATGATTTGTTCTAAGCTACTTGCATTGCCTAAGCTCTAAAAGAAACTGCATATCATACAAAATTCTTTTAATCATGTGGTCAAAAGTTATGAAAATTGTTGCACCTTAAAGCTACTCCTTAACCACATATTCACTACAAGAGAAAGAGGTGTTTTAAATAGAGTCCTAGTAGTATAGTCCTAAAAGTAATGACCTTTTAAAGAGACTTTTAGTAAACTTTTACTAAAAACACATATAATTCTAGTAAAATGTTATTAAATATCTCCTTAAAAGGTCATTACTTATAGGACTATACTACTAGGACTATACTCAAAACACTTTTTTCTCTTGTACTGGTTGTGTGAAAATTATAAAGGGAAAAAAATGAAAATTCTATCCATAAATGGATGATTGAAAACTCTATGTTGCCAAAAAATACTATTTGGTCCTTTAGAAGTTAACACCTGAAGGAGTTTACCTGATTTGATACGGTGACCATACAAAGCACTTGTAAAAATATAAGTGGCATTTAGCATGGGCAAAAAGTGTCGTATGGGTCCAATTTTGCTTTGAGGCCTACAAAATCGATAGGGAAGCATGTTGTCACTACAAGAGCAAGGGGTGTTTTAAGTGAGTTTTTAAGTATAGTCCTAGACACATGATTTTAAGTAATGACCTTTAAGGAGATTTTCAACAAAATCTTTCTTAAAACACATGTGTTTTAAGTAAAATTTTGTTGAAAATCTCCTTAAAGGTCATTACTTAAAATCATGTGTCTAGGACTATACTTAAAAACTCACTTAAAACACCCCTTGCTCTTGTAGTGTATGCAAGCTGCATAATTTTTGAATAAGCGGTTTAGGGAGAATTTTTTTTTTGTATAAATGCAACAATGAGGAATGAGGTTGTGAAATGCTGTATGGGGAGATTGCATACCACAAAATGTGTATAAGACGTCCAAAAGATATCCAAAAAATTGTGCTATTGCTCCTTTCAAATGGCATATAGCCTCAACAAACACAATCACATTACATGAACACACAATTTTGTCAAATTTTCACAACACACAACACCCTATGAACTTGCCAAACAATAGAATTGAAGTATGTGGTGGCCTAATAAGTGTGCAATACAACATGGACGGCAACGTCGCTTTGGAAACCACCATGCAACTATTGTGCATATTGCAGGACAAGCTTCAACTGGTTTCACAGTCACATTCTCGACTTCTTCAATCTGTATTTATATCGCAATACTACAGGACGCCCCATACTAGATTCAATTCAACCAACTTTTTGGAACCACATGCTACAAGTGAAGGCTCTATGAACACATATTCTTCTATTGCAATCGTGAGTGGTGTTTTTATTCCACACCAATAGTTGTCGAGAGAGTTCCGACCATAGATTCAAGGTGGAGAGATGTTTGGCAAAACTAGCTACCCCTTTACCTCAAGTCAACAGTTGATGAAATAAACATCGTCGTCTAGCAAGTCTCACACAACATTGTGGTAAATTAAAAGATGGGATCTGTACGTACTCTACTTCAACGACAACCTAGTACTACTGGTTATTTCATGATTCTCATCATTTTTCCGTTTTCAACAAGGCACAACATGATTAGAAGCATTAGCCATCACAGTCACAACTTCTCAAATACTATAGAGCTTATTAAAGCTAGCAAAGAGTGATAAAATTGTCGCTAGTTGCCATAGACCAATCACTAAACGGGGTGTAACAACATTAGAACAATTAAAAAACTGTATGGGCAAGGATTACGGTGATGTTGTTATAGAGAAGATTAGCTTCATGCTGAAGAAGTTAGCAACACTTGGATGTACTCTCTAGATGGACAACCTTACAGTTTGTTTTAATCTCAATAAAATTTCTTTGTAGCCTTGATCTTACCTACCCCGGATTACCTAAACTGTGCCAAAATCACCACATTCTATGGGCTGTTCACGGATAAGTGCTAAATTCATTTCTTGAATTGTAGCTAAGATAGCAACAATCAACTCTTACAACGTCAAAGAATAAAACAGGATTTCTAGTATTCTTCATTTCCATAGATTCAATCTTTATTATTGTAGACTTTCTTTAAAACAACATTCTAGATATTCCTGTTCATTTGTCACACTATTGATGGGGTATCTATTTTAACTGTAATCCACAAATAGTGCTGATTTTCATGTGTTTCAGCTCTTTGAAACCCAAGAAAATCACCACTTTAAACGGATTACTTTAAAAAATTAATTTGTTGTAATCTAGCTGCGTTTCTTTTACCTAACCGAAGCTGCAATTCTGTTGCCTGAAGCACATTTATTACACATTCAAAGTACATCATTGGACAACATGCATATGCAACACTTACCAATTTTTTGAGTAGTTGGCTCTACCATAGGTGGCCCGTCATCACCCAACACTTTGAGCTATGGTAGAAGTGTCTTGTTGGTCATGGCTTGCTTTTCTGCCTCTTGGTGCACATGCCTTCTTGACCTTCGCTCCACCTAGAATTGGGCCTCACACCCTGTCAGACCTGGTAGTACCTCTTTTTTCTTGCGTGGTGCTCGAGGCTTCCACACCTTTGTCAGAGATAGCGCATTCTGTTGAAGATTGTTGTCCTCCTTGATTGCTGAGGCCTCTTTCTTCTTCCTTGATGCACGTGGTTTCTTTAGCTTTGTTGTACCATTCTTCTAGTTTTGTAATCCTGCAATGGTGTCCTCCTGCATGCAAGGTTGGCCAAAGCCTTGTAAATTTGTCATGGCCTAGCTCGTTCAATAATCTGTCAATGGCACCGGTGCCATCAACTAGAGATTGCCACCGAAATTGTATAAGCCCCATAGACATTGACCTAGAAATCTATACATTAAACTCTATGATCTCAAATTAATAGCCCCTATCTATCTCAAATTTCGTGGCTTAACCATTTAAAATAACCGTTTGTTTCATTTATCAAAAATTCAAATGATGATCAAATACAAATGATCAAATGTTACCTGAAGCTGATCGGAGAAGAAAACTAGTCCAACCATGTCTGATGTTACCCATGGCAATGCTTATGGTGGTGGCACTGATTCTCCCACCCGTATGGACTCCGGCAACATCGTTAATTGTAATCAAGTGCGCTACTTCATCTTCTGTGCTTGGACTCGAGAAGAAGTGGTTCTTCAACATAGTTGTCACAAATTCCGGGAAGTGCTGTCTCTCCTTTCAACCCAATAGTTTTGCAACGTGCCGATACCACAAGTATTGACAATGTTTGTCTTCCGCAAATTTTCTCTTCCGATTCCACCTCTTTGGTTGTGGCTCCGACATTAGACATTGTCGTTGCAATAGTGCTACCACTTTCGTTGACGTAGCCTTTGACTGCCCTTCTTGCCACACCCAATTGCCAATTGCTTTTTTGGGTCCTTTTTAAGGAAATTCTTCAATCTATGCGCACTTCTCTAAACTTTCCATGAAATAATTGGATGAAGACAATGATTTCGGTAATGGCACAAACAAAACTTGAAATTGGATGCTATCCACTTTCTTATGAGAAACCAAGTCTCGTAGCCAAGATTTATGTTGTTGGCCACTTTGAGGTTTTTCCCCATTCTAGTTCAAACTTGTTGTCATTCAAATTGCAGTCTCCATATCCAGCCGCCTCCATTGCGAGCTCTAGTACTATGCACCCACAATGCAATATAGTCTAAAAAAAGGAAAGCTCCCTTCAAGCAACGCAAATCCTCATTCAAAAACTACAAAACTTGAAGGTTCACCGGATCCAAAAGCCTCACGTCTATTTCCTAGTCTAGGTATTGCTTTTTGACCTAGTCTAGGGTAACTACTTTTTGACTTGTAGCACTGGTTACCATACCCGGAAGTGCAGAGTTAGGTCCAATTCAATTATGAATTCTAAAGAGCAGTCAGTCTTGACTACAAAGTTTGGCAACTTCAAGAAGCCATATCATGGCCAAAAACAAACGGATTTCCAAACTGCAAGTTGCATTGAAATTGTATTGAAGAGTAGTTTATATCTACACAAATATTTATATGTAAATTTGAGTATCATATAACATTTTTGATTTGTTGTGCATAGTACCTACCATCTAGTACTACCACCCCTTGTTGAAATGACTACTTGAATTCAATTGGGCATGTTTGCTATCAAGTTCTGTAATTGCTCAAGAAAAATCTCCTACCAAACCACTTTAACCCTTTAAGGACAGGTCGACCACTTTTTGGTCGATTTCATGACTTTTTGTCTCCTACTACTGATAGAACATCTGATTTCAAAAAACTCAGAGAAGAATGCAATTAGAGTGTCTTCATACACTCCTAATAGAGCCAATTTCAAGAGAATGCGTGCAAAATTGAGTGAGTTGTGCTTGTTTAAACTTGAAATGGCCTAACCTTTCATATTGGAGTTTTCAAAGAAAAATGCATATTTCATGTAAAAGACAACTATATATATGTGCGAAGGAATTAGCCAAAAGGTTTTTGGTTGATTTTCAGACCATATACTCAAGTTTATGTCCAATTGTAGCAAACCCTAATTAGAACTAGTGCCAAAGGGTGTTTATGACACATCAATCTTCAAAGAGTAATTACAAGGATGTGAACCATTGGATCACTTTCATTTTTTGTTTGCTTCAAGGATCTAACCCATAGAACCAATTTATACAATCTGATCTAAAATTACATCTTTGAAGAGGGCATGAAACAACATTTTTTCATAAATGTATGCAAAAACTACGCCTACCCCCTAAACGACCACGGTCCTTCAAGGATTAATGGTTTCCAACATTTTGTCTTTGTTGCTTGGTTTCTTGTGGTGGCATAGGGTGATTGCAAGAAACATGTATACTATTTGTTGCATTTTTGATTTTCGGCCTTTTAGTACCTTTTGTACTACGAGTCACCTTTAGTACTATTGGGGGCATGGAACATAAAATCTAAATGGTCAATTGGATTTCAAATTTATTATTTTGACAACATGTGATGTTCATCATTAGATGACAAAAATGAATGGAAATACTTAATTTGCCATAAAAAAACAATTTACATTGGCAGATAGGACGTACTACAAGCCCTACTAGTACTATTGAGTCTTTTTGTGTACCTTGAAGTATTGTTTTGAGCCACATGCTACAATTTATACTAGAAAATGAGACTTTCATGTTTCTATTTAAAAAAATTAGGAAATGAATTTGAAAATTTTATTTTAAAAGTGGCCATTGTTGCCAACTATGAGCAAAGTTGCAAGATCAAAGCTAGAACTAAAAGACCATTCTTAATTCAACATAAATTTAATCTAAATATAGCACACTTTAAGCCAATGTAAAACACACTTGGAATATGTTTTTGAAAATTCCTCTCTTGAAAAGGTGTATTTCTATTAGAAGAGCTAGCCTATTAAATCTAATGACGTAACTCTTCAAAAAAGGTACTCGATAGTACTAAAAACCACCAAAACCGCATGTGTGACATATATTCAAAATTCAATTTCACCTATTGAACTAATTTTGAAAAAATTGAAATAATTCAAGTACATTTTCTATTGCTATAGGAAGCTTGCTTTTGAATTTCATGTTCATTCAATTATTTTTGCAGTACTTATGGCACAAAATAACTTCTGTATTGAACGTGTGATGGAAATTAGGACAGGTGTTTCTTGCAATCACCCCATAGCAAATCCTTCATGATCTTCCATAAGTTCTCTATCTTTTTGGAGAAGTCTAGGGTTCAAGTCTGGGGAATTTGGAGGCCATTGCAATTTGGGTATTTGGGCCACAAGCTTGTCTTTAAAGTTCTGGAACTTTGTCACAATGCATAGGAAGACCCTCTTCTATGAGACTGAGTTGTTGCGGTGAATTGTGCATGAAATAAAATCCGGAAAAAGTACCTTTGTAAACATGATTCACAAAATCATTAGCAGTTTGCTCCCCTTGTGGCATAAAAACAAGTGAACATTTGTCAAATCCACTAAATGCGCCCCATACCATGACTGATGTTCTCCTTGATTTGAAAGTGGGCGCCAAGCAACGGCTTGCATATTTCTTGTGCACTTTTCTCCAAACCCAAATGTGTCAACTTTCTTTGCCAAGTTTGAAGGAAGACTCATTCTTCCAAATCATGTTCTTCCAATCTCCGGTAGTCCAATGCCGGTACTTGTGAGCAAATGCCAATCTCTGATTTCTATGCGGTACATTAAGATAGGGTTTCTGTAGAATGGTGCAATTTCCAAATCCAAAGTGCTAGATATGCTTGTGAATGGTGTTTTGGTGAACTCCAAACGTTTCAGCAAGTGTAGCTAAAGCCAAGCTCTGATCTTGCATGATGAGCCGACCTAGGTCCCTAGGCAAACAATTGGAAAGTTTTATTGGTGGAGGTTTCGGTTAACCCATTAGTTAATTGGTAATGTGGACGGATTTGATTCCACCCTCAAGTGTACCCACAATCAAAGCCCTCTCATGATTGCTCAATGTTCAAGTGCGCATGGTAATCTAGAAAAATTGAACTAGAAATTATTGATTACAATGGAAAATGGTGGAATCATGATGCAAAATGATGGAAAAAGCAAACCGGTGAACCAGGAGACTCAATAGCTTCAATAAACAAATTTTGATTGCCCGAGCAAGAATGCAATCCAATAGCCTTACAAATAGTATGTACCTTCAAAATCCCATGCAAAATCCAAATGCAAAACCTGAACAAGAATGCAGAGAATAACTTGTGTCGAAACGTGAATTGATGAGAACAACAACTCGTGAATGGAGCCCAAGTTTGAAGAGATGGTGTGAAAGTGTTGGCGCCAACAACATTTGAAGCAATTATGGAATGCAAATTTATATTTTGTCAACACGATTGAGGAAGGCGGTGTTTTGATGTGTAGTAGGTGTAGGACTAGGTGGGGGACTAGGCCGTGGAAGTAGGCGTTGGAAAACCTTTTGTCGCGTAGGCAAGGAGGGCGAGAATGATTGACATTGTCATACGTTCAAACAAGCGGGAGGGCTAGAATTCGTAATTGAACTCGACTTGATTATACATAAGCATCCAAATACCTAGATGATGGTACTTCTCATTGAAATGCCCAGTTTTCATTTGAGAATATGTAGAATACCACCTTCTGCATTGTCCATAGGACTACCCTATTTTTTTCTTTTTTTTTGAAAAAATACTTTCACCCTCTTCACAACTATGCCTACAATATCCGTGTAATATGTTTGTCCAAATACGATAGGTAAGGGCCCCAAACCTGTGGAATATAAGAAACATCAGTCCAACCAGGCTTGCAACATCTCAAAGGAGTTTAGTAATGACTAGTAGTGTTCTTCTATGTGACGATTAGTGCTTTTATGTGATAACTTTTGGGACAATGCAATGATGTCTAGACTCGTCTATAACCCCTAAAGGACCAACATGCGTTTTTGGCAACATAGAAACTTTGGGCAGGTACGTGTGACTGGAGATTTGCATATTTTGGACTGAAATTTTTATAGAAGGTGGGAATGAGGAATATCTTTTGTATGCACAAAATTTCATGACATTTGAAAATACGAGTCAAGAGTTATAATATGTACTAAATTTTCTACTTATTATTTTTTTCCTATATGTTGTACAATTCCAAATGATCTGAAAATTTTCAAGCATGTAGCCAACTTGCCTTGAAGAATGAATCCAAAGAAGCACAACCATTTTGGAAATTTTTTCATAATAATTTGACCTTGTGAAGTATAGCTGCCCGGTATTTCGCAGGGCCAAATTTTTTTTTTTGCCACTTCAAACGCTAATATCTTCCAATCTACACGATGGAAATTTCTGAAATTTTTTCCACATATTCTCAAACCAGAGTACTACAAGATCCTAAGGTTGCATGTGTCCAAAAATGATATTTTTCAAAAATTTGGTACTTGTACTAGAAATGGCAGTTTTGGAACATTTTGGGTGAAATCATAGTCAAGGAACTTTAGGGGATAATGAACACGTTTCAAGTGGTTTCACTTTTAATTACTCCGGAGTGCAAAACTGTTCCATGAAAAAATACTTTACTAAGGTAGACATGCCTATTACCACCCTGATTTGCAATTTGATTATCTTGAGTCAACTCCAAGAGGGGCACATATTATTCAAAGGTTTGCGCTTGTTTCACAAAAGAAACCTGAGAGGAATTGTAATTTTTTGATTAAAATTGTAATTTCTATGAATTTTTGAAGTGGTCTGCATTGAAATTACAAAACTGCCTATACTATAAAGTGGAGTCATAAGCATCCCAAAAACAAACCATAACTGCCTTTTTGTGTATCTAATGGCACTTAAGTAATCACCAATAAAGGATTGACACGTTATTGCTTGTTGGTATTAATGCAATAATTTTGTTAGAAAATGAACAAATTTGAACATTTTTTTGGACAAAATTGGGCCAAAAATAGAATGATAAAATTGGGCAATGAACATAATTGAGCTGGTCTACTTTAGTAGTATTCAACCAACCATAGATACGGTTGCATTAATCCAAACCTTTTTAGATTCCTTGGATCAAAAATTGGAAAGTACTCTAGAAATTGCCTCCAAACAACATTTTCTAAAAATAGGTCTAAAATCAAATTTTATTCATTTTTTAGAATTTGTAATCGTAGGATCTTATTATTGACTAATATTTGGGTCTTGCCTAAAATGTTGGGGTCTAAAAGTAATGTATATGTGATATAAGATTGAGCAAAGAGCAACACAATGTTTTTCTTCAATGTTGACTAAGCTTTTGACATTGTGGCTTTGTCAAGCTTTCAAGCTCCATAACTCAAATTCATCTTTGATAAAAGATCTAAAGACTTCAAATTTGAGTACAGCTTGAAGTTAGGAAGAAGTACACAAATTTTCAAAGTAAAATAATGCTCTGCTCTACTTGCCTGAAGTAGAAGTAAAAAAAAAAGCATAACTTTCCTACTTAGAAATTTGTTTGAATTTTACCTATAAATTAGATTCTTTAGAAGGTTGTTTGAATTTCCAATCTCAAAAATATAATAAAAAAAGAAAACCGAAACTTTGATACTTCTCTTTGGAAGCCCAAAACATCCCAAACCCATCTTGGATTTAAAAAAGCTTTAAGGGTCAATATCATCTACATCCTTTGTTCTTTCACCAAATATTTGGACACAATCTAAAATCCACTACCAATTCTTTTTCTCACAATTTGTTATGTCACAAGAAATTGCACACAAATGTGATGAATTTGGCAAATGTGAAAAGGTTCTAGATTCCCTTTGTAACTTTGCAATGATTAGTTGTTCTTTAATGCTATTTGTACATGAAGCTTTTATGATTTCATAATGCTCTAAATTCTATCTATATATTTGTGATTGCTTTAAAAATTTACCAAACTTTATTTACAAATTTCTATTTCTAATCAATTTCCTTTTCCTTGCATGAATTGTGTATGTGGTCTTTGCATATCTTTAGAATGTGAATCATGTTCTAATGAAAGACAATTTTCTTAGAATATTTTGTGTCAATCTTCTTTTTGTGTAAGAGTTGGATGGAGGTTCATATCCAATTTGCTAAAGCTTAAATGTACTAAATTGGGATAGCGAAGGGCCTTATATTCTTGTACTTATGTGGATTTTATTGATATGCTTAATTTAGAAAAATTACAAAATAGCACATTCTTAATTTCATCAATTTTATCTCCAAGTAATATTAGGAATTTGGTAATAATCCTTCCCTCAATACTTGGTGGTGGGGTAGGTTAATTCTTAAAAATTAGGAAGCCCAAATTCTAGACATATTATAGTGTCGTTTATGTAATTGGCGTAAAAGGTGCATAAATTGTGATATACAACAGTGACAAAGTGACAAAGTTTTGTATCATGTAGAGCTAGATACAACCAGTGACTTATAGCATTCCCAATTTACAAATCATTATTGCACCTTCTACAAGTTTCAAAAATTAGAAAATGGTCACTTTTTTTTTGTTTAGGGTGCCGTATTTGAGCATGATAAGGTTTACGTATTAAAAAAGAATCCAAATGAAAGATGCTAAATTGTTGAATTATCAATCTACTAGTGTATGTCTTATTCTATTTTAGTACATCATTAGGAGTCAAATACAGTATCCATTAGAATGAAAAGGTGGTCACGGAAAGGCTGTTTCAAGGCTGTTCCCGAAGCTATGAACCAAACTATTAAAAAAAATTAATAAAAATAATGAAAAGTTATTTAAAAATTAATTACATGATATAATCAAGCATCCCTATGTCCATGCCACGTTAGATTTCTGATTTTTTAAAGTTTGCATTTATTTGAACCTAAAGGAACTATTTATTATTTAAAAATCTTTTTATTATTTCATTAAATTTTCCTCTGCAATTTAGACCTTCAATTGCAATCTTTTTGTTTTTGTTTTTGTTTTTTTGGCTATAGTTCTATGCTAAGTAGGAATTTGCAGCCCTCATCACGCTTCATTCTTCTTTTAATGATAAATAAGGTTATTTACAAAGCTTTAATTGGGGGTTGAGATTGTCGTTCAAGGGCTTGCCTACTTATTGTTCAATTAATTTAGGATTCACTCAATTGTCCAAAAGTACATTGCTTCAATGGAGACCAGAAAGAAGTTTCAATTGCAAGAGTAAATTTTTTTTAATCCTATACTAAAACTTTTACTTGAAGAATCTTGTGTATTAGGAAAGGTATTAAAGGCCCCCCAACAAAAATTTAAGAATTTTAAAGACCTTGCTTCTGAGTTGTCATCTATTTTAAATCGTAAAATTAAATGCAATGGCTGGTCTAGGAATATTGCTAGTGTATTCTTGACGGGGCATTCAAATATGGCAAAAAGGACATGTTATATTTGAAGGCTTTCCTATCTTACCATGCATATATAAAAGTCATCTCTTAACATTGAAAATAATTAATATGAAAAATTGATACTAAGGGGCACTTTGCACTATGGCCATCCATATTGAGAAACCGTGGGATTGAATTGCCAAATTTTGTTGAGAGCCCAAAGAAATGAGCAATAAATAGGCAATCAAATATAGAAATTGGAGCCTTTGTCTAGCAGCATAGCGTGAAGCCTCTCAAGGCCAAGCCCAAAGTCCAAACTCTTAGGCAGTGAATTCCCACAACCTCTTGATTTAGATGGCCATAGTGTAAAGTCTCCAAAGGCTAAGTCCAAAGTCCAAACCCATACCATTCTAATGGTCAATTTTATTAAATGAACTCCCACGACCTCTTGACCATAGTTTGGGTCTTCATTTTTAGCTAACCCAAACAGCCTTTGAAAGTCCGTCGCCATGTAGGTAGTTGGAAGGCTATGGCTTTTCAACTTGTGCCCTGTAGTGTGAAGGATCAAGAGGCCGAACTCTTGGTTTCTTGAAATGTGATTGGTGGAAACCCACGGCCTTTTGACCTTTGGCCATAATGAAAAGTGCTTCTAATATACAATGACTTGATATAGGCAAACTGCAAAGGGCAGAAATTAAATACTACTCTGTACTTAGTATGGAGTATAAATTATTAGTAGAATTTGCTCACATCTTCTTCGTGAAATATGTCGTGATGTCCAACATAAATCAAACAATTTTATGCTTTGTAAATAACTTTAAACTTTGGATGTCAATTTTATCCTTACTATGAACTCAAGAACTCAAGAACCATTTATTTTTTTGTTTTTTCACTAGGATAGATGGAGAAATTTGGTTGAAGTTATCAATTCTATCACAATACAATTTTTTAGCAATTCATATAACATTTAATAATATATTGAAACTATATAGGTTTAAAGCAATTAATCATCTTTTGTATAAACCAAAGAGGCTAGGGCATCTCATCTTTTGGAAAGAGCATTTGTTTTTAAATAGCTAATTCTCATTCAAGTCAAAAAGGCCCTTCTACACTAGCGGCAAAAGATAACAAATCTATAACAACATTTCTCTAAACTTTGGCCAACACTCATAATTTCTTCCTTCAATTTTCTTCAACTATTGATTAGATATGTCATAAATCTATCAAAATTTGTCCAAAGTCATTGAATGGCTTTACTTATAGGTTGTTAATCCTTGAAAGTTCATAATTCACCAAAGGTTCCAAAACTATAAATCAATATATAGTAGATTAAACTGAGTTTTTTGTCCAAAGAACACATATGTAGCATTGAAGTACAAGTTGGTAACTATGTTTTCAAATTTCAAAGTCCTTTTCTTTATATGCTCCCATTTTGCAACTATTTTTGCATGAAATTTTTATATTTATTTTTCATAGATGTAATCACATCTTCTATAAGCATAAATTTCTTGGATTCTTTTGTGAAGATTTGAAATTCCCATGAATTACAAAAAATGTTAAGAATTCATATCATATACTCCCTCTGTGTCAAAATAATAGCTTTGTATTTCTAGAGGAAACACCAATATTATTTTTAGACAGAGGGAGTACAAAATATGCCACTTTACCAGGCAATCAAAGTTAAAAAGAGTTTGTCAAATAAAGGAATAGAGAGAATGAACACATATCTTACTCTTCTTGAGGCTTCTGTCTCCCAATAAGTGAGAAATACACATGGATCAAAAATCTTTTCACACTAAATGCAGAAGAAAATGAGTACCGGTATCAACCTTCCTAGGGTAAGATCACTTGTTCCAATGCACTCCCCGTGGCTCAGAGTTTATAAAGGTTCACAGGTTCAAGAAAATAACAGGAAACTGAATCAGCTCTAATCTTGTCTTAAATAAATGAACAAACACTGCCTACCACTAGTGAGAAAACCCCCAAAAGGAGAATACGCAAATAACCCCGCTTAGAGGCCATTCTTGTTCTGATTGGCAGCACCCAGGACAATGCGTGAAGTAGTCTTCAAGGCTTTAGGGGTTTTGGGGCTCGACACTTCAGGAACATGTTGACTACCGGGAATAGCAGTTTGGTAAGGCACGGAAGGACCAGTAGTTTGAGTTCGGCCAGCGTTTGGAGGCTCCGTGCCACGAGGCATCAGTGGCTGATAAGTTTGGGAAGCAGAGACACTACTCGAGCCATGGACATGAGCTGTATACTCCCAAAAAGACCCAGAACGACCACCCACATCATTCCACACATAAGCGAGTGGAATAGCAGAACGGGAATCACTCGTCCCAAGAGACGGGATAGTGCTAGCACTTGCTGCCAGCGTGGTTGGAGCTAATACAGAAGTAGGCCACGAGGAAATATGTGGTGTACTATAACCGGGCAGTTTGGGACTGGAAAGATTTGGGAAAGGCGGCGAAGAAGATGAAGGCGGGAGGATTTTGGATCTGGCTGGAATCTTATGACCATGAGAGGAAGGCTGAGATAAACGGTGGCTAAAGGATGGGTGGTTTGAGAAAGACGTCGAAGGCTGAAGACTGTGTCCAGAATGCTGTGTGAGTGGTAAGCTTAGTGCTAGCTCCTCGTTCATGGCTTTAACGTTCTTCGAGTTAGCACCGCCTAATCTAGAGCCTACTTCATCATCCAGGCTGTCATCAGAATCAGATTCTGACAAACTCGCTGATGATGCACCACTCGCTGAAGGGTCATCGTCATCCTGTGCTTCGTTTTCATCATCCTGAGGATCAATATCAGGCTCAAAACTGTACTGAATATTTCTGCGCTGCCTTTTCCCTCTTCCTAAGTTTCCCTCATCTGCCTCCTTATCCAGCTCAGCAAGGTTTCCAAGCAGATCACCCCAATGTTTATCAGCTTTCAAGGGACTCTGGTCCGCAGGGCCACCAACCAACACACTTCCCTGAACTGCACCAAGGTAACCATCACCACCTTCCGTAGTATCTTCTGTGCCTGAAATATCTCTATCCAGAAGAGATTCAATTAGTTCGTTCGTCCACTTCACTGAGGTGGCTTCCTCGTCGTGTTCTTTGAGAATCTTGCGTGCACCATGTAACAGAAGCGTGTTCACATCCTCAGCTGTGTCTTTGACAATCGAACTCATGACAATATTTTCCATCGCTAGTTTCTGTTTGGATCGTTCAAGAATCTTCTCTTCAACAGAGCATTTTGTGATAAGCTGATAGACAAGCACGACATTCTCCTGACCTATGCGATGAGCCCGCGCTTGGGCTTGTAGATCTACGAATGGGTTGAAATCAGGATCTGCAGCAGATACAGAGACATATTGTAAGACCAATCTAGATACATTATTGCAGAATAGCGTAGTTCAAGAAATACAAGCACCTGTTTGACTGATTCAACTATATGCAATAGAACCAATGTCAATTTCATGTGAAGTCTACTGCCTGGTATGTAGGCACCACCATTAGTCGGTTTCAAAATGAAAGACAACACAGAGACATCCCTGATTCAAAATGAAACAAAATGATTCCTTATGGGTTGATAACTGAATGATTACTAAGCCATAAAATTAACGCATGCCAATGTCAAAAATAATCTAAAAAGAAGTTGTATTAACCACTAAAAGAACTTTGAGAAGAAAAAGAAGGTAATACTTACCATAAATTATGACCGTATCTGCACTTGGCTGTGACATCACAGCACAGTAAGTCTTGCTTCAGTATCTCAGAAGCTCATGTGACTCCACAGAATATTTAAATCAGCATTTACTTTACTGAAAAGCAGTAAGATATTCAAATAGAACCAACCAAAAGTGATTTCTATTTTACACTCACCAAATTGATGCCAAGGCCTCCAGCACGAGTGGAGATGAGGAAAATGAACAGATCTGAGTTCGAGCTATTAAACTCGGCAATTTGTTTTTGTCTTTCAGAGGCAGCTGTAGCTCCATCAATTCTGTCACACAATAAATCGAGAATTGAATTAAAATTAAAAAAATCTTTTAGACTAAAAGGTAAAATCACCAACAGATATCACCTTGAGAGCCAAGTACTCTGCAGAAATCATCTAGGGATTCGTTTACTCTCATGATCGCCCTACATCAAATAACACTAGATATGACTTCAAATTTTCTTATCAAAGCAATTTGAGCTCTACTAACTGAGTATCTTGACAGTTAAAACTTCAAGCTCATCGAGTGTACGTGAGCATGACAAGGGCAAGAATTCAGACATCAGGAATTAACACGTATGTTTCATTGACTAACCTACAAAACTTGAAGTTCAAGTGGCTCAGAAAATCTTCCAGGATATCCAACATGGTTGTCATTTGAGAGAACAGAAGTACCCGGTGACCCCGTTCTTTCAGTTTTGGAAGCAGCTGCCACAATGAAGAAAACAAAGTTCAAGAAGGAAACACACCCAGTACCAAACTACCAATGTCATTTTTTGTAATATACAGATACATCCCTCCATCCCGATCAAATCCAATGAATGAGGAATACAAGAATCTCAAGATATGTTGAGACATGAACCTTCTCAAGAAGTTGAAGTTTCCCTGAAGCGGATACAAGCAGCCTGAATAGCTCATCTGGGTCACCATGCTCGGGTTCTTTACCAGGAATTAAATACTGCAGCAAAGAAGAGGGACGCTTCTCAATTTCGTGGGCAGAAAGATTTTGGACTACAGGACTCAGACGTCCTTACTTCAAAAAAATGAGACACGAAGAAGTGAAGGACTAACCGGATGATTGCAGACCATCTTGAGGTCCATCAGGATGAAGTTCAGTGATCTTTTCTTACCTACACGCCAAAATATTTTGTAATCTCAAAATCTGTTGTAAAAGTAACCCACCGACATTCAACTGCAAATGCACAACTCCCTCTGAAGCTAAACTGTTCAAACTACACATGACAGTTGCTACCTGGAATGCTATAGAAATTCACAGAACTTGTAATCAGCATAAAACATGTAGTAAAGAGCTAGCAACGTGAAGCACAAGAAGTTATGACAAACCAGTGGTAATGCCACGATTAAGCTCTTTGTAATTCTTCTTTAAAATGGCTCCGTATAGATGCCGCTGATAGGTTGTAAGAGAGCACATCACTTCCTTGTACTTCTTGCCAGGTATCATCCCTTGCAAGACGTTGGCCTTCAGCCTTCTCAACATCCTGAATCATCCCAATTCATATCATGACAACCTAACCTTAGCCAAACTGGTCAATATCCGGAGGCAAGGCATCATACACAAGGAGCTACAGTTTCATGCAGAAAAGTTCAACAACAGAAATATTGAATCTCAAGTCATGGTCGGAAGAATCTACTTGTATGAGATGCAAGCAGGTGCAAAGAAGAATTGCTCGTGCTTAATGACAGATAGTCAATTTCAAAGAGGAGGTAGCAAGCAGAATCTGCAAGTCTGACTCAAACTGAACATCATGAAGCAACGATCTAAGTTCTTAAAAAGGTCTGCTCTTCGACCAAGCGATTTCTGGTTTCCTACAGGCTTCCTTTCAGATAATTTTCTTAGAGCTACTTCACAATATGAATAAGCACTTCATCAAACTATAACTTGAAAGAAATGTCCACCGGTAGTAACCACATTAGTTTTTTATGCCCAAAGCATTGCGAAGGACAATTTTACCGAGGTGTCAGTAGCTCATGAAGCCGAGAAATTTGTTGGTCTATCCCTCCTTCTCCCTTAGAACCTGCTCCACTCAAAGCATCAACTTGAGCAAATTCCTGCGCTGACCTCTCTGGATCTGGGAACTCACTAGGGTCCAAGAAGTGCAAGAGTGCAAACAACTCTGTCAAAGTATTTTGCACTGGTGTGCCCTGCATAATCACATCGACCGATGAATCTCACCAAAATTAAAAGCGTGCATTTCGATCTGTTATTGCAAAGATCAAGTTCTAATGTCATAGAAAGGACATTATAATCCTCACTTAAAAAGACCATTCAGGACGCTTCAAGCACATCATTTGTGTCCCACGACAAAACAAAAACAAAGTAACTAACACTCCCGGTGAGATTGTCAACTAGTAAATTGCAATGCTTGAGATAGCATCTGAGGAAGCACACAAAAACTCACTGTAAGAAGGAGACGAAAATCAGTTGTCTGCCGTTTGAGGAGTGTCCCAAGCTTTGACCTCGAGTTTTTCACTCGATGCCCTTCATCAACTGAAACACACATAGTGAACCTTTTCATGTAAAATCTCGCAGCATCCTAGAGACAAAATTCAACGCCTCAATTTCAAATGCAGCACATAGTAGACGGCAATCAAGGTGACAACTAGGAGCTTGAAGTTGACGGAACAAGAATCCAAAAAACAAAAACAACCACGACAGTAAAGCGTTTCCAAAACAGTCCTACGAAGAACAACCTTGAACATCCGTCTTGCACAACGAGAATGCAGACCTTACAAGACGAACTCACTCTAATTCAGTTATGGCGTTGAGTATCAAACTTTGCAAATTGTTGCGGAAGTGACCTTTCATTTGTCATATTCTTCGTTAAAAGTAAAAACTAAAACTAAAATTACAACAATACTAGCTCCATATGTATAAGTAACATTATATCACGTGAATAACTGGTGGAAACAAGCTACCAATGCATGCCAACATATTCTCCTATTTATAATAGCTGACGAAGACAAACACAGAGATATTGGCAACACTCAAAACATTGCAGTTAGACAATAAAATTCAACATGTTCGTGTAGGTTATATGATCTCCTTACCGACAACATGCAGCTTACTCATTCAGAATGCATACAATTCTGTAAAAATAGTGTCCTACCATTCGATAGGCCTGCATCAAAACTGTAGTACTACAAATCAACTTAGTATAATGAGCTCAGGGGACAAGGTGCAAACCTATGATGCAAGACCAGTCGAATTTTTGCAGAAGGCCGTTGTCTAGCATCGCCAAGTCATAAGATGTTACCAAAGCATCAAAAAGAGGAATTTTCCCCTCAATATAGAATTCATAGTTACGAATCATTGTGCGACTTTCTTTTTCGCCTTGATAAATTACTGAATTAAGATCTGCTCCCCATCGTCGAAACTCCTGAAGAGGTGGCAAAACCATCCAATCAATGAGAAAGATACTTGAAGGGCCAGGAACAAACATTTCAATCGTCGAAACATGACAATTGAAATTGACTAGTTGAGAGTACTAGTTTCTTGTGTACAAGGACCCTTGTTACATCAGACGCTTATTTTAACAAAAAACTATCAATGTCTAGAGGAGCCATTTATTCCAACTTAAGATCTATGTTCAAGAAAGCTTATAACTCTGGAAACATTTTTTCCCAAATTAACATGCAAATCCCAGAGACCCAAGTTCAGGCAATGTATATCCCAAGATCAGGTAAAGCGACAAGATCCTGGACAACAGTCTGCAACTTGAAAACGAAGTATTGTCCAGGAGGAAAACGACTTTACCAAACAGATATGAGATTGAGGAGAATACCTGTTCCCAACCAACCAAGGTACTCTTTGGGCCTATAACCAAGACAGGTTTATTACTGAGATGTTCGTGTTTGAAAGCCATAATCAAACTCACAGCCTGTATTGTCTTTCCCAAACCCATCTCATCTGCTCAGAAAAGACCCATTACACGTGTCAGAACCAGAGCAAGCTCAGTCCTAAGAAGATTAAGAACAACTTGTTGATATGCAAGTTATGTGAAAGTGGGGTAAACAGGAAACAGAGAACCACAGGGTCAAAACAAACTTTAAGCGTAGAAATAGAGGGACGTAATAAATAGGACAAACAAGATGCCACGTTAAATACAGAAACCTAAGTTTCAACTAGAAACAAGTAGAATGATGCAAACGTAATGGAATCGTACCAGCCAATATGACGTTTTTACGCTGCTGATAGTTGCTAAGCAGCCACTTAAGACCCTGGAACTGGTAATCATGCAGGACTCCTCCAGAAATATATTTTGGTTGTTCCATTATTGTGGGAGCTACGAGCCGACCAGTTAATTTGACACGTGGCTTTTTCTCAGCCAGTTCATGTCTCTCAAAAAACTTTGTAACAGCTTCCTGCATGTCCTTGTCCTTGTTCTCTTCCTCCCACGTGGATCCATTGTACTCAATGTTAGTCCACTTCACTAGATACTCCCTCTTGCTTGAGCTCGACCCCTGAGATTCGACAGCTCCCTGTGCTGATGGAGAAATGATAGAATGACTTTCTCGATCACGACAAGCAATGACTCGATCTATCTGTACCCACTCTGGCCTGCGCTCATCAGACATCTTTTCTCCATCTGCAATGCTGTTCATAATTCGAAAAAAATAGCAACCACTTAGAGACATCTGATCCAAAACACCATCCATCCAGTACCCTGATCCATTACGAGCCAGGTAGTCATTACGATATGACAAGATAAATCAATCCAAACTTCTGAGTAAAAATCCAGATCTCTACTGTGTATATTGGGGCAATAGGCTCCAATAAATACACTGCTATCACTTGAAAATAGCTTGAGTGTGCCAGGCCTTTACTTACGAGGACTTGCGTCGATAGCTAGCGAGGCGAGTCCTGTCCGCAAAAAAAACCCATTCCTCAGGAACCTGAAACAGTAGCAAATCCGGCATCTGAATCAGTTACGCGAAGGGTGTATGATCCGCACAAGCAGTGAAAGAAATATGATAATAATAAAAGCTACTCCATAGGACAGTCAACACGTTATTCTCAATCAGACACTACAAAATGCCGAAGCTTGTCAACGAGGAACCTAGAGCATACCCAAGTATCATGTCGGTGTGAGAGGGAGCACCACTTCACGAGATACTGCAGATTCCTTTTCTTCTGCTTGTCACTCTCAATCGGTGAAGGATCTTCACGGAAACCAATTATGGATTCAATCTTTTTGAGAGAAGGTATTATTTTGGCGCGCAATCCTGAAGTCCTTTTCATAGGTCTACCAACCACCCCTGCATGCTTTTCATGCACGCACAGAGGGCATAACCAATCTTCTTCAGGAATAGAATGAAGAGGATATTTGAGACAAAAAGAGTGAAATGCCTCCTCACAGTTCTCCCCATCACACAAGAGCATGAGATCTCCTGCACCTGCACACTGCGAAAACAGATACATGCTATTGGTAACAGATTTGCTACCCATATGTTCCTACACAAGGATATGCAACTAAATACCAAGTTACAGTCATTCATCTAAATACTAAGTTACTGTCATTCGTCCAACAAGAGGAAGGACAGAGACCCAGGATGTATCATTTAAAAGAACTGTGAAGGAGAGAACGTCTATCCTATTTCAAAATGATGTTCAGTACCGAGCAAACGGAACAAACTTCTTCGTCAGATGAGGCCTCGTTCTCGTCCTCGTCTACGTCCTCTGAGGATTTCTCTTTTTTGTTTCTTGGATCCTTTTGCTTCTTGAAAGTCTTGCGCTTCACATCTTGAGGATAGCCATCACTACTATCACCGTTGCTTTCTTCATCAAGTAAGTCCTTGTCATCTTCACTGTACGACGAACTGTCTCCACTGTCCTCCATTACAAAATCCTCATCGCTCTCCCTTTCAGCTTTCGGTTCAGGTTTACCATCATGTGGACCCAGATCGCCAGACCTTAAGCGAGGCAATTTGTCAGTCAAAAATATCTTTCATACTGAAATTTCCAGTCGCTAGGTTAACACAACAACTAAATCCCTGAACTAACCTTGTGATTATAAGCTTCTGCAGTTTGACAGCACTAAGTTTGCCTCATCGAAGATTTTGTACCATACATAAATTGCACAATATTTCATAAGTATGAACATATTTCTGTCATATATATGCCTCGTTGGAAGAGCAATAATGAATAAATCAGGAAGGAGATTATATGAAGCAATTCAACAAAACATAGTCTAAGGTTTGTAACTCGCACCCTCTTCCTTGTCTTCTTACTCTCTTGCTCAAACGATGGTCAATCTCTCCTGACTTCCTCTTAGAAAACTTGGTCCTTGACGATGATTTTGCATACACTACTCGGTCTGAGTCTTCAGAACTGACAGATCTTGTGTTATCAGAACTTGCTGCCTCAGATGTTTCTCCTTTTGAGTCCTCATCCTCCGACGTTTCTTCTTCGTTAACATGCCTTGATACACTCTGGATTTTCGTACTTTTTGGTTGCGCACTACAAACCATCGACTTAGAACTTCTAGTAAGTCTGCCAGGAGCACCAATGTTGGCTCTACTCCCACATTCTTTCCTCGCCATTGCAGCTCTTTGTCTTGTTTTCAGTCCTCGTTTCTCTGAAATGGTGGTCTGCTCAACTTCTCCACTGACTTCTCCTGAATGTTCTTCCGCACTATCAGAACTCTCAGACTTCATTCTTCTCAATCTGTTTGCACCATTGGGCTGCTGCCCACTATCAAGCTTCGGTTGTGGATTTTTTCAACACCGAAAGAATGTTCACCCTTCTCATCTTTCGAGTCAATTCTTTTCTCCTACCGTTAAATTTTTCTAAGTTGCTTTCTGTCCATAATTCCCATTTGCTATATGAAGAACTCTACGCAGCATCTGCTACTGCAGCGAAGTTGATAAGTAGCTATCTACACGACATAGCATGAGGCACATATCAACCAAGAATATAATAGAATATGGCAAGACCGACGATTGAACTCATACTTCATCTGCCACCAGGTATAGGTTTGTCACAGGGTAATACTTGCAATTACACTCATACAATCGTGGCCAATTGTTTGGTCTTCACGAAGATGAATCAAGAAGCATAATTATGGCTCAAAGACAAATAAACTATGGCGACAATGCTTCCAAAATTTAGTTTAGCTGGCACCTGCGCACAGAGAAACAACTAACATTCCATCAATTAGCCCCCTTCACAAATCAATAAAAAAAGAGCTCGCTACATGATATGCTCTTGCATTCAAAAACGTTCAGAAGACCGATACCACGGAACCTGGACTAAAGGAACGAACTAAAGTATTGAATTGCAATTGACACGAGAGTAAAAATTAGATGATCCTTTACAAGAGACTGCTACAATGCAATCAGAAACTCACATCCGATGAGAATCAAGGAAACTAAAACAGTAGTATCATACTTGCCTAACGAAAGCTCAACGGGAGATAAAATACTGGAAGAAGCTACGGCGACGCAGCAGAGATCATGAAGACTCCGCCACACCTGTTGAAGAATGAAAGAATTTACTGCATCTCTGGAAACAACACAACCATAATGGAATGAGAGGCATGAACATCTGATCGTATCTTTGTGCCTCGCATTGCTGCGCACAACAGTCGACAATTGTTACGCACGGATATTAAATTTTTTAAAGATAATATTTGAACTCTTGAACTAATTGAATAATTAATTGAATAAATTTGTGTTTTAAGAAAACAATGTGTCCAATAGAGTCAAAGATTTTAAAATAACAAATTCCAAGGTAGTATTGTCCCAATCTCAAGCTAATTACTGATGATATGATAGAGGTGAACGAAAAGAGATAAAGTCAACCACACCAAAAGTTTGGTAAACTTTATTAAAACTCGTCATGTTCCTTAGTATCATATATTTTACATGACCACAACTTTAAACTTGGCACGTAAACAAAAGATTGGAAAACTTCAAATCACTTTCAAAGATCAACCCCGTTTAGATCAAGCATTACAATCTTTCCCTCCAATGCAACATCCGTGGAAACTTTTGTCATACTACCAAGTATATGATGTCGACTTCGTGGCATCACTTGATTGGACAACACCCCCAATAAACAGATGTAAAAATTCAATGTGACAAGGAGACATGCCTAATCATGCAAGGCACTTTCTGCATTTCAAAACGAGATCGGTCAAGAAAATTCGCTTCGAGCCATTATTTACTGGGTTTTTTTCAACATCACCGACGATTGGTAGAACACCTGTAACTGTCTTTGTCGCAAGTCCAAAAAACCCTGCAGAATTGAACTTAACCGTTCTATACACTGTATTCTAGCAATTTCCTGAGCAAAAATCTGCGACATCCAGTCCTGCTCTACATTTTCATGAATATTACGACGATTCCTGGACGATAGAAAATAATCGGACATTGCAGAGTGCGACCGGGAATCGAAAGTAGAGCAATTGAATACCAGATCAATAGAGATTCATGGCTAATTGCCTCGCGTGATCTTCGTAGTCTACATAAACCTCCTCCACCGACGCTCTCCTGGCGAGCTTGCGTAACTTGCATGTGTGGTTTTATTGCCCCCCCTTGTGATGATTTCGGTCAAGCTATTTATTGCGCTAATTATCTTTTGTTAATTGCGGAAAACATGACAGTCTCGTTCGTCCCATTTCACTTCATGCTAGCAGTCGAATAACAGCACCGGTCAGCTAAGAAGATGCCAGGAGCCATAAGCCCATCAACTAGGAGCAAGATTAGAGTGAGGAAGGAGACTTGATAGGCGGTGATAATTTTACGGCGGGACATCCTGCAAGTAAGGGCGATCGAGGCTTCTAAAATCACACTCCAGGCAGCTGCTGAGATTTCAAATTTTCAAATTCTATTTTCAGAACAAGTACACCTGCCATAAAGGAGACGAAGAAGACGATGGAGCTCTTGAAATCGACGGAATGAGCAGATACGTACCACCACTAGGAGCTCGAGGAAGCGAAAAGCTGCCGGGCATTTGTCCATTCTACTCCCTTGATCCGTATTTCCTCTACGGAGTTCACAAGGCCTTCACAGGTCATCACAGACCTCAGCCGTTCTCGCCAATTTTCACTCTGCATTCCATCAGTGTTTCAAAAAATTATCATATAATCCAGACATCAACTCCCAAAGACCGATGACAAGCGAGTTCAAAACGGAAAAACAGAGAACACAGTCATAATCTGACCTCCGCTTTCCACCATGAGGTCGTGATGCATGGCCTAAGCTGGCAACCAAGATCGTAAGTCACTTTAACTAACTTGATCACGTGGCCGGCTTCCACAGCAGAATCTATAGCAGAGTACCAATCAGACCACCAACCATCCCTGCTTGAACAGCATCCTACAGCAGGAAGCCTGTCCGCTACACAAGACACGGCACATTGTCAATTCCCGTGCGTTTGACACCCTAACAATAAACCAAAGACCGTAAAGAACCAATAACATTTCACCAAAAAACTTCTCTCTCTCTCCTCGGAGATCGATTCCAAAGCCATGGAGCAGTTAGCCAGCCCGCACCTCCACTCTCCAAACAAACCACAAAAGAAAAAAAAGAAAAAGAAAAAATCTAATTAAACAAGTGCGCTGGCCAACAGGTGCACACCAATATCCCGAATGACATCTGCGACGAGCTTAAGCTGCTTCGACACATCTCCCTCGCTCGCCACCACGCGATCAATAAGCTCCTGGCCCTTGCCGTCCTTGATCTTGTACCGTTCCTTGGCCAAATTCAGTTCCTCCCGCTCGCCGTCCTCGTACAGCACCTCGCAGATGCCGGCAACCTCGTCAATCCACTTCACTTCACCATCGTACCACGTCCGGTCGGCGCGCCAGTACACGGAAATCGCATCGCCTGCCTGGACCTTCCGTTTGCTTCGCATGTCCCTCCCAGAACGCAAGGAAGAAGGCCAAGGACGGAGGTCCGCAGCACCAGACTTCCTCCCTCCCTTGCCGATTCTCCCGGTCTCTAATCAAGAATTTTGGCACTGCTGAAGAGCAAGCGAGGAGCTCCGCGGCTATGGCCGTCAGGATTCGCCATTTAAACTACTCCTGAGAAAACTAAACACGAGCAAAGCGGAACTGAAGCGGAGAGGAGAGGAGGTGTGGTGGGATCGCCGTCCGCATTGGGGCTCGGCCTTCAATGGCCCACCAGCTCGTCGTCCTTGATGCCTTCCAGGGCCCACGTCCTGATCCACGTCCTGATCCAGGTCCTTATTCGAGGTGCCACGGAATTTGTTCCGATCTTTGTGTGGGCCCTGGCGGCGGGAAACACGCGGAGAAAGTCTTGGCTTTCACGCCAACTATATTATATTTAGTATTGTTTTTAAAGATTATAATAGTTAACCCAAGTCTCCAAAGATATGATAAAAATATGATAAAGATATGATAAAACAATAAGGTAACTACACCTTATTGTGTTGGAATAAGCAATTAAGGATTGTTCCTAATGCTGAGTTGCCTATTTTTTTTTGTTAGAGTTTGTTGTTGGAAGTTAAAAGAAGTTTCAAGATTATCTTTAAATGCATTTTTTTGACATGTTTTGAATGAACATTGAATGAGTAGTGCTACAAATAGATGTATCTATAAGTGAATCTAGATTCTCATGAATAGAGGTGGTACATTTTTGGCAAGAATGTCTGTAGAAGTTGGTTTTAGAAAGGGATCACAATCAGATGCCATCACCTTAATAAGTTCTTTGACAATTATTCAACATTCAAAGTGATCTATAAAAAATAATCCCACACCAAAATACCTTAACCTTTAACCCTGGAGCGCGCCGACGTCTACTTTCTGGACGATGAACAGATTCAGATCCTTATTTCTGTCTCATTTTTGCTTGGATGAAAGTCATCCTAATTTTTGGTGATACTTTATCAAGTTGTTGTCCTATCCATCGGTTGGATTGGGTGTTACTAGAACATATACATTTCTAAAATTACAAATGTGGAAGTATGTCAAGTGGTCAATTTGCATTGACTTCAGTTCAAAACTAGATGTACAAAAATGAGGTCAAAGATGTAAAGGTCACAAAAATTTCAAAAAATCACCATATGAAGAGAACCTTATTTCAAATCCATTCCAACAAGTTTTACTCAAAAAATGATAATATTTTACTTATAATTGAATTTAGAAGGAATTCTGAAATTTTCTTTTCAAAATTTATAGAAAAAGATTGGTAATAGCATTAGTAGTTCTAACCGTACGGATAGAATTTAAAAGTCAAAATCTACAGCTTTCGTTTGTATACCAATTCCAAAATATTCTTCCAAATTGTAGTTTATAATGGTTTTTCTCAAATCGTCAATTTTGAAGATGAATCCAGACACTCCAGGGTTAAATGTCACGGCAAACGTTTTGCGTTTGATGAATGACAGAGAATCTCCTATGTACGACAAAGAGTGCAACTATTGATCCTCCGTATTTTGTTGTGAACAGGGGAGGTCTTCAACAATAGTTTGACTTCCATTGAGTGTTTTTGCTATTTTTTAAGCCAATGATTCACATGGTAATGAAAAGGGATGATTTCCATAGTCATCCCTTCATCTTTTAAGGGTTAAATATTCAAAGCAAACAAAAGCAATTAGAGCTTCATGTTGCTTTACATAACCATCAATGATTGTCAAATTCTAAAGCACAAAAATATTGTTTGTAATTAAAAATTCCAAGGTAACATTCTCTCTATTTTGAAATATACTACAAGTTATGGAATAACTTTTAAAGGTACACAGGGAACCATATATATGATTCTATATTTGACTTTGAAGATAGAAATTATGTACTAAGTTATGGTAGGACATATGCCATTGAATTGAAAACTCAATAATAAACATATTTCATTTGAATGTCACTTTAACATCTATGCCTTTTCATGCTCAAATATGGCATTGTAAAAGTATAATATAGGGCCACTTTGCAACTTTATAGATATGTAGGAGGTTCAAATTAGAAGTTTCATGTATTATTGGATTTAGCTCAACATGAATATATACTTTTATTACTACCATATACTTCAATTCATGCACCTTTTACATCAAATACAATAAAATCTAATTGTAATCCAAATAGGCTTTCTATACCTTCAAAGGTTAATTCTCAATGCATAAAAATAAAAGAGTTTTATGCTATATTTTTCTACTTGAATTTACTTCCTGACTTCAAAGCAAAGAAGATACTCTCTTCTTCTTCCATAAACTTTGTAACTCTTACAAATCAAAATAAGCAATACTTTCTTACCATTAATATAGGAATTGAACAAACTCTAAGTTTGTAAAATAGAAACAATTAAAAATTCTTGTTTTGTATTTCTAAATATATTAGTGTTCGTAAACAATTCGTTAGATTTTGCTTTGCTACCAAAATTTAAATACAATTTAACCTCTAAAGGACCAAGCGTTCAAATTTCAAACAACAGATGAATGCAAACACATTTCAAGCACACAAAATTGCACTTTTCATCCATCAATTTTTTTTGAAGACTCTCATGTTAGTTCTTTAACATTTTTATGAAATTAATTATTAAGATTTTTCTTTGCAAATATTCTATGATTCAAAGAAATTGATAGGTCTAGGTAACTTTTTCACTTCAAAAAATGACCCTTCAAAAATGACTTGACTAAAAGGAAAAATAAAAATCTTCAAAAATCACTATAATTAGAACTTATCATTTTGAACTCAAAGAAAAAATGTTCTTGTATAAATCCCAAATATATAATCTACTATTTTATTTAGAAGGAATTTTTAATTTTTGGCTTCAAATATTATTGAAAAATATTTATTTGTATTTTAAAATGATCTAGTTGTATTAAATTGATCTATGAATCACACTTTATAACTACTATTTGGCAATCATCATTATATTATTCTTCTAAGTTGCATTTTTTAATACATCTTCACAAGTTTGGAAATCCAGATTACCCCTTGGTCCTTTCGGAGTTAAACAAAATTCAATGTGTTTTATTGGACTCTAGTCCTTTTAAGGAAATCAATTTCAATCTGTCCAAAAACATTACATTTTGCAAAATAACAAAACACACATTAGTGTATTACCATTGATAATGCAACAAAATGTTGACAATGCAATGTCCATTTAAAACAACCATACAACCTATTTCAAAAAATGGGATAGCAGGGGGGTAAAATTAAAAAATTCAGTGACGTGGCATGATCTAATTGTGATGGCTATAGATACGAACATATCTATATATATGGATGCAGAGGCCATTTGTACAAATATATATATGTATGTATGGTTGTTGACTAGAATGTGGACTATCCCATATCTGTTGTTCACAATCGGAGTGGATACAATATATTTGAATCCTTGGATTTTGAAAAAATAATTTAAAAACTCAATTGGCTTCAATTTTATTAATTGAAACTTTGGCATAGTCTTTGAGTGACTACCGTATCCACTCAACTATCCACCTTGATTTTTACTATCTATCTTGATTAGGATTATGTAAATATCAACCTCCAAACCAAAAAATAATTTGACATAATTTAAGTCACATTCAATTAACTTCAAATATAATATCGATGTTGAGTAGCTGAAATTACATGAATGGATCTTTGAGCTAAATATATAGTGGCTCTTAAAAGGTTTTATTCACTGGAAAAATCGCCATAGCTAATTGATAAATTAAAGATTTAAAATAAAATTTAGACTTGTTTGTGGTAAAAGTAACACACTTGCATAAAATTAATTTTTTAATTTAAAAAAAATTATTAAAAAAAAATTAATCAAATTTATTAGTGAATTTTTAATGCAAGCAATTTTTTTCAAGATTCTTTAGCAAGTAGAATGAGAATTCTTTTTGGAATTTTGTAGTAATAATTTTGTGAATTTAAAAACATTATTGAATAAAAAACATTACTCACTAAAATATGACTCAAAATATTCATGTTTTTAATATTATTATTATTCTAAAAATATCCAAAATAATTATAATTTTTTTGAAAGTATTTAATATATTTATATATTTTTTCCAGATTTTTTGGAGATTTTGGATTATATTCCAAATATATTGGTTAACTAATAAATTTGATTAAATCTGAAAAAATAAAAAATTGTTAAAAAAAATCATTTTATACAAGTGTGTTACTGGTATTCCAACATGTCCAAAAATTGTTGAAAATAATCTAATAACTCAATTATTTATGGCAATTTTTGAAGTGTATGAAAACTTATTTAAACTACTATATGTACAAACTACAAACAAAAAAATATTGATTAAATGTTATACAAGAAACATAAAAAAATTCTCACCATTGTAATCAATACAGGAAACATAAAGTTATTCCTACAAATTAATCTTATATAGGAATCATAAAGTTAATCCTATATATTAAACTTAGATAGGAAACATAAAGTTATTCCTGTTTACAGAAAATATAAAGTTATTCTTACACATTATATAGGAAACATAAAATTATTCCTACACTTTATGTTTTAGAAGCACCTATAACCAACCATTTAACTTCTAAAAGACTAGGGGTGCAAAAAACCATGTTGCAGAAGCTACCTAGTGGCTTTATTGTCCTTTAGAAGTTAAGCAAGTTTACATATTTTGGGATGGAATTAACACCTATAATTGTTTTTAATACATTGGAAACTAAAAATTACTAATTTTTAAAAATAAATTAGTAATTTTTTGATTCTATATGCAAATACTACGGATTTTTGAAGTTCTACTTTGGTACATGATGCATCCCAAACCCTCTGATGTATGCAATCTATACATTTTAGACTACTTGGATGCACATATGTTCAAAATTGATTTAAGGTACAAGTTTGGGAATGGATGCTTGTACCTTACGTCAAAATTTTACTCCCGACTTTGGTATTGTATTGCAATTACAATGCATGCTCTTCACGGGCAAAAATAGAAATTAGATCCTTTTTTTAGAAAATCTTTGCTAAACAAAGATAAAACAACTACAATGGATTGGATCTTTAGTATTCTATTTACGATAAACTTGTTCTAAATTCCAGCAATCGATAGAATTAAGCAAGACCCCAAAGATAGCAAAGAATGATAGATGAAAGTCATTTTGCTTGATATATAGAATAATTTCTAAGTTTTTTTAGCTCTATCGAAATTTTTTAAATTAAAATACAATGTGCCAAATTACCTTTTGTGATAATTAAATATTATGGTATCTAATAAGTATTAGAGATCACAAACCTTTGTCTATGATAAAGAGGTTCTTTAATTTTCTTCAATGCACCTTTATTTCATTTTTGTAGACGTCTTTTTTCCCTCCAACAAGAAATATAGATTTTCTAGTCTTTCATCTACAAGTTTTGTCATGATTGACTAGCATACCATTCTATTTTCATCAGTATATTGGTAGACAGTCATATCTCCTTCAATTTACCATAGTAGCAGACAATCATATCTCTTTCAATTTACCATAGTAGCTGACAGTCATATCTCCTTCAATATAACATAATAGCAGACAATTATATTTCTTTGACATATACTAGTTGACAAATCATATCTCTTTCATTGTCCCACTAACTTTCATGATATCTCCTTCAATGTCCCATTTAAATTTCATCATGTTTTTTTCTATGTACTTTGATGGCGTATTCAAATTACACTCTATCACATTCCATATACTTCAATGGTTTAAAATTTCAGTCTTTACAAGAGAGGGGGTCCATGAAGCACCAAAAAAAACTTATTAATTTTATTGCATTTAATGAAGGTTTACGTACTACTTGTCGTACCATAAGTTTTTGGATAAAAATATTTAAAATCAAAACAAAATATGGATAATTATGAGAATACTACAAACAATATATTTCCAAAATTTGAGTCCTACAAAATATTAGTCTAGAACTTATTCATGAAATAGATTGACAAAAAAAATTCAAGAAAATAGACACTCTAACAATATATTTCCAAAATTTGAGTCCTACAAAATATTAGTAGAACTTATTTTGGAAATAGATTGACAAAAAAATTCAAGAAAATAGACACTCTGATGTTTGAAATATTAGAAAATAGTAAAAACATCCAAAAACTAAAACATATTCGTTCATTTTAATGAACTTCCAGTGAACTTCATGCACATAAGATTACACCCAAAATACAATGGAAAAGTGTTTCTAAATGTTTAAAAATTTGTGTGCAAAGAGTCTTTTTTGCATCCATGAATTTTTTTAATTCGAGTTTTTGTGCACCATAGGTATAGGCCTAAAAGCTCACTTCTATAATGATAATTTTAAATAATCAAAAGTCCCTAAAACTATGAACACTAAAAGTTTTTCAAATTAACAATTTTTAAATTATAATAAATGTTTTTTCAAAAAAATATTCAAAAATAACAACTATGGAGTATAATAAAAGAACTACTTCACATCTTCATTTTAAAATTAAATCCATTGGCCCTATGCTTCAAAAGCTATAATAGAAGATATGATAAATGCATAATGTGTGACATCAAAATAATACAAGTGTTTCTAAAAATCACCTCTAGGTACAAATTTAGTTACCACACACCATCATCACATTGTATTGAAGTTCTATAGTGTAGATGTGTTTCAAATGTTTATACAATTTTGATCTAGAAAAGAGTTACATAATATCATAAAGATCTTATTTCATTCACACATACCGTACGTTGGGGGCAAGTTCGGCGGAAAATAATTCTAAAAATAGATGCCGGAATTTAGGAAAATTATATTTTCAGACAAAAAAAATTGTATGGTAAAAAAAAGAATATTGGCAAAAAAATTCTATTTTTAGCATGTGCCGAACCTTCTTTTTCAGAAAAAAATAAATATTTGACAGCTCAGCAGTGCCGACCCTGCCCCCAACGTACAGTAGTATCTTGTTTTTTATCCATCTAAATGCTTGTAAATTCTTCTATTAGTTCTATAACGTTTCATCAATATAAATTTTTGAAACTCTTCTCTTGAAATGTTTTTTAGTTTATATCATACATGTATAATTCACTCCAAAAAATAACTTTTTCAATTCAAAAAATGAGCTAAATAAATGAATAAACAAATTTTAAAAAATCATCATAATGAAATTTAGTATTTCGGAATTAAAGAAAGAAAAATGTTTTGAAAATACAAAATACTCAATCCTATATCAATTTTAGAAAGATTTTTAAATTCTTGGTTTCAGAATTGCTAATAAAGATTGGTGAATGAATTAATGGATTCCCTATATCAATTTTAGGAGGAATTTTCAATTCTTGATTTCAAAATTACTGATAAAGATTGGTGAATGAATTAGTGGATTCAAATGTGTGGCTATGATACATGGATCATAGTTTACAGCTTCTATTTAGATGTTGAAATTTCAAACAATATCTGAATACAAAGATCTCATAAACATTAAATTTTTTTTCCCCATCCATCTGAATATTTGTAGATTCTTGTATTATTTCTTTTACATGTGAAGTATGAATTTGTGCAATATAAGTATATCTAACCTCAAAAACTACCTTGAATAGAAGTACTAAAGGGACCAAAAAGTTAAAGGACTTTCTATGAAAAACTTACCTTACAATGAATTCATTTGTACAGAATGTAATTAATGAACATGTGTGTATGAATGCTATATTTGGAATACACCTAGTGACCAATGGACATGCAAAGGTAAACATTTATATAGTGTGAAATGCCAATTAATTAATATGGGTCCCTTTAATACCCCTATTCAAGGTAACTTTTCCAATTCAAAAAATGACCCTTTACAAAAGGCCTCAATAAATTAGTAAAATAAAAATCTTTAAAAATTGTCATAACTTAAAGTAAGAATTTTGAGCTCAAAAGCAAAAAAAATCTGGTTAAAATTAAACATATTTAATCTATAATCAATTTTGGAAATAATTTTTAAATGAAAATTGACTTAATGGTGTCACTTGTACTCTTCCTTTGAGGATCTGACATAGAATCTGGGATGCACAGACTCTTAATTTGCGCCAACAACAAAAATAATTAGAGTTACTTCTCTCTAATTTGACTACATCAATGAAGACAAATTTGAACAATGGAGGTCGGCACAAGTAGTACCTTAAACAGCTTTTCTTTTAAAACATTCAGACCGTTTTACCTGTGGTGTTTGCCATAAACAAGGGTTTTCCATCTGCACAAACTACAGTAAGTCACATCAACCCCACAACTATATCATGATAATGGGATCTTCATTCAAGGACGTTAAGAGTTCGCAAGACAAGAGCTCCTAGATGCAAGAACAGTTAGTGTTTCAGCGGCTATGACTCTGCAGATTGTTGAGGTTTGGTCTGCAATGCAAGGAAGCTACTGTTAGTTTAAAAGCACTTGGCATCAAACAAAGACATGAAACCAATGAAGATTGAATGTGGTTTCCAGCAAACTTAAGACTGTCGCAGAAACTTAAAGACAAAATCGTTCTGATGATTCCCAATGGTCATCACAGAATCACATAGATGCTCGATGTGGCAATTTCCAACTGGCAAATTTACGGCGTGACCTAAATTTGAGCTGATTCGAGATGTGGGACGCAGCACTACCATATGCAACAGTGTTGAATGAATCACCACAATATAAGCAAGGGTCAGAATATTATGCCTGTGTTACGCGCTGAATACTCAACTAGCAGGTTTATTTAGCAGGTTTATTAGGCAGGTTTATTAAGTAAGAGCAATGTCTTTTGCCTGTTACTACAACGTAAACGCAACTTTGAAGGAGATTCATAGGTAGTTGGACAGTGATTTGAGTCACTCAAGCAGTCTCTTTGTTGGCTCTGAACCAGAGAGGAGGCTTTGCATTGACAAAAGCTACATCAATGAGGAAGTTTGCCTAGGACTTTACTTGAAAAGCGATCCCATGCTCTAGGGACTGAGCCTCTCGTAGGGTCTCTGCTTATTATTATAGTATGATTAAATGCTTAAGACACCCCCTTACACTGTTATGTTATGGACACAAAACTCACTACGATAAAGAACTTCATATTTAGAAAGGTGAACTCAATAGAGAAGAAGACGAAACAAACATGGAACAATCCCTTCAACAGTGTAGGTGAAGGTACTCATGATAAGACTGCTTTGCAACATTTCAGAATTTATTCACATCGACCTAGCGACTGGTGGAGTTCTAGTTTACCAATCTCTCGTGGTCACCCATGATTTCCCCAACGAGCTCCTTCAATGGTTTGTCGCTGTTCTTCGGCACGTGTGCAGCAAATGCGATCCCTGTCAAGCCTGCCGCGACCAGAAGCAGAATTATATTAACTTCAACACCAGGCACTATTCTGAACGGAATATGGAGTTCTCTGCTGCGTCATGCGCAGGAGATTTTAGCGACTTTCACACTTGGTGCAGAAATCGCTGTTTGAACCATGACTTGAACTCTTCACTAGATCACAAACTGTTAAAAACCGCAACTATTAGATGCACCTCTCCTCTTGAGAAAAGAGAAAAGAACTAACAAGGAAAGATCATTCAAGTCACAATCTAGGTGCTGCTAAGTAGGGTTTGGAGGCTTTGAATTCAAGAGACCCCTTCATGTCATATGCTATTTTAGGCCACTCATCAAACTCCAAGCAGAAGAGCGAGAATTCGCTTAGCGAATATTATACCTGTGTCAGAGTATCCATTCAATGAACCGGTGATACACTTAGCTCTATTGAGTTCATGACTGAAACAATGTTTTCAATAAGACTAGACTGTTTCAGTAACAGTTAGACATCATAAAGAGAATCTTTCAATGATTCGTGCAAGAGATCTCCCTATGGATTACAACCTCCCCGAAATATATAGGGAGGATCTCACATGATTGCTGCGACCATAGAGAGACATCCCCATGAATTATGAGAAAGATTTTCAATATGATGTTGTCAAAAAGTTCTTGAAGCAGTCTAATTCTACTAAAACCCCTGATATTGTCTCTTGCCGCCTTGTTTAAATTTAAACCAGGAGGTAAGGGCTCACCAGCTTCAGGAAAAGCGCGGACAACCATTATGAGCTCTTCACCACTTAATCCTGACAAGAAGCAAATCTCGGGCACACCCTGCAATGTCTGCAAAGTCATACAAAAAATATCACGGTCAATAAGCCATCACGTGGCAAGCATCACTTCAGTATTTAACACGACGTATGCATTAGTGCAACAAACGATTTCAAGTCTTCAAGTCCAAATCAACATCAAAGTTCAAACACAATTTTTACTTTTGTTTTCACATATGACCGATCAGACAGTCACAGCATTGCTTACTCGGTCTATTGACGGCATCGCTGTTCATAAGAGCTCAACCTTGTGAAAGACGAAGGCCACTAATCTCAATCTCACCATTTGCTCGATCACCTTACCACATTAGTCGAATAGCCATCTTATACTGTACAGATTGTGATTATTTTATATGAACCCCAATGAAATGTAATAGTGATGCAGGGAGTGAATGTAAACTTTACCTTAACTTCAAAAAGATCTGGCTGTGTGGAGTTCAATGCTTCATTTAGAGTGCCATTCAACATCTCCTCGGTACACACCAGTACCTGAATAAACAAACAAATGCGGGAAAGACCATCACTAGGACTGAAGATGCATGCTTGAGCCTTCAATTAAGAAAACTATCATTACAATACATTACTGGATATAAAGAACTAGAGATTGACCTGCATGAAGTTTCCACCCATGTCTTGTAACATTTCTAACGCCTGCAAAGACACACCAATAAATCGCAGGCCTCCAATGTTACCAAACATATGGTTCCAATAAAACTAAACTGGTATAGAAACTCGTTGTGTTGCAACCCCGAAGTATTATGGTAAAATCAGACTTTTCAGTGATTTTTGGACATAAAATTAGAGGGAGATTTATAGAGGTGAGATGAGGTCAATCATAGGGGAGACCTCCCCATAAATTTCTTTGAAATCTTGAAGGTTGTGACCTAAATATTATAGCTAGTGACACAAGTATTCTGCACATAAATACAAGCAGGTAATCACAGGGAGGTCTTCTCACGAATTGCATCATGCGAATCTTGCCTCTCCATGATCAATCTCCGCACGCTGTTGTCTACAAATTCTAGTAACAACGTAATTTTGTTGAAAACCGAGTTAAGCTACACCCAAATGATCCGGCATTAGCATGACTATTACACATATGACACACACTGAAATGTTAGAAGCTAATCAGAAGTCAGGTAGCATACCAGCCTAACGTCTTCGTCGCTAAATCCCAATAGCAACATAGCCTGAAAAATTTCATCCAAATGGAACGTTTTGTAAATCAGAACTTCCAAGCAAAATTTGCCACAAAGCTTAATCGTGCACCTTATATGATAGATTTCAGAACAGTCTCATTAATCTACAGCCTTAACATTCTCACAATAGAAATGGATAAAATAATTTCACAAAAATACGGCACACGTGACAATAAGAGAATAATTGGTGTGAGCACGAATAACCGAAAAAATTCCAGACTTCATCATCACAAAAGCCATTACACACATCAAAGGACAGAACTGCTTGTAACACATGAGCAGTTGCCAATAGATACAGCATGTAGAGGGAAAGACTTACTTACTGGAGGGCCGAACCTAGGATCATCATCGTTGATAGGAACAAATTTGCTGTCCTCCAAAATCTCCTGCGGCACCTGAATTTCCCCTGAATTTTGAAACCTTCACTGTTAATCACAACACACAAGACGCTGGAGTCTCTTCCCATAAGAGAAGGTGCAAAAGGCATCACCCAAGATATTCATTCGCCAAAATTGAAAATCCCACAGATTGATCATTGCAGAAAAAGAAGAGAGACTGGAGTAGTATAGAGGACCCGTTGTGCAAACCTCAAAGTCGTCCTATAAAGTTCTACAACGAAGTCCTATCTGAAGTACTGAAGACCCTAGGATATTTGTAAAAACCAAAGGTCAATGAGATCAACACTAATGTGGTCTTCTTATAATCACTGTGACCATTTTTCAAGGTACTAGCCCGGTGACATTCTGTTCCAGAAACTCAGCACAGAAGCTATTTCAATCAAGGGAAAACAGAATTACAAGCAATTCCCTAACATGAGATACTTGAATTTGGTTCATTGATACCTTCTTGGGAAGCTTTGATTCGCGAAGTTTTCTTCGTGGCACATTGCTTCTGCCATTGCTTCTTGACACAGTAATCACCAGATTTGCACGACAGGGAAGGGAAAGACGAAGCAATTCCGACTCGCTGCTGCCTACAGCATGATAATCCTCGGACAAGTGCAGTGCGCACCACTGGCACCGCCACGGAGGTTGATATGGTGCATGCTGCCATCGTGCTCTCACCTCGTAACCAGCTGCAGCAGTTCGAAAATTGCAATCTCTTTAGTATGAGCTTGCTTCTCTAAATGACATTCTAGAATATCTTCAATCACTAACAGTAGCACACACTCAAACTATCTCATAGCGATAAAGTTGGGAGCTCAGGTCGTAAGATTAAAAGAGGTTTCAGTGTAATGAAATGCCAATCAAAACGCACGACGATCAGATCGCACGGCCTCTAAAGAAAACCTAGAAAAAAAATTCAGATTTCAACGAAACCCACAAAAGATTTCGAACCTGGTTGTTGCCTACACACACAGGTTTGCAAACTCTTGAAGAGATTGATGTTTCACAAGCCTCTGCCACTTTAGCTCGAGGTCGGAGCGAGGGATAAGAGCTTGCCAAGCAGGAAGACGACCCTATTCCCGAGGCAACCTTTGACCGTGCTCCTTCGTTTTCTTTTCTTTTTTCTTTTTTTCCTTTTTTTTCTTGCTTCTCCAGCATGTCGGTCTAGTTTAGGGCGCCGCGCTGTTACTGTTGCGTTGTTCGTCGTTGGGATTCATCAGAGTGGGAAACTGGTGGCTGGGTCGCTAGGTTATCAAGAAGTACAACATTTGGTTGAGAAAAGCTCAAATCAGCATGAGAGATCAAGCAACCTGCTTCGTTTTAGTGCAATTGCTTTTGCATCCTCGAAGATCCGCTTGCTCTTTATCACCTTTTCCTAGTTCTGGTTTGTTTACACCATGAGGAGGTGTGTGTGAGGTTTTTGAAGGGGTGCTTGCAGGATTAGTTCGGTGAGGCAACATGGTATTCTCCTCGAGTAGAACTAGACTTCTGCTAATTTTAGTACTGTGTGCCTTTTCTTGTATTGCGGTCGGAGATGTGACGCGAGACGAGGTTATAGCTTTCAAGAAGCTTCGAGGGAGTTCAAATTCCCAAGCTCTTCATGAGGTTCTCGAAGTTGATGAGCAGGAAGTTGGTCCAAGTCGGAGACACGTTGAAGGGGCGAGTGATCTGGACTTGAACAAACATCCCGATCATAGCGAGGTATGCTTTCCTGCTCTTTTTTTCCGCTGCTACATGGTTTAGGTCTTTCGCTAGTCACAGAATAGAATGCTTCTTTTGCAGCTTGAGAGCTAGAGTTAGCTTGTGATCTAGACTTACAGCTTCCTCAATTGGCAGGGAGTAATCTGCTACTCTGAACCCTAGTTTCGAAGCTAGAGGAGGGAGATAAGTTTGGTAATTTATCAGTGTTTTCGGTCGCTAACTTGCAGCTTACTTGAAAGATTAAAATCATGCACTGTCGGCCTTGGATTTCAGTTCTGGCTTCTGAACTTGATACCTAATAAAAGTAGTGGTGCAAATGTTGAAATTACGCACACACCCTAAACTCGAAATGGTTGTTGTCCTGAACCGAACCGTCAACTGAAAGTTTTGCCAATGTTATGATCAGTCGGTTGATGATTCTTTCACCTGTAGATAGTTTTACCGGAACGACGGGTATAAAAGGCCTTGGTAACCAGAGATGACGAATGAATGGTTGCACTCAAAATTGCAAACTGAATTTGCACTCAATTCTGAACCGAGCGTTTTGAGTGATGTATAGTTGGAAAGCTACTGAAAATCCGCTTCTAATGAGCTATAATATGCCTCTTGCCTTAAAGTATTGAGAACACAGCAAGCAATGAAATTTGCAAGGTGAACATGGCAATCGACTCTACAGAGAGCAAACAAACAGTTTGTTTAATTGAGACTTCTTGCTCAAATCATGGAAGTAATAGCTTGTTGGAAAGCTATGAACAATGCGTTTTTAACAGAACATTACCATATTTTGATTCATACCCGCGGTGCTAGTTGAATGATTTTGAAACTCCTACTGTTCAGTTTTATCCTGTAGCTGATCCAGGTGATGCGGAGAAGGCACCACCAGCACACGGAGGGGCCTGTGATCATGAACCTGTGATTGGCAACTTGGCGCCTACTGGTGGGGAAGATGGTGAGTGTCAAGTCTGCCGTTGATTTGGGTTTTTGTGAAGTCGTCTATCTCGTAGAATTTTAGCCCTTCAACCTCATGCATTTTTTTCTCACTTTTTAGGGACCTCTTTGTTCTCATGTTCTTGCGAAGTCTCTTTCTACGCTTATGTGTAAAGTGTGACATTCTTATGGACTTTTTGTTGTTTTTCCAGGCCACCATGACTACACCTTAACCGTTCAAAATGTTGGAAAATCGAAGTTGGATGTAACCATCCAGTCCTCAAATGGTTGGAAAGCAACTCCAGGGGAGTTGGCACTGTCCAAAGGACAAAAAAAGTCGGTAAGTTACACCACAGGGTCGAGGATTGTCTTCTGTGTTAGGCTAGTTTGCGTTATAGACCTAAAGGAAGAAGTCCATCATACACAAGAGGTTGAACTTCCGCCATTTCTGATGCTTTGAAGCCCCCCCTAGATGAAGATCCTCCATCTTGGCTTGAGGGTGCTGTTCAAAGACGTCATATATCACAAGCACTAATAGATGGGAGCAAGTAGGGTTTGTGATAAGACTGGAACAGCTGCCAGGCCGTGCACGTTGTCGTGCTTGGATCTAATAGTATTTTTATGAAGAGAGAGTCTAAGGGTTTGATCTCATGGACCTTTGCTTTTTCATAATTACACCAGGGTCTTCTATACTTTGGATAGGATTTCCTCGTCCTTCACCCTATTGAATGCCAGGTCCTCTAAGTTAATATTACTCTTGTCCCCTGATTTACAATTGCACATTCTGAGCTGTTGAGTCATCTTTTATTGTTGACAAAGATTTTCCGTTTGGTGTTGGCAGGTGACAGTCTCAATGACAGATAACGAGGCCGCAAGACATATAGCGAAGCTTAACATAAGTTGGAGTTATGGAGATTGTTACGTCGATGTTCCTGCTCAGAATATTCCTGCTCAGAGTATTCCTGCTCAGAATATTCCTGCTCAGAATATTCCTGCTCAGAATATTCCTGCTCAGAGTATTCCTGCTCAGAATATTCCTGCTCAGAATATTCCTGCTCAGAATGTTCCTGTTAATGTCGACCATTCTTCCTACTCGACTTTCTTAAATGCGCCAGGAACTGCTGCTTTGCTGCTCGGTGGCAGCCTTGTGTTCCTCGTTGTATTAGGTATGACCATCCTTGAATAGATCCTGTATCAGAGGTCTTGGTTAGTCTATTGAGAGCTTACTATGGTTATATTTGGACTGAATTTGATGTCTTTACTTTGATATCTTGGGTTTTGATTGCTGGTTTTGAGTCTTGAGATTCTAGATTTGGGTGAAGTCTCTTGTGTGTGGTCTTGATATGTCTGAGACCCTGCCCGCCTCAAGTTAAGACGCATCAGCTAGTTGGAAAATAGCTAACCTATTTTGTACACACACTTGTAAGGTGACAATGAATTTCTTCAGATCTTGTCATTTGCTGTCAGACACAAGGAAGTTGAACATCACTAAACAAGAGACTAATTCAAATCGTCAGATGCAAGGCAGTTCTTTGTTGGCGACGATTTGGTCTATCATTTATGAGTCATAACTAGAAGTACCTCTTGCTCGGGCACCATTGATCAAGCTGCAGCTGGACTCTCTTCTAGTGGATGTTGTCAACTGATTACATATGTACGACAGACGTTACTGCTTCCTGAGGAAGAGTCGCAGCTGCTACTTGGGCGTCTGACCGACCATTTCATTCTCTAGCAGACTAAAATTGTCCCTCGCTTAAGTCTCCATTATCCTTGTTCTTATGCCTGGATTTGCAACTTTACCTCGGCTTTACCTTGGGAGAGAGTGCTTGAAATGGAAGACATCTGGAAGGGATCTTGAAAGATAGCTTGAATTGTGCTACTTTTCACGTTTATAGCTTGATGTGCGTAGGATTTCCAAAAGGTACCTGAGTTCTTTTGGTAAAGACTCTTCTCACCGACTTGCTGTGGGCGTCCTGAACCAGGAGTAGCAGGTATATGGGGATGCATCTCATGGCGTGCTCATGCTCGGTGGCACGGCGATGCGGAGACCAAGTATCAGGAGCTGGAAATGGCAGCAACAGACCCCAAGCAGGGTGAGGAGGAGGGGAGTCCATCAGCTGATGGCTGGGAGGAAGGATGGGAAGACGATGATTGGCAGGACACGGAAGCTGGTAGGACTTCTTCCTCTGCCCTCACTCTTTCTTCAGCAGGCCTGAACTCGCGGCGGGCAAACAAGGACGGCTGGGACAGCAGCTGGGATGACTGAAGAAGGAGAAGAATTATCCCCTCAGAGTAAGTTTCATTGAGCAAAGGCTAAGGAATGCCTGACAACTCAGGGCTCAGATTCGGATTGACCAACACTGAAGTTCTGATATTAGTTCTGATATTTGTTCTCCTGATTCTGCCGCTTCTCGGCTGTGGATATCCGGTCAACGAGGAGGGGCTATCATCCTGCTGTCCGGTTGTATCGTTTACAGAAACGTAGGTAATTAGAGAAGGATTGCATTGAGAAGGATGCGAAGTAGCCCTGATGTTTAGATGCTTCGAGTTGCCATGACCTGGGAAAGTATCTGATTGAACGAGGTTATAGAATATATTGCCTGCCGTGCAGCAGGCCGTTTGAATTCGGAGGCGTATAAGTACGGTTTGTTCGTTTGTACCTGATTGGAACTGTGTCTTTTCATTCATGTGACTTTGATATACGGTCACAAAAATGGGGATATATGAAGCTTACGAAGTGAAGATTTCAGACTCTACTGAAGTGGTCACATCTGACCAAGGGGGAATCTTCATTTTAATTCAATGTGGAGTAACATAAAAGATTGCCTTTACCAATCTCTTATTTGTTTTTCAAGATTTGAGTTGATTTCTTCATCCAACTTCTATATGTACAAAATTGGTCAAAACCTTGCAAAAAAGACAAATGAAATTCTAAAATTCTGCATAGAGGTCATAAAACTTGTAGTAGTTTTATGATGATATTGACAATGTTAATTTGATTTTTTTGGATTTGTTGGATCAATTATGTGCATCATAAATTCTAGTCTTTGGACAAAAAAAATTGAAAAAATGCATTATACAGCTGAAAATATAAATTGAACCAATTTAACACATATTTCAAATGCAAGGGCATTAAGATGTAACAATGGTCCATGTTGCAACTTGTATTCTCTTTGCAATGGCTAATGCTAATCCATGCTTTCAATTCAAAAAAACCCTCAAGTGTTGTGAGAACCAACATCATTTGCATGTTTGTTGACTATTGGTATTCACTATGGTATTTGTTGACTATTGATATTTAAAAAATTTTAAATGTCAATTTCCTTTCATTTTTGTGTGCAACAATCTGAAATGATGTATACCACTATGCCAAGGCACAAAAAGTTTTTTTGGAGTTCTAAGAAAAAATTGACGAAAGATAAAGTAATTCCAAATCATGTTGAATAAAATTGAGTTTTAGACATGGCTAACTTTGAAATTATTTTTTTTTCAAATCACAACTAGTTTTTTCTTCAAACTTTCAAGGTAATGTATAGTATGTTGCATACTACAACTTTCGTATATCTACTTTTGGACTTTGTCCATTGATGCTTAAGTGTATGGTTGTTTGAATGAAAAGATTTCAAATTTGTACTCAATTTTGTTCATAAAAGTATGTTAGAATTTTTTGTCCTCTTATTTTTGTAGAGGGATAAAAGGTGATTGCAAGAAACACTTGAATGTCCTATTTTTTGTCCCCTTACCCTCGGACAAGTGGTTTTTTGCTCATAACTTTTGCATTGTTTGTTTGTTTGGCATGAAATTTGGAATGAAGGTAGATGCGGTAGTTGTAGACATTGAGTAATTTTTTCAAATATTTGAAAATTAGATTACTATTTTTAACTTGACCCCAATTGGGTGTCTACTTTGGCTATGGGGGGGTCCTATTTTTGACCCAAAAATGCGAATTTGAAGTCACAAATTGGATATGGTGGAGGTCCATTAACCAAGCCAAAAACATTATAAGAACTGACCAAAGTCTTTTTGTAAATAGTGACATGTTGGTTGCACACATGGAGTCAAAGTGACCTTCCTTTGCGCAAAGGCTACAAAGAAGGAAAAAATTTCCTTTATGACTTTTTTGGTGCAATGCAAACACAATCTTTTCTAGCAAAATGGCTTTTTCATAGAATTTTTTTGAATTACTAAAAATGAAAAACTCCACAGCTCCCTTTTTTGCTATTTTTTGCTCCCAGTGGCTTTTGTAGTGTTCTGTAGTACTTTGTAGTAGTGCATAGTACATCATAGTATTGAATCGATGGTTTAAATCTGCAGGCGCCCTGAACCGACGGTTTAGATTTGTCAGGGTGCTATTATCACACAATATTTGTAGTACTGCATAGTACTACCAATCTTATGGCTCCAAAACGCACTTTTCACAGAAAAACGTGAAGTGTTTCTTGCAACTATCCTAAAAATGTATCTCAAATTAAATCTTTTTTCTTCCTTTTATTTTATTTTATTCAAGTGACAGTCCCCTCATTGGCATTAATTTATGATGAGTATGCACTCAAAAAGCCACTTCGATACTAAGTTAATATCCCAGGCATTTCACTAGTGGTTACTTTAGAAACAATGTGAGAGTGTGAGACCTATAGTATAGGGTACATTTTAAATGTTAGAGCCAATAATTTTAAAAATATTCAAATTACTATTGCATCACTTCTTTGAAACATAGTGTATTATAACTACTATACAATATTTAGTAATGATTCATAGTACACAATTTGTAAAAATACACAATAGGTCCGTAGTCTAAAAGGGAGGGGATGAACCTACATGACTAGCTTCCATTTTCCATCTACAAATAGACAAAATAATGAACAACATCTCATTTTGGATTGTTATTTGTTTGTTTGCTTCAACTTAGATCAATGGCCATGGTTTTCAAAGTCTGTTGCATAAGTTAAGTTTAGCCAATGTAATACTGCTTGTAGAATTTTCAATTTTATAAGATTTTTTCCTATTGTATATATATAATTCATTCATATGACTTATTTGATATATGATATTTTTATATGTATTATTTATATGGATTGTGTTCAACAATAGTTAGAGTGTATATGTTGTACTAATCAATTCTAAAACTGCGCATAAATTTTTGAATTATTGTAGAGACATGTTTAAAATTCCTCAAATTTCAGTTTTAACTCCCTTGGGATGTAGAAAATGGGCAAAAAGTAGAAGTAGGAAAAAAAATAGGGGCATACATGTTGTAAAATAATAGCTAAATAATGCCCAAAATAAAACAATTTGATACAAGTATATATTGATTACAAGGTATAATGAAGTACCTAGGCATAAAATACTTTATATTCAAAAGGAGTGTATCACAATGATGGAGTAATGTAAGACAAATACAGTGAAAACACCGAAAACCGTCAATATAGGAATTCAGCATAGTTGAAGGCACCTTTTCTTAGAAATAATAATTTTTGTAGTATTAGCAATTGATTTTCAGATATGGCATGTAATTTCTATGAAATTTTGAAGTTGCAACTCCTTAAACCACTGAAATTGTCACATAGGTGGACCTAAAACCAAAATCTGAAAAAATTAGTAGTAAACTAATTGCAGTTAAGAAAGGGGACAATTTTTATGACACTTTTTAAGAAGTTTTTAATGGAAGTCTAGAGATACTTCAAGGGAAATCTAAGGTGCATTCATGAATGGATACAAAGATGCTTTTGGGTGAATCTACTTTAAATAATCCTGAAGAATCTGTGAGAATGAAGACCTAACCTACTTTGTGCCACTAAAACAACAATAATAAATATATAAAGCATCCCTAAAAGCAGTCCCAAAGCAACAATTGACCTCTAAAGATTATGTACCATTGTTGATCTTCTATGATAGAAGAATCAGTCCTCCATTGATTTGCTTGAGCGTGTTGCTGTGCGGCTGCTCTAACAACCACTCAACCCGGTCAATGGGCCACTGAAAGCATCTTCCTGCCACACACACCGAGAAATTCTGGACTGTTCCTCAAACTGAAGACGGCTTGTCTGAAGAACCTACTTGCCTTGTTTGTCACAGTCTGGACCGGAGCTCGATTCCTCAACTTCAACTACTGTAGGTGGCGACCATGGCTTCCACTACTGAGACTCTAATGTTGGTAAGTTCAACGCTCTCCTAACTGTCTTCCTTCAACCTGTTAATGTTTTTCAGCCTCCATGTAATTCAATCTATTTGATCTGGTTTGTAATTTCAGATTGAATTACATTCCAAAACTTTGTCATTCAAGAGCTAGTACTTTGGGGAAGATCTTGTACTCAATTTGGTACGAACCTGCAAATTAGAATCACAAGATCTGATGCACAGTGAGATTATCGATATTCAAAGTTGCCCGGATGATTTTGCACCACTGTAGGAGCAGGGGAATCCAGGATACAGTACATAATCACCCTCAATTTCGTAAAACTGGCTGAATTCACAACAGACTCTTTGCCACCTTGCAGGACGCGCAGCCTGAAACTTAAAAACCTATACCAGTCCTACTTTCTAAAGCTGTATGTAAGTGCATGTGAGTGCATGAATGTTACAATTTCTGGCATGGTTCCAACAATCACGCCAATTTAACGTCGACTTTGTTGGCATATTCCACGACTTCGGCACTTTCAGGCCGCGCAGCTTGAAACGTAAACCTATACCTGGCCTCGTAGGTTCATAGAGTTTTCTGTAGGTTTGTGTCATGGTTTCTGGGCACAGGACGTACCACGCCAGATGAACGACTTACACTGCCGCTTTGAACGAAATTGACGCTTCCTTGGGTGTGTTTCCAGGGTGTGGTGGTGGCGTTGCTGGTGATCTATGCAAGCTGGCTGCTGTGGAGACGCCAATGTAAGTTGTATGGAAACTTGCCGCCAGGTCCCCGAGCGCTGCCCATCGTGGGGTCGTTGCATTTGTTGGGCACGCATCCGCACCGCACCTTGGCGGAGTTGGCTTCGCAGTATGGTCCGATCATGTCAGTGTGGCTGGGGCAGCGGCTCTGCATCGTGGCGAGCACGGCCGAGGCGGCCAAAGAGTTTCTCAAGCTCCAAGATGCCAACTTCGCCTTCCGCCCCTCGATCCGAGCCGCCGAAATCGTTGCTCCTGAAGGTGTGTTCGCACTTGGTTTTGAAGAGAACGGATATTTCGTTAAAATGGCAATATTCCACAAACTTGGCACTTTTAGGTTTAGACCATGTGGTCTGAAATGTACACCGGTCCTAGAGTTTAGACCATGTGGTCTGAAATCTATACCAGTTCTAGAAAATGAATGGGAAAATGGCGGAAGAATATCGCCATTTTAACGAAATATCCGTTAGAGTTACTAAAGGTCTTAGAAACAAATTTCTACACTGAATTCACATTACAAACATCACCCCTAACACCATGTGCAAACATACCTTAATCCATAAACGACATTGCAAACATTTGGTTACTGAATGAAAGAGAATCCTTTTGTGTAGAATAGAAGTGCAACTATTCATCTTCAGAATTTTGTTGTGAAAAGGGGAGGTCTTCTACATTAGTTTTACTTCCAATGAGTGCTAATCCATTTTTTTTTAAGCCAATGATTCCCATGGTATCCAAAGGGATGATTTTTACGGTCACCAATTTGTCCTTTAAGGGTCAAGGAAATCAAAAATTGGAAGACGACAATCCTCAAGGTGAAAAGCAAGAACAAAAATTTGCAAAATGGTAGAATGGTTTCATAATTCCTTGTCAAAAGAAGTGAATCAAAGGTTGAAATCCTAAATTTTTGGTTAGAATCAATACTTTTTTTAGGTACTAAGGGAAAAGATTGCACCATTTCAAAGTAAATGTCTACTTTTCATCAAATAAAAGTAATCTTTTTTTGCCAAATTTTTTCCATTTCTATTAAAAATGTGGATGAAGTTGTCAAATTTGGATGAAAAAGTGCATGGACATGATTGAAAAGCATTTTTGGGTTCAAAAGATGGATGAATGTAGAAATACAATGCTTCCCCAAATTTTAAGTGATTGCCATTTTGGCACTTTCTTAGAAAGTAAAAAAAGAAGGGTTGGTTAGAATAAAAGAGGACCTAGAATTAAAGCTCAAAACCCTAGTTCATGGTTTGGAAGGAAGAATGTGGCATCAAATCTTAAAATACAATGCAGTCCATTACAAAAATGTATTTGGAAATTGCTGGCGGTGCTTCATATAAGATTGAGAGTCTCTTGAAGTAGAAGTTTAGGACAAACTAGCCTAAAATCTCAGCGGATTTTGCATAATTTTACAATTATCAGTTGGTTGGACTCTTTTATTTCTTTCATTTTTACTTGAATTAGTAAATTTATTGAATTGTAAATTGATAATTTGCCTAGGATTTTCATTATGAATTGGCAATTTGGGAAAGTGAATTAGATCATTTCTAACTAGCTCTAGTTCTTTGCATACCTTGCCTTGAAGTTTACTACCAAGTGTTGAATTTGTTACTTGGTTCGGTTGGTGTCAATTTTGTGAAGTTACTGGAATTTCACAACTTTGGTAATTTTGAAGTGGAAGTCTAGATATACTAATAATGATAATTAGGTTTATATTTCATTTAATACTACTTATCCTATTATTTGATTCACTCTAATTCTCATTTGGTTGACAAACAACATTCATGTTGACATTTAGTGTTGACAATATTCAGTCACGTATTCTCGACTTTTTGTTTATTATATGTCAACATAAAAACTATTAAAAAATACAATAGCTAACAAATGGTATTCACTTTGACAGTTAGTGTTGTTGACATTTGTGTTATAGTTTGTAATTAGTGTTGCAAATACTAAATATCATTATTAGATAGTACTTATTTTTAGAGCTTTAGTGTAGATGAATGTCACAATTTTTTGGCATCCAAAATTTTACCTTGAACGTAAGAAAATTGACAATCATTATTAATTCAATTCACTCTTGGCAATTCAGATATTGTACTTCATGACATCACACCTGCAATTCGACACTTGAGGAAAATCCTTGTGACAGAGCTCATGTCCGCAAGGCAGTTAGAATCCTCTCGGTACATAAGAATGGAAGAAATGGCATCCATGCTCCGCAATATAGCTAATGAGAACGGCCCTAGTTATGTAAAGAGACATTTGACCTTTATGACCACAAATGTTTTGTCACGCATGATCTTCAACAAACGGTTTCTTGGTGTGGATGAACAAGATCGCGGCACTGAAATGGTCCAGGTAGTGACTTTTCTTATGTTTTTCCAAAATTTGGCTAAATTTTCAAGTATAGCAAGATTGCTATCAATTTCACTCCTTCCTCCAGCTCTTCCCTTTAAGTCAATATCAATTCAATGGCAATTTGAGGAAATGTGAAAAGTGCCCTTTACTACAAATTTTAACTTTTGATAGCCATTATTGGTAGAACATTCAAAATTGTCCAATAATTTGGGTGGAAATATACCTCTCTTTGGGTCATTTTGACATCTTTAGGATAAAAATTCTACTCCACTAGATAAGCGCTTTCAAAGGTTTCATTATTCAAATTAGCTAAGAATCCTCTATACTTGTTATTTGGCTGTAATTCATACAATTTGTTTTGGTTGGATTCAGGAATTCATGGAGATTGTAAATGAACAGACTATTTGTTTTGGTGCTACCTACATTGGAGATTTCTTCAATGTCCCAAAGTGGTTTGATCCTCAAGGGTTGAACAAGCAATTTCAAAAGCTTCGCGCTTGTATGGACAGGTTCTACAAGAAGATGATCGATGAATACAAGGAAGATCAAAGGAAGAAGTCCTCCAAAGAAGAAAAGAAAACACTCCTTGACATTTTCTTGGAGCAACTGGATTTTCCTGAGAACGGAGTTACTGAAAAACTCATTGAAGGAGTCATTTACGTAAGTTATTTTGATAACATGAACTTGAAATTTTACATCTTGAGCTCTAAATCTAGACCTATTATTAATACTTTCAAAGTCATGACTATTATTTAGAGTTTAACATTAAATTTTGACACACATGTAGGTCAAACTTTAAAAATTCATAACTTTGTCATATAATATCTTGACTGATACCAAAAAAATTGGTGTTAAACTGCATTGAAATCATCTTTGAATTGCTAACAGGTAAGGACATCAACATTGAAGTTTTTTTAAAATATAATAATTGCTCAAATGCTCAATTGTTTCAAGAATTGCTTTTAATGCATTGTTCTTTTAGAAATGCAATGTAATACACTCTCATTCTTAAATGAATCCTTCAAATTTGAAAATTGGCATGCCGAAAGTAGATAATAAATTTAAACATTAAAGAATGATTTTTATGATTTCTAATGACACTTATTTTTATGCTTCCAACAATGGAGCTTCATTTATTTCTCATTTGAAACTTGAAAGTGGATAGATTTTCAAAGATCCATATCCAATAGTTTGGCCCCCTCCTTTAGATACTTCCATTCCAATGTTGATTATACATTGCCTTCTAAACTCACTCTAAAATCCATTGTTGCTTGAAATCATGAATATTTATGCAATTGAGTTGACAAAATCTAATCCCTAAATTTAAAACCATGCACATTTGCAAGATGTTGTGACATAAATCCTTAGCCCATAATTTCTTGAAACCATATGCTCTTGTAAATGATGTGACACAAACTCTAAGTCCTAAAACCTTTATTCCGAGAATTGCTTGAAGTTGTGTACATGTGTGAGATGAACGAATTGTTGAGATGGATTCTTTCATTGCTAGCCCTAGAATTGCTTGAAGTCATATACATGTGTGAGGTTATTGAATTCCCATGTTGGATTCTTTATTGCCAGGATTTGTTATCAGCTGGGACAGATACAACAACACTCACAATCGAGTGGGCAATGGCAGAGGTTCTTCACAATCCAACAATATTAACCAAGGTAACCTCAGAGCTTGACTGCGTGGTTGGCCTAAACCGCACCGTACAAGAATCCGACCTCCCTCACCTCAAGTACCTCCATGCCATTGTCAAAGAGACACTCCGCTTGCATCCTCCTGTTCCATTACTCATCCCGCACCAAAGCAAGGCCGTAACCAAAGCTTTTGGCTACGACATCCCCGCACAGACACGCTTGTTTGTGAATGTGTGGGCTATTGGGCACAACAACAACAAGTGGGAGAAGCCTTTGGAGTTTGCTCCGAACAGGTTTCTTGAGGGAGGGGAGAATGTTTCAACACAATTTCTAGGGCAACATTTTGAGTTATTGCCATTTGGGTCAGGGAGGCGGCAATGTCCTGGGATGGGTTTAGCATCCGTATCGGTGCATTTGCAAGTGGCAAGCTTGTTGCATGCATTCAAGTGGGAGGCACTAGAATTGGAGTTGGAGGAGGTACCGCGAGGATTGTCATTGTCAATGCAACGACCCTTGGTTGCTATAGCAAAAACAAGGTTGCCATTGCATTTGTACTAAGGGTAGATGCACACGTATGGAAGCTCCACATACTTTTAGCACCCTTGACCCTAAACCTATGCATCATCCTTGCATTAGTTGTAAGATCTTCCTTTTGGAAGACATCGTGTATTAACAAATATGGAGTTTTTAAAACAATGTGGAGAATAATAGAGAAGATGGTGAAAGTGTGATATTTTCAACTAGTTGAAAGGTCATCTTTTGGAAAGATATCAATATATCATATATAGGCTTCCGTTGTATTGTTGAGATAATAGAAAGAATAATAGAAAAGGCAGTGAAATTATCAAATGCAATATTGAGGGTGGCATGGATTTGTTGATTTATTTTCCAGATTTTCATTTCTGTAAAAGAACAAATACTAAATCCAAAACTCACAAGCTTTTTCTGATAAACTTCCAAGACCAAAATATGATACAATGCTATGCAACTTGTGTATTTTGTCCTCAAAATTGGTTTCTTATCAAAATTGGAGGAAATCATTTGGTTTCTAAAAAGTTAAACTCCCAAAGTCATTTGTACAAACTCCTTTTCACTTGGTAGAAATTATCCCAAGAAACCATACAAAAGTAGCCATTCTTCTACTATACACACTAAGCAAGTTTTCAAAGATGTCAAAGTTCAAGCTTGTGTTCTACAATTGAATAGATCAAAGGTGATTCTTAACCCCTAAAGGACCGGCATGCATTTTTTGTATAGAAATTTTGGGCAGGTACGTGTGACTAGAGATTTCCATATTTTAAGCTGAAATTTTAATAGAAGGTGGACGCAAAGAATATCTTTCATATGCACTAAATTTCAGCACATTTGGAAATAGGAGTCAAAAGTTATGGCCAAATATGTTACTTTTTTTCGTAGCTGGGCAGTCTAGGCAGCAAAAAAAAATTGGCAAAAATTTGATTTTTTTTATAATATTTTTTTTCTCATAGATTATATTTTTTTCTATTTGGAAAGCTTTGATTCATTTCATTTGGATTCGTTTTGAGAAAGTTATGGACATTTTTGTTTTTTAGGCAGTTAGAGCATCTTCTTGAAAAAAATAACTTGTAGGATTCATTTCTGAATGCTATTTTTGCAATTTTTCAAAAAAACAAAATTCTCATGGTTTAGTTTACTTGTTAGAACAATCTCGCCATTGGAATTAGTGTATTTTAATTCCATATAAAATATATTAATATTTTAGATTTTCCTTCTATCTCGTATCTACTTCTACTTAATAAATTTTTTAGGAATGATAATTAAGTTTTTTTGAATATTCTTTTTTTCCCTAGACTCTCAACTCAATTCTCCACTGTTAAGATTTAAAGCTTAAAACTCTGTAGTGCAAAAATTTTAAGTTAAAAATGTTTAAAGTCAAAAAATCTGGTCCCGCAATGTGCTGAAATACTTGTTTTTTCCACTTTAAACGCAGATATCTTGCAATTTGAGTGGTCAAAAATTCTGAAATTTTTTCCACACATTCTCATACTAGTTAGGTGTAAGATCCTACGGTTAGATGTGCATAAAAAAACATTTTTCAAATTTTTTTACTCCTTGAGCCCTATAGAAATGGCAATTTCGAGTGTTTTTTGGCAGAAAAAAGGCCTTGGGCCTTTAGGGGTTAAATGCAATTTGGAACCCCTCCACAAGATATAGTATTTTTGAAACAAGATCCACTGAGAGTCAAAGTCACGTGGTATCCCATCCACAACAATAAACCCAAGTAAGCTCTTACAAAAAGTCAAGAGAACTCTATCACCTTCTTACACTTGAGTAGGGACATAGTGGGGCAATGTAAACCCCATTGGTACACGAGGAACTGTTACAGCAAAGGAAAGTTGTGCACTACAGAGACACTAGCAATGGATCATTATAGAGGCGCAAATATATGGGTGCAATTTGGACATTTGTATCAAATCAATCTCGATTAGGAAAATAGGAGGTTACAAAATGTAATTACCTTTTGTGAGGGACATTAGACAATGTATTGTGTTGTCGATGTTGGTGGATATGTAGGTCAAGATTGCTCATGTCTTCAACATGTATGAACCGAGGATGTGCATTGACGATGGTAGGATAATCAGTAACTTTGTGGTTCAGGTGAGGCAACAATAATTTGGTAATACTAGTTCTCTTTCATTTCCTAAATTAAAATAGAAAATCTAATTTAGATTACAACAACTTCTGAAAGATGATTCTTTTGTTTGAGTATTTGGGACACTATTTTTTCTTTCTATTGGTTTATGTTATTACTGCTTTCTTAATGATTTGTTCCAACTCTTGTAGGGGTTTGGCCATTTGAACATTCACAATAGTATTAATCTGTTGATGACTTAGTATTTGTTTTTTGGGTATTTGGAAGGTTTTAATTTATTTTTTCTTATGAAAATGCAGCGATTTATTGTATTTGACCACAATTTTGTTTTTTCAAATGTCCAAATCCTAAGGAAGAGAGCCTATGACTATATTTGGTGATGGAAAATAGATCAAAAGTTTGCAATATATGGTAGATCTGGTATGAATATCATTTTATCTGTGATTGTGCTTAGTTTTTTGTTGACTGCATGAGTGTTCTTATTTTATATTAGTAGGAATTTGCTACGTCATTATGAATGTATTCCACCTCTTATTCCTTGAATACTAGACTCCCAGATTTGTCTTCAATCTTGTGACTTGAACTTGTAAGTTAGGAACTTATTAGATTCCCTTGATGGAAGGCAAGAATGTTGGACTTGTCAACTTGTCAACCTTGGAGAATTCACAATGCTAGGACTCGGTGGAGGTTGGTGTCGTTTACTTGGAATTTAGATTTTATGTTCTTCATTACGTTCCCAAATGTGCTTGTTGTGAAGCAACATTTGTGAAAAGTTTCCATTCACTATTAGTTGTACAATGTTGATGTTTTTTAATTGCCAAGCAGTTGTTAATTGCTTATTACCTACCCTCTGGAGGTTGCAAGAATTGACTTCCCATAGTTATTTCAATTACAATGTTAATCTCCAAATGCACAAGATAAGATTAGAAAGCCCACTTTAGAAGTTTAGAATCAATTAGAGTAACTTTCAATCATTTACAAATGTACTTTAGGGCACGATGTCTTCATACTTTTCATTCTTTTTTGTTACTTGCTTTGAAGGGTCTTCAATGATTTCAACTCTTAGAGATATAAAAGTTGTCACGTTATTTGATGATGGGTGGCTAGAAGGCTCTATGGGGTTTTGCAAAGGTTGATTGTAGACATGGCGTAGCCGAAATAGCCATATATTGGCCATTAGGGGGCTAAACTAGTGTTTTTAGACTGTTTGAGGTGTGAACGGAGCTGTTTTGGGGCACCTTTGAGGTGGTTGTAACCCTAGGCCGCCCCTTTGCTCATTCATTCTCTTCAAGTCTTGTGTGTGAAGGTTTTATGGAGTGGTAGGAGATGGTATACCTTGAAAGTTGTTTGTAGATGATGGCGGTGTTGCCAATTTACTAAATCTAAGGTTTCTTCTTGTGTACTTCAATTCTTGTGCAAGACTAGTCCTATCAAGATAAAGTAGAAGCATTTGGGAGTATTTGAGTAGCTTATTACTTGAAGAGAATGGTTTAGGTGCTAATGTTAGAGCACTAGAGTGGTTGGAGAGGTTGGATTTGCTGTACTTGTGTTGGAGGCGTTGGTAGTGACGTGCGGAAGCGCTGGCAAATTCAAATCTTGGAGCTTTGGTGTTGGAGGTGCTGATTTGGAGTTGGAGGGGCGTGGAGGGCTTAAGAGGTTGCTAAGAAGACTTAAGAAGAAGCTCTTGAGTATAAGGATTCATGTCCAACTCGTTTCGTGCAATTCTGATGAAAATTGAGAAAGTTATGAGAGTTTGAGTGGGATAGTCAAAACTTTCATGTGTGCTGGACCAAACTAGCAAGAGTGCTGATTTGGTGTTTTGAGATCATTATAGTGGTGATTTAGTTCTAGAAAAAACACAAATTGCGTTAGCTATCAAAAAACTGCAAAATTGCTGAAAACTATAAAAAATTGAAGAAGTTATGGCATTTTGAAGTTTGGCATTGGGGTTTGTTTTTGGAGGTGTTTTTGGTGGTAGTTGTTGATGTTTTGCAAGCGTTGATAGCTTGGCAAAACGGGAGAGATGAAGACCGGTTGACTTTTAGAAGTTACCGGACTATTTATTACGTCAATTACCGAGGTAACTTTTAGAAGTTACGAGGGTAATTATTGAGGTAATTTTGAAAGTTACGAGAGTATTTATTAGGATAATTTTAGAAGTTACTGGGGTAATTTTGAAAGTTACCAAAAGAATTACTGAGGTAATTTTTGAATTATTTTGTAAAAATAAAAATAAATAAAAATAAATAAAAAATTGTAGTATTTTTCTATTATATGAGGGGATGGTTTTAGTTTGGGAGGTGTAGAAGATTCGACGGTCAAGATCTGTTTATGGTACAGACACGTTTCCGTGACTATATAGTACATTGGAGGAGGTTGATGTTCGTGGAGAAGCAAGCGGAGACGAGCTAGCGCTGCCGCTTGTAAGGGTTGATCTACCCAATACTTGGGAGATCAGCGCCTTTGATAGTATGGAGGACCATGGCGGTGGATTTGTGGTTTGGGACCCCTATTTGGGGAGAGCTGAGGGCGTGGCCTTCAATGATTGGAAGATTAGATTTTGATCTTGGCAACGAACCCAAAGACAACGCAATGCGATGTTTAATGATTGGTGGGCCTTTGAGCAACTGCCCACCCATCTTGAGTTTGAGGCGTTGCAGGCCTATGATTCTTGGTTTGAGGATTATAAGGATGAGTTTGAGGAGGTAGAGGACTATTGGACTCGAAGGGTAGAGTTAGTCACTGTTTTGAAAGATGGAGCTGTATTTCTAGCAGCTCAAGCTTCAAAGCCTAGTGATGGAAATGAAGACAAGGGCGAGGAAGCTACCTCAGGCCCTGATGCAGCGCAAACTGCAAGACTCAAATCAAAGTCCACTACTAGTAGCGCCAATGGGACTACATCCACATTTATCTCGCGGTTGTCTCGAGCATCGACTGAAGCGATAGCTACAATGGGCCCTCCTCCTCAATTTGATCCTCTCTTGTTGTTCTTTGCACATTTAGAGATAGAGTTTGGCGGTATCCGTCGAGATCGCATACGCCACATCCAAGACTTCAAGAAAGAGGTTGGAGACATTCCCCGCATTATGTATGTAAGGCTTTCTAAGTTTGCCCGTGAAAGTGGAGATGCATTCACGGAGCGCCAATTGGTGGAGCTTTACATGGGGAAACAAGACAAGAAGATCCGTGACATGGCACATCCTCACATGTTGCTGGCATATGGCGGGCGAGCTACTTTAGCTCAAGCTTTTGCTATTGTGGAACAGTTGGATCGAAGGCTATGTGTGAAAGAAGTTGGGAGATTGTCATCTACTATGACTTCAACAACGAGTTAGTTAAAAGTTGTTGTTGTTGGCTCTAGCAAGAGCCAAGGAACTCCCAAGGCCTTCAAACAAATTGCTATGGCAGTTGAAGCGGAGGTAATAGCCAATCTTCGCATGCGATGTTGGAACTGCGGATTGCTAGGCCATAGGAAAAGAGATTGCCTTACAGATACATCATCTGAGGACAAAAATGGTACTACTAGCAAAGGCAATGCATCTACAACAAACAAGGGGCAGTAGAAGAAGGCACAAAGCGGAGGTTCACCTCTAAAGTGCACCTTGTAGCCGAGTTGGTCACACAGAAGAGAAATGTTGGGTGAAGAATCCACAGCTGAGACCTTAGTTCTTTACTCCACAAGTTGCTCAAAAGAGTGGGTCAAATTCTAGAGGCAATAGTCTTGAGGCACGTATGGGAGAGTTACAAAACACTCTAGCATTGCTCGTTGCAGCAATAACAAAGACCACACCTGTATCTTCTAGTTCAAAGATTGGATCAAATGGATTTGAGTATGGTGCACTTGGTGAGGTGGTTGCGGCAATGGCTACAAGATCACAAGTTAGATCTATGCCAGTTGCACATGTGGTGGATGAGAATTCAACCACACAAGTTAAGCCTCATGTGCGCCACCGAGGGCCTTTTGATAGCATTGGGCAGTCAAGACTACCTATGACATTCGGCTTGGCAGATGTAGTGACTAGTCCATCTATTGGAGCAATTTTTGATAGAGAAGATTCATCTGTTGAAAAAGATATGGTCAAGAATTTAGCCTTCAAATTATTGGAGGTTCCACTATTTTTTGGGATCCAATTGCAGAGTGGCAAATTTGATGCATCTGCTGTATATCATATGGCAAGAAAAATGATGCAAGGTACAATTCAAATGCCTACCAATATGGCCATAAGGGAGACAAATGAGTCTTCTTTGGTTGATGGTGAAGAAGGCTTAAAAAAATATGCTGCCAAGGTAGCAGCAGAGGCTTTGCGATGTTGGAAGGGATGGCCAAAAGGATCTCCTTTACAAGCAGAGTTTGACAACAGTTTGACTTCAAGTGGAGAAACTGTTGGCAATGGTGTTGAAGTTGCTACAAGCTATTTGGCAACATTACCTACTTGAGCAACTTGTAAGCACTTGCAAGTTAAACTTAGAGTAGTACAATTGGCCAATTCTAGTCATGTTTTTTCTGTGGCTTGAGGTAATGCATCTCAAGGGTTTCCACAAAAAATATTACTTGATACTGGTGCTCAACCAATTATGCTAGGAAAACTTCTAGCTTAGAGCTTGGGGCTTCTTTCTAGTGACTTGGACCCATGTCCTTTTACTATAGCAACATCGCTTGGGGGCACGGAGCAGCCTATGGGGATGACAAAGGAGCCACTACGACTTTGGTTCAAGGTGGGCACTAATGCGTACACTCACATCTCCTTGAGGTGTGTTGTAACAGGTGCTACCAGCTATGACATTTTGTTGGGGCAACAAGCTTTATACCCTACTGGTTTTGGTCATGATTCTTGGACTGAGGAAGCGTGATTTAGACCGAGGTGGTCACAAGGAGATGGGCGGAAAGAAGTGATTCCTGTCAATTTTAGTGCTTTTGCTGGTGTGGTTGAAGGCTTGGCGACAGTGTATGGATGTGTTGCAGAATGGTTTACGACCGGAGATTTGCTGCTTGAGGGAAATATGTCTGCTATAGACTCACCTTCAGAGTTTGATTTGCAATCACAAGGCGAAATTAACCAGTTTGTAAGTCATCCCAAAGATCCCATACCACCATGGATTTCACCAAAGGATTTGGCTGAGAAATGCCATACACTGGTAGAGGGAATAGACCAGCATCTATGGCGACTGCAATCTACTCTGCCACCTTTACAACAACTTGTGGATCTTCATGATGATCCAACAGGTATAGTTCTTGTGGAACTTTTTGCTGGGCTTGGTACTGGTTTAGCTGCAGTTTTGAAGGCGGGGTTATCCATACGGAGTTATGCGTATGTGGACAACAATATTGTGGTGAGCAGAGCTGCAAAACACCATTTGGAACAACTAAAGATGCGATACCCAAAGCAACTACCTGCGAGTGCTATTCAAGGGTGTATGTCTCAAATTCCTTCAGACATTGCTTTGATTGGAGAAGAAGATCTTTTGAGGTTGGGCAAAGTGGACCTTGTGATGGCTGGATGGCCTTGCCAAGGGCATTTTCGGGCAGGTCCTCGCTAAGGACTCCAAGACCCACGCTCAAGTTTATTTTGGAAGCTCTTGCGGTTGTTGCATTGATGGCAACGTAGACAAGCCACAAGTATGGCTTATATTCTTGAAAATGTGCCTCCATTAGGAGATGTTGGAGCTCGAATTCACGAGGATGCCAAGGTGGTATGTCAGCACCTTGGAGAGCCAATTGTAGTAGATGCTGCAGCTCTTGGTTCTTATGGCCATCGTTGACGGTGGAAGTAGATCAATTTGGCTCATATGCCAGGGGTTTCATTGGCATTACATTGCATCCATCGTCCCAAGGGCAGACACCTTGATGACATCTTAGAGGACGAACGATCTGCCCAAGCAATGGTGCAAGAAGATCAGACACCATTGGTTATAGTCAATCGTGTAGGAATGTCTCGATTAGCATTTCCTACTTTGATGAATTATCCTTGGTCTTTTGCTTTTCGCAATGGCGGACTGGGCTTGGTGTTTGACAACACCTCTTTGAGATTGGAGGAACCATGCGCTACTGAGCGGGAGCGAGCTATGGGTTTTCCTACCAATACTACTAATGGGCTTGGATTGACAGAGTCTCAGAGGCGCAACTGCCTTGGACAAGCCATGGACCTCACATCTATGGTTTGGTTTGTTGGAGTATGTTTAGCAGCTCAACAGCACAAGAGGCATGGCCTTGAAGGCCATCTGAGGGCAGATGCTTCAGGCCAGGGGGCAGAGAGTGTTGTGCCTCTAGTGGTTGAAAAGATGGCTACTCCAGATGACAAAGCATGGCGTGATAGTCAGCAAGCTTGGGGCCAAGTACTTGAGAAGAAAAGAGCTCAATATGTTGTGGAGTGGCTTATAGCAGATGACTTACGAGGACAACGTGTTCTGGCAGCATTGGCTCAAGACTTGGGTATGGAAGATGCTAAAGAGAAGTTTAAAACCGTATTTCTCACTAAAGAAAATCCATACATCATCACATCACCTCACTCTACAGATGGTATGATTTATGATACAAGTGGAGATGGTTTAGTTGGAATGAAAGAGGGTGAAAATGCATCTATTGTCTTAAACAAGGACAATGGTGCAAACTCTTCCAACTAGCAACCAAAGGTAGTGCCAACACCACTAAAAGGGTCTCAAAAAAAAGAAGTAATCTTGCCAATTGATAATGATTGGGAGATGGATATAGGTATGGGACTCATTGGTGCAGAGGCACGAAAGGTGCGAGCATTCATTCGCTTGTATAGGGCTTGCTTTGCTTTTAAAGTCACTGATTTGAAGGGTTATAAAGGCAAGCCTATGAGAATTCAACTGGAAAATGATCATCCAGTGTTTAAATGCCCGTATAGGCTCATCTTTTCAGAAAGAGACGGGGTCATGTTGAGGTGTAAAGAACTTTTGGACGTCGGATTGGTAGAACTCTCAGATGGAGAGTATGCATGTGCCACGGTGATGCCAACAAAAAAAGATATTCTTGGAAATTGGACAGAAAAGCGGATGTGTGGAGATTACCGTCCTGTTAATAAGAAAACAAAATCAGATCAATATCCCATGTCAACACCTGAGGAATTATTTGATGTAGTTGGAAAAGCAAAAGTCTTTAGTACTTTAGACTTGAGGTCAGGGTACCATCAACTGCCATTAAGACTGAAAGATAGGGTGAAGACGGCATTTTGGGGAGTAGATGAAGATGGAAGAGATATGCTTTTCCATTGGAAGTTCTTACCTTTTGGCTTGAAGAATGCTTCGGCAGAGTTTCAACGTGTTATGGATCAAGTTTTGAAGGGGTTACTATTTGCTCGGTGGTATATAGATGATGTAATTATCTTTAATAATACACCAGAAAAGCATATACAACACTTGCAGCAAGTCTTTGAGAGGCTGCAAACTTGGGATCTTTGCCTACATCATTGAAAGTGTAAATTCTTTCATGATCAACTGCCTTACTTGGGACATATGATTACACCAGGAGGCTTAGGAGTACAACAGGCGAAGGTGAAAGCTTTGAAGAGGATTCCAATTCCAAAAAATGTGTCAAGGTTGAGAGCCTTTGGGGGACTAGCAAACTATTATCGACGATTTGTTCGTGATTTTAGTCTCTTGGCCAAACCTTTGACCCGATTAACAAAGATTGATCAAGAATGGATGTGGGGTCCTGATCAAGAGAAAGCATTTGAGGCTTTGAAAGGAGCACTTGGTTCTACTCCAGTGTTGAGGAGGCCTGATCCTTAACGGCCTTTCCAACTCCATACAGATTGGAGTAGGTTGGGGATTGGAGCCGTATTGACTCAGAAAGATGATGATGGCAAGGAATACGTCATTGCATATGCTTCACGAAGCAATAATGATGCTGAGGCCAAATATTCATCTTATGAAGGAGAGTGCTTAGCAGTCGTGTGGGCAGTTGTACATTTCCGCCCATACCTTTATGGCCAGATCTTTACACTTGTGACTGATCATCAACCTCTAAAATGGTTGATGGAGTCTGATAAACTCACGGGAAAGCTTGCTAGATGGGCCTTACTACTATAAGAGTATGATTTTGACATAGTTCACAAGGCGGGGGTCCAAAACTTAGATGCTGATGGCTTGAGTCGTAATCCAAGCCCGTTAGAGGAGGATTTGACTGGTGCTCGATGGCATGGCACATGTGATCAAGAAGCAGTGCCAGGGTGGCATGTTTCATCTTATTTGGCATGGATGGAGGGGAGATCCAGCCAAGACTTAGGAGAGACTGGATTGGATGTTGTTGATGAAGACTTCGATGAAAGTGGACCTCAAGTTACTACTGATGTATGAAAAGACCAAGGTGCTCTATATCGTCTTCAACATGGGAAGTTTCTACCAAATACCACATCTCAAGAAAGAGACCGAGTAGCCCATCGTTTGACTAGATTTCATTGGGAAGGTGGCCTTATATTTTGTAGATGGCCGGATGGAACAAGGAGGGTTGTTCCAAGGCCTAACCAACATCTTCAATTGATATGTCAGATTCATGAAGAGTTGGGTCATTTTGGAGTGCGTCGTACATATTCCATGTTACGTGGTTTATATTGGTGGATGGGCATGCGACAAGAGGTAGCAACCTATGTGGTGAGGTGTAAAGTCTGCGATCGGGTTAGATCAAGCTTCAACACTCTAACTCCCCAATTACGACCTTTACCAATCATGGATTTGGGTTATAGGTGGAGTCTTGATTTTGCTGGACCATTGACAACCACATCACGAAGTGCCAAATATGTACTTGTGATGGAAGAGCATTTCAGCAAGTGAATTGAGTTGGTAGCACTGCCACAAAATTCCTCGGAGTTAGCAGCAGCGGCATTCCTTGATCGTGTGTTGGCTAGATTTGGAGCTCCAGCTGAAGTATTGACAAACCAAGGAAGAGAGTTTTTTGAGGCATTTGAAGAGCTTTGCACTAAAGCTCTAATTGACCACCGTACAACTTCAAGAAACCATCCAGAGGCTGATGGATTAGCAAAGAGGGTGGTTCAGACAGTCAAGCGTGGTTTGCGCAAGTATGGATTGTTGGCAGGCAATCACAAAGAATTGGGATTTGAAGTCGCCATGGATAGCGATGGATTATCGCTTCAGTCGACAGGCATCTCTTGCATCTTATAGCCCTTATCAGCTGTTGTATGGCAGAGAGCCAATGTTACCGTCGGCGGTGAGGGAGAAATTGGATCCAGTAGTAGACTTGGATGATCCAAAAATTTGGGTAGAGGTACTACAAGATCGAGCTGAGTATTTCCAGAGGGCCATGCCAATGGCTATGGAGAATTTGGCAATAGCGCAACATAGAGATACTCTCAGATATGCGCGCATTAGAAGTGGGGCTTATAGGCTCAACTTCGACGGTTCAAGGTTGGAGATTACGTGTATTTATCGAGGTATTTACAACGTGAGGCACCAACAACCTTGGATGTTCGGGCAGGGCGGACCATTTTAAGGGTCAAGGGACTTTTGCCTAGTGGAGTTCTTCTTTTGGAAGGGAAAGATGGACAAGAGTGCAGAGACAACATAAAGAATTGCATTCCTTGTCATTTGCCAATTGAAGGGACTGTGGATCCAGAGTTGGCAATAGTTCCACTTGGATACAAATGTTTTGTATGTGGAGAAAGCAAAGGTGCTGCGACGATGTTGCTATGTGATTCGTGTCAACGAGGTTGGCATATGGCATGTCTTTGACCGCCATTGACTTCTCTTCCTGTTGGACGTTGGACATGTCCTCATTGTAGAAGGTGATCAATTGGTACTACTTCTTCAAGTGGTTGCTGATGATTTTTCTTATCAACGGAGGATGCAGTCACTTGATGCTCGGGGAGGGCACCTAGTATTTTACTACAAACCACGTGCGAAGAAGTGGTTTCTAATGAACTATAATTTCAACTTAAAATTTTGAGGGTTGCTTAATAATGACTATAGGTTTCTATTGCCAAAATTTCAAACTAAAATAATAGTTGAAATGATTTGTACAAGAGGTTGAAAATGGCCTAAAACGGCATGTTTTTCAACTCAAATATTTATAGAGATCACATTTAGATGACCATTGCATCAATACTCAACTCAAAATCAACTTTCAATAGAGAGCTATTTTTAGGAATTTTTTGTTCATTTTTTAGACAATTTTTTAGGATATAATATAGGGGTGTGAAAGTTATTTTTCAGTTGTACAATGTATCTAATTACTTCAAAAATTTGTAACTAATTATCATTAACAAATAAAAATATCAATAATTCAAAACATAAACTTTTGAAGTAGGAAAATCTAGTCATATTTTTTTATTTCATTTTATTTAAATTTTAGGATATAATATAGGGGGTCCAAAGTTTTGTTCGCACGTGTTTTCTAATGGACACTTTAAGTGACCCCCCCGAGACTTGGTGACATTTTATGTTGAAGTATGAATGGTGGTTCTTGATATTGAAGCTTGGATGAAGATTTTGTGGAGTCCAACTATGACATTGGAAGCGATTAAGGATGGGACTCAATTACACCCAGCTTACCCCTTCACTTATGATTGATTCAAGACTCCAAATAGATGGAGGCCTATCAACTATCTTCTTCAACATGTTGATTGTACAGTGAGTGTAGTTGAAGTTATTTCCTTTAACTTCTGTTGCTAGCTGAGTTGCGAGGGTGCTTTACTCAGCTAGGGGGGCAATTGGATGGTTGTTCATTCATGCCTTGTTGTTGTGTGGATTTGTTTTTAAGCATGTGTGCATGTTCTAGTGCCTGTAGTTTACAACATTTCTTGTAAATGATGTAGAGTGACACGACAGCTGTCATGTTATTTGATGACGAGTGGCTAGAGGGCTCTATGGGGCTTTGCAAAGGTTGATTGTAGACATGGCGTAGCCGAAATAGCCATATATTGGCCATTAGGGGGCTAAACTAGTGTTTTTAGACTGTTTGAGGTGTGAACGGAGCTGTTTTGGGGCACCTTTGAGGTGGTTGTAACCCTAGGCCGCCCCTTTGCTCATTCATTCTCTTCAAGTCTTGTGTGTGAAGGTTTCATGGAGTGGTAGGAGATGGTATACCTTGAAGGTTGTTTGTAGATGATGGCGGTGTTGCCAATTTACTAAATCTAAGGTTTCTTCTTGTGTACTTCAATTCTTGTGCAAGACTAGTCCTATCAAGATAAAGTAGAAGCATTTGGAAGTATATGGGTAGCTTATTATTGGATGGTTGTTCATTCATGCCTTGTTGTTGTGTGGATTTGCTTTTAAGCATGTATGCATGTTCTAGTGCCTGTAGTTTACGACATCTCTTGTAAACGATGTAGAGTGACACGACAAAGTGTCTCTTTCTTAGTAGTAAGCCACTAGAATTTTGATTAACACTCTAGGAACAACATCAATCTACAATGTTAAAGTGCCTTATTGTTTTTTTGCGAGTAGTCAAGGAAGTGATTGACCCTACTACCTCAATTGAATACAAGGAGAACACATCTAATGACCCACTCTAGCAATAGTCGGATATCATAAAGGCCATGGAGTTGGGGCAATGGAAGTCCAAGGAGGCCTTGTGGAAGGATCTTCCCCAAATTTCTAGAAAGATTTTTAGAAGTGTGTTTTTGGTGATCACAAAGAGAAAGAGTCCAATTTGTAGAAGCTCTCGCCCATTTGAAGTTAGGATACAATAACATAATTCTTCTAGGTGCCGTCATGCCATCTACTTTTTCTTTCTTCCAAATCAACCCTCTGTGGAATTTGATCTAGTCTACATGATGATGAGTTTATACTGATTATGATTTGTTCTTGCTTTGTTGCAATAATGAGTACTACTACCTCCTTCAAAGAGGCAGACAACCCCATCCCTACCTCCCTTTGACTCAAGAAAATCCTTGTTGTCAATCTCAATTGAAAAAAATTTAACCCTTCCAATGCTATCAATCTTATTTGATTCAAAAAATAGTCATTGTTGAACCCCTGCCTTTGATCACAACTTTAATTCCTAAAGCCTAGAGGCATATTTTGGGCATAATTTGTGAAAAACTGCCATTTTTAGGGCAATGAGAAAAAAATGAAAAATAAAAGTTTTTTTTCAAAATTCAACCGTACAAATTTGTACTAGACTACCATAGGAATGTGTAGAAAAAATTTCAGAAATTTTGACCACACGGATTGAAAGATTATAATGTTTGAAGTTAGAAGAAAAAGTTTTTTTCAGCCTTGCCCGACATGGCCAACAGACTTTAACGCCTCCTATCTAGAGTGAGATTTTTACACTACTCATGCTTATTTTTTTGACATTTGCATCTTATATCATGTATGTTACATACATGCCAAATTTCAGAAGTTAATGAGCTTATTTGCAAAAGATTTTCTAAAGATTCCCAAATTGCCCAAGCTGCCAGAAAAGTTTAGGGCAGCATAACTTTTGATCCGAGCACCTGATTGGAAAAAAAATTAGATTTTCACAATAGTTTTTGCAAAGAATATAATTTTACAATAATCTTCTTGGCCAGCAATTTTTTATTTTAGTTGTGAGCATTGAAACATGTACGCTTTTTTAGAAGAATTCTAAAACAACTATGGGTTTGTTTAAACACTTGTAGTGTATTTTGTTTGAATAAAAAAATTGAAGTTTTTTTTAGAAAAGAACTATTATACCCCATTGTGAAATTATTTTACATGTTTTACATCAAATGAAAAAATGGCAAAAGTATTTTTTTTTAATTGATTTTGGTTTTCTATAGTTTTGGTAGTTTGTACCTATCTTCTCAAAAGAGGTAGACACTGCCTACACCACAATCATCTTTCTTCATTTTGATGACACTTTTGAATTCACCAACTTTAGTTATTGATCCCTACATCAACCTATGCAATATTCAAAGCAGATGCAGATGTTGAATCCATTCATATTTTCAAGTTAGACCGCACAAGTGTTTATTTCCAAGGATATGAGTAAAGCAATATAGAAGATTATGTTGCAAAAATAACAACAAGCGAGGCCAAAGGTATTACAAATTTTGGACGAAGCATGTTCTTTAGAAAGTAATTCTAAAAATAGATGGCAAAAAATTTGAGATTTTTTCAACATAAACATTTTTATTTTAAGCATATGCCAAACAAGGGTTGCTATTATGTGAGCATAGGAATGTGAGCCTATGAGCCTAGAATACTACACACCTATATTATCAGTGTATATACTATAGAAATTGTCTATGATTAGAGGGTATATATGTTACAAATACCCATATTATAGGTGTTTATGATATATACACCTTCTATAGTGTGTAGTATCGATATTATAGATACCTATATTGTAAGCTCAATGCTCACAAGCTTGCATTCTTGGGCTCACATGCTAGCACTATTGTATGCCAAACTTTCTTTTCTATAAGAAAATAGAGATTGGGCAAAGGTGTGTCAATATTGTCCTTCACTTATTGTATATAGAATAGCAAAATTAATTTGCCTTAACATTTAGGTTGCCTTACCCAAAAAAGTCCCCTCATGACTCACCGCTTGTTCACATTTAGGCGCATGTGACTCTCTGAACCATGTCCTGAACCGATATACTAGCCCATGCCACACATGAAAATGGCTCTGGGTTGATGAAAATTATTACATCCTTGTATAGTAACAATAAATATTTATATCGTGTAAAATGTTGAAAAATTAGTGAGAGACAACCTAATTTTACTATTCAGTGTGGTGGACATGATAAATGGTTTCATCACCTTTAGAATAAAAACAAGTATTGACATGAGTATCACCATGTAGTAGTTCAAAAAAAACAAATGACAATTACAGAATGATTAACCCCTAAACGTCTGGATTCATCTCCAAAATTGACGATTTGAGAAAAACCATTATAAACTACAATTTGGAAGAATATTTTGGAATTGGTATACAAATGAAAGTTGTAGATTTTGATTTTTAAATTCTATCTGTATGGTTAGATCTACTAATGCTATCACCAATCTTTTTCTATAAATTTTGAAAAGAAAATTTCAGAATTCCTTCTAAATTCAATTACAAGTAAAATATTATCATTTTTTGAGTAAAACTTGTTGGAATGGATTTGAAATAAGGTTCTCTTCATATGGTGATTTTTTGAAATTTTTGTGACCTTTACATCTTTGACCTCATTTTTGCACATCTAGTTTTGAACTAAAGTCAATGCAAATTGACCACTTGACATACTTCCACATTTGTAATTTTAGAAATGTATATATTCTAGTAACACCAAATCCAACCAATGGATAGGACAACAACTTGATAAAGTATCACCAAAAATTAGGATGACTTTCATCCAAGCAGGAATGAGACAGAAACAAGGATCTGAATCTGTTCATCGTCCAGAAAATGGACGTCGGAGCGCTCCAGAGTTAAAGCTTCTAAGTTGCAGTTGATTTTGACATACTTAGAAAATAATTATACTAATTGTTTTCAAAGGTATAGAGAATAGTCATCAAATACAGAAATGAGGAACTTTCTAAGAAATAATGTTTCTTCTTCAAAAAGCAAGTTACTTAGTAGTCACCAACTTGTCATGCTTGATTTGTCAAATGTTCATTTTTTGACTAAAATAGGACTATGAACAAGGCATGTCAATCAAACAAGTCCACATCAAAGAATTCATTGTTGTGCAAATGATAATGCATTGATGTAACAATCAATGTACTCAAAAGAGGCTGTCACTCTTGGTTTGTGATTCAATAACCAACCCCCTTTGTGAAAAAAATCAAGAGCCGTTGATTTGTTTTAACCCCTAAAGTTCCATGACTATGTATTCACCAAAAACGCTCCAAAACTGCCATTTCTAGTACAACTACCAAATTTTTAGAAAAAAACAATTTTTGAAACATGTAACCCTAGGATCTTGTAGTTTGATGACTTGACAATATGTGGTAAAAATTTCAGAAAATTCCACCATGTGGATCGTAAAATATAAGCATTCAAATTCACCAAAATCATTTTTTCAACCCTGCGAAAAATCGGGCAACTGCACTTCACAAGCTTACTTTTCAATGAAAAAATGTCGAAAATGGTGGTGGTTCTTTGAATTCAGTTTCCTAAACAAGTTGGCTATATGCTTGAAAAATTTTACATCATTTGGAATTGTACAACATATAGGAAAAAAATAGTAAGTAGAAAGAAGTAGAGAATGGTTCAAAACACTAAATTGTTAAGTAGGTAATTATGGAATTGAAAACTGCCAATTCCAATGGTTGAAATGTTGTAATAAAAAAAATCTACATCTTGTAGTTTTATTTTAATCCAAAAATATTGAAAATGGAATGAAATAAACGAATTCAAAGTTTATTTTAGAGTAGAGGATCCATAACTGCCCACAAACTAAAATTCCTTGTAATTTTTGACTCATAGATCGAAATGGAACGATTCAAAGGTTTCCATGTATATATAAACTCTAGAAAACCAATTTCTGATTTTTATTTTTGACAAAAGTATTTTTTTTAGATCTACCCGGACTGCCCGGTTACGAAAAAAAGTGACATATTAGGTCATAACTTTTGACTCGTATTTCCAAATGTCATGAAATTTTCTGCATATAAAAGATATTCCTTGTCCCGACCTTCTATTAAAATTTCAGCCCAAAATATGGAAATCTCTATTCACACATACGTACTTGCCTGAAATTTCTATACAACCAAAAAATGTAGTCTGGTCCTTTAGGGGTTAAAAAAAATGCCCCCCTCCAACTGCCGTCAATTTCTTGAAAAATTACAAGCCATTGATGTCCATCAAATACAATCTAGGCCGTTCAAATACGGATAGAGGATACGATACATGATATGAATATGGATACAAGGGATATGGATACAGATACAAAATACGATATAGTATACGAATATAGAATACAATACAAGCTACGGATACATATACATGGAATATGGATATGGATACAGGGAAGTTTGTCCCATATTGATTGTAGTGAGTTTGGTTTCTGAAAATTACAAGTAGTTGGGGGGGAGGGGAGGGAGAGGAGGGAGTTAATTAATTTAATTAATTTTTGAAAATTGGGTGGAGAGGGGGGGTAATTAATTATTAGTACTATTTTTTTAAATTAAATTTTTTTGGGTGCATTATGACACAATGTGTCACAATGCACCCAAAAGAGGCACTAACTGCCTACAACAACAAGGTATTGTATTATGTTTAGTCTTTTGCCCCCCACTTGTAAACTCTATAGTCAAGTCTAATTCATTTACAAATTGCCTATTTGAGCCATTCAAATCTTTTTATACAGCGTGTAAATATAATTGGTGTATTTTAATAAATATGATTATCATTTCATCTTTATGCATCCCAATCAAGCATACCAAATTTTAGTTTCAAAAAATAAAATTCCATTAATAGTGAATTTTTTAAACTAATTTTTATAGTTTTACATAATATTTTATTGAAAACAATTATTGATGAATTTTTAAATTCAACTGCATAGATATGTAGGAAACATTCATAAGCACATCTTTTGTATTAAAAAAACACCCCATTACGTAAAAAAAATATAATCTAAGAAGAATTCAATATGAGGCGTCATATGACCAAACTTTGTGAAATAGATATCTCTATATTTTAATTAGATTTTGGCAAAGTAATTGTACCACCATGCTGAAATGTACAAAATTAATTACAGTGTAAGAATCAAATAGCAAAATCTAATTGAAATATAAAGATATCTATTTCACAAAGTTTGTTCATATGACGCCTCACATTGAATTCTTCCTAGATTACTGTATATTTTTGTTACTTAATTGGATATTTTTTAATTTAAAAGATGTGCATATGGATGTTCCCTAAATATCTATGCAATTGAATTAAAAAAATCCATCGCCAATTGTTTTCAATAAAATATTATGTAAAATCGTAAAAATAGGCTTTTAAAATTCACCCAAAATAGAATTTTGCTTTTTTGAAACTGAAATTTGGTATGCTTGATAGGAATGGCGTAAGAAATGGGTGTTAATTATGCAAGGCAAAACATTCCAATTTTTTCTATACTATACAATAAAAATTGGATTGGCTAATATAGGCAGTTTGTAAATGAATCAGATCCAAATGTTCATCCGCTAGTCATTTGTACTTATGGCTAAGTTACAACTATAGACATTTACAAGTCAGGTTTTGAGTTCATTTTTGACACCTAAGAGGTAGGTGAGTTGTTGAAGACAACAACTATTTTTTTGTTGGTCGCAGAGGACATGTTTTTTTTAGTGAATGAAAGAAAAATAACCAAATTGGACATTTTTTTAAGTTGAAAATGATATTTCAAATCAATTATGTATATCTTTACGGATTTATTAGAGTTGCTAAGGTAGATGCCCCACCCATCCATCCAACATGCCTTGTCCGATTGACCTCAACTCGTTCAATGTAACAACTTTGTCAAAAATATCTAGACTTTTCTTAACCCCTAAAGGTCCAAGGCCTTTTCTCTGCCAAAAAACTCTCAAAATTGCCACTTCTGTAGCAAAGAGTAAAAAAATTTGAAAAATGTTTTTTTTGCACATCTAACCATGGGATCTTACACCTTACTAATATATAAATGTGTGGAATTTTTTTAAGAATTTTTGACTGCTCAGATTGCAAGATATCTGCATTTAAAGTGAAAAAAACAAGTTTTTCAACACATTGCGGGACTAGAATTTTTGACTTTGAACTTTTTTAACTAAATTTTTTTGCACTACAGAGTTTTGAGCTTTAAATCTCTATAGTGGAGAATTGAGTTGAGAGTCCAGGGAAAAAAAATTCAAAAAAACTTAATTATCATTCTTAAAAAAATTGTTAAGTAGAAGTAGGTACAAGATAGAAGGAAAATCTAAAATCTAAAATCTAAATATCTTTTAGATAGAATTAAAATGCACTAATCCCAATGGTGAGATTTTCTAGCAAGTAAACTAAACCATGCAAAAAAAAAAATTTGAAAAATTTGAAATTTTGCATTCAGAAATGAAACCTACAAGTTATTTTTTTCAAGAAGATGCTCTAACTGACCGAAAAACAAGAATGTCCATAACTTTCTCATAATAAATCCAAATGAAATGAATCAAAGCTTTCCAGATAGACAAAAGCATAATCTAATAGAGAAAAAAAATTTAAAAATTCAAATTTTTGCAAATTTTTTTTGTTGCCCAAGTTGCCTCCTGTCCCATGTTTTGAGCTTATTTGGTCATAACTGTTGTTCCCAGGTACCAATTGTGAAAAAAATTATATTCCCACAAAGCTTATCAGTTTTTCTATCTTCAAAAAAAATTTCAAAAAATCAAGATAAAATTTTAGCCCGTAGGTACGTGCCCAAAAATGCATTTGTATACGGTCCTAAATTAGGAGTTAACTGATTTGAAGTCAGAGGTCTAAAACACATTTCATTAAGAGTTGATTGCAGTTTGGAGGAATCTAATTTCCTTTAAATATTTTTCAATGAAATTTTTAAGAAAAGAAAATGGAATTGGCATCTAACTTGTCATTTCATATTCTTTGGACCTTTATAGAATTAGTTTGAAATCTTTGAAGACTATGAGGTATTTTCACCGCTAGGCAAAAAGAACCTCTAGAATTGGGCCGGTGGGGAGTGTATGGATCCTAAATGCCTCCAAGCAATGGACTCCACGAATTTTTTTGTCAATTTTCAATTAAGGGAAAGAAGGGCAACACTCCTAAATCACCTCAAATATATGTCCTAAAATCTTAAAATCATAGAGGTTATAATAATCCATATTTTAAGAAGTTCCCCCCTCCAACCCAAAACGCCTAATTTGGACCCTAAATGAGCTAAATTGGACCCTAAAAACTAATCACAACACAACTTACTCACACCCAATACCTAAATCCAATCATGCATTGATCCATGCACCTCACCAAGTTCTTAGATTCAATACTAAACAATCCTCCAAATCTTTTTAATCCCTACAGGACCAAGGCCTATTTCTTGCCAAAAAACACTCAAAGCTGCCATTTCTAAGTAAAAAAATTGGAGTTTATATTTTTCCCACATCTAACCATAGGATCTTACACTTAACTAGTATGAAAATGTGTAGAAAAAATTTCAGAATTTTTTTTTTTTTTTTTTTTTTTTTTGATAACAAATGGAGAACCATTGCATTAAAATGAGCCAAAGTAACAGCCAAGCCGGAAGGCTGGACAAAAGAAGAAATTTCAGAATTTTTGACCGCACAGATTGCAAGATATTTGCGTTTAAAGTGAAAAAACAAGTTTTCCAGTACATTGTGCGACTAGATATTTTGACTTTGAACATTTTTAACTTAATCCCTAAAGGACCGTTGTCCCTTCGGGGGACAAATGCAATTTCGGGCAGGTACCTACGGGCTGAAATTTTCTCCTAATTTTTTGAAACTTTTTCTGGAGCTTGAACAGCTGATTAGCTTTGTGGGAATATAATTTTTTCCACAATCGGTGCCCGGGAACAATAGTTATGACCAAATAAGCTGAAAACAAGGGACGGCGGGCAGCACGGGCAGCAGAAAAAAAATGGACAAAAATTTGAATTTTTTTTAAAAATTTTTTTTTCTGATATGTTATATTTTTGCCTATTTGGAAAGCTTTGATTCATTTCATTTGGATATGTTATGAGAAAGTTATGGATATTCTTGTTTTTCGGGTAGTTAGAGCATCTTCTTGAAAAAAATTACTTGTAGGATTCATTTTTGAATGCAATTTTCAAAAAATTTCAAATTTTTTTTTTTTCATGGTGTAATTTACTTGCTAGAACAATCTCACCATTGGGATTAGTGCATTTTAATTCCATCTAAAATATATGAATATTTTAGATTTTCCTTCTATCTTGGACCTACTTCTACTTAACAATTTTTTTAAGAATGATAATTAAGTTTTTTTGAATTTTTTTTTTCCCTACATTCTCAACTCAATTCTCTACAATAAAGATTTAAAGCTCAAAACGCTGTAGTGCAAAAATTTTAAGTTAAAAATGTTTAAAGCCAAAAAATCTAGCCCCGCAATGTGCTGAAAAACTTGTTTTTTTCACTTTAAACGCAGATATCTTGCAATCTGTGCGGTCAAAAATTCTGAAATTTTTCCCATACATTCTCATACTAGTTAGGTGTAAGATCCTACGGTTAGATGTTCAAAAAAAACATTAAATTTTTTTTTTTATACTTTGCTATAGAAATGGCAGTTTTCAGTGTTTTTTGGCAGAAAAAAGGCCTTGGGCCTTTAGGGGTTAAATTTTTTGCACTACAAAGTTTTGAGCTTTAAATCTTTATAGTAAATAATTGAAGTGCGAGTCTAGGAAAAAAAATTCAAAAAAACTTAATTTTCATTCTTAAAAAAATTGTTCAGTAGAAACAAGTATGAGATCAAAGGAAAATCTAAAATATTAATATCTTTTAGATGGAATTAAAATAAACTAATCCCAATTGTGAGATTGTTCTAGCAAAAAAACTAAACCATGTGAATTTTATTTTTTGAAAAATTGAAAAAATTGCATTCAGAAATGAATCCTATAAAGATATTTTTTTCAAGAAGATGCTCTAATAACCCCTAAAGGCCCAAGGCATTTTTTCTGCCAAAAAACCATCAAAACTGCCATTTCTATAGCAAGGAGTAAAAAAAAATGAAAAATGTTTTTTTTCACATCTAACCGTAGGATCTTACACCTAACTAGTACGAGAATGTGTGGAAAAAATTTCAGAATTTTTGACCGCTCAGATTGCAAGATATCTGCGTTTAAAGTGGAAAAAACAAGTATTTCAGCACATTGTGGGACTAGATTTTTTGACTTTAAACAATTTTCACTTAAAATTTTTGCACTACAGAGTTTGAGCTTTAAATCTTTATAGTGGAGAATTGAGTTGAGAGTCTACGGAAAAAAAATATTCAAAAAAACTTAATTATCATTCCTAAAAAATGTATTAAGTAGAAGTAGGTAAGAGATAGAAGGAAAATCTAAATCATTAATATATTTTAGATGGAATTAAAATACACTAATCCCAATGGTGAGATTGTTCTAGCAAGTAAACTAAACCATGAGAATTTTTATTTTTTTTAAATTGCAAAAATAGCATATAGAAATCATTCCTACAAGTTATTTTTTTCAAAAGATGCTCAAACTGCCCAAAAAACAAGAATGTCCATAACTTTTTCATAACAAATCCAAATGAAATGAATCAAAGCTTTCCAGAGAGACAAAAATATAATCTACAAGAAAAAAAATATTAGAAAAAAAAAATCAAATTTTTGCCAAATTTTTCTTGCTGCCCGGACTGCCCAGTTACGAAAAAAAGTAACATATTTGGCCATAACTTTTTACTCCTATTTTCAAATGTGCTGAAATTTAGTGTATATGAAAGATACTCCTCGCACCCACCTTCTATTAAAATTTCGGCTTAACCCCTAAAAGCCCATTGTCCCTTCGGGGGACAAATGCGTTTTTGGGCAGGTACCTACGGGCTGAAATTGTGCTCATATTTTTTTAATTTTTTTTTTTGAAGATAGAAAAACTGATAAGCTTTAAGGGAATATAATTTTTTTCTCAATCGGTGCCCGGGAAAAAAAGTTATGACCAAATAAGCTCAAAACAGGGGACGGGGGGCATCCCGGGCAGCAAAAAAAGAATGGACAAAAATTTGAATTTTTTTTTTTAATATTTTTTTTCTCATAGATAATATTTTTGTCTATGTGAAAAGCTTTGATTCATTTCATTTGGATATGTTATGAGAAAGTTATGGACATTCTTGTTTTTCGGGCAGTTTGAGCATCTTCTTGAAAAAAATAACTTGTAGGACTCATCTCTGAATGCGAATTTTCAAATTTTTCAAATTTTTTTTTGGAATGGTTTAGTTTACTTTCTAGAACAATCTCACCATTGGGATTAGTGAATTTTAATTCCATCTAAGAGATATTAATATTTTAGATTTTCCTTCTATCTCGTACCTACTTCTACTTAACAATTTTTTTAAGGATGAAAATTAAGTTTTTTTGAGTTTCTTTTTTTTTCCTAGACTCTCAACTCAATTCTCCACTATATAGATTTAAAGCTCAAAACGCTGTAGTGCAAAAATTTTAAGTTAAAAATGTTTAAAGTCAAAAATCTGGTCCGGCAATGTGCTGAAAAACTTGTTTTTTCCACTTTAAACGCAGATATCTTGCAATATGTGCGGTCAAAAATTCTGAAATTTTTTCCACACATTCTCATACCAATTAGGTGTAAGATCCTACGGTTAGATGTGAAAAAAAAAACAATTTGAATTTTTTTTTACTTTTTGCTATAGAAATGGCAGTTTTGAGTGTTTTTTGGCAGAAAAAAGGCCTTGGGCCTTTAGGGGTTAAAATATGGAAATCTCTAGTCACACGGATCTACCCAAAATTTCTATACGGCCAAAAAACGCATGCCGGTCCTTTAGGGGTTAAAAAACAAGATTGTCCATGACTTTCTCATAACAAATCCAAACGAAATGAATCAAATCTTCCCAGATAGACAAAAATATATCTATGAGGAAAAAAATATTTAATTTAAATTTTTGCAAATTTTTTTTCTGCCCCCTCTCCCTTGTTTTGAGCTTATTTGGGCATATCTTTTGTTCCTAGGCACCAATTAAAAAAAATATATATTTTCACAAAGCTAATCACCTTTTCTATCCTCCAAAAAAGTTTTGAAAAATCAAGACAAAATTTCAGCCCATAGGTACTTGTCCAAAATCCCATTTGTCCCCCAAAGGGACAATGGTCCTTTAGGGGTTAAACAAATTAACATTTTTTTCCCATTTGTTCATTCCTCAACCCTAATTTTAGTTCAATCTGGGTAAGGCATCCGCGCTTGCCCTAAGATCCTAAAAAATGAACTCACTCATCACGCACTCCCCATCACACTACACACCCTAAACTCAGCACCTACAACAATTTCCATAACAATATGATATGAAAATTGCAATTACTCAATTACAATTGGAAAAAAGCTATACAAAACCTCAAATCGGGCTTCCTCTTAGGGACAACAGACCCTCTTCTACAAAAATAGCTGCCACTGCCTTGTCCTTGCTTTGAATTGGGCAAATCATAGCTTTTTGGAAAGCTAACTTCAAGGTGCACTACTCTTCCAATTTTCAGCTCCATCCACCTCGCTGATCTTCCGCAATTGCCCGTCAAAGTTGGCAGCCTCAAATTGATATGGCAGTTGACCTCTTTGCACAAAATGGGTTGTCCTGACTTCATCCTTGCTCTGAATTGAACGAGTCATAGCTTATTGGAAAGCTAACTCTTCAAGCTACATCCTCTGTAAACTTCAGCTCCATCCTCTCTAAACTTTAGCTCCATCCTTTTTGCCAATCTTCTGCAATCGCCCGCCAAAGTTGGCAGTCCCTTCCAATCTCAAAAAATCCTAATTCTTTTCCATCATCCCAAGTCAATTTTCAATCTCACCTAAAAAAACCTCCATTTTCACCCATTTTCCTCATAGAATCAAGTGAACTTACTTGACAAATTGTCCTACATGGTTTCCTCTCACAATCCCTCATCATTCATGCTTAGAATGCCCATAAAATGCTCTCAATTCCCCCAAAACACTAGTTCTTTAAAAAACACCAAAAGTTGAGAGGAGGGGGGGCTTCAAACCCTAATTTTTCATATAACCAAACTCCCGAACGGAGTTCGCAGCTACTTTTGTCCACCTCTAATTTATTATTAATTCGCTAAATTAGTGGAAAAATCATCAAATTAGTGCAAATTGCACTAAATTATTGTAATTTTGCTAGTTTAGAGTAAATTGTGCTAATTTAGTGTTAATTGCGCTTATTTAGTGTAAAATCCCCCAAAATAACTGTAAAATCCCTATTTTAGTGTTTCCCTCACTATTCTAGTATTCTAATAGTAGTTTTAATTGTGCACTAACTTCTTTGTGTTTTTTCTTAATTCTTATTTTTGTGGTTTTTAATTTAATTTAAATTTTGTTTCCTACTTCTAGTCTTTTGTTTTTAATTCATTTTTGCATTTTTGTATTTCCTATTCTTTTGGTTGGCAATTTAATTATAATCCTATTTCTTACACATAGTTTATTGTTTTTATTTTTGTTTTGTACTTTTTGTGTTTGTTATCTTTATAATTTTCTATTTAATTCTAATTTTTCTTTCCTACGTAGTAATATTTTGGTTTTCATTTATCATCATTTTAACCCTTAAACGTCACTGGTCACGCGGGGTCGTGACAACAACAAGCGAACATGAAAATGTTTGATGTTTGCTCCGGACATGAGGGAGGAGACACTACAAGAAAATGGTGACAAATACAACTGGCAAAAACAATTGCAAAGCAGTCATTCTGGTCAAGTCGACTGGTAAACGACTTGGAGGCCCTGCAGTCGTTTCGGTCAAGTCGTTTATGTAAACGACTGCCAGTGTATTATCACCATCTTGGATGTATAAATGGATGAAAGACTATTATCTTTGAACTTATAAAGAAATTTCGACTTAAGGAAATGGTTACTGTACTGCCATGTGGAAAGTGCTTTCTCCTTCCCTCCCACGTGGCCAGTCATTTACAAGTCATTTACAAGTTATGACTGACCCATTAAAAATCTGACGTGGACAGCCACGTGGACAGTCATTTGTAAGTCATTTTGAAGTTATGATAGACCCATTACAAATCTGACGTGGACAGCCACGTCGGAAGTCATTATATAGTCATTTAGAAGTTGTGATTGAGTCGTTTTACCATTCAGTTGGACTGATACGTGGCAAGTCATTTTGTAGTCATCTTAAAGTGACACGGATTTAGGGTTCAGGGGATGTGGGAATTCATTTTTTGTCATTTTCAAGTTGCAAAAATGTATACAAAAAGGAGTATAATGACAATTGCATGGAAAGTATTCATTTAAGAGTTTCATATGAATACATTTAAAGTTCCATGACAATATTCCATACAATACACAATATTTCATACATAATACACAATATACCATACATAATACATCGTATACCATACACAGCACTCCATATACAATACACAATACACCATATTTGGCAAAATATGTTGTGTGGCTTCCAAAGCCACTTAGAGTGTGAGTATGAAGAGATGAAATGACAAGCCCTTTATACAAGTGGGGTGGTAGGAGGCAAGACAAACCATGTGGGATATGTAAAATGTAGGAATTGTGTTACAAGTAATGTTTCAAACCTCATTTAGGCATAATAGATTAAATTTTTCAAAAAGCTTTGGACTAATAAAAATTGGAAAATCAACGTTTCTTTCATCTCTAAAAATCCGTTTCAGATTTCAAGCCTTAAATCAAAAGTTATAGACAAATATGAGAAAGTGGATTGAAAAAGATATTTTCTTTGAAATTTTCTAATGTCCTTTCAAAATTTTGTCACTAAGTTCTTAGTAGTTTATGACTTTTGCATTACTATCTTCCATTGCTAGAAGTCATTCTATAGTGGCAGTGGAGTCGTGACGTAGTCGTCTATGGAAGGCAGAAGTGCATGTGAACAACTTCCAAAGGCATTGTCAATGTCAAATTCTATATTGAGTGGATTGTTGAAGACACAAAAAAATTAAATAAGCCCCTAGTATTTTTACATTCATGGTGAAGTAAGGTATGGTTATAGGGCATGACTTTGTCCTATGCATTGTTGTCTACGTTCTAGTCCTAGTACTAAACGCACTACTCTGAGAGCCAACCTTAGAGGTCATGCATATACGTAACTGTAGTGGCCTGCACAATAGCTCCATCGTGAAGACTCATTACCATCAACTATGTCATTGTCAGGCATTTTCAAAGTAAATCTGAAATGCTTAAAAGAGATAATATAAGAAATCCCTTACTCTATGCTTCTTGTGACCTCTACGGGTTCAAAGCTCAATCATATCAGCTTTTCAGAAATTGTTTAATAACAATGGCAAAAATTGTCAAAAATAATTGCTCCCATATTTGTAGGAGATTAAATAAATCATATAGGAAAATCCAAGGAAGAAAGCAATATATACAACCAAAAAGGAAAACCCGTCATGAATTCATTAGTGTAGGGTGGTCTAACTAATCTATCAAAATCACATTGTAGTCCTCAATGACATCATTGTGTATTTGCAATGCAAAAATCTCAGATTTTTCTATTAATTCAATGAATATACACTTAGAGTAATTAGGAGCTAAGGCACTTGGATTGCCTAATATTTATTAATTTATTTATGGACGACACATCATTTTGTTGAAGTTGCATCTATTAACAACGTGGCATATAGAACCATCCTAAAGAATAAAACTATTTTGTGCCAAAGTACCTAGTAAGATGCAGTGATTAGTCAGTCCTTTTGTAGTGGCCCTACAATGAAACCAAGGTCGCTCAGAACATCTTTTTCTACCACGTCTTTTGTAGTGGCCTCTTTCTTTTTCTTTTTCCTTTAATAAGCCAAAACTTCTTGAAGTCGTCTGCTAGTTACACTACAGTCATTTTTTAGTTGTGTTGTAGTTAAGGTAAGTTACAATATATAACTAGGCCTTGACATTGGAATGTCGCTCTGCCACATCAGACCACTGACAACGCTGTCAACAGAATGTGGCGGATGAAACTTGCCTCTCATTAACTCTTCATCTCAAAGTCGTGGACGCAACTTTGTGGTGACTTGAAGGCTGTGGGATTAACGGTGTTGCCATTCGTTTTGAAGTCACATTTTTCATGCAGTCGTTCTTTGCAGTCGCATATTTGGCCATTTTCTTGTAGTGAGATCCGCAAAGAAGTAACCGCAGGATCTTCGATGCACAGTTCACTGCTCTGTACAGGAACAAGGATCAGGTGATTTAGCTTTGTCGATAGGAAGATTATAAGGTTTGATTGCGAAGTAGAAGTCGTTGACTAGCACGGGCAGGGGCTCCCAGGCATATCTTCTTGCAGTTTGGGGGGACGTCGGAGGGCAAAAAAAATTTGGAAAATTCTTTGGGCTCATACGCAGCGTCTGAGCGTTTGCTGGAATTTTTGAAAGCATGAAAAAAGAGCATCTAAGTATTTCTGTGCACCTTGCAATGGGCACCGTGTCATTCAAGTCCTGCAAAAAGTCTCTTCCGCTACGGCCCCAGTTAGCTGTGGATGTGGCTGTGAAAAATAAGTGTGGCCGTTCATGCCCTACCCTGGTGACGAATTTTTGATGCCCACAGTGGCTGCCAATAGATGCGACAACGTAGCTGATGTCTGCTCAACTGTACGCCACGGCTGAGGTGGCCACAAAATATTCATAAAGAAACGGAGCGTCATACGTCATCAGCGAGGCAATTACTTCGGCAGAATGCTGTCTGCTGCGCCAGCGTGAAAAAAATGTGACAAAGACAACCTCATCGAATTCCCTGTTCATGAGGGTCGACGATGCTTACAACGGAGGAGTGAGGGCATGTCACTGAAAAGCGTGACAGTGGCAGGATAGACTTTCAACACGTCACATACATAAGAATTTCAATTAGCCTTTCACAAGTGGAGAAAATGAAGACATTCACAGTTCCCGGAGACTGCAATTATACATAATACACATTATATTTCACATAAGTGGTAAATGCCGCACAACTTCAAGGGCATGTTACAGAAGCATAGTGAGCATGCGGCTCTTGCTACCCCGTTGCCAATAATGACGCCCAGCTCCCTATCACTATCGTAAAACACAAGACACACATGACGGTCTGCACTGCAACGATGACACCTTCAAGTTCTGTACAGAAGGAAAAAAGGACTGGGTACTCTACAAGCGATATGTATTGACTCAAAATTTGTATATAGAAGACACGAAGTGGTCGTGTCCATGAAGGACTTGTGAAGCGGCTCAGCTCTGGAAAACGAGCAGGCAGCTGTGGAATAGACCGGCACATCCCAATCCGCTTGTACTAGAATTGTAGACCAACTGACGTGCAATCGGGAGCTGAAGACGCGGTCACAGGCACCGACAGAAATATCGCCATAGGACTACAGACGCGGTGGTTTTGTACACACACTTTACATATGCTGCACAAGCTAGAAGCCGACAGTGACTGCCGAACCTTCCACATGCTCTGCAACTATTCACCTTCGAAGGATTGTGAGCTCCCAATTTGTCACTTGGGACTCGTAGAATTATTTTTTTGAAAATTTGCAATTTTAAGTTGATAAAAGTATACAAAAACCCATAAAAAGAATGTAAAACCGAAATAGGGTTGTGTCATACCCATTATAGTATTTGGTCTAGATTTGTGTTTTTTACTTAGAATCCCCCAAACCTTGCCTAAAAATAGTATAGAAATAACGAAAAGGTTAGATTTGGAGGATTCAAGTCACACAGTCCCAAAAGGGCTAAATCCCACCATGAATGTCGCGATTCATGGCTAGGTCGGTCCGAGGAATCCACAGCGAGGCCACTAGGTTGGATCCTAGAGTTAGATTTAGAGTTCCCCATTAGATCGACGAATTCCCAAAATCCCGATTGTTAGCATGCAGGAGCCATTCACGCAAGACCGGGCCCGTGGAGGAATCTACAGCCCAAGGATGGTATTCTAGGGTGAATTCCATGCCAGGAGTCCAACGGCGAAATCGGTTCGCCAAGATTCTTCCACCTGCAGAAGATTCCCGCACCGTCGCTAATTCAAGGAGATGTCTAGTTTTAATCTCCATTGACCAATCGTGCCAGGTACGGAAACACACCCGCACGTCTTTCATGCGACTCTCTGAGAGGTCACGTGAAAAATCCTGGCATCTTCCGACTTGCAAAAGAACCTTTTTCCGGGTGGTCAACCCTCCTAATTACCAACGGGAATTTTATGGAAATTACACAAGTTACAATAAAATCTCACTAAAAATTAGACTAGCTTGTTTTATGTTAATAATGTGCTCCGTGAAGTTTCACGACATTCCAATAGCGGCAAGTACCCGAACCGGCAAGATTCCTCGGGAATTAACCACGTGGCGGGGTCCCCGCCACGTTGACCGGCATTCCGAGACTATACGATGGCGAAACGAAGTCAACCAAAAGTCCTTCCCAACTCTCTCGCACCTACCAGAGACCCTAGGCTATTCACATTTCTCAAAATAGGAGACCCCCAAGATCTAGGATTTTACCACGATTTGGTTTTTAAACTAAATTAGCCTACGATGGATTTTTGGCCTCGGTACGGGGGATAAAGGGATCTAGGACTAAACACGACGATCTGGATTCAACAGCACAATCCGTTCGGCGATTGGAGCTAATCTCCAAAAGTTAGGATGTTAGTTCAGTATAGATGGTAGAAGTAGAAATTTAGGATGTAGGATGAAAATCTATGAGGATGAGGATGAAAATCCCTGTTGATAAGGTTACCATAGAGCTTTAGAGAGAGGGGTGAGCCCTTGGGAAACCTATATAAGGGCCCCATTTCTCTCTCTAAAACACACCCTCACTTTTGTTTGGGTCCGTGGGTCCAATTTGCTTTGGATATTTTGGCGTTTGAAGCTAAAAACCTCTACGGTGTTTTTGGAGCACTTTTTGCTCCATTGTTGCTAGATTTCAAGCTTTGAAGGTCCTTGGGGGTCCTTCTATCTTGCCTTGTGTACTTCTCGTGCGTTTGTTATACCCTTGTTATGAGTTAAGAGTCCTTGTTTCTCTCTTGTTGTACCTTTGTCAACTAACTTGTGAGTTTAGGAGTCTTTTGGGGTCTTGTCCTAATCCTAAAGTCACCCCCTACCGTACCTTAGCGATGCCGCTTTGGGGGGCCTTTAGCTTTTGAAATTATGTGTCTTTACGTGGACTAAAACGTGTGTTTTCCTCACTTACGTGTCCTCACCCTTTTCTAATCTTTCCCTTGTTGCGTGGACCTCCCCTCGGGACGGTAAAGCTTTGGCTTTGTCACATGTGTTTTTAAGTTTGTCTTTTCTATCTTTTTCTAATCTTTCCCTTGTTGCGTGGACCCCCCCTCGGGACGGCGAAACTTTGGCTTTGTCACATGTGTTTCTAAGTTTGTCTTTTCTATCTTCTTCTAATATCCCCCTTGTTGCGTGGACCCCCCGCGGGACGGCGAAGCTTTGGCTTTGTCACACGTGTTTCTAAGTTTGTCTTTTCTATCTTCTTCAAAATATCCCCCTTGTTGCGTGGACCCCTCAAAGCGACGGCGAAGCTTTAAACTAGTGACAACGTCAAGTCCTACAGTGTGTGTTAAAATACTCTTAGACGGCGGAGCTTTGAACCCGTGGAGTGTCACAAGTCCTAAAGTTGGTGTTAAACCCAATTTTACGGCGAAGCTTTGAACCTCCATAGCCTTAGATTCCAAAGTCTAGTTTCCAAGACCTTTGTGGAAACTTCCAGAGTTTAGCTTCCAAGATATGTAGGTTCCTTTGCACTTATCAAGTGTAGTGTCTTCCAAAGTTTTATTTAGTTTAGTTGTTTCCCAAGGTCTTAGTGAGTTTAGTACCCCCGAGGTTTTATTTCCCCCTAGCCTTAGCCAGCAATTCAGTATTAAAATAGCCTTAGCAAAAATCTAGTCCTAAAATAGCCTTAGCAAAAAACCAGCCTTAAAATAGCCTTAGCAAAAATCCAGTCCTAAAATAGCCTCAGCAAAAATCCAGCTCTTTTCCGCCTTAGAAAAAAAAACAGATCCGAAGCCAGCATCCGAAATCAGATCCAGCCAGCATCCAAAACCAGCATCCCAACCAGCATCCCATCAGAAATCAGAAGTTTCCGGTTTTTTTTTAAGCTGAAAAAAAAAGATTTAAATTAAATCCCGACCCCCCCAGCCAGCCAGCCGGGAAGGGCCAGGCAGGCTCCAGTTGGACAGCAGGCTCCGGTTGGGACAACAGGCTCTTGGTGGGGCAACCGGGGCTCCTCCCAAATTTTGATTCCTTTTTTTTGTTTCAAATTTTGGTTCTCTCAAACCAGAACACAAACAAAGATAAAGCAAACTAAAAGAATGTTGGACTAATTAAGTGCTAAGCAGGGGTGAAGTAGAATTAGGGCCAATAAAAATACGAAAGGGAGGAGGAAGAAGAAAGCGGAGCACCACTGTACCTGCACACGAAATCGTTTTCTCTCACCACTCACACCTACACACAATGGAAGGAGATTAGGGAAGGAGAAGAAGAAGTAGGTAAGGAAAGGTGAGAGATGATAAATAGTGACCTAGGTTTAGGCTAGGTAGGCTTTAGGAAGAAATCTTGGAAATTTGTGGTGACCGTTGAGAGGAGGATTAGAATGACACAAAGCAAAGTTGTGTAAGAGGATAAGAGGAGCATTTAAACCCTTCTCGGAGTTTGAAACCATAGTGTAAGATTCATAAAAGCTTAGGTGGAATAGTGTTAGTGTAGAAGAAAGAGGGAGAAAGAAAAAAAAGGAGGAAGGGAAAGAGAGAGTTTAGATCATCAAAAATTGTAACATTTTTTAAATAAGCGGGGAGCTTGGAAAAAATTCAAAACAAAGCCAAAGACTACCATGGAGCATGAAGATGTACACGTGGACATGGACGAAATTATTTCCGACACCGGTAGTGAAGAGGTGAGTTTTTGATTTAATCTTTGATGTTTTCTCCCTAATTAGCATTTACTTTCCTAATCAGCCCTTAGAGCGTGATTAGCATCCGAGATTAGTGCAAATTAGAAGTTTAGATTCAAAAAGTTATAGATTAGGAATAGAGGTTTCCGAAAACATCTTATAATTAAGATTCGACCGTAAACTGACCACGTTAGGCTAAGTTAAGCGGTAGGGGGTAGGACGGAGGAATTTTGAGTAAAATTCATCCAAAAAGAATCATGGACGGAACTTAGGGGTTTAAATTAGCAAGAGAATTTAGGATTAGAATTAGGGATTAATTAGCGGGTAGAATTCAAATCAATTTACATTTTTAATTCTTAAAGTTAAAATTCTAAGATCAAAATCTAGAGTTAACTTTGGGAAGCTAAAAAATAGAATTAATTTGGAAGTTTAACTTAGGGGGTTAAAATTTCCAGTGAAACTTTAGGATAGTTTAGAAAAGGAAGTTAGGGTTAATTAGGAGTAAAAAATCCGAGTGGGAAGTAGAAATTAAAAAGTAAAACTTTGGACTAAATTTAGGAGGTAGAAATTACGAGTAGATTTTTGAGTTAGAAATAGAGTTAAAATTAGAAGTCAAAACTCAAAGTAAGTTGTGGAAGTAAGTTTAGAAGTTAAGCCCTAGAATTAAAAGTTGGAATTAAATTTAGGAGGGTAACATTTAGAGTTAACCTAGGATTAAAACGATAGGATTAAGTTTGGAGGTAGAAAGTCAAAGCCTAAAGTCAAAAATCCAGATTAAAATTAAAGGTTAAATTTTAGAGTCAATCGGGAAGTAAAAAGCTAAAGTGAAAAGCTAAAAGTAGAAGTTAAAAGTTAAAAGTAGTCGTTAAATTTTAGAGTTAATTTAGGAGTAAAAACCTAGAGTTAAAAGTCAAACCATAGAGTTAAAATTCAAGGGTAAATTTTGGAGTTAGTTAGGAGTAAGAACTTGGAGTCAAAAGTCAAAACAAAGTCAAATGGTAGCATTAAAATTGTGAAGTTAAATTCTCTAATTAGTCGGGACGTTACAAAGCCTAGAGTACACTTAGAGGTTAAAAGTTAGAGTAAGAGTTGAAACTTTAGGGGTAGCTTTTGAAAGTAGAACTTCTAGGTGGAGTCTTAGAAACCCAAGATAGTCTTAAGGGTTCATGGACGGAACATAGGGGTTCCCCTTTTTACGTAGTTAGGGACGTTAAAAATGACGCCAACTACCCAATCTACCCTCGACATAGGATAGATAGTTAGGGAATTAGAATTTTACCATTATCCCTGAGCAGTGCAATTACCTTGTGAGTCACTACATGCATTCTAATTATTCGCTGTCATCCACGACACTTAGGAAACGTTAGCAAAAAAGATCCATTGCTTGGAAGGCACAGTGGACAGCGCTCACATCACCCTCATATATTAAAAAATGTGGATAAAGGCATAGAACCTGGTCGGTGTTCGCTCTATTACCAAGGGTGGGTAATCTAGCGCCCACAAGGATGTAGTGACTTCTTTGGAAGTAATCGCCAGAATGGAGGTAAATGCCGCCGCATTGGGGACACACGAGATTTGTCCACCTTCCAGACCTGCACACTTGGCACCTTCGACGTCGATCTGTCCACATTAAGCCGTGAACTCCCGGAGTGGCCAAGCGGAATTGCAAAACTGCACCGCGTTGCAACCTCCACGGCCTACTCAACTCGTCAATAAGCTCGAATTGGAACTGCAGATGCGAAGTTGCATCCTTACCTAGCTGCTTTGCAGTAACCTTGTGCAAGATGAAACTGTTCACAACAAATGTGTCAACCAGAAAGAAAAAAAGTTTATGCCACCACTTGTGGCTTCTGGTCTGGCAAGAATAGCTACCGCGAAGGTGATCAGCGACGTCGACCCCACGCATGAAGTCGCAGTATGCTTTGTGTACAGGAGACGTTTCCACCTCCGTGAGCTCGCCATCGATTCGTTGCGGTACAATGGGCCACTCTTCGTCCGGAGCAGGCAGAGGCGGGTAATAAGTCGACAAGAAACCGACAGCCTTCCTGTCAACGAAAACAACGCTGTAAATGTCACCGGCCGTGTGCATCTTCCACAAGAGCGTGCCCTACGGCTCCTTGCTCAATCTCTTCATTTCATGAAAACAATGCAGCAAGCCCAGTCGATTGCATCGGACCGTCCCCATGCCGTATGTGCCCTACGAACGGAGCTCCATGAGCAGTTTCACGGACGTAAAATAGTTATCCATACACACGATGTGAGACAGACTTTGTAAACCATCCATCAATTGGATGACGATGTCATGAGCTGTCTTAGCGTCAGTACTGCCGCCTGCAGCCAATGGCTCCCGAAACTGCGAGCCGGTGTAAATTTGAAAGTCGTAGACAAAATTTTGGTGCGCGTCAGCGAGGCACTAGACTTTCAGCCCCCACCTCGTGGGCTTCCTGGGCATATACTGACGAACAAGACAGTATTTACCCTTATACGGTACCATCGTCTCATCAATCGTAACCTCCTGGTGCACATGCCAGCTACTCTTGAATCGCCGCTTCAATTCTAATACCAACCATCTCATCTTCCTCAGTCTGTCAAATTCTACACTCTCCCCTGCATCAACTGCCACAGTGTCGTGACCAGCGATGTGCAGACACCGCGTAATGTCTTCATGTAGCGCCAGCAGCTCATTATGGTTGAGATGCTCGGGCAATACAGGAACTCATTCCTACGGCTTCAATAACTACGATGGTTCGGTAGCCGTTTGATTCCCATCAGAAGATTAACTACAACAAACGCCTTCAGTTCCGCTTTTTCTATTGGCCACCACTTCGGCCCCCCTTGCGGCAAGCGCGACCGTCCACTGACCTCACTGGCATAGCGATTCGTATTGACACATATCCGGTGAAGCGTCTGCTCACTCCAGAACCGGCCGAACACAGATGCCTTACCATGCATTCAATGGATCGGGAAGTTTGGTCCAGGTGCAGGGCCGCTGAAGGCACGAGGCTGCTCCGCGAATAACTCCTCCTCCGTAGTCCAAGTCTTGTTTGCAAAAGCCCGGAGAAATGCCAGCTGCGCAGCAGCTCGATCGCCAGGTTGACGACCTCGACGTCGTGGTACAGGCTCTTCCGCAGGCATGGCGTTTCTCACCTCCGCCATGGATGCAGTCGGAGCGCTAGCGCGTGAAGTAGATGCAACAGCATGCGCAGCCGACGCTGTCGGTGTTCCTCCTTGGCTAGATGAGTTGGCCGAGTGGCTCGGACGTGGTGACGTTGCATGGAGAATAACGGACCGCCGGAGTATGTTGCGCTCCGGAGTGGCCGAGGGCGCCTGAGTTGCAGCAGTCGAGCCAGCCGCCGGACGCGTCGGAGGGAGAGTGGAGACTGGCACTGCATCGGCCACGACATTAGCGAAAAGTTCGGAGAACGAGTGCTCATTGGGCACCGTTGGTCCCAGGGAGGAATCCCTAAAAACAAGCAGGTCGTTCACTTCAAGAGGCTGATGAGGCTTTGGTGCAATATTCTCTTCCACAAAGTCCGCCCATGACATCCAGGAGTCATCTGCCAGGTCCTCGAAGTCGCCGACGTCTGAGTTGAACGTCTGCATGAAGGGCGAGTCCAGGGCACGTACCGATGGGCCACTGTCAGCAGGTCCATCTTCATCACAAAGTTTAGACCCTACAATTTGGCAGCAATTATCGTGCGGTTATCGTTGTTTCATGGGTTTGTACCATAATTGCACTGACTCAGTGTATTTTTATGCACTGAATCAGTGCGAAAACAATGAATATCAATAGCGTACGGTTTATGTACTTTAACTATACAATTGTTGTGTTAAAACTGCACATCAATCATATAGTTAAAGTACATAAACCGTACGCTATTGATATTCATTGTTTTTGCACTACTTCAGTGCGTAAAAATACACTGAGTCAATGCGATCATGGTACGAACCCATGAAATAACGATAACCGCACGATAATTGCTACCAAATCGTAGGGTCTAAACTTTGTGATGTTGAGATGATGCATGCCCTCCGAAAAGTCTGAAGCTAGAGTCGGCATTGACGTGATTGAAGTCGACCTTGTCCTCGCACTGGCGGAGGACAACAATTTGCTCCACGTCTCCGCTGCGGACGTGCACTTCTTTGCCATCGTCGAGGACAACGACGTGCATGAGCTGCTTACTGTCCAAGCGAACGTAAGAGTGAATGATGAGGCCAAGGAGCCAGTGGCTGTCCAGTGCAGGTCCCTCCATGGGCACTGCTGTCGTGATTAGCAAAGAGTGAAGACGAACAGGGGCCGGCATGGCGAGTGGTGCTGCTGTTGTTTCATCCGCGATTATGCTCTGGACTGTCCACTTGTGACCGCGCCACGAAAGCGTCGTCGTCGTCGGAGCGGTTGTGTGCTGTTTTGATGGCGCAAAGGTCCCCGCCTGAGCAGCCAAGGTTGTTGGCGCGGTCGCAGCGAAGTCATCTGGAGACGACGTAGCCGCAGTGGGTGAGTTCCGATGCCCTGCATGCCGCTGATCTCGTCACCCACAGACACCACTGCTTTTTTGCGCTTCTGCCGTCCGCTCACTATGTCTTGTAATTGCGCCTCAGTGTGGTCCACTGTTGCAGACAGACTAGAGCTGCATGTTTGGTAGCGAGTTTGCGGACGCGCAGCAACAGCGGGGTTTTTCGTCATGGCTGCAGTTGGGCACTGTAGTAGGAGCGTCGACCACGTCACCAACTGCAACGTCCACAGGAATTAATCTATGGATTGATGGCGTCCTGGAGCAACAAATGCAACAGAGGCAAGGTGCGGCACCAATGTCGGGCCATAGCAAAACACGTAGGGCGTAATTGACCTCGTCCGTGAAGCCCTCCGGGTGCCCTTCAGGTACATGCTCCCTCCACCCAAGAATGCGGGCACAATGGTGCCTGAACAGAAAACGCAAACCTCGGGCGTGTCTTTCCTCTTGATACCTTTTTTCACAGTCTTCCGTAGTAATTGCCTTCTGTCTAGCAATCTTAGAATTTGCCGAGTCTGACTGTCGGTCGCTCGGACGGATCCACACCACTCTCGTATTATAAGTCGAATGTAAGGCAATGTAGATGGTATGTGTTCACCGCACTGAAAGGCTGTGGCCATGACGAGGTGCACTCATGCTATGATAATGTGGGCGATGCTACACTACACTGCGGAGTGGAACGAGAATTCGGAGGCTCATTAGGGGCGCAGGCACTGAACAGTCGAAGTCGTTAGTGGAGCGCCCGGTCAGTCCTGAAATGCGGTTTCTTTGTTACGACAAGACTGTGGGTGTGGTGGCCAATGTCAACGTCCTTAGATTTCTACAAGACTAACGTACTATATGCATTGTCGTTTGACAGGCCGCTACAAATTAGATGAGATTGTCAACAAAGACGCAGTCTATTGCTGCAGGAACTGCTCTTACATTCACAGCTATGCTCTAATGTGGAATGACAATCGCCTCCAACAGTAGAGACGAGTTCAAAAGATATGGCAACAAACGAGAGTAGCAGCCGAGGAACATTAGAAGAAATTTGAGGGCTGCAGAGGGCCGTTTCAGGGCTGTCCCCGCAGTTGGGAACAGCCAGAATATAAAAATAATTAAAAAATTAAAAAAAATATTAAAATATTATTAAAAAAATTGAAAAAAATTATTAAAAAATTGTTTTTTTTATTATTTTCTGACGTGGCACTCGCGTGACCACGTCAGATTACTGTTCCCAACGCGTTCCCAGAGTTCCCAGGGCCAGATAACTTGTAGGCTCTTGGAGGCCTCAAAAATCCTCTAATGATGGATGTGCACAGTGAAAGCGACTAAACAAGGGAAATGAACTACCGTATACGAGGTGATAGCAACTGACAATATTTGGGATTCACTAAAGACAGACAACCTCTATGTACTAAAAGACGAACAAGTGACTACTTCTCTACTTAGTGGGCGCTACAATGCTCTATTTCTATCACATGTCAACAAATGCACAGTATGTGGAAGTCAGTAGTATTCAAGGAGATGCGCGCCTCTACAATATGTCTCATGTGGATTGCAGGAGTGCTCTGCAAGGTGTACAAGACGTGCTCCATGAATGCATGGGCCGTCGTCTTTGGTGTTGTCACCAAATAAAAAATCAAGGCGTACACAAGTGGTAGGAAGCTTGCAATTTTTTTTGGCACTCCATTCCTATGAAAGGTTTTCTTGCACTATAACAAAACATGGTAAAAAAAACCCGCGTAGGAATTGCCACTACGGTTTTTTTATCCACCTGTTTATGACAATGGAATTCATTGCAAAAAAAATTTGAAATCATTGGTAGTGGTTTCATTTTTTGGTTGTCAATCGCAATGAGATATATTCAAGCTCTTGACTAATGTTGCACACAACAATTTATTACTAAATATCATTTTTGTTTTATATGCAAGAATTTGTTTGTGCGCATACAGCTTCTAAAAATGGAGAATACACGCAGACACATTCTCACAACGTATGATTGTAAGCATTCACATGTGCATTGAATTGGTTGCAATTGTAGATAATTAAGTTCCACCATAGCTACGTAGCTGTCTTGATTGCTTAAAACTAAAAATTCAAATGTATATTCAAAATCCATTTTGTAACGTTTGGTGAAATTTTGAACTGTACTGTACGAGTTTTCTATGTGGTTAAATGCATGAAGTTCACTACACTAAAATTGGTAAATAGTGTTGGGTGATAATTAGTGTTGTTCCCTGTTTTTACCCCCCAACACTATTTTCCAACTTATGTGTAAATAGTGTTGGGGTACTTATCTCTAGCTGTCAAAATCTGCCCCTTCCCTGGTAAACTGTGTTTTCTGCCTCTTGCCGTCATACTTTGGATCTTCCCTGGGAAACTGTGTTTTCCGCCTCTTCCCGTCAAACTTTGGCCCTTCCCTGGAAAGCTGTTTTTTCCACACCTCTTGACGTCCAATTCCTTCTCTAAGAAAGAAGAGGCTCCTTCCAGGGGGGGGGGGGGGGGGTATATACTTCGTGGTTTCCCGCCGATTCCTTTGCCGCTTGATTTCAAATTTCAAACTTCCGTTGCCTATATCTTTTTTTTTATGTATGTAATTGAACATTGGATGACACCATTGGATTTGTCTTTCTTTCCTCTATTTCCTCTGAAAAATAGTTGTTTTTTTTTTGGTCACCACTTTTTTATTTTAGCATTTTTCAGCATTTTCTCACAGCAATTCAGCAATTTTCAGCAATTCAGCATTTCATTTATTTATTTCAGCAATTCATTATTTATTTCAGCATTTCAGCATCTCATTGTCTATTTCAGCATTTCATTTAGTTCCCATCTAACACTAAATGCACTCTTGTAAAAATTCTGACTCTCTCTGTCATTCATCTGATTTTACTATCGAGTTAAAATAGTGTTAGATTTGGTAAATAATGATCTAACACTAACCTTGCAAATCACAATTAGTGTTAGGTGGGACAATTAGTGTTGCCAACACTATTTACCAATTTTAGTGTACCTAGCTATCTATGATTGTGAGATTTGAATGCAAGCACTTAAAGAATATATATTTTTATTGTATGCACTTTAATACAAATGTTTAAAAACTCAATGCGTGAATGAGTGAATTCTAGTATATATATATGTGTGTGTGTGTGTTTGAGAGAAGCTGAGTGCTTTGTATTAATTCAATCAATGCATAAACCTTACGCAAGGCAGGGTGCTAGTGAGCACCCACTACTCCATAGGAAGGTGTTTCAAACTTCAAACTTGTGATCTTTTGCGCACATCCTCACAAAGAACGGGGAGTTTCTGTGCTCGATCATTGTTTTCAAAATTAGGACTCGTCCACATGTATACTTGTAATGAACGGGTTGGTACGTAGTTCATGCTTGCATAAGATATACATGTTAATCTTGAAGTTCGTTAATGCATAATTTTAACTCTTGTATATATATGCATTGAATATGTAGAGTTTGTGTTCAACCACATATTGAAATTGTAATTATTGTGATGGAGTACGTTTTGCAGACATTAGCTGTTTTCAATGTATAATGCGGTGCTATTGATAGGAAAAATAGACAATTTCTAGTCACCTAACGAGTAGGCATACATGGTGTCCTCTTCTGTAAATTAGAAGAAATTCTGGCAGCCTACGATGGCCCTCGACCTTGTACAAATCGATGTTCTGAGCATTGAAGTTTTGGCCGCCTCAGTTGTGCACTTGTAGGTGACTCTGGAGCTTCATGTTCAGGGAATTGACAAGTGAGTGCCATATCTGAGAAGCCGTCAAGTTCTCAGTTTCTAGAAATGTCCACCGCATTCTCGTCTTGTACATGGGCAGCATGTGAAATAAGAGCGCCGGGACCCGCGCTGACGTCCGAAAACTTCACAGGCACGCACTGCCCATGCAGGCAAACAACTTTCAAAAATCTTTGTCGTTGCCCTACTTTTGGCCTCAGGGCAATCCAAATTTTCTCCAAATCCACACATCCCTCGCTCTTTCAATTTCTCTGTAAATGCACGAGCAGTATTCCCATGTTCAACATTCAATTTCTAGTACAGAACTCGATGAGAGAACCACAGAAAAAACGGTGGATGAAAAACTGCCAAAACGAACGAGATTTTCAGTTTGCCCTCTGTTTGTCGTCCAAAATGTGGACGCTGGCACGTTTAAGGGTTAACATTAGCCTAATTTGGTTACTTTACCAAATCTTGTTTAGCATCTTTTTAGTTTTAAATTCCCATTTTTCTCCTAGAATTTTACCATCATTTTTTCTTATTGGCATTTTCTAACATTTTGTCCTAACCTCCCCATGTTCTTATTCCTATAAACTAAGAAACTTCCTAACTAGTGGTTGTAGTTTGATCTAGAGTGCTAACACTTCTGGGCTTGTAAATTCACGCATAATGTTTACATTTTTCATTTACTAAAAAATGAACCATTTTGGTGGTTCACAAAGACAAAGGGTAGTGGTCATTAACAACACCCACTTTTTGAAATGTACAAAATTAGTATATTGATGGTGTATTGAAGAATGCAAAGTGTGTTTCTACATTACAAGATGCTTTCAGAGGCTGGTCAATTTTAAAACCTCTTATCTTATTTGATTTAGAAGAGTTTTTAGATCTATATTATTGGCATATTCTAGTAACTTTTTGTAGCCTTGATACATTGTTGTATTCTATTTCATTTTCTTAGCACAATGATTTCTATTATTAGTGATTGCTCAAAACAAATGTCAATATAATTTTCCTTTATGTAGAAATTTAGACAATACATTACAATTTCAAACTATATGAATTTAAAATAGAGTGATAGTATATATTTTTATTTTAATTATTATTACTTTTATATCTAATAGATAGGGGCATTTTATCCTACTATGTGTCAATGTAATGAAGCTACATCGAATTATCCTATCAGCAAGGGCACAAAATTAGTGTCACTTGTAAAACAACATCACCCTTTCACTTGCTTGACTTTGAAGAGCAAGTGGACTAGGAAATAGAGAGAGGATTGAAGATAGGAAAATGTTTCAAAAAATAAATTTCTAAGTTGTTTTTTTGATGATGTGGCACTTACTTGGAGATTTGAAGAAGTTTATTACATCTTTATTTGTAGCTCAAAGTATTCAAAAGTGAATTCTAAAGTGTCGTTTTACCATTTAAGGTTCAAAAGGGCTAGATTATCTAAACTTTTAATAATTTAAAGATACACAGTTACTATGTTACAAGCACCCATTGCAGCTTTTATAGTGGGCTTGTTCTATATTGTGTGCACTCATGATGGGTTGTGGACTCACGACAATTTTTGTTACATAAATACCTTTTATATCTTGGTGATTACAACGAAGCTCACGGGTGCTCTCTTGGTTCATGACACACCTTGTCATCTTGAAGACTAAAGTTAGATCTTCCCTATGCGCTTGAAACACCTCTGGCTTATTGTGAAGTGAATTCAAGTTTCCTTGATCCAACTGTGGATTTGAATTTGAGGATACTTAACCCCTAAAGGACCGTTATCCCTTCGGGGGACAAATGCATTTTCGGGCATGTATCTACGGGCTGAAATTTTATTCTGATTTTTTGAAACTTTTTTTGAAGATAGAAAAACTGATAAGCTTTGTGGAAAATATAATTTTTTCACAATTGGTGCCTAGGAATAGCAATTAAGAGAAAAAGATTTGAAATTGTTGGCATGCCAAATTTGGAAGGAGGCTCAAAAAAAGTGGGGAAGGCAAGTTGTTTCTATTTTTGGAAAATTGTTTTTAACATTTGACTTAAACTTTTTGGTAGCTTTTAGTTTGACAACCTTACAAAGTTACTCCTAAAAATGTAGTTTTTCCCTAATTCATAGAAGTGAAAGCATCGTAGAGCTCAACAAACACAATTCCATCTCTAAAAAAAACTCAAAATTTCACTTCCAATTTCGACACTGTAGAAAAAATTTCAGCCCTCAAGAAGGCCGTTAGTTTTTTATTTTCGGGACCCCCGAGGTGCAATTACAGAAAAAAAAAATATTTAATTTTTTTTTTTTTAATTTTTTTTTTAAATTGAATTTTTTTCAGTGTGACGTGATGCTGACGTGGCACCAATAGTGCCACGTCATTTTTTATTTTTCAAAAAAAAAAAAAACTTTTTTCTTATTTTCCCTAAATGCACCGGGGTGCAAGACTTGTGGCCTTCTTGAGGGCTGAAATTTTTTCTAATGGGCATCATAGAAGTTTGCTCCAATGCACAATCTTTTTACCGCAATTTTACTTTGGGGCTGGTAAAAAGGGGAAAAAAGATAAAAGATTAAAAAAAAAGTAAAAGCACCGTCCCTTAGCAAGGGACACCGACACCGCCAATGGGTCATCTCTTCCTCTTTCACGATTTCAATATTCTTTCTCGCCTTGCAATCCTCGCCTTTGCACCTGCGACCATCCTCACCATCGTCCTCGAATCTCCCGTTTTTATGATCCTCGGCGCCGCTCGATTTCTAGGTCAGTGTCCATCAAATGCTCTAATTCCAATTCAATTCCACTCCTTGTCTGCTGCAACATGGCCTTCTCCAGTTGCTCAACCAGTGCATCAAATGTGGCAGGCAATGTCCGGTTCTCAAATTTCTTAAATTGCAACATGTTGCTTTGATTCTGTTCTGTTTTGGGGAGAAGAAGAAGAAGTGTCGGTGGATGCTACAATTCGGTGAATCAAAGTGAATTCGAGTTTCGTGAGAGAATAGGACACGTATACGTGTTGTTTTTTAAGTTCTTTTGTCGATTTTAGGGTTTACAGGGGTTGCTGATCAATTTGTGCAATGCCCGGTTCTCAAATTTCTTTTGCAACATGTTGCTTTGATTCTGTTCTGTTTTGGGAAGAAGACGGAAGAAGTGGCGGTCGATGCTAATTCGGTGAATCGAAGTGAATTCGAGTTTCATGAGAGAATAGGGCACTCATACGTTTTTAGTTTTTTTTCGATTTTAGGGCTTACAGGGGTCGTGTTTTTCATTTGATGTCTGGCTTATTTTTTCATTTGAAGTTTCGATCTTTGTAATTAAGGTAGAAATGTCTGCAAGCCGTGTTGCTGTTTTGCAATGGAAGTGCATTTTACCGATTTTTAGGATTTGCGTTGCATGTGTTATCTGTTGGCGAGGAGGGGATCTAGTGTCAATTTCCATTGCGAAATCAGTCCGCGAAGGAGTAGCGGTGATCAATCATAATTTGTTGAATTCAAGCGACGCCGGGGCTTTGAAGAATAGTCCACCAGTGTTTTTTTCTTTGAGTCACAACTTCGATTTATGGTATATGTATTGCACGTTTTCATAGGAATATTTGAGTCTCGTTCCTTAATTCTAAACAATTCTGTATCATCAATTTAGGGTTTAACAGCTCAAGCTCAATTGTCTGGGCTGACTTCGTACCTACGTTTTACTTTTGACCTATTTTGATTTGGTCTATTGAATTTGAGATATTTCATTTTCTTGTACTGTCTATTTGTTAGGAGGGAATTAGAAGTCAATTTTTTTTTTACAGTGAATTCACTGCACATTTTCTAAACAGTTTGAAATGAAATTGACACCTGACCTTTAAGAAAGGCTCTTGAAATTCTTTTCTCTATTCACCTGCTTGTTGTTATTCTGACAGGGCGTTGCTGCGTCAACATTCGGTTAGCTTCGAGGTCCACAACTCACCAAACGTCGAGCTCTATCGCGCTGGTGAGAAAGGGGTCGAGGTTGCAGAATTATGAGGTGGTGAGGGGCGTTGCTGCGAGGACCATGGCTGCAGCGGGTAATGATGGTTCAGCGTCCAATGCTGGTCTCTCAAGCTTTCCACATGGAGGCTTCAATAGAGCCCGGGGACGAGGGTCCGTATTTCTGATGACCTCATATGTTACTCCTAGTCATGAATTTAATGCACTATGGCAATCAAACGTGTTGTGGACAGCTTGCATCAAGTACATCACAAGCTAGTTTCTCTAGTCCAATTAGATTTTCTTGCACTTCTCTTGTGTGTACAGCCGATGCATTTTACTGTCTTTCCTATGTTCTGCACTTCTCAATTTTGATTTGTAGAGCTTGAGGATCCTTTGAGTATCAAATTACTTTAAGCATTAAGGTTACGATAGGGTTTTGTACGCTTTGAGCCTCTCGAAGTTATCTCCTAAAGAAGATGCAAACGTTACTAATTCTACAGAAGGCCTGAATCACATGGGGAAGAGAGATCAGTAAGGGCTCGACCTAGGCGTGAGGAGTATCGGTATTGGCTTAATGCTCGTAGCATACCACCTAAACACTATGGTGCGTCTTTCCCATTCATTTCTGGTCTTTATTGTCTACACAGTCTAGCATTTGTGGCTCGTTTGTACCATAGAGAACCTGGAGCAGGAAACCCAACATACTATAGGGTTTGCGCTAGAGATGACCCGGTGGACGAAACCGTGCATGGTTTCTTCCTTCAGGCCCAATGCTTTGAAGACCCTTGATCCCGGTTCCAGGGTGATCTTTGAAGACCCTTGTAAATCTTTTATCCTATGGAGCGGAGCTAGTAGGGTTTACGATAAGGCTAGAATGGGCGCTAGTCTGTGCTAGTTCATGCAGGCCGTTATGCTTGGGGTCCAATAAAAATATTACAAAAAAAAGGTTGATCTCATTGACGTTTGGTTTTCATAAATAGACTAGGGTCCTCTATGCCTTAAATGGGACTTTATTGCTTCCATGCTTTATAGAACAGCAGGTCTGCATGACGGGTCCTCCATACGCTACTCCTGTCCCAGCATTTGTTAATGCTATTATTAGTTATGTTGTGTGAGGTGTACGATTTCTTAGTGCGGACTTCCGCTAGACTGAATAATTTGTTTGGATTGGACCAGCTTGCCCTTTCTGGTGGAAGTTTGGTAGTCATATACATCCTTTTGGATGGGATTACTAAGTTGTGGTTTTCTTTGATGTAAACACATTGTGCCGGTTTACCTGGGGGGGGGGGGGGGGGGTTCCAGAGAGATTTGTTATAGTGTCCTACAATATCTTGGCCGATGTGAATGCACGGAGACACTGGAAGGAATTATACTGGCATATACCAGAATATAAGTGGCCTTTCATCCTGGACTGGGATGCACGCAAGAGGAAAATCGTGTGGGAGCTTGGACTTTGGTCTCCAGATATCATATGTTTACAAGTAAGCTTTTATTGGACGTTTACGATGGTGCAATTGCATTTTGCTTCAGGTCCTTTTGTGAAGAAGTTTTTAGCATGTGGTTACTACGGGTGAAGCAGACCTGATAAGACTGCGATTCGAGTACCTCCGAGCAGAATTGATTATTGTTGGGCAGTGTATATTCAAAAAGAGATCCTTAGGCATCTTATACAGGTATAAGTTGTTGCAGATTCGCGGTCAGTTACGAAATAATATACCTGTATATTCTTGCATGGTCCATCTATTACATCGGTGGCCATTTGTCAGGTAGTGATTTGTGTTTGTTTGTCATCAGGAAGTGGATCATTATGAAGACTTGAATGAAGATCTTCAGAAAGTTGGTTATGTTGGGGTGTACACGGTACGTTGTTTCGAGTAACCTTATACGCTTCCATTCTATTTGAGTTCTGATAGTTATAATATTAAAATTAAGATGTAGATGTTTCCTCTGATGGGATGTTTAAAGTTCATGAGTGCATTTTTCAGTATCTGTGAAAGCTCTTGCTTGGTGAAATGTATGCGTTATTGAAGTGCGCTGTGGCCCCTTTAAGTAGATGGACTGTTCAAGCTTATGTGGTCCGGTGGAACATATAATATGTCTGTTGCTGTAGGGTCGAACTGGAGACACGTCTGATGGCTGTGCCATGTTCTGGAGAAAAAATAGGTATCTTTTGAAGCACAAGAGCTTGTGCTCGCAAATCCTGCAAACTTTCGTTTCTCGGTTTTGAAAAGTTTTTCATCCTTCTGTTAAATTCGTATAGATTGTTAATTGAATGGAAGCAGGCATACCTTTTGGACAAGCCAGTTCCTGATTTTTACACATCATATTGCTGAAAGTCTTCCGGAAGAATTTCCCCCATCCTTAATCTTTTTTCCTTTGTATGTAAAGCAATTTATTGTCGATGCCATGCATTTACTTGGAATATCATGACACCTCACTGTCTGTAGCTTTGGAATGGTTTTAGGTTTGAGTTACTCGAGGAAAAGAGCATAGAATTCATTGACTACAACCTTCGGGATAACGTAGCCCAGCTTTGTGTTCTACAGGTGCCACCTCATTTCGGATTGGATTGCTTGCATTGCCCTTGTTTTGACATTATGCTCATTGTCCTCCAAGTCTATTCCTCTTATTTTCTTATTCCGGTTTTTTTCATATTGCACATTGCATATTGGAACTAGTGTATTCATGTTTAAATCCCTGTGTATCTTACTAGGCCAAAAGCAACAATCTTAAACACAATGATTCGAAGGACTTGGAAGTCACGCACAGCACAGAATCAACCACTTCTGGGTATAGCAAACTCTGATTCACATAAGGGAACTTTCTATTGAGTTGGTTATCGGAATCTTCGTATGGTAGGCAGAGTTTGTCATTGTGAGGTCTTTTTCAAGGTACAATCCTTTTAATACCTGTAATACGCTTGAGTTCTGTAAAATATGAATTTATTTTCACTTGCTGCATCCTCGAGCAGCAAGAAGTGTGACAATTTTGTCCAGGTAGCCGTAGCTTGCTTGTTGTCATGTTAGAAAATTCCTTGAAATTCAACATGTCTAGAAGTACATAAAGCATGACTACAAATTCTTACACAAGAAGGGTGGCTTGGGTTACGGTGCCTGTACAAGCGATATTAATATGGTTCCCGGTTAACCTTAAAGTATGACATATCTTGGGTGGTTTGCCAACTCATTTGATTCCAGGAATAATCGTGTTGTTGTGGGCAACATTCACGTGCTGTTTAATCCCAAGCGTGGTGATGTCAAGCTAGGCCAGGTAGTTACAAACTTGAGTGTTCATTTTGCTTAGATCCCCACAAATTCATTCTATTGGTCATGGTCTCTTTTTAATCCTGGCACTCCAATCCGACAGTATGCCCTTTCAAAGTAGTATTGATATCTCCGTAACGATGGTTTCACCGGCTTGTCAAGTTCTTAGCATGTGTCTCAATGTATCTGCTAATATAGTCGTTATTTGCAGACCCGATTGCTTATGGAAAAGGCTCATGCTCTCTCTGAAAAATGGGGAAAGGCGCCCGTTGCTATAGCTGGAGACTTCAACAGTACACCAAATGTGATTTCCCTTCCTTCATTCCATGTTTTGATGATTCATTAAGAACTTGCGAGAGTTTATCATTTTGCCTAAGTTCTATCGGACTTTTGAGAAATCAATGGCACCATATGTTCATTTTCCCCCTAACATATGCAAGTTTTTAATTTGTGCTGATACTGGCGGTAGGTCTCTATAGACTTTTTACGTTATCGTGTATGATTTCGCACATCAGTCAGGTTTAGATCTGTCTTCGTCCTAGCAGCCATGTGATCTTGACAAAGATGTTTCGTGCCTTGACAGAGTGCCTTGTATCGATTCATATCTTCTTCACAGGTACGAATATCATTTTTTTCACTCCCTCAATTTTCCATTCATTACATAGAACAGAATCATCCCGATTGTGCAAATGATATTTATCCTGACAAACAGTTTTTGTGGAATGTAGCTCGATTTGGCTGTCCATGATCGGCGTTACATATCCGGGCAGGAAGAGGAGAGTGCAAATGGAGGTTTCAGGACTTATGGATACTCAAATGGAGGGTCTAAATATGAGAGGTGCAGTTGTAATCAATTATTCAGTTGTGTTTAACGAATATTGTGTGTTCCTCGATATTCGTTGTGATTGATCTCAACATGAAATTGGTTGTGACTTTCACCTGCTGCTGGCATTTGTGATATTTTGACCTGGTGATGATGTTTGATCTGCATAGCTACTACTCCCTCCGTCCCAAAATAAGTGTCCTGTTTGGACCTCATGTTTTTTAAAGGTTGTTTTGAGTAGGTCTTATGGAGGCTTTATTCTATCCAATTTTTTTTAGATTGCAAATGAACACATGCAATGTTCTTCATTGATTCTGGTGATACAAAATTTGGACCCTTTTGAATATATGCTTTTCATAACGTGATCAATGAAAGTGGTATCAAATGTTTTCAACAAATCTGCAGACTCTTATTTCGGGACGGAGAAAGTATAATTTTTCTGTACTGGCTTGTGCATCCAGCTGTTTCTAGGTAGCTGATCATTGGGAATTCTATGTCATGACAGGTATGGCACCGCTTCTAGATCGACTGAAGGTACTGAAATAGGAGCTGATGAGGAGTCAGCTCCTGAGAGCACCGTATTGTCTGTGAAAACAAACGATTTTGAGGAATCTACAGTGGTCACAACTGTAGACGCGGAAATCAGCTACGAAAAGACCACCAGAGTTTCCGTACCGACGAGGTATGTGGCATACCCACATTCTTTGTAGCCTGCCACTTTACCTTTGCAACTTATTTGTTGAAATCCAATTGCGTACTTTGGTATCTAATCAATGCTTCAGGGCTTAATGTCCTCTCCTTTAGTATTCTGGGCAAGACTACTGTCGGTTCGAGTTGATGATGTTCCGGGCTTTTTTCAGCCACTTTGCTTCCAGGCATCCTCGGCGTTTGCTATTAGTTCTGTAGTTGATATCGTTGCCAGCCTGGATTTCTATATTGAATAAACGATTGTGCATAAACTCATAGTCTACTTTCTGCCATCAGGATACGGAGTTGGTCTCAATTTGAGTTGATGGCAGCTACTGGCGGGAGGCACCCCACCGTAGTCCAGCACGAAATGAATCTGCGAAGCGCTTACTCGGAAATTGAGGTTTCATTCAAGCTTTGTGACCAGTATTTTCAGTGTGAAAATGTGCACAACAGCTGTCCCTGAATCTGAATTCTGAAGAAGAATCTGGATTCTCTTGTGTGTAGCTTTGTTCCTGTCAAAATCGATCTTGTGCATGATGGGGATATGCAACTCATTCTGAATACGTGTTCTCGGTGTGCTTGTCGAGCAGTAATTGCCTGTCCACCAATTCTGTGGTTGCCAAATTGATAATTTTTCAAATTGCGAGGCCTCTTAGGTGAAAAGTTATGGCGACACTTCTAGTGTTGACTCATCTGAAACAGCCTCTTTCAGCTGTCAGGAAAGTAGAATGTTCAGGTTTTCTCCGCTTTGGTGGGTTTATCTGTTTGTCTTGCACGCAGGGAAAGCCTGGCAGTAGGGATGAAAGAGGGGAGCCGTGGGTAACCTCTTGTCACAAGAAGTTTAGGGGCACTGTTGATTACATCTGGTAAGCCCATGTTGTTTCTTTCTCAAACGGGTCTTTTAACCCGTAACTTTGGAAGCTAATAGTCGATCATTGTTAACTTTCAATACATATTTCTGTCAATACGACGTGTAGGGTATGATTCTTTTTTCTACTGGTACATTTTGTTACCCTCTTTGAAACTTCCTAAACGTTCATTCAAACTCCCATTGATGTGGATGCGGCCATTTTTGGCCATTGGGGCACTGAGGAGTTTATTTGGTTCTCTTGTTTGTAAGCTCATATATTTGTTTCGCAGCATTATCAGTCCAATCATGTTTAAATGCTAGTCTGGTGAATGATACAGGCATACAGATGATCTTGTGACAGTGAAAGTCCTGGACACGCTTCCCACCTCCGAACTTCCTTCTAAGGTTCCTTTACTTCCTCCGATTGAAGCTGTTGCTTTCACTGGGTCATAGTAACTGCACTAGTGCAACGGGCGTTGAATAGGAACCCAGATTGATTGAAAATGCTATAATAAGAAGCCCTCGTCACCTCTTGTGTGCCTCTAGCGTGATATTTCTTGTGTAGTCACCCAAAATAGTACTCTTATTTTGGTGGCATGTTATATAGCAAAAAGATTTGGAGATTTTGGATGCCGACCTTGTCAGCAACCTGCTGCGGTTTCTTACATTTGTGCATGAAATTATCTCTACAGAAATGGGGAAGCGATCACTTGGCCTTGGCGTGTGAGTTTTCCTTCGTGTCAAACAAAGACACGCCCATCAGTAGGAAGGCCGAACGGGAATCTGATTAAGTTGATCTCTTTGACACACTTTTAAACTGGAAGTTTAGAAGTGAGATTGATATAGCAAATACCATTGATGAAAGCAATGCACCCTTATCTATACCTTGCCACTAGGTTCTTGCTAGATTTTGATACATTTCTCACCTGCATTCTGGAGGAAACTATTTCTGATACTCTACCTTGAGACCAAGACATTTTCGGAAGGTTGTGCTTATTATAGTGGATTTTTTGGCTCTGTTGCAAGCACCGAGCAACAGTGTACAATCTATATTGTTTATATCAACACTATTTTTTTATTTTTTTATTTTAATTTTTGCATCCATGCAGCCATACTGTTTGTAATTTCCGTTTTCAGCCTATATTTTTCTTTGATTGTGCCTTTCTCTAAAAAAAGTGGATTAAATGTACGAAGTCAAGGTCTAACCTGTTTGCTTCGAAAATAGCTTCAATTTTGAAATTTATCTCGAGTTCTTTAAGCTGACCACATGTAGAGAGAGAGAGACTATGGGTTGCAAAATCTTCAAACTATAAGACTTTCACATACTTACATTTATTTTTGTAGTGATCGGCAGTACCCACAGTAATTACGATTTTTGGTGAAGTCAATTATTTAAATGTCAGGAGCCTCAACGGTTTCTAACTGGAGAATTATGCCACCGACGAACTACCCTACTTGAAGGTCAGATTTGGGCATAAATTAAGTCATTTTTGTAAAAGAAGTTTCACATGTCATCTTGTGAATGGTGTGAGGGGACATGGACCCCTGACAATCTGACGTGGAACTTCAATTTCGGCATCTGAGTGCCGAATCAGACCTTCACGTACGAGACCTTCACGTACGGTACAATAGATCCGGAACCTTACAATCGTGATTGGAAGCTTGGAACAAGGTTTCTCCAGTTACCAAAATCAAATTTCACCTTCAGACTGCCAGGCAATCCGTCTCCCAAGCATGTGTGGCCCTGACATACAAGCACGGTGGTGGTGGTGGCTTCTACAGTGGAAACCTAAACTTGGTTTTGAAACTGAACCACTTTCGGTGGTCAAGGTCTTGCTAATTAATCTGGGCCCAGTTACAAGGTCTTTTAACTAGTGTACAGGTGGAATCTAGATATACAGAAATTGTACATAGAGTTCAAGCTAGCTAGGCTCGGAGGCTCTCTCTCCTGGTAACTAACTAATATCCGCAAATTGTATCCTAATTATTGCTGATCGAAACCAGAAGTATTATTGATGACTTGGTTTGCTGGCTTGTGAAGTAGGAGCTGTGGAAACTGATTTGCCCCGGAGATGAAACCGCCGCTTGGCAAGCTCACCGTGCAGATTTGGATGATGAGGTCGGTGCTCGCGCACAATTCGGTGATGGTGTGTGTGTAATTTCAAGTGATCGCTGCGACTGAAGGGACTCCATTTCTGCCATAGAAGAATAGCAATTGGAGCTTAGTTTGTCAGACTTGAAAACAAGCGGAAGCAATAAATTAAACGGTGCATTCATTCTCAACAGTAACATGTTCATTCAAACGGTACATTCTCTCTCAACAGTGAAAAAAAATCGAAATCATTTGCCCCGAAGGCTCTTCGTTCCCTGTATTCACTAGGGATGTGAAAACTCTTCGACTTCAAGAGCAGGGTTTTTTGTGTGTTTTTTCAAAATGGGCCGGTGCAAGTCTAAGCCTCAAAATCTGATCTTAAAAACACTTGCTAATGCTATTCGAATCACATATTCTTGCGGAACAGAAGGTTGCACTTGGACACCCCTGCAAGTAATGTCCAAGTCGGTCCCAGAAGAAGGCCCAAGAAGAAGGCAATTTTAGATTCACAAAAAATTGGTAACAAGCTTGGAAATTTTAGATCATGAATCGCAAGGTCAAACAATCCCTACTGTAGCGCAAGCTTTGGAGACTTTTGGCTTCGCAAGATGACAAATACATTACATGATCCAAAACACCTTGCTGGTCGAGAGTCAGAATCGTGATAAGAAAAATGCGGTTTTAAAACACGAAAACTGTGAATGTAAAGATTTGGTCCAGGGAGCTCAGGGACCAAATCTGTACTGTACATTCACAGTTTCCTTCTACTGCTTTGCACATGATTTGAGAAAACGAACAACGGTTGTTCAAGACTTCTAATACTCCCAAAAATGAGATGGTTTACAAAACACAAAAACATGAAATCTCCCAGCCGAATCACCACTTGATCAACCACTGACAAGCAATTCAAAAGTCTCTCACCACTTGATCCCCGAAGAATGTTCGAATGAGCCGGATCATCAGAAGCTCCACCTGCGTTGGAGCTGATGCGGTTTCCAAGTTACGAACTCTGCTGGACTGAGCCACGTCCACTGGTGGCAGCAATGGCAGCTCGGAAGCTCCCGAAACCAACGCCACAAATCCCAGCAACAACAACAACAAAACGAGCACCAACCTCCTCGCAGAAAACCACTGTCTCTCCATCATTGAAAACTCTCGATCTCCGGCCAACACCAAAACCAACAGTCCAATTTCAATCGATCTCACACAAGCCCAGACACCTTCCAACTCAACCTCATCTCCAAACCCAAAAGAATGGGTCAAGCTATTACTGATCCGAGCTCATATCGATCAAGCTAGCTAATTTCGATTCAGCAATAATTCGGAGAGCACCAGGCTGGAGGTTCGTTGTAGGTCCGACCTCGTGCAAGGTAGATAGATAGATAGAAGCTAGCATCTGTGTGCACATGGTGCAAAAACAATAATGCAAGGACAGTCCAAGACAAACCCAAATGGTGAGCACTGAGGAGCCCATCCACTGGAGGCATTTAGCTGGCATGGCTCCATTATGAGGCATCCGAGGTTGTGGACCGAGCTAGGTTGTGGGCCTCAGCTCAGTCCTTCGACCGTTTCTCACGTTGCTTTTGGCTGTGCGTGGCGTGGGTGACGGACGGCCTGTTGCTGTACACGATTCAAGTGGAAAATTCGGTGTTGGTTGGGAGTTGGGATGATCGAGTTTGGACCTTTGGGTGCCTGAAAGTCCGGGCGTTTCGCATCTGTCAGGAACGTCAGTCTGTCTTTGACTGGGACAAGCTGAGCCGATTGACCAACGAGAAAGATGAGTTCTGCAAATATAGAAATGAAAATCGGTTTTGTCGCTGCAGCACTGGCTTTGGGTTGCAGGTGCAATTAAAACTCAAACTTGGGAAACAGAACATTCACTGTTGGTGTAGCTTAGCTTAGACTGAGGTGGTTTGCACCAAGACTTGAGCAAGAGACCACCAGGGCTTTTTTTTCATTTTTTATGAAGAGCCAAAGTGGCGATATAAAATGTTACAGTGGTGCTCCAAATTTTTGCATTCATCCACATATTGGATTGAAAATATCACATTAGCACAAATCACATGTCTAAATTTTGTTTTCATCTATCAAATCTGGATTTTTTTTTTATTTGAAGTTTTCAAGCAAAAAACTTCACAATTTTTTGCCATATTTAATCCAAATTATTTTTTTCTAGTGCAATCCGGCACCAAAGAGACCAATTAAAGCCCTGGAGACTACTGAATTTCACTAGGCTAAGGGACATTTTACTCCTAGAAGTTGGGCCAATTTATTGAATGTATAAGAGGTCCAAAATTCTCACTTGTAATTGAGCAAAAGGCTGAAATCTTTACATGTGATTGGACAAAAAGGCTGAAATCCTCACTTGTGATTGGATAGAAGGTTGAAATTTGAGTAATTGGCCTCAAAGGGAATTGCCCGGCGTCTAGGTGTAAGCATCCCTAAGTTCACTGTACCCTTTATTGATATTCATAGCAAAGTGAGCACATTTATCAAACATAAACTATTCTTATTGACTATTATTGGCATATAAAAGAGGATTCCAATGCACTTCAACATAAATTATTAAAACGTATGATAAATTACAAAAGTTTAAAGTTGAACGTTTATATAACATGGCATAACCCCACCTTTGGAACTTTTCCTCACTAGAAGGTATCTCCGTCCACATCAATACCTTCTGTTGTGACTTCCATTCAATTCCAAATGTCTAAGTAGTTAAATCCTTCCATTTCATAGTGCATTGCATAAATTGTGAGGTTGTCTTTCAATGAAAATGTTGGGGCATTCCTTAGATTTGTGGGAGCAAAAGAAAACACCTCAACATTGTTAAATAATGTTATGTCATCGGTGTACAAAAAATTGGCTTTGGACCTTAATGTTTTGGTTATGTACATTTTGTGTCATCAATATCTTTGTTAGTATTGTTTTTTTGGTCCAAATGAAAGTGTTACATTATTGATAGTGATGATTATGAGTGCACATAACTTAGTAGGAGACAAATGGAATGAATAAAAGATTTCCATGCATAAAAAAATGCACGCTAAAAGAGAAAATATATTTTTTTCATATTTTTATGTTTTTTTGTTGTTTGAGCTCAACTATTTTTAGTTCAAGTGGCATAACGTTCAAAACCCACTCCAAAGTGAACAAAATGGGTTTTTTTTTGTACCTTCAGTGACTAGAATGTATGACTTTGAATCTTCCGAATTAATTCTTATGAAAATTTAGAAAAAGGAACACATATACACATGAATGGGGAAAAAAATAGTACTGCAATGAGGAGTGTCAAAAAATTAGAAAGGCGGCTATGTACCAAAAGTCAAGAAAATCTCATCAAGTTGCCAAATTGTCCAAATGCCAAAATTAAACTATTTTGGCACACTCAAGTGCCAAAATTGACCCGAACGTACAATGTCAGTATAGATAGCCTAGATTAAGCCACCCCGATTCTAAATCCCTAGTCCATCTTGAAATCTAGCAATCCGGACGGAGATTGACTTACTCTCCTACCCACCAATCTTTTGCACCTCATCTCCCTAATGTCAATTCAAATGCGGAATATGACAAACATATGACAAAAAATGACGTGATTTTAGCCCCTCAATTTCTATGGGCATAGGCATGTACTTGCAAGGATTTCCTAATAAAAAATTTGAAAAATTTAGTCAGATTTGGGCATGTACTTGCAAGGATTTGCAAATAAAATTTTTGGGAAATTCAGCCAGATTCGGGACCACTGCATAGAATCCGTGGCATCGAAGACCTTTGTGCCCACATGCTTTAACTATTCGTACGGTGCTCCAGGACGACGCGTGATTGGTAGGCACATTTTTAATATTAAACTTTTTTTTGCAATTGGACACGATACCATGATAAATGATGATACCGTCACCTACAAAAGGAATAGTGGCTCAAGTTGTCGGTTGTTGAATGCTCTGGTCAAAAAATAATATATACTAATATACGGATATACTAATATATATATACTGTACCTTTGCCAGGCAAAAACTCTGGGAAAACTGGCATTTTAACCCTTCAGTTTTAAAAATAAACTTAGGAAGTGATGCAAGTGGCTCTCATAAATTCTTCCAAGGTAACTTCCCAAGCCCACAGTTTTTTCTACCCCTACTAGGTGGGTGGTCCAAATGATTATTATTTTTAAATTTTTATTTTATTTTTTACATTAGTCTATGAATTTTTTAAGTTAAAAGTATACGTGTGTTATGTACTCATGTCACTAGTTTATACTTCAACGGCCGACTGAACCATGAAATGCTTCAACTTCTATTGGTTGATGTAAAGAACTATTCAATTCTTATTGGTTGCTCTTGAAGCCTTGTGAGTTGCAGTCTTGAAGTCGGCCTAAGGTAGATATACCTATTTTCGACAGCCCCTCCATGATGGCTTTATAGGGTGACCTATTCAGTTGACAACAAGCGGATGCATTGTTTATTGAAAAAAATTATTTGTTTTTTACCCTCTTGTCTACTCATCTTTCTTCCCTCCTTCCTTAGGAGAAGTGCCAAAGCTAACCGTAATAGGAATATGAGATCAAAATGGATCTGAATGAAAAATCCATATTTATATTGAATAAAATATTCATTCTTAGGGAATTTTTTTTTGCATTCTTTTTCATCCTAATATTTGTACACATTGAGCTCAAATTCTTAGCAAACTTCCCATATCTTATATGCTGAAATGCTTAAGTTATTAGAAATAGGTACCTCTACCTTATGTGCAATAGAAGCTTCTACAAAGTCCACATTTTACCCAAACATTAGTTGGGTGGAATTAGAAAAAAAAACATTTCTCAGTTTATCTACCGTATACATAGCATGGATCAACAATATAAAATAGATATTTTCTTACAATCTACCACAAGTTTTTTTTAAATACTATAATATCAAACATCTATACATTCTATTACAAGTTGTTTTTTTAAAATAAAAAATTAGTCAGAAATTAGGGCCAAAACTTGAAATATAATGGAAGCATCCAAAACCACCTATAATGTTAAGTAGCTACGATACTAGAGGTTCAGTCTTTGTGTAAAGTCTTATTCAAACTTCCTCACGTATAGTTCTATTTTTCAACTCCTCTATGCAAAGGTATTTTTTATGACAAACAAGTTACTCCATATTTGGCTACAACGTACAATGCCACCAATTAGCAAAATAGGTATTATTATTTGTGCATTATTATTCTAAATAGTTGTGACCTTCAGTACCATTTTCTAACATACTTTGAAGCATTTGAAATTTGCAACCAAAATTTATTCTTCTAAAATTCACATTTTATACCTAATTTACAAGAGTCAACTATAAGATCTTCAAAATCATGTTGTCCTTGTATTTTTCTCAAATTTTCAATCAAATTCTCACCCAAAGATTCTAAAAAGTATGTTTGGACTTCATATATGGAGTGTTGTTAACAAAATCAATCTAGTTATTAGAGAAAAAAACAAGGCCTCCAGAAGACTACTCCACAACCTTCTGAGGACCCCGCAAATTACATATTTTTTTGTTTAAGGATTATTTTCTCCCCTAATTGCGATGTCGAATGTTTGTTAGTGGTTCAAAATTTGAGAGCAAAGTGTTAAATAATCAAAGTTAAGGTACTCTAATGTACCTTAATCTTGATTATTGGATACTTAGTACTCGGATGCACCTTGCACTCTAACCAAATTGTGGGAAAAAAATGTCCAAAAATAGTCCAACAACCATCTACCATCAATTTTTTTGATGGCAATGTGAAAGACTTACGTCATTGACATTTGGTGAGGATGAAAGTTGAAGAAGTTGCTTTTATAGAGATATTGATTGTCCACAATAAGTCCTCAAAGGCTATAGGATAATTTGTGCTAATTCAAAATAGTACAACTCTAGTAAATTAGTATCACATGCACCATCACAACAGGACAAACCAGTATATTGTAACTCCAAAAATTGAGTCAATGTTTTGTTCAGTTTCACTCCATACACTACACTTTGAAAATGAATGCACAAAATCCAAATGAGCAAACACGAATGTTGTAGTATCTCGCATACACTACAATTCTAAAAGAATAGAAATGAAAAGCAATTACGGTTTGGAAGCAAATGAATTTCAAAACTAACCACCCCCATAGACTCAATTGTCTAGAAGGGTTTCAAAATCATTCAAAAAATTGTCACTGTTTTTTTTGTAGCCACAATGACTTCAATATTTTATTGCATATTGTTGTACATCAATGAAGACCTACTGCTCCATTGGTCTTATAAAATGTTGACATACATATGCTTCAAAATAGAAAGAGAGAGAAAAGTATAGATAATATTAATTTGAATGGAATTTGAAGATTCTTAATGATTCAAAGGCTTAAGACATCATTTACTAGATGATCCACAAGTTGCAATTTGAAATGTTGTTGCATCCATTTTGAATAGATTTGAAGATATTTGTTCTATTATACAATTTATAAATTATATTACCCCTAAAATCCTAAGGCCATTTTTTTTGTCAAAAACATTCAAATTATTATTTTCAATACAATACAATACAAAATTTTGAACATTTGTTTCTTTTGAATATCAAATTGTAGAATCTTGTACTAGACTAGTATGATTGATAATTTTTAGAAGAAATTTCAGAAACTTTGACTCTGGATATAAATGTTTAAAGTGAAGAAAACGAATTTTCTTGCTCTTAGCTTAATTAGATTATAAAGCTTTGAATCCTCTTAACTAATTTTTTTTTGTACTAACAATCTTAGAGCTATCAACAATTTAGTTTTTTCTTTAATTTTGAGATTTTTTTAAGAAATCAAACAAATCTATATGCAACTTTTTTGTGAATTTAAAAAAAAATTGAGTTGATGGATGGATCCAATACATTATTTTCTCAAGAATTTGCTAAGATTGACCACAAAATAAGATGCATCATAACTTTCACATCACATATCCAAAATGGAATGAATAAAATCTTTTTACATAGACAAAATATATTCTATAAGAAATAGTTTTTTTTATAAACTATTTCAAATTTTTGTAGATTTCTTTGCTGCTTGTCTTCTTCTATTTTTGGCTTATTGTGGCACAACTTTTGCTTTTGGGCATTGATTAAAATAAAATTATATTCTCCAAAAGCTATTCAAATTTTTTTTCTTAAGAAAAAGTGTCAAAAAATCTTGACAAAAATTGAGATTGTAGGTACCTTCCCGAACCTTCCCGAATCCCATGAAAGAACTTTTGGAACTTTAGGGTTAACACAAATCATTCTAATTTGTATTTAACCCCGAAAGGACCAAGCTGCATTTTTTGGCAACATAGCGATTTTGGGCAGCTCACTACGAATGGAGTTTTTGTTTTTTTTCTTTGAAAATTTTACACAACATGTGTCCAAGGATTAGCTTTAAGGCCCAACAATTTTCATAACTTTTGACTACACAATTAAAAAGTTATTGCATGATATGCAATTTTCTTTGAACTTTGGGCAACCTGGGTAGCTCAGAAAATTTCTTTAAAAATGACTTTTAAAAAAAATAAAAATTGAAATTGGTTCTTTAGATTTATATATACGTGGGAAGCTTTGAATCATTCAATTCAGATCAATGAGTCAAAAGTTATGAAGAGTTTAAGTTTAAGGGTAGGTATGGTTTTCAAAGACTCCATACCTACTCGTAAACTTAAACTCCTCATAACTTTTGACTCATTGATCGGAATTGAATGATTCAAAGCTTCCCACATATATATAATTCTAAAGAACCAATTTCAATTTTTATTTTTTCTAAAAGTCATTTTTAAAGAAATTTTCTGAGCTGCCCGGGCTGCCCAAAGTTCAAAGAAAATCGCATATCATGCAATAACTTTTTAACTATGTAGTCAAAAGGTACAAAAATTGTTGGGCCTTAAAGCTATTCCTCGGACACATGTTGTGTAAAATTTTCAAAGAAAAAAAACAAAAACTCCATTCATAGTGAGCTGCCCAAAATTGCTATGTTGCCAAAAAAATGCAGCTTTTTCCTTTAGAGGTTAACAACCAAAACTATTTTTTTTGCTACAATCTTTTTGAGTCTAAGATGTCAAGGGCATTTATACAATACATTTGTTTGGATTATAGATGTGATTCAATATGATATGACAACAACCATACGATACCAAAACAACCTTTGCATGACAAAATGAATCATAGTCTTGATTTTTAGTAAATTACCTTCTACCTACCCCAACAACATTGATCATGACATTGTCAATGCACCGATAATATAAGGTCATTCCAAGCACAAATGTGAACAAGTCTACTACAAGTCCAAAAATTCTTGTGGGGTTCATGTGTCATGTGAAATGTACTTTACAAAAAAAATGCGCCTACAATAGGCTTATCTAGAGTTGTATCCATAACAGGGTCAGCTACCCCAATAGATAAGGTGGGTATCCCCAAACCACCATTTTTTGCTATTGTGCCTAGTTGTTATTACTAGACTCATTAAAATTTCACATTTTCTTATTGGCAAGTGAAAAGAAATTTCCAATGCGCAAAAGAACGTGACATTTGAATACAATATGCAAAAGTTATGAAGGAACAAAATTTGGTTCTAAAATTGTTTCCTCCACTCAGGTACATGATTGATTTGGGAGATGTACACCGAGTGAAGATGGTCATAACATTTAGTAGCATTACTAACCACTACCTTGGCTCTACAGTGTTGGGTGTGGAATATTCCACACCCAATAGTACTTCATCATTATTGAATAGATGGAGGATGCAGAGGAAAAGGAATAGACATGTAGACTGTTGGGTGTGGAATATTCCACACCCTCCACTGTAGAGCCAAGGTAGTGCCAACCAATGCTATTTATTTTTTATTTATTATTTATTTTTGACACAAATAAAGGGAGCCCTTTACTGCAAGAAGTAAAATACAAAGACCCAGCCGCAAGCGGCCTGGGCAAGTCAGCGTGCCAACCAATGTTATGGTGGTTTAGAGTCAGCAAGGCATTTTGGGGATGCCCACCTTAAATTAGATGCTAAAAAATCTACAGCAGTCAATTTTTTTGGCTTCGAAGTTAAAAATTCTACACTGCAGTTTTGACTTGGAGGATAAGTTCGTGCACCTGGGCTGCGTCTCATTCAAAGTTATCACTCAGTGAAGGTTTCTAATTCAACACTGCAGTGATCAGAATTCAGAACAGAACCATCGGAAGTTGGCCTACAAGAAGGCGATAGAAAATTTGAGTTTCTTTGGAGCAGATTTTTACCAAATTTATTCAAGCTTGGGTCAAGATTTCCCCAATTCTTTCTTATATTATATACGGAGCAGTAAATTATGAAATGTATCAACAGGGATCAAATAATAGAGTTTAAAATAGGATCGCCACATCGGCGATGTGGAAAAATCCAAAAAAAATACGGTGCTCCCGGTGCTCCCGTACCGACTTCCCCACTCTCAAGCAGCACGTTTTGTACCGTTCGCGGTCAAGCCAAGTTGCCGCGTTCTTTCTGCGGCAGGATATTCATGGAAACTGGAGGAGAACACGGATTCGGGGCCGAGAATGCCGACCCCAGTAGCACCCCAGACAGCAACTGGAGCGTACCCACAGGCTGCGCGTGAAATCTCCGTCGGCGCGCAGCTTTGACATATAGTACAGAGCAGCAGGCTTTTGCAGCAGCTTATTGCAACTCGACCTCCCTCAATAATACTCATCAGCAACTGCAAGCCTCTTCAATAGCACTACCGCAGACTTTGAAGGAGACATAGTTCAGATCAGACCAACTTGTGCAAGTCGATCCCTTCCAACGCCGTGATTTTGAACTCAATTGCGTTGCTTCAGCAGAAGAAATTAAGCCCACCTTGTGTGGCATGTATAGTTCAGAACAACTTGTGCAAGTCGATCTCTAGCAAGCTCCACCATTGCCGAGTCTTTGCAACACCGGTATTAATTCTTGTAGTGATTTTTGAATTCCATTGGTTTTTGCTTCAGTAGAAGGAAGTAAGCCCATCTAATTGTGGCAGTGTCGCCATAGCCATGGCGCAAGGCCGCCAGTCTCGATGTCAGTGCACGTTGCCTTTCAGCCTGCACTTGACGGTAATGATTTTAGGCATTATCGGGTTCATCCTCACAACCGTAGTGACAGTCCTCGTCTTCCAGAACTCCGACTGGTACAAGAGCACCGGCAACAGCGCCAACAGTGCAAAAGGCTCCGCCATCTGGTTGCTCCTCTCCACCGTCGTGATCTTCGTCTCAGGGTTAATGGGCCTTCTTACTCGCCCGGGCACCATCTGGTTCAGTTGCCGCATCTTCCTGTCGGTCATCAACCTCATCAACCTGGGCGTCTTGATCGTGGCCTTCATCTTCGGCGGGAGTTCCCTCTTTATCATTTACTTGGTGGCCGTGTTCGCGCTGGAGCTTTGGGCGACGATTCTGAGGCTTTGTTGCCAGCCCAGGAAGGAACCGGAAATGGGCATGACGGAGCTTCCGGTGGCTTATGCTGGTGAAGTGCAAGGGCATGCGGTGGACATGCCAGCGACAGGGATGCCGTTCCAACCGATATACAAAGTGGAGCCGCGTCCGGAAGCGGCTGGAGGGCCTTTCTATGGCCATGGACAAGGACGCACTTATGATCAGTTCGAGGAGGTGAGGTGAGCTGCGCATAACAGGCATGTACAGCTTAAGAAAATCGTCCACTGGTTTAAGCAAATGGGCGATTTAGCAGAATCTGTATACTGTATATACTTCAAGGTATGATCCTCTGGAGTTTGAAAGCATCCATAGAACCATATGGGAAATGGAATAAAAATAGAGTACGTGGTGTGAAGAACGTTTTTTTTACATGGTAGGCTCGATTCAAGGTTTGTATATACCGGTAGTTTTTCGAGGGAAGCTTGCCGTCGCTCTCGCTAGCTTGCGGCAAACTAAGTTATGCAGTAGACTGGCTACGATTGTAAAAACAGGTCAAGGTTGTGGACTGCAACCTCAATAGTCTACCCTATGATCCACTGGATTTGAGTTTAGCCAACTCGATTGAATTCATTGAAATATAAGGATTCAATACAAAAGATTTTAATGATAATGGAGGCAAATTAGCTTTAGCTTGCAGGGCTGCATTTGACAAATACTAGTAGTTGCAACATTTGTAAACATTTTGCAAAAGCATAACCCTTACATAAGAAACATAGTATTTTCTTGTTTCGCCAGAACTGGAATTTTATCACGAGAGCTTTCAAAATCTTTACCCTAAATTAGGTTGTTTGTTTATTTATTTTTATACGGTGAGATTTCTTGGACCATGCATCCCCGGTTGCATTCTTAGTACCATTATTATAAAGCTCTCTGCGAAGATGGGTGCATGGGCTTTGTTTTGTGGCATTTGGACCTACGGTGTGAAAGATATTGAATTTTGAAGTTTTTATGAATTAAAACATTAGAAAATTACTTTTACTTTTATTTTGGCTGGGGCATACTAGTTCGGATGCAAATGTGTGAGCAATTAATATTTTAGATTTGCCAAGACTTTAATCTCTTTCTTCTCAAGAGTATTGGCAGCACTCTGAAAGATGCAAGGGTACTTCTAACAACCATTCTAAAGAAAATGCATCTAGTGTTGTCCAGTTAAGCATTTGAGCATGGTTCCATAATGAAATTATTATTAAATTTTTTGTTGAATTTTGTTGGGAGTCAGAAAGGGATTCAAGATTCTCTTTGTACATATGCATTTTTTGGACAGCAAATGAATAAGCAACGAATCTTCAACTTCAGTCTGAAAATAGGTGTACCCAAAATCGCCCCCAGGTTCCCCTATTCTGGGAACGAATTGCAAAAAATTCATAAAAGAGCCGGTCGCCAGGTATGTCAATGACAATAACTTCCCGAAATAAGAAAACAGACGAGGAATTAGATCATGAAAAATTCCCTGAAAAATGCTGAGCAACCATTATTAGTAGCTTGACAAGTCCGTTTATTCCGATCATTCTCGAGACGCAACGATGTGTCCACAGATCAGCAACATACATCGTAAAACAGAGAATCCGGAAAGAACATGAACAATGAGATTGGCTTTGAACAGAGACTCCAGAATCTCATCTCACCAAGACAGAGTGCGTAGAAAGAAACCCTCTTCGACATGAGAATTCATCTCTTTCAAGTACTTCGAGTGTAGTTGAAGAGGGTTGCGTAACATATTTGACACTCGACGAATATGTCAAGGCTCATGAGATTGCTGATGTAACGGCAATTTCAAGACATAATGAGAGGCAAATCTTCCTATGCAGATTCCTGCAACTGATCTAGAATTTAGAAACTTATTAGCAAGTGGTGTAAGCTTGTCTTGACTCAATATCTATGGTTATGGCCATTGGAATTTGAATGGAAATGGGGGTTTGTCCACTGTCACTCACAACGTTCTACAGCCTACCACTTTGAAATTGCATAAGAAAGTGATTCAAAGTGATGATTTTCTTATCTCAACAGAGTTGGCTCTTGTACCCAAAGATGTCTCCACTGCTCTATTGTGATCTCCCAAAACACAGTCCTACATACTGTATGTCAAAATGCGTAAGGTGACGTGAATAGTATCCTCTTCATTATATAACAATAATTTGTTCGGAATGATACAATGTTTGCGCACTCCAGTTCACCAAGACTGCGCATTGAAGCTTTTCGATTTATCCTCCGAGACTACTCTCAGGAGACTGAGGTAGTGAAATAGGTGTCACAGAATCGTAATGCAGAAGCCATTGTACTGTGGTACAAGTCTAGGGTGCGGATGTTCAAAACACGAGCATACATCCCTGAAATCGAAGGAAGGATGCCAGGAAATAAGGAAGGACTCCGTGTACTGAAAGGACCAATTCAATTGATCATATTGTGAAATGTATAACTCAGATCGGGTCAAATTTTATATCATCAGAACCAGCAATGAACATTACATTTGGTAGTTTAAGATTACATAGAAATTGAACAAAAGAAAGTACCCATATGATCCACTCAAAAATGGTAAATTGGCATGAGAGCTGCGCATCATCAACAACTCCTCCCTGTCTCAAAATAAATCCATGGTTTCTGCTGGGAAACTGTGAGAGTACCACGGATTTATTTTGAGAAAGAGAGTATTTGAGTAAGCGCGGAAGAATGATACTCTTCAAGATTTCAAAGAAACCGAGTAGATTTATCTCACCACGGTGCCCACGCTTCTCTTAGTGATTGTTGATCATCCTCATGCTTTCGATTTTGCTCCTGGAACACATTTCACTTGTTTCCATCAGTCTCATATCCACCCATCGGCTTAACCTTAACCTTAACCTTAACCTGAAGGACTATGAATTCATGACCAATTTGATTGACCATATTGTACAATTAAATCATAGAATTCAGAAGGGGCCAAATGATACATCACTAGGCCTGATCAATGAAGAAATTTGCATGAGTTTCATCAAAAATAAAATAGAATCAGACAATTGAATTTCTACATATGACATACTCAAAACGTCAAAGAAAAAATCTCACCAGCTCGATTAATGTAACTTGGTTGCAAGACCTTTGGCGACCACCCCGAAGTCTCAAGTTCTGATGGCCTTGAACCTGTCTAAAGCAGCCCCACATCATCCTCGATCATCAAAGTTTGCGCGTTTGTTCTGTTTGTGCAATATAAAAAACCCAGAAAAGGAGTGTGTGTGTGTGTTAAAAAAATGTAATTTCATCAATACTTTAGTCCTGAAAACGGTGACAATGCAAACATCACCCACCTGACCAGATATGTACTTCACTAGTTGACAACTCCTTTTTCGTACTGCTGATAGAAGAAGCAGCTTCGAAGATTCCAAACGACGTTGGCCACTCGGCTATCTTAAAGGTCATTTTCGTCAATCCGTCATACTCAGATTGTGTAAAGAAAGTTGTGCCACGCTTGTTGTTTCCAAGTTGACAATCATCAGAACAAGAAAAATAGGTTCTGATAAAAATTGTGGAACATTCTATAATCTCCACACTGCCCAATCCCACTCTTGCGGGGCCTACAACTTTTGTTTAGATGTGTCGTTGTGCCCCTTCTGTCCAATTTGGCTGTAACTTAAGTTAGCCACTCTTAAACTCTCAACTTAGAGACCTGGGTTCCAACTAACTCCATCAATTTGTTGAGTTCAACAAATTGATGGAGCTCAATGTTTTTGCTTCCCAAGCAAAACAGCATGTGCACTGTATTGTGACATGGCCATTTACCAGCACTCATCGTTAAGTTAGTATCACAGAGACACCCCCAACAAAGTCTTCATTCACGTGGGTATGAGAACTATGTAAGTTATCTCCTTTTTAAGTTTACTTAGAACGTGAGGTGTTTATGAAGCATCCCTCTAATTGCGTACTTCCATACTTCTATGTTCACCCAACCCAAGTTTTTTTCCATGTAGCTTCCCTTCAAAAATGTCAATGCACATGGGAGGCAACCCATTCCTGATCACTGTCCCATTCTGGATATGTAGGTTGTTCTCTTTCCATGAAGGAGGAGATGAACAGTGATTAATTATGGCACAGTTCCAGGGCAATTGTGGCGCATTATGATTGGCGAGAAGACTCTCAATATTGCAAGCAACGCTTGGTGGATTTTGCAACTAGCCCTTGGTCGGAAATAGGAAGGTCTATATGACCGGTATGAATTGAACAAAATCTTCAACTAAAAAATTCCTAATATTTAAATTTTATAAATTTTTTTTGGAAATAATTGTAAAGTGGAAGGTAGTACTTGAAGAAAATACTAAATTGCTGATAACTTTTACAAGAATATGTGATAATTGTCAACCCCAATGGTGAGAGTGTTCTAGTATTAAGCACCATATATATCATTTGATGTTTTTACTTAATTTTTCTAAAATGGGTTCAATAAACAACTTCATTTTTTTTTTGCCTTCATTTCCCACAAAATAAAATTGAATGGCTCAAATTTTTTTGTGTTGGTATCAATCTATCCAACCAATTAAAATTAATTAATTTAGTTTTAATATATATTTTTAGATACTTGCTTTGATATTGAAATGAAATAAACCCTTATAACTTTAGCATTACTTATGAAAATGATATGCTTTGAAGCTTTAGATATAGATCAAGTATGATGAGTAGAAGCTATCCTAAAAGTTTCATACAAAAAATTCTAAATACGAAGTCAATAAAGCTTGCCGAATTCTCAAAAAACCCCAAATAGGTGGGCTGCTTAAACCTTTAAGGATTAATGATTTTCATTTACAATTTGGCAGCAATAAATGTTATTTTTGATTAAAAAAACATTTTGAAAACTTGAAACTTCACCATTACCTACAAAAACAAACACTATGAGTTGCCAATAGAACCAATTGATTGGCAATTAAACCTTCAAAGACTATAGGGCTACAAAGTGGCATTTGGATAATTTCAAATGAGCAAAACAAGATGAAAAATGCATTTTTTCATCCAATTTTTTAAAGTTTCTATAGATATGTTTGCACCAAATGTTGGTCAAAATTCTCTCATTTAGGTATTATTAACTTTCTATAAAAAAAGGAAATCGTAGAAGACCAATGTTTTTCTAATGAATTTTGGCAATTTGTACCTCCTTACTCCAAATCTGAATTTTAGCCAAAATAATGATTTTCTTGAATTTGAGTTCAACCAGTGAAATGGAATTAACTAAATCTACTTTCTATTCCAAGTTGAAAATTTCTAAAAAATTATACTATTAAATGTTTTATAGCTATTGATGCCCATCATATATTGTGTTTGAATTGAATAGCTATAGTACATATGGTGGGTACTTCAAAATTTCAATCATATATTGTGTTTGAATTGAATATTCATCACTCTTACTTGAAAAATTCATAGTGATTTCAAATTTTTACAAAAAAATTGAAAATTTTACTATTTACAAAAAAAATATGTGATTTCATATCTAAAAATAAAATAAAATAAAATAATTTCCACTCATAGTGAGAGGCAAAATAGAACATACAAAGCAAGAGATATTATGGTTGTTCACATGGTCGTAGACTTTGTCTTTTTGCAGGTTAATATTGTGAAAAGAGGGCAAGGTCGAGGAACAAGAGCCTCTTTTGTACCAAAGTATTGGATCTCATATAATGATCATATTGCGATCATATTGTTAAATTTTTCCTGAAGTTCTAACTACTGATTAACATTGGTCAACATTCGGGATATTTTTTGAGTTCTACCAACTATTTTCCTGGAATTCTTGTATTGAATTAGTTTTTCAAGTACCAAGTCCAATTTTTCCTCTATTTTTTAAGATTCTAAATAGAATTTTTTTACACTATAGATTTTTTCATCGATTTTTTGCTAGTATTTTCAAATTTGCAACTCGGGGTGTGCAGTCCCTAAAAAAATAAGGATGTAGGTGCGAACACCGGGTATTTAAATGGGGGGTATTACTTTTTGTCCATTGATATTTCAGGGGTCTATCATTATATAATTTTCTAATTTGGACCATTAAAAAGGGGGCATACATTAATTATAATTCCTAATTGCCATGAATATATCATATGCTATATTTACTAAAAAGAAGTTTCCACTAGAATTTTTTGGCCTACTCACTTTTTAGAATTAGGGAATCTAAAGCTCCCTTTTTATTTTGGCCTATTCACTACTTAGAATTAGGAAATTTGAAACTCCCTTTTTTTTGGCCTACTCACTACTTAGAATTAGGGGATGTAAAGCTCCCTTTTTATTTTGGCCTATTCACTATTTAGAATTAGGGAATTTGAAGCTCTTTTTTTTTGGCCTACTCAATTTGAAATTCAAAGCCATCTTCCAAATCCTAAACCACAACACTCAGTTCCTGTGATAACGCAGCCCTCGTACAAAAACACCACCTTCCACAACAAACTTTACCACAAATCCTAATCACTATAAGAAACCCGCGTTTTTTTAAACGTCGGTGTACGTTTCGATTGACATGGACGTAGTTAGCGTTGATGTCACCTAAAATCCGTAATAACTAACGGGCAATAAACGTCCTAAAGTTTCAAAAAACATGCATGATTTGGCCTTGTTTTTTTTTACATCACTCATGACATGCTCTTTGAAGGTCCCCATAGTGCGCCATTTGGCGGACAACTCAACTCCACGTAAGCACCACGTGGGCGGGCACTGCCACATAGGAAAAATTTTCATCCAATTTGTTGTTGACGTGGTCTATGACGTGGACCCCCCAATATCTGACATGGCATGCCTAGTCAGCATACTTTCATGCCATTCAAAAAAATTTAATATTTCTTTTTGAACTGTCAATTTAGACGTCTAGATAGACGTTTTTGGAGACATCAACTGTTGCATACCATACCCATAAGTCAAGGTCAGTAGAAAATATTTATTTAAAAATATAATAAAATGAATAAAAAAAACTGTTGAATTCAACAAGAATTTAAAAACACTTACCATCTACCATCAAGAGAATTTTTGATGGCCAAATGAAGGAATTACTTCATTAAAAGTTAGTAAAATTAAAAGGTTGAGAGGTCATGTTTGTATCTATTGTCCGTCCATAGTGAGACAAAAGATGTGGGATAACTAAAAATGAGAACTTGACTATTGTAAGTCTCCATGTTGTTTCAGACATCTCCATGTTGTTTCAGACATCTCGACCATGTTGTTTCAGACATTTTGCATTGAACACAATTCTTGCTTTACATATCCCATATAGATTGCTTCACTTCCTACCACCTCACTTGTATAAAGACCATTTCTTTTCATCCATGGTGCACATCCATCCATTTCCCTTTTTTTGCAAAGCATGCCATGTGACTACCCTTCCCCTAAATTTTTCACATATGGTCAACATTTTACCATAGACCATAGTAATTTTTACAAACTTATCCATAATCAAAATTTGTCTACTTGCTAACATGGCAGTCTATGTTTTTTTGGACGTTCCAAAAAACATCAGTATGTCTTTAGTAATGTCAAATAAAATGGCAGCGTCAATGATAACATCAACTTTGATTTACAGAAACGTGCCAATGTTTTTTGCAACATCCACAAAAATCTACCTTGTCCGGCCAGATGTCCTCCAATATTGTCATGTTTTATCGGACATCACATGTTAGTGGTAAAACATCGCCAAAAACATGGTTTTCTTATAGTGAATCGAAAACCCTTCAACCAAATCGTAGAGCACAAGAGATTCAAACAAGAACAACCTAGCTGAAATCCTAGATCGGAGAAGAGAAGTCCGACGACCTGAATCCCAACGACAGCCTAAAACTGTCGATTCACTGCATCTGTACACGTTGCATCCAACGGCCATGTACAAACTGCATCCGACGGCCATCTGACTCCAGTTCGATCTGACAACCACACCTAAACTAAGTTGGAACAGCATGTCCAACGTTCAAAATCAAATCATCTAACTAAATATACTCCCAGGGCAGCGCTAATTAAGACATTTGGCCCAAAAATTGAATTTAGAGGGGGGTATCTTATGTCCACTTTTTTCCTAATGAAACCCAATATTCCACACCCTATAGTAGTTTGAAGACATCCAATGGCATTTTATATATCCTATCGTATATAAAATCAAATTATAATTTTTTTTCCAAACCTTTTTTTGGCACCCTACATTTGTTTGTACCTATATATCTACTTCTCACGCTCACTGCACCCCCCGAGATTTGCAACCGTTTTTTTCCCATTCCTCAAGCTAAGGTAGGGTGTTCTACAAGCTCCCTTGCTCTAAAACTGCCCACTAATACAAAGGTACATTTTACTTTCTTCAATGTCTCAATAGTGTACATTTAGAAGGTAGTCGCTTTTGGTGACTACTGCGTCACTGCTTCAAAAATTTGTACCTAATTCCACGAAGGTTCAAAAAACATGAAACAACATCGTTTAGATGCCAATTTGTTTTTCTTCCTACAAAAATCTACTCATAATTGTTTCAAAGAGTTTAACTTCCCCCCCAAAATGCAGTCAGCTCTTAAAGGGTCACTTTTAGAGTTGACTAAGGTTGAGACACCCATTCCCAACTAGTGATCCATACCCAATCTATAGGTGCAGGTATTTCCAATCAAGGCCGCACCAGATTTTTTAAAGCTTAGAATGTTTTTTTTCCTTTTCAAAGTTGGAACTAATAAGTTTATGACACATATCCCAAGTTGTGAGAAAGAAAGCAGAAAATAATGAGTAGGAAAAAAGTTCTTAAATGATCGGAATTGGAAGAGTCTAGACATTGGCCATGGGTCTAGAGCACTTTTTGCTTCCCAAAATTCACAATAATTTTAGTTCAAGCGAAAAAATTACCATAATTTTTTCAATCCCCTTCATTTCTATTGATGCACCTTTGAAAATATTTGTTTTGCCTTACACTACTCCATATCATTTCGGTATTGCTTATTTGGTCGGTTATGGGTGGCTCTAGCTTAACCCCTAAAGAACCAAACACCATTTTTTGACAACATAGCAATTTTGGGTAGCTCACTACAAAAGGAATTTCCATTTTATTTCTTTGAAATTTTCACACAAGATGTACCCGAGGAGTAGCTTTAAGGTCCAACAATTTTCATGACTTTTGACTACATGGGTAAAAAATTATTGCATGATATGTCATTTTCATTGGTTGGCGGGCAGCTCAATGAAAGTGCAGCTGCCCGGACTTTTACAGGGACAAAAAAAAGATTTTTGTCAATTCAAACGCTATAATTATTATACAATCTACACGGTGGAAATTTCTGAAATTTTTTCCTCAACTTTTCAAACTAGTGTACTCCAAGATCCTACGGTTACCCTGTTCCAATTTTTTTTTTCTAAAATTTGGTACTTGTATTAGAAATGACAGTTTTGGAGCGGTTTTGGCGAAAACATAGTGTTTGACCTTTAGGGATTAAGTGAAGGTAGGAGGCTCGAACTGTGATTGGGCATTTTGAACTGAACATGACACAAAGGTACATTTTTCTTTCTTCAATGTATCAAAATGTACAGTACCCACCAACAAGTTTACGTTCACAGCAGTCAATTTACAGAAACAAAACATATACCTCCAGTTTTGAATTGCCACTACATGCTCAAAAATGATCCAAATCACAAACCGCAAAGTGCATTGGAAAGATAATGAAGTCTACTTTACTTATGTCTTAAGCATTTACAAAAAAAATTGTAAAATTATATATAAATATACCATTTTTCGACAAACTATCTACCATCTAGTGCTATCACCATTAGCTTTGATTACGCCTTCATACGGTAAGGTATGCTAGCAACAAGAACTTCAATCATCTCTAGAGATAACTCTTCCCATGCCCTTTTAATGGTGTTGACTAATTCTTCTCTGTTTTGTAGTAGCACCTAATTTTGAACGATGTCTTTCACAATCTTCCATAGTTTTTCGATGGGGTTTAAGTTAAGAGAGTTTGTAGGGCATGAAAGCTTTCTTATGCCATGTGCTTGTCTTCAATCACTTCATTCCTTACTATGGTGCATTGGAGCACCATTTTCCATGAATATAAATGTCTTAGGGTAATTGTAGAGAAAATAAAGCCATTCAATTGACTTTCATAGATTACATCAACAAAGTCCTACCTCTTCATCTATCACATGGAATTATAATAAGTGAACACTTATTGAAATTTGTGAACGCACCCCATATCATCATTGTTGAATGAATAAATTTTTAAAATGGTGCTAAACAATCCAAAGAAAAACATTCATGTGACTTTTGCCATACTTTCACTTGCCTTGATCTTTTTCTGGTTTCAAATGAAGACTAATATGTCCATATTACATTCTTTTAGTCAAATATTGTCTAGTGTTAGTGTTTATAGTTCTAAAGCACACCTTACACCACCACTTAAGTCACTTGTTACAATCAAGAACACCAATAATCTCACACAATCTTTTTTTGTCTCTAGAAATACACCTACTCATCAAAACACACACACAATGTATCCACAAGCTATCACATTGCTTGACCCAAGCATGTTTTGCATTGAGAGATTATTGGAGCTCCATATGTGAAGCTCAAATTGACAAAAATCTGAATTGTGTTGGCACAAGAAGCATTGATGTTGCCTTCATAGTGTAGGAGCTACAAACACAACTTGAAGTGCCATCAATGCAATTCGATTTTCCTTAGACATCTGACTTGAATTAGCATCCAAATGACACCTAGAATATAGTTAACTTGTTTTTCAACATTTAGGTGTCAGTTTCATGAAGTTTGGAGGTCTAAAGTGGGAGATATGATCAATCAAAGTTTCTCTTCATTTTTAGTGGCAGTTAGAGTTCAAAAATTTGAACGTAAACTTGTTGGTGGGTACTGTACAAACAGTGTACATTCTAGGAAGTGGTCGCTTTTAGAGCCCTATGGCATTTCAACTTCAAAATTTCATAACTAATTCCACAAAGCTCCAAAAAATACGAAACAACTTGGGTTTAAATGCCATTTCCTCTTGTCTTTCAAGGAAAATTTACTGAAAAATGATTCAAGATGTTTTACCTCCTCAAAATTCAGTTTCAGCGCTTAGATGATTGCTTTATGGACCTCCTACCTTACCTTAACCCTGGAGTGCCGCGGACGCCATTCCGTGGCGTTCTGATGACAACACTGTTGAGCTAAGAATAGTTCAAAAGCATTTTTCATCCTCCTTTTCCTTGTTGACCTTTCATATTGGGTTGTGAAGGGTATCCAATTGAGTTTGTACTCTTTTCAATGTTTGTCTTCATGGAAATGAGAAGTTATTAAAAAAAACGGATCACAAAATCTGCTATTTTAGAGTATTTTGGGAAGTTGTTGCTCCTTGCTCTAAATCTGAAATTTTTCCACAAAAATGATATTTTTTGAGTTTGAGTCCAACTAACAAAATGAATTTCATCTACTCTAGTTTCTACTCCAATTTGAATTTTGAAAAAATTCCTAATATTGCATATTTTATTGCAATTTGAACTTTGGGTGCATTTTCAATGTCTATTATTTTCTAATTATAGAATGATACGGAAATTGAGTTTACACCATGATGTTTTTCATTGTAATATACACACATGGTGAAATTTTCAGATTTTTTGAAATAATTTTCTATTTAATATGATTTTTCTTCACTTTTTCTTCAAAAATTCCTAAAAAAATCAATTTTTCACAAAAAAATAATTTTTTTTTGTGAAGTAAAGGAGACACGTAATTTCATCTTTGAAAAATAAATATAATTTTTTTCATACATACCTAGTTGAAAAATGGCAGCAAATTGAGTGATGGGTAATGAGGTTTGAAATCAATGGTCATAGGTCCATCATTTAGGGGTTAACAATGAACTAACCGGCGGTTCTCCCCCATCTGATTGACACTTGTCTTCCTGAGCAAGACTCCATTTCTGGCCAACGAGAACCAAGGGCTTCGGATAACTGAGAAAAGCTGCCGCCGGGGAAATTGCCAGGACTGTTTCTTTGGAAATCATCTTTTGAAGACCCGGAAAAAAGATTCCCCCTCCAGAAAATTTAACTGACGTGGCAGTCCACTTGCATCTTATTCCATTATGGAGGAGAGAAGGACGGTCAGCGGGCACAGAAAAAACTGAAAAAAAAGGCTAGGGAGAGGCAGTTCGGCCTTTCCTGCAATTTTTAAATTTAAAAAAAAAAATTAAAAATTTATTCTTTTTTGAAACAAGCATATTTAGGAAACACAGTGCAAGTTTTTTTTTTTGTTAGGGAGCGAGGTTGATTTCACACAAGGTAAAGAACTTGTCGCCACTAGCTATCAAATGGCGGCATCCATGCCATTTGGTTTGGGTACCTCACCGCCATCATCCGATAGTTTAGGGTCATCTTGGACTGATTTTGCAAATTCTTGAATGTGGCTAGAGTGGCACTCAATTAAGGAATTTTTTTGGTCTTTGAAACTAAATAAAATCAATTGCAATAGTAGTGAATTGGATGATATCACTCAAATTGGATGAAATTTTTGGCAATAAGAAAATAATATTTTAGTCCAACTTCAGCAGTTCTTGAAATTGATTTTAGAATAGATCACCATCTAAACAAGGCTTACTAGTATAAGTTGTTCTTTCTAGATGATTTGCATGAATGGATTGAATTAGAGTTATTTTGTAAATTTTGCAAATTTTCAAAGTCAAGATTTGAAGAAACCTTGGAGTATCACATACATGCATTTTTGAATCATGTTCAAAAGATTTAAAATTCATTCTACTAATAAAATCATGGAGGTCTTCAAACTACTAGTCAAAAAGTAGGTCTATTAGTACAAGTTACGGACTTGGTTCTGCTTGCCCATATATACACCAAGGTAATAGCATATGAACTTGTGGAACCAAACTCTCCTACTATAGATTTGGTGCCTTAAAACCTCTATTCAAGAATATTGAAGTAAAACTAGAGTTTTTTACCCTTGAGCCCTCAGCACCAAGCCTTGATGTTGTAGTTTGTTGCTCCTAACCTCTTTTTCTGTAGTTAATGTTAGCAAGAGGCTCTATTATTTACATCCACTTTGCGCCAAATATAAAAGTGAAGGCATTCCACAGTGAATAATAATCCTTCAAAAGATCCTAAGATGACATAATTGAGGAAAATGATTATATATTATTATGTCAGTGATTCAATATTGGTGAAGGTTCAAGTTATTGCTCATACTACTAGTAGTCTAATATGTGGGCTTAGCTAGGTATACATAATTCTTATTTTTGTATCTTTGTGTATAAATAGAAAAGTTGCCTTGTATTTTGGTTTGTTAATTTTGCGTTCTTACAGTGACTCCCCAAAGTAGTTGGCCACCCTAAAAATTGCTCTCATAAATTGAGAAATTGGAATTATGAAGTGAAATTTAGACATGTTGTTGTACAAAAGGAATTCTACCCTCATGTGTAATTTCACTTTAAATGGACCACATTTAGACCTATTATTAATTGAATGAAATTTCTATGGAATTTTTTTTTTTGTGAGAAGTCAAAATGTCCCATTTCTTTTTATAGGAAGAATGTACATCTTGACAAGAATCACATGTTACAAGTTTCATGAATTTTGGATTTTTATTGATTGAGATCTAATTGACTAAAATTTGACCCCAAAATTTTGTTTTTTAATTTTTCACTCCATAAATTGAAAAAAAATAAAACAAAAATTTAAAATAACATAAAATGATTATATATGTCAAAAACATATTTTTTTGCAATTTATGGAGTGAAAAATTTTAAAAACAAAATTTTGGGGTCAAATTTTAGTCAATTAGATCTCAATCAATAAAAATCCAAAATTCATGAAATTTGTAACATGTGATTCTTGTCAAGATGTACATTCTTCCTATAAAAAGAAATGGGACATTTTGACTTCTCACAAAAAAAAAAAAATTTCATAGAAATTTCATTCAATTAATAATAGGTCTAAATGTAGTCCATTTAAAGTGAAATTACTCATGAGGGAAGAATTTGTTTTGTACAACAACATGTCTAAATTTCACTTCATAATTCCAATTTCTCAATTTATGAGAGCAATTTTTAGGGTAGCCAACTACTTTGGGGAGTCATTGTAAGTCTATACAAGTGAATATGGGGTCTATGAGTTCAAATATAAATTCCAAATTTTCAAATTTGATCATTTGGTTGTAAATAACAAATTTCTAAATTTATTTTTAATGTAAAAAATTGGGAGTTATGCACTCTAAGTCTAAGAACATACCCGCCTCTAGGAACTTGGATATTAGCCTTGGAGTCGAATTGGCAAGTGCCTAAAATTTGACAATTTCATTAAAGCGGTGGCCACATATCCACCTTTTATTTTTGCACAACGGTTGGTTGCCGGTCCTACCAATTTTTGTCCGGTTAATTTATTGTTGGTTATACAAAATAGTGAAATTGGGTTGCCTTAAACAATAAGGTTGCCTTACCTAGAAAAGTTACCTCATGATTCACTACTTGTCTATATCGAGGCGCATGCGACTCTCTAAACCTAAGCCATGAACCAATGCACCAATCCATGTGACACACATGGTTTTTACATTCTTGCATCCTTCTATAGTAACAATACATATTTATATAGTGCACAATGTCAATAAATTAGTGAGGGGCAATCTAATTTCACTATTTTGTGTAGTGCCTTTGAAAAAATGATTAGTTGGAGTGTAAAAATGGAAGATCCAAAACCAGATCTTGGCTTAGAAATGTTTGAAGAGAACTGCCAATTAATTCATTGTTTACCTCTTTTACCTCTACAAACCTCATAGCCACCTCACTCATGCCACCTCCCCTACCGTCCTACTCACAGAGTGGCTTATCCAAGAAACGATTGAGACGTCGGGGTGAATTGGCCCCCTCGCTCGGCCGCCCAAGTCATCCCAGGGGTGCATGTGAAAAAAAAGTCCCCTATTTTGGGCAGTCTCTAGGGTATGTTCTAGACCTCTCCTTGCTAATTTGGGGCCTCTGATTGCAAATATGAATTCAGAATTTGCAAATTTTATCATGTGTGGCAAATAAAAAATTTCAGGCTTTTCCCTCGCGGCCGAGCGAGGGGGTCAGTTCACCCCGGCCGCTGCAAAGGCTGAGCGAATCAAAAAGCACGATTATAGAGCGCCCTTCCTCTTCTCACACACGGTGACAGGCTCGTCCTTTCCTTGCAGCTAGCTTTCGCTAAATTTAGCCAACCCCGCAGCAGACCCTACAAAGCGGGCATGCACTAAAATCCAATAGGCGTCCCTGCGTCTCAGGCAGGACTCAGGAATGACCACGTCCATGGTGGGACCTGAAACAGAGGAGCCGATGCGACTGATCGCGCAGTGAGGCGCAAGCGAGAGACGGACGGAGAATTTTTTTTCGCAGAAAGTTGTGGGAAGTGTCGCCGTTGAAGATATTTTTGCTGTGAGTAGTGTCTCGAGCATGAACGAGGAAGAAAGGCTCTGTAAGCTTACTAACTTATTATCACGCTGTTTGCATCTGGATTCTGGAATTATACGACCGAAATCTTGTGGAGTACTGCGGAACAAGTACTAGTGCAAGTCAAAACGTGAAGGAACCCCGCAATTATTCGTGTACCCTCGGTGCAAGTTCCGTAGCACTGACTCAGTTGTCGGCTTTCGTCGTGACCCTCCGTCTCGCTAGCTGGATTGGACCCTACCACACTTGTCAGGCAGGCCCCTTAAGAGAATTTTCACTTTGGCAGAATCGAAAAGCTCTCCTCGTCGGTTGCGCAGAGACGTGTGTGTGTAGAATTTGAGTGTTGTAGCTTGTGTTAGGAATCGGCACTGCGCTGATGGAGCGTTCAGGGTTTGCCATTTGACGTTGGAGTCGTGGTGCTTATTGTAATTTGAATCATTGATTTTCCCGGAACTTTTGCGGAAAAAGTTGTGGCTCTTAATCTGTTTCTGTGGACTGTTCTTTTCCGGCATTTTTCTTTTCGCGGAGTGTAGTATTATTGCTGCTAGATCTGCTTCAACTCTGGTTATGGAGTATTCAGCTACGACTTTTTCAATTCTTGAAAACTCCGATTCTTAGTCAAGGTACAGGCGTCTACTATTTAGGCCTCCTATGTGAGGTTTTGAGGTTGAAACAGAATGATATGCTTGTTGTTGGCGAGGGATGCAAATTCTGCAGAGATTCCTAGTTGTCTGTCGGAAGGGAGAGCTGATCATGTGACATTTATTCCGGGTTGCGATTTAAATGGGAGCATCTAATATATTAGGTTCAAAACCACGGTGACGCCTGGAGTTGCGCAGTTTCGTTTCCGTTCTCCGACTTTTCTTCGAATCTAGTTTGCTTGAGTTTTTGCGACGCACGCATCTTCAGTTTGAAAATGATTTTTTAAAAGGAAATTAGCGTATGGTCCAAGAAACGTCTCCGACCAGAGTTCACTGATAGAGAAACGAGCTGCAATAACGGTAGTATGCTACTTAACCGTGGCCGAGTGCTGGTGTGCTTTTCTTGCGATTTGGAAACCTGTCCTGAAAAAAGGTTTGAGCGCAAAAGGCTGGGCCGGTGTAGTTGTGGCAGTGACACTTGCCACACTAGAGTAACGGTATAACCTAATTAACGGCAGCATACTTGTTTGCGGAATTCGTCACATTCTACACTAGATTTCCAAAATGCGCAAGGGAGACCTGTGAAGTGGAATCACACCACCGAGAATGATGCTTGGGAGATTGGTTGGTGGGAACGTGAGGGTAGGTCTGGGAACGCTAAAGGAACAGTGCGTTCGCGGGGCTCGGGCTTGGCCCGTGTCGCAGCGCGCACTTCGCGAGGCTTCCTTTGGAGTTTCGAGCTTCTGTCGGGTGAGTGAGTTGCGGTTCGACCACCGTCGTCGTTGTGCTTTTTGTTTATATAGTACGCTCCAATCGGACACTTTTTTGGAACCTGGAGATTCTCGCGTGGAAATTTTCTCAGGTCTTTTTTTCTAGTCGTTTTGCGGGTTTTTTTATTGGCTTGAGTGTAGCTAAGGCTGAGGTTTCGTGTTAAGTTAAATTTTTTTTTTCTTTCTCTTAGAGCTTCTGGCGTATAGCGTAGGAATCGTGGTTATGATGACTGAAAGGTTTTAGAAACGCCAGAGTCGAGAGGTGATGCCGCGATCTGAATGTTTTGTTTCATCTAGGCTGTGAGAGAATTGTTGAAGACGGGGCTCCCGAGGCATTAACATTTCGAGATCTCTACGATTTCTGCTATTCTTTTTCTCGTTAGTCTGACCGTGTGTTCTGTTACTTTGCGGGTTGCTGTCCAACATTCTTGAGGGATATCAGACACTTCTGGTGCAGGAATTTTGCTTCTCCTGGTAGCGACCAGAAAATGGTCACTCAGTCTGGCTGTTGTCTGTTTTGAAGGAATCATGTTTTTCTTCTCTGCAATTTTTGAATCCTGTCGTCCTTCAAAGTTGAATACACTTCATGGTTCGATTGGATTCAGCTCTCCGTGGTTATTTCAAATTTTGAACTCCTACCCTTTCCTCTCTAATTTCCTCGTGTATTACGTTATAATGCGAGTTTCTGGACATTCTTGAGGGATATCATTCACTTTTAGTGCTGCGATTTTACTTCTCCTCATTCTGGCTGTTGTCTGTTTAGCAGACGAAGAATAGTTTTTTTTTTCTCTGTTATTTTCCAATTTTGCCTTCTTCCGAAGTTGGACACGGTTCATTAGTTCGATTGAGTTCAGCTTCCTGACTTTCATTTTACCAGCCAGTAACATTGGTTATTGTGAGGAAGAAGTCAGATAGATCATCATCTTCTGCTTGTTTGAGGATTGCATTGGTCTGCCTCCAGAGTTTCATGCTTTCAAACGTTTGAAATATGTACTTGAGTACAAGCTTTCCACAGTTTGTTTTTATGACTGTTTAGGTTTTATCACCTTAGATTTCTCTTAGCATTTGGAAATTTTTCATCTAGTAAGAGAAAGTGACATGTGTTCAAACGTAACAGGCTGGGAATTAATATCTTACTGTTGTGGATGCAGATGATCTTGTAGGAATTGAATTTGATACCGTATACGATCTAGAACGTTATGCGTGGAGGTTTGGCTCATGTTTGTTGCACCAGCTACGTGAGCAGTCTTTGTAGCAGCCATTTCAGTCATTAGTGATTCGTGTCCTACTGTACCTCATGCATTCGTCTGGTACGAATATGCATGAAACAGCACAGTCTGAAACTTCACCCTCTAGGAGTCCACAATTTCCCCAGTCTGATATGCCTTCTCCTACCCCAGTATTAGAGCAAAGGACCGAATCAACTTCATCTAGTAATCCTGTCTCTTCTACCTCAGAGCTCATGACGAGCCCAAATGATTTTATGGCAAATCAACGCCCCCTTCCTCAATATGTACCTGCTGGAACGCCTGGTGCACCGTCTAGTGAGGACGATTCTTTATCCTCCAGAACAGAATTCCCGCTTATGACTACCTTTCCAACCAACGTTCGACCGTCTGTATTGCCTGATTTGGCTTCTAGCGCTGGCGATCATGAAGGCATGAATGATAGAAGCGTGAACTCAGATGTTGTATCTGCAATTTTATCAGAGGACAGTAGGAATGGATTCGAATCTTTTGAAAGCGTGGAGACTTTGGCTATGGGAATTTCGGAGGAAGAGAATGAGTTAAATCGGGGGGAGTCAACGGACAAGGATGGACCAGCTTTGCATACTTCTCACTCAATGCCTGTCCCGATGCCGCCTTCTTCTTCTGTCCCAATTGTAGAGGATGGTGCACGAAAAATATTAGTTGTTCCTGCTTTGGATAGTTCTCAACATGGAAACACTCCAGAGAGTGTCCACCTCATCCAGAAAATATATGCCGGTTCCGAAGTTTCAACTCAAGGTGAGACTATATTCGTCTTCCTTCTTGAAGTTGAAGCTGTTTACTCTCGTCTTTTTTAGATTCTAGAATTTTTTTTCGACTTGCAATGTTAATCTACTCGGTTCAGTGTTCACTATTTTGGGATTTGGATTAAATTTTCCAATTTTCCAATTTTCTTGGACTTCTTAAATTATCATGAGCTTTGCATTGAATTTATCACGAGTGTTGCAGACGAATCAGTTGGGAGATCATCGTCAATGCCTTCATTGGCAAGTTCTGGGAGTGATACTCCTGGAAAGGGTTTGAGACGTTCCCACACTGAAATGAGAAGAAAAGCAAAAAATGATGATGATGATGCGAGTATTCGCTATGCTGCAGAGGCCAATTTGTCAACCCGCAGAAAGGTGTCTTCCTCTTCTACTACCAACTTTTTGTTGCAGTTTTATTTTCAATCTGTAGTATATTGTGTGTTGTATCCTTACTGTCATATAACTTTTCCTTGTGGCAGAGAAAACTTTTGAGAAAGCTAGCTACTATAAAAAAAGATGGGGCAGTAGAGTTTGATTATACCGAGAGTTCACAAGCAGCGAAGTTCTTGTTTGGGTTTGGTTTCACACCTCGAAACAAAACCCAACCTACAGAAGGTGAAGATGACCGATCGGATAAGAAGAACGAGGAGTTTTTACTTGATTATAAGGCAATTCCTCCCTTGAAAATTGTTATGCTCATCGTTGGTACCCGTGGTGACGTACAACCATTCATAGCTATTGGGAAAAAATTGCAGGTGATCTCAATACCCACTCTTGTGTGCGTTTGTTCTGACCTGTTCATGAACAATTTACACACTGTTCATGAAACGCCTGTCAAGAATGTGGCTATCTGGTTTGTGAGGTCGCTTGCCTGGCCGCGTTGTGTGAGGTCATTGAGCTGTGTGTACCTTCCATTAGTTGATTTTATAGGTTTTCTTACTCTGAATATAGAAAAATGACTTAAAACACACTTCTTGATGACGTTGTGACAGGAATACGGACACCGAGTAAGACTGGCATCACACAAGAACTTTGAAAACTTTGTGAAGAGGGAGGGCTTGGAATTCTATCCTCTAGGAGGCGATCCTGTGGTCCTTGCTGGATGTATACTCTCATCTCCAAACTATGAGCATTGATTATTTAATCCTGCATTTTCTTTCTTGAGCAATCTAATTTGCTCGATGTAAATATTTGAATTTGATCAAGCGTTTTTCTTTCGATTTCTTGACAGATATGGTCAAGAATAAGGGATTCTTGCCTTCAAACCCTTCGGAGATCCCAGTTCAACGCGAGCAAATTAAGTCAATTGTCTATTCTCTACTAGCAGCTTGCACTGAGCCAGACTTGGATACTCTTATCAAGTTTCAGGCGCAGGCTATCATTGCCAACCCTCCAGCATATGGTATGCATGTTACCGAACTGTCAGTCTAGGTCTCTGTTTAGATTTTTTGGAGAAAGGTCTTCTTGTATAGACCAAGTAACATACTGATTTTGAAATGAACTCAAGTTTTGTATTCTTGTCGTTGAATGTTATGCTGTATATGCAGCATTCGGAACCAATAATTCCTGTTTTTCTTGTTGATATGATCGGTTTGTTTTCTTCTAGACCTGTGTTGCGGGTATCTGCTAAGTTATGTTTGAGGGTCTTGTATCTTAATGCACGTCTTTGTGACTTTGTACTTGGTGCGGAACATTGTGTGTTACTCGATGAAATCTGCACATTCATTAACTTATGGCAAGACTTATGGCATTTTAAAGTCTAACAAGAAAAATTGGATCTTTTTTCCAGGACATGTGCATGTAGCAGAGTATCTCAAAATTCCGTTGCACATCTTTTTCACGATGCCTTGGACGTAAGTTTAGGCTTGCCAGGGTTCATGCAGCCCTCTCTGGGTTGGTTGTAGAAAGACTTTAGTTTTAGTGCACTTTGGGATGCTATACTTGGCAAATGAAAGAGATATAAAGCGATTGATCCTTACATGGTTGGTCTATTCAATTTGCATTTGCGTGTCTCCATTGTTTGTTTCTCAAATTTTGGTTCTTTTGTGGATTTTAAAGGCCTACTTCTGCGTTTCCGCATCCCCTGGCTCGAGTGAAGCAGCCACAAGCATATCGAGTAAGTGCCCATGAATTGATCGGACTACAGCAGGTTTCTTTGTCAGTCATCTTCGGTGATTGCCTTTCATTGACGCAGCTCTATATCGCCTATCTTCACACCATGAGTTTGTTGTGTCTGAAACCTCATTTTTTTTTCTTGATGTGTTGCAATTTTGTCATTTTCCTGTCAGATGTCCTATGGAGTGGTGGACACGCTGATTTGGTTGGGGATTCGTGGAATTGTCAACAGTTGGCGTAAGAAGAAACTGAAGCTACGACCTATCACTTACTTGAGTGGTTCTCAAGGTTCTATCACTGAATTGCCAACAGGCTACATCTGGAGCCCCCACTTGGTTCCGAAGCCCAAAGGTTCATATCTTCCTATATTTATGAGCTTTCTGAGTTCGCCGCGCTCTTCTAGGATGTCTATTGCTTTCCGTGGACACCTTATCATTTGTAGGACAAGGATGATAACGGGCTGCTATATTTTGGTTTCTTCTAACCTGCTTTCTCTGTTCATAAGTTTGCAAGCTTCTTGTCTTATCAGCCTTCCCTACATGATTTTGTTTTATCTTGCAGACTGGGGACCGTTGGTTGATGTGGTTGGCTTTTGCTTCTTAAACCTTGCGACGGATTTTAAACCTCCAGAAGACCTCGTGAAGTGGCTTCAAGCCGGTCCACCCCCGATTTATATTGGTTTTGGAAGTCTGGTAAGCTTCTTTTATCGTTTGTCCTATTGATTGGGGTTGTATGCGACTTGGAACATGCCGTGTTTGGCATTGACCCAGTTAATTTACGTATGTCTTGATGATATATGAAATATGGCTGCCTTCATTCTGTGAGTAGAAGTTTTTTGATTCTGTGCAAGCTATTGGCTGCAACACACTGATCGTCAGGTTGAAATGACCTTGCCTTCAACGACTATCTTTCTCATAGACATGTTGGAAAGTTTGATCTCGAATTCATTGTGATGAACACATGACAACAAGTTTGATTGCCAAACAAGGAAGGATGGTTTGACATTACTGATGCGGGTGGAATTTAATCTGCTCATTGTTCCTCTGTAGCCTGTAGAAGATCCAGAAGGTATGACGAATATTATTATTGAAGCACTGAACAAGACTGGGCAGCGCGGAATAATTGGCAAGGGCTGGGGTGGCATAGGAAACTGTAAGCTTTTGACCATATTATGTGTTTGCTGTGCTAACGGTCTATGCAGTCTATGAATATCTTTTCCTGAATTTCTGATCTCAGTTTTAAATGTTTTGCATTTTCTTTCCGTCCCAAGGACTGGCTTTGACATGGAGTAAATCCTCTTGTTTAACATTGTCGTTTGAAGTGATGATATCTGATAATTACTTCGTTTCTGCTTGTCTAGAAATTATATCTCGTAATTTTACAATGTCGTGACGCATCCTTGGGATTTTGTACTATTGACAGTGGAGGAGGTACCTGAGAATGTTTACCTTGTGTCGGACTGCCCACACGATTGGCTGTTTCCTCGGTGTGCTGCGGTGGTACGTATTCAGTATCTAAACTCTTTTTCCACTTTGTATGACTCATTCTTTTTTCGCTGAGTGCATTCTTTTAGTTCTGCAGATTATAAAGTCTCTTAAAGAGTTCAGTTCAATGTTTTTCAAGGCCTTCGGATCGTTATATTTAGCAGTATCATGATTGACACCCTGTTCGAATGTCTCCAGATTCATCATGGTGGTGCAGGGACCACTTCTGCAGGTCTCAAGGCTGCGGTACTTTTTCTCTCCTACCTCGTGTCACTGTTCTTTTAGCCTTTATCACGTTAAGTCACGTGCTGAGTTGCTATAATTTTGTATTCTCCTTGTCAAACGACTTGGAGAAACATAGCACTGTTCACATTAAATGTCTGGTATACTCAAATGTAACGTATAGGTGCAGCTGAATCTTTCCATCTTCGATTTAATCTAGACCTCAGTATGGCGACATACGCAATCAGGCTCTGCCCTCGGCCTTTCCTGGGGTCAGCAACGAGTGTCTTTACCTGAATATCAGTTCTCCACTGCAGTTGCTGGTTGTCTTCTTTATTGCCAAAGAGTTCCGTCAATACCATTTGATAATTGATTGAAGAATGCTCTCTTTGTTGTGTCCGCAGTGTCCAACAACAATCATTCCCTTCTTCGGAGATCAACCCTTTTGGGGTGATCGCGTGCATGAGAAGGGCGTAGGACCAGCACCTATTCCAGTAAACCACTTCAGTCTGGACAAGCTTGTCAGTGCTATCGAGTTTATGTTGAACCCTACGGTATGTTTCTGATTTTCTTGTATATATGCCTAAAGAATGAGAATTGTGAACATTTTTGTTGAACAGGCATTCATAGATTTGTATCATTGTCCATTTAGAGTGATTTGAAGTATCATATTTGCAGCTATATTTTCTAGTGTCGAGCATGACTGAAAGGGTTTGTAGCCAGCTTCTGCACGTATACCTCCCAGACACGTTTTTTTAAACTACAGAGTGCTTTGCCAGGTCAAAGAAAAAGCAGTGGAGCTAGCAAAAGCCATGGAATCCGAGGATGGTATACAAGGCGCTGTCAATGCTTTCCACAAGCATATTTTCGTACATATTCCCAGGATTGTGTGCAATATTGATCCAGCTCAGCGCCGCAATCAGAATGTCTCAAAGTTAGGATGTTCTTGCTTCCCTTTTTTCCGGCGACCTGTGGTTAAAGAAGCCTTCTAGTTCTTCGCGAGCACCAGGTCCGTTTTTTCTCTCGGGTTCGCCTCTCATCACATCTCGGGTCATCACCTGTATACTAGATTAATGCCCTTTCTGCCACTGTATAGCTTGGGTATGGTTTCACCGATTTATTCATGGATCCCCATGACGGGCATGTTAGGTAGGCACATGTAATTTAGCTTCTAGGAGATTCAGAATCTTCTTAGAGTGGCTCTATGAATTATCAAAGTTGATCTCGTCCCTGTTTGGATAATTAGAGTATGCTGGTGGAAGCAACGGAGTGCCCAACGAGTGACCTATTTTGGAGTATGCTTATCACCCTTAATGTTTGTCTACTCATATGTAGCGTTTCACAGAAATGGATGTAGGAAGTGGAAATGTTGCTGCCGAGCTGCAGATAAAAGGGCTTCCGAGAGCCGGTTGGCCACTGGCTTCCACTTAATTCATTCTGTTTCTGTAAGCCGTTGTTAGATATTTACTCTGTTTTCCAAGAAAAAAATTCTTTGTAGCAACTATTCCTGTATCGTAGAGTTATCCTATAAGACAGGCGTGTTGCCCCGCTTTCTGCCCCCGCTTGGAGCGCATGCCAATTCTTTTTTGTAGACTGTATATAGTATACAAACGATGATGTGTCCCCTACTAATGCCTTTTAATCTCTTGTTCAACTTTATGCTTTGGTGCCTAACAACTCATGGTTGCTTGCAATCTATTAACATAGAGTTCACTTATACAACAATTGGGGTTTTTGGTCCTACCCAAGCTAAATCCGAGGGCCAAGAGTTTTTAGCACCTCAAAAACATTTTGACCTCTTGGTGTTTGCTATTGCTTGTCTAGTTCAAAATCGAACCCGTGGAAAAGAACTACAACTCCATTGGTTGCTTATTTTCAAAAGTAAGGGTCAAAATAGAGGTGACACCATTTCTTAGAGGATAACTGTGGTAACACACAAATTTTGCATTTGCCGATTGGCACAATTCTATCTGCCTGTTTCGCAGTGTCTAGTGCACTATCCGATACAAACTGATTTTGATCTTAGCACAGTGCAGCTCAATACTGTACATCTAATTCGCTCTAGAAGGGACTCGGAATTCTTACTCAGCAGTGTTGAACGAATTTGATAAGTAGCTAGTCTTTAACTCATCATCCTCTCTGCCTGAAGATGAGTGCAGCGATAGAAGTTTTTGGAATGGATATTTAAAGTTCAAGAGGGTTGTGAGCATAGTCCAGTACTCATCTCTCAACCTCTAATGGTGCTCCAAAGGCTCATTAGTGACTACAGTACATTTATTACTCTAGAGTACACGAGTAGCATCTTTACCTCTGCAATGTACTGTACTATACAATACAATATTGTACAAGGCAACCTTGAATCTCCATGGAGAAGAGTAAGCACTCTACATGTGCCCCCCCCCCCCCCCTGCAGCAGCCCCTGAGGGTGCTCTTCAAAAGCGCAGAATGAGTGTAATACCTGTCACAAGTCGCACACGAACGTATATGTACACCTCGAAGGTACATATATTGAAGCTCTTAACGCAAATACTGTCTACAGATTGATGCTCATCAACCTTGGGTGAGTCTCGCATCAAAAAGGAACGCAGGTGAAGGCAAACTTTTGTTTACTGACATTTTGATGGTCATCAACCTTGGATGAGTCTCGCATCAAAAGGAACTGCTAAACATGAGGACTACTCGGTAGAAATCCTCACAATCAAAGCTTCTGGGTTGGATGCATTAGAGCCTACATTAGTGTCTAAGTTTGTGGGTTCCCATTGAAGGGGCGGTTATGCTCAATCTATGAGTGAGTGAATCCGGCTGTCTTTTCTGAAACAAGCCTCCTCAATCCTGCGGTTTGTGACTTGCAGATCTTGGAGATCTTTACAAGTCACACAAGTGAGCCTGCGGAATTGGGCTTACAACCTAGCAGGATGTGCAAATATGTGATTTGGCGAAGGAGGTGAGTAACACGAGGTGGGAGTACGTACGTGAACGGAGCAGCTCCCCCGGATCGTTAGTGAAAGCAGCAGTCAAGTCATTGCAAGAGAGATTTTGACCAATGACTTGAGACTGACAGTGAGTGTTAAATTAGCCTACGCAAGACCCGCATGTAGTTCTACTCCATAGTCACTCCCGTACCTGAACTGAACGTTCAGCAGACTGAGGATTTGCAGTAGTTGCGTGTAGGTCATTGCACCGTGATCCATGTTTCCGACTTGATTCCAAGCATCCGCTGAAGTCGTTAGGAATCTCCCAGTGGCCATCATACTCTTCGAGCTTGATAGTAACGCTGCCCACATCACCCGATGCTTGCGGTTCGACTTGTTCTCAACATCTCTACGACTTCCCTCATAGTGGGTCGGTCTGCGGGTGTCTCCCTTGCACAACGCATGGCAATCCAAAGCACGCGGAGCATGTGCACTTTCTGGTCGTTGTTCTTGGTGTGGAGGAGCTTTGGGTCGAAAATGTCCTCTCCAACATTTGCCCCTACAGTTCTCTGCGAGAGTGACCCACTCTGTTGCACTCTTGCTCGAACCCATGCAACAATGTGCATGTGATCGCCGAAACTGGGGTCAACCGCTTGCTTCCCTGTTAGAAGCTCTAACAGGAGTACTCCATAAGAGTACACATCTACCTTTGGTGTCACTATTGTGCCAAACCCGTATTCTGCAAATACAATGAAAAAACATCCTGGTAAGTAATGACAGTTTTGATTGTTTAGGCCCACTATTATTACCTCTGTGCAGCCCATTTCAGGAGATGTGGAAACCGTGCTTTGGATATAGAGAGCGCGACATTGGTTACTGTTACGGTATCTTCTAATCTTGTCCTGTGACGTTTCAGTGTTCTTAATTTCTTATCCAAGACCATTGATTGAGCATTATTGAACAAGATCCATGAGGTTATGCCTGGAAAAGTGAAAGTATAACCTTGACATGGAATATCCCTGGCCGCTCTTATGGATTGAAATGTTCTTTCTCATAATAATGCTGTGCTTTCATGTTTCCTAGTCCACGGTTAGAACGGTGAAGAGATCAAGAATACAGAATGCAATTAATACCATGTACGAACTAGACTAGAGAAGGCAGTTTACCAGGAGCAATGTAGCCGTATGTGCCCGTGACAGTGGACGTGGACAACATACTTTTGTCCTTGGGCTTCATAGCCATCACTTTCGCAACACCGAAGTCAGAAATATGCGGCTCCAAATCCTCGTCCAGCAACACATTGCTGGCCTTGATGTCCCGGTGGACGATAGGTGGCATATAATCATGGTGAAGGTATGACAAACCATGAGCAACGCCTTCAGCAATTCGAAGCCTCGTCTCCCAGTCCAGAACCACTCCTCTTTCCTTGTTGTGCAACACATCATGAAGGTCGCCATTGGGAACGAAGTCATACATGAGGAGCCCTACCTCACCCCACTTGCAGAATCCCAACAGTTTCACGAGGTTGCGGTGCTTGGCGTTCCCAATAGTTTCGATCTCCGTTAAGAAGCTCTTGTGAATGTGGGTGTTGCGATCCAGGGACACGATTTTCTTCACTACGATTGGATTACCTGACTTCAATGTCGCCTTGTAGACCGTCCCATGGCCGCCTTTCCCTATTATACAACTATCGCTTAGGTTCTGCGTTGCCTCCATGATTTCGTCGAAAGAGATCATGTTGCCCGGCGCGCTTGTGACTTCGACTTTCGCTTTCCACACTAATGGCACATGACGTCGCCCTGGGAGAAACCTCCACCCTATTATTCCAAGGATGAGGAGGAGAAGTGCACTTCCCAGGACGATTGCCATCATGGGGCCCACTTGGAGCTTTGCATACCTATGATGCGGTCTATACGGACTGACAGTCACACATTTATTTTCGGCTGAGTACTGGAGGCACAACCCAGGGTTTCCCTTAAAACCGTTTGGAGTTTTACGGAAAAACTTCACCCACGAAGGAGGGAGCGACCCTGTCAGTTTGTTGTCTGAAATGTTCACAGTAAGCAGGGAAAGGATGCCTCCCAGTCCTGAAGGTATGCCACCTGAAAGATTGTTATGCGAAAGGTCAAGTACCTCAAGCTGGTCCAGCTTCGAAATGCTGTCCGGAATCGGTCCCGAGAATCCCCCATAGCTCAAGTTGAGGTACTGCAGCGTCGGCAATTCTCCAATTTCGCCTGGTATAGGTTCATCGAAGCTATTCTGGGCAAGGTTAAGTCTGGTCAGTTTGACTAATTCTGGAAAAATAGTGAGATCCATTCCAGTCAGCTTGTTGCCTTTCAGTCTCAGCTCAAACAAATTCGTGAGGTTCCCAAGTTCCGCGGGCACGATTCCATGTAGAGAGTTGAAGCTTAAATCCAAGATAAAAAGTCTCTTGCAGCTTGAAATTGCCGCTGGAATCTCACCTGTGAAATTGTTGCATGACAAATTAAGAAACGCAAGGTTTGGCAGCTTGGAGAATGCCAAGGGGGACAGGTCACCCCACAACTTGTTGTCATCTAGTGCTAATTTCGTGAGGTTACTGTTGCTACCTAGTCCAGGCGGCAACAGACCCTCCAGCTGGTTGCTTGAGAGCTCTATCCAATTCAGCCCAGTACTGTTGCCAAATCCAGCAGGGATGCTTGTGAATTGGTTGTACCCCGCTCGGAAGCGGAGCAGGCTAGGGCATGTTGCAAGAGACGATGGAATAGCGCCTTCGAACATGTTGTCCTTAATATCCAGGAACTCTAATTTACCTCCCGTGCAAAGACCTTGAGGCAACGAACCGTTGAATGAATTGTTTCGGATATCAAAGACAGTAAGGTTGCTCATTAATAAACCAATATCCGGAGGCAGGGGCCCGGTCATGAGGTTGTCGAAGAAAAAAATCTCTTGCAACGCTGTCATTTTAGACAAGCCTGCTGGTATCACCCCAGTAAATCTGTTTGAGCTGAGAACTATCTCAACCAAGCTCGTGAGTTCTCCTATCTCCTCTGGAAGAGCTCCCGAGAGTTGGTTCTCGCTAACCCTCAAGCTCAGCAACCCCTTCAGACGCCCAATCTGAGGCGAGATCTTTCCTGTGAACGAGTTCTGTGATAAATAAAAGCTCTGCAACGATGTGCAGTTGAAGATCTCTGAGGGAACGGATCCAGTTAACGAGTTGTTGTAAACTTCAAAAATTTTAAGCCGAGATAATTTTCCGAGCGATGAGGGAATCGTGCCGTTTAAGAGATTCACGTACAGAATAATCTCTTCCAGTAGCTCGCAATCTCCGAGTTCTGCTGGAATGGGCCCCGTTATTTCATTGTGGTACAAATGCAGCAATGTCATATTCCTGAGCATGCCAAACTCGCGTGGAATGCTGCCCGTGAGCTTGTTCGTGGACAGAAACATGAATTGCAAGCTACTTAAACTTCCAAGCTCAGGTGGAATGCTCCCAGTGAAATTATTGTCCCGTATATCTAATATCTGAAGGTTCTTGAGCTTGCCTATCTCCTTCGGAATCGTTCCCCCGAGACTGGAGTTGCCCAAACCCTGCTTGTTGAGGAGGATTCTTTTGAGCGAGGTCGCGTTTCCAAGCGATGGTGGTAACGTGCCGCTGAAGTAGTTGAATTGCATCCATACATCAGTAATGTTTGGTAGCTTCGACAACGCTTCCAGATCTGCCTCAATCAAACATTTAAATAATGAATGTCAATCAGCTAATTATAATTCTCACAATTGACACTAGCGGGTTTGTCACGATCCCGATCCCGTCAATTACTGCAAAAAATTCTTAAGGTGTCTTCAGATTTGGTAATGAAAAATGCTGCTGCTGAAGCATTGAATGGCGGGACTTGGATGGTTGACTGACCAAATGTCTTGCCTGAAAAGCAATTCAGCAGAGGCATAAACATCCACGTTGCACACTTCAAATTTTCATCGATGCTCTGAAAGGTGAATTTCTGTTAGTTCAGTTGGTCCTTGCCAGAGTCCAGCCCAGCCTAATGGAAAATGACGCATTATGACGACATCGAGTGTGAAGACTTTCTCGCAATCTACTTCAGAGTTTGAAAGTCTTGAGGACGTACCAAAATTGGATGTTTTTGAATAGGTTATTATATACATGCAGCTAAAAATCGACGAAATTCTCTTGTTTTGTTCGGAGTCAACAATTTACAGCAGAACTTGCTATCCAGGGGTTACTTCTCATCAGAATTTGTATGCTCAAGTACATATTGCAAGCCTCATAACTTTCTTCAGTTGGTGGTGAAGGGTCAGCGACAAATATTCATTGATTCAGAAACTAATCTCAGTCCCTACAGTTTGAACTTTTGATTAGATACGAAAAATATAAGCTCCAACTCTTTCCCATCAGAAATTTGCAAGCGCGAGTACACATTGCAAGCCTCATAAATTTGTTGGCAACAAGCGGTCAGTCGAGGACGTTCACTTAATCATTCTCTAATCTACTCAAAAAAATTGACTGGACCAAAAAATTGGACTTAAAATAACAATACAATCGAACTCAACCACAAAGTCCACAATTATGGTGATTTCAGGGAAGTTCGGGGAATAGTTTGGGAGAAAAAAAAAAAAAAAAGATGCACCTGCGGTGATGTCGCCAGTGAAATTGTTGTTATTGATATAGAGGCCGGTAAGCTTTGGATTCTCAAAGAGCTCGTGTGGAATGCGCCCGGACAAAAAATTTGTTCCGACATCGAATGAGTATATGCTAGTAGAGGCCGCTAACGAGGTAGGAATTTCGCCCTCGAGCTCGTTAAAGGCGAGGTACACGTCTCCCAGCGCCTTCAGGTTGCCGAGGTCAGCTGGAATGGTGCCTGACAGAAAATTATTGTCGAGATACAGAACCACAAGGCGCGAGCAGTTACCGAGCTCCCGGGGAATGCTGCCATGGAATTGATTTAATGATAGGTAGAGTTCCTCCAGATGTTGTAACCTTCCCAAACTTGAAGAAATTTTTCCTTCAAGTCCCTGCGATGTCAAGTTGACAGTGCGCACAAAGCTTTGTGCAGTGCAAGTGATTCCCGTCCAATTGCAAGGCGTCGTGTCCAACTCGTTCCAATCTCCAAGAACGCCTGAGCCGTCAGCTGACACCACAGCATCCTCGTTTGATATACCGCCTTTGAATTCCAGCAACGCCTGTCCATCCGGTGTCACTGCGTTCGACGCGATTACTTGCAGCGCAAGCAGAAAAGGAAAGACCAGGGCCCTCGCAAGATGCATCTTAGCTTTACAGGCTAATTTTGAGGATGTGTCTCCAAGAAACAGAGCTTCGGAGTCAATTCTGTTCTTCTCGTGACAGTTTGTGTAACAACAGTTGTTGGATTCATTTTCTAAACACATGACACAACTGCTAAAACCTTAAGTACTTCAGTGCGCTCTCAAATTTCAGTTCTAACTCCGAATCAAACTATTGCAGGCCTAATCAATAGAACCATTTCCACCACCGGATTCACAAAAAGTATTATTCACTAATCAATCTTTCTCTCAATTCAAAGATTAGATCCTCGTGGCAGCGGCTGAACGTGACATCCGTGACACTTATTGCTACAGAATCCGACCTGAAAAAATCGCGCTGCTACAAATCCGCTGTACTAAATGATAAACTCCCGAGTACTCTTCAAGAAGCAGAAACTGAGCGCGATCTTGAATCCACTAAAACCTTAAGCGCAATTCTCACAATGAAATTAGTTGCAAATGGTCGGAGCTTGATTCCAATCTTCCATACAAAAACGGAAGCACACACTCTCACGAACTTCGACAACAGAAATCACGTACGACAATCCATCCCCCTATCTACCTTAGCTTGCATTTGAAAATATATCTCAATTCTGTCTTAATTTCCCGTCCTTGGCACATATATTTCAGCCGCTAATAGGAACGCCAGCTACAAATACTCTCGTACTATCACCCTAGCAAGTGCACTCACTCTATTTGACTGTCCGGAGCACAGCCAAGCCGTTGCAGAGTGTTACATTCAAATTAAATCATTCTGCGATCGAGGTTTCCTAGCTACGGTCAGAACAAAATCGACTTCCAATAATTTGGATGCGGCAATGCGGGAGAATACGACTGAACTCAAGGTAACGTCAGAGAGAATACAAGCGCTGACGAATCGAGGAAAGAGCATAGCTGTGATAGTGACGGGCGGGACGGCTCGATAGGCGAGCGAGCTGCACTGACATTCGATTCTGCTCAGAGTTCGAGGGCTTCCTTCTTGGACGTACAGTGACTGACCGACCACAAAATCACTCGGTCCCTTCTAGAATGCCTTAAAAAACTTGCCCTACAAAATTGCTATAAAAAGTGAGTAGGGATGTTTTTTTTCTTACAAACAATGTTCGGGGATACTACCGGTTAGTTCATTGGTAGCCAGTGGAATTGGGAAAAAATCCGTTTGCAATTTGAAAACATTGGGGAAAAAAAATAGTAAAAAAATCTGTAATATTTCTATTTAGAGAAAAAAATAGAGAAAAAAAAACAGATTTGGTACTTGAAAAATTGGTTCAATATGGGAATTATGCAAGAATAGCAGGTGAAACTAAAAAAATATCTTGAAAGTTGCTTACAAATGTGTCAAGACATTATTAGACAATGAAGGTGATGCATGTAGGTCTAACCATGGAATGTCTTTGGTGAATGAGATATACACACCTATAATCAATATGGTTCAAAATGTAACACTTAGATTTGGACCAAAATGTGTCACAAAAATCAAGATATTGATTAGTGTACGAGATGTATACAATCAAAACATGAGAGCTCAGTCTATAATACAAAGTCCGTTTTTTTATACTTTTAAGATATTTTTTTAGTCTTTATTTTATAGACCTACATGCATCACATGTATTGGGAGTTTTAGATACATCTAGAGACCATTCTATGGAAATTCATAACTTATTCATAAGGTACCCAAATAATGCATGCTAAAGTGTGTTGGAATCCTCTATCAGTGGTCAATAAGATTCGATAAAAGCGATTTATATTTGGTAATGGTAATTATGCTCAATTGTAATTAGTGACAATTATAGATGTGCATAAATGAACCCCTAAAGGACCAAAGTCCCCTCGAGGACAAATGGAAATTGAATAGGCTTTCACTATCAGAATTTTTTTTTGAATTTTACGATTTTTTTTAAAAGGCAAAGTTTGGGAGGGCAACTTGGAAAAAAAATTCACGACAATTGGTTTGGTCATTCAAAAGTTATTACAAATCTTATACAATTTAAACATTGGGGGCAGGGCAGTCACAGCTAATTTTGTCAAATTTCAAGAAGGGCACACTATGAGGGACATAGAGGCACACATGTGAGGGGCAACAAAAGCACGGAAAGGAACAGGGAAGGCAAATTTTTATTGAAAGTATCTCTCAAAAGTGCAATTAAACTATTTACATACTTAATTGCAATTAGTTGATTGTTGATTCTCTAAATTTTGGTATTATGATCAAACTATGGTAGGATCACCTATTCTTAACTAGGAACCCATATCCAACCTATAGGGGGAACTAAAGCTGGAACAAATTCCCAACAGTTTGGAATGTATTCCTTTTAAAGGTTGGAACTAATAAGATCATGACACATGTCCCAAAGTAGTGAGCAAGAAAGTAGGAAATAATTAACGGTAAAGTAGTTCTTGAATGATCGAAATTGAAAAAGTCTAAACATTGACTATAGTACCTAAACACATTTTGGCTCCCAATATTCATAGTAATTTCAATTCAAGGAATAAAATTTCCAAAATTTTTGCAATCCCTATGATTTTGATCTTTCTACATAACAAAAAATCTACATTGGCTTATATTGCTCCTGAATATGCCGCACAAAATCGCTTAAGTGATTGGCTATGGGTGGTCTTATTATTGTGACATTTTCAGTGGCCGTTGGAGTTCCACTTTGAAAATTTATAGTAATTACATGTTTCATCCAATTTATTTATTTATTTTAAATTTGTGATTTTCAATTGCTAATAATACACAAATGTTTTTTTCTAAGAAAAAGAACCTCTAATTATGTTGAATTGAATATTTTGATAGTTTTGGGTATTTTCATCTTCCAGTAGGGGTACAAGTCTAAGGTATATGACCGAATTCTGATAACATTAAGTATTTTAGCATATGTCTTACTGAGTGAGGGAAAGGGGGAATAATTTTCTTTAGTCACGGAATAGAAAAAATGAAGATTTCACTGTTTTTTGCTAATTTTCAATTAAGTTTGGAATTAGTAAAAATCAAAAGAATTGTAGATTATAGTCTAACTTGTTCTTGATGTACAGGCAAACCTATTTCTAAGAAGTACAAAACTAAAATGTGTTATTAAAACGTGTCAATGTGTTAATTGTCACACAAAAATTAAGTTGCAAAACCACATCATATTTGTTTCATTCACAAAAATAGGTAAACCTATCTTGCCCAAATGGGGCCCTTGTCAGAAACATATTGCATACCTTAAACCCCTGAAGGACCACAAGGCCACCATGTGGCTTCTACCAACACATTTTTTTGCACCCGGGTTAGAAGGTAAAGCAACCCATTATGGATAGAATGAGGAGTTTGCCCTTATGTCATTGCTAAAAAAATTTAATTTTTTTTCCACATAAAGGCAAGTGATAGAAATGGCGAGAGCAATTGAAATTAAATTTTTTCGTCAAAGTGTGAATTTGTTATGAATTTTTGAAGTGTATTGTCATCATGGCCTAAAAGAGTCTCTAGACTACCCCAAAACCAACAAAACATTGTATCCATAACGCTCATCTTACTCACCCAAAGCAATCACAAAATTTTCTAACATGGAAGGCCTAAAAAAGTCACTTCCTATAGTGAATTTACACATAAAAATTGAAAGTTCCTATTGTGGTCACTAATCTCTTCATTCCGGTTAGCTACGACATTGATTGTGGTCCAAATTTCATTCACAGGAGGAAAACCATAATGGGGTCATTCCTAGGTGTCCACAATGAGTCTTTTGTCTGTAATGGGCTATGTTACCTTATAGGGGTTAACAAATCCTGCTGATCCAATCAACAATGCTCTGGGCCTTCTGCTAGTGGAGAGTCTGTTCCTGCAATCCTGTCAATATTTTTAAAAAATGGGGTCAATCAGTCTCATATTTTTTTTTAATATTTACCAGTCGGTTTGCCGCTCAACTGTCCAAATTCCTCAAATCACTCTGATGAATGATCTAAGCTTACTTGTCTTCATGATGGGATGACACGATGACTCCAGGTAGACCAGATACTCACGCCAGCTGGACATATAATTGGCTACAGTAGCTCAGGGGTTGGGAGGTCAGCAGAGCTTCATTCTTTTTCATTTTTTATGAACTGCCAAAGTGGCGATATAAAATGTTATAGTGGTGCTCCAAATTTCAACATTCATCCACATATTGGATAGAAAATACTCCCTCCATCCTGAAATAAATATGGGGTTTCCTAGAAATGACTAGATTAACACCTGAGTTGCTCCTATTTTCAAAGGATTGCATAGTTATTGTAGCTTCTACTAAAGCACACTAGGTGTAAAAGAATGGAAGTCAATAGTGAAGCGGCGCATGTTGAAAACAGGTGGCGAAAGTGACAAATTTTTGCCCTTTTGGGAAGTTCTCCACTGGTATTAATTTTGATCATTCTCTTATCAATGTTGCTGCAATGACTTCCATTGATGTCCTCTGTATTCAATTTCAACACTGTCTTGTAATTCAGTTCAAGGAAATTCTCAACAAGAGATTTGTTAGTAGCACTTTCAATATAGTTTTGGGATGAATTCTTCACCTTTGGTTGGTTACAAGTTGTATTTCAATTCCCTTTGTAGGGATTGGATTGCTATATAGTCTTTGGAGCATAATATATTAGAAGAAATTTGGGGGCAATAAGAGACTGCAAGTTATCAGGCCTTGGGAACTTTGGGAACGCCTTGGGAGCAGTAATCAGACGTGGCCAAGAATGTGCCACGTCAGAATTTAATTAATTTTTAATTAATTTATATTCTGACTGTTTCCAGCAGCGGGAACAGCCCTGAAACAGACCCTTGGAGGCCTCAAATTTCTTCTAATGTCTAGGGACTCTTTTGCTTTAGGGTGTTTGAACTAGCTTCAATTATTTTCCATCAAGTTGTGGAGAGTCAATGTTGAATTTAATTTGGGACAATTATATTTAGAAACCCTAGATTTATTTTGGAACGGAGAGAGTATCACATCAGCACATAAAGAAGGCAATCCGTTTCTAACCACTTAACCCCTAAAGGACCATAAGGCCACCACGTGGCTTCTACAACTACATTTGTAAAAAAATTTATATGTGAACCTCACATAGTCCGTAAGCAACAAAGAGACCCTAGATGATTTTCTTTGTTGAATCCATCGACGCAATCCAATAGAGAAATGATTGAGTGTGCAATTTTTGGTGAATTTTTTGAGATTGAAAAAGGCATTGTGGGCCATTACTTCACATTCTCATATCTTTTTTTCTACACCTCAAAATGATTTGAAAAAAATTACACATCAATATAATGATGATATACATATGTGGTAAAAAAATCAGAATTTTTGGAGCACTTTTGAGAATTCCAATTTCAACATTTTGATTTTAGTGTACATACAAAGTACTCCCTAACCGAACATCTTTCATCAATCTTGTCAACGCTGGCATTTTTTCAAAAATTGTCCGATTTTGTTGATCTTTTTTTTATAAGAAAGCTCAATAAGTCTTGTTTCATTTCAACAATGGTGATCATCAAAATTATCCCACACAAATGAGGAATTATGCTTGTTACAAGAGCTAGTCAAAAAAACAAGGACTATGCTCAAACACCCCCGGTCCTTGAGGGGTTAACCTCTAAAGGACCAGATTGCGTTTTTTGGCTACACAGCGATTTCAGGCAGGCTAGTGTGAATGACAAGTTGCATATTCTAGGCTGAAATTTTAATAGAAGGTGTGGATGAGGAATATCTTTCATGTGCATTAAATTTTATGACATTTGAAAATATGAGTCAAAAGTTATGACCTAATATGTTACTTTTTTTCCTAAATGGGTAGTCCAGATTTTTAAAAATCATTTTTTTTAGAAATAAAAATTTGAAATCGGTTTCCAAGATTTATATATAAGTGGAAAGCTTTGAATCATTCTATTTTGATCAATGTAATGAAAGTTATGAGGAGTTTTTATTTGTGGGTAGTTATGGATTCTCTACTCTGAAATAAACTTTGAAATCCTTTATTTTACTCAATATTCAATATTTATAAAATCATAGGATGTAGATTGTTTATTACAACATTGCAACCATTGGGATTGGCATTTTTCAATTCTATAACTAAATTCTTAACAATTTTGTATTTTGAAGCATTCTCTATTACTTTCTATAGTACTTCCTATTTATTTCTTTATGTTGTAGAATTCCAAATGATGTGAAACTTTTCAAGCACGTAACCAACTTCCCTTGAAGAATGAATCCAAATAAGCACCACCAATAGAGACATCTTTTTCATATAAATGTGAGCTTGTAAAGTACAACTGCCCTATTTTTTGCAAGGCCAAAAAAAAGATTTATATGAATTCAAAAGCTCATATCTTGCAATCCATGCGGTGCAAATTTCTGAAATTTTTCCCACTTGTTCTTAAGTCAACATACTACAAGATCCTATGGTTACATATATCCAAAAATGTTTTTTTTTCCCCAAAATTTGGTACTTGTACATACTAGAAATGGCAGTTTTTTGAGCATTTTTGGTGAAAACATAGTCATAGAACTTTAGGAGTTACGCAATTTCACGTATTTGTAGGGTAGGTTTTCTCAGTGGAAAAAATTTCCCGTGTGCAGAAATAGAGTTTGGAAAGTTTCTATAATTTTTCAAATTTTTATTTTTCAAAACATAATTAGTATGAAATTTTAGCTGAAGACTTTGTTTGATCCATACTGGTCATATAGACCTTCCTACTTTTGACAAAGGATTGGTTGCAAAATCCACTAGGGGTTGGTTGCAATATTGAGAGTCTTGTAGCCAATGATAAAGTGCTACAACTATGTTGGGAATTGTGCCATAATTTATCACTATTCATTTCTTCCTGCACGGAAAGAGAGCATCCTACATTGTCAGAATGGGGGGATGATCAAGGGTTGCCTTCCATACCACATGTCCATATTTATGTTTTCATCCACAATTTGGTGATTTCATCCAAGATTTTTGTTTGAAATTTGAAATTTTCTAACGAAAAACTTCATAACATTCAGTAGCTCTACAGTGATGGTGTGGTATAAGGTAGTAGGCTCAAAAAGCGACCCTTTAAGGGCTGATCCGCCTTTTTCATAGGTGCACATGAACCAAAATATTTTTAGCTCATTTTTTAGAGAAAGAACAATAGATGCACAACGTAACACAAGTGGTTTCATATTTTTTGAAGCATTTTTGAAATAGTTATGAATTTTTAGTAGTAGGTACCTATTTGTGACACTAGGTCTCTCAAAATCCATCCCCTTGCAATTTTGAAAGTGATTTCAAGAAATCAAGGCCAATGATTGGCTCTCACAATAAAAAAAACAATTTTTTCTTGATTCATTCAATAGCAAAAGTGGTCCATATAAAGATCACCTCCAATCCATTCTACAGCTAAATATAGGGACGGTTTGAAGGAGAGGGTCGCATTTACAGCCTCCTACCTTATTCCACACCTCAACAGTGCTTCATCAATAGCTAGTGATGAATTAGACAGGTGGAGGATGTAGAGGCACACCACCATTGTAGAACCAAGGCAACATCAACACATGTTGCTGAATGTTATGTTCACATTTTGTTGCCATTTTTAGCCCAATTTTTTTTTTTCTGGTGCACTACAAAGCCAAAAGAAAAAGCCCTGGTTGGGAGTTCCACTGTTAAGCTTACCACTCACAAAGCAAAGCAGTGTCGCACCCACCCATTCTCCTTTTTTCTTTTGGTTTTTTGTTTTTTCTGATGTTCACTTCCATTAATTTCTTTGCAATTTTTTTTCATCATGTGTACATCTTGGGGCATGTTGTCCTCGTGAAGTGCAAACAGGTTGGTAGCACCATGGAACAAGTAAAAGCATACTATACTCATGGCATGCATTATTGCAGGGTTTTTTTTGTGAAAGGGCGAACTACTGTAGTGGTAAAAGAATTTGGAAATCAACCTTTGTATGGCTTTTGTCCTTGGTCTCTACCAGTACTAAGGTAGACATACTCATACCTGTCCTTTTATGAACTCCTCCCTCATGTACCAGTGGTGCACATTTGCTTCCTATAGTGTACTACATTGGTACATGAGGATGAAATTGGGTGCAAGGACAGGAATGTGTATGTCTACCTTACTAGTACTCATAGTAAAATAAAGTACTCTAAAAGCAACCCTGCTCTGAAAGTGGCCTGTAACACAGAGGTACATTTTACTTTTTTCAATGTACCAACAGTGTACATTTCAAGAGGAGGTCACTTTCAGCAACTACTGTGTTTCAACTTCAAAAATTTGTAACTAATTCCACAAAGGTCCAAAAAATACGAAACGACTTGAATTAGATGCCAATTCCATATCTCTTCCTATAAAAATTTACTGAAAATTGCTTTAAGGAGTTTAGCTTCCCCCAAATGCAATCAGCTCTTGGAAGGTTGCTTTATCATTGTGGATGCTTTGGTAGATGGGGAACATAATATTTACCAGTAGTATATGTTGGCATACTATACGTACTGGCTAGTACAGTACCAAGGTGTAGGAGTGCCATAGATCTTATGCATGCAAGATCTACTTTACTCTTGGTGATAATGGTTTGTACCCGTCAAAAAACTTTCACCGTAGTAATATTTGTGTGACTTTACACTGACGTATGGGTCAACCAATAGCAATTGTACTGGATTTTCCACCAAGGACATTCCAAACTCTAATGGTAGGTACAATGTTCTATTCTTTTCCATTCCATTTCAAGGGTTTGGATTGATATTTTATGCTTCGAATTTCTTTAAATATATGTATGTATAAAAAAATATTTGGATATTCAAGTGAAATATTTTGATTCAAAATAACAACTTTTCATTTCTTATTGATTGAGGCAACCATATTTGATATCATATTGAGACAATAAAATACAAAATAATCTTTGGATTGTTAAATTGCAAAAAATGACACTTAGGTGATTTTAATGAATAATACTAGATGAAGGACTACAATTTTTCTTCCAATATTTTTTTTGGAGAGTTTTTTGTATATGTTTATAGCAAATGCTACCTATTTAGAATCCTCTCAAATAAGTATTATTGGTTTTCTATCTATAGAATTATTTTTGATGTACGTATGCCAATGGTGAGAATTTCATATTTGTTAAGCTTGATTTGATTTGATTTTTTCTCAATTTTTTTTCAAATCTTCACAAAAATTGAAATAGTCATAGCTTATAAATTTGGATAATAGTAGAAACTCAATGCAGAGTGTTTATCACGTGGGCATTGGAAATTGTGCATGACTTGGATAATATATCAATTAACTTTGATCTCATATATAACAATATTCAAATGCTATTTTTGCAATTCATTTAAATGCTATTACAATTTTATTGTATAATGATTAAAATATCAACTTCATTTGTACACAAGCTTGATTGTGACTGAATTTTTTTTTGGAAATAGATTGCCCTACATTATTTAGTTCCTAACATCTTATACTCACTCCCATTATGCATTAATATTTTGAAATTGGTTCTTGAATAAAAGGACTCTTAGTTCATATTGGTCCTAACTCATGGATTACCCTCAATACTACATTTTAAAAAGGGCTCCAAATTAAACTCAAAGTTTTAGGACGATGGGAATGCACTAAATTATACTTACATCTTGAAATGGGTTGAAATAACTTATTTTTAGCCTAAAGTCCCAAACATTTTGTCCAACTGGAAGATCATTTTGGAACAATAGGAATATTTTGAATCATTCATGCACACATTCTTTTGTTATTTCACAATGCCCAAGTACATCCAACCAATTTTTTTATAGATTGTTGTATTGGGGACACTTTCCACTAAGGGCCTAGCTAAGAAAATTAAAAACTATAACTACTATTATTAGCTCAAATCTTAATCCCTAAAGTTCTTTGATGTTTACAGGTCCAAAACTTCTTCAAAATACTTGTCCCTATAGTAAGCCTAAAATCTTCGTCTATATTTATTTTTTAATAAATCTAGCTATATAATCCTTTAGTTAACTTGTTCAAGTACATCCTCTCCAATTTAAATTGAATATCCCCACTAATTACTAGTTCAATGTGCATAAATTTCAGAAAATAGGCTTTTTCTAGCCCTTCTAAGAGATAAATTTTTGTCTTTCAACATTTAAAAAGAATGCACTATAACTTATATATAGTAGTTGATTTGTTGAAAAATGTATCGAGAATATATATTTGAAAATTTGAACATTTTTTCTCACATTCATCTTAAAAAATTATAAAGTGGAAGGTGATACTAAATGAAAGAAACAATTAAACCGCTAATAACTTTTACAAGAAATTGAAAATTATTAATTCCAATGGTGTCGTGAATGGTGTAAAATTAGTATCTAATAATAATTGGTATCCTTTCTTAAAAATCACTAATAATCAATATACAATCAATTTAGAAGGAATTTTTCGGTTCTATATTTTTAATCAGTAAATATCAATTGGTTGGTGTAGAAATAGATCCAATTATGTGAATATGATTCACAAGTCATTGTTTACAACTTTGTTTGAAAATCATCACAATTTTTTTTCTACATTGTACTTTATGACTTCACAATTTAGGAATGTTAAACTAATTCAAGGATTGTTAGGGATTAAACCCTAAATGCTTAAGGCACTATATTTTGGTGTTGACTCAACTTTGAAGGTAAACAAAATCTTACCCAAATATTATATTTGGCACCTTTTTTTAGTGGAACGTGAGCCGGTAGGCTTTGAATCATTCCATTTTGATTAATGAGATGAAAGTTTCAAGGAATTTTAGATTGCGGATAGGTATGGTTTTCAAAGACTCGATACCTATCTACAAACTAAAACTCCTCATAACTTTCATCCCGTTAATCAAAATGGAATGATTCAAAACTTTCCACATATATATAAATATAGAGAACCAATTTCAAATTTTTATTTCTTAAAAAAAATGATTTTAAAATAAGTTTTTCGAGCTGCCCAGGTTGCCCGCCAAGCAATGAAAATTACATATCATGCAATAACTTTTTAACTATGTAGTCAAAAGTTATGAAAATAGTTGGGCCTTAAAGCTAGTACTCAGGCACATGTTGTGTCAAATTTATTTTAAAAACCCATTTGTAATGAGCTGCCTAAAATTGCTATGTTGCCAAAAACCACAATTTTTACCTTTAGGGATTAACCCCTAAAGTACCAAAGTCCCCTCGGGGGACACTTCAGATTTTGGGCAGGCTCGTGCGACCTGAAATTTTAACCTGATTTTTTGAATTTTTTTTTGAAGATAGGGAATCATAGTAGCTTTCTAAAAGTATAATTTGTTTTTCAATCGGTGCCCGGAAGCAAAAGTTATGCCCTTCTAAAGCAAAAAAGCAGTTCGGCAGGCAGAAAAAAACAAAAACAGAAAAATGATTTTTTTTTTATAAATTTTTTTTCCTCAAAGATCATGTTTTTGTCTACATTTGAAGCTTTGATTCATTCTATTTGGACTAATAATGAGAAAGTTATGGACAATCTTGTTTTTCGGGCAGTTTAAGCATCTTCAAAAAAACCAACTTATAGAATTCATTTTTGAATGCAATTTTCAATTTTTTTCAATTTTTTTTTTTGGCAAGGTTAAATTTGTTTGCAAGAACAATCCCACCGTTGGGATTATGTTGTTTTAGTTCCACCTAAGAGCTATTAACAATTTAGTGTTTTGTTCAATTTTGGACCTACTTCTATTTAACAATTTTTTTATATGTGAAAATCAAGGTTTGACATTCTGAAATTTTTTTCCCCAACTCTCAACTCATATGTTCAACATAAAAAATCACAACTTTTTGTTGTGTAGTGCAAAAAAAAATCCACAAATGGCCGTCAAAGTCATCTGAAATTGCAGGAAACAGTTTTAAAAACTTTTTTTTCCAACTTTGAATGTTGATATCTTCCAATCGGAACGGTCAAATGTCTTGAAATTTTTACCACATGATTTGAGACAAGTTAAGTACAAGATCCTACGGTTAGATTCTAAAAAAAAAGTTTTTTTTGGTTTAGGGAGTGATTGCAGCAGAAATGGCAGTTTTCAGTGGTTTTGGAGCCAGAAAATGCCTTGGTATTTTAGGAGTTAAACAACCCTTGGGCTTTGGATTTTAGTCTTGAACAAACTCCAAGAATATCCAAAAGGTCTTGGGCCGTTTAAAATAGTTTGCTCTAAAAGCAACCGTTTAACCCCTAAAGGACCGTTGTCCCTTCGGGAGACAAATGCGTTTTCAGGTAGGTACCTACGGGCTGAAATTTTCTCCTGATTTTTTGAAACTTTTTTTGGAGGTAGAAAAGCTGATTAGCTTCGTGGGAATATAATTTTTTTCAAAATCGGTGCCTGGGAACTAAAGTTATGACCAAATAAGCTCAAAACAGGGGACAGAGGGCAACCCGGGCAGCAAAAAAAATTGCAAAAATTTGATTTTTTTTTAATATTTTTTTCTCATAGATTATATTTTTTTAATTTGGAAAGCTTTGATTCATTTCATTTGGATTTGCTATGAGAAATTTATGGATATTCTTGTTTTTCGGGCAGTTAGAGCATCTTTTGAAAAAAATAACTTGTAAGATTCATTTCTAAATGCAATTTTTCAAATTTTTCAAATTGTTTTTTTGTGTGGTTTAGTTTATTTGCTAGACCAATCTCAACATTGGGATTAGTGCATTTGAATTCCATCTAAAATATATGAATATTTTAGATTTTCCTTCTATCTTGTACCTACTTCTACTTAACAATTTTTTTAAGAATGATAATTAAGTTTTTTTGAATTTTTTTTTCCTAGATTTTGAACTCATTTCTCCACTATAAATATTTAAAGTTCAAAACTCTATAGTGCAAAAATTTTAAGTTAAAAATGTTCAAAGCCGAAAAATCTAGTCTCGCAATGTGCTGAAAAACTTGTTTTTTCCACTTTAAACGCAAATATCTTGCAATCTGTCCAGTCAAAAATTCTGAATTTTTTTCCGCACTTTTTCATACTAGTTAGGTGTAAGATCCTACGGTTAGATGTAGAAAAAAAATAATTAAATTTTTTTTTCACTCTTTGCTATAGAAATGGCAGTTTTCAATGTTTTTTGGCAGAAGAAAGGCCTTGGTCCTTTAGGGGTTAAGGGCTAGTCCGCCATTTTCATGGGCTTCTGTGGCCGGGAAGATTTTTAGCTCATTTTTCAGACAAAGAGAAATAGATGTGGCATGTAACACAAGTGATTTCATTTATTTTTTAAGCATTATTGAATTATTTACAAATTTTCCATGCTTTCTGTTGTAGGCACTTATACGTGACCGCATGTCCCCCAAAATCCATTCCCTTGCAACTTGTACAGAGAGAAACCAAGGAGAATGATTGGCTCTTGCAATGAATAACACTTTATTCTCCATTCATTCAATTGCTAAAGAGGTCAATTTAAGGACCCCCTCATATCCATTCCAGAGCTAATTATAGGGTTGATTTGAAGAAGACAGTTGCTTTTAGAGCAGACTACCTTACAAGACTCACTCACTGACGTTCTTTCACAATTATAGGTGTCTTCTATTTCAAGTAAAGTGCAGTAGTAATCTCTTCTGGCCAGCACAGTGATGGACAAGGAGAGCTGATGGAACCAACTTGATGAAAAGCATTGAAATAATGCACTGTGATTCCACACACCTTGGGACCTTGTGTTGCAGTGGCCCTCAAGACCGAGTGAGATTGAGTTTCCAAATTCATGCATGAACAATGGAAATTGTCCGTTCATTTAAAATTAATAATAATAATCAATAAAATAAAAAATAAAAAATCATGCATGAAATATTTTCATTTTAGAACGTCAACATGACTTGATGCAACCGGACTCCATCGTCCTTGGTAGCTTCACCAACTCTGCTTGGAAAAAGAGAGGCATCACAGACAGAGGGGCATGGAGATGGTGCATATATGACCTCTTACAATGTATGAGAGCATTGTCACTGTGGGCCTGCCGACCGACCAAGGCTGTTGAGTGGGCTCAAAAAGAGCTCGTCTCTTTACCGGTCCTGACCATCTTCCACCGCCTCGGTCCCGACTTGCAACTTCTTAAATTAATAAAACCCAAAAAATTCGATGCGCATTCCCTATATTCGAGGCTCTCAAGTTCCTTAAGTTTGTTGTAATGTGCACATTCAATTGGGCATGACAAGGTTGACTAAGGTGGGAGCACCCATAACCATCTATTTAAGCCATGGTGAGTAGACTATGAAGCCAATGTGGAAACTAAATGGACAAAATGGAAGGCAAATGAAAGAGTGGGAGATGCCCCCCAAAAAAACTCTTGAATTTAAAAAACTGCTTCTAGAAAGCTTGGTCAAAGTGCAAAGGCGAAAAGCACCCATTGCCCATTCTTAAAGGGTCCCATTTTTGAACAGTATCCGCTTTCACATGGGCACCAGTCCGCAACTGCCATGAAACCATCTAACTAACTACAACTTGGTCTCTTGATGAGTGGATTGGAGGGGCTATTGCATGGAATGGGTTCTGGGACATGGAGGGAAATGGGTGCTCCTACCTTAGAAGAAACAAGCTAGTATCACGAGAATGTGGTGGAATGTAGGCTCAACTAAGAAGTAAACGGGCTCTGAATCCTAGTGAATATATGTTGATTTTGAATGGGACCAGTAGTTTGATATATGTGGAAGCAGGCATGGGGAGGAAGAAAAGTAGAATTGGACGCTCACTTGCTGGGCTAGATTGCTTGGCTGAGCAGGGGTGGCGATGCTCTCACTACATACAATGTAAAATATAAAGGGGTATACAATAAATAAGGTATGTACACCTGTAATTGTCACTAATTCCAAATAAGTATAATTATTATTATTAAATGTAAAATGTAAAACATTTTTAGTGGATGGTATTGGCAATAAAAGAGAATTCCTAAACACTTTAGCATGCAATATTCACTAGAAGAAAATGAAGGTTTTGCAACTACAAAGAACAACTATTTTATTAGTTGCATGGAACATTTGTGACTGGTGCTAATTTGAGGATTTGCAATCATTGTGGACAAGTCATTCTTGGAATTGTAGTTGTAAAGTACAATGGGGTTGTTTCTTATCCAATAGCCTACTAGTTGAAACTTCTTTTACATATTCTTCTGACGTATTTGCTTATGTGGCATTGAGTGCCACATAGATTTGTAGATTTTGAAATTTTAGATCTAGCTTCTTTTTCAGATTTCAAAAGTTCAAATATTGGTATTTAATAGAATTAACTTGTCTAGGAAACATTACAATTTCATAGGTTTTAAATATTTTTTAGATTTTAAATATTTTTAGATTTCTATAGATTGTTGAAATCTGAGAATTCTATTAACAAAATTCATTACACAACTTACAAGTCTTATAAGTCCAACCTAATGGTACTCTGGACAATTGATACAAGACAATTGGGAAAACCACAATCATTGTACAGTTGTAGTCATTTTTGAGTCAAACTACAGATACTTTTCAGTCAAATTTAGTTTTTTTGCGATTGGAGATCAACATGGTGGATTCCACGGAGTAGAGACTTGTCCACATTGACAACTAAGATGTATATTGGATGGTGAATAACTCACATTAATTCTAAATTTGAACTTTGTTATACTCCCGTAATCCTTTCATTCTACGACTACTTTTCAACTACATGAATATACATGTAAAATTTGGTGCTAATAATAAGGGCTATAGTTGCATGATAGTTATATAGGACATGTAATTGTTATTTAATTGGTTGTGGGAGACGTTTTTCTTCTAGTGATTTAGACACCGTACAAATAAGTTATGAAATTTTTAAGTATTTTTGTAGGTGTATTCAGAAACAACATCAGGCTCTCATAGACTCTCATACTTTGATTGTGTACATCTTGTGTAATAAACATCTATTTTTTGTAATTCATTTTGGTCCAAATTTAGGTGTGGCATTTTGGGCACTGTTGATAATGGATGAACGTACCTTTGATTAAGAGATTATGCTCTCCATGATAGGGAAGGACATGTTCATTTTTCTTCATTGTGCTTAGAAAAACTTGATCTTTTGTGAAGCCGGTTGGTAGGATTAGGAAGAACTACCAAATTCCACATTCTATGAAATTTCTCAAATTCCACCCTTCATATCTTTTGCCATCATAGTGAAAATGAAATGTGAAGCAATTAGGTGAGTGGTGGAAAGCTACATCAAATTGAAAAATGACCAATGGATGACTTTGAAAAGCCTTGGTGAATGGAGAAATGCAAAGTATCATTCCAATCACTTGGTTTGGGGCAGAATTGCTTGAATACATTTGTAGTGGTTGGTGCTGGAAATTCCGTCATTATTGTTGATTATTTTACAAAAGAAGATGTTTAATCCACGGATCAATATGTGGTGTACTTCCTCAATCCTTCAAGGGGAGAAATAAAAAATTATGATCTAGATACAATGATTTACTTGACATTTTATTTGGAAACTATAAGCATCAATTAGTATAGTTTTGTTATTAGATTGACCAATTGCCTATATTGCAGACAAAACTTCATACTCAAGGATTAAATTTCAATGGTTCCCAGTTGTGCAAAGTGAACTAGATTCCAAGAACTTAACCCCTAAAGGCCCAAGGCCTTTTTTCTGCCAAAAACCCATCAAAACTGCCATTTCTATAGCAAGGAGTAAAAAAAAATGAAAAATGTCTTTTCTGCACATCTAACCGTAGGATCTTACACCTAACTAGTATGAGAATGTGTGGAAAAAATTTCAGAATTTTTGACCGCTCAGATTGCAAGATATCTGTGTTTAAAGTGGAAAAAACAAGTATTTCAGCACATTGCGGGACTAGATTTTTTGACTTTAAACATTTTTAACTTAAAATTTTTGCACTATAGAGTTTTGTGCTTCAAATATTTATAGTGGAGAATTGAGTTGAGAGTCTAGGGGAAAAAAAAAATTCAAAAAAACTTAATTATCATTCCTAAAAAATTTATTAAGTAGAAGTAGGTACGAGATAGAAGGAAAATCTAAAACGTTAATATATTTTAGATGGAATTAAAATACACTAATCCCAATGGTGAGATTGTTCTAGCAAGTAAACTAAACCATGAGAATTTTTATTTTTTTTTAAGTTGCAAAAATAGCATTTAGAAATGAATCCTACAAGTTATTTTTTTCAAGAAGATGCTCTAACTGCCCGAAAAACAAGAATGTCCATAACTTTCTCATAACAAATCCAAATGAAATGAATCAAAGCTTTCCAGATAGACAAAAATATAATCTACAAGAAAAAAAATATTAAAAAAAAAAAAAAAAATTTGCCAAATTTTTCTTGTTACCCGGACTGCCCAGTTACGAAAAAAAGTAACATATTTGGCCATAACTTTTGACTCCTATTTCCAAATGTCCTGAAATTTAGTGCATATGAAAGATATTCCTTGCGCCTACCTTCTATTAAAATTTCAGCTTAAAATATGGAAATCTCTAGTCACACGGACCTGCCCAAAATTTCTATACGGCCAAAAAATGCATGCCGGTCCTTTAGGGGTTAACATAAAGATAACTACATCTAATATCATCCAAATGAGATGTTACTATTATAATAAGTTGCTCTATTTTTTCTTGAATCTTGTTGACAAGTAAAAGAAGATTCCAAATTCTCTTAATATATATTTTTTGAATTTAGTAAGTATTTTCAAAGGATTGACTATTGATCCTAGGCTCTTGTTGTTCCCAGAGTAAGGTAGTGTGCTCTAAAAGCGAGCGGCCTCTTCAAATCGACCCTATATTTAGGTCATTTTAGGTGGTCCTTAAATGGACCTCTCGAGCCATTGAGAGAATTGAGTGAAAAGTTTTATTTATTGCAAGAGCCAATCATTGACCGTCATTTACTCAAATCACTTTAGAAGTTGCAAGTGGTCAGATTTTGGAAGACCTAGGGTCACAAATAGGTGCCTACAACAATTTTTTTTTAAAATTTATAAGTAATTCGAAAACGGTTCAAAAAATATGAAACCACTTGTGTAACGTTTTGCATCCATTTTTCTTTCTCTGAAAAATGATCCAAAAATATTTTTGTTCAAGAAAACCTGTGAAAAAGGCAGATCAGCCCTTAAATGGTCGCTTTTAGGCCATACTACCTTACATTTGGAGTCAAGCATCGAAATTTATGACCTTTAATGAATGGTTTGAAATCAAGTGTTTACCTTATGGTGGGCACCCAAAAATGCACCAATGACTGTAAGTCGCCATCTTCACTCTACATGCATCTCCAAAATCAATTATGTACCTATGTAGAAGAAACTGTTTCAGAACTAAAATTTGTTGCTTCATAATTTTTTCATATGGCATCCAAATGTCACATTCTTTGGTGCGTTGGAACCTCCTTTCAAGTGCCAACTAGAAAATACAAGAATGTGACTAGTCTAATAATAGTACCTAATTAGACACAAAAGCAAAAATGGTGGTTTTGGAGGTACCCACCTTATATCATTCTACCATCTTGCAAAGTGAGGTTCTAGCTAAAATACTCTTAGGAAACTACACCTAAAATTGCACAAATAAGCAATTCATCATAGTTCCCATTAATATATTGGATTTTTTTTGCAGGGTGTTGTTGGTAGTCAAAAGATGATTCTAGATTCTCTTAAAATGCATTTTTTGGACACTGTGTGATTGAATAAACTATACATTTTCACAAAATATTGAAAATATGGTTTGTGGCAACCAACCATTTTCTCTCATGAATAGTGAAAGGGCATTTTAGGCAAAAATCTAGACTGCGTTGCAGTTTTTATTTTTTTATTTTTTTATTTTTTTTATTTTTTTTGAACACTGCGTTGCAGTTTTAGAAAGCGGTCGGAATTCGGTGTAGTAGTTACCTTATTGCAGTTTCCAAGGTTTCCATTTTTGTATTCCTTTTCCACAACAGGTGTCCGAGACTACATCACAGCCTTTTGTGTGGCATTTTGGGTCGGTTCTTTTGCCTCAGCCCGATGGACTTTTGAATGAATAGTCAGATATTTGTTTGTTGCACACACAATGCAATTTCATGTGTTGTTTGTTGTGGTGTGTACAAGCTTCCCACTTCCACAAATTCTCCTGCCACATGAATTTTCTAAATATCAAAGCCTATGATGCGGGGTAGAATTGCAAAAGAATTTCAACCCTTCTTATCGATACCCACCTTTTCCAGGGCATGTTTTTTTTCTTCTTCTTCTTCTTCCATAGTTAAATGTTTGTTGCATGTGGTGTTGCAAAGGGTAAAGCTGCCCATATTTTTTTGCTTCCAAAGGTGAGAGTTGACTGATTGATTGCCCAGCTCATCCCCAACTCATTTTCCATCCACCACCACTTGCATGATATCTTACAAAGGTTTAAAGGCATTGTGGTTTTTTCTTCCAAAGTGGGCGTTGACTGCTTGCCCAGCTCATCCAAAGCAAGGCAAAGCAAAGCAAAGCAAAGGCCCTTCTACAGTAGTTGTTATACGATGAGTACTTGATTTCCGTCCACCCAAACTTGCATGTGCTCTGTACTGTAGAGGCTTCTGCACTTTGAGAAATCAGTGGCGGGTCTCTTGACAAGTCTTGTTGTTGAAGGCTGGCCGGGCCAATGGATGGTAAGGTAGGGTCAGCGTTCAACAAGACTTGCAAAAGAGACCAATTTCGGGGACTGAGTGCAGAAAGCGACGAAGCTATTTACATCCAGGGAAAGTGATGAAACGTGGAATACATGGATGGAGATTCATTTATTCATCCAAAAGAATGTACATACATTCATTGAAAGTAGAGCGATACCATCCCAAGATTTGGTAGCAATTTGATCATTTCATCCATTGAAAAAGAAGAATTGATCTTGCCAACCAAATATTCCACCTTATGAAAAATTTGTATCGCTTTTCAACAAAAATTTGCTCCGAAAACACTCACCCAAGGCAGAGTCTCTTTAGAAAGTGACCTTGCTCTGAAAGCGACCTCTAACACAAAGGTACATTTTTCTTTCTTCAATGCACCTGTAATGTACATTTTAGGAAGTGGTTGCTTTTAGTAACCACTGTGTTTCAACTTCAAAAAATCATAACTAATTCCACAAAGGTCCAAATAATATGAAACGACTTGGGTTAGATGCCAATTTCATTTTCCTTCCTATGGAAAATTACAGAAAATTGCTTCAAGGAGTTTAGCTTCTCCCCAAATGCAATCAGCTCTTAAAAGGTCACCGGCTTTAAGAGCAGACTACCTTTAGTTAGTGCAAAGGTCATGTATGGGGCCATGGGGGCTGCAAAGGAAATGTGTACATTTGTCCATGCCAATCAGACCTCCCTTTTCCGGAATGGGTTTGTTGGATCCAAGAAGTTGCGGACAAGCATTTGCACATGGCCAGCAAGGACGATTCTCAGTCACACAGTCCTTGTTGTTGAGCTTTCTCTGTTTTGATAGACGGGAGTGAGTAGCCTTTTTTTAACTCCTAAAGTCCCAAGGTCTTTTTCCCATCAAAAAACACTCAAAACTGTCATTTCTGTTGTGAAGTGCAAAAAAATTTACAATTTGTTTTGCATATCCAGCCGCAGGATCTTTCATAAGACTCGTATGTAAATGAGTGGAAGAAATTTCAGAAACTTTGATTGCATAGATTGCAAGATACTTGCATTTTAACTCCTAAAGGACCAAGGCCTTTTTTCTACCAAAAAATATTCAAAACTGCCATTCCTATAGCAAAGAGTAAAAAATTTGAAAATTGTTTTTTTTGCACATCTAACTATAGGATCTTACACCTAACTAGTATGAAAATGTGTGGAATAAATTTCAGAAATTTTGACCGCATAGATTGCAAGATATTTGAATTGAAAGTGAAAAATACAAGTTTTTTTAGCACATTGCGGGACTAGATTATTTGACTTTGAACCTTGAATTCCTCACTTATAAGTTCTCCACTCAAAGTTCCTTCTGGAGTAGGCAAATTTGACAAACAAATACCCTCACACAATGTATGAGACAATCCAAATCTTTGACATGATTCAACAAAAGGTGCTCTCTGTTGTGGATTAAATTCAACTATAGGTCTTAATGATTCTGACCGACTATCAAAAATTGGGTCAAAATGGCTCAGTTCTCCTGTATCGGGAGAAGGGTCCAATTGATCTAAATTCTCTGATGTAACAATAGACAAATCCTGAACACTATCCCTTCCTGCGGTTAATGGATCTATAGATATTTCACTCTCCTCAGCCACAGACTGCAAGACAATAGAACTCTCTGTCTTTTCACTAGTGTCTTGTTTATTTAAATTTCTTAATGCTCTCACTCTTGCTCGCTCCTCTCGAGCAGCCTTTTCCCTTTGCTCTTTAACAGAATTTTTAGGACTAAATGGCCACTTATAACTCATCTAATAGCCATTAATTTTATGTATTTCCCTCCTCTATTGACTCAACTAATAGAATTACCTATTGGCGTTTAATCCATTGCCTCCCCGGCAGCGGCGCCATTATGTAGATGGATTTTTACTATACAGTTAATTATAATAAAATTCCTATAGTTTTGAGTTTGTTCGCAGGGAGGTTTGGATGCACTATAGGTAATTCCTAAGGGAAACTAAATTAACCCCAAGTTCTGCACAATTGAAGGAAAACCATGGAATATTTTTCCAACTTCACAAATTCAATAGATAGACTATTTTATTATAATCATGGTCAAAATTGGAAACTTATCAATTCATTTGGAAATCCTATAGCTTTATTTTCATTCTCCATTGTTCCATCACTTCTCACCAACCGCTCTGGTACGAGCTTCTATTGATTTCTTCAACAACTTGCTCAAGTACTATTGATTTGCCTCACGGCTTCTTCCGGCTTTGTTGCAATTGTGTTCTTCTTCTCATTCTTACTTTCTTCCATTGAAACTATCTCCACAGTTTGGCATTCCATCTTTATATTATTTAATTGACAACAATATTTGCACTTCTTTTCCTTTAATTTAAACTATTTGCTATCCATTGTAATATCACTTATTCTCACTATTCTATTGATTCAGTTTACGGACTTGCTCTAATTACACCGTCTCTATAGATTAATCTCCCAGTTTTCATCATAAAACACTCAATAACATCATGCTCATACACCATTGACACATACCATGCAACCAGTCCATACACAATGGATAAAACAATTGAAACTGAATCCAAACTTGCATTCACATCCAATCACGACAATAGAAATTCCTCACACCAATAAATCCATAGACTCAACACTCAGCACAATCACACACTCACAATTGATATATACAATTTCAGCACACTCAATCATTCACATCACAATAGCAAGAATCACAATTGCATAACACATCCGAAAATCCACACAATTGATAACAGTACACTCATCTCATAATCTCTGCATTATATTTCAGCCTGAAATTTACAATTGATCCTCACTGTATTCTCAACCTCACTACATGACAACTATCAATCCACACATTCACAATTACAGACTCCAGCACTATAGAAATTCAACTCTTCACTTCACTTACAAAATCACACAAAAACTATAGATCACTCACTCAATCCACACACTACCGGCCTCAACCGCAGGAGCTCTGGACTTCCATTCCAGATTGACTTTCCACTTCGCCCGACAATTGATTTCACCCGCTTCATTGGATCAGTTTGTAACCGCTTCTACAGTCGCACCCCATTCATCCTTTTTCTACATCTATTGATGACATTCTATAGTAAAGTCTATTATACTGGTAATATTGACATATTAACATCTTAAGTACTATAGAATTAGAAAAATTAGAGAAATTAACAAAATTTTGCTATTATTCACACATTCTCTATATATTCTATGACTACAGGCATCTTTAGCAAGTCAGAAAATTCTGAAACTTTTTATGGAACCTCTCATGGAATTCCACAAAGGATGTGCAAGCTCATATTCTTACTTTGCACAAAGGTCAGAGGAGAATCAAACTCTGTCTTCTCCTTTTAATTCCGGCAACTAGGAAATCTTTCACATACAAGAGAATCTTGGCAAGCCGATTTCGCCATTGAGTTCCAAATGCGATTTCCACCCTAATACACCATACTCTACCCGTAGATTCTTCTTACGGGTCCATCTTGAGTTTGTAACTCCTGTTGGCCAACAATTGGGGTTTCCGCTATTTCTTCGATGCTGTGGGGAAAGTGAAACCTATCTTTGGGAATGGACTTAGGACCTCAACGGTGTTCCCTTGGACCAATTTTAGCCATAAGATGTTACATGTACTGGTCTATTTGGGCTATTTGGGCTGGACTAGCCTTAATTCTATTATTTACCTACATTTCCACGTTTTAACCTATGTACAAGTGGAAATGGGGTTTATTTGGGGGAAAATAACCTATAAGGGACCAAATGCAATATTGGTATGTGACATACCTATTTTGGTTTTACACTCTTTTTTGGGCTTTTTGTATATAAAATTATACTTAAATTTGTAAAAATCGAAAAAAAGAAAACTGTGAGTCCCTAGTTACGAATTGGGAGCTCACACCTCTTAAGAGTTGATTGCATTTTGAGGAGAAGCTAAACTCCTTGAAATAGTTTTCAATAGATTTTTGTAGGAAGGAAAATGGAATTGGCATCTAACCAAAGTCGTTGCATATCTTTTGAACCTTAGTGGAATTAGTTGCAAATTCTTGAAGTTGAAACATAGTTGTCTCTAAAAGCAACCCCCTCCAAAAATGTACACTTTTGGTACATTGATGAAAGCAAAATATACCTCTGTATTAGAGGTTGCTTTTAGAGTAGGGTTTGCTTTAATGCACCCTACCTTAAGTATTTAGAAAATGGTTGGCAAAATGTGGAGACAATTTATTACGGGATATTGGAAATTATGCATGACTAGATTTGGTGGCTCAAATTGGACTTCCAAACTATGTGAGGACACTTTTGGTCACATAGGGCACTTAGGGGTAAGCTTTGAGATTATGCTTCACCAAAAACTTCTCCATAACTAACATTTTTTGTTGTGAAAACCTACAATGAAATAAACATATCCAACCATCGGATCTTGCATTAAACTTGTACGGAAATGTGTGGAACTTTTTTCAGAAACTTGAATAAGTTGGATTATAAGATTTTAGTGATCAAATTGAAAGGAATGGTTTTTTTTCACCTTGCCATATCAAGTTTTGAGAATTTGAATCCTTTTAACATAAATTTTTTGCATTGTAGAGGGCCAATAAAGATATATACCATTCAATTCTGTTCTACCATTCAAAGAATTTTGCGTAATGTAAAGAATAATTGGCACTTTTAGTTGTGCATAAAATTTAACATTATATTCATTGCAATCTCAATCAAGCATACCAATTTTTGAATTTAAAAAAACAAAACTCCATTTTTGATGAACTTTTAAAAATCAATTTCATAGTTTTGAATTTTGAATAGGTATTTATGTTAGAAATATCCAAATATACATCTTTCACCTTAGAAAAATTGTCACTAAAAAAATTAATAAAAATCTATGGTGGGCTGTTTCAATTGTCATTTGTTGCATGTTAAATTATTGGAATTAGTTATGTCTATAGTTTGTACTACAATTAAATTTTATTGTTTGAACTTCACATTACAACTAGTTTTTTACATTTTTATTGGTGGCATTCAAAAAATATCATTTCTATACTCAAAAGTCACTAAAGTTGACCAAATATACAAAAGAAATAATTTCTGGTGATTTATTTTTACAATATCTTCTTATATTGAAAAATCATAAGCACTTCAATCATGCATATTTCCAATACCATTGAAACAACTTCCATTGAAACAAATCCCAATACAAGAATCAGATGGAAAATGATTTCATCATAATTAGCCCCTAAATGCCCAAGGCCTGTTTTGAGTGACTTGGAATTTGCTCTAAATTGAACAAAATGCCAACATTTTGATAAGTTGTATCAATTTTTTTTAAATTGTAACCGTACCAATTCAAACTAGACATGCTAAAGATCTCATAGAAAAAGAAAACACAACAATATCACTTATAGAGTGAAAGATTATAATGTTTGACCATGAGGGTGTTAAAACTGCAAAAAACTTTCAATCCTCTTTTCACAAGTTGAATCTAAAAAAATGGTGTCCAAAAAAATATGAGGTTAAAGAGCCTAACATGTATAACCCCAATCAATTTATGGCTTCTTAAAATCTACTCTATAGTTTTTTTAAATGAATTTTGAATGTGATTTTTGATCCAAGATCTAGTGTATTTGAGGCTCATTTCCAAGAGCTCTCAACACTACGGGAAGTCAAGATTGTAATGGGTACCCTTGCACAAAATCTTCAATAGAAAAATCACTATTGATTATCTTCAAGATCGGATTTTTGATGCTAAAACTAGACTTCACAAAGACCTTTCCAAAAATATTAAACTACTAAAAATAGCAACTTGGTTGAGTTTTGTTTGACTTCAAAGTTTTGCAAACACCAGATTTTGGTGCCTCGGGCATTTAGGGGTTAGTTTTGAAGTCATTCAAAAGCTACAGCATGGTGTGGGTGGCATTTCCTGTGTCATAGTACACCTAAAATTAAGCAGAAAACAAAACTACAACTGAAAGGGTAAAAGAAATAAAAGGAAAGTTTAGATCTTTGACTGGTTGGCCCATCTTACAAGTAGGAATAAAACCAATTTCCACAAAGGAGAATGTAAACTATTAGAACAAAAGAATTTATTTTAAAATAAAAAATTAAACACAAACACAAACAATTATTATTGTAGCTCAAATTGTTCAAATTTTTTGATTGTAATAGACAAGTTATTTCAATTAGTATTAATACCAGCTTGAAATAACTTGGAAATTGATCAAATTAAAAAAGAGTAGAGAAAATAACTCCAATCACATTGCTTATGATGGTGTAATGTAGAGTATGTTCATTTGAAGTTTCACAAACAACTCTAAAAAGACAATACGTATGACACTTAAATTCAGTATCTTTATTGAAAGAGAGATGTTATTTTACCTAAAGAATAATATTTAATGAGGGGGGAGGATGTTTTTTAGGGGAAGGGAGAGGAGAAGTTGGAGAAGAGAGGGGGAGGGAGTGGAGAAGTTGGAGAAGAGAGGGGTTAGGGAATGGAGGTTGTAAAGAATAAGATGTGGGTGTCGATGTCAGTGTTGATGTAGAGAAGGTTGTTTTTTCACTGTAGATTTGAAAAATTGAATAAGGTTTAATTGTTTTCTAGCCTGAGGAAAATCACTATTGATTTCTGGAAATCTAAGTGATAGGGTCCATTTAATTCGAAGTGGAATTCTTTTATATAATGTATAGGGCTACTATAGGGTTTATAAGATGCTACATACTTATATATATAAATTAGGCTATGTAAAAAATCATGTAGTATAGATGTAGATGGATGATTTCATATGGAATATAAAATGGGCATAGTCAAGAAAATCAACAATAAAGGATGGTTGATTGAAATTGTGCCACAATATAAGTAGTGTACATATAAAAAAAAGTTAAGGATAAATGGAAAACATTAACCAAAAATTGTCACATTGCATGAATAGGAAGGTTTGCTTTAGTGGGTTCAATGAACTAGAAATTGTACTGTACAACACGAGAATAGAATTTATAATTCAATTAACTCCAATCTTTGAAGCCATTTGTGTTAATTACACTCATATTGAATGAAACGTTCATGGCATAGTTTCATTAGTGATTCTAAAGTGTTCAATGTTATTAATTATTAAAGGCCAGAGGATGTTTTGGAAGAAAAATAAATTCAAAACTACCAATTTTTTATCGAGTTTTTGATGCATTGTCCAAAAAATATATATTTTTGAATTCCAACCATACAAAAGTGTATTAAATGGTTAAGAAAATGTGTGGAAAATTATTCAGCCCATATGCCCACTTGTAGATTGAAAGATTATAATGTTTGAAGTTAGAATTTTTTTTTCATTCCTGCAAATTAAAGTCAACAGACTTCGAGCCTTCTTGGAGGAAAATTTTTAATCCACAAAAATGAAGATTTTGACTATTCATAAGTACATTATGTAAGATTCACTCATGAAAAATTTCAAAAGTAAATATGGAGTCCAACTTATTCTAAATCAACCTACAATGCAAGGAGGTTAAGTACTATACATTGGCAATACACAAATCATTTTTTGATGATTTCTTGTGCAATAAGGAAATTTTTTAATTTAAAATCCAAATGGTAAAGATTAGAGACAAGAATTGGAATGTATGGGAAAAATTCCAAGAATTTTGACTTCACATATTGTAAGATAATTGGGCTTGAGGTTTTAAAAAAAGTTTTTTTTTTCAAAACCACCCCTACATAGCTAGGGTGATTGCAAGAAACACTTATCCTATTTCTTGTTCCCTTGTCCTCAGACATGTGTTTTTTTGCTCATAACTTTTGTATTGTTTTTCCGTTTGGCATGAAATTTGGAATGAAGGTAGATGCGGTAGTTGTAGACATTGAGTAATTTTTTCAAATTTTTCAAATTACTATACTATTTTTAACTTGCCTCCAATTGGGTGTCTACCGTGGCCATTTGGGGTGGTGGTGTTTAGTCCTATTTTTGATCCAAAAATGCAAATTTGAAGCCACAAATTGGACATGTTGGAGGTCTACTAACATTACAAGGGTTGACAATGAGTTTTTATGAAAATAGCAACATGTCGGTTGCACACATGGGGGCAAAGTTACCTTCCTTTGCGCGAAGGCTACAAAGAGGGAAAAAATTTCCTTCATGAATTTCTTGGTGCAATGCAAGCACAACCTTCTCTAGCAAAATGGCTTCTTTTTTTGAATTTTTTTGAATTTTTTTTGAATTACTAAAAATGAAAAACTCCACAGACCCTTTTTCTGCTGTTTTCTGCTCCTAGTGGCTTTTGTAATACTCCATAGTAGTTTGTAGTATTGCATAGTATTGAATCAACGGTTCAAATCTGACGGGGTGCTGCTAACACATAATACTAGTAGTATTGCATAGTACTGCCAGTCATGTGGCTAAAAAATGCAGTTTTGACGGAAAAGCGTTAAGTGTTTCTTGCAACTAATTGGGCTTGAGGTTAGAAGAATTTTTTTTTTCCAAAACCACCTCTACATAGGTAACAAAATGTTACTCCTCTTTGGATGTGATTTGAGAACTAAATTTTTTTTGACAATTGTACGCCATCTTTTATTAGTTACATAAATGCTAAATTTCAATAGTTGATGAGAATTTCTGGCAAAGATGCCGCAAAGATGCCCAAATTGCTTGGACTGCTAAAAAAATTTAGTATGGAAAAGAAATTATATTCCCGCTAAGGAAGTATACATTCACATCTTATGTCAAATAATTTTATAAACATTTGACCAAAATTGACTTTATAGGAACGTACCTAAATTTACAATTGTTCTTTCAATGGTCAATTGACCTTTAGGGGTTAAAAATTGCTACTTGGTCAATGGCACTTGAATTAATTTGATTGTTGTTGGTTTCATGGTGTATACCCTATACACATGTGTAGTAGAGGGAAGGCAAAATTTGTGAAGTCTAAGGGTGAAGGTGAGAAAAAATTGGACACTTAAAAATTTTATATGTAAAATAGCCCCACTTTAAAAACTGCATGAATGAACTTACAAAACCATAGGATATTGGAAATATGTCCCTCGTAATTTTTATGTAAAAATACGGTCATCTTAAATGCAATAATTAAGGGTAATAGCCCTACATCAAGTATCCTCTTAACTCAGGTGTATATGCAAAATTACAAGGAATGATCTCCCTAGGTTTTAGCTATCTTGCGAGACTAACTAATATGGAAGTTGTGGTATTTTTATAGAATTGATTTAATATGGTCTATTCTATCTTCATACAATCTCAAATAGTGTAATTGTCATTAAACTTTCATCCAATTTCAACTAAAATTTATCCATATGTTTACACTAATTAGACCACATTCATCAAACATTTATGTAATTTTGTGAGAGGTGACTTGTTCAATCAAACTCTTGCACCAATTGAATTAACTTGTATGTTACAATTACAAGAATTCACAACAATTCAAATTTAAACTTGCTAGGGAAGAAATTCCTATATGTGTCATTTTCTTTTCTCAGACACCTAAATAATAGGCTAAAATGAACACTTGTTGATTCAAAATCAATATAATTTTTTAGATGCAATGAAAAGATTTTTGAAGCAACCAATGAGAGTTGAGGCATTTTGTGCTTCAAGGGTGCCCATTCAAGGTGAATTTAGTGTTATATATAGGCTACAATATGTTTTCAACTTTGAAAATTTGTAAAATAATACTAGAGCGTCAAAAAACTATGTAATTATTTGGGTTGTGTTTTTCTTAATTTTGCTAATAATCTCATCAAATTTTTTTGTCATGACTTTTGAGATAATGTGACCAAAAAAGTGTTACTTTTAGGTTCTTCTACCTTATTTATTTATTTATTTATTTATTTATTTATTTATTTATTTATTTTCTTGAATAAAACACAAACTTTAGTAATAAAAATAGAAAAAAAATATACAATTTGCTAAAAAAGTGAGTCAATGGTAGAGTTGATTTCATTAAGAAAAACATACCACAATCATGAATGCATCATTTAACTACTTCTGGACTTTTGAAAGTCCAGAATTAACATTGGGAGATAATCATCGAGAGATATTCATCTGGAGATCTCCTGATGCATCAAGAGATCTATACAAAACATCAGAAGATCTATACAAAACATTGAGAGATATACACAAACATCAAGAGAAATATACAAACATCAAGAGATAATCATCTGGAGATCTAAAGTGCATTGTCCAGAATTCATTGAATAGTCCAGAAGTAGTTAAATGATGCATATGAGTCAATAAAAACTAAACTTATAGAATGTAGAATGCGCCGGTGTTGTGCATGCATAGAATATTCTCACAATAAAACCTTAGATTGTAGTTCATTTAGGATATTTTTTTGATGTCCACCACCTATCATTTATGTCTCTAATTTGAAGATGATGGACATTCCCATACAAAAATATATCCAAAACATTCAAGAAAATTGATTATAAATTTTGAGTTATTGTTTGTGATAAATTATGCAATTTGAAGATTTTACAACCTATGGTAATTAGGAATCCATTAATTCGAAATCCACAATCACAGCTGGTTTTATTGTGCTAGTATGGACCATTCCTTGTCTTGTAGATTTATCACTTTGAAATACATCTTCAATTTAAAAAAAAGTAATAAAATTCAATTATCAATTGATTGAGATGTCCTACATTATAAGCCCAACTATAACTCCAACTCTACACGAATAATGAAATTAGTGTTATGGTACCAATAGTCTTATTTACCCTATTTTGTAAATCACTCTAATTTTCATTTACTTGACAATTAGTGTTCATGTTGGATGTTGATTTAGTGTAGGGTGAACTAACTTGGTACTAATTTAGAAATTTGGTTGATAATCAGTGTTCATTTTGACATTTAGTGATGATAACATTAGCAACATTGTCACCATTTAGTATTAGAATCCATAATTTGTATTGCAAACAATAAATTTCACTATTAGTGTATTTTATATGTCTTTGACCTTCTACAAGTGTAAGTACTAATCAAAGGAGTACATCTTACCATTCTACATATTCAAATGAAATCCCTAAGGATTCAATTAGTCTAGAGAGCAAAGGCAAAAATACAACATGAAAACTAAAGTAAGGTAGCCTGTCTATATTCTATCCATGCTCCAAGAATTGCTCCTAGATTATACTACAAATGGTTATTATAGGAATGAAAAATTGTCCAATAATGAATTGGTGCCAATTTGGGATTATTGTTGTATAGTTGTATGAGTACATGCACACTACAAGAAATTCAGGGTATAAATGCACTGCAAAGATTGACTCTAAAACAGTCATTCCGGACAAAAATGATTCAAAAATGACTTGAGGCCCTGAAGTCATTGTAGACAAGTCATTCTTTAAATGACTGTGATTTTATTATCACCATCCTTGGATGAAGAAAGGATGGGAGGGTCTATGTGGCTGATGAAGTGGACGAGCAAGTTTTTTGGAATGGTCAGGTAGTTTTCCATTTTCAAAAGAATTTTTGCTGAAATGGATGTCCATGTCAGCCAATTATGTAGTCGTTCTGTAGTTGCAATACAGTCTAAGCAATGCTGATGTAGACATCCATGTCATAATCATGTGTAAGTCATTGTAAAGTCATTAGGTATGTAGTTGTCCCAACTCCTAAGTCTCCTCACTTCGTGCAAGGAAAGTGTGACAATAACTGAATAGGATGTCTACAAATTGCACAAGAATCACATTGCGCAAGACGCTGAAGTAGTAGTAGAGTAGGTACGTAGTCTTTTAGAACTGCTGAAGGTGCAGTCTATGGGGATGCTGGGCTGAGTGTCCAGTTGCTAGTAGTCAAGAAATCATTTGTTAGTCATTTCTATGTTGTTTCCATAGTACAACTCTTCACCACGACTTTTAAATGACTACGACAAAGTCATATTGAAGTCACAGGAGCGTGGACTACAAAGTAGCATTGAGGAAGTCCCCTGAAAGTGCTGTAATGCCTATGAGTCTTGTCCTCCTTGTCCCGAGGGTTGCTTACAATCAACGGTGTTGTTGTGTCTAGGAAGTGACCTACGGAGGAATGAAAAAATGCAAGCACCCCAGATTGGCAAAGTGGATTGAAAGCATTGTATGAAATTCCGAGTTGGATTTGCAAAACCCAGAGGACATGGACCGCTTGTTGCTAAAAAAGAAGCCATCACAAAGACAAAGAGCCATTAGGTACGTATGCATAACAACATTCAGTAACCACTTTTGAATGGATGACAAGATGACTTTCCCTGCCCAACCTTACTATTTTGCAATGGCGTGCAGAAAAGGCTGGTTCTTCGTACCGAAGTTTTGTGTCTTGTGCTTGCAGGCACTCATGCAAGAGCAGGAATCATAATTTCAAGCCTTGCTTGTGCAAGTAGAGACATGCACCTCTAAACCATCACTATAAAAAACCTTCGTTTTAGGTGACAAGCCTTAATTTTTTATGACGGATTTTAGGTGATGTCAATGTTGACAACCCAAAATTTTTATGTCAACAAAAATGTCCAATGTAACATCAATGTTGACATAAAAACATTGGATTGTCAATATTGATGTTACGTTGTACATTTTTGTTGACATAAAAAATTTGGGTTGTCAACATTGACATCACCTAAAATCCGTCATAAAAAATTAGGGCTCATCATTTAAAACGGAGGTTTCTTATAATGCATAAAACTTGATTGACAAGCCGATCGCTAGTAACCACTAAGTCATGCCGTAGTCACCTCCGAGTGACCCACACTTGCAACCTCCAAATGTACGGTACTCGGATTTGACTAAGGTGCAACTACTTTAGTGGTTGCAATCGTAGCCCAGTAAGACGACAATTACTACCGTCCATGTCAACGCAAAGTTGTGCAGGGCAATGCTCCAAAACTTCCAGGATACGCACTCGAGCAACTTTGGAAGTCAATTTCTAGTGGCAATGTATTAAAGCACATTTACAAAGAATGATAGGCGGCTACTCGAGAATGACCAAGGCCATTACGTTGGATTCACCACTTTTCCCACTAAAACCTTCACGTCATTACTAATGAAAAGTCACAGATGACTATCGGAGGTTCATCAAGACTTCATCCCGCACTCACAATCACGACTATAAAATCACTTGAGCACTGTGGTAGAAATAGGACTGGTGCAATTATGAAAGCACTAGTCATTTTTTAGTCAAATCGGACAAGCAATAATTCTTTCCCAGTCATTTATACCCCTACTTTCTTATAGTGTTGGGGCTCAGTTTAATTTGGAAGTAGACAAAATTTCAATGTAAATAATGTGGAGTTATGAGTGGTGGGATACTTTGTGCCATTATAGGCAATTACATGTACCATGTTGTTCCGGTTTAAGAGCATCTCCACTAGGATACTAGGGCTTGCCATATTGCCCCAGTAAATGGTTTGGTGTGCCCTTTAGGAGTTGCAAGCGTCCAACTAGTTGCAACTTTGTCATTTCTCAACGCAAACCACGCCACAATTTGAGCCAGACACTTGACCTATAGTGCCCCCAAGTTTGGACTTACGCCACGTTAAGCTTGGAAAACGCAAATTTTTATGATGCTTTTAGGTTAGGGCAGGGCTAGGTAGGCAAGAGTAACAAGCACCGTAGTAGCTTGATGGACTCTCATGAACAAGCTACTTGGACTGCGTTGGGAAGCATCAAAAGGAAATTTTACTAAAGTCCGATGTGCTAGGTCAACGACAAATTTTAACTCATTAACTTTGTGCCTTAGGAAGCGGGAGTTCTTAATTCTTTCTACTTGTTTTGGAAGGTGTTGGTAGAGATCCAGTGATAAGGTAGGGCCTTCTTCTCCCCTAACATATGTCATTCATAGTCTAACACATCCCTTTTCACACACATTGGTGGAGATGCTTTAAGGTCTGTATACTTTCATTTTTGGATTCTACTTGCACCATTGATGGACAAGTGTTTGACATTTAATGGCAATACCTATGGCCTCAAATAGCACCCTATTACTACGAGCTTTAGAAAATCATATCTAATTTAGCTTAGGTCTAAAAATGACTACATACAAATCAAATTGTAATGGCTATGTCTCCCTCCATCTTCTTTCCCTAAAATTTGTCAAAGAATGCTTTGATCCATGTAGAAGAGATCCTAATCCAACATGCTCTTAAATGGGCAGTTTCTGCAACTCCTATCTTAGGACTTCATATCCACATACATTCATCAGCATGGAGAGAACGAGGTAAGTCCACATAAATGCCTACAACCAGCCATGATTAATATTCCTCTTTGAATTTAATCTGTAGTTTGCAGAACCAGGAAGTCCATAATCTGACTTCTTCTTGCAATCAGAAAATACAGAAGCAAAATCTAAACCTGCACCAAATCAGCTGAAATGTTAACAAGGGATGCATCCAATACAGTCAAGTGACTGATCTTTACAGAACATTATGTAATATACTCATCTACCTATTGTGCTCTTATCCCACATGGCTTGACTTCTATTTCCAAGTCAAGAATCATGGTGACTTGGCATACATGTAGAATGTGCAATAGAACTGCCATTGAAATTGCTAACCCAAGTTCCGTCTGGGTTGGCCTTGCTTGCAACTCGAGGGGCATGTGCAGATTTGCTGGATGAGTACAAGCCGAAATCCATTCAGGAAGGGAATTCTCATAAGGAGACTTGTGTTATCATAAGGACTTGAATAAGTTCACCTAGTTAATGACCTTCCGATACAACGCCGTCTTGATGTAAGAAGATCAGATATGAAGGCATGACGGTCGTCTTCATATATGGTGGTATTCGATCTTCATGTTGTCCAATGTTCAAGTCCCAATGTGCAAGCGACTAGTCTGTATCTGGGACATTGGCATCAAGGCCGCCCGCAGAGCTGAAGCTGTCGGTCTCCGTCTCCACAAATGATTCAGCCTACAAGCAATGCTCTTCACGATGTCAGGACTAAATCATTTGTGACAACATTGTTTGCTATAAACCAATCACTTTAATTGCACAGCACTTTAGGACACATTCTAGAGGATGATGAAATGGCCAAGACGTGAGTGACCAGATGGATGAGACGCACAGTCTGAGCGCCCAAAATTGCCACTTTGGCGCTGAGCATAGTTCTTCTTATTAGACAGGTCAAATTTCTTATATGTTCTAGTTAGCAAATAAAATTATTCCAAAGCATTGAAGAGTAACGAGTTATGTGGCGCTGCAAATAAAAATAGTGAAGGTTCAAAGTTTTAATGATAGATGACTCAAAACCAACCCTTGAATAGATAGTTAGGTTGTCTTCATGCCTAATCAATATGTAACCTATGTCAAAGATTTTAAAGTAACAATTTTGGGTTACTGGCGATTAGGGAATAGAGGACGCTCGACAACCAGGAGACTCAAGAGCATTATTGGGCAGAATGTAAAGTAGTTCTACCGAATCAAGAACATCCACATTTATTTTCAAGTCGATCTAATGGCTTAGGATGAGACAAACAATATGATTTAGAATCCTATTTTTGACAAGCCAATGAGACAGTGGCACAGTGAGCACCAGACTTGGCATTATGGGTGTCCCTACTTATCACTTCAGGGCGAAGCCTCGATGTTCATTGTACGTTCAGAGGGACTGAGTTTTCTCTTCATTAGAAAATCCAAAATATGTCACAAGGACTGTGAACTAGAGAGAGAAGAATGATGAACGTCTTACATAAGAGTCCGGGGTCATCCTTCTTGAAGGCATGGCAGATGTTTCATCAGGAACCACTGCATACCGCTCTGAAGGAGAAACGAAGAACGAAGCTGTTCATCATCACATGTCCAAGCCATTGCAATCAACTGTGAGCAGAGTGAAAATTGGTGCATTTGGAAAAAGGCTCTCAACTAGGAACCTGAGCTGGTTAGACACAGCCATCTGAAACTGGAGAAGTCTGAGGCAGTCATCTGAGTACTCCGATCTATAATCATCCAAGATTTCAAAGCTCTGAGGTTTTGACAGGGCTCTCGCCTAGGAACCTAAGTGGTATGAGGCTCGTCTGAATTCTCAGATATATATCCATCCTAGCATGTAAAGCTCTAAGGTTTCAGCGGGCAATTCAAAACCCACCTAAGCAATTGATAGTCCTAATTTTCAGGACTTGAATGTCGCATTTTGGCACAATATTTGAAATTCGCAATAATGAATATGAGGCAATACCTGGCAAGCTTGTGGAGCGTGATGATGCAATTTGTCGACACGCAAATCCATCTGCACTTAGAAGCTCAACCATCTTTGGTGTAAATCTGCAGGCAATGAACTCCCAAACTGAGTTTAAGATATGACCAAGGTCAGATTTCCCTTATGCAGGAGAGCTGGTTAAACAAGGAAAGAGTAGGATATCAATATCTGTAACAGTTTGAGCTTGAACTAGTGGGTGTGTCGGAGTTCAAGACTTTTGCTCCAAGAACGGAGGCCATTTGGGAGAAAATTCTGGGTCTCAAAATCATGTGGGGCCAAATTTGGAACATACAAGCTGAAATTGCAAACTTTGACAACCCCTCGTGTTTTCTGATTCTATCATTAGTCCGATGAAATACGGAAGGAATTGAATGTGCACCTATCCACAGCATCTCCATGACCAAGCTGTCCACTTGTCCCTCGACCCCAACAGTACACATTTGCACGCTGAGTCGTTGCCAATGTATGTCGCCACCCACATGCCACTTGCACCACTCTCTGGTTGCCACGAATTTACAACCAACTAGCAGAGTGAGCTGCCGGTGTAAAGAATTTTAGAACCAAATGCAGGAATAATTAAGCAATAACCAGTTGAGGGTCCGGACATAACCCTCTCATCTAGACTACATCAACACTGTCACATAACATATTTAAGCACTAGACCCGGGTATCTATGAAGTTTAGGCAGCATAAGGTAATTCAACCACTTGACAAGGGTAAAGTGGACGGTTAGATGTTCATCAATTGGTGCATCTTCCCCAATTCACTTTTTCCTGAAGTTAAAGAGCCTGACAACTAAGAATATAGCTATGAATATTCCATTGCAGGCCTTTTACTTATAGGAACCTTCTGCTTTGCTTAATAATTCTATGCAGATCCCGGAGATCAGTGCGAAGCAAAGGAGGTTACGAGGGTCAGCGCTTGATAGACATACCTCGTGAGAAAGGCATCCAACAAGCTGGGGAATGTTTTGATCAACTTTATTCCCACATCCCACTTGGCCAAACTGCAGACAGTTTAAGATGAGATACTATGAATCGGCTGCCTGCAAATACATGTCAATCAAGTCTATCTTCACCCTATTATCTATGTTTGCCCTATTGCTGAAAAGAAGTTTAAATTTGACTGGGAAACTGTAAAGAGTCCACACAACGCCTTATCAGAGAAGCTCAATGCAATTTCATCATCACAGTGGAAACATTAAATTGCTCAAATAAAATCCCGGATAGTCAAGTAAGTGTCTACCCCAAATTGATGCGTAAAATTTTCAAGTCTCTTTCCATATGTTCCTTACTCTAATTCTCAGTACAATCCTCAATATCCTCAATATAATCCTCAGTATAATCCTCACTATTTGAAAACGCAAAACCCGATGAACCCCGACATCCTGATGAACCCCGACATGCTGCTATTACTTGTAACACATATCTCAATTCTCATGAGACAAAAAAAAAATTCAAAACATGCTCAGTCTCTTCCCTCGAGTAAAGACAATAAAATAAAATTGGAAGGCCGAAGCAACAAAGGACAAAGGAAATGCGGAAAATGGTGCCAATAAGGTCCCGAAACTCACCTTGTTCCATCCCCATGCATAAAGCCGCCCTTCCTCATCTATTGCCATCGAATGCCGCCAACCGCCAGATATCTAAGTAATTCCAAGGGAAGTCAATGACTACCATGTCAAAGATACAACACTAAAATAATTTCTCCTTAACCTTTAAGCAAATAAATGGTCAAAGTGCCACTTCAATATCAGTAGGAGTTGAAATAAAATTCTTTAAGAAACTTCTAGGAAATTAGCAAGAATTACCAATAAAAAGAAAAATCACTCTTTACACTTTTGAACAGTAAAAGTATATTTTGGAGGTTCCTATAACTGACAATGAGCTTTCAAAACGAAATTACTGTTTTTACTGTTCAGGCAATAAGGGAATAAACTCATTGTCAAAAAAATAGATAGAACATTGTTTATGGATATTACGTCCTAAACAATCCGCATCTGTATAGTGCCTCCATAGGGGTAACGTAACATACACTTTCAATTCGTCGATCATTCAGAGCTAGGACTTGGTGCGGAATGAGAAGATCTTGAAAGGTTCCATGCCCAAGTTGCCCATATTTGCTCCACCCGTATGAATAGATGTTCCCAACATCGGAAACAACAATAGTATGTCGCCACCCACAGGCCACCATTTTCATATTCTCCCTCTGCAGTCTCCCTTTGGGTCAAGAATCTTATTGACAAGATAACAACATAACACGAGGACACCCCTATTCATTAAAATACTAAAAAAATAGATAGACGCATAAGGATATATCTTTAAGAGCATCCCATTAGCACCGACATGCACCACTTGCACCAAAGACTACTGTTGTAACACTAGTACAGAACAAGTAACCAATAAAATTTTCCAAATTTTAACCTCAACCCCAGTGTAGTAAGAAATCCCCAGAAGCATTCTAGAAAACTTAACTTTGTCAATTGTGAAATCATTAAAGTAGTTTTAATGTAAACCCTACCAAATGTAAGGCAGCTAGATTTTCTAAGCTTCCTGGGTGGGGGAGGGGAGACTACTAGTGAAACCTGGAATTTTCTCAAAAGAATACATGGTGCAGAAATGAGGACATACATTCAAAGTGATGACTTCAGCGGGAACTAATCTGTCTTTGCAGTCGCCAAGTCCAAGATTGCCGTAGCGGCCCCAACCCCACCCAAACAATTTGCCGCTGGCTGTGATTGCAACAGTGTGCTCTGCACCAGCTGCCACCATCTTTACTTCTACACCCTGTGTTCGAACAATCATTAAACAAGCCCATCCTGATACCAATTAAACATAACGAACACATAACCTGACCCGTTGTTTTACCAACAACTCATCTGCTCATAAAATTGGTTGGACTTATTAGCAAGTGAATGGAAGTATGACTTGGCTAAATGTCTATTGCCACTGATCTTTGAACGGACATGGGGTTGCATCAGAAACCCTTAAATATAAAGAAAATTTGATCTCAACAGATTCGGCTCATATACAGAATGTGATCAATCAAAGCTCTATAATAGTTTACAAAAAAGCACGCTTTTAAGCATTAGTAAAAATGCTTAAAGTAATACAAATAGTATCTGCCTTTCGTGGCTTCACTTCGAGTACATGCAGAAAACGAGAAATTCACGGAGAGCGTACCTGAAAGGTTGGAATCTTCTGAGGTCGGAGTGAATCTTCATTGTGACCAAGTCCGAGTTGGCCGTTCTGGTTACGGCCCCAACTACATAACACCAAACACGACCATCAGCCTCAAAGCAACAAGATTTAATGAATATATATATATATATCAATCACTAAAAGACAAAAAGTCTAGGTGCTAGCAAGAGAACATCTGCCAACAGGGATTTCTTAGCATACCTATAAACTTCACCCTCGGTTGAGATGGCAAGACAATGGCTGTCACCACAAGCCATTTGCTTGATCTGAAGACTTTGAAAAACCCTGATGGAATGGGGCAAAAACAAGTCGCTCGAGTTTCCATGTCCAAGTCGTCCAAAGTCTCCCCTGGTAACAGGAAAGCTGGTGTATGGTTAATGCAGAATCATGACCCATAACCAAGACACCTGGTCCATAATTGTCATAGAACGGGTACATAGCGGCCTTATTAGGTCAGGGTGAAGGATTAAAACTTACTCTCTATTTGCTGTACACATGTGTCCTCAAGCCGTATGTTCTTTTCTGAACAGAAAACCTAGATTCTCACAAATAAGACCTCCTAGAGTGCTGCTCAGGAGACCCGCATAGAGAAAATGCACCAGAAGCATACATTTCAGGGGGTGGGGTCTCCTGAGCAGCACTCGTTCTCTCCTGGTGATCTGTGAAAAATAACATGGGCTAGACCAAATAAGGATTTGCTACCTAGGTCTAAACTGGGACAGGAGTAGTAGAGAGGAACCCCGCTGTGCAGTCTCAGCGTTCTATGGAAGGCGACAAAATCCTATCTGAAGTAGAGAGAACCCTAAGGTAATCATACAAACCAAAGGCCAATATGACCAACCTCTAGGGTACCCCTAATTTTTTAGCGGCAATTCCGACCTTATACCTACCACCAAACCCTAAGCACCCTTCTCCTTCTGTAGAGTTTGCGACATACAAGGATCTCCGAAGAGCAGTCTGAAACCGAGATTGGAAATCTTCATCTGCAGATGCCTTCAAAGCATCAGGCCTCGAAGGAGAAACCCTATTGCGTATTCTCCTCTGGGTCCTCTATAGTACAAACTAGCCAGTTGAATTCTGCCGACAAACTAACAAACTAACAGACTCTTCTTTCACGCCTGCTTTAGGGTTGGAGTTATTCTGTTGTGATCTGACAGAACGGTATCGTATCCAATACCAAGACATTCTTCACAGAGATCAAGAGAGATCGAAAATCAACATTGTGCTCCCGTCAAGGCGTATCGAACTTACCATCCCCAGCTGTAAACTGTCCTGGTGGAATCAGACCTTGCCGTGGTATGATCAGCACCACACGTAATGGCGGAGACTGCACAATCATCCAGGGCACTCACAATAGTCGGCAAGTTGCGGTCATTGGCGTCCCCATGCCCTAGCTGCCCATCTTCGCCCCGCCCCCACGAGCACACCTTGCCGCCAGCTGCACAGAGTATCGTCAAGGCCCATCGTCAGACTTTCCCAAGGATTCGTGGTTCTCAAATGACCAATCCGAGTAACATGGTCAAGTTTCATACCGCCCAAATCAGTGAACAGCATTGCAAACGTTGGTCAAACAATAAATAAAACTACGAACCTGTGTGAATTACTCAAAGCTACTGCAAAAAACCAACACGATAGGCCCAATTTGGGCTTCTAGGGATGACAATACCGAAATGGAGATTCTTTAAACAGCCATGAGCATATGCACAGAGAGGGTTGCAACAGGGGCATTACAAAGGAGAGCCACCGAGTGATTGGCGCCAGCAGAAATAGTAAGAACACGGCGCGATTCGCCTTGCGCACTCAGTGCTTTGCCACGGTTGTCCAAATTCGTCAAAGTCTCCTCCATAGCTCCAAATTGTATGCGAATCGATAGTCTACTCTTCAAAAAACAATACCCTCAACGAAAGCTTCAATCAATGAGACTAGAACTCCTACGATGCGGTCATCAAGGGAATCTCCGTTCCCTGGCACGCCCCTACCTCTCACTCATGTGAACCCGTCATCCTTAACATGGCGAGCCTTTCTCAATTACACGCCTGGGCCCTGGAATGCGAGTGCCTGGATTGAATCTGCACAACCCAATGCCGCCGAAGTGAAGAGTAATCTCCGGAAGTGAAAACGCGCTTCATACCCATTTGCAATGGCTCCTACAAAAACAAAACTCCAGCGTCAAATGAAACTTCCCTCTCCACTCTCTAATCAAACAGGAAAAAATTATGCCGACACGTGTTGTGATAACTCCTCTTCGAAATGCAGTTGCAGTTCAAGCTCGCCATCCGGCAATCTCGAGTTCACAGTCTGCTACTCGGCTCAAATCTGTGGCACAAGAAGAAGCACGCAACAAAACAGGTCGCAGGGGAGCAGTGACAGAGTCCCAACCTGAGCAGTGAAGGACGGCGAACGTTGGCCACAAGTTGCGCGATTTGGCAGTCACTCACTACACGACACAAAGCTCTTTTGACAGTCAGAAACTCCTGCTAGTACCCCAGCAGAAGAGGTCTCCTCACTCCTCAAGTCGGAGAACAGCCCAAAGAGAAGGGCAGAAGAAGCCAGACTCCTCCAAATGCACTCAAGCCACTCCGGCATGCAGAAATCGCAAATCTACACCTGCCATCACCAGGCTCCTTCCGATTCCTCCGTACCTTTTCCTTGCTCTAAAAATAGTGTCAGATAGAATCTTTCGCAGCTGCGATATCTGCTCCTTCGCATGTCGATGCCCCCAAAGCTGATCTTCAAGCATCCAACGTCAAAGTAAGTATGCTTGTCGGGTACCAGAGTACGACGATTTCGGCAAAGCAGTTTGAATTTTCTACAAGGGCTTTTGTGAGACACGGTTCTCAAACTTGCGAGGGGCCACATTCGAAAACAGAGAATATAGTCTCGTCACGCAATTTGTGTTGGACGTAACCCTACTTAGAGGTCAGTAAGCTTTCTGTACATCCATATAGGGTTTTATAATCTACGTAGCCAATCCGTGCTTAGCTATAGAATTAGGTTATCAACTTTAATCTGCACTTAACCCAATTCTTTCAATTGGCTTCAGTTCTCTTCAGATCATATTATATCAATTTGAACTATGCACATTTATTCGTGCTGAATTCGAAGTTGGATTATTTAACGATCTGAAGGCCCTTTTTGTACAGTAGGTGAGATGTTGGCATGTTGCCCTGGAGCATGCAGATTTGGTTGCAACCGTGGTACTGACAGTTGTTACATGTCAGAAAACAATCCTAGAATTTATTATTGATACTGTACGATTTTCTGGTCGAACATGCACATTCAACGTCGTTTTCTCAGTCGTGATGCTGCTTTTACGAAACTTCTCGTTTGAATTCGTCGCTTGGCAGCCACGAATGCATCAGTGGTCCTGGCTTGCATTAGATTGGTGGTCCTCGGCATTCGTGCTTTTCTCTGATCGAGGGGAAGGTGCTCCAATGCAACACGGTTCTGACTTCATCACGACTCGCCGAAGTGAATTTGATGATGCAACCGGATTTGCATGACCACTGACTGGACCGACCCCACCGAGCAAAATCGTGATCCTTCATTTCCGGTGAACTTGTACCAACCATTTTCGACGGAAACCGAGTACGGTGCATGATCTGTTAGAGTTGTTGCATGTTAAAAAAACAGGATATGATTTGGATTCAATCAAATTGCATGAGAATGGCGTGCAACATGTCAGTTTGATTTGCCTCCCAAGTGTCAATCCGGGAGCGTCTTTCAGGAAGCCATCGAAATTATTGGTAGTAGGAACTTCTTATTTTGAAATTCTTGAAATCAAGATGTGATTATCAAAGATTGCAATTGAAGATGCAAGCATCTTGGTGCCTTGATACTTCCTTCAATTAGGAGATGGTCTCAAGGTTCTACGAGCTCCTTTGAATGCAAATAAGGCCTGATCTGCTTATAATTCACCATGCATGCGACCTTGACCTAGACTCTAAACGCAAAATTTGAAAGGGCAGAACTCCAGAGTAGGGTTGATGCACTTGTTATTCGATATTGAAATTCAAATTTTGTTGCATGCGATGCATTCTAATGTGAATGCTTTCAACCGTCAGTATCTAGTACCCTCATGGCCCAGCAGCAACTTTCCATCCGTGGTCTACCTAAACCCTAAAACCATGAGTGACATCCACTGGTGCATTCTGTTTTCAACGGTGATTTTCTGGTACCTTCAACTTCAAATTTCAACAGGAAAATTTCGCAGGAAAATTAATGTATCACATTACTCTACTGTACCAATTTCCATAAAAATAAAATATTGTCGTGACACTAATTTCGTCCGCAATGCTACTGTAGTTTCCCCCTCCGCTTAAATCAGTGTAGTTCAACTTCTTCTTGGAGTCCGCAAAGCTTCTGACTGTTGTGATTGAAGCAACCACATTCTCTACCACTAAAAATTCGTTCCTTCAGGTTTGAAACCCACGAAAACATCAAACTCCTTGCAAGAATGGACTGTACAAACCAATAATACTAATGTACTGTACAAAACTCTGATGAGAAAATCCGCAGTTCACTCTCTCCTTGTAAAGCAATTCTCACTACTGATCGGAGAACAAGGACTCGGGGGAGCAATTTCAAGCCTGAAGTACACTGGCTCTGCCACGAAAGAAATCATGCGCAAACTGTTGCGGTCAACCTCTAATGTCGTGGGGTAACTCAAACTGTTGAACTCCAAGTGGACGAGGATGTGAGATATCAGAGGATTAGTGTTGAATTGGGAGCTATTATCTGGGAGCTATATAGGTGATTGATGTCAGAGGATTCTTTCGTCAAAATTCTTAAACTTAAGATGGATGAGGATGTGAGACGTTAGAGTATCTTGGTGACCCTGATTCTAATTTGAATTAGCACATGCAACGTACCTAGGTGTTGGCAGCTTCTTTCAAGAGTGTAATGCATGACAAAAGAAGAAGGTCAAGGAACCCAATGGAAGAGGGTGGTACACCCGATCACAAATCACAAATATTCGGATTCGTTTCATTTGGAATTGTGCGGTCGATGGGAAGACGTCATGTGAGCAAATCCAAAAGCACCACTCCGATGCCGTAGGCATTACTCTTGGCCGAGAGGTATTGAGTAGAGTAGTACATGCACATTGGTTTTGCATTCATAGAATGGTTCAATGTATGGTTCAACAAATTGTACAAAACGAACCAATCCGTTCGTTGAAAGACTGGATAAACAAGACCTTTTGTAAAATCAAAAAACATTATTAAGCTATAGCCCTGGGAATTCATTGGGAGAAGGCGCTGGAGAACACGTACAGGGCGAACACAGGGCACTTCCCTGTTCATCCATCACAGTGAGTCACAATCTGCTTAAGGTTATGCTCAAGGTTGAGATTTGACAAAGAGTGTGATATTCCACTCAAGTCAAATTGACCAAAATGCCTACGCAATACTCAATAATGTTATGCAAGTAGAGATTTTCTGCATCATTACGAGAAACTTGACCAAAATTCAGTGGAAGGTCTTCCTTCAGTCACTGGGAGGCCTTCCTATCTATCATGGAGAGGAGAAGCCAACATATGATTAGTGTGACACAAGGGATACCTCGTTTTAAATTGTAACGAAGATTTCAGTAAATCTCCAAGGTAGGTGGTACTGATCGAGATCTTACTGGCACCCGACAGTGCCCTTAACAAACATCAACACTTTGGAATCGTTCTCTTCACCCACCAATCTTGACAGTCCAAAGTCCGCCACTTTCGTCTCATAATTGGAATGCTGTTGCTCTTCACATCACGATGTATCAAATTTCGGTTACATCCTGTGTGTAGATGCTCCAAGCTTGCAGTTGGAACACGTAGTATGTAGTTGATAACCCAGAATTTTGACACCGAGGTAATCAATTTCCAACAGCTTGTCAACACAATATTTTGGAGAACCCTTGTTCAGCATTCCTTGAAAGGGATCTCGGACAAAAGCATTTCCTGATTTCCTATTTTCAAAGTTGAGCTCATCTTGGATAAGCTTAGAGCTTGTCAAGGCAGTATGCAATTGTCTTCACATGTGAGATAATGTCAAATTTAAATTGTTTGGTTCACTTGGATGTTTGCTCTAAACAATCTTGGTTGCCAATTGTCTCGAAAGTTGGCTTCTGTAATTCAATGTAAGCAAGAGGAGCGTAGATTGTACGTATTATTAGTATTACAATTTAGATAAGTTATAGTAACTAACAACTAGAGGATATGTCCCTTAGTAACGATGTGTCTCATGAACCTAAGAGTTGCGTCTTAGTAACTTGTCTGTTCACGTTACCTTTCTTCCTCATATTTATTGAGGTTGTACTTTGATAATATTAATATGTAATATATATCTTCTCTTCAAGTTATGTGTGATGCTTCTTTGTATTCAATATGGTATCAGAGCGATCTATGTCATATCTATATGTGTCTTTTAATGTGTGTTTCTTAACACACAAAATAGTTCACGTAGATGCACATAATGTATTCAAAACCATTAGCTTGGATACAGTTGATAAAAGAAGTTTCGAAGCTTCTAGCAAAGTAGATTTTTAATATAAATTAATCAAAATGGCAAGTTGTCATAGAGTGACAGACAATAAAGATGTTACAAAGTTTGATGGTACATTTTTCAATATTTGGAAACATCGCATGACGTTGTTGTTTAAGGCTGAGAGGTTTTGGCCTATAGTCGAAGGGACTGAGCCAAACCCGTAGCATCTAATGTCGAAGGTGCTCAAGCATTGCCTTCCACCGGCAAGGGTAGCATTGTTGAGTGGGAGGATAAAGATGCATTAGCCTTGTCTATAATTAACAATTGTCTAGATAATTCCATCGTTTTACATATTCAACATTGTAAATCATCGTCTGATGCATGGAAGCAACTATGTGACATGTATGAGACAAAAGATGTTGTCTCTAGAATGTACTTACGAGACAAATTACAAAGTCTTAAAATGAGAGACACAGATAGTGTGACAAAACATGTACACACATTTCGTTCTATTCTAGAACAACTCACTTCAATTGGAAGTCCAGTTGATGAGGAAGATACAATTTTATCATTAATGAGAAGCATGCCAAGTGGCTATAAGCCTTACTTAACCACATTGAGGAGGCAACAAGGCTTGATTCTTCAAGGATTAATTGTAGATCTCCTTCGAGAGGAGATATTATTAAAAGACCTTGGATTTGGTAATGACAGCACAAAGGCTCTCTTTGTAGGTAAGAGACCACGTCCGTCATATCAAAAAAGTTATGGACCTTATAAGTCCTCCTTTCAAGAGTCAAAGCCTATGATGCATGGGGAGACTTCTTCTAATAAACAATTTTTCAATTCAGACAAAAGAAAATTGAAATGTTTTTATTGTAAAAGGCTTGGTCATGCTATTAAAGATTGTTGTAAAAGAATTGCTAATTAGAAAAGGCGAAGAATTTCTGGTCAATCTAATCTAGTCACAGATGATAATGCTAGATTATATGTTGCTACTGCTTTATTTATCAAAGGAAAGGATCCTATTTGGTATGTTGACATTGGGGCTACCCAACAAATGGCCCACGAACGGAGTTCTTTTATCACAAATAGACCTGTAAGTAAAGGTCAAGTAGTTTACTTAGGCGACAATACATCCCATGAGGTTATGGGTGAAGGAGATGCATCTATTACATTAAATAATGGTCAAGAAAAATCCATACCTAATGTCCTTCATGTTCCTGGCTTAATGAAAAATTTGTTTTCAGTTAAAAAGCTAGATGAAGCTGGAGGCCAAATGAACATCAAGTCTGGTCTATGTACACTTAGAGCACCTAGTGGAGCTATAATAGCTACTTGTAAACTAGAAAATGATTTATACAAGCTAGAGCTAGCATCCTCCAAGTGTCATACTGTTGCTCTTCCTACAATTGGTTCAAAGATAGATAAGACCAAATTGTGGCATAAACGACTTTGTCACATAAATTATACACGATTGACAACTTGTCACAAATTCCATGGTCTTAGGTTTGAAAAATCTTGATACCAAAAATATTAGCCAATGTACTTCATGTATTCAAGGAAAGCAACATAGGGACAATTTTCCAAAGCAAGGTGAAACTTGTGCCAAAGAAGTTTTGGAGCTTATCCATTCGGATATTTGTAGACAAATGCAAACATCCACACACTCAGGTTCTACATATTTTATAACCTTTATTGATGATTATACTCGCTATACTGTAATATATCTTCTAAGGCAAAAGTCTGAAGCCTTTGAAAAATTTAAACAGTTTAAACAAATGGTAGAAAACCAAATGAACAAGACCATAAAGGTTCTTCGTACTGACAATGGCGGAGAATACAAATTCCTTGAATTTACAAAATTTTGTGAAAATCATGGAATTCTACGTCAATTTACAGTTCCCTACACCCCTCAACAAAATGGGGTGGCAGAACAACGTAATAGAACATTAGTGGAAGCTATTATCACCATGCGCAATGATGCTAAATTACCTAAGGTCTTTTGGGGCGAAGCAATCATGACTGCCACATATATACAAAATAGGGTACCAACTAGTGCAATTGAGTCGTATAAGACACCCTATGAATTATGGACCGGTAGACAATCCAATCTATTACATGTACAGGTCTTTGGGTGTAGAGCTTTTGCTTTAATTCCTAAAGATCAAAGGAAAAAGCTTGATTTCCATACTATGGAATGTATTTTCCTAGGCTATAGTGATGAAACCAAAGGATACAAATTAATGCAAAAATTTGATAACAAGATTATTCTATCTCGAGATGTTACCTTTTTGGAATCAAATATATTTCAAAATGATCTACCATCATTACCTCCCATAGATATGGAGGTTCCTACTAATGAAAATTTGCTATTGGATCCTAAGTTTTTTAAAGTTATCCCAACTAATCTACAAGGTCTTCCAACACCTTCATTAGAAAGACTTGAATCTATGTCGGAACCTATTCACGGACCTATAGAAGGTCCAATCCCTTCGGCTACATCTATCAGTGATAGAGCCCCTGAGGAAAGTGAAGCCTCATCCAACATACAATCAATGTCTCATCCACAAGTACCACAACTCATTTGGGGATCCCCTCAATCCCAATTAATAAGAAGATCACCACAGGTTATTAAAAGACCCAAGAGACTTATTGAAGCCATAGAAGGTCGACACCTTCCTAGTCATCCAAATTACCACCATAAAGCTGGTGTCTCGAGCAGGTACATTCAACGAACCTACAACTTTTAAAGAAGCTTTAAGTCGAAAAGATGCTTCTAAATGGCAAGATGCCATAAATGAAGAGTTACATTCTTTTACTAAAAATAAAACATGGGAGTTCGTTACTTTACCACTTGATAGAAAACCTATTGGTAGTTGATGGATTTTCAAATTAAAAACCAATGCCGACGGATCTATCAATCGGTACAAGGCAAGGTTAGTTGCCAAAGGTTACACTCAAGTAGAAGGAATTGATTTTACAGAGACTTTCTCTCTGGTTGTCAAATTAACTTCAATACGAGTTATCTTAGCTTTGGTTGTGTTGTATAATCTAGAATTGCATCAATTTGATGTAAAAGCTGCGTTTTTAAATGGGTTACTTATTGAAGAAATTTATATGCAAATTTTGGAAGGTGTCCCTCGACCTCTTGATAACAACACTATTTGTAAATTATTAAAAGCACTTTATGGCTTAAAACAAGGCGCACGCATGTGGTACCGCCAGTTGCATAATTATTTAATCCTTCTCGGTTTCACATGATGTAATGCCGAGCCAAATGTCTACATCAAGAGAAGTGATAAAGGTGTTATCATCCTAGCAATTTACGTTGATGATGCTCTAGTTGCAAGTGACAATCCTCAACTTATATTGGAATTAAGAATTCTTCTTGAGAAGGAATTTGAAATGAGTTATCAAGGGGAATTACAATATCTCCTTGGCCTCCAAATCGAAAGGAATAAAGACCAAGGTTGGCTAAAAATAAGTCAACCTAAATATCTTCATGAAACACTACGGCGCTACAATATGGAGTTATGCAAGCCTAGAAACCAACTCCCTTTGAAGTTGGTTTGGTGTTAACAAAAGACGATAGTCCTCAAACCCATGACAATCATTCTTCTATGATAGAAGTTCCTTATTCTCAAGCGGTAGGATCTTTAATGCATGTTGTTATTAATTCACAACCTAATGCTTGTTATTCTATTGGATGTTTAGCTCAATATCTCTCTAATCCCGGTGACCCACATTGGCAAGCTCTAAAGCATGTTTTACGCTACTTTCAAGGTTCCCTTGATATTGGAATTACATATCGACATATTCCACAAGGAAATCTTTTAAGTGGTTTCACTAATGCTGATTGGGCTGGAGATCGGGACTCTTGTCGCTCTACTTCAGGAAATTGTTTCTTCTTGGCTAGCGGAGTGGTTTCATGGTCAAGCACAAAACAAAAAATCTGTGGCTCTTTCAAGTACAGAGTCCGAGTATATGGTGCTTACAAAAGCGACCACTGAGGTAATTTGGCTTTGACAACTTCTTTCCGACTTGGGGTTTGCTCAATCTAACCCCACCACTATTTTTGTTGATAATAAAAGTGCTATTGCGTTGGCAAAAAATCCCAAGTTTCATGCCCGTAGCAAACACATTGCTATTCGCTATCACTTCATTCGAGAACATCTTGAATCTCAAACTCTTATCCTTAAATATATTCCAACCACTACGATGGTGGCGGATATACTTGCCAAAAGTCTAGCTAAAGGTCAACATTCCAAATGTATGACATTGATGGGTCAACTCCCTCATCCACCTAATTTGGATAGTGCCTCTTCAACTTCTTTGGATACTCCAACAGCTATTGCTCGTGCTATGATGTCTCATCATATATTTCAACCTTCGTATTATCCTCCAAGTGTTTACGATGTTCCTTATTAGTCACCAAAGCAAACTCAACCTATTTCCAAACATTGTTTGAATTGTTCTCAAATGCCCAACACTCGACCAATTTGTAACTCTTTTACAAATCATAAATTCATTCCTACCTCCTTAATGAGAAGTAGTCCAGGATCGTCTTTTTTGCACAGTGGAAGAGTAAAAGGACAAAGACATACTAATTATGACAAGTCTTTTGACAAATTCTTATACACACTTTGTTCTAATATTGTAGCAATAATAAAACTTAATGTAGTTGATAATTCATCAACTCCAATGTTTTGAAGAAGACATCGAAGACTACAAAAAGACAAATTAAAATTATTATAAGGCCTATAACTTAAGGGGGAATATTACTAGTATTATAATTTAGATAAGTTATAGTAACTAGCAACTAGGGGATATGTCCCTTAGTAACGATGTGTCTCATGAACCTAAGAGTTGCATCTTAGTAACTTGTCCGTTCATGTTACCTTTCTTCCTCATATTTATTGAGGTTGTACTTTGATAATATTAATATGTAATATATATCTCCTCTTCAAGTTTTGTGTGTGATGCTTCTTTGTATTCGATAGTATGCATATTCAAAAGGCTTTGCATTTTGTGTAATTTATCGTAATAGTAGTTCAATCAGTACTTGAACGAATCCATTAACAAAACGAAGAACAGTCTCAACTTCAATTCTTTCGGATTCAATAATTAGTACATCAAATACATCTTCACTGCATTCCACTCATAACATTCAGTAGCCTTCAGAGAGGCTGCCTTTTCCTCTCTGGAGTCCTCATCCACGACTTTCATCTCCACATATTTAATGTAAGCTTCAGTACCAGGATAGTGACTGTCCATCTTGATATGTTCCATTTTCTTTTCTTAATTTTAGAACTAGACATACAAATCATCAAATATTTGTAGTGAAAGATGTTGGCCTAAAATTCAATGAATGATACTCTAATGTATTATTAATTTTTGCAATCAACAACTTATTTTGGTTTTCAAATAGGAAAGAAAACTCTATATATACACATGGGGTGGTAGGAGGTAGAGCAACCCATGTGGGATAAATAAATTAGAATTTATAGGTTCTCATGCACTCATAGTTAAGTCAAGAACAAAGAATTATGTTAAAAGTAGAATTTCAGACCTCACTTAAGCATGGTAAAATAAAAAATTTCAAAAAACTTTGAACTAAAAAAAGTTGTTAAATGACAATAAGTTTCACCTCCAAAAATCCGTTTGGGATTTTGAATCTCCAATCAAAAGTTATGGACAAATTTCGGAGAGGGGTTGAAATGGATTTTTAAAAGTGTTAGAAGAAAATGGCCATTAAAAATCCTCTCCAAAATTTGTCTACAACTTTTGATTGGAGATTCAAAATCCCAAACGGATTTTTGGAAGTGAAACTTATTGTCATTTAACAACTTTTTTTAGTTCAAATTTTTTTGAAAAAAATTATTCTACTATACCTAAATGAGGTCTAAAATTTTACTTTTAACACAATTTCTACTTTTGACTTAACTATGAGTGGTAGTTGAGAAACTACAAATTCTGATGTACATATCCCACATGGATTGTTCTACATCCTACCACTCCATGTACATATAAAGAATTGTTTTCTCACCTCTAAAACACAATGCACAAATGGATTCCAATTCAAAGTGAGATATTTCTACAATAACATTGAAATCAATTATCTCAATGAATCTATTAGCATTTTATTTAAAGATCCTATTGTTTAGTTTTCAGTTTTACTTAAAAAATTTTAATTTGCCACCAGCAGTGCATAGTCGCGAGGCGGGCACAAGTGATGTTTGACAATTATTGACAACTGTCCGCACGAAATCAGTAGTTACTGATATGGTGCAGAATATATCGTACCATTTCGTTCGGGGGAGGGCAGAGCCAGTGACTGCTACTGAATGTTATGCTGCAGGAGTCAAGAAAGCACATTTTGAAGTGGATCGGACATCACACTGGTCTAAAAGCTGCCATATCTGGCTTCGGCTTCGCTCTTGGGTTTGCCATTTGGACGACCTCGACGGTTTCGACGTCTTTCGGGGCTTGACGACGACAGCAACAACAGTAGACGATGGTACCAACGATGGCTACAATGACGACGATCCCTGCTGCAATCTCACCGATAAGTGCTCCGACGTTCGTCTTCTTCTTCTTTTTGGTTGTTCCGATTTTCTTACTAAGGAAAACACGGTTGGAGAGGCTGGACAGACTATTTTTACTGAAAACACCGGCAGTTCCCAGCTTCAGATTTCCTGAGGAGCTAACAAACAGAAAGCACACGTGTAGTGGAGCTAGTTAACAAATTGATGTTCACAACGTGAATTTCGTCACATTTCGCTGTAAGACTACAAAATTCTTTCAGTGGACGCTAACCTCTCTATTGAACTAGGACAGGTGGACATTTCGATTTCCAAAATCTTCTCTAATGAAGGTGCCAAACATTGCGAATTCCAGCCGATATAACAGAACTGGAGTTGAACTAAGTGCATGATTATGCAATAGTTCCGGAAACAGTGGAATTTTAATAATAAGTGGAAATTATACAGGTTCTAATGCCAATAAGATGAGACTGGTGGCAGAGGAAGAAGGTTAAGTGAATTACATGAAGTTCCAATTCTTAGTTAGAAACTCGCCAGGAACTTCTCCACTGAGGTCATTGTTCTGCACAAACCTGTCCCCAAACAGAAATGATCACAATGATGCAATTAGCACTAAGATAATTCTTCAGAGTTTGCTAATTGATTTACAGGAGTAAAATTGATTTGAAACGCAGATTGTGGGTACATTAGTCCTGAGTGAGGATTAAGGTTGCGTACAGCTCTTGAAGGGGCAAAGAAGCAAGCCACGATGGGAGCGGCCCAGTAAGCTTGTTGTTCTGTAAATGCCTGAACGTCCATATCATAGGTTAATGCCACTAAGTTAGTACAGTTTACCGAGAGATAATATCACTAATAGTGAAATTCAATTCTTCATAACCAGTGGCTGGATTCAAAACTTACAAAGTTTTCAAGTTCTTCAAGGCTCTCAAGTCAGGAATTGGTCCTGATAGAGAGTTGTTATCCAATTTCCTGCACAGGGAAAGAACGCAGCCAGCCTCAGTACAGACGTTCAGATCTTTTGAATAAAATGACTTGCATAAAAGAAATGAACTATTCTATCTTGCGCAAACTTACAAGCTGGTGACACTGAGAGGGCCAGCAAAAGCGGGTGAGATAGCTCCGGTCAAATTGTATCCCGAGAGTAGGCTGTGAATATTCAGCAAGTGCCAACAATTAGATGCCTGCTTCAATCTACGTTTCAATTGAACACGAAAGCTGCACTCTGAAAATGCAAGAAAAAATTGTTCTGCAAAGCTATAATTAATAAACTCTTACATTTCAAGCACAGTGGCCTCTGAGAGTTCGTCAGCTGAAATGCAAGTGAGCCAATCGTGAGGAACAGGAAGACAAGGATCGCCTCTCCAACTTGTCAATCCCATATCGGTCTTCACAAACGCAATCTCACTCCCTGCACATAATTAATTGACACGAATGACAGGTCAATTGAAATCACAGTCACAAAACTTACACAACATTCTTCAAGAGCAGTCTGAACACACGCTTGGACTCAATAAAAATTAAATGAACCAAGAAAAGGAATTCAGGCCATAGGCCATTCCTTGCGCAAAAGATCTTGTCATGCATTCAATTCTGCTGTGAGGGCGGGTGTGCCTCACAGTAGAATAACGTCAATTTCGTTAAATTGTCGATATTCCACACAAGCCAAAAATTGTGACATGTACCTTCACAGTGGTCTAATTTCAGGCCACAAACTAGGACAGTATAGATTTTTGTTTCAGGCTGTGCGGTCTGAATCTCGCCAAAGTAACGGAATATCGACAATTTAACGAAATTAACATCTTGATTTTTTGCAAAACTTGAGATGGTGCACGTTTCCAGATTGTTGTAGGGGAAGGTCAAAGTTCCCGTGTACAATACACTGAATGGAACCTCTCCCTTAGTGTATGGTCCATGGAGATTTTCCATTACTCTATAACATCGTGATCTAATCCAGCCAACTGTTTGATGTAATTGTTCATTACTTACGTCCAGTGAAGAGAAGAGATTCCACTTACTGTCGCGGTCATTGGTAGGCGGCAGCAGAATATGCGAAGGCAATGTGTCGACCAGCCGCAAAGCAATGGAGGAGATGAAGGGCGTGGAGTTCGTCTGATCTCGCAGCAAACACAGCGACGTCTCGTTCCGCAACGCCTTGAACGTGAGCTCCCGAATGTGATTAAAATGCAATCCCCTGGAGATTGTCACATTCTCCACGACGGTGGAGTCGATGGCCATTCGGAAGCTCGGGTACGGAGGTCCTGCAGCGCCTGCGCCGTCGTAGTTGCCGTAGTTGAACTCCGCTCGCAGCATGTACGTCTGCTCGGGCATCGTGGGCAACGAGTAGCAGTTCTTGCCCCGGGAGTTCTGGAAGTAGCGGCAATTGAGAAGTTCCCGCCACACCGCTGTGCTGGTGGTCAAGCCAACAGCGCCGGTGGAGACGTAGGCGTCGTCCGTTCTCCATGTGATTGCGTGTTCGTCGGTTTACTCCACGGGCGCACCGCAGTCGATGTGCAGAGAATCTGCACCACTGACGACAAACGTGAAAATCTTGCAATTCGCATAAATTAATATTCTCGAAAGGAGAACCTACACCTTGGAATTGAGCGATCTGCTAAGTCAAGGAAGGGTCCGGCTATCCAATATCCTCATCCATCTTGACTTCAAGGATTTTATTTATATATGGAGCATAGTCACGACTTACGACTTCAGAATAATGTCCGAGAATGCTCACGCTTCATACATAGCTCAGCGTCAATTCCAACGTTTTCTCAATGTCTCGTAAACAATCTCAGAATTCAAGCTCAAGAACTTATGACGTAACTTGGATAAAACAGGGTATTCAATTGCAATTTTTCTTGTCGGAAACGGAGTACAAAAATCTCAGGTCCTAAGATGACGTTTGGATAAAACAGGGGATTCAATTGCAATATTTCTTGTCGGAAACGCATCACAAAAATCTCAGGTCCTACATAATCGACTGCTCTTCGCGACTCTCTACAGGAATGACTCCCTTACACTAGCTAGATTCGCGAGTGAAGCGTGAGAGCCCCAAAACCACATTGATTGAATCTCGATCACATAAATGTGCACTCAGAGAGCAACTTAAGAATTGTTCTGCACCAAACGGAGGGTCTTGTGATCCCCAAATTTAAGCGACGGTGTTATGACACTTCCTAGAAACCAATCTGCATTCTGAGATGTTCCAGTACGTACCATGCCCAGTACCTGCCAGCTGAGCCCAGACACACGGCAGACATAACAAGCACAACGCCACACCCAGTGCTCCCATCACGGTCATTGAGCCGTCTACGTTGATTCCCAGCAGCACTCTAACTAATTCGATCCAAACTAGCTAGCAATTACTCGACCCGTCCGATTCTCTCAAACTTCCAAGGCGAAACGGCATTACTGCAGTCATCGATGCTGCTAGATCTCAACAACAACATCTCCAAAACCGAACACAGAGATTACGTCAAACAGTTTCCATATGGTTGTTCTCACGATGGGAATCGATAGTCAGTCCCAAAGGTACGACTACACCCCATCTGCCGTACTAGCGATTAAGTCAATATTCCACAGACTCCTGAACAGTGTCAAACTATTCCTGCAAGTGGTTGCCACTTGCGAGTGGTATAATATCCATCTTTGTCATCTTCGCTTTTTTTTGGCACGAATGAGGCAGGATCGTACCTATCTTGATCAGTTTCACCCGGCGACTTTGCAAATGTGAAAACTGGGGGAGAGTCCGGTTCCGCTGGCAAGATTCACAGGGAGGGATTTGAGGGAAGAATGCTGATCAGACGATGGAGGGAGAGCTCGCGCGCACTTGCAGGAGAGATCCAGGGGTGGGCTGAATGTCGGCAAGAGATTCTGGAAACGGGGAGGTCGTACAGTGTGGGTGTACTCCAAGTACAGATTCGTAAATGTTTATTTTATGTTTGATTTTCCCCCACAGTTGTATATTCGCAAGGAAATTAGAGAATTGAACACACTTTCAATAATAAAACTAAAATTCTGACTTGGATATCCTGAGCGCTGGGGTGAATTGACCTCAGTCCTTGCTCGTCCTCCCTAAGACATTCCAGGCCCATCATTCTAGATGGTCAAAATGGCACGCGGAATATTGCCATCTTAACGAAATTCCCCATCAAAACAATGTTGGTGGATGTTGATGAATCTAGCAAAATCTTTGGGAGTTGTAGGTGTAAATTGCAAAATTGTGCTTGGTATGGGATTAAAGGGTGGTGGAGTAATAGTCAAATACGCCTCAAATTTTAATGCATTTTGTCTAGTAACTTTTTTCAACTTTTAGAATATATAATTAGTTTTAAATTTGGTGAACAATTGACTTTGCCAAAAGGGTCTAAGTGAAGACTAAAGAATGAATCTATTTGTCCTCAATTGTATATAATTGTACATGAATTTAACAAGTTGAATAGGATGAATGCAAGAAACACCTGCCAATTTTGTTGCATTTTCACAATATTCATGATTTTTTTTTCTGGAATATTTTAAAATTAGAAAAATAATTTTTAAAAAATTAAAAAAATATGGCTAATATATACACCTTTAAGATGAAGGTAACCACCAAAAGCCATGCACAAAAAAGTTCTTTAAGTAGGAGAACTAGAAAAGTGCCAAATCTCAAGAAAATCGATAGTTTGATGTTTTAATTATTGGGTGATTGCAAGAAACACCTGTACTATTTTCCGTCACACGTTCAATGCGGAAGTTGTTTTGTGCCATAAGTATTGCAAAAATGATTGAATGAACATGAAATTCAAAAGCATGCTTCCTATAGGAATAGAAAATGCACTTGAGTTATTTCAATTTTTTCAAAATTAATTTAACCCCTAAAGGCCCAAGGCCTTTTTTCTGCCAAAAAACCATCAAAACTGCCATTTCTATAGCAAGGAGTAAAAAAAAATGAAAAATGTTTTTTTTCCACATCTAACCGTAGGATCTTACACCCAACTAGTATGAGAATGTGTGGAAAAAATTTCAGAATTTTTGACCGCTCAGATTGCAAGATATCTGCATTTAAAGTGGAAAAAACAAGTATTTCAGCACATTGCGGGACTAGATTTTTTGACTTTAAACATTTTGCACTTAAAATTTTTGCACTACAGAATTTTGTGCTTCAAATCTTTATAGTGGAGAATTGAGTTGAGAGTCTAGGAAAAAAAATAATATTCAAAAAAACCTAATTATCATTCCTAAAAAAATTATTAAGTAGAAGTAGGTACGAGGTAGAAGGAAAATCTAAAACATTAATATATTTTAGATGGAATTAAAATACACTAATCCCAATGGTGAGATTGTTCTAGCAAGTAAACTAAAAAATGAGAATTTCTTTTTTTTTTAAATTGCAAAAATAGCATTTAGAAATGAATCCTACAAGTTATTTTTTTCCAGAAGATGCTCTAACTGCCCGAAAAACAAGAATGTCCATAACTTTCTTATAACAAATCCAAATGAAATGAATCAAAGCTTTTTAGATAGACAAAAATATAATCTACAAGAAAAAAATATTAAAAAAAAAAAAATCAAATTTTTGCCAAATTTTTCTTGCTGCCCGGACTGCCCAGTTACAAAAAAAAATAACATATTTGGCCATAACATTTGACTCCTATTTCCAAATGTCTTGAAATTTAGTACATATGAAAGATATTCCTCGCGCCCACCTTCTATTAAAATTTCAGCTTAAAATATGGAAATCTCTAGTCACACGGACCTGCCCAAAATTTCTATACGGCCAAAAAACGCAGTCCGGTCCTTTAGGGGTTAATAGGTGAAACTGAATTTTGAATATATGTCACATGTGGTTTTGGTGGTTTTTAGTACTATCAAGTACCTTTTTTGAAGAGTTACATCATCAAATTTGGTAGGCTAGCTCTTCTAATAGAAATATACCTTCTCAGGAGAGGGATTTCAAAAACAATTTCCAAGTGTGTTTTATATTGGCCTAAAGTGTGCTATATTCAGGTTGATTTTATATTGAATTAAAAATGTTTTTTTAGTTCTAACTTTGATCTTCCTACTTTGCTCTTAGTCAGCAACAATGGCCATTTTTAAAATAACTTTTTCAAACTCATTTCCTAATTTTCAAAAATAGAAAAGTGAAAGTCTCAATTTCTAGGGTAAATTGTAGCATGTGCCTCAAAATAGTACTTCAGGGTACACAAAAAGACTCAATAGTACTGTTGGGGCTCGTAATACCTTCTATCTGCCAATGTAAATTGTTTTTTCATGGCAAATTAAGTATTTCCATCCATTTTTGTCATCCAATGATGAACATCACATGTTGTCCAAATAGTAAATTTGAAATTCAATTGACCATTCACATTTTATGTTCCAAACCTTCAATAGTATTGAAGGTGACTCATAGTACAAAAAGTACAAAAAGTACAAAAATGCAAAATACAACAAATAGTACAAGTGTTTTTTGCAATCACCCTATTTAATTAGTTAAAAATAGGAAAAAAAATAAATACAGAAAATAAAAATTGGCCATTTCTAACAACTCTATGGAGATGGTCATTCTCCCCAAAAAACTCCAAAATAATATTTTATATGTTACAAAATGCAAGCACAAAGAAGCGCACTTTGTGAGCTTCCATACCACATAAAATTAATTTCTTTTAGGATTACTTTAAGGAATAGCTTTAAGTCTATTAGAAGACCATTCTCTCCAAATTTCAGCTCAAAGTTCGTTTTTTTGGGTACTAAATAGTACTAAAAACCTCCAAATTGGCAAGTGTGACATAAAATTGGGGTCTATTTTTGGATTATAAAGTATTTTTGAAAATTAAAAAATTTAGGCAATGTGTATAATACTCATGAGTACCTTCCTTTTAAATCTTGAGTCATTTGGAGCCAAAATGCAAAAGTTATGGCCAAAAAACAAATCAGAATGTAAGGTGTGATGCAAAATAGTACAGGTGTTTCTTGCATTCCCCCTTTTGAAAGGTACCATGACTTCATATAATGTGGCATCATTTGAAAAATGCAATAAAATTTAGCATTGCATATAAAGTATACTAATATCACACTCATTTGTAGGGTTTGATTCCTCAATAGCTTCTTCCCTCTCTAGTATTGACTAGTGTAAGGTAGGTACCTCCAAATGTGCCACTGACCTTAAACCGCCATCTCTACTCTGTGTACATCTCCAAAATCAATTTTGTACCTATATGGAAGAAACTATTTTAGGACCAAATTTTGTTCCTTAATAACTTTTGCATACAATATTCAAATGTCACGTTCTTTGGTGCGTTGGAACCTCCTTTTAGTTGCCAACAAGAACATATAAAAATTTGACCAATCTAATAATAATAACTAATCTCAGTAGCAAAAAGTAGCGGTTTTGGAGGTATCCACCTTTAGTCTTGAATTTGGACTCATCTAACCATTCGAGCATCCATAGGTCCTAGTCCAGATTAGAGGTAGTCACACCTTCTCCGAAAACAAGATTTTGGTGAAGAATGAGTAGCTGCGCAGAGAAATGTGGAGTCAATCAGAATCCAGAAAATTTGAAGGTGTAACCCCCCTTTTGTGTCGTCTCGAGGATTTCATAGAAGAATGGATTCACCTGAGCTAAAAATGCATAAGCCAGCTTGCAATTCCGTAGGTGTTGCGAGGAGCACAGGCTAAAACAAGGAGTGGGAGAAGAAAACGTTCACTTGCCAGGCTCAAAATCCACCTCCATAGGAGAATATTGAACAGCGCGAGGATTTTGCAAGGTAAGTATCTTCCGAGTGAAACAGGCAACGGAGACCTAATGGGGAGCCACCACGTCCCAATTCACAGAAGAAGTTTCGGACAGTGAAGAAGGTGTGACTACCCCTATTATGGATTGGGCTGTAAAAGAATATAATCTTCGTTTTATGTGATCCTCTCGTGACTCTCTCATACTTGAATTGGAACTTGGGTCTCCATTACAGCTCCAACTTGACTCTCAATTACAGTTCCAACTGGTGTCGCTTGATTGGACAAGGTACGTGTTATTGGTTGAACCTTGAACCCAGCCCCGTCAACGACACCCACCGCTTGTGTCTGGTGGTTGAGTCTACAGGAGCTAATAAATGTATTAGGAAATGTATTGTCCTTGCATTGGCAAACAACCAGGAGCTTATAGACTCGATATTACGGTAAATTCAAATCAGATGCCTGTGGAAGCAAGGAGCTTTGAATCTTCAGCCTATCTCCTATCACCATTGTTCTTTGACAGAGTCGGCTCCATTGCCGGTGTTCCGTGGGTAGCAACTTAATTGAAGCGATTTGAAGACTCCGATTCTGACAAAAGCAATGTCAAAACCAAGTCAGAATCGGAGTTACAAGGCGTTACAATGGTTACATTGGTTACAAGGCGTTTCTCACCCGTGCCACTGCTCTAGCTTTAATTCGAGAAATCCGGGCCAATGTTGCCATATATATGTCGATGTCCACCAAAGAGGGTAATTTAACTACTTAGCCATTCTTCATATGTTGATGGGGACTTGATTCTGACCTCCTGGCGCATAACTTTCCAGGCTCTAGCAGCGCCGTTCCATACCGCGGATCCTTGAGTGTCCGTATGCATGGTGTTTTTGCGTCCACCACTGCATCGAGCGCTGCCATCTTCCTCTGGAATAAGGAAGGTATCCTGACAGCCTGTACCTGAGGAGTGCCTCAAGTTGCAATTGGAGTAACCAGGTTTGCAAGCTGTGATGAGCCATTTGCTTAGTAGCCAGGGCTTTGACTGCGTCCGGGTCGATAAAGCCGAGACTGCAGCCCGAGAGTTTGCACAGGCCCACCATGAACGAGGTACCGGTGGTGCGCGAGCTTCAAGGTGCTGAGTCCTTGGTCTACGGTCAGCTGTGAGAATTGATTTAAAAACCCGGATAGAGTGAACTGGGGGTTTCTTTTATCTGAGTTTTGTACACTACAATCATTGGTTTGTCCAGTCCAGTAAGTTCTTGCAAGGAGTTTGTTGTTTTAGTGGGTTTCAAACCTGGAGGAATGACTTTGTGGCCAAAGAGAATGTAGTTGCACCAACCACAAGATTCTCAAACTTTGTGGACTCCCTCCCAAGAGGGCCGAAATCGTCAATTTTGTTGAATTCACAACTTTGGCACTTTCTAGACACTTTCTAGACTCATGAGAGTTATCCTAAAAGTCATGAAAGTCACCCTCTCTTTGGTCCCCAGTTTGCTTTCTATTGTAGATTGCATTTGCATTTGCATTCAAAATGTGTTTTTCTTGTAGCAATAACAAGATTTTCTTGCATGCACTCTTATCACATTGGGTTGTTTTCTTCCTAAATTGAGGCTTAAGTTCCACCCTCGCAGAGGAGATCAAAGATTATTTGCAGCAAACCCGACTGAAATCGAGCATCAAAACAGAGGAGGTATGATCGGAAGGTGCTAACCCTCGCTTAAGAATTGCCACCACGAGCATGTCATTTGAGTCACAAGGTGTATAATACAAGTCCCTAAGTAACCAAGAAGCGATTTCATGGTCGCTACCCAAACTCAAGCCGCGTTCTTGGGCGAGCGAAAAAAAACTAAAATCTAAAATCTAAATGTTAAATGTTCTATGCGCACTAAACCAGGTAGAAGTATCTTGAGATTGGCGACAGTTATAAATGACCATGCCATGAAATGCATCCCAAACACCTGCTATGCCTCATCCGTTACAAGCTCAGCGTGCTTGTGAGAATTTAGTCACAGACACGTAAGCAAAAAAAGGGGGCACAAAAATTCTTCCTCAGAAAGCAGTACTACCCTAACTAATCGATCAGTTGACAACCACACTAAAGAGCATTGTAGCAGCTTGATAGATGGTGCTCGAGACTAAACGCAAAACCTCTCCACCTTTATTCTTTGGAAAAGTAGGGGAAGGCAGGAAAAGGATACTAACTTAATACATTGCAGGTCCCTCATCGCCAACTATCTTCCAGCTCATGCGGCATAGAGTCCTCTGTGGTACGGTAGTTCTTGTTTGGAGAGTAATAGCACAAGTTAGTCACGTCACTAGTGTACAAGCACGCAAACCTCTCCACCTGCAGCCACCCAAACACCACAACACTTAGCACCCTTTGCCTATCTACGGTACTTGAAGAGGAGTTTACGTTCTGATCGTTCAAATTTGTTTTCAATCAATACAAATAATCAAAAACTGAGAGAATGCTTCCAAAGCCAGTAGGTGGAATTGTCTTTGAGAAAACAGTGACAGTTGACAAAGAGGTTGACAAAGAGGAGAGAAATAATTAACGTTTTAACAAACCTGGTGAGCAAACCGAGAGTTTTGATAACCTGTCTTCATCAGCTGCCCCCATGTCTTATGGAACTGTCAACATGTGCAACATTATGATTAAGGCTCGTTCCCAGATGAACACTTGGTTTTCTTCAGAAGAAATGAAACAAAAAGCTTCAACTGGTAGACAGCTGATGTACCCTGTGATGAAAATCCAGTTGAGCATGACGATGTTGATTGCGAATGGCAGCTCTCTCACTCTACAAAACACCCGAAATGCTCTTCCGTCAGTGTCCTATGGCGACTACAAACAGATCTCGTATTAATCCCTTTATGCGTTCGCACGTTAGGGCTAGCTTGTAATACTCCTGTTCCGCATTATTTATTCTGATACAAAGTCATCAATCTTCAGGTACATACATACCTGAGGCGATATCTTGACCTTGAGATGGGCAAAATAACCCCAGAAAGATCAACGGGTCCAAATAACCCAACTATATCCATTAATGCCCAAGCTCATGCAAGTAAGAAATGCCAACTGCATCTATGATTAACTTGACAAGAGTTCAGCACTGCTTACTTGCAAGTGAGACACCTCCTGCTCTAGCCTTTCTTGCTTCTCTTCCGAATGTTTCTCAAACCTGCCAATGTTCATAATACTAAATTCACATCAGAAAATGGTTAACAGAACCAATGCAAACAATTCCAAGCATAGCCATTTGTAGCAAAGCAGTGGAGTCAAGGAAATCAAGGTACAGTAATCGTGCATATTACACTACACAACCACCATTCAAACTATACCTGAGAGTCCATTCTAGACGCTGTAGAGTATCGTCCAGTTCATCACGTTGAGCGCGCATTTCAGATATTTCCTGCAATAGTACAGGCAATTACTCTCACGTGAGTCAGACGGAGCAACTAAACACCTTCGCAATCCCATTTCATCGTCGCAGAAGTAACGGCATAGCGTTTGCTACACTTTTGTAAAGGTTTAAAAGATAAATGTGAACATTCCAGGATAACAGATTTGACATTTGTCCAGGGAAGTAAACCCCAAAGTGCCCAAATGGCCAAAAGTGACCGCTCATATCTATAGATAAATTTTACGGGAGGGTCAAAGGTAACTAGAAGTACCAATAGAAAGAAGACACCATACCCGACATTTTCTTCTACAACAGAAATATGTTATTGGAATTGACTATTAGTTTCCACAACGGAATTTCTATTATTAACTTAGGCAACTAGCGGTTAACATAGCGAAACCGTAATAACGTAGATTTCAAACCACAATAGTCGACATGGAATCGTCAAGATTCACCTTCCTAATTGTACTAGTTTGATGGAGCAGATCCAGTTCCGCAGCTAACTCGGGCACTACAAGCATTGTCCTCCATCCTGAAAACAGTTCTCCATTGAGGTTAGAGACCTGACATCCCACGGCAACTAGGTGTCATCACTGGTTGTGACGTCGTGTCCTATAGTGAACAATATCCAACATAAAGAAAGATCTATGTATATGCTATCATGGAGATCACAAATCTAACCTCAATATCAAAACAATAATGCAAAACCCACCCCATACAGGTATTCTAGAAAACCTAGCCACGTTGCAATTGGCAGATTTTACCGCGGCTAGGTTTCCAGCAAACCTCTAGGAGGGTTTTCTACTGGCAATCACCACTCAAACGGCGTCTCCACCGACTTAGAGACGTTACCTAGCTCCTTCTTGCTTCGCAAAATATCGCCATAGATGTGATCGCCCACGTACAGAACCTACACAAGTACTTCCAGAGTCAGACTACAACTTGTGAATGATCAACACTTCCATTCACACAAAGAAACGAAAAAAGATGATCAGCATTTCTTCGATTAGTCCCCCAGAACATTGAAATAAAAGTGATTACGCGGCAAAATATGAACTCCACTATAGTCATTTATTAACAAGATACAGTGACAGTGATCGAAAACGAGAAGAAAGCATACCTGATCACCAGCCTCAATGGACAATAGTTTATGCAGATGGGCAACACAACCACCCTGTTCCAATTCCACAAAAAAGGATGTCAGATTGCACGTGACCAGTTTGAACATGGTACTGAAGTGAAATACGTGGCAAGCACTTCAGCTCAAGTAGGATACACAACCAGAAAAATTCGTAGGATGTGGTGTGGCATTTTCAACTTTAAAAACGTCTAGGTCACTATGTGCCAACTATGGCCATTTCAAAATGCTTTCCTTTCAGAAAAAGGCTTGCAACCTGAAATACTCGACAGGCCTGTTCCCCAATTGAACCAGGCACAGGCACTTCCAGGCCAGCTCCGCCGATCTGCAAAGCCAGAGCAGAGATAAGATTTACATTGACGTTCGATTTAGAGGACGCACCACAGCCAAAACGGCACGGTTACTCGTAAAGAAAAAATGCACTGAACACATGAGAAAAGCAGTTACCTGAGCCATAGGTGTGCCTGAGTCGGTATTTTGCAGCATGCCTGTTCTAATGTCTACCTCAAATAGAGGTGCTCTACTCCCATCCATGAAAAACGAAGGTTTTGCACTGCGTCCACAACAACAAATTTCTTCAGAAGTAGGGACGCATACAATATGACAGGAACCATCAAAACCCAAAAGGTACACTCCTACATAAGGTTCACAATCACATGTATCTAAATTCTGCTACCCCTATTGTATGATAAGAGCCATTCACAACATCATTGAAAATTAACTACAACTGTTAGTCCATTGGAATTATACTTTGTGGGGTTTTGAACTCTAAACTAATCAAGATGGATTTTCTAAAAGCTATTTCCGTTGATTTCCGTTTCCTGTTCCAAAAAAAAAAAAGCTATTTCCGTTGATTTTTTGGTGTTAAAGTTCAAAACGACATTCTTTCTTGTACAAAATCTTTGTCAGAATTTTTTCAGATTCTTGGGCATGCAATTGAGCAATTATCCTAATATTAAATTGCCTAATTCTTTGTTGGATCTTGTTAGAAGTCAAAAGTTATCCCATGTCTATACATGGAAGAAATTGGCAATTCTTTGACCAATTATTATCTGTTTATTAAATAGCATTTGTTTTATTTCAGACTCGAGTGTTTTTGAACTTCGCAAGGGAGTATTCCCCATTCTCAAGAACGTACAATCTCAAGTTCCACTCCGATTTGACATTGTAAAGACAGAAACTGACCTTCCAGTAACAACAACATCAAAGTAGGAGAGCCATTCGTCATCTCTAGGGATGCCACCATCGGTGCCACACTTTCCGCACAAGTAATTCATGACCACATGCGTATAATCCCATAAACTGCACACAAACCGCCCATGTAATCAGTTAGAAAGAATCGCTTCACACGAGAGCTTAGTTATCATCATAAAATTATTCAGACTAAAAACTTAGCTGACAGAAGGTATTAACTAAGAACATAAAAGAGGTTGAAACCCACCTATTTGTGACAAGAAATGTCTTGCGCCCAGATTGTTTGAGCATTTTCAGCATTGGATATAAAAGGGGATCCTGGTTGATATACCTGAGGCCAACATGAGTTACAGAACTGGATTGCATGAGCCCGACTTCTACACCAAAAGTACACCGCGTCAAGATTTAACACAAATTGGAATTCGATTTTCTGAAAACCCGTAGATTCTGCTCCTCAGATATTTGCTAGAATCCACGATTAAGGATATGAACCATTACTTGCTGGGCTCGTTTGCAACAGCCTCCTTAAGTGTACCATCTCGATGGCAGAGGTCTACAGCTGCCCTCACGTCGTTATACAGCTGCGAATAACTGCACAAGGTATAAGCAGGGATTAATAGGACCGGGAAATTCACAAATAGCTAAGAGAGTCAAGGCTTAAACCCCTACACTTCAGAGGCTTCATGGTTTTGGAATGACCAATTTCATTGATGGTACTATGAAAAATATAACGCAAATCAGATTTTTTAATTATTACACCAGAATCAGTGAAGAACAATAGATAATAAAATCAAACGAAAGAAGGGCCCATATGAGCCATTCAAAAAAGCTGAAAAAACATGCCACCCATTTTGAGGGTTCGTAGCGCTTAGGAGTTAACATGCATTCGAATTCTTCGAGACCAATATCAGTGCACAGGATTCGAGCTGCGTACTTGCTGGTGATTAAAGGAATTCTGTCAGGAAAAGCGTCTCTGAATTCAACCAGCTGCATGAACAAATAAGCCTCAGCAAGTGAGAAAAGTGTGTCGATTAACGCATAGTCAGGTTCATCGTATGATTCACGCGACAAGGAGTTGCTATACATGGCATGCCGATCTTCCCGACTCAGCTCGCGGAATCCATGATAAGCCACCTTGACATACTTGTGGCGGTCCATCTGCCAGTATGTAAACAGTACACATGTTATTAAATGCAAGTAGGAAAGTATCCCAATTCCAGGCGATTATAACCACAAAGTCATACGATCGACCCAAGATATTCGAGCAATCCTCTTCAGAATTGTTTCACAGAAAATGTTGTAGATAAAATCTCAATCTCCTGATTGTTTCTGGTTTCTTCTGTACGGCTGCATCCCGAAACGAAGCACTCAGCCAGTACTTGCAGCAGGACGTGTCTCTTTACTCTAATTTGTGGGTCCAAAACCTTTTTGAATAGGATTCAAGAATACCGTAAGCATCTTCAGATTTTCAAAGCATAAAAAAAAGTGAACAGTGTCACCTTGAGTATGCAGCCACGCCTTTTGTCGAGCACAAGACCCCTAACCATAAATCTCCAGTCGAATTTCCATTGCAACAGCTGCACAGAAGAAGGTCCTAGATTAGGGTTTAGGGTTTAGGGCTTTGCACCATAGGTGCTCGATAAACAGAACCAGCTGACTAACATTCCCTAGGTGCTGGAGTAAATGGAAGATACTGTTGGATACAGATCAACACTTTCATCTGTTGATGATGTGGCCATATCATTACCTCTTGTTTTCACAAGCATAAATCAGTTGTTTTCTTCCTAAGATATCAGTTCTAGCCCCGATTTCATAGCCCGGAAACTTCAATCAAAAAAACAAATTAAAAAATCATAAGTGATTGTAACTATAGGAAAATGAACTCACTTCAGATGGATAGTTCAAATCGTGCACTAATTTTTTAATCGTCCCTGCATAAGCCAAGCTTTCAAAAGTATCTGCCTTGTACTGTGCAAGGGTATAGTCCATGTCAAATCCGATGGCCTCAATGCTTCTCATATTCAGAGACCGATTGCAGAATATTTTCTTGCGCGTGTCCAAAGGTCGAGCCCACCAGCGACCGCTCCACAAAAGCTCTCCATCGTCTGTAGCGACTTCTCCATTGCTGGTAGTGTATGGCTCCACTTGAGATGCAAGCAGGGGCCACTTGGGCTGGCTCTTGTCTTTCCAGTAATCGCCTGCAAAGCAATTCTCTCGCATTTCAGAGCAAAAAATGTAGGGCTAGTTTGTATTATAGAGGTCCCAGCACACTATGCCGTTTCTTCCTCCAGGTCCGATGCTTTGAAGACCCCGATTAAAGATCCCTAAATTCGGCTTTAGGTTGCACTCGGGGTGCTCTTCAAAGTCGTTCATAAATCACAATTCCTACAGGTCAGAATGATTAGGGTTTGCGATACGGTCACAAAAGCCACTACACTAGATTATGCAGGCCATCCAGCATAGGGTCTAATCAAATATCAGCAAAAGGAGATCTCATTGACTTTTGATATGAATACACTAGAACTTCATCACCTCCCATACCCTAAAGTATAGAACACCAGGCCTGCACGGCGTGTCCTAAACAGTACTCCTATACACACAGTAATTTACATACTGGAAGGGTAACGCCATCAAGAGTAAGGTAGAGGTCCCTAATTGTTCCTAAATCCAACAAACGATTATTACATACAGATTTTGAGAATGTAAACATCTTATCATCATGATCGGTGTCGATTTGAAGTCATCTAAGGAAAAAAAATTTGAACCCTTACAAATTTCGCATCCACCATCCAAATAAGGAATAGGTTGGTGCTCTAGAATCCTAACGCAAATTGCAAACAAGAATCGATAAAAATTTGGTCAACTAGAAGTTGGTCTAGAAGAGAAAATAGAAAGCAAACACCGCTTAAGATCAAAGAAAATAGCAAACTTATTACCAGATAGACACTTGAAATCTGTACTCAATTAACCTCACGAATAACTGCCGTAGATAAATTCTATTATACTTCCGCATGACACTTTTATCAACCACATCACAATAATTAGAATTGGGCAGTACTATTACTTAGGTCAGGTCTAGCAATAGAAACCACACCCAGCGCTTCAAGCGTCGCAATTAGATGCAATTACCTCAATGCCATCTTCGAAACCAGCTACATTGCCAAATCCAAACCTACTACGCAACCGATGCACTTCGAAAAATAAAGAACGAGTGAATGCAGAGAATTATGGGATAATAACCTACCAGCAGCCCTAGAAACCGCAGCACAGCGAGCGTCGCCCATGGGATTGCCCTTCCTCGCATTGGAAAACAAACCCCGGGAGGACTCACGGCAGCCACAAATTACCGACGCTTCTCTCCATGAGACCCGCCTGCGAGAACAGGGCGATGATGGCCGTGCGGCGGTGCAAGGGGCATGTGCAAGTACTGACGGAAGCGACCTCCGAAGATGGTGTCCTGCAGATGCCGCAGCTGCAATTAACAGAACAACAGAATCACAACGCTTTCATTCCTCAATTGAAGTGCACAGGTAATACCCAATTCAGCAATCTGTATCTATCCGTCATCTCAATCACGCAAACCCCTTTTGATACGCCCGTCTTGCCAATTCAGCATCGTATGCTCGTGAGAGATTCCACCATCGATATGGGTATCGCAGCAATGGCAAGGAAGACAGACAGTCGAGCACAATGGCACACGAATTGAATTGTGTGCAAGAAAGCAAAATTGGAAGGGAAGATGAAGATCGCGTACCCATGGCTTGTTGCTACGCATTGATGACGCACGGGATTCAGAAACTCACAGTAAGGCCGTGCGAGGAGAAGCTTGGAACCCCGAAGACCCTAACGAAGGAGAATGTAGACAGGAAGGAGAATGTATACCTGGAGCTTTCTAGACAAGATAACTGTTGGCACTAGGCAGAGAAGAATCTAAGCATAAGATCTTCATTTTTGTGACTTCTTCTTATCTATAGAGGAATTGATTATGAATCCTGCACTAAAATCAAAAAGAACAAGTGAGTCACATATTAGTCAGGCAGGATATTAAAGTGGTCATTTGGAGTCTGTAGTTTTACCCTTGGAAAAAACATTGGAATTTTTTATTTGCATAAAATTTGGAAATTTGGAATTCAAATTTGGAATCAAAGGCCCCAAATTAGCTAAGAGTGGTGAAGAACATACCGGTATGTAGGAGAAGTGAAGGACGCATGACACTAAGCAACCACAAATAGAGGTAATTTTTTTATATTTATCCTTGGATGGAGGAAGCTAGACAAACGCAAGATGCAGACTTCAAATGACCACTTAATGTGGTGCGTTAGTCTCATAGGTGAAAAATAGACAAAGATTGATTCTTCAATATAAACTATATGCACATGTATTCATTACTAATTACAAACAAGTATAGTTACTATTATTAAATATAAATTATTTTAATGGATCTTATTGGCAACTGAAAGAAAAATCCAATGCACTTTAGCATGCATTATTGGGACACTATACAAGTAAGTTATGGACTTTTAAAGTATTGTCTCTAGGTATAACATAAAAATAATACTCTATTTCACTAAACTTTTGTCCATTGCTTAGTCTCATTCATCAACACTTTTATTTGGTTGTCATTCACCAATTACAATGTAATGAACATAAAGTTTAAACATCTTGAGAAGAGTATTGATTCTTAAAGGACAGAGTGTTTTGGAATAGGAAAAATCCAAAACTACCAATTTCAAATGCATTGTCCAAAATAAAAGATTAAATTTTTTTTTGAATTCCAACCATACAAAAGTTTATTGAACATGTAAAGCAATGCGAGGAAAAATTTCATCCCATTTGATAAAGTGAATTGAAAGATTATAATGTTTACAGTGAGAAAAAAAAATTTCATTCTTGCAAAAAAGGGTCAACAGACTTTGAGCCCCTCTTGGAGTAAAATTTTTCTCTACATGAAAATGAAGATTTTCACCATTTATAAGTATTTGAAGTTAGGTTCACTCTTGCAAAAAATTCAGAAGCAAATATGGAGTCTAGCTTATTCTAAATCATCTTGCAATGTAAAGAGGTTAAATGAATTGGTTATACACTAGTCATTTTTTGATGATTTCTTGTGCAATGAGGAAATTTTTTTGTATGAAATCCAAATATTAAAAAGTTAGAGACAAACATTTGAAATATGTAGGAAAATTTTCAAGATCTTTGACTTCATAGATTGCAAGATGATAGGGCTTGAAGTTCAAAGGAAAATGTTATTTCTTGCCAAACCGCCCCAACATAGCAGACTTGCTAACAAAGTTTGACTCGTCTTAGAATGTGATTTGAAAACTAAATTTATTTCTTTTGAGACAATTAAAGCATCTCCACAGCTCCCTCGCCAAGGAAGGGCGCCAACTGGGGCTTTGGAGTTCCCGTACAGCAAGCCAGCCAAAGAGCGGCTCTGCTGCCCCACGCTTGGAACGCCATTGGGGACATGCCCAAGATAAAGTGCACACCACATCATGGCAGGCACAAGGTTTGTCAGGCCAACTGGGTTTTTTTTAATTCCCTCATTACTTTGTTCTCAGTCTTCAATTCCTTGCTGCCAACATCTCCTTTCGTTGTGAGTTTTGGTTCTGAAGTTGCGGGGGTGAATAAGCAAGGGTGGGAGGGATATGTTTTTGGACTAGATGACACAAGTTGTATTAGTAGCTCAAGTGGGAGTTAGCAAGGTGGGAGTTTTTGTTTGGGCTTTGAGTGGTTAAATTAACAAGGGTAGGAGGGTTTTTTTCTAGCATTGATGGCTAATTTGGCAAGGGTGGGAGGGTTTAGGAGATGAGTTCTATGGCTGAATTAGCAAAGGTGGGAGCACGAGTGGGAATTCTTTTTTAAATTAGAAGATATCAGTTGTATGGTTGATTTAGCAAGGGTGGGAGTTAGTTTTTTTGGGCTTCCAAACATTTTCTACCTGGTTGAATTAGCAAGGGTGTAAAAATTCTATTTCTGGCTCTGAAGACATTGCAATAGTTGATGTGCAAGTATGGACGCTTGGAGGATAAGATTAACTGGCTACATACAAGCGATGCGCGAAGATGACGAAGAAGATGATTGTATCTACAACCAATTCTTTCATCAAATTTGTGATGATGAAGTTGTTGAATGTGAGTTACCAAGTAGAGATTCACAGCCAGGACGACAGGGGAATTTAGAGAGAGATAGGCATGGACATGAGAGGATTATTGCTGATTATTTCCTTGAGACTCCTATCTTTGGACCCTCTCATTTCCGTCACTGCTTTCAAATGCGGAGGTCACTATTTTTATCCATCATGGATAGAATTTGTACTCGAGATAGCTATTTCTTGCAGAAACGTGATGCCGTTGGCAAATTAAGGCTTTCTTCTATTCAAAAGTGCACTGTAGCATTGCGGATACTTGCATATGGGGTTTCTGCTAATGCTACAAATGAGTACTGCAGAATTGTGGAATCTATTGCTATGGAAGCCATGAAGCGATTGTGTATTGTTGTTCATGCGAAATTTGGCAAAGAATATTTGAGACAGCCAACAAGTGCTGACTTTCAGAAGCAATTGGCCATAAATGCATATTGAGGCCGGCTAGGTATGTTTGCCTCAATTGATTGCATGCACTACAACTGGAAGAATTGTCCAGTGGCATGGCAGGGAGACTATGGAAATAAAGACAGAAGCAGATCCATTATACTAGCAGCTATTGCTAACCATGGCTTGCATATTTGGCACGTCTTTTTTGGTTTGCCTGGTGCAAACAATGACATCAATGTCCTTGATTGGAGCCCGTTGGTTTGCAACATGCTCACAAATGCAACACGTGCTATGAATTTTGTTGTAAACGGTATACTATACAACCGCTACTACTTGCTAGCTGATGGTATTTATCCACAATGGTCATATTTTGTTCAAACAATAAACTCACCAGATGATGGAAAAACAACACTATTTTGCTCAGCAGCAAGAAGCTGTCCGGAAAGATGTGGAAAGGTATTTTGGTGTGTTGCAAGCTCGATTGGCCATCATCTAGAACCCATGTCAACAATGGAGTCTGGATTGCATCTCAGATATCTTGTTCACTTGTTGCATCCTACACAACTTGATTTTAGAAGATGCAAGCTTAGATTTTCCATTCGATGTTGATCAAATTCTTCTTGTGCGCCGCGATCTCTTGTATGCCGCGATCTCTTGTATGAAGACTTGATAATGGGAACTATTCAAATTCAAAATCAAGATACACACTATAGTCTAAGAGGTGATCTTATTGAACACCACTGGACATCGAAGGGTGCGAAAGCTGCCCAAATGCCCAATGACTATTTCTGACATATACAAGGTTAATCCTTGCATGGACCTTAGCATAGGTCTTTATAAGACCTATACTTAGTTTTTTAACACTTCTATTGTGGTTTTATAGGTGATTTATGATACACTATAGTTTTTGTTTTCTTATGATCATCAATTTCTTCTATATTGAAAAAAAAAAGTGGTGAATTTTCTTCTCATCACATACCACTGTATACATAATATACTAGTCATTATGACATACCACCATATACATAATATACTAGTCATCCACAATAAACTTTGTGGCAGTTCAAGTGTCAAAACAATTAGGCATTCAAATCCAAGTTGGTATTTTGCATTCCACTTTGTTCCTATCCACTCTCATAATCATAAGGCCGTACTGTTGGGTTCTTAGTCACAGATTGTTACCAACGTGAGTGGCTACTAGTAAGAATTCTAGATGACACACTCCATGGAGGCATGAAGCTATGGCGAGGCAACTAGAACTCTGAGTTTGTAATATTGCTCTGGACTTTTGCACTCTAAAGTCAAGGGCTCACTTGCAAGGCAGTTAGAGTATGCATCATTGATTGTTGACCACGTTGCTTGAATCCATGGCCATGTCCGCTTGCGTATGAAGCCATTACTTTGCAACATGGACTTTAGTCAATTTGGTAGAAAAATCATGAGTGCACTTCCACTAGTACAACGATATGTTAGGCAGCTTAACCCCTAAAGGACCAAGGCCTTTTTTCTGCCAAAAAACACTCAAAACTGCCATATCTATAGCAAAGAGTAATTGAAATTTTTTTTTTTCACATCTAACCATAGGATCTTACACCTAACTAGTATGAGAGTATGTGGAAAAAAGTCAGGATTTTTGACCGCACAGATTGCAAGATATCTGCGTTTAAAGTGAAAAAAACAAGTTTTTCAGCACATGGCGGGACTAGATTTTTTGACTTTGAACATTTTTAACTTAAAATTTTTGCACTAAAAATTTTTGAGCTTTAAATCTTTATAGTGGAAAATTGACTTGAGAGTCTAGGGGAAAAAAAATATTCAAAAAACTTAATTATCATTCTTAAAAAAATTGTTAAATAGAAGTAGGTACAAGATAGAAGGAAAATCTGAAAAATTCATATATTTTAAATGGAATTAAAATGCACTAATCCCAATGGTGAGATTGTTCTAGCAAGTAAATCAGACCATGTAAAAAAAAATTTGAAAAATTTGAAAAATTGCATTAAGAAATGAATCCTATAAGTTATTTTTTTCAAGAAGATGCTCTAATTGCCCAAAAAACAAGAATGTCTATAACTTTCTCATAACAAATCCAAATGAAATGAATCAAAGCTTTCTAGATAGACAAAAATATAATCTAAGAGGAAAAAAAAATTTAAAAAATTCAAATTTTTGTCCATTTTTTTCTACTGCCCGGGCTGCTCCGCGTCCCCTCGTTTGAGCTTATTTGGTCATAACTTTTGTTCCCAGCCACCGATTGTGAAAAAAATTATATTCCTTCAAAGCTTATTAGTTTTTCTATCTTCAAAAAAAGTTTCAAAAAATCACGACAAAATTTCAACCCGTAGGTACCTGCCCGAAAACGCATTTGTCCCCCAAAGGGACAATGGTCCTTTAGGAGTTAATGACATCTTTTTCCCTTCCTCTTCAGGCAAGCAATGTAGGGTATACACAGCCGGCAAAGCCATCATTAACCCTTAAACGATGTTGCCAGCCAGAATTGGCCGACGGTGTAGAACGTATACTGTATGAAGGGGAATACTTGTCAGGGCCGCAGAGCCTGCACGGAGGGTGACCGACGCAGCCGGTATGCGGGAACAACTCCAGTGCAGGACCAAGTTGTCAAGAGCACAAAACTTATGATTTCGGCCCAAGCCTATTGTTGGGTTTCTGTTCGGTGATTGATTCCTTAGTCAAACACTTGCGTTTGAAGCCCCAAAGGATGAGAAGACCAGCACAAATGGGCCGAAGTATGAGGCACGAAGCTGTGCTCCACCTCTTTCTCAGCTGCAGTGGGTTCCCTTGGCTGAAATTGATCCGTGTCCACAGCTTTGTTTTGGAGCTCTACGTAATCCAAGTTTTGATAAGAGTAAACTTGTGAAGTTGTGATCTCTCTACAGTACAATGAGAGAAGATCGTCCCTTCACAAGAAAGTTTTGATTAGAGTTGCAGGTTCAGTTCTGGTAAGCTTACGTTGGTTGCAAGTGCTTCTAGCTAGGGCTTCAGTTTGTAACTTAGAATCACTCATACACACTCTTCCAATTGCCAGATCTGATGAGCCTCTTGAAATTTATTAAGATCTTCTACCAGAAGGGGATTTCTATCAAGTTGCTAGGTTACAATCTGCAGCTCTTTTCATTTGTTGCTGTTTGTATTTGTGTAAGCACACTTCAATTCAAGCACAATCATCATGAGCTGAGGTTCAGAGAAATTCCATTTGTGGAACACACAAATTGAAGTAGGTACTGCCAGGTTGAGGATGGTCAGTCCAAGGAACCAGTTCTGAGCTTGTTGCATGTTTCATGTGAAGAGCGCAAGCCAATGAGAACGTCAATCTCCTTCCTAGATACAGTATATGGCCGTTCGTTGGGGTTTAATGCTTCAGCTGTAGAACCACTCGGCTTCCAACTAACGACTTATCTGAGAAGAGCAGAGCATGAAAAGTTAAAAAAAACGAGAAACAGAAACCAAACCTTCGATGAAAATCCAAACTAAGACAACCGGCATTCGCAAATAAAGAAACGTCCAAATGCAACTCATCACAACCAAAAGTGAGCAAAAACAGAGAAACAGAGCTTCCGAACAAAAATAAATCAAGAATGCATTCCCATAACATAGTATCAGGCAAGCCCCACGGCTCGAACTTGTACAAATCCACAACCGCAATCGGATTCATCTTAACAGGGCATGAGCAGATGACCGGGGAGCGGGTTGGGGGTCGTCACATCGGTCAGAGCGGCCGGTGCGCCTGACTTATTCGGACTGGCAGGAAATACGGTGAGGAAGACACCGTAATCGTACTTAGACCAACATCCTAAAGGGGTTAACCTATAGCTACTGCAAGTCCCAAACGTGCAAAAACAATCACAGAGAGCCTAATCAAATCAAAAACACATTTAGAATACATTTATCTTCCCAACATCCTCTTGAATTCAACTGTGGTTCCTAAGGCCTTTTCTAGCAAATGTACATCTCAGTAGCTTACTTCTCTACTTTCATTAATAAAGCTGACAAAACATTTTGCTTTGTTGCTTCATGTACACATTGTTAAAGATTTTTCTCTAGTATACAAGTATTGGTGCTGTGTTTTAGAGTTTGTAACCGATTAAATTTTGAAAGAGGTTTGTGTCAACATACCTGTGATGTGCATGTAGGAACAAGCTCCAACGTACTTCTATATCCACGTCTCATAATGTGCTGCCTCTGCCCTACTCTTCTTCACCTGGAAGGAAGTTCAGAGCACTTAAATCAGCATTTTCAATTCCATACTTCAAATTGTCAACATTCGTAAAGAACATGTGTGGATAATTTGACACAGGAAGCCTTTTCTGAATTCCCCGCAGGCATTGTACTCCAAATTCCCTCCAAAGAAACAAGGAAATCTTACAAATTGTTGTTCACAGGGAATGTCACTCTCACAGGGAAATGTGAGATAGGGAATTTTAAGGGAGTTTTAAGGGGGAAATTTGTGCATTTTCTAGTGTTATTTGAAGATGTTCCCACCTCAAAATGAACTCAATCTGTAGAATTCAATAATCTAGAATGTAGATTTAAGCCTCTAAAATCTAATTTTAATGTAGATTTTAGTTTGCATAATCAATTCAGTTTGTAGATTTTGGAAGCTGAAATCTAACAGATATGTAGATTTTGAATTTCCAATCTTATTGATTTGTACATTTCAGAACTTTTAGTCTAGACCATTAGCTAGATTTCAATAATTCAAAATATTAGTAATATGTAGATTTCATTTGTTTGAACATTTTACAATTTCATGTATTGTAAAATTTCTGAGACTTCTAAAATGTACCAATTGTAGAAACGTTAGATTTCTAAGAATTGAATACATTGACTAGAAGATTGACAACTTACAAGTCTTATGTGTCCAACCTCATGGTACCCTCGACAATCAATATGGGACAATTTGAATCTTCTAAAATCTACCAAATATTAGGTGGAAACAACATTGAAATGTAAGATGTGTCAATGTGTTGCAAAGTCTACCAATTTGGATTGCACACGGGGGATTTGGGGGAAATTTATGAAAATCCTTGCAAAGAAAATCCACAATTTCCTTTTGCATAGAAACTCTTTGAAATTCCCTCCATGATGACATTAGAACACAAGGAAACATAAAAACTAGGAGAAACTTGCATGAAAACCTACAAAATCTCCAAAATAGTCGCAGGGAATTCCACAAGGGTCCGCTGTGTGAACATCAAATAACAACTGCACATGTGGCAAATAACATGTGCGAAGCACCATTCGCAAGTTTGGTGCTACAGTTACACTTTCACTTGTGCAAACTTTGACATCACATACCAAACATTAAAGCATTGAACGATAAGAATCTTTATGGATCCAATTTCCCTGACACAATTTTTGAACTACACCTTGCACCTCAATCATCAATATTGTTGGCTTCACCGGGAGTTCCCAAACAGTGCATCCAAATCACTACCCTACTAACTTATCCACGACAACTTTACTCCTTAGACTCAAATCACATGCATCAAAATCACCAAGTACCATCTCCCTGCACAAAGTTATCAAGCTTGACCACTGCCAAAGAACCAATGTCTCAATTCCGGAAACATGCTCGACATTTTAGGCATTCCCAAATTTTTCTCATTAGATTTTTCTCATTAGACCAGCTGCAATGCTTAACCAAAAATCATGATTTAAGTAAAAATGTATAAAAAGGCCCTCAAAGATATTGTGCAAGTATAGATAACAAGACCGTTCAGCTACACATGGAGACCTTAATGTTGAAAGTAGAAATGGAACCCTCTATATGTTATTGGCAGGGTTATGTCAACAAGAGCACTTGGTGAGCACAAAACATGCTTCTTATGTACCCCACGTACCATATTGTGAACATTGAATGCTCATTCCTATCAAGTAATTCCATCTGATGGGATGAAAAGACTTACTGAACTTGAAAACAAAAGGGGCATAGGACAATGATGAAAACAAAGTCATTAAAGATAAGGACACAACAAAAATAAACCAACATGTGAGGAAAATACAAGTTCAATTGCCTCAATGGACAACACTAAACTAAAACTATGATTACCAAGACCTCTCACTGAAACTAACTGAGCAAAGTAATGAAGCAAACTAATCATACAAATTAATATTAGCTAGTTCACTTGAGAAGGATGTGACAAGGACTCATGTACATTAAGATGCAACTTCCATAAGGGATAATTAGAACATAAACATAATTAGAACATTGGCAGAGGTCAAGGGACGTAAACCGACAGGAATGAAACTTTTAATAATGACAAGGAAGGATATTTTTGAAACAAGGCTTACCTATCCGTCCTCCAGCACTATCCTATGACTCTGGATGAACATGGTCATGGTTTTCCTATTGCTCCAACTCTTCAAGGTCCAAGGCTTCATAATTGTCCCCATCTGCATCTCGACCATAAGTCTCATGATTGTCGTATTGGTTTTCTTCTCCATTGTTGTTGTCCTCGTTGTCCTCGTTTTCAAAAATCCATTGTTGTGTTCCAGTGGGATTGGCCTAGCAACCAAGGTCTTTGTCATGTGCTCGGAAATGTGCCTCATCTTCTTCTAGCAAAGTTGTACCTCCTCGGCCAGTGGCTTCCTACTGATGGCCACCTCTCGGGCCACCTGCAATGCCATGGAAGAGCATGTCACACTATGGTTGATTGTAGATGTATTCTTCATTTTCTTATGGCTTGGATCGCTCTTGCCTTACATGCCTTGAACACCGCCAACCTGCACATCGTGAACATCGTCTTCAAGACTTAGGAATGGTAAACGTTGTCATTGTTGCCTTCGAGTTGGAGAAGTCATTGCCGTAGCAACTCTTCGATGCAGCACGTCCGCTGATTCAATAGGAATTGGTGCACATTGCTTCTAAAGATGGGCTTTCCTTGTGCAAGCCTCTTCCAACCATGTTTGTAGACTCTCCAATGCCTCTTGTTGACGTAGTTTTAAGTATGTGGTTGCACATTCTGATATGACACCGTCCGGGGAGTGTGTCATCAGCAAAAACATGTTAGCGTCTTCCATAATTTTATTCTTCTGTAGAGTTGCTTCTACCATTGCTTTACTTGTTGTAGCTTGGACCATTGTTGTTGTCTCCCGTACAACTGCGACGCATTGTTCTTCCTTAAAAAATTTAGAACCTTGAGGTCGAGTTCTGTTGCTTGTGGTTGGTGAACTTCCTCCGCCATTTGTATCGTTTGAAGGCTGCCCTAAATTGAAATTCGAATCTGAGGACACTTATTTCCTCTTCATGGCAAGAGGACTCAATTTGTCTTGAGTGCACCCTAAGTTCCAATGAGGTACGTCTCTCATAAGCTCCCACACATGCAAGTATCCAAACTCCATATTCTTTGTTGATTTGACTTGGTACAATTTTAATGCTTTTTGAAGTACATATTCACCTTCATTCGCACCACTGATATTGAGGTTCTAACATTACTAAAGCACCCCAATAAATTTAGAAACATCATGTTTTATTAACCCCCATTTAGACTCTAACAAACGAGCAGGCCTAAAATGAAGTGGTCTTTGGGCATCGTAGTGTTGAAATATTTGCTCCCAAAAAGCATGCCCTTTCTGGCTGTTTTTGATGATAGCATCTTGTGAAATACTGAGCACACTTTGAATCAATTGCTTTTTTTTTTCTTGTTTAAAATTTTTTCCTTTCAGTCTCTTTTTGCGTGGCTCTTCCTGTAATGTTGCATCAATCTTTGGAAATTCTTTGTCCTTGGTTCCTTGAGTTCCATTGCTTCTGCCGCTAGACCTTCCCCCTCATCTACTTCATTCAAACCAGTTGCCTTTCTATTCAATTGACAAGTACATTCCAGTAATTAGAAAGTGAAAGCATACATAGAAACAGAAACCACAGCACCATCTAAGAATGAAAGTGACAGTGAAATATCCTTGTGTATCAGACTTTCAATTCAATTCCACGTCATTAGCAGAAGAAGAAGTTATGGCAAAGAAGTAAACAACGGAACATAGCTATTGTCCACATCAGAAGAAAGAGAACTGCTTAGTGAACTGGAAGTTCAAAGTGTTACTGTCCACATGTATGGAAAGAAAGAGAATTGAGTGCACTATAAGTTCACAATGGAACACCAATCAGTCCATATGGAAAGAAAAGGAATTGAGTGCACTATAAGTTCACAATGGAATACCTATCAATTTGATAGGTTGTAATTGATCGTTTATCGAGCTCAATTCTTTTCCAGAACCCCTATATGATGAATATGTAACTTTCTAACAATCCGTAATTTCTTTCCTAGAAGTTGATGAGCGAATTTCCTAAAGCATGTCACATTCGAGTGCAGGGCATCACAAGTCTTGGATTCAGTGATTAGTCTATTTACTTTGGAAAATAATTCACCTATAAATATGAAATAGAATCTAGAATTTCATCTATCAGTTTCATAAACAAGAATCACCCCTGAATTCAAATAAAAAGAAGTACATGCCCAATTTAACAATACACTACTGGATTTAGATAGACATCTAATGAATTTCAGATACAAAGTAATTAGCATTGAATTGAAATCTAATAAATCCAACAACCGAATGAGTTTAAGTGTGCGGCTATGGCTCTAAGGTAGAAACACCCAAAATCGTCCATGTATCTATTCTTTGTTCCTAGATGGACATTAAACCGTCCCTAGACTTCCATTGAATGGCCTTGACATGTGTCATAAAGTTTTCTCCTCTCTTCATTGTGATTGGATAAGTGCTGAATTTGTTAGAATTCAGATTTGGGTCCACCTACAGGACGGTTCCAGTGGTCTAGAGGACTACAATTTTGAAAATTCATAGAAAATACATGCCAAGTCCGAAAAATCTAATTTTTTTTTTAAAATTCATGATTTTTTCTCGCTAATACTACAAAATTATTAATTTTTTGAAATGGTACCTGCAAGTATGCTGAATTCCTTGTTTTGACGGTTTGGGGTACTTCCACCTTATTCCATACTCACAGTTGTACAATGAGGTTGTTGGATTTGTATTAATTACAAGCTAATAGAGTTAGATAACTTACAAACAACTAAAGCTGACAGTGATGAATGTTGCTCCCACAAACTGAAGAATTTCTAGAAAAGTGCCAAAGGTAATATGGAACTATTGTAAGTAAACAAATTAAGGGACTGTAAAAAATAGTACAGAAAGACTACCAAATCGAGAACCAGCCTATGAAGTATGAATCCAGTAGCCCTACATCACAAAGTTTAGAACTTGCGGTTTGTCAACAGTTATCATGTGGTTATCGTTGTTTCATGGGTTTGCACATTAATATATAATTTAGCGCATCAAATGCATTACTTTACAATTTATCGCATCGTTACAATGCATTACTTTCAGTTGCAAGTAATGCACCATAACAATGCGATAAATTGCATTTTTTACGTGCAAACCCATGAAACAACGACAACCACACAATAACTGTTGACAAACCGCAAGTTCTAAACTTTGTGATGTACATATAATACAAGCAATAAAACAAACTTCCAGATTAAAAAGTGTACATTAATGTTAAAAAATATTCTAAACTTTTAGGCCACATGTGTCCGGTTGTTCGTAACATTATTCAACAATGCGTAGGCCTGGGTGGCTTTGCAAGTTGGTACGGTAATAAGGTGGAAGCACCCAAAACCATCAAAATAAAGAATTCAGCATACTTGTAGGCACTATTTCAAAAAACTAATATTTTTGTGGTGTTAGTGAGAGAAAATCATGAATTTAAAAAAAAAATTAGATTTTTCGGACTTGGCATGTATTTTCTATGAATTTTCAAAGTTGCAATCCCCTAGACCACTGGAACTGTCCTGTAGGTGGACCCAAATCTGAATTCTAACAAATTCAGCACTTATCCAGTCACAGTGAAGAGAGGAGAAAACTTTATGACACATGTCAAAGACCATTCAATGGAAGTCTAGGGACAGTTTAATGTCCATCTAGGAACAAAGATTAGGTACAGGGACGCTTTTGGGTGTTTCTACCTTAACTTGTTATGATCCACCGACCTCTAAGCTTATTAATAAGTTTGAAACGCTTTTAGAATCAAACTTTGTTCCTTAATAACTTTTGCATACAGTATCCAAATGCCATGTTCTTTGGTGTGTTGGAACCTCCTTTCAAGTGCCAAGAAGAACATATGGAAATTTGACCAGTCTAATAATAGCAAATAGGCTCAGTAGCAAAAAGTGACGGTTTCAGGACCTCCTACCTTAAGTTGAATGATAGATCATATATACAGCAAAAGTTCAAAGCTGCATGGACTCCTTGATCACCCAAGCCTTCTTGACAAACAGAAAATAGTGAATGGAGCCATTCTTGAGGTAGTTCTTATATGTCATTTGAAGTTCTCTTCCATCTGGCCCTGCCTGCATGATTACATATGATGTAGTTGGAATGAATCTTGAAAATATCGCATTATCCTAATTGTTGCAGAGTATTTAGATAGAATATGAAATGAAATTAGGAATCTTCAGGATTTTTCTTCGGGCATACTATTTTCATTTGATGAATTGGCTTTGTTGTAATGGGAGTAGAGCAGGCAAGAACTGACAAAATGGCAATGGAAAATCGTTACTTCTATTGGATATGAAGCAGCAATTTGCCTTCAATGTCCATTTTCTTCATATCCGCAATTTTACGTGATATGAAGCAACAATATGTCCATTTTCAGATTGAATCACGTGAAGTGGCTAACTGCTGATAGCGGATCACATATTTGATAAAATTCAAGGCAATTATAAACTCCTTGTGATTACGGAGATTGAATGTCCATTTTTACTTCAGATTGAATGTCCATTTCACGGGTATTATCTTCAGAGACTTCACACATGAAAACATTGACTTCTAATCTGTATCGCACAGTTTTTGTGGTTCCAAGTTTAGTGCTCGCAATTCTCTGAGTAGTTGTTCATGTCTGCAATATTAATTAGCCCTACTTGCATTGAGATCCTCTTCCGTCACAACTGACTCCACAAGGAGTAGAAGTGGCAGATTTTTGTCAAGCTGAAAACTCTAAAGCGCGAATGAGAATTTTTCTGGGAAACGCTACAACTGAAAGGAGCATCACACGAAATGACGTAGACTATGATAACATGAAACAAAAGTCACTGGCATTCTGAAAGTTAGGTTTGTGAACCCTAATCCTATACTTCCCTCCATGGGTGGAAGCATACTAATAGGAGCCACTCGTAGACGTTATTGAGGTGCTTATAGAGGTCCTTAATGGAATATTCCACCAAACAATTGTTGCTTATTCATTTAAAATAGTCTTTAAGTCATTTGTAATGGATTCTTATTGCAATATTCTACCAAAAAATTTTGTTTATTAATCTAAAATAGTCTTTAAATCATCTATAATGGATCCTTATTGAATCCAATTAAGCAGTGGTTACAGTTACATTTCAGCCCTTTTGATACTTAGAAATTTAACATAATTAATTTTGTTTTACATTATGTCATAACTAAGAAACAATGCTCTACAATTTTTTCATATTTCAACTTATATTCAAGAGTTAGAATGAAGATTCTTAAAAAATAGCAGTGGTTACGCCCAAGTTCACTCCTATTAGTGTGCTTCCACCCCCATAGCTTGTTTGTACTAACCTGTTGTGATGCAGACCTTGATGTTGCACCTCCTTGCCCTGTGCGTGAGGAATTTGAAGTTGTTGGTGAAGCTCCCGTTCGATCCAATCTCACATCCAAAAACTGCTACAGCTGCAAAGGCATTTATAACACAGACTGCTCCACTGCGACCTCCACATCTTGTTGCCTCAAGCGTTGCTTGAAAGCAAACCCCCAAGATTGAACGCCCCATCTCCGCAAATTGGCCTTTCTTCCGCCCTTGATATTCCTCGTCTTTCGGCCGATTTGCTCAAACCTCCCACTTCTGCACGTCCTTGAAACCCTAAACCCAATTGCTCCTCTGATTGTTCAAAAAATCCCCTGCTCCTCGACTGCACCACTCCCTCACCACTCCCAAGTACAAAAGAATCGACTTGGTTGAGGCTTTATCACCCTCCACGCAGACCTCCTCGCCTCTTAGTCATTTTCGATGCTCTCGGATAACATTGCCAGAGAACATTTCAATGTTGACATAGTCGTTCGTATGAGCAGTGAGCCTCTTGGCGTAGCACGCGCAAGCTACATTGTTTGTCAGTGCCATCTTCAAACTTTGGCGTGGCCGGTCGTCTTTCTGCACTTGGCGTGCCTGCCGTGGAGAAGGAAACCAGCCCGGCCACGCTCCCTGCCCATGTTGAGTGCCCTTGGCATGTAGCCGTGCGGATGCTCTTCTATGCTATATTTTATGAATTACATACATACCAAATTTCAAAAGTCAATGAGGATTTTAGCAAAAGATGCCTCCAAAATGTCCAAATTGCTCGTAATGATCAAGGCAACATAACTTTTGATATGGACATCTAATTGGAAAAAAATTATATCATCATTAACCCCTATAGGGCCAAGGTCTTTTTTTGCCAAAAAACACTCAAAATTGCCATTTCTATTGCAAAGAGTAAAAAAATTGAAAATTGTTTTTTTGCACATCTAACCATAGGATCTTACACCTAACTAATATAAGAATGTGTGGAAAAAAATTCAAAATTTTTGACCCCACAAATTACAAGATATTTGTGTTTAAAGTGAAGAAAACAAGTTTTTCAGCACCTTGCATGACTAGATTTTTTGACTTTGAACCTTCTTAACTTAAATTTTTTGCACTACAAAGTTTTGAACTTTAAATCAATATGGTGGAGAATTGAGTTGAGAGTTTGGGAAAAAAAATATTTCAAAAAACTGAAGTTTCATTTTTTTTAAATTGTTAAGTAGTAGTAGGTACAAAATAGAAGGAAAATCTAAATTGTTAATATCTCCGAAATGGAATTAAAATGCACTAATCCCAATGGTGAGATTTTCTAGCAAGCAAACTAAGCCATGTAGAACTTTTTTTTTTGAAATTGTAAAAATTCCACTCATAAATGAATCCTACAAGTCATTTTTTCCCGCATTTTTTCAAGAAGATGCTCAAAATGTCTTTAAAACAAGATTGTCCATAACTATCACGTAACAAATCGAAATGAAATTAATCAAAGCTTTTTATGTAGACAAAAATATAATCTATGAAGAAAAAAGAGTTTTAAAAAATTCAAGTTTTTGAATTTTTTTTACCGCCCGATCTCCCCTATTTTGAGCTTATTTGGGCATAACTTTTGTTCCTGGGCACCAATTGAGAAAAAATTATGTTCCCATGAAGCTAATCAGTTTTTCTCTTTTCAAAAAAAGTTTCAAAAAATCATGATAAAAATTGAGACTGTAGGTACTTGCTTGAAATCCAATTTGTCCCACGAGAGGACAATGGTCATTCAAGGGTTAAGACCCTATGGTAATTATAGTCATTTTTTACTTATTTTCTTGAAAGAATAAATCTAGTATCCAAAATAATCATTTTTGTATTCCATTGGTTCACCATACAAAGGAATTTTGGCAATAAACCTTCTGAGGGACCAAATATCTCTTCTAAAATCAAACATGACTCAAATTTTTTGTTATTATTGTCAAATTTTTAAACAAATTTTTTTGAACCACATTTTTGACCCCCAAAAAAGGTCAAAAATGAAATGTCTTGAAATTCACAACATTTTCATACTCTTTTCAACATTACAAATGAGATGTCTTATAATTTACAACATTCTAACACTCCTTTCAATACTTAAGTGACCAAAAAAAGTGTCATAGAAACCTAATGTTGGAAAGAATGTCAAAATATGTATCAATAAGAAAGTCAAAAAATTGTCAAGTTTTTTGTAAAGAATAATATAAAAATAATTGTCAAAGAGATTATAAATAATACCGGTAGTGTCAATATATTAGTGATCCCAAAATTGTCCTACAAAGAGACGATTATTATGGTCTAAAATATACATAACAACTTGGGTTTCATTTGGCTTTTTCTTACCTCTAATAAAAAATTATCTATTATTAGACTAATAAAAAAAACTAAATGTGAATAGAAGGAGATTTCAATGCACCAAATAATAATTCCATTTCATATAAGTTACAAATAAATAATCAATTTTACACACATAGGAAGAAATTAAAAATTCTCACCACCAATCATTAGGTGAGGGGTTCAAACCTCATGGCATGCAAGTGCTTGAGTTTGGGTAGCTCAAAAAAGGAGCTAGATAGGCCACTTCTAATAATTAAAAAACAAAAATAAAATTGCCCTTGCCCTGATTTTTGGCATTTTATTTGACACTCTTTTTGACTCACTTTTGTATACATTTTGGACAATATTAATGATATTGTTTTGATATCCTTATTTAGTTGACAAATTTCAAAATTCATTAAATTAAAGGAGTCTTCAAAGATTTGAAAAAATGTAGAAATACATTGTAGTTGTTTGGTTAATTTTATTGATTTTTATTTGTGGAAATTCTTGTTAATGTTACATGATGAAATCTAAAAATTAAAAATAGAGATAAACTTTTCTAATATTACTTGAAAATAATCCAAATGATTCAATTGTCCCTCTTCACTCTAATAAATCTTAGCATTGCTTGAGTTAGTTGAATGATCAATGGTGCTATTCTGGGAGCTTGCAAGCGTGAGCCTGTGAACATTGAGCGGGGATTATGTGAGCGTTGAGCTTAGAAATTTGAAAAAGCATTAGAAAATTTAACAATATTTCTAAAACTATACTTTATTAAAAAAATTGGTCAAAATTTATTATTTTTAATAAGTTTTAGTTTCTATTATTAAGAGAGATTTTTTTTCAATGAACAATACATCCAACTATTCTTCACTATAGGACATCTCATAAAGCCATCATAGGATTATTGAGGACCTATTACCGTGGACCTATTACCGTGGTTATGTAGAATTCAAATGAAAGTTGTAATTTTTTGTGTTGTCTAAAATATTAGAAGTATACATTACGACTTTGCTAGATTTTAAGAACATAAAACATTGGTGATTAATTAGGATTTGTTTGAAATTGAATGAAGTTGTTTCATAGAGACTTCAATTTTTTTGGATCAAACCCCTCTTCTTGCTGGACTCCCCTCGGCACCGAGGGGAGTCGAATCCAATTTTTTTTTTTTTTTTTTGGCCGGGGGTTGCGACTCCTCTTGGGGCCAAGAGCAGGCCCCCTAGCAAGAGGAGGTTGATAAAAAAATCAAAATCTCAATGGGACAACAAACAAGTCCTAAGCACTAATTTCCAAGAAACAAGAGGGGAGTGATTAACCAAACAACCATCAGATCAAAAATAAAAGAATTGGATCCCCCAAGAGGTCCTACAAGAAGACAATGATCAGCTAATAAACAAATTGTTGTGACTAAGCTCATTCCTTACAAAAATAATCCTTATCAATCAAATATTTTCTTTTAAAATCTTAACAAGTTTGATTACTAGCACATCAAGACAAAGTATAGGTAACCCCCATCAATCCTAAGAAGACCCTGCTACTGCAAGGAGTACCTAGCAACAAGAAGAAAGTGATCTTAAAAATTGAAATCTGAATGGGACAATCTCATTCAATTTCAAACAAATCTTAATTAATCATTAATTTTTTTACATCTTAAAATCCGGCAAAGTCCAATAAATATCACATCATTATTGTTTAAAGGACCACGGTAATAGGTCCATGGTTAAAATTTATCAGAAATTAAAAAATTTGGCCAAAAACTTTAAATGGAATCTCTAAAAAGTTGTACGCTCATAGGCTCACAAGCTCATGAGCTCACGGTCACACGCTCATAGAATAACAACCCTGGTTGAATGATCAACAAATGCTTGGAGGACAGTTAATGACACCAAACTTTTCCATCCAAATTAATGTAATAGTTATTTTCCTCATTTAACCCTTAATTAAATGACATTCCCTTACCTAGTGGTTAGTCCAAAAGGGAATCAAAAATCTCCTAGAAGTAGGGCACAGGTCTTGTTGTTTGCCCAAAAGTTGTGCAATTAGGCATGCAAAAGTAAACAGTGAACAACGCTACGACTTTGCAACCTAGGTGTAGTGTTTGGTAAGCCATATTTACTATTGAAGTGGATCCATTTGGATAAAACATTCCAAAAAAAATGAAAAGCTACTTTTGTTAAAGATTCTCTCAAAACCAAGTCTAAGGATTTGGGCTCAAGTGTAGTTAAATCCCTAAAGTTCCATTGTTCCCTTGGAGATATAACAAAATAGATTTCGGGTAGGCTCTTATGGTTTCAATAGTTGTCGTAATTTTCTAAATTTTTTAGTGAAGAGAGAAAAACATTAGCTTTTTGAGAAATTAATTATTATTTCATTTGGTGCCCAAGGCAAAAGTTATGGCACAAAAAGCCCAAATTTTAGTTTGGCGGGTAGAAAAAAACCCTCACAAAAACTTTGAATAATTTTTTTTTTAAATTTGTCTCTTATAGATCATATTTTTACCTATACTAGTGTGCTTTGTGCTATTGCCACAATCAAAACAAAAGTAAAAGTAAATTTTCAATTTTTTTAACTCATAAAAACTTCAAACTTCAATATCTTTTCAATCGTGAGTTGGAACGCAATGAAACAAATTTGTGTATCCCTCCTCGCCGAGAGCTTTCCGACAATACCAAGAACGCAACGGGAGGACGTATGGTCCAGGAGATCTCAACGTAACAAACAAACAAATTAACAAATTAAACAAAACAAACAACCTAAATTAAGGTAATGGATGGATGGATGGATGGATGGATGGATGGATGGGAAGCTTTGATTCATTCCATTTGGATTTGCTATGAGAAAATTATCAACAATTTTGTTTTTTGGGCAATTTAAACATCTTTGTAAAAAATAACTTGTAAGATTCATTTTTGAGCTCAATTTTCACAATTTTTCAAAAAAAAGGTTTCACAAGGTTAAAATCTCTTGCTAGAACAATCTCACTATTAAAATTAGTGTATTTCAATTCCATCTTAGAGCTATTACCGTTTTTATTTTGCCTTCAATCTTAAACCTGCTTTTATACAATAATTTTTTAATAAGTGAAAATTAAGTGTGTTTTCGGAATTTGTTTTCTAGACTCTCAACTCAATTACTCAATTCTTCAACATAAAAATTTAGAAATTCAAAATTAGTAGAGCAAAATTTTTAAGTTAAGGTTTAAAGCCAAAAAAAATTGTCGAGCAAGGTGCTAAAAAACTTGTTTTTTTCACTTTCAATGCAAATATCAGATTACAATCTAATTATGCGGTCAAAGTCTTTGAAATTTCTTCTACACATTCTTTAACTAGTCTAGTGCAAGATCTTTTTGTTAGATATGCAAAAAATCATTTTTAAAAGTTTTTTTCTCTTTACAATCAAAATGGTAGTTTTTAATGGTTTTTGATGGAAAAAAAGACCTTGGGACTTTAGGAATATTCTTTTAGGATCAAGCCTGCCTATTTTGGTCGATTTATTCCAAATTCTAGAAATAATTTTCAACCAATGGCCAACCTATAAGCAAGGTCTTGATGAAATACAAGGGCACAAAAATTGTGCATCTAATGAGCCCATGTACAAAAACATGTACAATGATTATGAATGAATATTGACCCCATAGAAATGGATTTTGATTGAATCAAGGTCATGGAATCTTTATGATCATATCTAAATAAGTTTATTACATTCTATTGCATGAGATGCGTAGTAGTCTACATCCCATCCATGCAAACTGATCAATAAAAGGTCCAACTATTTTTCAAGTTTTTGCTAAAAATTGCCACAGACTCAAAATATTCTTGAATTGTTCCAGGCTACCCTTGGCCCTAAAGGCTTAAGGGATATCTCCTAAATAGAGTTCCACGGATACAATTTGAATATGGAAACTATAAGGCACCAATTGGATGATTGCAAGAGAGACCTATACCATTTATTGCGTTTTATAATAGTACTTATGATTTTTTTGGAATACTTTAAAATTAGAAAAACAATTTTTTTAAACTTTTAAAAAATATAGCTAATGTACCTTTAAGATGAAGGTAACCACCAAAGGAAAAGTCTAGAAAAATTCTCTAAGTAGGAAAACTAGAAAAGTGCCAAAACTCAAGAAAATGGATACATGATGTTTTAATTAGTTAAAAATAGGAAAAAAAATTAAATAATAAAAATTGATTATACGGAGCAATTCCATGGAGATGGTCATTCACCAAAAGAACTACCAAAAATAAATTTTATATGTTTCAAAATGCAAGCTGAGTGAAGCTCAATTTGTGGACTTCTACACCACATAAAATTAAGTATTTTTAGAATTCCTTTAGACAATAGCTACAAGTATTTAGAGCTAGAACGCAAAAGTTATGGCCAAAAAACAAAAAAAGGCGTAGGGTGTGACGTAAAATAAGGCAGGTATTTATTGCAATCACCCAATTGCACACGCTTTTGTACTGTACCAGAAGAAATTTTTTAGAGAATTTTGACTAGATGGTCAATTTTGTTAAAATGGCGGTATTATTTTGCCATTTGTAACACATTCTATGCCATTTTAATGGAATGCAGTGTTATCTTTGACAAATTCAGTGCCATTTTAATAGAATGTTGTGCCATTATAATGGAATACCGCCATTTTAATGAAATTGACCATCTAGTCAATTGTTGGCACTAATACAATTGAATTTCAAGAGAAATGAAAAAAAATTGACCCCGTGCACAAATTTTGCAAGCATCAATAGATTATACCATATGACTTGCTCAAAATACACTATTGACACAAGTCATCTTTGATCACTAGGGATTGGAGTGATCGGATATGCCCTACGTAGTTTAGCTCCGTGGTATTTTAGACATTGACGTGATTAATGTCTTAGGTGACAATATTAGAAAGATTAATGACTACAAGAGGAATTTCCACCTTTTGAGTGTAAACTCATTGCATGAAGTGGTTTTTCAGGCTTTCATATTGTGGTCACGTTAGAAAATATTGTAATTGCTTTAAGTGAGTAATATGACCATTATGGATACACTTTTGTTGGTTTTGGGGTAATTTAAAGATTCTTTTGGTTTATAATGGACAATACACTTCTAAGATTCATAAAAATTTCATACACTTTCAAAAAATATAAATTTAATTGATCTTGCCATTTCTAAGACTTGCCTTTATGTGAGAATTTAAAAAAAAATCAACAATAAGATGAGGGCAAACTCCTAATTTTGCGCATGATGGGATGTTCTACCTTACTCATAGGTCGGAAGTAGCATGGCAAAGTAGGTTTTTACTTTCTCAATTGATCGACTGTAAAGGGATTATTACTTGTAGATCATGATCGGTGGTGATGAGGTTTGTAGGATTTTACTTTCTCTATTGGTCGATTTTAAAGGGATTATTACTTGGATTTCATGATCGGTTGTGATGAAGTTTGCAAGATTTGTCCTTGAAGGGATAGAATTCCCTTTCACTATTACGAATTAAAGGTGGCAACTAGAAATGGAACTTTAGGCGGATCTCATTCTACACTAAGTAGGGATATTAAGGGGACCAAAAAATTAAAGGATTTACTTCATAATGCATGCATGCTAAAAGTAACACGTGTCCATGAACAGTGACCAGTGAACACGCATAGCCAATGAACATGTGTAAATATTTATACAATGTAAAATGTCGATTTATTAGTATGGGTCCCCTTTAAAAACCCATTTAGTGTAGGTCTTGTTCAATTTAACTTTCCAATCATTTTGTAAGCATAATTTGCCAAGATCTCTATAATTTTTGTCTTTAGTTTATTTTTGAAGCGTTTTTTTTTTTATTGTCATACGTCTAAATTTGAAATTCCCTGTATCTATTCAAAGTATTTTGGGATGCATTTCCAATGATAGAAATTTCAAGTTCTAATTATAAACGAGTGAAAAATTAGATGTTTATTTGAGGGGGCAGTTGGTGGAGTGCATCGAGGATGCTATCAGGCAGTGATTAAGGTGAATGTACCCATACCCGATCACTTAAGGGATTTTCCAACAAATGATGAGCAGTTTAAGGCGCAGGAAATTTTTCCATGTAGAAAGATAAGAAATATGGAGACTCCCAAGTTTTTGTAATTTTATTTTCGCAAAATTGAAGTTATTATGAATTTTGAGAGTCAAAAAGTTGTTTGGACTAATAACCAATCTCTAGAGTCATCCAATTCCAATCATCTAAAAAACTACTTTTCCACTCATTATTTCCTATTTTTTTCCTCACTACTTTGGACATGTGTCATAACCTTATTAGTCCCAACCTTGAAAAAACACATTCCAAACTTTTTAACCTTGGTTGGAATTGGTGCCCCTTATAGGTTGGCTATAGGTCGTGATCAACTATGGGTGCATTTACCTTAGAGCATCCACACCCAAGATCTCAATACTTGCCCACAATAACATTTGGCACGTCTAGGCTGAAAACATTATTACACCATTCACATGCCGATAGAGAAACTCGTTGCAGGCTCTTCATCCACATGCCCAGGTCAAGTGCCTTTGCAATTGCCTCTAAAGCAGATCATTATTTGGTTGATCCTAAATCAAGTCTATTTCAATATGAGAATGCCAAAAGAAAAGTTATTTATTGCTCTCGCAATGGATGTTTGATATGAAATTCCTCCAATTCATCTTTTAAAGAACAAATTTGGAGGGGTAAAGTAAACGCCAAGAGCTTTGACTTCTCAAGTTTTAGTTGAGGAGTTTGCAATATGAGCTTTGACGAGTCATATTTAACCCTTAAAGGACTTTTTGAGCCCCTTAGCCATTGTTCAGTAAGAATCTTTAGAATTGTTGTTTACTTGTTGAACAAAACTATTGATAGGTAGGCTTGTTCTCTTCCCTTTTGTGTGGGGACTGGGGAATCCAATGCAACTAGTTGCTCAAGAAAATGGAAATCTATGAGAATGTCAAGGTTGATTGGAGGACATCTTGATTGGTTCTTCTTCAACCAACATGCACAAACTGTACCTTGTGCCCTTCTTCTATACTATCTCAAGAATTGTTTACTGCACGGTTCTATTGAGAGAAAAATGGCACATTGGCAACACCTTGATTTTTTAGGTCTTTAGATCAAGAATTTCACAATAGGGGTAGTCACACCTTCTCCGAGAAGAATCACTCTACGAAGTCGAAAAAATTGGTGAGAGTAAAGAGGAGCCAATGGCGAGCTATTTTGTGTGAAGAAGGTGTGACCCCCCTTTTTACTATTTGGAGCGATTCTTGGAGAATGCATTACCTACAAAGCTAGATGGGAGCTCCACAAGCCAAGCATAGCCAACGAAATTGAAAAATTCCTCAAGAAATTCTTTCTTCGAGAACATTTCTTCACCTCCAAAGAAGAAGAACGACACTTCCAAAACCTCGGAGGCTAAGAGCTCCACAAGCCACAGAAAACCACTCACAGAGCGCCACGCGTCCAATCTCCGAGAATTGTCTAGGGGTCGGAGGAGGTGTGACTATCCCTAATAATAACTGTCATATTGTGAATCCAATGAAAATCAACAAAAAATGTGTGAATCTTCATTATTTGCAAAACCCTCCCTCATTTGCCACCCCACTTCCAAAGTCTGACCAGCTCCCAAGTTTTTTTTCTAGACCTCCAAAAGCCTCATTGCCCTTGTTCTAAAATGCTCAGAAATAATTCTCTAGACTGCCTTGTGGAAACTAATACCGGTATGTCCTTTAACCCCTAAATGCCCAAGGCACCCAATTAAGGTGTCGACAATAATTTGAAGTTAAATAAAACCTAACCAATTTGCTATTTTCAAAAGTGTATATTTTTGAATATTTTTTGAAGCCTAGTTATAGCATCAAGAATCCGATTTTGAAAAAGATTGATAATGATTTTTTATTCAAGATTTTGTGCAACAATACCCATTGCAATCTTGACTTTCCATGGTGTTGAGGGCTCTTGGAACTAAGCCTCAAATACACTAGATCTTGGAGGAAAAATCACATTAGAAATTCATTTAAAAAAATTGTAGAGTAGATTTTGAGAATTTGTAAATTGATTGGGGTTATGCATGTTAGGCCCTTTAACCTCATATTTTTTTCAAGACCAACTTTTTAGATTGGATGTGTGAAAAGAGGATTGAAAGACTTCAAATCACTTTCTCAGTTTCAACACCCTTGTGATCAAACATTATAATCTTTCAATCCATAAGTGATATTGTTGTGTTTTCTTCTCCTATGTGACCTCTAACATCTCTAGTTTGAATTTGTAAGGTTACAATTTTAAAAAAAGTAGTGCAACTTATCAAAATGTTGGCTTTTTGTTCATCTTAGAACAAATTCCTAGAAGTTCAAAAAAGCCTTGGGCATTTAGGGGTTAAGGATTAAAGAATAGCGGAGTAGTATTTTGCCAAACACCAAAAAGAACTTAACCCTTAAACGTCAACGCAGCCATTCTATGGCTGATGGATGAGTGGGAACCAAACTGTGTAGGACAAGAATGCAACTCTTCACCTTTGAAATTTGTTGTGGAAAGGGAAGATCTTCTATAGTAGCTTGACTTCCAATGAGCGCTACTGCAATTTTTTAAGCCAATGATTCACACGGTAATGCAGAAGGATGATGATGATTTTGAGGGTCACCCCTTCGTCCTTTTAAGGGTTAACCACTAAGAGATTTCCCCCCATTCAGGGAGCATCCGAGTCGCAGGGCGAAGGCAGTCAACTGCACAGAAGATCGCCGCTCACACCGTAGAATACATCACGTCGGTTTGTACGAACTTTTCTTTGTCACTAAGAAGCACATGATTCTTCTCCGAGGGGCGAATTCCGTCCCCAAATCGAAGTGGCCACGACAGTCAGTGCCTGGCGCGGTTCCCCAGGCGCCGCCACCGCGATCGCTGCATCGACAAATAGTCCGGGCTCTTCGGAACTTACGCCGGAGGCGACGAGCCGACGACCAATGGCGACAGCACACCCAGGATCTTCGAAACTAACGGACAATTCGGGTTATTCGGGTTATTCGGCTTTTCCTGCAAAGATCGGTCGCTGTCTGTGGAGAGAATGCAGGAGGGCCGATCCTCGACTGGGAAAATGCAGCGACGTGGAGGAATATGCCCCCGGATATCTCACAAACGGCGCTCTTTGTTCGTCTGACCCCAGTCTGCCAGCCCAACTGAATATTCATTTGTTAAAACAGGAGGCGAAATGCAAAAGTGCCCCCGAAATACTCCTGCACTCCCACATGGAGGGGGAAACTTAGAGCGCTCTCTTGCTTAAGCTTACACCAGGTCTAGCTTCCCATGAAGCTTTGCTGTTCCGTTCGGATCGATCGATGAAACACTAGGCGGCAGAGCTCCGTCACTGCGTCCGGCGGCTGGGAGAGTTGTGAAGTTGACAGAAAAAACGAGGGGACCAGTCAACCATTGAAAACCTTCAAAAATTTGGCCCTCTGACCTCTAGATTCGGTATAAACCGGGCCTAAACCCAACCTTGGCGGGCAGCTATAGACAACCTTGAATAGAGTTTGCAACTCTACTACTAAGGTATTTTAGCAACATGGCAAGTTAGAGGGGATGTGGTCTTAAAGCTTGGTTTACAAAGGCATGTTTTTTAGTAGAGGTAAGATGCAACTGTAAAAGATGCAATTGGGAGAGGGCCCACAATATATATGCTTTTCTTAGCTATGTCAAAGAAGCATAACTACACCTAAGCTACAGTATTTGTGACATTCCGACTATAGAGAGGGGTATGATCAAATATTATTTTGCAATAATCTAATTCCGAGAGTAGTGCTTCAATTTGATTTTTCTATTTGTGAAAGAGTCTAGGGTTGATTTCAAATTCACATGTTTTTAGGTCTTTGAAAAGACATAGTTCTTCCATATAGTGTGTCAAAATGCATGTTGTAAGAATGTAAGAATGTAGAGTCTTGTTTTTATAGATCTTTATAGACTCATGGAGTCATGGGGTCATTGCAAGAAAGACCAATACTTAAACATTGTCACAAAACGAGTGCGGAAGCTTCCTTTTGCTATAACTTTTGCAGCATGACTCACATGAATTTAAAACTCACTATAATGAGTTTGGATGAATTTTATTGGAGATGCCTCTCTTGAGTTTAATCATATCTCATATTTTTCAAAAAAATTCAAAAATCATTTTATATTTAAAAATCATTTAAACTAATATGTCATGTTTTGAGTTTTAAAGGTTTTTAGTACTATGGAGTCTCCAAATTTAATGATTTGGAACTGAAATTTCTATGATCTATTCCCATAGTAGGAAGTCATGTTCCTACCAAGGGGCATTAAAAAATATTATATTTTATGTCCTCTACGTCCATGCAAAGAAGGCTCCCTTGTGCGTGCAATTCTGAATGTTGAAGATAGTTTCAAGATAATTTTTTTGGTGAAATCCCTTCAAACTAAAGTCTTTCCAAATGGAAAATTTTTAGTTTCTTTGAAAATTGTTTTTCCTATTTTGTACAAATTAAAACGTCAAACTATGTATTTCCTTCAAAATTTCAACTCACACGTTTTTTGTGAATAACTTTTTACCTTGATTTTTTTAGGTCTGAAATTTTGGTGATATGCTATTTCAAATGTTATACTAATTATCCTTATTTTATTTTATTTTTAAAAATTCATATGCAAAAAGCTTGTAGTACTGGGAGTACTGGGCGAAAATAGCCAAAGTGGAACAAAAACAACAAGTCATTCTTGCAACAACCCCATGCTACAAATTACATTTTTTGGAGGTGAAAAACACAAAATCCTTTCAGTTGCCTTGGATCAAAGTTGGAAATTTTTGAATTAGCATTTAAATAGAATCAAAGCCCATGCTTTCTTTAAGGAATGTTAGGAAATACAAAATTAACTACTTCATAATAATGAGCAATTTTCTCAAATATTCCCGAGCCGAAGAAAGAACTTAAAAAAAACTTGAACCATACATAACATTGTTAACGCGCCCCATCCCTTCCCCCTGCAAGGAGGGATAATGCCTCCCAGGATTCCTTCGAGGTAATTGAGTTTAAATCCGAATGTAACAATTGGTCAGTTGCTATAACATCGGGTTTAGTCAACTGGTTCTCTAACAGGTCCTTGTGAGTTGGCAATGCATCACTAGTTTTGATAAAAGTGACTACAGTACTTTGAGGTTATGACTGGCTACAAACTCGTGTTGTATTGTTTGAATTGTAGCTTTGCAAGTTTCCAAGTTGGAAGGCTCCGACTTTCCAGGGGAGCAAAAAGGTGCCCCCTACCATTGGTTAACAATGTTATGTAGAGGTTCAAATGGATGGCTCCCCTAGAATTAGGAAGAAAAATAACCCAATTTTCCTAAGTTTCAACCATGATACCCACTATTGGGCGAGGGTTAGATGAGTGATAGGGCCTTCCTACCTTACAGATCAAACACTAATTAAGCCTACATCCAAAGCTTCCCATCAATTCGGGGCACTTTGCTCTGCAACAGAAGCAGATTTGTTGTTGTTATTATATTAGGGGTAGTTACACCTTCTCCGACTTAGAGAGGCAAAATTCTATGAAGTCGGAGAAATTGGTGAGAAAAAAGAGGAGCCAATGGCAAGCCATTTTGTGTGAAGAAGGTGTGACACCCCGTATTGCTATTTGGAGTAATTCTTGGAGAATGTGTTACCTACAAAGCTGGATGGGAGCTCCGCAAGTCAAGCATAGCAAATGAAACTGAAGATTTTTTTCGTCGAGAACGTTTCTTCACCTCCGAAGCAGAAGAATGGCACTTCCAAAACCTTGGAGGTTGAAAGCTCTGCAAGCCACGGAAAACCACACACAAGTGGTAGTCACACCTCCTCCAACCCGTGCACCATTCTCTGAGATTAGACGCATGGCACTGTGTGTGTGGAAAACCGTGGCTTGGGGAGCTCTCAACCTCCAAGTTTTTGCAAGTGTTGTTCTCTTCCTTCGAAGGTGAAGAAACGTTCTTGAAGAAAAAATTTCTTGAGGAATTTTCAATTTCATTGGTTGTGCGTGGCTTGCGGAGCTCCCATCTAGCTTTGCAGGTAACACATTCTCTGAGAATTGCTTCAAACAGGAAAAAGGGGTGTCACACCTCCTTCACGTGGAACGGCTCTCCATTGGATCCTCATTTCTCTCGCTTATTTCTCCGACTTCATAGATTTGTGTTTCTCGGAGAAGGCGTGACAACCCCTACAGAGTGCCATGCGTTCAATCTCCGAGAATTGTCTAGGGGTCCGAGGAGGTGTAACTACCCCTATTGGAGTATTGGACTTCAGAAACAAATTCGTTTTCTTGTTTTATGCTTGACACCACTCACCAAGAGGCTTTTTAGTTTACCATAATTTCCAGTCATGGCGAAGACCGCCTACTTAAATGGAGCGTCCAACTGAAATGGCCAGTGAAATGCACTGGGGAGCGCATGCACTCACTCCTGCAGGCAACCGAATTCCTTCACTGTAGCATAACGTCCGCGTGAGATTCTCGCTCCCTTCGATGCTGAACATCCGGTGACTGCGAATATTCAGTCGCGCACTATCACGAACTTCGCCGTGAAAAATGGCCAGCACCTTGGAGGGCACATCTCACTACGCGCTCGTCAGCCCCTCATGCGGCATCTTTTCAGTAGCCAACTTTTCCTTCAAACTGCTCAAACACCAAAATCACATCAAATGCGACACAATCGGCAGTTTCCATCAAGCCTTCATGAGAGTTGTACTCCGAGGTTGTACGGGTTTGTCAGTATCCAGCAGCGGTAGTTGCCAGCACTAGCTAGATTGCCAAAGTTCCGGGATCCTGGCCTTAATTCTATTGTCGTCACCGTGAACAGCTCTGTGTCGATCTAGCTGATTCAGTGCTTTGTTTTGATACACAGGAGTGGCATTCTTTGTTTAGGGGTTAGGGCTCCAAGTGGGCGGATTACTGTAGCTTCTGAAGCAATTTGATCAGCAGTGAGTTATGTTTCAAGCCTAAATGCAGCTAGGCCCAGCTGTTTCAGAATATCCATCAGAGATCATTCCGGAATGGACGAAGCTCTCCAAACAGGAAACTTTCTTGTAGCCTTTCGCGATTCGGCGTCGTTGGTTTTGATGACGGGATTGCGGATGTGAACAGATTTGAAAGTTCAGAGTTAGAGACGTTGACAGTGGTGGTGATCTATTGAATTCGGGAGATCGTCGCGTCGAGGTTTCGAATTGCGAGCTGTGCTTGTGTTTGTGAAATTAGGTGAATCGTGATTGGAGGCATTGGGAGGCTCCACAATGCTGGATCATAGTCGCTATGCAAGTGAGAGAACAAGTCGAATATTACTTTTATTATTCCCCCTCGTCATCCACAGTGCAGCAGTAGCGGCGCCGCGACCCACATGAACTAGACTGGAGACTGCAAAGCTGGCCTCCTCGAGCTTGCTCCGCGGTTGCGCCTTCGTCGACCCGAACGAATTTCGTGAGGAGATGTCCTTGGAAAGCTTGATCAAGATGCAAAGCTCCGGAACCCGAAGCATCGAGGAGCCCAACACGCCGCGCCCGGCAGGAGTGCCGCAAGGCTCCGTGCTCGTGATCTTGGACGTCACCAAAGACGCGGGGTCCGCGCCCGTGTACTGGGCGCTCGGCAACGTCGTCCGCCGCGGGGACAACATCAAAATCGTCGGCATTGTCACGCATGTCTGCAACCCAAGTACGCATCATTCTAAATTTCTTAGAATTTTGAGCATCATGCCGAATTCTTAGCATTGCAGGAATGTCACCTTTAGGATCGGCCCGGGGTTTTGAGTTTTGTGTATTTGTGGGGGTTCAGTGGGGTTTAAGACACGCGTGGACAAGAACAGTTGGATCGGCTCCAATGGACTCCTGCTACAACACGAACTCACAATGAAGCGAGCCGCTTTGGACAACATTCCTCACGTCAAGGAGTGGTGCGAAAAAGCAGGGGTACGCAAAGTCCACATTCCTTTGCTGGGGTTCAAATATTTTTCTCGTGCTTTCACAATGTAGATTGTCTCACACACTGCCCGATTGTGAGCTCAAGGACTCGTAATGGTGGACTTGCAGGTGAAGCTGGAGATCGATGTGAAGGCCGGGTACGCAACGAAGTTGATCGTCGTCGATGAAGCGAAAGCCATTGGCGCCTACCACGTCGTACTCGACAAGTGCGTCTCTGTTGCAACTGCGCATGTGTTGCTTGATCGCTTGAAGGCAGCTGAATGATTCGCGTTTTCTGTGATTTCAGGAATATGAAGAGCGATCGGAAGTACTTCATCGAGCACTTGACGTGCTTCGTATCGCGTGCGCGTCAAAGCGGCGGCGTGGATACCATCCGCTCCTTCTCCGTGACGAAGCAGCTTCCCCCGCTAGTCCCTCCCAACACGCGCATGAACGGCACCAACCACAGCATAAGCTTGCCCACGCCTTCTTCCGGCTCCACAGTCTCCATGGCGTCACTAGGATCCAACTTCTCCCAGCGCGGATCGAACTCATCGAACTCCTTCGGAGTGGCCTCCAGCGACGGCTTCCTCACGCAAGACAGTGACGCCTTCTCCGGCGCGCCCACGACGGGAGAGTCTTTCAACGATCGCCACCAGGAGATTCAGGAGCTTTCGTTTCGGCCCCCGCGAGGACCACATTCCGAGGCCGGCTCGCTGCGCGCGTCGTACTCCGAATCAGGCTCGCAGAAGGGGAACTCTATTCCCAGCACGCCGCGAGGCGAATCCGAATCGGGTAACAATCTCATCAATCGGAAACCCGCGCTCAGGAAATGGCTTACGGAAGAGGAAACGCGCGGAGAGGTTCCATCGTCCGAGAATCCCAATCAGAGCTCCTTTGCTGATCGAACCAACAACAATGGCAACAAAATCTCATCAGAAAACGAGCCACAACAACAAGTTGTCAAACGCATTAGTCCCCATTTGAGTCCCCATCTGAGTCCTCACATGAGTCCTCATGTTAGTCCGCCGGCGACGCTTGAAAAGCTTGTGAACGTCCCAGCGCCATTGCCGCTTCCCCCTTCACATTCTTCGCGTTCTTCGCATTCTTCGCATTCTTCGCCAGGGAGATCCGTGAGAACTTTGCCTTCTCCCATTGCAAGAATTTCGCCCCCTATCTCGCGCATGCCGTCGCCTCCCTGCAGCAAGCTGTCGCAGAGCTTGCATAAGACCGTGTGGATATGGACACGAAGCAAGGAAGTCATGCGGTCCGCGGTGGAAGTGGGCTGGACCACTTTCGTCTTCACTCCGGATACGAAGTACATGGCACCGCAATGGACTTGTGAGTGAGCGTGATTGATTCTGTTCTGTCAATTAGAATTCAAGTGAATTTACTCGCGGTGGTGGCTGACTGTTTTTCCCATTTGTGCAGCGATCGAGTGGATCAAGCCCTTGTTTCTTGAAGGAGGACGGTTTTTGAACCAGGAGAGCAAGCCAGTGGCGCTGCTTGGGCAGGTGTACTCGGGGGAGCAGCTGGACTACCTCCCTGCGATGATGGGGGGCACCGATATCGTCGTTATCAATGACCTTGACTGGCAGGTATGCAAACTCTCAAATCTTCTTTACATTTTCAAATTTTGAATGGCAACCAGCCTGGGGTGTATGTTCATTATAAGAAAATAGTGGAAAAACTCAGAATAGGATCAGAACCGGTTCCACTTGTGAGGGTGCTTGTTAGATGGATTCTGAGATGTTAGTCTGTCATGCCCTTGAAGAATCTTTGTTGCTGATTTCTTTTTGATTGGTGAGTATGAGACTATGAGTGGAGGGGGCATGAGTGCAAGCTTGTAGGTTCCAAAAATAAAGGCGATTTTATTCTGTAACTCGATTGAGAAAGTATTTTGGAGACGAGATTCTGGGCTCAAGATTTTGGGGGACCAATTTGGAAAGAAATTGCAGTCAAATCCTGCAAGAAATAGAAAATTGCAAGCTAATGTTCACTTGGGACGTCCGCTTGTGTAGGTGATTCCGCCTGAAGATATTGTAGCGGCTTTTCAAGGCAGGCGAACGCAGCTCTTCGCCACCGCCAATTCTGCTGCCGACTGTCAAGTTTACTTGGAGGTCAACTATTTCATTCCCCTAATGCCATTATCTCCTCACTTGATGTTACGAGGTTTCTTGGTTAGGGTTTGCATTGCTTAGCGGCATTGCTTATATGGAGTTTGTGGCTGCAGGCTCTTGACGTAGGGACGGATGGCGTGGTGCTCCACACCGAGAATGTTGCCGAAATTATCGCTCTCAGGGTATTCCTCACGCAGCCCTGTCCCCTCAAACCCTTGTTTCAGATTGCCCATACCCACTCAAAGCCCTAAAATGACTTAATGACCTCGTTGTGTAAGCTTATTGATACTCTATCCGTCACTTTTTAACATTTGAAGCAAATATGTACTAAATATGTACTAATTATGCGCTTTCTTTGGGAGATAACTATGAAGCTCACTTGGAGAGAGATCTTTGGGTTCTACAAGAACCAAGCCTGTGGAGATTAAATTGTTTCATCACTCAACATATAAAGATTTCTTTTGAAACCATTCAAAGTGGAAGGTTGTAGCCCACTAGTGAAGGGACAGTAACCCCTATTTCCATTCAAGATGAACATTTAGCTTACACCACCTGCTAATCGAAGGCCAACGAAGTGTATTAGAAGAGCTGAGTTGCTGTTGGTTAACTAGGCTCATTACAGGATCAGATCTTTAAACGTTTTAGTATCGTCTACCTTAATTTGTGATTGTACTCACGTGATGCTTGTTTTGCAATGCAGGACTACCTGATTGCGAAGAAGGGTGAGAAACCCCTGGCAATAGCGGATCCACCCTTCAAGGAGATGGGTGAGCTGAAATTGGTGTTGGAGGAGCCGACCTCCATGGCAAGATCCGAGGCGAACTCAGATCGGGTGACTTCTTCTCCGATATTACACAGATTGGGGTCCTCCCCAAGGTCGGATGCTAATCCCCTCACCCCTAAAGCAGAGGCCAACCCACTCCACAGGATCGGATCGTCTCCGAGGCTGGTGGAGTCACCGAGACATTCTGGGCACTTTCAGACACAGCAGGAGTCTTCACAGCAAGCGTCCAGGCTTGTGAATGCTACTGTGAAAAGTATTGTTTCCGTGGGAGAAGGCGACCGCGTTTCTGTGGATCTTTGTAATCTGTTGAATCCGGGCGAGGCTTTACTTGTAAGTGACAATCCCAGATACTTCCTTTTACCACATTTTTTTTAATGTTTTTGACCAGCGCCTGGAATGTTCTTCTTGTAATATAAAATTTGGCCCTCTCTCAAGTTTTTTTTACAAAATGATTGATGAATTGGTTAGTTTAAAGTCGTAAATTCTTGATCTTTTGGTGTCTGATACCCATTTTCAGGGTGCCAAGTATTTGTGTTCGGAAATTTATGCTGCCGATTTGTTTTATTAAGCGGAGATGTGTCCCTTTGTTTTTAGGTGGGTTCCTTTTCGAAGGGTATGTTTCTGGTGCATTCCGAAGTTCAAGACAACAACGCAAGCCGACGTTCATTTCGTGTTAATGCTGTGAGTGTAATCCAAAGTTATATTTTTTTCTGCTGAAAATCACTCTACACTCAATTGCTTTCAAACCGTTCTTTTACACTCCACTATCCTCTTCAATCTTGGAAATGAAAGAAAGAGTCTGTGATTCCCCTTCTTTAATGATTTTATACACGCGACCCTTTCTGATACACACTCTGTAATTCCACATTCCATGTATATCCTGAGAATCTTTCATGATGTCTTTGTATTGGACAACAACTTCTGCGTGTCAAGTTGTGAACATACATGAGAGTGCACTTAGAAAAGTGCTCCAGATTGTGTGGCATTCCATGATTAGTTCCATTGATAACTTAAATGATGTAAATCTTGACAAATTTTGATTCCAGGGTGCCCCACGTAGTTGGCAACAAGAATATCGTGTGGTATCATAAAATTGAGTATAGTAGAACCACCCATTCTTGACCAGGGAGTCATACCCAACATGTAGAGTGCAGTTATTTCCAACCAAAGCTTGGAATGTTTTTTATTTCCTTTTCAAGGTTGGGACCAGTGATCCCTAAACTGGCTAAAATTTGCTGAGTTTCTACCAAAATGCCACATTTAACTACTTTTGGACTTTTGAAAGTCCAGAATTAATAACGGTCTTCAAGTGAAAAAAAGAATAATCATCAAGAGATAGTGCAAAACATCGGAAGATCTATGCAAAACATCCAGAAATCTATACAAACATCGTGGGATCCCACGATGTTTTGTCTAGAATTCACTGAATAGTCCAAAAGTAGTTAAATGTGGCATCAAAAAAATCCTTGTGCTACTAGTACATTGTAAAAAAGGCCTTTAATAGATACATTTTAGCCAAAACTACAACAAACTATAGAATTTGGTAGCCAATTTGCAACCTCCTCCATATTGGAATTAGCATCTATTTAGTCAGTTTTATGTTTTAATACTCCCAATAATCTTTCACAACTTGCAAAATCCTTTATTTTCTATTTTTTTTTCATACTACTCACTCTCAAGGTAGCCAAAGTTGATGTATGTTTGTCTTCAAGGTAGCATATTGCACTAAATTCCATAAACTAGTTCTGGGATCACTGGTTGGGACTATTAAAGTCATGATACATGTACTGCTCCAGAACATGCGCAGAATCGCTTAAGTGGTCGACTATGGGCGGTTCTACCATAGTTCTTTTCCTGCAGAAGTTTAGTACTACACTAAATAGGGTATTTAGTGTTGGATTACATTTAGTGTAATTACCACCCTACTTGACCCTACACTAAATGTCAATTTTAGGACAATTAGTATAGTGCTAAACTTCAATGCGCTTGCCTTCTCTTCCTTCTACCTTCCTTTAATAAGTTCTAACACGAAATGTAAACATTTTCAGATTTGAGATTTACCATAGAGTATATTTAATGTTAGAAATTACATTTAATGTTACTTACTTTAGTAGGCTTAATGATATTTAGTGTCATGGTTCACAAATAGTGTTGCCAACACTAAATACCCTATTTAGTGTAGTAGAGTCAGTAAACGCCTTGATTGATTGAATGCATGGATTGATTGATTGATTGGACATGGCAGGGTCCCGTGCATGCGTACACTGGCATGGCAGGAGGGCACATCACGTACTTGTCGGAGCTGGAATCGGGTGGTCACGTTTTGGCCGTGGATGCTCATGGGAACCAGCGCACGGTTCTTGTTGGCCGGGTGTCGATTGAGACGAAGCCCCTCGTCCTTGTGCAGGTCGAGGCTGAGGGCGAAAGTTTTAGCGTCATGCTCCAAGATGCAGACTCTGTCCGCCTCGTTGTGCCCGCTGGTGCGTTCATCCAATCCTGTTTGATCCTAATCTGTTGAGATTCAGCGTTAATCCAGTATGTAACTTTGTTCTTTTCTATACTGGTACATGACATCTGCATTGCCAAACAAAACATACCATGTTTTAGGCAGGAGGACGCAAAACCTAACGAATTTTTGGCTGACAGCAATGACTTTTAGTTTGAATAGGTCTGATTTCTTATCACTTATTCACGATTTGGTGCTAAACTTTGTTGAAGTCCAATGATCTAAATTGAATTTTATATGCAAAATTTCTTCAAGGTTAAAAGTGGGATCGGTGGATTTTCTAGAACCATGCCCTGATTTCAATGTCTTTTCTTTGGACATTGTGCATCATGGACCTACTTTTTCTCTGGATTTATTAGGGCATGTTTTTAAGAACACTCTCGGAATTGAGTCGTTCTACCTTAGTTGTGGCAGGACTCCGTTAAGAACACGTCAACTGAGATAAATTTAGAGGAAAACAAGCCTAATAGTTCTGACATACTCTCATATGAACGCAATGGCTCACTGGCTTGAATAGCTCTCATTTGTTCAAACTACGGTAGATGTCCTTCACGTCCAGCTCATTTTAAATCCCGTGTGAGAATTGTACAGGACGGTGGATACATGGTCCCACGATTGGTGAAGGACCTTGCACGCACTGTTTACATATGTCACACTTGGATGCAATATGAGCTGGCTGTGACTTGTCATCGGGATTTCTTCTTCATATTTTCCATGGCAATTCAAAGGATGCTTTATCTTAGAATGTTTTAAAGTTGATTTTGTTTCTTACGTGAAAATGACAAGTGTGAATCTACAGATAAACAACGTCCAGGTTGTGAAGCCATCGCCGTCACAAATCTGCAGCCAGGAGACACGGTACTCTTGAGCATGGAAGATGACGACTGCTCATGCGAGCAGTAGGCGATCTCGTGAATCTCCCAGCAACAAAGGTTACATGCAAACTACCATTTTTTTTGTTGAAATGAAGCAATTGTTTGTTCATTGGAACATCATGCTGAAGCTGATCTTCATAGTTCTCCGACCCAACTGCTCAGCTCAAACTGCAAGTATGTTATTGCAATCGGAAACTGTTCTAAAGTGTACCACTACAGTAGAATAGACTGGTTTTGAAGATCTCCGGGCTGATGAGCTGTTCCGCGTATGATTCATCTGCTGTAGAAGTACCAACTTTCAACCGATAATTCATTTACGTCGAGAGCTTCTCATGATTGTCATGATTGCTGCAGTTGGCCTCTGTATAGTCTCCTCTGTAATCAACTGTGTCGTCAGAGTAGTTAGAATTCTTCAAATCATTGAAGTAGTGAAGTTAGTGAGAGTCAGTCTGAGAGTGTATATTTTCCTGAATTTGGATTAACAAGTGCTTCGTTGCAGCATTGTGTTCGAAATCTTTGATTTAGTCTGTAAACGGAATGTGTAGAAGTCATGATTCGCAATTCTCTGTGTTGTCTGTCAGTGGTTTCCCCACCTTGTTCTGCAGTTCAGAGATTGCAGCTCGGTGATATCATTTTATATTGCACTGTGCATGATTTGCTCTGCTTGGCATAGTATATGAAAATTTTAAAATGTTATTGAGAGAACCCGCTACGTTGCACAGGGTCACATCATTTACCCTTTTTCCTTGCTCTTGATTTGAATATGAGCCATGTAAATGATCTTTTGGGAATTTAAGTCCAACTAAGAGCATCATCAATGGAATGCATTACCTTAAGGCATCACAACAAATCTAGAGCGTGAGGTCAACATTTTAGGCCCAATGTAGGCTTATTGGATCTAGTTCTACTCTAATTTGAAACTTTCAAAAATTCCTAAAATTGAAAACTTATTGGTATTTGAACATTGTGCCTATTACCACAATCTATTGGTTTTCTATTTATAGAATAATTGACATTGAAATTTTTGTCTATACTATAACATTCTTCACTATAATTTGTACATATGGAGAAATTTTCAGGTTTTTTGAGCTAATTATGAATTAGTTATGAATTTTCTACACTTTGTCTTCAGAAAATCATGGTAATTTGAAATCGTCACCAATAAATCTGAAAATTTATTGACTTATAGAAGATATGTGATTTCATCTTTGAAAAATAAAATAAAATACTCGAATTTAGATGCAATATAGAGCAACCAAAGCAAAGGATATTGACAAAGATTACATTGTCATAGGCTCTGTCCTTTGAGGGTAAACCCTTTGAATCTGAGACAGTTTTCTTTAAAAACACACTTTTCAATACCTACTTATAAAAAAAGCTCTTTATGGAAATATGGAAGTTTGTATATAGATTCCAATTGCAAAAAGTGGGAATGTACATGTTGGCATTATAATATGTTAAATTTTGTATTCATCCAATAGTGCACTTTGCAACAAATTTAGTGTATTGTAAGGCATACAATTGGATAGTTTGTGCATTATTCAATGATTTTGTCATGTTTACAACCATATTGGGATCACAACAAATTGTTATTTTGGTAAAGCAAATGTGGATCTAAAATTAGACATTGTAACCTTTCTAATAATACATTCTAATCAAACGTACAATTTTTCCTTACAATTTTGTTGAATTTCAAAATTAGAAATTGCAATCCATATTAGGTTTAGCATATAGCTAAGCTTAAATAGGCCTTTAGCAATAGCTCCTACATTCATTACAAGATGAGAAAGTCAATCTTGAAAGCTAAATAACAACAAATAACAACAATCTTTAAAAAACAAAATATACAAATTGCATTTACATACATCCCAAGGCAGCCCTCATTCATTGCGGGCAAAGGAAGGTCATTGGGGCACCAGCAACCTACATGAAGGAACACCTCCGGCGGGGGCAAGTAAGTAAGTAGCCCGGCGGGCAGTGGATGAATGAATGAAGAACACAGCCACAACATTCATCCACCCACACCGACATGTTTAATTAGACATGCAGAGGCAGAGAGAAGAGAGCGCAGTCAAGGCATTTGGCACCACAATGCCACTAGAGTGTTTTCCTCTCTACGCTCGGGGCTCCACCTCTTGTGCGCTCGCTCACTCTCACTCCCGCCGCACTTGCCAGCCTGCCGCGCTTAATTTTGTACAATTAATATTGGTTTTTGAAATTTACACCAAGAAGAACGGTTTTCTTTGAGCATTGCTTCCTATAATGTGTTGATTATATACTTGTAGAATTTTAAAAGTGAAACAACTTGTAAATTGTAGCCAGATCTTTGCAAGTCATTCGGAAGAGCTTAGCAATTGGTTAATATACAATGATGCATTATCATATATTAGCATACATTGTGGTATATTAGTATGTTATTAAGTGTATATTGTGATATTTGGAGGTTTGAGTATAGGTTTGAGTATTTTTTTAGTGTTAAAACTAAACCCTATCACCTACATGCTATAGACCTTCTTCTTTTTGGAAAAATTGTGAAAATTGAGTTATTCATTATTCTTTATTCATTTAGATAATGCCATGATAAAAACAAGACTTGTCATAATTTTCACTTCACTTATACAAATGACGTATTTTGAAGTTTTCTATGTTGATATAAATATATTCTGACACTCATAATTTTAAATTTTAATATATGAGTTTTCTTTAAAGTTGCTTGGGATTGAACATTTTTGCTTGGTGTGGTCCTATAACTTTTATTTCTCAACACAAGTTGAAAAAAATTGTCTCCCTCCAGTCTTATCAATTATCTACCTTCGAAAAAAGTATCCAAAAATCATCCAAATAAGTTAATATTGATGTCACAGGTTCTTTGTGAAATTTGATTTCACTCAAGGAAAGAAATGGTTCGGCTTGTTGCTAATGACCCAAGGAGATTGTACTTTCAAAATTGACCGAAACTGCCAAGAATTTGAGCAATTATTGCTCATTCTTTTTTAAGATCAGATAGAATGTAACCATAGGTCCTTGAAGTCCATGTTGAGAGTGAGCACCTCTAAAAATTTCAAACTATTTGACCTCACGGTTCAAGAGATATTAAAGTTTGAAGTTTTAGTTGGGTCAATGGAAATACATGGCAACATACTTTGAACGAACATTTCTTTGAGATAACATTTCAAAATGATGCATTTTTGTGCTCATTGAAAGATAAGAGAGTTGAAAATGTACATGTAAAATTTCACAACATTCCAAGCATTTTTTAATTCATGATGGAGCTTGCAATGCATTGTACTCACTAAAATGAAAATAGTGTTTGTAAGGAAAAAAAAGAATGGGACACTTGTCTTCTCCTTGAACTCCTTGAATTTGCCCTTTTCATGGTGAATTTGGCTTTTTTGAGGTGGCTAAGAATCACATTGGTTGGCTGACTTTTTAGCCCATGCCCAAACCAAATCCCAAAAAATGAGATGTAAACTATACTATACCATTTAATTTTGAAAAATTCCACAAGGCGCAATTTAACTTGGAATTTGATGAAACTACTTCCATTGGATTTGTAACAAAGTCTATTTCTTAGAAAATGGCAGTAGTTTCATCAAATTTTGAGTTAAACTACACCTTGTGGAATTTTTCAAAGTTTAGCAGTGTAGTCTAGTTTACAACTCATTTTTTTGTGTTCGGTTTGGGCATGGACTAAAAAGTTAGCCTACTAATGAGCTTCTTGCCCACCTCATAAAGTTCAGATCCAAGGAGCTCAAGGAGAAGACAAGTGTTCCATTCTTTTTTCTCTTGCAAACACTACTCAAATTTCAGTGACCACCGTGCATTGCAAGCTTCACCATGAATTGTAAAATTCTTAGAATGTTATGAAATTTTACATGTACATTTTCAACTCTCTTATCTTTCACTGAGCACAAAAAGTCATCATTTTGAAATATTCTCACAAAGATATGCTCCTTCAAAGTGAGTTGCCTTGTATTTTCATTGACCCAAATAAAACTTCAAAATTAAATATCTCCAAAACCAGGCCGTCAAATAATTTGAAATTTTTTGAGGTGCTCAATCTCAATGTTAATTTCAAGATCCTACAATTACATTATATCCAATCTCAAAAAAAATGGATCAAAAAATTGCTCAAGTTGTTGGCAGTTTTGGTTCATTTTGAAAGAACACCCCCCCTTGGGGCCTCAGGGGTTAAACCTAGTTTCAATGTTGGACAAAGAAGGTTGTGGCAACAAAATGAGAATATATGAATATTACATAGTATAGATTTGCGGGATATATATTCAAAAATTCCAACTTAGAGAAAAAAGTTAAATTGTAAGTAAATGAGAGTTTTTGACCTATAAGGCATGTAATTTTAGTATTAAAATTAAATGAAAAACTAACAAAGAAACTAGTTGGAGGATAAAAGTCAAATAGTAAGTTAGAAAGATTTCAATAGGCATAGAACTTAGATAGTTGAAATTTTGTTGAAGTTGAAACACTTATATCATCACTTCTAAATCGAAGTATAAAGGAAACGAATAGGAAGAGTATTCTCACCCAATGCTTGCATGAGTGGTGTCCCGGCCTTTGATGGATGTATATCTTTGTTTGTTTTTATGGATCTAATAGAAATTGATGCCAAATTGGTGTGTGTTTGTATGGATTGTTTTATTTGTTTAGTAGAAGATACATCACACATTCCAGCTAATGTTTTGTGTTAAATTCGAGGTTGAAATTAACAAACTGTGTTGGAAATAACGCAAATTTAACTGAACTATTACTAAAATAATACTGAAACTAAGTTATTTGCCACATAATTGTGTTAGATTTAACACAAAACATGAGCTAGAATGTGTGAGACTTCTTCTAGTGGTTTGATGCCTCAAATTGAAATTGTCCAAATCCATGAGTCTTCATTTGGTAAAATGAATCTAGTATGAATTTGGTGGTTTAAAGAGTATGTGTTTATTTGAAATGTTGGTTGTGTGTGTACATAAATGTGCAATATGGAATTTGTATTGAAAGTGTGTTACCAAGTTGTATTAGATTTTGTGGTTTGAATACTGCCTTAGAGTAGAGTTTGACCTACATTGTCTGTTTAAGTTATCCTAATTTGAAATGTGAAATGGTAGTGAAGTTAATCTATATACCAAGTTAGTGATGGAAATGCCAAAATTGTCATAATTGCAATGCAAGAATTGCAAACCAAGTTGGAGTAAAGTGAAGACAGTAAAGAATCAAATCAAATTCCAACATTTGAGAAGAAAACCTAACTAGATTCAAATAAACTAATGGAAATTTTATTTAAGGGTAGTTGCAAGAAACACCTGTCGGTTTTGGCTCAAAACAACTTCAATATTAGAGCATTTTGACTTTTGGGATAATTTTTTCTTAAATGAAATAAAATATAGATAATTTGTAAAGCATTCAACATAGTATGTGTGTGAAAATTCAGACCGAGAACAATTTATCTCTAAAAGTTATGCACATTCAAAGAGTGACGGAAAATGCAAGAAAATAGACACTTTGGGATTTGATTTTAAGAACATAGTAAAAAATTCCAAAAAAAATCTATTTTTCCTCATAAGAAGATGTTTCTTTTCAACCATTTGCATCTTCAGGAAAAATTGTATTCTTTGCACGTGCTCAAAAGCAGTGCATTTTGAGCACATGTGGAAGGTGGATATTTTACTATTTAAAAAAAATCTCTTTTTATGCTTGTATAACTTTAGTAGAACTCCTTGTATCTCAATTTTCACCTTCAAATATGAATTTTTGGGTTAGAAACTATACTAAAATCCCCCAAAATGGCCAAGGTAGACATTCAATTGGGGGCAGTTTAAAAATAATGACATAATTTTAAAATATTGGAAGAAATTATTCAATATTTGAAATTACCACATGTACCTTTATTTCAAATTTTTATAGAAAATGGACATATGACGCAAAAGTTATGAATAAAAAACAACTTATTCAAGGCCAAGGGGACAAAAAAAAGTGTTTCTTGCAACGACCCTTAGCTTCTGTGACTTTTAAGAGAGGAGTGATAAAATTTAACAATTAGTTCAAATTGGAAAGGAAGGTAGACTTCCAAGATTGAATTATATACTACTTGAGATTTTGTTCCTGATTAAAAGTTTATAAGTCCTAAATCATACACACAACTTCTTTACCCAATTAATGTTTGAATTGTAGAAAGAAGACAAACACTTCATACAAATGAACGGTAAAGAATTCAAGTGGAATATATAAATTAGGATATAATATGTGTTTTAGTTTTGCTCAAGGTTAATCAAAATGCAATATTTGTGTTTGTTGCAAAATTTAATATTTGATTTGAACATAATTAATTATTTTTTTTCAAAACTTGATCAACTAAGAAAATGTATGTAATCAAGTTGACTTTAGCTTCAAAACTTTGTTTTTGATTTAAATCTTTCAATCAAAAGTTTTGGATGAGAGAAAGGTATGAAATGAATTTTGTTCATTACTTTTGACAAGAGAATGATGTTGAGGTGTAAAGCTTTGGTATTAAATAATACAATTTCTGTTATTTTACTCATAATGGCAAACCACAAGTAGGAAAGTTGGAACATCAACTATTGATGAATGCTTCCTCATTTTTGAATGCCTACTTTGCATTCAAATTTATTTTCCATAAAATTGAATTTTCTAATACTAATCTGATTAGTCATTCTTCTCCTCAATTTGGATTGCTATCACTCTATTTAATTGGCAAATAATGCAATTAATGGAGCCCAAGAGGATTTTTTTTAACAACTTGGTTAGATTGCAAGGTGCATCACTTTAGAAGGTATTTAATAATGAATTGGACCTCTAGTATTTGGATTTTGAGCCACTGCAAACCTTAACAACCATCTGGCATTCCAACATACCATGAGCAGCAATAGGGAAAAAAATAATGAAAATGCGAGATAAAATGTAAGATTTGGGTCCTTTGAGGACTATGGAGCAGCCTTTCGAAGGTTTGATTTTTTTTCTATTGAGTAGGACTTTGAAGTTTAGGCTTTTAATCCCTAAAGTTTCAAAGCCTTCTTTTTATTAAAAAAACACACTTAAAACTACCATAATGTCTACTGCAAAAAGCAAAAAAATTTACAAATTGATTTTTTTTTTTGCATATTTTATCATAGGATCTGGCACTAAACTAGTTGAAAAATGCATAGGAGAGATTTCAAAAAAAATTATCATGTAAATTGCAAGATATTTACGTTTAAATAATGTTGACAATGTTGAAGCTCCCAAGAATAAAGATCCAGAGGAAGAATTATCCGTATTGTGAGTAAATTAAGCATAGCCCCTTCATTCTTTTGAAGGCACATTCTCTAATTAACTTGAATTTTTTCATAGATATCTAGATTTTTTTTAAAGTACAATTCTTTCTAGATGGCTCCTAACTTAGTTAAAAATAATAAGGTTGTTTAAAAACAATCAAATACTTGTTTAAAAAGAAAAACTTATAAAAATGAAAAACAAAATTTATAGGTCAATAAAAGTATGGAATCTATGCATGCATTTTTTTCATTTACATCAATCCCTAAAGTTCTTTGAGCATTATGATTAAACTTACCACAAAATTGTACATGTTGACAACAACATGGAGTGGTCAAGTTTGTGATCTCTTTTGCAACATTTAATAGTAGGATATTGTACCTAACTTGAATGTTTACTTCTCCACCAGTCCACCAATTAAAAATAGCTTAATTCTTTAGCATCTCTAAGATCATAATGATCAAAGTAGCACAATAAGTTTTTTCATATTGCACCAAAAGGTGAAGAGTCAACTTTAAAACTTTTCAAGAAAAAAAATGCTTGTCTTCCACCACTTGAGGAATTTGATATTATGTTAAAATTTTGAATTGGTAATCTATAGAAAAAAATTAAAAAACAACAACAACTCATTTCCATCCTTTGAATAATCATTATGAACAAGGATACATGAGATTAAAAAAACTAAATTGCAAAAGAATCTAACAAGTAATTGAAATGAGCTAATCCCAATGGTGAAAATATTGTAGAAAATCACCTGAGTCCTATGCACTTTTTTGTTGAGTTATTGGAAATTGAATTAAGAAACAAACCTCATAGTTATTTCCTTGAAACATTTCATGACTGGTTGCCAAACAAAAAAATTCATATCTTTTACCTCATTCATTACACTAGTACAAACTTGGGCCTAATATCCTAGAAAAATGACCTACAAAAAGACCCACATGACAAACTTGACTACAAGTGGGTCTTCTCATAGTCATTTTTCTAGTCTATGCAGCCCTGAATTCCACTAGTGTTAGAATGGAATGAATATAAATTTTCCTAGTAGATATAGATCTATCCTACAAGATTTATTTATTTTTAATTTAAGAAAACAACTCTTTTTAATTGTTTTGAAGTTCAAGTAAATTAAAAATGATATAAATTTTCAACCACAAACTTGTTTCTTTTGCAAATTGACTTGTTGGAATGCTAGAAGATATCTTCACTCTAAATAAAATTTCAGAAAATATTTTCAAAATTGTATTCGTAGGAGTTTGTCTCCAGATGCAAAACTTATAGGTAAAAAAAATTAACTTCTAAAGTCCCATTGTCCCTTTGGTGGACAAAATTGATTTCAAGTAGGCTCCTACAATTTCAATTTTTTGTCATGATTTTTTTTGTAATTTGAAGATTAGGAAACACATTAGCTTTCTAGGGATATAATTTTTATTTCAATAAGTCAAAATAAAATTACTTCTCATAGATAGCATTTTTGTTTATCTAGAAAGATTTGATTCATTTTATTTGGACTAGTGAAGAGTAAATTATAGATAATCTTCTTTTTTAAACAATCTAAACACTTTCTTGAAAAAATAACACGTTAGATTCATTTTTGAACGCAATTTCAACAATTTTTCAAAAAAAGCACTTGCCAAGGTTTAGCTCTCTTGCTAGAACAATCTCACCGTTGGAATCATTGTATTTCATTTCCATGTAAGACCTATTAATAATTTAGTTTTTTCTTCTTTCATACAAACTTCTACTTAATAATTTTTTTAAGAATGAAAATGAAGTGTGTGTGTGTGTTTTTCAACTCTTTTTCCCTAAACTTTCAATTGAATTCTTCAATATGATTTTTTTTAATTCTATATTGCTAGTGCAAAAATTTCAAGCTAAAAAAATTCAAAGCCTAAAAATCTAGACAAAGAAATTACAAAAACCTAGTTTTCATACTTCAAACGCAAAAATCTTGCAATCTATGCGGTTAAAGTTTCTGAAATTTCTTCCACACATTTTTATACTAGTCTATTGCAAGATCTTATGGTTAGATACGCGAAAAAAATAATTTTCAATTTTTTTTGCACTTTGCAATAGAAATGACAATTTAGACTGGAATTTGATGAAGAAAAGGCTTTGGAACTTTAGGGATTAAATACGGTACAAACTTGTAAATCTCTTTAAAAGCATGTTAGGCAAACATCTACTCGATAAGGTAGAACTACCTGAAAGCAACGTTATGTTCTCTAACACCTAAAAAATGACCTTCAATAAACACCGTCCTCTTTGACTCAAAACCATCGCAACTTTTCAGAAACAAGCATTGAAAGTTAGTTTAGACATTTCATGCTTGAAGGGTGCCGGCCATTCTAAGTCAATCTCGTGTTACGTACAGCTATCCTATGTTCTCAACTTTGAAAATTCTAAAATATTAATAAAGTGTTGGAAAATCACAAAACCAACACTTGGATTGCATTTCTCTTGACGTCGCTAATGACCTCATCAATTTTTGGGGGATGATTCAAGCTTTGAGATCATAGTGGGACCAGAAGAAAGTGTTGCTTTTAGGTGTTTCGACCTTATGGTTGCCGATGATTTCCCTTCTGCTTCTAGCCGCGTTGTCCTCATTAGAACCTACAGACAAAATATGTGGTGCTTGAGTAAAGTAAATCGTTGCTTTGTTAACAATTTAGATGAGGGTGTCCCTTTTGAGGGGATAGTACGATTCAAAATAATCGTAAAGCAATGTCAAGCAAGTCAGAATGAAGATTCAAAATCAGAAAGTTGACAAATTTGTTCTTTTGCTACTTACTAGGGATTGCATTGTCCATTAGTTCCTAAATTATAAATTATAAAATCTCAGAAAGTTTTAAATCCAATGAATCTGCTCACTATTGTGTGTACTAGGATTAAGTACACTCAGGTACCACTTTACTTTTGGTTGTTGAAAATCATCGGATGCACGGAGGTTCTTTTTCTGTATAGAGCCAAGCATGATATCTCTTGCTATCATGAATTTGAATCCTTACCAACAAAACTCGGTGCCTGGGGGAGTTGCAGTCGTGAGACTCGACGACTGGGGAACGAGTTTGAGTTTATGTTTTCTTTTCCATTTTTCCATTTTTTTTCCAATTTTTTTTGGTCTTTAACATGAGAGGCACTTGGGATAGTACTTGTCAGAAACTACTCATGGCCAGGTCCAGTCCATGAAAAGATGAACTTTGGAGTATTTACTGTATTATGGTATGGGGATGACAGAGTTGGGATGTTGACTGGCTTCAGATGGATGGGGACCTTGCAGTAGCCTTTCAAAATACTGGGTACATTGGTCCGAGATGACCCTAAACTACGAGATGATGGTGGAAAGGTACCCAAACTAAATGGCGTGGTTGTAGGTTCGATACTTGGCGGTGACAGGTGGTTTATCTGGCTGATTTTACCAGATGATGGTGGAAAGGTACCCAAACTGAATGGAATGGTTGCAGGTTCGATGCCTGGCGGTGACAGGTGGTTTATCTGGCTGATTTTTACCAGATGATGGTGGAAAGGTACCCAAATGGAATGGAATGGTTGCAGGTTCGATACTTGGCTGTGACAGGTGGTTTATCTGGCGTGAAATCAGCCTCTCTGCATGACGGAAACCCCTTTCTGTGTGTTGTTCAACACGCTTGTGTCAAAAAAAAATACTAAATACATCTAACTAACTTACACCTTGTTTCAACCACTTTCTAAAATGGACCACTCTAGGTTCTGGCCTATAATGTATTCCCACTGTTCATAAGAGTCTATGGTCGATTTTAAAAACAACTATTTTCAGCCCTTTGAAAATTAGTAATTTATTCTTATAGTGTCTAAAAATGCATTTAAAGAGAATCTAAGTTAGAATCATGTTTTGACCACCAACAAAATCCTACAAAAAGTTTCTCAATATAATGATGGGAACCATGTTGAATGGCTTATTAGTGCAATTTTTTTGGCCCCCTCTTGGAGAATGAATTTCAGTTTTATGTTTGTTTTTTCCTCCCCCCCTTTTTTTTTCCATTTTCATGTTGTCTTTAACATGAGAGGTGCTCGGGATATTAGTTGTTAGAACCCCCCTAATGCATGGCCGGGGCCAGTCCAAGAAAAGATGACTTTGGTGGCGGTGACAGGTTGTGTTAATCTGACGTGAAATCAGCCTAGCTCTCTATAAAGAATCCACCCTAGAACGAGTTTCTCTCTCAGCCTAGCTCTCTACCTGATGGAAACCCCTCGCAGTGTGTAAATAAAAAAATAAAAAAATAATGTTTTTTGGAGTATTTACTGTATTATTGTACTGTATTGGGATGAGTGGGATGAAGGAGTTGGGATGTTGACTGGCTGGACTTCAGATGGATGGAGACCGACCTGGAGTTGCAGTAGCCTTTCAAAATACTGTACAGTACAGTACTACCCTGGCAATTTCATTTCATTTCATTTGTTTTAAGAAAATAAAAATAAAAATAAAAATAAAAATAAAAATAAAAATAAAAATAAAAATAAAAATAAAAATAAAAATAAAAATACTGTACAGTAGTACTCAGTATAACTTTTATGGAGTGGGGAAGGACAGACAGGCAGGGTTGCAGCCAGGGGGCTAACTTATCATCAATCAGTGGCAATGTTTTATCCTTGGATAAGCTATCAGGCTTTCTGTGGTCTCCAAGGAGACCAGCAAACCATTGGCGGGAGAGTGCATTTCCAGCCATTCATTTTTGGAGGTGAATACCTATCGCCAGATTTCACTCCATTCTGGGCAGGGGGGTCTCCATAACGTACGAGCCTACTGGAAATGGCAGAAAGGTCAGGTAGAAAAGGGAAATACTTAGCCAGTTTTCAATGAGACTTTGTTGTGTGAATGGTCAGAAACGACATAGTAGTTGTAGCTAGCCAAATAATAATAATAATAATAATAATATGGATATCATTACTGTTATTATTAATGTAGTACAAAATTTTCCAGAACCAATACCTTCACCGGACTGAATTCTTGTAGCCTTGTAGCCAGGCTAGCAAAAGAAATAAAGAAATAAAAAAGGATGGATGTGATCCAACTTCATCATAAAATATACCCCCCCCCTGGCTGCCATTGCAAATGAGTTGATGCAGAATATGGCAATTCCCAAACTTAATTCTTGCTTGCTTGAGCCGACTGGATGGATGGACTAAGGTAGAAGGCTCAAGAACAGTTCGGGCATTTAGAACCGCCCACCCCATAAATGTACACAGTTTGTACATGTTTTTTTTTCATAGCCTTCACTAATGTACCAACAATGTACATTTCAGGGGTGGGCGGTTTTAGAGCCCTAGGGTAGTTCAACTTCAAAATTTCATAACTAATTCAAAAATGATCCAAAAAATATGAAACGACTTGGATTAGATGCCAACTCCTCTTGTCTTTGAAGGAAAATTCACTGAAAAATATTTTGAGAAGTTTCACCTGCCTAAAATTCAGTTCCAGTGCTTAGATGGTTGGTTTATGGACCTTCTACCTTAGTAAGTTTAAGTTCAGTTGGTTTGGTTTAACCCTTAAACGTCGAAGCGAACGTTTTACGGCCTATGAATGACAAGAGAATCTCCCGTGTAGGACGAAACTGCAACTATTCATCCTTGGAATTTTGTGTGGAAAGGGTAGATCATGAATAGTAGTTTGACCTCCAATAAGCACTTTTGCTTTTTTCAAAGAAGATGATGTCATCTGATGCCAAAAGGGATGATTTCCACGGTCACTAGCCCGGCTTTCAAGGATTAAATCCACTCTGCATAGTGTATTTTCCAATTTTTTGGAAACCCAATGCAGAAATTTCTGTTGATGGCAATGCTGGAGCGGAGTGCCGGCAAATTCATACAGACGTGGGAGAACACAAAACAAAAGGCACTATCAAACTAAACTTAAGGTGAACCAGCCTATTGCCACTCAAATCCCAATTTCGCCCTCATGTACTTGAGGTGTACATCTTTCTTCTGAAATGTATTCCACGGGTACGTAAGGGGGGGATTTGAAATGAGGGCGATTTTAGGATGGTTCATATAAGCCCTTCATTGAATGGCCTGGGATACAAGTGACCATTGGTTTACCGCCAATCTCCTTGTAACACATCCACGGGCCGCATCCATCCATCAATTCATGTCCATTCATCTTCATGCACTTTTCTCAGTCCTATCAATGCATAACGAGGGTTAATTCAAAGCTAAGCTATTTGTTCTAGAGAAGGTGAGAGGGTTAAGGGTGGCCTTCCTTGTAGAGTTGGGGGTCGGTGAAGCCCACCCATTAGCGATGGAATGGGAGCTCCAAAAAACTTAGACTCCCATTCCACCACTGATGGGTAGGCTTCTATGGTCCTTGACTCCACATAAAAGCGGTCCTAAGATAGATCAATCCATTACAACAAAACTTCCCTAAAGTGATAGCCTCGGGACTGGGCTCAAATCTCCCTGTTTACGAATATCAAAAAATTTCTCTGATGTGTTATTCTGGGATTGGATATAGTGCGGAACAAGGTAATCAATGTTCCATCACTTTAGAGAAGTTCTACAATACTACATATATTTGCTATTAGGTACTTTGGAGAAGCTATTTGTCATCTCCCACGCTTTTTTAGAGATTGAAAAGTTTGAAAGAAGTCATTTGCAAAAAGAATGAAGACATTATGACAAAAAGTGAATTTTCTGTGATTTGTCAAGAGCTAAAATGATAAAGAGTGAATAGACCCTTGTTAAAGTGTAGGCTGACGTGTCCACTCCCCAAGTGCATTGCCATCATGATAAAGGGTTGCTAAGATTGTGGTAATAGGTGGGCCATTGATGCAAATGGAAGGTGGCGGAATTGGGCGGATGGCGGTATTGGACAGTTCTACCTTAAGTAGGAGAGTAAGCCTACCTCTTGGATTGGGTAGTCAAGGTAGGTTGTCCGTTCCGTTTTGTCCCTGGTGAATTGCTAGGTGGTGGTGATTTTGTATTATTCTTTCGCCTTTGAAATTAAATGTTTCTTTCTGTGCCAAAAAAAAGGAACAAAAAGGGAGAGCTGTGGCTGCTTTTGCATACTGCTTTGAGATATTAGGGCTTTTCCACATAGTTGAAATTGCTTCCTCTTTATTCACTATTGAAACATAAACATGTAGAAAAATATCAATATGACTATACTTATGCTGGCCTCTCGAAAGTGACCAAAGAAAAGCACAAGCCGACAGATTGAGCGTTTCTTTAAATTCGTGTCCTCTCCTTCCACTCCAAAATTTCAATAAAAATCCATTGCACAAGCTCAAATAGCGGACAGGAGCAGAAAGCCGAGCCCCCGGCCAGTTCAGTTAGCATTGAAAATATGCTGGGTCTCTTTTCCCCTAAAAGAAAGCTAGCCAGGGGGGGGTCCCTTGATCTCTTCGTCATCGTCGTTGTCTGGACTGCCATTTTTTTCATTTTTTTTCATTTTTTTCATTTGGGGCTAGGCTGGCTCCCTTGGAAAGCCAAAGCGCATGGTGATTACGGTGTTGTCAGAAAGGGCACCAGCTTTTTCCCAATGAGGGCCTAATCATGAAACTCTAGAGTCAGAGCAATTGAATAATAGTATCCAAGTCTCATTAACCCATCGAAAGAAGAGGGGGCATTGAATGAAGACGAGAGAAAAGGGAGGACTGAGCCACTGAGGCTCTGACCGTACCACTTACTATGGAGTACCAGGCAGGGCCAGGCCAGGACATTGAACTGAGACTGCCTGAGAGCACAAGAGCCAAAGAAAGGAACAAAGAGCAGGCAGATGATGGAATGCTGGTGGTGCGGGGAGCTGCACATTCCGTCTGGCACTACCTGGCTTGGTTCCACGGTCGTCGTCGGTCTCAGACTCGCAGGAGGAGGACATTCGGCCCGCCGCTCAGTCCCACTTGCCCTTTCGGCGATGGTCCTTTGGGACTTGTTACAATCATTAGCTTGCCCCCACACTAGGCGAGGCCATCTTCACATAAGGTACATCTTAGACAGGGGTGACAGGAGGAGTAGGAGTCATCTGTCTGTGTGTACTTTTGGGAAGCTGGCTTTTGTATGGTGGTGACGGATATGGTGGCTACAATATTGATTTTTGGGTTTACTTTGGTCGCACAGGAAGGTTGGCGCCGTATCTATCATTGGAGCATGGGAGCATGGGAGCATAGGAGTGGAATAGTGCTGTCACCAGAGCATCTCCACCAGGATGCATAATAAGAGAATCATCACCAGTGTGATGATCTTGCCATGGCAAGCCTCCGCAACGCCACTCCAAGCTTGACACGTCTGTCCAGCCAAAACCGGCTCCACACGAGCACCCCGTCACATTAAAAGTTGTGCCATTCCTCCTGTCATTCCCATATTTGCTCGGTTGGTGACAAAGGGCCTTTGTAGCGGGTAGTTTTACACTCACGCCAACTTGGACTATGGCCTTGGTGGAAGACATGGAGGCTAGTGAGAGGTGTGAGAAGAAAGGGAAGAACTTTAACAAGGACTTTTAACCCCTAAAGGACCGAGGCCTTTTTTCTGCCAAAAAATACTGAAAACTGCCATTTCTATAGCAAAGAGTAAAAAAATTTGAAAAATGTTTTTTTTTCACATCCAACCGTAGGATCTTACACCTAACTAGTATAAGAATGTGTGGAATTTTTTTTAGAATTTTTGACCGCACAGATTGCAAGATATTTGCATTTAAAGTGAAAAAAACAAGTTTTTCAGCACATTGCGGGACTAGATTTTTTGACTTTAAACATTTTTAACTTAAAATTTTTGCACTACAGAGTTTTGAGCTTTTATTTTATATAGTGGAGAATTGAGTTGAGAGTCTAGAAAAAAATAATATTAAAAAAAAAATTAATTATCATTCTTAAAAAAATTGTGAAGTAGATGTAGGTACAAGATAGAAGGAAAATCTAAAACATTCATATATTTTAGATGGAATTAAAATGCACTATTCCCAGTGGTGAGATTGTTCTAACAAGTAAATCAGACCATCCCAAAAAAAAAAATTTGAAAAATTTGAAAAATTGCATTCAGAAATGAATCCCAAAGTTATTTTTTTCAAGAAGATGCTTTAACTGCCCGAAAAACAAGAATGTCCATACTTTCTCATAACATATCCAAATGAAATGAATCAAAGCTTTCCGGAAAGCCAAAAATATAATCTATGAGAAAAAAAATATTAAAAAAAAATTCAAATTTTTGTCCCTTTTTTTTTTGCTGCCCGAGCTGCCCCCGAAGCCTGTTTTGAGCTTATATGGTCATAACTTTTTTTCCCGGGCACCAATTGTGAAAAAAATTATATTCCCTTAAAGCTAATCAGTTTTTCTACCTCCAAAAAAAGTTTCAAAAAATCAGGAGAAAATTTCAGCCCGTAGGTACCTGCCCGAAAACGCATTTGTCCCCCGTAGGGACAATGGTCCTTTAGGGGTTAAGGTGTGGTTGGTGCGGAGCATTGGGTCTTGAGTGCACCGCCACATCTCACAAGTGGCAGCAAGTGCCTCGCCACTTCTTCATGCCGTGGTCAAATGGAGTGGTACTGGTGGCAATGCTCTAGTGTTGGCATGGTAAGCCATTTGCCATGCCCGGCCTTTTTTTTTGTAGGGCATTTCACATTTCTCTCCATGCACTTCAAGCTACAACGGGCAACATGTTTGACTTGCACTACGGTATTGATAAGAGGATAAGCTTTCGGAAAAGGGCTCTTAGTTTTGAGTTCAAACTGCTCTATGGGGACTAAAGAGCGCTTGTTGCTCCAATTTGTCCATTGACTCCCACCGGGCTTTTATCATTCCACATTATGTATTTCCTTGATGAGCTATGGCTTGGCGCTTGGCAATTCGGGATGCCACCTTGAAAACCATTTTCTTGCAAGGTAGTTGCAAGAAACACCTACTGTTTTGGCTCAAAACGGCCTTAGTGCTAGAGTACTGTGACTTTGGGGATGAATTTTTTAAAAGTGAAATAAAATATGGATAATTTGTAAATCATTCAAAATAGTATGTGTTCAAAAATTCAGGCCTAGAAAATTTTTTCTCTAAAAGTTATGTACATTAAAAGAATGGTGGAAAATGCAAAAAATAGATACTTTGGAATTTGATTTTTAGAAAATAGTAAAAAAAATTGAAAAAAAATGAAAAAAATAATCTAGTTTTTCTAACTTGAAGATGCTTCTTCTCAATCATTTGCATCTTCGGGAGAAAGAAATTGTGTTTTCTACACGTGCGCAAAGGTAGTGCATTTTGAGCACATGTGGAAGGTGGACACTTTATTATTTTTAGAAAATCTCTTTGTAGGCTTGTGTAACTTTAGTAGAAGTCCTTGTATCCCAATTTTGACCTTCAAATTTTCATTTTTGGATTGGAAACAATACTTAAAACAATACTTAAAATACTTAAAATGGCTAAAGTAGACATCTAATTGGCAACAATTTAAAAATAGGAAACTAATTTTTAAAAATTGAAAAAAAATACTCAATGTCTACAACTACCACATGTACTTTTATTTCAAATTTCATAGAAAATGGACATACAATGCAAAATTTATGAGCAAAAAAACACGTACCTAAGGCTAACTAGACAAAAATTGGACATGTGTTTCTTGCAACAACCCTACAGTCTATTAGTCGGGGATCAATACATAGGCATGACTGACATTTTCTTTTTTTGACATGCTAAGTTTACAAAACTGGCACCATTCCACTATTTTCTAGTAGAGATGCTCTCAAGCTATTAGATTTGAAATAATCGGATGCAAGATAATTGATGTAGCAAAAGAAGTTGCTTAAAAAACTTAACCTAATCTAGATAGGATTAAGAGTATATTGAGCCAAGATTATGGTCAATAGAAATAATGTACACTAAATAGTGAATTTGGGTTGCCTTAACAATTAGGTTGTCTTACCCCAAAGAAGTTATCTCATGACTAATGCTTGTCCAGATAGAGGCACATGCCAATCTCTAATCCTGAGCCACAAATCAGTGCACCAACCCATGCCATACACATAGTTCTTACTTTATTACATCTTTCTAAAGTAACTATACATATTGATATAGTGTAGAATGTCGAGAAATTAGTGTGGGGCAACCTAATTTCACTATTCAATGTAGCACTTTAGAAGAAGAAAATGAAGGGGGTTTTCCATCTTCTTTGGAAATGTTTGGAAATTAACCCCTAAATGTCCAAACATCGTTTTTTGGCAACATAGTGATTTTGGGCAGCTCACTACAAACTGAATTTTTATTTTTTTCTTTGAAATTTTCACACAATAGGTGCTTGATGAGTATCTTTAAGGCCCAACAATTTTCATAACTTTTGACTACATGGTCAAAAAGTTATTGTATGATATGTAATTTTCATTGCTTGGCAGGTACTTCATGAAAAATCACTTTTTTATGAAAAAATAAATTTGAAATTGGTTTTCTAAATTTATATATATGTGGAAAGCTTTGAAGTATTCCATTTTGATTAATGAGATGAAAGTTATGAGGAGTTTTTGTTTGCGGGTAGTTATGGATTCTCTACTTTAAAATAAACTTCGAAGACTTTTATTTAACCCAATTTCCAATATTTTTTGAAAAAAATCAAAAAATAGGATGTAGATTGTTTTTTAAAACATTACAACCATTGGGATTGGTATTTTTCAATTCCATAAGGGTGAATGCAAGAAACACCTGTACTATTTTGCGTCACACCTTGAGTTTTGATTTGTTTTTTGGTTATAACTTTTGCATTCTGGCTCCAAATGACTCAAGATTTATATGCAAGGTACTCATGACTATTATACACCTTATCTAATTTTTTGGTAATTTTAAAAAATAGTTTATTGTCTAGAAATAGCCCCCGATTTTATGTCACACTTGCCAATTTGGAGGTTTTCAATACTATTTAGTACCCAAAAAAACAAATTTTGAGCTGAAATTTGGAGGGCATGGTCTTCTAGTAGACTTGTAGCTACTATTCAAAGGAATTCTAAAAGTAATTAATTGTACATGGTGAGGAAGTCCACAAAGTGCACTTCTTTCTGCTTGCATTTTAAATCATATAAAATATTATTTTGGAGTTTTTTTGGGTGAATGACCATCTCTATAGAGTTGTTACAAATGGCCAATTTTCTTTTGTTTCCTATTTTTAACTAATTTATACATCAAAGTATCCAATTTTCTTGAGATTTGGTACTTTTCTAGTTCTCTAGCTTAAAGAAATTTTTCTATACATTTCCTTTGGTGGTTACCTTCATCTTAAAGGTGTATATGTTAGCCACATTTTTTTGTTTTTTAAATATTATTTTTTAATTTTATAGTACTCCAGAAGAAAAATCATGAGTATTGTCAAAATGCAACAGAATCGACAGGTGTTTCTTGCATTCACCCATGACTAAATTCTTAACAATTTAGTATTTTGAATCATTCTCTACTTTTTTTTATTTGCTACTTTTTTTCTATATGTTGTAGAATTCCAAATGATCTGAAATTTTTTAGCAGTGTAGCCAACTTGCCTTGAAGAATGAATCCAAAGAAGTACCACCATTTTTGACATTCTTTGTACAAATGTGACCTTATGAAGTGCAGCTACCCGGTTATTTACAGGGCCAAGAAAAGGATATTTGTCAATTGAAACACTAATATCTTGCAATCTACATGGTGGAAAATTTTGAAATTTTTTCCACATATTCTCAAAGCAGCAAACTACAAGATTCTATAGTTATATGTGTCCAAAAATGTTTTTTCCTTAAATTTGGTACTTGTACTAGAAATGGCAGTTTTGAAACGTTGTGGTGAAAACTTAGTCATGAACATTTAGGGACCAACCTCTAAATGTTCAAGTGTTCCTTTAGGAAGCACTTGATAGTTAGGGTAGGCTCATGTGATCTAGAAAGAGGAAGATCATGCTTTGAAATTATTACCTTTGAGAATAAGTCATACTTGAAGTACTTGCAAAAAGAAACATGAATCCCATAGCAATGGTGAAGTTTCAAGTTACACATTAGCCAAGTTGTATTACGATATGACTATAATCACTTGAAATGAAGTACTAACATGTATAACGCTTGCCTAACAATAAGGTCGGAGCCCTTATGTTTCTTGAAGACATATGAAGACATATGATTTTTTTTTATAAAAATGACCGCCTTGAAATGGTTTAAAAAGGTATAATCTCATAGTCAAATTTGCCAAGTTCTTTCAATGTTGTTGGTTAAAACCTCTAGTTTTTAAGGCGAGCCTATGTTCAATGTCAGGTTATCTTTTTTGACAATGGTATCAAACATCTCCGTTATCAAATCTTCAATTTGTACAATTATTTGAAAAAATTCATTTGCTGAATCTACCAACGTCAAGGTCAATAATACAAGAATTGAACTAAAGAATATGTACATATGGGTGAAAAAGAAATAAAATCATGAAACTAAAGTGAGAGTCATTTATACTAGAATACCAACATGCCTTCACTAAAAAGGACTTGAAATCAGCTTCACCAATGGGCTTCAATGAAAATCAATGTGCTTCTCATGTTAGAATAGAAGAATTCTATCAACGAGGTCACTTCACATGATGCTCAGGTTTAACATTGCAAGTGGCAATCAATTGCAACTTCTTAAGAGTCACCTCAAAATTATCATTTGAGCTCCAATGGCGTTAAATTTTTACATATGAAGTGTAAGAATTGGAATCAGTGCAAGATTGAGCAGTAGAAGATACTGGGAATATGGTACAATAGGGTAGTTACCTCATCATGCCAACCTTTTTGAAGATTGGGATTTGCAATAGCAGTGAACTTTCCCAATTTATGTATCAATTTACTTGTTTTGTCTTTTGCATGAGCCTGATCACATGACATCCAAAACACCGTCTTCCAATTGGTCCACCTCTGGTATATCTTCTTTAGATAGTTGCACTGCGGCAACAATCTCATATTGCAATATCAAATGGTTATAAAGAAGAGAAATTAGGCACTAGAGTGAATTCCAAAATCACAAAAATGAAATGGTGTATAAAATTAAGGTGGACCTAAAGGCACTCAAGCTCCAATTGCGTTTTAGGGTTTAGTATGGTAGAAATAAAGAGATTGTGACAAAATTTTGGTTATATTTATATTATATTCTACGATGTATTGGAGGTTTTGAACGTGCTTGAATAATCAAATAGCCTCAATCACTAGAGTTGTGGCTTGTATTTACAAGATCTAGTTTGACGCGCTAGGAAACACTTTTGCTGCAGAAACCGGCTTTAACTCCAAGAGCGACCATCCATATCACCTCAATGATTGTTCACAATGTCCAATGTTTTTGAGGTGGTTATTTACGATCAACCTAGTCATTTGCATGTAGACACCTATCCTACAACTCGAAAGAGCAAATCCATTCAACATATTGGTATTGCAAATGCTCCTACTACATAGCATCACAATAAGTAGGAGAGTGTTGGTAATGTCAAAGGAACAATCTTGGGAGTAACCATGTTTTCCTTTTCTGGATTTAAGCCATAATTTCCCTTCAATCCAAAACTAAGCTCATATATAAGGTTTATCAAATAATATTTGGCATGTACCTGGAGTGCACTTTCTTCAATTTATGTAGACATGGTCGTTGCAATAGGGGGTTACCATCTGTATATTAATTGCAAACATTATTACTTATTTTGTTATTTCTGCAATATGAACCTGGTAGATGACAAGTTCATACATTTTCCAAGCTTCAACTCTTATGAAGTGAAGCGCTTTCTTATGAGGACCGGTATCATCAAGGTTCCAAACGAGAATCTTGAACGTATCTAAAATGCCAAGAATCTCTTAATACTTTCAATCTCAAATTGAAAGCTTTGAGATTCAACTAACATATATAGCTTCAAGTATATCATTTGTTTTGGGAATAAAAATTGCGATTCGGTTAAATATTGTACATGGTCATTGTAACTATTGGTGGTCAATTTTGGCATCACATTTAGCGTGACGAACTTATTTCGTGCTTAACTTTTGGAGCATGAAACTGATAATGTTCAAATTTTTATTGAAGGTAGATATTTCAATATTTATCAAATCTCTTATATTTTAGAATTTTTAAAATTCATTTTATATTTAAAAATCAATGTTACTAATGTGTCACATTTTGAAGTTTAGGATTTATTAGTATTAACTAATCACCTAAAATTAATGATCTAAAATTTTGTGGTCTATTTCCACACTAGGTAGATTTGCATCCAAAAATATATCATTTTATGTCCTCAACATTCATGCAAAGAAGGTTTCCTTACACGCGCATTTCTGAACATTGAAAATGGTTTTAAGATCATTTTTTTGGTGAAATTTCATCACCACCAAGTCCAAATGGTCAATTTTTAGTTTTTAAAAAATATGGTTGATTTATTATAAATTAAAAAATGGACATATCCCTTTTATGTGAAAAATGGAACATAATACTATTGGGTACAACTAAGACTACGTAGTATTCAAATTTGATACTTGTCAATAGTACAACAGATCTATAGTACAATCACTGGACCAAAATCAATTAGCAAGGCTTTCCTTCTAGTACACATAGTATTGAGCATTCAAATTCTAAATTTTGGCAAAACACTATAGAATTGACCACCAATTTTTACAATGATCCCATATAGAAATGTTTTGGTTTTTGTTCTCTTTTCACATCAATTGAATACTTGGTCTTCATAGTCTATACTTCCAATATTCAAGGCAATATTGAAAATTAGAATATCAGTACAAATTCTACTAAACCATAGTAATAGATCCAAGATGATAGGTACTAAAATTGACTAAAAATAATAAATTTGATCTAATTTTTTGGATGGAATCATTTTTAGAAATATTATTTAATTTTCTAATGCTTTTTCAAACTTTTGAGCTCACCACTTACATATTCCTTGTGCAATGCTCATAGACTTGTGCTTATAGGCTCACATCCTAACATCATTGAATAGAAAATCAAGCAATAATTAGAAGTTTAAGCAAAGATTTTATACTCTGGAGTGAACTTAAATTAAAATTTTAAGTAGAAATTCACTTAGAAAATTTGAAGAAGTGTCTAGAATCGCACAATACTTAACAAACAAGCAAAATTTAAAGGAGATAGAGTAGGATGAAGTTTGATTATTAATTAAACAAGCTTTGGATGAAATGAAATTTGGGAGAATTTCAATTCTTATATAGAATTAGATGTAAAATACTCAAATCCATCAAAACCAATCAAAAGACCAAAAATCTTAAAATTTTTTATAGATGAAGTTTTAGAGATTAGGAATCCTCCAAAACATGAAGAGTCTCCAATTCATGTTAGGAAGGTTCAATTAGCACTTGCCATACCATTTTGGAATTGACACAACCTATTCTAAGTATTAGAAATTCTAAATCCTAGAACAAAATCCCTTAACTTAGAACCATACTACAAATAGTTTACACAATCAAGTCCATAGAAGACATAAGAGTTTGCAGCTATAACTTAGGTACATAGTGAAAATCCTACAGTTCATAGAAATAGGTTTCTAAACCTATAAAACATGTAGAAAACAAGTGGAAATTGAGGAAGATAGGGGAAGATGAAGTTTGAGCACTTGATAAGCTAAGCATGGAAGAAAAAACATAATTTAACCCCTAAAGGACCGGAGTAGTTTTTCTGCCAAAAAGCAGTGAAAACTGCCATTTCTGCTGCGTTGAATGACGAGACCTGAAAAATTCTTTTTTTCAGAATTTACCAGCGGGATCTTGTACTTTACTCGTCCGAGAGGAAGTGGAAAAAATTTGACGAAGTTTGACCGTACGGATCAGAAGATATGAGCATTCAAAGTTTAAAAAAAAGTTTTTTCCCTTCATGCCCGAAACTAGTCGTTGTCTTTGACCATTGCTAGAGCAAAATATGTACTCTACACGAAGTTGAGCTTTAATTTGTACATGTAGTAGAGCAAGTGAGGTAAGTGGAAAAAAATTCAAATGAATTGGAGACATGCAACATATTGAAAAAAAATTTGCAATGCTAGAAGCTATTGAAAGTAGCATATGCACTAGGCAAAATAGAGAGCATTTCTTACATTTGAGAAATTTGAATCCTGTAAATCCAAACTGTGCAAACGTGAATATGATAATCCTCTACCACATAAAAAAAGTTTAAAAAAAATAAATAATAATTTACCCCCCCGGAGAAGCCAAATTTTTACAAGCCCTACCTCACAGCATGGGCTGCTGTGAGTGTAGGGAGGGCCTTCTGAAAGCCAGGCCACCCCGGTCTCCCCCCCTCAAGGGATGGCCAGGCCAGGCTGTCAAAGGCCGCGGCACCCTCCCTCTCCGCAGCGGCAGGCTGGCCGCAGCTGGCCCGAGGCCTGCGCAGCGCCGTGGCCTTGTCAGCCCGCCCTCTCCCTCCGTTCTTCCGCCCTCAAGCCGCTCCCACAGCTCCCGAACGTTCCCCTAAAGTTTCCTCGCGTTCACGCATGTTCTCCCGCGTCTCCATGTATTTTATCTTCGTAGTCTTTAGTCTAGGACTCCAGGGTGCATCAGTCCTGTTGTCTTCCTGATTTGGCCTGTTGGTCATACCAAAGTAAGATACCACAGTAAGGGGTTTCGAACTTAGCCTTTGAATTGTGCTAAGGGAAAACGAAGTCATGAATAGAGTGTCAAAAATTTGAAGTAGTACAACTACTTGCATAGAGAAAAACTTATAACCATTCCTTTCATACGTCAAAAATGTGTCACTCATGAAATTGTTTCTAAAGTACGCCACATATTTTTTTTTGAAAACTAACATTATGTATAGTATAATAAAATCATCATATATTATGAGATGCATTGGATGAGAGCCCCTCACATTCATATAAGCTACGTCAGTTCAATTTTTTGTGGTACTTTTCAAAACAACCCGAACGCCAACACATGAACTTATTACTACAGGTCGGACAATAAGTGCAAGGTCGCTTCAGAGGTCGGGTGCCATCATTGCAGACAACACATGCACCCCTCGTGGAAGAAGTAGCTGGATAACAAACTCTCCGGCCACGTACTGGATTCGGTAATCGTGATCTTGGGTTCCAATTTCGTGTAAGTGCCTCACACAGCTGAGTTTGGAATTGCAAATGCGTCATTGGTGGACGTGGAGGGTCCCGCCTCTTACACTTATCCATGTAAATAATGTACATGTTCACGATCGTTGTGTCGATGAGGAAAAAAAAGACCCAGTGCCACCACTTGTGGGACCGGGTCTGGCAAGTATAAGAAGCTCGAAGCTGGTCCGCCACATCAACGCCCCGCATATGCGTTGTGTACTCCAGATGAATTGCCGATGTCTGAATATCTGCACGTGTGGCACCATCACGACGACGCACTGAGGCAACTGGAAACTGGCAAGGAAATTGTAGTGGCACCATGTGAGTTGACAGAATGGAAACAGGCCTTCTGTCCTTCCAAACTATCGCGCTCATAGTTTGAGACTCATGCATCCGCCACTCAAGAGTGCCTTGCGTGGTCCTCGCAAATGCCTTTGTGTTCTTCAAGACCAAGGGGAGGCCAACTCGATTTGCCCGCACTGTCCCAGTTGCATATATTTGTTTATCCAATAATTCCTTGAAAAGAGGAATGCTGGTGAAGAAATTGTCTATAGCAATAACATGAGCTTGACCTCCATTGGACGCTAACAAACGCAGAATTACCTTGTGTGCCAGTTTCAGTTGTCCTCGTGGTGCGGCCGCCTCATTCACTACCGCAGGATCTTTTCCACAGTACACCTCGAAGTTCGATACAAATTTAGAGATGGAATCCGCTAGACACCAGACTTTTATACCCCATTTCTGCGGCTTCTGCGGCATGTACTGTCTGGTGGGACAGTACGTGCCTTTATATCTGATCATCATCTCATACACGGTACCAAACTTCCCGAGTTTCCAGGCTTGCTGACAACTTTTTCTTATGTCATTGAGCAACCACGTGAGCTGTCCCATTTTATCATAGCCAGGTAGAGCCTTGTCTTGCACATACTTCGCTGGATTTGTCAAATGCAAGCACCTTGTTAGTAACATGAAGTGAGCCCGGGACGAAAGGCCTGAAATAATAGGGCAATGAAATATTGAGCCCGGTTTCTGTCAATACAATTTGATATTCGGCTGCCGTTTCATCCCCATGTACAGAATGATAGCAATAAATATTTGTAACTCCTTGACGGTACACGGGGTCCACAGTGGACCGCCTTCTGTTTTTCCATTCGTATCCTCAGCAGTGGCATAGCGGTTCGTCTCATTGACGATGTCCCATAAAACATTGTAAGGCCAGAACACATGGAATAATTGCATAAAAGTCGGGAAATACCGCCAATGAACGTCAGAAGATGGCGCACCAAGAAATTCCACCGGCTCCGGGTCGTAAGTAAAAAACTCTTGGTTCCATGACTCCTCTCGATAAATGTATTTGATACTATCGTGATCTTCAAAGTCTCCCCCCTCGTCATCATTCTCTGAGTCACTGACATGTAATTCCGGTAATTCGACGTTACTACTGCTATCATAGTCAAATGTAACCTCCGAAAGCCTCGGTCTCCGCCTAATTGACCCACGTCCAAAGCCACGATCACCTTTGAGAAGCTCGTCATCGAAGTCCCCAAAATCATGATCTGCCCACCCTCCATGAATTAGGCCATCTGAAATGGCCCCAAGGTTTATATGCAGACAACATGTAAGAAACTGGTAGACAAAGCAATTTGGGCAATTTGGGCAAAATAAATATAAGAATTTACAAACTCCTATCAGTGGAAGCCTGTACAAACACAGAGTGACCTCGGGAATCCACTAATTTCATATATAGCAAGTGTACAACAGAAGAAACAGTATGAGTTCCTCATTTCAGAAAATACGTATTCTTTCCATACTATAACAATCAATGATGCAGTGGATGTGCATAAAAGGAAGTTCCATTTCTGAACGGCTCTGAGTGAACCACCTCTTCCTCTCTACTGGGGAGTATTTTCTGATGCACGAGAATCGGATTCCAATGTGGAAGAGATAATGGGGCATTCATTTATTCATTGTTCCACGCTCGGCAAGCGGTACGAGATTCCAATGCACTAAAGAACGCGACATTAGGATACTCTAAGCAAAAGTTTGAAAGTGCAAAAGGTTTTCTATGGTACATACAACACGTGCTATTGTGATTATTTACTGTGAAATTGCACTAGATAATTGGTAGAGGACAATAACATAGAGTTCCCTTCTAGAATTGTGTCATCCATGGGGGGGGGGGAATTACAAGCACGTCCACGACAAGACATTTACGGACATGTGATATGTGCTAATGTGATATTACGTATCGGATACATGTAGGAACAATTTTCAATGTTTTCGAATGCTACAATCGTAGAGGTCATAAAAAACATTAAAACATTGTCGAAATTATATATAGAAATGTATGCCGACATTTTTTTTTCCTTGGTCAAATTAATTCTGTTTCTATGAACAAGACAATTACAAAATCTACTCATGAAAGGCTAGCAAACAAACACAAATTCATTTGAAAATAACACAAAAAGAACAGTAAAGAAAGACGATGGGGATAATATTATAGTTGAAGTTCAAATGTGGACCTCTCGTACCTCATACTATGTCAATACTTGTATTCTTCACAAATTCTAAGTTTGAAAGAGAAAATGTGTTTTTTGCTTACGGCACTCAAAAAGTTGACGGTGGAAGACAAATAAGGTTGAACATATGATTTTGCTATTTGAAATGTGAGAATTTATGCACACGTTTGACAAATTAAACCAAAGTAGCATATGGCAGTAGTCCCTAATTCTATTTGCAAGTTCTATGCCTTCATGGCATCAACGATTTACTTTTCCTCTAATTATAAACTTGAGCAAGCACAGCATGTTTTCCCAACTCCTAAGAAAACTACAGTTGTCCAGTGCTCCATTCGACAAATAAGCCAAAGAAGAATGAAACCCTAGTAGTGCGGTTTTCCCTATTTTTACAAAGATCTAATGTGCCAAACATAATGTTCTCAATGTGCTTCAGGCGCAAACAATAATGCACACATTGAATAGAAAATATCATAGTAGCACATATCACATGTAAATTTCACTATATTCAAGTTGCATCTTTAGAATTCAGTTCCCTTCTATTATCAATTGGATTTTTTTCATACAAGAAAGTCATGATTTGTTGCCACTCTATAGGCAACTAATTTTACCCTTGGAAAATTCGACAATACAAAGTCCTGAAAGAAACCCTGGCTGCTACAAGCTCAGTGCAAATGAACTTCGTGTTCTTCTACACTACGACGACTGCATCCGGGTTCTTATACATATATTTTCATGATATCTCAAAGTGGCAATACAAAAAGTTATAGTGGTGCTCCAAATTCCAGTATTCATGCACAGATTGGATAGAGAATATCACATTACTGTGAAGTGCATGTCAATAATTCGATTTCCATTCTGAATGAGGTGATTTCATAATTTACTATTGCTCTATGATTGGTAGCCAAAGAAATAAAAAGTTCTGAGTCCTTTCTTTGCAATTTTGCACCAATGAACAAATAGCACATGTCGTGCTGCACGTACGCCCATTTCAAGCTTTGTTATGAACCACATGAAGTCATTTGTATGCGTTACAGTCATGATTTTCTTAGAAGAGGACCCTGTTTTTTTCCCTTCACAAGGACATCAAAAAATACTCTGAAATTTGCCTTTATTTCTTATTGAAACACATGGACAAATTATACAAAAACACTCGGTTTCGATTCTTTTTGTACAAGGACATGGAGAAAAGCCAGAAGAGTTTTGAAGTGTTTCCCCTACGAACACATAGAGAAATCATAGAACATTTTTTGTCTTCCTTAGCTTCAATGTCATGGACTAATGCATAGACCGGGGGAAAACTCTTAAATTATTTTCTCCAGAGCTTGACATACATGAAGGCAGTTTCAATTTTTTCTTGAAACATGGAAAACTAGAATGACAGCATACCCATATTCACAGCAAAGGTTTCTGACTTCCAAGACTCGAGGAGAAGGCAAATTAAAAAAATTAAAATAATAAGAGCACAGAGGGCAGAGGCTGTCAGTCATACCTGCCGGAGTCGAAGGACTCGTCGCACCTGCCGACTCTCTCCCCAGGCGCTCGCGGTCATCGTCGTGGACCTCCGATGGCTCCTGTGCAGCTCAACTGCTGGAAGGCCGATCCGCCGACCGGACTTGCCGGTCATGGAAGTCTCCCTCGTCGACGTCAGCTGCGCTGTTCGGACATCGTCGACGTCCACGCGCTCTGTGCTGTCCATGTTGGAAATTCAAGCCGGTAATGTGATTTAGGAGCATCTCCGGAGGCCAGATCAATTCCTCCAATGATTTGGTCTCTGGATCTGCGTATTGGCCCTCAAAAAATTCATCCTCTGATAGTTCGTCAGCAGAGGAATTCAAACCGGTCCCCAAAGGTTCTTGACTGTTGACGAAACCTGGATCCAATTTGCCAATTTCTCTGTCGGAAGTGTCCTCCATGAAACCAGTGACAGAATCTGCTACGGGAGGTACATGTAAAGGCGTAGGATAACTACTATATGGCGATAATGGCGGAGATGTTTCAGGATTTGCAGAAGTGAATGCAGGAAGAGGATCGGTGCTGCAAGAAGCTTGCTGACCAATGAGGCGACAGCTCCACCTCACAGGGAGACCGTCCCATGCCAGCTGCAGACAGGCAACGTGCATTCTCACTATGGGAATAAGGAATTCGAACTGCCAGCTTCGTCATCTACTTCGTAATGCTGATTTTCATGAATTGCTCACCTGGTTCGAGTCTGAAACTGCTTTCCTACACCTCGGCATGACTCCTGCAAGGAATGTAGATGTACAACACGAATCTCACCCCTTCTGAACTCGACTCATGTACTTCTTCTATGACAAACTCACACAATGTTGACGAATTGAAACACAAAGAAACCCAAGCACAGAAAGGCAAAATGCAAGACTGCTCACAACATGAACATTGTCATTATGGACCTCAACAATTGCAAAAGAGAATTGCTACAATTTCGTGGTTGCAAAGAGACGGCAAGAAATCAGCAGTTCATGTTGGGAGAGAAAGCATGCATGTTGTACTGCAATTATGACTAATTGTTCATGATATGTGGAAAATAATCCAGTTGTCATGCAGACACAGGAGGTAGTTTCGTAGGTCATTCTTTCGTAGCTTGTGCTGTATGAGTAGTCTCTTTGTTGGTAGGCTTGAATTCAATGCTTGTAAGTGCAATCGAAGCTAGAATTTCCAACAACAACTTTGACTTCATGAATTACATACAGTTTTTTAACACTTCTCAGTTTCCAAAAAAAATTGACGCTATAGAATAAGCGCACATCCACATTTCAATTCCACAAAAATGACGCCTTGAATGGAAGCCGCTAGAGAAATCCAATTTTCTAATTGGCCAAGGACGCCCCTCCTTCATGAGCAAAGGAGTTCCCCGCAGACCCGGCGGCGGCGTAGGTACTACGCAGGCACGGGGCCTGTGGTCGCCGACCCAGCTTGCGTTGCGCCGACCTTGCTATCGTCCGCTGGGTGCCTGCCGGCCTCGCAAGTGGCCCCCTGCCGGCGGAGCCGCTGGCAGAGCCGCAGGTGGGGGCAGGCCCACCTTCAGCAAGCTCCCGCAGGCAGAAGGTGAGCTCTCGCAGGCGTTGCCAGGCCCCTGGCTGTCGCGCCCGCAGCGCCTGTCAGGGAGCCCCATCATTTCAGCCCCTTCCCCCAGCTACCCGACTTGTTGCCCTCCCTCCCAGCCCGACTCACAGTCAAGTCACTGGGAGTGGTCACAGACCCTGCCCGTTCTGCCCCTCCTCCCCCGTTTTCCAGAAAAAATGTCGTAACTTCTTGCGAGATGCTCCAAATCAAGAAATTTTTTGACCCGCAAGTAGCTCTCTTCATTCTGCACTCCCTGAAAAAGTTTCAAAAAAAAAATTGAAAATACAAACTCCCGTAGGTACATGCCCGAAATCACTTTTGTCCCCCGAACAGACAACGGTCCTTTAGGGGTTAAAATGAAATTAGGAACATATGCAATTCTAAGAAAGGACTAAGTCTTAGAAGCACAATTCCACTAGAAAATAAAATAAATAAAAAAATAGAAGAAAGCCTTAGATGACTGAAGTTTCAATGATTCAAAGTCATCTTACTACAAGAGAAAGGGGTGTTTTAAGTGAGTTCAGTTTAAGTATAGTCTTAGATATAGGATTATAAGTAATGACCTTTAAGGCAATTTTCAGCACAATTTTACTAAAAATACATGTGTTCTTAGTAAAATTGTGTTGAAAATTGCCTTAAAGGTCATTACTTATAATCCTATATCTAAGACTATATTTAAAAACTCACTTAAAACACCCCTTTTTCTTATAGTGTCTAAAGCTTCGAACTCCTCTAATTCAAGCTAGGATTGTTCAATTAAAGAGTGGGAGATCTTTTTGGAACTTGAACAATTCAATCTAGGCAACTGAAATTCAAAAACTAGGAACAAAACTTTGGTCCTTGAATTTTCCTTTTTAACTTGAAATGAAATCCAAAAGAACCTAACATTTGCAAATTCTAACCACTTTAAGGGTGATTGCAAGAAACACCTATCCTTTTTTCTGTCTTCTATGCCTTGGACAGGTGGTTTTTTGCTCATAATGTCGCATCATGCACCATTTTTGTACGAAATAAAGGTACATATGGTAGTATAGACATTGAGTAATTTTTTCAATTTTTGGAAATTAATTTATTATTTTTAAACAACCTCCAATTAGATGTCTACCTTGTCCATTTTGGGGGGGGGAGATAGTATTATTTTTGACCTAAAAGTGCAAATTTGAATATGACAAAATTGGAATGAAAGGACTTTTATTTACGCCTAAAGGCCCAAGGCATTTTTTGGCTCCAAAACCTCTGAAACTGCCATTTCTGCTGCGACCACTCCCTAAATCCAATTTTTTTTTCTTAAGAATATAATTGTAGGATCTTAGACTTCACTTGTCTCAAATCATGTGGTAAAAATTTCATGAAGTTTGACTGTACGAATTGGAAGATATTAGCATTTGAAGTTGGAAAAAGAAGTTTCTTGAACTCTGGTTTGCAATTTCAGATGACTTTGACGGCCATTTGTGGATTTTTTTTGCACTACACACCATAAAGTTAAATTTTTTTATGTTGAGCATTTGAGTTGAAAGTCGGGGAAATTTTTTTCAGAATGTCAAAACTTGATTTTCACACATAATTTTTTTTTAAAGTAGAAGTAGGTCCAAAATTGAACAAAACACTAAATCTTCAATAGCTCTTAGATGGAATTAAAAAACCATAATCCCAAAGGTGGGATTGTTCTTGCAAACAAACTTAACCTTTTCAAAAAAAAAAAAAAGAATTCAAAAATGAATTTTATAAGTTGTTTTTTGAATAAGACGCTTAGATTGCCCGAAAAACAAGATTATCCATAACTTTCTCATTTTTAGTCCAAATAGAATGAATCAAAGCTTCAGATGTAGACAAAAACATAATCTTTGAGGAAAAATTAAAAAATTAAAAAAATTCATTTTTTTGTGCTTTTTTTTTCCTGCCCGGCGAACTGCTTTTTTGACTTTGGGTGACATAACTTTTGCTCCCGGGCACCGATTTTAAAAAAATATATATTTTTAGAAAGCTAATGTGATCTCCTATCTTAAAAAAAAGTTTCAAAAAATCAGGTTGAAATTTCAGGTCGAACGAGCCTGCCCGAAATCCCAAGTGTCCCCCGAGGGGACTTTGGGCCTTTAGGGGTTAAAGTTATACAAGGCCATAAAGAGATTTAAAAATAATAATAAAGTGTCCAACTTCCACATGTGCTCAAAGTGTACTACTTTTGTGCACAAATGCAAAGAACACATTTTTTTTCCAATGATGCAAATGGTTGAAAAGGAGAATCTTCAAGTTAGGAAAAATGAATTTTTTAGTTTATTTTTTTCAATTTTTCAATTTTTTTCTAAACTTCAAACATCAAAAGATCTATTTTCTTGTTATTTTCCATCACTCTTTTTTTGCGCATAACTTTTAGGGATAATTTTTTCTAGGCCTAAACTATTACAGTGTAATATCTAGAATGCTTTACAAATTATTCATATTTTATTTTAATTTTAAAATTTTTATTCCAAAAGTCACTCAAATAGGCCATTTTGAGACAGAAACAACATGTATTTCTTGCAACAATCCTTAAGTAAGATTTGGGATACTTGAGACCAATTAATAGTAACTTGTCCACTACTTGAAAGGCCAATTGGACATAGTCTAAACATCCCCGCTTAGAAATTTAAACATTGAACTCAGTTGTGCTTGCTTTATCTCAAGGGTCAAATAAAACACGCATAGAAAGCTACCATGACAAATGATTTGTGAATCAAAAGTGCTATCATTATAATTTTTTGGTTGACTTTTGCCAATGTCAAAAATTTATGTATCAAAGAAGTTGCAACTTCTCTAATTTTTTCCTAATTTCACTTGTGAGAATAAATAAAAGTGACATTTAACAAAAGTTGTTTCATAATTTTTGAACCTTTGAGGAAGTAGTTACAAATTTTGAGTTAAAATCACATATGTCATTAAAAGTGTTCATCCCTTGATATGTTCATTGTTGGTGCATTGACAAATACAACTAGTACATTGAAGAAAGCAATATGTACCTCAATGTTAGAGAATGCTTTAAGAGCTTGAGCTATTTTAGGACTTCCTTCCTTACTCCAAGATCTAGGGTGGCAGAGGAAAATGAAGGCAATGCAACAAGGTAGTAAAGGAGAGAGAGACGGTTGATTGCTCCAAGGTAAGAGATCCAAGATAATGGCTAACCTAAGTTGATAGCCATGGATAGCAAAACGGACATCAAAGCTAGAATGGGTTTAAGCCACCCCAATTCCACATCTGTGACCTATGTTGAAATCCAAGTATTCAATGACCTCGTGGATGGGGATTGACTTGTTCCCCCACAGACCAAGTCTTTCGCACTTTGTCTCCCTAATGTCAATTTTGATGCAGAATGAGGCAAAAACGACATGGTTTTAGCCCTTCAATTTCAATGGACATATAGACTGAAGGCTCCCGAAACCATCCTTGTACTTACTCCTAACAAATAGACTTCCATCAAAAGAGTCCTCAAAAGTGTCATTAAATTATTCCCACATCTAATTGCAATTGGTTGACTATTGATTTCTTTATATTTTGGTTTCAGGATCAAGCTATGTGATTGTTTTAGTGGCCTAGGGAGTTCCACTTTGAAAATTCATAGAAATTACATGTCATATCCAAAAATTCAATTTTTTTTTAATTCAGATTTTTTAATTGCTAATACGACAAAATATTTTTTTTCTAAGAAAAGAGTGCCTCCAACTATGCTGAATTGCTTATTTTGATGATTTTAGGTGTTCCCACCTTAGTTGTAGGATTTTCCAAGTAAAAATATTGCAAAATTTAACTAGATTTGTGACTAGTGATTGAGACATTATCAACAACTCAGTTTCCCAAGTCCTACTCCGGACTTCAAACTGTGACGTGAACTAAGAAAGGAAGGGGCTCTCTAGTACAATAGAATTTCTATTACAATAATAGCCCTGGGACTGGAGGAGAATATTACATTAGAAAGGTTATTGCTTTAGAGAGGGGCTACGATATTAATGTCGTTTGAAGATTTTCTCAGTGGGCTACAATTTTTAGGCGCTCTTGGATTGAAGTCACGTTCACCAAAGTGACACCTAAATTCCAAATTCAATGAAAGTTTTTTTGTTTTTTTGTTTTTTTTCTTCTTTTGTATAGTAAGGTCCCAATCAAAATGGCGTTTTCAAAATTGCAGGGAAGAAAATTTTAGTGCTGCCAACTTTGACAGCCTCCCGAGGGCTCAAAAATTGATTTTTGACTATGAAATTTTTATCATAGCATTATATTTAAGTTAATTATATTTGTAGCAAATTTCAAGGCCAGATGATTTACAAAAAAAAAGATATTTAAAATCTCCCAACATGTGTAGCTGTGAGAAAAATTTCACTACTGCCAACTTTGACATCCTTCCAAGGACTGAAAAAAAATTCTTTTTTTATGAAATTTTTGGCATAGTACCATTATATGTTGATTACATGTGTGAAAAATTTCAAGTCCAAAAGACCCCCACAAAAATAGATATTCAAAATCTCCCAACATGTGTAGTTGTGAGAAAAATTTCACTACTACCAACTTTGACACTATCCCAAAGGTTGAAAAATTGTTTATTTACCATGAAATTTTTATGATGAAATCATCTCTATGTTAATAACGTGTTTGCTAGATTTCAAGTTCAAAAGATTCACCCAAAAAAAAATATACTAGTTCTTCCAACATGTGTAGTTATGAGAACAATTTTTTCAGCCCTTGGGACAGTGTCATTTTTTGGGTTAAAAATAGATGGATGTAGAAAGTCATTCTCATAGCTACACATGTTGGTAGACTATTAGAATATCTTTTTTTTGGTAACTCTTTTGACCTTGAAATTTGGTATACATTTTATCAATATAGAGATGGTTTCATGCCAAAAATTTCATGGTAAAATGTTTTTTTTTCAGCCCTTGGGATAGTGTCAAAGTTGGTAGTAGTGAAATTTTTCTCATAGCTGTACACATTGGTAGAACTAGCATATTTTTTTTGTGTGAATCTTTTGAACTTGAAATCTAGAAAACACGTTATTAACATAGAGATGATTTCATCATAAAAATTTCATGGTAAATAAACAATTTTTCAACCCTTGGGATAGTGTCAAAGTTGGTAGTAGTGAAATTTTTCTCACAACTACACATGTTGGGAGATTTTGAATATCTATTTTTGTGGGGGTCTTTTGGTCTTTTGGAAATTTTTCACACATGTAATAAACATATAATGGTACTATGCCAAAAATTTCATAAAAAAAGAATTTTTTTTCAATCCTTGGAAGGATGTCAAAGTTGGCAGTAGTGAAATTTTTCTCACAGCTACACATGTTGGGAGATTTTAAATATCTTTTTTTTTGTAAATCATCTGGCCTTGAAATTTGGTACACTTGTAATTAACTTAAATATAATGCTATGATAAAAATTTCATAGTCAAAGATCAATTTTTGAGCCCTCGGGAGGCTGTCAAAGTTGGCAACACTGAAATTTTCTTCCCTGCAATTTCGAAAACGCCATTTTGATTGGGACCCCACTGTACATCTTCAATGCATCCAAGCCAGGACCAAAGGACTAATATCACTTTAGAGAGGTTATTGGCTTACAAAAGTTCACTTTAAAGAAGTTCTATTGTATGCATTATAAAGTAGAAACACCCATTCTAGATCACATAGCCATGGCAAACATGTAGGATGCACTATTTCAGACCAGGAAGGGTGCCCAAGCGTGGAATGTGTCAGTTTTTCTCCTTTTCAAGGTTGGGACAATTAAGATTATGTCGCATGTCCCAAAGTGCGCAAGCATTAGTGAGCAAGATAGTAGGAAGCAGTGAGTGGGAAAGTAGTTTGACTATGATTGAAATTGGAAGACACTAGAGAGTGGCAATGGGTTCGGAGCACTTTTTGCCTCCCAAAATTCATAGTAATTTCAATTTTGATACTAAAATTATGAAAACTTCACAATCCTAATATTTCTTATCTCTCTACATGAGAAAAATTTCCATTGCTTCACGCTGCTCTTCATCTGTTCTGAAATCGCTTATTTGATCCTACCTTAAGTCATTGAAAGCAGTGATTCCCACTGTGCTCATGAAGAATCAACTGCAAGGCAATCTTGATCCATGTTCTTGATCCATATTAGGTGAGAGCACATGGTACGCATTTGAAGCTGGTCGCTGCACTCCAGGCCCTGTTGTTTCTGCAGCCAATGCCTCCATCTCCAAAAGCTGCAGTAACTAATCAAGTTCTTCCATCCCCTCATTTCTCAGAGGTCAGCGAGGCCTGAAATGGATTGCTAACCTCCAAGCCAGTGCAGAGCAGAGCGCGCTGATATCTGCGGGAGTTTTGTGAAGACTGACTGAGGTGGGAGTGCATTCACTTGCTGCATTCCAGAGGAGAGAGGGGAAGAATCGGATCTGGGCGGCTGTCAATTGCAACCGACTCCCACACAATATGCACAGAGTCATGTGCACATGGGGGGCGGGGGAAGCCAAGCCTGCCCAGGGCCCTCGCCCGGCTAGTTTTGGGAAAAGCATAAGGTGACTACACCTAAAACCAACAAATGAAGGAAAACAATGCTTAAGGTAGGTACCCCCCAAACTGCCACTTTTTGCTATCGAGCCTATTTACTATTATTAGATTGGTCAAATTTTCATATGTTCTTGTTGGCAAGTGAAAGGAGGTTCGAACGCACCAGAGAACGTGACATTTGGATAATATATGCAAAAGTTATTAAGGAACAAAGTTTGATTCTAAAAGCCGTTTCTTCCACATAAGGTAGGAGCACCCATAACCGTCAAATTAAGCAATTCAGCATAGTTGGAGGCATATTTTTCTTTAAAAAATATTTTTTTAATGTTAGCAATTGAAAATCATGGATTTTAAAAAAAAAACATAGAATTTTTGGATAAGGCATCTAATTTCTACAAATTTTCAAAGTACAACTCCCTAGGGCACCCTATACTGCACTCTAATAAATCTACCTCGATTCTAGCACCAAAATCTAAAAAAATCAGAGACCACCAACCACAATTAATCCTTAAAGGACCAAGCTGCGTTTATTGGCAACATAGCGATTTTGGGCAGCTCACTACGAATGGAATTTTTATTTTTTTACTTTGAAAATTTTACACAAATGTGCACAAGGAGTAGCTTTTAAGGCCCAATAATTTTTGTAACTTTTGACTACATAGTTAAAAAGTTATTGCATGATATGTGATTTTCTTTGAACTTTGGACAGTCTAGGTAGCTCAGAAAATTTCTTTAAAAATGACTTCTAAAAATATAAAAAATTGAAATTGGTTCTTTAGAGTTATATACACATGGGAAGCTTTGAATCATTCAATTCCAACCAATGAGTCAAAAGTTATGAGGAGTTTAAGTTTACGAGTAGGTATGGAGTCTTTGAAAACCATACCTACCCACAAACTTAAACTCCTCATAACTTTTGACTCATTGGTCGGAATTGAATGATTCAAAGCTTCCCATGTGTATATAAATATAAAGAACCAATTTCAATTTTTTATTTTTTTAAAAGTCATTTTTAAAGAATTTTTCTGTGCTACCCGGACTGCCCAAAGTTCAAAGAAAATCACAGATCATGCAATAACTTTTTAACTATGTAGTCAAAAGTTACAAAAATTGTTGGGCCTTAAAGCTACTCCTTGTGCACATTTTGTGTAAAATTTTCAAAGAAAAAAAATAAAAACTCCAATTGTAGTGAACTGCCCAAAATCACTATGTTGCCAAAAAACGCAACTTGGTCCTTTAGGGATTAAGCATGGACATGGTTTCAAGGAACTTTTGGGAGCACTTTAAGGGAACTCTACAGTTGGTGTCAGGGTACACTCACGCTTATGGATGTTTCTACCTTAGGTATAGAACTGATTTTGGAGATGTACACATAGTGAAGATGGCAGTTTAAGGTCAGTGGCACATTTGGGTGTACCTACCTTAAGATATGTTTGTACTTGGTGTTAGGGGTGGTATTTGCAATGTAGATCTGGTCCAAAAATATATCTAAATTTGTTCCTAAGATCCTCAATAACAACATTCTTTAACACTAAGGAAGAACATACTCCTTTAATAAATTTAAGGAAGGTTTGTATTTGGTGTAACTATGGGGTGATGTTTGCAATGTAAATCCGGTCTAGAAGTGGGTCTAAATTTGTTTCGAAGACCCTCAGTAACAACACTCTTTAACACCAAGTACAAACATGCCCTTAGGAATCGGGGCATGTATGATAACCTTATGTAATTTAGGGACATTAAATGTGCAACAATACTATATACGGCACGTGCAGGTCAGATTTGGCAAAGAGGTGCCTAAATGTAGTTTTCACTTCAAATTTTGACAACTCCACAACACCTTGCATTAATCACTATACGCCATGTGGTACTTTTTTTTTATTACTAAATTTTTTTAAACTATGTCAAATCTTACCTTCATGTAGGATAGTATTGGTTTTACGTGCAATTTTGGTTTTCAAGGATATATTTAGTTTATCTAGAGTGATTGGAAGACCTGACTTGCGGAGTGATTGGAAAGAAGCATTGGAGTTGCTTCCCTCTACACCTTGTGGCTCTAGCTAGGGGACCATAGGATCACAATCTAACAATGGGAACAACTTCTCAGTCCGGGTACAATTGTTGGGCCCTAGGGCTCACCAACCAGTTTTTCAAATGCATAGTAACCAAACTTTGATATAAGCATATAGAAAATATGCCTTAAGGACACCTCACTAACTGAAATTGTTGAATGGATAGTTGCAAGAAATATTTCACATTTTTTTGTCAGAAACAAAGTTTCTAGCCATAGGACTGGCAGTACTATGTGGTACTATCCATACTATGTGTCAGCAGTGTCTTAGAAAATCTAAACCGTCGATTCAGGGTGCCTGCAGATCTAAACTGTCGATTTAGTACTATGCAATACTATAGAGTACTACAAAAGCCACTAGGAGCAGAAAATAGCAAAAAAGGGGTCCGAGAAGGGGTCTATGGAGTTTTTCATTTTTAGTAATTCAAAAAAATTCAAAAAAATTCCATTAAAAAAAGTAATTTTACTAGGGAAGATTGCGCTTGCATTACACCAAAAAATTCATGAAGAATTTTTTTTTCCCTCTTCATAGCCTTCGCGCACAGGAAGGTCACTTTGATCCTATGTATGCAACCAATATGTTGCTATATTCAGAAAAACTTTGGTCATTCCTTGTAATGTTAGTGGACCTCCTATATATATCCAATTTGTGGCTTCAAATTCACATTTTTGGGTCAAAAATAGGACTACCTCCCCCCCTCCCAAAATGGCCAAGGTAGATACCCAATCGGGTGCAGGTTAAAAATAATAAATTAATTTTTAAATTTTTAAAAAAATTACTCAATGTCTACAACTACCTTCATTCCAAATTTTATGCCAAACGGACAAACAATGCAAAAGTTATGAGCAAAAAAACACTTGTTCGAGGGCAAAGGGACAAGAAATAGGACAAGTGGGGCACCCGATGGTAAAATCTCTATTGTTCAATTCGACACCAAAAATTTGGTATCATTCAACTTCTTGATCTTAGACAACATGTTGGAAGGTGAGTATGAAACATATGAAAAAAGTTATCTCCAATAGAATCCTATGCATTTTTAAGAAATATATAAAATAGAAGAGGTTAACAATGAAAAAAACATAAATCATACAAGTACTTGAAAAATTCCAATTCTAAAGGAGAGAGTGTTCTAATAAATAGTGCATATCTTGCACTTTTGAATATTGAATTCAAAAAAGAACTTTATATGTTATTTTTAACCTTGTTGCTCACAAAATAAAACTCTTCATAACTTTGACTCATTACTTAAATGCTACACTAAAAAGGGTATTTAGTGTTGGATTACATTTAGTGTAATTACCACCCTACTTGACCCTACACTAAATGTCAATTTTAGGACGATTAGTGTAGTGCTAAACTTCAATGCGCCGCCTTTGCCTTCTCTTCCCTTCTACCTTCTTTTAATAAGTTCTAACACTAAATGTAAACATTTTCAGATTTCAGATTTACCATAGAGTATATTTAATGTTAGAAATTACATTTAATGTTACTTACTTTAGTAGGCTTAATGATATTTAGTGTCATGGTTCGCAAATAGTATTGCCAACACTAAATACCCTTTTTAGTGTAGTGGTTCAAAACTTTTTGTGTAAATATTAATCTATCCAATAGAATAAAAATAACTGAAATTTTAAGTAAATAATTTGAGGTGTCCACTTTAAGTTTGAAATTATGTGAAACATAATGACATGAAGCTACCAAGAAGATTTCATGTAAAAACTTGAAAGTATTAGGTCAACTTCAGTTGGTTTAAGAGTCCAAAGTACACTCCTATTGTGGTTTTTTTTTAATGCAATGGGTCTTTACATTTATTCTATTTAAATATTATAAAACAACTAAAAGAATCTACAAACAAGAAGATAGATGAAGAAACCAAAATTTTGTAGGCTTGAGATTTGTTTGTGCTCATCTAATGTTCAAAGCCTAATTTTTAAGGGATTAAATCCTAGGGGAACAATTGCTTGTTGAATGGACAATTAAAAATTAGGCAGGTTCCTACAAAATCAACTTTGAATGGATCTTTTCAAAATTTTGGTACAAGGTATAGACAAGTATTCAATAAAAAAAATATATAATCAATTTTTTCAGACCATATATTAATTAAGCTTCCTAAAAATCTTTGGGTAGTTCAAATAGCTTCAAAAAACTTGTACCAAAATCCTCATCTAATTTAAAACTTTGGCATGTATATAAATTAACATGACATAATATGCAATTGAAAAAAAACTATATTTGATAAAAAGCTAATTTTAAAATCAGTCAAACTATGCTAACCTTGTTGGACAAGGTAATAGAAATATTTTCTTTTAGCTTCAAAAGCTATAATCTTGCAATCTACCATGTAAAAGATTTTGAAAAAAATACACCTATTCTAAGTGTTTGGCTCTATGTTTTCATCATTTAGAGTTTTTAAAATCCTTTGTACACAATAAATCATCATTACAAAATGGGTAGTAAATTGCTAGTTTACTTGACTTCTTGAAATTGTAAGGTGAATTAAAATAAGGTACATTCTTTTTTTGTTTTTTTAATTTTGCATACATAGACCTTACAAGATGTAAGGTAGGCATATCCATTGTGGACCCTCTTCTAGCCAATTTTGTTCTTATCTACATTCTTCTAACATTTGAGAGGTTGAAATGTGATCTAGTTAAATTTAAATCAAGAATCATTAAGAAACCTTAATCATGAATCATTTTGTTTGGAGCTTCCTTCATTCAAGGAAGCAAAAGAAAAGCTCCAACGCTGGTCAATAATGGTATGAATGGTATGCTACACCTATGTAAGATTGAAGATTTTAATTCCTTTTTCAATTTTGGTCAATGCTACCAGAAAAATTGTTATTGTTGACAATTATTCTTGAACCCCCTATGCTTTAGGAGAAAAATTCCTATTCAAAAAAGCTACAAATAGTACAAGTCAACTTTAAATCCCGTACTACACCTGTGGGTTTAAAAATCTTCAAATACTAGTAACATGTCTTCAAAGTTTGTGGATTCTCACCTTCACTAATAGAAACTTGGTACGCCGCTCAAGTTTGTACTAGTGCTAGATGTATCTATTTATCTTTGAAATCACATTCCTACCCCCTTTTATATAACACATTTATTATGAAAAATTCTTTATTGTGACAACTCTTGAAAATGTTCCTAGTCAAAAATTGAATTCAACATTGTGACTATCACATCCAATACTGTAATATAACCTTAGTAGGCAAACAAATGTGATAATGTAGTGAAGCAAGCAAGTTAGTATATTATTGATGTTATATTGTGCATTATATTTTATTTACATATTATATTTGCACTGTACATTTATATCATACATTATATTGATATACTAATATTGTGCTATATATTAATATTTTATTATATATTGTGTATTGTATATTGAGTTGTGTATTGAGTATTGTATAGTATACTAGTATCAAATTGTGATCATTTACACATTTATACTTTGAAATACATTGGCATTAAATTTTAAACTTCATTTTCAATTGCCTCCTTAATGAAACAAGTGCATGCTAATCCCACAGTGTGACACCTCCTCAATATGACTACTATGATGGGAGTAAAGGTGGTCATTATAAGGTAGGGTACTCTAAATGTATCCTTTTACCATTTGATTTATCAGTTTGTCTTTTTGAAATATTTTTCAATAAATTTTTATTGAAAATAAAATGATATTGACATCTAACTCCAAGTCATTTTATTATTTCTGGACCTTTGTCAAATTAGTTACAAATTTTTTGAAGTGGAAACAAAGTGGTCACTAAAAGCATCCATTCTCTTGAAATGTACATCATTTGTACATTGATGGTGCACTATTGAGTGCAATATATACCTTGTATCAGAGCATGCTTTCATAGCCTGAACTATTTTATTTTATTTTATTTTTGAAAAAAATGGAAATCCATTGCAAAACGTTAAGAATAAGGAGCATGAATTATTTTAGAGCACCTTACCTTAGTGCTACTAACACTATTTGCAATTGTTGAGTATCATGCTCCTACAGTGGAAACACCCAAAATTGGCAATATTAAGCAATTCAATATAGTTGGAGGCACCGTTTCCTATAAATGATATCTTTGCAGTATTAGCAAGTGAAAATGATGAATATTCTATATAAAAAAAAGATTTTTTGAATGTCATATATAATTTTTATGATTTTTCAAAGTGACGGCTCACTAGACCACTAAAACTATCATATAGGTGAACCCAAAACTGAAATCTACAAAAATCAATAGTTAGCAAATGAGAGTTAGGTATGTGTCCTTTGAATGTGTTAGCAAATCAAAGCTAAGCATTTCACAGACACATTAATGAGAAGTCTAGGGACAAATTTAGTAACAATCTAACCCTTAAATATTTCACAAATATTTTTGTATTTGATGTAAGTTAGGTGAATTAAAGTGATGCAATGACCTTTATCATGTACCCAAGTCAAAGACCCGCTTATTGTGATGAAGTCATCATTGCAAGAGAAATGGAGCCTCAAGTCTCAAGAAGGCACCCAAATCTAGACTTGCAATGATGTCAAAAACCTACAGTCCCGGAAGCTGGTCAAATTTCATCCGGCAGGGACTGCGATTATTAAATTATTTAAAAAAAATTCAGCAAGCCATGTCATCACTGTTCCAATTTTGCAACCTTCTTGAGGCCCCATTCTTCTTGTAAGGAATAGAGATTTTAAGGTAAAGTTGTTGTATCTAAAATTGACCAAATAAACAATTCAACATGTTTTTCATTATTATATTGAAAAAGATTTTTTATGGTCTTGTTGGTAGTCAAAACAAGGTCCTAAATTCTCTTAGAATGCATTTTTTGAATACATATGAATAAACTATGCAATTCAAAGTGTTAAAAATAGGTTTCTAGAATCGACCTTAGGCTCTTGTGAATAGTAGGAGTACATTGTAGGCAAGAATCTGTAGGGGTCAGTTTTAGAAAGGGATCAAAATTAGATGTAGTTACCTTAATTGCACTTAAATATGTCCAAATAAGCATTTGAGAATGGTTTTTAGTATTCAGTTATTTAAATAATTATAATCTTGTTTAGAATCAAATTAGAAGATTCAAATTCTTTTTAGTATATGCTTTTTTGAGCTTTATTGAATAAATTATGAATTTTCAAAGTATTGGAATTGATGTACTTAATGCCCTTAAAGTCCTTGCATCCTAAAAGTGTATCCTCCTTGGTCAAACTTCATCACAACTTTTAAATCATCTCATTTTGACTTCGATTTATACAAAGCCTAATAAATTATACTTCTACTCTATTTTGAAAGTTTGAGACAATCCAAAAACTCAATGAAATATGGCAATTTAAAGCTTTGTGTATTAAAAATCCAAATAATCCGATTATATTGTATGTATTTTATTTGTATTTTTTCCCTTTAAAATTGGTTTTCAACTCTGAATTAAAAAATATTTTTTCTCATTTTAACCTTAATTTTGGTCAAATCCAACATTTATACTAATTCATATAATTTATACACAAATTATACTTTTTTAACCAAATTTGTAGGTGACAATTCTAGAAACAAGTTGCAATTAGGTGCAGTTACCAATAACATTTTATAATTTAATTTTTAATTTTTAATTTAAGTCTTGCACGTCTAATGTAATGACATAAAATACATAGACTACCACAAGTTAATTAAAACACTTTATGACTAAGACATTTTTATTTATTTATTTATTTATTTTGGAACAAATGGGAAATCCATTGCATTAAAAAAATACAAAACAGCCAAGCCATGAGGTTGGACAAATGAAGACATAGCAAGCAAAAGGACCAAAGAAAAAGAAGGAATAGAGAGCCCTAAGAAAATCTACAGCCAAGGGAGCCGCATCCTTCCCATCTAATAATGTAACCTTCTCTCAAAGCTAACAACTTGGATCGGAGCCAAATATTATCAAATTTGAGCCAAATAGAGGATGTTTGGTGGGGTTTGAGCCTAGAGGACACTTGGGCTTTAAGGAATGCCACTCTGCCTAAGTCAAGAAGTGCGTCCTAGAGTGCTTGCTGTAGAAGGCCACGTAGCCATAATGTGCGTACAAATACCTTTTGGTTCCTAGCGATCCAGATTAACCAAAGTGAGAAACCTCTTAGTAGGGACCAAATAATTTGGAAGTCATGAAACCGTTGAGGCAGAGTCGAGCCAAAAATGAAGAGTATATGGTTGAATTGCACATGAGGACCCATCACAAGTTGGTCACCTAGTTGTGTTGCAAGATTGATTGAGCATAGCTCCAAACTTTGCGGGCTTTAGAACAATGGTAAAATCTATGAATGGGTGTTTCATTAGCCCCGGTGGAACAACAATTGTAAGAGATATCCAGTCCCGGGTTAATTTTGACCCTCCACAAGTGTACCGCTATCACATTGTGCCAGACAGACCACATAAAGGCGGCTTCCTTCTGAGAACGCGCCTCAAGTGAGCCATACATTTCTCCAATCAGGCTCAAAAATTGGAGCTAAGATACTTGGCCATTTAGATGGAATTGTTTGTTTGGATTGACGATGTTGGGTGAGAAGCATTCTACCACAGGAGGTTGTATAAGATGATAGTTGCCTCCTATTGCTCCATAAACCAAAGAATGAGTGGTGCAACTTTTTTGGATTTCCAAAATTCTTATTCTGCGATGAATCCTGAGTAGGCCGCTGGAATCCTTATGATGGGCAGAATAGCGAGCTCACTTGAGGTCGGGCCGATTGTTGCTCTATGTGCACCTCTTGCGATTGAGATTTGTTGGAGTGATAATGTCTACAAGAGGTTCTTGATATTGCCACATGATCAAGGGAAGAGCTCCATCTGGTTGATCAAATATGCCAAGCCACTCCCCTATCTAGGCTTGGAGAAAATGATGTGTGAGCATGGATCTCCATGTTGGTGGGATGGATGAGATAATATAGAACCATTGGATTTGTTTTGTAGCCAGAATATGAAAACGAGAAGCTAATTCATCCTACGTTTTAAAATCTTTGGTATTTGTATTCCAAATATCTGCTATGGATTAGAGGCTAAGTCTGCCTAACTCCCTTGCCCTATCTATGTCAAAATAGAAGTTAGAACCGAAATATTCTGTGGACCACCATACACTCATGGATAGAACCTCGTCTGCATTTGTGGGAGGAAAAAATTCAATGAATTTAGTAAACCATCTCTATGCTAAAGTCACTCTATTCCAAACCCTTGAGCCTCGTGATACTGAGTGACCCTGGATCATAAGCCATACCTGAGAGGGAAACCAATAGCCCTGTGAGGGATTTGGTTTCATTTTGTTTATTCTAAATCTAAGGAGAACCTTGGATTCGTTGAACATAAGATTACCAAGAAGCTGACATATTGGACCACCCCAAGACTATCCTTAGCAAGAAGAGTAACAATGGTGAATGCCATTCTCCTTTCTACCATGTACTACTTTATTTCTATCTGGAGTGGTTCTCTTCAGGTTGTTCGGTCTATATGTAGGAGCCTACGCAATTATCTATGGAGTGGCACCGAACATAATTCACGTACAAGAGTCTATTGGGATGACTGTTGTCTCCCTAAGAATCTTGGTGGGTTGAAACTATTGAATCTAGAGATCACCTTGGCCACTCTATTGACTAAATGGATCCTATTTGGCATTTGCTATAGAGCTTAGTATATACATTTTTACTTTTAGGAGGCAATAACATCACCATCCATTTAAAATACCATGAGAAAGCATTAACATCATGCTTGTGCTTCTATTTGATAAAGTTATATTATGGTAGCTGTAGGGTTGGGTTGGAAAAAAATTATTAAATAAAAAAAAGTAAAAAAAATGATGAAAAAGAGAAAATGTTGAAGTCAACAAAAATCAAATGACCAAGTTGTTGGAAAAAAAACAAAAAACTTTCAGTGTTTACCAGAAAGTCCAAACATTACAGAAAGAACCGGGCCTCTGGAGGGCCGCTCCAGAGTGACATCCTTATGAATATCCATGTCATCGCTGGCCTTAGAGATTCTCAGTACCGCGAACTTCACCCGATCTGACTTTCACCAAAAATGTCAGGACCTCCATCAAGGCAACCAAGTACAAGGCAATCAAGTAGAATTTGTTTAATTGACAAATTAGTCCAATTAGGTTCAATTAAGCCAAATGAAGTGATTTCTTTTTTTAAACACATGGACAAATTCCAAAATTATGTGGCTTTTGAAGCTAATTACCAAAGGCAACTAGCTTGAAAAGCCACTTAATTCATTTTGTTAGTGTAGAGATGAGAAGAGAAGCTCTTTATAAGATTGCAGTAGTAGTAGGTCAAGCAATCAATGTGGGATATGTAAATTAAGATCAATAGGAACTCAACCGCTCATAGTTAAACCAAATGCAGGAATTGTTTTAAAAGTTAAATTTTAGACCTCATTTAGGCATAGTAGAATAACTATTTTGAAAAAACTTTGAACTAAAAAAAGTTGGGGAATTAAGCTAAATTTTATCTCCAAAAATCTGTTTGAGGTTTTGAGACTCCAACTAAAAGTTATTGACAAAATTCTGACAAGGGTTGGATGGGACATTTTTTTGGACATTTTCAAACACCTTCTTTGAATTTTGTTCATAACTTTTTTTTGGAGGCTTTAAACCTCAAAAGGATTTTTGGAGATAAAATTTAGCTTAATTCCCCAACTTTTTTTAGTTCAAAGTTTTTTCAAAATAGTTATTCTACTATACCTAAATGAGGTCTAAAATCTAACTTTTAACACAATTCCTGCGTTTTAATAATGAGCGGCCAATCTCTCAACTTCAAACTATTCCATATTCTTTGGCAATTCATGATGGACAATTGATTTTGTTATAAAAACAACCTCTTCACCCTTCATTCATACCAATTGCCAATGAAGTTAGTCTTCCACATTGCCAAATAAAAAAATTAGATGGCAATGTGGAAAACATACTTTATTGACATTTGCATTTTTTTTCAACTCTTGGATAAAGTTCAATTAGCATCCAATTTTAAGGTGTTCAATAATCAGATTAAGGTGCGTTAGAGTACATTAATTCTTATTATTGAACACTTAAACTCGGATTTAGGGCCCCTGACAGTCATCCGACAGCCCGATGGACAGTGAACGAGAATAGGGGAAATATATATCCTTAAGCCAAAAAAAAGGTTAACGTTGGGATCCTCAGAGGGCTGCGGAGCAGCCCTCTAAAGGCCCGACTTTTTCTCTAATGAGTATAGGCAAATTAAAGTCCAAAGCCCAATGCAATCACAAGTATTCTATACTACCAGTACCAATATATCATTTGACCATCTCTCATTAAGAAATTTTGATGGCGAAATGAAGAAATTATTTCATTGACATTTTGTGTAAGTGAAGTGTGGAGAGGTTGTCTTTATAATGAAATCTATTGTCCGTCATAAATCTTCAAAGCATATGGGATAATTTGAAGATGAGAGCTTGATTGCTCTTTGTCAAAACGTAGGAATTGTGTTCAAAGTAGAATTTTAGACCTTATTTGTATATAATAGAAAAAACTTAAAATTTGTTTTTGGGAAATCAAGCTGACGTTTATCTCCAAAATTTTGTTTATGATTTTGAGCCTCCAAAGTCCAAAATAAAGTTATGGATATAATTCAGAGAGGATGTTTGAAAATGTCAAAGAAAATGGCCCTTCCAACCCCTTGCTAAAATTTGTTTATAACTTTTGATTGTAGGCTCAAAATCTCAAACAAATTTTTAGAGATGAAAGTTAGCTTGATTTTCTACATTAACTTAATTCAAACTTTTTGAAAAAAGTTACTCTACATTGCCTAAATGAGGTCTAAAATTCTACTTTGAACACAATTTTTGCTTTTGACTTAACTATGAGCGGTTGAGCTCCTACTAATCCTAGTTTACATATCCCACATGGGTTAATCTACCTCCTACCACCCCACTTGTATAAAGAGGTTGTCTTCCCATCTCTCTACACACAAACAAGTGTCTCTTGAAGCTATTAGAGATTGATATTGAATATTATGAGTACTTTAGGAATTTAATACTAAATTTTTTAAAATTATATTTTGAAGTGTTGAATGTACTTTTTGAACTATAATTGTTTATTTTGCATCAATGTGCAACCTTGCCCTACAACTACAATAGTTTTAATAAAACTAAGTTATGTATTAGATTTTTGGCATGACAATATTCCTCCTGATTTTTGGTTTTGTACAGATAAATTTATATATTTATATATTAATGTCATGGACTTAACAAGTTTCATAATTTATGTCAATACAACGGGTTTTTTTTAATATAATACATTTGTCATCATGCAAAATCAAAGTTTTTTAAGAGATTGTATAATACACTATACAAAATAGTGAAATTAGGTGCCCCACACTAATTTCTCGACAATCCACACTATATAAATATTCATTGCTATTGTACAATAATGCATTCAATCCAGAGCCATGTGCATGGCATATATTAGTGTACCAATTCAAGGCCCAGTTTAGAGAGTTGCATGCGCCTCTATGTGAACAAGCATTGAGTCACGAGGTAATTTCTATAAGGTAAGGCAACCTAATTTATTAGAAGAAATTCGGGGGCAATAAGAGACTGCGAGTACTACAAGAGAAAGGGGTGTTTTAAGTGAGTTTTTAAGTATAGTTCTAGACACATGATTTTAAGTAATAACCTTTCAAGAGATTTTTAGCAAAATTTTACTTAAAACACTTGTATATATAAATAGAGAATCAAACTACGTAGGACAGAAATGCAACTATTCATCCTCCAAATTTTGTAGGAAAAGGGAAGATCCTTTACAATAGTTTGACTTCCAATTAGTACTTCTGCATTATTTTAATCCAACAATTCACATGGTGACAAAATAGATGATTTCCACGGTTATGGGCCCGTCGTTTAGGGGTTAATCTTGTAACCCGACCTGATTATTAACGCGGCCGCCTCCATGGCCGCGTCGGCGCGTCAGCGCGCGTCTGCGTCCCTCCGTGACGGTGCCTTCGGGCGAGTGGGCGCAGGCAAGGCAGGCAGAGTCGTCCGAACGGAAGGGAGGTAGGCAGCCAGCCTTGGCAGGCTGGCTCGTCCTGCAGGCAGAAGAGAGGTCGCAGGGAGGCAGCCCGATTGCGGTTTCCAATTTGCAATCCCGGCGTGTAAGTAATTTCGCAATGCATGCTGTCATGTAGGCCGGAGCGCCATGGCATTATTCTGCCGTAGCCTGCCTGCTTGCGCAATCCGTCCCCTCCGCCAGATTCGAGCAGCTTTTTGGTCGTCCGCGCAAGATGGGAGCCAGCCAGGGCGTCCACGGCGCTTTGCCAGGTCGATCGTGCTCTTTCTCGCTCTTTTTCGCCCTCCAATCTCTCCCTCAATTCCTTTTTGGAGTCCGTTACTCACATCGCTCATCATCACCACCATCGTCATCACCACCCCTCCGCTGGTGTGGGCGATGGAAGCGCATGCGGCCACAGCTAGCTAGCGTGGGCCATCCTTAACTTCAATCCGGGCCGGGCTGTTTTAATCACATCCATGCGTCGCCGGCTGCCATTCCCCTTAAATACCCACCTCCTCCCGCTCCATTCGCATCCTTTCTCTTCTCTTCTCTTCTCTTCATGGTCCTCTTCCTCTTCTCCAGAGCGAGCTCGCCACTGGAGCTCCTGGAGATTCACCTCGCATTCAATTGCGGTGTTCCCGATAGCTTCAGAATCGGTTGCCGTGTGACTTCAGTCAACTAGCATCGGGAGAATTCATTGGGGGTGGGGTGGGAATGGGGACCGTACCTCGGGTCAGTCTGTCCCCGTGAATTTTTTTTCCCACTGTGGAGATTATATATTCCAGTAGTACACTGCCCCGGATTGGCTTTGGCCATGAAGGATTTTTATTGCCCACGTTGGGAGTCGTCCACGGGATTCAATCCTTCCTGCTGTTACATTGAAGTCGGGTTTATCTTGCTGCCATCAGTTCCGGTTCATTGCACTTGTAGACTGTCAGAAACGTAGAATCGTCCACGATAGAGCAATAGCCTCATCTTGTTATTTTCCTTCCCCGTCGTTCAACTTGAAGCCTGTTCTTGCGATCTCTTCCTTTGAGCTCCTGAAATTTTTGTCTTGAATCTGGTCTCTGTTGCACTGTCGAGATGATTTTCTTCATTGGGTTCGCAAGCCGCACTGAACTGCTCCAATGTCACGTATCTGCATCTGCACCTGCACCGAAGTGTGGGTTGAATTCAAAGCTGACCTGGGTCAGCTCGTTGATGAATTCGATTCGATTGCGCCATGACGGTGCAGGTCCTTATGCAGAGTCGTGACACTGGAGCTTTTGATACTCGAATGGTGGCGCAGTTTCTTCCATCCTTGTTTTTTCCTGCCCATCGTCTTCCTATCTCTCGCCTTCCTCGTTGCAATGCCATGTTCCTGCATCTGCACCTGCACCGCGCTGCCGCAAGAGATTGGAGTCCATGCCTCCCTTTCTCTGGCACGGCGGTGAAGGTGCTCATGCAGAAATATTACATTGCAGCTGACGCTTAGTAGAATTGTGGCGGAGTGTACACCCGTTTCGGCATTGGTAATCCTTTGTCCCACCCTTCTGTCGTCGTGTGTGCATTTCTATTGCTTTTTCAGCGCCTTCTGGATTACTTTGAACCTGATTCTCAGATACAAATATTTCGGACTGAAGTCGAAGGTTGGCTGCTTGCAGATTTTCTGTTTCCCAATGATCATTGTGCAATTGATGCCAAAGCTGGCTCCTGGTATATCCACTTTAGAGCCTGTGAATTATAACTCACTTCTTTCATGCAGTCCAGCTCTTGATTGTGAGGGACTATCAGTCCGTCACATTCAGGCCGAAAACTCTCAAGAGACGCCCACTTTTCGAAACGTGTCAGTTGAGCTGGTTGTGACACCTTCAATCCAATCAGAGCCAGCCCAGTGTTAATAAATGTGGCTGGACCACCGACGCTATCATTGACCCGAAACAGGGACCACTTCCCTCACCCAAACATTCCTCTCTAATTTGCAGGGACCTGCACGTCTGGTGTCAGTGAGTTGCGACAACCGTCTGAAAAGTTTCCTCTCCTTACCACAGCCAGATTTTTCAATTGCCAGAACGTCGTTGCGTCCGGATTTCAAACAATACATGTGTGTAGCGTAGAAAGTCTTCACTACTTAAATCTGATTATGAATAAGCTCTATTTACGGAATGCGCCATGCAATGCGAGAGAGTGTAGCGCCCTTAATGCTTGGGTATGGTTTAGCTGTTCTTCATGTACGATCCGGACTACAACCAAGTTATTGCACCCTTTAATGCTTTCAATAGAGTTTTCATTTCATCTGAACAAAGCCGCGGCTTCCATTGCTACAAGGATTGTGGTATCTGGGAGTGACGGCTTTTGGTCACTCTACTGAAAGCCTGTGCGAATTCGGTACCGTACGTGGGATTGAGACTGAACCTGCTTGCAATGCCAGCTCAATTGGTTAGAATTGATTTGGTGAGCTGATTACCATTTAATTTATTGAGTGATATGCCTGCAGCTGTGTTTGTTGCTAACAGGATTGTTGTCCATCTCGCAATTGCCTTGGGGTAAGCAACCCAACTGCTCCACAGTTGTGGCATCGCTCATCTCGAGGCAATTCCACCCACCTAGTGTAGTCCCTCTTTACTGTTGCGATTCGGGCCAAGTCAACAGCCACTGTGGAAAGTGAACACTGCCTTCTGTCCATTCGGCAAGTGTGTGAAAAGCGCGCTTTCAACGACGTATTTGCTGCATTTTTCTTTTCTTTTTTGGCACGAGAGCAGAAACTTCAAAAAAGAGTACAGAAGTAATCCCCAACTTATTGAGTTGCAATCAGGATTAGTTAGTTAGTTACGCTCTGGAGATTATTTGAACAATGTGATCAGTGTGTGCTCGCCCGCCACGCTGAAGATCTCTTATTATACATAAAATTATTTAATGTTTCGATTTCATTTTTTGGCAATGGCTCTCTTGAGCGATAGAGTGAGGCTGCAGCGGGACCACTCAATAGCGGTCTTTTACATTTGGAAAGCGTGCCACGCCGTGGTCCTCTTGTAAACGTAATCGGCCTCCCCAAATACCTGATGGCTCCTCGTTCTAAGTGATTTCAGTTGATTCAATGTCCTTGCAAATTTGAAGTACTGGAAATCCTGAACAGTGCACGTGATTAGTGAACTCGATCCTCAGCTAGGATTAATAAGTTATGTTTTTTTTGGCAGTTGCATTGTAACAGAAGAATCAGGATATCCTCATTGACACCAGGAAGTGGACCCGACATTCTCCAAATTTTCACCATGGGGAAAACACAGGAACTTATTCTTTTTTACCAAATTATTAATCAAATTTGGAGACTTGAAATTCATGTTTGGATCCCACATTCCCCAATCAAGTACAGAAGGTAGAGTAACACAAAATTAATCACAAACCAGAAACCATGCCCAGATTTTTACATTTTTCCTCCACGGTGAAAAATTTGGGAGTAGGGTCCACATTCTGGTATCCCGACGACTGAGCTGTAACAGAACCCGCCCACCCCAGTCAGCACTTATTTCGAGTTGACAAATATTGCCATTTCATGCTTTTGTTTATGTGCAAATGCGGTCCGTGCACCTCTGCGCCCTGAATCCTCATCTTATTATTCTTGGAGTGCTAGTAGCCTCCGCTCGGATATTTCCAGCGGCGCTTCCCAAATCACCTGCACGCACCAATGAAGAGGCATTCATGTCTCGCTTGTACCTGAAACTGATCACAAATTATAAAACCCGTCCGAGGACATGATGTATACAGTACCTGCCTTCAACAGAACTTACAGGATATCCTCTATCCGCCTATCGAGACTCATCTAAGCCCATCAGAACTGGTACATGAACTTCAATTGGGCGCAACCACCTACACTAAGTTAAGTACTGTACAGTAGTCTTATTATTACTGCCACAAACCTTGAGCAGCAATTAACTGCTACAGTGCTACCACAGAAACAGTTGAAGCTAAAAACGAGGTCACAATAGCCTAATCTCCCTAATCATCGTGTTAGTAGTCTCGACCGACCGACGATTTCGAGAGGATTGATCCCTCGCATGTGGCTAGAAAACAGTAGCCAAGGCGACCTGGTGCAGAAAATGTGCAGAAAAGGAAATTATAATGAGTGAACTGAACCGACCAGCACTTCAAATTGAAAAAGAATTCATTCACTTCACCTTCAGTTCATGGACTGTTGCCTGACTGTTGTGTGGAATTCTCCAGATCAGCACGAGTACGGCGACCTTCAACCTCCCTAGCAAGACGCACGCCACGTGTGCTATTTCCAGGTCAGGAGCATGGTTACTTAAAATATCTGAGTGGGCATGGAGCACCATGTGGCGCCTGCTGTGGCGCCCTCGCCAAGTGATAATATGGAAAGCAAATTCAAGTGGTGCCACATCAGAAAAACACGCCCGGCCATGCCGCTTCCAAGTTCTTTTATGCTCCAGCTGTGAGGACGAGTCACTCCAGACTTGAGACCAGCTGCACTGGCTGTCTACAGTAGTGAAAAAGCACGGTCAGTTCCGACTTGACTTGCCTGTTTTTATGGAAGATGAGGTGCAGTATTTGTTGTTTTTTTACCACCAAATTGGCACGCCATTTCAAGCTGAGTGAGTGAGTGGTACACCTCTTGTACTCCATTTGGTCAATTATAACATTGTTCAGCAAGGCTGGAAGTTTCGCACTGTACTGTACAATAAACTATGAGGCAATATCGACCGACACTGGGTTGGACCAAATTTTATCTGTGTTGAAAGCTGAGCCTAGTACTTCAATTATCTGCATAGAATCAACTGACATGACCGCCTTGGTTCCATTGTTAACCCTTAAAATTAGCCGTTTTTCGGCCGGTGAAAGACAAAGAATCTTTCTTTGTAGGACACAAGTGCAATTGTTCATCCTTGGAATTTTGTGCAAAAAGGAGAGATCTTGCATAGAAGTTTGATCTCTAATGAGTACTTTTGTTTTTTTGTAAAGTAGATGATGTCACACAATACCAAAAGGGATGATTCCTTAGTCATTGGAGTTAATTGTAAAGTTCATCCAATGTTTGTAGCTGGGTGTCAGAGGAAGGTTTGACTAAGAATAGTATAGAAGAAACACAACACCAAACTCCATTAGACATGAGTTTTGGTGCTCTGGCAAGTTTGGTCTTGTGTTTTTCCCGAACTCCGGCTCCTGGTCCTGCATTGCATACAACTGCACACTTTACGATCAACTCTAGAAGGATCCTGGCGTTTAACTCCAAAAGGATGGACTCGTCACCATTGAAATCAACCCTTTTGCTACATTGTAAATCAATGGCGAATTTCATTAAAATGGCAGTATTCCATGTGTCATTTTCACACTGTGACATCTAGGACAAGTGTACATTGCTAACATCTAGGTCATTTTTAGATTTTAGAAATCTAGGACTGACATAGATTTCAGATTGTGTAGTCTGAAAAATATAGGATTGGTATAGATTTTAAATATCTAAGACAAATATAGATTTCAAAAATCTAATACTGGTATAGATTTTGGTAAAAAAAAACAGTTCAGACTGGGCGGTCTGAACTGCTAGAAGTGCCAAATTGACGGAATACCGCCATTTTAATGAAATTGGCCATATCATTTGTTTAAAAAATTCCATGAACATTCATTAGAGGTTAAACTATTGTACAAAACCTCACCTTTTCATATAAAATTGCAAGGATGAACACTTGCACTTTTGTCCTACATAGAAGGATACTCTGTCATCCATGGGATACTTAATGTCTACAGTATCTTTCTAGGATTAACGGGTGAACCTTCAAAGGACGGACCCAAAACCATCGATTTCAAGCCTCGCTATCCATCACTTTGTTTACAATTAGATATGAATGAAAAAATTTGAATTTATTTTTTAAAACCATATGACTGCTATAAGTCATAAAATTTTCAATTTTTTAATGGAAAAATTTGAAACTACTATAATTTTTTTTTAAATGAAGAAAATTCATATGAATCATATCAAATACAAAACATACTAAAAAATTCTAAAATTTTCACTATAGATGTATATTATAGTGTATAATATCATGGTATAAAACAAAAGTTTCATGTTGCTCTAAAATTACAAAATCAACAAACCACATTATATAGTTCCAAAGTTCATATTGCTACAAAATATTGCTACAAAATATTGAAATTTACAAATTTCCAAAATTTATGAATTGGAGTAGAAATTGCACTTGATAAGCTTCATTTCATTAGCTTGATTCAAATTCAAAAAAAATTCATTTTATGGCTAAAATTCACATGAAGAATAATAGCAAAAAATGGCCAAAATGCACTACAAGGGGGAGCCTTGGATTAAGCATCTTTAGAAAGATCAATAATACCATAGCTAGTGAGAATTTGCAATACTGTTCATTGAAAATATACTCAAGCAAATTTCAAGTAAAATATTGGATGAAATAATGTTTTTTTTCCATCATACAATCTCAAGTGACGTCAACCATAGATACTTTGTGTTTGCGGCATCCTTCTAGGATTAACCCCTGGAAAACAATCGTTTATTGAACGGAAAATTGAATGTTTGGAAAGTTCCTATGAAGTCAATTTTGAGTGGATATTCTTCAAACTTTGACACAAGGTGCAAACATTAACCATCTTTGTGGAAAAAAAATTACAATTGGATGTCCGAGTAAAAAGTTATAATGCCTGAAAATTTTTAGGCAATTTAGGCATCTTTTGCTAAGTCCTTCATCATTTAAAAAAAATTTGGCATGTATGTTACAACTAGTATGACATGGCATGAAGCTGTAAAAATAAATATTTTTAGTTCAAATATCATACATTCACACTCCAAAAGGAATCAAACTTTGTTAACTTTGTTAGGGCAATTTTGAAAAAAAACATTTTTTTCTAACCTCAATTGCTATAGTTTTGCAATCTATGAAATCAAAGATTTTGAATGTTTTTTTACATATCCTAGATGTGTGGTTCTTTGTTTTCACTATTTGGATTTCAAAAAAATAAATTCTACAGTGCACAAGAAATCATCAAAAAATGGCTAATATATTGCTGAATTACTTGACTTCTTTGTATTGAAAGGTGATTTAAATAGAGTAAAGTAGATCCTTTATTTTCTTTTTTAATTTTACATTAGTACATTTAATAAGATATACTAATGAGTGGTGCATATCTTCATTTTTATGTGAAGAATTTGTTTAATCCTAAAGGGCTTGAACTCAAGTTTGCTAATCCTGTTTCATAGAAGTGAAAATAGTAATTTTTCTCACTTTAAACATTATAAATTTATAATCTTTCAACCCATACAATCAAATATGCTGATATTATTTCACTCACTTGATAAAAAAAAAGCCTATTATGCTTTTGGTATAGTTAGAATTTTATAAAAAAAATAATTTTTAATTTTGGCCAATTTACTAAAAGTTGACAATTTTTGACAATTTTTCATGAAAAACATCCTCTATCTAACTGTCTTTTAAGGGTTTAATCATATATTAATCAATTGTTCAATTTTTTGTACACTTTCTAGCAGATTGAAAAATTAATTCATATTTATTTCTAAATTTTATTCTAGAATACACAAACTACAAGAATTTGGATTGACCCCAACAAAATTCAATATTGATAATTGATTGGAATAATAGGAACCATGATTGAATGCTTATTTGAATTATATATTCTAATTTATAATTTTATATAATTATCTTATGTATGTGGATTCCATTTCACATATTGGAGCTTCATTATACCTAAGTAAGTGATGTCCATAACATTGTATAACCATACAATAATCCTTTCCTCTATAGAAAAAATATTATGCTTTATTAGATTCTTGAAAGGGACTATTTAGTTAATTCAAGGATTGAAGTTGGTTTTAGGTGTCATATAAGACAATTTTATTCACTATAAGGGTCCCCCTTTTAAGGATGTAAAAGGGATCCCTCCTTCATTGGTAAACAATGTTATGTCCCACCAATGTAAGGGGTTTGGATCCTTTTGTATGAATCATTATAACTCAAGCAACTTAATTTGGTTTAATAAATCAAAATTTGGATTCAAATAGTCTAAAAACATAATATAAAATACATTCCTATATTTTTACCATGTCCAATGTTTCAAAGGCATGATGAATTCATGGCTCCATTGGATCCACCCAAATGTAGGCAATAAGTTTTCCAAGGGACAAAAACAAAACTTCTTACCCCCTAAGGTAGAAACACCTAAAATAGAGAGATCCTTTGTAATGACATAGTAGGGTGTCCTAGAATGGACAACAATGAGATGTATATTGTTGATTGAAAAAAATTTGGTTGGCTCACATTTGATTCATTTGGTTTATATTTGATTAGGAATGAGTTCCAAAGCTAGCTGTTTTAGGTGAAGCTATGAGACAGGGATGGTTTGAGAAGAAAATTCCACATTTAAGGAAAAATATTCATTCTTGAGGAAAAGAATTCCTGTTTTTTTGGTGCATTCTTCCTCATCCTTATTTTTGCACACATTGAGTTCAATTTCTCAACGAACTCCCCATATCCTACAGACTGAAATGCTTAAGTTATCCGTTTTAGGTATTTGGCTACCTTATTTGGGTTCATTTCGTATTTGGTGACCTTTTCGAGTCCAAATCGGGTGAAGTGAAGTTCCCTTTCATCATGCAGCGAACTCCGCAAGGAGCTCACTGACGACACATCCACGCACCCGTCGTATGGGCGGTATGGCCCTGGCTTGCCTTCTCACCTTCCTCGTGAACTTAACTGGAGCAGGCAAGCCGCAAGAAAAGCACGGTTGCAAACTTGCAAGTTGCAATGGGCAGGGTCAGGAAACAGAGGCTTGCATGCACATGCATGATCGAGTGGTTTAAATCTAGACATCACCATCGATCTGCTCACCCCTGTCTGGTCCCAGCAACTGACCTCCGTCCCACTGCGCGCATGCACAAGAATCCGGTGATTATTATGATTATTAAGCATATAGTCAAGTTCTGGATCTCTGCTCTCTTGCCTCTCGGTCAGTAGCCCCACTTCGGGACTGATGCCGACGCCGGACAGACATCATCCCCGGACACACCCTCTTCCCAATCCTACTGGTCCATACCGTCGGTTCCAGGTCACTCAAATCATTCCATTTTAACTCTGTGTAAAGGACGCTGATGCCAAAAAGGGGCTGATGGATGACTTTGCAGATCACTGTAGAAATGAAGAATGCACCGATTGGTCAAATATCAGATCATTTGCGGCAAAGTAGCTTGGTGATAGGTCTTGTCCTTTCAGGGTTAACAGCAAGGCAAGGAATGATCGACTGCCTGGTATCGGTATTGGCAGTCCATCTGATTGATACAATCCTCTTTCGTTAAGATTCAAGTCTTCACCTCGGGATCACCACCGGTCATGACGAGGGTGATGAGATTTTAATTATTTCCAGGGGTGAGTCATGGTGATCGATGTCAAACCGCGCAACTGTCTGTGTAGATCGATGACAGCCAAACCGTCCGGCAGTATCGATTAGACTGAGACGGTGGCCATTGGTTCGCAGAGTTTTGGAAAAGCTGGAAATCTTGGAAAGGCAGGCAAGTACAAAAGCTAGAAAGTAATAAAGGAGGGGATATTGATGGATTTTTTCTGATGCAGCAGGATCTTGCTAGCTAGCTGGTAGTAGTTCGAGGACCGGGCCCCATCGCCACTCATGCTTTCTACACTTTCGCGTCAACTCAATCAAGCGCTGGAGAATCATTCCGCAACGTGAGGATCACATGACGGATGTACGTCGTCTTTGGCATGAACTCAAGTAAGCCAAATCCAGGTTGGTCTGTTATTGCGATGAGACCCGAAGTAGAGGCGTGAGCAGTAGCTTGTACGCGAGTGGCCTTCAATTTCTAGCAACTGACCACCTGGCACCTAGGCTGGCGGCGCAGCCTTCACAGAGCCCACTCATCGTCCACCGGCTCCGGTCCAAAATCGGGTTCAAAATATCTCAACGAAAATGATCGTCACACATCCCGGGACACGTACACGCATCCGCCCCACAATCTCCCATTGTAAATCGGGTCTGTACCAATTAAGTGCGGGGTCACCGCCATAATATGAACTACTGTACTCATGAACTACTTACACTCACAGCTGCCGGTACGCCCGTCGCTACGGGAAACTCGCCAATTGGAATTAACCAACCAACGCTGCTGATCTCACTTCGCTTGTCGGAGATCCCAAGACGCTGATCAATGGACAGGACGATCCGAATAGGCAACGAATAAAATTGGTCGAATAATAGCTAAAACGGTACACGTTGGGATACTGTAGTGCTTGCGTGGCTCGAAGTGAAGTGAAGCCTGATCGATCCAGCTTTGCATGTCGATCACAGATCGATCGCAGCTTCGCCATCCATTCGTTCCTGCAAATCCGCCTGAAAGCGAAAGCGAGCAAAGTCGATCGATACCCATCATGAATTCCTACCTCTTGCTCCACCTCGTCACGCACGCAGCCTCGACTTGGAGAAAGGTGAGTGTGAGCCCCATTGTGAGGTCGCAAGCGATTTGATCCAAGCGATTCGCTGGGACCAGTGGTAGGAGCGTCTTTAGGTTTCTGGGAGGATAGAGAAGCAAACTGCACGGTAGATGATGCGAGTCTCGTTGAATGCATGTGCGAGCTTGAACTGAGTGACTTGGAAAGGCCTCCATATTTCGGGGATGATTTCTCGCTTTCTTTCGATTCCTGGAGATTCGAATTCGGGTGTTGCCGTGCGTCGATCAACGTCGATGGAGCTTTTTGCAGAAAGGGGCAGGGGTTTGCTTGGAGGGTCCTTGATGAGCGTTGAATGTTGTTGGCATACCGCCCTTGAATTGGAAGAAGCGCACAATCGCACATTCCAAATTAAAGTGTATTCATGGCGGAATGGCCGTTACTTACGGACTACCATGAGTGCAAGACCTTTACCGAATGATTGCAATGTAAGGGACGAGTTCAAGGAAGACTTTTCGGAATGAATTCAGGTGACGTACCAGTTCGTTAGCCGAGTAGTTAGCCGAGGTTGAAGACTTGAGCTTTTTTCTTTTTCTTTTGTGCCTTTTTGATTCATTCGCACAGTCTCGAATCCGTCGATCGAGACGAAATAGGAGATTTTGTTAGATTCGGGAAAAAAACTAGCAGTGATCCGTCATATTCTGAGTGATGGCCTGACTAATACAGTGCACGAAAGTAATCCTATGTCCAAGATACGGAGTAATTTGCAGGTGTTTACCCATTTAGTTTGGAATCCGTGGCTCTTGAAGCTATAATCTCTGTATGTGAGTGCAACACAAAGGTGCTTCGAATGTGTGAACAATCAAACTACATGCTCCAGCTTTCGTTCCCACTCTGATTTGGCAACTTTTTTTCCGACTTTTCGAGACGAATTGAAGGGCGAGTTGAGAACCTCGAATTGAGATTGCCATATCGGTTCAAAACAGTTCAAAACAGAAATTTCAAGAGATTGGCACTTTCTCAGGCTCCCATCAGAAACCGCACGTCTGTACCAGCCATGCAGGACTAGTTTTTAGGTCGAGCGCACTTGAATATCACAATTTTGGCACTCTGAAACATGCCGATTTCTCTACTATGAGTCTATGACCTTACAGGGTTTCTTCTTCCAGGTTTGATGCTTTGAACGCCTTGCAGATGAAACCCAAAACATCAATTTCGTTAAACTGGCACTTTTTTCAGCACGATTAAGCAAATTTCATGTACAAAAGTCGATTGAGGCACAAAACAATCAAAACACATGAACGAAAAATCGATGGATAACATATTACTGCGGATATTGGTTGGTTTAATAGCCTCAGTTTCAGTCTGAGACGCATTCTGTGGAGTACTGCGAGCAGGATTGGCAAAAATCAATGAAGATTGGACCATCCAGTCTGATGAGAAATTTCCTAGGATCGCACAGAGAGACCGGGAGGTCGACACCGGGGTATAAACTTCCCACACACTGGGGAGGTATTTTCCCATTAGGGTTAGTCACACCTTCTCCGAGAACCAGAATTCTACGAAGTGGGAGAAATTGGTGAGACAAAAGAGGAGCCAATGGCGAGCTGTTTTGTGTGAAGGTGTGACACCCCTTTTTGTTGTTTGGAGTAATTCTTGGAGAATGCGTTACCTACAAAGCTGGATGGGAACTCCGCAAGTCAAGTATAGCTAATGAAACTGAAAAATTCCTCGAGAAATTTTTCTTCGAGAACGTTTCTTCACCTCCAAAGCAAAAGAATGGCATTTCCAAAACCTCGGAGGTTGAGAGCTCCACAAGCCACGGAAAACCACACACACAGCGCCACGCGTCCAACCTTTGAAAATTGTTACAAGTTCGGAGGAGGTGTGACTACCCTATTGTGACTTCACCCCTCCGGATCTCACTCTCAAATAGGTCAAAAGTTTTAAAGTGATGCTCTACTTGTTTTATTCTCATGGTTGTTTCACACAGCACTGAAATAAATTTCTAATTCGTCTCTGATGTTTGAATGGAAATAGTAACAAGACTGAGACAGGAGATCAATGTTGATTTAATCTTTTAGTAATTATTCCTTCTAATCATGATATCGATTTGCTGGTATGAAGTGGCTTTTGCTTTACCCAAGACAAATAATTATGCCAATATCAGTAAGTTTTTGTAGCATTAGAGAAAATCTAGGGCCTCCCGAGGGTTGCTCCACAGCCCTTCGAAGGACCTTGAAATTTACTTTTTTTTTTGCAAAAAAAATAGTTTTTCTCTTATTTCCGCGCAGCAGTTTCTGCTGCGACAGTGGCGCAGGAAACGAAATATACGAGTAAAAAAAAAAATTAAAAAACAAAAAAAAACAAAAAAAAAACATATATATATATATTTAGTCTTAAAAAAATATTTAAAATTTTAAAAATAAATAAATAAATAAATTCTGATTTCTGACTGCTCACCGAGGGACAGTTCTGCAGTGACAGGCCAAGCATTTTAATAGCTTGGCATGTCACTGCGGAGCAGCCCTCCAGAGGGCTGATTTTTTTTCTAATGGATACTTGAAATGTAATTTAAAGTGTTGGCTCTTAAAACAGTGAGTAGAAAGCTTGTAAAGAATTGATAGTATGAAATTATGTGGTAATCTTTTCATTCAGGTGAAAATTTCTTCCACCTGAGTTTCGAAGTTGTTGCTTTTAGTTTGCGGTTTGTTTGGTCTTTTTAATTTTTTAAAATTTTAAAATTTTAATCTTTTTAATTTTTTACACAAATGAAATGGAATTTTATTGGAAAGAAATAGAATAAGGTAGACCAGCCTATTACCACCCTAATTTGCAATCTAAGCATCTTGGAGCTAGAAGTAGAATGGACACATATTTTCTAGAGGTGTGCGCTTCTTTCACAAATCAAACCTAAGTGGAATTACAATTTTCCGATTAAAATTATAACTTCTATGAATTTGTGAAGCAATCTACCCTAAAATTACAAATCCATTCATAATTGGAGTCATAAACATCCTACAAACAGCCTATAACTGCCATTCCAAGTGTCTATTTGTATTTAAGTATCTACCAATAAAGGATTGACATTGCATTAAGGCTTTGATTTTGTCAAAAAAGTAAACAGATTTGGATGAGTTCTATGGTGGAGATGGGGCCAAAAGTAGATGGCAATAATAGGGAGATGGTGGAGATAGGTTGGTTTACCTTACAAGACCACTAGCCACAAGTGGCCTAGCGGAGCGATATAAACAAGGACAATACAAAAACAATGATAGACCAAGACAAGACCAACAAAGGAAACGACCAAGAGACTCAGCATAGGGAGAGCTTGTGAGGCCTTTCACGGCCGCCTATAGAGGACAAAGCCTAGCTGCAACACCAATGACGCTTGCTTCTCACTACAAGAGGAAGGGGGGTTTTAAGTAGTGTCCTAGACATCATGTCTTTTAAGTAACGTCTTTTAAGTAAGTTTTTAAGTAAAATTTTACTAAAAAGACAATCTTTATAATAAAATTTTACTTAAAATTTTACTTAAAAGACGTTACTTAAAAGACGTGATGTCTAGGACACTACTTAAAACACCCCTTTCTCTTGTAGTGTCTTATAGAGGCTGGAAAAATGAAACCATTGAAAGGGCAAGAGACCCTCCACCGCAGTTGTTCCATGTCCATAGATGCAAAAATAGGTTTTGTCTGGTCTTGAGTCTGCTTGGCCTGTGGAGTAAGATACTCATGTCTTGGGCTTTGTTGTATTGTCCTTTTGCAATGAAATCTTTTTTTCATTTGCTCCAAAGAAGATGAAAAATTATGTGGTGGGTGATCATTGCATTTGATTGATTCAGATTCTTTATAAGTACCAAGAATAGAATCTATATATGAGCCTCCACTTTGTAGTCAACTTCCAAGTCTTAAAGATATTCTTGGCAATTGTACTATCTACAGCAAAATGCACTCTATATTCTGAAAAAGAGACTTAGTTGTTTTCATATTTATTATATCATCAAAACAAAAAGAAACATATTAAACCAAACAATCGTACTACGGTTGATTGAAATTTTTTTGCAATACAATGGAAATATTATTATCACGTAGAAAACTACCTTGAAAATTCTAATTTCTGAGATCAATTTTAATTGAAACAAAAAAAGAAAGATGTAGACAAAAGATAAAAGTGAAAATGTAGTAGATATTATATGCATTCATATTAGAATTTATGTGTAATTCATTTAATATTTAGATTTATCATATATGTAAAACTATGATGATTTAGAGAATTTAGTTGTTATATTGATGCTTTTTATAAAGCAATGGTTTTCATTTATGTATGTACCTATTTGAACACATGTTTTCTTTTGTACAAATGAAATGACAACATTGCTTTGCAATCATTTTATATCTCCTTTACTTTACTATATGATTTCATTTATTTTCACTTCATTTTAGATAATTTCATTCACTATATAGAGTTTATAATCAATTTATCATTATTGATTCATTTCCTTCAATAATGCTAAATATTTCCAATTATCATTATTGATTTAATATTTTATTTTATTGTGAAAATACAAGAATAAAAATAAAAATAAAATATAATAAGAACATTTACCATTAAGTTGAAATATATACAATGCATTGAACATTGTTTAAAATATTTGTTTTTTGTATTTTTAAATCATGTTAAAGATTTATTTAATTATTTAGAGAATATTAAATTGATTTATGAATTGAATTTAAAACTTTTTTTCTTCTTAAATACAAAGACTTTCTTGTTTATATCTTTTTTTAATTTAAAATCACATTAATGTAATTTTTTAAAATTTGACTTATAAACAACTTGTGTGGCATGGTGCACTTGTCCAAGTGTTTTCCGTGATTTACCTATGTATTCTTTTAATTTTTAATTTTTAAAATAATGTATCCGTAATTAAATTAAATTTATAAAAACAAAATTCAATTGAAAATCCATAACTTTTACACTTAAGAACCAAAACAACAAAACAACTTTGGTGCATTTCTACTCATTGAATGCTTTTTGGCAATACCAAGAATGACATCAAAAACTCCTATACTCCATTTTTCATATTTTAATTCAATTTATGGTCTTAATAATTTATCGCAAATCCATCATACATCCAAAAACAATGATACACTTTATTACAAGCCTCATCAAGTCAAGCTCTCCAATGGTATAAAGGGAATGACCAGTGAGCGCACAATCGACGATATTTCAACATTACATACAAAACAAACTAGAACAAATGTTACCATTGTATTTTTATTTTTATTTTTATTTTTATTCAACTTTTATTTTGCATACATAAATTAATAAAGAAAATGCAAAGCTTTACACTCTTGAATTAAGTGGTCAAACTCTCTTCTATAAGGTATTGATGTTAAAGTTTTTTAATTGATTTAAGATCTTGTTTTTTTCTCTCATTTTTTCCTTTTTTTTTCCCTCTTCCCCCTCCTTTTTCCTTTTTTCCCTCCCCCTCCCCCTCTTTTTGCCTTTTTATCTTAAAGTAGATCTCGGCAGCTCCTTCCAGTATTATGAATGCCTCAACCCACTGCGGATGAAAAAACATCAAACGAATGACATTTTTTTGGATAAAATATATTTTGGATGAATGACGATTTGTTGGATGTAATAATTTTGGATGGATGAAGTTTTGTTGTTTGGATGACAAATTTGTAGATGAATTATTTTGGATGCATGAATTTAGAGTATACATCTAGCTAGTGTTTGGATGATTTTTCTCTGGATGGATGATTTTGTGGCAGATGGTATTCACATAAGAAATATATCATTAAAAGAAACAGCATTCATTAAAATTTGGGGAAATGACTCACAGAGGAACAAATTAACCCCTAAAGGCCCAAGGCCTTTTTTTTGCCAAAAAACACTCAAAACTGCCATTTCTATGGCAAGGAGTAAAAAATTTTGAAAAATGTTTTTTTTTGCACATCTAACCGTAGGATCTTACACCTAACTAGTATGAGAATGTGTGGAAAAAATTTCAGAATTTTTGACCGCTCAGATTGCAAGATATCTGCGTTTAAAGTGGAAAAAACAAGTATTTCAGCACATTGCGGGACTAGAGGTTTTGACTTTAAACATTTTGCACTTAAAATTTTTGCACTACAGAGTTTTGTGCTTTGAATCTTTATAGTGGAGAATTGAGTTGAGAGTCTAGGGAAAAAGAAATATTCAAAAAAACTTAATTATCATTCCAAATTTTTTATTAAGTAGAAGTAGGTACAAGATAGAAGGAAAATCTAAAACATTAATATATTTTAGATGGAATTAAAATACACTAATCCCAAAGGTGAGATTGTTCTAGCAAATAAACTAAACCATGAGATTTTTTTTTTTTTTAAATTGCAAAAATAGCATTTAGAAATGAATCCTACAAGTTATTTTTTTCAAAAAGATGCTCTAATTGCCCGAAAAACAAGAATGTCCATAACTTTCTCATAACATATCCAAATGAAATGAATCAAAGCTTTCCAGATAGACAAAATCATTATCTACAAGAAAAAAATATTTTTAAAAAAAATCAAAATTTTGCCAAATTTTTCTTGCTGCCCGGACTGCCCAGTTATGAAAAAAAATAACATATTTGGCCATAACTTTTGACTCCTATTTCCAAATGTGCTGAAATTTAGTGCATATGAAAGATATTCCTTGCGCCCACCTTTTGTTAAAATTTCAGCTTAAAATATGGAAATCTCTAGTCACACGTACTTGCCCAAAATTTCTATACAACCAAAAAAGGCATGCCGGTCCTTTAGGGGTTAATTTAAGTTAACTTCATCCATCCTCTATCCTAAACTTCATCCCTGATTTTCTTCTAGGCTTTTTATCCTTTTCCTAAGTTTGGACCGACTTTGACTTACTCTAAGTTCCTATTTTTTGAGAGTGCAAGTATTTCATAAATCAAAGCAAATCAAGGATTTGATGAATTGGATGCATCATTGCTCAACAAACCTAATTCTAGATCTACAATCCACTGTTAATAAGGGTCTGCCTTCTACTTAGAACAACCATAAAGTTTTAGTTCTTCAATTCCTCGACAAGCTCCCAATCCTACAGTAGCCTTGCACCAATATCACGCAGATACAACAAATCATCATTCAAGCCATATCTATACGGCCAAAACCTCACAAAAAGCTCAATCAAGGACATTTAACAGTATTGTGAATAATAAACTGAACAAAGATAAATACAACATGCCAAAATGGCGTGCTACAAACCAAAATATGACAATTAACAGTGACATTAACCCCTAAAGGACTGGCATGAGTTTTTTGGCCGTATAGAAATTTTGGGCAGGTCCGTGTGACTAGAGATTTCTATATTTTAAGCTGAAATTTTAATAGAAGGTGGGCGCGAGGAATATCTTTCATATGCATTAAATTTCAGCACATTTGGAAATAGGAGTCAAAAGTTATGGCCAAATATGTTACTTTTTTTTGTAACTGGGCAGTCCGGGCAGTAAGAAAAATTTGGCAAAAATTTGATTTTTTTTTTTAATATTTTTTTTCTTGTAGATTATATTTTTGTCTATCTAGAAAGCTTTGATTCATTTCATTTGGATTTGTTATGAAAAAGTTATGGACATTCTTGTTTTTCAAGCAATTAGAGCATCTTCTTGAAAAAAATAACTTGTAGGATTCATTTCTAAATGCTATTTTTGCAATTTAAAAAAAAAAAAAAATCTCATGGTTTAGTTTTTTTGCTAGAACAATCTCACCATTGGAATTAGTGTATTTTAATTCCATCTAAAATATATTAATGTTTTAGATTTTCCTTCTATCTCATACCTACTTCTACTTAATAAATTTTTTAGGAATGATAATTAAGTTTTTTTGAATATATATTTTTTTCCCTAGACTTTCAACTCAATTATCCACTATAAAGATTTGAAGCACAAAACTCTATAGTGCAAAAATTTTAAGTGCAAAATGTTTAAAGTCAAAAAATCTAGTCCCGCAATGTGCTGAAATACTTGTTTTTTCCACTTTAAACGCACATATCTTGCAATCTGAGCGGCCAAATATTCTGAATTTTTTTTTACACATTCTCATACTAGTTAGGTGTAAGATCCTACGGTTAGATGTGAAAAAAAAATCATTTTTCATTTTTTTTTACTCCTTGCTATAGAAATGGCAGTTTTGATGGTTTTTTGGCAGAAAAAAAGCCTTGGGCCTTTAGGGGTTAAACCAAAAGAGAACCCTGGAGATGATCTTGTAGATTATGCAAGTTGATGAGACATCTTCCAAACACGCTCCAAGCAGAATCATGTGTTGATGGAAGACCAAAATCCAGTGCATGAAGTGTTGATAAAGGAGAGCTATTTCTAAGTTACAACATTATGAACATTACACTAAATTTTAGGAGACACATACATAATACACGTTCATCTCAGAACGGTAAAGTACAAGCTGGGGAAGGAAAGCAAGTTCGAAGCATCAATATTGCCATGATAATAAGAGATTTAGGTCCAAATTTGACCGAACTCCAAGAACTTGACATTCAAGCTCATTTTCCTATCCCAATTGAGTAACCTTGAACAATGATACCACATAAGAATCAACAAAAAATATATGTATGTTTATTGTTTCATCACAATATATGGAGCAAACTATGGATCATGGATCTGTCAAAACTTTAACACACTCCAAACTTTGCTTTGACTTCCAGATTTATCCAAGATATATTGTTGATAACGAATGCTACTTTGTCCTATGTGTTTTAACTTGGCGTATGAGAGGAAAAAACACCAAAATAAGGTAAGCATGCTCAAAAATACGCGCTCATCACAAATCTTAACAAATCTCTTGTCAATAAAATTCTCACCATGCATCACAAATGCCCGCAGATGTGAAACCAAAATACCTCGATAGGTGTGTCCCGCTCACCAGCAGCGACTACAAGAGTCTCCATATTAAGAGCGTGTCCAAAATCAGATATAGCTGTATGTAATAAGCCTAAAAAAAAGGTAAAGAGATCCAGTTACAGTAACAAAGATGGCACTTGTATAGTTCTAAACTTATGACACAATGCTGCTAAATTTTAAAAATTGACCAATTGCAACAATTTAATCTCAAACACCTAATAGCTTCAATTGTGTAGATCTAATCCAAAATCCTAAAATTCAAGAACCAAACACTCTCCAAATCCCACTGACAAAAACAAAGATCTAAGGTTCTATTTGACATTTCCAAAGCAATTGATCAAAGTTTTCCAATTTCAAGTTGAGAGCACCCAATTTTGTGAAATTATGCCGGTGCAACAATTTAAATATGACCATAGTCAACATACCTATTATGCTAAACCCCTGGAATTTCCAACTTCCCTCTTTAGCCACTCCATTAGCCTTCTCCTACACGGTCGAGCCTCCTCATATTAGAGAACGGGTAGGGGTCTGCATATTTTGCAAACCCCTGCCTGCTCTCTAGTGTTAAAAACAGGGTAGGCATATTCGACAATAATACACCGTATTATTAGTTTTTGTACATATGCAAACGTCCTTTTCCAAATTGCTTCGTTATACATTCTTGTTTCTTGCTGCCAGCCATTATTATTTGTCTTCTTGCATATTGTTGCGTATTATTGCCAGGCTACAAGTTGGATTTCTTTATCACCCTACAAGTTGTGTTCTTGTTCATCCTGCTGCGCGCTGTAGCAATGGAAACTCGGAGTGCATTGCGAGGCGTTTCTAACTTGGATCCTATTAGTTTTATTGTTGTTTTTACTTCAAAGAGCAATTTGAGTGAACCGCATGACTCATCTAGTTATTTCTATGAGGCTTTTAATGCTGCGTTTGAATCAAAATTGCGACATTTTGATAGTGAAGCTGTTCTATTTGATCTTGCATCTTCTGCAACTGGCGATACTCCTAAGGTTTCTGAGATCAATTGCTCTATTATTAGCAATGCTCATGTGGTTGCTACAATTGGGTGTGTGCATGGTTGAGTGGACCACTTTTCATGTCACAATGAATTTTTCAGCAAGACCTTTGCATTGCAAGCCACATTGTAGATAATTCACTTTACCATTGTAGCTATAAATTTGAACATACAATCTCAACTTGAATGCAAAGGCAACCACATAATTATTTAGAAGGTTTCTTCTTTAGATAAAGAGCCATGGACTTTTAAAGTTGCAAATTGGATTTAGAAAACTCCATATAGCATTTTGTGAGTCTTTTTAATGAAAAGAACATTCTTGTTATTGTATTAGTGACTAATTATGTTTTGTAGTGTAGATTGAGGCACCTAGAAATTATATTGTTTTACTTGATATTGATCTTAAAATAGTAGTTATGGACTTTTGAAGGGGTTGAATTGAATCATATTTTAAAAAGTCCATAGAAGTGTCAAAACAATGTGTTTTCCCAAAAAATATATTGGAATCCTAAATGTTGCTAGAAATTGCAGATGGGCTTCAAATCAACATTGACAATTGGATAAATATTGATACCATTGGCATTTTCAAGATTTAGGGCACCAGAATGAGTAGATGATGTCCTTAAGCATTTTTGGTAGGACACATTGCAGGGTTCTAAAAGGATTCTCTACAACGCTTATTCTATACCAACATGTGTCTTTCTTTGGATTATTGTGTTCATTACTTCATTTTTTTATGCAAATTTTTTCTGACTAGCCTTGTAGTGAGTTATATGGATATGGACTCCTGCCACATTTGGTCCACTCAACCATGCAAACACCCAATTAGCAATGATCTAGTGGTTGTAGAGACTAACTGCTTTGCTATTCAATCTGACAAATTCTCTTATGTTGAAGATCCTCCTTGGCTAGTTGAAGACAAAGAGGATATCGATTTCGTAACCGAACCTAGCAAGGAGGATGTTTTTCAACTTCTAGGAGATGACAACAGTGATCATGTTCCTCCCTTCATGTCTATTCCTGATCCACAAAGTGATGACGAGATCAAGTTCCTTAGGAAGGGATTTATGCAACTTGACAAAGAAAGAGGTGGAGCTTGTGAAGCAAGGTGGCAATTGAAAGTCATTGTACATGGAATAGTGGGCACACAACATATTCAATGCTTGGCGGAAAGTTAGTGGCATCTCTGGCAATATAAAGATTGAAGAGCTATATAGATTAGCTTTGGCAGAGTTCAATGAACTATTCTCTACATTTTTCCTTCAGGTTCTGCAAAGAGATGGTAAAATCTACCCTAGTGGGACCTTGGTCGGACTTTTGCGTGCTTTAGGCCGCATAATCTGCGGCCATTGTGAGAAAAAGAGCGTAGAGACAAGTTTAAAGACTGACAAGTTTTATATCCTTAATGATCCACGTTTTAAGGTCATGCTTGTACGTCATGCTTAATTTCAATACAACGTTCTACTAAGGTAAAATCGGTCGAAAGAGAAAAATGACCTTTGTCCTTATTCTGGATTAGATCCAAGCCATCCTTGCACAAGATTTTATGAGCCGAAGTGACAGGCGTGGCTGTCAAATGCGACTAGCGTTCTTTCTTGTTCACAACTTCTGTGTTTGTACTCAGCAAGAGTTATACAATGTAAGCTTTTCTTATTTTGAGATTTTTTTTGATGCATTTGGAAGTTTGTCACATTTGATGAATGCTCCTCAAAGAATCACAAGGTTGATCTCAAGCACTGTCAGCCAAAGAAACTACGATGACTTGTGACGTGCTATCACCTCAACGTTGTTGCCACGTTTGAGACTCACTTTGTTCATCAACCAAAATGGAGTCTTGAAGAAATTGAGAAAGGAATTCATCCCTTGTTTCACAGAGTAATTGATGAAATATTGAAAGATCCTAGTGTCGTAAGTGCCTTCCAGAAGATCTCATTCTTGATCTTGATTAATGCTTGATTAATGTCACTAGTGTTGATTCTTGATGTCAATTAATGCCTATTGATCTATTTTTAGCCAATTGGTAGTATCAATTTTTTAAATCCGTTGCAGCTTATTATTCTAACTTCACAGTCTTGGTCTCTCTATATTGCCACTACAGTAGTAGAAAATGGCAACCAAATTAACAGAAAACCAACAAATCTCTGTTGTTTCATGCACAGGCAGACAGAACTTGTTAATTTTCACAGCTTTTAGTTGAAGGCTTCTTTCTTTCCTATTGGTTTGGACACTGCTGTTGAAGCTCATTTTAACAAATGAACTATCTCCTTGATGGGTCATTCCTTGTTCATCCATTAGTAACTGGTGGTTCCATTATCTTTTGAAGACCACTAGAAAAGAATTCAAATTTTCTCCGCTTTGCTTCTCGCTTGACCTTGCTTGTTGTCTTCAGCTTTAATTAGCGCAAGTATTTGATTAGCATTCTAACTCATGGCAATTTAGATTGCGATATATTTTAGATTGGGTTGTCAATCGTTGCTTGGAGTCTCGGGGTGGGTGGGGGGTGCACTCCCAATTTTTTTTAGATATAACGTGCATTCAAAAGTAGGGTAGTTTTAATTAACTTAACCTAAGTTTTAGACAATTTTTAGAAGTACATTAGCATCACCAAAATGGGATATTTTTAAATTATAAATACATAAGGATATAAAATAATATACAATTTTATCTACTTTTTTTCCAAAGGTAGGGTAGCCAAAATTCAGCCTCCAAAATCAGAGTTTTTATGAACTATAATAAGTTTGGTTCCCCCTCCCAAATTTAAACTTTAGACAACTATGCCTTCAGGAATCCAAGGCGATGGATCCTATGTATTGTGGATGAGAACTACCAAATGAACTGGTAGTGGGTGACAAGTTCACTTCATTCAGTATGGAATCAACGATTCAACCTCAATTTCAATGTTTCCTTGGAGTTCAGGGTTTGGATTTGAGGTTGTTGTCCCACGTCTCAAACGGCTGCTTCTGTGAATGCTTGAAGTGTTCTTGCACAAACTCATCGGAATGTTGCTTCACAGTGTGTTTAGAACTTTCAATAGAATTACATGTGGTTTGTGGTTTGTGTTTAGGGTTCCTATGGTTAGGGTGTGGAAAATTGAGCATCTGATAACAGGATGATGCTGAGAACTTGAACGAGTTTGTCTCAAACAATGTGGTGGAGTAGCAAAGTTCTTTCCACTTCACTATGGCTGTCTCCAGATTACTGATTGGCAAGCGTAAGTTTATGAGTTTTGACTTTGTTTGAGATGGGCGTGTATTCCTGCCCACTTGGAGTGTGTGGCTTGTCATAAAATTTGGGCAAGTGCCTTGTGGTCTGTTGTGGCACTGTGAAGCACCAATGTCCATATCTTGGGTGAGAAGTTCGCAGCCAAGCTTGCGCTGATGTGGTTTTCGTAGGAGCCCAGAATGAAGTCAAATTGGAGAAGTTGAGTTCACAGGTTGGCTTCAACATGCTCGAGTATGGCTGTTTGTCCAGACTAGGTTTTTCAGTAGTCTCGGGTATGTACGTGTTACACCTCGTTTTGCATCGTGGAAAATGAAACCTGCATCCTTTTCTAAAGAAATAGTTCACAGCTAGTGTCTTAATGACAACTTGCAGGCACGGTTTTTAGAAAATAGCATGAATTATTTTTTGTTATATAGTGAAAAACCGTATGAATTTGCATCGTATTTTTTTCATACAAATAGTTTGGAGTAACGGTTGCCTAAACAAGCCGAACTTCAAGAACGGCACATTCATCTTGGTGTTGCCGGGTGTGGGCGCTAGATTACCCACCCTTGGTAATAAAGTGAACACCGACTAGGTTCTTAGCTTTTATCCACTTTTTTAATATATGGAGGTGTTGTAAGGGCGGTCCACTATGCCTTCCAAACAATGGATCTTTTTGCTAATGTTTCCTAAGTGTTGTGGATGGGCAAAAGAAATGCCTAGAGATGCATGTGATAACTTCCAAGCTAATTGCCAATGATCAGGGGTGATGGAGATTTAGTGGTGAAATTCTAACTTCCTAACTATCTATCCTATGTCTAGGGTTGACTGGGTAGTTGGCGTCATTTCTAATGTCCCTAACTACGTGAAATGGGACCCCCTATGTTCCTTCCATGAACCCCTAAGACTATCTTTTGTATTTTAATGTTCCACTTGGAAATTCTACTTCAAAAGACTAACCCTAAATTTTAACTTCTACTCTAAATTTTTAACTTCCAAATGTAACTCTAGATTTTTACTCCTTTGACTTAATTCTAAATTTTAACCTCCAAGTTTGACTCTATGTTTTGACTTTTGATTCTAGGTTTTTACTTCTAAACTACTCTAAAATTTATCCCCTAAATTTGACTTTAGGTTTTGACCTTTGATTCTAAGTTTTTACTTCTAAACTAACTCTAAAATTTACCCTCGAAATTTAACTCTATGTTTTGACTTTCAACTCTGGATTTTCTACTTCTAAAACTAATTCTAAAATTTACCTTCCACTTCTAACTTTTACTTCTGCTTTTAGCTTTGATTTTTATTATCTAATTTTTACTCCAAGTTTTAACTTCTAAGTTTAATCCTAAATTTTAACCTCTAATTTTAACTCTAACTTTTAATTTCTTACTTCAAAATTTAACTTCTATTTCTACTCTTAAAATCTATCTCCAAAATTGACTTCTAACTTCCACTTTCTAAATTTACTCTAAAATCTTTACCTTCAATTTCTGCTTTCTACTCGGATTTTTGACTCCTAATTAACTCTAAACTTTTACTTTTAAACTACCCTAAGATTTGACTTGAGAATTTAACCCTTAAATTAAACTTCCAAATTATTCTAACCTCTTTTAACTTCTTAATTCCACCTTCATTTTCACCTCCTAAATCTAATTCTAAATCCTACCTCCTAATTTAAGGACTTCTAAATCTAAACTTCTCCCTTCTGCTAATCAAATTTTTGCTAATCAAGAACTAAGGTCCAATCAAGAAAAATCAAGAAGTAATTTAGGAATAAACACCATAGGTTAGTTTAATTACTTACCTCATCGCTATTGGTGTTGGAAATAACTTTGTCCACCTTTGCATGCACATCCTCATGCTCCATTGTAGTCTTTTGTTTTGTTAGATTTTTCCCAAGCTCATCGCTTAATTTTAGAAAATATTACACCCTTGCGATCTAACTTCCTTCTTTTCCTTCCTCCTTCCTTTTCTTTCTCCTCCCCTCCTTCTACACTAGTACTATTCAACCTATGGTATTGATGGTGGTCTTACACTATTGCCCCAAACTCCAAGAAAGTTTTAATGTGCCTCCTCCCTTCTTACACCTTTCTCCCTTTATGTCATTCCAATCCTCCTCCTAACGGTCACCACAACTTCTCGAGATTTCCCCCCTTAAGCCTACCTAATCCTAGGCCTAGGTCACTATTTATCATCTCTCTCCTTTTGTTCCCTACTTCATCTCCTTCTTCTCTAATCTCCCTCCATTGTTCGTGTGCGTATTTGGTTGGTTAGAGTGGAATTTGCAGGTTTTGTGTGCAAGTGTGACATGGAGGCGTTGATTCTCTTTCTTCCCCTTCCCTTTGTTTTTTAGTTACAACTTGGATTTTCGGATTTTTGAACCTCTGGTTTCCACTGAGCTTCAATTGGATTGATCTAGATTCTAATCTGGGTTCTAAACCGGTTTTGATAACTGGATTCTAAACTGGTTTTTATAACTGGGGTTCTAACTAGCTTTCATAACTGGGTTCTAAACTGGTTTTCTTTTCTAACTGGATTTCTAAACTAGCTTTTATAACTGGGTTCCTAACTAGCTTTTATAACTAGATTTCTAAACTAGCTTTATAACTGGGTTCCTAAACTGGTTTTCTTTTATCACTGGATTTCTAAACTAGCTTCATAACTGGGGGTTCTAAACTGGCTTTTATAATTGGATTTCTAAACTAGATCCTAATTGGTTGAAAAATCAGAAAAAGAAAGAAAGTGGGATCCCGTAGGATATCATCCCAATTTTGGTCTGGAGTCCAGCAAGTACGTATGTGAACCACGATCAGTCAACCAAGACCAGACAAGTGCTGGCCAGGCAGAGTACCGGACGGCTGGGTGACTGCTGCTGGCTCTGCTGGCTTCCTATTTTTTCTCAATCCAACCCCTTGGGTTCCCCTGAGGGAACCCACTTAATCAAAATAGAATTGGAATTTTGTGGGGATTAGTATCACGACCAGAGCTTTGCCGTTCGGGGGGTTAGGCCTGAATTTTTGGGTGGAAGTCCCAGACTTGCAACTTCACGAGTTGGTTGCTATACTCACTAAATTTGGACATACAATACCTATCCTGTGCTAGCACTAATATCTTAAAAGCTAAACTTTAGACTTTTCCAAGAAGATCTTGGAAACTAGACTTTGGAACTAGGCACTTAAGAGGTTCAAAGCTTCGCTGTCAAGTTGGGTTTAACACCAACTTTAGGACTTCTGACACTCCGAGGGTCTGTAGCTCCGCCGTCTGGGATCTTTTTAACACACACTCTAGGACTTAGATCTAGTTATAGATTCAAAGCTTCGCCGTCCTAGTGGAGGGTCCACACAACAAGAGGAACTTTAGAAGAAGACAAAATCCCACTTAAGGAAAACACACAAAGTAGGTTCGAAGCTTCGCCGTCCCGAGGGGGGTCCACTCAACAAGGAAAACATTAAAAGAGGGTAAAAACGTACTCAAGAGTACACAAAAGTTAGGACAACGTGGTACACGAAAGACTCACACACTAAAGGCCTTTCAAAGTGGCCTCGCCAAGGTACGGTGGGGGGTGCCTTTAGGATTAATACAAGACACCAAAAGACTCTTAAGACACACAAGTTAAATCACGGGGACGCACAAGAGAAAGAAGGGCTCTCAACTCTCAACAAGGGGACACAAGAAAACACGAGGAGTACACAAAGCAAGATAGAATGACCCCCAAGGACCTTCAAAGCTTGAAATACTACAACAACGGAGCCAAAAGTGCTCCAAAAACACCGTAGAGGTTTTTGGCTTCAAACGCCAAAATATCCAAAATAACTTGGACCCACAGACCCAAAACAAGTATGGGGTGATTTTAGAGAGGGAAATGGAGCTCTTATGTAGGTTTCCAAGGGCCCACTCCCCCCTCTAATTTCCTAACAGTAACCTTATCAATTCGGATTTTCATCCTCATTCTTAAAGATTTTCATCCTAATCCCTAAAAAACAACTTCTACCATCTATGCTGGACCAACATCCTAACTTTTGGAGATTAACTCCAATCGCCAAACGGATTGCGCTGTTGGCTCTAGATTGCCGTGTTTAATCCTAGATCCCTCTACTCCCCTTACCGAGGCCAAAAACCCATCATAGGCTAATTTAGTTTAAAAACCAAGTCGTGGTAAAATCCTAAATCTTGAGGGGTCTCCTATTTTGAGAAAAGTAACTAGCGGATCTCTGGTAGGTGCGAGAGAGTCGGAAAGGACTCTTGGTTGACTTCGTTTTGCCATCGTATGGACCCGGAATGCCGGTCAACGTTGCGGAAACCCCGCCATATGGTTAATTCCTGAAGAATCTCGCCGGTTTGGGTACTTGCCACTATCGGAATGTCGTGAAACTTCACGGAGCGCATTATTAACATAAAACAAGCTATGCTGATTTTTAGTGAGATTTTATTGTAACCTAAATAATTTTCATGAAATTCCCGTTGGAGGTTAGGACGGTTGACCACCTGGAAAAGGTTGACCACTTGGAAAAGGTTCTTCTGCAAGTCGGAAGATGCCAGGAATTTTCATGGGATCTCTAAGGGGTCCCACAAAAGACATGTAGGTGCGTTTCCGTACCTATCACGATTGGTCAGTGGAGATTAAAATTGACCATCTCCTTGAATTGGCGACAATGCGGGAATCTTCTGCAGGTGAAGGAATCTTGGGGAATCGATTTTGCCATTGAACTCTTGGCATGGGATTTACCCTAGAACACCATCCTTGAGCTGTAGATTCCTCCGTAGGCCCTGTCTTGCATTAGTGGCTCCTGCATGCTCACAATCGGGATTTTGAAAACTCGTCGATCTAATGGGGAATTCTAAATTTAACTCTAGGACTTGACCTAGTGGCCTTGCTATGGATCCCTCAGACCGACTTAGCCATGAATTGCCACATTCCTGGTGGGATTTAGCCCTTTTGAGGCTATGAAATTCAAATCCTTCCAATCTAGCCATCTCGTTATTTCTATTCTATTTTTAGGCGAGGTTTGGGGGGATTCTAAGTACAAACACAAATCTAGACCAAATACTATAATGGGTATGATTGTGAGTGCTTATTTACCTACCCTTGGTAAATAAGTGAGCACAACTAGGCTCTTGAGTTTTTAGGTTTGATTCTCGTTCTGTGGGTGCTTAGCGTAAATCCATTGTGCCTTCCAAGCAATGGATCTTTTCTAAATCCTAAACATACACAAGTTTGCAAGAACTAAAGAAGTCAAGAGAACTAACTTAAATTGCAAGTTTTACTCTAATTGGGTCGTACCAACTAGGCCACGGTGGTTTTTGAAAGAAAGGTGATACAGTCTAAATTTAGCCACATATAAAGATAGAGAATTTCATTCCATTTCCAAAAATATAAAACTCAACATTATGCGACCTTCCTAGCAAGAGTTATGGACGGATGAAGTTTTAGCTTGTATAAGTCTATCCAAACTTCATCCTTGGATTTAGACTCCTTCCCTATTCTATTTTACTTCAAGTTTTTGACTCTGACTCTATATTGCCCACTTCTACCTAAGTTCTAAGTTTGGACTTGGATGGATGAGTTTTATCCTATTTCATCCATATTCTAACCCAAAGTTCATCCGTTGGTTGCTACTAAATGATTAAGAATTTCTCTTAAGTTAGACTAGTTCTAGGCTTTACTAAGTGCCTTCTACCTATTTCCAAATCTAATTCTTCTCTTTGATTACCTCTTTTAATAATTGTTTGATCTTTATCCTACTTAGGTGGATCGGTGCTACTCTGAGCAGATTACTATTTTTAGATTTTTGTTAATTTTTCTTTGTAACTCTTAATTCTAGCTTTCCAAAATGCTAAGACACGTGCTAATTGGACCTTCCTACTAGGAGTTATCAATGGATGAAGTTTGACCGCTAATGGGTACTTCAAACTTCATCCATGGTTTTCTACTAACCTACAACTTGAATTCTAATTTTTGTTTCACTTCTGGATTCTAGATTTATGTTTCTACCTAAGATTCTATTCTTGTTCCATTTGGATGAAATGTACTAACTTTCATCCGATATTACTCCTAAACTTCATCCGCTAATATCTCTTTCAATTTGATTCCAAATTCTAAGGGTGAGATGGTTTTGGAAACCTCTAACTAGACTCTACAACACTACTACCCTAGTTCTTGAAATATTCCTATTCTAGACACTTTGAATTGAATTTAAAGTTCGGTCCTACTTGTAAATGTCTAATTTTGAGAAATTGGAATGGATGGTTTAAAGTTAGGAGCTTACCTCGGAGTTGGAGTCATTGTTTAGGTAATCGTATACCCCTTCAAACTTCACATCATTTGCCATATTTTGGAATCGTTTGGTAGTTTTGCCCACGGCTTAAAGTAGGGATTTTAGTACAAGGTTTGCCAATTCTTGAATTTCACTTTTCTTTTCTTTTCCTTCTAATTTCTCTTTCTCTTCTAACACTATTCTAATTCAATTATTTATACTCCTAGTTGACTTGAAAGGTCTTCTCCAATAATTCCTTTTGAATTATCGAATTGATAAGCTTCTTCCTTCCTTCAAGTCAATAATTCATTCTATCCTATTTCTAATGGTCCAAATCACTCCTTTAAGATTTTCTAAACTCCTCTTATCTTCTAATTTGTTTCCATTTAAACTCCCAACTTCGCTCACTAATTTCACACTTGTAATATGAACCGGTTGGTACCACTAGCTATTGAGAGTATGAAGGATTGAGAGAATTCTATACCATTGTTAAATTTGAAGAGTTCTAATTGTCACTATCTTTCCTCTCTATTTGCTATTCTAATCACTATTTCCTTCCTTCACCTCCTATTCTAATTTCAAATTAAATTCTCCTACTACTTCCTATCCTTCTTTTCTTTTTGAGGACCTTCCTACATCTAAAGTTTAGTTTGTCCTTTGAATTCTTTTTGTTTGAGTTTGAGTTTCATCAAAAATCCAATTTTTTAGCAACTGGCCAGGGCCTAGATCCGTCCAGTTCAAGATCACAGACCTTTGAGCAAGACCAGATCACAGACCCAAGCAAGACCAAATCATAGACCCAAAGCGAGGCAGTCCACAGACCCGAAGCGAGGTAGTCCCAGACCCGAAGTGAGGCAGCCACAGACCCGAAACGAGGCAGCCACAGACTGGGAGCGATCCCAATACCCGGCTCCTCCACGCGCCACGTGTCGCGCCCCGGTTTGTCGGACCCGTCCCCGTCAGCAGCCGGTTGGCACTGCCCGCTGAGATGGCCCCGCCACGCGGCGGCTCGTGGTTCGCCGGACCCGTCCTTGGCAGCCCGTGTACTGATCGGTCCTTGGCAGCTATGTATTGATCGGCTCCTTGGCAGCTGTGTACTGATCGGTCCTTGGCAGCCTGTATACGGATCTTGGGAGATGGCTCGGGATGATTTTTTGGGGGTGTTTGAGTTCTTAATTTTTGGTATTACCTTTTGGATATTAATCCGAAGATGGAGCTCTAATTTTTGGGAATACTAATTTAACACTTGCGAATGCTAACTTTTGGATACTAAACTTGGACTTCCAAACCAAATGTTTTGGAACCTAAACTTGGATAAGTCACCACTTCTATAATTTCTTAGGAATTTTTGGGCATCTATGAAGCCAAAGCTTTGCCGTGTTTTTGTGAAATGGCTAAATTTCTATAAAAATCTAGACACACTAAACCAAAGCTTCGCCGTGTTTTTTGTGAAATGGCTAAATTTCTATAGAGACTCTAGACACACTAAGCCAAAGCTTCGCCGTGCTACAAGAAACAAGGAGAATGTGGACAACTATGAAGGGAATGGATCGTTAGTAAATACTTAAGGGTGGATGCATGGTTGAGTGGACCAAAGGTGGCGGAAGTCCATATCCATAGAACTTAATATAAGGCTGACCCGCAGTATGACGTGGCAGAATATGGCTTTGTGATTGGGTGAGATTAAAGTGCATCAGAGAAATCAGCCCATTCAGAGCTGGCTTGGCGGCTTCAGGGCCCGATAGTTGAACTGGCCATAAAGTAGTTAATGGGCCGCGTGGTTGGAAATCTGACCCGTCCATTTTGAAGTTATCGCATCCGACAATGATCGGAGCTGCTGCTGACGCCGGCATTGGGGGCTTCATTCCTGTCTGTCCGTCATGCTCCTTCTCTGTCTGTCCCCGAAGCTGGCCCGCGTGCCCTGCGTGACAAGTTTAGGACTCGAGTGTTTTTCTTAGCAATGGTTTAGGAAAATCGTAAGTCGTATTTTACGGAAACAATGAGTGATACGGAGGTCTTCGAGGAAGAGCAGGAGTCTCTATTGGGGAAGGTTTCGCGATCAGTTAGGAAGAAGGTCAAGGTTGAAGGAGCAGCTTGGGTCGACCCTTTGTACGCAGAACAACCCACAATTACGTGGGACAAGTTGACACCATTGAAGCGGGGGTATTTTGCAGAGGCTTTTGGTTTGTGTAATGAGGGTTTGGCTCCAAAGCGGCTCAAATACGGGATTCATTTGCTAGAATCAGACGTAGAGGCATTGTTTGGAGCGAAGGTCAACTCCAACGGTTACGCTTACTCGTCGTTGGAAGATACCAACTTTGTGGAGAAGGTGGAGAAGATATGGATGCTTACCCACCAACGCACAAGTGTTCCAAACACACGGCTGATCAATGTTGCTGAAGCTAAAGGTTTGGCATATGAGTTATTGCCGAACAAGAAGACAAATTGGTGTCTTCATGCTGAGTGGACCTGCCGCGACCAGCTGCGAAGATTTAACCTAGAGCGCGATGAGAGAAAAAAATGTGTTTTGACTGCTGGTTGCAAGAAGGAGGGTGCGGTGGATGTCATCAACGTTGGGGTCGAAGGTGTCGAAGCACAGCCGAGTAGGAGCGCACAAGTGACTGACAACGGATTAGGGCTAGAGGGGAAATTAGGTGAGCACACAATGTCTATAGCGGAATGGCAGGAAGCGCTGTCTTTGTTGAACAAGGAGTTCCCAATGTTGGAGGGGCTCGTCAAGCGTCGTTGCAAAGAGGACGCAGCAAAAATTGAACTTGTGAAATTGTCTACTCAATATGAGTATGGGCGATCTCTGCTTGCCACTGCTGATTTGCGGCTGCAGACATTGGAGGGTGAATGCTCCCTAGAAGACGAGAAGCTGACCGCATTGAGGGCAGAATTACCAGAAAATGAAGCTGAGATTGGGGCTGTGGATTCTAGGGTGGCAGATTTGAGATGCCAAGTCCAGGCATAGAGAGGGGTTATGGATCATATGCGGGTGATGTTTGGTTCTGGAGAAACTGGATTTGAGGACGCTGCAAAGAAGACTGCAGTAGCTGAAGAAGCGTATGGCAGCGTGGCATCAAAGCAAGAACTTTGGGGGCGTCATAGGACTGTACCGATGGCGCAGTTGAGGGGCATGAAGGCTAGATACCAACGCCCAGGCTGTTTCCCAGTGCCCTTGCCTTTTTTTTATCTTTCTTGTGAGGAGGATGTGGGGGAAATAGTGATTGTGGAGATAGCTCCTTGCCCGTTTTGTTGTAAAGGATTTGATCCAATGTGGGACTGCAAGTTTGCAAGTTGCCAGCATGCTTATCACTCGTGGTGTGCGGTTTCTCATTTTTCAAGTTCCACGAGCTATATGTTTCACGGTTGTGGCAAAGAAATGCACAAAGACTGGTGGATGATGTTTGGTATCAAGAAGCCGGATGGTGATAATGCAAAGGGGTTACAACATGAAGGGTGGAACCATCAGCCTAATGATCTTGGCACAGATTTAGGAGGTGAGTTCACAGTTTGTATCTTCCTGCATTGATCTAGGAGAACAGATTCAAATTAGGGTTTTGACCTTTGTCATATCTGCACTTGTTTTGCTGGTTTAGAGTTCTGTCAATCCACCAAAGTCTGCTTTTGAATTGGGAACAATGTTACAAGTCTTCGAGTCACAGAGTTAGTAACGTCCATTGATTTGGTATTCTGTGAATTGAAGCTCCATGGACTTGGGCTTGCACAGTAGGTATATTTCGGCCATGGATCACAGGAATGTACTTTGGGCTTTCAAGTAGTTCATTTGTACTTTCAAAGGAGTCAGTCGGTGGCAAAGAGAGTGGCAAAGACTACACAGGTGTTCTTGAATGAAAATAAGGGCTGTGCATATCGGAGAGCCTGCTAGTTATATAGTGTATCAGGGAGTTCATTTAAATGGAATGAGTCTGCTTGGGGTGTCTTACAATTGTTACTTCAGGGACTTTTTACTCTGGATGGGGTTATAGTGTATAACAGGTAGTTCGGATGAATGGATGTAGACAATTTTTGTGGTCTGGGAATCCATACTAGAGGTATTGTGTGCTTGTAGAGGGAGTTATAGGGTGTTATATAGAGTTCGTTTGAATGAATGTAGACTCTAGGTGGTGTTCTTGAATCTACAGTACAGTTACTATATACTCCCAGCCAGGTCTTAGGGTGTTAAAGAGAGTTCACTTGACTGAGTGTAGGCTTTTTTTGGTATTATTGAATTACTATGAAGTCCAAGCGTAGTCTTAGTGTATTAATGAGAGTTCACTTGATCGAGTGCAGCCTTCTTTTGGTACTAGGGAATTATTGTAAAGTCCCAGCATAGTCTTAGGGTGTTCCAGACTCGGTTCCAAAGCATCCACTTTATTGAATGTGGACTTTTCTCGGTATTATTGAATTACTATTAAGTCCCAACGTAGTCTTGGGGTGTTGTACAGAGTTCCAGATGATTGAGGGTAGACTTCTTGTGGTGTATGAATCACTGTAAGGTCCAGAGTGAGTCATAGGATTGTCATGAGTGTCAATGTGGACTATGGATGGTTTTCTCAACTGTCTAGAGCAAGCTGTATCGAGTCTAAAAACTGAGAAATGCAGATCCAATTCGAACTTCAAGATCATTCTCAACGGTGGGGGTTCGCTCGGCTCGTTCCAATACTGTAAGCCCATCGATCGGGCAAAGCTTCCAATGGCTGGGGGCAGGAACGAGGGAAACAAGAGAAGGGCGTCGGGAAGGGCGTTGGGAAGATCCACAAGAACAGTACATGGGGGAGGAAGGAGGCTCTTCACCTAAGCGCAAGAAGCAAATTTACAAGCCTCTCAATGTGAATATGGTGGTTGTAAACACAGTGGGCGAAGGAGAGGAGTTCCAGCAGGACGGGAAGAAGGGCTCTCCGTTGAAGCGGAAGAGGCAGATCCTACCTTCTTGTGATGTTGAAAATTTTGCAGGTCCGCATGGTGGGCCTCAGATTTCTCCAAGCTGCAGCCAAGATATGAATGAAGGATGTGTACCAATACCGCAGCCCCTGCTTGGCTCCAAGGGTCCGAATGCTGAGGAGTCTAGGATGCATGGAGAGGGGGATTCTAGCTGTCCTGAAAAACGGATGAGGGGAGCAGCCAAGAAAGCAACGCTCCAAACAGTTCAAGAGGATGCTCCGAGGCAGGCAGTGGGCGATGACTATGAGAGTGAGGGTGATCTTGCATGCGACAAGAGCATCTTATTGGATGGGGAGTCCAGACAAAAAAAGGATGACAATGGTGAGAGTGATGCAGAAGCTGCTCAGAATTCAGGCCGAAGTAAGCCAGGAAAGCAAAGCAGCAGAGTGCGCAGCAAGAAGCAAAGAGGCCCGTGAATGAGAGGATCAGCCTCTCTACTAAGACACGAGCTGCTGTGCATAAAACCACTAGGACATAGTGATTTCAGCAACTATTGTAATTAATTGTGGAGGCTTTCATTTTTTGGTAGAGAATTTGAGTTGCAAAGGTATACTTGTTTTACTCTACTTCTAGGTCTCTATAGCCACAGATTCTTTTGATCCAATGTTGAGGACACTTAGTGTCATGTTGAGGATTGACAATTGATTGTACATTTTGTTTATACTTACAGTAATTTGAAGATCAATTTCTGTATACAAAGGAGTGGTACTGCAGCATCTTTTGTGTTTGGTTGTGTTGTAAAGCATACTCAGTCCTACTTGATCAGGGTTCCAAATGAGCTAACTTCTTGTAGGTTGATAAATTTAAAAAAAACACCAAAGTGTTACTGTTCCCAGGGTACAACATGTTACATAGTGGTTTCTCAGTGTATGCCTACCGGATGGAGAGTCTTTATAGCCAGCATGCCCCAAGAGAACATGCTGAATTCAATTGAAACAAATTTGGAGTGTTGTAGTTTGGGAGTGCATTCCAATAGATATTAAAGTCTTTATTGCCAGAAAATGAAGCAAGGCCAGCCTCAATTATTGAATGGGCAAATTGTAGTATACAATATTAACCTTGTTACTGAAGACAAGATTTTAGTGGGAGGGTGGGTGGAATAAAAAAATTCCAAGAAGAAAAAGTTACAGTGACCATAATGAAAGAATACTATACCCATGCATATATAGGCCACATCCTACTTCATGGAATTAAATTTAGCACCTACTAAATCTACATGTCGTATGGCTCAGTTCTACCTTTAAGGTTGACAAAAGCAAAGCAAATTGACTAGTAGTGAAATCCCTATTTTTGGCCAAAAGACTGTTATTACTCAAATACTTTCAGAGTTATACATTCATCTAAAGAAAAGAAATAGATTCATGAAGTAATGAAAGAGTGCATATAACGCCCACTTCTTATTTTATGGGATTAATTAGTGCTCATTAGCGACATGAAATTAATATACCATTATTCTAGAAGCTTGGGCTTGCACCAAACTTTTGTAAAAAAAAATTGGAAATGATTTAATATCCTAAAGTTTGGGCTTGCACCAAACTTTTGTAAAAAATATAGGAAATGATTTAATATCCTAAAGTTTGGGCTTGCACCAAACTTTAAAAAAAAAATAGGAAATGATTTAATATCCTAAAGTTTGGGCTTGCACCAAACTTTTGTAAAAAAAATAGGAAATGATTTAATATCCTAAAGTTTGGGCTTGCACCAAACTTTGGTAAAAAAAATAGGAAATGATTTAATATCCTAAAGTTTGGGCTTGCACCAAACTTTTGTAAAAAAAATAGGAAATGATTTAATATCCTAAAGTTTGGGCTTGCACCAAACTTTAAAAAAAAAATAGGAAATGAATTATCCACAAGTTTGAATTTCCCCAAACTTTGTCCAAAAAAATAGAAAATGAATTGTCCACAAGTTTGGATTTTCCCAAACTTTGTCAAAAAAAATAGGAAATGAATTGTCCACAAGTTTGGATTTCATCAAACTTTGGAACAAAAAATATGAAATGAATTATCCAAAGGTTTGGACTTGCAAGCACCAAACTTTGTCTCAAAAAAAATTAAATGAATTATTCACAAGTTTGGACTTGCACCAAACTTTTTAAATGGAAATCCAAAATGAATATATTATTATTCCAAAAGTCTTGGCTTGCCCCAAAGTTTTGTCTCAGATAATATTAGATGATGTATCCAAACATTTTGGTCATAATAATTGAAAACACATAGAAGCCTCTATGTTTAATTTACCATATGTACGTTTACTAAATTAAATTAGTGCATAATCAACTTGCACATAGAAGCCTTGGCAACTTAATTTAGATGCCTGCATGTTGACCCTTGAGCATATGGCCATTAAATTAAATGACTAAGGCACAATCAATTCACAAATACATCCCTTTATAAGTTTTTGGAGAAGCCACTATGTTCAATGTGGATGCCTAGGTTACAAGAAGGCGACAGGTCTTGATTATCCCATATCGTTTGGCACTAATTGAGTGGGCTCCTATATAAAGGCTCGTATGTGTTAGTCACTCAACTTGGGGGCCTAAGGGCGGACCATGCCTCAGTCTCATTGAGACAAGGGGAATCTCCATTGGGCCTCCGGACCCCCCCCTTTTTGTTCTTTCTAAAATGGACACGTGTTAATTAGAGTAGGTAAATGTCACATGTCAAACTATATAGTTTAGGCCTCCAATTCAAATTCTATTGAAACTAATACATGATGTTTTGATTTAAATCCTAAATTTATCACATGTGGCCACAATTGAAAGTGGTCAAAAAATAGTACAATTGAATGCAAACAATATGGCCTAATGTTGGAGTTGCAATGCAGTTTTTTGTATTCAAGTGACGCTTCTTATTTTATTAATTCATTAATTTATACAAGGGTGGAGGCCAACAGTCATGGAGAATTTAAAAGGACGCCCTTGTGCCCTTACTCCTCATTAAACTTGAATTCATAGAATTACCAGTCTCACTAATCTTTTTAAGAAATGGACCATATACATGTTCTATATGGAAGAGAGTGGAATCAATTCACATTTTAGATCATCCAGATGGGACTTCTTCCAAGAAATTGATAATGGATTTAGAACATAAATCTTTTGATTGGACAAACACCTAGTTTAATTAACTGACTACCCTAAATTTTAACATTCAGACAAGGGTCATTTCATTACCATTTTGTACATGAGTTCATTCCAACAAATTTAGGAAAACTGATTGTACCCTATATCGGTAATTTTGATTTCAGGTAGGGTCTCAGATGTCAATCAAAGGTAGAGAATTTCAAAATTCGGTGGAAAGAATGTTATTTAAGAAGTTGGTGAGCAGAAAGAGTAACTGCATTGTTCCTAGAGCCTGCAGGATGCGGATCTTTATATCCACGAGGCAGTTACAGTACAACTAACTACAACCCAATTGCTTAGCTGTATCTATGAACCATAATTGCACTGATCTCCATTTCTTTGACGTTCAGTAATATCCAAAAGATCTAACTTCCCGCACTATGAGCAGCACTGCGCATTTCTATGACATTGAGTCACCAACAATTCACTCATGTTGAGGACCACACCCATGCAGCTCTATAGAGAGTCCCTGGAACTCATACAAACCACCGAGGCTTTCGTTTGACACCATTCTAAGTTACATTTTGAAACTTCATTTATCCTCTGCCACGTTCCTAAAACCTGCAAGTGCAAAGTCCGTAAAACCTCATTCAAATCACCCCCTTTAGCAATACAGTATCATTCCAATTTGGTGTTTCATTGGAGGGACATGCCCGAAGGCACGTCCCAAAGAAAAAATGCCCTGCCAAGCATGGCAGGCTGTGGGTGATGGCCACGCACATCCAAGCGAGGTAGGCTGCCCAAAATGCGGAATGCAAGTAACGCATCATACATACTCCAGGATTGCCTCCTCCACAGTTTCAGGTAACCTGTACACTAAATCATTACCTGCAACACGATGGTCAGCAATGTGCATTGGGAATTTCGTGGCTCTAATGTTAGCCACCAGAACGTGAGCCTTCTGAGATGTCTTCAAAAAAACATAAGTGTCAGCCGCAGTTCTATATTTTTGATAGTAACGTCCCTGAATCACCAAATCTCCCGGCTCAAAAGACTCACCCCACGGGCACTCAAATGCCTTCCTACATGTATACACTTCCTTAGTACAAACAAGGACATAGAAATCAACATTCTCTTCATTGTTAGGAGTAGCATTGATAGCAAAATTATCACCAAGCTCCGTTATCAAAGCAAAGTATTCACCATTCGTTCCAAACTCATCCCAGTCATCTTCCTTGAACTCAGCCATGACTACAGATTGGACATAACTTAGCTTATGAACAACAAGAAGCTCAACCTCCCAAGTTTGAGCCCAAGCCAAATTCTCACATGCCCTCCAGTTACGTTCAATGCAAGCAATACAGAAGCAAGCCAAATTTCGCTTCAACAACTTATTAACATCCATTGACCCTACTGACTGGACAGAATGCACTTCTCTGCATCCTTTGATGGGATCACAGTCGAAGTTACTCTCCCTGTCAACGTCATCTTCTAGAACGTGCCAGAAGGTTCTCTGCACTGGTCTTCGATCACCATACGTAGTTCTTGGCCTTTCGCTCAATTTGGCTCTCAAGAATTCGACAACTGTTTCAGCATCCTCAAGGCGTGGGCCATGCACATCAAGTTGGGCAGTCCTTATGTAACGTTTAAGCACAGCACCTGCCCCGTCATGGGGGCCCTTACCATGTCCAGATCCGAAAAAGCTCCACATACATGCACACCCATTAGTAATTTCTGGATACCGACTTACAAAGTACCATGGAATTCGACTCTTAAATTGGCCAGCACAACCATCACTCCAAATCCAATGATTTCTAGGCCTGAAGCCTCCTTCGGTGAGACTGTCCCAGTGAAGCATCAGACAATGTTAGACGAAGTAGCTATCATGCTTTTTGTCGTCACTGATATAAAAATGGTACTCCATTATATTCCTAGTACTTTCATTAGTAGGGTCAGGGTTTGGATTTCTCACCCACGTAATGTGCACCAAGATGGTGATCTGATAGCTATGCCAATGCATAGACTGCACCTTGTTTTGGACCTCAAACAAGTAGTTTTCAGCAAAATCAATCACGGATACTATAGAATCAGCAGGAAAGCTTGCAAGACAATTTTTGAACTGCTCATCCTCCCACTTTGCAACAAAAGAATGACGCACAAACTCTTGGAGTTTAGGTTTCAGATAACTCACAAACTCGGCAGAAGAGGTTTCTTTGTAAACCAACGTTAATTTTTTTTTCCTCGCCTTTTCTGGTTGTGATTGCTTCCATTGCAAATCACTTCCATTTCACTTTACTGTTGGAACTCCCATCTTCCTCAATGGGGTAGAGAGGAAGGAAGTCTATTCCACAGTTTTCACAGTCACCAAAAATGCACTCCCTTTTATGCCATTGGCATTCATCAATCCGAGGACACAAAATAGATTCCACCATAGCCGTGACCCCAGGAAAGGTGGACTGTTCGGCACAACATTGGCCCTCCCCATTCATAGCTTCACACACCTCACACTGACATTGGCAAGCACTTTTAAAGTGCAATGTAGACAGAACCCGCATGTAATTGAATCCTACCCTAAGCTCCTCCATTTCAACATGATAAATACAGCAACAAACATTTCGTTCCTTCAGCCTTTTGACAAAGTATGGTTGGAATGAGTCAAAGACCCTCTTACCAACAACTACTTGGGGGTTTGCAGCTTGAAATCGCAAATAGAATTCCATCTGCAGCCACAACATCACTGCATTAAAGTCCAGCCAAGAACTCTGGAGGTGCCATACGAGTATTGTCTATCATCAAGCTCAGTCATCAACAATTGTAAACATACTTGAATATAGAAAATTTGGGTACAGTGCTTATACTCTCTGCCTGTGAAGTGCTCCAGCTTCCCCTAGAAGTTTATAAAACTTGCAACAAATTGACATGGACCTTTTGCCTACTCCATTATCAACCATACATGATGAGGAAGACTCAATAGAAAACTAACTCAATTCCTTGCAACAATGCAATTCGTCATACAAGTTGCAAGAGATTCTAGGAAGCCATACAATTGTAACTATACTTCATTGGACACTAATCAAACTCAATAGAACAGTAATTCAATTCCCATTGAGATTGCAACATTGCATACAACTTGCGTAAGACTTCAGGAAGCCATAGAAGTCCAAATGCACTTCATTGGACACCATTTCATTACTCCACTTTTACAACATCAGTCTTCATAGGTCCCATGTGACTCACTTGGAATGCATTTCTACCCTATTGCAGTTCACACAAGTACACCAAACTGACTGGATCCCAAAGTCCGCCTCACTCAAAGCACAATTCCATGTGTGAAGATGAATGGTATAATAGAAGAGGTCACTATTTCCCTATCCTATCCATAGAACCTATAGAATGCACCCAACAGTTCCACAACTAAAACCCTAAACCCTAAACCTTCACATACTTTCTGCTATATCCTAAACCACACCCGATACATTCAGGCAATCTATTCTTGCCCTCCATTCTGGAATACCCTAAATCCTAATCACAAAAACAATCAATCAACCCAAAATTGCACAGATTGAACAATAAACACAGATTTCATACCTGTGATTCCAATAGATATTGTGTATGGTGTTTTTCGTAGATACCAGCTGCAATCCAGTTCTTCACCACCTCCTTGCGATTTGGACTAGCCTTGGTTTCAGCAATCCACCAAGCAATAACTTCCGTCTTCACGAAATCAGACGTTCGGTCACTTCTTTGTTTTCTCACAGAAAGAGTCCAAATTATATGATCACTACTCCCCATAGAAGCCCGCCTTTGCACAGCCATAGTCACATTACGATGATGGACAATCAGCAAACAGGCTGTTTGTCTTGCGGATCCCGATCCCGAAGACCTAGAACTCACAACTGTTGTAAGAATTGTATGCTTCGCTACTAGCTGTGCCCTGGTTTTGGCATTTTTCACTTCGGACAACGATTGAACCAACCCAGAGACGATGGAAGCTTGCATTTTGGCCTCATCTGAAACCCTTTTTGAGAGCGACAATTGTGAAGTGGTAAACGGGTTTGACCACAACGCCTGCAAAACCGCTTCTCTGTGGCGTCCATCTCTGTGCTCACCCAACGTTGACTTCACACACTCTAGTATGGTTGTAACATCACGCGACACCTCTCGCCGAATAACCCTGTCATGATCTCGAGAACTCTCGCCTGTTCCTCCGCGCTCTTCCCCAACATACAGTCGCTCTTCTTCTTGCATCCGACCAAGCTCCTCTCTCCTGAGAAGCCTACTCCTTTGTTGCCGCTCTCTATCTCTTTCTTTCTGTAAGGACACTCTTTCTCTTTCAGCCGGACCTGGACGCTTTACCCCAGTCCGCCTTGCCAAATCTCTTGCACTTGTCATTTGTACAATAATAAGCGTCCTCCTCCTCTAAACCCTCACATTGTGAACCCTAAACCCTAGACTGCATGCCAAATGAATAACTGTAACAGGCACTGGTTCTCCTAAACACCTCAGTAAACACTGTAATTGAATGTTTAGAAACACTTCAATTTGCAATCGCCAAATGTGCCATCACCCCAACTCAAAGCCCGAATTGAAACAGTAAAATCAAACTTCACCATAGCTAGGACACTTTGCACAAAGGAAGCACTCAACCAGCAGAGAGAGACGCAGAATGACTGTTCTGAAGGGGTGGGTTCAGAACCCTAATCGGGTCCCGCGTCCCAGGCCCGAGTCCCGTCACAAATGACTGGGAATAGCGTTCCCCGTCTTCTTCTACCCTACACTTGTTGAATGCTAGCATTCAAGCAATCACCTAAAATGAAGTATAAATTCAAAGCCCATTTGTAACTTTTAAAAACATTTTGGATCAAAAAAAAAATTTAAGAAAATACCTTGTTTTGATTCTTTTATGGACTTTTCTAAATACAACTGAACTTAGCTGCTTCAAAAGTCCATAACTACTATTTTAAGACCACAATACAACAAAGCAATATAGTTTAGGGGTGCCTCAATCTATACTACAACACATCATGAGTCACTAATACAATTACACGAATGTTCTTTTCATTAAAAACGCCTTCACAAAATAACATATGGACTTTTCTAAATTGAATGTACAACTCTAAAAGTCCATAGCTCTTTAGGTAAAGAAAATATCTTAATAATAATTATATAGTTGCCTTTGCACTCAAGTTGAGAGTGTATGTTCAAATTTGTAGGTCAAATGGTGTAGTCAATTTTGTACAATGTGGCTTGCAATGCAAAGGTCTCACTGGAAAAAGCACTGTGACATGAAAAGTGGTCCACTCAACCGTGCATCCACCCTTAAGCTATCACGTGTTAGTGCTAAACAACATAACAATTCTAGAGATTTTTCCCAAGCGGCATCGCCAGTCATAGGGAAAGGAAACTCTCTAGGATTAGTGCAATATTAGCCCCCAACACCCAAGGATGTCAACAAAATACCAAAACTTCAACAAAACATTAATCAAAGCTTCAAACACTTACGAGAAATGTCACAAGAAGATAGCTAAGTTGAAGGGACCCCTAAGTCCTTCAAAAGAGCTCAAAAAGTAGCAACAAGGAGCTTGAAATGCTCCCAAAACACGAGAATTTGGCAACGTGGCCCAAAAATGGCCAAAATCCAATTAAATGGACCCAAATTATACAAAGCGGTTCACAAATGAACCTAAGGGGTGTTTTGAGAGAGAAATGAGCCCCCTTATATACATTTCCAAGGGTGCTCACCCCCCCTCTTTTCCTAAGTCGTAAACTTATCAACTAAGATTTTCATCCTAATCTTCAATTTTTGACTTTCTACGCTGGTCCGAATGTCTAACTTTTGGAGATTAACTCCAAATTGAAAACCGATTGCGCCGTTGGCTTTAGAAGGCCATTTTTAATCTTGGAGAACTTTCCATCCCTTAACCAAACTCTAAAAAACGCAACATAACCTACCGCTAACTGAACGCCAAAACGGGGTGAAAACCCAAATCTTGGAGGTTGACTTTTTTGAGAAAAGTAACTAGCCTAGGTTCTTTAGTAGGTATGGGGGAGTAAGAAAAGACCTAGTTTTGACCTCATTCCGATTTTGTATGCTCCCAGTGCGCAAGTCAACTCCACCGTAGACTTCAATTTCGCCAATTTCCGGGGAATCTCGCCGGTTCGGGCACTTCTGGCTATCGGAATGTCTTGAAACTTGGTGGGGCATCTTATTAGCATAAAAGAAGCTAATCTAATTTTTAGTGAGATTTTACCGCAACCTGGGTAATTTCTAAGAATTTTCCATCGTAGGTTTTGGCGGTTGACCGTCCGGAAGGGCATCTTCTGCAAGTCAGAAAATTCCGAAACTTTTTATGGAACCTCTCATGGGACCCCACAAAGGATGTTCAAGCTCATATTTTTACTTTGTACAAAGGTCAGAGGAGAATCAAATTCTGTCTTCTCCTTTTAATTCTGGCAACTAGGGAATCTTTCACATACAAGGGAATCTTGGCAAGCCGATTTCGCCATTGAGTCCCAAATGTGATTTCCACCCTAGAACGCCATACTTTACCCGTAGATTCCGCTTACGGGCCAATCTTAAGTTTGTAACTTCTACAGGCTAACGATTGGGGTTTCTGCTATTTCGTCAATGCTATGGGGAAAGTGAAACCTATCTCTGGGAATGGACTTAAGACCTCAACGGTGTTCCCTCGGACCGATTTTAGCCATAAGATGTCACATGTACCGTAGGTCTGGACTGTTTGGGTCAGGTTAGCCCTTAATTCTACTTTTTACTGATATTTCTACATTTTAACCTATGTACAAGTGGAAATGGGATTTATTTGGGGGAAAACAATCTATAAGGGACCAAATGCTATATTGGTACGTGACATACCTATTTTGGTTTTACACTCTTTTTTGGACTTTTTGTATATAAAACTATACTTAAATTTGTTAAAATTAAAAAAAAGAAAACTATGAGTTCCTAGTGACGAGTTGGGGGCTTACATATGGCGGCCATCTGCGGTATGATTTGGAAAATCATGAGGACCCAGAGTCTCTTGCTACGACTATTCTTGGGTACACGGTCAATTTCTATACAGTGGTGGCGATTATGTTGGGGCCTAGACTTCCTAGTACACGAATATCTTGGTTTGACTGCCCTTACTGTACAATTTCTATGGAAGCCTAAGGTGAAATCTTCTAAGACACCCCAACATGGTTTGGTCACTGGCCAAAGCCATCTTATGTAACTGTGTGAGACGTAGGAGAACTGATTTTAGCTATACCGCTATGAACCTGGAAGGTGAGAAAGGAAGAGATGAACTGTACCGACTACGTGACTGGGAAGGATGTAATGCAGACCAAGGGAGGTCTTGCATTAGGGGAAAGGTAATATTTTTGTTCATTTTTATTTTCTAATTTTTAATTTTCTTGTTTTTTCCCATCCGCCTCAATCGGAGTTGACTTGGATCTATAGAGAATAAATGGTAAAAACCCATCCTTCCGAACTCAAAGGAGTGAGCTTGGAACTAAAAGAGGGAGATAGATTTTAGAAGAGAATTCCCTGTCCGCCTTTGATGGAACAAATTTGGACCTATAGCCAAAAAATATTTCAAACCCGCCTTCCTCCCTCGACGGAGCGAGTTTGGACTAAAAAAAAAGAAAGAAAAGAAAAACGAAAAGGAAGAAGAAAGAAAAAGGGGAAGGGTCTAAGACCTCAATGCTCAGGAGCTCCCTTTAAAAGGTGTCTCCAGCCGCGGTTGTCGGTGACTTTTCTTGCCTTTTCACTAGCTCAGGGGATAACACCAACCGGCCTCGGGTTCGAACCGTCGTCGCCGGGGAGATAATACGGGGACTCGTAACCAACGCCACCAAGTCCCGACGGCTGGAGACGTTGGATGCTCCGCCGCGAGGGTATAAGTACCCCTGTCGAGCTCATATTTTTTATTTTTTTATTTTTTTATTTTTATTAAATAAGTATATACATTATATACAAGGCCAGAAGCCGAGCGCTCACAGCATTCCAAAAAATGTGAGGAGCTGGGCAAGAGAATCTAAGACGAATACAGCACGGAGTTGGACCGGAAGGATCTGGAGTGGTCCAATGGTCATGAACTCGTGCCGGTTGCCATTAGAAATCCTCCTGATGCTCTCCAAATCATCCAAATTGTAGAATGAGCCCGCCCATGTGATGTGCTCATTGGTGTCTACATTTGTCTGATGCTGCAGGTAGATCATGATGGATCTGGTACCAGGTGGGCCAAACGCCTCTTGGATTTGAAGAGGAGGAGCAGTGGGCATTGGAACTTTCAAGCCTGCTTGTTCCAATTCTTCCCTCCGTCGCCGTCGTGAAGCAACTAGCTGGGCCAAACTCACCAGTTGAGTGGAAAACTCCGTCAATCCTTCGAAACGAGGGTCCGTTGGTAATCCCTCCATGACAAGTTGTGTCAATTGCTCGTCCTTAGCCTCGGTCCAAGGTGCTTCCGTTGGGTCGTCCCTTGGCTCCATTTCTTGATCTTCCGTGGACTGGGAGATGGTGTCAGTGTGAGGTTGTGTGAGTGCTTCGTCCGTGGGCTCTAATGCAGGCTCCTCCGTAGGCTCTGTTGTAGGCTCTTCCGTGGGCTCTGGTGCAGGCTCCTCCGGATACTGTACTGATGGCTCTGAATGTGCTGATGAAGATGGTGATGATGGTAGTATTGCCTCTGGGACAGTGTATATAAGACCCATGACAATGGCTATGCTGTACTAACCCCTACTGTGAGTAATGTCTGCCCCAAATGGAGTTGGCTTGGACCTATAGATAAAAAACGTTTCAAACCGGCCTTCCTCCCTCAACGGAGCGAGTTTGGACTAAGAGAGAGATAGAAAGGGAGAGGAGATATAAACTCTAGGCTCAAGACCTCACATGCTCTAGTACAAGATGAAGACGGTCACGCTCCAGGTTTCCCCATATGTGACAATGGGAAGTGGAACTAGCAAGGGCCAGCTGAGAATGTCGATTAGGAAATCAACACCAAAGTGAGAGATGAGGAAGTTAGTGAACCTACGCTTCTCGATGAAGATGATCTCCTAAGTGAGTACTCGAGGAATGGCCAATGGGGGTCGATACCAGCCACGATCCATATGCCAGACGCACTAATCTACTATACCTGCAACAACACAACCTCTAGTATACCAACAAGAGTTTCCCCTTGCTTATATACTAGGGTTGTGGGTTAGAAATCCCAGGACCGCAACTTGTATCTAGCCGTACATCTGGCAACTCATGGTGAAGAAGATCCAAGACTGTATCGGTCTAGCACATAGCGGCCCAAGAAGTATCCGGCTAGCTGTCTTTTCAGCACATAGGCTTCTATTACGTCCGGTCTAGCAAAACATACAGGATCCCCGTCTAGCCATCTTTTTAGCTCCATTGGCATTTATTACGTCCGGTCTAGCGGTTCTAAAGGATCCAACATGGGGAGCTGGATTTGCTTCCCCTTGAAGCTATCTTCTGACAGTGGGTGGACCTAGGAATCATCATCTAAAAGTCAACCCTCCTGACCTCCTAAGAAGATATGCAACATAAGTGCTCTTATTTGGAAGAATTTACGGCCAATTTTACGTTAATTCTATCTTTAAGAAATTAACAACCAAATGGCAGAATTGGCATTCTTGGACGGCATCAAAGGCTTATTCTTTACGTTAATTTTAACTATCTTTGCAAGATTTAAGTGACTTGATAAGCTCAACTCTTTGCAAGATTTATGCAGCTTCATCAGCCCTACTCTGAGATAATTAACAATTAGCAACCAAGAAGTTTTGAATTGATAAATGATCCTCTAAGATACCTCTAAGTGACCTGCAAATTTAAGTTTTAAACCTGGTTCCTAAAACATCATCTTGACTTTCAATTCTTTGGATGACACCTTATGGTCTATTTTACGTTAAATTCCAACTATCTTTGCAAGATTTACGTGACTTCGCAGCCCTACTCTGAGATAATTTAGGAATAACAACCAAGAATTTTAGTTTTTTAAGATTTGTTAACGGAATTTGAAGTAAAACACAAAAGTTGTTTATGATTTTTGAAGATTTTTAAATTTTTAGGGATTTTAATGGATTTTTTATGAGCTACCCTTATAAACGAGAGGTGATAGCTACATGTTTTTGTTTGGAGGCATATGAAAGCTTTTACGCGTTTTAAGGAAAATACAACTAGATAATCTGGTCATAGAAAAATGTAACCAACATCCGATTATACTTTTTAAAAAAAACACAACCAACTAGTATGGGTCAGCTTACATACCTATATGCCACAATCCTAGATGTAGGAGGTTGCAGAGAAGTGTTGATGAGGAAATGTGCAGGTTCTCAATAGTTGGTGGCCGACGCTTGAATTGATCGGCCGAGAGCGGTAGAATTTCTGCCATGTCACTTCTTAACTGTAGCTGACGCTGTAGGCTGAGAGGTGCGTTGTTCATTCCGTAGGGAATGACTTCTGTTGAGGTAGAGACAATGTCTCTCATTGCTGTTAGTACCATAATCGTTTCCTCCTCATCTTGTGGGTCGGGTTCTCCGCCCCATTCTCCGTGTATTCCCAGAATCCAACCTGCAGGAGGGTTACAATCCACTGGAAAATCCCTAATGGCAATGGGGCCATCTAGAGAGGGGTTAGTGGGTTCATTAGCATAGGGTCCTTGGTGGTGTCGGTCCTTGGACCTACGTAGAACCCAATCGTTTCTTAGTTCCCTGATTGCTGTAGATGATTGACCTATAGTCAATGCTAAGGACACGTCCCAATCTTTGGGTTGGTGGCAATCAGCTGGGAGAGACAAAGTTTGACTTGATCGGCAACGTTCAATTTCGCGTGGTGACACACAATATTGACATTGTCTCTTTGCAAGGGCTCCTTTAGCGCGGATCGGTATTGGGGTAATGACTTGAGTTAGTTGGTTTGCCTTTTCAAGTTCAACATCAACTGGTGGAGAAGAAGGATGGACTGGGTTAAGATTGTCTTTCGGATCAACAAAATCGCTCGGAGGTGATTTTTTGTCACATCCTAAATTCAAGGCAATTGGGGTGTCTTTGCTAGACGGGGTATCTGATGCTAATGACTCGTCGAGAAGGTCCTTGGTATCATCAGGGATTTCTATTGGAAATTCTTTGGTGGCACCAGTCCTCGTAGGGCTTGAAGGGACGTCTAGTATAATAAAGGCCTCGTCACTAGAACATGGGAGCTCTTGTAGCCATTGCTGGAAGGTCCCATCATCCACATAATCATAGAGGCCTGGGCCGATACATTTTATCGTTCCTAAATTGATAGAAGGTTCAGCACGACTAGTTTGAAATGCTGGCATTTCGGGCTCACTATTATCTATCGATAATGGTCCCTTTGCTACAATTGCAACCATGGTCCTTGTTTTCCCTGGTCCATATGTAAAAGTAGGACGTTTTTGTGACCAATTCACGACTCCTCCGCTTTCACGAAGGAATTGGCGCCTTAATAATAGAGGATAAGCACCATTGGATTCCTCAAATTTGAGGACCTCAAAGGTGAGGATGTAGTTGGCTCCTCCAGTTTGCATCCTGAGATCTCTGATTCGAACCAAGGGTTTGGCCGACCTTTGATCGGCACATTTAAGGGTGACGTAGGATGGGTGGATGACCTCTAAGCCTAATTTCCGCATAGTGAAGGAGGGCATGATGTTGACTCCACTCCCATCATCTATTAGAGCTTTTGGAATAATTTTGTCGACTATCTGTGGGCGCAAGACTACCCACCCTTGGTAATAAAGCGAACACCGACCAGGTTCTATGCCTTTATCCACATTTTTTAATATATGGGGGTGATGTGAGCGCGGTCCACTGTGCCTTCCAAGCAATGGATCTTTTTTGCTAATATTTCCTAGGTGTCGTGGATGGCAGCAAATAATTAGAATGCATGTAGTAACTCACAAGGTAACTGCAATGCTCAGGGGTAATGGTGAAATTCTAATTCCCTAACTATTTATCCTATGTCGAGGGTAGACTGGGTAGTTGGCGTCATTTCTAATGTCTCTAACTACGTAAAAAGGGGAACCTCTATGTTCCTTCCATGAACCTCTAAAACTATCGGGGGGTTTTAAGACTCCACCTAGAAGTTTTACTCTAAAGACTAACTCTAAAGTTCAACTCTTACTCTAATCTTCAACCTCTAAATGACACTCTAAATTTTTACTCTTTTAACTTGGGTTTAAATATTAACTACCGAATTTTAACTCTAAGTTTTTACTTCTCTATTCTATTCTAAGTTTACCCTTCTAACTTTAACTCTAAATTTTCACTTTTCACTGTAGATTTTTACTCCTAATTTAACTCTAGGTTTTTGACTTTTAACTCTAAATTTTTACTTCTAAATTTAATCCCCAATTTTAACCTCTAGGTTTGACTCTACGTTTTCACTTTGACTCTAGATGTTTCTACTTCCAACTAACTCCAAAATTTTACTTCTACTTCTAACTTTTAACTTCTACTTTTAGCTTTTCACTCCCACTTTTTACTCCCCAATTGACTAAAATTTAACCTCTTAATTTAATCTAAACTTTTGACTTTTGACTTTTGACTTCTACTTTTTACTCTATTTTTAACTCAACAATCTACTTCCTAAGTGGATTCTACTTTTGACCCCTATTTCCTATTCTACTTTTACTTCCCAAAGTTAACTCCAAATTTCGACGTTTGAATTTTAACTTCCCTAAAAAATCTTAATTTAACTCTAGGTTTTTAACTGTTAATTGATCTTTAATTCTTATCCTAAATTCTCCCTCTAATCTAATCCTAATTTCTGTCCATTGTTTCTTGTGGTTCAATTTTAATTAAAATTCCTCCGTTCTACCCCTCACCGCTTATCTTAGCCTAACGCGGTCAGTTTACGGTCAAATCTTAATTATAAGATGTTTTCGGAAACCTCTATTCCTAATCTATCAACTTTTGAATCTAAACTTCTAATTTACACTAATCTCGGATGCTAATCACGTTCTAAGGGCTGATTAGGACAACAAATACTGATTAGGGAGAAACGACTAGGATTAGTTTAATGACCCACCTCGTTACTGCTAGTGTCGGAAATGACATCATCCCCGTCCACATGCGCGTCCTCGTGCTCCATGGTGGCCACTCGCGATTGTCTTCTTTTGTTTTTGTGTTATGGTTTTTATTTATTTTATTTTATTTTATATTATTTATTTTTTTTAAGGCCCACGGCTTAATTTGTAGAAAAGAAAACGTTACACGTATGATGTTCTAACCCTTTCTCCCCATTTCCTTTTCCTTTTCTTTCTCTCCTCCTTATACACTAGCACTATTCCACCTAAGCTTTTATGAGTCTTACACTATGATTCAAACTACGAGAAGGGTTTAAATGTTCTCCTACCCTCTTACGCAACCTTGCTTTGTGTCATCCTAATCCTCCTCCCAACGGTTGCAAGGAGTTCTTCTAGATTTCCTACCTAATCTCCTAACAAGTACTATTCATCGTCTCTCTCCCTTCCATTCCTATAACACCTCCTTCTCCCTAATTTCCTTCCATTGTGTGTAGGTGTGAGTGGTGATGTAAGTTGAACCGGATGTTTTGGTGCAGGTGGCGTGTGGAATGGCAACTTCTATTTCTCCCTTCTCCCTTTTGTATTTTTTGGCCTAGTCCTACTTCAACCCCTCTTAGCACAAAATTAGTCCAACATGCTTTTGGTTTGGTTTTGCCTTTGTTTGTGTTCGGGTTTGGGGAGGACCAAAACTAATAAGAAAAAACGAGAGAATCCAAAATTTGGGGAGGAGCCCGAATGGCCCCAGCCTCCCCTGCTGGACTGAGAGGGCTGCTGTAACGAGAGAGCTGCTGTATCGGAGAGCTGCTGTACCGGGAGAGCCGCTGTACCGGAGGGCTGCTGTACCGGAGAGCCGCTGTATCCGAGAAGCTGCTGTATCGGAGAAGCTGCTGTATCGGGAGAGCTGCTGGCCCTCCGGCTGGCTGGCTGGGGGGTCGGCCAAAATTTTTAATTATTTTTTTTTTTTTTTCTCTTCCTCTCCCGGTTGTGGCTGCTGGTTCTGTTTGTTGGCTGGCTTGCTTGCTGGTCTGATGTTGGCTGGCTCGTTGCTGGTCTAATGTTGGCTGGCTCGGTTGCTGGTTCGGGAACTCGATTTCTGACTAAGGCCAAAAGACTAGAATTTTGGCTAAGGCTGAAAATAAAAGACTAGGTTCTTGCTAACCTAGGGGGGGATAGAACTTTGGAGGGTGCTAGATCTACTAAGATTTTTGGGATACAACTAACTAAATAAAATTTGGGGAACCACTAAACTCTCTTAAATCTTGGGAAATGACTAAACTTTACTAAGTGCAAAGGAACATACCTATCTTGGAAGCTAAACTCTGGAGGTTTCCACAAAGGTCTTGGAAACTAGACTTTGGATCTAAACACGGGGGAGGTGCAAAGCTTCGCCGTGAAATTGGTTTTAACACCAACTTTAGGACTTCTAGACCCCCCGGGGGTTCAAAGCTCCGCCGTCTACACTTTTAACATACGCTCTAGGACTTCTACTTTGTTACTAGTTCAAAGCTTCGCCGTCCCGGAGGGGGGTCCACACAGTGAGAGAGACTTTAGAAGAGGGAAAAGCTAGATTTTTAAGAAAAACAACCACACGTGAGTTCAAAGCTTCGCCGTCCCGGAGGGGGGTCCACTCAACAAGGAGAAGGTTAGATGAGGGTGTAAGAAAAAAAACACAAAGAGAACCACACAAGTTAGACCACAAAACACAAAGCTCCCACGCTAAAGGCCCCCCAAAGCGGCATCGCCAAGGTACGGTGGGGGGTGACTTTAGGATTAGTGCAAGATACAAAAAAAAAGGACTCTTAGCTTCACAAGTTAGATCACAACACGTACAAGAGGGAGAGAGAGGCTCTCCACTTACAACAAAGTACAAAGAACTGCACAAACGAGTACACAAAGCAAGGTAGAAGGACCCCCAAGGACCTTCAAAGCTTGAAAATAAGCAACAATGGAGCCAAAAGTGCTCCGAAAACACCGTAGAGGTTTTTGGCTTGAAACACCAAAATATCCAAAATAACTTGGACCCACGGACCCAAAACAAGAATTGGGGGTCTTCTAGAGAGAGAAATGGGGCCCTTATATAGGTTTCCAAGGGCCCACCCCTCCCTCTAAAGTTCTAAGGTAACCTTATCAACGGGGATTTTCATCCTCATCCTCAAAGATTTTCATCCTACATCCTAAATTTCTACTTCTACCATCTATGCTGGACCAACATCCTAACTTTTGGAGATTAGCTCCAATCGTCGAACGGATTGCGCCGTTGGATCCAGAACGCCGTGTTTAGTCCTAAATCCCCTCACCCCCAGTACCGAGGCCAAAAATCCATCGTAGGCTAATTTAGTTTAAAAACCAAATCGTGGTAAAATCCTAGATCTTGGGGGTCTCCTATTTTGAAAAATGTGAATAGCCTAGGGTCTCCGGTAGGTGCGAGAGAGTCGGGAAGGACTTTTGGTTGACTTCGTTTCGCCATCGTATGGTCCCGGAATGCCGGTCAACGTGGCGGGGACCCCGCCACGTGGTTAATTCCCGAGGAATCTCGCCGGTTCGGGTACTTGCCGCTATCAAAATGTCGTGAAACTTCACGGAGCGCATTATTAACATAAAACAAGCTAGTCTAATTTTTAGTGAGATTTTAATGTAACCTGGGTAATTTCCATGAAATTCCCGTTGGAGGTTAGGAGGGTTGACCACCCGGAAAAAGGTTCTTCTGCAAGTCGGAAGATGCCGGGATTTTTCACGTGACCTCTCAGGGAGTCGCATGAAAGACGTGCGGGTGTGTTTCCGTACCTGGCACGATTGGTCAATGGAGATTTAAACTGGACATCTCCTTGAATTAGCGACGATGCGGGAATCTTCTGCAGGTGGAGGAATCTTGGCAAACCGATTTTGCCGTTGGACTCCTGGCATGGGATTCACCCTAGAACACCATCCTTGGGCTGTAGATTCCTCCACAGGCTCGGTCTTGCGTGAATGGCTCCTGCATGCTAACAATCGGGATTTTGGGAATTCGTCGATCTAATGGGGAATTCTAAATCTAACTCTAGGACCTGACCTAGTGGCCCCGCTGTGGATCCCTCGGACCGACCTAGCCATGAATCGCCACCTTCATGGTGGGATTTAGCCCTTTTGGGGCTGTGTGAATCGAATCCCCCAAATCTAACCTTTTCGTTATTTTTATACCATTTTTAGGCAAGATTTGGGGGATTCTAAGTAAAAAACACAAATCTAGACCAAATACTATAATGGGTATGACACAACCCTATTTCGGTTCTACACTCTTTTTATGGATTTTTCTATACTTTTTATCAACTTTAAATTGCAAATTTCCAAAAAAATAATTCTACAAGTCCCAAGTGACAAATTGGGAGCTCACAGGTGGTCAACCCTCCTAACCTCCAATGGGAATTTCATGAAAATTACCCAGGTTACAATAAAATCTCACTAAAAATTAGACTAGCTTGTTTTATGTTAATAATGCGCTCTGTGAAGTTTCACGACATTCCGATAGCGGCAAGTACCCGAACCGGCGAGATTCCTCGGGAATTAACCACGTGGCGGGGTCCCCGCCACGTTGACCGGCATTCCGGGACCATACAATGACGAAACGAAGTCAACCAAAAGTCCTTCCCGACTCTCTCGCACCTACCGGAGACCCTAGGCTATTCACATTTCTCAAAATAGGAGACCCCCAAGATCTAGGATTTTACCACGATTTGATTTTTAAACTAAATTAGCCTACGATGGGTTTTTGGCCTCGGTACTGGGGGTGAGGGGATTTAGGACTAAACACGGCGATCTGGATCCAACGGCGCAATCCGTTCGGCGATTGGAGCTAATCTCCAAAAGTTAGGATGTTGGTCCAGCATAGATGGTAGAAGTAGATTTTTAGGAATTTAGAATGAAAATCTTTGAGGATGAGGATGAAAATCCCCGTTGATAAGGTTACCTTAGAGCTGTAGAGAGAGGGGTGAGCCCTTGGAAACCTATATAAGGGCCCCATTTCTCTCTCTAAAACACCCCCTCACTTTTGTTTGGGTCCGTAGGTCCAATTTGCTTTGGATATTTTGGCGTTTAGAGCCAAAAACCTCTACGGTGTTTTTGGAGCACTTTTTTGCTCCATTTTTGCTAGATTTCGAGCTTTGAAGGTCCTTGGGGGTCCTTCTATTTTTCCTTGTGTACTTCTCGTACGTTTGTTATCCCCTTGTTACAGGTCAAGAGTCCTTGCTTCTCTCTTGTGGTGCCTTTGTGAGCTAACTTGTGAGTTAGGAGTCTTTTGGTGTCTTGTCCTAATCCTAAAGTCACCCCCCACCGTACCTTGGCGATGCCGCTTTGGGGGGCCTTTAGCTTGTGAAGTTGTGTGTCTTTACGCATACTAAAACGTGTTGTTTTTCTTCACTTACGTGTCCTCACCCTCTTCTATTCTTTCCCGCGTTGCGTGGACCCCCCCTCGGGACGGCAAAGCTTTGGCTTTGTCACGTGTGTTCTAAGTTTGTCTTTTCTATCTTCTTCTAATATCCCTCTTATTACGTGGACCCCTCCCCACAACGGCGAAGCTTTGAACTAGTGACAACGTCAAGTCCTACAGTGTGTGTTAAAATACTCATAGACGGCGGAGCTTTGGACCCCCGGAGCGGCACAAGTCCTAGAGTTGGTGTTAAACCCAACTTGACGGCGAAGCTTTGAACCTCCCGGAAACCCCATTCCAAAGTCTAGTTTCCAAGACCTTCTTGGAAAAGTCTAAAGTTTAGCTTCCAAGATATTAGAGTTTAGCATGAAGTAGGAAGTGGTGGGCCAAGTTTAGCTGCCTAGCCCTTGTATACGTGATTTTTTAAGCCGAGTGTCTTGCTTCACAAATTCGAGCGTAATTCCCCGGACGGCGAAGCCTTGGCTCTAGCACTAATTTTTTCTAAAATTCCAATTTTTATTTGCTAAGTGGGTTCCCCTGAGGGAACCCGTTGAGGTGATTAAAAATTTGATGGTGGCCAGCGTACCAAGCCAGCCAGCGTATTAGCCAGCCCAGCGTACCAGCCAACCCAGCGGCAGTAACGGGGAGCCCAGCCGGCAGAACCGGGAGTCTAGCGGCAGTACCGGGGAGTCCAGCGGCAGTACCGGGGAGTCCAGCGGCAGTAACGGGGAGCCCAGCCAAGGCCGGTACCCGAGGCCGGTATACTGCCTGTCCCAGCGCCCACCTTTGGCCGGTTTTGTGATCTGGTGGACTGGACCATAACCCACATACATCATGGCTGATTTCAAACCAAAAACAGGATGATGCTCTGCGAAGCCCCAACTTTGGTTTTTTGTTTGAAAAAAAACTCTCCACTAATTAAGACCTAGTTTAGGAAATTAGTTATAGGTCTAGTTTAGGAAATCAGTGATAGATCTAGTTTAGGAAACTAGTGATAGATCTAGTTTAGAAAACCAGTGATAGATCTAGTTTAGGAAATCAGAAATAGAGCTAGTTTAGAAAACCAGTTAAACCCAGTGGGGATCCAAGGCCAAAATTCCAAAACTTCCAAGTTGTGACTAAAGAACAAAGGGAGGGGAAGAAAGAGAGTCAACACCTCACATCACTCCTACACACATATTTGCAACCTCCACGTCACACCTGCACGCACACTTGAAACCTCCATTCTAACCAACCAAATACACACATGAGCAATGGAGGGAGATTAGAAAGAAGGAGATGAAGTAGAGAACAAAAAGGAGAGAGACGATAAATAGTGACCTAGGCCTAAGCTTAGGTAGACTTAGGGAAGGAAATCTTGAGAATTTGTGGTGACCGTTGGGAGGAGGATTAGGATGACAACAAGGCAAAATTGTGTAAGAGGATAGTTGGCCTCTTAAATACCTCCTTGGAGTTTGAAACCATAGTGTAAGACTCATAAAAGCTTAGGTGGAATAGTGCTAGAGTAGAAGAAAGAAGAGGAAAGAAAAGAAAGGGGAGGAAAGAAAAGAAAGGGGAGGAAAGAAAAGAAAGGGGAAGAGGAAAGAAGGAGTTTAGATCATCCAAAAATTGTAATAGTTTCTAAATAAGCGGTGAGCTTGAAGAAAATTCAAAACAAAACTAAAGACCACCATGGAGCGTGAGGATGTATACGTGGACGTGGACGAAGTTATTTCCGACACCGGTAGTGAAGAGGTGAGTTTTTGATTTAATCTTTGATGTTTCTCCCTAATTAGCATTTATTTTCCCTAATCAGCCCTTAGAGCGCGATTAGCACCCGAGATTAGTGCAAATTAGAAGTTTAGATTCAAAAAGTTATAGATTAGTGATAGAGGTTTCCAAAAATATATTACACTTAACCCCTAAAGGACCGTTTGTTCCCTCGGGGGACAAATTGGGTCCGGGTAGGTTCCTATTGTCTCAGTTTGAAGTGAGATTTTTTGAGATTTTTTGAGGTTGTGTACTTTCCCGAGAGCTTGGTGAATATGTAATTTTTATTTCAATCGGATTCTGTATGAAGAAGTTACGGACATTTTTTTAGGAACAAAAATTTGGGGCAGGCTGGGCTGTCACTATTTTCTTGACTTTGGAGGAGGGCAGGTGAAGCAGGAAGGAGGTGGAAGCTGGGGTGGGCAGCAGGTGAAGCCTCTGTCCCCAACCTCCGTTCCCAGCCCTTGGTTCCCAACCCCCGTCCCCCAATCCCCATTCCCCAACCCCCGTTCCCCAAACCCCCTTTCCCCAAACCCCCTTTCCCCAAACCCCCTGCCTTAATAATCCCAATTCCAACCCCCGTCCCCCAATCCCCGTTCCCCAACCCCCGTTCCCCAACCCCTGTCCCCCAACCCCCGTTCCCCCAACCCCCTGCCTTAATAACCCCAACCCCAACCCCCGTCCCCCAATCCCCGTTCCCCAACCCCTGTCCCCCAACCCCCGTTCCCCAAACCCCCTGCCTTAATAACCCCACCCCCTGCCTTAATGACCCCAACCCCCTGCCTGGTTGGCAACCCTTGGTCACAAAGGCCGGGGGACGCCCACCTCCAGTCGCAGGAGGGGGTGCGTGGGCTGCCAGGCCGCCCCTGTGCTGCGGGTTGCGCCTGTGCTGCGAGCCGCGCCCCCTTCAATGCACCAAAAATTTGCCAAATTCTGGCAATTGAAGCTTCAATTCTTGAAATTCAAAGTGAAAATTTGTCTGCAAGCAACTACACACTGACATTTGATGCGAAATTTTGGCAAATTTGCCAATGACGTCAATTGCTTCTTTGACTACAAAAATCTTCAAAGTCCATAATTTGACCAAAAATTTAATTTGATGAGCACAACGAAGCAATGAATTGAATTTGTGGCACCTAATTGAAGCATGGGAAATTAACTTCACCCACATTTGCTAAATTAGAGCATCTATCTACACAATTGTAATCATAAATGGCTCCCATTTCTTCACTCACAACAGCACTTCTTCAATGAAGGCAAATTTAGGTCGAATTCGTTGACAATTCACAATTCTCTGACACACCAAGCAAAGAATCAAGAAACAAGAGGCTTGAATTCAATGTTTCCTCTACCTAATTGATGTTATTCCAAAATTTGCCCAAATTTTGACTCCCAAGGTTGTTCACAAGTTGCCACGTACAGAAGCTTTCAATATTCGTAATACACCACGAATTCCTAACACACCATCAATCTGCAGAGAGGTTGGTTTGTAGAGAGACATGCAGTTGCACTTCACGATTTGATTTTTCAAGGTTTGTGAAGAGTGTTTCGTCTCTTTCTTTTCGACATTGTTCTATCTTGGGCATGCGGCACCTATTTGATTCGTTGTGAGCTTCGGAGAGAATCGGTGGAAGTCGGTTGACATTGGGAACTCAGAGTGAACTCAGAAGTATTCACATTGGGATTTTCAAATTTGAGATTTTTAGACTTGACACATTGGGATCTTCCTACGGCTCTGAGGAGGAATTGGCCGGTACAGTTGACAAGCCACGAGATATAGACTACAAGGGCAAGGCCGACCTTGAGACAGAGTCAGTATCTCTCTGCTTCATCCACTTTTTGATTCATGTGCATGTGTTCAGTTGATTATACTTTCAATTTGAGTTTATTATCCCTTCATTTGGAAGAACGGTCTGCTAGCTCTGAGTACTAAGAAACTGAATTGCAAACCTTATGTTGGGACTATAATCGACAGCACTGATCATAAAACGGAGCTTCCAATTCTAGAAATCGTGCGAGAAAGGTTTCCAGATCATCTGATTCTCGGAGAAGAGGGAGGCGTGACTGGAGATTCAACTTTGGAATATCTGTGGTGCACAGATCCTCTAGGTACGTCTCATTTGAGCGCTTGTTATCATCCACTGATTCTATCAGAATACTATAAGTTTCTCAATAAATGTTTTCTGGGTGAAAATTTGAGGTCAATTCTTACTTTGAAAATGAGCTTTTGGTGCAACCCTTCATACTCGTTATATTGTTGCTGCCCTCATTTACTGATTGGAACTGCTCATACTGTCATTCCGAATTCAGGTATCTTGTTATGTATAACGGTGTTTTGTAGTTCCAGAACAATATAGTGATAAGGTAGGACATCCATAAAGCGACCATCTAAGCGCTGAAACTGAATTTTGGGGAGGTAAAACATCTTGAAATATTTTTCAGTAGATTTTCCTTGAAAGACAAGTGCAATTGACATCTAACCCAAGTCATTTCATATTTTTTGGACATTTTTGGAATTAGTTATGAATATTTGAAGTTGGAAAAAAGTGGTCGTTTGTGGTCATTAAAAACGACCACCTCTTGAAATGTGCATAATTGGTACATTGAAGAAAGTAAAATGTACCTCTGAGTCATATTCTTTTAATGCCTGGTCGGAGTTTGAGCCTCCTACCTAAAGGTAGTGATGATTATAGTGATAGGATGTAATTGCAAATATAAAATCTCATACTCTATTATGTTTACTATAATTACTAAGGTATTATCTTATATTTTCATTTTGTTCCTTCTCTAGTTTAGTTCAAGATCAAATCTTGTTGCTTTCACATTTTCTACTAGATAATTGCATCTATTCATTGTGGTTCAATATAGTTTGAATCGTCGCTTGCCATTCACGACTATTACTTTTTGTATAGGTATTGGAGAGGACACAATGTTCTGAAATTTTTTTTCCGATTCAACTCTTGTGTCTGTTCAAAGGATTATCATATTGTTATTTGTTTAGATCTAAACTTCATTTTTACAATGTCATTTGCATAGACATATTTATGAACAGGATTCTAGTTCATTTACTAATTGCACTACAATGGTATAAAACGTGTAAAGGACATTTAAAAAAACTTTGAATATGTGGATTGCAAAATTTTTGTGTTTGAAGTGAAGAAAATCGTTCTTTTTGCACTTCCCTTGCCTAACAATCCGTTCAGCTAAAACTTTTAGAACTACACTTCCAAATTTGAATATTTTTATGAAAACAAACTTCATTTTTATTCTCCAGAAAATTGTGAAGTAGAAATATGTTCGAGATCGAACAAAACTCTAAATAGTTTATAGCTCTAAGATAAATTACAATACAATAATCCAGGTAATGATATTGTTTTGCAAAGCACACTTGATCGTATTCAACAATTTCTTTGGAAAAATCATAAAAATTGCATCAAAATATAAATACTATAAGTTAATTTTTCAAGAACATGTCTAGATTGCCCCCCCCCCAAACAAAAAAGATTGTCCATAGCTCTCTCATTACCAATCTAAATAGAATGAATCAATTTTTTTGAAGTAGATAAAAATATTTTCTATAAAAAACAACAATTCAAAAAATTTATCCTCATTTTCTTTGAATTTTTTGTGTTGCCCAACAACTGCCAATTTCAGCTCATGGTGGCATAACTTTAGCTTATAGGCACTGATTGAAATAAAAATCACATTTATAGAAAGTTGATGTGTTTTCCTATCTTTGAAAAAAGTTTCTAGAAAATCATGATCAACATTGAGAACGTAGGAGACTACCCTAAATCCATTTTGTCCCCCAATACAAAAATGGAACTTCAAGGGTCAATCAAATGAGCTTGTGTTTTTATTTTTGTTTTTGGAATTCATTGTATTCATTCAAAAGCCTTTTTAGTGTAGGTCTTAGCTACTTTGATGCAAATTCCATTGATTTGGGCTCTTTACTCTTGCATATATTGACAACATAAGAACTGAAGAGGACATGGAGCACACTTCTTGATTTATGATCTAACATACTTCAACAGAATAGGAAAAATGTTTTGTATGTTAGATTCTTTTGACTATACTGGAATTGATTGGTCTTCATGATCTATATCATACACAGTCAAGTACTCCACAATCTCGTTCTTTTATACATAATGTATTTGACATGACGGCCTTTTTGGTGGTCAAGTTGAATAATCCTTAGACTATCATTTTTGTGTTCAGGCAAGGAGATTTTTTTGTACACTATTAGGAGTTTGAAGGACAAAGAGCAATGCCTAGACGGAGGACTAGTACCTCCTTGGATAAGGTATAACATTTTAACCCCTAAAGGACTAGCTTGTTATTTTTTGCAACATAGCAATTTCGGGCAAGTATTAGTGACCAGAAATTCAGGTATTTCTAGGCTGAAATTTTAGTAAAAGTTGGGGACCAAGAATATCTTTCATATGCACTAAAGTTCATGACATTTGGAAATTGGAGTCAAAAGTTATGGCTCAATATGTTATTTGTTTTCCAACTTGGGCAATCTAGGTAGATAAAAAAAAATCACTTTTTTCATAAACAAAAATTTGAAATTGAAGTGAAGGATTTATATACACGTGGAAAGCTTTGAATCATTCCATTTTAGTCAATGAGTCAAAAGTTATGAGGAATTTTAGTTTGCGGGTAGTTATGGATTTTCTACTCTAAAAGATCATACGGTTACATTTTTGAACACATGTAACCATATGATCTATGAATTTGAGGGGTTAATCCCCTAAAGGGCTATTGTCTTTCAAGGAATAGAATGGATTTCAAGCAAGCTCCTTTGGTCTCAATTTTTCTCATTGACTAAAATGGAATGATTCATTGACTAAAATGTTTTTGAACATACAAGAACACATTACCTTCTAGAATATATGATCTTTATTTCAATTGGTACCCCAAAGTAAAGGTTATGCCGCTCTCTATGATTTCTTCAATTCATGAAGCTCAAAAAAGAATTCACAATAACTTGAAATGAAATTTTTTTAAATCTTTTGGTTTTTAGATTACACTTTTGTCTACATTGAACACTTTCAACCATTTGCATTAGTAATAAGAAAGTTATGGAGCATCTTGTTTTGTAGGCAATTAGAGTGTCCTCTTCAAATAATAATGTATAGGATTTGTTTTTGAGGTCCTTTAGTGATTAACTGCACCACTTTGCTACCATTGACACTTTGAGTTTTCTAAGTCCAAAGTTCTATTTTATTGATTTCTACCAGGTTGCATGGAATGGACTGCCCGTTCGTCGTAGTTGCAGATTGCTAGCCCATGATACCCCTTCTTCTTCAAATTTGCAATGTCCACCTCGGAGTCCTACCCCCCCTATTCCATTACAAGCAAGATTTGATTATCCTACACCTCGCTTTGTACCTTCATTACCAGAAGAAGGTCAAGAGAATTTTTTCCCAGAGGACATTGACATCATTGGCAACATCAATCCAGAGTTCATTGATAGCCAGGAGCATGAAGTTGGAGGTAGAGCATCTAGTTGTGAAGAACTTGATGAAGAAGACTTTGATGAAGGCCCCTATTCTTCACACGAAATTCGAGATGTTGATGATCTCCTCTGGCCTCCGGAGTTGTTATACAACCCTGAGCAGATTGCACGTCCACCCAAACGATTGCGTGATGGAAGTGCATCAACAAGGGTGGAGAGGGAGATTGTACATCGAGAGCTTCCAAGTGAGAGTGGTCCACTTCACGAGCCTGTAGCCTCTGTCGATAGAGTGATTAGGACGCCTTCGCCAACTTGGGAGAGCTCGGATGGGGATGAAGGCAACCAATGCGAGAATGCAGAAATAGCCAAGGAGCGTCCCCGGGGACGAGGTTGGGAGCGCCAACAAGAACGTCTTCAACGGCAGTGCTCCAATAGCCCTTCCACAGCAGGTAAGCATTGCAAAGTTTTGCTCTACTAGATTTGTCTAAAGAGTTGGGGTTCAAGTTGGATTTGGCAGTTAGAGAATCATTTTTTTACCTTTAGTTATGAAAAATGGACATGTATATCTTCAATTCTCAAACAATTCTTTAGCAATATAATTAGGATGATACTTTGTGACACCTTTATCAAAATTATATGATATATAGGTAATGTTTGCCGCTTGGACTTCAAATATAGCAGTCATCAAGTTATTTTGTAAAATATACAAAAAATTCTTTACAAAGTATAGCCAATAGCTTTCACTAACCGAAACAAGTGGAAAATAGTGCATACAAGACATCTTCAATTGTATGACAATGCAATGGAATTGGGTACAACATAGGATAAAATTTGAATTAACATTGTTCTAAGGGGGGACACATAGATTTTAAAAAATGTAATATGAGCACAATTTTTTAGGAATATTTCATGAACTTTTTCCAAAATTTTAAGAAGTTATTAGCTTTTGAGGAATATAATTTTTATTTCAATCAATGCTCGATAGTAGGAATTTTACCACTACAAGTACCAATTTGAATTTAATAGAAAAAAAAATCAAAGAACTTCCATTCAAGGATTTCAAGAAATTGATTTTCATAGTTTATATTGTTGTTATGACATGGAAAACTTCAATTCCTTCCATTTGGATTTTTGATGTAGAAGTTATGGTGCATCTTGTTCTACAGGCAATTAAAATATGTTCTTGGAAAAAAAATTTAGGATTTGTCTTGAAGCCAACTTTCAACCATTTGTGAAAATAATAATTTCTAGAGGATTAATTTCCAATGCTACACCAATTTCATCGTTGAGAGTATATTCTAGTCCACCTTTGGGGTATTAGCAATTGAGTTTTCTCCTTCATCATAAACCTACTTCTACCTAATAATTTATTTAGAGATTGAAAATAAAGATTTTTTTCATTTTTTTCCATCACAAAACAGTTGCAAAATGTAAATTTAAAAAATATGTAATGATAAAGTTTTAAGTTCAAAGGATTCAAAGTGTTATAAACTAGTTTGCCTTGATGCTATAGAAGTTTTTTTCTAATTATCTTTGAACGCATGTATTTTACAACGTATGTGGTCAAAATTCCAGAAATGTCTTGCAAACATTTTCATGTTCTTGTACTACTAAATCTTACAATTACATACTCCAAAAATTTCCATTTTTCTATTTCATGCTTTTTGCATTGGAAATGTAGTGTCATGTACATTTTTATAAATAAAAAAAGCTTTTGATTTTAGGGCCTAAGAAAGTGAAGGGGACCAATTTAACACTCTATTGACACATGAGAATTTCAAATTTGTAGATGAAAGTGGGAGCGAGTTCGACATTGAATATCCTGAGCTAGATTTTGGTGAAGAGGAGGAAGACGACGTGTATGATGATGGCTATGAAGGGGATGTGAATAGCATCAAACATGTTTATCGAGATTCTACTTGGCATCAAAATTTCATTACTTATACCCCTGAACCAGCGGAATATCTTGGTAGTTATGGGTCCAGTTTCTCTGAAAATCGGTTCCCTACTTTTTCCGATTTATTTCAATTTTTTTGGCCCATGTGGATTTTACGGGAGATCGTTGCTGAGACGAATCGGTATGCAACAGCATTGAATCCAGATGATGGCACATTTGGAGGGCCGAATTGGGAAAACCTTACCGTATTGGAGTTGAAGGTTTTCATGGCCATCATATTATATATGGGCATGAGGCAGCAACCCAATTTGAGGTCTTTCTGGCATAAAAAAGGCCTTTTTCATTGTCCAACTATCTCTAGTTTGATGTCACGGAGCCGGTTTGAACTACTCACAAAATGTTTACATGTTACCAATCCAGCAACATATGAGAGTGAGAAAAGAATGCCAGGATATGACAAAATGGGGCAAGTTAGATGGTTATTGAATGCAATGAGAGACAATTGCCAAAACGCATGGAATGTTGGTAAGTTTGCTACAATTGACAAAATGATGATTCGATACAAGGGGACTTACTGCCCCGCTAGACAATATATGCCCCAGAAGCCGCAAAAGTGGGGCTTGAAGGTTTGGTGTTTAGCAGATTCAAAATCAAAATTTGTTTCAAATTTTGAAGTATATTGTGGCAAAAATCCCGTGGTTGAGGAAGAAATGCGACGACCGGGGGGACATGGGGAAGCACGATTAGCGCATAACGTTGTATTGCGCTTGCTTGCACCAATTGAGGGTAGAAGACATGTAATTGTCATGGACAATTTTTTTTCTAGCATTGCTTTATTCAAAGACCTATTGGATAAAAAAACATATGCAACCGGCACAATGAGAGCAAATCGGGTGGGTCTTCCTCAATCTTTCAAGAACACAAAGGATTTCAATAGAAATGAGCAAGGCACACTAGATTGGCGCATGCATGATTCGAGGCAAATGTCGAGCATTGTATGGAAAGATAAGAAAGCGGTTCTTATCATTTCGACGCACGCAGTTCCAATTCAGTTTCCGTGGGAATTTCCAGTTGCAACAGTTCCATGTCGTAATGGTTCAGAGAGGAAGAACATTCAGACATCACCGGTGCATCTTGAGTATACAACTCACATGCGTGGTGTGGACGTAGCTGACCAATTACGAGCGTCATATTCATGTCAGACCCGGTCCCACAAGTGGTGGCACCGTGTTTTCTTTTTTCTCGTCGATACAAGCATTGTGAACATGTATATAATTTACATGGACAAATGCAAGGCGGAAGATCCTCCAAAGTGTCCGATGAAACATTTGCAATTTCGCACTCAATTGTGCGAAACTCTAACTTCAAGATGGCAGGGGAAGAGACGTCAAGAATTTGAAGAACCAGCCCGTCGTAGGCAAGTATGCTACCCTACATTTACCAAGGACCGCAATCCTTGCGTGGTTTGCAACGATGGCTCATCTCCATTGACGCGGCCAAAGACATATTGCCCTACTTGTGGCAATAAATTTATGTGTTGGCGGAAGGGGTGTTTCCAAGTTTTCCACGAACGTTTGAATGGCTAAGCCATTTGCAAAGTGAGTACAATTTTCATGCACAACTATAACAAGTACTTCAATAATTGCTCTATAATAATTTTTCTATATTTTTTTGTAAGATCTCAAACTATAATAAGACTTGTCAATGAAAGGATAAATTTTGAATTGAATGTGTAGGGATATAGGTTTTTTTTAGAGGCACAAAGAAATATATAATTGCCAAAAGAAATTATGGGCATTCAGAAGTGTGGCTATGAATCTAAAAAAATAAATTTATTCCATTGTTGTAGATATTGTGATTGAAAAATGAATTCTCTCACATTTTTATTTTTGTTCTAGGACACCTTATGAATAAACAATGAAATTCTAGAGTATTCTAAATGTTTAGACCTTGTATGGAAAACTAAGAATTTTCAAAGCCTTGACAAACAACAAAAAATTTTACACCCATGCAAGCCTTTGACATTTTTTTTTGGTGCAGGGACGTTGTTCAAATGGCCTTGATGGCTTGTATCTCATGTCCTTAGAAGTGTGCATGCCATCTGATGTAAGCTTATATGGCAAATGGAGGAGTAGTGACAGGAGCCAACCAAACAAAGAATCACAGGAGCAATACCATCTGGATGGAGCAAAGGAAGTATGCTGATTTTGAGAGCTGATTGCCTTTTAGGGGAAGATGAAGTGCTTGAAAAAATTTTCAGTAAATTTTCAGAGGAAGAGAAATGAAAGTGGCATCTAACCCAGGTCGTTTCATATTTTTTGGACCTTTGTGGAATTAGTTATGAATTTTTGAAGTTCATAGAGAAGTAGGTGGATAGAAACACTTGATGGATGGAGTACATGGTAAGTTGATGATGTAGTGAGTTGGAGGTCCCATGCAATGGAACGCTGTAGGGAACATACCGGGAACACAGGGGAACAAACCGGGTCCCTTTTTTTCCCTTTGCCCCAAAGACTTTGGCTCACTTAATGCTTCTAATTTCAATATAAACTAGAGTTTTAATTTTTTTTTAATTTTTTTTTGGGGAGTTTGTCAAAGATAAATAAATGTTTCAATCCACCGTTGGGATTTTTGAGTTTTGAAAATATGAGGTAGAAATCTTGTTAGCAAAAAAACATAGTGTATAGTCAATCCTCTGGGCATTGTGTCCTTCCAAGATTTTTTTGGATGTGTTCCACTAATTTTTTTGAGGTGAAATTTGGTGGACATATGTATAACATTACCTTCATTATGGTAAATTTTTTTATTCAAAGTTTGTAGTGCAAATATTTTCCACAAATGCCGGTCAAAGGCAGCTGAAGCTGTAGGGCAGAGTCCAAAAAAACTTTTTTTTTAACTTTGAATGCTCATATCTTCCAATCCGTACGGTCAAATTTGATGAAATTTTTACCACATGATCTTAGACAAGTTAAGTGCAAGATCCTATGGTTAGATTCTAAAAAAAAGTATTTTTTTGGTTTTCTTAAGTGAACGCAGCAGAAATGGCAGTTTTGCGTGGTTTTTGACAGAAAACACCCTTGGTCCTTTAGGGGTTAAGATTCGACCGTAAACTGACCGCGTTCGGCTAAGTTAAGCGGTAGGGGGTAGAACGGAGGAATTTTAATTAAATTTGATCCACAAGGAACAATGGACGGAAATTAGGATTAGAGTAGAAGGATAATTTAGGATTAAAATTAAAGATCAAATAACGGTTAAAAACCTCGAGTTAAATTAAGATTTTAATTAGGGAAGTAAAATTCAAAAGTCGAAATTTGGAGTTAACTTTGGGAGGTAAAAAGTAGAGTAGGAAATAGAAGTCAAAAGTCAAAAGTCAAAAGTTTAGATTAAATTTAAAGGTTAAATTTTAGAGTCAATTGGGGAGTAAAAAGTTAGAGTGAAAAGCTAAAAGTAGAAGTTAAAATTTAGAGGTAGAAGTTAAATTTTAGAGTTAGTTGGAAGTAGAAAAAATCTAGAGTCAAAGTGAAAACGTAGAGTTAAACCTGGAGGTTAAGATTGGGGATTAATTTTAGAAGTAAAAATTTAGAGTTAAAAGTCAAAAACCTAGAGTTAAATTAGGAGTAAAAATCTATAGTAAAAAGTGAAAAGTTAGAGTTAAATTTAGAGGGTAAATCTTAGAGTAGTTTAGAAATAAGAACATAGAATTAAAAGTGAAACTTAGAATTACCCTAGAAGGTTAAAACTTGGAAGTTAGGAGTTGAAGTTGATTTAGAAGTAAAAACCTAGAGTCAAAAAATCAAAACATAGAATAGAAGTCGGTAGTTAATACCTAGAACCCAGCTGAAGAAGTAAAATCTAGAGTTACATAAAGAAGTTGGAACTTTAGGGGTAGCTTTTAAAAGTAGAACTTCTAGGTGGAGTCTTAGAAACCCAAGATAGTCTTAGGGGTTCATGGAAGGAACATAGGGGTTCTCCTTTTTACGTAGTTAGGGACGTTAGAAATGACGCCAACTACCCAGTCGACCCTCGACATAGGATAGATAGTTAGGGAGTCATGATTTCACCATCACTCTGAACATCGCAGTTAACTTGTGAGTTACTACATGCATTACTAATTATTTGTTGCCATCCACGACACTTAGGAAACGTTAGCAAAAAAGATCCATTGCTTGGAAGGCACAGTGGACCGCGCTCACATCACCCCCACATATTAAAAATGTGGATAAAGGCATAGAACCTGGTCGGTGTTCGCTTTATTACCAAGGGTGGGTAATCTTGCGCCCACAGCTATGTTTACCTAAATTTCTAAAATCATCTTATTTTATGTACCCTATCTTTTATTTGAATTTTTTTTTTGGCTTCATTTTGGATATCCTATTTTTTTAATAAATTCATAACTAACAAACAAATGCTGTGGAAGTGCCCAACACTAGTCGGATGTAAAGACTTTTGGACAAGAAATTGTGCATTCAATTTTTTGTTAAGTGTAGATATCATGAAGGAAAATCCTTGGAAATTTGCAGCCCAAAAGAACACCACCTTCAAACAAAGCTCAATTGCATTCAAAGTGAAACTACTTGCAATACTACATACCAAATTATATACAAACTAACAACCAATGAGAACTTTATACACAAAGCATTGATTTCACAAAGCATTCACAAAGCATAGGCAATTAAGACAAAAAGTAGCAATCCTCTCAATCAATGGTGAAAATGAAATGAGCACAAATGCAAGGAATATCTTAACAAATACAACAAACTGTTCCACAATGTGGTTCAAAAACTAAAGACTGCAGTCAATAAGGTCCAAGATTGTAAGGTCAAAATGCAATAGGAAAAATGCAGTGCAAAATCACGAGAGTTGTCTCATCCTAGACACGGAACACAACAAATGGCAGCATGTGTACATCGCTTTGAATTCGCAAGAAGCCTATAAATAACCTGTACAAATGAATAACAAGATATATAATCAAACCAGAAGTGAGGCACATGAAATACAATGGTCAAATCACATATGTTGTGAAATCCTGTACGCAATCAATGTTTGGAAGAAAACCAAGGACACAAAATTCAGATGTGGATAGAAAAAGCTTAGAAATGCAAGGACCACAAATGAAAAAACTGACCTCATCACTGTGCCGGGGTTACTCAGACATTTGGGGATTTTGCTTATCCATCTCCTTTCACGACCTCAATCTCAGCTTGCCATCCACTGCATAGAATTTGTCGCAACTAATGGAGATCCGTAATATGCAGTTTGCCAAAGGCCAAGGTCTATAGATTCTCTGGGACTCCAACTTTGACTCTCCAGGACTTGGAGAAGAGCTCTATGTTCCTATCGAATGCTTGCAAAACAAACCTAGTGTAAAACCTAATGCAAAACTAAACCCTCATGTCCATTCAGTATCTGTAATAGCCTACATCGAAGAAACCAGAAATGAAGCCATAATTCATTAGAGAAAATTTCAGGCCTCCAGAAGGCTGCTCCACAACCCTCCGAGATATCCTGAAATTTGTTTTTTTTTGGCTGGAAAATTCATTTTTTTCCTATTCTCGCCCACCTGAAATTGTAGTGGCAGTGGCACAGGAACCAAGTTTTACGAGTAAAAATAAAATAAAAAATAAAAAATTTAAATCTTAAAAAAATAAAATTAATTTTAAAAATAAAAAAATAAAAAATAAAAAAACTGACTGTTTCGGCAAGCAATCAACTTGGCTGACTGCTCATTGCGGCAGTTTTCTGGAGTGATATACCAAGCTTTTTAGTAGCTTGGTTTGTCACTCTAGAGCAGCCCTCTGGAGGGCTGAAAATTCTTCTAATGTGATTATATAGAATGCGAATTTTTATTTTGCCCGACAGATTATAGTCCTACATTTTGAAATGTCTTTCCTCAAATTTCATGGATATCGAGAGCAGCTTACCAAAAAAAAATTGTGCTCCCCAGTGTAAGCTCCTAAATTGTCACTTGGGACTCGTAAAACTATTTTTTAGGAATTTACAATTTAAAGTTGATAAAAGTATACAAAAAGCCATAAAAAGAGTGTAGAACCAGAATAGGGTTGAGTCATTGTGAGCCCCCAACTCGTCACTAGGAACTCACAGTTTTCTTTTTTTTAATTTTAACAAATTTAAGTATAGTTTTATATACAAAAAGTCCAAAAAAGAGTGTAAAACCAAAATAGGTATGTCACGTACCAATATAGCATTTGGTCCCTTATAGATTGTTTTCCCCCAAATAAATCCCATTTCCACTTGTACATAGGTTAAAATGTAGAAATATCAGTAAAAAGTAGAATTAAGGGCTAACCTGACCCAAACAGCCCAGACCTACGGTACATGTGACATCTTATGGCTAAAATCGGTCCGAGGGAACACCGTTGAGGTCTTAAGTCCATTCCCAGAGATAGGTTTCACTTTCCCCATAGCATTGACGAAATAGCAGAAACCCCAATTGTTAGCCTGTAGAAGTTACAAACTCAAGATTGGCCCGTAAGCGGAATCTACGGGTAAAGTATGGCGTTCTAGGGTGGAAATCACATTTGGGACTCAATGGCGAAATCGGCTTGCCAAGATTCCCTTGTATGTGAAAGATTCCCTAGTTGCCAGAATTAAAAGGAGAAGACAGAATTTGATTCTCCTCTGACCTTTGTACAAAGTAAAAATATGAGCTTGAACATCCTTTGTGGGGTCCCATGAGAGGTTCCATAAAAAGTTTCGGAATTTTCTGACTTGCAGAAGATGCCCTTCCGGACGGTCAACCGCCAAAACCTACGATGGAAAATTCTTAGAAATTACCCAGGTTGCGGTAAAATCTCACTAAAAATTAGATTAGCTTCTTTTATGCTAATAAGATGCCCCACCAAGTTTCAAGACATTCCGATAGCCAGAAGTGCCCGAACCGGCGAGATTCCCCGGAAATTGGCGAAATTGAAGTCTACGGTGGAGTTGACTTGCGCACTGGGAGCATACAAAATCGGAATGAGGTCAAAACTAGGTCTTTTCTTACTCCCCCATACCTACTAAAGAACCTAGGCTAGTTACTTTTCTCAAAAAAGTCAACCTCCAAGATTTGGGTTTTCACCCCGTTTTGGCGTTCAGTTAGCGGTAGGTTATGTTGCGTTTTTTAGAGTTTGGTTAAGGGATGGAAAGTTCTCCAAGATTAAAAATGGCCTTCTAAAGCCAACGGCGCAATCGGTTTTCAATTTGGAGTTAATCTCCAAAAGTTAGACATTCGGACCAGCGTAGAAAGTCAAAAATTGAAGATTAGGATGAAAATCTTAGTTGATAAGTTTACGACTTAGGAAAAGAGGGGGGGTGAGCACCCTTGGAAATGTATATAAGGGGGCTCATTTCTCTCTCAAAACACCCCTTAGGTTCATTTGTGAACCGCTTTGTATAATTTGGGTCCATTTAATTGGATTTTGGCCATTTTTGGGCCACGTTGCCAAATTCTCGTGTTTTGGGAGCATTTCAAGCTCCTTGTTGCTACTTTTTGAGCTCTTTTGAAGAACTTAGGGGTCCCTTCAACTTAGCTATCTTCTTGTGACATTTCTCGTAAGTGTTTGAAGCTTTGATTAATGTTTTGTTGAAGTTTTGGTATTTTGTTGACATCCTTGGGTGTTGGGGGCTAATATTGCACTAATCCTAGAGAGTTTCTTTTCCCTATAACTGGCGATGCCGCTTGGGAAAAATCTCTAGAGTTGTTATGTTGTTTAGCACTAACACGTGATAGCTTAAGTATTTACTAACAATCCATTCCCTTCATCGTTGTCCACATTCTCCTTGTTTCTTGTAGCACGGCGAAGCTTTGGCTTAGTGTGTCTAGAGTCTCTATAGAAATTTAGCCATTTCACAAAAAACATGGCGAAGCTTTGGTTTAGTGTGTCTAGATTTTTATAGAAATTTAGCCATTTCACAAAAACACGGCGAAGCTTTGGCTTCATAGATGCCCAAAAATTCCTAAGAAATTATAGAAGTGGTGACTTATCCAAGTTTAGGTTCCAAAACATTTGGTTTGGAAGTCCAAGTTTAGTATCCAAAAGTTAGCATTCGCAAGTGTTAAATTAATATTCCCAAAAATTAGAGCTCCATCTTCGGATTAGTGTCCAAAAGGTAATACCAAAAATTAAGAACTCAAACACCCCCAGAAAATCATCCCAAGCCATCTTCCAAGATCCGTATACAGGCTGCCAAGGACCGATCAGTACACAGCTGCCAAGGAGTCGATCAGTACATAGCTGCCAAGGACCAATCAGTACACGGGCTGCCAAAGACCGATCAGTATACGGATTGCCAAGGACGATCAGTACACGGGCTGCCAAGGACGGGTCCGGCAAACCATAAGCCGCCGCGTGGCGGGGCCATCTCAGCGGGCAAGACTGCCAACCGGCTGCTGATGGGGACGGGTCCGGCAAACCGGGGCGCGACACGTGGCGTGTGGAGGAGCCGGGTATTGGGATCGCTCCCAGTCTGTGGCTGCCTCGTTTTGGGTCAGTGGCTACCTCGTTTCGGGTCTGTAGCTGCCTCATTTCGGGTCTGTGGCTGCCTCACTTCGAGTCTGGGACTACCTCGCTTCGGGTCTATGGACTGCCTCGCTTTGGGTCTATGATTTGGTCTTGCTCGAGTCTGTGATCTGGTCTTGCTCAAAGGTCTGTGATCTTGAACTGGACGGATCTAGGCCCTGGCCAGTTGCTAAAAAATTGGATTTTTGATGAAACTCAAACTCAAACAAAAAGAATTCAAAGGACAAACTAAACTTTAGATGTAGGAAGGTCCTCAAAAAGAAAAGAAGGATAGGAAGTAGTAGGAGAATTTAATTTGAAATTAGAATAGGAGGTGAAGGAAGGAAATAGTGATTAGAATAGCAAATAGAGAGGAAAGATAGTGACAATTAGAACTCTTCAAATTTAACAATGGTATAGAATTCTCTCAATCCTTCATACTCTCAATAGCTAGTGGTACCAACCGGTTCATATTACAAGTGTGAAATTAGTGAGTGAAGTTGGGAGTTTAAATGGAAACAAATTAGAAGATAAGAGGAGTTTAGAAAATCTTAAAGGAGTGATTTGGACCATTAGAAATAGGATAGAATGAATTATTGACTTGAAGGAAGGAAGAAGCTTATCAATTCGATAATTCAAAAGGAATTATTGGAGAAGACCTTTCAAGTCAACTAGGAGTATAAATAATTGAATTAGAATAGTGTTAGAAGAGAAAGAGAAATTAGAAGGAAAAGAAAAGAAAAGTGAAATTCAAGAATTGGCAAACCTTGTACTAAAATCCCTACTTTAAGCCGTGGGCAAAACTACCAAACGATTCCAAAATATGGCAAATGATATGAAGTTTGAAGGGGTATACGATTACCTAAACAATGACTCCAACTCCGAGGTAAGCTCCTAACTTTAAACCATCCATTCCAATTTCTCAAAATTAGACATTTACAAGTAGGACCGAACTTTAAATTCAATTCAAAGTGTCTAGAATAGGAATATTTCAAGAACCAGGGTAGTAGTGTTGTAGAGTCTAGTTAGAGGTTTCCAAAACCATCTCACCCTTAGAATTTGGAATCAAATTGAAAGAGATATTAGCGGATGAAGTTTAGGAGTAATATCGGATGAAAGTTAGTACATTTCATCCAAATGGAACAAGAATAGAATCTTAGGTAGAAACATAAATCTAGAATCCAGAAGTGAAACAAAAATTAGAATTCAAGTTGTAGGTTAGTAGAAAACCATGGATGAAGTTTGAAGTACCCATTAGCGGTCAAACTTCATCCATTGATAACTCCTAGTAGGAAGGTCCAATTAGCACGTGTCTTAGCATTTTGGAAAGCTAGAATTAAGAGTTACAAAGAAAAATTAACAAAAATCTAAAAATAGTAATCTGCTCAGAGTAGCACCGATCCACCTAAGTAGGATAAAGATCAAACAATTATTAAAAGAGGTAATCAAAGAGAAGAATTAGATTTGGAAATAGGTAGAAGGCACTTAGTAAAGCCTAGAACTAGTCTAACTTAAGAGAAATTCTTAATCATTTAGTAGCAACCAACGGATGAACTTTGGGTTAGAATATGGATGAAATAGGATAAAACTCATCCATCCAAGTCCAAACTTAGAACTTAGGTAGAAGTGGGCAATATAGAGTCAGAGTCAAAAACTTGAAGTAAAATAGAATAGGGAAGGAGTCTAAATCCAAGGATGAAGTTTGGATAGACTTATACAAGCTAAAACTTCATCCGTCCATAACTCTTGCTAGGAAGGTCGCATAATGTTGAGTTTTATATTTTTGGAAATGGAATGAAATTCTCTATCTTTATATGTGGCTAAATTTAGACTGTATCACCTTTCTTTCAAAAACCACCGTGGCCTAGTTGGTACGACCCAATTAGAGTAAAACTTGCAATTTAAGTTAGTTCTCTTGACTTCTTTAGTTCTTGCAAACTTGTGTATGTTTAGGATTTAGAAAAGATCCATTGCTTAGAAGGCACAATGGATTTACACTAAGCACCCACAGAACGAGAATCAAACCTAAAAACTCAAGAGCCTAGTTGTGCTCACTTATTTACCAAGGGTGGGTAAATAAGCGCTCACATAATGGTACGTCTGCCGGGAGCCCTCAATACTTAAGGGAAAATCTTTCTTGCATTAATTTTTGTGAATTTAAATTGTGAAGGACCTTGGCTGGGATTCGGATACCGTTGATGTACAAGCAGTAAGGACACAACATCCGGATTTCACTTCGTGGGAAGAGAGCTTCCGTGGGTTACCTTTCAAAAGTTACCACAACAAGGAAGTTGACCCCCCTCGAGGAGGAAAGTATCAAGATCTTCCCTCTTGAAGACTTGTTACGTGGCCCGAAGGACCTAAAAATCTCCTTCGAACTTTGGTCACATTTGGCTCGGCGGTATTTATTACAGCCCAACCAACATACGCCGAGCATCGCTTACGCCTCTGTCACTGGTGCCTTTGGAATACCACAGAAGGATTTTAACAAATGCTTGTTGTTTTATTGGGAGGTGGTTGTAGCCTCGTGGAATTTTGAAAATGACTACGTGAAAGAATGTTTTGACGCTTAGATACCATCGTACATTGCGGAAGAACCTCTGTTGGAGTTACCCCGCATCGACATCCGTTACTACGCACCGACTCCACTGTTCGACGGTGAATTGTACCGCTTTGATGCAACGGACGTTGAGAAGATCTCTGCGACTGAGAACCCTTACGCAAGACGTCGACATTTCCGTAGTCGGCACAACAGCCCTGACCACTTGACGTTGGAAGGGTGTAAGGGTATTTCCACTTGTTACCTTCCCTCTACACTCGATACTATCTATCACTTACAGTACATCACTGAGTACCAGTCAGCCTGTGAGCCTTGCCAAGACGCTGAAGATTGGCAAGTGGCCATGTTTACTTCGCCTGACCTTGCTCACTTGCATAGGCCCCGGTTTCACCCCTTGTTCTATCCGTATCCAAGCCGAAAGAAGAGGACTCGAGATGGTTGCATCAAGAACGCCACGTTCTTCACCAACGAAGACTCGTGGGAGCGCCACTTGGCCGACCACGAACATATCGAGAAGGAACAAGCACTGTACTTCTTCGAGTACTGCCCTAGTGCTGCAGAGATCCTTAGTACTCTGATCTGTAACGATCACATTATAGAGCCAATTGTTGGCCTATAGTTAGAACACTTAGCTCTAGTGTTGGTTTCTAGTAAGTGTTGTATTTGATTTCCCTATCTATATATGAGTGGTGTGATTTTGTGTGAATTTGGAGTCATCTTTGGTAATAGATGCCCCCAAAATCTATTAACATCCCAGGATCCACCCGAATACTAAGATCTGGCACCGGAAAAGGAAGTTCATCCCGACCAGTACTAGCTGCAGCCGCCCCTGAAGAACGGGTCAGTCCTCCGACACCAGTGGAAGACCTAGAACTTGACTTCGAACCGGTTGAAGAAATCAACGACACGATTGCCGACCCCAAAGAAATGGGCGACAGAAGACCCCATGATCCTCCACGGCCCCCTGACGTTGGGGGAATTCGGGCAGACGTAGAAGGGTCTCCCGTCAACCCAATGATGCAACCAAGAGGATTACCCGTCATCGTACCTCAGGGGTTGCGGGAAGTTAAAATTCCCCACATACTTCCTGTGTTTGCAGGAACCAAGGATGATGACCCTGCCAACCATGTGGAGAAATTTGATGAAGTCCTCACCACTCATTTGATTACTGACCCTGGCTACTATCTCATCTAGTTTCCTAATACTTTGACAGGAAATGCCTACTCCTGGTACCGTTCACATGCAGAGGGAACATTTGGAACATGGCGGCAACTGCGAGATGCCTTCCTACACAATTTCCAGCCAGAGACAAGTCAGCAACAAGCCTTGTTTGCACTAAGCAGTACCCGTAGAGGGCCGACAGAAGAACTTACCGACTACATCCGACGTTTTCAAGTAGTGTGCACCCGCTTCGTAGGAGACCTATTCAACGATAGCACCATCAAGTACTACTTCATCCATGGGATAAGTACTCTCGCAACAATTCGAGACATTATTTCACGAAGACCGATAACGTTGGACGACACAATTTGAGCAGCACTTGAAGTCGAAATCATTGACAAAGAAAACGAGAAGATGATAAGTCCGGTAGATGATCCTATACCAGCTTTTATCCCAATATATCAACAAAGTCCCCGTTCTGTTGCATACCATACTACCCCTATGAGATTGGATGTCTTACCATTGGCTACCACCGAACCTTCGACATTACTAACTGCCCCTGTTGAGCAATTGCGTACAGAAATGAAACAGGTTTCTAATGATATGGCTCAGGTGATGAGAGAATTGACCCACCAGATGGCCTGCCTAGTCAAAGGGCAAGGGCAACAACCTCCTCCGCGATTTCACGAATCTGGGACACCAACGTTGCTAGGAAGCGAGCGGGGAGCGGCGAGCGTAGAGTGGGAAATAGTGAGTGGGGAGCGTAGATCTTGGATGGAAAATGGAAAAATGAAATAAAATTTGGAAATTTTGTGGATGAAAGTGGTTGACATTTTGGATGAAATTGACTAAAAATTTGAAATTTTTTGGGTGAGAGTTTCAAATTTTTTTGTAGTTGTGAATTGAATTTTAGATTAAAGCATACAAAGGAAGAAATGGTTTGAATGAAAGAAGTGGATGAAAGTAGATGAAAATTTTGGATGAAAGTAGATGAAATGTTGGATGGAAGTGGATGAAATATTGGATGAAAGTAGATTAAATATTGGATGAAAGTAGATGAAAAAGCGGATGAAGGTACAAATAATATTGGATGAAATCATCTCCAATAGGAGTTCAGCCATTCCTTGAAAAACTAAGAGACAACGCTAGGAAAATGTAAAAATGAGTGACAAAATTCCATTGCCATGCATAGTTGAATAGTTTTAGATGAAGGGACCTATGACCGCGATTTTAGGGTGTCCTATGACCGCGGTTTAGGGTACATGTCATTTTGCACACATATAACAATAGATCTAAAATACACCTAATACTGTGGAAATATAGAATGTGTGGATGGGAGAAATTGACTTTGTCCGGTCTATGCAAGTCATATTCGCACCCAAGTGACATATCTACCTTCCTCTTCTGCAATCCAAATACTTTTTTGCCTTCAAGGTGAGGCTCTCTATTGAGGAATTCTTCTATACTTGGAATGTTTGAAATATCTTCGGTAAGCGACTTTGGATTGCCCGTTCGTTCGGTTGAACGCTAGGCAACGCGGAGCATTAGCTCTTCCTTCCCCGGACCCGTATCAGCTTCATTTCCCTTCAAGTATTGGTAATACCTTACCATCTGCATGAATGCCCTGATGAAATCGTCTACCGTGGCGATGTAAAGATCGTTCCTCCGATTTCTAGATTGTTGAAGTCACTTATTATGTACTATCTCAGCGAGGTTGCAAGATGGCATTTTTGCTAGCTCAGACTTGCTAAGATCCCGAAAGAAAATGGCACATACGCCGCATTCAATTTCCAGGATAGAGCCTACAGTAGAACCCCTGTCAGTACCAAAAGGATCCTTTAAGGTAGTATTGTCATGCCTCAATCGCACATTTTTCCTACTGCACACCACAATTGTACTACAAAGAAATATAAGAGTTCCAAGACGGAGCCCACGTCTACACCCCTCTCGGTACTAAGAGGTGTCTTCAAGGTACGTACGCCATGTATGAGTCACAAATTTTTGCCTATTGCAGACAAAAATTGTCCATCCAATAAATGAAACAATTGCAAGAGGAAGCCCACCCTATCACCCTTCTCAGTACCAAGAAGGCTCTCCAAGATTTAAACGGTATGCAACATTCACAAATTTCTCCCTAACGAAGCCAACAGACTTTTTCCAGAAAATGGTAAAAGTTCTAAGAGCATGTTCATCCAATCACCCCTCTTGGCGTCCAAAAGGAACTACAACATCCACCTGCCATGGATCGGGTTGGGGAGCATTACAAATTCTGGTTATAGAATCTAAACGGAAATAAGGACACCTGAAAATTCATTGAGATACAAAAACTCCAGATTATTTTGAAATGAAAAACAAGAGGATAAGGACTTACAAGTTGCATAAATCCGCCCTATTGACAATACCAAAAATGCCAAAAAGAAAGCCACAGCTCCAATCTATGCAGTCCTAAATCCGTGGTGGCCCCTGATAATAACCACCACGGTTTTATAGCTAGGTAACGAGTATCGGACTCCTCAAAAGTCATAGCGTTCTTGTATTGCTGACAAAGCAGATGATGTTGATCTTGTAAGTCTGCGCAAATGTCTGCCTTGATACGTTTTTCCAAAGATTGAGTCCAATGAAAGAGGCACGTTCTTTCACGATGTTCCATTGGTCTGCTAATGTCTCCGGATCCATAGACCGTCCGCTTAGCATTCCAATTTGCTTGTGCACTATCTGCCATAAATTCCTTGAACTAAGGGTTGCCTACCCCATGTCGGTTGACAACGGAGTTTAGATTTTTCCAAAATAGAATTTGGGCCGCGCAATCTTCGGATAGCATGTCACAAACAGCGGTAGTCATTACAAGACAATATATGGAGTCATATACATGACATGCCATGGTTGTCGACTCCTTCACGCGTTTGACTTGGTCAAACATTAGCCACGCGTCTTGAAGGTCCCCTCTACTTTGCATTTGCTTCATCAGGTCAACTCCACTTCTAGGTCCCACTTCTAACATTTTGAAAACAAAAACCTTATCCACATCTGTCCCTTGACCTAAGAATTTATTCTCTTGAACAAATGCCCACATGCTTGACCCCCTCAACTTGGTAATGTTGTCAATCATTCCAAATCTCCTCAAATATTTGAAAGATGTTACCTCGTTTCAAATACTTGGCAAGTTAAAATACTTGCATTTCTCTAGTACCGAGACGAGTTCGTCGAAGTCAAGAGTCTTGGTCTGCACTCCATCCGGATGTAGAATTAGCTTGCCCAAGAGTTCCTTTGTAGCCTCCAAGATAATTGAGGAGTTGGTGCCACTCGGTGTCCTCTCCATCTATTCTCTAATCAACGTCCGAGTTCTCCTTCATGTCGCAGAGTTCCCCGTCCTTCACAGGATGTCTGTGAGTGCCTAGATGTACAAATGCACGAGTACACGCCAACTCAGTTTCAGAAACATAATAGACCTTTACATGGAGGATCATGTATCTTTATTACAGCAATACTAAATTCAAAAGTAGTGCATTCTTCTACAATAATTGAAAATAATCGTATAGTGCCAAATGTTTATAAATTAGTGTGGAGCAATTTGTTTCACTATTATTTGGGGGTGATTGCATGAATGACTAGCTGTTTTTGTTCCATTTTGGCTAGTACTCCCAGTACTATGAGCTTTTGCAAACAAATTTTTAAGAATAAAATAAAATAAGTATAATTATTATGACACTTAAAATAGCATATCACCAAAATTTCAGACCTAAAAAAAATCTAGGTAAAAAGTTATTCACAAAAATGTGTGAGCTGAAATTTAATTTGAAGAAAATACATAGTTTGACGTTTTAATTTGTACAAAATAGGAAAACAATTTTCAAAGAAACTAAAAATTGTCCATTTGCAATGGAAAGACTTTATATTAAAGAGATTTCACCAAAAAAATGATCTTGAAACCATCTTCAACATTTAGAATTGCGTGCGCAAGGGAGCCTTCTTTGCATGGACGTAGAGGATATAAAATATAATATTTTCTAATGCCCCTTGGTAGGAACATGACTTCCTACTATGAAAATTGACCATAGAAATTTTAGCTCCAAATCATTAAATTTGGGGACTCCATAGTACTAAAAACCCTCTAAACTCAAAACATGATATATTAGTTTAAATGATTTTTAAATATAAGATGATTTTTTAAAATTTCTGAAAAATATGGCATACAATTAATTTCAAGAGAGGCATCTCCAATAAATATTTCAAGTTCATGCAAGTCATGCTTCAAAAGTTATTGCAAAAGGAAGCTTTGGCACTCCCTCTGTGACAAAATTTTAGTACCGGTCTTTCATGCAATTACCCTTGGAGTAAAGAGAGTGACGCCAGGAAATCATAGAATTAGAAAAAATAAATAGTAAGCAACGAATTGCACAAACAAAATGTAGGTCTCGGCAGGGCATAAGTCAATATCATTTCTATTATACGAAATCCAAGAAAGCCAGGACTAGTTCGGTGATCCATCACTACTGAGCAAGGCTACCTCCATGTAAGAACCAAGATATCAAAACATTAAAAGTTAAAGCAAGCATACGAAAATGGACCCTTCAAAATTATCCGCGCAAAGACCCCAACCCAATTACTCGAGCCAAGACCGTGCCAAACCCGTGGACACAACAAAGCTCTCAAACTTGTCCCCTAATCGCAAATTCGATCGAACTTGACGGTGGCACGACCGGTCGCCGAGCCAGTAGTCCTAGTTCCGTCGACTTTGACCGCATTCCTCAAATCCTAAAATTGAAAACCAATCTTCAAAGTCGGCAATAGCACCTAAGACACTTGCCACTTTGTTTTTGCGCAATGTACAACTCTTACACCCAAACCCTTTCTTAGATATTTTTGAATGTTTGATTTTTTAGATTCCTGAACTTTCGAAAGCTAGATTGTCAGATTGCTCAATCACTTTTGTAAGGTAAAATTGCATTACATGCTCTCCGTTATTCTCACTTCTATTTCTAAATTGAGTGCTAGCATCAGGAAGTTCATTATGGAGAGGATTTTAAGGTCATGTCTTGCACTCCTAGTTGGAGATATTGGTGATGTACATCCACACAAGATTCCACCTCTAAGTAAAGAGGTATGATTAAAAGAAATCCTTACTCATTTCTTTTAGAAATTCAAGGAGTTAGTTCGGTGCGAGTTTCGATTTCAGTCAACAGTTACTTAGGGATCATGCTATTTAGTAATGTCGTTAATAAGATCAAGGTACTTTGGGCTGCACTGTAGACTAGATGGAAATAAGCAGGATTTTAGTTTAGAGTAAAAGCTTGCTCGGCGAGAGTAGCAGTGCAATTGTGCGGCTGTGCAAGCCAGGCCCACCTCCTTTGGCAATCTCAGCGCCAAGACCCTTTGTTGGAGGTGGGAGGTCTTGAGTATTTCCGACAATGAATAGTGACCAAAATTCAAAACATTTGACCGGAGGTGGACAAAATACCACTTGAAGTGCTTGATTTTTAGTATACTGTGAGTGAAATCCGGGTAGTCCGGTTTGCATTACCTTTCCCTGGAAATGAGAGCTCTTGATTTTCTGAATGATTTTGTGTTGGCCGGATAACAAACCAATTCTGCTATTCACTCTTGTGCTTTCATTCGACTAAGATGGCGGGAGGGGTGTGGGCGCAAGATTACCCACCCTTGGTAATAGAGCGAACACCGACCATGTTCTATGCCTTTATCCACTTTTTTAATATATGGGGGTGTTGTGAGCGCGGTCCACTGTGCCTTCCAAGCAATGGATCTTTTTTGCTAACGTTTCCTAAGGGTCGTGGATGGCAGCGAATAATTAGAATGCATGTAGTAACTCACAAGGTAACTGCAATGCTCAGGGGTAATGGTAAAATTCTAACTCCCTAACTATCTATCCTATGTCGAGGGTAGACTGAGTAGTTGGCGTCATTTCTAACGTCCCTAACTATGTGAAAAGAGGAACCCCTATGTTCCTTCCATGAACCTCTAAGACTATCGTGGGATTTTAAGTCTCCACCTAGAAGTTCTACTCTAAAGACTAACTCTAAAGTTTAACTCTTACTCTAATCTTCAACCTCTAAATGAAACTCTAGATTTTTACTCTTTTAACTTGGGTTTAAATATTAACTACCGACTTTTAACTCTAGGTTTTTACTCCTAATTTAACTCTGAAATTTATCCTCGGAATTAAACTCTAGGTTTAACTTTCAACTCTAAGTTTTTACTCCTCTATTCTATTCTAAGTTTCACCTCTAATTCTATGTTCCTATTTCTAAACTACTCTAGGATTTACCCTCTAAAGTTAACTCTAAATTTTCCCTTTTCACTGTAGATTTTTACTCCTAATTTACTCTAGGTTTTTGACTTTTAACTCTAAATTTTTACTTCTAAAATTAATCCCCAATTTTAACCTCTAGGTTTGACTCTACGTTTTCACTTTGACTCTAGATTTTTCTACTAACTCTAAAATTTTACTTCTATTTCTAACTTTTAACTTCTACTTTTAGCTTTTCACTCTCACTTTTTATTCCCTAATTAACTAAAATTTAACCTTTTAATTTAATCTAAACTTTTGACTTTTGACTTTTGACTTCTACTTCCAAATTTAATCCTATCGTTTTAATCCTAGATTAGCTCTAAATGTTATCCTCCTAAATTTAATTCCAACTTTTAACTCTAGGGTTTTGACTTCTAATTTTAACTCTATTTTTAACTCAACAATCTACTTCCTAAGTGGATTCTACTTTGACCTCTATTTCCTATTCTACTTTCTACTTCCCAAAGTTAACTCCAAATTCCGACTTTTGAATTTTAACTTCCCTAATTAAAATCTTAATTTAACTCTAGGTTTTTAACCGTTAATTGATCTTTAATTTTTATCCTAATTTCTCCTTCTAATCTAATCCTAATTTCCGTTCATTGTTTCTTGTGGTTCAATTTTTATTAAAATTCCTCCGTTCTACCCCCTACCGCTTAACTTAGCCTAACGCGGTCAGTTTACGGTCAAATTTTAATTATAAGATGTTTTCGGAAACCTCTATTCCTAATCTATCACCTTTTGAATCTAAACTTCTAATCTACACTAATCTCGGATGCTAATCACGCTCTAAGGGCAGATTAGGGCAATAAATGCTAATTAGGGAGAAACATCAAAGATTAAATCAAAAACTCACCTCTTCACTACCGGTGTCGGAAATGATTTCGTCCACGTCCACGTGTACATCCTCACGCTCCATGGTAGTCTTTGGCTTTGTTTTGAATTTTTTCCAAGCTCACCGCTTATTACAATTTTGATGATCTAAACTCCTTCTTTCCCTTCCTCCTTTTCTTTTCTTTCTTCCCCTCTCTTCTACACTAACACTATTCCACCTAAGCTTTTATGAGTCTTACACTATGGTTTCAAACTACGAGAAGGGTTTAAATGTCCTTCCTACCCTCTTACACAATTTGCCTTTGTGTCATCCTAATCCTCCTCCCAACGGTCACCACAAATTCTTAAGATTTCCCTCCCTAAGTCTACCTAGGCTTAGACCTAGGTTAATATTTATCGTCTCTCTCCTTTTCGTTCTCTACTTCATCTCCTTCTTCCTAATCTCCCTCCATTGCTTGTGTGTGTATTTGGTTGGTTAGGATGGAGGTTTCAAGTGTGCGTGCAGGTGTGACGTGGAGGGTGCAATTATGTGTGTAGGAGTGATGTGAGGTGTTGACTCTCTTCCTTCCCTTCCTTTTGTTCTTTAGTCACAACTTGGAAGTTTTGGAATTTTTGGCCTTGGATCCCCACTGGGTTTAACTGGTTTTCTAAACTAGCTCTACCTCTGATTTCCTAGACTAGATCTATCACTAGGTTCCTAAACTAGATCTATCACTAGGTTCCTAAACTAGAGTTATCACTACTTTTTTAAACTAGATCTATAACTAATTTTCTAAACTAGGTCCTGATTAGTGGAGAGTTTTTTCCAAACAAAAACCAAAGTTGGGGCCCCGCAGAGCATCATCCCGTTGTGGTCTGAAAATCAGCCATGATGCATGTGAGACATGGTCAGTCTAACCAAATCGCAAGACCGGCCAAGTTGGGGCGCTGGACAGGCACTGTACCGCCTTGGTTACCAGCCCTGTACCGGTACTGCCGCTGGGCTCCGTTACTGCAGCTGGCTCCGTTACTGCAGCTGGGCTCCCGTTACTGCCGCTGGCTGGCTGCTGGCTGGCTGGTCGCTGGGCTGGTTGGTCCGTTGGCTGGCTGGTCCGTTGGCACTACAAAATTTTTAATCACCCCAACGGGTTCCCTTAGGGAAACCCACTTAACCAATAAAAATTGGAGTTTTGAAAAAATTAGTGTTAGAGTCAAGGCTTCGCCGTCCGGGGGTTAGGCCCGAGGTTGTGAAGCAAGACACTTGGCTTAGCAACCACGTATACCAGGGCTAGGTAACTAAACTTGGCCCACCACTTCCTACTTCATGCTAGACTCTAATATCTTGGAAGCTAAACTCTGGAGGTTTCCACAAAGGTCTTGGAAACTAGACTTTGGAACTAAAACCCGGGGGAAGTGCAAAGCTTCGCCGTTAAGTTGGTTTTAACACCAACTTTAGGACTTTTTTGACACCTCGGGGGTTCAAGGCTTCGCCGTCTACACTTTTAACACATGTTTTAGGACTTCAACTTGTCACTAGTTCAAAGCTTTGCCGTTTCCAAGGGGGGGTCCACACAACAAGGGGAATATTAGAAGAAGGTAGAAAAGACAAACGTAAGGAACACACGTGACGAAGCCAAAGCTTTGCCGTCCCGAGGGGGGGTCCACACAACAAGGGGAGTATGAGAAGAAGGTAGAAAAGACAAAGTTAAAGAACACACTTAACAAAGCCAAAGCTTCGCCGTACCGAGGGGGGGTCCACACAACAAAGGGAGTATTAGAAGAAGGTGAGAATACACAAGTGAGGAAAACAACACGGTTAGGACACGTAAAGACACACAACTTCACAAGCTAAAGGCCCCCCAAAGCGGCATCGCCAAGGTACGGTGGGGGGTGACTTTAGGATTAGGACAAGACACCAAAAGACTCCTAAACTCACAAGTTAGATCACAAAGGAACTACAAGAGAGAAATGAGGACTCTTAATTTGTAACAAAGGTATAACAAACGCACGAGAAGTACACAAGGCAAGATAGAAGGACCCCCTAAGGACCTTCAAAGCTTGAAATCTAGCAACAACGGAGCAAAAAGTGCTCCAAAAACACCGTAGAGGTTTTTGGCTTCAAACGCCAAAATATCCAAAGCAAATTGGACCCACGGACCCAAACAAAAGTGAGGGGGTGTTTTAAAGAGAGAAATGGGGCCCTTATATAGGTTTCCCAAGGGCTCACCCCTCTCCCTAAAGCTCTAAGGTAACCTTATCAACGGGGATTTTCATCCTCATCCTCAAAGATTTTCATCCTACATCCTAAATTTCTACTTCTACCATCTATGCTGGACCAACATCCTAACTTTTGGAGATTAGCTCCAATCGCCGAACGGATTGCGCCGTTGGATCCAGAACACCGTGTTTAGTCCTAGACTCCCTACCCCGCGTACCGAGGCCAAAAACCCATCGTAGGCTAATTTAGTTTAAAAACCAAATCGTGGTAAAATCCTAGATCTTGGGGGTCTCGTATTTTGAAAAATGTGAATAGCCTAGGGTCTCCGGTAGGTGCGAGAGAGTCGGGAAGGACTTTTGGTTGACTTCGTTTCGCCATCGTATGGTCCCGGAATGCCGGTCAACGTGGCGGGGACCCCGCCACGTGGTTAATTCCCGAGGAATCTCGCCGGTTTGGGTACTTGCCGCTATCAAAATGTCGTGAAACTTCACGGAGCGCATTATTAACATAAAACAAGCTAGTCTAATTTTTAGTGAGATTTTATTGTAACCTGGGTAATTTCCATGAAATTCCCGTTGGAGGTTAGGAGGGTTGACCACCCGGAAAAAGGTTCTTCTGCAAGTCGGAAGATGCCGGGATTTTTCACGTGACCTCTCAGGGAGTCGCATGAAAGACGTGTGGGTGTGTTTCCGTACCTGGCACGATTGGTCAATGGAGATTTAAACTGGCCATCTCCTTGAATCAATGACGGTGCGGGAATCTTCTGTAGGTGGAGGAATCTTGGCGAACCGATTTCGCCGTTGGACTCCTGGCATGGGATTCACCCTAGAACACCATCCTTGGGCTGTAGATTCCTCCACGGGCCCGGTCTTGCGTGAGTGGCTCCTGCATGCTATCAATCGGGATTTTGGGAATTCGTCGATCTAATGGGGAATTCTAAATCTAACTCTAGGACCCGACCTAGTGGCCTCGCTGTGGATCCCTCGGACCGACCTAGCCATGAATCGCCACATTCATGGTGGGATTTAGCCCTTTTGGAGCTGTGTGACTCGAATCCTCCAAATCTAACCTTTCCGTTATTTTTATACCATTTTTAGGCAAGGTTTGGGGGATTCTAAGTAAAAAACACAAATCTAGACCAAATACTATAATGGGTATGACACAACCCTATTTCGGTTCTACATTCTTTTTATGGATTTTTCTATACTTTTATCAACTTTAAATTGCAAATTTCCAAAAAAATAATTCTACGAGTCCCAAGTGACAAATTGGGAGCTCACAAGGGGGGAGAAATTTTGTTGCTATACTTTTGAACCTTGACCTACAGAATGGCACAATAGTATTGCTATGTAAGCCTTAGTCGACCAAATATTAACTCGGGTGTATTACAATCAATGGGCGAGACTGAAATCGTATCCTTATTCTGTGTATGCTCAATCCCTCTTGTACTACAATCTCAGCATCGAGACTTTTTTCCAAGGGTTTTAGCTCTTGAATCTTTTCCACTTAAACAAGTTGCTATCGAGCAAATCGCTCCCAGTTTGTTTGATCCTTCTTGGTCAAATTCTTGACTCCAATGCTTAAAATCTAATTTCTTGTTGATGAGATCAAGTTTTTGAGTTTTGCATTCCTTCAAAGCTGGTGGAGGGGTATGAGTCCAAATTATTTTTTGAACTCGGTTTGCAATGTTTGGTGCTTTATCGTTTGCCTGAGCAGCCCCGAGCCCAGTCCATATAAGAGTCTCGGCACCAAGACTCTTCTAAAGAGAGGGCAGCTCTTAAGTTTTTAGATCCATTCCTCGTTTTTTGATTCTTCAGTGACCAAATTATTGACTTGGGTGTGTTATTTCTGGTTTCTCTAGTATCATCAAGATGAGGCTATTTCAGTTTGCATTAGAGTCTCGGATGGCGGGGAGTGTGATTCAAATCATTTATTCTCGAACTTGGTCGGTTGTTGTGTCTTCGTGACGTTCAGCTGAGCAAGCCTGGGCCCAATTCTACAAGAATCTCGGTGCTGACTCTTCTAGGGGGGTGGCAAATCATGAGCATTTTCAATGAACATACATTCAAGACACGCAAACCAATCCTGGTTTGTTTTGATTCAGTTTTTTGAAAGCTAGTTTCTCATCCATTAAAGTGTAAGTGAATTTGTGTAAACTCGATCCGCCTCCAATTGCAGTCTCGACGCCAAACTCTTCGTTGACGGTAGAAGATTCTGAATATTTCCAACATACACAGATTGTTGTTGGGCAAACCTTTGTCTTGACAGGTAAGCAGATGTTATGATTCACAATTGAGATATAATAGCTACTGGAGTGGAATTCTTGTTCTTTGTATGTCTAGATTCTTCGGAGAGGGGGTAAATTTTAACATATTTGAGCAATTCTTGACATCCTTGAATGAGGGCCAAAAGATTTTTGTGCAAGACAAAGACCGCCACCGAGGTGTCTTGGTACCGAGACTGTTCTTGGTTTTGGTCACCCCTTGACCATTTCTCAATTTTATACACTTTCCGTTCCATTCATTTTCATTCCATAGTGGGCAGCTTCAAACATTGACTTCATTGATTTAGCATCTCTTAATTCTTCTGAGGATATACTTATTCACGTGGTTAGGACTCAAGGGATAATTGAGAAGGGTATATATAGAAGCAGAAGACGTCATTTTCTCGGAAGCATATACTGGGGTGTAAAATTTGTACTTGTGACAAATGAATTGGATGATTTTTTGGTAGTCCACTAGCAATGTTGTGCATGACTAGGACTCCCTAGTGAAGTGTCTCGGCACCGAGACCGTATTGGAATAGGGTCGCCTCTTGGCCATTTATTAAATCTAGAGTGGGAGACTTGAGGCATCAGAGTCCTCATTTTTGTTCAATTGTGGATTGTATTACATTTTCACGGTTTGTATCAGATATGTTGTTATGCATCTGGATATCTAGCATTGAAATATGCGTGACGGTAGGATCTGGGGGTGAAAAACGGATTGTGTGCTTTGTTGACTTTCGTCTTTTTGAGCGTTTGAGCTATATTCACTTGAAGATATTTTTTTGCTTTCAAGCTTCAGTGTAGCAGTATCGTCCATATCAATTAGAAACTTATCTTGATTCCTTTTCGGTTTGAAAGCACTTATGTGCATGAGCGAGCCTCTTTCCAAGAGAGTCTTGGCCACTTCTCGAAACTGCCTGGGGTGCCACTGAACGTTTGACTCCTAATTTTTTTGATTGTTCGTGAACTGCTTTAGACTTTGTCTACTTTGTTTAACTATCTCTTAATTTGACTTTAAGTCTTCTGATTCAAAGTCATTGCACAAAAGCACTCGTGCGGGATTCTTGTCATTGGAGTGAATTCATGGCCGTATTGGACACTCAACTTCCATATCAGTTTGAATTATCTCTTTTTATAATATAATCTCGGTCGATTCTTTTTTGGTTTGAAAGCACTTTTGTGTATGACCGGACCCTCTCCGGGAGAGTCTCGGCACCGAGACCGTCTTTGGGAGCGGAAAAGTCTTGGCCACTTTTTGAAAATGCTTGGGGTGCCACGCGAGACTTGGTACCAAATTATTTTGATTCATTCATGAACCACTTTCTATCTTTCTCTACTGTGGTTGAAGATCACCTAATTTGACCTTTAGTTTCTTGATTCAAATTTATTGAAGGAGAGCACTTGGCTAGATTCTTGTCTCTGCAAAAAATTCGCGGTCATATAGCACACTTAGAAGACCATATCAGTTCTAGTTTTCTTGTTTCAAATATAATATTGGTCGATTTCTGAGCAGTTTAGAAGCACTTGCATGCATGACCGAGCCCCTCTCTGGGAGAGTCTCGGCACCGAGATTGTCCTTGGGAGGGGTTTGGTCTTGGCCAATTTTGGAAACTATCTGGGGTGATACACAAGTTTTGGAATCCAATTATTTTTTTTTGTTCGTGAACTGCTTTCTATCCTTGTCTACTCTGGTTGAATATCTCCTAATTTGACCTTTAGTTTCTTGATTCAAACTTGTCGAAGGAGAGCACTAGATTAGATTTTTGTCTTTCTCATAAATTCGTGGCCGTATTGGACACTTTGAAGATCATATCAATTTGAATTTTCATGTTTCATAAATAAGATTGGTCGATTTCATTTTAATTGAGATGCACGTGTGTCCATGACCGAGCCCCTCTCCGGAAGAGTCTCGGCACCGAGACCGTCTCTGGGAGGGGCTAGGTCTTGGCAACTTCTCAAAATTCCCTAGGGTGCCACGCGAGATTCAACTCCAAATTATTTTGGTTCATCCGTGAAATGCATTTTATCTTTGTCTACTGTGGTTGAATATCTCCTGATTCGACCTTAAAATTCTTGATTCAAATTTGTCGAAGGAGAGCACTTGACTAGATTCCTCTTTTTCTGATGAATTACAACCGTATTGGACACATTGAAGCCCATATCAGTTTGAATATTCTTGTTTCAAAAATAATATTGGTCGAATTCAATTAAAATTAGAAGCACTTATGTACATGATCGAGCCCCTCTCCAAAAGAGTCTTGGCACCGAGAACATCCCTAGGAGGGGCTAGACCGTGGCCATTTCTCAAAATTGTCTTAGCTGCCATGTGACATTCGACTCCCAATTTTTTTTTATCGTTCGTGAAATTCTTTAGACTTTGTCTACTATGTTTGAATATCTCGTTATTTCACTTCCATTACTCAAATATCATTGAAGGACAAAGGTGATCACGAGTGCGGTGTTCCTACCTCTTTGATTAATCCGTGGCCAAATTAGACACTAAGGTACTACTTCATGCACATATTTTTTAAAATGTTTCTCTAAAAAGTTGGAAGTTCTAAGAAGTTAGATTTTTTTTTTTTTAAATGTGCATGAAGTAGTGCCTTCCAAACACTGTCTCGGCAACAAGACGGTGTTTGGAGGGCACTACCTCATGCACATTTTTTTTTAAATGTTTCTCTAAAAAGTTGGAAGTTCTAATAACTTAGATTTTTTTTTTAAATTGTACAAGAGTCAGTGCCCTCCAAACACAGTCTCGGCATTGAGACTGTGTTTGGAGGGCACTACCTCTTGCACATTTTTTTTAAATGTTTCTCTAAAAAATTGGAAGTTCTAAAAACTTAGATTTTTTTTTAAAAATGTGCATGAAGTAGTGCCCTCCAAACACCGTCTCGGTGCCGAAAGGGGGTTTGGAGGGCACTACTTCATGCACATATTTTTTTAAATGTTTCTCTAAAAAGTTGGAAGTTCTAATAACTTAGATTTTTTTTTTAAAATTGTGCAAGAGTCAGTGCCCTCCAAACACAATCTTGGCACCGAGATTGTGTTTGGAGGGCACTACCTCTTGCACATTTTTTTTAAATGTTTCTCTAAAAAATTGGAAGTTCTAAAAACTTAGATTTTTTCTTAAAAATGTGCATGAAGTAGTGCCCTCCAAACACCGTCTCGGTGCCAAGAGGGGGTTTGGAGGGCACTACTCCATGCACATATTTTTTTAAATGATCTCTAAAAAGTTGGAAGTTCTAAAAACTTAGATTATTTTTTAAAAATTGTGCATAAAGTAGTGCCCTCCAAACAGTCTCGGCATCGAGACTGTGTTTGGAGGGCACTACCTCTTGCAGATTGTTTTTTAAATGTTTCTCTAAAAATTTGAAAGTTCTAAAAACTTAGATTTTCTTTTTAAATGTGCATGAAGTAGTGCCCTCCAAACCTTCTCTCTGCACCCAGACGGTGTTTGGAGGGCACTACCTCATACACATTTTTTTCTTAAGTGGCTTCATTTTACTTCATTTGTTGAATTGTCAAATTCAACAAATGAAGTAAATGGAAGTCATGTGTAGTGGGTTCTAAAGCTAGATACCAAAGGTAGCAAGCTTTAGATGGCACTTTCTTAAATTCTTGTGAATGATTATGAGAAGTGGAGGTCTTTGTACTAGTGGGGTAGTAGTTGGGGAGACAATCCATGTGGGATATGTAAATTAGAAACAATAGGAGCTCAACCGCTCATAGTTTAGGCAAATGCAGGAATTGTGTTAAAAGTCAATTTTCAGACCTCGTTTAGACATAGTAGAGTATCGTTTTTCAAAAAACTTTGAATTAAAACAAGTTGAGTAATCAAGCAAATTTTTATTTCCAAAAATCCGTTTCAGGTTTTGATACTCTAACTAAAAGTTGTGGACAAATTTCAAAGGAGGGCTAGAAGGGACATTTTTTGGCATATTTTCAGACACCCTCTCTGAAATTTGTCCATAGCTTTTTATTGAAATCTCAAAACCTGAAACGGATTTTTGGCGATAAAACTTTGCTTGATTACCAATTTGTTTTAGTTCAAAGTTTTTTGAAAAAAAATATTCTACTATGCCTAAATGAGGTTTGAAATTTGACTTCTTAATACAATTTCTATGTTTTGACAATGAGCGGCCAAGGTCTCTACTTCAAGTCACTTGTGATACTCTTTGAGGACTCATGATGGAGAATTGATTTCTTTATAATAACAACCTCTTTTCCCCCTCCTTCTCACTTAATGTCAATGAGGTAAGTCTTTCACATTGCCATCAAAAGTTTTGGTTGATAGTAGACGGTCATTGGACTATTTTGGACAATTGCTTTATTTTCCACAACTTGGTTAAAGTTCAATTAGCATCCAAGTTAAAGGTGCTCAATAATCAGACTTGGGGAGATCACTTAGTGCACATATTAGAAACCACATGAGATCTAAAATATGGTACTATATATTTATTGTACCTAAAATTGAAAACAATATTATATCTAATATAAAGAGTGTAGAATTTCATGTAGGCTATTATAACTAATATAGGGTTATGTTTTATACCATGTAGTAGATTTTACGTAGGTAAAATATAGGGTGGCAATAATACGTGAGAAAATAATTTTGTAGAGTGGATATTTAATATCCATAAAGAAGAGATGGACAAAAAATGACACATGAATTGTCCTAAATTATCCCTGAACCTTGGATGAAGGGCTCTAGTTGCCTCGAGAAATAAATTTAAAGTCTTTTGAAGTCATTTAAAATTTGAAAAATCTATCATTAATTTTTTCTTTAATATACTCTTATTTGTTATGAAAGGTATGAAAGAGCTTGGTGATCAATCATTATTAGGTGTATAAGAGCTTGGTGGTCTTCAAATTTGGATAAAAGTTTTATAGGAGCTAAAAAACTTTTCATCCAAGTTTGAAGACAACCAAGCTCTTACAACCTAATACTTAATAATGATAGACCACCTAGTTCTTTCATACCTTTTTACTATTTGGAGTGAACAAATATGAATATATTAAAGCCAAATTCATGATAAATTTTAGGTGACTTTAACCCCTGAGCGCCCCAGCGCCAGGATCCTGTCGCTCAGAATTGAAAATTAGCTCCCTAGCCGCCAGATGGGTTTGTACTTGGCAAATAATTGTACGCTGCAGAGGCCGAGTGCTGTCCTGAGGGAAATTGAGTGTGTTTCCGGGTTGGGGAGGTACTACTGCGCTGGAGACCACGAATCGGGCCATGAAAACGTGTTCTGGGTCTCCGCTGAGCGACCGGAACTACCGGGGAGGGCCGGTGGCGTACCGTTGGAGCATTTTGGCGCCACGACCAGGGTTCTCTCCTCTCTTGTTGTGGGCATTTCCTGCCGAGCTGAGCGTGTGAGGGCGGGGCTGGGGTTGAGAGTATGAGTGCGTTTGGGAGAGTGGCAAGGGGGGGTGATCATTTTCGGGACAGAGTACTCATGGCCCAGAGAGTGGTGACGGACCAATGCGATCCAAATTGTGAGTGGGGAAGAGCTGGGGTATTGGAGTGCGAGAGGCATTGCCGGCTTCAACTTCGCAAACAACGCAAGAGTGACCGCGATTGGAGACGTACGCTTACAGGGGGACATCATCGCAACGAGTGCGGGGAGGGTTGTATTCCGGCGCTGCTTAGGAGGTCGTTTGGCGGCGGTTTTAGCTGGCGTAGGGTTGAGAGGTTCCGAGAGATGGCTGCATCAGCAGGATCCGAGGGCAGAAGCCCCCCCACCAAGCTTTGTTTGGATGCTCTGAAAGCTCCAACGGACGAATTGGCTGCTATTCAAGTGGCGCTTGAATCTTGGGCTTGTTCACGCCATAATGCAAGAGCCGACCAGGTTGTAAAATTGAAGGCATGTTTCGATGAAGAGTTTCTGTTGTCGCTTGGGGAGCCCTCCGCAAACCACTTCTGGCCGGAGAATCCAGATGGCAATTCCTGGCGTTACTTGTTCCGCAGGCATTGTTTCCGGATTTTGAATGTGTACGAGAGGATACCCGAAGGGCATCCTGACGGCCTGCCACCGATTGTAAACAACTTCCTACGCAGCAGGTGGTGGCCCAATAAAAATTGCGTAGAAGCTGTGGGTGGTGCTGTGAGAGGGAGACTGGATTTTGGAAGGGAGGACAATGGGAGACCAAATCCACGGAGGTCCCCCTACCCAGTCAGGGCGCAAGGACGTCGGAAGGAGCGGACGAGGTTGCTTGCAGGCGCGCGACTCCAACGCACCGGACCCGCCAATTTGCCATGAAGAACGAAGCCTGGGCCGCGGTAATGGTCGCGGAGGGAGGGGTGGGGGTAAGGGTGGGAGGACTGGCAGGGGAGGGATTGGTAGGGGACGAGCAATTTCGAATCCGCCCCCGGCTGCCTTGGACGTCACCAGCACGCCGAGGGGTCTGGATTTGAATTGCCCGCCCCAATCTGACAGGGAGGGGACAGAGAACATGGTGCCCGGGTCGACAGCCCCAGGCAATGAAGAGCGGGACTACAGGGGAGGGGAGAAAAATCAATCGAGACCGAGAGGGAGAGGGCAAGCGAGAGGTCGCGGGGTGGTGCGGGGAGGAGAACACCTTCAAAATGCAGATTTTGATGCGCGGCAAGGGAGCGGCCGAAGTTGCGGGCGTGGACGTCCCCGAGGCCTCGGGCGTGGTCGAGGCATTCATCGACAATCCGAGGCTGCTTCGGACAGTCCGAGCAATTCGGAGACTTCGGCTGGCAGGGCGCCTGCAGGTTGGGTCCCGCCTCCAATCCTTCCCTCCAGAACATCGCCGCATCAGTTGCGGCCTGAACGACCGCGACAGAGAGCTGAAGCACCGCCGGACTCATCGGAGCATCACCGTCGTCAAAGGCGCCGCATCACCGACGACGAGTGAGTATTTTTGTTTTTTTTCTTTTCTTTTGCTCTCTGAGGCAGGCAGCAGTCTGAACAAGGGCGTCCATCAGGGAATTGATGAACAGGTCATACGTTTAGGTCAATTAGCAATGCAGATTTCAGAGGGTGGATTTCCTGATAGAAGCTTCAGGTCACGTAAAGTGAACCCTGATGTGCTCTGAGGGACTGTCGAAGTTGCCGTTGAAGCAACATTGTCTGTAATCTATCATTTCCAGGAAATCAATGATGCATGATTTTGAACCAGGATTTTGTGTATTGCTCGTATCTGTGTAGTCTTCTTGCTGCGTTGTTTCACTCACTCATGCATGTGGCTGTGAGAATTCAAACTTCCTAGACTCGAAATGTGAATTGAACGCCTTATTAGCCATTTGTTTGATTCATTTACTAGACGTCATGGTCAAAAATTGGGTACAAGAAAAGGGAGATCTTATGTCTCAATACTCAGAATTGTGTTGAAGGTCGTAGGAAGCAGCCTATTCTATGTCCGATATTTAGCAGCTCCTGCTGACCAATTTCAGGGTACAGCTCTCTGTGAGTGTCTGCCATTCAATGGGAATGTCCTTCAAGTCTCGATTGTAGGGAGAACTTTCCTGCTTCTTGTCATTCCTACTGCTGGGCCTCCGTCAGTGAATTTGTCAGACCAGGTGTTGGCGGATTCAGTGGGATATATTTCTTGTGCAACTTGCTTCCTCCCTAATGTGTGCATCACCACCGTATTCGCCACAGGGTCGAGGGAGCTATACTACTCTGAATTTTGACCGTGACTACATGTCAATGTCATGGAGTCTGAATCCCACCGAAGTGCCACCAGTCAGCTCAGTCAAGCTGCTTCAGGAGTTTTGTCAATGTCAAAGCAGCCTATTCTATGTCTCCAGCGTCCACACTGCCATGCAACTTTCCATGCCGCTTTTCATGCCGTGCCTTGAGGCCAACACTGAATACAATACCGGCAAGGTGGAATGCCAGCGTTACTGGAAGGAACGCAGTCACAGACAATCGCATCAGTACAAAGAAATTGCTGTGGCAATACTTGTTGGTTGCCAATTCTTTAGGATGTCAGGTCTTGAGCTCAAACTTGGGAGGCAGGTTATGTCAAAGTGGTCAATGGGTTCGTCAAACTTGGGAGGCAGGTTAGAATCTACCAAGTCATGTTCCGAAGTCAATGAATTCCAAGTGGTTTCCAAAGGTATCACGCATTCAATAAGTGATCTCTGAATTCGTCAGTGTCTACAGGAATCCTAGCCTTTCACGGCCTATGTTCATTTTGTCATTGAGGATGTCTATACCCTATCATAGAGCTTTTCATGGTCTGCCTCTTTGGCCAGCCTCAGAGTGTTAGTTCCAGATTCACAATTGCAGAAGTCATCGTTGTCAATTACAGGTAAACTGAGTAAAAGTCATTCACCCAATGGTATGCTCCATTTGAATCTCATGCCGTGCACCTTGTAACTTTGTTGCAGGAGTGGATCTGGCAGGGAATGCACGGAGGGTGGAGATCGCATTCCGCACGTAGCTAGAAGCTTGGATCCTGTGCTAGTGGCAACAGCAAGAGTGCAACAGTGGCTTCAAAACGACAATCACGGAGGGGATGAAGGTGGCTCCACATCCGCCGAATACTTGGAGCCATTGCACGGGCCCTTTGGGTATGTGAACATGCGACCTTTGCCGGCTGCCGTGTGGGTCCCGCTTTGCCTTCTTGGATATGATCCTACTGTTTGGGGAGGTCTCGAAGAGTTTGTGGGGGAGCCGCAACAGCGGTGGCAAGAGAAAGGTGTCCAATACTACTTTGTCATGTTCAAGGGCAGCGTTGGCGGGAGAAAGGTCCGTGTGGCAGATTGTCGGGCATTGGAGGGTGGCGCTGTAGCAGCCACAGCAGCCAACACAGCCGGACCATCCATGTGCCGCGGCGACGGTTTTGATGACGATGATATCCCGGTGTTCCCTACCCAACGATTGGATGAAGATCTCGCTTCGCCGATACACCGCGAGCAAAGGGCGAATGTGGCTGACCTAATACCACATCCACCACTGGTTGCTTCATCAAGCACGAGCGAGGATACTTTTGAGTCTGATTGGAGGGCTGATTGGCGTGACTTTGCGGGAGATGCGTCGTCTCTTGACTATTCTGACTCAGACTCAGGGTCAGCAGGAGGGAGCATGGATCTGCGTCACGAGATGGGTTGCTATGAGGCTGATGGTGACTTGGATGACTTGGAATTCCGAGCTCGCTACCATGATGAGTACTGGCAGAGCCAAGAAACCACGCTTCTGGGGGACAGGGAGTCATTTCAAGGCCAACCGCCAGGTCCAACGACCAGAGTGTCTCGCACCAGACATCCAGCCTTGCACTTCTTCAACTTGTTCTTTGATGAGAGGGTAGTGCAAGAAGTCGTTGAACAAACGAATGTCTATGCATCTCAACAAGGGACGGGGCGTTCAAGGAATACAAACGGTGGCCCCCATTGGGTTCCCACTTGTCCCTTAGAAATTCGAGCATTTGTGGGTGTGACCATTCTCATGGGGATCAAGATGTTGCCCACCATACGAGACTATTGGAAGCGGTCGGAATTCCTCCACTGCTCCTTGATACCTCGAGTGTTTACACGGAATCGCTTCGAATCCTTATTGCGATGCTTACACCTTGTGAATAATGAGACCATAGTGACTGACCGCAAGTCACCGGAATATGACAAACTGGCCAAAGTGAGATGGATCATTTCCGACTTCATCACCAAGAGTCGGGCATTGTACAATCCGGAGAAGTTTATCACCTGTGATGAGATTATGGTTGCATACCGGGGCCACTATTCTGGATTCCGGCAATACATGCCGGCAAAGCCTACGAAGTATGGCTTCAAGTTCTTTGCGGGTGTCTGCAATCCTTCACGATATATCTACCACCTTCTACCTTATGTTGGTTCCTCAGGAGTTCCAGATCCCGGGCAGGGAGAACGAGTTGTGAGAGAACTCACTGAGGGCTTGGATGACGTGGGCCACACAGTTGTTTGTGACAACTTCTTCACGTCCCCGAAGTTGTTTGAAGACTTATACAAGCGTGGGATTTGGGCAACCGGCACATTTAGAGAGAACCGCATTGGATTGCCAACCTCACTTTTGGGACACAAGAGGGGCGACCACCCCCGAGGCACCTTGATATGGCGGATGCATGCCCAACGCCGTATGGCAGCTACATGCTGGTATGACTCAAAGCCGGTATACATGCTTTCCACTTCTGCAGATCCAGTGGGCGAGGGAGCACGGACTATGCGTTGGTTGCAGGGTATTCGAGAGCCCGTTCCCTCTACACCGCAGCAAGTGGAGTACCAGATGCACATGCGGGGTGTCGACGTCGTGGACCAGATGCGCACTGATTATTCAGTGCAATTCCATTCCCACAAGTGGTGGCACAAGCATCTCTTTTTCATTGTGGATTGTTGGTTGAACAATTCATGGGTGCTACTAAAGCACGACCGCGTCACTCGGGGAGAGCAAGTATATCGAAAGAGGCTATCCTATCATATGGAGGTCGCGGAGAGCTTGATAGCTCCTTGGTTGGACCCGCCATCGACGTGCAAGGTGGAGTGCCTTCGTCATCCATCTGCATTGCACTACAGCAGCATCCGGCCTAATTTGTGGCGTGCTTGTATCGTTTGCAAACGGAGAACACGATACCGGTGCACCACTTGTGGTGGTGCTCACATGTGTCTTGATAAGTGCTTTGTGAAAGTGCACTCCCAAAAAAAATGGGGCCTACGAGTATTGAGACCCCCCCGTCATTGACCGATCCTTGGAGCACTTTGTTTAGCTGGAGACTGAGTCAGGCTTCACCTTCAGGGTTTCCATCCACTGATGGAGAGCAAAAGGTTCCTTGCACGTTAGGACCGAGCTTATGCTTAGAGGACAATGACTGTTGCCAGGGCGAGCTGTGCGGTGAATCATAGGTTGTGTTGAGCTCATGCATGGTGGCCGGCCTACAGGTTTCCTTTCACTGCTCCCGGGTAGAAGCTGAAAGGGTTCAGAAGTTGAGGTCGTTTTCCTTAGCTTTTTTTTACTGGGTTGACATTGTGAATTGAGGGCGGTAATGTATATCGGTGAAGTGGAACGCACCGAGCAGTTGTGACCATTGCCTGCGAGCCTTTGTTTCCCTTTCCCTTCATCAACATGATGGTCGGATTTCATTTTTTGAGGCTAGGTAGGTGGTTTGTTTTCATATTCTGTCTTGAGATGCTCTATTATTGGGTGCTTGGTTGAAGACTACCAGATTTTGCGATTCTGTCCTCGGGGAGCGAGTGAAATCCGTGTTGGGAGGGTGCTGCGGATTTCACGACTAGGTTTTGTCGCTTATGATTATGCAATTCCGTTGTGGGTGGGCCGTAATTGGTTGCAGAATCACGCGCTTGTCCCTTCCCTGCGGCCGATTGCCCTCGTGTAGTTTGTGGATCCGGAGTGCATTTGTTGGTGAAAAATTAGTATATGCCGTGGTGTTTATTTTGATCGCCCCGTGTTGACCGCGATCAATTTCCATAATTCGTCGTTGTAGAAGTTGACTGAGTGGCGCAGGGCATTCGGTGGCCCCGACCGGAGTGCTTTGTTTTTTCCGGTAGCCTGGCGCCTCGCATGCTTCAGACCTGTCCTGCCATGCAGGGAGTTCAGCTGACAGAGGCAGTTGGGCCCCAGGCGCGCGAAATCGCATGTGGCAGCAATTGCTTCCCTTGGCGCCAGTGACTGAACAGCCTGTCAGTCCCGCCGTACGATGCTTCCGGTCATTGGAAGGGCGCAGTATGTCAGGCCCGAGCCTTCAGATCGAATTTGGATGGTCCTCCCGGAGTCAGAATTTTCTGCAACTTGGCAGATCGATAGATAACCCCCCCGCACACACACTCCCCAAATTTCTGCTCCAATGAACACCTGTACCCCTACCTGTGGTGCCCGAAAGTATCGCAATCCCTCCAATTTTGGCCGCACATCCCAAGGTCAACGCATGTTTGACTATTATATGCTTCGGATCTGCACGGTGAAAAAGTGCGTTCTGGGTCCCCATCGAAAGTTTATGTTGTCTTCTCGCTATGTCTACGGTAAAATTTTCCGGATCTCCATTTTCAGTCTCCGGCGCTTGTTTCATTGGAGTGACCCCACTTTGGTCGCCTGTTCACTCTCCACGGGCTGGGCGCTCAGGGGTTAACCCCTAAAGGTCCAAACACCGTTTTTTGACAACATAGCAATTTTGGGCAGCTCACTACGAGTGAGGTTTTTATTTTTTTTCTTTGAAATTTTCACACAAGATGTGCCCGAGGAGTATCTTTAAGGCCCAACAATTTTCATAACTTTTGACTACATGGTTAAAAAGTTATTTTATGATATGTAATTTTTGGTGCACGGCGGGCAGCCTGGGCAGCTCAAAAAATTCTTTTAAAATCATTTTTTTTTAAAATAAAAATTTGAAATTGGTTCTTTAGATTTATATGTACGTGGAAAGCTTTAAATCATTCCATTTGGATTAATGAGTCAAAAGTTATGAGGATTCTTAGTTTGAGGGTAGTTATGGGATCTCTACTCTAAAATAAACTTTGAAGTCTTTTATTTCACTCAATTTCCAATATTTTTGAAAAAAAATAAAAACATTGGATGTAGATTATTTATTACAACATTACAACCATTGGGATTGGCATTTTTCAATTCCATAAATAAATTCTTAACAATTTAGTGTTTTGAATCATTCTCTACTTCTTTCTACTTACTATTTTTTTCCTATATGTTGTGCAATTCCAAATGATCTGAAAATTTTCAAGCATGTAGCCAACTTGCCTAGAAGAATGAATCCAAAGAGTAACCACCATTTTGGTCATTTTTTCATACAAATGTGACCTTGTGAAGTGCAGCTGCCCGGATTTTCGCAGGGACAAAAAAAGGGTTTTTGTCAACTCAAACACTAATATCTTCCAATCCGCATGGTGGAAAATTCTGAAATTTTTTCCACATCTTCTCAAACCAGTGTTCTATAAGATCTTACGGTTACATGTGTCCAAAAATGTTTTTTTAATAAAATTTGGTACTTGTATTAGTAATGGCAGTTTTGGAGCGGTTTTGGTGAAAACATAGTCTTAGACCTTTAGGGGTTAAAGTCCAATTATATTGTAATTATATAATGTCATCTTTCCTTTGCTGAAATACTTGCACTCTATCATTGTATTCATTAGAATATATTGTAAATGATTAGTAATAAGTTGTTTGACAAAACTAGAGTGTATTATTTACAGCTTGTAAATGTATCTGTTTGGCCATAGTACATTCGTCCAAATATATTCTATTTTAGTTTTCAGTAACCATAAAAAAATGGTTTGAAAGGACAAAAGAATAAAGAAAAAAGGATTAAAAATAGTAATAGGAAAAAAAATCATACAACACCTATTAGTTTCAATTTTTAAATCTAATATGAGGGCCAAAAAATTGGATTCAAAATTGGAATAAAAAAGGATTCAAAATTGGATTATAAATAATATAGGGTGCTATTAGAAATGGCAATTTACAATTATTTTTAACAATAGAATATATTAAATTACAAAATATTAGGTAAATAGCCCCTCATAAAATATCCCTTGATCTCACATATATACTAAACCTCTAAGCTAGTGACTCCCCCATGTAATCAAATTTAAAGTTCATTAAAGTACCTTAACCTTGGATTAAGATTATTGAACACTTAAACTTGGATTTGGAGCCACTGACAATCACCTGACGGAAGGTGAGCGAGAGTAGGAGAAAAATAAATCCCTAAGCCCAAAAAAAGGTAAACTTTGGGGTCCTTTAAGGACTGCAAAGCAGCCCTCCAGAGGCCTGATTATTTCTCTAATGGTAGTGCCCCCCAAACCTCCTCTTGGCACCAACAAGGGTTTTGGAGGGCACTATCTCATATTCTCATGCAACTTTTCATTTTTCATTTTACTTGTTGTGAAGTGAATCTCATCGAACATCATCAATTATTGATTAATGTTTGTAAAATATGCATGAGGTAGTACCCTCCAAACCCCCTCTCGGCAACAAGAGGGGGTTTGGAAGGCACTACGTCGTGCAACTTATTATTTTTAAATCCTGATTGTTGTGAAATGAATCTTGTCAAAATTTGTTAGTTGTTGAGTAGTGTTTGTAAAAGTTCCATGACTCTTCAGCAATAAAAGGCCTCTTGGTGCTGAGAGAGGCTTCAAGGGTGATAGTTTATGGAATTTAAAAAAAAAATTTATAATGGTTTTTTTTTTAATCTGAAAATGTTTCAAGAGTTGGGGCGTTTAAATTGAGTTGTTTTGACCACATGAACCAGCCTAAGGCTTCTCGGTGGCGAGAATTTCTTTGAAGACTCTTACTTTGGAAAATTTAATTTTTTTTTGCAGTATTGATGTCATTATTTTTCATCTCTTCAAGTTTTGTTTACTCTTTATTTTAATTTTGGAGGTTCCGACTAGCTGCATGAGCCCCTAGTTTTCTTTAGCAATAGTGGCCTTTGGGGCTCTACCTTAAAAAGTTTGTTGATTTTTATTTTGTAATGTCTTTTAATTGAATCTCTTAATGTATCTTCTCGTGCAATATTTTTTGTTTTGAAACTTCTGACTTCATTCATTATACCAAGGCCTTTTGGTGGTGAGAGGTGCTTCAGGGGCTCTAATATATGGAAGAATTCTTTTTTGGAATTTTGATTTGTGTCAAATTATGAGGCTTCTAATTCAGATTTTGGTTGTTGGGCATGGTGGAATCTGTCAATCCCTACAAATATTGCTTTTGGTCCGACCATGAGGATTAAAAGTTGGTGTTTCTACATCGTACTAGACAGATAGGGGTCTATGCTTGCAATAGTTATATGGTTGTTGTGTTCATTTACATTGTCTCTAATATCCATTTGGTTTTTGAATTTTATCCCAAACTGATTGATTGTTGGAGAACGTACAGGACGTTATGGAAAGGCCGTTGGTAAGCCAAAATGCTCAAAATCCTCCTTTGGAGGAAATAGACAAAGAATGGAATTGGCCATCTCTAAAATCATGTTGCACATGACTGGGGTCAGGTGAACTAGTTCTTGTTCTTTTTTATTCTTCAAGGACATCTGGACTTGATCATGTTAGGTACAATGACTTGGAGGGGTTGTCCAGCTACCATATCTTGTCAAATTTTGTTAGTTTGTATCTTGTGTGTTTATTGTGGACTATGGAAGTCTCTACTCCAAACATGCAGTTGTAGACTTGAATAATGTACATCCTTTATAATGTACAAATGAAATTTAATGTACCAACTTATATTTTGTTTGGTGACATGAGACTATACTCTTGTTCATCTACCAAGCAATCTTGTTTACATTGTTCCTCATTATTTGAACTACAATCGGACTCCATTCATGCACTTTATAGTAATATGATTTTCCATTCAAAACTTAGTATCTAAGGTGAACATGATCTCTCTTTCAAAGTCTTCGGCCCTTGATGAGTTGAATGCTGAAAACCAACTTTTTATTGGCATAGAAGGAGAGGCAAACGATGACATGGGTGACGGTCATGGGTTTATGGTGGGAGATGGTGTGGAAGATGAAGATGAGATTCGACAAACTCAAATACTAGACTTTGTGGCTCACGCTCTAAGGCTCACAAAATAGCCCCCATGTAGGTTGCAGTGGGAAAATTGATTGAAAAATTGAAAATGTGCACTAATTCCTAAATTCACGATTGTAGGAACTCTACACCTCCACGGTCATAGAACAAGTTACTTCCATGGGAATGGATTCTATGATATGGACAAAACCATTTTTAGTTGAATGGAATTTTTTTCTAGATCTTAACCCTTTCTCTTCCATTTCTTTTCTAACCTTTCATCTATTTCCGACAATTTTTCATCAATTTTTTCCAATCACTTTCATCCATTTTTTTCATCCACTTTCATCTAGTTTCATCAATTTTTTCATCCAATTTTTCACCAACTTTCATCCATTTTTTCATCCACTTTCATCTAGTTTCATCCAAAATTTTCATCCAACTTTCACCAACTTTCATCCTTTTTCATCCACTTTCATCCACTTTTTTCATCCAACGTTCACCAACTTTCATCCTTTTTCATCCACTTTCATCCATTTCTTCCAATTCCTTTCATTCATTTTCTCCAACCACTTTCTTCCACTTCTTCCATCCAATTTTGTGAATTTTTTCTGAAATTTCATCCATTTTTCCATCAACTTTCATCCACTTTTTCATCCATTTTTTCCCACATTTTTATTTTTTCTTCCAAGATTTTAGCTCCCCATTCACCAATCCCCGCTTCCCGCTCGCCGCTCTCCGCTCCACGCTCGCTTCCCAGCATTCCCCTCTGGGACACATACGACAGGAGTTTGGTGCAGCCACTGTGGGCAGTCCAACCACACACCTCCTTTCTGCCCCTTACTAAGAGACAACCCGGCCCCGGCTCGTCCTCGAGGACCGTTGCAGCCCTACCGACATCCAAACTCTCAAACTCAGCAGGTACAAAACACTAACTCTTTTGATAGACCCGGATATCCCCAATGCCTTATTTGTAAAAGGTTACATGAACCCGGTCACTGTTGGATAGAGAACAACATAATCTGTGAGCGATGTGGCGATCACCATCCAACCATCCGTTGTACCACCCCAGACAAGGTCATACCGTTAGAATTTCCTAAAGCAGACTATGTTAAACAAGCACAAGACAACCAAAGGGGTGTCCGGTTTATAGAACCTAGAGAGTTTACCGGTCCACCCAATATGTACTACGACTATTTACACGATAGACAAATCCAGAATCCACCTGCAGCAGTACAGACAGCTCAAGGGACCATTCCTATGGCACCGCCACAGAGTACCCAAGACGCAAGGTTTATAGCCAGGGAAGTACCTGAGAGTTCTAGAACCAATGAATTTCAAACGTCTATGTTTGTAGGAGTAGACTACTCAGACATTGAACCTATTCAAAAATCCTTGCCCGCTTTAGTAGTAACAAGAGGAGGGGCAAGGACTAATCCTCCTCCTATCATTGAGCCAGAAGAAGGAGAATCCCCCGAGTCTAGTTCCCACAGTAGCATGCATCTTCATTCGTCGCAAGATTCCCCTCAGTTCTCTGATCTACAGAGCACCCTGAAAGAAACGGCTAAGGAAGTGCGATTCAATGAACACCTTCCTACCCATACCGAATTGGATGAAAATGAGTTCCAATTCATCCAGAAAGGGACTCCCTTTTATCCTTCAAGCCCAAAGGAGAGGAGCAAAAACTGTAAAAGTAGCAATCCGTCGTTTCCTTATGACTTATGGGATGACTTGTCTAGAGCCAGGGCTAGCATATCTTTTGGTCAACTGATCAATGTGGCCCCAACATTGCGAAAGCAATTCAACGAGGGGGCCACTATTCCTCGGGGTCCTAGGTTGGTAGGACTGGTAAACAGGATTGACTCCCTACAAGATCTTGATAAGTTTGACTCTGATAGAGAAAAACCAAGATCGATGGTAAAAAGGTCCCCTTTAGACCTACGAGGTTGTAGAGATATCTACGAACCAATAGAGATTGATGTTGAGATAGTGTGAGCTCCCAATTTGTCACTTGGGACTCGTAGAATTATTTTTTTGGAAATTTGCAATTTAAAGTTGATAAAAGTATAGAAAAATCCATAAAAAGAGTGTAGAACCGAAATAGGGTTGTGTCATACCCATTATAGTATTTGGTCTAGATTTGTGTTTTTTACTTAGAATCCCCCAAATCTTGCCTAAAAATGGTATAAAAATAACGAAAAGGTTAGATTTGGGGGATTCGATTCACACAGCCCCAAAAGGGCTAAATCCCACCATGAAGGTGGCAATTCATGGCTAGGTCAGTCCGAGGAATCCACAGCGAGGCCACTAGGTCGGGTCCTAGAGTTAGATTTAGAATTCCCCATTAGATCGACGAATTCCCAAAATCCCGATTGATAGCATGTAGGAGCCACTCACGCAAGACCGAGCCTGTGGAGGAATCTACAGCCCAAGGATGGTGTTTTAGGGTGAATCCCATGCCAGGAGTCCAACGGCGAAATCGGTTCGCCAAGATTCCTCCACCTGCAGAAGATTCCCGCATCGTCGCTAATTCAAGGAGATGGCCAGTTTAAATCTCCATTGACCAATCGTGCCAGGTACGGAAACACACCCGCACGTCTTTCATGCGACTCCCTGAGAGGTCACATGAAAAATCCCGGCATCTTCCGACTTGCAGAAGAACTTTTTTCCGGATGGTCAACCCTCCTAACCTCCAACGGGAATTTCATGGAAATTACCCAGGTTACAATAAAATCTCACTAAAAATTAGACTAGCTTGTTTTATGTTAATAATGCGCTCCGTGAAGTTTCACGACATTTTGATAGCGGCAAGTACCCGAACCGGCGAGATTCCTCGGGAATTAACCACGTGGCGGGGTCCCCGCCACGTTGACCGGCATTTCCGGGACCATACGATGGCGAATCGAAGTCAACCAAAAGTCCTTCCCGACTCTCTCGCACCTACCGGAGACCCTAGGCTATTCACATTTTTCAAAATAGGAGACCCCCAAGATCTAGGATTTTACCACGATTTGGTTTTTAAACTAAATTAGCCTACGATGGGTTTTCTAGGGTGAATCCCATGCCAGGAGTCCAACGGCGAAATCGGTTTGCCAAGATTCCTCCACCTGCAGAAGATTCCCGCACCGTCGCTAATTCAAGGAGATGTCCAGTTTAAATCTCCATTGACCAATCGTGTCAGGTACGGAAACACACCCGCACGTCTTTCATGCGACTCCCTGAGAGGTCACGTGAAAAATCCCGGCATCTTCCGACTTGCAGAAGAACCTTTTTCCGGGTGGTCAACCCTCCTAACCTCCAACGGGAATTTCATGGAAATTACCCAGATTACAATAAAATCTCACTAAAAATTAAACTACCTTGTTTTATGTTAATAATGCGCTCCGTGAAGTTTCACGACATTTTGATAGCGGCAAGTACCCGAACCGGCAAGATTCCTCGGGAATTAACCACGTGGCGGGGTCCCCGCCACGTTGACCGGCATTCCGGGACCATACGATGGCGAAACGAAGTCAACCAAAAGTCCTTCCCGACTCTCTCGCACCTACCGGAGACCCTAGGCTATTCACATTTTTCAAAATAGGAGACCCCCAAGATCTAGGATTTTACCACGATTTGGTTTTTAAACTAAATTAGCCTACGATGGGTTTTTGGCCTCGGTACTGGGGGTGAGGGGATTTAGGACTAAACACGGCGTTCTGGATCCAACGGCGCAATCCGTTCGACGATTGGAGCTAATCTCCAAAAGTTAGGATGTTGGTCCAGCATAGATGGTAGAAGTAGAAATTTAGGATGTAGGATGAAAATCTTTGAGGATGAGGATGAAAATCCCCGTTGATAAGGTTACCTTAGAACTCTAGAGGGAGGGGTGGGCCCTTGGAAACCTATATAAGGGCCCCATTTCTCTCTCTAGAAGACCCCCAATTCTTGTTTTGGGTCCGTGGGTCCAAGTTATTTTGGATATTTTGGTGTTTCAAGCCAAAAACCTCTACGGTGTTTTCGGAGCACTTTTGGCTCCATTGTTGCTTATTTTCAAGCTTTGAAGGTCCTTGGGGGTCCTTCTACCTTGCTTTGTGTACTCGTTTGTGCAGTTCTTTGTACTTTGTTGTAAGTGGAGAGCCTCTCTCTCCCTCTTGTACGTGTTGTGATCTAACTTGTGAAGCTAAGAGTCCTTTTTTTTTGTATCTTGCACTAATCCTAAAGTCACCCCCCACCGTACCTTGGCGATGCCGCTTTGGGGGGCCTTTAGCGTGGGAGCTTTGTGTTTTGTGGTCTAACTTGTGTGGTTCTCTTTGTGTTTTTTTTCTTACACCCTCATCTAACCTTCTCCTTGTTGAGTGGACCCCCCTCCGGGACGGCGAAGCTTTGAACTCACGTGTGGTTGTTTTCCTTAAAAATCTAGCTTTTCCCTCTTCTAAAGTCTCTCTCACTGTGTGGACCCCCCTCCGGGACGGCGAAGCTTTGAACTAGTAACAAAGTAGAAGTCCTAAAGCGTATGTTAAAAGTGTAGACGGCGGAGCTTTGAACCCCCGGGGGGTCTAGAAGTCCTAAAGTTGGTGTTAAAACCAATTTCACGGCGAAGCTTTGCACCTCCCCCGTGTTTAGATCCAAAGTCTAGTTTCCAAGACCTTTGTGGAAACCTCCAGAGTTTAGCTTCCAAGATAGGTATGTTCCTTTGCACTTAGTAAAGTTTAGTCATTTTCCAAGGTTTAAGAGAGTTTAGTGGTTCCCCAAATTTTATTTAGTTAGTTGTATCCCAAAAATCTTAGTAGATCTAGCACCCTCTAAAGTTCTATCCCCCCCCTAGGTTAGCAAGAACCTAGTCTTTTATTTTCAGCCTTAGCCAAAATTCTAGTCTTTTGGCCTTAGTCAGAAATCGAATTCCCGAACCAGCAACCGAGCCAGCCAACATCAGACCAGCAACGAGCCAGCCAACATCAGACCAGCAAGCAAGCCAGCCAACAAACAGAACCAGCAGCCACAACCGGGAGGGGAAGAGAAAAAAAAAAAAAATTAATTAAAAATTTTGGCCGACCCCCCAGCCAGCCAGCCGGGAAGGCCAGCCAGCCGGAGGGCCAGCAGCTCTCCCGATACAGCAGCTTCTCCGATACAGCGGCTCTCCGGTACAGCAGCCCTCCGGTACAGCGGCTCTCCCGGTACATCAGCTCTCCGGTACAGCAGCTCTCCGATACAGCAGCTCTCTCGTTACAGCAGCCCTCTCAGTCCAGCAGGGGAGGCTGGGGCCATTCGGGCTCCTCCCCAAATTTTGGATTCTCTCGTTTTTTCTTATTAGTTTTGGTCCTCCCCAAACCCGAACACAAACAAAGGCAAAACCAAACCAAAAGCATGTTGGACTAATTTTGTGCTAAGAGGGGTTGAAGTAGGACTAGGCCAAAAAATACAAAAGGGAGAAGGGAGAAATAGAAGTTGCCATTCCACACGCCACCTGCACCAAAACATCCGGTTCAACTTACATCACCACTCACACCTACACACAATGGAAGGAAATTAGGGAGAAGGAGGTGTTATAGGAATGGAAGGGAGAGAGACGATGAATAGTACTTGTTAGGAGATTAGGTAGGAAATCTAGAAGAACTCCTTGCAACCGTTGGGAGGAGGATTAGGATGACACAAAGCAAGGTTGCGTAAGAGGGTAGGAGAACATTTAAACCCTTCTCGTAGTTTGAATCATAGTGTAAGACTCATAAAAGCTTAGGTGGAATAGTGCTAGTGTATAAGGAGGAGAGAAAGAAAAGGAAAAGGAAATGGGGAGAAAGGGTTAGAACATCATACGTGTAACGTTTTCTTTTCTACAAATTAAGCCGTGGGCCTTAAAAAAAATAAATAATATAAAATAAAATAAAATAAATAAAAACCATAACACAAAAACAAAAGAAGACAATCGCGAGTGGCCACCATGGAGCACGAGGACGCGCATGTGGACGGGGATGATGTCATTTCCGACACTAGCAGTAACGAGGTGGGTCATTAAACTAATCCTAGTCGTTTCTCCCTAATCAGTATTTGTTGTCCTAATCAGCCCTTAGAACGTGATTAGCATCCGAGATTAGTGTAAATTAGAAGTTTAGATTCAAAAGTTGATAGATTAGGAATAGAGGTTTCCGAAAACATCTTATAATTAAGATTTGACCGTAAACTGACCGCGTTAGGCTAAGATAAGCGGTGAGGGGTAGAACGGAGGAATTTTAATTAAAATTGAACCACAAGAAACAATGGACAGAAATTAGGATTAGATTAGAGGGAGAATTTAGGATAAGAATTAAAGATCAATTAACAGTTAAAAACCTAGAGTTAAATTAAGATTTTTTAGGGAAGTTAAAATTCAAACGTCGAAATTTGGAGTTAACTTTGGGAAGTAAAAGTAGAATAGGAAATAGGGGTCAAAAGTAGAATCCACTTAGGAAGTAGATTGTTGAGTTAAAAATAGAGTAAAAAGTAGAAGTCAAAAGTCAAAAGTCAAAAGTTTAGATTAAATTAAGAGGTTAAATTTTAGTCAATTGGGGAGTAAAAAGTGGGAGTGAAAAGCTAAAAGTAGAAGTTAAAAGTTAGAAGTAGAAGTAAAATTTTGGAGTTAGTTGGAAGTAGAAACATCTAGAGTCAAAGTGAAAACGTAGAGTCAAACCTAGAGGTTAAAATTGGGGATTAAATTTAGAAGTAAAAATTTAGAGTTAAAAGTCAAAAACCTAGAGTTAAATTAGGAGTAAAAATCTACAGTGAAAAGTGAAAATTTAGAGTTAAAGTTAGAAGGGTAAACTTAGAATAGAATAGAGAAGTAAAAACTTAGAGTTAAAATTCGGTAGTTAATATTTAAACCCAAGTTAAAAGAGTAAAAATTTAGAGTGTCATTTAGAGGTTGAAGATTAGAGTAAGAGTTGAACTTTAGAGTTAGTCTTTAGAGTAAAACTTCTAGGTGGAGTCTTAAAACCCCCCGATAGTTTTAGAGGTTCATGGAAGGAACATAGAGGTTCCCCTTTTTACGTAGTTAGAGACATTAGAAATGACGCCAACTACCCAGTCTACCCTCGACATAGGATAAATAGTTAGGGAATTAGAATTTCACCATTACCCCTGAGCATTGCAGTTACCTTGTGAGTTACTACATGCATTCTAATTATTCGCTGCCATCCACGACACCTAGGAAATATTAGCAAAAAAGATCCATTGCTTGGAAGGCACAGTGGACCGCGCTCACATCACCCCCATATATTAAAAAATGTGGATAAAGGCATAGAACCTGGTCGGTGTTCGCTTTATTACCAAGGATGGGTAATCTTGCGCCCACACCACCCGGAAAAGGTTCTTCTGCAAGTCGGAAGATGCCGGGATTTTTCACGTGACCTCTCAGGGAGTCGCATGAAAGACGTGCGGGTGTTTTTCCGTACCTAGCACGATTGGTCAATGGAGATTAAAACTGGCCATCTCCTCGAATTAGCGATGGCGCGGGAATCTTCTGCAGGTGGAGGAATCTTGGCGAACCGATTTCGCCGTTGGACTCCTGGCATGGGATTCATCCTAGAACACCATCCTTGGGCTGTAGATTCCTACACGGGCCCGGTCTTGCATGAGTGGCTCCTGCATGCTAACAATCGGGATTTTGGGAATTCGTCGATCTAATGGGGAATTCTAAATCTAACTCTAGGACCCGACTTAGTGGCCTCGCTGTGGATCCTTCGGACCGACCTAGCCATGAATCGCCACATTCATGGTGGGATTTAGCCCTTTTGGGGCTGTGTGACTCAAATCCTCCAAATCTAACCTTTCCGTTACTTTTGTACTATTTTTAGGCCAGGTTTGGGGGGATTCTAAGTAAAACACAAATCTAGACCAAATACTATAATGGGTATGACACAACCCTATTTCGGTTCTACACTCTTTTTATGGGTTTTTCTATACTTTTATCAACTTTAAATTGCAAATTTCCAAAAAAAATAATTCTACGAGTCCCAAGTGACAAATTGGGCGCTAACAATAGCCCTAGGAAAATTCACTAAATTTACCTACATAGCCCCCATCCAATAGGGGTTTGAATGCACGTGATGTCTAAGTATACTATATAGTGCACTCCCTGAGCTTAGAGTGGTGTAGAAACTTGACTATAGAGAAGCTTTGATCTACGGGAAACATTCAAATATTCAATTTTCCATCTGGTTTGAAGTGTTTGTCAATTGTCAGCGATTGAGCGGCGGTGGTCACTACCGCACAAGTATGGTACGTGCCAAGGTCATCTTATTTTACATAATGAAGACGACGACGGGCGATTTAGTTAGCAAGCGTGAGCGACAAGCACCCCGCTGGCCTCCTTTGCAATAGACCGTAACCAAAATAAATATAATAGATTGTCACTTGTCATTGCTCATCCTTTGCTGCCACCGTGTCGGTGATTTGTCAAGTGAGTCTTTTGTGATGACGAGTTTTGAGTTCTTTTTTCTTTTCTGTTTGGATTCTTTTAGCATTTGGAGTTGGAGACCTAATTTACTGGTGGAGCGATTGAAGACTATTTTGGAGGTTACATCTATTGCGTGAGTGTTTGGATTGCGTGTGGTAGAGTTTTTTGGCCATTGGCTGACCGTCAGGGTGTTGTATTGTGTTGTGGATTAGAGAGTAGTATTTTTCTATTTGAGGTGGTGCATTTGGAGAAGCAGAGATTTCAACAAGAAGGAGATAACCCAATATTTCATTTGTTGCACATGCTTCTTTTGTCTTTTTTTTGTCATGATTGCAAGCATAGTTAGTTTGGAAGTACCAATTGATAGGAGGTGACTGCGTTTGAACTCTTGTGTGTAATTGTTGTGATGATGGAAGTCATGTATAGTTTGACACACACAACACCATATGAACAATTGGAGGTACTTGGCAATTGGTACGTGTTTCATTAACCCCTAAAGGACCAAACACCAATTTTTGGCAACATATATAGCGATTTTGGGCAACTCACTACAAGCGGATTTTTTATTTTTTTTCTTTGAAAATTTCACAGAACATGTGCTTGAGGAGTAGCTTTTAGGCCCAAAATTTTTCGTAACATTTGACTACATGGTTAAAAGTTATTGTATGAATTGTAGGTAGCCCGGGCAGCTCAAAAAAATTCTTAAAAAATCACTTTTTTGAAAATAAAAATTTGAAATTGGTTCTCTAGATTTATATATATGTGGAAATCTTTGGATCATTTTATTTTGATTAATGAGATGAAATTTATGAAGAGTTTTAGTTTGAGGATAGTTATGGAGTCTCTACTCTAAAATTAACTTTGAAGTCCTTTAATTAATTCAATTTTCAATATTTTTGAAAAAAAATAAAAACATTGGATGTAGATTGTTATTACAACATTAAAACTATTGGGATTAGCATTTTTTAGTTCCATAAATAAATTCTTGACAATTTAGTATTTTGGATCATTCTCTACTTCTTTCTACTTACTAATTTTTTCCTATATATTGTGCAATTCCAAATGATCTAAAAAATTTCAAGCATGCAGCCAACTTGCCTTGAATAATGAATCCAAAGAGTTACCACCATTCGGAACATTTTTTCATACAAATCTGACCTTGTGAAGTGCAGCTGCCCGGTTTTTTGCAGGGACAAAAAAAGCATTTTTGTCAATTCAAACACTAATATCTTGCAATCTATGCGGTGGGAAATTCTTTAATTTTTTTTGCACATCTTCTCAAACAAGTGTACTACAAGATCCTGCAGCTAAATGTGTTCAAAAATGTTTTTTTTTTAATTTTAATACTTGTATTAGAAATGGCAGTTTTGGAACTGTTTTGGTAAAAACATAGTCAAAAACCTTTAGGGGTTAATCTATATGAAACTTGTGGAGGAGGAGCAAAGTAAGAAGCTGGGATCCCTTTTCTAAAGCGCTATGTCTTACTTGTTACAATTCATTGCAAATTTTTGTGCATCAGGTGCACAAAGTGTTAATCTATTTATTATCATGGTATTGGTCACATGATGAGTGAAGGAAATGAATTGACTATTTTGCAAGCAATTTACTTCCACTTTCAGCAATCTGCAAATGAATTGGTGAAGCATGGACCACATTATCTGGAGACTTATGAAGCTCTGCTACATTCTTGTGAACTGTTTTTACCATTGCCTGCAAGGTATGTTGAGCAAGGTTTAGGCAAGCTTCGCAGTACAGCGATGACATAGACATGACTGAAAACAAAACAAGGAATCATTAGTTTGGGGTTTAGTAATGCTAGTTTTTATTGTTGAAAGTAATTAAATTCGGAAATTGATAAGTAGAAGTAGGCACTTTTGAAGAAAATTTACTTTTGAGCTTTTGCTGTCATCTCTTATATGGCCGTCTTCTATGTGGCTTCATTTCTACAATTGCATATGATTTTGATGGCATAAATCGGCAAAGCATTGGAACTATTCGTACTGCCAAGTGCTCTGAAATTATTTGAGACGGAATGGAGAATCTTTGAGGAGTGGGATTACTTTGGGTATGTTTTTTTTGTATTCCATGAGATCCTTGTTTTGTAAAGCAAGGAAAAGAAGCTGGAAATGACATAGTTCTAGTGAAAAATTGTTAAGTCTTGAGGATTATTTTTTTATTGATAGTGTGTCTATACTAGCCTTAGGTTATACCATGAACCTAAGCACCCCTGTGAAGACACTTTGCAAGGTGAGCCATTAACTTTGTCTTTCATATTTCATTTGTTAATGTTTTTTTGTCTTTAATGAATGATGGTTAGGTTGGAAAATTGAGGGTCTATTGCCATGTTTGTTGAATTGGCGGAATTTAATGAATTTTGAACTTTTCCAAGACAACTCTTTCAAACTTCAGATCCTATCTCTTCGCTCTTAATCACAATTTTGCCGCTTTGAAACCCACCAATTCAATGAATATGACCATTTCTTTGCAAAAGTTAGACTCAGCTGCTCTAGGCCTCTAGTGATGAATGTGGAGTGGTTTGAGGTCTAGGCGCGGTAGGGTGTCGTAACACAAGAAAGCACAAATCCTCCTTTTAGGTGTTGAAATGATGTTAAACACCTTAGATGACTCGTGTATCGTTCCCAAAGGATTTTACTCGTAGTTTCTTCAAAATTATTGGAACAGGATGCGAAAAACAAACCCAAGACAAAAGAATCCGGAACTGAAAACCGGAAACTACAATTCCTTATCCATGTTCCCAAAACCTTCTCCCTCTCAATTTATACAAATCATCATACTATAGTCCGACATAGAAGAGTGTCATTATCCTGTACCTCTCCCTATCTGTATCAATAACTCAGTATCCGACTGGGCGGATGCGGAATCAAAAAAAGTGTCGTTATCCTGTGCCTCTTCCAGATCCGGATCCAGTAACCAAAGTAACCAATTCAATAGTTTAACCTCTATATTAGAGGGGTCCGCTTTTGGGTTTAAGGAAGGAAATGTATATCCTACCCTTCACGAGATTAAAGTGACTGAAGTTCCACTCAAAGAAAATACAAAAGACATAAAAAACAGGATACAAGTTCTTCCTCACAACTGGACCGGAAGTCAATCCGGACTAGCAGGTCACTCAGGAAACGCCCACAATCCTCACTTACTACAATGACAGATCAATTTAGAATTAGTCTTACGAGCCGGAACTAGCAACCCAATAACTAAGAGATCCTAACTACTTTCCCATTCTCTTCTCGGACTGGCTATAGTAGGATTTCATCAGAACTTCAATTAGCATGTACCCTACTACTCTCTAGGACACACCTAATCTAGGAACGGCTTTCCCACTCAAAAGATACCCAAAAAACAGCTGTAGTTTAAAATTTCCTCCTAATACACAAAGTCTCATAACCAACTCCTCATATTTTCAGAACCGGATCCAAACAGAATCCGTGGGACTCTTCCTCTACCCCAACACCAGCAAACCAGCTACCCGCTGTAAACAATGGTTTTAGCATTGCCGGCATACTAACCCAGAATTGAGACGTTTCAGACCAACGCTTAGGAAGTGGAAATCTGAATGACTTTACCAAATGCTGAAAATCACAAGAAAGAATACCCCCGGCTTCAAACTAAAATTAGCCCTTAAATACAAACTCCAGGGAACTCTAAAAGGCCCCAGAGAACAAAATCAGAGGACAAGAGAATGACAGCTGACATTTCTTATCCACCTACATTGACTTTCCTACCATATCATCCGATCCGCAAAATGTGAATCTCAGATCCTAAAAACCCGAAAAGTGAAGTCCAGGTGCATCCAACTTAAAAGCAACTGGCTAGTAGCTTCCTACCTATCAAGAACTTGGATTTTAGCCCTATTGATCTAGGTCTAACCTAAGAAACTTCCTATCTACTTCCTAGTCCGCTTTGGAGAAGGTTCCTCATGCTTGGTGGCTCTTTTCCGAGGCGGCTGTTTCCTGCTGGTTGACAGCTTCCCTCTAGTTGCTGTCTTTCCCTTTGGTGGGGTCGGAGTCTTACCCTTGAAGCTCAAAGGAGAAATGGCCACCGGATTGGATTCTTCTTTGGATTTCGAGTCCGGATGGAACTCGGACTTGAATCTGGATCGCGACCGGCTGTCTTCCTTTGCTAAGTTGCTTGGCGATTCATCCTCCCTTGATTGATGACTCCCTAGGGACACCTCCCTAGTCCGTTTAACTGTGACCTTCTTCTTTGTCGTGTTGGGCGCTTGCGGTGAAGGCTTAGAGCCCTTGTTATGTGGTGTCCCGAATTCGGATTCTGTCTTCTGAATTCTATCCTTGGATCCAGATCCATGTGCGGATCCTTCTCCTGCTTCTGATTTTGGCCTAGAAGGGTCTTTGGCAGGTGTCTTCTTGTCCACCGCTTTGTCCTTCGACTTCACAGGTGCGGGAGGTTTCCCAAAACCCAAAAACTGTCCCGCTTGCTCGAGAGTATCTCGAATTTTGTACATTAGCTTTTCGATCACCTCCGAGTACTCAGCCAGAACCATAACTGCCTTAGCTGCTGCTTCCGATTTGGCCTTGTGGATTTCCTCGTCAAACAACTTGGCCTTGTTTAACATATCCTTGGAATGTCCCACAAAATCCTGGATCCTCCGAAGTGTCTCCTTTGATTCTGAAGAGAGCTTCCTTACTTCCTTACTTCCCTCCACACTCTTCTCCAATTGTCGATGGAGTTCTTGGTTCCTATCGGTCAGTTCCCTGACCCGAGTTTCCCACTTCCGGGAATCATTATCTTGGATCAAATCCTCTATCTTCTCTGCGAGCTCAGACACCTCGATCCCACCAAGCAGTCCACAAACATTCCTAACTGCACCTCTCTTAGTGTCTAGCTCCTCTCGGACCCTCCCAAGATCCTCAATAATCCTCTCCAATAGATCATCCGGTTGGACTTCCGGTTCCGAGGAATCCTTTCTCTCACTTTTGGGTCCTTTCTTCTTGGCCGAAGCTGGGATCCTCTCAACTTCTGTCCGCCTCTCTGAAGACCCCTTTCTCCTCTCTGACGAGCCCCTCCCGGACTCCTCATCATGTCCTCTCTTTCTATCCTCGCTCTCCCGTTCCCGGGATGGAGTAATGTTTAATCCCTAAAGTTCCTTAACTATGTTCTCACCAGAAGTACTCCAAAACTGCCATTTCTAGTACAAGTACCAAATTTTTGAAAAATATCATTTTTGGACACATGTAACAATAGGATCTTGTAGTACTCTGATTTAAGAATATGTGGAATAAATTTCAGAAATTTCCATTGTGTAGATTGGAATATATTAGCGTTTGAAGTGGCAAAAGTCCTTTTTTTGGCCTTGCAAAAAACCGAGTAGCTGCACTTCACAAGGTTAGATTATTATTAAAAAGAATCCAAAATGGTTGTACTTCTTTGGATTCATTCTTCAAGGCAAGTTGGCTACATGCTTAAAAATTTTCAAATTATTTGGAGTTGTACAACATATAAGAAAAAAATAGTAAGTAGAAAGAAATAGAAAATGGTTTAAAACACTAAATTGTTAAGAAGTTAATTATGGAATTGAAAAATGCCAATCCCAATGGTTGCAATGTTGTAATAAACAATCTACATCCTACAATTTTATTTTTTTTGAAAATATTGAAAATTGAGTGAAATAAACGATTTCAATGTTTATTTTAGAGTAGACAATCCATAATTGCCCGCAAACTAAAAATCCTCATAACGTTTGACTCATTGATCAAAATGGAATGATTAAAAGCTTTCCACGTATATATAAATCTAATAAACCAATTTCAAATTTTTATTTTTGAAAAAAGTGATTTTTTCTAGATCTGCATAGACTGCCCGAGTTGAGAAACAAACAACATATTAGGCCATAACTTTTTACTCGTATTTCCAAATGTCATGAAATTTGGTGCATATGAAAGATATTCCTTGTCTCCACCTTCTATAAAAATTTCAGTCCAAAATATGAAAATCTCCAGTCACACGTACTTGCCCAAAATTTCTATGTTGCCAAAAAAAGGCATGTTGGTCCTTTAGGGGTTAACTTTAAGAGGGTGGCCGCAACCTTGTAAATTGTCCTCTCCTGACTCCTAAGCGTCCCTAGGTAGTCATACAGATGGAAGAAAAAGGGGCCTATGGGGGTTGCCTTGGTATTCCCCAAAGAGGTGACCATCTTTCCCACTATGTGCTTTACGATTCCTCCCCAAAACACTTTCCTTTTACCACTCAAAGCCCCGAAGATGGTGTTGGCCCAAGTCAACGTAATCTAGTTCGGCCTTTCCGGATATAGGATGGGGAATAGGAATTCTAACATCCTCTTGTCCCTCACGATCTTGCAATTAGCTACTGCGTATCCATCCTTGGAATGAGGGGGATTGGCGAACTTGTCAGTTCGGGAAGCCAACCCTTCTCCTGCGCACGGAAAGTCGTACACCCATTTCCAGATCTCAAGGGTCCATTTGCCGGGAAGCGCTCGGGAGGTCTTCGCCCATTCATTTGACTACTCCTTCATCAGCTTCTGGATCATCTCTTCATCCTTAAAACTCCAAGGTCGACGTAGAAATTCAGCGCATCCGAGCTGCCCCAAATCCGCCTCCAACTGCTTCCGCCCTTCCTCATCCTTCGGGATAACCAGACAAATGGTCTTGATCTTTAGCTGGGCAGCCCCACTACCTTCCGCCTTTACCATTGCTCTCCAGGGTGCTGTCACTCTTCCCAAATCAAAACCTCGCTCGGTCCCTCAAAAAGATAAAGCTACGGAAACCTTCTTCCGAACGCTAGTCCTCTTCCTCTCTGTCGGATCCGGAAACTGAGATATCTCTCTCCTAACTCCATTACGCGCTACCAGATCAACTATGAGTGCTCCAAGGATACTACCAATTCAAGAATGAAAATGAGAGTGGGGGTTCCGACCCTTGGATCTTCTCCCAAAAGTTGTCCCCAGCCGTTTTAGGGTAGTTGTTTCCACCATCATCCCGGAAGATTCTGACTGTTAAATGGTTATCCATAATTTTTGATAGTGCCTTTGGACCCTAGAATTGCCTTGCTAGCTCTCGGTAGGTCTTCCAGTATCCTCCGGTATGTGTTTGCACCCGACCCTGGTATATCAAGCAATCCCCGAGGGGTTTTCCGGATCCCAATCCGGTTCCGGTTTCCAGTAAGAACAGAAAACATTAATTTCCTTTCTTAACCTAATTATCTATTTACCACTACTCCCATGGTAAAGGAATATTAATTTTGATAAAACCTCTACTTTACTCTTTAAAGAAGGGTCGTTGCAAGAATGATTGGCTAATTTTGTTCCACTTTGGCTGTTTTCGGCTAGTACTTCCAGTACTATGAGCTTTTTGCATATGAATTTTTTTAAATAAAATAAAATAAGGATAATTAGTATAACACTAGAAATAGCATATCACCAAATTTCAGACCTAAGAAAAATCAAGGTAAAAAGTTATTCACAAAAACGTGTGAGCTGAAATTTTGAAGAAAATACATAGTTTGACGTTTTAATTTGTACAAAATAGGAAAAACAATTTTCAAAGAAACTAAAAATTTTCCATTTGAAAAGACTTTATTTTGAAGATATTTCACCAAAAAAATTATCTTGAAACCATCATCAACATTCAGAATTGCGCGCGCAAGGGAGCCTTCTTTGCATGGATGTAGAGGACATAAAATATAATATTTTTTGATGCCCCTTGGTAGGAACATGACTTCCTACTATGGAAATAGACCATAGAAATTTCATCTCCAAATCATTAAATTTGGGGACTCCATAGTACTAAAAACCCTTAAAACTCAAAACGTGACAAAATAGGGGAAATGATTTTTAAATATAAAATGATTTTTGAAAATTTCTGAAAAATATGAGATATGATTAAACTCAAGAGAGGCATCTTCAATAAAAATCTCAAGTTCATGCGAGTCATGCTGCAACAGTTATAGCAAAAGGAAGCTTCCGCACTTGCTTTGTGACAATGTTTCAATACCGGTCTTTCTTGCAATGACCCAGAAGCGAAAATTTTTACCAATACCAACTCATTCCCCTAGATTCCTAAGTAACTAGACCTATCCTTATTTTCCTAGTTCCCACATAGGGAATGGGATATGATTGATCAAATGATGACATTATGTATTCTAAAATGAATGAGAGCAAGTTTTATAGGCAAGCATCTTCATGGTGATCTCCTTAGCAATTTTACTTCTCCATTCTTTCTTCACTCATCTTTAGCTTGTAGCAAGTGAAGAGTTCAACAACCCTAATATTATATCCCTTGTGTGGATATCATACTAGCTACAATGAGGAAATCCAAGTGTAGCCATATCATTTTCATTTCGTCTCCAGTTTTGGTTTCTTCTTGGCAAATGGCAATTTTGTTTGAGCCCCCTGTGACATGTTGAGCCCCATGTGAATTGATGAAATGCTTTCATAGGGTTCATATGTGCAAATTGTAAGATATAAATGTCACAGATGGTGACAATTTTGTCATGCACTGTTTATGCTAGAAAATAAAGAATTACCTCCATTCATTTGACATATTACATCCATACACATGTCCATGCTAAATATTTTTAAGTTAGAATGTGCCACGTTATTATACATGCAATGAAATGTGGGTTTGGCAGTGACCAAAGCAACAAGTTTTGTACAATACATTTCTGTGGATATTGACCGATACAACGCAACCAAATCAACTGAATTGGACAATAGTTTCTAGTTCAAAATCTGTTGTTTTGGTCATTGGTTTTCTACTAGTGTGCTATGAACTTAAGTTATAAGCTTGAGCTTATAAGCGTGCTTATATGTGTACTCAAGCTTAATAGCAATATTGTACGTATAGGTCAGTTTTGGAAATAAGTCGGGAAAATTTGGATTGTGTCTGAAGTTTTAAAAACTTATACAATTTTTTTCTAAAAAACTGAATTTTTTTTTTATGTTGCTAATTCTAAATATCCAAAAATTATTCTTGAGAAAAATTAGAAAAAACACACATATTTAAGCATGAATAGACAAAATCAATCCAAAATTAGAAGTGTCTAAAAATTAGAAATAGCAAAGTGCCAAAAGTCAAGAAATATAAATCAAGTTGCCAAACTGTCCTCAGAACTGTCCAAACTGCAAAAAATTAATTATTTTGGCACCAATGTGCCAAAATTGACCTATGCATATGGTAGAGGCCAATTCAAGCTTAGTAGCAATAGAGGCTAATATATGTATTCTAGCTTTGATACACATATTCAAATTGCGAGTAGTAGCTTATTCAGCTTGCGAGTCATACTTGGTAGCAGTGGAGGTTGAGTCAGAGCTTTGATTGCTTGCATTCTATCAGTGAGAAAGCTTTGATTGATAGCACTATTATGTCAATGAGAGCAGATCAATTATTAATCAATTCTTTGATATTCTCACGCATTCACTATTGCATTTTTGCAAGCTGTATAAGCATGACTTGCAATTTGCCGACCGGTGTTAGAACTAGTTTTTATTGATTGATGATTTGTTTTTTTTGTTTTTTTGTTTTAACCTTTTGATGTTTATTGTCTTGTTTTAGTGGTATTCTAAAAACCAAGTTGGACTGAAGTCCATTGCAAAATGGCTAAAACTCATGGTAGAAGACATTTCTAGGTATGATATAAGCAACATAACAAACAAAAGTGCTAGAGTCACAATTGTCAAGCGAGTGGACGCTATGGGGATTCTAGCCAAGATTGGCATGAAGTTGACCGGACACACATCACGTGAAGGTTACATGAGGTACGATACTGATGCTGAAGGCATAGAGATGCGGGCCTTGAAGAACATTGCAAGCATTGTTCTTGGAATTGGCAGCGACATTTCTTGGAGTGCCGCTTTGCAATATAACAACAACAATATGGTGAAATTTTTATTAAAAGACAAACATTGTCAAAACCTCTATTGATAGAAGGACCACCATCTTCACTTATTGATATTGTAGCTTTTGAAGGAACAATTGCTACAGATGCCCATTTGAAGCAGCCAACACCTTTAAGTTCTAACAAGAGTGCTACTCTTAAGCGCCAAGCTTCTCTAGATTCCGATTGGTGGTCAAACCCTGATGTTGTTGAGGAACTTGATCGTCAAGTGATTTCTCACAAGAAGCAAGCCCTGGAGCTATCTCTGATAGACAACACCATTGGAAGTACTGTCTTTCATGGAAACCTAAGCAATTGCACAATTTACCTGAATGTTACAAAAGCTGTTAGAGCTACTACAATTCTCAAGAGCTTGGCTGGTCCTAGCAGCAATGAGTGATAGAATTAGAATTGAAGATAGCAGTAGTTGAATTTCATTTCACTTTACAATTCTTTGAATCAATTAGATAGTTTTTTTGAAAAATTGAAACATTGAAGATTCATTGTACTCATTTAGGATTCATTCTTTAAGAAAAAAATTCATTCCATCTCATTCTTGAAATGTTTTTAATCTTGCTTGTCAATGTTGCCAACAATCTGTTGAAATCTTTGTTGATAGAAAGTCTATACACCAGAGCTCTATGTACAAATAACCAAAATTACATACGATTTTGAAGATACAGTTTAAAATTATCGTATGTTAGTATTTGATGCATAATCAGCAGGCTTCAGGGCTGCGGATTTTGCAGAATAAAGAAGCTGCAACTGAGCCGAATGCTCCTCCCCAGCTCTCCTGTTCTTAACGTCAAAACAAACCCTTGCAAACACCATCTTCTCATATGCTAGACGCATATCCTCCCACAAAAACGCCATTCTAAACCAAAACCCTCGCCAGAAAGCTCCTTGCATCACGCTCTTCCTGCACCACTCAAACGTAACTTCCTCCATGTGTTTGGTGCTTGCGTGTGTTTGACGCTTCTGAACCTAGGGTGAAGCTCCAGGAGAGGGTGAAGGTTGCATGAGAACTTAGCCACTGCGAAGGTAACAGCAAATCACAGTCATGTAAATTTCTTGCAGAGGACGACTTCCTTCGGCGCAAACCCTAGCATGTGTGAAATTTTTTTATTGTTTCTCTACAAGAATGCACTACTATTGAATTAAGTATTGTTGTAATTGGGACTCATGAACCTCTATGAGTATAAATATTTGTTGACTTTATTTGATGGCTTGTAAAGTAACTTTCTTGAAGTAAGTCAACCTAATTTAGGCAACCTAAACAATTAGGTTGACTTACTTCAGGAAAGTTACTTTACAAGTCATCAAAGCCAACAAATATTTATACAAATATTTTTATTTATACTCATAGAGGTTCATGAGTCCCAATTACAACAATACTTAATTTAATAATAGTGCATTCTTGTAGAGAAACAATAAATATTTTTATATTGTAGAATGTCAAGAAATTATTGAGGGGCAACCTAATTTCACTATTTTGTATATCTATCTTAGACAGAAATCCTTCTAAGTACTAGTAGAAAAACTTGGGACTAAATCAACAAAAATTCAACTGGAAATTGTTGGTTATTGACTTATTTCTATTGATTTGGTTGCATTGATCATCAATAGTTTGGGATAGGCATCTGTTGTTTACATTTTGTTGATTTGTGTACTTGATGTTTGATTTCATGTTGACTATGCGTGCCAACTGAAAAGAGGAGCGTGACATGTGTCATGATGTGGAAAAGTCTAGCATGGTTATCATTACCCATTTACACAAAAGACTTCTATTAGTAAAGGTCATGAAATTTATAAATTGTTCACTTTTGTTGGCCTCCTTTTGCTACAGTACTGACATCCTTCTAACTGTGCCTCAGTGTTCAACCTTGGTTAGATCGAACATGGGATTTGACTGCACATAATGTGTGTGAAGTTCATAGCATTTTTGAAATTACTTTGAAGTTCATGATTCTTCATTTCAGATTACAGGTTCACTCTTTAATCTTCATGCTTTCAATTAAAACGACTTTGTTTCTCATGGATAAGCATACAAGTTCTTATTGTCATTTTCATAGTATATTTCCCAACACTCTACAATTCCAGTAGCACCTACTGTAGAAACAAAAACTTCCTATGGATTGACAGTTAGACCTCCCAACACTCTTACATGTGAATAAAAACTGCCAAAAGTCCACCACATTTAGTTCCTCAGCACCTATGATTCACCATGCATATATACACTCCACTAGATACACAGGAGGAGAAAAGAAGCAACATATATTGATATTGCTGAATTCGATCAACTCCAGGGCTAAAACTTACTTCAGGTCACCGGGCTTCATTGACAGCTTCTACCACACTTTATGCTTACTGTAAGTGCGGAAGTTCTCTACAACAATATAAACTATTGCTTGAATATATGCTAATGATGTCTCCAACACAAGAAGAAGAACAACACACAAGCTAGACTCATCCTTATCAGCAAAGACATAGGACTTCTCCTTAGCACTGCCTGCACTGAATCCAATTGCACATTGGAAAATCATTTTTAAACCAGCATTGAACTTCAATGTTGTTGCGCAAATCCATGCTTTCATTATAATCCATCTCTGACCCTCTCTTGGGCCCTCCTTCAAGTTTCCAACTTACCACCTTGTACACAGAAACAAGTATTGGCAACCTCAAGAAAAGTAACTGACATGCATATGCATTCAAGAATTTTCGGAATTATTTGCATGCTTACCTTCAGTCCTTAGTGAAGAGGGCTTGCACATATCCCATGCTCAATGGAATTTGTAAAATCATCATGCACCTTTTTTGCAAATAATAAAACCCTAGAATAAGAGAGATTGCTAAGGATGCTTTACGACTACGTTGATTCTAAAGAGAAGACCAAACCAAGAAAACAAGACACTATCGCATTTTTTGAAGCCTACACAACAGAGATTTTTGCATCAATGAAAGAGAACAATGTCATCAGGTGAAGGCTTCCAATTCAAATTTCATCCTCAATGTTGATTCAACCTAATGAAATTTTATGTTGTTCGCCAATTAATACTTACATGTACTAGAATAACATCAAGTGCAAGAACTAGAATGTAACCAATATGTTTTTGTTGCAAATAAGGTGCGCTAGAGGATGTGAGAGCTTTGGCAACAAGAACCCTAGTAGTATCTTTCAAGCCTAGCACAGTTGCTCTCCTTCCAAGCAAATTGATGACAATTATGTTCTTGAGATTCTTTGCTACTTGAGTCTGAGTCAGTGCCTTCAGAACAAGGAAAAATACCAGAGATTCACCAGACGAGTTCAAGGTAGGGTCTGCACATGTTGAATTTTGCGAACTAGGGGGGGAACTGGAGACGACGAGTGTGGGAGGAGAGAAGAGTGAAGAAGGAGCCGACACATGGTAGGGTCTGCCACATGGTATGTTGGTGGAGTGCAATATGTCTAGCTTGTCTATTTTCTAGAGATTAATGCACCCTAATTAATGATGCCACATTAGTTACATCTGCACTTTTTCCACAATTATAAATTCTTGAAATTTTAAAGTATCTAGACCAACAACAAAGAAGCAACATTGATACACAAATCTGTTAAGTTTCTCAAGTTGCGACCCCTGGTGATTGAAACAACAAAAACTTATTGGTTTTCTGTTGGTTTTCATACCACTTTCTACTAGTGAAGGTAAGTCAGCTTGTGACAAGCAAAATGCTTGTTTTTTCTTCATTACATTATTGAGAAATTAAAAAAATTAAAATTAAAAAAAAATATCTGAGAAATTCATAGAAGAATTGAAATTTTATTTTTTTGAGAAAGTAGAATTCATGAGTTCATGAAGTGTGCTACCCCATTGGACCAGAGCAATCTAGAAAGTACCGCAAAACCACTACAAACTGTACCCATAATGGTCATCTAACCACCTAAAGCAATCACAATATCACCTAATATGACCAAAATAGTTTCTACCATGGGCATGATGGAATAAAAAAGCAATTTTGTGTATTGAATACACTATACACTACTAAGGCAGAAGTTTTTCTTGTAGTCATTAATAAATAGAACCATCATCCAAGTCATTGATTGTGGCCACTAACTCAACCAAATGAGCTCAAATTTCATTTATTGCAAAAATTATGTCATGGATTGATGTAAAACTATAATGGATTATTCTTTACATATCTCTATTGAGCAATTTGGTTGTCGTAGTTAAAATATATAGATATTTATTTTACAAAGTTTGGTCATATGATGCCTCACATTGAACTCTTCCTAGATTATATTCTTGTTACTTAATGGGATATTTTTTAATTGCTAAAAGACCAATGTTCCTTCAAAGGACAAATGGAATTTTAGGCAGGTGCCTACAATTTCAATTTTTGTCATGATTTCTTGAAACTTTTTTTTAAAATAGAAAAATTGACTAGCTTTGTGGGAATATATTTTTTTTCAATCGATGCCTGGAAACAAAAGTTGTGCCCAAATAAGCTCAAAATAGGGGAGAAGGGATAGCAAAAAAGAATTTCAAAAATTTGAATTTTTTTCAAATTTTTTCCCATAGATCATATTTTTGTCTTCATGTACAACTTTGATTTATTCCATTTGGATTTGTTACGAAAATATTATGGACAATCTTGTCTTTAGGGCAATAAGAGCATCTTCTTGAAAAATAACTTGTAGGATTCATTTTTGAATGCAACTTTTACAATTTAAAAAAAAAGGTTCCACATAGTTTAGTTTGCTTCCTAAAACAATCTCACCATTGGGATTAGTGAATTTTAATTCCATCTTAGAGATATTGATAATTAAAATTTTCCATTTATCTTGTACCTACTTCTACTTAACAATTTTTTTAAAGAATAAAAATTAATTTTTAATTTTTTTTTCTAGACTCTCAATTCAATTCTCCACTTTAAAGATTTAAAGCTCAAAACTCCATAGTGCAAAAAATTAAAGTTAAGAAGGTTCAAAGTCAAATAATCTAGTCTCATAATGCGCTTGTTTTTTCCACTTCAAACATAGATATCTTGCAATTTGTGCAGTCAAATTTTTTAAAATTTCTCCCACAAATTTTCATACTAGTCACGTATAAGATCCTATAGTAGGATTTGCAAAAAAAAGAACTTTCAATTTTTTTTACTCTTTGCTATAGAAAATTAGAAATGGTAGTTTTGAGTGCTTTTTGGCAAAAAAAATGTCTCGGGTTTTTAGGGATTAATATGGAAGATGTGCATATAAATGTTCCCTACATATTTATGCAATTGAATTAAAAAATTTCTTCACCTATTTTTTTCAATAAAATATTATGTAAAACCATGAAAATTGACTTAAAAAATTCACCAAAAATGGATTTTTTTTCTTTTTTGAAACTGAAATTTTGTATGCTTGATTGGGATTGGGTAAGGATGCAATGAAAATTATGGATACCAAAATACACCAATTATACTATATATTGTACAAAAAAATTTGAATGTATGAAATTGGTAGTTTGTGAATGAACTGAAACTGACTGAATATGAATCACTCTTTACCAAGAAGGATGATTTTCACAATGACAATTCTATACTCACAAAGTGCATATGATGCACCCATTCTTTTAGTTCTTTTAGTTCACTAACCTATAAATTCCTATTGTCCTTTTGTGGTTTGAAATAGATTCTAGATAGACTCTTATGTTTTCAATTTGAGTGTTGACTATTTGAAACTTCTTTTGAAGATAGGAAATTGCATTAGCTTTTGGAAAACATAATTTTTATTTCAATCCGTGCCCAAAACTTTGGAAGCAACAGTGCCACCACCTAAAGTTTGAAATAAAATTTCTTGGGCAAAAAACAACAACCTAGGAAGTCAAAATTAAAATTTCATAACTTTTATTTCTTGTAGAAAGTATTCTTCATTGACCAATTGGATAATGGTAATCTAAATATTGTTGAGCCCTATGTGGAAAAGTATGTGAAGATATACTTTCAATGAACTGATAGAAATTTTTTTGTTGACACAAGTACACAAAAGAATATATTTAAAGGGGCAATCTACTAGAATTGGTGATGATGTGGTTGTCAGTAGGGATGACAATCCCTAAGGGACACTGTGGAAGGCTAGAATCAAATAATTTATTTATCACCGATTTACCGTACTGATGAAGAAGTAAGTGTGCACTTTTTGGCTAATTATTACAAGTTACAACAAAACTAGACTAGAATAAGACGTCAATATGAGGACGACATAGATGAATTGACTGGCATGAATTTGGTGAAAATTGATGTCTTTTATCAATTTGAAAAGACAAGCATTAAACCATTGCGGGTGATACAACTGAAGAAGTTTGTGAGAGTTGACGTTAGTAGAAACTGCGCTATAGCATATGAAATGTACTAGGCTAAAAGGTAAAATATGCTAGCATTGAGATTATTTAGAACACGAACAATATAGACCCGGGGGGTCACTTAGAATTTTTTACCTGGCAACGTGCGGCATAATATAGGGAGGCATTAATTCAAAGCCTTAAAAAATTAGAAAAAACTTGCAAGTAATATACATAGTACAAATTACTCTAATGTCACTTACAAGTAAGATACAGGTGTGACTAATACGTCATTTAAAAAAAAATTCCTAAGATAGGGTAGAAGGTATTGGTCCTAGACAAAATTCTATAGTAGGATCAGTCTCGGGATTAGTACAGGGCGGGGTACAGGGACTGCTGACTTGGTTGGGTCGGATGAAAATGATTGTTTTTGATCATTCGTTGCTCCTATCTTCATCTCCAACGGTCCCGGCCTCGGATTCTTCACTTAGGGTGCTCTGGGTTTAGGCTGTTGTCGCTGGCAAAAGTAAGGTCCATCTGAGAAATGGTGCTTGCAATTTAGGTTGCATTCAATTGTCTTGTTGCTATTGCAAAGGGTGCAAATTCTACTTGCGAACGAATTCTATAGCTCTGGTTCATCCTTCTCTTAATGTTTAGGGTTGAATGGGTCTCGATTGGGCTGCAATGCGCATGCTATTCTTTAGTTCTGCTCTCCTGCTTGTGGCGGCTTGTGGTCACACTAAGAAATAGTGTTTGGGGGAGTATATGTGCAACATGTTGAGGTATTTGTAAGGTTCCGGCTACATCTGTTGTTGTTTGGGGGAGTGTATCAGGAAGGTCCCGACTTTAGGGTAGGGTAAAATTTAGGGTTTCAGATTCAGTACTCCGCCCTGAAGCTCGCCCAGTTTGAACTGGAGGAAGTTTGCCGCACAAGACGAGTTGATCATGATTTGTATATCTTGGAGCAGTTTGACTGCAACTTTGGAGTCTTCTCGAAGTCTTGGCAGGTGATGGGTCCAATCTCAGATCACCTCCGCACTTCTTCACTTTCAGATTTGAGTGCAACTGATTTGCAGCAGCTCCGGGCCATCTTGAGCAGAGGTTCACTTGGGATCCCACGGAGGTTTTTGTAGCACCAGGACTGCATTGGCAGAGCTTCTCTCGACTTTGGGTGACCCCTGAAGCCCGCAGGTGATACGATTCAGCAGATTTCTGTAGCGTTCTAGTGCATTTTCTCTCCCTTTGGCTATTGATGCAATGAGTTCAGCGTTTTTGGATGTAAATTTACTTAGGCAGTAGGGGCTACATGGACCTTAGTGCTTTGTAATCAGAATTGTGTTAAATGAACACAGAAAAGGCTATTTACCAGCTCATGCATTTCCATATTATTCTTGTATTTGTGGCATTCTATTTCAGATGAACTGTCCAGATTTGCATTGCCATTTCTCATTTTAGGTTGTTCATGTCTGCATTGTGGGACTAGTGGGTGAGTTTCCAGATTCCATTCTAGTTTTATGAATGACATTGATAGTTGTTGTCTTCCATACATGCTTGTTATTTGTTTTGTTTCCAAATTTTTTTTGGCTTTGCTTAATTGCTAGATTGATCTGATGTGGTGGGCTAGTGGTTGTTTTGCTTCAAAGCATAATTTGTTCAGGTTCAAAGCACAAGCTGGAGTATGTAGAAGTTGGGGGAGGTTAAGCATCTCCGATTTTATTTTGTAGAACCACGTTTCAATCTTTCGTGTATGGTTTTTTTTTGTTTCCAATTTTTTTTGGCTTTGTTGAAGCAATTTTTTCTTGCTAGATGCAGTTGTATATGACATTTCTAATTCTTTTTTGTGGAACCACGTTGAAGTCATTGCTACATGGGGATTTTTTGGGTTCCATTTTCTATGGGCTTTGTTGAACTTGGTCCTTTCTTCTTTGTGGATGGAGTATCATAAGTTGTGTGATCCAAGTTGTGTCATTTCAATTTTTTTAATGTAGACCCACATTTAAATTTGTAGTACATGGTATTGTTTTCTGGTTCCAATTTTTTTTTAGCTTCCTGAACTTGGCACGGGACTTGGCAATTTGTTCTTTATGGATGCAATTGTTTGTGACATTTCTGATTTTATTTTTTAGAACCACATTTAAGTCTTTACTACATGGTTTTTTCCTTGGGTTCCAGTTTTGGGGGGGCTTTGCCTCACTTGGCAGTTTCTTCGATGTGAATGCAGTTGTTCGTGTGTTTCTAGTCCTTGGAGTTGCTGCAGACATATCTGTAAATTGATCTCTGCGTTCGAATTGCTTCAATTTTTAGTAGATTACCATGTATGATTCAAATGCACAGCAATTCAGCATTGGATTTATATGTTTTTTCTGCATTGTTCAGTTATACATTAGGGTCAGCTTCAACCCATGTTTTGGAATTTAGATTTTATGTGAGTGCTCTTATAACACAGTGGAGGCTTAAACTTCTGTAGTAAGAGCAAGCGTGTGTATGAGAGCAAGCATGTATATGACATGAATGTAATGTTTTCACTTCACTGATACTCCCATGTCTTGCATATTTGGGTTTACTTTTTTTTTCACTTAAGTTTTATTACTTGTAAAAAAATAAGGGTGTTCAAAATTGACCTACTCTGAAATTCTAAGTAATTGTAGGGAGGCATTAAACACCAAGAATGTGAAAATTAGGTAATAATAGGGAGCATTTAATTGTTCCCACTCAGCTAAATACCCCCCCAAATAAAAAAACCAGCCGCACGTGACCCACAAACCCCATGTAGAGTGACCCCCCCGAGAATATAGATTCATGTCAAAAAATAGACAATAGAATGAATTCTTTTTAAGGAATCCTACCAAGTAGCTCTTCTTTTCAATTTATGTAATTCTAAGGACAATTGGTATGTGATGCTGTATAAAGTACAAGGTATATAGTAGAACCTTTCTTAGTGCATAGTGCCGGGACCAATAGTGCTAGTATGTGAGCCCAAGAATGCGAGATTGTGAGCACTGAGCCTACAATATAGGTACCTATAATATAGATACCACACACTATAGAAGGTGTGTGTATAATAAACTTGTAATATGGGTATTTGTAGCATATATATTCTATAATCATAGACGGTTTTTATAGTATATACACCTATAACATAGGTGTGTAGTATTATAGGCTTAGGAGCTCACATTCCTATGCTCACATAATAGCAACCTTCGTGCCGGGACTATACACTAAGAGAGGTTTATGCAGTTTGAGAGGTTCTCTACTGAACTTTGGCTAACATGGCTTCTAATTATGGGGCCTTCAACTACTATTCACAAATAAATGCTTTGAAGTACGACCTCTCTTACTACATATTATGCACTAAGAGAGTATGCACTAAGAGAGATTCTACTATAGTGAAGTATCCAAGCTTCTTGAGAAAATTAAGAAAATAATGTGTTGGATTCATCTTTGAACTCAGTCTATGTAATTTAAAAAAATAATGTTGCACATAATTTAGGCTAGTTGTTAGAACAATCTCACGATTGGGACTAGCGTGTTTCATTTCCATCTTAAGGATATTAATAATTTAGGTTTTTCTTTTATCTCGTACCAACTTCTATCTAACAATTTGTGAAAGAATAAGAATAAAGGATTATTTTGGTTTATTTTTTTCCATAGACTATGAACTGAATTCCCCCCCACGAAGATGTAAGCCTCAAAACTGTGTAGTTCAATGAATTTTTGTAAAGAACCTTCAAAGTCAATTAAACTAGTAATGCAAGGTTCCAAAAAACATGTTGTAGTCTATGCGGTCAAAAAATTTGAAATTTATTCCACACATTTTCATGTAAGTTATGTGTAAGACACTACTATTAGATGCACATATATAACAAATTTTACGTTTTTTATTTTCTGCAATAGAAATGGTAGTTTTTAGTGTCTCAAGATTTTAGAAAAGGCCATGGTTATATAGGGGGTTGTTATTGTAATATTTGAAGAGTGAGAAAGTGGTAAGATTTTTGAAATTTTAAAAGAATAATTTTGTATTCTATAACTTATCTATAAGCAATTCAACATATACAAAGACTTTAAAGCAATCAAAAGATGAAGTTATTGTTTGAAATTCTTTTAATATTCAAAAATAAATTGGAAAAATATGAATATCAAAGAAATTTTAGTGTTACAACTTGTAACTTAATTTTGAAGAACTTCCAAAAGCTTTTTATCTTTGACTTTCACTACATTTTAGAAACTGAAAACATTCACGCTGTTTTCTAAGTTGGTTGTGCTTGTATTAAAATTATATCCCATGACTCTAAGGTCTACGAAGGTTCTCATAAGTATTTGTGCACTTAACCCTAAAGTTTTAAACAACATTTTTTGGTAACATAGCAATTTTGGGCAGCTCACTACGAACAAAACTTTTATTTTTTTCTTTTGGAATTTTCACACAACATTTGCCTAAGGAATAGCTTTAAGGCCCAAATAATTTTCATAACTTTTGACAATATTGTTAAAAAGTTATTGTATGATATGTAATTTTCATTGCTCAGGGGGCAGCTCAAAATTCTTAAAATATCACTTTTATAAGAAATAAAAATTTGAAATTGGTTTTCTTGTTTTATGTATACGTGAAAAGATTTGAATCATTCCATTTTGATTAACCCCTAAAGGACCAAGTTGCGTTTTTTGGCAACATAGCAATTTTGGGCAGCTCACTACGAATGGAGTTTTTATTTTTTTTCTTTGAAAATTTTACACAACATGTGCCCAAGGAGTAGCTTTAAGACCCAACAATTTTCATAACTTTTGACTTCATGATCAAAAAGTTATTGTATAATATGTGATTTTCATTGCTCGGTGGGCAGCCCGGGCAGCTCAAAAAAATTCTTTAAAAATCACTTTTTAAAAAAATAAAAATTTGAAATTGGTTCTTTAGGTTTATATCTACGTGGGAAGCTTTGAATCATTCCATTTGGATTAACGAGTCAAAAGTTATGAGGAGTTTTAGTTTGCGGGTAGGTATGGAGTCTTTGAAAGCCATACCTACCCGCAAACTAAAACTCCTCATAACTTTTGACTCGTTAATCCAAATGGAATGATTCAAAGCTTCCCACGTAGATATAAACCTAAAGAACCAATTTCAAATTTTTATTTTTTTAAAAAGTGATTTTTAAAGAATTTTTTTGAGCTGCCCGGGCTGCCCGCTGAGCAATGAAAATCACATATTATGCAATAACTTTTTGACCATGAAGTCAAAAGTTATGAAAATTGTTGGGCCTTAAAGCTACTCCTTGGGCACATGTTGTGTAAAATTTTCAAAGAAAAAAAATAAAAACTCCATTCGTAGTGAGCTGTTCAAAATTGCTATGTTGCCAAAAAACGCAGCTTGGTCCTTTAGGGGTTAATGAGATGAAAGTTAAGAAGAGTTTTAGTTTGCGGGTAGTTATGGAATTTCTACTCTAAAAAACTTCAAAGTTCTCTATTTAACTCAATTTTCAATATTTTGAAATAAATATAGAAACATTGGGTATAGATTGTTTTTTACAAACATTACAACCATTGGAATTGGCATTTTTCAATTTTGTAACTAAATTCTTAACAATTTAGTATTTTGAATTATTCTCTATTTCTTCTACTTACTATTTTTTTTCTATATGTTGTACAGTACAATTCCAAATGATCTAAAAAATTTCAAGTACGTAGCCAACTTGCCTTGAAGAATGAATGCAAAGAAGCATCATCAATGTGGACATTTTTTCATACAAATGTACAAATGTGACCTTGTATAGTGCAACTGCCTAGATTTTTTTGCATGGTCAAGAAATTTTTTTTGTCAATTAAAACATTAATATCTTGCAATCCACATGGTAGAAATTTCTAAAAAAAATTCCACGTCTTTGTAAACCATTGTACTAGAAGATTATACAGTTACATGTGTCCAAAAATGTATTTTTTTCTAAAATTTGGTACCTATACTAGAAATGGTAGCGTTGGAGCATTTTTGGTGAAAATGTAGTCTCTGACCTCTAGAGATTAAAAAATTGCCGGAAGTTATCCAAAATGATTGCTATTTTTAGCAACATAGAAATTTTGGACAGGTATGTGTGACTGGAAATTTTCATATTTTAGGTTGAATTTTTAATAGAAGAAGGGGACAAGGAATATCTTTCATATGCACTAAATTTCATGACATTTGGAAATATGAGTCAAAAGTTATAGCCTAATATGTTATTTTTTTTTGTAACTAGGCAATCCGGGCAAATCAAAAAAAAAATTCAAAAAATGAGCTTGTGAAGTGCAGCTGCCTTGTCTTCCGCAGGGCCAAAAAAATGATTTTAATGAATTTTAATGTTTATATCTTGCAATCCATGCGTTGAAAATTTCTGAAATTTTTACCACGTGTTTTCAAGTCAGCATCCTACAAGATCCTAAAAATACGGTTACTTGTGTCAAAACAAGTTTTTTTTTCAAAAATTTGGTACTTGTACCAAAAAATTAAAAATGGCAATTTTTGAGCGTTTTCAGTGAAAACATAGTCATGGAACTTTAGGGGTTAATAATTTAATCAAACTTTTTAGTAACCTGAAACTTTTCTTATAAATAAATTTTTTTGGAGATTTATTTGTTAGTGGAATGAGATTTGTTTTTATAAATTTTTGGTAAGAATTTCACAAATTTTCTAATTTTTAATTTACGTATTATTATTATAAATAAATAACTAAGAATGAATTTTAATTTTAATTGGAGGAAACTTCTCAAATGCATTTTTGAAAATTATACGTAAGTTTTTAAAGTCTTTGTGTATATTCTAGGGGTTTGTTTTAATAAATATGGAACCTAAATTTTTTTACATTTATTTATTTATTTAATGTGGTCTTTACCTAACTTTATGGTCCTCTTCAATTGATAAATTTTTTACAAAAAGCCGTCTTTTAACCTCTAAAGGACCGTTTGTCCCCTCGGGGGACAATTTAGATCCGAGTAGGTTCCTATTGTCTCAATTTGTAGTAGAAAAATTTAGGATTTTTTGAGGTTGCGTAGTTTTGCAAGAGCTTTGTGGATATATAATTTTTATTTAAATCAGTGCCCAAGAGCAAAAATTATGGCACAATAAGCCAAAAACAGAGATTGGCGGGCAGCCAAAAAAATTCACAAAAAGTCAAAATAATTAAAAAAAAAAAAATTTCCTAAAATATTATATTTTTGTCTACACGTGAAGCTTTGATTCATTCAATTTGGATTTGTGATGAAAAAGTTATGGACAATCTTAGTTTTTTGGGCAATCTAAGCATCTTCTTGAAAAATAACCTATAGGATTCATTTTTGAATGCAATTTTTACACATTTCCAAAAAAAATTTGGATATGGTTAAATTTGCTTGCTAGAACAATCTCACCGTTGAGATTATTGTGTTTCAACTCCATCTTAGAGTTATTAATCATTTTATCTTTCCTTCATTCTTGAACCTACTTTTGCTTAACAATTTTTTGATGAGTGAAAATTAAGTTTTTTTTTCCTGAATTTTTTTCCTGTATTCTCAACTCAAATATGCAACATAAAAAGTTAAGAAATCAAAATCAGTAGAACAAAAATTTTAAGTTAAAAAGATTCAAAGCCAAAAAAACTAGTCATAGAAGGTGTAAAAAAACTTTATTTCTTCACTTTGGATGCAAATATTTTGCAATCCATGCAGTCAAAGTTTCTGAAATTTCTTCCATACATACTTACACTGGTCTAGTATAAGATCCTATGGTTAGATATGCAAAAAAAAACAATTTTTAAAGTTTTTTGCTCTTCGCAATAGAAATGGCAGTTTCAAGTGTTGTTTGATGGAAAAAAAGCCTCGGTCTTTTAGGGATTAAGCCATTTTAATGTCAACAATGATTGCGTAAAATACAACACTTGCATACCCAAGTTTTTTTTTTGAGTGAATTATAAGAAATGTAATAATTTAGAGTTTAATTTTAGTTTACTTCATAAAAATTTGAAATTCGTGAAATTCTTACCTATAAATCAAAAAAGAATTCTCATTCCACTTACTAAAAACTCTTGAAAATAATTTCCTTGCATGAAGAGTTTCTTGTCACCAATAAGTTTGATTAAATTATTAAGAAATCAAGAACTATTTTAAAATTTTAAAATTTTATTTTAGGTAAGTGACTAAGTAAGTGTATAATTTAAACTACAAATTTTGTTCACAATCTCTAATCCCAAAATTAGTTGTGGAAAATGTTTGAAGTGAAAGGAACATTTTATAGTTGTCCATAACATTTTGTATTTGAAGAAAATTAATAAATAAACGTATTTTAAGAGAATGAGAGTCACTACAAATAGAGTGACCTTTTGCAACCAAACAGGTAGAATTAGAAGGTGATTGCCGCAATAAATTACTCTTTCCGCTTTAAGAAGAGGCACCCCCTCAGGTATTTGAGCGACAACTTTCAGATATCCCATGTTCCACACAGGGGGGGGTTAAAAAACCTCACTTCCTATGAGATCGAGGGGTGACAACGTCCCGGTCTCCCTATGGATTGGAGTCCCTACGAATTCTTGTATCCACAGACTTTTAAGGTTAGAAATCGATGCTTGTAATGCTAACAGTAATTTAAAAGTGTCCTCTTGTAAGAAGGGGATTTAGAAACAACAGCAAGAACTTTGACAAGCTAGCTTGAATCTTGAAGTGCCCTAAATAGATTAAAATAACCAAATCTTAGTGGAAAATTTGTGTTGTTTTCACACCTCCTAATTAGAATCATCATTCTCCTTATTGATTAAATTTAAGAAAGCCCCTTTGAGTGAATGCCTAGTACCACATTTGTTTCTTGAAATGAAAAATATTTGAAATTGCTTCCAATTAACAAGTAACATAAGGGGCAATAAACTTTTTTTCATATATTACTTTCAATGAGATTTAATGTAAATTGTCAATTTTGTTAAATTGGCACAATTACGGATAATAAAAATGATGACATTCAATCATCTTCACAAAGCTCTATAAATTAGGACTAGTGTATATTTTATATTAAAGTTGTGAGCCCTAAAAATTGTTAAAGTCATGAAATTCTTGTTAATTAAAAAAATTGAAGTTGTAAACAGAAATAAAGACCTATAAAATAGAAGGCAAGGGTGATTGCAAGAAACGCTTGTACTATTTTCTATCACACTCTATGTGTTGATTTGTTTTTTAGCCATAGATTTTGTATTCTCGCTCCAAATGACTCAAGATCTATAATTAAGGTATTCATGACTATTATACACCTTGACTAATTTTTTCCCCATTTTCAAAAAAATGTTCCGGTATAAAAAAATAGCCCCCGATTTTTCACACTCGCCAATTTGTGGACTTTAGTACTATTTGGTATCCCTAATAACAAATTTGGAGTTGGAATTTGGAGGAGATGGTGTTCTAATAGACTTGTAGCTACTACTTAAAGGAATTTTAAAAATAATTAATTGTATGTTGTATAAAAGTCCACAAATTGAGCTTTTTTCTGCTTGCATTTTGAAACATCTAAAATATTATTTGGGTGGTTATTTTATTGAATGACCATCTCTATAAAATTGTTACAATTGACAATTTACAAAAAAAAATCTATTTTTTACAAATTAAAAGATTAAAATATCTATTTTCTTGAGATTTTGCACTTTTTCAGTTCTCCTACTTAGGAAATTTTCTATACTTTATCTTCGTAAGATACAATCTTCTTGAAATTGTATACATTGGCCATAATTTTTTTTTTTTTTTTAAATTTTTTTTTAATTTTAAAGTACTCCAAAAATTTAAATATGATTATTGTGAAAATGCAATGAAATTAGTAGGTGCTTCTTGCAATCATACACAAATTACATTATGGAGCCTATAGATACATTGGAGATCAATAGACTTGTCAAATTATCATAATTCTCTAGTTTGTATTGTGACGGTGGAATTGGACTCTGGTGGGCTCCATCACCATGTCATCTTGGTTATAAATATGTTGAGTTGGAGGACTAGGGTCCATGCCTACCACTAAGTGGAGGGACCATTTGAGTCCAAGTCTTGTGCTACGATAAAAATGGGTCCTATAGAAGGAGGCTTGAATGCAAAATATGCAATTAAAATAATCTCTATAAAAGTAGCAAAAATCGTACACAAAATTATAAAAATGGATAAAAATTTTAGTGGCCAGATATTGTCGTTCCATGTGCGTGGTTACAAGGTATTCTTTAGACAGCTATTATTATTATTTTGTATAGTTTGTACTCAAAATATAGTTTTTAATAGAGTTAGGCTAAAAATCTAAAAGATAAGTACAATGAACTGACCATAATGAATTCTGATTTTATGTTGCCAAATAAATTTAATGAGAGTCTGTTGTGTATTACTTTGTGACTACTGTGTAAATTAAAAAATAGATTAAGAAATTATAAACATTGATTAAAATAACAATTTTGAAGTATTTACAAATTAAATGGACGTATGTGATTTTTGGTACAATGGCTACCAAATTTCAGAACCTTTGATATACATTTTTGTGAAACAAAATAAAAAATTATGAAGTTTAAAAAAAATCCCTGATATGGTCATTAAAATTTTTTTTTATGACCAAATGTACAAAGTAGTTAAAATTCTACTATTAACAGAGGACAAAGCTTGAGGAATCCATAAAACTTAATAAACAAAAGATTAATACGATACTCCAGTGAAGTCCCCTGCTGCCTCTTTCTCCACATTATGTAACATTCAAGTTAAGTGAATAGCAATTGAACAATTTGAAAATGACATCTCTATTATAAATGATAGTTTGCCACTTAAATCCGTGGCTATGAATCAGGGCATTTTGCAATTAAGTTTCAGAGGACATCTTTGTGGTATTACAATACATAGAAAAGGGGCAAGAAAGATGTTTTATTAAATGATAAAAAGAGAAAGAATTTATTGACTATCTTTTAAAAATGTAAAATTAAGGATATCCATTGACAATTGGCTAGTTAAAAGAGAAAGTAGGAATATTCATTTTGGTGGATTTGTTATTGAACATTTTGAGTTGTGAGAGAATAGATGATGGGAATGAAGAAATTCCAAGATATGAAGAATTAGCACTAAAGAAATATCAATCCTTAGAGCAAAAATAGTTAAAATTTTTGCCTTGAAATTATAATATCATTCTATGTCAATTTGTAAAAGATATACAATAATTGTAATTATCAAGCTCATCAAATTTGAAATTGTGATGAAAGTGACATCCAAACTGAAAAATATGAAAAAAGGTTTGAGTTAGTCAAAAAAAAAATCTTAAAATGTGCATTTAATCACTCTACGCTCACTCAAAATGTGCAAATAATGACTTTTAGTTTTTTATTGCATCAATGCTAAAAGTGACAATTTACCAAACTTCTACACTTTCAAAGATAAGAGAAGAACAAGAAATTTCTTGTAAAAAATTGAATACAAAAGAATAGTGATGGCAATTCAAATGACTCATAATTTATTCAAAGCTTAGATGTTCTATTTCCTATTCATAATTTTTATATTGTATGGTATTTCTCTTCCTAGTAAGCATTTACTAATTGAAACATAATTCCAAAATTGTTACTTTCGGATATTAGTATGCATACAACAAAATTGATAGGTGAATCCGTGAATATGTACATTTAAAAAATAAAATACAATCTTGACTTCACTATTTTTTTAAATCATTTTAATTTGATTGTTATTAAATGTGTAGGTTTCGACATACTAAACATGATTGTTATTGAATGTGTAGGTTTTGACAAGCTAAACAAGATTGATATTTGCATGCTGATCAGCTTTGTACTCTAATTAGTAATCATTTGAAACAACATTTTTCAATTGTTTTTTATCATTTAAAATCTATGATAAAGAAAAAGATATAACAAATGAAGATAACATCAAACTCGGCAATAGTTCTTTTACAATCATGTTAGTAACACGCGATTATGATTGTAACATTCATATGAATTTCAATGATGTTTTCTATGGGATTTTTATGTGGATCGGTGTTCATGGTGAGTATTGTTTTTTAATTTCTTTTTACTTGTACTATTATAGATTTGATGAATTAGATTCAAACTAACTTCATATTGTTGTATTATTAAGTACAAGAGATAACAATGACAACGAAATCTGCTTTCATTTGCCCGGAGTCAAATTATTTACAATACCCCAGGTTAGTGATGTTTTTTTGTGCAAAGCAAATGAATTGACCCATTGCTCAAAGACAATGAATAGATGCAGACAATTTAGCGTAACATTGTACTAGAAGGCTTCTTTCTTTAAGTAATTTATCATTTTGAAGAGTGTGACATTTATATAAACTCTAGTTCATAATAAACTATTGTCTAGTTGGTTAAAAAGTTCTAATATTAAATATTAGATTTATATATTACAGTAGTATAGGTTATTTGTTTTTTTAAGTATTTAGGCTATTCCCTTCGTCCTAAGATAATCTTTTTGTTTGACAAAATGTTCCGGATTAAAATAAAAAATCAATATTCTTTAATTCCGTTTTGTAATAATAATAAAATACAATGCTCTTCAATTGTCCTTCAAATTTGAGTTTTAAATTTATTATAAAATTGAAGTTGTAGAGCTTGAAATATAATTTTTTGAGCCTTTTGAGAGGAACACCGCTAGTCAATTACTCAATTGTTTCTTCAATTCTTACGCTGTGAGTTGGATCTTTTTGTCTTTTTGCATTGTCTATGGTTGTTTTCACATTGGCTCTCTGGACAACTTAGCACATCAAATTCAAAAAGTCAAGAGTGAAAGAGTGATTTGATTAATTTTTTCTGTTCTAATAAAAAAAATATTAGAGCAACTGACATGATTGGCGCATTTTTTTGAGAGTAGGTTGAACGACAACTTCTGGAGGACAAAACAAGGTGAACAAGGGCAGAATAGTAGCTTCTTCGCAACAAAACAAGGTGAACAGTAGAGTTTTTCCATATATATTTTTTTTTATTATTCTTATTACTCTTTTCAAATTTTTATTTTGTAGGCCTTTCCTCCATGTCACAATAGGAAAATCATTTTAAAATACAAATTAAGAACAACAAAAATATTATTTTGAGATGGAGGAAATATGATTTTATTGGTATTTATATTATATATTTATTTTCTTTGTCTTTGTTTAAATGTAATTTCATTTGTATTTTGTATTGTATGTTTTAGTAATTAAAAATTATAATAGTGTTAAAAATTGGGAAGAAAATCATGAAAATGATGAAAACGTAATGTATTCTAAATTTTTTAGTAGATACAAAGTGAAGAAGTTATTAGAATGTATATGACAAAATTTTTTTTTAATAATGTAATAGTTGTAATATAAAATGAATTATACAATGAAAGGAACTACTACAATAGAGTTGAAAAATTGAAGTGTATATTTGAATTTTAAATGTTTTGAGAATCTTAAAATTGAAGTTGTTAATTTGTTATGTGGAATAAAAAACTAAAACCAAAAATGAAGAAGGTAAAATAAAATGTGTACACTTTGTAATTAAAAGACAACACTTGCAATAGAGTATGTGATAAGGTGTTTTGAAAAGTATTTAAAAATATTTTATGATATAAAATTAAAGATGTAGTTCAATAGTTTGCATGTTAAACGGTTTGATTTTTTTAACTAAAGTTTGTACTTTATAATTACAGCTTGCAAGTAACAATAATTAATGTATTCTAAAGTCAATTTTTGATTGGCTTAAAGAAAAACAAATGCTATCAAATAATTTTTATATATACGAATGCTGGTAAGAAATGATAGAATGAAAAGGGCAAAAGGCAAGTTCAACAAACATAAGTTTAGAAATAGTAGGAAGATTAGATTTTTAATATTTTGTTGTATATTGTTTCTATGTTTGATGCATTTGCATTAATTTATATTAGTTTTCACTGTCTTTGTTTTATAGTACTATACTTAGCTTGATTGTGGAATTGATAATTATCAGTGAAAAAAAAAAACGTGACAATGCTTGGATGGATGGGAGGGACATCCCTATGCAAGGTCTTTCTTATAAATAGCATACAAATTCATTTAAAAAACAACTATATAAGTCATTAACAGAATGGAGATCTCTCACATCCAGTCATCAAACCATTATATTCATCACATCAATCAAAACACCTTTTCAATAAACTATTCTATAGAAAAATATATATGTATAATGATCAAATAAAGATCAAATCAACATCCTTTAATGGTAAAGTACTAGCAAACAAAAATGTCAGTTGGATATAGTCTAATCACTAAATCATGCTATGCATTAAATTCTGTAATCCAAATGATTTAGATCTCCAATAAAATAACATAATATATTGTCAAAGTTTTGGAGAGAGCCGCCATGATGAATTATCCAAAAAAGCTATGGACCTCACCTATCCCCATGACAAATCTAACATCATGATGTTATTAAGTCACAGATAAGGTGTCTACAATCCATAGCAGCGTGTTATTGCAATCACAAAAGAAAAATCAATTTAGCAAAGCTCTTATACTATACATAAAAAATAAAAAAAAACGACAAATTTCAAATCACACTTTAATACATGGTGCATTATAAAAGACCTGTGTAGATGCCATTTCTAGTCCTCACTAAAAAGCAACATCAGCTCTAGTGTAGCCCATAGTAATCGCACATTTTACTCGAAACCAAATAAGAGAGATGGTAATTGTTACGAAAATAAGTGTAATTAGCCCAATTTGACACATCAAATACTCAAGGTCATTTTTCAACACCTTATGAGAGCCAGTCAGCTAATAAAACTCAATTCTGCAAGCTCAAGGTCTATGGTTAGATTTAGTTCAAGTCTTGGGGTTCCAAAAAAGCATGCCTTAGGTTTCAAAAAACTGTATCTTAGGTCCCAAGTAAATAAGGACTTGGACTCTAAAGAGAAAAATTAGCCAAATAAACCAAACTTATTCAAGAAAGCATTCCAAATTAGGAAAACTCAAACCTTCACTACTCATGGATTATTTAAGATCGCATATAAAAAATCAATAACTACCAATCACTGCCTACGCATGGTACAACTTGTGACATGCCAGACACGCCTATAATGACAATTAAAGAATTAGTCAAGTCAAATTGTTTTGTCTCATACTCCATCCAACATAGAAGCTTCTAATTTTAACTTTTTATGTTAGATTAAATTAAGACTATTCATACAAGAATAAAAATTTCATTAATATGGTATGGTCTAAGTCAAGTGATGTAAAATCATTCTTAATGGCTAGAAGAACAATAAAGATTCCCCCAAAAGCCAAAAGAAGGTCAAAATATAAAATTTGATGTAAAAAAAAAAACTATGGATAGAAAGTTTTACAAAAAAATATTATAAGAGTATTAGACATACGAGAGGGTGGGTGGAACTTATACATCAAAAAATCATTTGATAATTTTGATAAATGTTTAAACAAAATCCTACCAAATATCTTACAATTAAAAGCAAATTAAAAATGGCAAAACCAAAATAGGCCATTAAAATGTTTGAAATATTAATTAGGGGCCAATCTCCTTAAAAATATCATATTTTTCAAATGGATAAAAATTCCAATGTCCTTTGTCAAACTTAGAATTTAAAAAAATGCATAATGTGACAAGATTGAGGGTGTAGGATTTAGGGTAGAGAACTTAGGCCCAAGTACAACGCAATTGATCATTAAAAGATTGTGCTTTTTCAAGATTTTGAACTATAATTTCTATATTATAATGAGCTAGACTATTATTAATTTGCAAATTTTAGTGATGGACCATTTTAATATAGAAAACAATTGAAGCCAAGTTCACTTAACATTTTTATTTTTTTTACAACCCAATGAAGGCAATTAGTGTGGAATTTTAGTAATGGGCTATTTTAATATTAAAAAAATTGGAGCCAATGGCACTTAACATTTTTATTTTTTTTTAGACAACTCCAATGAGGGCAATTAGTGTGGAATTTTAGTGATGGGCCGAAATCAAAATTAAATTCCAACAAAATGATGCGTTTTGAGGACCAATGGGAGCTTCTACTAAGACTAACTCACTAACATAGTGTGAGAGGCCGGTTCCTTTGGTCTCTGGGCTTGTCTAATCACTACAGAGGAATCCTCTTATAGGAAGTCTAGAACTAATCACCAAACAATATGGGATAATTAGAAGGTTACGTCCTTCTAATTACAAGCATGATCAGAGGTGACTTCTACAAAAAATTTATTGTCAAGTTTAATCAAATCAATTCATTTTGGATCTCTACGTAGGACTTTGAGGGTCTTTTTAATTCAATAACTATATAAAATTTGAATATAGAAGCTTCTTCATGTCATTAACAATTGAAGTTATAAGAAATTAATTGATTTAGGACCTCTACCTACTTTGAGGGTCATATTGTGAGTGCTTATTTATCCTATGCTTGGTAAATAATCAAGCACAACCAGGTTCATGGTAATTTTTGTTTAATTTTTGTCTATGGGTGCCTAGCGTCAATTCATCGTACCTTTCAAATAATGGATCTTTTCTAACTCCTAAACATTCACAATTTTTGCTAAAAAAACAAAAAAACAAAGTCGAATTACAATTACCTTCCTAATTGATTCAAGGCTAAGAGGTCACGGCGGTTTCAAAAGAAAGATGATTACAGTCTAAGCTTAGTCATTCAAAGTGTTACGATGTCTCATACCATTTTCAAAAATATAAAACACATCCTCATTCAACCTTCCTAGCAAAAATATCAACGGATGAAGTTTAGCCTTTAAGAGGCCACTTAAACTTCAATCACTTTTCTAAACTTGATCTCGATTTGAATTAACTTTGGATTTTTGACCCTAATTTTAAATTATTGGACCCTACTTAAGTTCCAAGTTTAGACTAAAATGTGTTAACCCCTAAAGGCCTAACGCCTTTTTTCTGCCAAAAAACACTCAAAACTGCCATTTCTATGGCAAGGAGTAAAAAAATTTGAAAAATGTTTTCTTTGCTCATCTAACCATAGGATCTTACACCTAACTATTATGAGAATGTGTGGAAAAAATTTCAGAATTTTTGACTGCTCAGATTGCAAGATATCTGCGTTTAAAGTGGAAAAAATAAATTTCAGCACATTGCGGGACTAGAGTTTTTGACTTTAAACATTTTTCACTTAAAATTTTTGCACTACAAAGTTTTGAGCTTTAAATCTTTATAGTAGAAAATTGAGTTGAGAGTCTAGGGAAAAAAAGAATTCAAAAAAACTTAATTATCATTCCTAAAAAATTTATTAAGTAGAAGTAGACACGAGATAGAAGGAAAATCTAAAATATTAATATATTTTAGATGGAGTTAAAATACACTAATACCAATGGTGAGATTGTTCTAGCAAGTAAACTAAAACATGAGAATATTTTTTTTGGAAAAATTGCAAAAATAGCATTTAGAAATGAATCCTACAAGTTATGTTTCTCAAGAAGATGCTGTAACTGCCCGAAAAACAAGAATGTCTATAACTTTCTCATAACAAATCCAAATGAAATGAATCAAAGCTTTCCAGATAGACAAAAATATAATTTATAAGAAAAAAAATATTAAAAAAAAAAAAATCAAATTTTTGCCAAATTGTTTTTGCTGCCCAGATTGCCCAGTTACAAAAAAAAGTAACATATCTGGCCATAATTTTTTACTCCTATTTCTAAATGTGCTGAAATTTAGTGCATATGAAAGATATTCCTCGCGCCCACCTTCTATTAAAATTTCAGCTTAAAATATGGAAATCTCTAGTCACACGTACCTGTCCAAAATTTCTATACAACCAAAAAATGCATGCCGGTCCTTTAGGGGTTAATTTAAGTTAACTTCATCCATCCTCTATCCTAAACTTCATCCCTGATTTTCTTCTAGGCTTTTTATCCTTTTCCTAAGTTTGGACCGACTTTGGCTTACTCTAAGTTCCTATTTTGTGGTTCTAAACCTAGAATTTTCTTTTTCAAAGTTTAGACTAGTCTAATCGCTTATTTCCTTGCTCCTTAGAGCGCTAAATGACTTCTAATTCCTTATTATTTTTAAAAATTTATGATTTTTCTTAAAGAGGTTGATCTAAGCTTTCCAAAATGGTCTCTAACTTGACATTTGACTTCTCCTATCAAAAGTTATTGATGGATGAAGTTTGACCGCTAGTCGGTGTTTAAAACTTCATCCGCTAATTACCACTAGTCATAATTTCAAAGCTAAATTCTAATTTCACTTTTGTGTTCTGAATTATTTCTACTTACTAATTTTCTAACTTTGTTCTTTTGAAATTCTCCTAAGTGTTTTTCATCCAATCTAATTATCAAACTTCATCCGCCTACATCTTCTTTATGCTAACTCCAAATCCTATGTTTTTTTTAAGTTTTTGAAACCTTCAAACCTCTAATTTAAAATTTTAGCTTCAAATTTAACCTGACTTCACTTCCTTAGTGTCTGACTCACTCCTAGGCCTTGGTCCCTACCTAAAATTTGCTAATTAAGTCAATTTAAAGGAAACGATAGGTTTAGTAACCCACCTCAGATCTTACGTTGTCCATGATATTGTAGAACACTTCCACAAAGTCTTCCCCATCTGCCATCTTCAAGTCTTGAGATTCCACCACTTGTTTGTATTTTTATAAAGTTTTTTAGTTTTTATACAATTATTTGTGGATTCTACACTAATTTTTCACTCTAATTACCCTTCCATCTTTCTCTTTTGTCTATTTTTTCTTTTTCTTTTTCTTCCCAATTCTATTCTAATTCAATTATTTAATTATTCCAATAGTTGACTTGTTTTGAAATAAAATAATTGATTTCAAACTCCAAAATAATAATTGACCTTTGAGCTCTATCTCCTATCTTGGTCAATTATTATCTAATCTACTTTCTAATGGTTGAAATCCGTTTTCCAAAGATTATCTTCTAATCTTGTCAACTTCCTATTGTCTTTTTAACTTTTAAATTGCCGTTTCATTCTTCTCATTTGCACTTTGAGTATTGGAATTCTAATTGATAGAGCTTCAAATGTCTTCTTTCTTCCTACTTCTTTAAGGTGTGAATTCGAGTAAATTGAGAGTGATGAAGAAGTTTTGAATGATGGCAATGTTTAATCTTCTTCCTCTCTCTATCCTTTTCTATTTATTCTTACTACCTCCTTCTATCACATTTTTTATGATGAGTTTAGAAAGACAATTTCTTGAATGCAGTACTAACTCAAAAAAAATGAGATGTGAGTTCCAGATGGCCTTGGCCTAGAGCCTAATAGATTGCTAGGGGCCAACACACAGCTAATTGATCTCCTTGTACTGGTCTAGTTTAGCCACGTGGCTACTTTCGATTAGGAGGACCCCTCCCGTTCTTAGCTCCCTCGGCTCGGTTCTTCCCTGGCTCTACTTCTTCGGGCTTTGGCTTTTTCGGGCCTAGCTTTTCCGATAGGGCCTGGCTTCTTCAGACTCTGACTTTTTTGACAGGGCCTTCCCCCCACAAGTTTGTCCCACCCTTTTCTTCTTGGAATTTGAACGACACTTATTCTATAATATTTTTTGGAATTTTTTAACATGAAGAATATTTCATAGGTGCTAAATTTTGAATGGTTGTGACTAAAGCCTTAAAGGATGGAGGCTAATTTCTCATACTACTATTTCTACTAGTTGCCGAGTTCTTCACTAATAATTTTTGGGATCTAAACTTAATGTACCAAAATCACGTTTTGGAAACTAAACTTGGTGGACTTCAAGGGAATCTTACTATCAACCTCTACACTCTATTGTAGACTTTTTTTACAAAACTTTGTAAGTCAAAGCTTCGCCGTATTTTAGAAACATACAAAATTTCTATCAAATTTGAAGGACCTAAAGCCAAAGCTTCACCGTACTTTTGGAAACACCCAAATTTTTTATTAAAGTTTAGAGACCTAAAGCCAAAGCTTCGTCGTCTTTTACAAAACCACTAATATATAGCACAATTTTAACAAAATCAACTCGTCAAACATATTCAAGGACACATTAAAGTAGGGATGTTAGTACAACACTTGTTAGAGTAACACAATGGCTTGTTAGTACAAAACAAGAATACAAAACAAGTTAGTACAACCACATTTTAGTGTGACATCAAAGGGAAATACACAAATTTGTACAAACACTTCAAAATCTCACACTAAAGGCCCCCCTAAGCGGCATCGCCAAGGTATGGAAGGGGGTTGCTTTAGGATTAGTACAATACTTAAAAACTTCCCAAAATTTCAACAAATTCAAGAACTTGTACAAACATCAACAAGTTAATAACCAACTCCAATAAGTGTATACAAAAATCAACTTTGAAGGGACTCCAATGTCTTTTAAAGGAAGCTTAAAAAACAACCACAACAAAGCTTGAAATGCTTTAAAAACATATAAATCTTGGCAATTTGGCCTAAATGGCCAAAAATCCAACTACATAGACCCAAATGTGTATAAGGTAGGAGCACCCAATGGCGTCAGTGTACCCAATGGCGTTAGAAACTAGGTAAGGCAATGATTTCAGAACTTAAATATAGGTAGACTATAGATAGCTTATCATTTAGGTAAAAAAAATAAGCTATCTATGGTCTACCTACATTTAAGTTCTGAAATTTTCATCATGTGTAGAATCTGACACCATTGGTACACTGACGCTATTGGATGCTCCTACTTTAGTGAGCCAAAATATGGCTACAAAGGATGTTGTGAGAGGAAAATGAGCCCCCTTATATACATTTCCAAGGGCACTCACTCCCCTCTCTTTTCCTAGTGGTAAACTTATCATTTAGGATTTTCATCCTAAATTGCCAATTTTGATTTTCTAAGCTGGTGCAAACTTCTAACTTTTGCAGATTAATTTCAAATCAAAAACTGATTGCGTCATTGGCTTCAGAAGGTCATTTTCTATCCTCTCCAATCTTCCATTTCTTGACCAAATTCTAAAAAACTCAACAAAACCTATTGCCAACTAAACACCAAAACGGGGTAAAAATCCAAATCTTGAAGTTTGACTTTTATGAGAAAAGTAACTAACCTAGGCTGTTCAGTAAGTATGGAGAAGTAAAAAAGATCTAATTTTGACCTCATTCCGATTTTGTATGCTCCCAGTACGTTAGTCAACTCCACCATAAATTTTAATTTCACCAATTATCGGGGAATCTCACCGGTTTGAGCACTTTTGACTATTAAAATGTCTTGAAATTTGACGGAGTATCTTCTTAATATAAAAAAAGCTAGTCTAATTTTTAGTGAGATTTTACCGCAATCTAAGTAATTTCTAGGAATTTTTCATCGTAGGTTTTGGCGGTTGACTGTCCGAAAGGGCATCTTCTTCAACTCAGAAGACTTTGAAATTTTTTATGGAACCTCTCATGGAATTTTACAAAGTATGTGCAAGCTCATATATTTACTTTGCACAAAAGTCAAAGAAGAATCAAATTCCGCCTTTTACTTTTAATTTCAACAATTGAAGAATATTCTACATAGAAAGGAATCTTCGCAAACCGATTTTGCCGTTGAGTTTCAAATGTGATTTCTACCCTAGAACACTGTACTCCATCCATAGATTCCTCCTACGGGTTCGTCTTGAGTTTGTAGCTCTTGTAAGCCAACAATCGAGATTTTTGCTATTTCTTCGATACTACGGAGATTCGGAGAAAGTGAAACCTATCTTTGAGAATGAACTAAGGACCTCAATGGTGTTTTTGTAGACCAATTTTAGCCATAAAATCTCACATCTACCCATAGGTTGGACTATTTGGGTCATATTAACCCTAACTCTACTATTTACCTAAATTCCCGTATTTTAATCCATGTACAAGTGGGAATGGAGATTATTTGGAGGAAAATAACCTATAAAGAACCAAATGCTATATTGGCATGTGATATATCTATTTTATTTTTATCCTCATTTAGGGGCTTTTTGTATATAAAATTACATTCAAATTCATGGAAAAAAAAAGATCATGAGTCTCAAGTAAAAAATTGGGAGCTCACATTTGTCAATTTTATAACTAAATTAAATTTGAATATAGAAGCTTCTTAATGTCATTAAGAAGGTCAATAAAATTGGTTGATTTAGAACCTCTACCTACTTTGAGGGGTCAACAAACAACACATTTGTCTTTGCTTGGGTAATGAAATTAAAAATCACTTGTGTATTAGAAAATATACAACAAGATGGGGCATGCCAACAAGCTCCTTAGATGCTAATTTTGAGTACAATGCACTTCACTGTTCTTTGTTTCTAAGCACAAATTCTAACAAATACACCACAAGTCCACAACACATTCAATATCTCACGGCATTAAGAAAACCTTCAACATGCTTCACAAATATTATTAGCTAGCACATCCACTGCCTGAAAACATTGAGTACAACAGAATTACGCTCAAAAATTAGCTTCACACAATGTGCAATGTCACTACATTCATTATAGCTAAGTTAAAGAAAGCAAACAAGTGCTCGGAGCTTTAAAATTGGTCACACAAACTGTGCATATATTTAAAATGAAAATTCAAGCTTTACTTCTTTACATAACTAGATATGCCAAGAAAACCCGAGAAACGGCACTACAAATCTGCTAGTTTTAATGAGCATATGAAGAAATGTCCTAAAGCAACTAAAGTACTACCATGCTAGCTGCATCCCACTATGTACAAAACTTCACAAAAATAGAGCATTGAAATTGCATTGAGTCTCTAATGCACAGTTGGATTATAATTGACGCCATCATCTGTTGCAAAGTTGGAGTGAAACGCAATGCTGGACCACTAAAAGGGATCTTCGTGCAGCCACTAGTGCCGCACTAACTCCACATTATTCTCCAAAGTTACATTCGGCTCCATTTGATTCTACAACATTGGATTGTACTGTCTAGTAGAACCGACATCCAAAGGGTATGTTGGTTAATTGTCAAACCAATATAAGGTCAAGGCCTCCCACTCTTTGTAAAATTCAATGTAATCCTCTTTATGTGGATCAACGCGCTGCAAAACCCACTCATCCTAGTTATTTCTCTCCACCCCGTACTTAAACTTGATGATTGAAAACGAATGAAACTCCACACCGCTGCAAATTTGCATTTGACAAAACTCCCAGTTAGCGTCCCTGGTCCACTCCACGTTTTCCCCGCCACCAATGAGTACTAGCACCCTCACTTTCTCGCTTTAAAAAAACGGGAGCTTTTCCTTCCGCAAATCTACTTCTAGATTAATCCAAGCTAGGTATGCTCGAGTTCAGTTTTGGATTGAGGATGAAATGACATCATGGGGCAAGACTATAACAACAATCAACGAAGAGAGCAAGTGAGCATACAAGGAGGAGGAGCAGTAGTGAGAGAAGGGGTAAAATGAAATGGAATTCAGGGTCTCCCTAAATGACCCTAAACCCCTCATTCATTGAACTTGAGCACCTTCTAAATCATGAGTGTATTACAATCAATGGGGTTAGACTTTCAAGGAGGAAGAATAATAATAACAAAACATGTAACGTTAAATATGCTTACATGCATTATGCTAGAATTCTAAATAATGCCAACACTATGTTGTGACATGCACTACAAAAGGGCTATAGGGCTACAACTTGAAACAAAAATTTAGATAGGCAAGCCATAAAGCTAAAAAATTGTCGCCTATTGAAAACGCAGTGTTGGTCAAATCCATTGCACCTTGCAGCAGTCAAATACGTACAAAGACTTCACATGCATGAGTTCATGGAGTCATCCCAAACTAAAATCACAGCATTTGCCTGCATTCAAAAAATTCACCGATAAATACAAACACAAAGTCTCACATTCCTTGAAAGCAAATATGCTCAAAAATGAAAGGAAATGGAGTATTCCAGTTTAGCATATCCGTTATTCACTATGCTCAATCTTATACTAGCAACTAAATTGGAAGACATGTACAATGCAATTGAATTGTCAATTAAAAAATTACCTTACTACAAAGTCCACTCCCAAATTCCTAATACCACATGGAATACTAATGCCGCTGGTGGTGACACTTCTTGGGATGTCTTTGTGCTGAGCAAGTCACTTTTGCTTGTAATACACATTCATTAATCGGCACCTTCGGACCCTTGTTAGCAGACCCTCTAGATTTCTTAGCATATTCCTTTTTTTTCAAGCTTAGTAGCTTTGGTTGAGGCTGCACTTTCCTCCACCTCTAGGTTTTTTTCTTGATTAGAGACTCCACAGCATTATCAAAACTAATCTTCACTCACCATGCTGGGTCTTGAATTTCCTATCAAGTTATCTTTGTCATCTTCAAATTTAGCTCCCCCTGCTCAAGCAAACAACCAACAAAGTCCACATGCAATTCATCTAAACTTCAACTGGAGCAATGGAAATTAGAGGAGATTTTTGAAGAAGTACTAGCAGACCTTTCTAACTGCCAACTATATTGTGGCGGTATAGACGGGGACGGCAAAGAAAAACAAGGAGAACAATAATCAAAAGAAGGTTTCAGTAATGAAGATGGTGAACCAACTAAAGTACATTAACACATATATAAACATTTTTCCAATGAACTATTGGAGTTGCCACAGTGCGATGTGTACAAATACTACCTATGCCTAAGACATACATGAACCCAAGATTGACTATCAAAAGTCTATCCTACTTATTAAGAAGCGAACTCTGAAAGAAATGGAGGATGTTGTGGCAAAGAGGGAAGAAGCTCTAAAAGAAAAAAAAAAAAATTAAAGAACAAGGCCAATAAGGAGAAGAGAGCAGAAGAAAAAAAGAATTAGATACAAGCAAAGGAAGCAAAGGTTGAATTTGCAAGATTCAAAAAGAACCACAAAAAGCTTTGGACTTTGAAAAATGTGAGATTTCTAGATGACAAAGTCTATGCTGCAATAAAAGCTAATGCTTTTGTAATGGGATACATGGCCCCTTGCTATGGTATAATCTTTCAAGTCTGCGAAGACATCCAACGACAAGCACTACAAAGGAGACGGGCTAAAAAAAGAGGGGAGGATATGATGCACTTATCTTTATTGCAGGAAGTTTGGCCTCATTGGAGGAGCTATTTTGTTGGTCAATAGTAGCACAAGAGTGGAGTAAATGCAAGAAAGACCGACCAAAAAACGTAGCATTTTCCATAACACTCATTTTGGGGGGGGAGTACTTTATAATTAGAATAATAATTTTAAAAAAATGTGAAAAAAATGTTTAATGTATATACCTTTAAGAAGAAGGAAAAGCATAGAAAAATTCATTAAGTAGGTGAACTAGAAAAGTGCCAAAATCTCATGAAAATAGGTGTTTTCACATTTTAATTTCAAAAAAATGATCTTGAAACCATCTTGAAAGTTCAGAAGTACGCACCCAAGGGAGCCTTGTTAGCACACATGTGGAGGACATAAAATAAAATCTTTTTAAATTTCCTTTGTTAGAAACAAGATTTCCTAATATAGGAAGAGACCACAAAAATTTTAGCTCTGGATCATTAATTTTGGGTACTCCCTAGTACTAATAGCCCCTAAACTGCAAAGTGTGACAAATTAGCAAAATTTAAATTTAAATATGAAATGATTTTTGAATTTTTTTGAAAAATAAGAGATCCAAATACTATTAAGTAAGCCATCTCTAATAAAAAATTTAAGTTTATTGGATTCATGCTTCAAAAGTTATAGCACATGATGACTCCGTCACTTCAAATGTGACAAAATAATACCGGTCTTTCTTGCAATCACCTATCGGCACATCACATTGTTTTGGCACCAGCATGCTTATCCCTCTCAATACACAAAATGCAAGTTCGTTGTTCTCTTTATGTGTCATAGCCAATGCAAGTAGCATTACTTACTATATGCTGCGGCCATGTCACTGAAGCATTCTAATGTCATGCATATAGAAGAAGTTATAGCCATATGTAACAAGCATTGCCATTGGAAGAATCAATCAAATGAAAAAGCATTATGTGAAAGTGCAAATAGCAGAGAGAAAGAGACATCTATAGTAGGCCAATGTTGCGGACAACTTCTAGACACCAACGGAGGCTTCGGGAGTTTAGAAGAAGGCTCATCTACAAACATCTATCAGAGAGGGGACGCAAATGCACACATAAAAAGGAACGCATGTATGTATCCATCACTTGCATTTAATGCATTCAAGAACTACCTTGTGTAAAACGAGGCTTACAATGACCTTATATGAGCATGTCACATGTATGAAGAAGGTCATACAATTTCCAAGAAGCGCTCTTGTATTGGAGGTTTGTGGCGCAACAAGAAACAACAAAATCCTCAAGTGTAGAACATGCTAAGTGGCAATAACCACCCACAACAACTTATCATGATGAAGGCCTCAAAGGAACTTGCAACAGAAGAACATATAGTATGAAAGGAAACCGGACAAAGTGAGGCCTATCCGGCAAACAAATGAAGATGATGGGAGGCGGTTGACCCCTACTTAAATGATCGGGCTAGGGCGGAAGATTACTCTGCCACAACCATCTCAGCGGTGAATAGAAAGGCCGACAAGGACAATGCGCAGGTTAACCCCTAAAGGACCATGAGTGTAGATTTTGAACAATGAATGAACGAAAACACGTCCCAAACTCACCAAAATGCGTTTATTCATCCATCAATTTTTTTCAAGATTCTTATAGTAGTTCTTTAACATTTGTACAGTTCAGATTATGAAGATTTTGCTTTGCAAATATTCTATAATTCAAAAGGTATTAGGAGGTCTAGCCTCAAAAAGTAACTTTTTCAGTTCAAAAAATGACCCTTCAAAAATGACTTGAATCAAAAAATCAAATAAAAATCTTCAAAAATCACTATAATTAGAACTCAATATTTTAAACTTATAGAAAAAAAATATATTTTAAAAATCATAAATATTCAATCCAGTGTTTTTTTTTCCGGCGATTTGGTGCAAAATAGTACCAAAATTTTTGGCCTGGCACCACGCCTATAGGAAAAAAAAGGGAAAAAGGCCTGTAATCGCCCTGTGAGCAACGCAGTGTCATGTCCCATCGCTAATTTCACGCAAAATTGTTGTGGGGCCCAAGTATACGTCGCCTGTCGATTTTGCCTCTTTCCCTTTTCTTTTCGCCTGATGTAGCCAAAGTGTCAGCTCCGTTGTTGTTGCAGCGCCACCTTTGCGCTGTCCATCAATCTTCTCAGCGCCACTACATCTCTGCTTTCATTTTTGTGATTGCCATATTCACGCCTATCTTGAAGTTGCAGTAGCCGACTCCGCAATGTCCTTGCTTCTTAGGCAGCCAGTGCACCACCAAGTGTCTGGCATTCATAGCCAGTTTTTCTACTTCTCCTCTTGTTTCAAATTGTTGTATTGCCACATTGATTGCCACTCTTATTGTGTTTTAATCCGAATTATAGTTCATGGTTGTGGAGGATTTGAGGGTTTAGGGCGCAACTGCAGCGGACGAAATGGGTGGGATAATTGGGCGTACTATAGTGTGCTTAAATTTTCAATTGCGAGAGAGAGAATCAGTGTATTCTTTTCCGAGATTGGGTGTCTCGTTTTCTGTGGATTTTGGTGTTGTCTCGATTTGGTGGAAGGTGGGTTTTGTACGCTTTTTTCGGATTGGGTTCACGAGCGGGGATTTTGGGGTTCGTAATCGGGGATTTATCTTTGGCAATGGCAAAATCTCCTTCCGCCCCTGCGGACCTTGGCGCCGCGCGCGCTACGATGGCCACAAACAGCATTGTGCAAGCGAAGAGGCGACAAAGGAAATTGGCTCAATTGGAGCGGGAGGCAAAAGTTGCAGAGCGGAGGGCTTCAACATTGAAGAGGTTGTTGGAAATGGAGGCACGCAAGAGAGCAAAGAATTCAAAGACCATGCGCAGTTACTTCTCTTCCAGCCGAAACTCGTTGAATCGTGGTCCTCTGCAGTGCGCAGTGCAGGAGGCGGATCCCAACACCGATGTGGGAGGTTCACAATCTTTGGACACAGAGACGGAGATTTTGTTGTCATGCCCTACTGTGGTCCACGTATCCGACGAGGAAGAAGTGTCCGAGGATGATCCCGATTTAAGCGACGACTCAGATGACGATTTGTTTGTGGACCCGCCCAGCCGTGGTGGAAGAAAACGCCAGGGCAGAGATCGGGGGTTGAAGGCCGCAAATCTTGCTGAAGCTTCCACAACAGGTACGCTAAAAAAGCTGAAGAAGAACTACGACCTTACTCGGAAATTTCAGTGCGATTGGGCGGCGAAGCAACCATGGAGCGAGCCGGTGTTGGCAGAGGACGGAATCCTGCATTTGGTCCACTGCAAGCCTTGTACAGTGCTCTGTGGCAAACCTATCACGATGGCTCCCAAGTGGGATATAATCTCCAAGCATGGCAGTCGTGAAATTTACAAGAAATGCATGGATTTGTACGTGACTCGTGGACCTGCTACTGTCGTAGAGCAGATCCAAGGCTGCAGTAAGAATGAGTCCCGCAGAAAAAGAGTACAATTCGCTACCCTCTTTCAATTGCTTTCTAGTGGCTGACCAATGACAGAGTTCGAGTGTAGATTTGAGTTATACCAGTTCCTCGAGGTTCCCAAATTGCCTCGGAAGCACTAGGCTGATGGCTCCGGCTGGGTTATGGCGGAGCATGTGTATGACTTTGTAAAACAAAAGATCAAGTCCCTAGTTTCCAATGCCACTTACATCGCTCTATCTGCTGATGAAACGACTGCATGCAATAATAGTAGTTGGATAGCAATCCACGCTTACGTAATACAAAACTGGTCCCGAGTGCCTCTACTTCTTTCTATTCAGAAAATGGATTCTGACAGTGGCACTGCGAACAAGTTGACGACTGTTATCACTAGCGCATTGAGTTCCGGTGGTGATTTGTTTGATTTGGAGATGGCCAAGAAGCTGCTTTGCTTTGGTGCAGATGGGGTGACGAGTTTCCAGGGTTTGAAGACCAAGGTCACAACGCAGATCAAGGAAAAATTTGCACCTTTTGCTACTGGCGTTCACTGTTGGGCCCATCGGTTGAATTTGGCTGCACAGTCTCTTTCTTCCATGACTGTAATGCACTCTATTGAAGAACTACTTTGTGTGACTCACTCATATTTTGCTCACTCTCCAAAGAAGGCAGCTGAGCCCCATGCTTTAGCCTAGCAATTGGAGTCCAAAGGTCTGAAATTATTGAAGAATGTCAAGACTAGGTGGATCAGTTGCCTCTCACCAATTCGCAGGCTCTTGGCGGAGTACAAGGGTGTTATAGCACTCATGCTTGCAGATAAAAATGACAGAAAGTGGGGCCAGAAAGCACGGGTGAGTTTGACTGGCCCATCCTTCTGCTTTGTAATTCTATACTGCTCTTAGTGATTAATGGATTCAGTATTTCCGGGCTTGTTGTCATGCGTGTTCCAGGTTTCTTGGTTTGGTGCTCAGTCTGGCTTGGAGGAAGCATGATGGGAGGGCTGCTTTGTATGCCCTTCTTTGTATTCCGTTTTTTGTGACCTTTCTGAGTGATTTGTTTGATCCTGCACGATGCTTGAGCTGTACTGCCGTCGAGCTTTTTGGGAATGCTTTGGTGGTTCATCTCTGTTGTTTGGCGTCATGTTCCAGAGAATGCTTCGGTGCTTGATCTCTGTTGTTTGGCTTTGTATTCCAGCTTAATTGTTTGTGCTTCATTTTCGCTCTGAATTTGTGGGATTCCTTTAACTGCAGGCTAATTTAGCTCTACTCCTGGATGACTAGATCCGTATGTGTTGCTCGGTATGTTGGCTCTCTTGTCGATGTTGGAGGAAGTCGACAGTTTGATCCAATGGGCTCAAAGGCGAGATGCCTTCATCTGTGACTTCGTTGGAGCCTTGGACACCTGTATGAACAAGTTGTTCACATTTTATCTGAATGCGGACACCGCCTTCCGTAAGGACGAATTTCACGCCTATAACCAGATTCTGCAATGTTCTCACGAGTCCATCCTGATGAAGTGGGAGGCAAATCTTAATTTGCCGTATGAAACGTTGGCATTCATAGTGGGTGGAGAGACATACCATGCCCTCCACGATGGCGCCATGGTGCACCAGGAGGGATTTGCGGCAATTACTGCCACTGTGCATAATGATTGCAAAGGTGAGACAGACTTGCTTTCTACACTTGCATTGTTTAGTTTATCCCCTTCTTTCTGTGAATGCATTGTTTGCCCTGCTTGACTGAGTTGTTGCTTTTATTTTTTGACAGAGGTTGCAAAGAAGCTGATGGACGAAATGGCAACAAGATTCCCTTTTCAAGGGTTGATGGACGCACTGGGAGTGGTTTACCCACAGTATTGGGCGCAAGGGGATTGTTCCGCCACCTTCCGAAAGCATATGGACATCATAATCAACTTCTATGGAGAGCCGAGGTGGATTGGGGAGGGTGATAGCAAACGATTTGTGTCTGCCGTGTTAGACAAGTTTCTCTTGGAGTCGGAACAGCCTCTTTTCAAAATAGTGATGATTGCCAATGCACAGAAGGCTATGGAATTGCCTCCACTACACGCTCCTGCACATCAGTTGGTGAACCCTTTGACTAAGCTGTGGCGAGTTTTGGATGCGAACTCCGCACTTGCACTACAAGAAAAGGGGGGGTAAAGTGACTGCAGAAAATGACTGATTTGTGACTCTGATTAGTCATTTTCCCGGCATGTGACTTTCAGGTGACTAAAAACTCATCAGTTGTGAAAAAGTCAAATATATTGGCCTAAAATCTACGTTTTTTGCAGACTTAGGGAAAACTATTATCACCATCTTTTTCTTTCTGGGTGGGAGATGGATGATAAAGTCTGAGGTGGAAAGTGGGAAGGAAGACAATGTGACGTGGATAGCCATGCGTCCAGTCACGCTGCAGTCGCGACTAAGTTGCGTCAGACCCATGATAAATCTGACGTGGACAGACACGTGGCCGGCCGCTACTGGCGCGTACCAGTTTTGTAGGACCCCTAAAAAATCTGACGTGGACAGCAATGTGGGGTGAGGGTCACAGTTGCCTCGGAGTCGCGACGAAGTCGTGCGACAGTGACCAACTAGTCACAAGTGAGCACTACTCGAAGTCATTTCAAAGTGACACTGCTATTGTGGGAACGACGCGACAGGGACGCGTGAGTCATTCCAGAGTCGTGACCCAATTACAATGAAGTTACTGCGGTGGACGGCGTTGCCACTTTCATAACTGCATGAGTCACTCTGAAGTCGCGTCCTAGTGAAGTTTCATGCCATTAGAACTAGTCACCTACAACTACTAGGTGTAGCATTCCAGTCTCACGGGAGTGGCGACTGTATTGTGCAAGTGACAGCGTCTCACGAACACGCTATGAAACATCACGACGGCGATCAATGAGCACTTCCAATTGAGCATGAATTAGGGACTGTGGACGCCCTCATTCAACAGAGACTGTAACTGCACTCCTACATTGCTTCACGGAGAGACAGCAGACATTGACGAAAGTCACAAAACTGAATAGGGAAAGCATTCAACGTCAGACAGTTCATGCGAAGAAGACAGTTCTGCATTTCTCAAAAGAGAACAATTCGCTGGCTCTCAGCACTTATAAAGACTACGTGTTCATGACGCCATGCTCTGTACCCTGATCTATGATGTCACCCAGCCTTCAGTGCCTTTCACGTTGTCGTATTGCAAATGCAGACATTATGTAAAATATATATATACATATGATTTAGATAGATTTAAATATTTGTAATATTATATAGGGGATGACGTCATTTGAGATGGCTTCAAGGTGACGCCTTTGCTTTTCGACTATATAGAGAAGGATTCACTCAAAAGCTTCATCTCATTTGATATTCTTCTTCTTCGTGTTTATTTAGATTACTATGTCAAACTGGAGGGTTTTTTCTGAGTCTCAAGATGAAGAATCTCAACCGGAGCGTGAATTTGAATTTTCTTTATCGCAACTGCCGGATCAGTCACAACAGCCACTGGATCTTTCATTGCAACATGGGCGACCAGAAGATGAAGCTGGGCCGTCTCGACCACCGAAACAACCTCGCGTGGAGAAACGATGGCACGGTAATCTTCAACGTGACGCTCGAGCATTGGTGATTTTGTTGCAGGTTGGATGTGTTGAACCCGGCAGCCGTGAAGTCACATTTGAAGGATGTTTTGAAGGCTTAAACGACGAGCAATACTATTGCATGGTGAGGCCTATCGAAGGGAGTCGTGGTCACCAACGATGGTTGGAAGGGTCAGTCAATTCCTTAACCAAGGCAAATCGTGCTGATTATGTCGCCGCTACCGTCAAACGCATCCTCAAATTCCTGCAGATGGAGTGACATTTCGATTGGAACTCTAGTTTTTTACCTCTACTAGATATATGTTGGATTTTAGTTGTTCATTCCATAGTTGGAGTGATTTCTTAGAATAAATTTGTGCTTGTGAAGTAGTATGAGGGAAATATTCAATTAGTTTGCCTTTCAGGTGAACTTGTAGTGAATTTTCTTCAAAGATAAAGATAAGAAAATAGTTGTGGGGCCAAATAAGTGCTCAATTATTGTTGTGATAGCTTTGGGAGTGAGTTAGGGGCTGACCCCACTTGTTTGTATGGTTAGAATGAAGATAAGGTGGAGGAAAAGGTGGATACTATTCATCTTCTTCCCCGTTGTGAGTTTAGGAAGGACCCGAATGTTTGGAGGGTCATTGTGTGTTGAGTTTTTGGAGTTTGATAATGAAAATTGGAGGAGTTGTTTATCATATTGTTAGCTTTTCAAATTGTCCTCTCTTGCTCTGTTTGAAGTTGTGAGTTGAGATTTGTGCTTGTTTGAGTGGAGGTGAGTCTGTTGCCTCCTATGAAGAGGGGCTGAGACTTCGACCGACCATAGTAGACGGAAAGATATTTAGTTTGTATTGAATTTTGGAGAGGTTGTGGAGGATTTTGTTAGCTTTCTAAGTAGCTATCACTTGTTTTGTTTGGAGCATTTATGAATGAGTGGTGAGTGTGGGAGTGAAGGAGGGTCTGCTGCCCTTACATTTAGAGGCCGAAACTTTGAACGGCCATAGATATTGGACAAATTGTTGAAATGAATTGAAACTTGGAGGGATTGTAGAAAATTGTGTTAGCTTTTCAGAAAGCTATCATTTGTATCATTTGGAGTTGTAGAGCGACAGTGGCGTTAGTCCAAAGTTCGACTTTGAAATTGAAGTTGCGGTTTTGGAGTTTGGAGTGAAGTTTTGGAGTTTGGAGTGAAGATTTGGAGTTTGGAGTGAAGATTTGGAGTTTGAAGTGAAGATTTGGAGTTTGAAGTGAAGATTTGGAGTTTGAAGTGAAGATTTGGAGTTTGAAGTGAAGATTTGGAGTTTGAAGTGAAGATTTGGAGTTTGGAGTGAAAATTTGGAGTTTGAAGTGAAAATTTGGAGTTTGGAGTGAAAATTTGGAATTTGGAGTTGAAGATTTGGAGTTGAAGATTTGGAGTTTGGAGTTGAAGATTTGGAGTTTGGAGTTGAAGATTTGGAGTTTGGAGTTGAAGATTTGGAGTTTGGAGTTGAAGATTTGGAGTTTGGAGTTGAAGATTTGGAGTTTGGAGTTGAAGATTTGGAGTTTGGAGTTGAAGATTTGGAGTTTGGAGTTGAAGATTTGGAGTTTGGAGTTGAAGATTTGGAGTTTGGAGTTGAAGATTTGGAGTTTGGAGTTGAAGATTTGGAGTTGAAGATTTGGAGTTGAAGATTTGGAGTTTGGAGTTGAAGATTTGGAGTTTGGAGTTGAAGATTTGGAGTTTGGAGTTGAAGATTTGGAGTTGAAGATTTGGAGTTGAAGATTTGGAGTTGAAGATTTGGAGTTTGGAGTTGAAGATTTGGAGTTTGGAGTTGAAGATTTGGAGTTTGGAGTTGAAGATTTGGAGTTTGGAGTTGAAGATTTGGAGTTTGGAGTTGAAGATTTGGAGTTTGGAGTTGAAGATTTGGAGTTTGGAGTTGAAGATTTGGAGTTTGGAGTTGAAGATTTGAAGATTTTTTGTGTGTTGTGGCTTGTGGTTCGTTGTTTTGTTATTCCTAGCCGGATTTGGAGGCTCGTTGTTCTTTTATTGTTATTCCTAGCCGGTTTTGGAGGCTTGTTGTTTTCATTTTTGCATCGTAATCCTGTTGCGGGCTATGCGGTAACTCAGAATTAGCCCCGTTTTGTGTTTGTTGATGACGAAGTGGGATTGATCACCCACATGGTCACTTTTATGTCGTTCCCATTGGTGAGGCACGATTGCTGGTCACCGTGGGTTTGAAGTTTAGGAGCCATTTTTTCGGACGACCAGCTCGTGGTTTGGTCGTTCCGTTTTACCCGTCCGAGGCCTTGTTTCTTATCACCTACCCTTACCCTGGCCCTTATAGAACCACCACAGGATAGGCCAACGAGGTGAAGATTGAAGACTGAAGATTGAAGATCGAAGATTGAAGACTGAAGATAGTATAAAAGATCCTAAGCGATTTCTTTGGCTCATAAGCCATCTCCAGTTAGTTTGGTGAATTTGCGGGTGACAAGATCACTTGCCCTCATCCTTCTTGTCCTTAAGCCGTTTCTGGTTGCAGCCAGAATCCCTGCGATTTCCCGAAGCAAACTCTCTCTACACGACAACGTGCTAAACTTCACCTGCTTGCCGTGCCACAGTACGGCACTCCCCAGCGCATGTTCTATAAGTACCATGTCGGGGTCTGATGGCGGAATCATCAGCGGAACTCCAGGATTCAAAATTGCAGAGACGTCGACCCTAACATAGGGCTCCGGAATATCCTTCAAGTGAAATGTCTGCTGACCAGGCAGTCCACTGACTTTGCCCTTCGCCACTTTCTGCCGCACCGCTCGAGGGTTGTAGAGGAAGACTTTGTCGCCGATATGGAACTGCTGCAACCAGGAGGTCCAGTACTTATTAAAATCGTAATACTGCTTTTAAACATATATTTTGACAGAGGTTTAGGGTCTACGCTGCAACACTTCCCCGACGTGTGAAGTGAGAAAAAAATGACCTACTGGGTGTGTGGTGAAAGTCGAATAACACGCGACTGGTAAACAACTCATACGCGGCTTACTGGCTACTGATATGCGACTTCCCTGCATCTCAGACCTCTGCGCATTACTGAAAGGGCACTTCATCGCTACTTCCTCACAACTTCAACAACACTCTCGCGCCACTGTCCACAGACTCCGAAGCCAAAAAACACCACGCCTACTGTGCCAAAACTGGGTTCACGAAAAGCACCTTTTTAGACCACGCATCGCGCTTCGGCGCCGTCCCCGCAGTCCCCGCCGCCGCCTTGGCCCTCGACTCCCGCGGTTGCTGCTGTTTTGCCTGCACGAGCACAACATAGCAGTTAGTGAAGCGAGAGAAGGGAAGGTGAGGGGACATGTTTCGCCAATGCAACCACGAAGGTCGCTAGTCCCCTCACCTTCCATGACGTCAAGAAACTCGTATGGGGAATCACAACGGCGTTTGGAATTCATGTCATGAGCGGATTGCGAAGCTAGTAATGGGTGCTTTGAACGAAAGGATCCCACGTCTGGGCATTTGTGGAATGACTCCAAAAGCGGCCACAAGTCGCACTTCAGGTAGTCCTTGTCCTCAGCCAATGTCGACAGTTCCGTCACATAGAACGGAGAGTTCACGACCACATTCGCTGGGGGATTGCACGCTACCCTACAGAGTTTACTATCTACAATCACTGTGTTTTGGGCGGTAAATTGAGGCCACTGTGCATACACTCGTTCCAATTTTTTCCCCCACGATGCCTCTGCGCCATCTCCCCCGTCCCAGAACTCACACTGTTTACCTGACCACGAAAAGAGAAGGAGAGAATTTGGACCCCCGAAGGGACCAGCCATTATGGTTGGAACTACGTCCTCCATGAAAGACGTGCTCTTGCTGCCCCAAAAGCCCACTGCAAAGTGCACAAAACATCTGGAAAGAAATGGCTTAAGCCACGGCCTCAACACTACTCTCCGCAGGTTAGTCTTCATTGAAGCCCTTATTTTGCTGTTCGGGTTGGCTTCAGCAAGCAAACTACAGTCCAGTAAGGTTCCCTGCACATTGAATATTACCAATTTGTCCCTCCCCCGAGTACTCCCTGCCGCTCCAACAACATCCGTCATTCCAGGCCTCCCTCTTGTCAATATGTTCTGAGGCACTCCGGTGGCAGCGTGTACCTTGACAGGAGATTTTGGAGGTTTCTTCGACTTCTTCTGAGACGCCTCCACTTCGACGGGACTCGCAGGGATGGCCGGGGCTATGGCGCGAGTCTCGCGTGTGACTGCAGGACGCCGTTCTTCCCTTCTTGGCTCTTCCACTGCGCCGTGGGCGGGCGTACCTCCTGCTCCCTCCGCCACCGCTTCTTCTCCCTCTGTCGTCGCTTCCACAGTTGCGGTCGTCGCTTCCACAGTTGGGGGCGCCGCTTGGACAGCCTCGGTCGGCTCAGGGACAGTCAGAGCCGCAGTCTGAACCTCCTCGGATGCAGCTTCAACTCCCTCGGCCAGAGCTCCTCCTCCAATGGTTGAGACTTCTCCTCCAGCAGCGGCACCTCCTCCTGCCGAATCCCCACCCTCTCCTCCCTGGGGCGCATCGTCTCCGGAATTGCTGTGTTTTGTCACGACATCCGCTGGCGTCTCCATTTCCTCATCATACGGAGTCTTCTCGGGCTCCGCGGGTCCAGATGCCTCCAAGGACGCGCCGTCATGCGCCACATCGGGCGATCTCTCGCTCTGTGCTGCTGACGCCAAGTCGCCAGAAACTCCCGTGCCTCCCGCATCATCCGCCACGCTCTATTCAAGAACCGCGGGACTTGACGGGGTCACGTACGGGTCGGTGACAGTGGGCTCGCTGGGGGTTGAAGATTTACGCCCCAATCGCGCGTCTGGCGCGGGGTCTTTTCCCCTGCTTGCCACCTTCCACTTCCTAGGCGCTTCCGGAGATGCACTTCGTGGACGTGGCAGAGCTGGCAGATCCTCCTCCGACAGGGTCAGTTGCGCTGCGGTTGCTGTGATGTCCGCTGCGTCCGCCAGCTAATTTCGGCGTCGCTTCTTATTCTTTGACGATCGTCGACTCGACGGCTCATGCGTTTCCAACGCTGACTTCGAAGCAGATGGGCTCGCGTCGTCGGCAATGGCAGACCGACTCATGAAGGACGCGAACATGGAGCGCAGGTCCTCAATTGCAGAGGATTGCTTGTCGGCTGTCTTCTGGAAGGCATCAAACCTCCATTCCACGTCCTGCTTCCAGCTTGACAGGGTCGAGGCTGTCATAATCTCCCCTGCAGCGCCACTCTGTTGTCCAACACACATTCACGCACGCATTGGAAGTCAATGAATTCATCGTCCTACCGTCTTTGCTGGGGCTTCACGGTTTACGATAGCCATGACTAGTGCGTAACTACATGACTTCTCTGCAACTTTCACTCGACTGTTTCAAGACTGAAAAGTTACTCCTGCGGAACTTCACGGTGACTCAATGGCAACTGGGTGCTACTCCTGCTCTACTGCGTGACTACTGTGCACCACTACCCCGAAATCACAGCATCCCGCCATATTCTTTTCAAAAAGGTATAGCCCCCGTACCGGAATCTCATACGCTAACCTCGAGAATACACAAATGATCCCACCCTAAACAAAACAAGGAGAACTCACCGGCAAGTATTTTCTCCATTTAAGCAAACATAATCCCACCCTAAATTACAATGAGAACTCACCGTCCCTGACCCGCCGTGACATGCACTTAGTGGGATTTCGGAAGTGACCCCCGGGCTGCTCAAGCGTCCTTCACTCTGCGTCAGGAAGGCACAACACAAGTCACACTCAAGGTCATGACTACGACGATCAAAAAGCCCTCACTCTTGCAGGAGAAGACAAGGCAATGCAAAGGGACGGAGGCCACAACACTGGGTTAGACTATGACGGCCCAAGTACTTACCACTTGCGGCTGCTTAGCAGGTTTTACTTTCTTTGCCCCCTGCCCTCCAGTACCAACACATTGCCGGGCAGCAGACATCAACGCTGCCTTCCGCCGTTGCGCAGGCGTGTCCCAATACGCCATGAGGCGATCCCACTGGTCCTCATCTATCCGAACTGGGCAACTGTGATTGCCATGATCAAACCGGTACTTCAGCCGGGACCGCTCCGACTTCATATACCGCGTGATGGCCGCCCGATATCCAATCATGCTCAGTGGATTTCCAACATACTCGAACTCGTTGTCCAGAGCGTCTCTGAGGCGCTGCACAGCCTGAGGCTTCTGCTTCCTCCAGTCGATGACGCTCATGTCCAGAATTTTAGGAACAAAATTGCGGACAGCCTTGTCCCAGGCGTTTTTACCCTCCCCCGTCTAGTCAATGTCTCCATTTTCCAGGACCTCGACGCGAGCAGCTTTAGGACAGCCTTGCACGCGCTGAGTCCTCCCGAGGTCGTACTGGGAGCCTGAAGCACGTCGGACCCCACGGGAGGAGCCTTCCTCTGGCACTAACGGACCACACAATCCCTGCGCCCATGGTGCTGGAGCCTGCGACGTGCAAGCGGGCATGTAGTGGCCAGGGACCCATTGCAAATTGGGCGGGTACCCTCCGGCATCCGCTGCACGCTCCTTCGTCGAGGGTCAGGGGACTACCACAGCAAGCCGCGTCGCAGGTACCTTAGGAGGAGATTTCTTGAGAATCCCTGACCCCCGTTGCCTCTTCGGCCTTAGCTCGGGCTCCGGGTCCTCCTCCTCTAACGACACGTCTTCATCGCTGGAGTCAAAATCTTCGTTCCCTTCATCACCCGACAACAAAAAGACACTGACAGCGTTAGCCGACTGTAGAAAAAGACATTCACCGTGCGGGTGCAAGCGACATGATCCCCACAAGGCGAATGCATGGAGGCGACCTCAAAGGACCAGTACTGCAAACAAGGTATAAAATGACACCCTACATCATGCATGGAACAAGATGGACGCCTAAACCCTAAACCCTAAACCTGCACCCGAATTCATGGCAGAGTGATGCCAAATTACCTGCCGCAACTGCCTCCAAGGTGGCCTACTGCTGCACATGGGAACAAGCTAGTGCTAATTTCATCATACCTTTGGCGATGGCTTCGTCATAGGACTCCGTTGCCTCAGAGGAGGAATCGTCGCGGCTGCTCATTTCGTCAGCAAACCGGACACGTCTTCCCGCCGCTCCTGAGATCCGTTGCTTCCTCCCCCCGCGTCCTCGAAGGCCCCACAACAAACGCCTCACCTGCCCTTGTTGTCTCTCCTCTCCGGCTAACAAGTCCGCGGATTTCTTCTTCGCATGCGGGTTGTCCCTGCAATGCCCAAGTCGCCTCGGTCAAGCTTCCCGCAAGAAATCGATGGCCAGGGTTTAGGGTGACGCTGAACACGCTGATCAATGCAATGCTAGTGGTCACGCGCGGCAGAAAAGGAAAGAAAAAACATCTCCGTGGAACGTCTCCATGGGCGAGTGACGAGGGTTTACGGGCGCAATGCAAGGATAGGGCCCACGTGGCTTTCACGTTCAAATAGGGCTCACTTTCCCCGAGGCAATCAGTAATTAATGGCAGTTGAACTACCCCCTGACTCTACCGTGACTCTACCGTGACTGGAACCTGTCGCTTGGCTGTGAAAAGTCATAAACTATGACTCCGGGACGACAGAGAGACCACAGCCGACGCGCTGCTGTGGGAGGCAGCGTCCTAAAATTAATACGCCTGCAGTAAAACCCTATTCCGCCGCCGCATAGACTCATGGAAGAAACAGCGCAAGGACCAATGCACAGTAACACTGCTGGACTCGACCATGAAAGTCACTCTGTGGAACAATGCACTGTAGGCTTGGTGTTGGGAACTTCTCACCAGACAATGTCCCCGTCATGCCAAATTACCTGCTACAGCGCCGATAAAATTAGAGTGTACATGCAGTGAGACTTGTACGCACTGAAGGGTGGCCGCGTACTTACAGCTCTGAGCGCAGATCGAACATTGGTTGCATCTTCTTCCGAACCTCCGCGACGTTTCTATCACGCGCCAATTCGTACTCCGACTTCTCTTGCGGCGGACTCTTCATCGACTGGACTCCGGCGCAGATCCGTTACTCCTACATGCAACGGCGACTACGCTTGGCAGCCCCCGCTGTTGGAAGCTGCGGAGGATGTAATTCGGCCACAACGTCTTGGCGGCACAGTCTCCGCGGCGCTAAACAGTGCCGTTAGAGTCGGCTGGGTCCTCCTCGTCTTCTGATCCTCAGGTGCTGGAAGCGATAAGTGCCGGAGGAACTCAGTCATTACCAGGTTCGTATTTGAAATGCCCTTAAGAATGTGAGTAAGGCTGCTGTGTTTCATGATTAGGGAGGCCCATTTTGGCGGCTCCCCATTAATTACTGTCCGTAGTAATTATATCGGACTAGCGGATGACTTGACGACCTCAATGTCCACGATCTTCTGCTCATCGCCCTTGAGCGCTGTCCATTTAGGGGCAATGATGGCTTCTGATTTCATACTTCGAAGTAGGCCTAATTATTTTGATTCAGCTTAATTAATATCTATGAACTCAATTACAGTGGATTTCACGGCACAATGAACGGCACAGGGCCGGAGAAGCGTCGACAATAGACGTCCGGCTGTGGACGTTCGCATCTAAGTCACGAGTTGTGAATAATGACTTCTATGCGACTTCTTGTAGTCATCCCTCAGTGATGACAAGACTAGAAGAAGCTGAGTCCAAGTTACGAGTAATGCTAAATGACTTCGAGGTCATTGTGGTCTTCAGGCCACCTGTCTTTGGTGTCCGTGACGACGGTGTCATCCATATGCCGATGGAAACAAATGAATTTGTTTACTACCAACTTCTGGATTATGACAGTCCATTCATAAATGTGCCCAACCTTCGATTGTGCCTGTTAACCGGAATTCCTTGTCAAGACATGCTTCTCATATTGCAGAAGATGAGCTGCTTGGCTTGAAGTCGGGTCTCCTTTTTTTTAACCTGTCCTCCCTCCTTACCCTCCCCCCTTTGCTAGAAATTACAATTTTTTTTTTGGCCCGTTCTTCCTCATGGAAGAGTGCATTCCCTTTTTTTTTTGGGCCATTCTTCCTCATGGAAGAAGGCATTCCCTTTTCTTTTTGGACCAGGAGTCCTCATGGAAGAGGGCATTCCCTCTTTTTTTTTGGGCCTTTCTTCCTCATAGAAGAAGGCATTCCCTTTTTTTTTTGGACCATTCTTCCTCATAGAAGAGGGCATTCCCTTTTTTTTTTTGGGCCATTCTTCCTCATGGAAGAGGGCATTCCCTTCTTTTTTTTGGGCCATTCTTCCTCATGGAAGAGGTCATTTTTTTTTTTTTTTGGCCCGCTCTTCCTCATGGAAGAGGGCATTCCATTTTCTTGGGATACATATGTTTTCCAGTATTCCTCCTGGAGTGTCACATGAATACGATTTTCTTTCCTTGAACGCTGAGAAGCTTCCCTTCGTGCGGAGGATTCGGCGTGAAGAAGGTTCCACCTTCCATGTGCCATCGTTCTGCTTGCAATATTTTCCCAGTAGTCACTTGTTTGTTCGAAGGCGCCTCCTTCATAGTTTAAGCGTGTGAGGGGTATTTTTTTTCATGGTGCACTTTCATGCAAGTCACTCCGTAATGTTGGTTTAGGTATGTCGGTATCGTAGTCCACTACTGTGCACCATCATTTACTATATTGAACTGTATGGGCATAGGTTGTCCGTGACTCTAGTGATATGGACTTCAGAGACTCCATGGCATTTATTATGTACGTGTATTTTCATTGTTTCCGCTTGACTATACTGTTCATATTTTTGCAGCGACATGGAAAGCAAAACAGGGCCTACCTTGTATTTCATAATGCTTGATTGGTCGGCTAGAAATAACACCTCCTGGGCTTTTTTGAATACAGACCCTTCAGAAGACATCTTAGTTTTCGGAAGACTAGCACTGGCAACCAAACTTGGCACACAGTATTTGAAACTGTGGGAAGAAGATCACACTATCCGTTTCAATTGAAAGTCCATACTTTTATCTTCTCGCCTTTCTTCCGACCGTCTCCGTCCGCTGTTGTTCGAACGCAATGTCCTTCTGCCCGTCTCATAGTGTTTTCCTAGAGTGGGGTATTCCTGGACTGTGTGATTGGTGTAGCTTAATCTTGTATTTTCTTGTCCACGCCCTCCGGCCATGCGTTTGAACCTTCCTCCCTCGCTTGGCAGCGGCTGATGGCTCGGTTCTTCGGAAGGATACCGCCGTACCTTTGTAACGAATGCCTACTGGCTATTCCATGTTCACACATTGATCTTCACATCTGAAGTGAGGCCTAATACTATCGCTATTAATTGAGAGGTAGGCGTTCCGCACATGAGTCCACGAATAGAAGTTTAGAATTCCTCAAATTTGCTCGCCGGACCGCCCAGTCACATTGTGATACTCCAGAGTCACTGGGTGAAGTAGTGTCAGAGTCGTAGGCAGGAAGCTTCACTGAAGCGGAACTCATTTCAGTCACTCTTCAGTCACAACAAAGTCAAGACAGTCCCGTCTCCGTGCGCAGTCCCAAGATGTTCAAAGCGGGAATTGCACACCCTAACCGCGTGTCCTGCTTGGAGTACAGGACGTGGAGAACTACTGATATCGTAGGCGGAGTCGATGATACCCGCAAGACTTCCCCTCTCTGCCAGTGAGAGGCAGCGGCTCAGAGATGAGCGTCTCTGGACAAGGGAGGTGCAACTAGCTGCACGAGACAGCGCCACAAGACTGCATTGCCCTTGCACTAAATGCAAGGGCCGGAAGAAAATCTTGCTTCGTAATGTACGGGACCACCTCATCCGCAACGGCAGGGATCCGACTCTGCGGAGGTGGACCAGACCTAGCACCCAGGACTCTTCAGACGAGGAGTGGGAGGACGACTTCTGGGCACCTGCCGCAGAGGCTCCGAGTGAAGTGGATGCCACAATGGATGTACGCGGCATGGTCCACCAGGCATCACGTGCCGAGGAGGAGGCACCCTTTGCAAGTGATCGATTTCAGGAAGCCGTCATAGACGCCTTTGCAACGGCAGATTCCATCCACGAAGAGTGTAGGGAAATGGACGCAGGGGACGATGCTGAAAGCGAGGAGTGTCGTGATGTGGCCGTCACGACGGCCTCGGTTGAGGATGCCCGGGTGGCTGACGACCACCCCACCGTCACTGCTGTGGAGGAGTCCATGAATGTGTTGTACGATGGCGCCCGGTCCAACACACTAGCCGCCACAGTGCTGCTGATGAATCTATGCACAGTGCACGGTGTTACCAACACATGTGCAAACGAATTGTTCAGCATCCTCAACCGTCATCTGCTACCTGAAAACAATACCTTGCCAACTACCTATCATGCTGCGAAGTCCCTCACAGCGAATCTGGGTTTGTCCTACAACACCATTCACGCATGCGAGCAAGGCTGCGTATTCTTCCGTGGTGAACATGCGAATGCCCTCCGTTGCCCTAAGTGTGGTGGGAAGAGATTCCGAGATGAGGAGCGGAAGGCCTTCCCTGTGAAGGTTCTACGTCACTTCCCAATAATTCCTCGTTTGCAGCGAATGTTCCAGAGGTCAACGTTGTCGAAGCTCATGGTGTGGCATCATGAGAACCGGAGCAACCAGGAGGGAGGGGACGGGCTGGTTCGTCATCCCTGTGATTCGAAGGCTTGGCGGCACTTCCATGATAATGTTGACCCCACCTTTGCATTGGATCCCCGGAATGCTCACTTTGCTTTGGCTGCAGACGGCGTGAACCCGTTCAAACAGAATAGTTCGTCGTGGTCCACGTGGCCAGTGCTTCTGCTGAATTACAATGTCCCCCCTTGGTTGTGCACAAAAAAATTCTTTGTGCTGTTAACACTTCTAATTCCAGGGAGGGAGTCCGTGACCTCGGAGGTGTTTGACGTTTACCTTGAGCCCGTTGTGGAGGAGTTGCTCCAGCTGTGGACGGGAGTGCCTGCATACGACATTACAAAGGGTCCAGGTTGCGAGGCATTCCAGTTACGCGCCATGTTGTTGTGGACAATCCACGACTTCCCTGGCTATGGGACAGTGGGGGGCTTCTCCCATCAGGGCTACGCAGCGTGTCCGTGGTGCGACATGAACTTGGGCGCTGAGCATTCCGTGGAGTTGGGCAAGCAGACGTACGGAGGGACACGCCGTTGGTTACCTGACCACCACCCCTTCAGGTCATTTTCCATGAAGGACCACTTCAATGGTGCCATGGAAACAAGACCTAAACCACCGGCCATCACAGTGGAGGAGCAGCTGGCACATGCGGCAGAGTTTGAGGCCTGGAAGGCGGGTAACCACAGAGACAACGGTGCAGGTGACCCCTCCAAAGTACACGGAGTTAAGCGCATGAGCATTTTGTTCAAATTGCCGTACTAGAAGGTGAGCCTCCCATCTAGCCTTGTCTCTTAGTAAACCGCATCTGCGTTGTGAGTTTGACGGCAGTAGAACGACTATGAAGTCGTGTTTCAGTAGAGAGGAAGTTGTAAATGAGTCGCAGTGACATTAAGAGACTTCTTCGTCACTATTGTGCGACTGGTCTCCGTTGTGACCGGGTCCCCCGAAACCGCACTCGAGGTAGTCCCTATCCGCCGTATGTATGCTGTCACTTGCATTGATTCTTTATTTACTTGATTGCATACAAGATCTTCTCATTCGGAATACGTTGGACGTCATGCATTGCGAAATGAACCTCGCCAAGAACTTCCTCAAAACCATAACAGGCAAAAAGGACACAGTCAAGGTAAGGAGGGATTTGCAGAAGCGGCAGGTGAGGAGACACATGTGGCTCACCCCACACCCCCGGAAGGCCAGAAAGATGTTGAAGCCAAGAGCCTCTTACGTGTTGACTGAAGAGGAATTCGAGACGTTTGCCCATTGCATAGAGTCTCTGAAGACTCCGTCTGGGTATTCATCTGACCTTGGGAAGTGCATACGGAAAAAGAATTTTGGGGGCCTCAAATCCCACGACTACCACGTGCTGATGCAGCAGGTCTTGCCTCTCGCGCTTTGCGGGCTAATGGAACCTAGGCCACGCATGGCTGTGATGCGGATGTGCAAGGTGTTCAGACGCCTATGCACGAAGGTTTACAATCCGAGTGATTTTCCCTCCCTCGAAGCTGATGTCGCCGAGAGCATGGCGTTACTAGAGATCGAATTCCCTCCATCATTTTTTGACATTATGACGCATCTCTCTTACCATCTAGCCAAGGAACTGGACCTGTGCGGGCTAGTGAGCGCCAGGTGGATGTATCTAGTGGAACGCTATATGAAAGTGCTGAAGAATCATGTCCGGAATTTGGCCAGGCCCGAGGCGTGCATGGCGGAGGGGTACTTGAAGGATGAGTGCATTGGCTTCATTACGGAGCACTTGCAGAGGTTTGAGCACACTCAAAGATGCGTGTGGGATGAAGATGAAGAGTATGGGGATGCTGAAGAAGTTCTTCAGGGTGCAGGGAAGCAGTATATTTTGACCGCTGCGCTACGCGACATCGCACATGAGTACGTGCTGACGAACGCATCCGTTATGGGAGACTTCTATGCGTGAGTGCTGCCTTCACCCTCGCATGTCAATCGAACTGACAGTACTCCAGTTATGACAGAAGTAGTTGTGACCGACTTGGCTTGCACGCCATTTCTTGTACTTAAAACCAGCGCTGTGAGGGACGCAATCCCTGCAGCTTGTAGGACAAACTCGCGACTCGTTGTCTTGGAGTCGTTTTGCAGTCCGATGCGTGTACGGAAGTAGCGCTTTATATCAATCTGTGACTGTCTGTCAACTTCTTTCAGTCGAGTAGAAGTGGTGATACTGTTGCGGCTCGAACATTGGTGCATTTGTCAAATCCCCTCACCGTCTATGCATTCTGGTCAGACGTGTCAACTGTGTGCACGATATTTTTTAATGAAGTGCACCGTTTCCACGCGCAGGAAATGGAGGGTTGAACAGAGGTCAAATCCATCCACCCCAGCGCTAGCAGAGTGGGTACGGAGCGCCGTGCACAATTCTGATTTGGATATGCGCTCGCCTGAGGACCGGGATCGCTTGTTGCTAAGCACGAGGCCGTCACAGAGGGCCACGAGGTATTCCCGGATTACCGCTTTCGGAAACCACTTCCGCGTGGACGACGCAACCACATCCGCATTGCGAAGCTACAACAGCGGCGTGGCTTCGGTATTTGAACAGGCTTCGGAGGGAGCTGTGGACTTACCCGTGATCTATGTCGGGGTGCTAAAAGACATTTTGGTGCTGGATTACGGAGGTCTCGGTACAGAAATAATTCTACTGCGCTGTGATTGGGTGAAGGACCAAGACAATCGAGGGAATGCAACTTATGCGCGGGATGATGCTGGTTTCCTACTTGTGAACACTTGCCATACTTTACCTCGTATGGCAGATCCCTTCATCTTTCCCAGCCAGGCCACACAAGTCTTTTTCTCAGATGTTGCCGGCAGACCTGGATGGAAAGTTGTCTTACGGAAAGAAGCAAGAGCTCGCCGGGAGGTCGTGGACAAGACAGATGCCTTCATCACCACCTCGTCGGAGAGTGCCGGACTGACTGCTCCGCACATGATGCCATTCCCCCTAGAGGCGGCGAATCTTTTAGGGGCCATTGAATTGTCTGAGGAAGACAATTTGTTGGCGCACTCACGGTACTAGTGGTCAGTAGCCCTGCAGTCGTGTCACAGTGTCCGTGGTAGTCTGCAATCAGTCACGGCCCAGTCGCGGCAGAGTCGCATTGTGGCCACTCCCTAGCCAGGTGTAGCATGTGACTGAACACGATGCGTGAGTCCTTTCATGTTCATGTACTAACTGAAAAGTGAAGGGCTTGTTTCCCCGCGTCTTTGTAATCTCTGTCCCCCTATATGTTCCCCATTTAAGGTGTTCACATTGTTGCCAAAGTCACCAGTGTTGCATATCTGCATTTTCCCTGCTCTGCTCGAAGTCCCTCTACAAAATGAGTACTTCAAAAACCCCGTGTGTACAGGAATTCCGTGCAAGTCGCGTTCAAGTTCCTGTAAACTCAAGTTCTAGTCGTCTCCCAACGCCCTGAAGTGGCACATGGCGACTCACCGTGACTCCGTAACGACTGACGAGCCGGCAGGGGTCACGTCAGCTCCCGTAATCCACGTAGGCAGCGTCAAAGACTATGTGACGTGGACAACAGAGCATCTCCAGTCACGAACCAGTTATGTTTTAGTCGTCCTGAGTCCCGAAATGTGACTTTAAGCTTCTTGCAGTAAAAGAAATGAACCGGGAAAGAAAACATGCGCAGGAAGCCTGCTTTTCTTTCCAGTCTTCATCCCCCAGTTGTGTCCGCGACTCCAGCGTGACTGTACTTGTAAACCGCATTTCAGCTCGTGCAATTAGAGAGGGACAGTCGCGCCCACGACTGCAGGGCTGCAGTCACGTGACCCCGCAGTCACATATACCCCCATTTTCTTGTAGTGTTGGTCAGAACTTTGGAGAATACATAAAACTGGCGCAGAATACTATGGTTCATGTTCTCGGAAGTGTGGAAGATGAACGAACTTTCTCTACCTTATCTTTCCTGAAGGACAGGCTTTAGAACTAGTTGGACCAGCACCTCGGCGTGGTGGTGGGGATGCACTGCCAGAATGTGTATTCTCTCCAAAACTTCCCATATGACGATTGTTTTAGGCAGTGGTTGGTGGCCACTGAGCGCCAGCGATATGTACTAACCGCTTAATGTAGTGTACATGCAGGATGTAGTGCCATTTACAACAGCCATGTGATTTAGCAGGAATCTCATACTCCAAGCAAGTGATAGAGTAGGCATGTCGTAGAGTTCCAAGTGCGCATTCTCTTGCAATTCAATTTTCCTTCACATTTAGAGGAATGTCTTTGCTATGGTGTATTGGTTTCATGGACCACGTCTTTCTTTTCTTGATTGTTGTGAATTTCTGTTGGCTACTTCATTTCTGGAGTGGCCTGCTGTGAGCTCCCAATTCGTCACTTGGGACTCATAGTCTTCTTTTTTCCTAAATTTTACAATTTAAGTCGTAATTAGATACAAAAAGCCCTAAAAAGAGTGTAAAACCAGAATGGGCATGTCACATACCAATATGCCCTTTGGTCCTAAATAGCCTTTTCTCCTTAGACTAGCCCAAAAACCCACTTGTAAATAGGTTAGAACCATAGAAGTAGTGGGAACTAGAAGGTTTGAGTGTTCTTACCCAAAATAGCCTAAAATCATTGTACATGTGACCAGGCTTGGCTAAATTGGTCTGAGGGAAGTCTAGGGAGATTCTTAGATAGATTCCCTGAGAGAGGTTTCAGTTTTCCCATCCCTCGACGAATAGTAAAAACCCCAATTGTTAGCATGTAAATGTCACTTTCTCAAGACGGTCCAGTGGGGGAATCTACGGTCACCGGATTGTGATCTTGGGTTGGAACCATACCAGAAAGTCAACAGCAAAATCCATTCGCCAAGATTCCCCCGTATGTGGACGATTCCCTGACTGCCGGTAAACCAATGGAGGTATCTTTCTGCCATCCGTATCAAGACATGCAAGATCAAGATGTGAACTTGCACATCTCTTGGGAAACTCCATGAGAGGTTCCCCAAGAAGTTTTAGAATTTTCTGGATTGAAGAAATACCCCTTCCGGACGGTCAACCGCCTAAAATCACGATGGGAAATTCACGATAATTATCCAGGTGGCAGTAAAATCTCACTAAAAATTAAGTTAGCTTCTTTTATGCTAATAAATCTCCTCGACAAGTTTCATGGTGTTTTGATAGCGGGAGACGGCCAAATCACCGACATTCCTTCGAATTATCCACGTGGCGGGATTTACATGGAGTTGACTGGCGTCCCGGGAGCACACGAAGTCGGAACGAAGTCAACAAAGGGTCTTTTTTTACTCCCTAAGACCTCCCGGACCACCCTGGCTAGTCACCTTTGTCAAAAAAGGTAACCTCCAAAAAGTAGATTTTTACCTCTTTTACTGATTCTAGTTGGCGATAGTTTACGGTGGGATTTTGGGGTTGGAATAGGGGGTAAGGGTATCCTAGGACTAAAAATGGCCTTTTGAAGCCAATGGCGCAATCGGTTTTTGATTTGGAGTTGATCTCCAGTAGTTAGAGATGTGGACCAGCGTAAACCCCAAAATAGGTGAAAATCCTAAAAGATAAGGATGAAAATCCAAGTTGATAGGGTTACTTAGGTTAAAAGAGGGGAGGGGATTGCCTTGGGAAACCTATAAAAGGGCCCGTATTTCTCTCCAAAGCCACCCCCCATTCTTCTTTTGGAGTCCGCTGGGTCCACGTAATGTTGGATATTTTGGCATTTTAGCCAAAAAATCCTAGCGGTGTTTGTAGGGCCTTTTGTTGCCCCGTTGTTGTTATTTCAAGCTCTCAAGTTCCTTCTTTGTTGCCCTTGGAGAGAGAGTCATTTTTGCAACTCTTGAGGTCATTGTTGGTACTCGTTGTATTGAGTTATGTTGTGTATTAACCCTAGAGCCCCCCCCCCTTCGTACCTTGGCGATGTCGCTTAGGGGGACCTCTAGTGTCTTAGCATGAGTCACATGGTACTAATGTGGTGATTTATGTCCTTGTCTACCTTGTCGTTTTCTTTAGTTTTTGTCACCAAACGGCGGAGCTTTGAACCTCCCACAGGTAGCTAGTTACTCCCTTCTCATCGAATGGCAAAGCTTTGAACCCCCCCGGGTTTAAAAATCCAAAGTTTAGTTTCCGAAAGGAGTTTGGAAACCACCAAAGTTTAGCGTCCAAAATTAGGTGCATAGTCGTAGGATAGGCTACAGTACCCAGGGTAGGTGTACATTGGTTTACGCAAGCACCACCCCTAGCAATTATCCAATATTATTAGGTTCCCCACCCTAGGAGACCAACCCCTAGTACTCCCTTAGAAGAGGAGAACATATTGTCATTTTTTTCTCTCTAAGAAACTTCTCCCGAAGGAGTTAAGCCCGAGGCCAGCCCGCAAGGCCAACAAGTCCAACAAAATTACGGAAGGCTGGCCCGCAAGCCAGCCCGCAAGACCAACCCAACAGGCCAGCCCGGCCAAGCCCGCAGGCCCAGCTCACAAGCAGCCCACATGCCCAGCCCACGGCCAAAAAACTGATTTTTTTTCCTTTTTTTAAAAATCTAAACTAAACTAAGAAAAAGGGGGAAAGGGAAATAGGGGTTAGGGGTTATCATTAAAATTAAGGGGTAATCTGAAAATTAGGGGAATAGAGATCAAACTAAAAGGGGAGGGGAAGCCAAGGGAGACAAAGTAGGATTAGAAAGAGAAGGAAGGTACAATAGGATTTAGGAGGCAATTAATTAGGAAGAGGAGGCCAATTAGAAAGAAGAGAAAGCATAGTGCAAATCAAACACTCAGACGCCACCTGCACTCTCATCATTCCACCACCACTCAATCACAACTCCTCCCAAGCACTCACACACTCCTAAAACAAAAGCAAGACGTGTGGAAGACCACCAATAAGGAGGTTCTAATAGGGAAGAAGATGAATAGGAAGTAGATTAGCAAAAATCCTACAAACCATTGTGGGCCACCGATTGCCTCAAGCATAAGAGGGAAAAGGGAGATGCGTCATTTGCATTATTAGAGGTGGTTGGTAGACATTAAGGCCACATAGAGGAATAGTGTGGAAAGGAAAGATAGGAGTAGAAGGAAAAGATAGGAATAGGGAGGAGACCACTAAGGAAAAGCAACATTTCCATAAATACAAAAGGGGCTACATTCCCACGAGACCAAGGATAAAATGGCACGCGAGGGAAACCTAAGCGACCTAATTCGCGATCTCCACTACGAGGTGGGTCACTAAACTCCCCCTTTGCATTTTGTTTAAGTTCCCAAACTAGCACTTATTAGGGAGGCCGAGAGCTAGGGTAGGAAAGAGGCAAAGTCAGGTTAGAATTGAATTAAGAATCTTAAAGTAGAGGTCTAGAGGTTTCCAAAAACCTAAAACACATAAAAATCCGAGTCAAAACGAAGAAGTTATAAGCGGATGAAGTTAGGGAGTCATGTTGGATGAAACCTAGCACAATTCCATCCGAAGGGAACAATGAAGATGATCTAGGAAGTAGGTCTAATTTAAGAGCCCAAAGTGAAATTAGAAATTAGTTTCGAAATTAGGGTTGACCGCAATCAGTGGATGAAGTTTGAGGAACCGAGTAGCGGTCAAACTTCATCCATGAATAGCTTTTGCTAGGAAGCATCAAATCCTGGGTAACTAGTCATAGTAGGAAGCTAAAATTAGGGTTTGCAAGGAACGAGACCTAAACTTCTAAAATTAGTAATTTACTAAGCGTAATTAAGCCCCTTAGGTAAAACGAGGAAGTGGATTAGGAACTTTTAGGATTAGGTTTAGGATAATTATAAATTTAGAACCTCTTAGAACAAGCTTAAGGTAACCCAAAACTAAACCCAACTTAAGGAAAGACCTAAATCCAAAGCAGTTAGGAAGGAATGAAGTCCGGAACAAGTAATGGATGAACCCTAGAAGATTTCATCCATTTGAGTCAAGATTTGGTAATTAGGTTAACCTTAGGGGGTCAGGCTCATAGCCCAAATCCCAAGTCAAATCGAAATCCGGAGTCCATAAAAAAGCATGGATGAAGTTTGAGGAACCGAGTCGCGGTCAAACTTCATCTGTCCATAACTTTCTCCAGGAGAATCCAAATCAAACAAGCTTTATATTTTTAGAAATGGCATGAGGTGCTCTTTCATTTAGGATAGATAAGTTTAGACTAAGATTAACTCTTCTCCCAAACCACCAAGCCCTCTTAGGCTTTGATTCAGACTTAGCAGTTATAGCAATTCCAATTAGGGTTTTGTTTTGTTTTGTTTCGTTATCCGAATTAGCGAGTCTTAGGAGCATAGAAAAGATCCATTGCTTGAAAAGCACAATGGATTGACGCTAGACACCCATAGATCGAGTCAGAACGGTTATTTACCAATCGAGAGCCTAATTGTGCTCGCTTCTTTACCAAGGGTGGGTAAACAAGCGCTCACACCTGCAGATGGATCGATGAGTGCGACTGAAGAGTTCTTTTGGCGTAGTACAGAGATTCAGTACCTCAAGTAAAGTACCCTCCTCATTCCAGAAGTTTGTTGTCATCACGTCCATTGTTAAGTTGTGTTATTGTTTCGATCATTTGAAGCACCGAGTGCTCATATCGTTGTAATGAGTAGCGGCATTTACTTGTGAAATTCTTAGGTGCATGTTTTACTGTTTTGCATTGCTTGTCATTCCCGGTCCATTCTATTTGAATTCTAACTTTGGCATCAGAGTGTGCCACTTTATTGGTTGCAGGTGACGTGTTAGTTTTTGAGTTCAAGAAAAATACTTCATGTGAAATTTTTTGCTACAATACCACTAACAAACTGCAGAGGCGTAATTCAAATGTACTAATGTGTCTTACATTATTATCTACATTTGCAAATGTGAAGTTCATCCATTTCCTACCGTTGTACTAAATCAAGCATCGGAGTGCTTGTGTTTGTTTTGCAGGTCATGTTTTGTTAGCTGCAGAGCAAGGAAGAGTTGCAACGTTTTTTTGGTCTAGTTTTTACTTCAGATTTCACTTTTTTCCAAATTTGTTTGATTTCGTATTTCAATGAAATCGCCATTCTTCTGCTACACATTTCCATCATGTTGCTCAAATGTCTCCAAAATTTGCCAATAATAGAAAAAAAAGAAGCCTAACACAATTCTAGGCTGGGCTTTCTATAGCCCAAATTTCACCAAACTGCAATCACTAGTCACCAGGACTTGCGTCACGAGAGTTTGAAAAGTAGCCTACTGTTCACAAATCGAAAGCCTAAAATTCAGTGTGTCGCCAGTGACTTCGAGAGAAAAACGCCACCCTAAACACAGAAAACGCCAGAGGGCCTGTCCACACCTCGACTACGGCAAGAAAGAAGCACCCACCACCAAATGAAAAAAAAAAAACACTGATTCAATCTACAATTGATTTTAGAAGGAATTTCCAATTTTTGGCTTCAAATTTTATTGAAAAATATTGGTATGTGTTTTTGTTGATCTAACCGTATGGATGTGATCTATAAATAGCATTTTACAACTATTGTTTGAAAGCCATCATTAAAATATTCTTCTAAGTTGCATTTTATAATAGATCTTTGCAATTTTGGAAATTTGGACACCCCTCCGGTCCTTTAGGGGTTAAAAAGCAAGAGCCACACCGCAGCTGCTGGATCCAACATTTTCAGCAACAACTCCTTTGCTGACAACATTGACTTTGCACATATGTATTAGGCTAGTGCAGAACATAGCGTGGGCAATTTTTGGCTTCTTTCATAGATATTGAAGACCTGGATGGGCCAACATTGCAGCAAGACGTAAGCGTTTTTGTTGCATAGCCATTCATGACTTCCAAGGGCCAATACTATGGTAAATCTAACACAACTTGTAATTTTGTACAGTCCATTTTTATAGCACTATTACACTGAATCAAGGATTCGTCAGGCTTTAAACTGGGCACACTACACATGTTCATGCATTATTTTGGAATGCACAAATTTAGAATCTACATGAACAATTTTCACCATCGTATTTATCAATTCTGACACTCACTTATTCTATTCAAAAGTAACATGCATAACCTCAATCAATTTACAACTTCTCAAAATATACTCTACAATTTTTTTTAAATGAATTTCTAATTTGAATTTTTTTCCAAGATTTAGTATTTGAGGTTCATTTCCAAGAGCCTCTATACTATGGAAAGCCAAAATTACAATGGATACCCTTGCACAAAATCTTGAATAAAAAAACCATAATCAATCATTTTCAAAATTAGATTTTTGATGCTAAAATTAGACTTCAAAAAGAATTTTATAAAAATATTAAATATTAAAAATAATAACTTGGTTAGGTTTTATTTAACTTCAAAGTATTGTTGACACTAGAATTTGGTGCCTTGGGCATTTAGGGGTTAAAGTAGAAAAAACAAGTTTTCATGGGACTAGATTAAATGACTTTGAACCTTCTTAACTTAAAATTTTTGTACTACAGTTTTGAATTTTAATTCTTTATGGTGGAGAATTGTCTAGGGGGAAAAAAAAATTTAATTTAAAAAAAAAAAAATCATTTTTATTCTTTAAAAAATTATTAAGTAAAAGTAGGTATAAGATAGAAGGAAAATTTAAATTATTAATATCTCTAAGATGGAATTAAAATGCATTAATCCCAATGGTGAGATTGTTTTAGCAAGCAAACTAAACTATATGGATTTTTTTTCTGAAAATTATAAAAATTACATTAAAAAATGAATCCAACAAGTTATTTGTTCAGTAAAATGCTCTAATTACCTCCAAAAAAAGATTGTCTATAATTTTCTCATAACAAATCCAAATGGAATGAATCAAATCTTTCCATGTAGACAAAAACATAATCCAAGAGGAATTTTTTATTTTTTTTCCTAATTCAAATTTTTGAATTTTTTTTGTTGCCCCTTTTTTCCCCCGTTTTGAGCTTTCTGGGCATAACTTTTTGTTCCTGGGCACCGATTGAAAAAAAGTTATATTTCCACAAAGCCAGCCAATTTTTCTACCTTTCAAATTTTTTTCAAAAATTAGGACAAAAATTGAGACTATAGGTACTAGCTTCAAATTCCATTTGTCCCCCGATGGAACAAATGGTCCTTTAGGGGTTAATCCTGAAAATATATTACTAAATATCCTCTTTGCTGTTATTTATGAGTGAAAATTCTTAATGTTTTTTTCCAGAGATGAAATTTCATGTTTGATACATGCCATAAAATTTTGTGGAAACTGCAAATTATCAAGAATTTTTGAAGAAAAAATGAAGGAAATTCATATTGGATAAAAAAATATGCTTAAGAAAATTTGAAAATTGCATTACAAAGTACAAGTACATTATAGTACAGAACACTGTGGAAATTAAAAGAAAAAGTTTGTTGTCCTTAATGAAAAAGGATTTTTTGGTAAGCATTTTTATTTATTTAATTATTTATTTATTCATTCTTAACATTGGCATCTTTATAGAAGCAACAAGATTTGGGTAGATTACATGCTACATTCTTTTACAAATAGCATTGAATGCACTTCTTTGGTTCCTTTAGTCTAGGAAAGATGAACCAAAAGTTGGGCTAAATGTATTTGATGAATGACTTTAACCCCTAAAGGACCATTGTCCCTTCGAGGGACAAATGCGTTTTGGGGCAGATATCTACGGGTTGAAATTTTCTCCTGATTTTTTTAAATTCTTTTTGGAAATAGAAAAATTGATAAGATTTGTGGGAATATAATTTTTTTCACAATCAGTGCCCGGGAACAAAAGTTATGACCAAATAAGCTCAAAACAGGGGACGGAGGGCAACCCAGGTAGCAAAAAATAATTTGCAAAAATTTGAATTTTTTTTATGTATATTTTAATCTCATATTATATTTTTTTCTATTTGGAAAACTTTGATTTATTTCATTTGGATTTGTTTTGAGAAAGTTATGGACATTCTTGTTTTTTGGGAAGTTAGAGCATCTTCTTGAAAAAAATAACTTGTAGGATTCATTTCTAAATGCAATTTTTCAAATTTTTCAAATTTTTTTTCATGGTTTAGTTTACTTGCTAGAACAATCTCACCATTGGGATTAGTGAATTTTAATTCCATCTAAAAGATATTAATATTTTAGATTTTACTTCTATCTCGTACCTACTTCTACTTAATAATTTTCTTAGGAATGAAATTAAGTTTGTTTTTTTTTAAATTCCTAGACTCTCATCACAATTCTCCACTATAAATTTTTAAAGCTCAAAACTCTGTAGTGCAAAAATTTTAAGTTAAAAATGTTCAAAGTCAAAAAATTTAGTCCAGCAATGTGCTGAAAAACTTGTTTTTTTTACTTTAAACGCAGATATCTTGCAATCTATGTGGTCAAAAATTCTGAAATTTTTTCCACACTTTTCTATACTAGTTAGTTGTAATATCCTACGGTTAGATGTGGAAAAAAAATTCAATTTTTTAAATACTTTGCTATAGAAATGGCAGTTTTGAGTGTTTTGGGGCAGAAAAAAGGCCTTGGTCCTATAGGGGTTAAAAATACTTGAAAGATAGAATGCATATATACATCTTGAAATCTAATCATTTTTGGCTTACTATCTTTGTGAAGGAGCCGTGTCCTTTCAAAATGATTAGATAAGATGATCCTTTTTGTAAAAAATGTCTTTATTAGTAGGGTTTTTCTAAGCAAATTTTTGCTAATAAAAAGCAATGCAAAATTTTTTATTGGGAATATTTGGCAAGATATTCTTCCTGTTTCAATGAATGAAATTGCTAAATTGCTACCAAATCTTGGGATGGTATTGCTCTATTTTAGATGAATGTACACTTTGGATGAAGAAATGGATTTTCATCCATATATTGTAAGTTTCATCCATTTCTATGGATGTAAATAGCTTCATCATCACTCCCATGAACATTGCTTTTTACAATGTCTAAAATAAATGAATCCCCCCTTATTGAGTAGTTTCATACTTTCATGATGTGGCCCAATTATTTGCATCTATCTTATACAATCATTATTAAGCAATGTATTTACCACATTTAGAGGATTACAATTTTACATAGAATCCATTTGACTTATTTACAATTTTTTATTTGTCTAATGTTGACTAAGGTAGGAGGCTCATAAAGCATCCATATAAGGGAAGAAAGAGGTCTCTGGGAAAATCGGGCCATCAGAATATTTTAACATTTTTTTAGTCGAAAGATAAATGTGAAAGAAGTGCTTGGCAATTTTTTTTGTCAATTATTGACTCAAAATGAATTAAATCCGATTTTCCAAAGTTACAAATTCATGGGTTGCTATTTATGTTCATAAAGTGGAGCTAACATAAATTAGAACACTAAATTTTCTTGGTGGCCAAAATTTTAGATTTGGCATGTGAAAAGAAGATTGAAAGACTTTAAGTCACTTTCGCAATTTTAACACCCTCATGTTCAAACATTATAATTTTTCAATTCATGAGTGATATTGTTGTGTTTTCTTTTTCTATGTAATATCTAACATGTCTAGATTGAATTTATATGGTTACAATTCGAAAAAAAATTGATACAACTTATGAAAATGTTGGCTTTTTGTTCAATTTAGAGCAAATTCCTAGAAGTTCAAAAAAAAGCCTTGGGCATCTAGGGGTTAAATGCAAATATCTTGCAATTTGTGCAATGAAAACTTTTGAAATTTTTTCTATACATTTTCATACTATTTAGGTGTAAGATCCTGTAGTTAGATGGCGGGGGGGGGGGGGATTCAAAATCTTTTTACTCTTTGCTATAGAAATGGCAATTTTGAGTGTTTTCTGGCAAAAAAAAAAGGCCTTGGTCCTCTAGGGGTTAATTCAATACAACATTTGCAACAACAAAAGAGAAACTCCAGCATCTCCAACTTTTTGATGAAAAGCATCTCCACCAATGCAAGAAAGTTAACATCAATAGTACAAATTGAAGTACTAGAATTAGAAGATGGACCATTGCTTATTCTAGAATGCAACTCACTGTAAAAGTACTTCCAACCAATTGCAAATCTCCTAGTGTGCAAACGTAAATAGAACATTATCATTTATTACGACAACATGCTACTTGTAGAAGAAAAAGCAGTGCAACCCTGCCAGAATTGCTTACGGTACTTGAAGGGACAAAGAATTTACACTTCCGATCGGCGTTAAAAATGAGTATTCACAGTTTGTCTCCCTCTATTCGCAAGACCGCAATTAACGATTGGTAAGCGGTGAATTGCATAGCTGGGATCTGGAAACGATTGAGAAAACAGAAGATAATCAGGCAGCTCCAAGGTTGGAGAAAAAACATGACTTACAGAAGTCGACTGACTCACTACCCTTAAGAAGAAAAAAAAAGCATCATATTTGGTAAAACACAAAATATCAAGAAACTAGCACTTTTCCCAGACGCATGTCTGGAACCTCAGCTCTTTACGAATCCAAAATTCAAAAGAGTTCTGCACTTGATGGCTCAATTTTGGCACTCTGAAACACGCCATTTTAACAAATACGATCAGACACCTCCAACATGTGAGATGACTCAGATAATGTCCTTCCCAACCTCATCTATGCTCATAAAGATTATCACATACAGCAAGGCCAGAATGGGGTTAAAATATTGAACGGAAAAAAAAGGGTTGATGGTGTGTACCTGTGGCTCGGCAGCAAGAAACGAATTAGAGAAATCTATGCCTCCAGGGAAACTGGGAAATAAGTCTCCATGAAGATTTAGGAGGTTGAATGTAGATCAGTGCACAAAAGCAAGCCCAAAGGATCGTAGCTCTTGAACTGGCCGTTTTACTGCAGTGCAGTCAGACCTGTGCGCATGATTTACCAGCACTGTGATACTCTTTTATTACATATATAAGGACAGCCCCTGAAGCAACTATACACGGCCAGTAGGTCAACAAGCTCTGCCAAGTGCGTCTACCACGTAGCCAAATCCTTGTAATTCTCTGCATCTCCAGTCCGAACGCAACCAAAGGGCTGCCAAGACCTCCACAAAGAATGCTCTGTCAATATAGAGAGCAGGTGGAGAAATTTACAGCTTTCGCACTTGAATACACAGACTACAAAATTTCAGAACCGATAAGCAGCAGAGCATTGGTGCTGGCTGAATGAAACCGAGGTGGGATCTGTCTGACTACTACTATGTTCAGGAGAAACTTACTACCTTCAAGAAAACAGGATTGAAGTCGTGTTTTCAGTCAAGGCTTGTCTAAAGTTAAGGCTTGGAGACAATCGTTACCACTCTTCCATTTGGAAGATAGGGCAGGGCTATCAGTGCGCCCGAGATTGCCATAAAGAAGTCCTGCCGTCTCTCCACCAGCAGACCTTCTCACCAAACTTGCTGAAACAAAGCAGCATGTTCATCTTGAACGTTCTCATTTGGCAAAGTCACATTTGCGGAGCTAGCATTCCTCATCAGACCAGCCATCATAGATCTTCAAGTCTGCGTCTTCAACCAACTCGGATTGCACGTCCATCATACAATCATCTACCGCAGAGCCTCTGATACCATCATGTTCCCTTGTGGGAACAAACATCTGGTCAGGGTCCTCGTCATCCTCCCCCTTTGGAGGATCGTACTCGTGTAACAAGCGGCGCCATTTCCGAATCTGGCCATCCCAGCTCCGTTTACTGCACACCTGTCTTATGTCAGGTGTTCGAGGATGCACTTTCGTTCGCTGGTACCTACAAGAAAAATAACAAGGATCGTTAATTCATGGTTACCTCCATAAATTAAACCCTGCAACACATTGGATCCTTTCTCTGAGCTGCAAATATACAATTTGAATCACGCAACCTACACTCAACCGAAGTACAGAAAAGATTCTCCATGCTTGTTAAATTGCTTCCTCTCTGAAGAATTTTGGAAAAGCTCGTTACCTTGGAACCATCTCTGTGTATCTTTCATAGCCCAGCGTATTCTTTCCATAATCAATTTGCTTCTGCCGTTGGCAAAGTCGATGAGGGTCTGATTCAACTGGTTTTACCGGTATACCTGCAAAAAGAGAGAATTTGGCACGCAAACCTACATTAACACCATGGACACTCCTTGTCGTCGATACTGAAAATGACTCCCAAGAACTTTGAAAGTCCCACTCAAATACATTAGGAAAGGGATAAAAACAGCAACTCGAAAGCCTCATCCTTATTTCCTCATAGTACGTCCCTTTACGAGGAAAGCAAGAGGTTGCGCCAAATAAACGATAATTATCCATTGCAAGCTTTTAGGGTGCAAGCCTGAATAGCCGGCCCTGACTGTCAATTCCTCGGCTAGGGCTCCAGACCCAAAATGCTTGTTCCGCAATACCACTCAAACCAACCCCCGTTGCAAACGAGCACAGAATAACATCTAATAATAAAACTTCAAGTTGCGGGCAAGCCAAACCCTGAACGCACGAATGGAGCAGAAGAAATTGAGGGTTTCCCAATCCGAACCCCAGAGCCTTGCTAACACCCTAAAATTTCCCGAATGTTATTTCCTACGCTCACGACCTTCATTACAAACAACCCTATGTTCCGACACCATAACACATGTTGCGCTCCGGATTGCCTCGGCATGGAAATCGAGGCTCTCCAGGCCAGCATGTAGAAAACCAAAACTGGGTCTTCCAGAAAAGGCCTTGGAAGAGTTTGCTTATGCCCACATTGACTCCGGCGAAAGGACGCTATGAATAGTTCCCCCAAACCCTCATCACCCCATGGCAGACGAAAACGATTTCGAGAGCCTTGCAATCGCTAGGCCACACCAACATGGTGAAGAACCAAACAGGATGAGGTCAAAGAAGGGAAAATTACATACCGAGAGGAGCTTTTGCAACAGTGAACTTATGGCTGTAGTCCACAACCGTCACGGACTTGGGCTGCTGAGCAGTGGTAGCCATGCTCTGTTGTTGCAGAAGTTGTAGCTTTTGCTGTTTCTGCAACTCTTGTTTCTGCAACGCTTGTTTCTGCACCTCCTTCTGCGAATCACGCTCCAAATCTCGCTCCTTCTCCGCCCAGCGCTCTCGCCGTCTCTCAGCCTCGGTGTCACTCTCACTCCCCTTGTGACTGCCAACGGCGGCGCCAATCCTCAAGGGTTGGGCAACATCAGAGGGCGGACGGGGCAGTACCTTCTTCCTAAACTCAGATCTCTCCGACGCGCAGCTCAAATCGAAGTCGACTCTCCGAACGCGAACTTTCACATCAAAACCTAGCTCATGGCCATCGCCATCGCCACCGTAACCCTTGTTCTCTCTGTTCGCCACAACAGGTCGGGCCCTGCGATTCAGAGCCTCCCGCAAGTCCACAGTGATGTTCGGCCTGGGGTTGGAATCTTCTAAGAAAAGGCTACTGTCCTCTTCGTCGTCTTCTTCTTCTTCGTCATAAAACTCCCCCTCCTCTCTAACCCTAACCTCGAACCGCCCCGGCGTGCCTGGCAGCCTTCTTGCCATCTGCTGATGCTCGCGCACCCTCTCATACATGTCGATGTTCATGGAGATCATGCGATGCTCGGGCTCAAATTTGCGCTTGCTCGCCGCCCCGGCCTCCATGATCATGGCCTGGGATGATGCGGTCCCACCATCCTTGGTGACCACATCCAATCCATGTCCTCCATCATGCAACCGGCTCTTCAACGCGATCATGCGGTGTCCCGGAGGATTGTTCAAGATCTTCTTCGGATTCAAACTCTTCTTGGGCGAGGGGACTCGGCGGATGAGCGTCTGCAGCGGTCTCCTCACGGGAGAGGCGTCATAGCGAGGCTCTGTCCACTTGATGAGGCTCCGGCCGTTGCTGGTTGTGTCATCGGAGCGCGTCTTGATGCGCTTCCAATGGGATTGCCGGTCTCTGCTGTCATCTTCCTCATCCGAAGAATACACGGGGATGTACGATAACGGATGGTGGGGTGCTGCATCAGCTTTCTTCGGAGACTGGAATGCAGTCTCTGAAGGGGTTGGCTGGTCATCTGACGAATCGACCATCGTCATCTAATGAGCTCGCACACACTTCCTCCGCATTGCAATGACTCCAAGAGAATTTCACGAATGCGGAGCAATGTGGGGACGAATCATGCGCTTGGAACGCTAGCCTAAGTTGCCAAACCTCCAATCTTAAACCCTCTAAAACTATACACATGGAAGACGATCTCCCCCAATGCACAATTCAAATCTCAAGCTTCAGATTCACGAAGCTTGGGGCCCAAGATTCACGAAGCTTCGCAGCCAATGCTGCACACAAGAAAAAGGGATAGAACTAGATCTTCCAAACACCAATATCACCACCACTCTGTAAATTTCCAACCCTTCCTCCCTATCAACTCGTCAGTGCAATGCCAAGCTCTACACTATCAACTAGGACTCCCCCTAAAACCCTATCGAAACCAAGAGAACACAATCACTAAACTCCAGTGCAGTGCCGCCACAGATCCACAAATGACAATCACAACAGTGGCACCCCAATCCCTATCCCACACCGCTCAAAGGGCCCAATAGCCAAAGGAATCGCCATTCAAAAACTACAATTTCCCAAGCAAGAATGAAGTGTCGCAAAATAAAAATAAAAACCCACTCACAATGAGATCCACTCCAAAACGAAAAACCTCAAAAACCATTCAAAACTCGAAAAACAGAGGCATGCATGAGAGACCTCTCCTCCAGCTTCAAATTCCGAAGAATTCAAATCTGTTTCAAGAACGGAATGAATCTAAACCAAACGGAGCGATTTCAGAGCTCCGCAATTGCGATGATTCCAGCCCCACGGAGACGTACGTGACGACGCACGCCGAGGCTCGATTTTGAAAACAGAGTTTCCAGACATCGCCCGATTTTCAGCCGACAACGCGGATTCCGCCACTTGAGGGGGCGCTCCAAAATGAATTCCGCGTCGATTGGGGCGCTCGATTCCGGTGGATTGGCGAGAAGAGTGCGCGGATTGAGAAGCCAGGACTATACCGGCACTACGGTACTGCTCCGTCCGGCTCTCTCCGTCTCCGCCTGCTCAAGCAGGGTTCGACGGGCGAACGAATGAATAAGCGTTCCGGATGAGGTTCATCCATCCGGTGGAGGGGATCCGACGGGTGGATGAGGACGGAGGTGGCGTCATCGACGGCGTTCGTGGGGGTCTGCGACGAGCGCGGGAACTTATTGTCGAATGTGCAAGGAGCGCGGGAACTTATTGTGGTGGTATTCGTCCGCGTTGAGGTACTTATTCATCCGTTTGGGGTATTCAGTTCATCCGTGTGGGGGTTAATTCACTCGTTTGTGTAACGGTAATCATCCGTGTTACGGATGGAACTATCGGGAGTAGATTTTGGGCTGCTTTTTCTCGACCAAACTCCTCGTTCCAGTAATTTTCCCGCCACAGTATTGTGACAATTGTCAGTGTGACTAGGTCAGTGAACTAGTAGGGAGGCTTCAAAATAATCACTTTATTGGCCCTTGAGGAGCATGACAATATGACATGATTTACCGGAGCAGTGCCGGCCAGCGATCTCTAAACTGGCTAAAATTAGTTGAGTTTCTACCCAAAAATTCCTGCGCTACTGGTACATTGTAAAAAAGGGCCTTTAATGGAGACGTTTTAGCCAAAATTGCAACAAACAATAAAATTTGATAGCCAATTTGTTACTTTCTCCACATTGGAATTAGCATCTATTTAGTTAGTTTTGTGTTATAGTACTCGAAATAATCCTTCACAACTTGCAAAATCCTTTCTTTTTTATTTATTTTTTATACTACGCACTCTCGAGGTAGTCAAAGCTGATGCCTGCTTGTCTTTAAGGTAGCATATTGCACTAAGTTCCATAAACTAGTTTTGGGATCATTGGTGCCAGTATCTTGTAGATGGATGATGAACGTGTTCAAAAGCTGAGAAATCTAAAGTAGACAAGCCTATTACCACCCCAATTTGCAATCTAAATATCTTGGGGACAACTCCAAGAGGGGAACATATTTTTCAGAGGTGTGCGCTTCTTTCATAAATCAAACCCAAGTGGAATTATAATTTTTCAATTAAAACTATAATTTCTATGAATTTATAAAGTGGTCTACCCTGAAATTTCAAAACCACTTATAGAGTGGAACCATAAACGTCCCATAAACAACCCATAATTGCTTTTCCATATATCTAATAGTATTTAAGTATTCACCATTAAAGGATTGATATGTTACCCTTTTATGGCATTAACCCCTAAAGGACCAACATGCTTTTTTTGGCAACATAGAAATTTTAGGCAGGTACATGTGACTGGAGATTTGCATATTTTGGGCTGAAATTTTCATAGAAGGTGGGGTGAGGAATATCTTTCATATGCACCAAATTTCATGACATTTGGAAATACGAGTCAAAAATTATGGCCTAATATGTTGTTTGTTTCTCAACTCGGGCAGTTCGGGTAGATCAGAAAAAATCACTTTTTTCAAAAATAAAAATTTGAAATTGGTTTATTAGATTTATATATACGTGGAAAGCTTTGAATCATTCCATTCTAATCAATGAGTCAAACGTTATGAGGATTTTTAGTTTGTGGGCAGTTATGGATTGTCTACTCTAAAATAAACTTTGAAGTTGTTTATTTCACTCAATTTTCAATATTTTTCAAAAAAAATAAAATTTTAGGATGTAGATTGTTTATTACAACATTGCAACCATTGGGATTGGCATTTTTCAATTCTATAATTAACTTCTTAACAATTTAGTGTTTGGGAACATTCTCTACTTCTTTCTACTTACTATTTTTTTCCTATATGTTGTACAATTCCAAATAATCTGAAAACTTTCAAGCATGTAGCCAACTTGCCCTGAAAAATGAATCCAAAGAAACACAACCATTTTGGAATTTTTTTCATAATAATCTGACCTTGTGAAGTGCAGCTGCCCAGTTTTTTGCAGGGCCAAAAAAAGGATTTTTGCCACTTCAAACACTAATATCTTCCAATCTACACAATGAAAATTCCTAAAAAAATTTCCACATATTCTCAAACCAAAGTACTACAAGACCCTATGTTATATGTGTCCAAAAATGATATTTTTCAAAAATTTAGTACTTGTACTAGAAATTGCAATTTTGGAGCATTTTTGGTGAGAACATAATCAAGGAATTTTAGGGGTTAATGTAGTGATTTTGTTAGAAAATGAACGGATTTGGATGTTTTTATGGAAGGAATTGGGGCCAAAAGGAAGATGACGGAATTTAATAGTGAATGGAATTGGGTAGTGAATAGAATTGGATTGCTCTATACTAAAAGTACATTTTTGTTCCTTCAGGAGAGTCTAAGGATTCTCACACAATGGATTTTGTGGCAAGTCCTCATAACCTCAATAGAAGCACTTTCAACTAAAGTGCTCTCCCTTGGGCAACCTTATAAAAAAAATGTCCCGACTTTCTCCAATAGTCAAGATTCCAATATAATATTATCGCATTTGATGCCTATTGGGAAGAGTAAAAAAGCGTACCAATTTTTCAAAAGCCATTGCTGCTAGCTCTCACAATTCTAGTTATTCCCTGGACAAAAGGCCTAAGTGGCACAAAATGACCTTTAAAGATTAATGACATTTTGGATCCTAGAGAGCAGTTGCTCAAAACACCAATTAATGATGAGCTTTCACCTTTTTGAAGGCAATGGACAACCTCAAAGCTACTATTCAAAAAATTTGACCAACTTTCCAATGCAAATATTTCACATCCAAATTGTTATTTGGAATCCAAAATTTATCATGATAGATGAATCTACTAGGAATAAAGAAAAAAATATAAAGAAATTGGTACGTATTTAAATACCATAAATGCTATCATAAAAATTCTTTCACATTGATGTATAATAAATTGCACATAGTGTAGAATTAGAGATCAGAGGCTTGGAGTAGTGGGTTGAAAAGTCACCATTTTGTGAATTCAATGATCACCACATGAAGCTTTTACATATGGCACAAAGTTCATTCATTATTCCATAATCTCAAAGGACACTTTGGGAGTGCCAATGCCCTCATGAAAGGAATTAAAAGAGCTACATTGGCATCCAAAAGTTTAAAAGAACACAAATCATAGGATGTTTCACAAGTGTTTTGGTCAATTCATTTTTTTAATAGAAGAAGACACATTATTGGTTGTCAAAGCAAAATCACATAGCTTCCTAGGATCCACAATGGGCTCAAAATAGAAATTTGATAATCCAATGAGTATAACAAAGGGTTTACAATGGGCTTCCTACCTTAGAGGAACTTGAGTACTAAAATTGTCCTTTAGATGGTCAAACAAGCATTTTGCATATTAAAGAATGGATGATTTTCGTTTAATTTTTTGTCAACAACTTTATTAAACCCTTAGCGCTCCGATGTCCAATTCTTGACGATGGACAAAGAGTTTCTAGGTGCTTTTTTTACCACAAAAAATTCCATTCATCCAAACCAATGTTTGATTTGTAAAATATGAAACTTTTTGTATAATGAATTTGATGAAATTGAGGTCAATAATCTATATATATATAGAGAAAAAAAAATATATATATATAATAAAAATTATGCAAAAAAGGATTTAGGCTCTAAGAGGTTAATGCTATATTCAAGAATAATTCCAAATCTTTACGGGGAGGGCAAAGGACCCCCCAAACAAAGTGAAGAATGTTATAGTTCTCAATCTCATTCTTGTGAACATCTTTTATAGGTTTACTTTGGAAAGACGAGTCCATGACCACTAATTTTAAGCCTCTTTGTCCATCACTCTATTAGTTGTTGCCATTTTGCAACAACTAGATATGAATGAAGATTTTTATATTTATTTTTTAGAGATGAAGTCATATAGGAAAGTAATTTAGTTGAAAGTAATGCATCATAACAATGCAATAAATTATAAAATAATGCATCGCAATGATGCACTAAATTATATATTAATGTGTGAACCCATAAAACAACAATAACCACATGATAACTATTGAGAAATCGCACTTTTTAAACTTTGTGATTAGGTGAAGTCATCCAAAGGACATTTTGTATCTCCAATAGTGTTTTAGGGTTAAGTTTAGTCACTAAAAGCTTTGTCATTCTTATTATTGTGCTTAATAATTAATCAAGTCATCTATAGATAAGGAAAAGAGAAAATGTTCACAATTGAAGATCTTATGTCTAAAATCATTGTGTTTGGTTTAGATTCATGCAAATAAGATCTAACATAAATTACCTTAAAAGCCTTGAGGCATGATTCCAAGCCATTTTCCACTTTGGGGCGAGTCCTTCCTAATGCAATATTAGTTGGATTCTTGTAAATTTTTTACCAAAAGTTTATTTCTGAATTAGCTTCACACCTAATTTTTTTTATGCCATCCAAGTTGCAATTAAAAAATTATGCCTCAATAGGATGTTTTTTTCAAGTTATGAGCAATTTTTTGCAGCCATGGTAGACAGATACAATTCAGTTGAAATTTTCATACATACTCTCAATAAGCTTGTTAACTCCTAAATGCCCAAACACCGGTTTTTGGCAACATAGCAATTTTGGGCATCTCACTAAGAATGGAATTTTTTTTTTCTTTGAAATTTTCACGCAACATTTGCTTAAAAAGTAGCTTTAAGGCCCAATAATTTTTATAACTTTTGACAGCATGGTTAAAAAGTTATTGTATGATATGCAATTTTCTGCGTTTGGCGGGCAATCTTGGCAGTTCAAAAAAATTCTTTGAAAATCATTTTTTTGAGAAATAAAAATTTGAAATTGGTTTCCTAGATTTATATACATGTGGAATGTTTTGAATCATCCAATTTTGATTAATGAGATGAAAGTTATGAAGAATTTTAGTTTGAGGGTAGTTATAGAATCTTTACTCTAAAATAAACTTTGAAATCCTTTATTTAACTCAATTTTCAATACTTTTGAAAAAAATTAGAAACATTGGGTGTAGACTGTTTATTAAAATATTACAACCGTTGGAATTGGCATTTTTCAACTCCATAACTAAATTCTTGACAATTTAGTATTTTGATTCATTCTCTACTTCTTTCTACTTACTATTTTTTTCTTGTATGTTGTACAATTCCAAATTATCTAAATTTTTTCAAGTATGTAGCCAACTTGGCTTGAAGAATGAAATTAAAGAGTAACCACCATTTTGGTCATTTTTTCATACAAATGTGATCTTGTGAAGGGTAGCTACTCTTTTTTTCACAATGACAATTCAAACACTAAAATCTTGCAATCCACAAAGTGGAAATTTCTAAAAGATTTTCTGCATCTTTTTAAACTAGTGTACTACAAGATCCTATGGTTACATGTATCCATTAGCACTTGTATTGGAAATGACAGTTTTAGAGCGTTTTTGGTAAAAACATACTCAAATAAATTTAGAGATTAATATAATTCCAAAAGTTGAAAGGCATATGAGCACATGATTTTAGACTTTCTTTCTTCAAGCAATACTCAAAACTTACATAGTCCAATTTCAAAGACTTGTAAGTCAAAATCATGTGCTCCTATGCCTTTCAACTTTTGGGATTATGTTAACAAGCTTATTGAAAATATGTATAAAATATTTAAACCCCATTGGACCTATATATCATGGCTGCCAAAAATTGCCAAAAATTAAAAAAAAATAAAACTGAGGCATAACTTATAAACTACGACCTAGATTGGTTTGAAAATCTCTATGCATAAAACTAATAGTGAAATACACTTCTAATTGAAAGTTCACAAGAATCCAACAAATATTGCACCAAGAAGTTCGTACCCCAAAGAGAAAAATAGCTTAAAATCATACCTCATGGCTTTAAAGGTTAAAAAATTTCCAACCTTGTAAGAAACAAAGTTTATATTGCCACTAAAAAGTAGAACAATCCATTTTAGGCAAAAGTAGGAATTTGCCTTTATATCACTATTGAACTTTTTTTTAAATTCCCATATTAAGACATGTGTAAGAAACGATAAGAACAATTGAAATTACATTTTTTCAACAAAATGTGAATTTATTATAAATTTTTGAAGTGTTTTGCCCATCATGGCCTGAAAGAGTCTCTAGACTACCCCAAAACCAACAAATATAGTAGAACTTTTCTAAAGTAATAGCCCTGGGACCAAAATCAAATCCCCATGCTCAAGAATCTCAAAGAACTTCTCTGATGTGTTATTGTGTCATTTGGCCTAGTGCGGGACCATGCAATCAATACTCCATCACTTTAGAGAGGCCATTTCTTTAAAGAAGTTCATTTTAGAGAAGTTCTATTGTAGTGTATCCACAATGGTCATCTTACTCACCTAAAGCAATCACAATTTTTTTTAATATGGCTACAACATGAAGGCCTATAAAAGTCACTTCTTTCAATGAATTTACATTCAAAAAGTGGAAGTTTCTTGTTGTAGTCACCTATCAATCCAGTAATGTCACCAAAGATATAGATTGTGGCTACTAACTCAGTCATATATAGCCCAAATTCAATCTCATTTCTTGAAAATTGATTGTAATGGGACATTCCCTAGGTGCCCAGAATGGATCTTTTGTCTATAATGGGCAATTCTAATGGATTTAATTTTTTATGTTTTATTTGAAATTTGAAATCACGTAATTTCTTTCAAATCATAAATTATTTAGTTTTCCCTTTGAAGATTTGGACTTACTCTAAATTTTTTGGAGAAATAGTAAAGAAAATTCATAACTATTGCAAAATTCTACAACCCCTCTATCTCACTTAATACCTCCAAATCATGCATAGTTCATGTTCCACTAAAAAACTTTGTTTACTAATTTCAACCTCTCAGTGTGGGGTCAAATTTGCATAGATTTGAAATCCAATGTGTCATACTCCAATATCTATTCCAAAGAGTCAATTTGTGGATCCAAAGCCGCAATTCATGAAGCCACAATTCGTGAATCAAAGAGGAAATTTGTGGATCCAAAGCAACAATTCATGAAGCCACAATTTGTGAATCAAATAGGGCGATGCAATTCGTGGATCCAAAGCAACAATTTGTGAATCAAAAAGCGATGACATTTGTGGATAAAAAGCGACAATTCGTGAATTTTGAAGATGCACATGTCAATTGAATGTGAACCAAGTTCCTTTTGTTCTATCCAATTGAAACTAGCAATACAAGAATTCAGAAGACGGACTTGCAATCTACCTGTGGTCCAGGTTTCCTAGAAACTAACTGTCCACGAACTGCCGGCAGCATTCACAAACTGTGCTCAAATATGATAAAAACCGCATGGAGTTTGGGTGCCTAAATCACAGCACCTCACCTGCAAATTTTGCATAGATCTGGGGAATGGGTTACTACTTCTTGAATGCATGCATCTTTGGCACAAAGACAAATAATCCAGTCAATCCCTCCATGGGAAAGAAATTTGTAGGTTTTTAGTGGGCCAGACGGAGTAATTTTTTCTTAACAGTTCATAGTGTACAACATCTAAACCACATTTCTACGTCATTCATCATTTGAAATGTCGATGTAGGCTCTTCAACTCCAAATTACAATAAAATACTCTTTTTCAATAATGTCAAGTATGATCGAATTCAAACTTGGAAAGCTTCTGTTATGTACACTTATCTCAAAAGCAAACAGAACATTTTGAAGATAAAGACTGCATCATCATAGGATAGTCAAGCAAACAATACAATTTTAAAATCGGAGGATTAAGCCATCAACTTAGTGCCAAACTGCAGAAACACTGGTTCTGAATTTAGTCAAAGGCTAATCTGCCGAGGTAAATACACATTGAATAACTCCACGGTGATATAGCAGCCGCTAAATGTCTAAGACGTTGGCAAACATGATCCTCAGGCTCGCCGATCATCTGCACATCCAGAGAACAATCATAATTCACTCAGTTACATTTGATACTGTGGGAGGCAAACCTTCGGAGCCCTAGGTTGCTCTGAAATTCTAACACTTCCAACAATTTACACTAAGAATACAATAAATGTCTTGGCCATTTTAATACCCTGTGTATCTGTTTCTGAGTGGAAATGCAAACTCAAAACAAACAGTATGGAAGAGACAACATAATCGCCACTGACCCAGAATCATCATCCTAGAATCTTACACAATAGATACAAATTGATAAGGATGTAAACCACCTAATCATCTCTAATAGACCATCTTTCAATAAAACCTTAACCTTCATAGCTTTCGCATCCAGTATCCAAATGCGCAGTCTTTGATCCTCTATCACTGACTAACAATGAAAGTATAAAAATCTAACTATGAAAATATGCTCAACGCGGTCTTAGGTGCCCAACCTCAAATCCTAACAAGAACAGTATAACAGAAAAGCAAGAAAATCCACAGCGATCGCGAGTTAGGCCAACACTTCGTTGGGTAATAATTTCTTGCGTCTCTCAAGAACCCTAAACCAATAATAGGGATAGAACACGTACGCAGTGATGATGAATCACATTCTTCAGCTCATCTACTTCTCAGATGAGTTGGGTCCCCTCTTCTTACCGAATCCAACCACTGCAACATAAAATTTCGGTCAGAACTACCCCATGCTATAAGAGTTCCAAAGCAATACAACGAAAACCCTAAATCAAGTACAAAAATAGAAAGGAACCTACCAGCAGTCACAAACCGGCGGTTGTACTGCATCCTCTTGTGAGCGCGGCCCTTCGGCTTCTTCTTCTTGTCCTGCTTGGCGACCTTGGGGGTCTGACCACGCACCTTTCCGGCACGGGCCAAGGAACCGTGAACCTTACCTGAAGTGCAAATACCACAATTTGAAAAATCCAATCCGTATCCAAAGAAGCCTAAGCCATTAAGGCCTTCAAACCCTACCGAATTCGAACTTAAATGACACCTACCGAAATAAGCACGGCATGAAAAAACTGAGAGCAGAGGAAAAAAAACGCACTCATGGTGATTGATAGGAGGCGAGCTAACTCGGTGACAGCGGCAGCGTCGTCTACGATAATCTCGTTGGCGAGTGAAAAAGAAAACTGCAGCGGAAGGCTGCCGTGCTTTCAACAATCCCTCCTCCGCGAAACCCTAACTCTGGTAACGAATGAAACTCTGAAATCATTACTCATCCACGCCCGTATGGATGAACGTGCTGTCGTTCTCTTGGAGAAGACTTGAAAGGTGAGGCAGAACCAGGGTTTTTTTTTGGTTTTTTGGAGCAGTGCTGAAGTGGCATCATACGAGAAAATAATGGAGCCAAATATTTTAGTATTCATCTACATTTTGGATAGAACTATCTTTTCATCCACATATTTGGATGGTTTTCATTTAAAATTGACAATTTCATCCAAATTTTACAAAAAAATTGGAGCAATTTGGCATCATCATCCAATTTTTCTTCAAATTTTTCTATAGGCTTGGTGCAGCCTTTTTTTTTAGGCATTTGGGCCTCATAAGGCCCAAAAAAAAACACTGGGTAGAACCACCCATAGCCGATCACTTAACTCCTAAATGCTGAAGGCACTCAAATGTGGTGTCAAAGAAACTTTGAAGTTAAATAAAACCTTACCAAATTTCTATTTTTAATAGTTTCTATTTTTTAAAGATTCTTTTTGAAGTCTAGTTTTAGCATCAAAAATCCGATTTTGAAAATGAATGATTATGATTTTTCTATTCAAGATTTTGTGCAAAGGTACCCATTGCAATCTTGACTTTTTGTAGTATTGAGGGCTCTTGGAAATGAGCCTCAAATACACTAGATCTTGGAGAAAAAATCACACTAGAAATTCATTTAAAAAAATTGTAGAGTAGATTTTGAGAAGTCATAAATTGATTGGGGTTATATTGGTTAGGCCCTTCAACCCGGTTAGGCTCATATTTTTGAGGCTCATATTTTTTGGTCTTGAACTTTTTAGATTTGACATGTAAAAAGAGAGCTCAAAGATTTTCATAGTTTTAACACCCTTATGATCAAACATTATAATCTTTCAATCCTTAAATGATATTGTTTTTGGTTTTTTTCCTATGTGATCTCTAACATGTCTAGTCTGAATTTGTACGGTTACAATTCAAAAAAAAATTCAACTTATCAAAATGTTGGTTTTTTGTTTAATTTAGAACAAATTCCAAGAGGCTCAAAACAGGCCTTGGGCATTTCAGGGTTAAGCGATTTCAAGAACAAGGTGAGGTAGTGGAAATTTTTCTCATGTAGAGATAAGAATATTGGGATTGTGAATTTTTTGTAATTTTATTGCTGGAATTGAAATTAAAATTACTATGAATTTTGGGAGCCAAAAAGTGTTCCGAACCTATAGCCAATGTCTAGAGTCTTCCAATTCCGCTTATAGCCGAACTACTTTGTTGCTTACTACTTTTTTCATGCACATTGGGACATGTGTCATGCATGCCCTTATTCATTCCAAACTTGAAAAGGAGAAAAACACACATTCCAAGCTTGAGCGCCCTCCCTGGCTTGAAAGAATGCATTCTACAAGTCTTGAATGGATGGTCCTACCTTATATTTGCACTTGGTGTTAGGGGTGATGTTTGTAATGTGAATCTAGTCTAGCAGTAGGTCTAAATTCGTTCCCAAGACCCTCGATAACAACACTCTTTAAAACTAAGTGAAAACATACCTTGGAGTGTTGTACCTCCCCAAGTTCAAGAATACAAATTGAAAGAACTCCAATTATCAGTTTATGTTTTTAAAGTAGTTGGCATACTTGGAGAGTCTATTCATTTAGGGTTCCTTATTGGGCTTCAAAAAATTGGTCTAAGTAACTCTTAGACTATATATCCTTATTAGAAATAAGACTTTTACTATACTAACTAATTAATTGTGAAAAAACAAAAGGAAGAGTCCTGGGAGTTTGTTAGGGGGTGGTCTAGGATAATTGATTAGATAGGAAGGAAAGATTAGGGACCATAATTTGGATTGTAGCAAGTGTTTAACCCCTAAAGGACCGTTGTCCCTTCGGGGGACAAATGTGTTTTTGGGCAGGTTCCTACGGGCTGAAATTTTCTCCTGATTTTTTGAAACTTTTGTGAACATGAAGAATTGAGAGAGGTACGTAGCAGAAAAAAAAAATTGAAATCGGACCTTTGAGCGAGAAGTTCTGCCATTTCTTGGAATGCGTGGGGACTGGGGGCAGCAAAAAAAAATTTCAAAATTTTGAATTTTTTTTAAAAATATTTTTTCTCATAGATTATATTTTTGTCTATCTGGAAAGCTTTGATTCATTTCATTTGGATATGTTATGAGGAAGTTATGGACATTCTTGTTTTTCGGGCAGTTAGAGCATCTTCTTGAAAAAATAACTTGTAGGATTCATTTCGGAATGCAATTTTTGTAATTTTTCAAATTTTTTTTGAATGGTTTAGTTTACTTGCTAGAACAATCTCACCATTGGGATTAGTGCATTTTAATTCCATCTAAAATATATGAATATTTTAGACTTTCCTTCTATCTTGTACCTACTTCTACTTAACAATTTTTTTAAGAATGATAATTAAGTTTTTTTGAATTTTTTTTTCCTATACTCTCAACTCAATTCTCCACTATGAAGATTTAAAGCTCCAAACGCTATAGTGCAAAAATTTTAAGTTAAAAATGTTTAAAGTCAAAAAATCTGGTCCCTCAATGTGCTGAAAAACTTGTTTTTTCCACTTTAAACGCAGATATCTTGCAATCTGTGTGGTCAAAAATTCTGAAATTTTTTCCACATATTCTCATACCAATTAGGTGTAAGATCCTATGGTTAGATGTGAAAAAAAAACAATTTTTATTTATTTTTATTTTTTGCTATAGAAATGGCAGTTTTGAGTGTTTTTTGGCCAAAAAAAGGCCTCGATCTTTTAGGGGTTAAGGTAAATCAACATCAAGAGTGGTAAAGGAAGCATTAAAATCTTAGCTATTTTATTCCTTTGTAAATGGCGGGCTATAAAAAAGTAAAAGCACCACTTACGAGTTGCTTCTAAAATAAATGGGCTATACACAATTACATCATAAAAAGCGTGTGCGCTTAATCCCTAAAGATCCATAAGTTAAAAATTGGCAGATACTCATGAAACTGCAACAAATCAGAACTTTGTAAAGAAAGTGTTATTAATCAACTTGTATTCATTTCTTAGAATTCATTTTACTAACCATAAAATCTTATTATTATAATGACATATAAAATATTTGGGGTTTGACAATAATGAATGTGTGAGAACAAAGGTGCAAAGTGGAGCAGCATGTTTTATTCAAGACTTTAAAAAATTCTAACAATATAGCTTTGTCGGGCTTTGGAGGCATATAATTCAAAATTCCTCTACAAAGAAGATTTATGGACTTCACATTTAAGTAGGGCTTCAAGTTAAAAAGACGTATGCAAATTTTCAAAGCAAAATGATGTTGCCCACTTCTTGTCCAAGTTGGGACCCCAAACAAATCAAATGCATAACTTTCTTGTCAACCATTGAATCTTCATAAAAAATAGAATCCTCAGAAGTTTCTTTCTTTGATCTCACCAAAAAATGAGGAAGAAAAGCCAAAATATTCTACTTCAATTTAGATGCCTAAATTTTTCAAAACCCGTTTGGGCTAACAAGGAGACTTGGAGGTTAACAAAGTGTTGTCCATCGTCCTTTGGGCAAAATGGAAAATTACACCCTTTGGTATTGGAAGTTGGGCTTTGCTTGATGCCCTCAAGTGTAATTTTTTGTTTTATTTTTAGACTGATGCTCAATCTTATACATCACCCATTACAATCCCTCATTCAAATGCATCCCCTATGATCTACAATTTGGCCAACACTTCAATCCACAAATCTTGACCATATGTAGATAGGGGGCAAAGAGAGGCTATATTAAATGTATATATAGTACCTTAATAGAGATGTGCACTCCTAAGAAATTTATCATATATTGTTTAAATGGATTTTGAAACAAAATTAGGGTTTCAAATCAATTTTTAGAGATTTTTTTTTCTAACAAGGAATTAAAAAATTCATCATTTTCCATCCATCAAAAAATCCAAGTCATTATATATCTCATGCTGTTTTACATTAGGAAAGTATTGATCCATTCAGGTTTGGGAGAATTTTTTTTTGTCATCTCACTCTACCCTCTTTTGTAGGGAATTTAATGTAGAAACTATCCTTTATCAATTTTCCTCTTCGCTAGAATAGTCTGCAGATTTGTCCCCAAAAATACATCCTTCGACATTTTTATTTGTAGAAAATAGGAAAACAATTTTGGATAAAACTAAAAATTGGTCATTTGGGAGGACTTCTTGGTGATGAGATTTGACCAAAAAAATGAAGTCAAAACCATCTCTAATGTTTAGAAGTGCGCCTGCAAGGGAGGCCTATTTGCACAACTGTGGAGGATATAAAATAATGTAATTTTTAAATGATCTTTGGTAGGAATATGTCTACCTACTAGGAAAATATACCATAGAAATTTCAACTGAAAATCATTAATTTAAACCGCTCAATAGTACTAAAAACCCCTAAACGTCAAAGTGTGACAAATTAACAAAATTGAATTTTAAATATAAATTGATTTTTTTTTAATTTCTGAAAAATAAGGGATACAATTATAATCAGGACATCTAGGAAGCTTTTTTTGGTTTTGGCATTGAACCTATAAATCAAAAGTTATAGCAAAAGTTATAGTGGTCCAAAAAAAACAAGCAACTAGATAGTACATGTGTTTCTTGCAATCACCCTTGTTTGTTATTGCAGTTGTCAAGTAGGCCCAATGTTTAATTTTGAAAGACACATATGAATTTCTGCGATGTAAGGTTGCCATTTTTTTTACAAACAACATTTCTTTACAATGAAGTTGAGGCCTCCAAAAGGCAACTTTGATGTTGCATTATTGATAAACTTTAGACATATAATAAAAAAACTTTCATATTTGAGAGATAGTGAACATGTTGATTTTATTTGAAGTATGCACCATCCCTCTTTCAAGGTGACTACAAAGAACTAAAAAATGTCTCACTTTGCTTTTGTATGCAAAAGTTATGAGTTTTAAGAATTTTGACCATATTGTGGCATCAACTAAACAATCAAGATTGCTTAGCTAGCCAACCTTCAAATGTATTTTTTGGAGGTTTAGGCTTCAAACTCGAGGCCTTTTAGAAGTCACTTGTTTCTTCCTAAGAATAGGTGGCCGGAAATATGTCATTACTACTATATAATCATTTTAATACATTTTAAGAAAAAATACATTGAAGACGTCCAATCAAAGAAAGAATTTGTCCTAACAAGATTAGGATCTATATAAACTAAAACAAATTTAGTGTAAGGATTGATTTGATCAAACTGGAAAAAAAAATTGCAATTTTGCTAGAGTGCTTTCTATATATTTATAGGTTCCCTTATTTTGTGATTGATAGGCCTTCATACCTTCATTCTCAATGGCAAAGTTCATTTACACTAATGCACCTAGAAAAAGCCTATGAAAAATGGTTCATCTTGAAGTTAGATAGCATTGAAGTAAAACAATCTGCCATTGCGGTCAGAATAGGAATTTGCCCTCATATCATTGCTAATTTTTTTTAAATCCCACTTAAAAGACAAGTGTAAGAAATGGCAAGAACAATTGAAATTTTATTTTTTCGACAAAATATAAATTTGTTATGAATTTTTAAATTGTACTGCCCATCATGGCCCCAAAGAGTTTCTAAGCTATCCTAAAGCCAACAAAAAGTGTATCCATAATGCTCATCTTAGTCACCTAAAGTATTTACAATCTTTCCTAACATGGAAGGCCTAAAAAATCACTTCCTACAATGAATTTACACTAGTACTAAAAAGTTAGAAGTTCCTATTGAAGTCACTAATCACTCTAATGCTATCACCTAGGACATTAATTGTGGCACAACTCTCATTTATTGAAAAAATCCCATAATGGGGTCATTTCCTAAGTGTCTATTATGGGTCTTTTGATATTAATAGGTTGTTCTACCTTAATAAAATTGAGGAAAAATGTGCTTCATATGTCATATTTTCATAATTTTGGCTAAGATTACAGACACAATTATATTCCATTGAATAATCACATTAATGAAGATTCATGGCAATTATGCCTCAAGATTTTTTTGAAAGTCCTAAATTTATTGAATCTAATAACTTGAAAATTTACAATATCTTTTGAAAATATGGAATTAAAATTTTAATAAAACTTTGTGTAAATAAACTTTTAGTTGATTCTGTGTTTGGTTTATTATCACCGTATTTCTATTATTTTCATTTGACTGTTGATTTTTTCAAACAAATTATATCTTTCGTTCTAAATCTTTATTAGAATCAAATACGTTATAGCTTCAAATTTTTGTAATAGATAAGACATATTACGTAGTTTTTAATATTTTGTTAACTTCCATAGAGATTTGACTGTCGTTTAACATAAAGTCTATACAAAAGATAGTAATATTAAAAATTTATACTAAACACTTGTATTCAAACACTTATTGCAAAGAATATCTTAGACATTTTTAATTTAACATTAAAAAAACAAATATAATTCTTATTTATATTTCAAACGAGTATAAACAGTCTTCCTTTCATTTTCTAAAAGTTTGATTTGATGAATTTATAACTTCCTAATTGAAATTGTTCCTAGAATTGTTGCATTGATTAATTATATGGTAGATGTGGCAATAAATTGTTGACCTTCACACAACAGATTTTAAAATCAAAAATCAAATGACATCATAAACATTAAGTTTTATAAATTGAATCCAAATTTTAAATCTGTAATTTAAAAAATGTCATCTCCTAAAGGTAAAAAAGGAAGCATATTGGTTCCTATGCGGAAAAAAAAGGTAAATACTTATTTGAAAGATTGTCCAAATTAAATTAGGACTTAGTATTACTAATGAAATTATTGATATTTCCATTCAAAATAAACTTACAATTTAATTCAATTTAAAATTTTAATATATTTACATATTTACACAATGTGCAAATATTATGTAATTCTTCAGTTTCGAAAACCATCAGCTACAAAAATCACAGTAAAACGTGGAAGTGCCATCATACGAGGTTTCCAAAGTGCTCTTTATATTGATGTATGTTCTTCGTCAATAAGACCCATTTTATTTCTTGTTGAATTAAAATATCAATAATTTGTATTTTTTTATTTTGTCGTGCTTTTGTATGTAGTAGACTAGTAGTTTGGTTAAATAATAAGATAAACTAAAGCAATTTATTGGCTCTAATAAATTTCCAAAGAGCTTTAATTTATTGAATTGAAATCACGCAATTTATTTCTACATGATACTAGTTAGAATCAGCAACTACAAAAGCAAATGTTGGATTAACTGATATCAAGATTCCAATATGGCAACAATTAGCCATTGAAATATTGAGTGGTGGACATTCCAAAGCTTACATTGGTACAATAAAAAACTGTATAATCATGTATTTTGATATTTACATGAAGATTTTGAAAAATTATATTGTTTTTTTATGATAGTACTGATAGTACCCTTTGGAATAGTTTTACAATACTTCTTTTAGCTTAGGTATTTACTTAAATTTCTTGTTTCCTTATTGAATATTGATACATTGCAAGTATTGACCACATTTTGTAGAATTTTTTGAATTAACTCATCAACCACAACCTCCTGCCTCTTCTCCGGATTATGTGGATCCAAAAGATGTTATTGGAGCAAAACGAGTAAGTTTTCACATTTTTATCAATAATTTGTGAATTTTTATGAGCATATATTTTAATATATTTTTATAGTATTTGTAATTTAAAACTTGGACATAATAATTCAAAAATGATAAACATTTAAAATATGAATCATGCTTAAGATTTATATTATACTTTATCATTGAATTGTTATGTTCAAGTTTTAAATTAAAAATATTGAAAACACATATTTAAATGTACACTCACAAAAATTTAAGTTTTCTTTCAACTTCCTTTTATTTTTTTATTCTATTCAACTATAGATAAAGTTCAATATCATGAACTAAGGACCAAATAATTAAATTTTATTATCATTTCAATTATAAAAATGATTCAATGATTATAGTTGGTTGACGCAGATACACTCAATCCTCTTAAATTACACATGGAAAATGCTGAAACGGGTATTCGAGAAGGTAAATGATACATTTTTAAATGTACTTATTTCATTGTATACTATTATTTTTATATTGATTATATTAATAAGATTTTATTTCTATGAATTTAATATAGATAGCTTTACCTCTAAAGAATAAAAAAATTGAACTTTGCCTTGTGCTAATTTTTATTAGTATTCTTGTGTACATCATGTGGAGACTTTATATTTTTTAACTTTTAGATAACTCTTAACCAAATCACATAAAACCTTCATCACTCATTTTGATGACATAAAATTTATTAAGGTCTAAGTAGCACTAAATTGGCCGTTTTGTCACCATAAATTCTTGATCCTTGTGGAAATATTTTGCTGTGAATTATGTAAATATAACATAAATGAATTTCTAGAATAATGCATTTTTTGGAACAGAAAACTATGAAAAAATATTTCTTGCAAATTATGAAATTGCCAATCTATTTGAAGAAGTAAAAGATAATGAGCAAGCATTATTTTATTTTTGGAGAACACTTCGTGCAACGGAAAAAACCAAAATTCTAGAACATACAGCAAAGGTATTTAAATAACACTTTGAAAATATGAATCTACCATATTTTAGTAAAAATGTGTACAAAAATTCTTTAGAATTTTATTTGCAACAATCTTAGAAGAGTTAAAAAAGAAGTGAAATGATTTCCAATTAGCTACATGTCATATATACAAGTCTTAGTCAAATGATAAAGCTACTTTGTACTTGTAATTTACATTTAAAATAAATGAATGTGAATAAAATATCTTGCAATGCATTTGAAAGTACATTTTGTTTCAATTTTCTTAATAGAATAACTATATCAATAATATATCATTTATATATGCAATTATTTAAATCTAAAATTTTTATTGTCAAAGATTTACTTTCTTCTTAGAATTTATTGTCAATAATAGAATGAATAAATTTAGATTTAAACATGTGCTAATTAGTATTACTCAGTGAAAAATGAAAGTATGAAATTTCCAAAATTATATGTTGTTATTGGGCATTACATTTTATTCTTTACTTATAACATTGTAATGAAAATTGATGAATAAAACATGACATACCAATGAGTTTGGTTGCGTGAGAAGGCAAGATTTGCTTTAGGTAGAATATATTGGAAATTGAAGAATAGTCAACACGCAATTCAAAACTATGAAGAATTCATCTTTGTGGCCAAAATTGCTAAGAATATTGCTAGCACTACCATTGAAGCTGCAACAAATCTTTTAGAAGTATGCATATTTTGGTTCTATCTAAACTAAAAATATCAATATATTGGTGTAATAATTGATCATTTTCTTTTCTCATGTTTGTATTTCAATATCAAGATAATTTGAATATAAAATAGTATCTCTTAACAGATACACATAAAATGTGGTGAACAATTTAAAAAAGATGGAGATTTTCTATCAAGTATTGAATGTTATCAAAGGGTGAGACTACTTGCTTTTAGAAATCTACTAATCTATTTGTATAAATTTAAAATTTAACACTAAATAATAATACATGGATTTTCCAACAACACATTTTATATGTAATTAATCTATAACTAAAAGACAAAATTTAGTTGTACACTAAAATATAACTTTGTCAATTTCTCCTAATTTTGGATTAAAAGAGAAGACATTATTTATAGTCTTGACTTTAAGATATTATATTCAAGATTTCAATTACATAAATATTAATCAAAATATGATTCTTTAATTAGAAGTTGATTTTCTTAATTGTTTAAAATCATGTTTGACGTTATCTTTTGGAAATTGGAAAATCCTTGATTGTAAAAAAATCAAGATCGTAAACTTTAATATTAGTCTCGCATCAAATAGTTCGCATTCATTTATATACAAAAAAATTGATGGTAAAAATCTTTATTTGATTTTTATCAAAACAAATACAATATCACTTAGTATTCATTATACATTTAGAATTAATCCCTTAAGGAACATTGGAAATTTGGACAATTGATTTTGAATTCAAAACTTGTTGGATGTTTCTTGAAATTTTGCATGAAGATAGGGGCATTATCCTTTTCATGTCTAATTTTTTGAAGGGAGATCAAACTCCGGTAGCAGGCAATATTGGGTAAAGGGGAGGGGCGTATAAGCAAGGTAGGCCAAGAATTGGCAAATAGGTGGAAAATGGCGGGAGGGCTTCTTAGAATGACAAGTGGGCGTTATCAAGTGAGTGGGAGTAAAGAAATAGATGTAGTCAAAAGAAGCTTGGCTAGGGAGGGGTATGGCTACAATAGGATCAAGCATGAAGATGGAAGCAATGATTTTATTTGGGGGGAAATATCATTCAATGTGATAGATTTTGACCTCTCTGGCTTCATCCCCTTCCAAAATTGGCCTATGTAGTGAAGATATTCATCTAAAATAAAACAGATACTCATCTAAAATAAAAAAGATACTCATCTAAAATAAAAAAGATACTCATCTAAAATAAAAAAGATACTCATCTAAAATAAAAATGTTGGATGGAAGGAGGGGCATGGGAAGAAGGAACTTGGATAGATAAGTATACATGGAAGAAAATTTAGAAGTGCTAATGGGGTAGGAAAGGGGAAGGGCAATTTTGGGGAAGCTCATATCTATATAGAATCAAGGTCTGGGGTGGATGGGGTAAGACGTTTGAATGAGGGGTAGTAGTATAGGAAATTATAAGAAAATTCCAAAATTTCTTGATGACAACAAGTATTTTGAAAGACTTCATGCGGCAGAGGCACCTCCACTTGAACAAAAGACGAGAATCCACACTGGTGTATCCATGTGGGACTTTGGTCCTTTTTATTTATATGTTGTAATTTTTTTAGCCTCATGGGCAATGCCTTTGTCTATTTTTTATGCTGGATGTTGACATTTACAAAAGCGTGTTTTCCCTTATTCTTCCTTGTTGACCATTCAATATTGCCAATTTTGTAGATCTCTTTGTATTGTAGGGTGATTTAGAGTAACTTAAGAGTTGAATTTGCTTTTTATAAGTGTAACTAAGAATATATATACTATTGAATGGTGAAGAAATGCACTTTTGTATAGAGCAAAAATTATCCTCTAAAAAGGCCCTATAGTAAGTCTTTACTCCTTGTCAAGCAAGGTTAACAAAATCATTTTTCCAAAATTCAAATGTTATAATTTTTTTATCCACACTGTCAAATGGATTGAACTTTTTTCCTCACATTCATATGATAGTCTAATACACTTTTATATAGTTGAAGTTCAAAACAAAAGTCCTTATTTTTAATATTGGTTGAGGAAGCAAAAAATGGCAATTTGTGACATTTCCTCTTGAAAAAAACCTCTTGTCTTATAGGAGTTAAGATACAAACTATTTCCTCTACCAAAATATGTTGTCTTAAACATCAATGCATTAGATGTTAAATACAAATTAATGTAACTTGAATCAAAATATGCAGGCTTTGAAATCAGCTTTATTAGCAAAAAATTGGAAAGAAGTTGGAGAAATGAAATATCAATTGGGATTGTCGCATTTGAAGCTTAAAAAATATGATATTGCTCTTGAATATTTTACAGAGTTCCATATGTATTGTGTAGAAGTGAAAGACTTGGTAAAGAAAACTATATGAATATTTGTAAATTTAATTTATATTAAATAATAATTAAAAAAATAAAATATTACAATTCTTTTTTTTTATTGAAGAAAAAAATTTCATTATTTTTGCAAATGCTACAATATTTGCAATAGGTTGGTCAAGGCAAAGCCAATGCATCAATGTCAGAAGTCTTTGAGGCTCTTGAGCAAGCTTCAAATGCTGCTGCTCATATGGAGAAATACCTCAATGTTGTGGATAGTGTTGGTCTCCTTACCAAAGTTAGTATTTCCTAATATAATATAATAATAAAATAAATAATTGAAATTTATTAAATATTTTATAATAGTTTCTACACGCTATAGTTTTGTTGAATTTATATTAAATATATTAAACTACAAAAATTATACATTTTTTTACCATTACAATCCAAGTCTTTTTTTATAATCATTGGATATTTTTTAAATTCCTAACAAGTAAATTGAAATCTAAGATGCACCTATATATTATTTACATCATGGGTGGTATTTGAATTAGAAATTATAATGATTTTTTTTTAGTATGGATGTTGTTTAATTTAAAATTTGTAAACATTACAATAGTTCTTTTAAATCATAGGTGTAACTTGAGTTAGAAATTAAAATATTATTTTTCAAATCTTGAATTATTTATGCGCAAAATTGATTTTAGTAATGGCCAAAGGAGTCATTGTTGCCCTCTTCCCCTTCAAGGCCCAAATTCTTATTCTCAAATTTGAACTTTGAATGATATTCTACATTAAATTACATCAATATTCTTGTAATATATTTATTGTACTTTGACCTTTCCTACCTTCAATATGAAAAAAATGATATGAAATTTGTTTGTTAATACTTCTTGGAATACAAGAAGATGAAGTTAAAATTTTGATTTATTGAGTGCTCAAGGATTTAAAACTTTGCTTTCATCAGCATATTAGAAATTGTGCGTCTAATTAGAAGACTACCATAACCATTATAATGTCATGAATTATTGTATAGGACTATCATAACCATTGTAGTGTTACAAATGATTGTAGGCAAAAGCAGCATGTAAAATTGGGATGCTCTACCATCGTAGTGGTGATCTTATTGAAGCTGACCATTATTTCACACGCTATTACGAAATAGCTCGAGAATCAAAAGATGTGAAGACAATTGCATTAGCAAGAATAAATTTGGGTATCGTTCGTGCTGCTTTAAATAGATCACCGGCTATATTGGCAGAAGAAGATCAACCTGTGTATAATCAACCTAGTAGTTCAGAATCTGAATCCGAAAGTTTAGATTCAGATGATTCTTAGTGATTAGCAATTGAATGTAAAAATTTTATATTAGTAAATAGATTTTGCAACATTTTACAATAGTTGTATGTAAAGGATTGCCTTGAGATCAATGATAAACTACTATCACATACTATAAGTGAAAAACTAAAATCTGGATGACAATCCAAATATAAAAGGAACAACAAAAACTACATTATAAACCTTCAAAGTCCAAATCCATTGTCAAATTTCTGCAAATTTTAGCTTACATCTTTTCACCAATACAATATTTAGATATTGCAATATCTAGCTAATGGGAAAGCTCTACCAAATGCAATCATTAAAAAATTACCGGATAAAATCAAAAGCCTATACTTATTCCCTCTAATGCGATAAACAAAAATCCATCATATCTTCAAAATATGGAAGAGAAGTAATACCATAATTTTATATATAAAAAAAAATCCAACGGAATTAACAAGCCATAGAAAGATTAGCATTACTCTTCAATTTAAGAGTAAAGTAACTACATCTAAAATTGCACAAATAAACTCTGTGGCATGACCAATATGCTCTAACAAATGAACAACAATTTATGTATGCTGTAGAACCTCTCTTAGCGCATACTTTGTTAGTGCATAATATGTACTAAGAGAGATTGTACTTTGAAGTCTTTATTGCTCAACAGTGCTTGGAGGCCTTGTAGTTAGAAGCCCTGTGGTTGGAGGCCATATAGTTAGAAGCCACGTTAGGTAGTGAACAGTACTGAACCTCTCCAAATGCATAAACCTCTCTTAGTGCATAGTCCCAACACTATGCACTAAGAGAGGTTCTACTGTATAGGAGAAGGACTATGGATCAAAATGCAAGTGATTCCATAATTTTTGAACGCATTGTGAATTAGTTACAAATTTTCTTGATCATTAGTTGGCATGGCATGGGTATGTGCAAGTATTTTAAATTGTGACGTTCATCTAAACAAGTTATCTATTAAGATTCTAATAGAGACGACATCCACTAGGCAAAGTGGCCATAATTATGATTGTTTTCAAAAGTATATTGCAATTGCAGGAGGTACACAAACATGGGAATATGGGAATCATTCATTCGCTTCCACCATTGGCCTTGGCAGCAAGATTGTAAGTATAGGGGAACCAAAGTCGGAGTTTTAGGTACAACCGTAACGGGTTTGCGTTCTCAGGACTATCTAGGAGAAAACTGATAGCTTTTGAAGGTCTAGAACTGCCAATTGTTCTTTTCTCTACTAGATTGAGCATTTGCTTCCTTTGAAACAGCCTCATTAGGATTTTTGAATTTAATCTTGACAAAAGCCCGCTCGACTATCAGTGCAACTTAGATTTCTCTCTCCACTTTTGTTCTTTGTCTTTGTACTTTTATTTGTGAGTCTTTTTGAGAAATGTGCACCCTTTTCTTTTACACTAAACAAATCAAGTATTATGTAAAAGGTTGATATTGCTACTTCAAAGATAAGACATACAATTACAAGGAAATACTACATTTAAATACACATAGTAAATATCTTCGTGCTTCACAAGTTTCATCAAATGAATCCTATAGAAAGAACCATTAGAAGAAATTTCAAGCCTCAAATAGGTCACGAGTTTTTGATTTTCGGCACCTCCGTGGTGCAAATAAAAAAAATAAAAAATAAAAGTAAAAAAATATTTTTTCAAAGTGATTTTTTTTAAATGATTTTTTTTAGAAAAAAAAATATTAAAAACTCAAAAATCAAATAAAAAATAGAAGATCTAACATGGTGCTAACGTGGCACCAATAGTCAACCACCCAAATTTGGCATTGACATGTCTTCTTGGCTTCTGTCTTCTGCTGTTTTGTAGTGGGACAAACGGCCACCACATGCGTTGGCCACATTGGAAAGGCACGCCATTGCTCTACTTGGCGAGCCAACCGTGGGGATTCTCTAAGCTTAACTAGTCTAGGACAAACGATTTTAATTAGAGGAGCATTGGAAAAGTGTACCCTCCACAAATAAAAGCGAAGGCTTCCTTGGTGGCATATGGATAGCTAGCTTGACTTCAGATCTTGATGAATTGCCTTCAAAGATGCCAAAAGTTGTAAGTCACTGGAGTAAAACGATGGACAAACTCCAAAATGACTATTGATGATAATATGGAATTGCAATCCACCAGCCGTAGAAATGACTTGACATCTTTAGCATTTCCTCATAGTCTATGCAACCATAGAGCACAATATAAAATGACAATGAAAAATGAATAAACAATAAGTACCATAGTTGCATAAAAAGGAGCGATAGGAATTTCTTTATTAAAATTCAATTTTCTTAATACAAATTTAATTCTTCACAGGAAATTTTCTAAAGAGATACATGTCACTATGACTATCTATACTTTAAGTTGAACTTTTAGTTTGTTTAGTTTGTTAAGGTGAGATCTCCTAGACCGTGTGTCCTTGGTCTTGGTCTTGGTACTATTGGAAAGCTCTTTGCAAAGAAGGGTGCACAAGTTTTGTTTTGTGGCATTTGGACCTACAATGTGAAAGTCATTGAAGTTTGAAGTTTTATGAGTTAAAAATTAGAAAATTACTTTTAGTTTTATTTTGATTGTGACAACGGCACATTGCACTATAAAGTAGAGGCACCAATTGTCAACCATCCTTTGTACCCAACCTATAGGGTGCAGTATTTCCAATCGAAGCTTGAAATGTGTTTTTTTTGGTCCTTTTCAAAGTTGGAACTAATAAAGTTATGACACATGTCTCGAAGTAGTGAGCAAGAAAATAAGAAGTAGTGACCAAGAAAGTAGTTATTAAATGATCGGAATTGGAAGACTTTAGACATTGGCTATTGGTGAAGAGTACCTTTTGGCTCCCAAAATTCACAATAATTTCAATTTTGAGAATTTTTTTTTGAAAAATTTATAATCCCAATATTTCCTATCTTCCTACATAGGAAAAATTTCCACCACCTCATACTGCTCAAGATTTGCTCCAAAATTGCTTAACCCTTGAACGCCGGGTTGGTGGCCGTGGAAATCATCCCTTTTGGCATTGGATGACATCATCTTCTTTGAAAAAACCAAAAGTGCTCACTGGAAGTCAAACTACTATTTATGATCTTCTTTTCCACACAAAATTCTAAAGATAAATAGTTGCACTTGTGTCCTACACAGCCACGAGATTCTCTTGTTATTCATCAGCCGCAAAATGTCTACTTCAGCATTTTAAAGTTAACCCGTAAAGGACGAAGGGGTGACCCTTGAAATCATTCTTTTGCATTACTGTGTGAATCATTAGCTTAAAAAATTGTAGAAGCGCTCATTGGAAGTTAAGCTATTGTAGAAGACCTTCTCTTTTCACAACAAATTCCAAGGATGAATAGTTGCATTTATGTCCTACATAGTTTGATTCTTTGTCATCTATCGGCTACAAAATGACTGCTTCAATGTTTAACCCTTAAACGCCAAAGGAGTGACCCTCGAAATCATCCTTTTCTATTACCATGTGAATTCAGTAGCCTCCAAAATTGCAAAAGTACTCATTGCAAGTCAAGCTACTGTAGAAGATCTTTCCTTTCTACAACAAATTTTGAGAATGAATAGTTGCACTTCTATCCTATACAGTTTGATTCCCTGTCATCCATCGGACACGAAACATCCGCTTCGGCATTCAAGGGTTAAGGGTTAAATGATCGGCTATTGGTGCCTCCACCTTAGTGATTATAGCCCCGCCCTTGCTTGCCCCCAACCATTAGATGGGATTCGGGGGTCTTGGAGGGCTGCAAGTTCCCCTGCATTCCCAGATTGCGAGAACGCGTTGCAGCAGCTGGCTGACGTGGCACAGCGACTGCCACGTCATTTTTGAAAATAAATAAATAAATAATTTTTTTTGTTCAAAATGATATTTGAATTTTTTTATTTTTTTATTTTTTTTTATTTTTTAAATTTATTTTTTAAATATTTTCTGACAGCCTACCGCTGTTCACAGAATTGGGCCAAATTGGGGAACGCCCCCCAAAACAGCCCTCCGTAGACCCAAAAAAACATCTAATGTGATAAATCCCCACCGTCAATCTGTGTTCCAGAAAAATTGACCCCCACTCCCATGCCGTCGATTCAAAAAGAAACAATGTCGCCGATCTTCCTCATCCCCACCGTCGATCTGCACACCGAAGAAAAAAATTTGAACCCCCACTGCCGGCGATCTTCAAAAATCCGACGCCGTTATCAGCGCCGCCGATCCGGGCCCCTGAGAGATTAGGGTTGAGCTCTGACTGCGAGTGCGACTGTGCTTGCGCGGTGACTGCTGTCCATGTTCTTCACGTCGGTTGCAGACAGGGTTCGAAGACGAGAAGATGCGAAGTGAAGGCAGGCTGTATCCAACAGTTTCCTCATTTTGGATATAGTACCCTTTCATGTAGCAGATTGCCAGACGGAAGTCTATTTTTTTAGTGGATTTTCTGGTAATTTGACTTCATTGAGAGGTGTAGGGAGAAGATTGCAGCCATTCCAGGGGAGGGAAAGCATCGGCTGCAATTTTTCCCATGGTGTCCCAAGATGTTGCAAGCTTTGCGATGCCTGCTGTCAGCTTGGGCTTCTGTATTGAATGGTTAACCTGGAGCGTTGGAAAGTTGGTAGAATAGAATGGTACGTGTTACCTGTTGTGTTGCAGTTGCGATTCAAGTTTCAGCTGTTGTAATCGATTCTCTCGCAGTGTTCTTTCTCCATTTTAAGCCATTATCAGGTCTCTGTTCGTTATTTTAGCAGCAGTGCTCGTTTGTGTGCAAAGCAATACGGAGTGTTCTTGCTGCTCTACTGAAGTGACGGATTTCTCAGTGATTTCCCAGTACTTATCCTCCTTTCTACAACCTGCAAAGTACTCTTTGTGAAAATTGAAGCACTAAACTCTAAACCCTAAACCCTAAATACCCTTGAGATAACTCAGTTTTAGGATCTTTCTGTAGAGAAATCTTTCAAATTTGTCTTGATTGATTGAAGCTGTATTTTTTCGAGGTATACGGGCAATCTTATGCTCTGTTCTTTGAACTGCAGAACTCGCTGAAGGCTCTTGTGTAAGTAGGTGCGACTTCTTCGAGGTTTACGGGCAGTGGCGGAGACAGCAAGAACCCTAACTCTCAGCTCCCGTTTGATCCCCACCTTCTGCTCTCTCTGTTTTGTGCCTTGTTGGAGCGGTGCAGGGACCATGACGACGGAGACGACGGTGGAGGTTGGCATCGGCACGCAGCCCTTTGATTTAGCCTTCCACCCAACTGCGGATCTAGTGGCAGTTGCGACCATCACCGGCCATGTGCAATTGCACAAGTATGGCGACCTAGGCAGCGGCGAGGCAGCGGTGGCACAGCTCTGGACCTCGAATGCGCACAGCGAGTCATGTCGTGCGGTTCGGTTCGTGCAAGGCGGGGAGTTTGTTTTGACAGCTTCGGCGGACAAGTCCATCCTTGCCACCAACGTGGAGACGGGGCAGGCGGTGGCGCGTCTGGCCGATGCGCATGGCGAGCCCATCAATCGCCTGGTCAATTGCAACGAGAACATTGTCGCGTCTGGCGATGACGGAGGTACCGTCAAGGTAGGTCACCATGGCCAAAAAATTTATTTGCTCTTGTTGGCGAATGATAGAGGGTCCTAATGCACCAAAGAATGCGTCATTTGGATTCCGTATTGGAAAGTTATGAGCGGTCAATGTGGATGTTCTTGAAATCTGCTTCTTAGATATAATGATCACAGAGATGGATGCCCGGAGAACATGTGATTAATTGGCGGTTTTGTGTCTTTGCCGATTTTGGTTGTCCCTACTTGAAGGTATGGGATACGCGTCAGAACAAGTGCTGCAATAGCTTCTCGGCACACGAGGATTTCGTAGCGGACATGGAGTTTCTCCCGGGTAGCCATCAACTATTAGCCGCAAGTGGCGATGGCACTCTTTCGATTTGTAATTTGCGACGGAACAGAATTGACTCGAAAACAGAGTTTGCGGAAGACGAGCTGCTGTCGGTGGTGGTGTGCAAGAACGGGCAAAAGGTTATCTGCGGTTCACAGGATGGAGTTCTGTTGTTGTACTCGTGGGGAGCTATGGCGGATTGCAGCGATCGATTTTTAGGGCACCCGAATTCTGTCGACGCTATGCTGAAGGTGGATGAGGATACGCTTCTCACGGGATCCAGTGATGGTATCATCCGAATTGTGACGATATTACCAAACAAGATGATCGGAGTGATTGGAGAGCATGCTGATTTTCCTGTCGAGCGTCTAGCGTTCTCCCGTGACCGCAATATTTTAGGGAGTGCTTCTCATGATAATACCGTGAAGCTCTGGGATGTGAGGTATTTGCACGAAGACGACAAGGAAGTGGAGGAAGAGGAGTCTGCCGCTGTCCAACCAACGAGTGCTGCGGATTCAGATGACAATGATGATCAAATGGAAGTTGAAGAATCGAAGCAACGGAAAAAGAAAGGGAAGAAGGGCAAGCAACGCGGTGGTGCTCCATCCAATAGTTTCTTTGATGACTTGTAGTCCTATCCACAAACATTGCTTACATCGTTAGAAAGCCTGGGAGCACTATCCCTGCTGGAGAGATCATGAGCTTTGTTGCTGAACAAGTAAGTCGAAAAATGCTTTCCCAATTGCCTTTCAGATTTGCAGCATCATACAGGGTATCCGTGAAGCCATAGATGAGAAGTAGCCTTGACTTAAATGGTGTCCCTTTGCCTCCCACGAAATAGGGATCCTATTACTGGAACTGTGAGGCAGAATGTTTCTTTTGCACATGAGTATTGAAGAAATAGCTGTCTACTTCTCCGAAATGAAAAAAATCAGAGCTGTGAGGTATCAATGTCCACTTAAAGTAAATCCGCTCTCCTAGAATCTTTAGTAGGGATACTTCATCCTTTGCAGAGAGGTCACGGTAGGAAATCTGAGAGTTACAGAATGTTTTGAGCGATGTGAGTATGTCCGTGAATTTTCTTTTTTCCCTTTAATACAAAATCAAGCAGTTTGAGGATCAATAGTTTGTGAGATTGATGAGCAGAGAGTTGATCCAGGTTGTGGAATTTATTCATGTGGCAGGTGGCACCGTATAAGAAGATTCGAAAAGTTGCCTTCATTGGGGTTATTCCGAAGTCAGCTACTGGGAAGGTGGAACGGCGCAAGCTGGTGGAGCTCTCACGCCTTCAATCAAAATTGTAGTGTAGGGATCCCGCAGATAACTGCACTCTCTCTTCTTGATGTAGATTCTAGATGCTCAAAGCTCCAGGCTCCAAGTATAATACTTCAGGATGAATTCATCACTGCAGCTTATTAGAGGATGTCGAATGCCGTATTGGGATTTAGGAACTGTATTTATTTGACTATCTCCCACTTTGAGATGGTTTTGTAGTAAACGATTTGAGGATGGTCATCATAACACTGACTCCCGAACAATTCCAATGCGTTTCAGTTTCAGTATACCTAATTGCGATCCCTACCTTATTGCGTCTCCTAACCTTAAAATGTCCAAGTTGGTGTTAGACTTAATAATCTTTAATAAACTTTCAAGATTTTTTGGACTTAAGGTTTGAGTTTAGGAGGGCCCGCACATTCGGAGGGGGTCTGCGGAAGGGGTTCTTGGGGCAACTTGCCACAACTTGCCCCAGAATTCCGTTCCAAAAGATTGCAAACAATTCAGAACAAGTTGAATTGTTCAAAAGGAGTGTAGACAGGGTTGTAGATAGGAAATGGTTGAGTCTGTCTAGAGGGCAGAGCCATCTAAACTTTGGCATTATAACTTCGGTTGCATAGGAGGGCGCCACAATCCTACAGCCTCGTTATGAACTCTACCTCGACCGTGAATCCTGAGCTTGTCCAAAAGGATGAACTTCTGAGCAGGTCCCCAACAAAGAAAGATAGCAGCAACAGATACAAAACCAACCCCCGATCCCAGCACAAAACCAGTGGGCTTGAAATAAGCAGAAAGCCATGGCTCCCAAGCTTCTGAACCTTGACAGCTCCTGGACACGGGAAGAGGAGGGCCGCAAAGTCCATCATTGCCAGGGATGAAAGAACCAACCGTAAATGAGGAGATTTGCTGCCCAGTTGGAATAGGACCCGACAAGTTATTGTTTGCAAGTTCCAGAGAACTCAATTTGGACTGCGAGCCTAGTCCTTGAGGAATTTCGCCAACCAAAACATTGTTTGATAGATCCAATTGCTGGAGAGGAATCTGTCCAATGGTTTGCGGAATTTCGCCACCAAACACGTTTCGTGAGAGGTTCAAGTATTGCAACTTTAGAAGTTGGCTGATGTTTGTGGAGATATTGCCGGTGAGGCCATTCGAGGAGAGATCAACAGAAGTTAAGACAGATAGAATAGATGAATACTTGACGTCACTGCCTTCGATGGTAAGGACCAGGTTCTGGTTATAGAGAGTCGTATCAGTAAGATCTGTATTGGCGAGTTGAGAAGAATTCTCACTTCCATTTGTGTCCATGTAGCCACGCAGGTTACTAAAATCCTCAGACATTGGGCCATTGAGATAGTTGTTGGAGATGTCCATAACTTGCAGCTTGGGAAGGCCCCAAAGCCACGATGGTAAAGAGCCTTCCAGGTGGTTGTGTCCCAACATGAGTACCTTCAGACTAGAAAATGAGGACAAGTAGGAGGTGGAAGGAAGCTCCCCTTTGAGAAGATTTCGACTGATATCCAAAACCGAGAGATTTCCAGACGTTGGAAGTCTGGAAAAGAATGGGGAAACGCATCCGGTGATAGAGTTGTTGGCAAGCGACAGGGTTTGCAACTGGCTCATGTTGCTCATGTTCACTGCAAATTCTCCATCGAGTTGATTGTTTTCGAGCATAAGGAATTGTAATTGGCGGCAGCTTCCAAGTGTTGTTGGGACCTGCCCCGTAAGACGGTTGTTGTAAAGAATAATTGATGTCAAGTTGGGGAAATTTCCAAGATTGCTAGGAATTGATCCATTAACTTTGGTGTTGTAGATGGACAACGTTCGCAACCTATGCAGCTTACCAGGTAGGTCAGCAAATAACTCTGGAGGGAGTGGTCCTGTGAGCTCAACGTTATTACTCAAGAGCAGAACCTCCAATATTGGGCACTCTCCCCATGATGGTGGGATAATGCCAGAAAGCTTGTTGTTTGTCAAGACAACATGGGTCAATCTTGAGCAATTTCCAAAACGAGGAAGCAGCCCACTAAAATTGTTGTTTTCTGCATGAACTTGCCAAATTGCACTACAATTTTGAAGGAAATTAAGGTCTCCTTCCAGCTGGTTGAATTGGACATAGACGATGGATAACTTCTGCAACCTCGCCATTGCAGGCGGTATTGATCCGCTGATATTGTTGTTTCCTAATAAAAATCCCTGTAACTCACTACAATTTGCCAAGGAGGTTGGAATAGTCCCCGTCAAATTGTTGTTGTTTAAAGCCAAGGAAACGAGCTTCGAACAATTTCCTAAGCTTGCAGGTATGGTGCCGTGGAAGTTATTAAACATTGCCAAAAACATAGTTAGGTTTTGCAACCTTCCAAATTCGGGACTGATAATACCGGTAAATCTGTTTGAAGATACGTCAATTTGCTTCAAAGAGCTGCATTGTGCAAGTTGAATTGGCAACTCACCTGTGAGGTTGTTATCACCTATATCAAGGTCTTGAAGCTCTCCACATGATGATAGTTCAATTGGAATTTCTCCAGTAAGGTAGTTGCTATGAAGGTTAATAGTATGAAGAAAGGACAGTCTGCCAAATTCCGCTGGGATTTCTCCAGTAAGATTGTGAGACTCCAATATAAGAGATTTCAATTCGGAGAGCTGAGAGAGGCTTGAACCCAGAATGCCGAATACCTGCTTCCGATACGCTTTTGTACTGGAATTATAGTCACCTGCACACGTAATTGTTAAACCATTAAATCTACTATTACTTGCACAAATAAGGTCAGTAATTGCACAAACTGGAGTCATCTTCTGTGTACTTGAAAATCCTAAATTGCAATCATAGACGTAACCACTGTACATAAAAAGAATCAGTTTATCCTCGAACAAGTCTAACCAAGCCTGAATTTCGTACTGAGCATCTTCTAAGCATGAATAACCGAGAGCTTACCCGTCAAATTTAAGCCAACCACTCGGGTTGTTTGATTGTCACAAGTCACTCCATTCCATTGACAATGATTTTTTGTTTCATTCCAGTCTTCAAGTACTCCATCCGGGTCCTTGATAATACCTTTCTTGAACTCAAGGAGTGCGTTCATATCAAGTCTTACAGATTCCTCTGCTAATTTTCGTATCGGCGTAGATGGGTTTTCAAAGCGTTGCAAAACTTGCCCAGAAGTAACTGCACCAACTACTAAGGAAGTTGCCTCAAGAAGGAAGCAACAATATATCCAAGCCTGGAGTAACCCGATCGCTATTGCCATCTTCTTCATCTCCCAAGGAAGAGTAGTGTTGCTCTTAAGCGTAACGTGAAAAAAAGAGTCTGTCGGGAATAGTTTTACTAACTGAGCTGTATGATCCAACAAGTGCTACCTCCTAACACTCGAAATAATCAAAATAGAGTTGTAGTTGAGCCCAATATAGGCTTCACAGTTGAACGGATACATCAAACTGCGGAATTGCATAGACAAGTGCGCCTTGTGTATGAAAACTTGGAGACCGTGTGAATGGTGAGTTTGTTTGTTCAAAACCCCAAACCAAAATCCATATGCATCACACTAGTAGGAATAACAAGAATTGCATTGTCCCTTGTAAACTCTGTGTAAGGACTCTCTCTGTGTATGTAAGAGGAAAAATAAACGTGAACAATACTGTAGCACTGACTTGCTTTTTGGGTAAGGACCTACTCCAACTTCCTCACATTCAGGCAATGTAAAGCCTTCCCCCGTTTGCCAACAAATTGAAAGCAGGTCAAGCAACTTTCTCAGAGGTGGGAGGGCTCTCTGTTGCGGAGTACATGGTTAGATTTTGGGCACATCATTTGATATTTTGTCTGGTCAAGTTGTTTTGAAAATATTTTGGTGGTCATGGTGGGTCTCTAAATTAACTTAGCTGTCTGGTCGCTGGACCACCCTGTTGGAGAAAATAGTCCTCGCACGGAGAAGTTTTGTCAAAACGCAGGGTCGGTGAGTCATTACTTATAAATGAAGTATGATTCCTTTAGAAACTAGTCGTGCTTGGACTTTACAGGACTTCTTAACATATTCAACGCACATGAGCCTCATCTGATTCGAAAGCGGTGCCGTAGAAAAGGTAGGATGACCCATTGTCGTCGCTTGGGTAGTTGCACAGGTTTTTTCTGTAATAGAACAACAAAATAATCAAAGAATATTTCACATGTATTTTGGTCATTCCATTTTTGAGTGAAAAAAAGTCCCATTATAAGTGGTCAAAGTAAAACATATAGTTTTCCATTTGTTGTCCCTAGTGAGGACTATTCTTGTCTCTCTGATTTCAAGCCTCGCTGCTTATGACTCAGTCTTCTACCATTTTGCAACTAGATATGAATGAAAGTTTTTATATTTATTTTTCACAGCTGGAACTACATGGCTTCTACACTTCATAAATTTTTTAGATTTTTTTGAGAATTTTTGAAGAAATGGTGAAGAAAAATCATATCAAATAGAAAAATATTTCAAAAAATTAGAAAATTTCACTATGTGTGTATATTACAGTGACAAACGTCATGGTGTAAACTCAATTTTTGTATCATTCTATAATTAGAAAATAATAGACATTGAAAATGCATCCCAAATTCAAACTGCTATAAAATATTTAATATTAGGAATTTTTTCACAGTTCAAATTAGAGTAGAAACTAGAGTAGATGACCTTCATTTTGTTAGTTGGGCTCAAACTCAAAAAATATCTTTTTTGTGAAGAAATTTCAAATTTAGAGCAAGGAGTAACAACTTTCCAAAATACACTAAAATAGCATATTTTGTGATCCGTTTTTTTTTACTAACTTCTCAATTACTTGAAAATAGAGAGTGGCAAGACTACAAACTCAATTGAAGACTCTTCATAACCCACCATAGAAGGTCAACAAAAAAAAAGTGGATGAAAAATGCTTCCAATCTCTGTGTAGACCATAGTATTGTCATTCAAAAGGCATGAAATGGCTCTGGCAACGTTATTGGGTAAACCCCTAAAGGCCCAAGGCCTTTTTTTGGCCAAAAAACACTCAAAACTACCATTTCTATAGCAAAGAGTAAAAAAACTTGAATTTTGTTTTTGCACATCTAACCGTAGGATCTTACACCTAACTAGTATGAGAATGTATGGAAAAAATTTCAGAATTTTTGACCGCATAGATTGCAAGATATCTTCATTTAAAGTGAAAAAAACAAGTTTTTCAACACATTGCGGGACTAGATTTTTTGACTTTGAACATTTTTAACTAAAATTTTTGCACTATAGAGTTTTGAGCTTTAAATATTTGTAGTGGAGAATTGAGTTGAGAGTCTAGAAAAAAAAAATCAAAAAAACTTAATTTTCATTCTTAAGAAAATTGTTAAATACAAGTACTAGATACAAGAGAGAAGGAAAATCTAAAATATTAATATCTTTTAGATGGAATTAAAATGCACTAATATCAATGGTGAGATTATTCTAGCAAGTAAACTCAACCATGCAATTTTTATTTTTTTTTACATTGCAAAAATTGCATTCAGAAATGAATCCTACAACGTTTTTTTCCACAAAGATGCTCTAACTGCCCAAAAAACAAGATTGTTTATAACTTTCTCATAACAAATCCAAATGAAATGAATAAAAGCTTTTCAGATAGACAAAGATATAATATATGAAAATAAAAAATTCAAATTTTTGCAAATTTTTTTTGTTGCCCCCTATCCCTTGTTTTGAGCTTATTTGGTCATAACTTTTGTTACCGGGCATCAACTGTGAAAAAAATTATATTCCCACAAAGCTTATCAGTTTTTCTATCTTCAAAAAAAATTCAAAAAATCACGACAAAAATTCAGCCCATAGGTACCTGCCCAAAATCCCATTTGTCCCTCGAAAGGACAATGGTCCTTTAGGGATTGAAGTCATTTTCTTGATTCCTTACAACTCATATTTAACTAATTCTGGACTTATCCAAAGTCCAGAAATAACATCCAATCTATATTTGAATGATGAAATCATAATGTATGTATAGTCCAAATGTAGATTTTTGAATTAGAATGGATCAAAATCATTATTTTGGATTAAATAGAAGTAAAAAAAATAAAAAATAGACAAGTGTCGGCGGCCGGCCGATACATTTTCAATTACAGGAATCTATCCATAATTTCTAGATAAGTCCAGAATTAGTTAAATATGAGTTTTACATGATTGCAATGGTAATCTAGAAAGGTGCCTCAAGCTTGTCAAATAATGAATGGATATTTTGCCATATATAGAAATCGTATGATGGTGTTTATTGAATTTAAGAAAATAGTGACTTTTCAATCTAATTCCATATTCAAGTTGTTATAATGTTAAACCCTTTAAAGTTTTCACTACACCATAATATTCTTAGGCAAAGAAATTTCAAGTACGCTTGGATATCTAGAAAAATAGAATATTTCCTTTGCAATTTTTTGGGGGAGTAAAGTTAACATAAAAATGAAGTCTATAGAACTAATTACAATTATAGTTGTTTTAGACAAGCCTCCCATGCTTGCCAAGGAAGACAAATCTTCTTCTTTCACCTTTTAATTAAAAATGTTATGAACTAGACTGCAATAAGGTGCAATTGGGACCAAAATCGAAGGGTACAATTGGAATATGGATGCTTTTGAGCATCCCTACTTTGATTTACAAACTAGAAGTCATACATAAGGCACAAACTGACAACTCTTGTAGCTAGAGGGAGTAGAGGCTACATATTTTGAATGATCAATGACAATCACATTGACTGAATACATTGGTCATGGTAATAAATTGTTACTGATCAATACAAAACTAGAAAAGACTAACTTGTCTTCAACTCTAATTTAGTTGATTTTTCTAAAATGTCAACACCTCAATTGTTCCTTTCAAATTCCCTTCAATCCCAAATCCAAATGCAATGATTAAACATTTTTTTTAGACAGGCATCTTTAGGCTTCCAGTAAGGATGGTTGAGAAGTTTGATTATAGATATCAATTCAAGTTTTGTTGGTTGTAGAAAGAGAAGAAAGTTATGGTTACCCGTGTGGTATAGCATTTCCATGTCTCTTCACATTCACCATGGACCATGTTTCAATCTAGAGTTCTTGGGCTTATTATTATTAAATTGCCAATTTTTTTTGTTGATTGTTGTTGTGTGGCAACAAAGGATTTTAGCCTTAATCTTCTTATGCATTTTTTGGACATTGTGATCAATAAACTCTAAATTTTTAAAAGTGCTAAAAACAAATACACCTAGAAGCTCCTCTAGACTCTCATGAATAGAAGTTCTACATTTTAGGCAATAATGATCTTCCTATTAGACAAAATGTTTTGGATTAAGCTTGAAAATATTAATTTTATAAATCCAATTTGACTTATAAGTAGAGTTCCATGCTCTCTAAGCATCCTGAAATTTTGAGTTTCAAATTAGGTTTCAAAGTGTTAATTTGGAGAGCTTAAAAATTGGAGTTTTGGAGCATTTTTAAGAAGCATTGGTGACCACTCGATTATTCACTATAGGCCCACTCAATTGTCAATAGAAAACTGAGATTTTGAAAAATACAACATGACTCTAGACCAAGTGCATTTTTCAAGGAAATAAACCTTGATATAAAGGTTGTGCTTCCAATCAGGGGGTATCAACTTCCATTAGCTTCCGTTAGCTTGCATCAACTTCCATCAGCTACGGGCTGTGCCTCCAATGGGAGGAGGGGGACTTGGTTGAGCTCCCTAATTCATGGTCTTTTTCAATGGTTGGACTTTGCCTCCAATGGGCAGAGGTTTATTTTTAATCAACTTCTTGTATATGCCACTGTGCTTCTATAGTGTTTGCAAAACTCCCTACCAATCTCTTTCCTCCTACAACAAGATCATTTTAGGACAAGTTTTTTTGGCCAATAGGAAGATCATTTTGGGATGGAGGGAGTATAAGATTCTAAAGTCAAAGGGCTTTGTTTGATCCTTTTAAGATTTTAGTCATGAAAATTAATGTAAGAAATTTGAAGATTTTAGGTGACAAAAGAGGTTTAAAATGATTGACTTTCATCCCCCTCTCTTTCACGAAGCATGCACGATAGTGAAGTAAAAATTAGCAATTTGTACAACAAAAGCTCCATATTAGTCTTGATTGTAATGAAGTATCCTTTGACTAAAAATGACAAGAACAATGTTGGCATCAATTTTTTTTTCATTTATTTTAGGCAATGTAGAAAGCAATCTTCATGGGAGTGATGAAACTAATTTCATCCATGGAAATGGATGAAATTCAAAAGCATATACATTCATCCAAAATAGAGGAATATCGTCCTAAAATTTGGTAGCAATTTAACAATTTCATCCATTGAAAAAGGATGAATATCTCACCAAATATTCCCTGTAAAAAATTTGCATTGCTTTTTAGCAAAAATTAGCTCAAAAAAACCCTATGACTGGCATTTGATTAAAGAAATGGAAATATCAACAAGATGATTAGCTAATAAATGGAGCAAGCATGGCTTGATGCCGACGATAACTTACTCAGCACAAAAAGAAGCTTCGGTTGTAGAGGAAGAGGCCATAAGAGATAAACAATGCTTCGGTAGCTGATGAACATGGACAAAGATTGCATTACGCACTAGCAACCTGGATATTAGTCTTGGATTCGAAATGGCAAGTAACTAAAATCTGACACTTTCATGAAAACAGCGGCTACACATCCACCTTTTATTTTTGCACAAAGTTTGGTTGATGGTCCTACCAGTTTTTTGTTTGATTTTGGATCCTCCATTTTCAAAGTCCAACCGGTTGTTTACCCAAAGGCACCGGCTAACAATGATAACCGGTGGTTCTCCCCGAGCATTAATAGGAACAGCGCTCAATTGCTAAGTTCAGTTATTTCGGAGGCATTTCACGCATTTTGGTTATCTTGTCTTTTGCACAGGAGAAATCTTCCCACAATCTGGACCGTATAAAAGCAGCGAAGCTTGGGCATTGCCAGTGCAATTGTGATAAACTAGCGGAGGGGCTTGCAAATTGGAGGAATTCGGAAGAATTGGATGCTTTGTTTCGGTTTCAAAATCACTCCGTTTTCAAATCAATGAAGCGTTCCTCTCTGTGTCTCCAGTGACCCACGACAGACATCCGAGTCTGCGCATCTGATACATTTTGACGTACATCCGCACTTGAGGTTTCTTGAGGGAGCTATTAGGGGATCGAGAGGAACTCTCACTGGGAATGCTGCTATGCGATATTCATCTGCCAGTTATGAATTCTGAGTATTGCAAAAGATCATTGTCGTCTCTGTTTCAATTCCTTGTTTGGATGGCGGGGTTCCAGATTATACATAGTGACATTCATATCCATGGCGGGACATTGCCAAACACAGTCTAGGAGTGTTGCTGCAGTTGTGTTTGTAGTTTAGTTTCTGGACCGCTGGAAGAACCATGCGTTTGCATGAATTGTTGCTGGGAAATCATTGCAGGACCTGATAACGAGTGGTATTTGACCATGGATCACTCGTTCTCTGACCGTATCTGGAAGAATTGGAGGTGACCCCCAATTACCAATATCTGATTGAATGTCATCGTCTTTCAGAAATGTTGTTTTACGTCTAGGGTTTTGAGTAGCTTATGTGATCGTTTCTGGTCGCCATCTCCAGACCCAACCTTCATGAAACTTTTAGATTGAACGTATGTCTGACTCTTCCTGGCACCAATACCAAGCTAAAATATTCTGAGCTAGCTCTTCCAGAGTGAGCTCGCACTTGTGAATTAAGACTGCAGAGTCTGTACATTCTTATTTCACGGAGGAATTTAACAAGTGCAGGAGTAGCGACGGCATCCGCTTATATGAGTTATAATTCAGCTGAGGTCAAGCTTTACAACGTTGAGAGTGAGGTTAGATTGATAAAACGACAGACCAAGCAATTGAAAGTTGACCCTTAGACTCGCAACCTAAACCCTAAACCCTAGGACCTGAGATTTATAATGATCAGACGCGACTCTTCTACCTTTCCAAAGAATCCATTTCAACGTAATGCTCTTGTTTTTCGACCCTTCAAACATTGGCCTTTTACTTCTTTTGGAAACTGAGATGTCTGGTTCAGGTCGGGAGATTCACGAAATCTGCCAATTGTCGTTGCATAATCTTTATGACCACATTAAGAGGTGTCTACCTGCAAAGACTATTAAAGAGAGAAGCTTGCAGGAGAAGTTTGACAAGTAGAAGCATTTATTGCTAGTGCCTGTAGAGAGAGTTTGGAATTATCAGAGCAAGGGTAGACTAGGGTTGATGAATTCACTGATGTGGCCGGAAATCGAGATATCGGATCTTGCAATCCTGTTTTTGGTGCCTCGCCTGATCTTTACAGCATGCTTCCTAGGCAATCACAACGTAACATGCAAGTTGCTCTTCCGACACGAAGGTTATTGACGTGACATGGAATTGAACATACCCCAGATATGGAGCTTCAGGATATGCATTCATGGAGATTGTCGACAGAGCTAAGGTTCAGAGTGTGAAGTGATGGAGCATCCCAACCATGGCGTGAAATGTAGGATACCTCAAGCTCCCTGGGTGCTATTCTTTGACGGAGCTTCCAGGAAACCGGCAGCGCACGGGGGCTCGGGAATAGTGCTCAGGAACAGCAAAGGGCAGATCGTGGAGGAAGACAGGAGGTTTCTCGGAGCTGGAATTTCCTCGGGGTTGGCCAAGTATAAGGCGCTGTTGTCTGGCTTGAAGAAGGCCAAGAGCTTGCAAGTGAAATACCTCCTTGCGAAGGGTAACTCACGGATTCTCATCAACCAGGTGATGATCATCCTTCTTTTGCTCCAGCATGTGTAGAGTTGTTTACTATCTCCGCAGTCCCTCCCCTTCAGTGGTCTCAAAACGATTCCATGCATTGTAGCTGCAGCTAGGGTTGCAATCGTTTCAAAACAATGTCTCTTTGTTTTCCTCTACAGGGTCTCGATTTTCCCTCTAGAACCCATGTCAATAATGTGGCTCATGTTGCCTTCCAGCTATAGCCTTCAGAATCCTCTAAACTTGGCACTTGGCTGCGAGAACTAAAAACCAAATATGCATGAAAAAACACCGATCTACGGTGAGACTCCACAACCATGTTAATTGACTGTGGGGTCCTATTTGCTTAGAGGCGAGGCCTGCCAAAAGTATAAGAATGGATATCCTAGGCACAAATTTGAGCGCCAACTTTTCAACCTCTTTAATTCAGGCTTCAAGTTTCTTTTCGCACTTTTGTGTGCGTCATATGAGGAATTTCTTAAGTTTAAGTTTGTTCAATTTCTGACCAATACATGCAATGTTCTTCAGTGATCTTGGTCATATAAAATTTGGCTTTTCACTATATGATCATTGAAGTTGGTCATTTTGAAACCATGCAATCACAGTCCGTTTGGCGTAAATCATTCACGAACTTGCCGTTGCTCACTTTTTGGATCCGAATGGATTCAATTCCTTACTTGCAGGTGGTGGGGCGCTGGACTGCAAGGGACGCCCATCTCCGAGACCATCTGAAAAAGGTGTGGGTGCTTTCCAAGGAGTTCGACAGTCTGTTCATGGAGTTCATCCCCAAGGAACACAACTTCCACGCCGACCGCATCGCCAATTCAGCCATCGACAAGGAGCTTCAAATTCAGGAAGTCGTCTCAAATTATTTCGACCGAAGCAACGCTGCGTGGCAGGGAACTCCACGCAAAGAGCCGGCCCCCGTTTCGCCACCTGCACGCATCCTGACCCCCTTCTCCAACCTGAAACTTCGACCAGTCTCTCCCCTCAGGGACGCTCACTCTACCAAAGACATTGTCACTTCCACAGGAGTTCTCAAGCCCCTCAATTCAGCACTCAAAAGAAGCACGCATGTTACGATCTCTCAACAACGAATTCCTCTTTGCGATGACGCCCAGACGTCCGACTCCGACCTCACGAGGACGATCAAGTCCTTGACCACCACCAAAGCAGACAAGTTCTGGGCTGACAGGTCAGTGATGTTGTCCTGTTTTTCAACATTAGCAATATTACTACAGCAGTTAACTATTGATTGCCAAATTTTGGTCGAGTATTCTAGATCCTTGAAATAATGTAGCCATTTGCTAAATTGATTCATTTTGACTTTTTTTAACAAATCTTGCACGGTTGCATAATCGACTCCTTAAGCTCTTGCAATGAAATTAGCCATCTCCAAGCATTTACTAAGATTCCTGCAAAATTTTGTTCCTGTTACAGGTTGTCTATCTCCGATGAAGCCAGTACCAGCACTGCAAGCGAAGAAGAGGGCTACTTCAAACCCTCTCTGAAAACATCAGAGAATGTTCCTGGCCCTGCTGCTGCAAGTGCCAGGGGATCCGGGGACGAGAGTGGAGAGGATGTATGTGATGAAGAGCAGGAGTTTTGCAAGCCTCGTAGTTCGGGAGCTGCCAATGTTGAGGATCTCACAGCTGCAGCTTCTGCAGTTGGATCGACTATCCAGCTCTCGGAAGCCGACTGCGATCGTCTTGTGGAAGCTGTGATTGATAGGTTGAAGAAAACCAGACTGGCAGAAAACCAGAATCGCATCGACACTAGCGGCTGTTTGCAGGACCATTTGTAGAGTGTTTTTTGTCTTTACCGAGTATGAGTGGGTTTCACACAACTCTTAGCAGACTATATCACCAGACTATTTGAATATTTGAGAGCGTCAAGTTAAAAACTCCTGTTGTATTTGCTCTTTCACACACTTTAACATTACGTAAGGTTGAACTTCTGGTGATAATATAGAGAAAATTATCCTGGAGATAATAAGGTCGAACTCCGGCATATGATCAAGGTAGTCACTCAAAAATGATTTGATTTTTAGATGAATAAGTGCATCCTTCATTTCTATGGTGATTTGGAAAGCCATCCATGAGACATTTTTTGGTTGTAGTGTCCTTACAAGGTTAAGTGCAAAAGAAGGTTAAGGATTTAAAGATTAGGGTTTTTAGAAACAAAGATGTTACACTTTTCCTTCATAATGTCACATATCCATCTCACCTCCATATTATCATCCAATTTGTCTTCATGAATTAATGTGCCTAATTGAGACCTATTTCTAAAATCAAGTCTTCGAGATTTTTGTCTAAAATGTACAACCTCTATTCATGAGAGCCTATGGTCAATTTTAGTCGATACACCTATTTTCAACCTTTTGGAAATCCAAGAATTTATTCATACATTGTCCAAATTCCATTTTAACTCTTAAAGGCCTTTTTTTTTTTATGAAATTGCACTCAAAATTGTTCATTTCTATTGCAAAGTGCAAAAATCTTTATGAATTTTTTTTTTTGCATATCTAACCATAGGATTCTTGCATTAAACTAGCATAAGAGCATGTGTAGAAGAAATTCAGAAACTTTGATCATTTGGATTGTAAAATATTTCTATTTTAAATGAAAAAAATTGGATTTTTTTACCTTGCTTGACTAGATCAATTTATGGCTTTGAATCTTCGTAGTTAAAATATTTGCACTATTAATATTGAATTTAAAAAAAATTATAATGAAGAATTGAGTTGAAAGTCTAGAAAAAAACCACTTGATTTTTGTTCTTTAAAAAATTATTAAATAGAAGTAAGTACGACATTGAAGGAAAAAAACAAATCGTCAATAGGTGTAAGATGGAATTGAAACTCAATAATTCCAATGGTGAAATTGTTCTAACAAACAAACTAAATTTCATAAATGGATTCTATAAGTTAATTTTTCAGGAAGATGCTTAGGTTACCCAAAAGGTCAGTCCATAACTTTTTCATCACTAGTCCATAAAAAAATGAATCTAATCTTTCCATGTAGACAAAAATATAGTCTAAGAAACAAATTTTGAAAATTTTATTTTGATGTTTTGTGATTCTTTTGTGCTACTTGACAAACTTTGTTTTGGGCTAAGGGTGGCATAACTTTTTCTCCTAGACACTGATTCAAATAAAAATCATATTCCCAAAAAACTAATGTGTTTCTTATCTTCAAAGTAGTTTAAAAAAATCACGACAAAAATTGAGACCTTTGGAGCCTACCCAAAATCCACTTTGTTCCAGAGGGAACACTAAAACTTTAGGGACTAATAAAATCAAAAATCACTTTTTGACCACTACCAACACTGAACAAAAAATTTACAAAAATTTCAAAAATAGGAACAGTCGTACTCAAACCTCAGAGAGATTTGAATAGAACCGTTTAGACCCGGATGACCAGATGGCGGATACCAGCAGGGTATCCACCCACCCCGTCCCAAGTCTATGAGTCTCCATACCGACAGCTGAGCTCGAGCGACGAAGCTCACAACCAAGAAACCCAACGTTTCTTCTTGAACCTCCTCATCGGCGTGTTTCGGGAGATTCAGGAGGACCCCAAATGCTAATTTCGCATTCGCAAGTTGCGATGCGAGAGATTCCTGAGTGCGCAGCATTGACGTTCTTGAGCCTCGTGTCATAGCAGCTGATCGAAGCGCTTGATGAGAATGCGCAATTTTCAGTCGGGGGTTCGGTAGAGGAGTAGGTCGCCGTTCAGGTCTTGTTAGAGTAGGTCTGATTGGTTTCAGATGCTGGGTTGAGAGCTTTTGAATCTCTACTTGATTGTTTTTTTGAGAATTTTTACAATGGGGATGAGTCGGTATATGGCGGCCGTGGTGGTGGTGGTGGTGGCGGCTATGGTGGTTGCAATTGTAGGGTTGGCGGAGGCGGACCGGAATGAGGATCGCATAGCGGAGCTTCTGCACTTGCAGTCTCGATCGAAGGACGGCGTAATCCGCATGACGGACAACAAGTTTCGACGGATGGCGTCGACGGAGGCTCCCCGCCCTTACTCTTTAATCATCTTCTTCGACGCGGAGCAGCTATGGACGCAGCAGGAGCTTCATTTGCAGGAGTATCGCAACGAGTTTGGGTTAGTGGCGTCCTCGTTCATTAAGCACAACGAGCGAGGATCGGGCGAGGGGAAGGTCTTCTTCGTGGACGTGGAATTCAAGGAAGGGCAGGGGATTTTCCGCATGTTTGATGTGCAGACGCTTCCTCACGTGAGGTACCTTCCGCCGGGGAGTGGTAACGAGAAGTCGAGCGAGGAGATGAGCGGAGGCCGCAACGCCGAAGGGGTCGCCTCTTTCGTGACTTCCAAGACGGGCTTCGCATGCGGCGCCATTGAGCGACCGCCATTTCTTAGCCGCAACCGCATGCTTGCGTTTCTCGGCTTGTTTCTGGTGTCGGCGCCCATGGTGGGGAAGAAGCTGGCGGCACCGCGATCGCCTCTACGCGACACTAGGATTTGGATGGCGGGTGCGTTGGCGATCTACTTCTTCAGTGTTTCCGGGGGCATGCACAACATCATTCGCAAAATGCCGCTCTTCATGGTGGACCGAAACGATCCGTCGAAGCTCGTGTTCTTCTACCACGGCTCTGGGATGCAGCTTGGCACGGAAGGCTTCGTCGTGGGGTTTCTGTACACAATTGTTGGCCTTCTTCTCGGTTTTATCACTCACATTGCGCCTCATTTATCCTCCAAAAACGCACAGAGGATTATCATGATCGTGGCGATTACTGTCAGTTTCGTTGCCGTGAGGAAGGTCATTGCACTGGACAACTGGAAAACGGGATACCACATCTTTGCTTTCTGGCCGCTTCGCTGGATGTAGGCATCTGCACAACTCCGTTTCTTCATTTCATTTTCGGTAAACATCTCCACTCCAAATTGAGTAAGCTGCTTTAGACACCGAGTCATGAATCGTCATGTCCCTCATTGTCTCAGTGCCGCCACATTAGGGTTATTCGCTAATTACACTCGATTCGTTGAAGTCTATCAATGTCAGTAGAAATACATTACAGTTGTAAAATTTCAAGCACAGGTATTCAGTCAAGCTTATGTTAGGGAACAACACCTCGAGATTAGTGAAAGCTCATCGTAGTGCGCTAGGAGCGATCAAACTGAATTTTGCAGAAATCTTTTTACTTGCTGAGTTCTCGTTTGATTACGGCAATTAATCAGCTCAATTCCTTTATCGAAGACTTTGGCCGCGAATCGTACATGTATCTTATGAATTTTTGTTTAGTGGTGTGTGCACCGAAAGGTTGCAAGTTTAGTGCATGGGCTGATTGTTTATTGAGTTGACTGCTGGGTTCAATGTATATTTTTTCTGGTGCCTCGATCTCTTAGTTTTGAGAGTGGCAAAGTTTGGGACTTGGACTCGGCATTGAAGTTCACTGTACAGTACTGTACATTACCAGTAGTCATGGTGAGTGAGTTGCGTGTTCCGTGGTTGTGAGTCGATGAGGTCGCACCGATGAGGAGCCCTGCATTTGCCCTCGGAAGCCCGAGGTGGTTATTCGCTCGCCTAAATCAAATCAAGACCAATATCTTGGATATTATCGACTCTTTGAGAGTGTTGGGGAGTCGGACTAATACTATAGACCCGCTTCTTCATTCTTAATTGCAGTGAACCATGTGACAAAGAAATTGTTAGGAGAAGCATCAGCAAATCATGCCTAAGATAGTGGAAAATCATGCAAAATAACTTAAGCAAGTGCAAACACATGTGGTGACACTAATTTCCAAGGTGATGCTAATCCCCTCCCTCACCCATACTGATAAGAAAATCAGTGGAGCTATCAGTAATGCGATTGCAACATACATTCATTCCAATAACAGGCAATCTGGGGAGACCCAACACAGGAAATATGCAACAGTACTGTAGTAACCATCTGGTTCTACCAGTCAAACCACATCATTTTCTTGAATAGCAGATATCTACTGGCCAGTTTCAGTCACCTAAGGTCAGAACTGAACCTAAGGTAGACTCCCCCCAAATTGTGCTGTGCCTGCTCATGTTGTGTACATCTCCAATATCAATCTGCACCAATTCTTGCAGAAACGGTTTTAGAACAATCTACCAAAAAAAAACTATGGCCCTTCATAATTTTTGCATAAAGTATCCAAGTGATGTGTTCTTTGGTGCATTCAAATCTCTTGCCAATAAGAAAATATAGAAATTCCACCACTAATAATAGAAATTGTCCACTTTTAAAAAAAAAGTGATGGTTTTGGGGTGTCCCTACCTTAGATGCATGCTATTTCTAGTTTCAGAACTCAATAGCACAATTCTGGTGCTCCGTTTTTTTACGAATACGACCACCTAATCAATTACTCCGTACAACAAACTTCCTGGACATTCCAAAAGAACTTCAAATTGAGAATCTACCCAAGACATCAATTATTGAATTCATAGATTCAAAACCAAAATTCCGAGATCCTGGAACTGATGGACGTATACCCGTGCGCACGCATTCTCGCATTCATAGTGCCATTTTGACGAACATAGCCACCTTATCAATGATAACCAAACTTCCCAGACATTCTGGACAACCTCAGAGCTTCAACTTGAGCACATTTTTTAAGCAAAAGAAAGTGCATGTCAAAACATTCTTCATCGTTAATTAGTACAAGTTGAATCTTCTTATCAAAAAGAATACAGTTGCTTTTGTGAATCTCCCCGAGACATCATCCATTGAAACACACAGGAATTCACAGATGCAGAACAAATCTAAACTGAGACTGATCAATCCCACCACTGATCGAACTGTTCCAGCGTCCGCCTCATCTGGGCTCGGGCATGGAGTCGGGCTCGTAGAAGATCATCGAGGTTTGGTCGGGCTGGGCAGTGGGGCGCTCGTGGTACGGGGCGTGTGGGTGCTGCCTGGCCGGCGTTGCTTGCGATGCGTGGTGCGGGGCTTGGTGCTCCAGGGCGATGGCTGTGCGAAGCTCCTGCAAAACGTCGGCCATGGTGGGTCGGTGCATCGCCTTGGGCTCGACGCTGCGCAGCGCCACCTCCGCCACCACCCACACGGCCTCCAGGTTGGGGCGGCAAGCGCGCACGGCCGGGTCCAGGATCTGCTCGATGTTCACGTCGCCACCGCCTCCCAGAACGTTGCGAACCTGAGACAAAAACATTATTTTGTTGGAATTCAATTACAGGAAATCCTCCATGCTAGTTTAATCAACCAAGAGTCTTTTTTACACTATCCACATAACCAGTCAAGAATGGGAGGCTCGATAATTAAATGCTTGTCCTTGCCCCGGTCCTTGCATGCGATTGTGGCTGTTGAGATCTCACTGATTCATCAATTAGGGGGGACCGCAAGAACTACCCATGCTATTCAATATAGTCTTCTTCTATTAAGTGACATCACAGTGGCGCAATACAGAGCGACAAATTTGTGACCTTAATAGATAATTACGTTTCAGGGCATCAGCCTTGAAAAGTGCTAATGTCGTGAATTTCTGCCAATTGCATGATTTTGAAGTTCTAGGAAATGTCACCTCTACTGAGCTTGCAAAACAACCCGACTGTTGATAAATTGGAGATTAGCGAGAGCGACGTTGGACTCGTCGTACGACCAAAGGGCTATATCACTAATAGGTGCATCATATAATAACTAGCAAGTTTCGATGATTTGTAGAAAAATACCAGTTAATATGTCAGTTACTAGGCGAATACACTCGTGAACATATCACTCAATATCTCTCTTGTGATGGTTGGGCAGCAAATGACAGTCTAACCTTAGTACAATTGCCTTAACATATTTCAGCAATTCATGATCGATTTCCATAGAACGCAGACACAGCATACGCAATTGTTCTCGACATTGGGGAAAGGGACGCAGGCTTCTTACATATTGACAAAGATTCATGTCTTCTCGGTTAGCGACAGATGAATCGATGGGAAGGCGCCCTGTTATCAACTCCAGGAGCACCACACCGAAGCTAAACACATCGCTCTTGAGAGTCAGTTTCTGCGTGTCGAAGTACCTGCACGTGTCCATGGAATTCGTCAGCCTTAAACCCTAAAACCCTAAAAAACACCAGAGACGCTCAAAGCAGCCCAAGAGAGAGTTTGCGCTCTGAAATAAAATTCTTTTACAAGTCAGCGATGTTGATTGCAGTTGGTGTGGGTAGCTTACTGGGGGTCCAGATACCCAGCTGTTCCTCTGATTTCCGTAGATACGTGGGTTTTGTCTAGAGCAGGTCCGGCTCTGGAGAACCCAAAGTCGGACACTTTGGCCACCTCGGCATGACCGGGGCCTGTGAGTAGAATGTTGCCACTCTTCACATCACGGTGAATAATGCTCGGGTTGCAGTTGGAGTGTAGGTAATCCAATCCTGGAAAATAAAAAAATAAAAAATTCCCCATTAGAAGAATTTCCATAGCTATTTCCAAAGTAATTTGGCCCTGAAGACTTGGTTTCCTACGTTCACTATTGCACAACCTCAGAAAAACTTTGGTTTGGTTTTGCAGGCTGGTAGATGTACCACAAGACAAAAAATTATCTTGCTTGGCATGTACTCTAAATCTGGATAAGTGTGACTATTTGACACATACATGGTCAGCTACTTAGAACGTCATTTCGTTATAATGGCGTGATTCAGAGCGCCAAGAGTGTGAAGCTCCACTGCACTAACGTGTTCAAAATTAGGACTGGTATAGAACTATAGATTTACATTTCAAGACGGCCGCTTTGAAAAGCACGAATGTTGTGAAAGTCCACCAATATAACGAAATTGACGATTTGGGAACTACAGGACCAAATCTGCGAAGTTTTCTTCTAATGTTGACAATAATCAATGACAATAGTAAAACTGGAAGTATATTTTCCTTCCAAATCTGTTAAAAACTGAAACAGTAAACTATGCATCACCTCGTGCTGCATTAAGAGCAATGTTGAGTCGCGTCCTCCAATCCAGGGGTCTTGCAGACTTTAGATTTCCTGCATTCTCGATTCAATTGAGTAAGTACAACAGGGATCGTAAGACTTCTAAAATTGCATCAAAAAATTCATATATATCAGTGATGCGAGTTATCAGTTTATTGGTTCACCGTGTAGTTGGTCGTGTAAAGAGCCATCTCGGACGTACTCGTAGACTAGGATTTGTTTCTTTTTCTCTTGACAGTATCCCACCAACGTTGTCAAGTTTCTGTGGTGCAATTTGGATAGAAGTGAAACCTGCATCACAATCAATGTTGGTAGACATCTACGCACATCAGACAATTGAACCTGCCGTAATAGAGCATAGGTATAGTACTTGACAATACATAGCATTCTTGAGAAATCTGCCTCAACACTCTTAGAAAAGGAAGCCACATTCATTTTCTACAAAATCTACAGTGGGATAATTTTACCAAAAGCTACAACAAGCACACAAGCACTCATTAAGAGTGACTTTTTGGTTGTCACCTTCAGTGCAGAAGAGCCTGGAGATCGTGTTTGTTAAGATGGCAATATTTCAAGAAATTGGCACTTTTCTAAATGCACTGATGTGTATAGACGTCAAATCCTAGTTCTAACAAAAAAGCAGAAATGTATATCAATCCTAGTTTTCAAAGCTCTGAAACAATTTGAAACATGCCATTTATAGGAATAAAACCATGTGAGTACTCACAACAGCGAAAGATTGTTTTGTACAAATTTCAATGATAGCCGAACAGTACAACTAAACACTGAATTATTATTTTTCACTGCTATACTCACTGTGATCGTAAAACGAGCAGCAACCAGGTCCAGATGCAACCACCAAATTCAAATTTGGTAGAAACGTTTCCATATTCAACAGTCTGTCAACTGTAAGATTACGGTTTTGTTTTTGTACCTCATTGTGAAACTCTTGATCTCCTGGGCGAGTAGGATTATCAGCAACCTTGACAGCCACTTCTCGTCCATCGGGAAGAATTCCATGGTACACTGGTCCAAAACCTCCTCTCCCAATTTCTCTTTGGAAGTTGTTCGTGGCAGCTGCCAATGCTGCAAGTGTGAAAGACTTCGATGAACCACCGTTGCTGCCGATTTCTAGAATCACATGTACAAGTCAATATTCCAGTTACTTCCTTACATGAGGTATCCTCAAAAGACTAAAAACATCTATCAGAGATGTTCATAGCATTTTTGAGAAACGGCATATAACGCCAATCTAAATACTTCTACAGCAACTTCAAAGTCCTTAAAAAAAGAAAAGACATGTCACTCACTAAGCATATGCAAGCTTCTTAACAAACTTTTGAGTCTTAATTTTAATTTCTATCTACAGTGGAGAAGGATGAGTTCTCTCGCACAAGAGCTCAAGAATGTTATGTTGGGAAACAGGTCAAGCTATCTACCCCTTTTAAGCTATATTTACCATGTCAAAAGCAAAATGGATGTAATATTGAAGGTTATACAGGTCAAAATGGGATAATAAGGCACAAACCAACTGCACATGACTTTGAGCTGCACTATTGATGAATTGCATGGGTGTAACAGTACAAAAGTGTGAATTAAAAAATTACAAGAGTACTGACTGAGGTTAGAATTACCCTTAAGAGGTACTGCACGGCCACTTGAAGCACTGTTTTGCGGAGGATTGGCCTTACGACGACAACAACGACAACCGATGTAAATGCCCACGATGGTGATTAGAAGTGTCAAGACAACCCCGCCCACAGTAGCGCCGATAATTGCCTTCAGATTTGATGATTTGGACTTGGAAGTAGTAGCGACATCCTGGCAGCCTCCACCGTCAAAATGGTTTCCAGGACAAGACCTGTCAATAGGCAAAGTTCATGGATCAAAACACTGTTTGAGGCTTTTCAAATAAATTTGCAAAATCAGAAGTAAGGCAATTGCGCCCATAGTTGAAACTAATAGCGATTGAGCATACTTACTATTATAAAACAAAAATTATTTTTATTGAATCTTATTGGAAAGTAAAAGAGCTTTTCAACACACTTTAGCTTGCGTTATTTGGAGCATTGTGAAATTTTAAATTATTGTTTACAGGTGTACCAAGAATTGATAGTAGACTCTTCTAAGCTTTCATGTTTTGATTGTATGCATCTTGTGTCATCAATACCTAAGTTTTAGTGTTACTTTTTAGTCTACAATGTAGGTGTTACAGTTTGAACAAAGATGATTGATCATAGGTTCACATAAATCATGCTAAATACTCAAAGCATCAGCTTGTGGAATTAGAAGCAATAAGCTTACGTGAATTGCAAATTTGATGATGTAAGTAGCTGAGCTGGAATTGTACCGCTGAAATTGTTGTTTTGCACAGTCCTACACAATCAAACAAGCCACAATCTTGTGTAAGAAACATATAGATGGGTGGCAAGGTAGGTACCAATTACAAATAGTCTGATCCTTGTAAAATTCATGTTTAGGACTATATTTGTAAAGCTCAACTATAGAATCTTAAAAAGTCTATTTTGTTATCATATGTACAACTTTTCAACTGCTGAGTCTAAATACTCTAAAAAATATAGCAGTTTCAAGCCTTTAAGACTTCAAAATATAGTATTACAATTTGACCTAGAAGATAAATTGTGCACTTGAATTTCATTGGTTGAATATCAATTAAACCATACTGTACAGTGCATTGTATGAGCCATTAAAAAGGGCTAGTATTATGGATTCTATTCATCCTCTAAACAGGCATTGACACTTTGCTAAAGTAATTTCAAAATTTAAGCATTATGCCACATCTTGATTATGAAATATAAGCATTAAGCAATATAACCACATCTTGATTATGAAAAAAATGAGTTCAAAGAAATGGAGGGAATGAGCGGCACTTACAGTACTCTAAGAAGTGGCAAGGATGTCAACCAATCAGGAAGGGGGCCACTCAAATTGTTGCTCTCCAAGTTCCTGAATGCATCATCATTCTACATTACAAAATAATGGAATAAAATGTGGCCCAAATATTGTCTTCTTTCACTAACTGTGTTGCAAAGAAAGCTCAAACCTCACTCAACAATCATGCTAAAAGGAAAATAAAAAACAATTGTAAGCATTAGAGCTATCCTTGAACTTGATACAATTTTAGATTCACGGCATTGAACCACCAAATAAAGGCTTGCCAATACCTCTTTATGGCATTATTCATTACATTATAATCCTAATTTTCAATAAAGCAAAGACAACATCCCATTTAAATGAGTATTAAGGATAACTCTATTGTATGTTGAATTTCATCTACACATCTAAGAATGAGAACTTACAAAGTTGTCAACTGCACCAATGGACTCAAATCTGGCAATAGGCCTGTGAGTGCATTGTTGCTAAGGGACCTGTCAAAAGAGCAACAAGTCATTAAATTTGCACTTAAATTTCTTCACAAATCTTACTATAGCATTCTTGAAAGTTGTAACAAAACTCTTCAACCCAATTGTTGATATAAAGAAGACTTAGGATATTTGAGATGCTCCAAATTATCTCACACCTCCTTTCTTTAGCATAAATCCTCTCACATCTCAAGTTCAAGAATGAAAGCATGTGTAATTAACCTTGAAAGGCCCTTGGGTTTCTTGTATACGACCTATATTTAACCTTATAATTCTTCAATTGTGGTTTAACATATCAATTGTGATACATTGTTATTTATGTTCTATCATGATCATTAATTTACTTTGAACTAAAAAGTATTTGGTCAATATTTCTCTAATCAAATACCACCAAACACAAAATATACTATACAGCCACAAAAGGCCTTTAGGCCCTTCTAGGGTTAACCAACTATTATAAACACTTGTAGCTATTGTCAATACCAATGCAACTACAATGAAAGAGATAGGCAATCAACTTACTCTAGAGTGTTATGGTGTTGATCTTTTCTTCAAAGACTCTAATGATCAAATCGATCCTTTTTGTTAAATTGGCATGTTCCAGAATTAAGCCAAAAATTGTGACATCTGTTCCAATGTTTTAAAAACTAGATCAGAGGTTTCATTAGGCAGTGAAATCCAACATTATAAACAATCATGAGGTTTCTTTTAGTCCATAACTCAACATCCCTTAGCAAGAAAAACTTACAAGGAGGTTAAGTTGACGAGATTCGCAAAGCTGAGGGAAATGGGACCCATCAAATTGTGCCCTGTGAGGTTTCTGAGCACAATTCCATAGGAAATCATGTTAATCCAACTGTGTTTGAATCATCCCAGATCAAGCAAAGCACCTGCAAAAAAATCTGCAAAAAAATCTTAAACCCTAACCCTTGAATCTAAAAACCTTATCAACTCTGTTGAATATGTAAAACATGATGGCTTACATTGCCGTAACTACGGGAGCTGTCAGCACTGCATCTGGTACGCTGCATTGAACCCACGGGTATGGCGAAGGAACACACGGGTCACCAGTCCATTCAGAGAGATTCATATCCGTCTTGATGACCTCAATTGCTGCGACTGCAGCAGTCCACACACAACCTATTTGTCAGCTTCACACTCTCCATGATCTTATTAACCGATCTCTGTCCATACTGAATGTCGTCAACAGAAAGATTGAATCTTTAACCATGTTCTTCTATCTAATGAAACTTGTGGGGGTTAACGTGATACAATCTCAGTCGCTTCACCCTCAATGAATACAACATGTAGCACAGTTGTTCACATTTGTAATTATTTTTCATTGGTGGCAATGCTAGATTGAATGGTGCATGTCGTACACTACAGCTTGTGTTGAGCACACACCACTTTCTCATCGCTCCACGACTTAGTTAGTGTAATATTGGATACAAAAATCTTGACCGATTTGACTGAAAAATCAAACCTCACAGAAACAAAATCGTGGAAGTCTATCAAAATTTAGCTCGGTACTAGATCACCTCGCCTTACCAAATGCAGCACTCAATCTAAATCATTCACTACAAAAAAAGAACAAGGTACAGGCAAACGAGGCCCGGTTATGAAGCATAAAAGCACGAGAGAAGGTATAGACCTGCAGCTATTCATCACGAGCTGACCTACTTCGCAATTACTTAACGCAAGCAAGTCTGAACCATGTGATTAACTCAAAGTACTCACACACACGAAAAAAACCCCACTATTGTTACAACTCTCGACTACTGTAACGTCAATTCCCTGATTTTGCCACTTTTCAAGGCGCTCAACCTGAAAAGTAAATCAAAACCAGTCCTGTTTAACGCTTTGTAGTGCAGATGAAGGTTACAAACTTTGACGCCCCACCCAATCTGTCGATCACTGTGCATCCTCACTGCAGTTGTGCACATCATATTAATACCCAAATGCTGTCAAAACTCCAGCATTCCTTGCCATGAGTTCACGTTTGCAAGAGCCCTACATAATTAAGCCCAATACGTACTCAACCTAATATGCGCAGAGAACTCTAATCAATAGCCAATCAAATGCGAGCCCACCCCAGAGCCTTACCATCGCCTTCCCTGGTGGTCGTGTTTCGCACATCCGACACCGAATACACCTCCATTCCATTCAAAATGGGCCCATTCAACGCCAGCAAGGAGGGGAACAGCGTCACCTTCGAGTCAGGTTCAATTTCCATGTCCCAGAACAACCACGAGATTCTCTGGAACACTCCCCCGGACTCATTAAAAGGACTCAACAGTACCGGGTTATACTCCGTGCCCACGTCGATAGTAAATATCCGAGAGGTGATCGTCGCCGCCGGGTCGAGCTCTGCGAAGTGGAGGAGGACGAAGGCGGTCGGGTAGGAGGCGGTGGAGCCTGGCGTGAGGTAGAAGGAAGTGAGGTTGCCGGTGGTGGTGACGGCGCTTTGCAACACTAGGGAAGGAGGGCGGAAGGCTGTGCTGTTAATGATGGTGCTCGTACCCAGGGCTTGCACGAGGGTGGCGGTGGGGGAGAGGTAAGGGGACATGGCGCCCTCGGGGTGCCAGTAGCGGTCGTAAAAGTCGTCGGGGTATCTGCATGACAAAAGGGCAAACAATTTAGTGTGAACAATCGGCTAAGAGCGGGGCTAAGAGTCAGTGTCTCTGCGACAAGTAGGAGAATTGTAAGCGTAAGATGCATAGGCGTCTTTGCATCGGTACAATCCTCTGTCTTAAATCTATGGTACGGACACTACTGAGTGTATGATCCTTGGTACGCAATGGACAAGTAGACAGCAATTCACAGTATGTGTGTTTCCATAGTACTATCGGTATGATCCTCTGTGTAGGAACCCTGGTTATCACCATCTGGGTATATATCTGCCACAGTGCAAACGACTAAATGAACAATTGGCTAATCGTCAGGGTCTCTACTCCAAGAGGAAAGGTGCATAATTTTCGTAGGATTCTTTCCATGGAATCACCGGTATGAGTCTTTCCATGCAATCCTCTGCATAGGATCACTGCTACAACACTTAGAATCTGATCCTTGGGAATGCATGAATATATGGCAGTTCAGAAGACTCTTTCCATATAATCATCGGTATAATCTTCGGTAAAGGATCCCAGGTAATCATCATCTGGGTATCTGCAACAATGCTAACAATTTCATGAACAATCGGCTAATCGTCCGTGTCTCGACCTGGAACAGAAAAATTGTATGCATAAGTTTCATACGGGTCTTTGCATGTAATCATCGGTATAATCCTCTGTATATGATCCCTGGGTATCACCACCTGGGTATCTGAAACAGTGCTAACGAATAAATGAACAATCTGCTAATCGGCTACTTGTCATTGTCTTTACTCCGAATGGAAAGATGCATAATTTTCATACGGGTCTTTCCATATAACCATAGGTGTAATCCTCTGCAAATGATCCTTCGTTATCATCATCTGGGTATCTGCAACAGTGCAGACGATTAAATGAACAATCGGCTAATCGTGAGCGGCTCTACTCCAGTCGAAAAGAATCATATTTTTATACACGTCTCTCCATGTAAAAATCGATGTAAACCTCTGTATGTGATCCCTGGTACCATACATAGTATATGATCCTTGGTACGATCAGTATAATCCAGTATACGATCCATGGTACCATACTAAGTTTATGATCCTTAGTACGATCCTCAATACAATCCTCGTTGATTCAAGATTTGAGAAATCGTAGTCAGCAATCTTAGTGTGCTACTACTTTGATAATCACATGTGCTGCGATTATACCAAACATAAGAAATTATTCATTCTTTACAAGATGTGGACATTTGTCATATAAGCATCCATGTCCTTTTCTCATCCAATGACAAGATTCTTTCTCCATGTCTGTACGATATGTGCACGTGCAACCGTCACCTGAAAGTACGAACTGACGATTCCTGACGATTCTGGGCGCACTGACATACATACCTTTCGGACAAATTCAAGGCCCATAAGCACAACGCTCCAAATTTTGACCAATCACGTTTGCTAAGATTTCGTCGACATATTCTTGCCCTCAAGGCCACTACAAAAACAATCAAACCACCACGGAGATATGAAGTGAAAGCAAGTGCAAAAGAGCTCGATACCTGACGAGAGCCGATCCCCCAAAATTGATCCTCGATCGTATCGTCATGTACTTGTACGCTCCCAGATACATGTTAAACTTATCATACACCGCTGCAATCGGTCGCAAGCTGATGGACGACACGAACGGCGTTCCGTTCGAATCATCTCTCAACAAACACAAGTACGTCACATTGCTCTGCGAGAGGTAGAGAATCTCCTTGTACAGCACCCCCGTGGAGGACGTGATGATATTCTCCACAACGGTCGCTTCAATGGACAGTTGAAAGGATGGTGGGTTGGCGGTGTTGTCGTAGTTCCCGTAGAAGAAGGCCGCTCTCAGCAAGTAGGTCGAGTTCTTGACCACGGGCAAGCGGTAGCAGTTTTTGGCTCGGGTGTCAGCGAAAGCTCGCAGGGACGTGAGTTCGGGGAGAGAGGCGAAAGTGGAGTCGGTGGGGGGATTGAAACCTTGGTGGTTGGTGCCGGTGGTGATGTAGGGGGTGTCGGGGACCCATTGCACACCCGCTGCGTCGACGGAATTCGTCGTGGCTCCACAGTCGATGTTGAGCGGCAAGTCTGTTGATAAATCCACATAGACAAGCATATTAGAAAATTTGGTCCTAAGCACAGTTGAAGTTGCAGGAATTATTAGAAAATTTGGTACTAAGCAAAGTCGAGGTTGAGCAACCTTGTTAATAGATCCACACAGGAATTATTAGAACTTAGATTGTTACTGTGGACTAGATAATGTGAAAGTAGAGCTTTGGTATGAGAAATAGCATGCTGAGTTGGTTGCAGGAGTGGGGAGGGATGTTATTGCATAAGGTCGTAATGTCACGTTTCCGTGGTTGAATCGTGTTCAATCATGCTCAATCACGAGTCTCAAAAAAGAACGAATTTACAAGATATAACTGCTCTTCATGTCCATGCGTAGGTGTCATCTCTACAGAAATGGGCTCCATAATTGAGGTTATGACATCACTGTAGCCACGGATAACTCTACTGTTGCAAATGGGAACAAGAGTTGAAGGAAATCAGCTCATCTGGGACATGATGGTCATCAACAACATATATACCTCAATGCTATACGGTCCTCGCTCAATCACTTGGAGTAACGGTGATCACATTGATGATAACATTGATGCATTAGAAAAAGTATAAGGTAACCCTAACTAAAAGCGACACTTCAAGTGCTGAGCATAATTAAATGGCCAAATTTTCATAGGTGATTGTTAGAAAAAACAAAGAGTATACCAACGCAGCAGAGAATGTGTTCTTTGATTACTATATGCAACACTTAGAACTAGTGAATCTAACCTTTACTATTACCGGTATATGAAAACGAGTTCTCAAAATGAAAATGTACTCATCGCGCAAGATTTTAGGGTGTCGCATTTAGGTACATGTTACATGTTGCAATTAGGTACCTCAACCCTCTCTCCACAAGCACCAGCTCTGAATCTACATCTCTCAAATTTCAATACATTGCCCTTTCACTTGAGACTCGAGTACCACACTCCAAAAAACAACCAGATCACGAACTAAAGCTCAAATAGACTAACACATCCTAACCAAGGATCCAGTGACGGTACCAGCACAAAAGAGTCAATTTATTCGATTCTACCCTAGATTCCTCTCAAAAAATAGATGATACCCACGATGTAAAACAAGGGAAAATCCAAGTAAAGAACGTACATGACACCATTCCTTACAGACACTATGTGTCGGTAGAACTAACGTTCGTGATGCCACAGTAAGGTGATGAACGAGCCACTTCGACACACAAAACCAGGAGTTTCAAAACAGTTTACACTCAAACCTGAAGAACTCTGAGCGGAAGTGCTGCCGCAGCACACAACAACAAGCACAATTACTGCGTAGGCAAAGCGCTTCTCCATCTCTCGGCCCGTTCCTTATCCTCAAAGCAAAGGACGTCTTCTCTAGCTAGCGCACACAAATCTGCACAAAATAGTGAGCCATTTGCGGAAACTATCTAGAGATGGCCACAGACTCTATCAGTAAGAGCTACAACCACATTTGCCTGGCACTGAAGAAAAACAATCTGGAAGAAATGGGTCTATAAATTATTGAGCTTGCAATCTTAAGTTAGATCTGAGTTGGTGTGTTGAGAGGGGCGTTGACATTCGTGACCTAACGGGATGCTGCAGTCGGCAACGAAAGATGCGGATTACCGATTTTTGTTTGAATGGGAATCTTCACGCGGTATTGGTCAACTTTTGGAGAGGGCAAGGCTTATTAAGGCAGCCTTTACCGGTCGCGCTTGTAGGTGTGAGACACTGCGACGAGCCTCCTGCAGGGGCAGGTATCCCAGCCGGGCAGCCAGGCCAAAGAAGAACCAGCCCCGCCAAACGCGCGCCCTCCCGATCCTGGCCCCTCCCGCCTGCCTGGCACCACTGCTCCAGATCCGATTTTCTCGCGTCACCTCCCTCGTCGGCGTGCTCGTCGGCTCCCTCGTCGCTGTGTGTGCAGCGCTCGTTGTTTGTGCAGCGCTTGCTGTCCTCCTTCGTGCTGTTCAGTGCTGTCCTGCAGTTTTTGCAAGAGGCCGACACGGACCATGTCTTATGGAGAAGCTAGCAACGGACTGCCACAGAGTTTTGAGATTGGTTAGGTGTACAGAGTAAGCTCGTTGGCATTAATCAGGAGCAGAGATTTTCCATTCATAAAGTCTTCTCCTCTGTGACGAGATAGATGCTCCTATTTGTATTAAGGGACATTGTGATCATTATAAAGGAAGAATTTAATTATCTTCATCTTTTTATTCCTATTGTGACCCAATTTAACAGTTCCTGTTACGGTTTCAGCATGATGAATCATGGATTCCATAAAACTAAATAATTGCGACTACGAGACTTCGAGACTTTGCGCGATTACTTTACAGCAATAAGAAGCACAAAATCCTTAAGGAAATTCGAAGATTGCCACTAACCAGTTGAAACGTAACTCAGACATACAAAGGATGCAGCACATTGTGTGCACATTAGACCAGAGTACATGGGTTGTCTTCGAGGATAAATAAGAGGATGTTTGTGCCTCAAGTCTGTAGGCGTCAAGAAAAACGAATTGCAAAGAGCAATGCTAGCTATACAAATATTAAACAATTGGTATATTTGGGACAGTTGTTGGACACACAATACTAGCAATCCCTGCTTGTTGTCCAGGTGACTGGAAATGATCAAGCAGAAGAGGTACAACAAATCTATGTGTGAATTTGGGCTTCGGTACGAGCAAATGGCAACTGCGAAGCACAAATTATTTTAAGAGCTGGAGAACTACTGAGTCTGAAAGTAATTGCCAGGGATAGCAACAACACTGACCACCTTGCTTAATGAATTCCATCATAAGGTTTTCTTCAGCGTCGTAAGCAATTTGCTTCCTTTGCTTCTAGAGCTTCGGTGCAGGTGGCGATTTTAGTGGAGGCTGGTGCTCAGGAATCCATTAACAATTGCCAATATTCTCTGTAAAATCACTGGGGCGCTATTCGGATGCAGCACATTGTGTGCACATCAGACCAGAGTAATTTGTCCTCAGAATTTCATTCACACATTTTGCTGTAGTCCCGGCTGTAGCAACCCGAGGTTTCAGGATTTGTATTAGAGTGCTTCAAACTCAGTTTGGATTTGGATTTGCTTCATACCCAAATTCCACTGAATTTCATGATAACAACATAACATTCAGTAGCTCTACAGTGATGGTGTGGTATATTCCACACCCCAAGAGTGCTTCATCAGTAGCTACTGATGAATTAGACAAGTGGAGGATGCAAAGGCACACCATCACTGGAGAACTAAGGCAACATCAACACATGCTATTAAATGTTATGAATCTCAATGCTATGTCAAAATTGTATTCTAAATCACTTTGTGATCAGCACAGAAGAGGATAGGCGCGACTACCCTTGCCCCTTCTCCATGAAGGCCAGCCCAAAAAATTACCCTTCATAATGGCAGTAAATGGTCCATACTGTGTCCTTCCCAAGGTAAAAGGCATCAACAATTTTGTCCTTCCTATTTTGACTAAATATAAATTTTTCACAAAATTTTCCTCATATTCAAATAATATTTGAATAAAAAAGAAATAATGAACCACCACGTACAAGGTTGTATCATTGTGACTGTCAAGCTAACAACGGACTTGACTCTTTCGAGAATCATAATAGAGTTCAAAGTAGCCTAATGGGACATTCACACCAAGTGTTAATTGAATATGTAAATAAGTTTAATCCTAAAAGCTAGCACCCCGACGTTTATATTTTGGATGATGAATAGATGGCTTGCAAGCACTCTTTAGTCCAACTAACTTCTCATTCATCCAATGTAACACTTGAATGTTGAGAAGACAACCTTCTTTAATGACCAATTTCTTGAGATTGTAGTAAACAGTGATATTTCTATACACAATATAAGCAAAAATGTGCCAAAATTCAAAAAAGGATCAAGACGTATAAGGAATAAGGGTTCAAACCACTTCAGTATTTCACCCATCTATATCTACCAATCCCAACCACTCACACAAAAAATCAAGCCACTTTAACAATTATATAAAACCATCCATGGTCTTATGTCAAACTATGATCTTTTTCAAAAGTCCCTATGCAAATGTCCCATAATTCCGATACCTTTCCAAAATAATTGAATAGAAGCTACATAAATTGATGTGCATTTCATTCTTTCCAAGCAATTTGTGCGTCCATAGACATTTGAATTTTTTTCAAAGATTTCCATAAAAAAGGGTGGAAAAAACCCAAATTGTCGATAGGAAGGAAGAAACCAAATGGAACATGTCCTAAATAGTGGCCATATTCATTAGGAAAAATTTCAGCCCTCAAGAAGGCTGCCAGTTTTTTAATTTTTGGCAATTACAGGAAAAATATATATTGGATTTTTTTATTTTTTTTAAATATTATTTTTTTTTCAATCTGACTTCGCGCTGCCGTGGCATCAATAGTGCCATGTCATCTTCAAATTTTAAAAAAAAAAAAATATATATATATATATATATATATATATATATATATATATATATATATATATATATATATATATATATATATATATATTTCCCCCCCCCCTTAAATGCACCGCAGAGGTGCAAGACTTGCGGCCTTGTTGAGGGCTCAAATTTTTCCTAATGTCCAATTTTAAAAGTTCCAAATTCAAAGTTTTACTTGATTCCCTACTGTTTGACTTTATTGAGCCGGCAACCTTGCTTTATCCATTATTTATTTCCACCTAAATTTAACCCCTAAAGGACCGAGGCCTTTTTTCTGCCAAAAAACACTGAAAACTGCCATTTCTATAGCAAAGAATAAAAAAAATTGAAAAATGTTTTTTTTTCACATCCAACCGTAGGATCTTACACCTAACTAGTATAAGAATGTGTGGAATTTTTTTTAGAATTTTTGACCACACAGATTGCAAGATATTTGCATTTAAAGTGAAAAAAACAAGTTTTTCAGCACATTGCGGGACTAGATTTTTTGACTTTAAACATTTTAACTTAAAATTTTTGCACTACAGAGTTTTGAGCTTTTATTTTTTATAGTGGAGAATTGAGTTGAGAGTCTAGAAAAAAGATAATATTAAAAAAAAACTTAATTATCATTCTTAAAAAAATTGTTAAGTAGATGTAGGTACAAGATAGAAGGAAAATCTAAAACATTCATATATTTTAGATGGAATTAAAATGCACTAATCCCAATGGTGAGATTGTTCTAACAAGTAAATCAGACCATCCCAAAAAAAAAATTTGAAAAATTTGAAAAATTGCATTCAGAAATGAATCCCAAAGTTATTTTTTTCAAGAAGATGCTTTAACTGCCCGAAAAACAAGAATGTCCATAACTTTCTCATAACATATCCAAATGAAATGAATCAAAGCTTTCCGGAAAGCCAAAAATATAATCTATGAGAAAAAAAATATTAAAAAAAAAAATTCAAATTTTTGTCCCTTTTTTTTTTGCTGCCCGAGCTGCCCCCCGTAGCCTGTTTTGAGCTTATATGGTCATAACTTTTTTTCCCGGGCACCGATTGTGAAAAAAATTATATTCCCTTGAAGCTAATCAGTTTTTCTACCTCCAAAAAAAGTTTCAAAAAATTAGGAGAAAATTTCAGCCCGTAGGTAACTGCCCGAAAACGCATTCGTCCCCCGTAGGGACAATGGTCCTTTAGGGGTTAAGAACCCATTGCAATGGAGTGGTGAAAGTGTGAAACTATTTACATCCATCAATATAGATGAAGAATAGAAAACATGGCTAAAAATACATACATTCATCCAACAATGCATAAATTCATCAATTATAGAGCAATATTGTCCCTAGATCTTGTAGCAATTGAGCAATGTCATTCATTGAACGTATTCTTCCATCATTGCCAAATATTCCTTCAAAAAAACTTGTACAGCTTGCAAGAAACATATAAGATGTTATTTTGGTGGTTCTTTTGATAAATAACCATCTCCATAGAGTTGTAACAAATGGCCAATTTTTATTTTATTTATTTTATTTAATCTTTTTTTATATTTTCCTAATTAAAACATCAATATATCTATTTTCTTGAGATTTGGTACTCTTCTAATATTCCTACTTAGTGAATTTTTGTATAATTTTCCTTTAGTGGTTACCTTCTTCTTAAAAATGTATACATTGGGCATATTTTTTTTTAAATTTAAAAATTGTTTTGTTAATTTAAAGTACTATAGAAAAATAAGCATGAGTACTAAATAAATGCTACAAAATCATCAAGTGTTTCTTGCAATCATCCATTAGAAAATTTAAAAACTACAATAAAGTATTTTTGAATGCTCAAAATGTTGAAAATTCAACACTTTGAAAAGCCATGGTTTAATTATATTATTTCTAAAAGAAATACAAGTTAAAAAAAATCTAGAATCTTTTGTCAATGGCCAATAAAGATTTAAAAAAAATATTAGGTGCTCTATTTATACATTATAGTTGGTCTATCAATATATCAAATTAGATATTTGTTTATTTGTTTCAATAAGATCTCTGGAACAGTACATCCTCTAGTCACATTTTTGGTACTGTGGAAAAGTTCTTTGTGAGGAGGGATGCATGGACTTTGTTTTGTGGCATTTTGACCTATAGTGTGAATCAAAGATATTGAATTTCAAAATCTTTATGAATTAAAAAAATTAGAAATTACTTTTATTTTTATTTTGATTGTGGCAACAACACAAGGCACACTAGTCTATCTATACCTTAATCCATATGTTAAATTAGGCTGTTTGTTTTTATTTTTTTTGTTTTTTTGTTACAGTGAGATCTCCTAGACCGTAAGTCAACCAGTTGTATCCTTAGTAACTTACAATTTGAAAGCTCTTTGCAAGGAAGGATGCACGGGTTTAGTTTCGTAGCATTCTAACTCACAGTGTAAAAATAATTTATTTTTTAATTATTTTTTAATTTAAATAAATTAAAAAATTGCTTTTACTATTATTTTGGCTGTGGCAACAACCTAGGGCACACTAGTCCAAATTTTAAGTTAGGTTGTTTGTTTTGTGTGTTTGTTACGTTGAAATCTCTTAGACAAAGCGTCCCTTGGTTGTGCTCTCAGTACCGTGGGGAAGCACTCAACAAAGAAGGGTGCATAGGCTTTGCTTTGTGGCATTTGGACCTATGGCGTGAAAGCTATTGTTTTCTGAAATTTTTCTGAATTAAAAAATTAAAAAAATCACTGTTATTTTCATTTTCATTATGGCACACTAGTCTATACATTAAATAAGATTGTTTGTTTTGTTACAGTGAGATCTCCAGAACCGTGCATCCCTTTGGTCAAGTTCATAGTCTCACTAGAAAGCAACGCTTTCTTTTTACTGTAGAAACTGTGTTTCTGGTAGCATGCCATTGCATTAAATTTGGAGGGATGCCAGTTCATTTGTTGTTGTTTTGTCAGAAATGGCGAAATTTTGCCCAAAACAAAAGCACTGCTAGAAAGCTCTTTGCATGGACTTTGTTTTGTGGGGTTTGGACTTACGGTGTGAATTGTGAAAGTTATGGATTTTTGAGTTACTTTGGGGTCTTTGGGAGGGAGCATGACGAAATCATGAAAAAAAACTGGGCTAACGGCGGCCGCCTACACTAGTGAGGATGAACCATACTCAAATGTTTTTATTTATTCAGTAGTCACCTTGCCGCAGTGTGATGGATTTTGTGACGCAAGCCACTGAAAATACAGAAACGCAATCCACATCGGATGAAGAACAGTGGATGTAAAGGAGTCGAATTTCAGTAGAGGATGATGATATTCATCCCTGGCCAGTCCCCTCCCCCTCACAAGTCGCAGCAGGCAAACCATGACCAAAGCCACACCAGAACCTGGATTGCCGCCTCTCTCGAGCTTGCGCATCGCAATCGCAATCGCAGTCGCAAGCACACTCGATTCGCGCTTCAAGCATCTCATCTGCTTCAATCGACATTCCTACCTTTCATTTGCAGCATTTTCTTCAGCACCCACCTTTTGTAATTCCCTCGGCCGCTCACACCATCACTAGCTCGATCTTGCAAGGCGTAGTAAGTGCCTGTTTCGCTTGCTTATGTGTGTCCTAGCTTGTCTTTTTGCACTTCCGGTCGTTGTGGTACCATCTTTTCGCGTTTGTTTCTAGGTTACGAGTGCAGAGGTTTGGTAATTTTCAGACGGATGCAAATGGGGGTCTGAATTGAGAGTGTTGGGTTGCAGAAAGAATTTGCGTGAGAGAGACAAGCACAATCGTTTCGTGCTTCAAGCATCTCATCTGCTTCGATCGACATTCCTTACTTTCATTTGCAGCATTCTCTTCAGCACCCACCTTTTGTAAATTTCCTCGGCCGCTCACACCATCACTAGCTCTTGCAAGCTAGGCGTAGTAAGTTCCTGTTTCGCTTCTTTTATGTGTGTCCTTGTCTTTTTGCACTTCCAGTTGTTGTGGTACCATCTTTTCGCGTTTGTTTATAAGTTACGAATGCAGAGGTTTGGTAATTTTCAGATGGATGCAAATGGAGGTCTGAATTGAGAGTGTTGGGGTGCAGAAAGAATTTGCGTGAGAGAGACGAGCACGCAGCTATGGCGGCGGCAACCTGCAACGTCGGCGGGACCGCAGCTCTGTCATTCTCGGGAAGCGCTTTGTCTGGGAAGCGCATCGATTCCGCCTCTGTTCAGGTGGTACCTGCTGGGCGGGGATGGCGTCTTGCGCGGTGCGAGGCGTCTTCGCAAGCAGGAGCGGAAGAAAAGCAGTTGGACACGAAAGAATTTCGCCACACATTGACGAGGGGAAAGAATTACAACAAATCGGGGTTTGGGTACAAGAAGGAGATGTTGAAGCAGATGGATGTGGAGTATACCAGTAAGTTTTCCGCCATGGATTGTAGAGGCATTTAGGGAATTTTTTTAATTTTTTTTCCCGATGGGAGAGTCGTTACATTCTTGAGGTAAAGGAATGCTGATTCTTTTTGTGCTCAATCGTGAGTTCATGTTATGATTTTTGATGTAATTGAGTGTGTTTCCTTGTTTTTGTTGCGGAGGCGAGTGTGGTTCAAGAGAGAATTGTTTTTATTTCTTTTCGTCCAATCTTTTTGCTGGTTGGTGTGTTAGCGTGACAGTGATAACAGTCATGGCATCGTTTCAAAACTAGGCCAGTACTTCAATGCTTTAGTGCTGCAGATTGTTTTTGTGCTGAGGTAACATCTAGAAGCAAGCATTGAACAACCGAGCGTACTTTCTATTGACTAAATTTTGGAATAGTCTTTTTCACAATTGAATGACGATTGCAATACACTTTTGTTTGTATTATCTGTATATTATACAGATAAATTATAATTTTCTAAATTCCGACTACGAGTGTACCGATAACCAACCCTAGGCTCTGATGTTATGATGACATACATCTTCATGACCGATATGTACTCTGTAGCTAAGATCTAGTAGGGGTTGCTTTTGGGTAAGGTCTTTTGGGGGTCAAGAAGGGTTGCTATTGTGTGAGTCTAGAATCATAAGCACAATCATAAGCACGTGAGCATAGGAGTCTTTACACTTATGTTATAGGTGTCTATGTTATAGAAACCTTCCATGATTATAGGGTATCTATGTTATAATACCTATATTATAGATGTTTATACTAAAAACACCTTCAATGGTTTTAGAGTATCTACTTATACATATGCTCAAGGCTTGAAGGTTCGCATTTCCATGCTCACATGCTAACCTCATTGGGTGTTACTTCCGTACAAATGTAGCTATTACGATCTTTCTTAGCCTATGTTGAATTATTTTTTTATTTTTTATTTTTTAATAAATAATATTTTCTTTTTCGGATTGCAGGTGACCTAGTGAAGACACTGAAAGAGAATAACTTCTCTTTCACGTGGGGAAATGTCACCGTGAAGCTGGCGAACTCATATGGTTTCTGTTGGGGAGTGGAGAGGGCGGTGCAAATCGCCTACGAGGCTCGCAAACAGTTCCCACAGCAGCAGTTGTGGCTCACAAATGAAATTATCCACAACCCTACTGTCAATCAGGTCAGCGCATCATTCATTCTTCACAATTCTTGAGAGTGCAGCTGAAACGGCAATAAACCAAACGGATTCTTGCATAATTGAAATGCAGTTCTGACTTCATTTGATAAATTGGCTCTGATTCCTGCGAGCAGAGGTTGTCTGATATGGGCATTGGGGAGCTCTCTGTGTCTGAGAAAGGAAAGGACTTTTCAGTCGTGGAAAAAGGTGACGTCGTTATCCTGCCAGCATTTGGTGCATCAGTTCAGGAGATGCAGATTCTTGACGACAAAAAGGTCCAAATTGTGGACACGACCTGCCCTTGGGTGTCCAAGGTAAATCTCCAGTTTGTGATCTTCTGTTTTTGCCATTGTTTGCGAAGGTGAAATTTTCACACTGATTTTTTTTCAGTGACACCGAATTCGAGTCATGTGCACTTTGAAAAGGGCGCAATAAGTGTATTTCTTATTGATTGTTTTTTGCACAAAAGTGATCATCAAAAATGTTTGGAGGGGTGGCCAGTCGTTTAATCCCCTCTAGCTTTACTATGTCTTTTACCATTTTAGAAGTGCAATGGATGCAATATTTATTGGTGTATTGGTGTAATGAGATGAGAAGGCAAAAAAAGTGCACATGGCTTTGTGCATTTTTAACATATATGATTTCCTAGTCTACATTGATATCCTCCATAATTATGAAGCCTAACGTCATCAGTGCAATCGCTTGAAGGTGCATGATGTAACGTCTGTTTTGATTTCTAAAACAGGTCTGGAACTCAGTGGAGAAGCATAAAAAGGGTTCCTTCACATCTGTAATTCATGGGAAGTACGCCCATGAGGAAACAGTTGCCACTGCCTCTTTCGCTGGCAAATACATAATTGCCAAAAACATCAAAGAGGTAATAAGGATTCAATGCTTACACAGAGGCATGTGTTTAGATCTCTTTGGGACATTCTACCTCTAGTAAGTGAAGTTGTTCATATCGCCTTGGGGTCTTGCTTGCAGGCCACTTACATTTGCGATTACATATTGGGAGGAAAGCTGGACGGTTCCAGTGGAACAAAGGAGGAGTTTCTTGAAGTATGTAATAACAGTCCCTTTGTTGGAAGATATTTTTGGTAGATAATTACATCTGTTTACTCTGGTTACTTTGACGCTTTGAAGATAAAGGTGAATTTGTTAGATATTAAACTCCTGTAAATGAAATGGTTTGTTTACCAGAAATTCAAATATGCGATCTCAAAAGGCTTCGACCCGGATGGCGATTTGGAGAAACTTGGCATCGCCAACCAGACGACGATGCTTAAAGGGGAGACCGAAGAAATCGGTAAGCATCTTCACTCTATTATGTAAATATTCTCTTCATCTCTTATTCTGGTTTCTAAAAGCTTCTATGAAATTCGGCACTTGGAGTGCTTGGGTGCCTGTGGGGTCTGTGTTGGGGTTCTCCATGCTTTCAAGCTTTCATGTCAACTCCACAGCAATGATGTCATCAAAAAAATGTGTCTGGATTTGGTCTCAATGAGCAGGAAAATTGCTCGAGAGAACGATGATGCAGAAGTTTGGGGTGGAGAATGCTGCGCAGCATTTCATGAGCTTTAATACAATCTGTGATGCAACGCAGGTCAGCGCATTTGTACATACTGTTGATGCTGTTGTACATCTTCTTCGGTTCTTGCAGCCAGTATTTCTTGTCGCCATAGCTCGTAATCCATCCTTTCTTAGTTTTGGTATCGATTTGTGAGTACGCTTGTTTATCATTTGCATTGTTTTGTTATCAATGCTGTTGTGTTAACAGGAGAGGCAAGATGCAATGTTCCAGCTCGTCAAAGACGAGGTGGATTTGATTCTGGTCGTGGGAGGGTGGAACTCCAGCAATACTTCCCATTTGCAAGAAATTGCAGAACTGGAAGGCATCCCCTCGTACTGGATAGACACAGAAGAGCGCATGCTATCTGGGAAGAGAATCGCCTTCAAGCTTAATGTGAGCAATTCTTCACTTTGCGTCGTCACTAACTGCATGTTCAACCGAAGACACTGCACTTTAAATGACTGTTATTTTAGTCATGAATTTGGTGTTCCACTAGTATTTACATTTTCTCATCACTTGGTTACACAATCTTTTCACTGGAGAGTTCAGCTTGATGCTTGATGCTATGATCCACAAATCTCTTACTTGACTTGCAATATCTATCATGCAGCATGGTGAGTATGTCGAAAAGGATGACTGGCTACCCGAGGGTCCTATTACAGTTGGCATCACTTCCGGTGCTTCCACTCCTGATAAGGTACTGTTTTCTTCTCAACCAGCTCCTGTTCTTGTTATTTCCTTTGGTGGCTCTGGACTGATGGGGAGGAAGCCAATTGCATCAACACAAGCTACATCTGCGGTGAAGTGAGAAAGTTTGAATGGTTCTTATGTATAGTGTTCGTTGCTACCCAAAAATGGATCGCCAATTCCTAATATGAGAGAAACTACATCTATTGTGCAGCCACACTGAAATAAGGTCCAGAGCCTCTCATATCCAGAGTTGCACTTGGGAAGGGACACAGCCTCTTATTTCGTAGCTGCTTTGTTTTTATTGCCATCTCAGATTGTTGATGTGAAGTATCTCTTGGTTTCTCATACTCTGTTTTACCCTTTTTCTTGTAATCAGGTGGTAGACGATGTACTGAAGCGTTTGTTCCTGTTCAAGCGGGAGGAGGTACTTCAATCTATTTGAGAAAGGTCCGGGCTTTTGGAATTCTATTCACGATGGTGACGAGGCCTACTTCGAACATAATTGACTGTTTTTGTATACCATCTCTGTAAATTACTTGTACTGTAGACCAGTGGAACTTGGTATTCTTCCAAGATGCTGATGCAGTAAGTTAGAAGAACTGGCAGAGAAGATATGATGTAGGGATCTTGATTTTCAAGATTTCTAGTTCTCCTTACAATTCCTTTAGGCTAGAAATAGACCATGAACCTCAAATGGACAAATCATTTTTTTGGTTATCAAAATTTTCCTGATCTATTTTTTATTTCTTTTTTATGAGGTCTTTAGAGTTAATTGTAAAGTGTGCAAATGCAGGACCAGGAACCGGAGTTCTTGAAAAACACAAGACCAAACTCCCTAGAGCACCCAAACTCAGTTCTGATTGAGTTTGGTGCCGTGTTTGTTTTGTTCTATTCTTAGTTCAACCTTCCTCTGACACAGATTCATAAACACAGGACAACTTTGCGATTAACTCTTTTATGTGAAAAAATTGGTTCGTCTGCATAATCGAAGTACCCAAATCCAGACGTTTCGGATTAGTCAATATTCCAGATCCTGAAGACTGCAGAAAGCAATGGTTGGGATGCATACAAAACTCAGTCGGATACTTGGATTGTACAGTACAAAAGGGAGAATCACTGACACCTTTCTGGTCACAAACCAACTTCCAAACACAATAGAGGGGGCAGAACTCACATGGCCACCACCTGTGCAAATCAATCTCCAAAAAATATAATCACAAGGTCACGACATACAACTCTCAGAATTCAATTAGGTTACAACATATTTAAAAATCATATAAGTCCAACTTGACTTGATATTCATCAAAAGCACGCATTTTAAACATCAAAACAGAGTGTAGTATATTGCTAAGCCCAAATCCCAGCTGCAGGGAAGTCTACATGTCTTGCATCTCTAGTGATTGACTTAAAAAGAACTCAAAATCATGAGATAAAAAAGGATCCACTTGAGTTGGGAATTGTTTACCCAAAAAATTAGCATGCACAAGAATTTACACAGGATCCTATAGGATCCCAAAATGTCCATAGAACACTATGAACATGTACCAATGGGGTTGAAACTGGCCGTGCGAATGCCAACGAGAACTATAGGTGTCAATGCCAGAGCTATTAATCATCAGGCGCCCAATCTAAACCAACTGGGCTGTTCATCCTTTTCATGGAGGGGTGTAGCCTCATTTATGGTATCACAACATGATAGCATCCAAAAACGAACAATCCTGATGGATGCCAAACACGTATTATGAAAAAGAAATTTGAGATAAAAAAGGGGGGAAAACGACTATGCTACACTATCCACCCAAAAACCATCACCACCCAAAACCATCATTCACCCAACCCAAAATCATCACCCACCACCCAAAACCATCACCCACCAAACTTACGCACTAGCAGCGACCACAGGAGCAGCAGCAGGTGCTGCCGACGGAGGATTATTGTGTGAGGTCTTTGTCCGAAGCCTCCTCACGATCTTCTGGAAAAATTTCTTCGGCTTTTCCTCCTTCGAGGGTTTCTCCTCGGATTCCTTAGGAGCTTCCTTTGGCTCCTCAGCAGCTGGGGTAACGTCAGCGGAAGCTGCTGGTGCCTCCGCGGCAGGCGCCGGCACCGCCTCAGGAGTAGAGGAAGTAACATCGGCAGCGACTGGGGCCGGAGTGGCTTCTGCAGCAGGCTCGGGTGCAGTGGGAGCAGGAGTCTTCATGACAGAAACAATTATTAGTTTCAAAGCAAGCAAAAATATCAATTGCACACGTTGTGATTCAAATAATTTAACGGCGGTAAATTGACAGGAGCGTGGAATGTAACCAATCAAAATCTCACCTCAGTTGCGGCGGGAGTTGGATCACCTACGCTCTCGGCTTCCTTGGTTCCTTCCGGAATAGCAGCAGCAGGAGGAGCCCCTCCCGATTTTGAATGAGGAATACTTCCACTGAAAGAGTGGCTCTTCGTGAAAAAAGACTTCTTCACTTTGTTGAAGAAACCCTTCCCCTCATTAGCCTTCTCTTCAGAGACAGTGGGCTTGGTTTCTGGAGCAGCGGCTGCAGCGGCTGCAGGTGCCTCTGGCGCGGGTGGAGGTGTCTCCTCTGCAACAGGGGCGGGTGTGGGGGCGGGTGTGGGGGCGGGTGTGGGAGCAGGGGCGGGTGTCCCAGCGGCTGCTGGTGCCTCCGCAACAGGAGCCTCAGTGGCAGGCGCAGGGACCTCCTTGGAAGGTGACTCTTTGCTCTTGTGACTTTTCGTAAATTCGAAAGCCTTTCTAACCTTCTGGTAAAGAGTAGGGTGTTCTGATTTGGTAGCGGGCGTGTCGATGGCCTTGGACTCAACTGCTGCAATCAAAAAAAAAAAAATTGTGACCAAGAATATTCGGTAAGTAGACCCGTACGAGTTACCCCGTGCTGGTGCTGAGATTCACTCAAAAGAAAAGAAAAAGATAATTACCAGGAGCCGCAACGTCTTCCTTCGATTCTGCAGGAGTCTCGGTTGTCTCAGGCTTAACCTCGTCGGCAGGGACAGCTCGAGATTCCACGGCAGGAGTAGATGACTCTGCAGGAGGTTCAGACTTAGCTGCCTCCGCAGCCGCAGGAGTAGCAGTTTCTTCAGTTTTCGCTACCTCCGTGGCTGGAGGACAGAGACAGTACATTTATTACATATAATACCTTAAAATATTGAAAGAGAGCACATGGATCTGTGAATTAGAAGTCACGCAAAGCAAGACTCATTCCAAAACTTATCACGCACAGCAGAACTGGTTGAGAATGACCATAAATGTAGGAAAAAACTGAGAAGCACTACAAACTACAGAAAATTGAAAATCCTTAAATAAAGGGTTGAAAAAGACAGGAAAATCCTCGACAACGTTCAGAAACGAAATCTACTTTTCTGGCCGCGAACCCTCACGATGTAACCCGTAGCGCTCCCCGACAAGTTAATGAAATATGAGACTTACGTCCAGGTGCTTCGGCCTTCCCTTCCTCGACCTTGGGTCCCTCTGCCGCCGGCGTTGGAGCAGGGGTAGCCTCCGCGGCTGTTTCCGGTGCGCTTTCAGCCTTCTTCTCAACCTCGGGGGTTGAGTCGGCGATCTTCACGTTTGATTCGGCCATCTTGCTCCCGACGCCTGGTATAGACTTGCTTCGAAGACTTAGCTGTTACGTTTCAGGGGCGGTTAACACGCAAAATCTGCCAGATACATATAGCGAACTGAATGAGAACGCGATCACGTACCTGACGTTACCAGGAAGCATTCATGCCAAAAACTAAATTTTAAGTAGCATACACACCGACTAAACTAGACAGCAAATATTTCAACTCTCTCAGACGTGCCTCAACTTTCGTGTTCGAAACAGGAGAAACACAACCTAAGTGATGACTTAAATAAGACAATCTTCACGTGAGAAAAGCTGTCCCATCTTCACCTAGAAGATGCGTGCGCTGCCGACTGAAACTCTACCGACCGAAAGTCGTATTCTAAAAAATCATGACTCGCACCAAAGCAATCCCAGAGAAGCACAAAAATACCCAATAGGCGAGGGGATAGACACGGCACACGAAAACGAACGCCAGATCACAAACGGAAGCAGAGGAGCGAGTTGAACCTGCGGAGCGACAACGAAAGCAGAGCAGAGGGAGCGAGCAGAGAGTAGTGTTCGGAGAAAAGAGAAGGCGAGCCTCGGCCCGATATCCAAGGACGTTTTGGGGGTTCCGCCTGCCTGGCTGGCAGATGGAATTTTCAGGCGCCCGCCCGCCCGAAGCCCGCCCGCGGCCCGCCCGCCGAAAAAAAAAATTCCCTCACCAGCTGACCAGCCCCGCCCCGCCCGCAGCCCCACCAGTTCCGAATTTTCCGCTCGTCGTCGTGCTCGTCTCCCTCGCTGGTCCTCTCGCTTCGCTGTGTCTGCACCGCTCCTCCGTGCGTGAAATTGATGAAGATGCAAGTACCTGCAGATGGAAGTTAAGTGCTGGCAGCTGTTTCAGCGGTGCCTTCAAAAATGTTCCATGGATTAAGTTAAGGTAACTGACCCCATTATGGACAGAACTTTGGATAAACCCATTGCAAGCACAATTCTTTCTGTGAAGAACATATCACGCAACACATGTACATCACAAGAATTTTTGTGCTTGCAATAGGCTTGTCCGAACTTATGTTTGAAATGGGATTCTTTGTTTGGCCTTCAATCCAAATGTCATCCCAAGGCCCAAGCCCAAGCTCCCGTCACGAGTTTAGCTGTCAGCACGTACTGCCCCAGCTGCTGCTGGCCTTCAGCCTGCCATAATTTTCACAGTTTGGGCTTCAGCCTCCCCGGCCTGAAGTATCCATCAGTTTAGGGTTTAGATTTAGGGTTGCGTTTAAGGGTCGTTGAGGCATGAGCACCACCCTGTATCACTTTGGAATTCAACCGTAACAATACAAATCTAGCCATGAGCTAATTAACGAAGCAACTTCATTAAAACATGTGACGAGTGCTCACAATCTAAAAGACTTAGTCCAGTTTGTAAAATCGTTGAAATAATTTTCTGACATGTTGAATTTTTGCAAGCGGTGTTGAGGGGTCTAAACCTTAAACTCTAATCATAAACATGAATGGACAACAATCTAGAACTTTGTGTTGCAAATTGCAGTGAGGTAGAGGCACCCAATGGCATCCCTGAACCCAATGGCGTCCCTTTCTAGGAAGGGGAGTCATTTTTTAAACGCAAATCTAGGTGGACTATACATGTTTTATCATTTCGGTCAACAAATAGTAAGCTATGTTTGGTATGTCTACATTTAGGTTTTGAAATGACTCCCCTTCCTAAAAAGAGATCCTTTGGGGTGCCTCTACCTTACTAGTTTTGCAACAGCGGCCTGGGTTGGCCATTGTTTAAGTGAATTAACTAACTATCATGGAGTGACATTATTACAGGTCGCTTTAATATAGTACTGGGCTGAAAAGCATAAAGATGCGGTGGAATTCTATTCCATGCACCCAGGCTGGGTGGATACAAGAGGCGTTAAGAAAAGCATGTTTGGTTTCCACACAAAGTATGTTAATTTCTCCTTTCTTTCCTTCTAAGTTTAAATTTGTCCATTACAATGCGATTATTCAATGTCTACCTCGAGGGGGGAGACTAAATAAGAAATGGTTTGGAAATGTTGAGAGTTATGTCCAATGAGAATTAGACAAATGTTTAAAGCAATAATAACATGTTGTGGACTATCATTTCAAGGAAAGAATTTTACATGACTAGTATAATTGCGATGTATGGTTTAGGAATAGTAGTATTCCGAGATTGTCAAACATGATTTCTGATATTTTGAATCAATCAGGATTATATTGAGGACTATATTGAGGATTGTACCAAAGATGCATCCTCTTGCTTCTCAAGTAGATGTCTTGTTACTATTGATATACAATAGAACCTCGCTTAGTGTATAGTGTTGGTATTATGCACTAAGAGAGTTTTATGCACTAAGAGAAGTTCAGTACTGACCATTGCCTACTCGTGGCCTCTAACTACGGGGCTTCCAACTATTGTTTAACAATAAAGGCTTCAAAGTACGACTTCTCTTACTGCATATTATGCACTAAGAGAGTATGCACTAAGAGAGGTTCTATTGTTGTGAATCAGGTTTCAAGGGCATATGCATTTTTCAAATTATGCAACTTGTGAAGCAGAAACTTGGTGCGGAACTAGAAGAGATTGTGACTTGCTGAGCTTGTACCTTGCCGAGTTTTTTACATTATTTTCCTCCGTTTTGCGTAGATTTCAAACATCAATGAGAACTCTGGATGAAGGTGCACACACCATTACTTGGCTAAGTTTCAGCAACCACGAACAAAGCTTCAGGGTGCAGAATTCTATTTTGACCAAAAAGTGGCACCGAAACACCTTCCTGGTTGTGGCACCCAGTACTCTTCTGAACTGGTGGCAACGGTAATCTCCAAGGTACATTCTCTGTGTGGACTTAACTCCCAGAACTGATTCAGCAGGGGTTGCACAGAGTACGGTTTCAGGAATCAGTGCAGCTTGAAACATTCAATTTCCAGACTCCGTGTTTTGTTTATGCAAATTGCGTAAGGGAGAGTAGAGATATGGCATCTGCTTGACAACAATGTAAGGCTTCAAGCAGTTTTTATGTTTCACAGTTTATGGAGACCATTGTTTGTAAAAACACTGTTCTACGGAAGTGTAGGGGTGAGCGAGATGGTCAGGAACAGCTGTCACTTGTTATATGATACGTACAAGCTTGAATGTTGGAGAATTTCCTTCAAATGTTTGTGTATCCACAGATTGCTCCCACATGTCGCTAAAAGTGTTTGTTTTTTTACTCCTAAAGGATCAGGTTCATTGCCAGAACTGTGAAAATTATGGCAGGCTGATAGGTAAACTTGTGACGGGCGCTTTGGCTTTGGCCTTGGGTTGGAGACCAAACAAAGAATTAATCTGCAGGTACTTGTATCTTCATCATTTTCACGCACGGAGGAGCGGTGCAGACACAGCGAGACGACGAGGGGGACGAGCACGACGACGAGCGGGTAAACCGGTGCAGGCAGGCGGAACCCCCAAACGACCTGGAACATCGGGCCGAGGAGAAGGGAGGCCGAGAAGGGCCGAGGGGCAAGGGAATCGGGAAGCGCGGGAGGACGACAACGACAACGACGGAGAGCACGAGGAGAAGCGCGCTGTGCACCTGCAGAGGGTTCTAGAATCTAGATGGACAATGATAGTAGGTGGCGTCTTAAGTATGGGAAGGCGAAGCGAGAAGGGCGCAACGAACCTAAAGGAGCACGCAGAGGAGGCGCCCGAGCGAGCTCAACGGATCTCGGCAGCAGAGCAATAACTTAACACCAGACAGGGGATTGTGCCAGTCTGCCAGACAATGGAATTGGCAAAACAGGAAGCCAGCTATGGAGGCGGCGAGCTATGGGGGTGCTGCGCCTGCCTGCCTGCCCTGCCTGCCAGGAGTGCCAGCCAGCCCGCCAGCCCCTCGCCCGCATCCCCGCCCCCGCGGCCTCGGGCACCGGGCTGCGGGCAGCGCGCCCCCCGGCGTCCCCGGCTCCTCTGGCGAATTAAGTTACTGGCTCCATTCCGTTTTCCCGGTCTGCTGAGTGGCGTGAGCTTCGTGCCTGTTGTCTCTCGTGTTTTTTTACCTGGGTCCCGCCGCTGGCTGCCCAGATTGATACCGAACCTGACGGAATCATCGATCGCCTTCCGCGGTGGAAGCTGCAGTTCCCCGACAGAAAGCCACAGACCTTCCAAATCGTGCTCAGTCCAGCTCACGCGGGAAACGTCCGTCGTCCAGCGCCTTGCGGCGAACGTTTGCGGCCTCCTGTAAGTTAGCTTAAGCTTAGCTTAGCTGCAGTTAGCTCAGCTTGGATTTTACAATTGTGGTCTTCGTTCAGTTCGGTTCACACTTCACACATCAGTGCCTGTGCCCTCCACGGCACTGCCTGCTTGCCTGCCTTCCTTCCTTCTTCGTACGGATTATTCCTTCCTTCGTCAATCCTCACGCCGAGCAGGGGATCCATCGCCATCTATAAATATATATATTTAATTCTAGTCTCGAGCATCACAGCTGTTCACAGTGAGCTGGAGGTGGCTCCACGGGCAATCCACTAAAGAGCATTGATCCCCACCAAGGGCATTCCCTATCCCTATCTGGATGAAAGACATGGGGATAGGGAAGAAAACTCTCCACCAAAGTTCTCTATCCTTAAATATTCAGGGAACTCAAGGTCCAATTCTCTAAGAGCATCCACACCAATGTATTTTGTATCTCTAAATTTTTACTGTGAATGAGATCTCAAAGCAGTCAACTTTGACTTTATACAGATGAGACCTAACGTGTTCTCTATGTGAGCTTCAATATAGAGAATTGGACCCAACTTTTAGAGATATTTGAATATTTTAGGGATAGAAATTTTGGAAAACAATTGGTGGGTGCAGGTTTTTTGTATCCCCATCTCCATCTAAGGTCCTGATTGTAAACCTTTAGGGATATAGAACTCAGTGGTGGGGATGCTCTAAAGGAGGGGAGATTTAGGGAATTCAAAGTTACCTTTCTATAACATTGTTTACCTTCACTGGGGGAGGTCCCTTTTGTTCCCCCAAAATCAAGAACCTCCAGCGTAGTGCCAACCAATCACATTCGCAGGTCTAACGATGGTCTAACGATGCAATTGAACAGTCTACGCACTTAGCCAATCAAAATTGTAGATATTATAGCTAAATTCTCTTCCCCCCCTCCCAGTATCTTGGGGCGATTATCCTTCCACCTAGGGGGAGGCATCTAACGAGGTTAACAATGTTAAGTCTCTATATGTTTGGGGTAGAGCAACACTAGTGGAGAAGAGCATTCCCTATCCCTATATTTGTTCTTTCTTCATCCACATGGAGATAAGGATAGGGAAGAATTAATTTTAAGTTACAGTGAGTTACTCCATTACTTACCTTCTTGCGTGGGTCGCTTTCTATTTTGATCGACCATTTCCTTCATTCTTAATCCATCCTTTCCCAGTTTTGGTATCGATTTGTGAGTACGCTTGTTTAACTTTTGCATTGTTTTATTATTAATGCTGTTGTGTTAACAGGAGATGCAAGATGCAATGTTCCAGCTTGTCAAAGACGAGGTGGATTTGATTCTGGTCGTGGGAGGGTGGAACTCCAACAATACTTCCCATTTGCAAGAAATTGCAGAAATGGGCAATTTCAATAAAATGGCGGTATTCCAAGTGCCACTTTGACGGTGTGCCATTTTCACCATCTAGGATAGGTATAGATTTCAGAACGGCCATTCTGAACCATCTAGGACTGGTATAGATTTAGAACGGCCGTTCTGAACTGTTTTCATGCCATTTAAAAAAAATATCGCCATTTTAATGAAATTGGCAATAGAACTGGAAGGCATCCCCTCGTGCTGGATAGACACAGAAGAGCGCATGCTATCTGGGAAGAGAATCACCTTCAAGCTTAATGTGAGCAATTCTTCACTTTGCGTCGTTACTAACTGCATGTTCAGCCGAAGACACTGCACTTTAAATGACTGTCATCTTAGTCATGAATTTGGTGTTCCACTAGTATTTACATTTTCTCATCATTTGGTTACACAATCTTTTCACTGGAGAGTTCAGCTTGATGCTTGATGCTATGATCCACAAATCTCTTACTTGCCTTGCAGTATCTATCATCCAGCATGGTGAGTATGTCGAAAAGGAGCCCAGGTCCTATATATCACAGTTGGCGTCACTTACGGTGCTTCCACTAGCTCCTGATAAGGTACTGTTTTGTCTTCTCAACCAGCTCCTGTTCTTGTTATTTCCTTTGGTGGCTCTGGACTGATGGGGAGGAAGCCTATTGCATCAACACAAGCTACATCTACGGTGAAGTGAGAAATACATACATGCAGCATTCGTTGCTACCCGATCGAAAATGGATCGCCAATTCCTAATATGAGAGAAACTACATCTATTGTGCAGCCACACTGAAATAAGGTCCAGAGCCTCTCATATCCAGAGTTGCACTTGGGAAGGGACACAGCCTCTTATTTCGTAGCTGCTTTGTTTTTATTGCCATCTCAGATTGTTGATGTGAAGTATCTCTTGGTTTCTCATACTCTGTTTTACCCTTTTTCTTGTAATCAGGTGGTAGACGATGTACTGAAGCGTTTGTTCCTGTTCAAGCGGGAGGAGGTACTTCAATCTATTTGAGTAAGGTCCGGGCTTTTGGAATTCTATTCACGATGGTGACGATCGAACAGAGTTGGCTGTTTTTTAATACCATCTCTGTAAATTACTTGTACTGCAGACCAGTGAAACTTGGTGTTCTTCCATGATGTAGGGATCTTGACTTTCAAGATTTCTAGTTCTCCATACAATTCTTTTAGTCTAGAAATAGTCCATGAACCTCAAATGGACAAATAATTTTTTTGGCTATCAAACTTTTCCTGATCTATTTTCTATTTCTTTTTATGAGGTCTTCATGTGAATAAATTGGACCGTCTGCAGGTGCAAGATGAATTGCACAAGGCCTGAAATCAACGATCTGAGATGTGGGTGTCAAGACGACTGGATCCTAGAACTAGTGTAAGGTAGGAGGTCCATAAAGCGACCATCTAAGCGCTGAAACTGAATTTTGGGGAGGTAAAACATCTTGACATATTTTTCAGTAAATTTTCCTTGAAAGACAAGTGGAATTGATATCTAACCCAAGTTGTTTCATATTTTTTTGGACCTTTGTGGAATTAGTTACAAATTTTTGAAGTTGGAAAAAGGGTATCATTTGTGGTCATCAAAAGCGACCACCTCTTGAAATGTGCATAGTTGGTACATTGAAGAAAGCAAAAAGTACCTCTGAATCATATTCGCTTTTAATGCCCATTCAGAGTTTGAGCCTCCTACCTTATGTCAAGTTGGATTTGAGAGAGACTCACTGAAGTTCAAGAAAGTGCCACATCAAACAAATCTAGTGAGCGTCATTCAGTTTTCCTCAAAATACAACTATTCTCTTAACCTTTAAATGACGCTGCAGCCATTTTTTGGCCAATGAATGACAAAGAATCTTTGCATGTAGGAAAGAATTGCAATTTGTTCATCCTGGGAATTTTGCATAAAAAAAGGGAGACCTACAATGAGCACTATTGGGTCTTTTAAAGTAGATGATGTCACATAGTAGCAAGAGGGATCATTTCCATAATCACCAGCCTGAATTTTAAGGGTCAAATTGATCCATTGAATTGCACAAGGTTGCTTTGTCTTCCTTGACCCCTAAATTCCCAAGGCACCAAATTTTGGTATCGACAATACTTTGAAGTTAAATTAAACCCTACCAAATTATTAATTTTAGTAGTTTGTATTTTTGAAAAAATCTTTTTGAAGCCTAGTTTTAGCATTGAAAATTTGGTTTTAAAAACGAATGATTATGAATCTTCTCTTCAAGATTTTGTGCAATGGTGTCCATTACAAATCTTGATTTTCTAATGTTGGAGGCTCTTAGAAATGAGCCTCAAATACATTAGATCTTCAAGAAAAAATCACATTAGAAATTCATTAAAAAAAAATTGTAGAGTAGATTTTGAAAAGCCAGAAATTGATTGGGGTTTTGCATGTTATGCCCTTTAACCTTATATTTTTTTGGTAACCAATGTTTTAGATTTGACTTGTGAAAAGAGGATTGAAGGACTTCAAATTACTTTGACAACTATAACACGCTCATGATCAAGCATTATTAACTTTCAATCCATGAGTGATATTGCTTTGTATTCTTTTCTTATGTGATCTTTAACATGTCTAGTTTCAATTTGTAAGGTTATCAATTTTAAAAAAATTGATAAAATTGATCAAAATGTTGTCTTTTTGTTCAATTTACATCAAATTTCAAGAAGCTAGAAAAAGCCCTTAGACATTTAGGTGTTAACTTCCAAAGTTTATCTTAGCCCCTAAAGGATCCAATTGTTCCTTTGGGGGACAAATGGGATTTTGTGCAGGTACCTATGGGCTGAAATTTTGTCCTGATTTTTTTTTACAGTTTTGAAGATAAAAACTGATTAGTTTTGTGAGAACATTATTTTTTTTTCAATCGGTGCCTGTAAACAAAAGTTATGCCCAAATAAGCTCAAAACAAGGGAGAAGGGCAGTAAAATAAATTTTGCAAAAATTTAAATTAATTTTTTTTTCTCATAGATTATAATTTTGTCTATTTGGAAAGCTTTGATTCATTTCATTTGGATTTGTCATGAGAAAGTTATGCACAATCTTGTTTTTTGGGCAATTAGAGCATCTTCTTGAAAAAGTAAATTGTAGGATTCATTTTTGAATGCAATTTTTGCAATTTTTCAAAAAAAAATTCCACATGGTTTAGTTTGCATGCTAGAACAATCTCAGTATTTGGATTAGTGAATTTTAATTCCATGTAAAAGATATTAATATTTAAATTCTCCTTCTATCTCGTACCTACTTCTACTTAACAATTTTTTAAGAATGAAAATTAAGTTTTTTATAATTTATTTTTTTTCCTAGACTCTCAACTCAATTCTTCACTATAAATTTTTAAAGCTCAAAACTTTGTAGTGCAAAAAATTTAAGGTAAAAATGTTCAAAGTCAAAAAATCTAGTCCCGCAATTGTGCTGAAAAACTTGTTTTTTTTCCCTTCAAATGCAAATATCTTGCAATCTATGTGGTCAAATTTTCTGAAATTTTTTCCATACATTCTCGTACTAGTTAGGTGTAAGATCCTACAGTTAGATGTCGAAAAAAAAACAATTTTCAATTTTTTTACTTTTTGCTATAGAAATGGCAGTTTTGAATATTTTTTGGCAGAAAAAAGGGGAGGGTCTTGGTGGTCCTTCAACACCTTCAACTAACTTAGATCCAATATTCAAAAGGCATTTTTGCGTCTTGAGGTCCTTCGACTTTAGTTGCTGGTTCTGGTGCCATGGAGTTTCTTTTTAAAAAAAAAGTGAAAAGTGAAAAAGAGTAGAAAATGAGATGTGGAAAATCAAAATATTGTTGCCGAGGGCTGCGCCTTCTGGTTCACTGTACTGTTTTCCCTTATCAATGGAAATTGTCCATGTTAAAAATTAAAATTTTTTTTTTTTACATAATGGCACCTTGCAGTTTTGTCTATTGTATCCAATAGCAAAATCTACATTCATGAAAGATTCTAACATTTGAAATTGTTGCCAGATCTATCTTGGCAATTTCTTGCAAGACCCAAGGCTCGCATATTTTGAAAAAGTACATTTTAAGCAAGAATCTGCAGGGGTCAGTTTTGCAACAGGTCATAATTAAGTGTGGTGACCTTCCACACAATTGTTCCAAAATGGTCTTCCAACTAGTTTAAGTTTTTCAGGACTTCTACAAAGCATGAACCACACACCTTCAGGAGAGGACCCATTGCCTCTCCAAAATAACCACAATGTTCAGATGTGAGTATCCATGTATAGCTTGTCCATGAGCCAGCTAGTCAGCTAGTCAGACTTTATTGAGCACTCCTGTGCAAATTGTAACATCTGTCAAAATTGTTTCTCCATGCAACTACTGCTCAACATTTCAAGTCCTCCACTCAGCCTAGACAGAAATATTATCACCCTTCGCAGGGTCAATCTCACTATCAACTACACAGAATCTGGTGCAAAAATGTGAACTTCTCCCCGACCTTTGATCAGAATATTTAGAATTCCCTGACCTTGAATGTAATGTCCTCTAAAGGGGAGATAATCAACCATGCAAATTAATCAAAAAGCGAAATTACTGGACGTTGTAGTAGGAGTCAACAATGGCATCGGCCAAGTATGAACACTTGGCCATGTTGAGTCCAGCAAGTGAGATACGACCATCCTTGGTCATGTACACGTGCCACTTGTCGGTCATGTTGTCACTCTGTCATCATAAACAATTGTCAGAAGGCACAGCTCTGCAAACTGAACGAACTCAAGGTACGTTATAACAGAAGTATTCTCAAGCTTCTCTATATGACACTGCCTCCTATCTAAACGCAATCTCAGGTGCAATTTCACGTGCACAACTTGACACGTGAAATTTGACCAAGTACATGTCTACACAACATGACAGATTCTGAGGACATACAGGGAATGTGCAATTCCAGAGCATGCCATTAGAAAGGGTTCAGTGTATCTGTCAGTGCCTACAATTGGGGCAACAAAACCAGATTTATAAGGTGTAGGTAGACATACCTGTGCCCTGTTTAAACCGGTGTATGAAAACATGCCAATTTGCTTGAGAACGAATGACCAATCCTTGCCACTCTTGTCTTTGGTGGAAAGTTCATCATACAATTTCTGCCTCACGGTCTTGATGCGGCCAGCCATCATCTCCATCTCGGCTCTCCACTCATCGAACATTTTGGGGTCACCAACAACGTTGGCAACTATGCGGGCACCGTGAACAGGTGGGTTAGAGTACATCGGCCTAGCGAGTCTCTTCAGTTGGCTCTTAACCCTGACATACAGAAAACACATTCAACCCATCAGACAGTACAAGCTTTGCGTAACCTTCAGTTCTCTCACGAAAAGCTCCCATGCGAAACTACACTCCGCAAACAATGATCGATGCTTACTTGTCAGCCACTTCTGCAGATGATACAACCGCGTTGATAGCACCCACACGCTCGGCGTAGAGTCCAAGGTTCTTACTGTAGGATTGAGCCACAAGAACCTCCATACCGCGTTCAATAAAAGTCCTCACGGAACTCGCATCCCGGTCCAAGCTCCCACTGGCGAAACCCTGATGCACCAAATCCACTTTCACACGTCAGTAGGCCGTTCAATTTCTAAAATCAGTTAAAACCACTACCGAAGGACCAAGAAGTCTAAAATTGTTTTCAATGTTCTCTTCCAAGCAATATTGTGTAGGTCACGTAGGGACCATTTGTTGTTCAATTCTAGTTAATTTTTTGACTAACACATGCAATGTTCTTCCAGAATCTAGTGATCTAAAATTTTATCCCATTTAAACATAGTTTTCATAATACAATCAATCAAACCGGTCATTTTAAAACCAAAGATCATTGGTCCTTTAGGCTAATCAAAACTAAGTTACTGGATTCCCGACAACCACAGCTGCCAGGACACACTCTTCAGTATTATATCTTTCTTATTGAAGTGATTACCTGATATGCCACATCAAAGAATGCCATGTGGCTCTTCTTTTCAATGAGGTCAGCAAGCTTCTCCCATTGCTCCGGTGTTGGGTCAACACCCGTTGGGTTGTGAGCACACCCGTGCAGCAATATGATTGAACCATCAGGAGCACTCTATAAAACCAAAACACTTTTGTCTTTACTGAAAGCACCACCCTGATACTGAAGCACCAACCCCTAACTCGCAACTACTGCCAATGCAATGCAGGTCAGTGGAACGTATCCATTTCAGTGTCACATTGCAGGCCAAGAGTACCAATGCACGGCGGGAAGAATGCACCAACATCGGGTTCTATTACTAGAATACTTCACCTCAATGTCTGCCGTCATGCCTTCGAAGTCCAAGCCCACGGTCTCGGGGTCAAAGTAGCGGTAGTGTTTCCATGGGACTCCAGCATCGTTGAAAATGTTCATATGGTTGCCTGCAAAATCCAACATATCAGGACCATACAGTGCTCCACACAATATATATTCAAACCGACAGCAGACCATTCAATTTATTTAGGTTCATCCATGATTTAATGTATCTTGGGACAACCATCAAGAAAGCATTTGAGTCAACAAGTGGTCCACACAAGAACGAAAACTCAGGAAATGGTGTTCATCAATACGAACGCTAATATATAGCGTTTGAATCAGCATATAACCTACAAAATATTGTATCATACACTGAATAAATAAATGGTGGAGTTGAGAAAGAAAGCTCTCAAATTATGGTATGGATTTGATCTTACCCCAGGTGGGATTAGAGATGTACACCACGGTGCCAGGGAAGTAACGTTGAATGAAAGCGGCACCAAGGCGAAGAGAACCCGTTCCAGAAAGGCCTTGGATGGTCGCAACCTAGATTTCAACGACGGATAATTACCAAAACGAGAACGGTATCAATTGAACAGACGAGATGCGCTGCATGTGACTCCCAGTGTGAACAATACAGTACACCTGAGAAATTCTGCACTCACCCTGTTCTCCTTAATGGCAGCGTTGTCGGCTCCCAAAAGCAACTCTGCGGTAGCCTTGTTGAAGGCTGCGAGACCCTCAATTGGGAGGTACTGCATACCCAAGAAAACAATAAGGTTCCAGTATAAGTGAAAAAGATTCACAATACCAAAAAATTCAAGGCACGAATATGACCGGGAACGAAGCCTATCAAAAATACTAAAGCCCCAAATGTATTTATAAAACACAGATCGATAAGATTACCCCCGAGGAGGCCCCGATTTATTAGGCCCCGATCGTAAATTATTTATTAGGCCCCAAGCAGGACGACTTCCACAGCCTAGAGACTGTTCCGGCCTTATTCAATCTTATTCACTCCACTGCAAGGCACTTGTGATTTAAAAGATATTTGAAATGCCCCTGAAGCCAGGATCGGGAGTCATCATTTACAGGGTCATCAAAGCATCAGACCTAGAGAGAAAACCCCTAAAGAATGCTGAGTTTCATCCTCCAGGTCCATTGCATTACAATCCAGCCAAACAAAACAAAATCTCACTAATCCTAAAACTGGAAAATCAGCAGGCTGAGGTAGTATGGAGTACAGATGGTACCTCTTTGTTTTCACCGCCATCCAACATCTTCTTCTCTGCCTGAAGAACATGAAATACAGTCAACATAACTGCACATTGAAACTTGATACTATAACCAGAAAACTATAAACTAGGACGATACAACCTAAGCAAAGATGAACTATTCCCATTCGCAAGCTCCACCCAAACCACCTTCTTCCAACCTAAATAAATGAAACTTCACTTACCTTCTTGACGACTGACAACACCATGGGCTGAAGCTCCTCAGTACGGTAGGCCCCTACTCCCAAGTTGAGCTTCTTCTCGTTCGTGTCCCTCTTGAAAGCCTCCGAGACTCCCAAGATTGGATCCGCAGGCGCCATAGGGACTGCCTCGAATCGAGACCCAGTGTCCGCGATAGTGGACATGGCCACCACGCCCTTGCCCTGCACACATGCATGCACAATATATGCGCCATCTCAAACTTACATTAACAATATCCAAGATTGAATTACAAGTGCATGAACTGAAAGTATACTTTCTTCTCGCAGTCAAAAGTAGGTCGCTTACTTAGTAAGCAAACTCTTTCAGTCTTCGGAATATCGTATCAGGTGCTGCAAATACCAGTTCAGAAGGAAATCAACTAAAAACCTATCTGGCACTTGCCGATCCAAAAAGAAAATCCCAAAGCGTCTCTCTCACCTTGTTGATGAGAGCAGCATTCTCTGAAGCCAATGCAGCACCTCTGAGTCCAGAAATGCTCTGCGAAGCGTTACCCTGCCCATTACACAACTCACCGCATTAGTAAATCAATCGTATCGACATACCTAGCAATGAAATTCCATTACAAATCAATCCCATTCAATAAACAAGGAGCTCTCTAGAAAATCCATCTCTCAAAAGCACACAAAAACAGAGATCCGACAATACCCACAAAAACTCTCAGAGATCACCACCATAGCCGCGTTACTCAACACAGCACCAGATCACGCGGTCCAGGAATCTCAAAGTTAACCCCACAAATCGCTAAACCCACAAAAAACAGAAGCTACACCATCAATCCAACAGTACCCCCCCAAAACTCAAGGGCAAGAAACAAACCCTCAAGATCCGCGCGCACAGGTTCCTGCATGCAGTAGTGGACGCCATAGTCTTCGAAATTCGAGACAGAAAGAGAAGCTGAGAAATGAATGAGAGAATAGTGCTAGAAATCAACTGCTCGATCACAACCAGCACTTCAGCAGGTGACGGTTTCGAGGATACGCGTCGCGAGAGACAAAAGCGGGAGCACGGAACATGGGCGAAGCAGGTCGGATTGCTTCACGGGTCCAAAGAGCGCCACCTCCTCATTCTTTTTGTGTGATGTTGCACTAATTTTACTACCTACACTAATTTAAACCGAAATTGGAACCTCACTCGAGCGGTTTCTAGAACGTCGTCGCAAATCTCAGCGAAGAACGTGGGTTTCCACTCGTGTTGACCGCCTCACATTAATGACTAACTGACTAGTCACTGAGGATCAACGAGAATCGTTCGAAGTTTTGTCACGAATGACGGATTTCTGCAATTCCATCACGAGGGGTTCGAGTCATCTGTCACGCTCGGCCCAGCACGATAAGGAGGTGAGGAAGACACACCACAGCACGCTTATTCTGTAAACAACTATGCTCATGTATTCACAGGTACATTCTTCACAAGCAATCTGATAGAACTTAACTTACGAGAAGAAATCTGGGGATAAGGTATGGAAGACGTTACACGTAGTGAATTTCACACTTGTCAGTTCAACAATTTTATTGAATAAGAAACTCTACTCTAAGAATAGCTCTGCTAAGTTGCTGAACTGACAAGTGCGAAGACCACTATTGGTTGCTTTATCACCTGCTCACTTGACTTGGAGAGAGAGTACTTCAAGGTAAGTTAGAGTACTACAGTAGTTTGATTGATGGAGACAAAATTGTACACTTTTCAAGGTCGTCATCAGAAGGACCTTGAATGGGCCAAATACACATCCCAAGTGCTTTCGTGGAGTGCATTCTACGTTAAACCCTAAACCCTCCAGTGAACAGAGGTTTCTCAGTCAACAGGAGGTGGTTACTTCTGCAGTGAGGAAGATTACTGACTCGCTAAACTAAGGACTTTGTTCTAATTAATTAAAGGAGTTCGTGAGTAATCAGTCTTTGGTGGGGATTCCTTGGAATCGAGTAACGCGTTCCTTCATGGAATCTCGTTGTCTTTGGGCAATCTTGTTGCTGGGGTCGAACTGCAAAGCCTCCTCGTAGGCTTTCAGAGCTTGCTTGAAATCCTTCTTCACTTCGTAGACGTTTCCCAGGTTGTTCCATGCCGTCACGTAGCCCGGTTGCAGCTTCAGTGCCTTCTCGTACTGATTTATGGCCTGCTCTGCCTTGTCGTCGCTGAAGTAGCTGAAGCCCAACGCATTGTATACCTGCAAATTCAACAAAAGGTCACATTGAGACCCTGCTAAGATACGCTCATCATATAATTGCTCGTTTGATGAAATGGACATCAATAATGTGGCAAGGTAAACAACTAGAGCGAGGTGCCTCACAAGAATAAGCACCTGTTGCAAGGGGAGATATTCTGAATTGTAGGTTGTAACACAGAGAAATTTTTAAGAAAGAAATATGGCATGCCGTGTAGTTCATGAAGCATAATTTACAAAAGTGAATGTACGGAATGGAATTCATACAAGTAAGCCCACTCAGAATACAAACAGAAATTCTGCTGTGTTCCTTACAAAAGAGAAGGAAAGGAATGGAGTGGAGCAGCTCCTCAACAGAACACAGACAAACCATGACACACCTGTGCCAAATCAGCTTCATCACCATCCCATTTCTTAATCGCTTGTTCCAGATACTTGTTTGCAAGCACATAATACTTTTTCCGCAACATCACAGCTCCTAGCTCGAAGAATTCCTCTGAAGAAGCCTCCCCACTGCGCACTCGATCCTACACATACCGGATACCTCATCAATTCCAAGTCCACATGCATAAAAAAAAAAAAAGTTATACAAATTACTGCAATCACCATGTTCACAAATATTGCAGTCACGGAAGATACCAAAACTAATAGGGACTTGATCCTGTCTCCTACACAGCTCCCTGTCACCAATAGCACTCATCTATTCATACCCTTCGTTGGACTAATTAGTAAGAGGTTGAAGCTTGACTGGACTAAATATCAATAGCCACTGATCTTTTAATAGAAATGGAATTCTCTACGACCACTTAAAGTAGTCTACAACCTCCCACTTCGAAATTGCACAAGAAATTCTTAATTAGTGATTAAAATTTGATCTCAATAAGTTGGCTCTTGTACCCATAGTGATCTCTCCAGTGATCTCTAACTGAGTGATCTCCCAATGAAAGCACATTCGTTCAGAATGGTTAAAATCCTTAAATTCATGACGCAGATAATATCCTAACCTAAAAGGAAACACCAACTCACAGAATCATCGTTTGTACCTGTAAATCCTTGGCAGCGGACTCCAACTCACGACGGATGAGAACTTGACGAACCACCAAGAAACTGCCCACTCCCAGCAAAGTCAACAATGCCCCCAAGTAGATCAACTGCACTCCGAACTCCAGACCTTGAGCCATCTCGCCATATGCCATGTTTAGTTCCAGGACGGATGCATTCGCTCTGCCCGAGAATCCCACCAATGCAGGCAGCATAAGGAAGCCTGCCAGTGCAAAAGTGTCTGACACTGCGTCTTCGTCTGCTCCTTCAAGCCCATCCAAAGCCAAATGTTGTTGATACACATTGGCAACTATAACCACTCTCAAGTTCAGAATAAAACAATTCAGAAATATATTCAGAATTTTCTTTGACAACGAATGGCTACTAACACATGTTTAATTTCATAGGGCACCATAACCTTCTAAATTTTCAAACCATTGCTTGGACTAGAGACAATGAAGAATCTCTATGCATGAATCTAGCAACCATCCTAATGTGCGCTAGAAGCATCTCATCTATTAGGCAATCTTCTAGGGCACTACGCTTCGTAGTCTTTCTAACAGGAAATTGGCACATACCATCCTCAGTTGCAGAGATATCCTTCGAGAAGAAACTTTTTCGAGACGCATTTTGCCTCCACGCATTGGCAGAAAAAGATTGTAACCTAAGAAGCTGCTGCTGCTGCTTCCTCCAAAACCATACACATATCCCGAAAATAATAAGCAAAAAATGATATATACACCGCATAAGTGAAAGAATCAAGCCAAGCATTCCATGCCACTGTTCAGCTGTTCTCTCCATGTTTCAAATACCATTCCGAATTCTGCGGCAACGCCACATTCATCAATCACGGGAAATTTTTCCCAAATAGCGTCATTCTACGTTCAGACCAAATCAATGTCTCAAAATAATGCGGTTCCAATGTCACATTGTCAACAGCGCTTTAAACCCAATACAGCTGGTCAAAATGTTTGAAAGCAACGAAAACGATAGCCTGAGCTCTTTCTCAAAAACATACCAGATATATAAAAATCGATTCTTGAACTGTCAGTTACAGTGATTTTTACCGCAATAGAATTATCAAGAGAAACGAAAATCAAGCAAGGATCGACGCCCTGTCAATGGTCTGAATTTTGAGGAATAGTTTAGAAGTAGGTTAAATCCGAGTTCATAGAAAAATTCCTCCCCAATTAGGGCTCCGTAGAAAAAAGACTAATTCCTTGCAGACAGAAATATCTCACAAAAAGAGAATGCTAAGCCTTTAATTTCTTCAATCAACAAAACCCGAATTGAGCTCTGAATGCTCAAACTTGCACCTTCACACGGAAATTCGAAAGTCCAAGCACAAGCAGGGATAAACCCAGATTAAATTCGGAGAATCGCGATCCCGTACCTGCGAAATCAGCGACACAGTCCCAAATTGGGACACCACAGCAGCGCCACCCCAAATGTTCGCATTGCAGCTCCTCCCCAAGATTGTTGACCCCACGACGCCACCCAAAACCCTGCAGCTCACCATCGCCGCTGTCATCGCCCAACCCAATTAAATGAGAGTTCCAATCGATCACGCACCACTCTTGCTCACAATGCCAAGCTCACAATGCAAAACTGCCTAGACAGCTGAAGATCAGAGCCCCAATCCTGAAAGAAAATTAACAGGGGAAGGGAATGTGAAGGAACTGGTGAGATTTTCTTTTGGATTTCATAAGTCGAGTGCCGTGGTTACGATTCCGGTGAATGAAGGTGCAGTCATGAAATGGAACGGAGGATCTTATCTGAGTCCACCCCACCAATCTTGGTGCAGCTCGGACATGCACATGAGCGAACTATCCCATTTGGGTCACAATTCAGGGGACACCCTAGATATTTAGCAATATGTTCGAATGGTGTACATTTCACTGAATAGTAGAGCCATTTCTACATGGGGACCAAGCAAAGAAAATTTAGTAAATTTTTTTTTTTGGGAAACATATGGCATTCAAGGGCCGCAGCTGGACTAGTACAACACAACATCCAAGGCAACCTAGCATGAGAAAGCCCGGAAATTATACACCTCAAGTATCCCCGTCAAGAACAAGTGGAAGGACAAACCCCCTCCTGGTGCGCCAGCATGAAGAGCCCCCATACAAGTAATGTCAACTTGGGAAGTTGAACCAAGAACCTCATGGATTTCATTGGATGTCCCTATCACTTGGCCACTATCCGGGGAAGTTTCAGGTCATTTTGGACCAAAATTTTAAAAATTTGAGCACTCTCATTTGTCTCGTCTAGCTCATTCTATTTCAACACCAAAGGGTTTGGAGATGCATTTTGCATTATATTGTTTTATGATATTCTTTATTAGAGGCATTAGAAGAGATTTGAAGTCTTTAGAGGGCGGTTTCAGGGTTGTTCCCCTTCCCAGTTCCCTTGTTCTGAACCAACAGTATTGTTTTCAAAAATTCAAAAAATTCAAAAAATTCAAAAAATTCAAAAAAAAATTACCCCAAAGTGAAAAAAAATTTTAAAAAAAAAAAAAAAAAAAATTTAAAAAAAATTTGACGTGGCACTCTCTTGGCCACGTCAAGTTGCACATGTGGCAGAGTTCCCAGGCTAAGAATGCCCTGGGAACTTGCAATCTTTTAGAGGCCTCAAATCTCTTTTAATGCAATAAAGAATTATGGCTTTTGGAGGTTACTAATTTTACTATTGAATGCCGTGCCATGTCGTGCCGTGGTTACGATTCCGGTGAACGAAGGTGCAATTATGAAATGGCAGGCGAGACGACGGAGGATCTTATCTGAGTCCACCCCACCAATCTTGGTGCAGCTCGGACATGCACATGAGCTAACTAGGTGTTTTTTTTTATTTCTTAAGAAGTGCCAAAGTGGCGATTTAAAATGTTACAGTGGTGCTCCAAATTTCAACATTCATCCACATAGTGGATAGAAAATATCACATTAGTACATATCACATGTTTATAATATGATTTTTATCAAAAATTTGGTGATATCATCCAAGATTTTTTTTAATTTGAAGTTTTTTTGGCGATTTCATCCAAGTTTTTTGGCATTTTTTTTGGCAAATGCCCAAGGCCTTTTTTGAGCTTTTAGGAATTTGCTCTTAATTGAACAAAAAATCAACATATTGATAAGTTGAATCAATTTTTTTGAACTGTAACTATACAAATTCAAACTAGACATGTTAGAGATCACATAGGAAAAGAAAACACAACAATATCACCTACGGATTGAAAGATTATAATGTTTGATCATGAAGGTGTTAAAACTGCAAAAGTGATTTGAAATCTTTCAATCCTCTTTTCACATGTCAAATCTAAAAAGTTGGTCTCCAGGAACATATGAGGTTAGAGGAACTAACGGCATGCATAACCCCAATCAATTTATGGCTTGTTAAAATCTATTCTACAATTTTTTTTAAATGAATTTCTAATGTGATTCTTTCTCCAATATCTAGTGTATTTGAGGCTCATTTTCAAGAGCCCTCAACACTGCAGAAAGTCAAGATTGCAATGGACACCCTTGCACAAAATCATGAACGGAAAAATCATAATCAATCATTTTCAAATTGAATTTTTGATGCTAAAACTAGACTTCAAAAAGAATTTTTCAAAAATATAAATTATTGAAAATAGCAACTTGGTTAAGATTTAATTAACTTCAAAGTATTGTCGACCCCAAATTTGGTGCCTTAGGCATTTAGGGGTTATTAAAGGATTTTTTCTAAGAATATTTTAGATTATTTAAATATACTCTACATTGAATAGGGGTATTAAGGGGACCAAAAAATTAAAGGGACTTATTGTGGAAAATTGTAGATGTTTGAAACATGATGTACAACCCCCAGAAACTTCAATAATTATTGACGTACTACAAAGATAGATATTTAAATAGTGTGAAATGTTGATTAATTAATATGGGTACCCTTAAAAACCCTATTCAATGTAGATATATACTATTGTCCAGACGTCTCAAACTTTGTGTTTGATACAATGTTCAAGGAATCCTTTAAAAAAAAAGAATAGTCTGAATTTACTAAATTGTAAAAATTTATTATAAAATAGAACTTAGATTTTCTTTTCAATGATTTTAACCTTGACAACCATTTTCTAGTCGTTGCCTAGAGTTGATGCCCTTCTATTTTGAGTTGTTTGTTTTCAAATTTTGAGTTTTTCTAAAAATGAAATAGACTACGTTGTAAATCCAATGGCAATAGTTTCATCAAATTCCAAGTTAAAATCTGCCTTGTGGAATTTTTCAAAATTATGTGTTGTAGTATAGTTTACGTACAGATCATTTTGGGGGGGTCGGTTTGGGCATGGACTAAAAAGTCAAGGAACCAATGTGATTCTTGCCCGCCTCAGAAAGGTTAGATTTAGCTTGAAAAGGGCAGATCCAAGGAGTTCAAGGAAAAGACAAGTGTCCCATTCTTATTTTTCTTACAAACACGGCTACTCTCATTTCAGTGACCTCCGTGCATTGCAAGCTCCACCATGAATTGAAAAATGCTTGGAATGTTGTAAAATTTTACAAGTACATTTTCAATTCTTTTATCTTTCTTTGAGTACAAAAAACATCACTTCAAAATATTCTCAGAACGATATGCTCCTTCAAAATGCATTGCCTTGTAATTATGATGATCCAAATGAAACTTCAAGTTAAATATCTCTTGAACCGTGCAATCAAATAGTTTGAAATTTTTTGAGGTGCTCACTTTCAATGTAGAATTTAGGATCTCATGGTTATGTTCTATCCAATCTTAAGAAAAAATGAACAAAACAATTGCTCAAGTTCTTGGCAGTTTTGGCCCATTGTGAAAGTACACCCCCCTTGGATCATTAGGGATTAAACAAAGTTGTACTGAGTAAGAGATGTTCTATAGATCATATCTATAGTATTAGAATTATTCATATATCGATCAATCAATCAATAAAAATATGTATGTATATACCAAAAATTAAAAATTCCTTCTACAATTATTTGTAGATTAAATATTTATAATTTCCAAAAGATTTTTTTCTTCAATTTTGAGATGTTTAATTTTCTAATTGTGGTATTTTTAAACAATTTTTGTTAAAGATATTTATAACTAGATGATTTTAAAGGGACATCTTTTGAACTAGAAAAGTCATTTTGTGATGTGAAGCATGCAAACTTGAAAACTATGTATTTTAGAATATTCATGAAAAGCAAAGTTTTGAAAATCTGTATCTTCCAAATAACAAAGAATCTATAAAATTTGGTGGATGGAAAAATTAATTCTATATGTTTAAGACATGTTTCCATTCATCCATTGGTTGAAATTTGAAAGTTTGCTCTTTAAAGGGTTAAAAAATGTGTACAAATTGAGATTATAGATAATTTGTTCTTCAAAATTATAGACAAATAGAAAAAATAACACTAAAGAAAAGGGACTATAGATGATCCATTGTAGTTATGGGAAAGACATTTGTCATATATATGTAGAAACATATGTAGTATATAACTTAATTGATAAAAGTGAGTTGTGAGCCATAACAAAGAAACCCAATTGTTTTCAAATATTGTAATGGACACTAATGTACATGATATTACGAGGAATGCAGAAATGATGCCAAGAGGAATCTCCACCAAAGCTAAAAGCTTATTTGATCAATCCTTAACCCTAAACTACTCCACAGATTATCCTGAGAGAAACAGCTGGACACGAGGAAGTAGCTGACTCTCTTAAAACTCAGGAAAAAACATTAATGCACACATTCCTAAGTGAGATGGACACAAAGGTACGCCTTCTCTCAAAGCTCAGTAAGCACTCTCAAAACCAATGGTAATGCTCAGATTTTGTCTGGAATGAAAACAAATCAAATTACCAGAACTAGGCCACATTACAATGTGAGGCTCCTTCTGATGCTCAGAGACGTCGTGAAAAGTAGGCAAGCTTGAGAAGATGCAGGGTCAAGCATTGTAGAGGCAGTGGGGAAGCTTGCCCGATAGGAGTAGCAAGGTTGCCTTTTGGGATGGGACTTAACCCCTAAAGGCCCATTGTCCCTTCGATGGACAAATGCGATTCCGGTCATATACCTTTTTGCAACCATGTTTGTAATATTTTCTGAAAATTTTAATGGAGGTGGAGAATGGGAAGACCTACGTGGGGAAATAATTTTTTTCACAATCGGTGCTTGGGAACAACAATTATGACCAAATAAGCTCAAAGCAAGGGACGACAGGCAATTCGGGCAGCAAAAAAAAATTGGCAAAAATTTGATATTTTTTTTGTAATATTTTTTTCTCGTAGATTATATTTTTGTCTATCTAGAAAGCTTTTGATTCATTTCATTTGGATTTGTTATGAGAAAGTTATGGACATTCTTGTTTTCGGGCAATTAGAGCATCTTCTTGAAAAAAAGAACTTGTAGGTTTCATTTCTGAATGCTATTTTTGCAATTCTTCAAAAAACAAATTCTCATGGTTTAGTTTATTTGATAGAACAATCTTACCATTGGAATTAGTGTATTTTAATTCCATCTAAAATATATTAATATTTTAGATTTTCCTTCTATCTCATACCTACTTCTACTTAACAATTTTTTTAGGAATGATAATTAAATTTTTTTGAATATATATTTTTTTCCCTAGACTCTCAACTCAATTCTCCACTATAAAGATTTAAAGCTCAAAACTCTATAGTGCAAAAATTTTAAGTTAAAAATGTTCAAAGTCAAAAAATCCAGTCCCGCAATGTGCTGAAATACTTGTTTTTTCCACTTTAAACGCAGATATCTTGCAATCTGAGCAGTCAAAAATTCTGAAATTTTTTCCACACATTCTCATAATAGTTAGGTGTAAGATCCTACAGTTAGATATGCAAAAAAAACATTTTTCAAATTTTTTTACACCTTGCTATAGGAATGGCAGTTTTGAGTGTTTTTTGGCAAAAAAAAGTCCTTGGACCTTTAGGGGTTAAACGACTCAAAGGGGTCTCATCGACATCCCTAAAATAGAATTCCGGGTCCCTACATTTAGATCCCGATAGCGGACCTATACAGTTTTCATCAATGTCATGTTGTAAGGGCGGCTCTTAGCCTTGTCATTAACAAGAGGAAGGTCTTGTTATTTCCAGAGCTAAAGTAGAATTCTTCAAGATTTTGGTATCCTTGAATTCTGCGTTAGAAACTGAGTTTGTGAGCATGTCTATTTTGTATCATCGATAACAACAACAGTGCAAAACTCAATCAAGGGCAAATATAGAAATCTTCAACGCTATTGTTTTATGGAGATGGCACTCAAATTACAGCTTGAGAAGGCTTGTCCTTGATTTCTCCATTACAACAGTGGTATAAAGCTCAATCAAGGGCAATTGTAGATTCTTCAAGGGTTTTTGTATCCTTGAATTATGCCTTCAATATTAGATTGTGAGGACGTGAATTCCGCCTTGTTGGTAACGATAGTGGTGCAAAGCTCAATTGAGGGCAAACGTAGAAATCTTCAATGCTATTGTTTCATGCAGATGGCTCTTGAATTACAACTTGAGAGGGCTTGTCTTTGATTCCTCCATTACAATACCGGTGCAAAGCTCAATCGAGGGCAATTGTAGAATTCTTCAAGGCTTTTTGTATCCTTGAATTTTGTGCCATCATTGTCACATTGGGCGAGTTAGGATCACTGGACATCCTAGATTGGCGGACATATTGGACGGTTTGGACGGACTGGATGGTTAATGTGACTACCATAAAGTAATCACATCGGACGAATTAGGGTCACTGGACATCCCAAACAAGCGGACAAATTAGAGAGTTTGGGCGGACGGTCCGTCTAATGTGACAATTATGTTCTGTGCTTGAACCTGAGTTTTTGAGGGTGTATTTTGTATCGTCGATAATGATAGTGATACAAAGCTCAATCGAGGGCAAATGTAGAAATCTCCAATGATTTTGTATCCTTGAATTCTGCCTTCAATATTAGCTTGTGAGAGTGTGAATTCTACCTCGTTGGTAACGACAGTGGTGCAAAGGGCGAACGCAAAATTCTTTGAGTTTTTTTGCATCCTTGAATTTGTTTGAGGCGCCGTACTTACGTAAGTTCATTCTTTCTGCAATGATTTTGTTTTAGCTTACTTTAAGTAATTCATTATGACCATATCAAATGTTTTTCACTGATATTGGCTTGCATTTCTTCAGGAATGTACAGATTGCAGCCCAATTATGCTACTGTAGAGGCTTTTAAAGCTGTAACTCAGAGCATGATATTCAAAAGGAACAAGGCATCGTATGTAAATTCAGCATTGGAATTGGCAGAGATGGTTCAGGGATGTCTGCACACAATTACGATATATCCAGATTTGTTGATTGAATACCCATTGCACTGCAAATTGATTCAGCAATTTGGTGAATTCCGAAAGAACTTTCCCAACAAGTTCAGTACCAAAGCAAAAGTAACTATCTAAGATAGTGTATATCCAACGAGCTTCTGTACATGCAGTAGAGGTAGATTGAGTAGGGCGATTTATTGTCTACATAGGATGATTCAGCTCATATTGTTTACTGTTCTTTGTGTTTTTCGCTCATTAAGCTTTTGAATAAATTTGGGATCAACGTTCCTTTTGACTGAAAACTCGTCTCGGTTGGTTTCTCACACTTGGGTTGTTTAGAGGTAGACCACTCTATCGGTATCGACAAGGAGACTGGGTCCCTCACATGTTTCCAAATCTATAGAATTCATTTGCAAGACCAATATGTTCATACCAATGTCTTGAATTTAGAAAACTGCGACTCCAATTCATCATTGTCACATTGGGCGAGTTACATTAGAAGGGATTTGGGGCCAAGAAAGGGCCGTTTCAGGCCCGTTCCCCAATCTGTCCCCATGCTGTGAATAGTGGTATGGGCTGTCCGAAAATTATATTTAAAAAATAAAATAAAATAAAATAAAATAAATTTTTTTACCAAATTTCATTTTAAGGATTTTTTTTTTCCTTAAATCTGATGTGGCCGAGTCCCGACCACGTCACCCTGCTGCGGTGGCGCAGTTTCAGCAGTCAGGAACTATTCAAAACTTGTGGAGAACTCATGGGAACTCGCGAGAACTCGCGACCCTTTAGAGGGCCCAAATTCTCTCTAATGAGATCACTGACATCCTAATCGGGCGGACACATCGGACGGTTTGGACGGACTGGACGGTTAATGTGACTACTTTAAAGTAATTTCATTGGGCAAATTAGGGCCACTGAACATCTCGAGCGGGCAGACAAATCAGATGGTTTGAGCAGACGGTCAGTCTAATGTAACAACTACGCTCCGATTCAATGATTCTAAATGTACAGAAAGCTTAAGCATATATGGATGAAAGGATATGAAGATGGATCTGAGTAACTGATCAATGTTCACTTGATCTGAGGCTACTTTAGCTAAGAGATGTAGCTGACCTATGCCCTTGTGGGTAATATGACCACCCTACAGTGTCTTCATACATAGAAAGGTTTGAATGCAAGTTTTACTTTTGAAGCATGTGTTTGCTCCATTACCTTCAATTCATTGTTATCCCAGATCTGGCCCAATGTTTTCTAAATTTCAGGGAGCCTTTAGAACTCAAGGAATTTGAACTAGAATATTAGTTTCAATGGCCATCACTTCTATATTGTCCAATTGATTTGGAGGTTCACTCAACTCTATTCTTATACGTAAATGAATTGAACTCAACGTTGCCAGTTGATAGCGTTCCATGGCGGCTTCTTATACTTCCATGCCAGTGGAACCTACCTGGGCACAGTGGAACCTAAGGGATTTCCACGGATGATTAGATTACTTTTAAGTCAGACAAAGTAGTCATCTTGAACTTCCCGGGCAAGAGACTTCAATTTGATTTGCTGCATGGTGTGGCACTTTACTTGTCAGTGTGAGCATTGCCATCTCCAGCCGTCAATATCAATGCTTGTGTACCTCGTTCAACCACAAAATTTTAGATCAGTATTGCTCACATTCTTACAATGTTTGGTTTGTATGCCAAGTCAGGATTCGCAAGTTGTGCCACCATAAATATTACATGAGATCGATGTCCGTGTAGGTCCTATGCTGAGGCAAGCATCCACATTTAGCCATCGCACGGAGAGAGCTCTAACAGAAGTCAACGGGCATGTGGGCTCTATGAACAAGAGGCAAGACTTTTGTCCTTGAATATTTGTGGTTCTTTTTGCAATGATTTTGAGCAGCCAGGATTCAATTGGGCATATTTTGTTCTACCACTGATTGTTTGCAATTGTCCTCTTTTGTGTGTTCCAGCCAAGAGAATATGTCTATACCCAAGACCGCATTGGATGGTCAGAAGGTGACTTGCATTGGAAAGTTGTACTCTGCCAAGACACATCTCGGTATGCAGCCCCTCTCGCATCAAAGAAGAAACTTTCGGCCTCTGAAGATGGACCCCAAAGCTTGCGATTGAACCTGACAAAGTTGCCCTTCATTACAAGTGCCATTTGCTCAACATTCTGTCTTACAAGAACTAGAATTGCATTGATTGTATCCAATTTGGATAGAGCCTCTCCGTGCGGATTGGTGCACGTTTGGTCAAAGCCGATTTCTGATCGGAGATTTAGATTGTATAAGGCATTTTAGACTTTGATACGTGGATTCATTTATGCAGGGAAGTCCGCTCCTTTGCATAAGAAGGGACCATCATCCGGCAACCCGAGCTCAATCCAATCACCAATGGTGTTCGCTGCATGTGCACGAGATGTGAGGCTAGATACATTAGCAAAGAAGGGTGAGGTGCCCAATAATGCAGTTGGTTGGAACAACCAAGAGTGGTAAATTGATCATGCATGATGGAGAAGAAGTCAAAGGTTTAGGCTCGAGAGTCACCGTTCTCTTCCATGGACAAAGGTTGATGTTCTTGCTCCAAGAATGGTATGGTGCAGGGTTCCATGGATGTTTCCTTGTTGAGCAATGCATCTTTGTTATATTCTGCGGCTCATTGGGTTGCGTTGATAAGCTTGCGAAGGGCAAGAAGAAGCACGAGGTGGTGATCGACTTGTTTTGTGTAGCCATCAAGTTGGAGGTGGAGGTGAGTGCTTTGTGTTGGGAAGGAATTGAAGTTCCTAAACGCAGTTTGGCATTGAGTTGTGGGAGATTTCTAATGTGAATTTGTGACTGAGCATATGGACGGGTGTGGTGCAACCCAAGAAAGATGTCTTGGGACATTTGAAGTGTTATTAGGAATCGTACCCAAGTGACGAATTAGTAAAGTCTCAATCCAATACATCTTGTGGTCTTTTAGGGTTTAGCTTATCAATGCAAATTTCTTTATCACTCTAACATAAAGTTTGAAATTTTAATACCTAAAAGCTATAAAATATTTTTCTGTAAAATGTAATTGAAAAACTTTCACCCTTACCAATGACATAATGTTGTGTTCAATTTTTATTTCACATTGTTGCAATTGAATTTTTAATTATGTAATGTAAATTTTTTTGAAATTTCAACAAGGCATGATTATGTAGAATTTTATTGTTGAATTGAAATCTCTCAAGATCATATCCTTTGGCGTAGTTTTTCACTAATAGAAACATAGTGTACATAGAATGATAAGAAAACTTGACTTTTGAAAAGACTCGTAGGAAGAATTAGACCAGGTTGTGAGTTATCTTGTGTTTATTTACCTTGTCAATGTAGGCCATGTTTCCACTAGTGCTTAAAATGTGCACTATTTTGGAGACTATTTTTACAATATTTAATTGTTGAAGCATTGGAGTAGAAGTATAAAATCCTAGTGTTCAAATTTTTGACTACTTTCAAGGGAAACAAGTCACAATAATAGAGACCAATGATTCTCATAAGATATAATAAAGAAAAGAATTTATTGGGAATAAAGTGACGCATTTTCAAATCTTCTCTTATATACATCACTTGAAGTCAATTTTAGCCCCTAAAGGAACATTGCTCTCTTGAAAACAAATAAAAGTTTAAATAACTAAGTACCTACAATACTATCTTATTTTTTGCATGAATTTCGTAAACTTTCTTTAAGATAGGAAAACAAGTAAGCTTTATGGAAGTATAATTTTTATTTCAATTGGTGCCTAAGACCTTTTTTATTATACAAAGTAAAAATGATTGAGCCTAAGTAAATAACAAAAAATCTCACAAAAATTTGAATCATTATTTTAGAAATTATTTTATTACATAATGTATTTTTATCTACATGAAAAGAATTGATTGGCTTCATTTAATTTATTTATGTGAAAGTTATGAAGAATCTTATTTTTCAGACAACCAGAGCATCTTCATAAAAATATACTACGTGACATACAAGATTTGTTTTTGAAGTCAATTTTCACAATCATCTACAAAAATAAAGGTTCTAGCTAAAGGTAGTTTCATGTTTGTTTCTTGCCAATCGCGGGTGAATCAAATTGCATTTCAATATTGACCGGTGCTTGAATGTGGAGTTCTAAAGTCAAGTATAGCTACCCTATGTTTGCAACTTCAAAAATTTGTATAAAATTTTTAGGTGGTTATTAAATTGTAAAATAACATGGGCTTGACCCTTTTCAAATTTATAAATGATTTAATTAGTAATTTTATTTTTTGGGTTCATTCATTAAGGTATCTAGAACAACAATAAGGCCCTTTAAGGTGTTGCTATTCTATTATATATCTCTTCAAGCTTTGTATCAAAACTTTAGACATGAAGATTGGAAATATGTCATAGCAATACAATGTGAAATATATCTCTGTGATTTATTTTATTTTATTTGCCCACAGATATAAGTAGGTACAACCTTTTCTAGGATGGTGTAAATAAAGAAGTTTAGCATCTTGGGTCCCATGTCCAACTCCAAAGAGCCGATTGACCTACTCCAAGACTATATACCTTTTTTAAAGGAAGACTCTGTAAACATAAAAAGAATTGGGACTCATGTGAGTTTGTACAAATAGGGTGATATATCTTTTGAATTTGTTAATATTTTAATGAGGTAAGATCATATTATTTAGTTGGTTGGTTATTTTCTAGTTTACAATTGTATAGATGTATATATGTAGGGTATTTGATTGCAATGTTGTTAATTATTTGCCCACATTGTATTTACAATCTGATTTCTATAAATTTTAAATTGGAATTGGAAACTTTTGTCAATCATATATCTTCTAAAGGCAAGGAATATGAATTCTTATACAAATGCGTTGTTTGTGGATTTTTCTTTTCAAATCCAATGGTAAGCATCATAACCTACTTCACAATAGAATTTCACATTGTCTTAGCTTGCATATTAGAGTTCTTGCAACATTTTTCAATCATAATATTAGCCCGGAAATGTCTGAGGAGCCAAAAAGTGACTAGTGAATAGTCAAAGAATTCTTTTTCATAGTAAAGGATCATACAAATGCCAATGAACGGACACTTGCAACAACTAGACACATTGAACCTACAAAGAAGAAAATATGTCCGGTGTATAGAAGAAATAAGAGTCACATTAAACTATCTACACAAAATAGTGAAATTAGGTTGCTCCATACTAATTTCTCGACATTTGATACTATAGAAATATTTATTATTATTCAAGAATGCACTACTTTTGAATTAAGTATTGTTGTTAAGTAACTTTCTTGGGATAAGGCAACCTAATTGTTAAGGCAACCTAATTTCACTATTTTGTGTAGTGAAGGGCAAGGGTGTTTTCTCATCATAGCTACAAACCTATGTGAACTCAAATTGAGAAAGGTCATAACTTTTTCTAAAAAAACTTAATTTTCTTGTTGTACTATACTTGCACTAGAAGAAAACTGCGTTGGAAATCGCAGTTTTGCGTGGACTGAAATTTGTTGAAGCCCACGTTTCCAACGCAAAAATTTGTGTTAAAACAAATTTCAGCCCACGCAAAACTGCGATTTCCAACGCAGTTTTCTTCTAGTGTTGGGAGCCAACTCCATTTGTACTCGGCATTTTCAAAATGATAAGATTTCAATAGTACCTACAAAGTAATAAAGTCAAGTGAAAACACCCATAACCATCTATGTACCCATTCATGTACCCTAGGCTTTTACTAAATGTGTCCCTAGACTTCCACTAAAGTGTCCTTCAAAAGCGTCATTAAAATGTCTCCTTACAAACCGTAATTTATTGACTATCGATTTTTTCATATTTCGGTTTCAAGTCTAGCTAAGGTACCCCCCCCTAACCGACCAAATAAGGAATTCTGACATGATCTGGAGTAGTGAAGGCAAAACAAATATTTTTCAGAGGTACATTGATAGAAATGACTTGTAATGCAAAAATTTGGTAATTTTATCGCTTGAATTGAAATTACTATGAATTTTGGGAGGCAAAAAGTGCGCCGAACCCATGGCCAATATATAGACTCTTCTAATTCCGATCATTCAATAACTTTTTACCTAGTCATTATTTCCTGCTTTTTTTTTCACAACTTGGGACAGGTGTCATATATTTATTAGTTCCAACCTTGAAAATGAAAAACCCCCACATTCTAAGCATGGTTAGAAAATACGTGCACCTATAGGTCAGGAATGGGTCAATAGTTGGGAATGGAGGGGGGGGGGGTTACCTTATATGATGGTTTTGAGTGTTCCAGGGAGTTGCTACTTTGAAAATTTGTAAAAATTACATGCCATATCCAAAAAATCTATTTTTTTTTTGTAAATTCATGATTTTCAATTGCTAATACTACAAAAAATACTATTGTTAGGTAAAGGTGCCTCCAACTATGTTGAATTGCTTATTTTGATGATTTTAGGTACGTCAACCTTAGTGCAAAGTCATATGTGACCAGTCCCTAGCATGTGTACAATACAGATACAATAGAACCTCTCTTAACCGATAGGTTTGGGATTGATTTGACAGCATTACGTTAGGGAGGTTTATTAACTTATGGAGGATCATTTTTAGTCATAACCTTTGTTACAAAGACAAGTCCAGGACCGGTTGTACAAGGTTACCTTACAGAGGTTTATTTGCTTATGAAGGATCGACTTAGGGAGGTTCTACTGTAGAACGCTGCAGGCTTGGTGCACACAGAAAATGAATCGTGACAGAAGAACCATCCGGTTTGCCTCGGGGTTAGTAACGATGAATAAAATAGCCTCATTGACCATGGTTTCCGTGGGCTGTGATATGACTTGGGCTCTTCAGAGGGGCGACCTGCTCCTCATCCTTCGGACTTCCAGAAGAAAATCGTGCCCCATGAGCCTTCACAATTTTTTTTTTGCCCGTGTGTTCATGTAAGTTGAAAACATTCAAAACTGGTGTTAGGATCAAAGTATGTGACGGAGTTCCACTTTGAAGATTCATAAAAATTACATGTCTTATCCAAAAATGTTGAATCCTACAAACCCTACAATTCAATATGCAAAAAAGAAAAAATTTGCATCATCTTAATTCTTTACACTAGAAATGGTAGTATTGAAGAGATTTTTGGTGAAACATAGTCATGGAGCATTAAGGAAAAAAGTCACAAGAATCCTACAATATCCCTAAGATCTCAAAAATTACTTTGTGCCAAGGCCACACTTGCTCTACAAACTGCTACACTAAAATTGGTAAATAGTGTTGGGTGATAATTAGTGTTGTTTCCTGTTTTTAACAGTACACAAAATAGTGAAATTGTTGTTTCCTGTAGTGATTTTAGAGTCTACTGACTCTAAAATCACTATTTTGTGTACTGTAAAAATGTTGAAATGACCAAATTTTACTATAGAGCTAAAATAGTGTTAGAATGAGTAAATAATGTTCTAACACTAACCTTGCAAATCACAATTAGTGTTATTGTTGACAATTAGTGTAGCCAACACTATTTACCAATTTTAGTGTAGTCAAGTTGGATTTAAATGTACTTTTGTCAACTTAGGAGATAAGCCATTATTGTAACATTGTATAAGGTGGGCCCCTCAAATGCACCACTAATCTTAAACCGCCATCTTTACTTTGAGAACAACTCCAAAATCAATTATGTACCTATGTAGAAGAAACGGCTTTTAGAACCAAACTTTGTTCCTTCATAACTTTTGCATACAGTGTCCAAACATCGCATTCTTTGGTGCATTAAAATCTCCTATCACTTGCCAATAAGAAAATATAAAAATTTGAACAATCTAGTAATAATATTAAGGCACAGTAGCAATTAGCGGCGGTTTCAGGGGTACCTACCTTACAAGGATTTTGTATAATTTGGGGTCGACTCTCTGATTCAAACATCAAGGGTGCAGCTAGCATTTGTGAGAATAGAGAAACTGCCTGCTCAAGATATTGACTACCAGTTAAGTATAAGAAGATAAAATATGTTGAACGAGTGAACTATTTTCAGGAGCTTCATTTACCTAACCGGTGTGGCAGTCCGTTTTCAGCCCACTGTGGCCAGGCCTTCAGTGATTGATAGGAAACTCATTGAAAGCCATAAAGTGAATCATTTCATCACTGGAAAAGCAACCGCAAAGCAAGATGATAAGATCACAAAGAGCAGCAGAAACAAACCACCCCACATTGCGGGATTGGCACAATTTCCAAACAAATTAAATTCTCACTATAGCAAGCACAAGCAAGACATACTGTACAGAACAGTACAGGATATGAAACCGCAAGGACCCACCCAAATGTCAAATGACCACAGATCTTGGAAAGGAAGTGGAGCGGCCTACAGATCCCAGCTTCGAAAATGCATAAGAAGTTCTCACACAGTAGTTATCAAAATTTGATCTCAACAGATTTATCTCTTGTACCCAAAGATCTCGCCGCAACTTTATTCATCTCCCTCAAATCTCACTCCTCCATTCAAAATGCTAAAAAATCGCATAAATAGTCTTTTCACTTTTAAATTTGTAAGAAAGCTCGTCAAATTTCACTCCTAACAAGAATTGGACTATGTCAAGACTTGGTCCGACACCAAGGATGACCCCAAACTCCCTGACAGAAAGTATACAACGCATACCATCTCTCGAAATGTGGTTAAACCCTAAACCGCCCCTCCTTTCGTTAACTTAGATTACAATAGGCTAGCAAGATTCTAAAATAGCGCTCTAGTGTCAATAAATCAAGTGACCTGAATGTGTAAGAATTTTCTTTCAGGCATTATACCCCTCTCCTGTCACTCGCATGACACAAGTGCAGTTGGAAAAGAGTAGGCTCCATAGCCATAACTCGATCTCCCTATGGTCGCAGAGAGCGATAGATCTCCAAGGTCTAACAGTCCTAACCTAATCTAGAAGAGATGGTTATCTCTAATAACCCTCTCAGTCCTCAACCAGTCAACTAATACACACTATACATATACACCAGTCAATCGTATTGTTTCTTCCAACTGTTGAAGAGCCTCCTACTTCAACTAAATGAAGAGGAACGTAGGTTTTACACCCACGTGAATGAAGAGACTGCTCAAGGTGAATCTAATGCCTGTGCCATATGAACATAGGTAGCGTTGAATCCCTGTGAAAGGTAGACTCTATGACAAACATGGATAAGTGACCAATAACAAGGAGCAATTACCAATGAGCTAAATGATAATAAGGTCAGGTATGACATGCGGCCATTTCACACTCCCTGGTTGTTTTCTTTGCACTCTGGAGCCCCTCAGTGGAGCCTGAGGCGTGACATATTTGTACTCCGCCACTGGAGGAGGAGGTGGCAACTTGTGCAGTGGACGAGGGTTCTTCCTTGGAGAGAAATCTCCAGCAGGTGGAGATTTGGGTAAACTCTCGCCCTCAGTGGGTTTAAGGTCAAAGGTACCTTGTGCACTCTTACGAACTGACAAGACAGAAGTGGGTGACTCTTCGTAGAGATTTGCCTCACTGGTGGCGGAATGTGTGGATCGGCCACTTGCACTTCCGTTGTCGTGAGGTGATGAAATCTGCAAGCAAACGATCGAAAATTCAGTTTTCTAATAAAAAAAACCCAATTCTTCGCATGCATTTCCCTAGAGAAACTTTGGTGCTATGCTTCATTAATAGGAACAAGATTTCAACGAACTATTCCAACACAGTAGTTGCACTGTTGATGCTGGAGTAGATTAAAGTGTCAATGGTAAAAGCATCATAGTAGGCGTGAAACTATTTAATTTGTGAAAGTTGTAGATATCGGAATAGTCTGGGTCTAAACTGATTTTAGCTCTGGACTGACGTACTAAAGAAGGGACGAATAGCGGTCACCTTTCAAGTGAAGCGTGTTAGTTTGTTCACCCTGAGTGACGGAATAGGGAGGGATTAAGTCTACGGAGGAAATCTTTGAATTCATATTACTATGAAACAAAGGATAACTCTTATGCACTAAAAAAACTTACTCAGCCTCCACGAACTTGCACAGACCAAAGGGAGGGCTACAAAAGCGAACAAAAAGGGAGGCTAAAACATCCCGTTGCAGCCCAAGCTAAACTCCACAATCCTCCCAATGGATGCACACACTAGTGCTTAGAATTCTGAAAAGTTGGTAGCCAAGTGCTTGGAAGTTTACACTATTAATTCACGAGTGTACTTAGGGAAAGATATCATTTCACTAGCCTAGTAACTTTGAATATTTAACACATGAGCATACTATGAACAGAAACTGCAATAAAATGCACCCTTCTGTTAGTTTGGACCACTTGCTTCAGACTATTTGCCATAAATTTGTCAAAAAATTCCAAGTCATGTGATCAAAACCAATAGAAAAATGTTCAAAAAGGCGCATTTTCTTGTCAAGAAATGTTGAAGATCAGTATACTTACAGAGAAGGCATCCCAACGCAATTCATTCTGCGAAGCTGGAGAAGAGATGTCTGCATCCGAAGACTTGAAATTCCGCTTGGTATCAATGCTAGGTTGATCACGTTCTTCTTCATTATCAACCAACAGTGATGACGAGTCTTCATCGTAATCCTGATCCATTGCATCGGAATCAAACGTAATCTTAGGAGATCTGCGAGAGAAAGATTCGCTGCCGAAACCAGAAATGCCTTTGGAGATTTTCTGAGATTTTCTGCGCTCCTCCTTGTAGAAGGCCTCGTCCGTTAGTAAATGGAGCACATGCTTCGCTCTTCTTTGGAGTGCTGAACCCCAGTCAATCCTGCAGCTGAAATTACGAGGATCATCCATGCTTAGAAAAGATTCTTCAAATGAACTTACTTCAAGAATATCCAGTTAACTTAAGAGTCTATGGACTCAAAGGTAGTCGAAGCACCATAAAACTAATGCAGGTGTAAAACCAAAGGATTAAATAAACTATTTATAAGTGCAAAAAAAAATGATAAGTCCTAAAGTATTCTAGTACAAGTAGATCGATAACTAAATAATAAATTAGGTGGAGGAGATACAATTGCGAATCTCTAAGAATCTCTCTGTTTAAGATAGGATGGCAAGTTACACTCAATTAATATGCTTGTCTTAATATTTTCAAACAAAGAATGTAAAAATAATAACCCCATGGAATCATATGAAAAAACATGGCAATGTCCATACTCTGGTTCAAAGTATGAAACTTCGGGAGGGTAGAATTACATACCCAGTCGAATCAACGTCAACAAAGCGTGCTAACTCTTCAAATTGCTTCTTGTCTTCACGAAACTCCACAACTAAATCCTCCGGACCGCGACACAGAAGGTATTCTAGAAGAATTAGAGACTTGTGGATTTGTCTCCAATTCTTTTTGGCATTTAGTGCAAACCTGTACCACCAGCAAAAGACACAGATAAGAATACATAACATTCTTTACCCTAGACAAAAGGTCCCTCTCCGCCTAGAACATTCCAAGAAAACGCATAATACGATTGTTTGCAAATCACCTTCTTTGCTAACAAGAGACGTAATTGGCAAAAAGAAAAAATGGCACCTGCAGTTAGAAGCTGCTCTAACTGGTTGATCCTTTTGTATAACCCATCAAGTAATCTTTCATTAGGACACAATAAAGGCAAGTACACCACTGCACTTTCTAACGTAGACTACATACTAGGCTTGATTCCCTCTCTTATTGCCTCTCTTATTGGTAAAGAATGAAATGGAATGGTTTCCAGTAAAATAAAAAGCTGCTGGCACACATCATGAAGAATCTTCATCAAAAGACTCTACCTCCTGTGAAGGACCTGCACAATACGCAGATAGTCTTCAGAGTTGTAGACAACGCTACAGATATCAGCCATGGCTTTTGTTGTGGGGCCCCATTCATCGGCATTCGTAGCATCCTCAGTCATTCTGTGTCAACCAATACACAAAACCATTAAAGATCATCACCAAAAGCAGATTTTTCTTACAAGCTCTGAAGTTGCGAATAGTCCAGCAAAAGCTTGACATGTAATGTATACTGTAAACTCTTCTACAGGCAGATTATGAAAAAGGAGGAGGCTTACAATTCTGCAGTGCTGATATCCACCAAAGCCAGGCGTGCAATTTTGAGGCTGTCTTTGAACAAGAAAGAAGCACGGTTCTTGAAGGTCTCTAGGTGACCCAGCGCGACACCAGGCCGATTGTCCAACTCCATATCTCAGAATTCAAAAGGATTATCTGAAATCTCTACTTCCTGCAACCTAATATCACTCAACTAATTAAGAGCGCACTCCATCAATCCCACAACATCTTCGCTAAATTGGTACTTCTTCAAAAACTGTCGTACCACTTGGTGTACACTTGGGAAATTCTTGAGAGCCCTTTGACTGATTCAAACCTGCAACCCAAAATTCTCTGTTAAACTTAGAGATCCATAATCCAACCAAAATTGTTCTGTAATTCATACTCCAGAACCATAAGCTCCAGAAGAACGGAGCAATGGTGTTTAAGATCCCCTGGCAGCAAGAATGTGAACCAATACATCAAAATTTCAGACTAAGGTAGGGACACCCATAATCGCCGCCCAACAAATTTAAACAATGGCAGTATTAATTAGGATGTAAACCACCTAAACATCCGTTTAAGTGTCAGATTCAAGACATCCACCACAATAATTTTCGAACTTTTGCATATGAATTGCAAATAGCGCATTCTTTGATGTGTTGAACGCTTTTCACTCGCTAACAAGAGCACACCAAAAAATTTGAACAGTCCAACTATAGTCAGCGTCAAAGTGGCGACCTTCGGGTGTCCCTAACTTCCCGGGCCGGCACAACTAGGTCTGCACACTAAGTAAATGACACATGAAACCATCGCACAGACACCTACACCGAAGGAGTTTCTACAAAACAATCCATGTGAAGGTACTGGATCACAAAAAGTACTGAACAAAAATCAATCGTGCTTCCGTGCACAACCCAACAGACGCCAAACAACACTAACCTCAAGAACTAATCCTGCAATCCCACCCCCTTCGGAGACCAAACTGAACCCCTGTTTCCAAAAGCACGTCTCGTTCTCCCCAGGAATCTCTCCTTCCAGTCAAAAATGGCAACTCTTGGTCAATTCTACACCCAAAGAATGTGCTTCACTTGCGCAACTGAAGCAGCTTCAACAGCAGCAGCAGCACCAAACCCTCTCTTCCCGAACTCGTCGCTCCCAAACTGCAAGCCCTTAGTTGTGCCGTACAAAACCTGGCATCATCAGTCACGAACGATTCAAAGTGGGAATTATTATGCTTTCCCTTGCACTCGTGTCTGATAGTCAGCACCTCGTGTCCCTGGGAGCTTCCATCTGGCTTTCCTGCCTGACTAAACTTACTGTATCATAACTTAGTCATAGTGGGGCTCAAAATCTCAACTTCCGTCAGTTGTTTCACAACAGAAGCCAGGTTCTTTTGACGCTATTCTTTTGATCTTCAACCTGCTTCTAAGCTTGGAATCTTCAACGTTAGGTGCTGATGTGGGTTACTGCAAGTGGGGGCGTCTTTGCTGGTTATTTTTTTCTTTTCTTGACCGTCTTTGAGTTGGTGGCGATCGAGAATGGAAGGGAATGATTCGCCTGGCGATGGGAATGCGGAGACGCACATCAAATATCAGGTGATCTGGAGCCTGGAAGCAGGGCTGGTCTTCCACGTGTCGGTCTGTGGAGGATTGTGTTCTCCGGGTGAGAAGGGGAATGTGGTGAATAGTGTGGGGTAAGGCGGTGAAGGCCGGTGTGGATGCATTTGCAAATTGGATTGGGTTTTGTGTTTTTCAGGAGGAAGGGCCGGCGGCTTAGTTTTTGTGAGCAACATGTGGCTTTATTTGTTGCGTATGGGTAGCAAGTAGCCTACTGTACTGTAGTTCATTTTGAGACTATTCTACTCACATTTCCCCAGGCTGCCTGGGGGTATGATTTGATTTGACAAATGCGCGTCTCATCTACAACTGGTGTGCCCTGTGCCGTTGCCACAACCAAAATCAAAGCAAAAGTAAATTTCTATTTTTTCCATTCATAAAAACTTCAAAATTCAATAACTTTCCCACCGTAGCTCCAAACGTCACGAAACAATGCTCATGCACCCCTCCCCGTCGAGGGCTTTCCGATGGTACCAAGCACGCCACCGGGGGACACACGGGCCGGGAGATCTCAACATATCAAACAAAACAAACAAACACTCAAACTTAAGGTATGGACTAGTGTAGCCCTGTGCCGTTGCCACAGCCAAAACAAAAGTAAAAGGAATTTTCGTCGAGGGCTGGTCCCAGTGGTTCTGTGTACTTTTTCCCCTGCAATGGAAGTGGTCCATGTATTTCAAGAAAAAAAAAAAAGTAAAAGTCATTTTGAAAACCAAAAATAACTCAAAAATTCAAAACTTTCCCACCATTTGTCCAAACGCCACAAAACCATGTCCATGCACTTCTCCTCGCCGAGAGCTTTCCGATGGTACCAAGAACGCGACCAAAATCAAAGTAAAAATAATTTCCTAATTTTTTGATCCATAACTACTTCAAAATTCAATAACTTCCGCACCATAACTCCAAATGTGACGAAACCAAGCCCGTGCATCCCTCCTCGCTGAGGGCTTTCCAACGGTACCAAGCACGCCAGCAGGGACGCACGGTCTAGGAGATCTCACCGTAACAAACAAAACAAATATGGCACCTAAATATAGAAGAATATACCATGCAAACTTAATAGAAGATATAGGCAATGAACACACAAAGGTCGATTCAAGCTTGAGTGAATTATCAAAATTTCATTGGTGGAGAGTTGAAATTTGAACTTGGGGCTTCACACTACATCCCAAATTGTAGGTCCATTTTCACTTAGGAATGTATCCCTTCATATACATTACTAAGAATATATGATTTTAATTGTGGACTTTGATTGATCATATTGTAAAAAGTATAATCTAATTGGAAAATTTTATTATACCATTAGCCCCTAAGTGCCGAAGCACCTCAAATATGGCCTTCCAAAATTGAAAAATTGCGACCTTTGACTATTATAATCTATTCAACGATACGGTCAAATCATCTATCCATTTTCCCTCATCCCCGGGCATGCCTCCACTATCGATCGGTATGGTCAATATCTATGGATCTCATTTTGGATGGCATTTTGATTGGAACGAGTTTAGAAGGTTTTGGATTTTGGTAAACCAAGGGCAATTGCACTTACGTTGATCCACTATAGATTATTACAGTCCATAGTTTAGTGGGATTTTTTTTTAAAATTTAAATTTTTAAATTATACAAGCCGTAGAATATGGAAAATGAAACATATTATTGTTGTATACTTGATCATTTATATAATACAAAAGAACTTTTTGCAAAATTGTTTATACTCTATTTATAAAGGACTTTGGAATGTATTCTTATTAGGAATTCATATGTTTTGCAAAATAAAGAATTTTATATAAATAGGTATATATGTAATCAAATTATTTTTTTTGAAATATGTATAGTTATATCCCTAAATTTGTAGATATGAACTATTTATGCATCATTATCTTATCAAAAATACAATTGATTTGGGGGTGTACATTAGATATATTTAAAATCAACTTTACACAAATCTATTATATCAAAATAATTGTGATAATTATTTCTAAGGGTGGCCTAACTTTCAATAGAGTTAATTTTCATTATAATCAATTCTACAATTTATTGAAATAAATCAAAATAAGATATCATTTTTTAAGTTTTTTTTATATAAATTTTTAAAAAAAAATTCTTCATCTTTTTTAACACACTACAAAGAAATTATAGAAAAATAAATAAATAAACTTTAGAGATCATATGCAAAAAAATGAAATGGACTTTTATGGATGTATTTCTGCCAACTTTGGTCCACCGTAGTGTGCAATTGCCCAACATCCTCTGGGCGCTTAAGGGATAACTTGAATGAAGAACATTGCATGCATTGGTTTAAATAAATTATTATTAAAATAAACAAAAATCCCCATATAAACTCTTCAAAATTGCTTAAAAAAATAGGAGGCCCAATTTGGGCTTTCCAATTTTTAAAGGGATATGTATATAAGAACTTTTTGGAATTTATGACATTAAAGAGTTGGAATTCTTTTATAGCTTCACACAACTTGCTCAAAGTACTAATTAGGATTCTATTTTTTTTGTATGCAATAAGACTAAATCAAGACATCTTTGTGACTTGCACTTGCAAGCAATCTATTTGCTTCAAATTTTAAACATCAATTGTGCAAAAAATAGGAATTTTGACTTTTTGACTCATCTTTTGACCTATTTTTGCTACAAGACATTGTAGATGTAGAATTTGAAATTTAAAGTTGGGACTTTGGACTCTACATTAAATGGTTCCAAATTCCACATGCAATACTATTGCATTGCCCTTTTATAATTCAACCAAGTTGGAACTTGGACTAGAATTGAAAGTCCTTGATTTGGAATGTGGGATTTGGTATGAAACGCTACTAATATTGTTCAACAATGAGTAATTGTATCACGGAGAGGAAGTCATGCAAAATGAAAGAGCATCTTTATCTATGTGGTGAAAATTCATCTTGTTAAAATACTAGCTCATCACTTCATAAGAGAATGATTCACATGTTAACTTTGTCAAACCTTTGCAACTCATTGTATTAACTTCCAACCAAGTACAAGCCACACCTATTGAGCAAAACCAAAATTGAATCTCTATCATTGCTAATCTAATATATAGACCAAACGAATAATTTGTTGACAAAGCTAGTTGGAAATTTCATAAGTTCAAGCATTTACAATGTACTTTTCATCCAAAAAAGATTCATTTGTTGTCTCTTCAATTGCTATATTTATAGAGATGCTTTAAGATAAGTACATCCATAATCATTATGGTCTTAAAATAATCAATTACATTTAGGCAAAAAAAAAACACTAAACTAGATATCAATTAAGCACAATGAACACAATCATAGATGTACACAAACATTAGAAGAAATTTGAGGGCTGCAAAGGGCCGTTTCAGGGCTATTCCCGCAGCTGAGAACAGTCAGAATATTTAAATATAATTATAAAAAAATTTATTAAAAAAAAATTAAAATATTATATATATATATTTGAAAAAATATATTAAAAAAATAATTTTTAAGTTATTTTCTGACGTGGCACTCTCGTGACTACGTCAGATTACTGTTCCCAAGGCGTTCCCAGAGTTCCCAAGGCCTGATAACTTGCAGTCTCTTGGAGGCCTCAAAATTCTTCTATTGACACCTTTGGAAGCCATTGGCACAAATCTTAGATAGTTTAGAGAGTTCCAACATAAGGTTCCATTTGTGCTTGGCACATAAAATATTAAAACTTTCGAAGTAACTTAAAGGCCTTAAAATTCATATGAGAGAATAATCTTCAAATATTCTAGATAAATTCTAGAACACTTGTATTTCAATCATTTTAATTATAGACTCTATAAAATACCCTTTGGATGATCCTAGTTTTACAATCTTCTATACATTGACCTTCCCTAGGACAATATAAGAGCTTGAGAGAACCTAGGGTCAATTTTTGGAACATCTGTAGACAATACTATGGAATTCATAGCTTATTTTTATGGTATTCAAATAATGCATACAAAAATGGAATCTCCTTTTACTTGCCAATAAAATCCAATGCAAATTACTTAATATGTTTAATAACAATTAGTGGAAATTATTGGTGTACTTATCTTAGATAACCCCTAAAAGCCAACCGGTTGTTGAATAACCAATTCAACATTTTGATAGGTTTCTACAAAGTCAATTTTCAACAAATCTTTCTAAAACTTTGACACAAGGTGTGGACATGTACAACCTTGTTAGGAATATAATTTTTTTCCAATTTGAGGACTAAATCAAAAGTTATGTTGTCTGAAGTTTTGAGGCAAGGTAGGCAGCTACGGATAGTATGTGTAAAATTCCTCTTCAATCTACCTCTAAAATTTGGTATGTGTTTAACTAACATCTAGTAGATGCAATTGTAAAAAAAATTCATGCATAGTGCAAATATCTTAGTCTAGAAGGAATTAAAGTCTATTGACCTCGTCAGGCTGGGTTAGAAAAAACTTTAGATTTCTTCCAACTTCAAATGCAATCTTTCAATCTGCATAGTCAAAGTTTCTAAGTTTTTTTCATCCATTCCTATAGCAATCTACTATAAATTTGTACGGTTTATTTTTATTTTTCTAATCATTTTTTTCACTACTTTAAAAAGTAGTAGTACTTGATCATTTATGCATTAAATGTGTCCTAACTCTTTAGGGGATAATTTTGTTGTAGTGACATGTAATAAATTGTTGTGTCATTCTAATAACTTTAGAAAAATCTTTGTATCACAAAAAGACACATTCAACAACTAATATTATGATATAGTTGATAAATTTACTCTAAAAATCATTCCTTGTTTTTTTCACTTTTTTATAGAATATTTGTAAATGGAATTTTTAACCCCTAAAGGACCAAAGGAGGTGTCTAGATTTCCAAAATTGTAGAGATCTATTATAAAATGCAACTTAGAAAAATATTTTAATAATGACTCTCAAAAAAAAGGTGTAAAGTATGATTTATAAATCAAATCCATATGGTTAGACCAACAATTACACAAGCCAATATTTTATAATAAAATTTGTAGTCATAAATAAAAAATTCCTTTTAAAATCAATTATAGATTGAATATTTATGATTTTCACAAGAATTTATTTCTATAAGTTCAAAATGCAAAGTTCTAATCATAGTGATTTTTGAAGATTTTTATTTTATATTTTGTTTCAAGTCGTTTTTGAAGGGTCATTTTTTGAACTGAAAAAGCTATTTTTTGAGGCTAGACCTTCCGATACCTTGTGAATTATAGAATATTTGCAAAGCAAAATCTTCATAATCTAAATTGTACAAATGTTAAAGAACTAGTACAAGAATGTTAAAAAAAATGATGCATGAAAAAACACATTTCGGTGAGTTTAGAATGTGTTTCTACTCATTCATTGTTCAAAATTTGCACTCATGGTCTATAAGGGGTTAATCTAGGATGAAGAGTTTCTCTAACTTTCTTTAACAAGCTAATTATTTTGTAAAAGAGAAAATTTGAAGTAAAAAATTTATGCTGTCTTTGACAAAATTTATATGGCATGCGCTATAATGTCTGTTACAAATTTTTTGAGGTTTTATTCTAAAGAAATAATATTGTACATCATGAATAGAAAATATATATACAATTGATTTTGAAGAAATGTTCACAAAGGTATTTCAAATCAATTCCAAAGCATTTCACTTTGACAATTCTTGAACTGTACAAGTGCATAGTTTTAGTATGTGATTTTTTTTATTATTGGCCAAACTTCATATTACATTGATTAGTACAAGACAATCAAAGATTTGATCATTATAAAAACATTAATTTTTTCTAATAGTACATTTTTGACACTTCAATTATATTGTATATTTTTGGTTTGTTTTTTATAAAAGAGTCAGTCAATAACAATATCAATGTATAATACACCTAGCAATGACATTGTATTGTTCTATATATGAAAAAAAATGAAAAAAAAATCATGCCTTGAAATTATTGCTTAAAGACACATTAAATACAAAATGGTTATTAGGGATTTGAGATACAATCACCTTCAATAAGTTTACACATTTTCTATTTCAAAGCGTAAAATATATGCAAACCAAAGATTTGAAATTATTGCTACAAGTTTAAAAATCCATCAAATTAGAAATTATAAAGTGCGTTGGAAAGATCAAGTAGTCTACTTTCAAAATATAAAATATTTATGTGTTGAAAATTTTGAAAGAATACAAGAATTTGGCTATGTATTGCTACATGTCTACCATCTAGAACTTATATCTTTTGGGCACAAATTACATCATCTAAAACTTCTACCTTTGATACAAATTACAACATCTACTCTTTGAAGCACTGATGAAATTAGAACTTCATTTTTTTCTCCGTAGGTTTTCTATGGGGTTAAGATCAAGGAATTTCATTGGCCATGTGAAGTTCTTTACCAAGTGAGCACTATGAATTCTCTTGCCAAATTAGACACTCTTAATTGGAAGTAATTACAAGAAAAGAGTTCCAATACTCTTATTGATATAATTAAATGAAGTTGGTAGTTGCAAGGGGGATGCACACAAAAAAGCATTTTTTTTGTCTTGCCTGATTAAGTGATTAGCATTCAATTCTTATGCAATCCCAATCAAGCATACTAGACTTCAATTTCATAAAAATAAAACTTTATTTTTGGTGATTTATCTCATTTAACCCATAAATGCCCAAGGTCTTTTTTGAGCTTCTAAGTATTTGTTCTAAATTGAACAAAAAGTCAACATTATGATAAGTTGTATCAATTCTGTTTGAATTGTAACCATACAAATTCAAACTAGACATGTTAGAGATCACACAGGAAAAAGAACACAACAATATCACTTATGGATTGAAGGATTATAATGTTTGATCATGAGGGTGTTAACCCTTTACTTCCTAAGAATTCATGATTTTAAGTTGTCAACTTTGATTGATCATATAGTAAAAAGTATAATCTAAATGGAAAATTTTATTATATCATTAGTTTAAGTAAAGAACATTGCATGTATTGTTTTTAAATAATTAATTATTAAAATATTTAAAAATCTCCTTGTAAACTCTTCAAAATTGCTCAAAAAATGTGAGGCCCAATTTGGGCTTCTTAGGAAGTAAAAGGTTAAAATTGTGAAAGTGATTAGAAGTCTTTCTATCTTCTTTTCACATGCTAAATCTAAAAATTTGGTCACTACAAAAATATGAGGTTAAAGGGCCTAACATGCATAACCCCAATCATTTATGACTTCTCAAAATCTACTCTACAATTTTTAAAATGAATTTCTAATGTGATTTTTTCTCTAAGATCTAATATATTTGAGGCTCATCTCTAAGAGCCCTCAATACTATGGAAAGTCAAGATAGCAGTGGACACCCTTGTACAAAATCTTGAATAGAAAAATCATAATTAATCATTTTCAAAATTTAATTTTTGATGCTAAAAGTAGACTTTGAAAAGAATTTTTCAAAAATATAAACTACTAAAAATAGCAACTTGATTAGGTTTTATTTTAACTTCAAAGTATTGTTGACACCAAAATTTGGTGCTTTGGGCATTTAGAGGTTTATATTCATGGTTTTATGTGATAATTGATTGAAAACCTTGGTGATGGATTTTTTTAAATTTGATTGCATAGATATATAGGAAACATCCATACGCACATCTTTCCATCAACAAGCATTTCCAAAAAGTTTTAGAATTCCTTCTATAAAGAATTCAATGTGAGGTGTTGTATGATTTAGATTTGTTTTAACTAGACTTTGGCAAAGTAATTGTACTATCATGGTCAAATGTACAAAATTAATTTAATGTGAGGGACTAAGGGTCCAATAACAAAATCTGATAACAATAAAGAAATATCTATCTTACAAAATTTGGGCATTGTCACCCAAACATTGAAATCTCTGTAGAGGGAATTTTGAAACTTTTGTGAAGATGCTTGTTGAAGGAAAGATGTGCCTATATGGATGTGTTTCCAACATATCTATGCAATCAAATTAAAAAATTCATCACCAATGTTTTTGAATCAATTATCATGTAAAACCGCAAATATTAAATGAAACACTTCATCAGAAATGGAATTTTGATTTTTTGAATTGAAATGCTATGTGCTTGATTGGGATTGTGTAAGAATTGAATGTTAATTATGCAAGACAATAAATGCCAATTGTACTCTGTATTATGCAAAATACTTTGAATGGCACAATAAGCAATTTGTAAGAATATTGGACTCGACCAGACACCGATTCTGTGAAGAACCTAAATTATTTTTCTCTCAATAAGATACGAAATCTGCTTGAGCAGCCCCTACTCACACTCAGTAGTAGAGAGGTCGGTGATCAATGGAAGTCTCAAGCCTTGGACGTACTGTATTGGAATCATTCGAAAGTTCTCTGGAATCACGGTGATCCCGAATTCTCGATTGATAAACTCTGTAAGGGCGGAGCCCATCCCATGACCGTGTAGTCAAACCTCAAAAATTCTCCATTTTGTTGCTGTTTATGAGTAAAATTTTTATTTTTCAGAGATGAAATCACACTTCTCGTATATGTAAAAAAAATTCAGATTTTTTGGGAATTTTTTTGAAGGTTTGACTGTGAATTTTTGAAGAAAAAATGAAGAAAATTCATATCAAATTCAAAACATGCTTCGAAAATTTGAAAAATTTGGAATAAAAGTATATAATGTTATCAAAAATTATAGTATAAATAATAGTTTTGGGTCACTCTATATCTAGAGATGTGGTCATATGTCTTCAATTTCAAACTTCAATAAAATGCTATTTTTAGGAATTTTTTCAAAATTTTCAACTAGAATAGGAACTTCAAAAGCTTCATTTTCTTATTTTTGCTCAAAAGCTAAAGAAATAATTTTGAATTTCAAAATCACATTTTACGGGAGGGAACTCAAAGTATGAAGTACATTGTACAAACACACCATATTTTTGACAAACTACATTGTACAAAATCAAAAAAAAAATATGCCTTGAAATTAGCTTGATGATGTGGATGTAGCATTAATAAAGTTGTACAAAAATATTGGATGAAATTCATCTATTTTTCAATGTGAACTAATTTGTTTGACCATCCATTGGACATGAAACAGTCTGCAACATCCTTATAAGTTAGCTTAAAATATTCATTCAATATAATACTCGGAGAAGGCTATAGGTATACAATATGAAAAAATCCTAAACTTATTGATGTAAAGCTTGGATGAACCTTAGCATGCCAAATGTTCAAGTAAAAACTTGTCTCCTATTTCGTAGGTGGTTATTTTTGTTCTTGTAACCTCCTTCAAACCCCTAAAATACATGGATAACCGATGAAATCCTCTCGGAAATCCTCAAAATGTATAGAAACCCATATTTAATAAGGGAGATGATCGTATTAGATATCGGCATGATGTAAGAGTGAAGCTAATATACAAGCGTAGAGCATGGAGCGTAGAAACTTGAGCTTGGAAGAAATATTTAGCTGTAAATTCTTTTTTTTGGTAGAGAAGTGGCAAATTTGTATGGAATGTTTTAGGAATTTTAGAATCTTTTAGGATTTTTTAACCTATAACTGTGGATTTTAGGATCTCATAAGACCTTGTGAATTAAGATTTTTCACAAATGTTTTAAGTAAGAATTTGAACTTAGTTTTGGAATTCTTTTTGGAACTTTTTTTTACAGCACAAATACTTTAAGAGAATGAAATGTCAAAAAACTCCATAGACAAATATGGAAATTAAATGTTGGGATTGTATGTATCCAAGGCCATGATGGGGGAGTTGGTGAAATTCTTTAGAGCAGGCTTTAACTCCTCAAAGCCCCAAGGCCTTTTTGAGTTCAAAAACATCATTGCTTTTGAAGTGTTATAGATCTAAATGTCACAGGTCTCAACTATACAATCTTGTAGTGTATGTGTTATAGATGACGATAATCCAATTTGGAATCATTTGGCCTCAGTAGATTATAAGATTATAATATTTTAGTGTTGAAAAAGGATGTTGCAAATTTCCAGTTGGAGGTGAAATTTGCTTTCTAAACCTATTCAAATGAAAAAACTTTTAACTATAAAGTGACTTGTAACCAGCATACAAACACATTGGTGAAAAAAATTATCATTCAATTGACTCATTGTGTCTGCAAAATGACTTTAAAATGTCAAAAAATTGCAAAAAAAGTTGCAAAAAACACATCTAAGGCTGAACTCCCTTCTACTAGTTTGCTTCTTTGTCACTCATAACTTCTTGGATTGATATAAAAATTTAGCCACACAAACTAGACTAATATGCGCAACTTTTACAAAAATTTATATATTGAAATCATACATTGTATCAAGAAGAAACAAGCTGCCAAAGTTCACTATAATCCAAAAATGTCAGGGTTTTGAACTTTGAATTGTTCCCAAACATTTTAAACAACTTGGATTGACATGAAATTTTTATCACAATAACTAGACTTTAAGGGAAACATAATCTAACAAATTCTATTGAAAACAACCATTAAATGAAGGAGATACAAGCCCCCAAAGTTGCAGCCATCAAATGTAGTTTGCTGAATTCAAATTGAACATGTGAACTTTGATTGGCTTCCAAAAAATCAGTACATCTTGTATTGATCTGAAAATTATATCACACAAACTAGAAAAGAGAGCGCAAATTTTCCAACAAGTTTGATTGAATTTGGACATTGGATGCAAAAGTTACAACATTTTGAATTGGACTATGAGGACACTTTTTGTCCCCTTGGGTGGTGAGTGGTTAAAATAAACTATAATCTTGAGAAGAAAAGGATCTTGGACTTTGTTTACATATGTTCAAAGATTGTTAATGTCAAAAAGAAATCTGTTGAATGAATTTAGGATTCAAGCATTAGGATAGAAATTTTGTAAACAAGTCACTTCTCAAAGTGGAAAATGGGCATTTCATCTTTCACAACCATTTGTGTGACATGGGTTGACTTTTGTTATTGGAAGAGGCTTTGAAAGATTACCAGTATCCAATCTACTTGAGGAAGAACCATGAGAAATGCTCAAAGACATACATGGTATTCAAAGAAATTGCATGCTTCTATAATGTACCATGATTTGTTATTATGTTACTTAATATTAATTTTATAATACATTTATCTATTGATTATAGACACCGTCAAAGTTTTTATAGTTTGTTGGTAAAATTCATTAGAGTTTGTGGATAATTTAGAAATCTATCACTGAGCTAGACACAATGCATGGGAATATAAAATAATAATAATAATAATAATAATAATAATAATAATAAAATGATAAAAACTCTTTGGATTACAATTTTGTCTTGCAAGACTCATTTTTTGAAATTATAAAAATTATTAAATTGACTTTTAAATGTTAGTTAAATTAAAACTAAATGTATAGTATTGAAAAATATAGAAAATTACAATATGTCATATATTTATTGGTGGAGCAAACTTGTGGATAAGTATTATCTAAAGGCACATCATGTTGGAAAAGTGAAATTAGATGGATGCACAAGTGCGCGCGCGCACACACACACACATATATATAATATAAAATAAAGTGACACTTGTTGATTAAAATAACATCTTTTTGTGTATTTTGTTTCTATTTTAGATCTTTTTGAAGCTGGTGTTTTTGTCGCAAAGTGGCAAATAAAATCAAAATCAAAGATAGTGGGTTTACTATAAATCCAATAAAATAATCAAAGGAAATATTAAAAACAAAAATTAGCATTTTGCAATTGTAGATAAATATAAACAATAAATTATTGTTTAACTAATTGTAAGGCAATTTCTACAATATCAAGTATTAAAAATTGGAAATAATGTAAATTAAAAGATAAATAATTTATATTTATAAATCTAATCACCAACGTGAACATAGGCAATTTCTTAATCTATCCTACAACTCTACAAGAATTTTTTTTGAGAAAAGGTAATTTTTATTATTCACAAATATTTTGCAAAATTAAAGTTAGTAGCTTTGCTAAATTGGTTGCAATGCTTTTGCATTGTTATAACAAACAAAGTTCAATTAGAGCATGTAGTGCTATTTCATAGTATATAAAACAACATTTCTACTACGTCTTACTTCTTTGAACCAAAGTAGTGAAATTTTAGGTAATTAAATACTTTGTTGTGGATTTGTGCATCTTATTCTCCCTCAGGATTTAAAAATTAGAGTTACCTTTAACCGCTTCTTTACAATAGTTGCCACCTCTCAAGTGTAGCACCTTGTGTTTCTTGCTTTTGGCTCTTGTTTTCTTTGCACATACCTAGCCTTAGCCATATTTGCATATTGTTGATTGCTACCACAAGACTATGTACTTTCTCTACCTTGTCTACGACTTGCATTTAACTTTTTCTACAATAGAAGGGATACTTTTTTATTTCAATTAGATTCCCATATTTGTATTCATAGGAACTTGCAAATCACTTGATTTAATTTGAAAATTGTTCCCTCTTTTTGAGTTCCACATATGTGTTACTTTTGATTTTGAATGTATAGTCAAATCCAAAAAAATAAGACTTGAAGGAAATACAAGTTTCATAGGTAAAAAGCAAGAAAAAAAATTGTGTAACGTAAATTTAGCAACTCAAGGTCTTTGTTGCATTGTTGTCATTGTAGTTTTGTGATGTTTTCTTCAATAATAGAGAAGCATTAATTTTCAATTGGTAATTGGGCGTAGTTTTCTATGGGCTATAAGCTTGAAGGTGGTTATGGACAATCAACAAGTGGCTTGTAGATACAAAGTTGTGCTTGTCGCATCTTGATGTAGGTTATGAAGTCAGATTTTTGCATTTTTACACATGTATGCAAGTAGATCTTCAACTTCAACTTAATTAGCAAAGAGTGATGCAAGCTTGCGCCATTTTAGTGAGACAATATTTGTTTCATAGTGCTTAACAATTAAAAAATATAAGATGGAAACTTAGTGTATTTTGCATCCAATATAATAAGTCAATATAAAGGTCCATTTTCATTTGCAATTAGAAGACATAGTTTACGGAGATAATCATGCAAGCAATTATTGAATGTTTGATTTGCACTATTGCGGCTTCATAATCCTTGAGCATACATGATAGCCTTTGTAGGAGACACTAGAAGAGTTCATAGCTTTTCAAAATAATTGCACCTTTTGGCTTCATTTGGAGGTAATTATTGTTTTATTTTAAGTTGCAATTTTTTTTTTCAAATGTACATTTTGTCTAAATACAACTACAACATGTAATGCCGCCCACCATCTTCCACCATGTAACAATGTGAAGTATAGAAGGGTCTCGAGGCTACCAACATCAACATCAACATATTGTAAATAACACTAATTTATAGCTACTATTGTTAAATACAAGGACACCAAATAAAGTCTATAAATTTGTGGTGTTCCAATATGAATCTCTTGTTGCAAAAATTACTAAACCTTGGATTCATATATCAACAATTACTTTTGAATCTGACTGCCCTCAAATTTTGTTGTTACTATCTTGTAGAGTAGGTTGTGATCCTATCAACCGGAGGTTGCGGGCACCTATATCTAAGTTGAAGAAAAGGCAATTCCAATCAATTAACCGGCAATAAAAAAAAGCCAAAAGACATCAATAGTATTTGAAATACCCTTCTACTGTTTTGGTATGTGTGGCCACCACCTAAAAGACCCTAATTCAAATCACATCCACAAGCTCGATGGCTTTGTTGTATAACATTCTAAGATTCAACATCAATCAATCAATGTATCCTGTAGTGGTCGAGAACGTACTGCAAGAAGCGAGTAATTGAACTCCTCGTCCAAAACACCGTCATTTCACTTGCCTGGCTTTCATGTGTCTAACATTTTTTAATTGTGGTATTAAGGTTTGCAGTCATTATTGGCAAAAAAAGATTGTATCTTTTCAAAAGATGTTGAGATCCTTCAATTTAATTTTCCTATCATTGTTTGGAGACCAGTGGATGAGACCTCTGTTCAAGCTGTAAAAGATGCCAAAATTAAAGCTCTTATGGCAAAACTGACAAGCTAGGATTTAGAAAACCTCATAGAAATTGTGGGCAGCAAGGTGACTACTCCACAAATTTAATGTGGTCCTAGCAGTGTGCAATCCCATAGGAGACACAATTAGGAGCTCCCAAACTAAGAGGCACAAGAAAAAAAATAGATTAGAAAATTGGAAATTCAATGAACTTAAAAGTATTGAGATGAAGAAGGCAAGAAATGAAAGATTTGAAAACAAGAAAGGTAAAGAAAAGGAGGTGATAGAGCTAGATACAACATCTAGAGAGGATGTGGGAATAAAATAGAAGAAGAGGGGTATAGGATTTGAAATTCTTGGTCCAAGTGGCATGTGGAGGAGAAATTCAAAAAATAGTCTCATAAACTGCAAACATAATCAAAGGGAATCCAAACGTAGGTGTGGCAGTTTAGTATGATTCTCAATCCTTAAAATAGGTGATAATGTTGGCAAAGTCTACAAGTGGCAGAGAATGTAGGTGGCGCAAAATTGAGGGCGGAGTTCTTGATCTTGTATTAGCTACTATTTAGTGCATGTGAGTCAAAAGTCTCATACATCTCAAAACATTGAACAAAATCCAATAAAGTTTTTAGGATGGCAACCAAACGACAAAATCTTTTAGAAATTTTTCTCGCCAATATATGCAACATCTTGATATGGTTTGAAGATTGGATTACCAAATACAATAATCCCAGTAGTGCAAGTATGATTATGGCACTCAACATCAAACGTCCTGAAACATTATGTAATGGTTGCTTGAAAAGAGTTGTTCGACAACCTTGAGCACAAAAACTTACACTAGAGTTGGAAAATTGAAACAACTAAAGGGCTTTTATAGATTGATGGCTAAAGCCTCAACATGCATGGTAATTTGTAGATTGTCTATGTAACCGTCTTTTTTCCGGAATTCATTTGAAGTGTAATTTGTGGATTGTCTATAAAACAGTCTATTTCCCCTAGAATTCATTTGAAGCGCTTTTACTCAAGTCAAAAGTAGATTGCATAAGATAATTGTATTTGTATCTTGGAAGTAGTGACGTTGGATTCTAAGATCTTGAGATTTTAATAAGAGAAGTCTTTGTTGAGGGATCAAATTTACTACCATATTGTGACTTTTACTACTTGTGTCTTTAAAACATGAATAGTTAAACTATCCCCTTCAAAAACTCCATTCACAATGGTCTTCAAATCCCAACTTTATTATGATTATTACTATTATTACTATTACTACTACTATTACTATTATTACTATTACTACTACTATTACTATTATTACTATTACTACTACTATTACTATTATTACTATTACTATTACTATTATTACTATTACTATTACTATTACTATTATTATTATTATACAGTCATGTCACAACCAAATGTAAGGTGGGTATTCCAAAACCGCCACTTTGTTTGCTATTGAGCCTAATTACTATTATTAGACTCATCAAATTTTCATATGTCCTCGTTGGCAAGTGAAAGGAGGTCCAACGTACCAGAGATTGTGGCATTTTATTGGATATTGTATGCAAAAGTTATCAAGGAACAAAGTTTGGTTCTAAAATGGTTGGCATTTTATTGGATATTGTATGCAAAAGTTATCAAGGAACAAAGTTTGGTTCTAAAATGGTTTCTTCCGCATACTGTAGGTACAGAGTTGATTTTGGAGATGTACATAGAGTGTAAAAATTGGCAGTTTAAGGTCAGTGGCACATTTGGGGTACCTACCTTATTAGTGACCTTAAAATTCTCTCCAAAAGTGAGAGGAGCCCATGCAGATAAGACTTAAAACCACCTGCTCCCCCTTCCCCACTGACCAACTGAGTGCATTTTTCCATGTGGCAGAAGAGGCGGGGTTCTGCAATAACTTCGAATGGGCAGCTCGAAGTGAAGAATCAACCGCACTTTCCCAACCGTCCGATCGCACCACCGCCGTCAAAAAGCTTCCCGACATGCGTGCCACTCCATTCGATCGCCACCGTCCCTTCCACAGCCTCCCAAATCTTCAACTTTCCTAGATATCACCATTCCCGCTTGTCCATCCAGAAGCTTCTGCCACCACCTTCATCAAGCTCCCGTCGCACCCCAATCCTGATCAATCCCACTTGCACTGCGCTTCTGAAATTGCAACGAATTCGTAGCCAAATTGCAGTCCCAGATTGTAGAGTCGGTGAAAAATTCACGTCCATGATGGAGTCTGCACGGGCGACACTGGTGCTCCTGGTGCTTGCTTGCTTGGCGTTGGGGGCGAATTCGACCGCACCGACCCGCTCCGCGCAGCTGGTTCGCTTGTTCGGCGATGTGGCGCAATCGGAGGCTTGTGGTCCGCAGCTGGACATTGAGACGCCCTCTTGCACGGTAGTGGAGAAGCGGAGCAACTATGAGCTTCGCAAGTACAGCGACAGCGAGGTGGGTGGATTGGAATGATTTGAATTGGATTTGAATCTCTCTTGGGAGCCTTTGTTTGCAAATTCAAATTCGTTTCTTTCAAGAATTTTACGGCTTTGGCACCTTTCAAGATGGGCGTTTTGAAACCTAAATCTGTGTCGGTCCTAGTTTTTGAGAGCTTTTGTGGTTGAGTGTCACAATTGTTGGCGCTATGAATTCCAGTTTAGAGGTTTGCATGTTGGAGTGTGAGGGTTCCTTTCGTTGTTGAATTTTAATCGTTCAAATTTGACTCGAATCCCCTGAAATGTTGCAATGGTATGTTTAGCTGTCACCACTGGATGCTAGAGAGGTTCTTTAAGAATCAGGTTTACAAGTAATTGGATTAAAAATGGATGAGAGTGTGTCACGTTCTCGATTCCCGATTCGTCATTTCATTGTGACACGTACCCACTAATTGGATTTGATTGCATGCATGAGGTTATGATTGCATGGGTGGCTCGTGACTGAGTGGTACTGATTTTCTCAATTTTGTTATTTCTGTTTTCAGATATGGGTGGAGTCATTGGTAGCGAATTCGTCCTACGAGGTGGCAACATTGACTGGCTTCTACCGCTGCTTCAACTTCATCTCCGGCGAGAATTCCAAGAAAATGAAGATTGAGATGACGGGTCCCGTGGAAACCAAACCGGTCCCTGATTCCGACGGCTACACCATAGGCTTCTTTGTGCCCAGCAGGTCAGATTTCCTACACTACAACTACAACGTTGCCAAGTATATACACATATTTCCGTTATTATATTTAAGTAATCGCACATAATTGCTGGAACTAATCTAAAATCTTGCACGGTGAGTACAAAATTATTGATTTTGAGATTGTATAGTTATCGGTTCAATATCATTCGAACCTGCGTCGGTTTGGGGAGATCAGATGATTTTGAACCCTTAGAATATTTGCATACTGCATCAAATAAATGTCTGCTGTGGTGCGTTGGAATCCTCTTTAATTTGCTAACAAGAATGAATAAAATTCTGATTCTTAAGGGACCACAATCAGGTATGGTTACCTTAGAACCAGTCTGATTTCTGGGTGCTTGATATCGATACTTTTGGTTGTGATCAGGTTCAAGACAGTGAACGATTTGCCCACCCCAACGGACAAGAATTTGCACTTCTACCAACCGGGAGGAGTGCTGAAGGCCGTGATCGGTCCGTTCGGTGGCTTTCCAACCGGCAAGGACTACGAAGCCAAGCTTGCGGAACTGAAGAAGGCGTTGGACAAGGACGATCTGAAGTATGACGAGTCCACCGTGGTTTTCGCCGGTTACAGCAGCCCTTTCCAGTTCCGGAAACGGCAACAGGAGGTTCATGTCACCGTTGTTCCTGGGGTCTGAAGTTTCTAATACGTTGAGTGGCTTTTTGTACAAACAGAGTGATCGTATGCGGTGCGTTTCTTTTGTAAACCATCAGTGTTTTGAGTTGCTTTCTGAGAAGGTAGAATAATAGTGCAGAGCTCTAAACGAGACTTCTGCGCTCTAAAGGAGACTTGTTTTGGGTCCTTCCAGTGTTCGAAGTTGTCACCAAGTGTTTATCTTTACAATCTATATAAATTTTGCTGGATTCCCAATTTTTGCATTTCCGCAAACTCGCAAGTAATCGTCAGATTTGTTTAAATGGTGAAATTTCAAGAAATTGGCACTTCTACAGTTGATTCTTCAAAAACTGACGGCATCAAGCTACAAGAACCATACCTTTTGCTGAGCCGATATTAACTGTCTAAACTAGGCTCTTCTGCTACCTCGGGAAGTCTGTGATATGACTTGGACACAATTGAGGGGCGCCCTGATCCTCCATCATCTGATAATTGGGTAACATAGTGTCCCATAAGCCTCATTTCTTTTGCTTCTAAAACGTGACGTACTTTTCAATTCGGTTTGTTTGTTTCGTCGCTGATCCCCTGGCCTACTCCTCCACAAGAATAATTACATCACTGGTATTCAAAAATGACATATTTCATGCATATGTGCATACACACTTATCATTGCGAATGTTGAAGAATAGTATTTAGTTCCTGCATTAAAATAAAGCTGGTGTTGTGATCAACTTCTGGATCGTGGTTTTGTGGTGACGGGGAGCTAGCTGTTGTGCATGTCGAAATAGTTCTCAGACGTAAAATTTTATAGTATAATTTAACTGCTGATGTCCGTCTCAATTAGTGCCTCTGCTGTACTGACCCTATCACTGCCTCTATTTCAGTCTGACCCTTTGGAATAGATGATACGATTGAATTTTAGAAGGAGCGGGCTCTGTAACTCTGTCCAATGCAGAGCCTGCTTAGTACTGATCTGCTCCTTCTCGATTGCAAACTCATCATTGCACTGTTGCTTTAGTTAGTACTGGTACAACACTCGTATGTACAGTACAGTACATGGACTGACTTTTGATATTAATCTTCATTGTTGAATTTTCTTACCTTAATTTTCACACATATAGACAAATGTAAGGCAGTAACAATTGAATATATATATATGTTATGAATTTTTGAAGCATGTTGCCTACAGAGTCCAAAAGGATCATTAGACCCTTAAAAACAACATAAAGTACATCCATGATGGTCAAGATTTTCATCTAAAATGATCACACTATCATCAAGCCCTAAATATTCACTCTTTGATGATTTTTACGCCAAGCTACATGAAATGATGACTATTGGTTGAATTTCTCAATTATTCAAGAATGATGACTCTCGGTCGAATGCATGACTATACTGGGCCCATTCCTCTCTGTCTGGAATGGGTGTTCCTACCTTAACTTTCTACTAGTACAACGCTGGTACAAAAAACAGTAAATAATACCATTGCAGAGAAACCTGCAACTTCTGGGATGAAACACATAAAAGAGAAATTGGTGATAAAGGCCTAAGTAGTGTTTGTTTGAATCCAATTCGTGCCATGACACGGAGTTTGAAGTCATCTTACACTCGCAGGCCGTGTCTGTCTGTGCACTGTGCTCTAGGCTTCCAGAAAGGCAGAAACAGGCGAAGGTTGACAAACGAAGACCTGTGAAGATGCAAACTTCGAAGCTGAGGTTCAGTCAGTTGCTGCAAATTTGATTTCATATTTATCTCCCATAACCTTGAATTAAAAATGGAGGTTGCTTGGAAATCTGCCTCACTGCGAGCAGGGTACGGACTGGCACGACTTGAATCTCTGCGGCTTACTCTGACGAGCTTGCAGGAAGGTGACCTCAAGGATCCAGAAGCAGCCCGCCATGGATTCGTCATTCTCTTTTCATTCTTCGCTTTCAGAAGTGGCTCCAAAAATTTAATTGACGGGTACTGATTCTAGCACAATGGCGTTATAAATTTGTTATTTGGGTTGCTGCATTACAATTTCTGGCTAAATAATTGCATTTTTTTCCTTCTACCCCATTAAATTATTGCATTTTGAGTCCCCAAAACACAAAAAAGTGGTCACTCCAGGATCAAGGTTTAGAGATGGGAAATTTTGTTAAAAATGACAATTGTAAGTGTTGGATCTGAATGTCACCTTCGTATAGAACACATAATGCAAATTTGAAATTCTTTACCTTGTGAATAAATTTGTGAGATCTAAGTGACCAAAATGTAAAAAATTATTTTTCCCATAACGTCCCTATCATGCGTGTATTTCAACTTCAAAATTCTATAAATAATCAAATGTATAGAATTTTGTTTACATAGTTTAGTATGATGTACACCCTCGGGTTTATCATTACCACACCAAAAATCAAAACTTGAATGCACTTTGCGGAAGCCTTATACACTTTGCATTATCAAGAGCAAAACATTCAAAAATATTCATAAATTCACCAAAATTTCAAAAAAAGATTGGTTCTAAAATCTAGAATGGTAGATTTTTGTAGTAAAGCTATATAAAGTAGGAGGGAGGAAATTGAAAAAAAGTTTCAAAATGCAATTTTTATGGCTTAAAAGCTCTTTTTTTTTTGCCATTGCTTGGCCATGGAGCAATTGAAATGCAAAAGAAATTGCCACTTAAGGACAACTCCTCACTAATCCTTCAGTGTTTGCAAATAATGAATTTTTAAGACCAAAACACTCAATATTTCTTAGCAAAAGCATCCCAACTTGCATGCGCATGCAAACTACATTATTGGATTTGCAACAAGAATGTGCATCTAAAATTTTTAATTGCACACAAGAAAAAGTCAAAAGTCAAACCACAAAAGTTGACCAAAACCTCAAATACCACATTTTGATTTTAAAGATGTTTAGGGTTTCTATTTCTAAAGGCCTCTAGCTCGGTTAAAAAATATGTCAAAATTCAGAAATATTTAGCCCATAACAGAATGGCTGCTGAAAAATCCACAACTTGCTAAATGGGCCATTCACTGTATAATGGATTAGAACCTGACCACTGTCATTTTGTTGAATATTAGGGAGCCAAAATGTCAACTTGTGTGTTGAAAATTAGGACTTCAAAGTGCTCAGATGAGACCTCAAAGCTTTGAAATTTGGGACTTGTGTAAGGTACACAACATGTTTTCAACGAGGGCCCCATTTGCACAAGATAGGGTGACCTATTTTCATAAATGAGTAGAATATGATGTGGTCTTAGCAACTTCATTATTGTGTGACAAATAACACATTGACACCCAATGAAGTTATTAAGACTAGTTTTTGTTTTGCACTTCTTGGAAATAGATTCACCTATACATCGAGAACAAGTTGGATTGTAATCAACACTTCCCTTAATTTCTACTAATTCCAAACTTGGTGAAAAATTAGTAGAAAATAGTGCAACCTTCATTGTTTCTATTCTCTAACCAGAGAAAATTATCCCCACCACCATTGCTCAATCGGACATATTCTAGAACGCTTAACATTGTCACAAGCAGGCCGTATAAGTACCTTATGTAGAACCTACAAAATTTTGTTATGTACCAGTGTCATTTTGTGCACCAAAAGTGTGACATTCAACTGCACAAATTAAAGCTCAAATTGTAGTCAAGAAAAGTGCTAATTTTGCAATTTTTTTCAAATTTGAATGAAATTGGTGTTAAGGTAGTTTGCTCTAAAAGCAAGCGGCCTCTTCAAATCAACCCTATATTTAAGTCTGAAATGGACATTAGGTGGTCCTTAAATGGACCTCTCAAGCCATTGAGAGAATCGAGAGAAAAGCATTATTTATAGCAAGAGCCAATCATTGGCCTTCATTTACTCAAATCGCTTTAGAAGTTGCAAGTGGTCTGATTTTGGAAGACCTAGGGTCACAAATAGGTGCCTACAACAGTTCTTTTTGAAAATTTATAAGTAATTCAAAAATGATTCAAAAAATATGAAACCACTTGTGTTACGTTCTGCATCCATTTTTATTTCTCTGAAAAATGATCCAAAAATATTTCTATTCATGGAAACCTGTGAAAAAGGCATACCAGCCCTTAAATGGTCACTTTAGAGCATACTACCTCAACTATCTCAAACTGCCGCAGTATTTAGTTGAAAGTTCTTCTCCAGACGCACCAATTTTGTGAAATTTTAGACAACGTAACAAGGATGACCATCTCGCTACTGTAGTTGAATAAAATGTCTGTTCATGAACTAGTTTTGACTGAATTCACAGTTGACTATGCTGATGCCTTTCCAAACACCAAAACTCCCTGGCTGCTCCTCATTTTAATTTCCCACATTATCTCCAATTTTGAGTAGCAGCACTGCCATGTTCAGAATTCAAAGGTCTTGTAGAGATGGTAAGCTTAACTTAAGATTCAAGTGATTCATGCACTGATCGTCATTTCCACCAGCAAAACATGTAAAAGAACTTTTACACCAAATCAGGTTCCAGGAAGTCAAGTACTCTACAGTTCAGCAAGCTTACCAAGAAGCTTACATCAAGATTGTTGATACGGAGTAGAAACTATTCAATGGACATCTCAACATACCTGAGAGCAAAAGCCAATTTCAAAAGTACTGTACATGCTCATGCCAAGCACACGAGCATTCTACAATTGGCAAGATTCCTTCAGCCTAATTTCTTGTGAGGAGCTTGCATTTGCAAGTAAAATAACAATCATCTACTGAACCATGTGATGTCAAGTGAACAAGGACGGTTTGGGGTGAGCTTGGGTTGAATAAAAGGATGGAAGTAGGATGCAATGGTGTTTGTTTTGGAAGCTCTTTCTTGAAATTTGAAATTATGTCATTAGACATATGTTAGATAACTATCCAAACCAAACTTAAAAGTTGATGTAAGAATGTGGAATAAGAAACCTCTAGAAAAATGGGTGCATTAGGAAACTATGTACTAGGTGCCTTTACACCATTTTTGAGTTTTTCTAAAGTTCATAAAAAGACAAGTAATAAGAATTTTTACCCCGTCTCACATTGCATTATTCAACAATGAGTTGGAGGTGTCTCTGACTAGGAGTCATTAAGGTTTGCAATTAATTTTTTTGGTTTGACACATGAATACTAAACTCACCATGCAATCATTGTTGGTTTTCCAATCTCTTTCCAACTTAGTCTAAATCTTCAATCCCTACACAAGCCATATTTCCTAACCTTGGAAACTAGTTAATTGAGTTTTTTTGCCGTTGATAGAGGCAAAAGAGACAAAATATTCTACCTCCTTCTTTTGATCCTTGGGAACAATCAATCTAGTTGAATCGTGTTATGAAAAAACACAAAGAGGTTGTTGACTTTGAAAATTCTAAATTCAATCCACAAAGGCCCAAAAACTTTGAAACAACTTAGATTAAATGCAAATTCCTCGTCTTTTAGTGAAACTTTCTGGAGGGTCCAAGTGAACAACAATTCTAAGGCATCTCCACCTGAACACACCAAAGCAACTTGGATGGGCTAATTATTTCAATTTGCGGGACAAGTTGGGTTGGTCCCCCACTCATGCCTAGTATCGTGGTCCAACAAGAGCTAGATTTAATCAGAGCAAATGTTGTATAAGATTGTTGTTTGATTCAAAGGAGTTATTGCTCATTGTCTTGAGTTTTGGAGCTATTGTTCACCACAAGTTTGGACAAGTTCTAAACAAGAAACAGAATATTGACAAGAGAATGCTCCCCAGATTTCCAGCAGTAAGTCAAATTAAGCAGACCCGATAGGATGGCATTCAGAGCTCGATTCAGAGCTTGAGGCCCGGGATGAGTTTGGAAGAAATCAAAACTGGGGGACGAAATCAAGGCCCTGCGCCAGGCCGTGCCTTCTAACAGTGAAACAGTGGCGATGCTCTAAAAGAGAAAGCAGCCCAGCTTAATCGTGACTCGTGAGATCAATGCACTGATGATTGCCTTTCTGTTGTCTCAGAAATTGCTTCTGGAGGATGATCTTGTGTGTCAGTCACCCTGCACAGGGACCTCCAGTACACTATGAGAAAACAACTGCGTAGCCAACAGCTGGGCAGCAGATCAGAGCCTGGGGCTCATGTCCTGACCGTGTGAATCTATGGAAACTGCCAGTTTTTTTCGGTGCCCAAGTCGCAGCAGTAGCAGCACATAACTTAAAATAACCTTAACCTTAACGTACTGTACATTTGGAGTCTATGTCTGTACAGCTGGCACGTACGTTGTTTTCCATAACATGGGGTCGTATTAGTGTTGTGATATCCTCAGGTTTAGATTGTTAATTGAGGATGACTGAACAAGATTCTTGAACCATTGAGGTAATGCTTGGTATCTTGAAAAGCGAGCTTCATTTTGGAATTAACATCCCTCGCCTTTCAAGTGGCTTGGCACATTTCTTAGTGCACAATGAACAGGGCTCTATTTTCATCAGTTTCATGTTCCCTAGTCCAAAACCTCTATGTACCCCATTTCTGTAGAGGTGTCAACCAAGCATTAGATACAAAGATCATGATCACGTCTCATAAATGATCAAGGTTGTTAGATTGGTACAATTCAGGTAACCAAAATTTGTCTCATTCACCTCCAAAAAAGCTCTAAAACTAGGACAGGTATAGATTTATCTTACAGGCCGCCAGGGGCCGTCACCCTGAAAAGTGCGAAAGCTACTTGATTGATTTCAGCAGCGTCTAGTACTCGAGTCTAACTTGTTTTCAAAAGCCAGCTAGCTGGCACACAAGGACGGCCATAACACTAGCCTCCTAACACGTACTCACAGTCTATCATTCTAGAATATCCACACCACACGATCATTGCCAATAACTTAACACACTTGTCACAGAAGCACACTTCACAAGGGCATAGACGCATCACGCAATAGTTGACGACCGCAGTTGGTTTGGGAGGAGTGTCGAGAGTAATTCATGTTGACCGTCATTACGGTATTCATTCGTAATTTCCTCTTGGAATAATCGTATTACAACATGCTTGCAGGCTTCGTTAGATTTCAGGACCAAATGGAGCGAGATCACAAGCTCAGACCCGAGGCGGGTTTACACATTCCTGCATCCCAACACAGATTAAATGCAACATGAGGTGTGCGCAGAGTTCGAATCGAAGCTCCAACATGAAGTGGTTCCCCAGAATCTGCTTGAATGTGGGCATCACAGAAATGGATGGCATGATGGAAATGACACAGTCGGAAGCAGACTCAGAGCGGACGCAAGTGCCAGCGGAGGAGGGACTGGACGTGAGCAAGAACGGGGAATGTGATGATGTGGTGGTGCGAGTGAACGGGGAGCAAGAGTTTCGGTTACACATGTTGCCGTTGGTGAATGCGAGCGGGTACTTCCGGAATCTGTCGAGCTCGTCTTCGGATGGAGACGAGATGGTGCACCAGCCCACGGGGTGCAAGTTTGTTACTATTGATGATCTTCCTGGTGAGTGAGTTGGTTGCTGCTTCACCAGTTTCGCTGCATTCCATGCTTTATCTCTCTTGAAATGATCCTTGCAATTGCTTAAATAATGAAGTCAGCGGCTTTAATATGATGCATTTATGCGTAGAGTTTGCTGCTGTCTTAGAATAACGTCGATGCTACCTTTGGAGAGGTTGAATACGGTATGCATGAAGAGTATGATAATATCTCATAATCTTGTTCTTTATATCTTGCGGCCTTGATAACGTGAAAGAAAAACCTCGTTATGGAAATAACATCCCTTGCCACTTCTGCGTCTCCACATGCTATGTCTCATAATAAGGCTCAACTTTCAAGTCCTTTTACGTTGGTAAATTCCTGAAGGAAAAGGTTGAGATTTGTTACTTTCCACCGTTGTTAATTGTCCTACGAGAGTCGGGTCTCAAACTGAACCCCATTGCACTGGCAATAGATGTTACGCAGCTATCTTCCATGCCCTCCTGTAATTATCCACATTTTTTCGCAAAACCCCATATTCGTTAAGATGATTTTTTTTTAAATGAGCAGGCATTGTTGAGGCTCATTTTTGATGAACTGGAACAATTTCGAGTTTCCGGAATAAAATCTAGAGGCGAGTTGAACATCATATCTAGACTTTAACAGCTCAAGGTTTCAGTTGGTCACTTCAGAACAGTCCTAGTTTCCAAAGATCCCGGCACTTAATTTAAGTACTCATTTCCAGAGTTTTGAATGCACTGGTACGAAGAATGGTAGAATATTTCGGACAAGAGTTTTCTCGACTGCGCTTTTGCTCACTTGTTTTGCGTTTTTCGCTGACATTTTAAAACGTCCTCTGTTCTTGAGCTGGAACCTCTCAGACGTACTAAAAAACTTTGGAAAAACGTTCAAATGAACGCTGAGTTAGAAGGCAAGATATTCTCGAACACTGTTCCTCCAAAGTATGCTTTACAAGTCACATTTCTGGTGCTTGTGAATCCGCCATTTTTACAAATAAAACGTTGTGAGCTCACTTCTGGATGGTGGTGTTGAAAACTGGCCAGGGGGAGTGGAGGGGTTCGCCATATCCGTGGACATGTGCTACCTCTTGAACCCCGAACTCACAGTGCTCAACGTGGCACTAGTCTGTGCGGCCGCCGACTTTCTATCAATGGAGGAGGTGGTAGAGAACACAAAGACCTTCATGCGCACAAACATCTTCTCGCACTGGCGCTCGTGCATCACCTGCCTGCAAACCTACACTCGTCTTGGATCCCCAGTTGACGAATACGTCGAGACAGAGTGCAAGATAGTCCTGGAGACGGCATGCGTGAAGTCCTTCACCGAAATCAGGCATCTTTCAGCCCCATCAAGTTATAACGTCAAACAATCCTGCGGCGCATTGACAGAGCTCCTGGTGCAAGTGTGTTCCTTGCCTGACGCGTACGTGGCGGAGATTGCGGACACCTTGGTGGACAACGATGTGAACTTGAATCTGAAGTGTCGGCAGGGGCGGAATGTCAGGAGCTGGCTGGAGAATGTGTTGGAGGAGGAGTGTAAGAGCGAGGATGCACGATGTTGGATTCTTTTGTGTTTGTCGAGGATGTTGCTGAAGAATGTGCCGGCCAAGCGACCCTGGATGGAACTCTCTTCTCAGTTTTGGTGTGGGTTGCTGGAACAGGCGGACCTGTTATTGCCCCTCCTGAACAATCCTCTCAAGGTACATCTCCTGTCCACAGCTCTGAATCAGCATAACATCAACTGAGGGATGAGAAACTTATTGATTAGTATCAGACATTCACCCGGAAGTAGTTGAAATTGTGCCCGTGCATTGGACCAGACATTGTGATGAAAATGTACAATAAACAACCTATAAAAACACCGTTATATACAGATATTTCACTAGAAAAATCAAATGATGGCAGAGCATAATGCACTGAGCTGAGGGTCATACACTTTGTTCTATGGTAATACCTAACAAAAACAATGCAAGAATTGTAATGTCATTACTTATGTGTGACGGGCCATACCTGGATATTAGCAGGGCATTTCGAAAAATTTAATGTTGAAGAGGTAAGATTAATATGGTATGGTCAACACGATTACGGGCGTGACATCATCTACAGAATGGTCTATAAACTAGAATTGGTATCGATTTCCTCATAGTACGTGCTCCATTAAAAGTGTCAAAGTCGAGGAATTTCGCCACTTTTACGAAATTTGAAGACGATTAATAAAAAGCAATCACGCATGCTTTCCATCATTTGCTTACTGAAGATCGATGAGAAGGCCCTCACTCATCCCCTATGGCCTTACTTGCAGGCAAAACTGACCGAAGTCAAAACCATTCTGGAGCACAAGATCGGCCAAGGCTTGGACGAGATCGACGACTACCTCCGCGACTACAAGTTCAGTCCTCCCACCCTCCTCTCTCTAGTCGAGGCTTTCGTCTCCACCCAACCCCAAACCTCCGTCCAATCCCTCCAGGAGCTCGCTTCCGACGTCGACCAATTCCTCTGGTTCTACGCCGAAGAGCGCTCCATCTCCACCCCCACGTTCCTTCGCCTCTTCCAAGCCTTCCCACACTGGGCACGCCCATCCCACGACACCGTCTACGGCGCCATGCAGAAGCTCCTGGCCACCATGCCCAACTGCGCAGCCAAGGAGGAGCAGAACCTGTTGTTAATCAGCCTCATCGACCATTCCAAGCTCAGCCCATCCTTGAAGGTGGAGAGGGTGGAGCCAGAGCTGGGGAGACATCATGGCCAGGAGCTGGCGAGAGTGGAGGAGGAAACGGATGGAAAGCATTTGCGAAGAATTATGCAGAAAGTGATCGATGTGAGCTTGATGCTGTTGGAGGAGAATTCGCAACGATCAAGAGAGATTCTTGCGCTGCAGAAACAGTTCGGGGAGCTGCTGGAGGGCCGGGCGAAGAGACTGGACCAGGAGTTTGGTGTTGTAGAACATTTCCTGAGGAGGAAACGGGAGAGTGGGAGCCAACTCTCCGTTTCTAGTGAGACGGAAGGATCGGAAATCTCTGAAAGGGCATCGATCACAGGTGCCGGCTCTGAACAAATCTCAAAACTAGAAACAAGGAATTATAGAGTTCAAGTTTAAATGTCATCTTTGAACAAATCTCAAAACTAGAAACAACTTGGAATTATAGAGTTCAAGTCTAAATGTCATCTCTGAACAAATCTCAAAACTAGAAACAAGGAATTATAGAGTTCAAGTCTAAATGTCATCTTTGAACAAATCTCAAAACTAGAAACAACTTGGAATTATAGAGTTCAAGTCTAAATGTCATCTCTGAACAAATCTCAAAACTAGAAACAAGGAATTATAGAGTTCAAGTCTAAATGTCATCTTTGAACAAATCTCAAAACTAGAAACAACTTGGAATTATAGAGTTCAAGTCTAAATGTCATCTCTGAACAAATCTCAAAACTAGAAACAAGGAATTATAGAGTTCAAGTCTAAATGTCATCTCTTGTTTTGCAACTTGTGTTTTCATTCTTCATGCCTTGGCAATGTATGTGTATATGAAACTAAACTGAATGAAATATTTATGTTTATGTTGGGGTAGAGTAATTGCACCTCTACAAATTTAAATCTTTAATCAAATAAAGCATTGAAGTTATAGAACAAGAGATGCGAAGCTTGAAAGATGAGATATTGATAGCATGTGGGAAACCTCTATTTGGAAGTTGTGATAAGACATCAATTGAAAGGAATGGTTTAGATTGTCACACTTTGAGGGAGGTGCTTAAAAGAGTTGATTTTGGATAAACTATGGGATGGTTCAAGGATAACAAACTTGTTCATATTCTATAGAGAAAATCATGTTTTCTAATGGGATGCTCCATGACCCTACCTACGAACAATATGTATTAGAAAAATATATATTTCCACTTGTATTTGTCACAACAAGGATTCTTAATACATGAAAAAGAAGTGCACCAATTAGAATTATATCTAAGGTATCCAAATTGGTACCGTGGTTGGAACTATGCTTGTCTACCTTTGTTGTGATAGAAATTGCAGTCAAGTTTGTCTTCCAAGCTTCATCATCTATATATGTGAGTCTAACCTATTGATTGTATGGAGATGGCAGTCTTGAGATATATATCTGGCATGCATCAACTTGGAGACACCAACATGTTTAGGGCTGACCCAACAAATGGCTCAAGTGCGTCACCAAGCTCATGAGTAAGAAATAACAATCCATCGCAAGAAATACAAGATATTTGGGAGGAATTAATAAAATGTATGAAAGCTCCTGAGATTATGTATACCAAAGACATTGATCTATGTCTTAAGTATAGTTTGGCTAGTTTGGTGAATGAGTGACAGAGTTTGCAACATTAGAAAATCATCATCAATGGTAATTCTTTAATCCCTAAAAGAGCCAATATGCAATGGATGGATGATAAAGGTTTTTGAGAGTTCACTACATGAGCTCTTTGAAAAGGATGAAGTACATCCATGTATGTTGGAAAATCATATATTTTTTATTCTTTGGGGATTTAATCAGTTTAGTCACTCCATGCTTCATTTTTGTATGAGAGTTTTTGAAGCAATTCATGTTTAGATGGAGGGGAAAAAAGAAAACTTGTTAAATTGAAGATATTTTATTTGAATCCTTATTAAACAATAATTTATTTTTACTATAAAGCTCCACATCTCTAAACCCCCTCATATCAAGGTTTCTTTGGGATTATTAAGTAGTTGCTATTTAGTTCACCTTGTCTTCATTTTTTGAAAATTGATGCACAATTAAACAATATTTGTTGTCAAGAGACGGGGGTGTATTTCATTCAAGTAGTTATAACCAAAGCCTATGGCTTGGACTTTTGTATTTGGTGGTCAGGTTCAACATTCTCTACCATATAATTAATTAAATTTGATAATTGTATTTCAGCAAATGCTTTAAATTAGAAAGAAATCCAATTAGCATATTTTGGGTCTTTCCACCTTTCCTACCTTCTTCTTATCCTTCATATGCCTACCAAATAGTTCATGCCAAGTATGAGATTCTTCACCTATACACTACAATGACTTCATTCCTCCACACTTACCCAAAAAAGGTACAAAATTCTATACTCAATTAAGTTTAAAGTTTGGTGAAGCAACCTTGCATTGGAGCAACATCAATTGGCCAAATGGTCACAATATTGAAAGTCACATGCCTGCCTTGCTAGTGTTAATTGAGGTTGCTTTAATCCAGGAAGGATGTTGAGGACTATTTTAGAAATCCAAAAATTAGATTATATTTGTCCGACTAGGAGTCTATTTCCATATTCATCCAACCCTATAAATTTTTTTGGGATCGAGCTACTTACATGCTTGTTCTTAGAATGCCAACTTGTCACTAATTTGATAAGTGTTTTTTAGAAAAATCGGAAGCTTGCCATCTCCCCTTAACAAGCCCATCAAATATTTTGGATTTCCAACTTGCTTTTTTTTACTCACTCCAACATAAGTTAAAGTCTATACTTACAATCTGAAAAATATATTGAACACACATGACAAGATGTGGGCACTATTCATGATTTATTTGGATTTGAATCTTCCACATAGAAGCTGGGATGGGTGAACGTGAAACTGCACTCTAACTTGGTGATAGGTCTCGTCACTTCAGATTTGAGGTTGATTTTAAATAAACCTAATTAATACACTTTATTGTGATTGGTTTGCCAAAAATCCAAATACGTGTATGAGTCTACGGTCTACGCTCTTACAAATAAAATTACAACAAGTTATCAAGACCTGACTGCAGTTTGAATTCAATGAATTTCAATTCCTTTTGCAGTTTTGAAAAGGGAAGCAGCAAACCCTAACCGTACACCGTACGCGCCAGGTAGGGGTCGAACCTACGACTTTCTGCTTAGGAAACAGACGCTCTATCCACTGAGCTACAGGCGCAGAGGGAAACCGGCTACTCGAGGACCTCTTGATGGCTGCCGACTTCGAAAAACACAATTTAGTCAAGAAATCATATCCTCAGGTTAATTACGCATGAAGATAACTGAAACTATGCAGAGGGGTATCGGTACATATAATGTTACGATACCGTAGCGAACAACTCATGCGGTGACGGGGAAAGAATCAATGTTTCTATATTCCTCCATTCTATGCGGAGGGCAATTCCTTTTCGTGATATATTTAGAACTCTACCACAAAAATGCCAACCTGCATTGCACTCCCATGCCAGCAACGAGAAGCCACGCATGAACAGAGGCACCTTATCTGCAGAGACCAACCTCGACTCGTTATCCATCGCGAAGCTCACGCAAATTCAACATTCCATCGTGCTTCAAGGGTATAACCACCTGCGACGAGGGCGGTAGTTTCAGCTGCAGGTGATGCAATGCCCTAGGTGCTTAACTTATACCCCACATGAAGAACTTTGGAGAAACCTAACCTACAGAAAGAAATTAACCTGACATGCACTACGATTCATCACATGAACCCAAGGTGCTATAGTCGTAGGGTGTCAGAGTTCACGACTTGTACGTGAAGATTTCACCATGTTTTTCCGCGCATTTTGAGGCCGAGAATCTTGTCCCAGAAATACTATGCGCTGTATAGCCAGTTTTGAAATCGCGTTTCAGAATCGACTCTGACAAGAAACTCACAGTCTCCGACACCCTTCACTGATGATGAGATTCGTGCATAAGCCCGCTCAGAATTCAAAGGGGAAGATTCTGCAGAGTCGGGTTGCTTGCCCTCTCCTCCCGTCAACCGTCGGCAGTGAACACATTGCTAAAGTCCTAAACCCCGGAAACCAGATTCAACACAACGCATCACTCAATCGAGACAAGCATTTACCACCAATGCAATTCTGCAGAAAATTCATGTTGCATTCATGTTGCATTCATGTTGCATTGAAACGATCACCAGAAACCCAAAAAATGACAACGACAGAACTCACCAAAAATCAATTAACTCGAACTCATCCCAGCACTACTACGCTGGACAAGCATCAAGAAATAATGGTAAGTAAGAGTCACTAAACCAGCACTTGTCAAGGGGTGGCAAGAAGGGCCACCCTGGCATTTTTGAAATCTACGAGAATCCTAGATGCTAAATCCTCTGGACGGGGCTTTACCGTTTCCCGCTCTCGCAGCAATTGCGTCTCCTCGTGTGAGCTCTGTTTAGACAATCTAATGAGCCACAGCTCTATTCGTTTCTCGGCAATGGAAGCAGAAGGGGAATTGCAGTTTGGGCACGGCTGATGAAAATTTGAGTGGGTTAAGCTTAGATGGTTTCTTGTTGCATTCTTGCATTGCTGCCAAGCATGAATGTCGCAGTTGCAGTTACAATTGTAGCAATGTCGCAAGCTAGAGAAGCGAGGTGGCAGGGACACCCCTAGAGTCGAGAAGAGCGAGGGTGGCGAGCGATGGCAAGGAGGAAATCGACTCCTCAACATGGCAACAACAGGGCGTCCACAAGCGCTGCAGGAGCTGCAGCTGCAAGGAGGCTTAGTAGGAAGCCGCACCGATGGCGACCGGGCACCAAGGCATTGCAAGAGATTCGGCGCTACCAGAAGACTTGCGACCTCCTCATTCCTCGCCTTCCTTTCGCTCGCTATGTAAGTCTTGATTCTTGCACCTCCCCTTCATTATTCTTTTCATTTCATTTTCTTATATCTGTTTTGCAAGCACATTTGCCTGTTGCCAATTTGCTGCTATGTTTTTGGGTCGTCGGTGGAATCGTACGAGACGAGACGGTTGTTTTGACATTCAAGATTTTGAGGTTCGACATTAATTAATGCAGCGAGGACTGTGCGGGTATGAGTGTGTGCTTGTTTTTAGGAGTGTAGGGTTTGAGTGATGTGTGAGTTGCAAGCAGCGCTGAATGGTGCAAACCCTCGTTAAACCCTAGAGAGTCAAATGGATTTGGTATTCTTTCCATTATGTGTCGTGTTGCAGCAATGTCAGGAATGTTCTTGTAAGATTTGTTTCATCCATGGTTTGGAGCAGTAGAATTTTGGTTACTTTTAAGTTGCATCTTTTACAAGTCTCACCAACCCTGTGAAGGACACTGAAAATACAGCAAGATGTGAGGACATAGGTGTCCCCTTGCATCTTTAGGGTTCAAGCTGTTAGTCTATTCTTCGACTATGGTTTAAACTATGGAATTCGATGTCAGAGAATCGTTGTACTTGTACGCTTCACAATTCTAGTGGCTGAACAAAATTTGTAGAGCTCTAAGTCATGTGATGAGATTCATGAGAGGCGATTAGAGAACTGTATCTTACAAGATGAGCCCAAGATCTTGCTCCATAAGATCAGTTAGTTAACTCTTGACTTCATCTTTAATTCAAGAAGAGTTGTTCAATATATTCTGAATTATTTTTTGAAGGGAAAGAAATTACTAATAACAAATAAACCTCCTTAGAAACGATCACGGAAGTAGATTAAGCTTGTCTCTGTCTCTTTGGATTTGGTGAAAGCCGTGCTGCCTTGTTTGATTTGGAGAAGAACGTATGCTATTACCGATTCCATGGGATGTACTGACGGTTAAACCCTAATAAGTCCAAGAAGTCCAAATTGGATCGCATGTTTTTTTAGCAGTTTTGAGGAAGTCCTATAGAAACTTTTTTGGTCCATTTTGATTTATTCATTGACCATCACAAGCAATGTTCTTTACTGCTTCTAATGATATAAACTTCGGCCCATTTGATTCATATGTTTCACAATTCAATCAATCGAATTGGTCTTCTTAAAATCATGAATCCTGGATATTATCCTGCATTCACTTCATGTACGTGGTGGAATGTGCTTAAGATAGTAATAGTAGGTGGACAATCCTGCGAATACTGTACTGATGTCAAATATGTGTAGGTCAAAGAAATTACGTCTATGTATGCAAGTGATGTCTCTCGGTGGACGGCGGAAGCATTGACGGCCCTCCAAGAGGTACGTTGCATCCACCTGCAAAGGAGTAAGTGAACCTATTTTCAGGATATTACGATATTCTGATACTGGAGCGAATGTTTTCATTTATTGGAGTAGCACGTTGCCATGTCATCCAAATTCCTAAAATTACACTTCTAATACCAAAAAGAAATGGCTCTCCATTCAAGACTATATACCGAGAGAGTATCTTCATAAAGACTGCATCCGATAAGAGACTTAACACTGTCTTCATTGTCCTCTTGATAATATTCTTGTTGTTGATTTTTGCAGGCAACCGAGGACTACATAGTCCATCTGTTTGAAGACACGAATTTGTGCGCTATTCATGCTAAGCGAGTAACCATAAGTAATAAGTCCCTTCTCCTATTCTTTGATTGCTTTGATTGGTAACTTCCAGATCCAGAGATTCTTGTATGGTCATATGCCTTCGTAGTGGCAGATCTCAGAGCTCCAAATATGTGACATTCAAGTTTTCAAATCTCTGAGATAGTACCTTCAATTCCTCATCTGGGTTTTGAGGTGGTCAGCTGAAACTTTGAGCTCTAATGTCTAGGGCTGATATAGATATGAGGTTCAACTGGGCTCCAGGTTTCAGCTGGGCACTATGAAATGGCTCCAGTTTCCATTTGGAGTATGGAGTTTTGTGTATGTAATTGGCGTTGCTTGTCATCTCACAGATAATGTACTGCCAGATCCACATGTACTCACTTGTACCAAGTGTAAAAGTGTTCATCAAAGTGTTTACTTGCCAATCCCAGGCCGCTTGCTGCTGGGCACTTCAGTTGTTTTCTCTTTTTCTTGCAGTAAAGGTTCCTTTACTTGTGTAAAAAAAAAATGTTCATCAAACTAACATTCTGCTTTTACTGAATGCAGTGCCTAAGGATTTGCAGTTGGCCAGACGACTACGTGGTGTCATTGATAAAGCAGCATGACATCTTCATTATACTGTGGCGAACCCATATAAAACACAAAATTCAGAGATCTAGGATACTGTCATCCTATAGCATCGTAGCTTTAGAAACAAATGATTCAGAAACATAGATTAGGCCTTCACATTCTTTAACCCCTAAAGCCCTGAGGGGGGTAGAGCCCCAAACTGCCAAAATTGTGGCCTTGTGAAAAACACCTTCTTGGTGATTTATTGGGGTGATTTTCAGTAGATTTGATGGTATGGTCTCAAAGTTAACTTGATTTAGGGTTATGGATTTATTTATTTTTTGGGTGGGATATCTAACTCCTTACCATTGATGAGATCATAACATTCAAAGTTGGAGTTTGACAATTTTTCTATACTGCCCAAATGAAGAAAACTTCAAATCAAGGGTTCTAAGTTCACAACAAGTACTTAGGTGGCTTGTAGTTTATGTGAGAATTTTTGTTGCAGTGGGGCCTTGATAGTATATGTGAGAATTTTTAGACCATTTAGATACATATAACATGATAAAAATCAATTGTTTTTTCAAGGTAGTCTACAAACTTACTCATACATTGGGCCATCTTCAATGGATTCAAAGAGTACATTATTTTTTTAATTTTTTTCTTTAGAGTGGTGTAAATGTACATTTCTCACTCATCCTTGGGTACAATTAAAAAAAATTTAATTCCTTTCATGTTTGCTTTCCAAAGTCTTCATTCCAAATTTTGCCCTCCTAAACACCGCTATCTTGGTGAAAAAAGGATCCACAAGCCCAATCAACCTCCAGCTCTTTTTCTAGTACACTAGTAGAAAATTCAGTTTTTCTATTGTTTTGGTTGCGTTGTTTCGGACAAAATTTCACAGAAATCTGTTGATTTCAACATAGTTCTATCAAATTTTGTTCGAAACAACGCAACCAAAACAAAAGAAAAACTGAATTTTCTATTAGTGTACGTAGCTCGGGTTGACAATAGTTGCGAGCACTATTAGAAGCCTCCACATGTTTTCTAACCTCCTTAAATATGTACCCTACAATTGCCCCTCCAATCAACCTAGCCCTGGTTTTATCATCCCTTTCCATTGGCCCCTATTGCTTGTCCCATAGGTACAACAATTGCTTCACATTGAGTACCTCTAGCTTGGACCTCATAAATATTTGTCTACTACCAAAATTACCTTAAACATTGGGACATGAATATTTGAAACGCTTCCAAATTAAATGTTTGGTTTACTAATTCAAATGCAAAGTAGATTGATGGAAAGTATTCCATGCTAAAGTCCGCCACGGGGAAAAAAGTGAACTTGTATATTACCCAAAAAGAAACATATACCCTTTTTCCCTTGCAACTATAAATGGAAAATTGTATGTATTTCTTTCTTTGGTATTATACAATGACAAGCACATACACCTTGTTTTTATAGTATTCACGATCCATATTCATAAAACATACAATATAATCTTCTAAATTAAAACCACAAATGCATGCGTAAGAGAGGAAAATGCAAAATATAAAAACGGATAGTTCTAATTTGGTCCACACCATATCATCTTCTACATTATCTCCTCTTTAACTGGTCTAATCTCATGGAAGTATTGTACAAAGCTTTGTCTTGAATTGTAGATGTGTCATGAATATCACTAGAACACGTTCTTGGCGCATGTACCCAAGGTATAAAAATATACATGTTGACAATGTTGGTATCAAATAGAAAAAAAATACTCGGTGCCACTATTTATAGGATCAAGTTTAGCAAAAGTACAAAGCAATTAACTCATCCGCCAAATCCACCTCCTTCATGTAGGTGGTTTACTCCAAGTGAATGATTTTCTCTACCATTCTTATCTTTCCTTTATGTATAAAGAAATCTATATTTTTCTTCCATTGCTTACCTTTCTTCTATATATGAATAGGACAACGCATATTTTGACAATAAATATATGCAATATGCCATAATATTTAGAGTTTATGTTATTTAATTTTATTATCCAAGTTCATTTTATTAGAATAAACACAATTTTAATTTATAGTATTTTATTTTGAGATATTTTGAATTCATGACCAAATTTTCTGCACTTGTAGTCACTCTGTGTAGGTGACACGCAAAAAAAACATGAAGGCTAAGGTCTAGACTAGATTGTAAGTTCTTAATGAGTCATTCAGAGTTGCAGAAGTTCGACTAGGTTGGAGGGAAAAAATGACAAAAGAAGGGAGGATAAATAGTGGGTGCAAAGTCACTAAGGCCAGGGTCCTCATGTGGCGGGAAGGGTTGCTATTATGTGAGCATAGGAATGAGCCTAGAGTACTATACCCCTATGTTATAGGTGTATATACTATAGAAACCATCTATGATTATAGGGTATATATGTTACAAATATCCATATTATAAGTGTTTATGATACATACATCTTCTATAGTGTGTGGTATCTATATTATAGATACCTATATTGTAGGCTCAATGCTCAAAAGCTCGCATTCTTAGGCTCACATACTAGCACCATTGATGTGGCGGGTGGACTTCAATTTAAGTGAAGTTCAAGTTAGCGGGGAACTAAGCAAGTAGGATGTGGCTGGCGGAATTGAAGGACATCCTCCAATAACCATCCTATTTTGTCAATTTTTTTTTGGCATTAGTTTTGAGACCATGCAATTCTATTTTTCAGAAGGGAGGCCCTAGATTTTGTAGGAATTAGGCTTTGACTAGAGGTAGAACCTAGGGGTTTTGTTTTTTTGTTTTTTTTAATCCCCTATGTACTTTTGACCAAGAAGCATGATTAGGCCGTTGTGATTTTGAGATAAACACTTTTTACAACAACATCCATATCTTTAAACTTTGTTATGTGTAACTTACACCTCAAGAAAGCACTTGTCATTAGTGTTTTTTTCCACTATGATAGAATCAAAATCTTTCATTTGCATTTGGTATACCGCTTCTTAACTTTATCATCACCAAGAATTTCAAAATGTACAAGCACTTTGAATAGTTTAAGATCCCATTCTTAATGACAAAAAAAATTGCACGTTAGACAAGTACCAAAAATTAAATTACATCATGCTTGACTACTATAATCTAAAAAGGAAATTGACATTAGAGTCTGTAATTTTGGACATACACGTACATAAATGAAAATGGAAATGCAGTAGGATCATTTGTTCCCTCGGGAGACAATTTGGGTCCGGGTAGGTTCTTATTGTCTCAATTTGTAGTAAAAAAATTTGGAATTTTTTGAGGTTGTATAGTTTTGCAAGAGCTTTGTGGATATATAATTTTTATTTCAATCGGTGCCCGAGAGCAAAAGTTATGGCACAATAAGCCCAAATAGGAGATTAGCAGGCAGCAAAAAAAAATCACAAAAAATCAAAATAATTTTTTAAAAATTTTCTTCCTGAAATATTATATTTTTGTCTACAAGTGAAGCTTTGATTCATTCAATTTGGACTTGTGATGAAAAAGTTATGGACAATCTTAGTTTTTCAGGCAATCTAAGCATCTTCTTGAAAAAATAACTCATAGGATTCATTTTTGAATGCAATTTTTACAATTTAAAAAAAAAAATTTAGACATGGTTAAGTTTTTGTGCTAGAACAATCTCACCATTGGGATTATTGTGTTTCAATTCCATCTTAAGGTTATTAATGATTTCGTTTTTCCTTCATTCTTGAACCTACCTCTACTTAACAATTTTTTAATGAATGAAATTTTTTTTTTTTTTTTCTAAATTTTTTTTCTAAGATTTTCAACTCAAATATTCACTATAAGAAGTTAAAAAATCAAAATCAATAGTACAAAAATTTTAAGTTAAAAAGATTCAAAGCCAAAAATTCTAGTTATACAAAGTGTAAAAAAAATTGTTTTCTTCACTATGGATGCAAATATCTTGCAATCTAAGCGGTCAAAGTTTCTGAAATTTCTTCCATCCATACTTATACTAGTCTATTATAAGTTCATATAGTTATATTTGCAAAAAAACAATAATTTTTAAAGTTTTTTGCTCTTCGCAATAGAAATGGCAGTTTTGAGTGTTTTTTGATAGAAATAAGCCTCGGTCCTTTAGAGGTTAAATCACTGAAATTGTTTATTTCATTTCGAGATAAAAGCTACTTATGCAAAGGTGTCATTTTCAAACATTTTGAGCTTGAAAACACCACAATATTTTAGGAGTTAAAAGCCTACAATATACATCCTCTACATAAGGCAATCTTATATATTGCATCAAGTGCACACAATAAGTGTATTGGAACATCAAGTTGTCACTACTTTGGCAACATATTGAATGCACAAATTCTCCAAGGTGAGTGTTTAGTAAGCAATGCCCCCCAAAGAATGATGCATCCATATGCTAGAATTTGATCTTTAGATTGTTTTGAAAACCTTGCTATCATAAGATTCTTTAGCTAAAGCTTTCAATCTTTGAATGGGAGCGATCTTACAAATTATCTTCTCATAAGTGGAGCATATATGAGAATTAGAATAGAATCAAAATATGATTAAAATAGATAATTGATTATACATTTCAGGGATGTGCAAAATGGGCTTTGCAATGATTCTATCATTGTTATTCTTTGTGATACCAATATGCCAATAGCTATCCACTATCCAAGTTGGACATTAAATAATATAAATAATTCTACAAAATTATTTTTATCAATATTTGTTCACTATCCAAGCTAGACATCAAGTAATGTATATAATTTTGCAAGGATATTTTTAATTAGTGTTGGTTTTAAAAATACTATGTCCAATTTTTGGATGACGAATAAATTGAAACTTATGTTTCTTTCTCATTACTGCTTGGATGAAAGTCATTCTAATTTTTGAAGATATTTTATGAGGTTGTTGTCCTATCAAATGGTTGGATTTGGTGTTATTAGAGTACATATTTTTCTAAAATTATAAATGTTGGAGTGTGTCAAGTAGTTGACCAAGGCCAAATTGCATTGACTCTAGTTCATTTGCAAAAATGAGATCATAGATTTAAAGAACAAAAAAAATTCCAAAAAATTGCCATATCAAGAGAACCTCATTGCAAATTCATACCAACAATTTTTTAATTAAAAAAATGACAATATTTTGCTTGTGATTGAATTTAGAAGGAATTTTGAAATCTCCCTTTCAAAATTTATAGAAATTCATTAGTGATAGCATTGGTGAAATTAACTATACAGATGGAATTTAAAAGTCAAAGTCTATAACTTTTATTTGTATGTCAATTCAATAATCTTCTTCTAAATAGTACTTTATGATGATTTTTCTCAAATCGTCAATTCTGGAGAACATTATGTATCGTTTAGGGGTTAATTAGGTATAAGAAGGGCGGTGATTTGAGATAAGTACAGTAAACTTGCTAATCACCACACAGACAAAATTCACCCTTTTCCACATAAATATAGAGACTTGCATGTTTTGAAATTTGGCAAGATTATTAAATGTCATGTTAAGATTCACCTTCAAAATACAAAATGTAAAAAGATTTCCTCCTACAAATTTCATTGCAATTTGAAGGTGATTAACCCCTAAAGGACCGGAGGAATGTCCAGATTTCCAAAATTGTGAAGATCTATTATAAAATGCAACTTAGAAGAATATTTTAATGATGACTCTCAAACAATAGTTGTAAAATGCTATTTATAGATCACATCCATACAGTTAGATCAACAAAAATACATACAAATATTTTTCAATAAAATTTGAAGCCAGAAATTGGAAATTCCTTCTAAAATCAATTGTAAATTGAATATTTATGATTTTTAAAAGATTTTTTTTCCTATAAGTTTAAAATATTGTGTTCTAATTATAGTGATTTTTGAAGATATTTATTTGACTTTTTGATTCAAGTCATTTTTAAAGGGTCATTTTTTGAATTGAAAAAGATACTTTTTTGAGGCTAGACCTCCCAATACCTTTTGAATTATAGAATATTTGCAAAGCTAAATCTTCATAATCTGAACCGTACAAATGTTAAAGAATTAATATTAGAATCTTCAAAAAAAATTGATGGATGAAAAAACGCATTTCGGTGAGTTTGGGACGTGTTTCCGTTCATTCATTGTTCAAAATCTGCACTCGTGGTCCTTAAGGGGTTAAGCTCAAATCTAGTTTAAAATTCCTTGCAACCAATCGCTGCACAATGTGCGGTGATACAAAATTTTGTTCCCATCACAATTGAATTGGTAGTTGAATTGTGCGGTTAGTGTTTGGTCATTGGGAGGTGTTGTTGTGTGGTGATTGGATGTGTGCGGTAAAGGGTCCAGTTTACTCTATAGGGATGGTAGCTCCATTGCATGAAATAAATAATACCCTGGCGTCATGACAAAAGATTGGCCGGGGTGTGGTCTACTAAGGTAAGAGGTCCTTAAATGGAGCGGGCTCTAAAATGGAGCCCTAATTTAAATGTAAACTGTTTGTACATGTTATTTTTTCATAGCCTCCATCAATGTATAGACTGCGTACATTTTAGCTAGGGCACCATTTTAGAGCCCTATGCCATTTCAACTTCAATTTTTTTTAACTAATTCAAAACAGCATGAAAAAATATGAAACGACTTAGGTTAGATGTCAGTTCGATCTGTTTTTCAAGGAAAATTGACTGAAAAAAATTTCAAGATATTTCACCTCCTCAAAATTCAGTTCCAGCCCTTAAATGCTCCATTATAGGACCTCCTACCTTATGGCAGAGGGTCATGTACAGAGTTTTGTATTTGTTTTGAAACAAATGAAACGGTCCTGGTCGTCTGCCTGTGGTCCCCTGTCTCTTGTATTTTGTGTTTGCTTTGTTTCTGCCAGGCCACCTGTGGCTGGCAGCCTTGTACTCTTTCCTTTGCAATGAAATTCCGTTTCATTTGTGTCAAAATAAAATAAAATAAAAAATGAAACGGAATTCCATTGCAAGGGCCAAAGTACAAGACCGACATCCACAAGTGGCCTGCCAGGAAACAGACGGACCACAGACAGACCACACAAGCAGACCCGAGCTAGGGACGAGAGGGGCCGTGGCCAGTGGGCGCAGCCCGCAGAGAGGCTGAGATGTGCAGAGTTTTAAGTTATTTGTTTGGGGATGCGTCAAACCAGAATCCCAGACTGAAGTGTCCATATGACTCTGCAGTCACCTCTGCAAAAAAATCTAACTTACTGTAAAACCTGTGAAGTGAAACAACATGAAACAGTCTCAGTTCCATTCCTGCAAGTGCCCTGGCAGGCTTGTATTTTGCCTCTTATGCAATGAAATTCAGTTTCATTTGGTTCAGAGAAAAACCAAACCAAAACATGAAATGTGAGTTGGTAGCTGGAGGTCTGTGAGGCAGTGCGTGCGTATCTAGTATTTTAGGTACCCACGACAACATCCTCCTAATTGGAGGTTGCATATTAAAATAGGGTGTTTTTATGACCTTTTAAATGACAAGCACATGGACTGCAGATTTATTTTTTTATTTTTTATTTTTGTTTTGACACAATTGAAATGGAATGGAATTCCATTGCAGAGTTTAAATTACGAACCAAAGCTGTTACCAGCCACAAGTGGTCTGGCAGGAAGGAAAGCAACAAGACAGACCAAGACCAACTCAAGACAGACCAAGACAAACACCAACCAAATCAACAGCAAAGGTCCAAGGCCAAGCTCATGAGGCCGTTCACTACAGTAGTGCAGAAAATTGAGTACTCCCTCTGCCCCGAAATAAATCTGTGGTTTTCAGGAGAACGCTTGATTAACTTGTAAGCTGCTCCTATTTGGATGGGAATGCATAGTTCTTGTAGCTTTTAGTCAACCCTAGTAGGCCTAAACGTTTTGAACCCAAAATTCAAGCAGACCTTGTTAAAAAAACGTGGTTAAATTGACAATTTTCTTGCTTTCTGTAACTAGCTCCGGTGCAATGAACTTCTATCCTGTTGCTTCCAACTTCCATGCATTTAACTCGATGAGGTCCTCTACATTTAGTGTTGATGAGTTTCTATGTTTCAACTTTCAACTTTCTCGAAGTTGGTGTGAGTCAACTTCAATCAACTCCTCTCAGTCATTACAGTCTGAGATTTGAATGTGATTATCATTTTAAAATTATTTTTTTTGAAACAAATGAAATGGGATTTCATTGCAAAAGAAATGTGATTATCATTTCCATTTCTAAGTTAATGGCAGTGATTGACATTATAGTGCTATACTGCTATTATAAGCTTGCATAAATTAACTAGATCTCAACTTAGATTGACCAGCCCCCTGCTAATGGTGTTCAATAAGATCCAGTGAAGAAATTGTAGGATTCTATGTGATTAGAGTTTGGGATCCAAGTTTGACCATATTGTGGGATTAAGGGCGACTAACTCTTGCGATTCAAATGCAATAAGTCCAATGATTCAAGTTCTGTCAATCTTGCAATTTCCGTAAACATCGAATTTAATTTGGGACAAGCAAATTTTGAAAATTGAAGATTTGTTTTGGGACAGAGGGAGTGAGTACAATTTTACAAACTTACGTAACTGATTATTACAATGAAACTGTCTCCAGCCGACCATCTCTTCAGTCCTGCATCTGTAATCTGTAACTTTCCCATGACATTGGACCATACTTGCCTGTAACTTACTGAGCAACAGAAAATCAGAGCGTTCAGTTGTTTAGTTTACTTACACAAATCAATCCTTACACTAATAACTGAAGTTTCCAATGTACGTCTTAATGAACTTCTGAGTCAGAAAGCTCCAGAATGAACTGAACTTCGGGTTGTCTTGTTGTCTGGCATGCAACTTAACTTAACCCTGGTCCCTGGTCCCTGGTACAGTACTGCAGGCTTCAGTCCTGGTTATCACAAGAAAACATGCAATTTCAACCTCATATGTTCTGCAATTGTTTGTTTTGTATTTGTTTTTTGAAACAAATGAAACAAGATTTCATTGCCATAAAATAGAATACAAATGGTTCTGCAATTGTTTACTTAAGTTCTTGTCTGGCATCTCACCATCCTCAACCTAAATTTTCTTTTTTCTTTTTTTACAACCGTGGCCACAGTCTGATTGTCCCTCCAAAATCTGGCATCAAGCACTGGCCATGGGAATGAATACCTTTGTACTGCAAAAAAGAGGCCTACTTTACAAATATCATGATCCACACACAAAAAGACGTTGTGCCCATGCAGGGAGCACATAAAGGTCTTCAAACAAATGACTGCTGTGACCGACTCTGAAAAAACATCAATTTCTTGGTCTTTGAATCTCTCTATCGGGTTGAAAAATTGATCTTTGGTCTTCTTCTTTTGTGGCACAAATAAAGGTTTACCTTTACTGCAGGGGAGCAAAATACAGAGGCCCATCTGCAAGCTACACAAAATAGTGAAATTAGGTTGCCTTAACAATTAGGTTCCCTTACATCAAGAAAATTATTGTAGAAGCCATTAAAGTCAACAATATTTCTTGAAATATTTTCATTTGTACACATAGAGGTTCATGAGTCTCAATTACAGCAAGACCCAATTTAAAAGTAGAGAATTTTTGTACAATAACTGAAAATATTTATATAGTGTCAAATGTCGAAAAATTAGTGTGGGGCAACCTAATTTCACTATTTTGTGTAGGCTCAAGCAACCCAGGCTGTGTTAGCGAACAAGAGTTAGTAAGAGTAAGAGCAGGAGAAATATCTTTGGTCTTTTCAAAAGATCTGTGAGGACTGCCTGGCTCTTTTCAAAGTCAATTCCTCTTGCGGTCAGAAACCACCGACCTTTGTTCATGTCATCAATTTGCTTTGCGGCCACATTCTGTTTTCTGTTTCACATAATTGATGTGCATGGACTCAACTGAACTCAAGGGTGAGAAACACATAATCTGATGTAACTTAGATAAGGAAAACATGGAACTGTCATACCCCCAGGTCAGTTTCAGCACTTGAGTGTTGAAATGGTTAAATTTTGAAATTCAAACTGTGAGAAACATCATTTTAGAATTTAGAATTTTTGAAAAGGGTGGTTGCAGTTTCAAACCTAAACCTTCAAATAAAATTTCTTTGGTATTTGGATATTGATATGCAATTTTATCAAACTTATCAAATTCAGATGTCCATGTTTCAAACTTTGCTTATTGTATATTTATTTACAAAACTGATTCATATGTAGAGTACCCTGGTGAGAAGAAATCAAGTTGGACTCCCCATAAGGTAGGAGGCTGTAAAATGGAGCGGGCATTAAAATGGATCATGATTCAGAGGTACATTCTGCTTTCTTCAATGTACCACCTATGCACATTTCAGGAGGTGGTCCATTTTGATGACCACAAATGACCACTTTTTTTCAACTTCAAAAATTTGTAACTAATTCCACAAAGGTCCAAAAAATATGAAACGACTTGGTTTAGATTTCAATTTCACTTGTCTTTCAAGGAAAATTTATTGAAAAATATGTCAAGATGTTTTACCTCCCCGAAATTCAGTTTCAGCGCTTAGATGCTCCATTTCTGAACCTCCTACCTTAGTCTGTTCTCCAGCTTTGTATAGCCAGTCAATAACTTACTGTAAGGTAGGAGGCTCGAACTCCGACCGGGCATTAAAAGCAAACATGACTCAAAGGTACATTTTGCTTTCTTCAATGTACCAACTATGCACATTTCAAGAGGTAGTCGCTTTAGATGACCACACATGACTACTTTTTTTCAACTTCAAAAATTCATAACTAATTCCACAAAGGTCCAAAAAATATGAAACTACTTGGGTTAGATGTCAATTCCACTTGTCTTTCAAGGAAAATTTACTGAAAAATATTTCAAGATGTTTTATCTCCCCAAAATTCAGTTTCAGCGCTTAGATTGTTGCTTTATGGACCTCCTACCTTAGTGGAACAGCAACAGAATCACATAGTTGCACCGAGTATTCATTAGAAGATGAAACTTGTGGCTTGGTTGATAGCTTTTCTTTTGTAGATGAAGGTTGCCAATCTACTACCGATTTGTGATTGTCAATTACTTATATTGAGAACTAGGGTAATGAATTCATAACATGTTTTTTTCATTTTCTTGCGAGCATCATTGTACTTTGAAGGCTTCTATCATTGCTAATATTGTTTGGTCAATCTAAAAAAAATTGGTATCCTTTGCATGCATTGAAGATTTTTATGTTCAGTGTGTGACATATGTCTTAATCTAATATACTTTTAGAGTTTAGAGTCTAGAGTCTCCCATGAATCGAGCACAAGTGGAATAAGTGAGTGTCACTTTGAGCATCCATGACACCATGTAGCTTGGGATTGGAAGAGACAAGGACCTAATATATACCAACATGTTAGAGATTAATAGTTGATGAGGATAACATCATGGAAGTTGAGAGTTTATTTTGAACCTTTTGATGGGGTGCGTTATAGATTGTATTTTGAAGCCCCAATAAAATGCATTAGAAGAAGAATGAGACTTGAGGAGGACCACGAGTTTCCATATAGTGGGGAATGTGAGCCGAATTTTTTTATAAATAAAATAAGAATAAGAATAAGAATAATAAAATCAACAAACTACAAGAATTGAATTACGCGGGACAATTTAATTAAATCATTTTTAAAAAATTAATAGAAAAAACTTTATGTTGAAATGAATTCAAAAGTACAGAAGTCAAAGATCTGACATAGCCAAAAAATCCCCACGTCAAATTTTATTTTTTATTTTTATTTATTAAATTTTTAATACATAATATTCTCGCAAGTATTGTGGTGGTTCACAACTTGGAAAACAACCCTCTCTCGGCTTCATTTTTCTTCTAATGCCTATGAGGATGTTATGGTAATAATGAAAAGTTGAGTATTTTGAATTCAATATTCATATTAAATTAAAATTTTGAAGACTTTGCTCTTCATTAATTTCTTGATGTTAATTTTTACCGTTTGCAATGATTTGCAATTGGTGGCTTGCAAGGGAAAAATGTTTTGAGGTAGAGTGAACAAGAGACTAAGTCTAGATCTCATCATTGCAAATTGCGTGGAGAATCAAACAATCCCCGGGATATCTACTTTGACGTCTAAGATTTTAGTGTGGAACCAAGGAGACATGTTTGATTTTGTGGATAAATATCTTCAAGATGGATTAGTTGTGATCCATTTGTATTTAATAGATTCAAAGGCAATTATAGATGGATTTTGCTATACTTATTCCATAAAGGTGGGGAAAAAAAAGTGGCTTGGCATGAATTGGTTACATGAATTGATGATGCTTTTGATTCTACTAGTATAATAAGTTTTAAAACTTCTTCAACATGTGTATAATCTATTAGGCAGAATTGATAGATGAAAGTTTCCTTTCATCACCAAATCATTGTTGGGAATGTCATCCATTCGTCTATAAATCTTTGCTTGAATAATATTAATACTACTACAGACTATGTTTGAATACTTTGGTGGAACATGGAGTATAATCTTTGAGGACACTAAATCCTCCAATACCCTAATTTTTTAGAATTAGAGATAAATTTTAAAATTAGGAATAATTTGGCCATTATTAGAATCATTGAGGAAAAGGTTGAGCAAAAAAATGTCACATTTGTACTTCTCCATTGCTCAAAAAATTGTTGCAATTGGCAATCTTATAGTTAAGTATAGAAGACAAATACTATACCATTTTGTAAATAATTTAGTCAAAAAGTGTCTATTGTACTTGGGATTATGCCATCTAAGCATCAATTTCTAATTCACCAAATAACATATTGAAAAGTACCCTAAACCTCCAAAATTACAAATGTGATGCACATTCAAAATTTCATATTTCAAAGAAACCATTCTCTAAAAGAATTATGATAGGCACGTATTTGCTATGTTCACCTTTGGTACAAATTTAAGTCCAACTTAGTAATACTCTAAAAGTTATGCTCAATAACCTACCAAAGACACCATGTTTGATAAGAAAGGTACAAATGTTTCTTGTAGTTGTCCCTTCATGATAGCCAGATCCAATATCATATAACACTCACTAATTTGTATAATTATTGCTCTTCCTAAGTATTTGAAAAGCTTTGAAAATAGACACCTACCAATATTCTTCCTATATGGGCATGATTTGTATTTGAATATGATAAGTTTCAGATGTAAAAATGACATCCAAATGAATGATGCTAGTTGCTGAATTATCAATTGAAATGTGTATTCCTTCCATCCACTAAAAACTCCAAATTAGACATACTGCTTGTACCACTGAACAACTCCATTTTTTGATTTTGATCGTTGAGCAAGCGATGTAGAATTCAAATCAATTTCAAAAATTTCACATCCCTTGTTCAACACTCAACCATCAAAATCAGTAAATGGAGCGGTTTTAGTGGTAAGGTGAAAATACCCAAAATTTTCCCTGTACCCACTCCCACACAATAGACTTCCATTAAAGTGTCCCTCAAAAGTGTCATTAAATTGTCCCCATACTTACCACTAAAACCGATTGCTTGATTACTTATTTTTTAGATTTTGGTTTTAGATCTAGCTATATGACGGATTTGTTGGCATAGGGAGCTTCCACTTTGAAAATTCATAGACATTACATGTCATATCCAAAAAATTTAGTCTTTTTTTGAAATTTATGATTTTCAATTGCTAATACTACAAAACAGATTCTACAAAAGGTGCCTCCAACTATGTTGAATTGCTTATTTGATTCTTTAGGTGTTTTCACTTAACATGCACTATTTCCGATTTTGAGATTTTGAGTAGGACAAAGGAAGTAGTATATCTTACTATATTTTAGTACATAATTTGTATTCTAAAAGTCAAACACTATAAGTTTAAGGTCATTGTTGGTGTGCTTGAGCTTTCAGATGAGAAATAAGGCCCTTTTCATTTGCACTTCCTAGGGTCACTCATATGATTGAGTTGCACCTCTCTTGTGTCCCACTTTTTGTCTACAACATCAAGAATGCCTTCCAAATTTTCAAACATTTGTGGTCATGGTCACAACACCAAGCATTGGTTGCAATGATCTAGGCAATGTTGCTTGAGTTAGAAAAATCTCACAAGATGTACAGTTTGGGCTTCTCTACTCCTCAATTGCAATGTTGGAACTTCAAATGTCAAAGCACTTGATGAAATCTTGGGAACAAAATGCATTTCAGCCTACAATATAGACAACAATAGTTAAAGATTAGTTGCGAGTAAACAATCACTATAAGAGAAAGGGATGTTTTAAGTGTGTTTTTAAGTATAGTCTTAGACATAAGATTATAAGTAATGACCTTTAAGGAGATTTTCAGCAAAATTTTACAAAAAATTACATGTGTTTCTAGTAAAATTTTGCTCAAAATCTCCTTAAAGGTCATTACTTATAATCTTATGTCTAAGACTATACTTAAAAACACACTTAAAACATCCCTTTCTCTTGTAGCAAATGGACCAAGAATGGCAATTTTGAAAATATATGGAACTGCCAAGCCCTGGCTCAATCATCAAATATAGCAAAGCCCTGACTCTAATTGACAAACCTAATTGATAAGCCTTGGCAAATACTCCAATATAACAAATCTATCCAAGTATATCATATCTCAAAGGATTTATATTGTATGCAAACAATAATCCTAAATCACAATCTTGATATGATCACAAATTAAATGCATTTCATTGTAATAAAAAAGTTTAAATTTTTTTTCCACATAGTTTTAACCTTTTATGTACTAAGAATCCCAAATTGGACCTCATGTTTTTTTAAGCAATTTTGAAGAGTTTATATCAGGATTTTTATCTATCTTAATAATTATTTATTTAAACCAATGCATGCAATATTCTTCATTCAAGCTAATGATACAATAAAATTTACTATTTAGATTATACTTTCTACAATATAATCAAACAAAGTCCGCAACTTAAAACCATGAATTCTTAGTATGTAAAGAGTTAAAGGGTTAAGGAGTTAAGGACCAAACATTGAAATTTTAAACAAAGAATGAACACAAACCATCCCAAGCATACAAAAATGTGTTTATTCATTCATCAAACTTTTTGAAGATTCTTGTGTTAGTTCTTTAACATTTGTACATAATAGATTCTAAAAACTTTGCTTTGAACTATTCTATAATTCAAAGGAACTTGGTAAAACTTTTTCAATTCAAAAAATGACCCTTCAAAAACAACTAGAATAAAAATAAAATAATAATCTTCAAAAATAACTATAATTAAAAAATTAACATTTTGAACTTAAAGAAAAAAATTCTTCTGAAAATCACAAGTATTCAATCTACAATCAATTTTAGAATGAATTTTGGTTTTTAATTTCAAATTTTATTGAAAATATTGGTTAGTATACTAGTTGATTTAATAGTATATAGATATGATTATTGGATCATTTTCTACAGCTACTATTTGAGAATTCATCATTAAATTTTTATTTTAAATTAAATTTATAAATATACTTTCACAATTTTGGAAATTTGGACTACCCCTTGGTCCTTAAGAGGCTAAATAGTGGAGCTCAAAGTTGGTAGCTTTAATACTTTTAAATGCTCAAGTTTTTTTCGTAAATTTTGGCATAATTTTACTTCTATCTTCAAAAAATATATTATCAAATTCAATATCATCAAATTCATTATAAATTTATTTATTTATAGAATCAAGAATTTTTTTGGATGAACGGAAAGTTTGTTATTCGAAGTACCATCCTACAATACTTTGTAGTCATCAAGACTGTGGACTTTAGAGCACCTAGGGCAAATACAATTGGCTTGAAATGTGCTTAGGGCTAGTAGCATATAACTAGGATAAATGCAATCAAGTGTCATATGTTTGTAAAACTGTTAAATAAGAGCCTAGAAAATATACTTTGAAAATTCATAGTTTATTCAAATTGAGTCCAAAAAATTCATTTTAAGAGACAATATAATAGCTTTTCAACTACCAACAAGACCCAATGAAAACTTTTAGAATTCAATAATGGGAACTATGCTCAAACCCTTCACTTGAAAACTTTCACATGTTTTGTTACCTTTCATTCTCTTCTCATTCAGTGGCCAGGCTCACTTTGCTTCCATTAACCTCCAAAGGATTGGAGATACAAAAAACATTGTTGAAAAAAACATTGGTGGCCGTGTGACCCTCTAGAATTAAAAAAATAATGATGATCCAATGAAGCATTGAACAATGCAAGATTGAAGGTGATGACTCTATAAGAAACCTGCGTTTCAGGTAACGAGCCTCAATTTTTTTTATACAAATTTTAGGTGATGCCAATGTTTACAACCCAATGTTTTTATGTCAACATTGATGTTACGTTGGATGTTCTTATTGACATAAAAACATTGGATTGTAAACATTGACATCACCTAAAATTCGTTTAAAAAAATTGTGGCTTGTTACCTAAAACTCGGGTTTCTTATATTGTGATATCTAAGGTTGAATTACAACATTTGTAGTTGTTTTGAAATTAGATAGCAATAAAAAGAACATGTAAATCTAAAGTTTATGTTATTTGTGTATTTTATACTATACCATGGGTACTAGTGGTATAAAAGTTGCAACATTTGTGACAACAACATGTTCCATATGAAAACGTAGCATTTTCTTTTGTTTGCTAGAATTAGATTTTACACTCAACAACACTTCTAAAATTAATAGGTCATTACTGTGATCATTTGGGTGGGTGAGAACATGAAGGTGGGTCATGATGTTGTGCACTTAATCCATACCTTAAGACAAGTGGTTTGTTTGTTTGTTTGTTTGTTTGTTTGTTTGTTTGTTTGTTTGTTTGTTTGTTTTGTCCAGACTTTGTTATCTAGCTTAGGGTATGTTCACACTTGCTGTTAGTTAAAATTTCAGTGTCATTACAGAGGGGTTGTTAGACACGATGTCCCACTGAGCCTCTTTCGGGGGCAGGGCTGGGATGCGGGCAAATCAGTGGCTGCTCCACAGCCCTCTGAGGACCCCACAATCTGCTTTTAATTTTGGTTTATAACTGATTTTTCCAACAAAGTAGAATAGAATGAACTAGTACACAAGATTTTCAATAAGAAAATTGAACCACTGATGTGGATCTTGTGCCACATATTTCATCCTTGTCACATATTCATTTACATCTTGTAGCCAATTTTGTGTTGAAGTAGGAGAGGAGAGAAGTTCTTTATACTAGTGGAATAGTGGTGGGTGAAACAAACCATGTGGGATATGTGAATTAGGACAAAAAAGAGCTCCTCCACTCATGGTGAAGTGGAAACGCAGGAATTGTGATAAAAGTCAAATTTCAAACCTCATTTAGACATAGTAGACTATATTTTTCAAAAAAACTTCAAACCAAGAAAAGTTGGGGAATCAAGTACACTTTTATCTCCAAAAATCCGTTTGAGATTTCAATACTCCACCTAAAACTTTTGAACAAATTTCAGAGGAGGTGTTTGAAAATGTCCAAAAAAATGTCCCTTCCACCCCATCCCACCCCCTTTAGAATTTGTCTACAACTCTTACATGAGGCTTCAAAATCTCAAGCGGATTTTAGGGATAAATGTTAGCTTGCTTCTCCCACTTCTTCTAGTTCAATGTTTTTTTAAGGAAGCTATTATATTACGTCCAAATGAAGTCTAAAATTCAACGTTGAACACAATTCTTGCGTTTCTAGTTACATCTCAAATTCTTAAGAACTTTAAATCAATATTTCATCATTATTGAAACAACATGACAAACACAAAGTAGCCATTAAGTTTGTCTCAGCAATGTCCCAAGTTATATTGAATCAATGTCATAAATCAAAGGTATTGTTTCAATAATTCAAATATGGTGGTGTAGGAATATTGAATCGACAATTATTCGAAGGTATTGTTTCAACATTTTCAATATGGTGGAGTAGAATATTGAATCAACAATTATTCATGGTTGAATTCTTTGAAATCATATTCTATAAGGGTTTCTCAAGACTTCAAAATAAAAAAAATAATCACTTCATTATGTGCTTGTAAGTGTTTGTTCTATTTTAATCGATTCATGCTTTCAAGTTGAAATGTTTAAATTTTAGTTCAAGAATGTTGTCAAATTTTAATTTTTTGCAGTAAAATTGCTCCCGACTTCTATAACAAAGAGCTCTTTGTGGGTTTAATGGGGGAATGACACCCTTTTACAGTTCATACCTTTCAATCCATGTTGATATTCTACATCAAAACAACATTGGGATTTTGAAAATGTTGGTGGATATCTTATGCCAATTGTTCAGCCCTTCATGTATTGCAAGCACTTGCTGATAGATTTATGATGATAAAAGAAACTTGTCAGTATCCAAAATTCCAATTACCTAAGAATGCAAAAGGAAACTATTTCCTCTCTCAAGCTAATTATATTGGATTTGAATATTGGGATGTGATGCAAATACTTATTTATTTATTTACTAGGTTTGTATGAAGATGGTATTGTACACACAATAATCCTTTGGTTTAGTAGGACGTCAAAGCATGTCGGAGCTCTTATCCTATAGACGGTATCTTACAAGAAATGTAACTTCTTATGAGAAGGTATAAAATATGTATTAATTTCAAATTTAATTGTCCATTGATGACATGTTGTTAAAACAATTTAACTTTTTTTTATACATTTAACCATTAGATAAACATGGTAAAAAATTCCATCAGTGTTTCAAATAACATTAGACTAATTTTTAGTTGTAAAATTACTTTGAAAAAGTACAGTAATGCACCAAATGTTGAAATAACAATGAAACAAGGGAGGAGGAAAATTTGAGATGTAACTATGAACGGCTTCATTTTCTATAAACAAAATTGAAAAGTGTTGAATATGGTACAATGTTAGTGGTGGAGAATTTGCAAAGAGGGGTTGGAAGGGACATGTTTATAGAACTGAACACCATTGTCCTCGGTTATTTTCTTCCAACTAAGTACTCAATTCTATATAATTTTAGAGCTCATCATTGCTTACATTTTGAAAACATTTTTTATTTAAGTAGTTTTAAAAATTCATTTATTTTTTCTAAACTTACTACAAATTAAATGGAATTTATTCCCCAAGTGCCAAAAGTCAATTCAAACCAGACCTACATGTGCTATTAATAGTATGTAACATTGTACAACCTTTCTGACATTTTTACTTTGTTTGATGTTCAAATTTATGATTAGAAAATATTCATATCAAAGCTTTTAAATCTATCATGATTAGTATTTGTCAAATCAATTAAAAAACACATAACTTTTAAGTACTTGAAAAGTACAATTTTTTTCATTGCTTGAATGAAAGTTTGTTGTGGTTGACAAAATTTATGCATTACACATATATATGAAACAAATATTTACAATGGAGGGTTGACAATAAAAACATTACTACTTAGATTCTCATAAAGTAATTATGTGTACATGTGATTGAATATGCAATTGCACATTGTTTGTATAAAGAAACTACCCAACTCTTGTAGGATTTTAGTAGAAGTTAGTACAATACTCTAAAATCTCCTTAAAAAAAACATTGAACTAGAAGAAGTGGGAGAAGCAAGCTAACATTTATCCCTAAAATCCGCTTGAGATTTTGAAGCCTCATGTAAGAGTTGTAGACAAATTCTAAAGGGGGTGGGATGGGGTGGAAGGGACATTTTTTTGGACATTTTCAAACACCTCCTCTGAAATTTGTTCAAAAGTTTTAGGTGGAGTATTGAAATCTCAAACGGATTTTTGGAGATAAAAGTGTACTTGATTCCCCAACTTTTCTTGGTTTGAAGTTTTTTTGAAAAATATAGTCTACTATGTCTAAATGAGGTTTGAAATTTGACTTTTATCACAATTCCTGCGTTTCCACTTCACCATGAGTGGAGGAGCTCTTTTTTGTCCTAATTCACATATCCCACATGGTTTGTTTCACCCACCACTATTCCACTAGTATAAAGAACTTCTCTCCTCTCCTACTTCAACACAAAATTGGCTACAAGATGTAAATGAATATGTGACAAGAATGAAATATGTGGCACAAGATCCACATCAGTGGTTCAATTTTCTTATTGAAAATCTTGTGTACTAGTTCATTCTATTCTACTTTGTTGGAAAAATCAGTTATAAACCAAAATTAAAAGCAGATTGTGGGGTCCTCAGAGGGCTGTGGAGCAGCCACTGATTTGCCCGCATCCCAGCCCTGCCCCCTAAAGAGGCTCAGTGGGACATTGTGTCTAACAACCCCCTCTGTAATGACACTGAAATTTTAACTAACAGCAAGTGTGAACATACCCTTAGGCTTTGCTATTTAGTCAAGCTTGTAGAAGTCTTTAACAATTTTCGGTAGTATAATAAAACTGAGAAGTAATTTTATGACCTAGTAATATCTCAGGCACTTTTCTTCTACAAGAAGTGACCAACATCTAATCATCTACAGACAAAATGGTAGTACATGTTAAATCAACAAGTTCGTACACCTAACCTGTACAAACTACCTACTTCCTGAACCAAATCCAGCTACTGATTTTGTATCAAATCTGTGCTTGCACACATAATATCAAAATTACTTAACGTCTTAAAATCATTAACGGACTTTAGTAATAACCCTTGCAAAAGGGTGGCTATGATTATGCGGCTCTATGCATGCATTAATGGGCTGCATGGGCTGTCCAAGAACCCCCCAGGCTTAACTGAGTGAGTTTGGGGAAGACGAGGGTGCTAAAGCAATGACTAGAACTGGCTTTTTCCTCTTCTCTTGTAATTCCAAGCTAGCGTGCTGCCGTTTGTTTGCCATCTCTTGAGAGTTGCAGCTGCAGAAAATTTGGTGCTGGAAAGTTTGGTTTTATTGGAAGCGGTAGAAACTGATTAGTATGGAGCATTTACAAAATGTTGCTCAGAGTTCTATGGGTCCACAGGTTACAATGCTGTTTTGTCACTTGATTTAAATTGTCTTGCTTGTTTTAAGTTGGTAAATTTCTTGTGAAGGCTATAACACGCGATGTAGGCTGCAGACACCTCGCATGCGGTCACTAACCTCATACTTTGATGTTGGTTTCTATGGTTGCAGGTGAGGTCTACATCCTCTTGAAGTTTCCAATTTATTGTTGTAAGAGATGATTTGTACCTATTTTTTGCCTCCGTCATCTGAAAGGAGCTAATGTCGGTACCAATACTCTATACTCAAGCTTTACGTACAACAACTTAGAATGTATATTGGCATCACTCTTAAGTATACTCTCAAGGATACTAGATAATTGTGATCTGGATCCTTTTTTAACAAATACATAGACTTGATGTTTTAGCTATTGAACAATAGCAACAAATAGGACTTGTTGTTCTACTAAGCTTAAGGTGATGTTTATCTTATCTGCTTGAACTAGATAACTTACAGTCATGATAGATAGACTTGCAATGTGATCAATATGGTCTAAACTTGCTTTCCAAATGGCCATACAACATACACTGATTGATAGCTTGATTAGTATGTTTTAAAGTTGATTAAATCCTATTGTTCATACATCTCATTGAGATGGGAAGATCAACTGGCACCCACGCATTAGGATGTGATGTACACCATAGTACTGATTGCTATTGACTTAGTTTAGCACAACTAAAGGACCAGTGCAGTACTGGAACTTGCATCGGTTTTTACAGACTCAAATGTTAGATGGATCATATAATTACTTTGGATAAATATCATTCACCAAAGTTGAGTTCAAAGACAATGGGATGAATCATAGACAACATAAGAACCAAAATTGTGCCCTGAACTAACAGGGATGTTCCAGAAAAGTTTTGTTTGTTTGTTTGTTTGTTTTGTTTTATTTGTCACGTCGAGATCTCCCGGACCGTGCATCCCCCGGGGGGGTGCTTGGTACCGTCGGAAAGCCCTCGACGGGGAGGGGTGCAGGGGCTTGGTTTCGTGGCATTTGGAGTTATGATGCAGAAGTTATTGAATTTCGAAGCATTAATGGGTCAAAAAATTAGAAAATTACCTTTACTTTGATTTTTGTCGCGCTCTTGGTACCGTCGGAAAGCTCTCTACGAGGAGGGGTGCACGGGCTTGGTTTCGTGGCGTTTGGACCTACGGTGCAAAAATTATGGATTTTTCAGTTATTTTTGGATCTTAAAAATTAGTAAATCATGTACCTTTTGAACCGTGTGTCAATTTGTCATGCTTTTGGTACCGTTAGAAAGCCCTAGGCGAGGAGGGGTGCATGAGCTTTGTTTCATGGCATTTGGACCTACAGAGGGAAAGTTATGGGGTTTTGAGTTATTTTGGGTTCTTAAAATGACTTTTACTTTTGTTTTGGGTGTGGCAACGGCATAGGGCTACACTAGTATAATAGATTAGAAGACCACCTAATTCCTAAAAAAACAGTTTTTTAATTCAAAGTTGCCTTGTTCATTTTTTGAACAATATATTCTTTGTAGTACAACTTCTTGGTGCAATAGCCTATAGAAGACATAGAAGCTCTAAATGCCTTGGGTTCCATATTTCACAAGTCATTATGTGTGCCATGTACAGTTGCCACAACCAAAATAAATATAAAAATAATTTTCTAATTTTTTAATTCATTATAAAAACTTCAAAATTCCATAACTTTCCCACCATATGTCCATACGCCATGAAACAAAGCCCGTGCACCCCTTTTCACAAAGAACTTCCAGACGGTACGAAGAACACAACTGAAGACGCACAGCTCAGGAAATCTCACTATAACAAATAAACAAAACAAATAAAACAAACAGCCTAACTTAAGGTAATGAATTTTATTTTATCAATAAATTTTTTTTTTTAAAATTGTGAATTTTCTTTATGAGTTTTATGCAAGGGGATCTATTGTGAGACCTTGTTTTCTAATTTTGACTACTACAATAATCATCTAACTATTTTGACCAAAATTGAGGATGCATATAATATATGAATTTTATGATTTTATTCTTGACCATTTGAAATGTAGTGAAGAATTCGGGTTTTACATTTGTACGATTGGATTTCCTATAGAATTTCAACTCTTTTAATTTAATATATATCATGTTTGCCTACTTCATGAATGCAATATAATATGGAAATTACGCAACAATGTCTAAAAAGTCACAAATTTATTGTAACACTTCTATTTATTCTCTACGAACAAATGAAATCTTAGGTAATTTGCATCTTTCTTGCACCTTCAAGAATATATTTGTATCCTAAGACATTCGTGAGGGCATATGTTTTCAACCTCCTTTAAGATTAAGCTTTTTTAGTAAGATACAAAATTAGAGGTGGACATTATTTTTTGACTTATAGACAAATGAAAGTTCTTTATTATTTAAAATTAATATTTATAGGATTTTTTCTAAATTTTCTAAATTATCCAAAGTCAAGACCTGATTAAACCTTAAGACATCCAAATACAGGTCCAAATCAAGTCTTTCAACATGTTGTTTTTGTATTTGACATAGAAGGTGAATGAATTGAGGAATACATGAGGGACAAAAGTGTTTTTTTCACGCTCGGTTGAGTCCAATGACATATAGCAATCTCATTTTAGATGAATGTCTCAATAAACTAGTCACAAAGATGTTTTCAAAAAATGCTAGCAGTACAAAGGCTCTAGGCGCCACAAATTAATGGTCACATTTTACAATTTTTTGCCCAAAGTACTTAGCAACTTGATTATGAAGACATTTAGGTAGTTGGTTTAAGAACTTTCAATTTTTAATATGAATATGGGACTTTTGAAGTGTGGTATATAGACTTGTCACAACTAAACAAAACATTACATATGGACCTCTTTGAGAATATAGATATATTTAAATGTTTTCTAGTGACTTTATTATTAGTGCTCCAATGGTTTTGCTTGAGTGAAGTGCTTTCTATATTATAATGCAAAGTGCGGCCCTGTGAAGTGAACAATTCTCATTCTCTTCAATTTCAGCAAGTTACGTTCCAATTATACTAATTTAATAATGAATTTCAAACAAAAGTTGTGAAATGCGATTTATAGATTATATACATATGGTTTAAGAACTTCTTTTCAAATAAAGTTACAAATTTTTTAGTAGTTAAAATGAAGCTCAAATTTTGGTTACGTTTATTTTTTAAGTATTTATTATAATCATTATTTTTTCTATTGTATTTTATTTTAGAAGATTAAGGTGGACTGCCCTTCACTTTGAAGTTTCTTCTATTTTATTTCTAATGTTATAGCCATCAAAGGTAATAGCCTTTGGTTTTAGTTATTTATAGTGAAGCCACGGATGTTGCTTTTGAGCCACTCGTCCATAAAACTCTACCCTTCTTACATGTCTAAGAAGCAATGAAATGATCATTTATTCTACTTGTATTATGTTGTATTTGAGATTGATAAGATTTGGATGTTAAAAATGTCATCCAAATGAATTCTTGAATTATTATTGCTAGACTTCAGTATATAATTTGCAAATTCTAGGAATCAAATTAGTACCAAATGATTCTCTAATTCCTTTAAGACATAAAGTATAATATAGGTGCATCTTTGGATTCTTTTGAAAGAAATTCACAACAATTAAGTAAAAAACCTATTACCGTATCTAGCTATCAGGTCAGCATTTCAACTTGAATAACTAATTAAAACTGGAAAAAGTAGTTTGGTAGTTTCTTTTAGAACTAATAAGATTTCAATATTCTAATTTTTATTCCCTAAGACTTCAATGCCTTAATTATATAACCATTAAAAGGGTGGTAAAATTACTATTTTGAAATTTGCATGTGGACCATCTTCCAATAATTTGGCTTCCGCGACATTGATTTATTTGTTTTCTAGCTCCATCTTAGAGTTATTTGTAGAAAAAATCAACTTTTGTTTTTTCATTTAATTTTTGCCAATCCCAATAGCTACATAACCCTAAGGCCCAAGGCCATTTTTTGGAGTCAAAAAACACTCAAAATTGCTAATTCTACTGCATTCACCCTAGAAAACAAAAAATATATATTTTTAAAATCTAACCTTAAGATCTTATACTTCACTTGTCCGAAATCATATGATAAAAATTTCATGAATTTTGACCATATAGATTGGAAGATATTAGCATTCAAAGTTGTAGAAAAAAAATTTATGCTATATTTAAGTACTTCTAAACTTTTGAAAGTCCAGAATTAATAATGGTCATTAGAAGATCTCATGATGGTCATCAAGAGATAATCTAAAATATCCGGAGATCAATACAAACATCGAGGGATTTATACAAACATCATGAGATCTCACAATGTTATTATCCCGAGACCTTTGGATGTTTAGTCTAGAATTCATTGAATAGTCCAAAAGTAGTTGAATGTGGCATTTTTCAAAATGTTGGCCTATAATTTTAGACAACTTTGACCGCCATTTGTAGAAAATTGTACACTATGGACTTTGAATCAAAAGAAAATTATGCTGAAGAATTGAGTTGAAAATCTCGGAAAAAACTTCAAAAAATACACACTTGGTAATCATTCTTTAAGAAATTGTTAAGTAGAATTAGGTCTAAGATTGAATGAAAAACTAAATCATTAATAGCTCTAAGATGGAATTGAAACACAATAATTCCAAGGGTGAGATTGTTCTAGAAAGCAAACTAAAACCTTGCCAAACAATTTTTTTTTGAAAAATTGTGAAAATTGCATTAAAAAATGAATCCTATCAGTTATTTTTTCAAGAAGATGCTTAGATTGGTCAAAAACAAGATTGTCCATAACTTTCTCATCACTAGTCCAAATAGAATGAATCAAAGCTTTACATGTAAACAAAAATATAATATATGAGAAAAAAATTGAAAATTTTATTTTGATTTATTTTGATTTTTTTGGTGTTGCCCATAGAGTTTGATTCTAGACTTATTGTGGTGTAATTTTTTTTGCTTCCAAGCATCAATTGAAATAAAAATTACTCATTTCTAGAAAGCTAATAAAATTTTCTCTTACGTGAAAATTTCAAAAAGTTTCACAAAAGGTTGAGGTCATACGAACTTGCCTAAAAACTATTCTATTGTCAAAGGGGATAATAGGACTTTAGAGATGAATTATGTATAAAGTTGAAGACATTTCGAATGATAGATAAGACATATAGACAAAACCTTAATTTGCTCATCGTCTACAGTACTCTCTAGAAAGTAAGGTAACCCTTGTGACTATATTATATGGTGATCTTACACATTCTACAATATATATTCAAAGTTAGATGTTTCTATATGTCTAGAGCTTTCTATTAATGCAAAAAAACTCATCCATGATCTACTTGTGATGTAGCATTGGCCATGTTTTCCCTTTGCATTTTCTTATTTGTGCAAAAACTTTGTAGAGTGTACTATACAATGGTTGTGGGAGAGATAAGGGATTAATTCCTTAGTGCTCCGACGTCCCTATTTTGGACGATATACAAAGAGGCTATAGGGGCTCTTTGACCATAAAACTTCTCATTCATCTAAACCAATGCTTGACTTTCAAAAACCACACTTTTCGAATGATGGATTTGATGAAAAATAGGTAAATAATACATATTTAGAAAGATATAAGCCAAAATATGCAAAAAAAGATTTAGATGCTAAGGGGTTAAGATTCATTCTTCAATATTTAACTACCAGTATATTCGACATTGATGTAATGTCTTTTTGCAAACGGACTCTTCATTCATACCGGCGGGTTTTTTTTGGCACTGTTCATCAACAGTAAAGGCTTATGTGGCCTCCCACGAAAGGTGTATTTCTGGAGGGAGCAGGGCGCAGTGGCTCACGGGACTGACAATCTGGCGATAAATTGCCAGGAAAAAAACCCTGATTCATACCAGTCTCCTTAATGAGGATCCGAGTTTTTCTTCTTCAGTTGTTCAACTAAAGTGAGTACACCCGAAATTGGACTCTGCCTAAAATCGCCATTATCGCTCTAAGTACTGTACATCTCAAAAACCAATATGTATGTATATTGAAGAAGCAGTTTTAGAACCTCGACCCCCAAAATCTTTGGTCCTTCCTAACTTTTGCATACGGTAGCCAAATGTCATGTTTTTTGGTGCATTGGAACCTCCTTTTCCCTACCACTAAGAAAATATGGAAATTTGACCAGCCTAATAACAGTAACCAAGCACAGAAGCCAAAAAATGGAGTTTTTTTTAGGGTACCCACCTAAAAAAGTATGTTTCATCTATTTTTTTTTGATGACACCATGCTGCCATTCCAATACCCAGCACTGCGGCTTGCTGAATCAGTTCAATGAATCTCAAATCTCCCCCAAATAGGCTTTGGGTAGTGGCCAGTGAAGTGAATGTGGAAATGGAACTTGCAGTGGTCCCAAAAATTGATATCAAGACCCTGCAGCAAGGCTACTTCAGTTCCACTCCAGTAGCCTACGTTGTAGGGGGGGACTGTAGGGGGTGACTGGATATTTGCGGCCAGGTCCTCGGGAGGCAATGATGGTGGATTCCGGAATGCCCTTCCGTTTCCATGGAGGGGATGCAGCCACATCACAGCCATCCAAATTGGGCCCAAAAAACAGGGACCCAATGCAGGGCCAACGGCCAAATGGGGCCAATCACTGCACTGGGACTCCCGGGGCTCAAGCTTACTGGTTAATTTTTATTCTCCATGGGGGCTAGCTAAGCTTATTCTATTCTATTCATGGCCGCATTCAAACCTGTTCCTCATTCAAATTCATTGGACATTAGGGGTAGTAGTCACACCTCCTCCTACCCCTAGACAATTCTCGGAGATGGAACGGTTGGTGCTCTACTGTATGTGTGGTTTTACGTGGCTTGGGGAGCTCTCAACCTCCGAGGTTTTGGAAGTGCCGTTCTTTTGCTTTGGTAGTGAAGAAACGTTCTCGAAGAAAAATTTCTCGAGGAATTTTTCAATATCATTGGCTATGCTTGACTTGTAGAGCTCCCATCCAGCTTTGTAGGTAACGCATTCTTCAAGAATTGCTCCAAACAACACCAAGCGTGTCACACCTTCTTCATATAAAACGGCTCGCCATTGGTTCCTTTTTTCTCTCACCAATTTCTCCGACATCGTAGAATTCTGCTTCTCCGAGAAGGTGTGACTACCCCTATTCTTGCCAAAAGGTAACTTATCGACCGGGCCAGCTTCAAGAAGGTGGGCCCCCAAATGTGCCCGAAAACCAAATGCGCAAAAAACAAAACCACTATCAGTATGTGCGTATATCTCCAAAATCAATATATACATACATGGAAGAAAACAATCTTAGAACCTCGACCCCAAAAATCTTTGATCCTTTTGAACATTTTGGTATATGGTATTCAAATGTGGCGCTCTTTGGTGCATTGGAACACCCTTTCACTTGTCAACAAGAAAATATAAAAATTGGACCAATCAAATAATAGTATCGAATAGGCAATAGCAAAAAGTAGCAGTTTTTGGAAGGTGCCCACCTTAGGGGGAATCAAATTAGGGGCGTTACGAGTTCAACAAACTCATTCAACTTGTATTTACATTAGATGTTTTTTCAAGCCATGGAAAGATTGTTTCGAGGTTGTTCCCCTTATTGTGAACCAGTGCATTGCTATCAGAATATTAAAAAAATTAAAAAAAGATAAAATTTTATTTTTTTTAAAATCAAAAAAATTAAAAAAATTAATTTAAGGCGGCAATCTCCCGACCTCGTTAGAGTGTTGATGTGGTATAATTCCCATGTTCCCTATAGTACGAGAACTCGCAGTCTCGTTTAGGCCTCAAAAAACTTCTAATGTAGTAGAAAAGAACACAAATTGGCGATCGACATATAATATATGGTGCTATCCAAAAAATGTGAATCTCACGCGTAAAAAGAGAACCCTGCATTAGATTTATCTATTTTTATAGGCAGATAGATGCCTTAAAATGGGACCTAGACAAATTACAATGGCTCCCAAGAGATGCACCCATTGTGTTCCTAAAATTCACTGTCAATAAGGGAAAAAGACTTCTTGGTAAGAAGCACAACTTTCCCAATTCAATCAAACATAAATAGGAGGGTGCGCTTCCGAATACCTATCAATCTTCAACAACACAAATTGGTTTCACATTGAGCTCATGCAAAAGATATAGACTGGGATGATTGACAAAGTCTTAGCCATATGGAATGGGACCAACACAAGACGCAATGCAGATCAATGCCAATTGAGAGGCCAAGTTACTTAGAGCTTCATTGCCAAGAGGTGCATGAAGGGAGTCTTTACCACACTTATGGAAGAAAAACTAAGGTGGATTAGATTGCAACTAATGGATGGCTTTGGCTTCCAAATTTATTAAGGATTCTTGAGTTGGGGTCTTAGACCTAAGGCCTAGGCCACTAGCCTTCCATCTTGTGCCCTAGTCCCTTGTTGTTTTCTAATTTGACTCATTTGATCTCTTCTCCCTTTTTTTTCTTTTTCACTTGCTACTTGCCTCAAGTTGTATTTCAACTAGGGCCCGTGCAAAGTCATCCCAACACTAAAATTTGACAAAGTATTCTCTCTTGCAAATGGAATTTTTTCATTCACGTCAAAAGAAATAAAAATTATAACAGTTACGAATGGCTTACCTTTAAAGGACTAAATGTTCCCTGAAAAAGATACTATAAAGTTTGCAAAAGTTCCTATAGTCTCAAGTTTTGGCATGATTTTTGAAACTTTTTTGAAGATAAAAACATCGACTTTCTTGAAATATAATATTTGTTGCAATTGGTGCCCAAAAGCAAACGTTATGCCACCCTAAGCTCAAAATGGAGGTCACGGGGGCAACACATAAAAAAAATCACATAAACTCCATATTAAAATTTTAAAATTGTATTTCTCATAGAAAATATTTTTGTCTACATGGAAAGATTTAATTCATTTTGTAGAGACTAGTGATGAGAAAGTTAGAGAGATCATTTTTTTAGAAGCAATCTGAACATCTTCTTCCAAAAATAACTCATAGGATTCATTTTTGAATTCAATTTTCAAAAAATCTAAAATTAAAAAAGTTCTACAAGGTTTAGTTTCTTTGTTAGAGCAATCTCACTATTAAGATTATGGTGTTTTCTCTTAGAACTAGAGATATGAACAAAAATATCCATTCCTCACTAATCTTGAATCTTTTTCACTAAGTCAATTCTCCACCAAATGTAGAACCAACTACATATTTTGAAAGTAGTGAAAGGAAAAAAAATGTATTAAAATTTGAGGTTTAGACAGTTGCCCTACCATTATTTTACCCTTGTCAAACAAATTTTGCTCCTAAAATTCTTAAAGAATGTGCCGTGCTCATTAGCATTAATAACATTGTTTTGCCTTTAGATAGCTATTTAGAACTTGAGAGTGCTTCAAATCAAGTGAGTGTCTTATAGATTGAGAATGATTTAGTATTAAATTGGTCATAGATTGGCTGTGGATTTAAAACAACTTTTAGAGCTTTTTAACCATGATTTTAATTTATTATTTCTAAATTATTTTACTATTGTTTTTTTGTTTGAAATACCTCAAATTTTATACCTTTAGTCTTTCATTTATAACTTTTAGAATGTAAAGTTAGTTGTAAAATTTTGGTGAAGTACTACCTCAATTTTTTTAGAAGACTTGTGTTTCTTTTGTAAAATACAAAGAAAATACGGGGCTTTCTTAGAAACAAAGGGAATATTAATTATGTAGGGAAGTGTCTCAATGAAGAATGGATCTATTGGTCCCTGGCTCTAGTAATGATTTAGTTTTCCCACTTCTACTTAACAATTTTTTCCCCTAGACTCTCTATTCAATTCTTCAATAAGGTACCCCCCCCATAACCAACCAAATAAGGAATTTCGACATGATCTAGAGTAGTGAAGGCAAAACAAATATTTTTCAGAGGTACATAAATTGAAAAGACACATATTGCAAAAAATTTGGTAATTTTATCGCTTAAATTGAAATTACTATGAATTTTGGGAGGCAAAAAGTGCGCCGGACCCATGGCCAATATATAGACTCTTCCAATTCCGAAAATTCAATAACTTTTTACCTAATCATTATTTCCCACTTTTTTTTTCACAACTTGGGACATGTGTCATGTGTTTATTAGTTCCAACCTTGAAAATGAAGAAAAAACGCATTCTAAGCATGGTCGGAAATACGTGCACCTATAGGTCGGGAATGGGTCAATGGTCGGGAATGGGTCAATGGTCGGGAATGGGGGGGGGTTACCTTATTTTAAAACTTAAAATTAAAATGTGTAGTGGAAAATTCTAAGTTAAGAAGATTTAAAGATAAAAAAAATCTCATCAATAAATGTACAAGGAAATATGGATTTTTCACTTGAAAGACTAATATCTTGCAATCTACTTGGTCAAGGTTGCACAATTTCTTCTACACAATTCATACTAATTTATTGCAAAATCCTACAATTAGACGTGCAAAATATTTTATTATATTTTATTTTATTCTTTTTGCAATAGAATTGGTTGTTTTGAGCAAGTTTTGATGAAAAAAGGCCTTTGTCTTTGACAGATTAAAATAATTGGTCATAAAACAAAATTGGACGAATATCTAAACAAGGTATCTATTATTAAACTATCTTAATTTTTGTTGAATATATCAAATGAAAAGAAGGAAGCATGCTTAATTGGACTACTGGTACTATGCATCCTCTAGTCATGTACTTGATACTGTTAAAAAGCCCTTTACAAGGAGGGATGCACGGACATTGTTTCATGGCATTTGGACATACAATGCAAAAGTTATAGATTTTTGAATTATTTTTGGATCTTAAATTATCCTAAATTATGAATATTTGGAATTGTACATTCTTTAATTGAGTTCTTGGTATTATTATAAAGCTCTTTACAACGAAAGGTGCACAAAACTTTGTTTGGCATGGTGTTTGGACATATGGTGTGAAAGTTATTGATTTTTGAGTTATTTTGGGATCTTTTGGGAGGGAGCATGCTTAAATCGTAACAAAAATTGGGCCAAAGGCATGTGGCTACACTAGTCCATACCTTAATCCCTAAAGGACCAAGGCCTTTTTTTTTGCCCAAAAACACAGAAAACTGCCATTTCTATAGCGAAGAGTTAAAAAAAATTTAATTGTTTTTTTTCACATCTAACCGTAGAATCTTATTCCTAACTAGTATGAAAAAGTGTGGAAAAAATTTCAGAATTTTTGACCGCACAGATTGCAAGATATTTGTGTTTAAAGTGGAAAAAACAAGTTTTTCAGCACATTGCGGGACTAGATTTTTTGACTTTGAACATTTTTAACTTAAAATTTTTGCACTATAGAGTTTTGAGCTTTAAATCTTTATAGTGGAGAATTGAATTGAGAGTCTATGAAAAAAAAATTCAAAAAAATTTAATTATCATTCTTAAAAAAATTGTTAAGTAAGAATAGGTACATGATAGAAGGAAAATCTAAAATATTCATATATTTTAGATGGAATTAAAACGCACTAATTTCATTGGTGAGATTGTTCTAGCAAATAAACTAAACCATGCAAGAAAAAAAAATTTGAAAAAATTTGAAAATTTGCATTCAGAAATGAATCCTACATTCCTACAAGTTATGTTTTTCAAGAAGATACTCTAACTGGCCGAAAAACAAGAATGTTCATAACTTTCTCATAACAAATCCAAATGAAATGGATCAAAGCTTTCTAGATAGACAAATATATAATCGATGAGAAAAAAAATATTAAAAGAAAAATTCAAGTTCTTACAAATTTTATTTTGCTGCCTTGGCTGCCCCCCATCCCCTCTTTTGAGCTTATTTGGTCATGGCTGTTGTTTCCGGGCACCAATTGTGAAAAAAATTATATTCCCACGAAGCTAATCAACTTTTCTACCTCCAAAAAAAGTTTAAAAAAATCAGGAGAAAATTTCAGCCCGTAGGTACTTGCCCGAAAACGTATTTGTCCCCCGAAGAGACAATGGTCATTTAGGGGTTAAATCAACATGTTTGTTTAGTTTTGTTTGTTTGTTACGTTGAGATCTTTGGAATTATGTATCCCCTGGACAAATTATGCATCCCCTAGACTTGTTCTTGAAACCATCCGAAAGCTCTTTGCGAGGAGGGTTGCATGGGGTTTGTTTAATGGCATTTGGACCTACGGCATGAAAGTTATTAAATTTAAAAAAAATTATCAATAAAAAAATTAGAAAATTACTTTTATTTTTATTTTATTATACTATGGCAACCAGGGCTTTTTTTTTGGCTTTCTAGTGCCAGATTGCACCACAAAAATAAATCTGGCTAAAAAAGGTTATTAAAAATGCCAAAAAAAATTGGATGAAATCGCCAGACAACTTTGAAATTAAAAGAAATATTAGATGAAATCGCCTAATTATGGATGAAAACCATACTATACATCCAATAAGTGTTTGAATGTTGCAATTTGGAGCACCACTATAACATTTTATATCGCCACTATGGCACTTCTTCAAAAATGAAAAAAAGCCCTGATGGCAACGGCACAAGGCATACTAACATCAAATGACAAGAAGAAAACATGTTCAATAGAATTAATCGTAAAGTGTGCCAAGGCGGGACCAGGAGCTGGAATTTGGGAAAAACACAAGATGGCAAACTCGCCAAAGCACCAAAACTCAAGTCTAATGGAATTTGGTATCGTGTTTCTTCTATACCATTCTTAGAGCATTGCCATTCATTCTGGCCAAATGGACTCCCTAGGGCTCTGTAACAGACTTTCATTCTCGAACCTGCTTCCCTCCCCACCCATTCCCGCCACACTCTCGCTTCTGACAACTTGATGCGCCAACTGAGCTAGCAGACATGGTCGAATAATACTATTTTAGAGGCTGAAATTTTGTTTAGTAGCCCAATTAACATTAAAATACTATTGTTTAATAGAATTATGATAATTAATGCACATGAAGTCAACAACTAGCGGGACCGGCAGGTTGGTGTTGCGAGTGTTGTTTTTGGCAAGCTCGGCCTCTTTTTGTCCCCCGCCCGCAAATGGGTGGCTCACTTTTTCTTGGCCAGCCCCACCCAAACCCCAGGCCGGGAGCTTGACAATGAATGGGTAACGATGCTCTTAGTTAAACCTTCCTCTGACACCCGGCTACGAACACAAGACGAACTTTACAATCAACTCTAATATGAATCAACAATGTACTTCATATTATATACTACTTCTATTTTAAAAAAAGACCCATATTTCAATTGCTTTGAATATTAATGAATACAAATGAAATACAAGTCTTTTTCAGAAATAGAGGCAATAGATATTTTGAAGGAACAAAAATTATTCATCTTGATTCTTTAACCCCTAAAGTCCCAAGGCCATTTTTTTTTGTCAAAAAACACTCAAAACTGCCATTTCTGCTACATTCATCCATAAAAGCAAAAAAAACATTTAAAAAAGAATCTAACCATAGGATCTTATACTTCACTTGTCTGAGATCATGTGGTAAAAATTTCATCAAATTTGACCGTACGGATTGGGAGATATTAGCATTCAAAGTTGGACATAAAGTTTTTTTTCAAGATTGCCCGAAAAACAAGATTGTCCATAACTTTCTCATCACTAGTCCAAATAGAATGAATCAAAGTTCTACATGTAGACAAACATATAATATTTTAGGAAAAAAAATTTAAAAAAATTGATTTGACTTTTTATGATTTTTTTTGGGTTGCCCGCCAACCTCCATACTTAGCTTTTTGTGCAATAACTTTTGCTTCCGGGCACCGATTGAAATAAAAATTATATTCCCAAGAAGCTTATGTGTTTTCCTAACTTTACAAGAAGTTTTAGAAAATTATGATGAATATTGAGACTGTGCAAGCCTACCCGAACTTGCAATTTGGCCCCCGTTGGGCCAATGGGACTTTAGGGGTTAAAATATACCTTTCCGTCTTACTTTAGATCCACCCAACAAGCGGTAATGATTTTCTATCTAAATTCAGTGCATAAAATTCATTGGGGGAAGATTACCACATGCTGCCTGCAGTCGAACTTATTGCTAAAACATTCCCCGTCGTGTCAGAACATCATTGGAAGATGGCCTACAGTACAGTATTGGCAATGAGGGAATCTTGGAATTGGCCAATGGAGGTCGGTTCAAGACTTCAAGTCACAACAAGGAGCGCTCACAGTCAGTCCAAACTCCAAATAACTTATGCCCAATAACTTATGTCAAGTCTTGATTTTTTGGTTTAATTTTTCAGTTTAATTTTTTAGTTTTTTATGAAGACTTGGCTTCTTCGGTGCCTCAAAAGTGGGGACCAGTGAGTCTTCACTTTGGTTCTATAATATTATAAATCTTTTTTTCCTTTCTTTCTATTGGGGTGGTCTATATCTAACTTATGTGAGGTCAAAATTTTCAATTGCTCCAAAATCAAACGGTTCATGATGCAAGTGGATCAGTTGGTAGGGCCACTCTCACTCCATGCTGGGTGTAGAATTGTAGATAATTGTAATGGAACAGCCTTTTACTTTTTATAGGCATCCAGTGGAGGAATCTTATCTCATTGCAATGATAGCTGCCTATTTTTCCGTGGTTTCCCCCTGGAAAGTTCATTACAATAGAGAAAGTGCACAACGTAATGGACTATTTTTATTTTGGGTGAAAATGAACAGAAACTTCAGGAATGGAAGTAATCAATTGGAGTTATTTTTAAAAATTATTCTTTATTTATTTGTATTGCAAATGAAATGAAATTCATGGTAGGGAAAAGTTACAGTCCTCGCGAGTCGCGACTTGGTTGTCTTTGGTTCGTTTTTTATTATGCAATGGTTCTGCCATTTGTTAAAAAAGAAAAAAGAAAAAGTTACAGTCGAATTTCGGACTAAACACTAGTATAGCCCTGTGCCGTTGCCACAACCAGAACAAACGTAAGCCATTTTTAACCCCTAAAGGACCGGGGGGGATTTTCAGGGAGACATTGTCAAAAACTGCATTTTTTTGGTATGTTAATCAAAAATGAAAATGAAAACCTTTTTTTGAAACTTCAACCGTACAAAATTGTAGTAAATTATTTTACCAATGTGTGGAAAAAATTTCAGCCCATTTCACCTTGCGGATTGATAGATTATAACATTCAAAGTTTGAAAAAAAGTTTTTTTCATCACTGCCCGACAGGGATAGCAGACTTTGGGCCCTCATGGTAAAAAAATTTTCCTCTACACAAGATTGAGTTTCTTTACCATTCAATTGTATGTCCTCTTAGGTACACCCATGCAAAAATTTGGAAGCAAAACAAAATGGCCACAACGTTGTGGTTCAACATTGTGTTTTGGTGGGCTGGGGTGAAATGACCCCTCGCTTGTCTCCAAGTCGTAACAGGGGTGCATGTAAAAAAAAGACCCCTTATTTTATGCTTCATTGAATTATTTTGTACATGTATCCTAGATAATTTGGGGCCTCTGACTACAAATATGAATTCAAAATTTGCAAATTTTATCATGGTTGAAAAATAATAAATTTCAGCGTTTTCCGCAATGACAAAATTAGGGATGAGCAAGGGGTCGGTTCACCTCGGCTCTCTGCCCTCCCCCAAGACCCCCCCCTCCAAGACCCCCTCCAAGACCCTCCCTCCCTTCAAAGCCCACCAATCCCAAAGACCCCTCTACCCCAAGACTCCCCTGTACCCCAAGACCCTCCCCCTTGCCAGGCCTTCTTGCCCGCTCCCTGCTTGCTCCCCTCAATTCCTCTCCCGCTCCCCTCAGTTCCTTTGAAGTTCCCCTCCCACTTCCCTCCCGTTCCCCGCCTGCTCCCTTCTAATCCCCTCCGCTCCCTGCCCACCAGGCTCCCCGCCCGCCTGCCTGGCTCAACCCGGCAGTCTCCACTCCCAGCATTCCTGAACCCTGCCACAGCTGCCCATAGCTGCCCAAGCAGTTGGGGCCCTTTCAGGTAGCATAACTTCAAATCTTCCTGTTGGATTTGCACAATTTTTTTTCCTCGGAAAGATGGTTAGAATATCCACCTTGTGTCAAAATTTGAAGAACATCTGCTAAGAAATGACTTCATACGCACCTACCCGAGATCACCTGCGTACGTTCAACGGTCATTCGGTCCTTTAGGGGTTAAAACCAAAAAAAAACTCAAAAACTTAGAACTTTCCCACCGTAGCTCCAAAGTCCAAACGCCACGAAACAAAGTCCATGCACCCCTCCTTGCTCAGGGCTTTCCTACAGTACTAAGAAAGTGACAAATTGACACACGGTTCAAAAGATACATAATTTAGCATAATTTAGTAATTTTTAAGATCCAAAAATAACTCAAAAATTCAATAACTTTCCCATTGTGAGTCCAAACGCCACCAAACAAAGCCCATGCACCCCTTCTTGCCATGGTCTTTCCGACAATACCAAGTGACGGTCCGGGAGATCTCAACGTAACATACAAAGAAAATAAACAAACAAACAAACAAACTTAAGGTATGGATATCTATTAATTGGACTAAATTTTTTTTAATTTATCTATTTATCTATTTAATTGGACTAATATCTATTTAATAGGGTTTATCACACCTTGAGTTCTTCTCCCCAATTTTTTTTGAAACAAATAGACAATTCCCATTAAAAAAGGAACAATATACAAAACTTGAGGACAAGTCTTCAGCCAAAAGATTTAGCTTTTCAACAACTCATTTTTTCTTCCCCCCATTTTCAATCTTAAAGGATAGGAATGTGGCACTCTCCATTTGGCTTGTGGAGGCTTGCAAAGGGTCCATTCTCTGAAGATTGAGAATGGAAATTATTCTTTACTATAGGAGAAAAATGGGCGTGACAAACATTTTGAATGTGAAGTTTTCACATTTGGCTTTCACCCTTTGTATGTTGCTTTTATTAACCAAGTCATGGTTAGAATGTCAAGCACAAATCACTACTTTCACCGTCCGCCCGATCCACATTGCTTGCATCAACACTCAGAGTCATTAGCGCAAATCACTACAAATCACCGCAAATATGTTGGGTGCCTTCTCGTTACCACAAATCACCGCAAATCTTTTTCATTTGGATTGTAATTTGGTTGTTGCATTGACGCTCAAAGTCAAAGTCATCAATTGAAATTTGTGAGAAATTATTGCATTGATCGTAAATCACATATGAACACTTCTTTCCAATCTCCATTCTCATTCTCTACATGACACAAAAGGGGTGGCACACCTTCATGGAGAACAGCTCCGTATTGATTCTCCTTTTTACTCCACAAATTCTCATTCTTCATAGAAGTTTCATTTTTGGAGAAGGTGTGACAACCTTTAACATCTAAGAATGTGGTAGGGTGGGTGGGTGAAGGAGAGGACTTCAATATAATTCTTATTAAAATCCCCTACCAAAGTTCTTTGAAAAAATTGATTAATTAATTGGAATGAAATAAAATAAAATTCAAGGTTCTTTCCAGGATTCTAATACATGTGAAGTTTGTCCTATATATAAAAGTTTATCTAATGGACCATGCTATATAGCCTTTAGTTTCTTCATGCATCATCCATTCAGTGTCACAAGTGTAGAGTCAATTATTGTGATTTTCTTCATAGTTTTATCTTTAAATTTCTATGCATGAATCAAAGTGCATATAATTATTTTATTTTCATTTCAAATTTTATATTTATATTGTATTTATAGGAATACTTCTAACTTCTATATGCTGGTGTTTGGCATAGATTCAAGCTAGTCTATTTAAGATAGGATCACCTTAAACCAAGCAAGTTTCCCTTACAAATACTATTGAATGTCAGGACTCTCTCATTTTTTAATCACATAAAGACAATTTTTCATTAAACTTGAGGGAAATTCAAGAACATTATTTGATTAAATGATGCAAAAGTTAAAATAGGTTAAAGTTGAATTGATAGATTCTCTAAAACTGTGTTGTATTTTCAATGTTCACACTTTACAAAAGTACAACAACCATCTATTTTTTCTCCAATTTTTCTAATGCTCTCTTTTAGAAACATGCTCAAATTTGTATGATCTTACCTAAAATTTAAAATGATGATTAAGGACCTTGAATGTCCCACACATGACTTTCTTTTGTACTATAGAAATAAATAATGCACGTATTGGTCCAAAAATTGAATCATTTTTGATTGATTAACCCCTAAAGGACCGGCATGCGTTTTTTTGTCCGTATAGAAATTTTGGGCAGGTCCGTGTGATTAGAGATTTCTATATTTTAAGCTGAAATTTTAATAGAAGGTGGACGCGAGGAATATCTTTCATATGCACTAAATTTCAAGACATTTGGAAATAGGAGTCAAAAGTTATGGCTAAATATGTTACTTTTTTTCGTAATTGGGCAATCCAGGCAGCAAGAAAAATTTGGCAATTTTTTTTTTTTTTTAAATATTTTTTTTCTTGTAGATTATATTTTTGTCTATCTGGAAAGCTTTAATTTATTTCATTTGGATTTGTTACAAAAAAGTTATGGACATTCTAGTTTTTTGAGCAGTTAGAGCATCTTCTTGAAAAAAATAACTTGTAGGATTCATTTCTAAATGCTATTTTTGCAATTTAAAAAAATAAAAATTCTCATGGTTTAGTTTACTTGCTAGAACAATTTCACCATTGGGATTAGTGTATTTTAATAGCATCTAAAATATATTAATATTTTAGATTTTCCTTCTATCTCGTACCTACTTCTACTTAATAAATTTTTTAGGAATGATAATTAAGTTTTTTTGAATATTTTTTTTCTCCTAGACTCTCAACTCAATTTTCCACTATAAAGATTTGAAGCACAAAACTCTGTAGTGCAAAAATTTTAAGTGAAAAATGTTTAAAGTCAAAAAATCTAGTCCCGCAATGTGCTGAAATACTTGTTTTTTCCACTTTAAACGCAGATATCTTGCAATCTGAGAGGTCAAAAATTCTGAAACTTTTTCCACACATTCTCACACTAGTTAGGTGTAAGATCCTACAGTTAGATGTGGGAAAAAAACATTTTTCATTTTTTTTAACTCCTTGCTATAGAAATGGCAGTTTTGATGGGGTTTTGGCAGAAAAAAAGCCATGGGCCTTTAGGGGTTAACTATTATTGGGGCAACGTTCTTCTATAATTAAGGCATAGTTTAAACCAAAAATGAAGGGGACCCAAAATTAAAAAAACTATCCTTTTTCATTTTCCAAGCCCCCTCATAATACACGAGTACATGACTAGTTCATTGGTGTAAACCACCAAGAGGGCATGAAATGAAAAAATAAAATAAAAAAATATTGAAATATATTTAAAAAATATTAAAATGTTAAAAAAAGGGGGTCTCGTTTATAATTTCCAAAGCTCAAATTTTTGCTACATAGAAAAAAACATGTTCTTCACTTCATTGGACCTTTTTGGAGACATGCAACCTTTCATTTCATGGTGTAAATCCACTTTCAAAGGAATGTTCAATTTAAGCCAATCAAAGCTTTAAGAAATTTTGCCCCTCACTTTTGAATTTGGTGTAAACTGGACCTAGTAGGAGGGGAGATATCGAGGTGTTCTGGAACAGGGTACGCCCCTCAGAGTATTCCTTTGTTTAGTGAGTGTCTTTGTTGCAAGTTAGTCTTGTTTAGCTCTTTTTTGTCCAGCTATCCAGACTTGGCCTTTGTTCTCCGGGTTTTTTCTAATGCAATGGGGCTCTCATTTGTTCAAAAAATAAAATAAAATAATTTATTTGGACCTAAATGCAAAGTCTCGTGATTTCATCCATGAAACAAAGTGTTAAGTTTTCATCTAAATAATTTTTCATTTATTCATTCTTGCTAATTCCTAATATACATTGTAGCTAAGTGTTGCGAAGGTTTGTTGTTGCAAATGTTGCAACAATTGTACTCTAGTATGGGAATAACAAGGGGGGCTTCAAATTTACTTGTTTTTTTTATTTTTAGGATATTGGTAGTCCTACATTGGAATTTTAAATTTACAATAATTTCAACAGAATTAAAAAAATCTAAAAAGCATATTATTTAAAAGGTTGTGGTTGCTTTACCTCCATGGCTCAGACAAATGATGATAATACTTGCTTTGATCCAAATCTATAGTCTTGGATATTGAATATTGTTTTGGAGACCATTTATGTCTTATTGAATATCCTAGGTTGTTGTGTAATCCGTAAGTATAGAGTGGTCATGACAAAACAATACTGGCCTTTGCTCATAAGTGATTTCAACATTTCTCTATGACTACACAATAGAATAAATCAATAATAGGATCTTCAAGAAGATTCAATAGCACACAACTCCACAAAATTTCATGAAGTTTCAACAATAGAATTTTAAAATTATAACCATCAAATTTGACCAAAATAATCAAAATGAGATGCCTACAAAGAAACCAATAGTCTTAAAATCTTTATAACTAAAAGCTCAAATTTCAAATAATAGATGAACGCAAAAACATTCCAAATATACATAGTTGGGATTTTTTATCCATTTAAGTGGGGAATCTTATGTTAGTTTTTTTAACATTTGTATGATATAGATTTTGAAGGCTCTTGCAAATACTCTATAACTCAAAGGATACTAGTATATTTCATCTCAAAAGTAATTTTTTAGTTCAAAAAAATGTCCCTTCAAAAATGACTTCAATAATAAGTAAAATATCAAATATAAAAAATCAACATTATTAAAGCTTCAAATTTCAATTTTTTTTAAATGTGCAAAAATTAGAAATATTCAATCTAAATTAATTTTGCAAGAAACTTTGAATTTTTTACTTAAAGTTTTATTGATAAATATTGGTGAACTTAGTGCAATAGTATATCCAACTATATGGATACCATATGATCTAGGGATCATATTTTACAACTTTTGTATAAAAGTCTTGTCTTTAATTATTATTCTAAATTTTATTTTATAATATTTCTTCACAACTTTGAAAATTTGGACTATCCCTTGGCCCTTAGGGGATTAACTCCTAATGGATCCAAGAAGTTTTTCAAGAGAATTGGTCAAAAATTGTCATTTTTGGGTTCATTGACCATGATTGAATATAAAATTAAAAAAAATCAATCTTACAAAAAGTGTAGAAGAACATTATAAAAGTGCTGAAAATTTCAATCTATTTGATTGTGTACATTGTAAGATTATAATATTTGAAATGAGAGAAGTTTTTTTCTAGCTCTGCCAATTAGGGTTAGCAAACTTCAAGCCTCTCAAAGTGAGATTTTTGCTCTATTCAAAATTAAATCTCTACATAGTTGAATACTACATCTTATTAGATACACTCATCCAGGATGAATGCAAGAAACACTTGTATTGTTTTGCGTCACACCCCACACACTAATTTATTTTTTGGCCAAAACTTTTGCAATTTGGCTCAAGATTTATAGGTAAGGTACTCATATTTATTATACATTTTGCCTAATTTTTTTGTAATTTTCAAAAATAATTTATTGTCCAAAAATAGCCCCCAATTTTATGTCAGACTTGCCAATTTGGAAGTTTTGAGTACTATTTAGTACCCCCAGAAAACGAATTTTGAGCTGAAATTTGGTGGGAATGGTCTTTAGTAGACTTATAGCTATTCTCCAAAGGAATTCTAAAATTAATTAACTGTATGTGGTATGGAAGTCCACAAACTGTGCTTCTTTTTGCTTGCATATTGTAACACATGTAATATTATTTTGGAGTTTTTTTAGGTGAATGACGATTTCTATAGAGTTCTTACAAATGGCAAATTTTCATTTCATGTATTTATCTTTTTTTCCTATTTTTAACTAATTAAACATCAAGATATCTATTTTCTTGAGATTTGGCACTTTTCTAGCTTTCCTACTTAGAAAAATTTTCTATGCATTTCCTTTGTTGGTTACCTTAATCGTAAAGGTATATATATTAGCCATATTTTTTATATTTTTTAAAAATTATTTTTTAATTTTAAAGTACTCCAGAAAAAAGGCATGAGTATTGTAAAACCCAGCGAAACCAACAAGTGTTTCTTGCATTTATCCTGCAAATTTTTAAAAGAAAATCAAGAGTCTAACTTATTCTAAGTCATCCTATATTATAAAGAAGTTGAATACCTAGCAATATACTAGTCATTTTTTAATGATTTCTTGAAAATGAAGAAATCGTATATTTGAAATTTGACTAATATAAACTTAAATATAAACTTTTAAAGTATGTGGAAAATTTTCAAAAACTTTGATATAGAAGATTGTAAAATAATTGCATTTGCTATTAGAAGAATTTTTTTTTTTTCAAATTTGCCCAATAATATTAGTAGAGTATTGGCTCCTCTTAAAATAATTTTTTTGCAATGAACATAGGGTTTTTTTTCAATTTTAGAAAAGGTGAAGAGTTTTAGCAAATGATATCTAGACCACCCAAATTGCCCAAATTTCTTTTGATCTAAGCATTTGATTGGAATTTTTTCTATTTCTACATTAGAAATTCATGACCTTACTTTATGTCAAAATTTCAAGAACATCCGTTGTCAATTGACTTCTGATGAACCTATCCAAGATTTTGTATGTGTATTGAATGGACACTTAGTCGTTTAGAGGTTAAATTCATTTTTTTGTGATGAGATTTTTATATCATTTAAGTTTTTGATGGACAAAGGGATTTAAATTTATAAATAAATTGACTAAGCTTAAGTGCTTTAAATAGGAGTCATGATTTGTATGAAATTGTCTTCTACGTGGATAAAAGTTTAGACTAAACTCATTTTAAAAAATAGGAACTTTGAAGCTTCACAAATTGTGCTTGTTAATGCCTTGTGTAGAATTTTTGAGGTTGTCCATGCTATGAAGAAACCTTTAATTGTTTTTGAGACCAACCAAAAGAATTATCAACTTTTCTTTGGATTGATTGTATAAAAATATAAATAATTAAATAAAATATTTTTGTAAAATCATTGAGACCTATTATTACATAGAGATGATTATCAACTTTTTAATCTTCAATGAATTGTTAAAGTTACTTTTATTTGGCAACGGTGCTAGTATATGAGTCCAAGAATGCGAGCTTGTGAGCATTGAGCCTACAATATACGTACCTATAATATAGATTGAACACACTCTAAAAGGTGTATGTATCGTAAACACCTATAATATGGATATTTGTAACATATATACCCTATAATCACAGATGGTTTCTATTGTATATACAGCTATAATATAGGTATGTAGTATTTTAGGCTCATGGGCTCACACTCCTATGCTCACATAATAGCTATCCTCCATCACAAGTTGAAAAGAGAGATAGAAAGAGGTAGTTTGAGAAGTTATATAATGAGAAAGTACAACTTTTAACAATTCATTAGTATCAATCCATGATAGGCTTAAATGGTTATGTGTTAATTTTGTATTATTTTCAATTCAATTTGTGTTAGCTTTAACATGGATGTAGCACAAAACCATGTCATTTGATCTAAGATTTATACTAGTGATGTTTCATGCTTGGCCATTGCGTGAAAATAAATTACACCTAACTTTCATGAATATGGAGAAATCCTAAGTTACTTGTACATATGAAAATCAAAGATGAACATCAAAAAGAACTTTGTTCCATATAGATAGTAAAAATAAAAAATAAAAAATTATTTTTGCCCTTTATTTCTACTCCGCACTTAGATGCTTCATTTCTTAATGCCTTTAATTTCTATATGATGGGACCCTAAGCATAAAAGTGGTTACTTATAAATAGATGATCACATTTTTGTAGTACTTGGAAGTGATAATGTAATGTTTTGACATAAAATATGACAATCTAATTATATATATTTTTAATTCATGGGACCTTTTAAGAAGGAAAGAATACAACCTTTTAAAAATTCAACAATGGATTGTCCTAAAAATGTTACAAAGGATCTGTTCAAACCACTCGTTGTTTGGCAATAGTTATAATGCTAATGCAACGGTTTTAGTGTTCTTTCAATTATTTACATACTACTCAACATTGTATTAATGGGTGGTTGCAAGCTATGGTATACTATCTTTTAGACATACACTCAGTGCATTCTTGAGCTCTTGTCTTTGTGACATAATTTTGATTTTAAAATCATCATTTAAATTTTTTTGCATTGAATTATTGCAAAAGTCAAAGGACCAAGAATTAGATTTATATTTTAATAAAGATAAGATTGAAGTTTCAATTTTCCAAACTAAATTATCTCAAAGATATAGAATATTGAAACCTCTCATTTAATAATACTTGAGCTTTGACAATGACAACGCTTTGTGATAAAAAAATTCCATTTTGAATTCCATATTTGAATTTCATTCTTTAGAACACCTAGATGGATTTAAATTCTAAACCACTTTCAAAAATAAAAGTCATATCAAATATTTTTAGCATAGAACTAATGAATAGTTAAAAAATATTAAATAATCTAAAAATCCAACCATCAAAAACTTAAAATCAAAAGATCTGATGATATCATTCACATATTTGCCTATTAAAAAAGTTTAGAGCTCAAATTTTCATCAACAACCTTTATTTCTTTGTCTTTTTTGTAGCAATGCACTCATCTTTTACTAAGGGGCTTATTTAAATTATTGAAATAATTCTTTGCCAATTTTTTTTCCAAGTAAATAATATGATATTCTATATGTACCAAGGGTGATGTTTTTTGGAATTTTGAAAGTCCTAAGAATCAATGGAAAGTAGTGCATTGCTATATAAAAAGTAGAGCACCACAACACGCAATTGTTCAAATGTCACGATAATATTGGATCAATATCAATGTCATAAGATTGTCACAATATTTATTGTTACATTAATATTTGAAAAAATATTGTATTAAGCAAATATCATTTCAATATATTTTAGTATTAAAAATGGAATGAAAGTAATGTATACAAATAAAAATGATGTAATTAAAATACTGATTTTGATAGTTATTTTAGAATTGATTATTTTGTGGACATGACTATTAATTAATTTTAAAATAATAAAACTATTGATAGGCAATGGATATAGATTAAGAAATGAACATCTATATGTAGAAAAGAATACAAAAAAAGAACATTTCCAACTTACGAGTTAAATGAAAGAAAGGTAGTTTGAGAATTTCCAAGAACAATTGATGGACATTCATATTGGGAATTATTTTTTATTCCTTTATAAAATTTAATGATAGGTAATTTTATTCACTTATAATAAAGATACCTAAAGCAAGTTGGGATTTCTACTTTTGGATTCTCAGATAGTAGCAAACTTGAATTATGCACTAATGTACATATACAAAACCAATGCTAGGAGGGCCAATGTTCTATCTTAAGATTTTGATATAAAATGTTAGAGATATAAATTTGGTGTTTTTTTGCTACTAGAATATCTTAGAATATACTTTAACTGTATATGTTTTGTTGAATTTTAAAGTGGAATAGTTTAAGGATATTTAACCTTTAAATATAAGTTTCATATTTGCACTAGCCTCACTAAAAGGTTGGAGGTCTTCATCAAGTAGAAAATAACCTAATGATGATCTCTTTTGTACTAAAAAATGTGTCTTCCACGCACTGCCACAACTTTAGTGACCATTCAAATATGTTTCTATTAGCAAGAGCATTGTCAATGAATCACTCTAAACAACTCACTCTAAATATTAGTATTTTTTCTTGGTGTAATTAGAACTTGCATTACTGATTATTAGAAGTGCATAAAAATCTTTTTAAATAAACACAATAAATTTCAAATTTGGACTTTGAACAACTAAAATAGAGCTCATTAGAAGCAAGCTAAAAGACAAAAAAATATAGAGAGGCACTTCAAATCATACTTGAAAAATCGAGGAAAATTTTTAACTTTTATTCCAAGTTTTTGTGGATTTCATTTGCTGCTGGGAAATTGAAATTTGTATTTAGAATGGCATAATTTTTGTACTCGGGCACCTCTAGAAATAAAAATTATATTTCTAAAAAGCTAATGTATTTTATATCTTACAAAGGAATTTCAAAAACTTGCACCAAAAATTGAGAATATAGAAACTTGCCCGAAATTTCATTTGTCTCCCAAGGGAGCAATGGGACTTTAGGGTTTAAAATCTAAGAATTGAATTGGCACAATAGAGAAAGTTGTAGAGCATATATCACTTCAATTGTTAAGTGTAGAAGGTATTTTTTGAGCTAATGAAGCATGCTCTAACAAAAAAAAAGCCAAAGTTCTAACAAGACTTAATATACTTTTCAAAGAGTAATTGAAGGATCTTAAACTAGACTTGTTATAGATGACAAAGAAAATGAAAATACAACAACTTTAAAAAAAATTTGCTCTTCAAACTTCTTTTATAGTTCATTTAGATGCTTTAATAGGTTGAATCATTATAGGTTGTCAAGAAATTTGATTAGGAAAGAGGAAAAATATTAATTATAGAAAGAAAAAATGCTATAATTTTTTGATAGTTTTAAATTTATAATGGCTTTATAAAGTAACATACTTGGCTTTATAAATAAATACCTAATATTATGGTGAATAAATATAGGGCCCTTGGCATTTAGGGATTAATCTTGAAAGATGGTCCTATGATCATGATCACATTGTGAAACTTCAAAATTCATAATAAATATAGTACACACTTAATTTTTTTGAAAGTTTCACTATAAGTAGAAATTATGGCACAAAAAACACTCGATTGTGTTTAGAGCCCCAAACTTTAAATTGCAATAATACATTCAATATTAAGAATTTTTCAAACTTTCAAATTGGAGTTGAAACTAACATGGTCATCTACAATTTGTTGATTTCAAATTCAATGAATATCAAATTGATGCTCAAAATTGTTATGAACACAAGTATTTTGAATTTGTCAAAATATACAACATTATGAATTGCTTTCAACCATTATATTAGAATTAAGGTCTCATGCAAGAAACAAGAATAGTCTACATGGCTTAAATTTTGTACAATGGCAACTACAAGAGAAAGGGGTGTTTTAAGTAGTGTCCTAGACATCACGTCTTTTAAGTAATGTCTTTTAAGTAAGTTTTAAAGTAAAATTTTACTAAAAAGATTGTCTTTTTAGTAAAATTTTACTTAAAGACTTACTTAAAAGACGTGATGTCTAGGACACTACTTAAAACACCCCTTTCTCTTGTAGTGGGCAAGAAATAACCATCAACAAAACTTCAAAAGAAATTTAAAAATAAAAAACCTCCAATCTACATTTGGGCAAAGTATTATTCAAAGATGACCCCCAAGTGCTTAACTATTTGTTGGGTGGATGACAAATGCTGCAAAAATGTACTTATCCAATTAATATTCATTGAAAAAGCTTCAAGAAGAATCATGGAATATATCAAAGAATATAAGAAAGAATGCTTTACATGAATTGATGATATGGATATGTTGGAGGGGATTAAATGATGTATTACAAATTTTCAAAAAACAATGCAACTATCTTCAAGTTGAGTACATACAAGTTACACAATGGGAGCAACTATTTTTTGAAGAACTGTTGTCTTTTTTACACTTATTTGTCTTAATAGCACGTGTCACACCAATTTACCAAAATCACACTATGAATCTTCAATTAGTGTAGGTTGATATATTGATGTATTTTATCAATTCATATTCCAATTCCCCTTGTGATTACCAGTTGCTATTTCTTAGGACTTGAAATCTCTTAAATCTACCAGATGCAATTTCTGGCTTCAAATTCGATCTTCAAGTCTTGGAGAGAGATTGGGGAAAGTAAAAGGCCATAGTTGTGCAGGCATTGGTTCATAATGATAAGAAAGGTTAATCTTTATATTTTTTGAAAATGAAACCAAGTGTATTGAGAGAGTTTCTAAAATGCAATTCAATTTGGGTCCTAAGGATGGGAAATATTTCATAATTATGTAGAATGGCAAAAATGGATTTCTTACATCAAGTAAAGGCAACTCCGTCACTAGTGGCATGTTGAATATAAAAAATAAAAAGAATAATACAAAAATTGATAGCACACATTGTATGAAAGGAGATTTAAGGACTTTGTCATCAAAATATTATACCAAACCTAAATGCATGCTTGGTACAAATTCAATAAATTCTAAGAAAAAATGTGTAGGTTTCTGTCACACTACGTGCAATAGAGAGGATGGTGCACGTGACATCCCATGCAAGGTTTGTTGGGTGACTGCAAGTGTGGTAGCCCATGCTATTTCTTGTATTAGGGGCCACACCAAGAGACAATTTTCCACCAAGAGAGCTAGTTTAGATGTGAAGTAGATTGTAATATGTACTTTTAAGGGCTTCTGATTGTGATATATTCAACATCTTCCTAGAAAAACATATAAATGGTCCAACCACATTAGCTAAACCAATGGAATTATGAACCAAATACATAATTGGATCTTTGTTGGCATCTTGTTGTAATATAATCCTTAAAGATCACGAAAGTCCAATTTGGGTTGCGACATGGTGTTTTTCATGTATATGACATAAAAGGTGCAAGACTTGAAGTTAAGTTAGTGACAAAATTTTGAATTCATGTTGAGTTGAATCCAATGATATGTGACATTTTCAATTTGAATCAATATCAAAACCCCTACAAGTATTAGACGTTGAAAAATGGTTTCGTATTCTACTTCTACTTTGTTCTATTTGGGTTTAATAAGGCATACTAATGCTAAAATGACATCCAAATGTATTATGATAATTGTAGAATTGTAAATTCAATGGTGTATGTCCTACCATATTTTAGTATTGTATTCTAAACCAAATATAATATCGAACATAGGGTTCTTTGTTGACCTTTAAGGATTGACAATCTAATGGCCTTATAGATTTTAGGTTGGCAATTCTTCCAAATACTATTTTTTTTCATGAATAGTGCATCAACAATGTAAATGATGAGTATTCTTTTGGCTTTTGTACAAAAGGACACTTGCAATTAGTTGGAAAGATAATACTTCCTCCGTCCCACTAATACTTTGGATTTTTTGTCAAATTACTTGAAACTTGATTTTAGGATGAAAGATTATTGCATTTGTTTTTGATAGTCTTAGATGAAATGAAGCACAAAAAGTCTAGTTTATTATCCACTTTACAAATTTACAAAAAATCTAAAAATTAGATTTTTTTTACAACAATTTGAAGTTGACTAGGTCAAAGTTAAAATGACATTGAACTTTTCATCAAATCTAATGAATTCCAAGTCATTCTTTTACAAATTTAATCACACAGAGATGGTAAGGTAGTTACACAAAAAGTCTTTATTTCCTATAATGCCTATCTTTATTTACATGTGGTACTTTATATCTATTGCAACCTCATACTTTTGATCTTTCCTTGATGACAATTAATTGTTAGATCCGCTTGTTTTGCACTTGAAAGTTTACATTGCACATTCACTACATAATCATTTAATCATAAAATGCATTAAAAAATTGTTGTCAAATATTTAATACTTTCATTACTCTAAAATAGGACTAGTATTATAGGATGAAGGGAATATAACTAGTTGCATGGGTAGGACTAACAAGTACCCCACCCTATCATGTTTTTTTATTTTTTTATTTTTCTCAAATGATGAAAGTTTGCAACTATGGTCCGTGGGGAGTGGGGATGCTTAATTGACATGAGAAAGGAACAAATTCCAACTAACGTTTTGGATATTTTTTGAGTTTTACTAGCTCTTTTCCTTTAACTCCCATATTCAAATGTTTTTTCAAGTACCAAGTCTATGTTTTTTCCTAAATAGAAATTCTATAAATTTTTTATTGAGTATTTTTAGTCTCTTTTTAATGCAATGGTTCTTCCATTTGTTAAAAAAATAAATAAATCATGTTTTGGTCTGTGTTGCTCTTGCTTTGAAATAAATGGGGCCAGGGTAAACCGACCCTTCACTTGTCCTTTCAAAGTCCTCAACTTTTTTCCAGGGGTGCATGTTGAAAAAGAAAGACCCCCTTTTGTGCTTGATTAATCTATTTTCTATACCACTCCTAGATAATTTTGGGCCTCTAATTGCAAATATGAATTCAAAAATTCTAAATTTTATCATGGGATTGCGTGGCAAATAAAAAGATCATTTTTTTAAGGGATAAAACTAGAGGCAAGTGAGGGGGTCGGTTCACCTAGCCACAAATGGTCCATTTGATCTAATTTGACACAAATGAATAATAAATAAATATTTATTTATTTTTGAGTTGGATGATAAATGGAAATAATCTATTATATAGCAAAGAGCATAGCAGGATCCAAGACAATTTTGCATGGAATTCCCCACCCAAGGTTTCACCAAAAAATAATTAATTTTTTCTGAATTTATTAGTTAATTTAAAAATAATAGTGATTTCTTTGGAAAAAAGACTGATTGAGTGAGTTGAATAGTGTTATATTGGTTGTTTCCATGGTTGAAACTAGAACATTGTGAGGACTAAGGTAGAAACACCCCAAAGCATCCGTGTACCCATTCTTGTAATCTAGATTACAACTAAATGTGTCCTTAGACTTTCATCAATGTGTCCTACAAATGCTTAATTCTCATTTGTTGACACATGTGATAGACACATACTTACTTTGATTTGCTAACTACTAATTTTTGCAGATTTCAGTTTAGGGTCCACCTATGTGACAGTTTCAGTGGTTTAGGGAGCCGGCACTTTGAAAAAGCATAGAAATTATATACCACACCCGAAAAATCTAATTTTTTTTTGGAATATTCATGATTTTCACTTACTAATACTCCGAAAGTATTATTTTTAGGAAAAGGTGCCTCCAGCTATGATGAATTGCTTAATATTGACGGTTTTGGATGTTTCCACCATAAACTTTCAAGGACTACTGCCAATCTCTAACACCTAGAATATAATAGGAATAGTTTGGGTATTGTCCTAGTAGAGAAGGCAAGCACTTAAGCAAATTGTGAATTTTTTTCTTTAACTTTGAACTCTTAAATCTTCCAATCTGTGATTTAAAAAAATTCCACAAATTCTCATAGTAGTACTCGGAATTATCAGGTGGTTGAAAACCAATTTTTTTTTCAATTTTCACTCAATGCACTATAAATGGCAATTTTAGAACAATTTTAGAACCATAAGCTCAAATTCTAGTGTAAATTTATGATATTTTTAATTTATTTTAACATTTAATTTCTATATTCCATTTAGAGTAGTAAGGTTTTTTGTTGCCTATTGGGATTTTGATTCTTCCCAAAAATGAGTTCTCCAAAAAATTGAAATCTTACTCAAGTAGTTGCTTTTCTTGGATATCCTCTCATTGCAAGATGATTTTGGATATTTTAAACACCTCCATTATCTTTTTAAATTGGCAGGCAAGTAATTAACATAACTACCTATCTAATGGTTTAAGTTTCCAAAGTTGGATAGTGCCTCCTTCTTCACAAAGTTGAGTCAAATTATGCTGATTTTGTTGGTCAAAGCCCCAATTTGTTTTCTAACTTCAAACATTATGATCTTACAATCTACACGGTCAGATAGGTTGAATTTTTCTTTGCAACTTCCTCTAGCAATGTAGTGCAAATTTTACAATTGAAAGTCCTAAAAAAAAATTTATATTCCAATTATGCTCAACGCACAAGAAAGTGACATGCCAGTTTGGGACACACTTTGTGACAAATAGTCAAGAAATTTTAGGAATTGAAGTTGTTGCTGAATAGAAAAGAAACATTTAAGGAATTAGTAAAGGTAATATAAATTGATTCAAAGAAGTAGGTTATAACAAAGGTGTATTGTTGGTGGATGAACGCATGTACTAAAGACAAATTGTTTTACCTTAGCTCTTACATGACCAAGAAATTATTGCCAATAGAATTCATTTCTAAAAAGCTCCAAAAGGAAAAATTGTTTGTCCAGCTATGTAGAAACAAAAGTGCATGAAGTAGAATTCCTAGTAGTTGAATGATATATATTATATGTGATTGTTTATGGTTGAAATTGCATGTGTGGCTATGAAGTCATAGGTGGTTGTCCCAAAAAAAAATGGGTTAGAAGAACCTAGGAATGCTTAAAGGAGAACCATAGATTTGTGATGAAATGCAAATTGAAATGTCAATGCATGGTATATTAGTGTCCTAGAATAAATTCTAAATATAATAAATTGTAGTGCTAGCTAGTAGGAAGTCTATTCCTTTGAAGGTCTAGGTTGTCTACACATACTACCGGACTCTTATAGTGTTTTTTTTGTCATAGTAAAACCCCTCATAATACCCCTTCATTTTACTCCAAGAATCAAATGACAATTTTTATGATATTCTATTGTTAAATTAAAGTGCTTTTAACCCCTAAAGGACCAAAGCACATTTTAGGCAAAAATTGTCAAAAATTGCGACTTTTTAGGGCAGCTAAAAAAATGTTTTTTTTTTTCAAAATTCAATAATATAGATTTGTACTAGATTTCTATGGAAATGTGTGGAAAAAATTTCAGAAACTTTGACCACATGGATTGAGAGATTAGAACATTTGAAGTAGAAAAAAAAATTCTTTTGCAACCTTGCCCGATATGGCCAACAAACTTTAACACCTTCTAGAATGAGATTTTAACACTATATACGGTTATTTTTTTGACATTTGCATCTTGTATCATGTAAGCTACATACCTGCCAAGTTTCAAAATTATAGGAGGAGTTTTGCACATGTTGCTTGAAGTTATCCAAGCTGCCCAAAAAATTCAAGGCATCATAACTTTGATCCTAGCACCTGATCTAAAAAAAATAGTTTTTCACTAAGGAGGTATATGTTTACACTTTGTGTCCAAATTTCATGAACATTCAACCCAAAATCACTTTGCAAAAACCTAACCAAGATCTTTTGCATACATTGAATAAACACTTGGTTCTTTATGGGGTTGAAAAGTGCGTCAAAGGATATAGGGATGGTTTTAGGTGTTTGCACCCTAGTGTGCATCATATTGTACATGCAAAAACTAATTGACAAAGGTGATTCTTGGAACCTGGCTAATACTCATGAACAAAATAGACTATTGATAAGTTTTAAAGTAGAAGGTGCTAAAATTGACCTTAACTTCTATAAGGCTAGAATTGTTTGTAAGTAGTAAAAAAATATAAATGCAAAATGTGATTGGTCCTTTTGAGTGGATAATGAGGGGATAGTCACTCAAAAAGGACATCAAAGTCCAAACCCTCCAAATTTAAGAGAAAGCGCTTTTATTTATTTTTCATTATCTTGACCAAAAAATAAAAATAAAAATATCATTAAGATTAGATAATATTCATTTTCCATTGTCTCCAAACCATATATCTTTTTGAATACATATATAATGACAATTGATATACAGGACATGTGACCATATGCCGTATATTGTATCCATATATCAAACTTGTATCTAGTACTAATATTCATGCACAATATTATACTTGTTTTCAATATTAATATCCATATAGTATTTTTATCCATATTTGTACTCCATATTTGTGCATATATATATATATATATATATATATATATATATATATATATATATATATATATATATATATATATATATATATATCAACGTGTTAAAATATACTATATATCTAGGGGGTGGATAAATAAACATTTTATGAACAATCCATGGGAAAAAAGGTAATTTTTTTGGCAGACATGTGGGTTGTCTCTTTTTTCTTTTCTTTTTTTGAACCACATGGACGGTTGTCTCTTTTCAAGGGATAGGATAGTCATAACAAGATGAAATGTAATTATGAAGAAGAGAATTTGTTACTTAATTTTTGGAGATATGTAGAACTATGATTTTTTGAAGCGAGAAAAACATAGTCTCATATTTTTAATCACTAGGGGGGCTCTAACTCAAGTCTTGATATTCTTAAAATGGTCACTTCCATTAACTTTAAATCAACATCCCATAATTTATGAAACAACATCTATGCCCTTGGTGACTCACCATACTTTAAGTATCCTCTTTCTTGTTAAAAGGAAGGAATTCTAAAACAAACACCTTAGTTGAATGAAGTGATAGAGTCTATTTTCAAAAGGAGGTAAAGTAACCCATTAAGAATTGAAAATTAAATTGGGGAAGTTAAACTTCTTGAAATATTTTCTTAGTAAATTTTTCTTGAAAGGCAAATTGAATTGGCATCTAATTCAAGTCATTTCATTTTTTTTGAATTTTGTGGAATTAGTTATAAATTTTTGAAGTTGAAAAGCAATGGTCAATAGAAACGTCCACCTCTTGAAATGTAAACTATGTGTACATTGTTGATGCAATGTGAAAGCAAAATATACCTTTATATTAGAGGACATCTAATACAAAGGTAGATTTGGTTTCATATTGTACCAACCAAGAGCCCAAGTACTTTATGGACCTCCTACTTTATTAAGGGTAAACGTGGCTTCCCTCACCTTTGGAAGCTAGTTTCCATTAGACTCCTGGAGGGGAGGAAACTTAAGGGGGTTGGACGGAGCCTTGATGCACCAGGTGTTTCCATTTGCTCAACTAGCTTCTGAAACTGAAGCAACCTCAATAAAATAAAGTCATGGAATATTTGACGCCATTTAAGGAATCAAGCTGACTTTATGTGATGACCTAATGTCTTTATGTAGCAAATAATTCCCTCCAACCAGGGTCTAGGCCCTCCAACTTTGCAAACCCAAAATGCAAGGATTGAGGGTTGGAGGTCCGTGCAGAAGGGAGCTTGGAGCTCAGATTGCAATAGAGAATGCTTGGACCATCCGGTTCCGGAGGTCAAGGAGTCCAATGGCAATTGGCCCTGAGACATGTTAAGTTGAACTATCCCAACAAATTCTTCATTCACCATGTTATTAGTGTAGATGAAGTGCACTTCTCACATCCTTGAGACATTTTTAGTGGAACTACTCCAACAGATTCTTCATTCACCACTGTTATTAGTGTAGATGAAGTGCACTTCTCACATCCCTGAGACATGTTTAGTGGAACTACTCCAACAGATTCTTCATTCACCACCCGTTATTAGTATAGATGAAGTGCACTTCTCACAACATTCATCATCCACCTAGTAGATAGTTGAGTGGCTTAGTCGTCGTTAATTTTCATGGCCCCAAAAGGAACCCAACTTCTTCTTCTCGAGCAAGCAGCAATTCCCAATTGACGTCTGTACCTTAAGCTTAAGTTCTCCTTTCAATTTGGGATTGCCGGCCATGTGGAAAACTGCTGGTCAGGTAAAAATTTCCAGTCAGGGCAGTGAGCGAGGGTAAAGCAAATTGCCCATTCATGCACCCCGACTGACGCGGGCAGGAAAACCAGGCGACCCCAAATCAAGACAAGTCAGTCTCGGGGAATCGCACGGTCAGGATGGACGCGAACCATTTCCACAACTGCTGCCGTCCGATGGGCAAAAAGATCTAGGGTGAGTGTGCTCACCGTCATCCTTTCGTTCGTCAACGACAGCCCTCGTCCGTCGTCTCCGACCTCCCCGAGGACGACGGAACTCCCGCCCCGCACTCCCCCATCCCCTCACTGCTGCCAGCTTTCAGTCTTCATCGCCATGAAAGATCGTCGTTTTCAGGCCCCGCCTCGCGCAGCTTGATCGAGGACGACGACCGACGGCGACGAAGCAGCACAATCGCAGGGCCTTTTGGGAATTTTTAACATTTTCGCTTCACTCGTTCCTACGAATTCTCGCACTCATCCCGCCGGTCTCACTACTATACTGTTCGAGTGGGTTCCGGCCGGGGTGGGTTGCGTTGCGTTGGGTTGGGTTGGTTTAGATTGCAAGGATACAACTCTGTAGTCATCTCTGGCCAGAAACGATGAAGAAGGTTTCCAGGTGGGAATTGCGGTCAAACCTTAGTTTCGAGTCGGTGGTGAAGCTTTCGGTGATCGTTAGCTAGATGTGAAGAAATCCACGAGCATAGAATTGACGTCGAAAACGGGACGTTTTGGGTGATTGTTGAGGGTAGAATTTTCGGTATCGGGAAGGATAGGTGGTGAGGTTTGAGACATATTCGTTCGAGTCCATGTTTTTTTCGGTTCAAGGTCGGAGCTTGAGCAAATACAAAGCTCCTCTTGTGGTGCAATTTTCGTGTAGATTGCCTGAAGATTGAACAGCTGCTGCTAGCGCAATCTCGCACCGTCGTTCATCCTAGAATCTCGTTAGCGTTCCGTGAATTCTTCAAGCGAGGAGCTATGTTCCGGCGCTCAGGAAGAAACCGGTGACAGAATTGGGAGCCCCGATGCAGTTGAGAACCTCTCGGGGAGTGCAATGAGCGAGTGGAATGAATGGGAATCCGAAGCAGGTTGATGTCGTTGTGGCGGAAGCTCCGTGGCATTAGAATGCGCGCATTTGCATTCCCGAGAAAATGTTGCTGATCCTGTTGGGATCAGAGGTTTTGTTACTGCCTACGACTGCAGGGACGGCGACCCTGGATCACTAACCCCAACCCCCACCCTTCTCGTAATCTCTTCGTAGGCTTTCGAAATCCTGTCCCAAACAGAAGACCATTAGGAAGTGCGTGAGATGGCCCAGGCGGCCATGGCGGGATCCGGGGCGAATGCACCGAAAGCCACTACCCCCAATTCCGCTGTCAAGGCGCAGTTGCAGATGCAGAATGCCCAGCCGAGTAGCAATAATGCAGCAGCTGGGACTAACAACGGGGCAGTCAGGTACACCGGGACCGCCTCCCCCACCCCTGTTGTCGACACCGCCGCTCCGGCGACCGCGACGACGACGGCGAACGGAGTGTCCAACGGGACTACGACGCCGGTGACCGAGAATGCGGCGACAGCCACGACCGGCTTGAAACACGACGCGGGCTTGGCGACGGACTGGACCGCCGAGGAGCAATCTATCCTCGAGGAAGCGCTCAACAAGTAAGTAAAGCTGAAGCCTGCTCTTTCTTTCTCTTCTTCGCCTTGCTGCAATCGGAGTTTCAGCTCCCTTCGGAATGCTTGGACGCTTCCAGGGTAAGCTTGCATTTTCTCACGAATTCCGAGTTTGGAGTTGAAGATAAGGCTGTTGCAATTGCGCATTTTTCATCTTGATTTCTATTCCGATCATGTATTGTTACAATCTGTGATGCAATAAGAGATATCACCATACGAAGTCCTTCGTTCATCCCCTACTAGGAGATCATGTGTTAGGGTCTGAAGAATGTATAATAGTAGTGAGCAGTGTTGACCACGCACTGTTTTCATTGTAGTTGCACGGTGGTTGAGAGTAGTTTAACTTATCTACAGCTTAAGACAGCTCTTTCTGCAATCGAAGTTTCAGCTCCCTTGACACTTCCAGGATAAGCTTGCATTTTCTCATGAATTCCGAGGTTTTGGCTTTTGGGGAGTTGAAGATAAGGCTGTTGCAATTTTGCGCATTTTTCATATCTCGGTTTAGATTCCGATCTTGTATTGTTACAATCTGTGATGCAAGGAGAGAGATCACCATGCGAAGTCCCTCTTGTGTTGTGGTTCTGAAGAATGCATAATATTAGTGAGCAGTGTTGACGACACACTGTTTTCACTGCAGTTGAACTATGTTTGAGAGTACATCAACTTTTTTCAATATCTCGCTGAGTATGACTGCTTTGGTTCTTGAACTCGAGCCAGTTTTCCTTAAGTAGGGCATAAAAGGGGTTGCTGAGCTGTGTTAGTAAGGATGGGTGAATCTAAGCGAAGGAATCTCTTGATTCGCACTACTTTGGATTAGAGGATAACTCTAAGAGGATTAGAAGGAACAGGGGATCTTGGATACGATGAGTTTGCCTTGGATTAGCATATGGATCCAAGACGTTCACAGCTCCTTTGAAGAATGTTCTGTGCATCAAGTTGCGCAGTTAAATGTGTTTTTCGGTGCAGTTTACATTACGGTAGACTCTATCTGAATTTGAAATCTGTGAGTACTGGTGGGTGATGAGTTTATGAGAGCTAGCTAGTAAAGGGATTGAACTGAAATAGAATATGAGATGGGTTTAATTGGTGTTTGTGTGATTTTTTGGTTTTGGCTGTGCAGGCATGCGGTTCAGACGGATAGCCTTGTCATGTACATTAAAATAGCTGCACTTCTGAACGATAAAACTGTTCGCGATGTTGCATTACGCGTTCGGTGGATGACTGTGAGTTTGATTTCCTTATCGTTGCATTTGCTACAGTGCAGATGGAAAATTCCACAAAGTGTCTGAAAGTCTGAATAATGACGTAGCTTCATTGAGCAGTGGATTCTGGAGTGGCATCTGTGTCCATGCAGAATAGATATTTTAAGTTCAACATAGATTAGAATATGGGACCAATCCACTGTCAGTCTTCTCTTTTGATTTCTTCTTCATGCTCCACATGTTCGTCAAATTTTCAGCAACTGACAACATCAGTAGAATATTTTGCCTCTTGGATTGTAGTGCTGGGTACTTTCAGCCCTTATTAATAATTGTATGGAAATTTTATCATAGCTTTCCCAATGGTTCTGAAATCTGCAATGTGGTTGATGATTAGAAGAAGGAGAATGGGAAGAGACGAAAGGACGAGGTGCAAAATGCAACCAAGAAGAGTAAGGACAAGAAGGTAATTTTCAATTATTTTGTGTTTCGCAGACGTGATCTGATGATAATTCTTTTTACACGCTTGTAGGAACAACTTGTTAGTGGCTCATTAAGCCTATAGTGCTTCAACTAAATATAGTAATACCACTCAAAAAAATGATAAAAAATGATAGTAAACATTACTTTGTAACTTCTCCAAAATATCTATCCATTCAGTAATACTCTCCAATTACACTCCCTTGGGGAACAATGGACTTTTAAATGCACTCCGACAATTGATCACAGCTTGGCATGTACAATTACAAAGTGTATAATTAGAGTATATAGTTAGAAAGAGTGGAGTGTAGAGCTTTTTTCTTCTTGCCAACGCTGGTTAACATTTTCTCCTTGAAGCTTTCTAATGACTGCAAATTGGATCAAGTAGGCTGCTCAGAACATTCTCCATCCTTGTCTGGATGGTTGAAGCCTAGAGGGGTTAATTCAATTCAAATGAACATTTGTTTTTTCTATTTGAGATTTCTTCGGTGATCAACGCGAAAAAATGGTAATCATGTAGCCAAAGCAGATGAGTATTCAGGGATTTCTAATGGTGTAAATTGCTTGTGGTGACAGGATAAAGCAGAGACGGTACTTAAGCAAACACCTGCGGGCAACATGGTGAATAGGTCACCCATGCCAATGTATTTGCAGCCTCCACCCATTGACAATGATGATGGGATCTCTAACAATGGTGAGTGTTCAACAGTCTACTTTTTCACTTCTGTTTTTAACCTCCAAAGAACTTTAAACTGGTCCAGTTTATTCTATATTCTTGTGAACACATGCATTGTTCTTTATTGATTCTGGTGATATAAATTGAACCCTATCTGAATTATACCAGTTTGGTTTTGTTCCTTTAGTGGTCTGCATTGTGTATTTCTTTAAAGAAGTGGCGCCAAATTGCAAAATGTAGGTGCGATAGTTTGAAATATGGGTTTTCTGCTTTCAGTCGGGCCATGATTATGGATATCTTATGAGCAAGATGAAATGAAATTGTTGTGTTGGATTTGGAATCTAGGCATTTGTAATTATGTGAATCATTCACTTTGGAACTGTACTCTCATGTTTTGCTTATGTTTTGTAGCAATTGGAGGTACAACAGGGCAGTTGCTTGAGCACAATGCTCAAGTTATTGCTCAGATTCGCTCCAACCTTGCTTCTATGAAGGTACAGTTCTGCATACATTGCTGTTTCTGTTTTATGAATATTATCATTAGAGTGAATCGACCTTTCACCACGCATATTTTAATTCTGCGCTCATGTACTTGTGGTGTACGTTTTCGTTGTGAAATGAACCCATTGGGTACATGAGAGCAGAATTGAGGTGAGAGTGGCGAAAGGCTGGTACACCGTATGCCATGTTTTGCTTGAACTGGAGAGATTCTCGGAAACATCCTGGGTCTGCTATATGCTTGAATTGCTCACTGTCTCTCTTCCATCTAACTGAAACTTTGTAAGCATGGTAGTATGAACTTGTTTTTGGGGCGTGTCTTTTGTCTGTTTTAAGCTGCGCCAAATACCACTGGAGGCTTCCACAAAGTTACACCCGGGACTTCCACATTTCCAGAAATATTTTCCTGGTTTTGCAGCTAACAGTGACATGATTTTCATCATGTGTGTAGATGCAGGAAAACACTGATCTGCTCTTTCGATTCAGGGATAATATTTTTGCAATTTTGAATGGGTAAGTCTTCTCAAATCAGCTGCAATGCAGATTTGTTACAAACTCTTTCATTAACTCAGATACACATACTATTCGTTGTCGGAGCTCCAAATACCTCAATGCCCACTTCCTCATATCGAGGAAAAATCAGGACATCGAAGATGCTCCAGTCCTCTGATCTCTTTTTTCTTTAGCACACATCCTCTTCCATCTCGAATTTTGGAGAACGGGGCCCTTTGACATCAATCACTGTAGCTCCCTAACAGTAGCTCCCATATTGACACTGATGATGAGCAAGTCGAATTTGCACACCATTCTCAACCAGGTTGATTGAATCCAAATCATGCCCCATTTTTGTGTTTGTTGTCAGCTGAACAGTAAGGCTCTCAGAGAATGTTGTTATACACGTTTCAACTACAAGCGGGAAGCCGAAAGGATGGGAATTACTAGTTTGCATTTGGTATCCTCAAAAGTTTGGATTGATGCGTCGTCTTTCTATGCAAACAACTTAACATTGATGCTTTTGTTTTTTTATGCAGGATGACGAACATGCCAGGCATAATGAGTCAAATGCCGCCATTGCCAGTGAAGCTGAACATGGAGCTGGCAGACAGCATTTTGCCCAAGTCCACGCTTCTCCTGCAGTCATAGCCATTTGCGTGGAAGGAAGTCGTTCAAGGCACACTTTGCCTGCATTGTACATTAACCTTTCTGGGTACCCCATGCCGGCAAGAATCACAAATCACTGACGGTTTTTCCTCTCTTAGGAATCGCATTCGAGTGCGCAAGGTGTTTCCAATCCTATTTGAGTGTGCGGGGGTGTTCCCAACCCCATTCAATCTAGGATCTCTCTCTCTCTCTCTCTCTCTCTCTCTCTCTCTCTCTCTCTCTCTCTCTCTCTCTCTCTCTCTCTCTCTCTCTCTCTCTCTCTCTCTCTCTCTCTCTCTCTCTCTCTCTCTCTCTTACTTGTACCCCTTGTCGAATATAGAGTTCCAGGTAGCTATTGTCATTTGTTGGCGACAACGCTCGAGGTGTAAAAGCTTATGACTGTACCAAGGTTTGATTTTGTTGCGAGAAAACAGACTGGAGAGAAAGGAGTTTTCCAGGTTCGTCGTGCCATAACTTAACTTCGATGAGAGGAGGAAAATGAAGAACAAGTTGAATGAGGGTTGGTAGTGTCGGTGGTAAGGATTGTTCTATACTGTACTCCCAGTAACTTAGCCAGTGTGTGTGTCAGCTCCTTTGAGTTGAGTGAGCGGCTGCATCAGGTGGGAGGGTCAGTAAATTGGTGAAAACATGGGCAGACTTGATCTTTGGTCCCTAAATTTTGGTTCCGGTTGTAAAACTTCACTTGGTTCCTGTTTCTTTCTGGAGATCCTCAATGCAATAAAAGTATCTGCTGCTGTGGAGGTTCAGTTGATCAGTTCAGTCATCCTCTCCAATTGTATGGCCCCTGCAGGAGAAATGGGCCACTGAATGGACTGCACTCTACTCTGACATGTATTCATTACTTGACATGGGGAAGTTGTCCAATCAGGTTTGGAGGATGAGGAGGATACAGTCTCAACTCTCAAGGCAATGTGCAATTAAACCCTAAAGTGCAGTGTCCCCTCAGGGGACAAAATGGCTTTTTATTTATTTATTTTTATTTACTTTACACAAATAAATGAAAGACCTTTACTGCAAAGAAGAAAGTACAAAAGCCTAGCCGGAAGCAACTTGGGCCAGGTCAGCCAATAAGTGTTACGGTAGGAGGTCCATAAATTGCCCATCCGAGAGCTGAAACTGAATTTTGGGGAGGTGAAACTTCTTGAATTTTTTTTTCAATAAATTTTTCTTGAAAGTCAAGTGGAATTGGCATTGACCGCAAGTTGTTTCATATTTTTTGGAGCTTTGTGGAGTTAGTTATGAAATTTTGAAATTGAAATGGCATGAGGTTCTATAATCACCCACTTCCTAAAATGTACATTATTTGTACATTGCTAAAGGCCATGAAAAAGCAACATAAACAAATAGTGTACATTTGAGGAGGTGGGCGATTTTAGAGCTTGGATGCTTTTAGAACCTCCTACCTTAGTGTATAAAGCTAGACATGAACAAGAAGTGCCAGCATGGCGGGTAGCAACTGCCTTGCCCCACCATAGCACGTGAGAGCCACAAGGGGTGGAACATGAATCCAACGTGAGAGCCAAAGGCAAAATGGATTTTGGATAAGCTCCCAAGGTCTCAATATTTCTAGAAATATAATTTTATTTCAATTGGTGCCCATGAGCCAAAGTTATGGTACAATAAGTCAAAATTCTAGTTCAATAGGCAAGAAAAATATCCCACAAAAACTTGAAGTAAAAATATTATAAAATTTTTGTTTCTCAGAGATTGTATTTTTATTTACATGGAAAGCTTTGATTTATTCCATTTGAATTAGTGATGTGAAAGTTATGGACAATCTTGTTTTTTGGGCAATTATAGCATCTTCTTGAAAGAAAAACTTATGGGATTTATTTCTAAATTCAATTTTTATAATTAAAAAAAATAAAAAAATCATTGAGGTTTAGATCTCTTACTAGAACAATCTCACTATTGAGATTAGTGTGTTTCAATTCCATCATATAGAGATCTAAACAATTTAGTTTTTACTTCAATCTTGAACCTACTCCTATTTAATAATTTTTTAAATGAGTGAAAATTAAGTCTTTTTTTTTAATACCTAAATTCTCAACTAAATTCTTCAACATAAAAAATTAGAAATTCAAAATTAGTAGTGCAAAAATAAAAATCTACAAAAATTCAAAGTCATAAAATCTAGTTGAGTAAGGTGCAAAAAAACTTGTTTATTTTACTTTAAATGCAAATAACTTGCAATCTACGAGATCAAAGTTTCTGAAATTTCTTCCACTCATTTGCACATTAGTCTAGTAGATTATTCTACGGTTAGTTGTGCAAGTTTGAAAAAAAAAGGTTATTGTTTTTTGCAATAGAAATGGCAATTTTGAATGGAAAAATGGCCTTTAGACTTAGGGATTAAAGAGGGTTGGGTGAAATTTATAAATCAAAATCTATATGTTAAATTTGTTTGCAAATCAATAACAAATTATTTTTGAAGTTATTTATCATATATCTTTATAAAGCTTAAAATTCGAAGATGAACTAGAGCATTTAGGGATTAATAAACTATAAACCAAAAGTAGGATTAAAATTCATCCATTAATTTAGTATTAAAATATTTTTTTAATTATTCATAAACCACTTTTTTGCTTTGGTAATCTTCCAAAGTTGTTGTTTCATAATCTAATTACAATATCTATGAACTTTATTTTAAATCATATTGTTATAACACAATTAGATATTCCTACCTTAGTCTCTTCCTTTAGCATCCCTTCATCCCACTATCCACTCAAAAAATAACCCTACAATGACACAAAGTTCAACTTCAAATTTTGCCATTTTTTAAGTTCCCATTTGGGGAATATAATCGAACTAAAATTTATATTATCATTTTTAGAGATGAAATCACATGTCTTCTATAAGAGAAGAAAATTCAAATTTGTTTGCAAAGATTTGAAATCATTTTATATTTTTGAAAAAAATGAGAAAAAAATCATATCAAATATATAAATAGCTTAAAAAATCTAGCATAGATTTATATTATTTTGATGAGCATCATGGTGCAATCAAAACTTTTGTGTCATTCTACAATTATAAGGTCTATTTTTTCTCCATTTGAAATTACAAAAATATAAATTTGACACCTTTCTTGAATTTTAATCTAAAGGTTCCAAATGCAATTTAGGATTTAGAGTTTAGGTTGCCTTCTAAAAACTTTGGGAGCCAAAAGCCAACAAGTGTCTATCTCCAAAACAAAACAAAAAATCTTCATTAGGAAAAATTCTAGGCCTATAGAGGGCCGCAAGATTGCATAGTAGCAATGCAATTACAACAAAAAATTATTAATTTTTTTCTTAGGAATCTGATGGGGCACTACTAGTGCCCCTTTTTTTTGAAAAAATAATTATTTAAAAAATATATACTTTTATTTCCCCTGCAATTGCACTGCGGCTGAAAGTCAAACGGCTTTGTTTTGGGCTCATATTTTTTGTAATGTATAAGCTTAGTCTTCATTGTAAAGTACAGATGCTTGATTTCAATTCAAATTTTCTACTACAAATAAAGGGATTCGCAAAATATCTTATTTAACAAATTTAACAATTACATTGATTTGATGATTTTCTCTTCATATATAAGTAGAAAATATGGTAGAGAAAATCACTAAACACAAAAATGCTCTAAATGCAACATCTTTTCAAAGCCAATCACTTTGTCTTTACAACTTCAAAGATATTTATCCATACAATTTCAAAGATTATTTATCCATACTCGACTTAATTGGAAATTTTGCCATTGCATTTCCAATTGTGCTTCTATATTATGAAAGTCAAATGACATTGTAAAAATGACTTAATGTTGTTTTGAGTTGAAAACCCTCTATCACATGAAGTTGTGCTAGTTAGAATTGTAAGCAAAACTTGCCAAAATTTAGTCATGTGAGGATATCTTCTAGCATAATCCACACTGGAAGAAAAAATTGTTCAAGCTTGGTGGCTTTTCAAGCCAGTGCACAAAATGTGAATAACATCTTCAAAATCTCAAAACTCTAATTTTTTAAAACCATGTTTATAAAAAAATTTGATCTTTTAGTGCAAAAGTACTCAATAAAACTCCATAGACATAATTGAGCATTTGCATAGAAATTTCTTAGGTTGACAATGAAGGAGATGGGGCTAAAGAGCTTAATTGTATTGAAAACCTTCAAGTCTACAAATCACTCTTGGCTCCACATACAATAGAGGAATACCATCATAAACCCAAAAATAGGAAAAACAAAACCTTTTTAGTCCTATAATTTGTTCATTCCTATATTTTTCTTCTTATTGGCATATTGTTTGAATTTTTTTCGTAAATTGTACACCTTGTAGATTGGTAGAAGTAGCTACTATAAGAAAAAAAATGAAAAATTCATATTTATAAGTCTGAATCTTTGTGTCCCTCATTAATAAAAGAAACTTGAACTTTTATTGTTCCTAGTTCAAATTTGGATAAGTTAGTTTAGTTACTTCATTAATGAATTGTATTTCTATATGTTTATTTAAGATTATTGAAAAATACTATTTACAATCTAATATTTTTTTAAGATTTTGGATGGTCATTTAAAAATGTCCGAATAGTTTTGAAATTCTATGATAATTGATTTAATAATACTTTTAGAGTATTAATGCCCCCTTATATTTTTTCTACATAAAATCTAATATATGGTATTAAACATAATTCTATATTAGTTATATTGTAACAAATTACATGTTTCAATTTTATTTGCTTAAACTATTTAATTTAATACATCATGAGTATTTCTATATGAAGATACAAAAATTTATTCATTTGAACTTTAATCTTTTGAACAAAATGAACTTTGGTGACTATAGTCTTGAAGCTTGTGACAATTTTTTGGGGCACTTCAATCGTACTTGGACCCTCTTATAAAGGTTAAGCATCTTGGTCACATAGTACATGCTCATGTAATTATCTTGCATTTACGAGCTCACAAGCGATTTCTAACATTCAAATAAAGATGCTTCCAATGTGGTTTTGTCAGGTGTAGCTATAGAGTACAAACTTGTTGCTAAGGTTATAGTTTTGAGAGTTGGCATCCAATAAAAACTCCCCTCGTTTAGGCCTTGTCTCTAGTTTAGCTTCTCTTCAATATCTATCTTTTATCCCTAAAAGCTTTTCCATTAGCCTTGGAATATGATACCATCTTACACTCCAAATGACCAATTTTCTAAAAGCAATATAAGACTTGACTTATGGATAGGGACAATAGGTATTGAGGACATCCACCTTTTGGGGGGGGGGACAAAAGGATATTCTTACTAATCTTTTGAATTTCATAGGATACTTAAACCTTTAAGGACCATGGTAGTCCACATTTCCAAAATTATGAAGATGTATTATAAAATGCAACTTAGAATAATAATTTAATAATGACTCTCAAACAATAGTTATAAAATATGATTTATAGATCATAGCCATATAGTTAGATCAACTAGTATACAAACCAATATTTTTCAAATAAAATTTGAAGCCAAAAATTGGAAATTCCTTCTAGACTCTATTGTAGATAGAATATTTGTGATTTTCACAAAAAAATCTTTGAAGTTCAAAATGTTAAATTCTAATCATACTAATTTTTGAATATTTTTATTTTATTTTTTATATCATTTTTGAAGGGTCATTTTTTGAATTGAATAGGTTACTTTTTTAGGCCAGACATCTGGCACCTATATATTGAATAGTAGAAAAGTCTTCAAAATTTGTACCATAAAAATGTTAAAGAACTAACACATAAATCTTCAAAAAATTTGATAGATGAAAAAATGCATTTTTGTATACTTGGATGTGTTTGTATTCATTTTGTTGTTTCAAAATTTGAATGCTTGGTCTTTTAGGGGTTAAAACACCAAATGTCATTGATTTGGGTGTCAAATTTACACCTTGAAATATTTCATAGATACTTTCTAACATCATCCAAGCAACTTTCCAAAAAACATGTCACATTATTTGATGACGGGTGGCTAGAAAGGCTCTATGGGCTTTGCAAGGGTTGATTGTAGACATGAGGTAGCCGAAATAGCCATATATTGGCCATTGGAGGGCTAAACTAGTATTTTTAGACTGTTCGAGGTGTAAACGGAGCTGTTTTGGTGCACTTTTGGGGTGGTTGTAATCCTAGCCCCCCCTTTGCTCATTCATTCTCTTCAAATCTTGTGTGTGAAGGTTTCATGGAGTGTTAGGAGATGGTATACCTTGAAGGTTGTTTGTAGATGATGGCGGTGTTGCCAATTTACTAAATCTGAGATTTCTCCTTGTGTACTTCAATTCTTGTGCAAGACTAGTCCTATCGAGATAAAGTAGAAGCATTTGAGAAGCTTATTACTTGAAAAGAATACTTTAGAGGTTGATGTTCGTGGAGAAGTGAACAGAGTGTAGCTAGCCCTGCCACTTGTGAGGGTTGATCTACCCAACACTTGGGGGATCAACGCCTTTGATAATATGAAGGACCATGGCGGTGGATCTGTGGTCTGTGACCGCTACTTGGGATGAGCTGAGGATATGACCTTCAACGATTGAAAGACTAGATTTCAATCTTGGCAACGAACCCAAAGACAACGCAATGCAGTGTTCAATGATTGGTGGGCTTTTGAGCAACTGCCCACCTATCTTGAGTTTAAGGCGCTGCAGGCTTATAATTCTTGATTTAAGAAACATAGAGATGAGCTTCAGGAGGTAGAAGACTATTAGGCTCGAAGGGTGGAGTTAGTTACTGCTTTGAAAGAGGGAGCTGCATTTCCAACAGCTCAAGCTTCAAAGCCTAATGATGAAGATGAAAACAAGGGCGAGGAAACTACCTCAAGCCTTGATGCAGTACGAATTGCAAGATTAAAATTAAAGTTCACTACTAGTAGCGCCGATGGGACTACATCCACATTCATCTCGCGATTGTCTCGAGCATGAACTGAAGCTATAGCTATGATAGGCCCTCCTCCTCAATTTGATCCTCTCTTGCTGTTCTTTGTGCATTTAGAGACAGAGTTTGGCGGTAGCCGTGAAGATCGCATGCGTCACATCCAAGACTTCAAGAAAGAGGTTGGAGACACTCCCCGCATTATGTATGCAAAGCTCTCTAAATTTGCTCGTGAAAATGGAGATGCATTCACGGAGTGCTAGTTGGTGGAGTTTTACATAGGGAAACAAGACAGGAAGATCCGTAATATGACACATCCTCACATGTTGCTGGCATATGACAGGCAACCTACTTTAGCTCAAGCTTTTGCTATTGTGGAGCAGTTAGATCGAAGGCTATGTATGGAAGAGGCTGGGAGGTTGTCATCTATCATAATTTCAACAACGAGCCAGTCAAAAGCTGTTGTTGGTGGCTTTAGCAAGAGCCAAGGAACTTCCAAGGCCTCCAAGCAAATTGTTATGGCGGCTGAAGCGGAGGTGATAGCCAATCTTCGCATGCGATGTTGAAACTGTGGATTGCTAGGCCATGGAAAAAGAGATTGCTCTACAAATACATAATCTAAGAACAAAAATGGTACTACCAACAAAGGTACATCACAAAGTCTAGACCCTACGATTTGACAACAAATATCGTGCGATTATCGTTGTTTCATGGGTTCGTACCATAATCACACTAACTTAGTGTATTTTTACGCACTGCATCAGTGCGAAAACAATGAATATCAATAGAGTATAGTTTATGTACTTTAACTATACAATTGTTGTGTCAAAACTGCACAGCAATCATATAGTTAAAGTACATAAACCGTAAGCTATTGATATTCATTGTTTTCGCACTGATTCAGTGCGTAAAAATACACTGAGTTAGTGCGATTATGGTACGAACCCATGAAACAACGATAACCACATGATAATTGTTGCCAAATCATAGGGTCTAAACTTTGTGATGTAATGCATCCACAAGAAAGAAGGGGCAACAGAAGAAGACACAAAGCGGAAGTACACCTCTAAAGTGCAGTTATGCACCTTGTAGCCGAATTGGTCACATAGAAAACAAATGTTGGGTGAAGAATCCACAACTGAGGCCTCAGTCCTTCACTCCGCAAGTTGCTCAAGGAAGTGGGTCAAATTCTGGGGGCAATAGTCTTGAGGCACCTTTGGGAGAGTTGCAAAATACTCTAGCATTGCTCGTTGCAGCGACTGCAAAGACCACACTAGTATCTTCTGGTTCAAAGCCTGGATAAGATAGTTTTGAGTATGGTGCAGTTGGTGAGGTGGTTGCGGCAATGGCTACTAGATCACAAGCCATTTTTATGCTAGTTGTACATGTGGTGGATGAGAATTCAACTACTCAAGTTGGGCCTCGTGTGCGCCACCAAAGGCCTTCTGGTAGCATTGGGCAATCAAGACTACCAATAACATTTGGCCTGGCAGATGTAGACACTAGTCCATTAGTTGGAACAGTTTTTGGTGGAGGAGATTCATCTGTTGAAAAAGATATGGTCAAGAGTTCGGCCTTCAAATTATTGGAGGTTCCACTATTCTCTGGGATCCAATTGTAGAGTGACAACTTTGATGCATCTGCTTGTAGTTTACGACATCTCTTGTAAACGATGTAGAGTGACACGACAAACAATTGGATGAAAAATACTCTATTATTGTCATTTCCTACTCTTTTACAGTCATTTCAAACTGCAAATAGACTATGATGGCATTCTTCACTTAACTAAAGAAACTCTTAATTCTTGCCAACTTTTAAAGAAATTTGGAGGTATTTCTACTCCTACTTCCTACATTACTTCCATTATTATTTAGGTGAATTGACCCCTTCATTCTCCTTGCCAAAAGTAAATGTAAAAAATTGCCTCCTCTTGTGTGCCCGTTAATTTTGCATATCATCATCTCTCCCATCTAATTTATGACCTCTGATTCTAATTATGAATTCAAAATTTCCAAATATTATCATGAGTGACAAATAAAAAATTCCGGTGTTTTCCCAGGGGTAAACCGCAGGGGTAAACCGCAGCGGCAATGAGGGGTCAATTCAACCTGGCCGGTTTGGTGAGGGAACAGATGATGTGATATTAGAGAAGGTGACATTAAAGAATACTGGATATTGAGGCATATGCGTAGTTGCGTAGAAGATTCACTGCGGTAGACTGGGCAGAGTCACACTACTTGTTGCTTGCCCACTTGTTGCTTGATCGCATGAGCTGGCGATCGCAGCGATGGTGGATCCTTGAAGCCCATCTTCACTGCAGCAATCAACATTAAGCTTAACTTGCTCAAGCTTTCTCCGGTGTGCTGCTGTTTCATCAAAAACCGTTCTTTGGCTATGACGAACAAGTCTTAGCTCTCTGCTTGTGGTTTGCATTTTGGCTTGCAAGTGGAAGCTGAGGATTGTGTGTTTAGGGTGATTGCCTGCAGATTTCGATCGCAGCTAGGGATTACTTCAATCGCAACGCAATTTTTCAACGATGAGGTGAATTCGTCTTGCCGTGCATTACATGGGGATGCGGGTTTTCGTGTCTCTAATTATGAAGTAGCGACGTCGGGGGACGTCTGTTAGAGGTGCGTGGTGCGGAGATTTAGGTTCCGCGGATGGTGTAACTTATTGCGATTTTATTGTTGGTCACCGTTTTGAACGCAAACCCTAGATCGTAAAACCCTAGAAGCAAAGCTGTTTACTTTTGCAATGTGTGAGTTGCGTGTTCAATGAAGTGCTGATCGGTTGATCAAGTGTGAGCACATGTCGACCTCGTTGTTTGGTTTGCAGGTGAGTGCTTGAATTGCAGCATGGCTCCATCTCAGAACGCGGGGCACGTCGGGATAGAGTTTTAGATTCTCTCATGGCTTGGTCAATTTTAGGTTTCCTCGGTCTGCCTGGAATTCCCTTGAAACTGCAGGGAGTGATTGAAACTGTATGCTAACTGTGTCGTATATGGATTAGGTTTTTTAATGAAAACGTTTCGAGCAAGGAAAATTGGCAGTGGTGAGCACGGGGAGTTTCTGGTTTAGCTGAAGCCATGTCTGGGTGGGAGCCATCCGATTGGAACAGTGGCGGGGGAGAATCTCAAAGCACGGTATGGACCACCTACCTGTCTAGGGTTTAGGGTTTTGAATTTGTTTGCAACCCAAAGGCTCAATACAGGAATTTTCTCGAAGCATATGGCTCTTGGGTTTAGAGTACATATGTCACTGACTGCACACCTCAAGTTTTAATAGGCTTAGCAAATTCAATATTGTCGTACAAGATTTGAAACTTTTGACGATTGACAATTGAGGCTCAAATTTTCCATAAGCGAAATGGTTCAGGAATGGAGCATTCCTTTCAATTGATGGCGTTTTTAGTGATAATAGTTCAACCTTTGATTGAAACCAAGTGCTTCTCCTTCACTGTTCATCCTCGTTAAGTAGTCATTTTTACTTGAAAAGTTGATCATACCAGACAGTTTCTTTCAATTCTGCAATCGATGACTTTGTGGTTAAAGTGCACATGAAGGTAACCAAATTTCTTGCAGTATGAACAATACTACAACCATAAACATTTCGCGCAGTTGGGGTGCGGTAAGTGCTTGGAGAAGGGGAAGTATGCGGTCAATGGCATGTCTATCCTAGTCTCGGGCAGATTGGAATGGAAAGGAATGCAATGAAGCTGGTTCTGAGGTTTATAAGGGAATGCAGGTGGACGATGTTCCTGGTGGAGATGGGTTTTATAGAAACACCGAGACTCCGATATTTTCTGTGGACATGTTGGAGAGGAACGCATCCAAGGGCCATGGGTTGGTGACTGATGTTGCTGCCGGTAACAATGTTCTCTTGGTGGGCACAAATAGAGGCTGGATCGTGCGGCATGACTTTTACGGAGGAAATGATTCTCTTGGTGGGTATTGTTTTTTCTAATTTTATTATCTCCAGTTTTTTGGACAAACATCTGTGAGTGCCACTCGGATTTAGGGCAGATTTTGGAGCGCAACCACAATTTTAAGATCGATACTTGTTTTTGACTTTAAAATTTTTCTGCAGAATTGGATCTCAGTGCCAGAGGTATTGAACAGTGGGTCCCCAAGGTGTTCATCGACCCTGGTGGAAGACATTCAATTTTCACAGTTTGCAGCAGCTCAAGTGCCGATACTTATTACCTGCATGGGAAGTGGAGGAAACCAAGGATGTTCAGCAGACTGAAGGGGTCCACCGTGAGCTCTGTTGGTTGGAATCGGGCACAAATAAATGAAGGTTTTCCCTATTACCATTTCCATTCTGTGGATATCACTTTGTGCAGTTGTCCTGTAATTCTGCCCACTCATGATGGGACTGGTTTAAGATATGCAGCCATATAAAATTGAAACCAGTTTAGGTGGCGGCAGTCTGTCTTGGAGTTGTGCTTTGGAACCTGGTTATCAGAAATTCTTGAGGGTACTTCATATCTTTAGTTTCACAAGAAGTGGGTAAATCTTGTCCTATATATAATCTAATGAAGTGTTAACCCAGAAAGGGCCTAATTGGGTCTAATATTTCTAGCAGTTTGAATACGTCAATAAGGAACTTTCTTCTGTCCACTATGATTAATTGTTTGACCAACACTTGCAATTAGTGATATTATAGTTGACCCCATCTGAATTCTATGTTTCACAATATGATCAATCACGTTGTTCGTTCTAAAACCATGAATCCTTGGTATTTTATTGTTAATTCTGTTTCAGATTGCTTCCCCGACAATGAATGTGATGTTCCCTTGCTTGTGTTTGTGTCCTGTACAGCCTTTACTCGTGAGGTGATCTTGGGGACTACATCTGGGCAATTGTATGAGACCGCAGTTGAGGAAAAGGATAAAAAGGAGAAGTTCTGCAAGCTTCTATTTGAACTGACGGAGGCTCCAGAGCCTTTTATTGGTGTTCAGGTGATTGTGTTCACTTTGACAGTGGAAAGCTGGGTGGTATTCACATCATGACTTTAGTGTAGAAGACTGTGCTTTGTATGAAGTGACAAATGCATTGACTCATTATAGAAGAATCAATGGCGGGGCGCTTCTTTGTGACAGATGGAGGTCATGAGCATAGGGAGCACTACACGCTATTTTATCATGGCAGCCACTCCTTCCCGCCTGTATATTTTCCAGGGCACTGGTTCCCTAGAGGTTTGACCCCATACTCCTCTCGGCATAGTTCTTATTGCTTCTTGCTGCATTAAATCTTTTAGCTCGTTGATCTTTGGAAGTGTTAGACTTTTCCTTTGCATTTGGCATCAAGTACATAGGAATTAGCACGCATAGCCCTTAGAAAGGAATACGTATGTCATCTAGTTGCTTGATTTTATGATCTAACATACTCTGATCAACAGGCAGTGTTCAAGGCTTATTCAGAAGGCCCACCCCATTTCACCGAGCTTCCTGGTGAGATCTCGAACAGGTAGGTGGTTCACTTCTTTTGAACGACCATCGTCATGTTTGCAGGTTTAGTCTCTTCAGAGTTTTGCTGTGGTCTGTGACTGTTTTGTGCATGGCAGATTTTTGCATCATAATCTAAACGTTTCGAACTTGCTCTTTCGCAGTGAGCTGCACTTCTATGGAAAACAGCGGAGGGCAGAGAGGTTTGCTTGGCTTTCGGGGTCTGGTATATACCATGGACATTTGAATCTTGGGAACGCTCCAAGGCAATTTTCTACATGATCAACTTTGTTATTATTCTCACGTAGTTGTATCCTAGGCAAGGTCTTGAGTAGAATTGCGCTCTCCAATAACTATACCTGAACATCTAAGATGATGTCATTATAGTTTAGACTTTTCAGCAATGTGTCATCAGCTGGATTTTGCTAGTCTCAATCGAAATCTGATCCTGTGATTGTTCACAGTGCCAATCACACTCACGACGAGGATAGCAATGTGGAACACAAGTGGCTCTTGGAGTACTCGAAAATTTTGGATGGCTCGGGAACACCAAAACCCCTCTCGCTTGTTCTAAGCGAGTTCCACTTCTTAGTTCTTATGAACAACATGCTCAAAGTACGATCTTGGCTCTCTGTTCACCTTCTTCATTTTTTTATTTATCTGTTTTTGGGTAGTTTCTGATAGTTTTATTGAAGTTGAGTAGAAATGTGACATCCATGTGCGTTTTGCTTTGAAGGTTGTGAACAGGGTAAGTCAGAAAGTGGTGGAGGAGCAGCGGTTTGACATCCGTAATGATCTAGGCTCACCTACTATGCTAGGTCTATGTTCGGATGTAGCCGGTGGAGCCTATTATGCTTTCGATGAAAATTCCATTTTTGAGGTGAAGCTTTAGCTTTTGAATGGATATTTTTTGTGGTTCGTTGTACTGTTTTTCTGTTGTCATATATCGGTATTTACCCTCTTATTAATTCCTTTGTTGCCCAATGCTGCTGTTAAATTTTTAGCGAGTATTTGTCCAAGCATTTAAAAAAATTTCGAGTGTAGTTTGCAGTTCAGAGCTTAGAATATTATACTTTTATCTTACCAAGATATGGCTGGAGTGCAGATCACAGTTCAAGATGAGGGACGCGACATGTGGCAGGTGTACTTAGGTCTGAAAGAGTATACAGCTGCACTTGAAGCTTGCCGGGATTTGGTGCAACGGGATAGCGTTTATGCGGCTCAGGTGCTAGGTTCACTGCCGTTTTCTGCACAGGGTGGTGGATTGTGGTGGTTTTAATTAGTTCTTTAGCAAAGGGTTCCAGTAACTTTCAATACTTCGTTTCAATCTGCTTCAGGCTTGATGATTTTGAGACATGAGACTCTCGACTTATTCTATTATGTCATGTACACAGGCAGAGGCTGCATTCGATGCTAAGGATTATGAGCGAGCAGCATCATTCTATGCAAAGGTGCACTGGCAGTACTAGAATTTGATTTACTGTCAGCTCACTTAGCCACGCCTTGATAGAAGATTTGATAACTGTTTTTTGTTCTATGGATCAATGTGGCTTCTTTTAGTCATAAAATTTATAGATCTGTCGCTCCTTATACTGCAGACCGCAACTGTGGCGACGTTTGAAGAGGTTGCGTTGAAGTTTGTGACAGTTGGTGAACAGGTGAACTACTCGCTTATTGTATCTCAATTGTCTTGCGTACTCATGTTGGGCCTCACTTTATTAGTTGCAGGATAGTTGACTCTTGTGCTTTTCTGCTTGTTGTTGAAATGAATATGCCTTTTGGACTGTGGCAGGATGCATTGCGTACATATCTGCTCAGGAAGTTGGACTTTTTGGGGAAGGAGGATCGCTCCCAAGTTACAATGATTGCTACCTGGGCTGCGGAGCTTTACTTAGATAAGGTACATTTGTGTACAGCTATCCTGGACATATCTGAGATTGAGTATATACTGGAGTTGGTGCAAGATGATCACAGTTACTAATTGTATTTATTGTTTTTTCTGTTTGAGCTTGCGAATGTGTGGACCTTACATTAGATAAATTGCAGGTGTATCATCTTGATTCTCGGTAACAATTTTATCGACTCCATTCCGATCATTTCCTTCATACTTCTGCTCTTGTATGGAATTCAGATTAACAGATTGCTTTTAGACGTCGAAGACGAAAAGGAGGTGGATGCAAATGAAGGAAACAGTGGAAATTCAGAATACCACAATACTGTGCGAGAGTTTCGGGCGTTTCTTAGTGATTGCAAGGATGTGCTTGACGAGGCCATTACAGTCAAATTACTGGGCAGGTATTGCCTACTTAGGTCACTCATTCGAAAAGTAGTACTTTGCGATGTTCTTTGCTGGGAGCAGAGGGCATGGAGTTGAATGCATATTAACTAATAACATGTTCATTTGATAGTTACTTTTATTTATCTACGTCATTATGTGCATATTAAAGTGCAATTGAGGAAGACTTCTTCATTGCTATCTTCCCGCTGAAGTTCATTCTTGAATTGCTAATGACTTCCTTTGCATAACTGTTATTAGCTATGGGCGAGTGGACGAGCTGGTCTATTATGCTGGTTTGAAGGAGCATTATGAAACACTCATTCATCACTTTGTTCAGGTGGTTGTTTTGGCGATTTGTCTGACTCTCTCGCTTTTGCTATTGTATGTTCACTTTTCAAAGTATGGATGCTTGGATAACTATGTGAAGTGATTGTTATTGTGAATCTAAGCACTAAAGTAAGGAATTACTATCCATCGGGATTTTAGGTGCTACTTTCATGCTACTGCGTGTGTTTTTGCATGGTATCTCCTTACTCTCATATTTCTCTGCTTTTGTGCATTTTTTTTCATCACTTTCAGCAAGGTGAAGCAAAAAAAGCATTGGCAGTACTCCGGAAACCAAGTGTCTCCCCAGAGCTCCAGGTGCGTCTCACTAGTCTTTATGAACATTTCATTTCATAGTGGTAGATGGCATGGCCAGATTATTCTATATTAGTTTCCATGTCATCATCTTGTAAGAAATGTTGCTTATCAGAGGTTTAAGGATAAGAAGTGCTTGGAAGGGAAAACTTGCTTGTTATGATTGCCATTGATAAGTGATAAAATCTGTGCAGTATAAATTTGCCCCTGCATTGATCATGTTAGATCCACATGAAACAGTGGATGCGTGGACTTCAACCGGCCTCAATTTGAATCCGAGGCAACTTATCCCTGCCTTAATGCGATATTCCAGTGAGCGCCGACCAAGGTATGTTCCCTGTTTGATCTTTGAATTAAGTGATTTAAGAGTTCGTGATCTTACATTTTTAACAGTAGGGTTGGCTTGACAAATACATTTAACAGCTAAGCATGAACTCCATAATTTTTTGGTCAGTAAGCATTTTTTTGGAAGCAGGGACGAGCCCAATGCAGCGATTCGATATCTTGAATATTGCGTTGTCCGCCAGCAGAGCGAGGACGGTGCCGTCCACAACTTGCTGCTGTCATTGTATGCCAAGCAGGTATGTCCACTTTTGATTTCCGCGTCTTGTCCCTGCTCCTTTGATGAAGGAAAAAGGTATGCAGGCATCTTTATGCATGGGTGTTGGATGTTAAAACTGTGAGGCAATAAAAAGTTCATAAATTTATTATTTAGTTTAACGTGTTACACTTTCAATATATTGTAATTTCCTGAGTAAAAGAGAAACTATGGACATACTTGTGGTTTGGGGTTCCCCATAATTCCCTATAAATTCGAGATAGCATGCGTTGGTGCCGTAAAGTAGCACTATTAGATAACCAGCACTTTCCTGACTTTGGCAATATTCAGTGTGCTTATTTCAGAAACTTCCTACTGGATGAAAGCAGTGGTTGTATGTAATGAATGGAACATGCATGTTTTGCAAGACATCTAAGGGTTAAGGTGTTTTTCTCTCTGTGTAGTTGATTAATTTAATGACTCTGTAGGTAATGATAATCTGGAGAAGATTACATTCTAGATGAGCTTAGATAGCTTAGATAGATATAACCAATGTGATAAGCGTTACTAGGATCTATCAAAGGGATGTTCAGGAATAGACTGTCGCATAATCCCTGAAGTGGAATGGAATGGAATGGAATACGTTTAAGTTCGAATGATTTGACAATAATGGTGTTCACGGAATGTGTGCAGTCAGAAGATACGGCGTTACTCAGGTTCTTGGAGGCAAGGTATGGCAAGGGGCGCTTGGAAGGGCCTGACTACTTTTATGATCCCAAGTATGCTCTGCGTTTGTGTTTGGAACAGAAGCAGATGCGGGCCTGTGTTTACATCTATGGTATGATGGGCATGCATGAAGAAGCTGTGGCACTAGCATTGCAAGTACGTTGATGCCCTCATACCTTTGTTCCCCGTTGGATGTTCCTAGTTTCAGACGTTGGACATCTTGAATGAAATGCATTTGCCTGTTAAGTATGCATCTTGGAGTCTTCAGAACTTTCATCACCTGCTCTTTCCGTAGTATTCAGACATTCTGAATACGTGCTTTAAAGACTATTTTGTTGCGATCAGTTAATTTTCATAGGTTTGAGCAGAAGTAACCTTTTCAATTGTGATTGATGTCATTTGATCCTAAACGACTTTTTCTTCAGGTGGATCCTGAGATGGCTAAAGTTGAGGCCGACAAAGTGGAGGGCAATGAGGAATTGAGAAAGAAGCTTTGGCTTATGATAGCTAGGAATGTCATTCTGCAAGGAAAAGCCACAAAAGGAGAGAATATCCGTAAAGCCATTGCGTTCTTGAAAGAAACAGATGGGTTGTTGAAGATCGAAGATATCTTGCCCTTCTTTCCAGATTTCTCCCTCATTGATGACTTCAAGGTAATGTATAAGGTGTAACAAGCTTGCTCGATCTTGTCTTGTACGAAATTTCTTTCACTTGATTGTGTTCTGTTCCTTGAAAGCCAGGTTGTTCTGCCAGAGGGCTCTTGCTGGATTGCCCTATTGACATGTATGGGTGTTGTGGGGTTGCTACCGGATACAGGAAGCAATCTGTGCTTCATTGGAAGACTATAACCGTCAGATTGAAGAGCTGAAACGAGACATGAATGATGCTACGCTTGGCGCTGAAAACATCAGAAATGATATCACCGCACTGTCACAACGCTATGCAGTTGTGAAGCGCGATGAAACATGCAAGGTTAGCATTTGTACTTCTATCAATCTAGGGGTATCCTGAGCTTACTTTATTTCTCTCTTATTTGAGGGTGGGTTTACGTTTTGTCTGACAAGTCTTAGGACAAGGCATTTCAACCATATTCTAAGAAATACAGCAAGTAATTGGTCAATAGTTGGATTGTTGTCCTTAGGGTCTTTACACGTTGTTTGGATGGCCATGAAGAAAGGTTCTTGACAATGGATGATTAATTGTTATTAATGTTTTCATGGCAACACTTTTTGTGTATGGTCTTTGTCTGTTTGACTATTTCGTGAAGTTCTCCAAATATTATCAGCTCACAAAATAGTCGAATAGACAAGACCACTGTGCCTAAATTCGCTGATTTATTTTGTAATTTATTGCCATCTTGTCCCGTGGGCTCCAAAACTTGTCTGGAGAAGTGTAAACTGGCCCTTGGTTGCATCTGCTTTGAGTTCCTCTCAAATCTGCGTATCAGTATATCCCCATCACAATTCACGCTTTATTTTCTTGTATGTTTCTATATATTCCTGTCAAGTTGCAAACCATTCCAATCATATAAAGAGCATGACCCACTTATCCTTCTTGTATGTACAGGTTTGTGGACAACGAATATTGGCGTCGAAAGGGGCCCTAGGAGCATCAGGGGCAGCCCGGAGTTACACGTCTCTCGTGGCTCCGTTTTATGTATTCCCATGCGAGCATGCCTTCCACGCCCAGTGTCTTACTGACTATGTGCTTCAACACACTGATTCAAGCGAGGTACCTTTTAACTTCCATTATTTTTGGAGAATGGGGTCAAAGAAAGCATATAATGCTGTACTTGTAAACTTGTAGTCATGTTGTCACCTTGGTTACCGTCCTTTCCAACTTGGTTCTATCGTGTTGTTCTCCAATTGTCTTCTCATATTCTGTCTGGAGAATTTCAGAAGGAACGCATACGAAGTTTGCTTCGGCAGATCACGACCTTAGGCTTCAAGGAGGTCAGTGAGCGGTCTGCAAAGTCTGCTTACAATGGACACGAGGAAGAGACGGACACTGCAACTGGGAATCTGTCACCTTTGGACAAGGTACATTCATTGACCAAACTGTAACATCTCATAATGTCTTTTACAGCGTTTCAAACTAATGATTAGGTTTGCGGAGTACTGTACATCAGCGTTTTGTTTATTGGTGTCTTACATTGCAAGGCCAGTTAAGTGCACACAGACCACTTTAATTTATCTCGAAAATGATATTCTGAAATTTCTTGCACACTTGCCGCTATCGAATATTACTGTATTTGTCACACTTTTGGGACAATGACCTATTTGTCACACATTAAAACCTTTTCTGAATCATTCTTGGGGGACTTTAGGCTGCCAGATTGTAGTTAGGGTGTACTCAGGAGTAACATCAGTCGTTCTCAAAGAATTTATTTTGCATTTGAATGTTGAATTAATAAGGCAATGATGTTGGTGAGTATCTAAATCTTTAACGTTCTCATTTTGTTTGAGCAGCTTCGGGCACAGATAGATGATGCAGTGGCTGGAGAATGTCCGTTTTGCGGAGAGCTGATGATCAAAGAGATTTCTGAAGCTTTTATCTCTTCCGAAGAAATAGATTCAGTTGCTTCTTGGTCCATAGGCAGTGGCAATATTGCTACTACAGACTATATCGTCTGACTTGGTAGTGGTAAACCCCAAAGTGTACAATGTCGTGTAGAAGTTGTCTTGAAATATTTTTAGCTGGGATAGCATTGATGTGAAAGCGTGCAAAGTAGATAGTACCAACCCTAGTGAACATTCTTGGAGGCCTCGATCTGATCATACCGACTTTTACAACCATCGTTCGTTTGCTTTGTAGCCATTAGCACCATCTTTTTCGGCGTGTGCATCTTGAATAAGGTTACTTAGCGATCATACCATCTCACCTCTTGGCTTGATCTTTTGTACTTTATCTGTCTATAATTTTCCAGATTCAATGATTGAAGTAGAGGCATATGCTGCTGCTGCTTACTTCTTCTGTAGCCTGATTCTTCTGAACCAATTCCGTACACGCAGCGGAAGTATGACAGGAATTGACTAACTTCTAACGTGTGAAATGTCTGTCCGACTGGCAGGTAGTTCTTTCCAGTAAACCCCTGTCCATATTAACAGAGATTCTTGTGACTTCGTTGCAGTGGAGGTCACAACTCGGTGACAGGTTCAGTGGCTTCTGGTGATTTGCAGTGACAAGTTCACAGGGAACACCTTCAGAAGTTGCGGATCTGGTAGGCAGGTGAAATGTCGACGTCCAGAATGATGTTTTCTAACCAGGGTCTCTCTGAGGTAGTGCTCACTGATCAGTGAATCCATTGTTGAAGTGGACTTCTGTCGTGGGCAGGCCATGCATTGATTCTCCTGACAAGTACACATTTAGAATATTGTACCTCACTATATAGTTACCAATCAAAAGTTTTCACTGTGTCCATTTGTATAATTCAAAGAATTCTACATAATGTATCATTACATCTTTTCTTATTAATTTTTTTTCAAAAAAGATTCAAAATTCACACTAAAGAGAGTTGAATGTTGAGGTGTCATGTATCTAAATTTTGTAAAGTAGATATCTATTTATTATAACTAAATTTTGTCTCACAAATTGTACCACAAAGGTACAAGATTAGTTGTAGTGCGAGGGTCAAGTAGTAAAATTTGTTTATAATTAATAGATATCTATTTTACAAATATAGGTATATTCCCCCCCCCCTCGCCATTGAATTGTCTTATAGTGTGAACTAATTTGCCCTATGCCATTGCCACAGTCAATAGAAGTCCAAATAACTTTCTAATTTTTTAATTCGTTAAAACTTTGAAATTCAATAACTTTCACATTGTAATGCGAGAGGTTGTGTTTTTGGTACAAATAGAAAGTTTTATGTACAAAGGTGTGCAAAGGCTTTGTTTTGTGGCGTTCATATGTGCGATGAGAAAGTTATGATTTTTCCATAATAAAAGATAATTTAATTCAATTCCAAATTCACAAAAACTTTGAAGTTCAATAATTTTCACACCCTAGGTCCAAACACCACAAACAAAGTCCGTGCACCCTTCTTTGCCAAGAGCTTTTGAGCGGTTCCAATTAATGCTACCGGATGCCTCATAGTTTGTTAGATCTTAGCGTATCAAACAAACAAACAAATAACCAACTTAACCCCTAAAGTTCCGAGGCCTATTTTCTGCCAAAAAACACTCAAAATTGCCATTTCTATAGCAAAGAGTAAAAAAAAATTATTTTTTTTTTCCACATCTAACAGTAGGATCTTACACCTAACTAGTATTAAAAAGTGTGGAAAAAATTTCAGAATTTTTGACCACACAGATTGCAAGATATCTGCTTTTAAAGTGGAAAAAACAAGTTTTTCAGCACATTGCGGGATTGGATTTTTTGACTTTGAACATTTTTAACTTAAAATTTTTGCACTACAGAGTTTTGAGCTCTAAAATCTTTATAGTAGAGAATTGAGTTGAGAGTCTAGGAAAAAAAAGAAATTCAAAAAAACTTAATTATCATTCTTCAAAAAATTGTTAAGTAGAAGTAGGTATAAGATAGAAGGAAAATCTAAAATATTTATATATTTTAGATGGAATTAAAATACACTAATCCCAATGGTGAGATTATTCTAGCAAGTAAATTAAACCATGAGAATTTTTTTTTTTGAAAAATTGCAAAAATAGCATTCAGAAATGAATCCTACAAGTTATTTTTTTCAAGAAGATGCTCTAACTGCCTGAAAAACAAGAATGTCCATAACTTCCTCATAACAAAGTCAAATGAAATGAATCAAAGCTTTCCAGATAGACAAAAATATAATCTATGAGAAAAAAATATTTTAAAAAAGAAATTCAAAATTTTGCAATTTTTTTTTGCTGCCCCCTGTCCCCACGCATTCCAAGAAATGGCATAACTTCTCACTCGAAGGTCCGATTTCAATTTTTTTTTTCCGCCACGTACCTCTCTCAATTCTTCACATTCGAAAAAAGTTTCAAAAAATTAAGAGAAAATTTCAGCCCGTAGGTACCTGCCCCAAGTCCCATTTGTCCCCCGAACGGACAATGGTCCTTTAGGGGTTAAGGTATGGATTTTAAATCCTTTTTACAAAAAATTTGAGAAGAGAAGATATACATATAGATGTTTGCTATCTTTGCAATCAAATTTTGAAAATTTACCACCAACCATGTTCAACACTTCATTGAGATTGTGTAAGAATGTAATGGTAATTATGCATGAAAAAAAATACTAATTCTATTCTACATTATGTAGATTTCCTTGAATTGCACAAATAGGCACAATGAAAACATTTGATTGGTGATTGTATAGTATACCAAATTTATAGTAACAAAGAGTAATATCCCCCCAAAATACATAGTATCCATTGAATCCCTCAAAGGGTTTTGTTTAATATAATAAATAGTTGGCATTTTTGGTTGTGTACAAATAACCCCTGCAAGACCAAATGACTGGTGACCGGAGAATGAATGCAGATGATCTTAGGTGGTGTATATGAAGTCACTTTTTAACATATGTTCTCAAGTAGGTGTATATGGAGTCGTTTTTTAACAAATGTTCTTCAAATTTTGACACCGGGTGTGAACTTGTACCCTCTTAGTAGGAATATAATTTTTTTTCCAATCAGTTGGCTAGATCAAAAGGTATGTTGCCTTGAATTTTTTTGGCAGCCTGGTAGCTTGAAGCAACATGTGCAAAATTCTTCCTATAATTTTGAAATTTGGCAAGTATAGAAGCAATGATAAAACTTGCCAGACAGGAATGCCGACGTTGCCTTTCACGATAGGACTTAAACGACTTGGCGGGGTCCCAATAGGGTCCCTAAAATTGAATTTCGAGTCCCTACATCTAGATCCCGATTGCGGACCTATATAGTTTTCATCAATGTCATGTTGTTAGGGCGGCTCTTAGCCTTGTCATTAACAAGAGGAAGGTCGATTATATTAACTCCGGAGCTGAAATAGAATTCTTCAAGGTTTTTGTATCCTTGAATTCTATGCTTGAAACTAAGTTTCTGAGGGTGTCTATTTAGTATTGTTGGTAACGATAGTAGTACAAAGCTCAATCGAGGGCAAACATAGAAATCTTCAAGGTTTTTGTATCCTTGAATTCTGCCTTCAATATCAGCTTGTGATGGCATGAATTTTGTCTCGTCGGTAATGACAGCGATGCAAAGCTCAATCGAGGGCAAACATAGAAATCTCCAACAATTTTGTATCCTTGAATTTTGTTTTCAATATCAGCTTATGATGGCGTGAATTCTATCTCGTCGGTAACGACAGTGGTGGCATTGTTGCTACATTGGGCAAATTAGGATTACTAAATGTCCCAAATAGGCGGACATATGGGACGGTTCAAACACAGCGGACAAACAATGTAATCATCTTAAAGTAGTCACATCGAGTGAGTCAGGGTCATTGGACGTCTTGGACAGGCAAGCAAATCGGACAGTTAGGACGGACAGTCCGCCCAATGTGATAACTATGAGTGGTGCAAAGTTGAATGGAGGGTGAATATAGAAATTTCCAACGTTTTTGTATCCTTAAATTCTACCTTCAATATCAGCTTGTGAGGGAGTGAGTTAAATTCTGCCTTCAACTGTTTAAATACGTAGAATTGGTTGCGATGGTAGAAAAAGGGAAGACAAAAGTTGTGTTGGATATAACGAGGAGTTGGGCAACTGTGATGCAAATCCCAATCTCATAATCTTAATTGAGGGAAGAAAAATCCAAGAGTTATATCCACTCTGGCCAATCCTCCTCAATCTTCTCAGGACCTCAAAAACTTACCTGAATTGCAAACTGTTCAAAATGTCGTCACTCAAGATGATGAGAAATGGGACTCCCAAGTATCAACTAAGCATCTAGATAAATTAAAAGCTAAGATGTAGGAATTTGGATCACGTGAAAAGGAATTCAAAATGGCGATGATGCCTTTTATATCCCAGAGAGTTCGTATAATAGCAGGGGAGATTCTGAAGCGTGCCCTTGGTCCAACAAGCGAGATTCTAAGCAAGGGCCGACACTATTATGAAGAAGCCCAGAGGTCAAACGCCGTGCTCATGTAAGTTTATTCTTTTCACAATGATTTTGTTTCAACTTACTTTAAGTACTTCATTATGACCATATCAAATGTTTTTCATTGATGTTGGCTTGCACTTCTTCAGGAATGTGCGGGTCCCACCTCAATCACACTGCTGTAGAGGCTTTTAAATCTGCAACTCAGAATGTGACTTACAAAAGGAATAGGACATCACACGTGAATTTAGCATCGGAATTAGTAGAGATGGTCCAGGGTTGTTTGTACTCAATTACGGTATATCCAAACCTAATGAACAAATATCCACAACAGTGCAAATTGATTCAGCAATTTGGTGAATTCAAGAAGAACTTTTCCTCACTCCCTCACAAGCTGATATTGAAGGTAGAATTTAAGGATACAAAAACGTTGGAAATTTCTATATTCACCCTCCATTCAACTTTGCACCACTCATAGTTATCACATTGGGCAGACTGTCCGTTCTAACTGTCCGATTTGCTTGCCTGTCCAAGACGTCCAATGACCCTGACTCGCTCGATGTGACTACTTTAAGATGATTACATTGTTTGTCCGCTGTGTTTGAACCGTCCTATACATCACAAAGTTTAGACCCTACGATTTGGCAACAATTATCGTGCGGTTATCGCTGTTTCATGGGTTCGTACCATAATCGCACTAACTCAGTGTATTTTTACGCACTGAATAAGTGCGAAAACAATGAATATCAATAGCGTACGGTTTATGTACTTTAACTATATGATTGCTGTGCAGTTTTGACACAACAGTTGTATAGTTAAAGTACATAAACTATACGCTATTGATATTCATTGTTTTCGCACTGATTCAGTGCGTAAAAATACATTGATTGAGTGTGATTATGGTACAAACCCATGAAACAACGATAACCGCTCGATAATTGTTGCCAAATCGTAGGGTCTAAACTTTGTGATGTATATCCGCCCATCTGGGACGTTTGGTGATCCTAACTTGCCCAATGTGGCAACAATGGCACCACTATCGTCACCGACGAGACAAAATTCACGCCATCGCAAGCTGATATTGAAGGTAGAATTCAAGGATACAAAAACCTTGAAGATTTCTACGTTTGCCCTCGATTGAGCTTTGTACCGCTATCGTTACCAACGATACGAAATAGACACCCTCAGAAACTGAGTTTCAAGTACAGAATTCAAGGATACAAAAACCTTGAAGAATTCTATTTCAGCTATGGAGTTAACATGATTGACCTTCCTCTTGTTAATGACAAGGCTAAGAGCCGCCCTATTGGCCCTAACAACATGACATTGATGAAAACTATATAGGTCCGCTATCGAGATTTAGATGTACTTATATAGGGACCAGGAATTCAATTGTGTTTTGTTTTTTCGCCGTCGCCCATCGCAGCCAGTTTCTACGTATTTAATTATGTAGTATAACTTACATGATATAAGATGCAATTGTAAAAAAAAAACATATACGGTATAACAATCTCACTATAGAAGGAGTTAAAGTTTGCTCGACTTATTGGACAAGATAAAAAATACTTTTTCTTCTAACTTCAAACATTATAATCTTTCAATTTTTGTAGTCAAAGTTTTAAATTTTTTTCTACACATTCTTGTAGTAGTCTAGTACAAATTTGTATGGTTGGGTTTTGAAAAAATTCTTTTTTTCATTTTTTTTGTCATTACCCTGAAAAGTAATAGTTTCACAATTTGAGCCCAAAAATTTGCCTTGGTCATTTAGGGGTTAACATTGCATTTGTAAGCAATTTCTATCAAGTATACCAAATTTCAATTTCAAAAAAACAAAACTTCATTTTTGGTGAATTTTTAATAATGCTTCATGGTTTATATGATAATTTACTAAAAATTGTTGATGATGAATTTCAAAATTCAATTGTGTAGGTATATAGGAAACACCCTTATGCACCTCTTTCATGTTAAGAAAATTTTGGTTAGATAACAAGAATTTAATCTATAGAGAATTCAATATTTGGGATTGCATATCAAAATTTTGTAATTAGATGTTAGTTTTGTATTGTAATCAAATTTTGGCAAATTAATTCTTTAAACTTCTCACAATTTAGTGACACGGTTTATCTACATAAAACAACAAATTAGAACTTTATCGATGCACAATCACAACCCACAATCATCGTCAGAGAAATTTTCTTAGTTTTAGTGATTTTACATTCCTACCTTGCCATACAAATTTGAATTAAGAAAAAAATTATGCTAGGCCATTTTGTTGAAAAAAATTATAAGCCATACCATACACCCAGAAAATGGTTGATGTTAAAGAAAGACATCCAAAATGGACTCCATTCACTTGCATTAAATTATGAACTTATATGGTTAAACTATAACTTTAACCATTGAAACTTGAGTACCCAAGAATTTTAACCTTAAAAGGTAGGGACGGATACAAAACATCTTTTGTATGAATGTAAATTGCATTGTAGGATGGAAAAATCAATAAGTTCATCTGTTTTTATCTTTATGAAGCGCAGCTCATGTCAACATTGATACAACTATTGAGGAGAACCTCATGGAGAGCCTTTTTGTCAATGGAAAAAATAGACCAAAAACGGTGGTCATGGCTATGGATCCTTTATTAAGAGGTTTTACAAATAGAAAAATTTTAGGTGTGGGCAACGCTAGTCATAATGGCAAAATAGTCATAACCTCCAAATCATGAGAGTTACAATGCAAATCTTTCATTGCCAAGCCTACAATCTAGCTGCCCCATTCAATATTCTGGCACATGACCACCAGTGGTCCCAGAACTCTATTTCCGTAATTCGCGGAAAGGCTATACCCGTGGGAAAGAAGAGCTATTTCCGCGAAAGTTACTTTTTTCCGGTTAAAGAGGCCAGATAAAAAGGGGAAAAAAAGGTCGTAATTTGACTATAATTTTTTTTTCCTGTATAGTAAAAGTCGCGACTACTGTAAAATTTGGGAGTTGTTTTATGGCTACTGTGCGTGTTGTTTGCTGGTAAGAGTTGCTAGGTGGTGTGTAAAAATGTCAAAGTTTGGCAATTTGGTTTGCAAATGCTGTGGAGGATTGCTACTTGTGTATTTTTGTGCAATAGTCACTTTCATTGATGTATTCTAAAAGAATGTCACACATGGTCACTTCCATTCATGTATTCTGAAAGAATGTCACACACAAGGGAGTTGAACCCTTCTTGCAAAATGCAAGATTGCCCATTGCAATGTGTGTGTTCTGCACAACAAACGGACAAGCCACATTAGTAGAATGGGTTAGAAATTCAAAGGATATTGACACCGTTAGCCACGCTCCAGCAAAGAAGGCGCCACTGTTGGAGTCAGTCACCCACGCTCCACCAACATAGTAGCTCCGAACCACCAAGTGCAACATTCTTCAGAACTTGATCCCATGCAAAGTCTTGAGTCAAGGTGAACTTGAGAGGTAGAAATTGCAAAACCTCATGAAAACTAAGGAATGAAAAAATATACTACAGTGACAGTGGGAAGGATACTATTCTCCTGGTCGGACCTCACTGATCCCCTTGCCGGCCGACCTTTACCGCATTTTTCCAGGAATTTATAGCTTCCTTGTAAGGAAAATTCTCGAGGGTATAATATTTCTGGCAAACATGCGCACAACAAGGGGGAGGTGCTTCCCAAGCCTATTTTTGTGGCAGGATTTTAAGAACTTCAAGGTAGAAAAACATCTTTCATCCTCAACGGATCCAAGTACCAAACAACACCCAATTTCAGCAAGCATGAAGTATTCAGAGATTAGCTTACAGAGGTGGCGTGACTGTGCAAGTCTGCGCCACCACTTGATGACGGGAGTCACGTCCGTAGGAGAGCCACAGGCAGCGTCACAGTTCGACTTCATCGTGAGCTTGAACAAGCCTTGCTGCAGATCCAAGTTTGATGCATTGAGCATTGCAGGGACCGTGTGAGGGTTGCCAGGCTCAGACACTGGCTGGCCCTTGTTCACTAAACGGTCGTGACAGAAGAAGTTCTTCAGAACTTCCAAGTGCTTTGAGAAGCTTGCCTCAGCTCCTTCTTGTCTCCAATACTGGGGATAAATTATCCCAAACGCGTCAAGTAGTTCCTGTTGAGGGAACCGCCGATCCAGCTCATCAGACAATGCTTGCACAATATCTGCAAGCAGTAAACACATGAAACCAAAATGAGATAAAACGCCACCAATGAATCAAAGCATAAACCGATCTTACAATAGATCAAGTACCGAACTACCGATCAGTACTATCAAATACTGAGTCACTCGTTAGCCACCACCAATCGCTCATCGACACCACCGATCAGACCACCAATCAGACCACCAATCAAACCATCGACAAAAGAACATCAATCTAAGAATAGCGGTTTGAATTCCATCAGATGAACTATCGATCAGATCAGACCATGAACAAATCAGACCACGAACAGATCAGACCACCGAGCAGATGAGACCAGGGCACCTTGAAAACACCGATTCAAACAAGTACATCCACGAAGCATTTAAACATGAACTCAAAAATTGAATCATGAACTTCAACATTGACACTACAATTCAAGCATTCAAACATATACTGAAACATAGAAATATAAACTTAGACATAGAAACAGTAAAGCATTGATCAAACAGTAATCAAAGAACTAGAATACTAATCAAAGCACTAATCAAAGAAAAAAAAATGGGAAGTCAAGTAAAAATCCGCACCTGTAGATGAAAAAAATTTTGGAAAAGCAAAAAAAAACTTACCTGCGAACTGCCGTTTGATGTTGTCTTGGACACGCAGGAAATCTTGCTGTGTCACGAAAATGTGCTCACCGGTTTGCTTGTCGTGGGCACGCGCATACACATGAGTCACGGAAAAATTAAAGAACAGATGTGATATTCCGGAGTCACCAGGGCACTCCCTCCACGCCAGTGGAATGTCTTTGCATTGCAACGTCACAAGCTCGTTATACTTTGGGAAATCATCCTTGCTGAAAGCGGTGGATGTGTCAATGAAGAGACGTGCAAGCTCTTGCTGGCAAAGCTTAATCGCTTGCATGAAGTCGCAAACAAAAATGTCCCGACTTTGAGAGAGCTTGATCAGGCAATGCACTGCATTGACTAGAGGGATGAAACAAGCCAGCGATAGCAACATTTCAATGTCAGATAACAAGTCGAAATTGTCAACAGCACCAGCATGAGTCCTCTGACCAGGGCCTCTGGTCATATCACAGCCCATCTTCACGAGCAAAGTACTATATTTTGCCATGATTCGTTGCGCTGGACTCCTCATGGAAATCCAGCGCGTCTCTACATTGCGTAACATCTTGTTACCCTTAGTTTCCATGAGGTTTGCAAGTTTCTGCAACTCAACATGTCGCTTGTTGCTGCGGCAGAAGTACCCGTAAATAGACTGAAACAACCCCTCAAGGCAAGAGACCATTGGGTACTTCGACAGAGTCTCAACTACGAGATTTATGCGATGACTCACACAAGATGCCCCCAACGAAAACGGAGCCTATTTCTCCCTGATCTGGGTTGTAACACCAGTTTTGGGACCTTGGAACGTACTGACCCCATCTGCCCCAAAACACACGAGTTTAGAACCTATTTGCTCATGAGTAAGACCACCTTCTTCTAACAATGCATGCATAATGACAGTGGTCAAGTTATCGACAGTGCCACCGTCGGAGACACAAGAGAGATGGAGAAGGTGCGGATTCCTCTCCCAGTTGTCCATAGCATAGACATGAACCCCAACCCAACAGGTGTTGTCCACTGCTGTAACCTCATCGGCACTAATCGAGACAATGTTTGCAGACTGCACTACAGTCTTCAACGCATTGAGGACCGAACCATGCAAGTGCTCGCTCATCTCCCAACCACTCGTTTCGGACCAGTGCTTCCTCGGCAAACTCTTAACTTTCAAAAACTTAAGCAAATACTGCTCTCTCTCGTAGTCACACATGGGACGACCGTGACTCAAAACTTGAAAGAGGGTTGAGAATTGCACTCCCTTCCTCTTCATGTCGTTCTCGAACCCAGCAGCCAATTGGTCCGCAACGGTGCCTGCAGCTCTCTGACCCACCCAGATTTTACACAGCTTCAGGTGTTTGCAGTCTACTTTGACGAAGTTGTCGCCCTTCTTCAAGTGTGGCAGGGGAACTCTGTCTTCTCGGCAGGTACGTTTTCCTTTGTGCTTTTCTAGATTATCAGCCTTAGGAACCACTACTTTTCTCCGCCCCATGATCGAAGTGCAGCTCTGGCAGATGATGCCAATGAGGTCTCCGTTAGAATCAAATTCTCCCTCCGCCCACGCGAACTTGCAAGCCCACACTTCCTGCCATCTTCTCGTGATTGTGCTTGGGGCAGTTTTTCTTCTCTTCCGCGGAGCCCCTCCATTCTTCTTCTCATCGCACCGCTTACCGTCACCGGGGATCTGAAGCGCCAAATCAGGAAGCTCCGGAGACAAGACAGTCTCCTCTGAAGGCGGATCGCGATCTGGTGCTTGCGCAGTAGACTGGGACAACCGTGTCTGAGAGATATGAGTAACCTCCACGTCCATCGCACTGGGCATTGGAGGAAGATACTTGCCAACCCCATTTGTGTTTCGGCTAGAGCCGAACGTTCGCACCCTGAAGTTATCAGGTAGTTTCAAGCGTGGCGCCATGGAACCCTGCGTAGCCCACAACAAAACCCAGCAGTACAAGAGAAACCGCACAAGAAACCGCAAGTGAAACCGAAAGGAAAGACCAACAAAAGGAACCGATTGATTTAACAAAGCAAGGACAATGAACTTGAAAAACAGTAAGAGATTCCAAAGCAAAAGCGAGATCGTTAGGAGAAGAACAAAAGAAATCGAAGACGAGGCCGCATTTGCAATCTCACAGCGGGAGGAGCGCTTAAATTCACCAGAAGGCTGAAAGCTTCGAGGCTTCGGGCGCCTCCATTGCCCATCGTCATTCTGGCAAATCTCATTTCTGAAACGCAATCACTGTAACGTCTGTAAGCAGCCACCATTTTTGAAATGCGATGAATGCCAAAGACACAATGCGCCTCCAAAATGTTCAAGGCAGCCCGGAAGTGGCGCTGAGAAACACTAAAATTCGAAATTGGAGAAGATACCGCATTCAAAACAGCATCAAAACAAGCGATCAATCACTCAAGGCATAGATCTCGAGTGCAGTTCCACACATCGACCGCCAAGACGCAACCACGACGGCGACTACATTGAAGAAGATGGTGACTAAGAAATTAATGCGAAACTCAGGACGATGCAAAAGAAAAACAAGGCTACAGGAGAAACGCTAGGGGAGCAAAAGCCCCAAACCCTAGCCGCTATGTCGATGCTGAGGATGTGGCCGCCGCGCGACAGGTGGAGGGTGTGGATCGCTCCAGCGACCAACAGAAAAGGCGGGAGCGGATGAATGCGAAACCTCGTTTGGATGAATGCGAGCTTTGGCCAACAGAGCCTACATCCAGTGCGTGCTTGGGCTCAAAAACAGAATTTTAAAAAAAAAATCCCATATACATTTAGCAGTCCCTTTTTTTTGGTAGCATTGGAGCGATAATTAGCCAGTTTAGTGATTGCTGATGACCACCAAATCGAAGAGTTTTTTTGAAATTTACAAGTAATCTGACTAATTTTAAAATGTAAGAGCATTCTCAGTGTGCCCTTTGTGGAGGCGTGGCAGTGGTAACTTCCAAGTGGATCTAAAAAAACCTACATAAATCTACCCCAATGCTAATGGCACTTCCCACCTTACCTTCATAGGTGCAATACTTCCTAACTCTTGTACGACATTTTCTTCATTTTTCAGTGCCCTCTAAATGAGCCAACAAAAACTTTGACAACTTAATCATACCTGACCAAGCTAATCAGAGACCAAACGGATATTAGGGTCAACCAAAATTATAATTGCTTTCATAATGAGTCAATAGTTGCCCATTCTTGTGGAAGCCTCAGTCGTGACGTGACAAGGTTCTACAAAGCTCCCAAATTGTGTTTGCAATGGGAGCTGCTCCACCCTCCATTACACACTTTAAAAAAGAGGGCATGAAAGGAGTGACCATATACTATGTGCGCATTGAGGTTGTCCTAAGAGCATCTCCACCAAGGTGCAAAATATTAGCCCAGTGAATACTTTGGAGCAATTGGGCTTTGCAATTGAGCCCTACCAGAGATATAGTTCAGTGTTTGGGGCAGTTGGACTCTCCAAACTTTGCTCGCCACATTCCAAGCTGCAAGGCCTCCATTCGACTTGCACCCACATCAGGTGTTCTTCGGAGTATGGAAACATGAAAAGAGCTCTCAGTTTGAAGCATCGACTGTTTTGTGGGGAGCTGTCGTTGCTTCCAACTTGTCTTCGCGGCCTTACAGCTTCCACGGCACCCGCGTGACCCGGGTCAGCAACAATGAAATTTGGGTAGTTCTTCATTGAAATTTGGAATTGTGACGTCTTCCGGTAGGGAAGAGCTAGGCAGGGTCTTGCAGGCAGCATGGACATGGAGATGCTCTTAAGAGCTGTGCCTCACCTCCACTAAGCTTACCTACAGTAACTTACCAGAGACGAAATGAGTGTGCCGTTTTGCTGAAGTCATCTCCTTTGCACTGCAGTCCGAAACTAATTCACGATGTTGTAATGTAATGTTGTCTGACAGAAATTAAACTCCAGTGCAACCACCCTTCTTGTAACTTAATATTTCTGTTTCCTGTTGTTGTTTCTAACAACTGAAACGGAATTTCCTTGCAAGCCAGCCAGCGGCAAGATAAGTTATGATACATCCTAGCCAGCCACAAGTGGCCAGGCAGGGAGAACATGTTTCCCGTTTCCTGATTTCACACGAGGTAACCAACTCAGGCACTGATGTCGCTACAATAAGTTACTTATAAAACAACAGAATTCGAAGCTCAATCGGCACGGAATGGAATTACTTACTGTATTCCGAAACCCACGGCCATGGGGCACGCGTCCGCCTTTCTGCAGGCCACAGGCAAGGACCGTCGTTCCAGGGCGAAATGAGGGCTCTCGTACACTTGTACAATGCTGGACTGATCACGGACTCTTCCTTTCGACAACGTGAGTGAGGAGACCAGGAATTGCGGAAGAGCAGCTCAAATCTTAATTTAGGTAACAGGCTCAGAAACCGCTCATCTACGTTGGAAGCATCCAAAACCGTCAATATTAGCATTTCAGCATAGTTGGAGGCACCTTTTCTTTAAAAAAAATATTTTTGTAGTATTAGCAACTGAAAATCATGGATATTAAAAAAATATATATAGATTTTTCAGATGTTATATGTAATTTCTATGATTTTTCAAAGTGACAGCTCCCTAGATCACTGAATTGTTGCATAGGTGGACCCTAAACCAAAATCTACCAAAATCAGTAGTCAACGAATGAGAGTTAGATATGTGTCCTTCAAATGCGTTAGCAAATCAGAGTAAACTCCTAAAGGACTAGCCTACTATTTTTAGCAACATAGCAATTTTGGGTAGTTAGAAATTTGCATATTTTTGGCTTAAATTTTAATAGGAGGTGGGGACAAGGAATATCTTTCATGTGCACTAATTAAAATTTCATGACATTTGGAAATAAGAGTCAAAAGTTATGGCCTAGTATATTATTTGTTTCTCAACTCGGGCAGTTTGGGCAGATTAAAAAAAATCACTTTTTAAAAAAAAAAAAAAATTTGAAAATGGTTCTCTAGATTTATATATACGTGATAAGCTTTATGTCATACCAGTTCAATTAATGAGTCAAAAGTTATGACGAGTTTTAGTTTGCGGGAAGTTATGGATTTTCTACTCTAAAATAAACTCTAAAGTTGTTTATTAAACTCAATTTTCAATATTTTTGGAAAAAAAATAAAATCATAGGATGTAGATCGTTATTACAACATTACAATCATTGGGATTGACATTTTTCAATTCTTTAATTAAATTCTTAAAAATTTAGTAATTTGAATCATTCTCTACTTCTTTCTACTTACTATTTTTTTCATACATGTTGTAAAATTCCAAATGATTTGAAAAATTTTAAGCATGTAGCCAACTTGTCTAGGAAAAGGAATCCCAAGAAGCACCATTGTTTTGGACATTTTTTCATAGAAAAGTGAGCTTGTGAAGTGCAGCTGCCCTATTTTTTGCAGGGCCAAAAAAATAATATTAGTGAATTTGAATGCTTACATCTTGCAATCCATGTGGTGGAAATTTCTGAAATTTTTACCATGTATTCGCAAGTCAGCATACTACAAGATCCTATAGTTGCATATGTCAAAAAAAAATTCAAAAATTTGGTACTTGTATTAGAAATGGCAGTTTTCAAGCGTTTTGGAGGAAAACATATTTCAAGGAACTTAAGGGGTTAAGCATTTCAAGGACACAATAGTGGGAAGTCTAAGGATATATTTAGTGATAGTCTAAGGTATATGAATGGAACATAGACGCTAATAGGTGTTTCTACTTTAAGGGCTGGTCTGCCCTTTTCATGTATTTCTTTAGATAGGAATATTTTTAGACAAAGAAAAATAGATGAGGAATCTAATACAAGTGATTTCATATTTTTTTGAAGCATTATTGAATTACTTACGAATTTTCAAAGTAGTTGTGTTGTAGGCCCCTATTTATGACCCTAGATCTTCCATAACTTGCATTGGCTACTTCCAAAAAAAGATGGGAAAGCAAAGAAACTAATTGGCTCTTGGGATTAATAATGTTTTTTTCCTCGATTCATTCGATGACTATGGAGGTCAATTTAAGAGTCACCTTATGTCTATTTCATAGCCATTTATAGGGGCGGTTCTTAATGCCTGTGCAATTCTTGAGCTTGTTACCTTAGCCCCCAAGAAATTTCATACAATATATACTACCGTGGAGGCAAATTCAACCCTAAAAAGATGTTGCAGACATTTTTTTTTCCTTTGGAAGACCACACCACTAAAGGGCCTCTAGCCATGCGAGACTAGTGGGCAAAATTTGCAAGAGAGCTACAAGGTTCACAACATTTCTAACACTGCATACTAAAAGCAGCACACTAAAGCAATTCTACAATGTGAGAAATGTCAAACAGGGCACGTGTAGTTCTTGGCCCCCCACTGGAAATGGGTTGGAGGCACGGCAATCCACGGGCCCCGAGGCGAGTACTTATGAAGGCTCCGCATTATGAGTTTAGAGGCCATCTGCTAATTCTATAAATTGTAACTTGTATTTTTCTTCCACTTGAACCCGGGTCCTCTCTCAGCCCACAGCTCATAGGTTATTCAATGTAGTTTGCCAACAAAAAGAATGCAGGGCTGGACTTCATGACCACTCTCCATCGAAAATAGGACCAAGCACTTCTTTTCGTCAATACTGTGCTAAAAGTCATATGTGTGAGACACGGGAAGATGAAGTGTTGCAATGAAAATTTTGTGTGACCAGTGTTGAAAAATATTCCATGCTGCAATTGATAGGTCGGCTGCAAGCTTCCGGGTGTGCCAAATCCTTTGCCGAGGTAGTACGACGTGACCTACGGTGGAGATGCTTTCAAGGAACCAATTGCAGTGACATGTGGACCCGATAGATGGGGAGAAATTGAGTAAGAATGGCACACGTATTGATTTCCTTCAAGGTAGAACAATCTTCACCAACAGAGTTGTTCACCGGTTTCAGTAAAACATGAAATCCTTCTTTTCCATTCATCAAGGCTGGTAAGACAATCGGTGGGATGTTCTTGTCATTTGGTGCTTTTTTTGCCCACTGATCTCACACATGTGGCTGGAGGCCCTAAAGGTCTCTTTACATGCTGACCCCATCTGGTGGCCTATGCTAATTGAAGTTATAAGATAGAATAAGCTCTACCAAAATCGGAAAAACAGAAGTTCATTTTTCATCCATATCAGTGGACAACCCCATTTGGTCAAGACTAGTCAATCTTGAAGGAATCAATACATATGGAATTTTTTATGTATCCCTCTCCACCTAGTAGGGCCATATAAAAGAGATATTGTTCACTTGGACTTTAGTAGCACCCCCTATGAAGTTTGCCCTCCCATCGATACATGTAAAGAGGCCCTAAGTCTATAGGATGGAAAATAAGTTTTTTTCATCCAATTATTTTTTGGAAGTTGCTTGAATGTATTTTCAATGAATAATACTGCAAATTCCTTCATTAAGGTGTTATTGACTTTTCTAAAAAAAAGATGTTTAATCTATAGATTATCCTTGTAGTGTATGTTGGCAATTCTTGCTATTTACTCTTGATAAGCGTTTTAGCCATTAAGATATTTCTAGAAAATGAGTACACTTCATTTCATTAGCTTATCCACTACAATTTCTACTCCAATTGAAAATTTGAAAAATTCACAAATTTCAATATTTTATAGCAATATGAACTTTTGGGCCTATAACCATGGCTTGTTGGTTGTCTAATTTTAGAATGACACAATAGTTTGGTTTAGGCCATGATGTTATACACTATAATATATATATACAATATGTGAAAATTTCAGATTTTTTAAATATATTTGATATTTGATATGAATTTTCTTCATTTTTCTCTTTAAAAATTTATAGTAGTTTCAAATTTTTCCAAGAAAACTTGAAAATTTTACGACTTGTAGTAGATATATGACTTCATTTCTAAAAAATAAATATAAAAGTACTAATTTATATCTAGTTGCAAAATGACAGCAAATAGAATAGTGGGCAATGAAGCTTGAAATTAATAGTCATGGACCCGTCTTTTACGCTAGAATTAACTCATTGTCAATTCATTTGACTTTCATCCAAATTTCATATTAATTTTATATCATACCCTTAAAAGGGCTAAACGTTCAAATTTCAAACTATAGATGAAACACATCCTAAGCAAACAAAAATGCATCTTTTCATCTATCAACTTAAAAAAAAATTCTTGTGTTAGTTCTTTAACACTTGAATGTATGGTATAGACTTATAAGACATTGCTTTGCAAATATTTTATGCTTCAACAAGTATTGGTAGATGTGACCTTAAAAATTAACTCTTTAAGTTCAAAAAATGATTCTTCAAAACAACTTGAATAAAAATAAAAATCTTCAAAATCAATGTACTAGAACTTAACATTTGAACCTAAAGAAAAAAAATTATTTTGAAAATAACAAATATTCAATCTACAATTGAATTTAGAAGGAATTATTAATTTTTGGCTTCGAATTTTATTGAAACATATTGGTTAGTGTACTAGTTGATCTAACTGTATAGAAATGATATATAGATTATACTTTATAATTATTGTTTGAGAGTCATCATTAAATTATCATACTAATAAGTTGCATTTTACTATACATCTTAATAATTTTAGAAATTTGGACTATCTCCTATTGTAGTTAATTGAAATTTTAATGGCCCTAATTTCAACTCCAAAGATTATGCCATGAAATGTATGAAGAAAAAGGACGCTTCTAAGGAACTTTTGAGCCATTTTGTCTATCGTTTCATCTTTATTTGGGCTTTGAATAGTCACCTACACTACTACCAATTACTTTATGTTTTGAATAGCAAAAAATGAAAAATGAAGCATGTAAATTGATATATAAATTTATTAAAATTTTAAAACAATATAAAATATATACTAGGTCCCTACTGCTCTTTGTGCTACTACTGACGCCTGATTGAACGTTTTGGGATCCCATTTTGGAATCATGAAACCTTAACAATGAAAATTTTCACCCAGATATTAGAGCTCCAAATACATTAGATTTCTATTGGAAATCAATTTTTTCATTGATATTCTTTGGCCAATCAATTATAATTCTACTTAGAATGTAATGAAATAGTGACCAATAATTTGAAAAAATGAATTTGCAACCATGGAGCATTTATTTTCTAATTTTAGAATGATACAATAAAAAAATAAGCACCATGATGTTCTACACTATGGAGAGATTTTCAAATTTTTTGAGCACATATTACATTTGATTCTATGAATTGTTTCACTTTTTATTTAAAAATTCAAGGAAATTTCAAAATTTTCTTAAGAAAACGTGAAATTTCTACAGCTACTAGAAGACATGTAGTTGCATCTTCAAAAACTAAACTCAAAAAATCACATTCATAGGTACTTGCAAAATTAAATTTGAAAAAATAAGCTTCGGCTTGTCTTTCAAGGATTAAAAGTCTCTAGACGAATCTTTAATTGACATATAACCCTTATCAAAAAATATTTTTGGAGGTGTATGTTGAATAATAGTTGGTGTTGAATTCTATATTTATCAATACATAAACTCCAAGGATCCAGCCTTTATGGTTGCAAAGTAGACCTTTTGAACTCTTATATTTTTTTGAATCCAAATCTTAATGCAAATTTTGATGGCCTTTGTTTTGGAAAATAATTGAATCTCAAAGGTTTTCTATTGGTTGTCTAAAAACTTTCCAACTCCCTAGCAATTGAAAAGAGAATATATATTCTTTAGAAATCTGCCCCTACGGGTGCAAAGTGAACCCTTTCAACTTTCATATTTTTTTCTTTTTAATTCCAAATTCTTCGAGACTCTGTTTGGAAATTAATTGGGCCTCAAAGGTTTCCATTGGTTCCCTCCAAAAACTTTTCAATACTCTCAATTGAAAAGACAATTTCATTATGGACTTCATTTTAGTTGTGTTACTTCAAAATTCTATTATTTTCATCATGGTTTCACAATTCCGGTGTTTTCTTCTTAACTTTATTCCACCATTTCTTTAGTTTTAACTTCAAATAGATTCCATGGTCACAAGGTGAACCCTATATTTGTCAATACATCCCCCCAAAGGTCACTTCAAAAATTGGCTAATCCAACCTAAAGGTTGACCTTAGGATTTTATAGCAATTTGAACTTCAATTCTATCACCATAGAGTGATGAATTTCTAATTCTAAAGTGACATAGTAAGAAAATTTGCACCATGATATTTTGAACTATATTACAAAGCTACAAAGAAATTTTCAGATTTTTTAAGCATCAATTGCATTTGAAATGAATCGTATCACAATTTATAAAATAATTCATAAAAATTTCAAATTTTCACAAAAAAATGCAAAATTTTTACAACCAATAAGAAAGATGTGAATAGATTTTTGAAAAATAAATTTAAAAAATAGTTTTTATAGATAGTTACAAATGAAGTTTGAAAAAGAACTAATAAACTCATCTTTTGAAGATTATAAATCTATAGACCTAAATTGACATGGTACTCTTGGCAATACCGTAGTGAATTTATTATGACCAATAGACTTTGCAAGACCGGTGTATGTTATTGAATAGCAAAAATTGAATCTTTCAACTTTTATATTTTTAGTGAAATTCCAAAATCAAAATGCAAAATGCAAAATGAAAGATCTGAAATTGAGCAATTGGATTGTTTTCCTACAATATTTGATTGCTGTTTTTTTAAATTAACAGTGGACACTTTTTGTTCCTTGGGTGGAGAGGGATTAAAGCAAACTTCCATTAATTCTATATCAGAATTGGGAAAAAGAATTTTCAAGTGTTGAAGAATTGAATGTGCCTTTGCTACGTTTCTGTACAAAGTGACATATTCCAACCATGATGACTACCAACTGAATGTATGTTGGGAATGTGGTGCAACAAACTATTGTATAAGTGAATTATCCCATAACTAAGACAAAGTAGTCTCATATGAGAAAAACAACCACACAAAAGGGAGGCATCACTATATCCAAAATTGAAAACATTTGAAAAAACAACAATTGACTTCTATCTTGATAGCCACCATATCTACTTGAGTATGTATGTCTATGGACTAAATTTTAGGAGTAGCTTTGCTTTGTTGTCAAACTAATTGCAACCAAGTAATTTGAGTCTAATGACAAAAGTCCATAAATTTGGAACTTGCTTCTCCAAAAATTTGCTAGCCAACAGTTCCAATTATCCAAATGCAATTCTTGCACACCTCTACATAGAATTTCAATTTTTTTTACTTTTATGCAAGATTTAATATATTTGTAGAAGTCCACTCTTAGTAGTTTTTGGATTTTTTTGTGTGTATGTTATATTTTTGGAATTGTGTATTAGTATGCCCTCATATAATTTCAATTGGCGGTCCATATAAGTCACTAACCATTAATCCAGATGTTGGCAAGAAATAGGAAGAGAAATGAAAAGGTTCAAATAAAACAAAGAATTTTTTTATTTTTTTAAGGTCCCCTACAGGAAAGGGTGACGCTCCCCAACATTGGGAACGCCGGAGAAATCTCGGGAACGCGGGAGCGGGGAACGCCGGGGACGAAACTCGAAACGCTGAAACCCTAATTTTGCTGCTGCGATTGCTTGCTTTTCTGCCCCAGCTGAGGTTTGCATGCTTGGGTTCTGTAGTTTCGGTTGCCACGTCTCGATTGTCATATGTGTCTGCTCATGTCAAACTCGAAAATTATATGTGGCTGGTAAGAAGGAATTAGGGTTGAGTGGTGGGATTGTCGATAGACAGGGATGGACTTGGATCGATCTCTGACTAATGCGTGCGTGGAACGGAGATCCTCTTTGTTTTTGGTTGAGGTTTTGGTGACCTATTTTAATTTGTAGACTGATTGAGCAATCTCTTCCCTTTCCTTTTTGAACCATACCCTAAAAGAGAACTTTCCATGAATGCTCTGGCACATTAATATGTTGACTCTCATGGACTGCTATTGTCCTTGCACCTTAGTTCTTGTTGGTAAGAAGGTATAGCATTGAGTATGTACGGAGAGTACGCTATGTTTTTGAGATTGAAGCGATTCTGAATTAAAGTTTTGAAATTTAATGATGGTTATGTTGGACAGGGAAAACTATCGGCAGAGTTGCATGCTGTAGAGTTGACCTTATGTGGTTTTCTATGGTAGTAGCAGAGAAGAGTTTTCACGAAATGGAAGTCCAATATGCTGGTGGTAACAGATGCTGTCGCGGATGCAAACAAAGCGATTGAGCTAATTCCAAATCTATCGAAGGCATATCTTTGGAAAGGGTAGGCTAGTTGAATGAGTCTCTTAATCAATGCCGGATATACGAATAAATTATAGCGGTTATGGCTTGAAACAGATTCTTCTTTCAACAATTTGTTACTGCAGTAGCTTTGTTTGCCAATACTCAACCATTAGTCATCTTGAACAATATCTGCTAGACGCTTGGACACTTTGCACAGTATGTAACAGAATTGATTGAGAATGAACTAATTTAATTGACTTACGGAGATTGAAAAACATTAGAAAGACTCTCTGTCCCAGGCCCTGCTCTTTAATGAATTAGGTTTTATGAGATGTTACTTCAATCGCTTCAATCGTATGTGTCTGGAACGAGATGGATGGCTGTAAGTTTTTTGTGCATAGTTTCTCAAGCAGTTTGAAATGGAGTTTTCAGGGCATGATCTTGTGACTCTGGAGTTTAATTTTGACTGAGAATCAATTTAAGAACAAACTATTCCCCCTTTTTTTGAGTATTTCAGGATGGTGCATTGACTCGTGATCAGGGAGCATCTTCTGGAAAACACAAATTGTCTTCAGTCGTCGAAGACATCGATTACAGATAGAGAACTTAGGATCTTCGAGAAGATGATTAGGGGTGGACCTTTCCGCGTGGTGGCTTCTACGGGCGCTGCAGTCGTTCGTTCGGGGGGCTTTGCATTGTTGGCGTGAGGTCCCGGGTATTTTCTCTCTTCCTTTTCATTCTGGCTTCAGTTAGCTTCCAGAAATGTTCAATTAAAGTTGTAGTCAGTTGCTTCTAAAAAAAATGTAGTTGAAAACCGATTTAAGTATGATATTATTTTATAACATTTCTTGTATAATTAAGTATCAAAATGCACATTGAAAGTAGAGTATCATGGGTTTATAACTTTACACTATGCTAATACACTTCGTGTTACTAAAATTTCACGGATAAAGTGGAAAAATTCAGGATTGTAAATGTGGAGCAGTCATCTAGGGATTAAACTCTGCCTTGAATTGCCCGTGCACTTTTCGGTAAGAAGTGCTTATTGGCTCTTCATTTCATCCTTGTGGGAATACACGTCTGAAATGTTCGATTTGCTTCATGGTCAGTTACTTGCAAATGTGTTTGGAAATCGATTTATCTCTGCCTTCAGTGAGCGAGCAATATGGTGAGTTAGGAGATACTCACTCCGTCCGGAAATAAGCTTCCGCAATTTTGTTCGAAATGTTTGGCAGGGATCTTATTGTGAAATGCAAAATCCAGATGGGTCCAAATTTTATATCTCCAGAATCAATGAAGAACAGTGCGTGGGGTGGTCAAAACATAAATCAAATTGAACAAAAGAAAGACCTACTCAGAGCTACTAAAATACTCACGAGACGCAGCTAAGACACTTGTCTCCAGTCAGATAGAGTGTTTTTTTTTTATCGCTTTCAGCTGCGTTTTGATGGAAGACAAGGTTGGAGCGGTCTTGCTAAACCGGGAGCTAAACCCTGGAACCATTGAATATATTGGCTTTCTACAGTGATTTTCTCTTTACCACTGGATCCTGGGTTGACGAGATGTGCACCACTCCGTTTATTTATATTTATATATATATATATATATATATATATATATATATATATATATATATATATATATATATATATATATATATATATATATATTTAAATCTCAAATATTTATCTAAATCTCAAATATATTTAAATCTCAAAAAGTTTTTACAATAGCACACTACACTTGCACTTACACATATTATATGTTGTATAATAGACAGTCATGGGCATGCCTAGAGATATTTTTGTTTACAAGATCACTTGCACAACGACATCACGAATTTATGTTGGCCAATTTGATTCATCTGGGTTTGTTTGCATAGTACCATAGATGCTCAAGGTGACCTGATGTGACTTCCACTGTTGTTCATACTTGGCTATGCTGTAGATCAAGATCGATAATCTGTAGAGATATAAGTTGGGAGGAAAGACTACTGATATGGTTTCCCTCATCTCTGAGCAGAGCCAGAACAAAAAGTTGATTTCAGCACTATCTTTCAAAAAGCTTCAGAGTCTGTTGTTATATTTTTATCATCCCTTTATCATTATTTCTAGCCCGTCATGCTATTTGATTTATCATCTTCTTCACAATAAAAAAGATGCTCTATGATAATTATAAAACTGAAATTTTTTGAAACAATAAAATTTGAAAATTAATCTTTTACAGTAGATCCAACTTTCTTCAATGTATGATTTTTTAGGTGATTCTTTGGGGACCACACATCTTATTTAATACAAAATAGAGGAAGTGGAAGGAAATTTTTTTTTAAAAATCAAAAAAATTTAGCTTCTATTTTTGAAATAGTGATAATAGGAAGAAAAAGTAAAAGGTTCAAAAATAATAAAAAAACTTCCTCTTCTATTTTTGAAATAGAAAAAAATAGGAAGACGAAGGAAAAGATGCATGTTTTAAAAAAAATTTATTGAGCACTAAAAAAATTCAAGAGGACGTGAATCGGAAATTGGGCTCTAGAAGTAGGCCTCAACATTTTACATTAACCCCTAACTGTCTAATAGACCATATATTGTCAATTGAAAATTTTGGGCTTGTTTGGTGTCGGCAATTAAATTCCTTTGACCGTTTTAAATTTTTTTATAGGCAATAGTGAAGGTTAACTATTGGAAACTTTTATTTTTTACTAAAAAAAGTAAATATTTGATTTTCGAGAGGTCTTCAACGGCATACAAGTACCATTAGTGGAAGTGTAAAGCCTACAAATTTTACTTGATTTCCCTGCTTTAAGCAAAGCTTGCCAATTTCACTTAAATTGAGAGATAAAAAATTGTATGTGGTCCCAATGGAAAGTGTAAAGTGTTTTTATGATTTTCACTATTGAAAATTTGAACACTCAATTGTTAATTCAGAGTTATTTGCAATTTCTACTTATAAAAAGCCCTGCATTTCAACAATTGCAAGGTGGATCGTGTAATGAGTTTGATACTCAACTCTTCATTTGAACAAAAGGTTTTTGGAAGTACATTTTAGTGTGCTAACACAATTTTTAGTTGTTTATGTCACCTCCAATTTCAAAAAACTCTTATATGCAAATTTCTCAAACATTGTGGGGAGGGGCAACATACTAAAAATAGGATAATCACATTTCTCTTGTTATATTCTCACAATTCCTATGTAATTTCACACTCAAAATTGGTAGACACACTAATAAGCAAGCTCTTTAAAACATCTACACAGTTAAAATTTGAAAAAAAATAAAAAAAAATTTGCTTCATTGGGGATAACTACAAGCCCATGTCCTTTTTTCATATGGAAAACACAATTAGAAAGGCTTTGACAATTAGAGGTTAATTGGACCAGAGTGTTGAACTAGGGCCCAATTGAGGGCCCAATTGAGGGCCCAAACTCATGCAAATTGGGTCGGCCTTCCATCCGACCCCAGGGCTACTATAAACCGGGTCTTATTGTCAGATGCCGTTTGCATTGTGTCCGAGACTCTGAGTTCTCATTGTCGGTCAAAGCTGCTCCCCTTCAATTCCTCGGCAGTCGGCACTGAAAACCGGAGGACCGAATGTGCTGTGGCCGTCCCTTTTCCAGCCCTTGATGCGTTGCGCAGGCATGTGCATGCAGTTGCCGGAGCAGCTCAGCAGCGTCGTCTCCTCCTCCGACTCGTCAGCTTCCTGACGGCGAGAACTTAAAATGAAGTGAGACGCACCCCGCGCACACGGAGACATGGAGTCCGTGAGGGACTTGGTCACTTGGAGAAGCCCAAGTGTCCGGGCAGCCTGGCTAATGTCGGATTTTCATAAAACCCTTCACCACCAAAACGGAACTTGCGTTTGGATCATACTGTATATATACAGTAAGTTAGGCCTCGTGTCTTTCCCCCTCACAGGCCGCGCCATCAAAACAGGCAGCTTACAACAAATATAGCAACTGATGATTGCTTTATTTCCAGCTTCTGGTTGCTTTCACCACCTTCATTTCCCAGCAGCGGGTCGAGACTCTTGGGACTTGGGGACTTGGGAGGCCTGTCCATACTGCATTCCAGTTGGTGGGTCTGTTCTCGAGCCACAGGCTCACTTGTTGAGAGACTCGCACAAGTCGATCAGCTCCGTAACTTACTTTGGTGAGCAGGTTCAAGCTTCGAGACTGGCTGCAAAAGTTGATAGAACAAGCATCTTTGCGTACAGTACGTAGGTAGGAGCTGATCGCAGCATTTTTCTGTTTGTGGTACGCAGTGGTTGGAATTGATGTTCTGGCTTTTGGGGAAACTCGAATTCCAGTGGCTATGACTTGTTTGAAAGTGGCTGCTTGAAAAGGTGCCGCAGGGGTGATGATACAGTATGACGCTGTGGAGATGACGACTCTCCTGGTGTGTGTATTCACTGGCAGTGGCCAGCTGGAGCCTGATCTCAGTTGAACGGAGCTTCAGGCTAGGGACTCTGGAATCTGTTGCAGGGTTTTCGACCTGAGTGGAATGTGGAAATTGCGATTGAAGACTCTCGGTTTGGTCAATATTGATATCTTAATTGGATTTGCAAGGAGTTGTTACCAGCTTCGGATCAATTGCACAGAGTTTTTCGTTTAGAGGTCTACCGCTTTTCTTTGAGGCGCATCACAATTCTTGAGTGGGGTTGGGCTTGCACTACTTCTACTGTAAGGACTAAAGACACTGGCTTGTGCTCCGAGACTGCAAATTTAGAACTAACCTTTCCCTGGCTTCACTCTCAAATGCCGCTGATTTCAGCACTTAAGTGGAAGTGCTTCAAAGTTAATACTAGAGGAGTTCTGAGATCTTGATTCTTCTGTGGATAGCAGATGGGTCAAGGGTGAGAGGAGCTGGGAGGAGCTGAATTCTGCTGCAGGTGAGGCTTTGGTGCTTGAAAATCAACCTGCCTGTGTTGTAGGCAACTCTTCCATCTGCGGTTTCCTAAGTTTGAAGAGATGGAGATTCCTCCGCTTTCAGGTGATCTTCTCTCTCAGTCCAATCTCGAGCTTGCTATGTCGCTTACTGCTTCGTTTGGACATTCTTGAGTACGTACTAGTGGCACCGCACCTTCTGAGGACAGTGCCAATTAAGATTCGTTAAAAGCAGACGCAGAGCAAATAGAGGAAATCGCCTTAGCTTAAAGTGTCCTGTCAGTGATACATTTTCAAGTAAATTTAGAGGGTGCTCAACAACTAAGAAGGCTATGCCGGAGATTTGCATTTAAAGGAATTCACTAGGTAATGCTACTTACTACTGCAGACTTGAAGAGGCTGATTTTCTGATTGCATTGCTTGCAGAGTTCTGGGAGGAATCTCAACGGAGTTTGATGTCCATTGCTAATTACCTCGACATCGGAGCCTGTAGCTCCGACGTCATAGACATGGACAATTCCTGCTTCCAAAACGGTTTAGTTTCAGGGTTCCATTTGATATTCATTGCAACGTTATTAATTCTACTACTGGCGAATAGAGCACGTACCGACACTACCAATTCGGCAGCCAGCCCAGGCGCTTTCTTAGAATGGATATGCCTCCTCTCCACATCCGGACTAAGCCTTTTCACTTTAGGACTAGCTCTATTTTTGTGGGCCGCCGAGAGACACCCCCCTGTGCTGCAATGCATTTTCTTTCTGGTACAAGCACTGGCATGGTTGTGCCTGGCCTTCACAGTGAAGATTCACAAACGACCCGAATATGCGAAGCTTGTGCGAGTGTGGTGGGTAGCGTCCTTTGTCCTGGGAACCTATGCTGCCATTGCAGCAATCTTCAATGCAGTTGACAACCAGAGGGTGACCTTGCCGACAATGTTGAGTTTAGCCGCTTGGCTGGTGTACAGTTTATTGCTGCTGTGCGCTTTTGTCAAGGGACAGAGCAAGGCACCCAGGAGTGAAGAGGAGCCACTTCTTGCTCCAAGCGATGAGGAGTCTAAAGCGTCGCCTTTTGCAGCAGCTGGAGTCTTGAGCCGTGTAAGGTTTGCGTGGCTCAATCCTCTTTTAGCTTCTGGCTTTAGGAGCCCACTGGAACTTGATGATATTCCTCGATTGGGGAAGACGGATTCCGCTGAAGAGAATCTGGAAAAGTTTGCACAGGCTTTGAGGGAGCAGGAGAGAGGAGGAAAGCCGTTTTCCGTGTTTTGGGCTCTGGCGGCGTGTTTCTGGAAGCCTATGGCAGTGAATGGTTTGTTTGCTCTGGGGAAGAGCATTACTGTTTCCCTGGGGCCGGTGGTGCTGAAGACGTTTATTGACTACACTGGCGGAAAGCGGGCGTTTAAGTACGAAGGTGTGGTGCTTGTGGTTGCGCTGTTTTCTGCCAAAGCTTTGGAGTCTGTGTCGCAGCGGCAGTGGTATTTTGGGAGTCGGAGAGTGGGTTTGCAAGTGAGGTCTGCTCTCATGGCCTTCATATACCGGAAGGATCTCCGTCTTGCAAACGCAGGTACTTCACGAACCCCTCTATTTGGATATGCATGGACTTGGATTCCACTCTAACTAAGACGACTCAGGCAAGTTCAGTTTTTGGAGCTTTCATCAACTGAGCTGCCACAACTTCCCTTTTAACCGTAAAGGACCATGTAGCCCAAATTGAGACTCACGAATTTCTACTAGTTTATAGTGGGCAACGCGAATAATTTCTTGTGTCCGATGTTATAATTATGTGACCAACACATTCAATGTTCTTGACTGATTTGGTGATTTATAATCTGGCCCCTGAAATTTTATTTTCCCAGCATGAGTACCCGAATTTGACATATTCAAACCTTGAAATCCTTGGTTCTTGAGGGGTCAGGTATTGTCTATGGTTTGTTTAGTACAAACCACTGTTCGTTATGTTCTTGTAAGTCCTAATGCAGTTACATTGCTCCCTCTTTTGATTGCAACAGGAAGGCAGAGACACGCAGCGGGGGAGGTGGTGAACTACATGGCAGTGGATGCGTACCGAATAGGAGAGTTTCTGTACTGGCTGCATTTCTCATGGACCACCGCCCTCCAGATCTGCATTGCATTGGTGATCCTTGCATATGCAGTTGGGTGGGCAACACTGGCTGGCCTGGCGGTCATTCTTCTATCCATGGTGATAAATACCCCATTAGCCCAGTCTGAAAACAAATTTCGAACTGAACTCATGGCTTCTCGAGATGCATCCATACGGGCCACAACCGAAGCTCTTCGGAGCATGAAAATCCTGAAGCTTCAGGTACGCTACAATGAAACCTCGGTTTTCGATCAGAGTGTTCATATTCTAAGTAATAAGTTCTTTCATGTTCCTGCAGCTGAGTTTTGTTATGGCTACCCCGGTTGACAATTCTTGCATGCAGTGTTTAATATTTGCTAATCGCTTCGCTTTCTCTTTCAGTCAGTTCATAATATTTTCTATCAGTGTTCACTTCTTACCCTTTGCACTTTGGTTTATAAATGTCTATTCTTAATTGGCTGAGTATTTTGAGAGGATCTGTGCCAAAGGAAGATGTTAGAGTATTTCGAATATATATCCTGATTGTTCGTTGAATTCGCCATTGCGGCCAAGGTGTTTGCCGTCTCTTTAATGTATTTTTGTTATGTGTGGTTGTGTGCAGGCATGGGAGGACAGGTTCAGGGAGCAGATACTGAAACGACGTGAAGTAGAAATAAAATGGCTATCTAAGGTGTTATATCGAAGGGCGTACAATTCCGTGGTCTTCTGGTTGTCACCCGTGTTAGTCTCCACTGCCACATTTGCCGCATGCCTGTTTTGGGGCATTCCACTCAATGCAAGCAACGTGTTTACCGCTCTGGCTACGTTGCGGATCATCCAGGAGCCCATCAGGTTAATCCCCGACATGGTGGCCACCACCATCCAGGTGAGCATTTGATCAGCTGCTGTGAGTTTTATGTGCTCTCTAACAACTGTATCTGATGCCAGTGTTCACTAGCAGTAATTCCTTAGTCATTTTGCCCTCAAGACTCAGGATTTCTAGTAATCTTTATTTTACTACCCTTCGAGACTTGTGGCTTTGTTTGGTAACAAATGTACTAAAGTGGTCCTGAAGTCGAACAAATTTACTTCAAGACTACTTGTGCAGTATCTAATGATTATTTACGCATCTGAAGTGTCAAAGCCTATCCATGGTTTTACTCATCCAAAACGATTTAGAAAAAATGTTACTGTAACTTACGTATGCGACTTCCGAATAATACATTTTCTGGTGTGGTGGAATCCTCTTGAAATTGAGGAAAGATTCGCAAAAAGTTACTGACCACAGAAAACTCACTTGACTGTTGAAGAGGGTTTCTTCTTGAGAATGTAAACAAAAATACCTTGCTAGCACAAACTTTGAATTTTGGTAAGCGAATGACTGTTGACACATATGGGTGGTTGCCAGGTCCAAATTTCACTAGCTCGTATTTCCAAGTTTCTTCAAGAGGATGAGCTGCAGTCTGACGCTGTGGTGAGGAACGATTTCTTCAAGGCTTCAAACTACGCGGTGGAATTCGAGGATGCCACGCTCAGCTGGGACCCTGATTCTGGGCTCCCCACGTTGAGGAACCTGAGTGTGAAAATCAAGCGTGGCCAGCGTGTGGCAGTGTGTGGAGAAGTCGGATGCGGGAAGTCCTCTTTCATCGAAGCCATCATTGGGGAGATCCCCAAACTCTCTGGATCGGTACATACATTTTATTACCTGCAGTCTTTCTGAGCTTCCAACACCAGGACTTCCAAAACGAAAGAGGTTACTAACCCGCCATTTGTTTACCATATAAACTTCATGTTCCCATGACTGACATTTTTCCCAAATTTTGTGCAGATCTGCGTGAATGGCACTGTGGCGTACGTTGCGCAATCAGCATGGATTCGCAGCGGTACTTTTCGCGACAACATTCTGTTTGGGAAGCCCATGAACAAAGAGCACTACTGGAAGACCTTACGAGCTTGTGCTCTAGACAAGGACCTGGAGAGCTTTCCTCATGGTGACCTTACGGAGATTGGTGAACGGGGCATGAACATGAGTGGAGGCCAGAAGCAGCGCATGCAATTAGCGCGGGCTGTGTACCAGGACGCTGACGTTTATCTCTTGGACGATCCCTTGAGTGCTGTGGATGCCCACACTGCTGCTAGCCTGTTTAACGTACGTTACTCGTTTAACGCCGAAATCCTCTTTTCGAATTTTTTCATAATAATTTTTGCTTATATCTTTGTACAATATATTGCTCCCTCTAATTTCATCAATTGGTTGTAAAGGAAGGTAAATGTATGGCATAGACATGGCCTGTTTACTGACTAAATCTGGGGAAGTTTACTACAGCATGACTGGTATAATTAGTAATATGTTGATAGGGTTTAGGTATAAAAGGGCATCTCCAGTACGATGTTTTGGCCTGAATTTACATGATTCAGGTGGTTATATTAAAGAGTGTAGCTGCTACGTGTCTAACTGAAGCCACGAGCACATTTCTGAGATGTTGAATATTGCCTCATTTTCAAGAAGGTGCACGTCATTCGATGAACAGTACCGAGCTTGTAATTTTTTGGATTGCACGGCGGACTAGTGGCTAACGAATTGGTTCTTTCAGGGTTGCATCATGGAAGCTCTACAAGGGAAGACTGTAATCTTGGTGACGCATCAAGTGGAGTTTCTTCCTGCCGTGGATTCTATTCTGGTAAGAGAGCTCTTTCATAGTGCCGTCATATATCTTGCATGAACTATTCAAGATATTAGGGTCAGTGTATATTTTCCTTTTCAAGCCTTGGGGATACAACATTCCAACCATATTTTGAGAGATCTAGAAATGTGATTGGTCAAAAGAGTTGTCCTTGAGGCATTTACACTCTGTCCAATTGGCCATTGAGAAAGAATCTCGACAATAATGGATGATTAAATAATATGGATGTTTACATGCCAACTCTTCCGTCTTGTAAGGATCTTTTCCGTTAGACCGTTTTGTAGAGTGCTCCAAATATTGTCAGCCTACAAACCAGTCAAACAAGCAAGACCACTTCGCCTTTTCATCTCAATGCGTTACCACTTGTCCCGTGGGCTTCAAATAGATATGTCTTGGCCTCCACATTTCGCTTGTCTTCAAGTGTAAACCAGCTCGAAGCCCTGCACTTGGGCATTGAATTCCCATCTTGGCAGAAGAAACCAATCCACACCAAAATCTGTCAAATTCTAATACCTGTATGATGTGTTCCCCTGAACAGCTACTGCGAGACGGAGAAATATGGCAAGCAGGTTCCTACACCGAACTTCGAAGCAAGGGCACAGCCTTCGAGCAGCTCGTGACGGCCCACGAAGAAGCCATGGGAGGCTCTACCTCCGAATCCTCATCCTGGAGCGCACCACCAACAGACCAGCTGCAACGGATGCCCAGCAGAAGCCGATCACGGAGGGAAGAGGACGCCATCCAGTTAACCCGAGCCAAGCAAACTGCAACCCAACTCACAGAGCAAGAGCAAAAGGAAAGTGGGAACACGGGGTTGAAAGCGTACCTGGACTATCTCAAGCAAGCCAACGGGTTTTTCTACTTGTTCCTTTCGATTGCCGCTCAGCTGGTGTTTGTGTTGGGGCAAGTCGGATCCAACTGGTGGTTGGCTTCGGAAGTTGGAAACCCAGACATGAGCGCTTCCAAGTTGCTGTTGATCTACTCCACTATTGCGCTCTCCACTGCATCGTTTGTTTTCTTTCGATCGGCATTTCTGTCTGCTATGGGAATCGCGGCCTCGCAGTCGTTTTTCACTGATATGATCGGATCCTTGTTTCGTGCGCCCATGGCTTTCTTTGATTCCACGCCAACTGGGCGAATTCTAAGTCGGGTATGTGCATGTAACATCTCTCAAACTCTTGTCAAATTGATGATAGAGTTTAGTGATCCATTAAGCGTCATATCAATGTCATCTTAATATCTGCCAATGCAGTACTGAGTAAACCACTATGGTGTGATGTCATTTTTATTGAATTGTATGAATATTACATTAATGTTGAGGATTGGTGAATGTTCTTGCACGCATTGGATTGTTTGGTCTTCTATTTCAATCAGCTTTCTTGGCTTCTTGCTTACGTTAGTGTTTACATTGAAGGGGGCAAAAGAACAATCAAACATAACCATGTTCTTGGTACTGGATCTTGTGATCAAACCAAGCTTGTGTCCTCTCCCCCAAAGCAATGATTCTTTGATGAGATGGTACATCACTATTCGGCAGTATGTTTTGGACACAGAGATGATGAAATATTCACTTTTCAGGGAGCCACATTGGATTGAATAAAACTGTCATCGACAACATGCGACATGGCACTTAGAGATGTAGGCATTATTGAATGTGAATTAATTATGCACGAAACCAACAGTCATGGAGGGTATCTTGATTTAAGAATTTGGTATGCATCTTGCAATAGGAATGTCAACATCTTGGCAACTTTGGGTGCAGGTTTCTTCAGATTATAGTATACTGGATATGGATGTGGCTTTTGCCTTCGGGTTTGCGGCGGCAGCCTCCATGACTACGCTGACCAACTTTGCTATCAACGCCTCCGTAACCTGGCAAATCTTGTTTATTGTCTTCCCATTTACTTATGCTGCACGGAAAGTACAGGTAAAATATTGTTTAGTTCCTCCACAGAGTGTTTTTTCAGCGGGCCTAGCCTCATACTTGTTGAGAAATCTTATTCATGGATGATTGCAAAGAGTTGCAATCGGCACTTCTTGGTTAGCTAGTTTGAAGTTAACTAAAGATTTGTTCCCACGTGGTGTTAACAAACCGAATTTAATCGAAAGGTGTACCTAAATTCATTCCAAAGGTTCTCACTTGTATACCATATAACATCATCCTAAGAAAATTAGGGTTTTCAGTTTGTTTATTGTCGCTTCTAGATTGATGCATTTGGGGTTGGTATTTCAAACCATTGCCCAGAATTGGAGAGTTCAGTTGATGGAAATGAATGTGTGAATCCATTCCAGTTGGTTTCCGGGAATTAGCACTAATTTGCTATCTGGCACTACTTGGCAGAGCAGGCACCCCAGTAAGTGATCCCAGGTAGCTAAATAGGTGCAAGCGGCGCCTACCAAGTAGAATTTTTGTTTCTAAAAATAAACCGGTAGACGTTTGTTGGAATGTGTCTTGAGTGTTTGCAACAGTAGGGCTCCGTTCACGTGCTGATCATGACTTCACCTCAACGCAGCTTTATTACTTGGCATCCGCCAGGCAGCTCATGCGGATCAACGGAACAACCAAAGCCCCCATTGTGAACCACTTTGCAGAAGCCATTGCAGGAGGATCCACCATTCGTGCGTTCAACAAGGAGTCCGAATTCGCGGTGGAGAATTTGAGTCTCATCGATGCCAATGCCAGACCGTTTTTCCATAGCTTCGGAGCCATTGAGTGGCTCATCCTGCGTCTTGAGTTTCTCTCAGCCGTTGTTGTGGCTGCATCTGCGCTTTTCATCGTGCTCCTTCCGGAGGGCCACATCGACCCAGGTATGTATGCCCCCAAGCTGATCATCTTTTCATTCCACAGTCTACACCGACAGACCTCTGTGTCGTGACGATTTGGAAACTTGACGTTGAATTTTGGAGAAGATTAGTTTTACGATTTTGTCCGGAAGTTCGTGAAACAATCTAAGCGCCACTGCACCTAATTGGTGCCACAATGGACATTCTATTTCCATTTCAAAACTTAACTCTAGAATAGGTTTATTGTCTTAAGAGATTTATGTCACGTGGATTAGAGAAGCATGCCATTTCAAGATTTTGGTCTGAAATGAAATAAGGATGTACATTATGGAGCAACTAGATGAAGTTGCGCTTCTAGGTGCACCTACCTTAGATTTTTGTACACTGTGTACATATGATTTGAGTCTCGGGAGTGGATAGTCTTTGGATTGTGAAAAGCTGTGCCACCACTAAGATAAGTGCGTCTATAGGCACCACTATTCCCAAGTGCGCCACAATGTAATCGCTTCTTCATTTCAAAGTCTAAATCTAGGGACGTCATCCGTTGACATAAATCTCATAAGAAAAGGACGATTGTTCTAGATTTAATTTCCGGAATGAAAAGGGACTGTTCATTATGCACAATCAGGTGCAGTGGCGCCTACGTTTTGGGTGCACCAACCTTACCCGTTGGCACCAATTCCTTGCTGAACTCTATCGAATTGCTAAATGCGATTTATGGTGATGTCCTCATGTATATTTAACACTTGGGGTGGGGATTCGGAATGCAGGTTTCGCTGGTCTCGCCCTCAGTTATGGCCTATCTCTCAATGTTTCCGTCGTTTTCTGTGTCCAGAACCAGTGCAATCTGTCATATACACTCATTTCCGTGGAAAGAATTAAGCAATACATGCATCTTGAAAGCGAAGCTCCAGTTGTTATCAACGACAAGAGGCCTTCTGCACATTGGCCCAGCGTTGGCAAGGTTGTGCTTGAAAATTTAAAGGTGAAAACGTTTCCTTGTTCTGCATATTATCATATTCCCATTTTGATTCAAACCGTACACCAAGTGGGTCCATCCTATGCCTCACTTGTCCGTATCTCTCTAAGATCCACACTTTCTAGTAATCTTCTACATTCAAATTTAGCAGTCATCTTTCTGTGCAGATTTTATGTTGCCGCTGGACGTTCTAACCATTGTAGAAGTTGTGATCGATTTGAGCTCACTTGAGTTAGTTGATGTAGATGTTGTATTAGATTAGTTTATAATCTCAAAAACATGATTTTCACTGAAATGAGAGTGTTTCAGACAGCTTCTCAAAGAGGATCTTCTCATAAGGAGTCTCTCAGTCTGTGGTCGCAGCGATTATACAAAGGCCTCTCCATGACGCAGAGGAAGTCTTTTGTGTCATCAGGACCCCATCCATGATTGAGGAGTTTCTCTCTAAAACGTTCTCGAAACAGTTTAATTCTCATTTTTTTTATGAATCATGTTTAGGTTTAGGGTTACTATCACGAACCTTACCACTTGCATTTTCATGGCAATTCCAGGTCCGATATCGTCCCAACGCGCCTTTGGTTCTGCGAGGAATCACGTGCACCTTCGAGGGTGGGCAGAGGGTGGGAGTGGTGGGCCGCACAGGAAGTGGCAAAACGACGCTGATCAGTTCTCTCTTCCGACTTGTGGAGCCCGCGAGTGGAAGGATTAGCATCGACGGCATCGACATTTCCACCATCGGGCTTCATGATTTACGATCACGCCTTGGCATCATCCCTCAAGAGCCTACGTTGTTCCGAGGAACCGTGCGCTTCAATTTAGACCCTCTTGAGGAACACTCAGATGCTGAAGTATGGGAGGTAAGCTAGTGTTTCCCTCTCTTGACTTACAAATTGTCGGGGATTTTTGCTGGTAATAAGCTTCGGGTGCTTTGGGGTACCATTGGGGTGCATGTTTGCAGTGGTTTGCATGTTAGCATCGGGTTTTGAAAATATTGACTGAAAATATCCAATCTCTCTTCAGGCCCTCGACAAATGCCAACTGGGTGACAACCTGCGAGCAAAACCGGAACGGCTAGATGCACCAGGTGAGAAATCAATGCTCGGTGTTTATGACGAGATTGTTGTGCTTCCTGGCGTATTTTCTCTGTGTTTGATGGTGTCGACAAAAGAGTCTATTTTTGCTGGAAAATCCTATATTGTGTAGATTTTGACCTTGATTGCATAACATGACGTATCAACAATGCTCATTCTTCATTTTTTTTGTCTTAAAGTGGTTTCGACCTACAGCTTTCCGTGTAATTATTGTGGGGGAGGAATTAGTGGTGTCCAATTATACTATGGGGGTTGAAACATCTCTTGAAGATGAAGATTCTGAGCTTGTACAAAGTAATTTCTTTCAAATTAGCATGACCCACATTGATTTCACGAAAAAGTGTAGAGAAAGAGACTGAAGGCAAATGGCTTCCAAACCTTGGCAGTGTCGGATGATGGCGAAAACTGGAGTGTGGGACAGCGGCAACTGTTTTGCTTAGGACGAGCGTTGCTGAAGCGGAGCCGCGTCCTCGTGCTGGACGAAGCCACGGCCAGCATTGACAACAGCACGGACGCCATTCTGCAACGAATCCTGCGTCGGGAGTTTTCCGACTGCACTGTTGTCACGGTGGCGCATCGCATTCCCACCGTCATTGACAGCGATATGGTGCTGGCTCTCCACGATGGTTAGATTTCTGTCTCTTCTCGACCCCATCCGAGGCTCTGATTGTTCTGTGAGTATTGCTTATGTGTATCGTACGCACTAAGGTCTTTGACTTGGCTAGGTTATACTTTGTACTAATAACATGGAGCACGAAAACCCACACATTCTAGGGTTTGTTTTCCCTCTAGGCCTGACGCTTTGAAGACCTCATAAATGACAAACTCTGTGAAGATGGTGTGTCTGCTTGGCTGCACAAGGGGTCACTCCTCTGCGTCTAATATACAAAGTACGCATAGAGGATTGGTCTTAGTTTATTAGTCATAAATACACTAATAAGGGTCCTCTACATTTTGTTGCCTTCAATATCGTAGAAAGTGCTAAGTTCGGACCGCGAAGTGGAAGAAATCTTTAAATCTCAGATTTTGGTGCCTGGCATTTCATTCATTGTCTTTCTTGTGTGTGCAATCGCAGGAAAGATGGCCGAATTTGACCAACCTAAGAAGCTCTTGGAGAACAGCAGCTCGCTGTTCGCGAGACTGGTGGCTGAGTACTGGGCCAATGCGCACCATTGAAGCTGCCTCCGCAGCAATTCGCAATGGGAATGATTTAATCTTTCTGTATTGACACAAACATTGAGCAGTATTTAGGTAATCTAGATTATTTTTAAATATGCTCCGCAAATTGAACAACCGGTATCACGAAATTGCTGGCTGCGCTACGCAGCTAACTGGGTAGTAGACGTTCCCCGACTGATTTTCCTTCGAAAGGAAGGTATCAATTTAATAGATCTGGTCACTAGTGGCCTAGGTTAGGAGGGGAACCTATTCAACTGGTTAGAGTGGTTTCCATTTTCTGAATGGAAATTTTGTAGGTCTCCTCTCCATTTTCAATAGATTTTGAACTCAGAATATGTTCCGGTATGGTTACTGGATGAATAGTGGTTCTTTACTTACAGTGTACATGATAAGCCTAGACTACCCTTGTGCAATTCATCTACGAAGTGTACTATGTATTAAAAACATTTCAGACTGCTACAACCATTCACCTAATTTATTTTTTTTACAAGTCACATACACAAACATGTTCCCTTCCTAATCCCCTTTTAAGTATTGCAAAGATGATTGTTATAACTAGCTCATTGTTAAAAAGGGGAAACAGGTGCTCCGGAGTAATCACCTACACATCCTGCTGTTTCGAATGCTGCCGGGACTGTACTGAGCAGTAGTCCACCTGCATGAGCGGTGCAATAAGCGAACGGAGGTATGCTATTGACCCTTGATGCCTGCAAAAGTACGTTGTATAATCAATCCCTTATCTACAGCCTCGTCTACCAAGCAAAGTCTCCTGAAGATCAATCCGTTGAGCGGTTTCAGTTACTAATAAGTTATAGATAGCATCGTCCGACACAGGAGCAGGAAGTACGACAACTAACTCTAACTTAGTAGTCTAAGCATTCCAAGGCCTAAGGTAGTATGCTCTAAAAGCGACCACTTAAGGGCTGGTCTGCTTTTTTTCACAGGTTTCCATGAATAGAAATATTTTTGGATCATTTTTCAGAGAAAGAAAAATGGATGCGGAACGTAACGCAAGTGGTTTCATATTTTTTGAATCATTTTTGAGTTACTTATGAATTTTTTTTTAAACTTGTTGTAGGCATGTTTTGTGACCCTAGGTCTTCCAAAATCCGACCACTTGCAACTTCTAAAGTAATTTGAGTAGATGAAGGCCAATGATTGACTCTTGCAATATATAATGCTTTTCTCTTGATTCTCTCAATGGCTTGAGAGGTCCATTTAAAGACCACCTAATGTCCATTTCAGACCTTATAGAGGAACGATTTGAAGAAGCCGCTCGCTTTTAGAACATACAGTGACTCCAAAAACTGAGTCTATACTTCATTCAATTTCATTCCGTGCGCCATATATTGAAAAGAAGTGGACAAAATCCAAGTGAGGAAACATGAATGTTGTAGTGTTCTTTGTGTACTACAATCCTAAAAAGATTTGAAGCAAAAAACAATCACGGTTTGGAAGTAAATGAATTCCAAAGCTAACCACCCCATAGACTCAGTTTTTGCGGCAGGGTTCATAATCACTCTAAAAATTGCCTATGCATCTTTATTGAGCTTCAATGGCTTGAATATTTTATTGCATGTTGTTGTACACCATTTAAGACCCACTCCCATTCATATTGTAAAAATTTGACATATGCGTGCTTCAAAAAAATTATAAATAGAAAAAAATGTAGGTAGTACTAATTTGAATGGAATTTGAAGATTTTCAATGAACCAAGACTTGAGATGTCATTTACTTTCATAGATGATCTATAGGTTGCAATTTGAACCGTTGTTGCATCTATTTTGACTAGATTTGAAAATATTTGTCTTAATATACTATTAATATAAATCATTTTAATTTGTATTTAGCAACAAAAACAATTATTTTGACCGCAATCTTTTTGAATCCAACATATTAGTTTATAAGGGTTGTATTTAGTCCATTTGTTTGGATTGTAGGTGATTCAATATGATATGACAACAACAAAAGTAAAACCAGAATATTGACAATAGGCCTTATTTTTATTTTTATCAATTGCGATTGTCAATATTTTGTCATATATATATTTTTTATTCTATAACATACAAAATCTATAAATTTAATGCATTAATAAATTATTGGATTTCAATTAAAGGATTTTATTGTAAATAACTCAATATTCTAGTTTTACTTTTGTTGTTGTCATATCATATTGAATCACCTACAATCCAAACAAATGGACTAAGTACAACCCTTATAAACTAATATGTTGAATTCAAAAAGATTGCGGTCAAAATAATTGTTTTTGTCGCTAAATGCAAATTAAAATGATTTACATTAATAGTGTATTAAGACAAATATTTTCAAATCTAGTCAAAATAGATGCAACAACGGTTCAAATTACAACCTATAGATCATCTATGAAAGTAAATGACATCTCAAGTCTTTGGTTCATTGAAAATCTTCAAATTCCATTCAAATTAGTACTACCTACATTTTTTTCTATTTATAATTTTTTTGAAGCACGCATATGTCAAATTTTTACAATATGAATGGGAGTGGGTCTTAAATGGTGTACAACAACATGCAATAAAATATTCAAGCCATTGAAGCTCAATAAAGATGCATAGGCAATTTTTAGAATGATTATGAACCCTGCCGCAAAAACTGAGTCTATGGGGTGGTTAGCTTTGGAATTCATTTACTTCCAAACCGTGATTGTTTTTTGCTTCAAATCTTTTTAGGATTGTAGTACACAAAGAACACTACAACATTCATGTTTCTTCACTTGGATTTTGTCCACTTCTTTTCAATATATGGCGCACGGAATGAAATTGAATGAAGTATAGACTCAGTTTTTGGAGTCACTGTATTACCTTACCACCTAGTTTAGTGTTACCACGTTGCAATTATAAAGGCCTCGTAGAGATGCCAAGGAGACTTCAATACAAGGTCTCTACCATAATACTAGGGAGTGTTGGAAAACGCGTTATTTCATCCATCAATATTCTTGAAGATTCTTGTATTAGTTCTTCTAATATTTGTATGATATAGATTCATAAGACTTTGTTGTGCACATATTCTATTCCTTAACAAGTAACTCTTTAACTTCAAAAATGATCCTTCAAAACAACTTGAATAAAAAATAAACCAAAAATCTTCAAAAAATCACTATAGGTAGAACTTAATATTTTGAACTCAAAGAAAAAAAATGAATGTGAAAATCAGAAATATTCAATCTACAATTGATTTTAGAAGGAATTTTTAATTTTTAGCTTCAAATTTTATTGCAACATACCATAGTTGTAAGGCAAGGCCGGCAAAAAATAATTCTAAAAATAGATGCCGGAATTTTAGGGAAATTATTTTTTGAAGAAACAAAAAATTTGTATGGTGAAAAAAAGAATATTGGCAAAAAAAAGTCTATTTTTAGCATCTGCCAAACCTTATTTTTTGAAAAAAAAAATTCGGCAAAGAAGTGGCGACCCTACTCTACACTTACGGTATTAATAAGTACACTAGATAAACCTTAAGTGCTCAAGTGACCATTTTTTGGTTGCTACCCAACTTCAGGCAACATTTTTGAGCAGAGAAAAAAAATTCAAATTTTTTTTTGTGCAAATTAGATTGGGTTATCTTTCAATTTTTATATTCAAAACTAAAATTGCTACAATCAAACAAAAATTATAAGGGCAATAGCACAAAGTATTTAGAATTTGCTTAGTGTTGAAAAATTTACTATTTGGAAAAAGTATTGATGTTCTCATTACTAGATCTTTTGCATTCTTTTACAAATCAATAGATTCCACAATTTTGACCAATCAAAAAGATTCAAATGCTAAAGATAGAAATTATATTTTTGGTGAATTTTTGAAGTTATATCTTCAAAATTCATTTGAAGAGAATCTAAAAATAGGTTTATAATTTTGACCTTTATGGATACTTTGTACTTTTTGTTCTTCACATTATCTTCTTTGATGCAAACTTTTAAAAAGTTAAAAAAGTTAAATTGACCTCTAAAAGTCATATTTTACAACTATTATTTGAGAGTCATCATTAAATTATTATGCTAATAAGTTCAGTTTTATTATACATCTTAACAATTTTAGAAATTTGTACTATCTCCTAGTTAACCCCTAAAGGACCAAGGCACATTTTGGACAAAAATTGTCAAAAATTGTCATTTTTTAGGGCAGTAAGAAAAAAAAGATTTTTTTTTTTTTTTTTCCAAAATTCAACCGTACAAATTTGTATTAGACTTTTCTAGTAATGTGTGAAAAAAATTCAGAAACTTTAACCGTATGGATTGAAAGATTATAGTGTTTGAAGTTAGGAGAAAAAGTTTCTTTCCAACCTTACCCGACAGGGCCAACAAACTTTGATTCCTTCTAGAATGAGATTTTTACTCTACAATTGGTTATTTTTTTTTACATTTGCATCTTGTATCATGTAAATTATATACCTACCAAATTTCAAAAGTTGATGAGCATTTTTGCAAAAGATTCTTCAAAGATTTTCAAATTGCCCGATTGAAAAAATTTAGGACACCATAACTTTTGATCCGGGCACCCGATTGGAAAAAGAATTAGATTTCCAGCAAAAAGGTATATGCTAACACATTAAGCCCAAATTTCATGAACATCCGATCAAAAATGACTTTGTAGGAACCTACTCAAGATTTCATGTATACGCTTAACGGACACTTGGTCCCTTAGAGGTTAATGGAAATTTTTATGGCCATGATTTCAACTTCTAAAATTATAAAGAACGGTATAGGAAAAACAGCTTTTGAGCCATTTTGTCTATCCTTTCATCTTCATTTGGGCTTTGAATAATCACCTACACCATTACCAACCAATACAAGAGAAAGGGGTGTTTTAAGTTAGTTTTTAAGTATAGTCCTAGACATATGATTTTAAGTAATGACCTTTAAGCGGATTTTCAGCATAATTTTACTAGAAACACAAGTATTTACTTAAAACATGTGTTTCTAGTAAAATTATGCTGAAAATCCACTTAAAGGTCATTACTTAAAATCATATGTCTAGGACTATACTTAAAAACTCACTTAAAACACCCATTTCTCTTGTCGTGCATGTTTTTAATAGCAATCAATGAAAGATGAAGCATTTAAGTTGATATATCAATTTATTAAATTTTTAAAACAATATTAGGTATTTAAAAAAAATTTAAATACCAGGTCTCCCTTATTCTCTATACTACTAGTGATGCCTAATTGAAGGTTCTAAGGCCTCGTTTATGAGTCATGAGACCTTGATGAAGGGAATTTTCACTTGAATATTGGAGCCTCCAAAGCATTAGATATCTATTGGTAATCAATTTTTTGTTGATATTTTTTGGCCAGTCATTTATACTTCTATTTAAAATGTAGGTTTTTTAAAAATATTGACCAATAATTTGAAAAAATGAATTTGCAACCGTAGAGAGTTGGTTTTCTAATTTAGAATGATATGATAAAAAAGTATATACCATGATGTTCTACACTTTAATATTGACCTATGGAAATAATTTCAAATATTTTGAGCATATATGACATTTGATATGAATTGTTTCACTTTTTATTCAAAAATTCAAGAAAATTACAAAATTTCCTCCAAAATGTGAAATTTTTACAACTGATAGAAGACATGTAACGGCATCTTTAAAAAATAAATACAAAAAATCACATTCATGAATAGGTACTTGCAAAATGAAGTTTGAAAAAATAGGCTCATCTTTCAAGAATGAAAAGTCTCTAGTTTTTAGTTGACTTGGAAGACTTGGAAACTATAAAGTCATTATGGTGAACTTTGGAGGTGTATGTTGACCAATAGTTGGTGTTGAATTCTATATTTGTCAATACATAAACTCTAAGATTCCTTTCAACTCATGTTTTTTCAAATCCAAACTCCAATTAAAAATTTTACGGTCTTTATTTTGTAAAACAAGTGAATCCCAAAGGTTTTTCATTGGGTTCCCTAAAAAAGTTTTCAACTCCTTCAAATTAAAAAAAAATGAATTTTTTATAGATCCACCTCCATGGTTGCAAAGTAAACCCTTTGAATTCAATTCTTATATATATATATATATTTATTTATTTATTAATTGCAAATTCTCTTAGCCTTTGTTTCAAAAATTAATTGGACCTCAAAGTTTTCTATTGGTTCCCTCAAAAATCTTTTCAACTCCCGCAATTGGAAAGATAATTTTGATATGGGCTTCACTTTTTGTTGTTTAACTTCAAAATTCCATTATCAGTTTTGTTGGCACTTCAAAATTATGTTGTTTTATCTTAGCTTTATTCCACTATTTCTTTTGTTGTAACTTCTGAAATTTTCTCATGATCACAAAGTGAACCTTATATTTGTCAATACAAACCCTCTAAAGGTCAATCCAAAAATTGGCTAAACCAATCTAAAGGTTGACCCTAGGATTTTATAGCAATTTGAATTTTAGTTCTATAACTATAGAGGGATGGTTTTCTGATTCTAGGATGACATAGTAAGAAATTTGTGCCATGATATTTTAGAGAGGGGGGTGGAAGGAACATTTTCTTTGACATTTTCACAAACATCCTCTATGAATTCTTTCCATAAATTTTTTTGGAGGCTCAAAATCACAAACCGGTTTTTAATGATGAAAGTTAGCTTGATTTCTCAACTTCTTTTAGTTCAAATTTTTTTACAAAAATCTATTCTACTATGCCAAAATGAGGTTTGAAGTTCTACTTTGAACATAATTCCTACATTTTGACAATGAGTGGTCAAGCTCTCATCTTCAAATTATCCCATATCCTTTGAGGATTCTTAATGGACAATGCATTTCATTATAAAAAAAGACCTCTCTGACCTTCACATTTCCATGAATGTCAATGAAGCAATTCCTTTGTTTTGCCATCAAAAAAATTCTTGATGTTAGACTATCAAATGACAAATTAGTGTTCAACTCAATGGATTCTTTGGAGGTTTGAATTTCATAAATTCAAATTTGGCAATTAGGAGTTACCGCCCTATTTGGCCAAGGGAAGCCACAAAGCACCCACCTCCTTGCCACCACCTCCTTGTACTATACATTTTGACATACATATGAGTCCAAAAAAATGTTAGAAAAGTACTCCAGTTTGAACATGGGACAAGAGGCTACCCAAGGCCTTACTCAAGCTCTTCCAAGCATTGCAATGCAAATTTCACTCTAGGGTAAATATCCTTGCCCGTATTGTCCCATGTTTATGAAAAACAATGTTTATTGTTCCCCATAATTCCTCATAGGCACATCCAATTGTAAACTTTTTTGATGGAGTGGCAAGGCACTCCTCGTCTCTACATCCAAAAAAGATTCCAAAAATTATAATGAATATTTTTGCTTGTCAGATTTATAAACCAAACACAATTTTTTTAAGCAATTCCATATTATATCATGTTAGTTATAAAAATATGACAAATATAGATGTAAAAGAGGAGTTTTTGCACAAGTAGTATCCAAAATTGCTTACCATACCTCAAAACTTCGGGTACCATAATTTTTTATTCTAACACTTGATCAATTTCTTCTTTAATAAATTTCCCACAAATGGAGATTCATGTTCGCATTTTAAAGCCTTCCGAACTTATTTTTCAAAATTGACTTTCTAGTGCAACCATCCTCTAGGGGTTAACTATACAAGTCATCCTATGAGGTTGACTTTTCAATGTATTTTCAAGAAAATTCTAACATATGAAGGTTAATAGGATTTCTATTGAAAAAAGATAGGAGGTGTATAAAGTAGCCATTTAAGAGTTAATTTTAATTTTTAGAAGTACTAGACTATTTAAAATATGTTTACAGTGAAATGTCCTTGAAAAAAATAGAATTGCATCCATTGCAAATTGTTTTGTGTTTTTAAGTTATGAATTTTGAACCAAATAAGGTTGTAATAGTGTTTTCACCTTAGTACATTTTTACTATTGGCACATTGAAGGATGCAATGTGTACTTTTGTATGAAAGAATTCTTTTTGAGCCTAACTATTTTAGTACCTTCTATCCTTCCGCTAATTTTGTATCAAAATTAGAAAAGAATTTTCAAGTGTTCAAGAATCATAAAGTTGTCTTCATTAAGTTTCTTTACATAGTGATACATTCCATCATCTTGACTACCAATTGTATATTGGGAATGTGGTGCAATAGATTATTGTGTAAGTGAACTTGTCCTATAATTAGAATGAGGTGGTTTCACATGACCAACATTAAAAATACTTGAAAAAACAACACTCGACTTCTATCTTGGTAGCTACCATATCCACTCAAATAAGTATGCTTGCTGTCATGTAAATAAAGATTGTAATTGTAATACACAATAGATCAAGTGACCTAAACCTACATGAAATAGAAAAGCAAAATCCAAACAAAAATATATAAAAACAACATTCTGAAGTCTTTTTAATATTAAGCACAAGATTTGAATACATATTAGGTGAGCTATTCTCACTCCACAAAAGAAGAATCCAAAAGTGCAAATGCAAGAGAAAGTAAAACTTTACTTAAAGGTAACTACCATAGTTAAATAAACTTCAACAACAATACATATATCTCTCTCTCAAAACACCTACAAGACTTGACTTGGCAAAGAATGCCAAGTCAAAGGAACCTTAAAGCTTTAAATATCCCACCCTAGTTGATAAGAATAAAGTAAAGTAAAATTTAACTTATATATTTCTACATAAAATAAAGGTTTAACTTCTACTTGAAGTGCCACCTAAGATGAAGTCTCAAAATAGCCTAAGGTTCCTAAACGAGATTAAACTACATCCATTTGACATGGTGTCACACCTGATAACATGGCACATCACACCAAGGACTACATTTTAGGAGTAGCTTTGCTTTGTTGTCAAACTAATTGCAACCAAATAGTTTTAATCCAATCGGAAAAAAGTCCATGTATCTATAACTTGCCTCCCCAAAAGTTTGCTAGCCGATCAGTTCCAATTCTCCAAATGCAAATGTCGCAGACATCCGCATAGAATTTCGATTCTTTTCTTTTCTTTTCTGCAAGGTTCGACATATCTGTGGAAGTCCACCCTTGTCAGATGCCGGTTCCATTGTGTGAGTTTTTTGAAAATAGTGTCGCCTCTCTTGCAGAGTTCTCATTATCGGTCAAAGCTGCTCCCTTTCAATTCCTCGGCACTGTAAACCTGAGGACTGAATGTGCTGTGGCCGTTCCTTTTTCTGCCCTTGATGCGTTGCGCAGGCATGTGCATGCAGTTGCCCGAGCAGCGTCGTCTCCTCCTCGTCAGCTTCCTGACGGCGATAACTTAAAAATTAAGTGAGACGGAGACACGGAGCCCGTGAGGGACTTGGAGAAGCCCAAGTGTCCGGGCAGCCTGACTCTTGTCGGATTTTCATAAAACCTTTCACCACCAAAACGGAACTTGCGTTTGGATCATACTGTACTGCAAATGCCTCGTGTCTTCACCCGGACGGACCGCGCCATCAAAAAAGCTCACAACCCAAACAAGCAAATATAGCATCTTATGATTGCTTTCCAGCTTTTTGGTTTCTTTCACCACTTTCCCAGCAGCGGGTTTGAGACTCTTGGGACAGCTTGGGAGACCTGTCCATGTTCCAGTTGGTGGGTCTGTTCTCAAGCCACAAGCTCACTTGCTGGGAGACTCGCACCAGTCAGCTCAATAACTTACTTTGGTGAGCAGGTTCAAGCTTCGAGGCTGGCTGCAAAAGTCCATAAAACAAGCATCTTTGGGTACAGTACGTAGGAGCTGATCGCAGCTTTTCTCTGTTTGTGGTAGTGGTTGCAATTGGTGTCCTGGCTTTTGGGGAAACTCGAATTCCAGTGGCTATGGTTGGTTTGAGAGTGGCTCCTTGAAAACGTGCCGCAGGGGGAATGATACAGTATGACGCTTTGGAGATGACGACTCTCCTGGTGTGAGTATTCACTGACAGTAGCCTGATCTCAGTTGACGGAGCTTCAGGGACTCTGGAATCTGTTGTAGGGTTTTCGATCTGGAGTGGAATGTGGAAATTGCGACTGAAGACTCGGTTTGGTCAATTTTGATAGTTGAATTGGATTTGCAAGGAGTTGTTACCAGCTTCGGATCAATTGCACAGAGTTTATCGCTTACAGGTTTACCGCTTTTCTTTGACGCGCATCACACTTCTTGAGTAGGGTTGGGCTTGCACTCTTTCTACTGTAAGGACTAAAGACACTGGCTTGTGTTCCAAGACTGCAAATTTAGGACTCATCCTTCCCTGACTTTACTTTCAAATGCTGATTTCAACACTTTAGTGGAAGTGCTTCAAAGTTAATACTAGAGGAGTTCTGAGATCTTGATTCTTCCGTGGAGAGCAGATGGGCCTAGGGTGGGAGGAGCTGGGAGGAGCTGAATTCAGCTGCAGGTGAGGCTTTGGTGCTTGAAAATCAGCCTGCCTGCGTGGTAGGTAACTCTTCCATCTGCGGTTTTCTAAGTTTGAAGAGATGGAGATTCCTCCGCTTTCAGGTGATCTTCTCTCTCAATCCAATCTCGAGCTTGTTTTGTCGCTTACTGCTTCGTTTTGACATTCTTGAGTACGTACTAGTGGCACGGTACCTTCTGAGAACAGTGCCAATTAAGAGTCACTTAAAGCAAACACAGAGCAAATAGAGGAAAATCACCTTAGCTTAAGGTGTCCTGTCAGTGCTACATTTTCAAGTAAATTTAGAGGGTGCTCAACAACTAAGAAGGCTATGCCGGGGACTTGCACTTCAAGAAATTCACTACAGTAGGTATTGCTACTTACTGCAGTAAAGAGGCTGATTTGTTGACAGCATTGCTTGCAGAGTTCTGGGAGGAATCTCAACGGAGTTTGATGTCCATTGCTAATCACCTCAACATCGGAGTCTGTAGCTCCGACGTCATAGACACGGAGAATGCTCTCTTCATGGATAATTCCTGCTTCCAAAACGGTTTGGTTTCAGGGTTCCATTTGATATTCATTGCAACGTTATTAATTCTACTACTGGCGAATAGAGCACGTACCGACACTACCAATTCGGCAGCCAGCCCAGGCTCATTCTTAGGATGGATATGCCTCCTCTCCACATCCGGACTAAGCCTTTTCACTTTAGGACTAGCTCTATTTTTGTGGGTCGCCGAGAGACACCCCCCTGTGCTGCAATGCATTTTCTTTCTGGTACAAGCACTGGCATGGTTGTGCCTGGCCTTCACAGTGAAGATTCACAAACGACCTGAATATGCGAAGCTTGTGCGAGTGTGGTGGGTAGCGTCCTTTGTCCTGGGAACCTATGCTGCCATTGCAGCAATCTTCAATGCAGTTGACAACCAGAGGGTGACCCTGTCGACAATGTTGAGTTTAGCCGCTTGGCTGGTGTACAGTTTATTGCTGCTGTGCGCTTTTGTCAAGGGACAGAGCAAGGCACCCAGGAGTGAAGAGGAGCCACTTCTTGCTCCAAGCGATGAGGAGTCTAAAGCGTCGCCTTTTGCAGCAGCTGGAGTCTTGAGCCGTGTAAGGTTTGCGTGGCTCAATCCTCTTTTAGCTTCTGGCTTTAGGAGCCCACTGGAACTTGATGATATTCCTCGATTGGGGAAGACGGATTCCGCTGAAGAGAATCTGGAAAAGTTTGCACAGGCTTTGAGGGAGCAGGAGAGAGGAGGAAAGCCGTTTTCCGTGTTTTGGGCTCTGGCGGCGTGTTTCTGGAAGCCTATGGCAGTGAATGGTTTGTTTGCTCTGGGGAAGAGCATTACTGTTTCCCTGGGGCCGGTGGTGCTGAAGACGTTTATTGACTACACTGGCGGAAAGCGGGCGTTTAAGTACGAAGGTGTGGTGCTTGTGGTTGCGCTGTTTTCTGCCAAAGCTTTGGAGTCTGTGTCGCAGCGGCAGTGGTATTTTGGGAGTCGGAGAGTGGGTTTGCAAGTGAGGTCTGCTCTCATGGCCTTCATATACCGGAAGGATCTCCGTCTTGCAAACGCAGGTACTTCACGAACCCCTCTATTTGGATATGCATGGACTTGGATTCCACGCTTTCTAAGACGACTCAGGCAAGTTCAGTTTTTGGAGCTTTCATCAACTGAGCTGCCACAACTTCCCTTTTAACCGTAAAGGACCATGTAGCCCAAATTGAGACTCACGAATGTCTACTAGTTTTGAGTGGGCGACGTGGATAATTTCTTGTATCCGATTTTATGTATTTTTTGACCAACACATTCAATGTTCTTGACTGATTTGGTGATTTATAATCTGGCCCCTGAAATTTTATTTTCCCAGCATGAGTACCCGAATTTGACATATTCAAACCTTGAAATCCTTGGTTCTTTAGGGGCTAAGTATTGTTTATGGCTTGTTTAGTACAAACCACTGTTCGTTATGTTCTTGTAAGTCCTAATGCAGTTTTATTGCTCCCTCTTTTGATTGCAACAGGAAGGCAGAGACACGCAGCGGGGGAGGTGGTGAACTACATGGCAGTGGATGCGTACCGAATAGGAGAGTTTCTGTACTGGCTGCATTTCTCATGGACCACCGCCCTCCAGATCTGCATTGCATTGGTGATCCTTGCATATGCAGTTGGGTGGGCAACACTGGCTGGCCTGGCGGTCATTCTTCTATCCATGGTGATAAATACCCCATTAGCCCAGTCTGAAAACAAATTTCGAACTGAACTCATGGCTTCTCGAGATGCATCCATACGGGCCACAACCGAAGCTCTTCGGAGCATGAAAATTCTCAAGCTCCAGGTACCCTACAGTGAAACCTCGATGTTTGATCAGAATGTTCATATTGTAGTAATCAGTTCTCTCATTTTTCTGCAGCTGAGTTTTTCTTACGGCTACCCCCCGTTAACAACTCTTGCATGCAATACTTAATATTTGGTAATCGCTTCTCTTTCGCTTTCAGTCAGTTCATAATATTTTCTAACAGTGTTCACTTCTTACCCTTTGCATTTTGGTTTGTAAGTGTCTTTTGTAATTGGCTGAGTATTTTTGAGAGGATCTGTGCCAAAGGAAGATGCTCGAGTATTTTGAATATATATCCTGATTGTTCGTTGAATTCGCCATTGTGGCCAAGGTGTTTGCCGTTTCTTTAATGTATATGCTATGCGTGGCTGTGTGCAGGCATGGGAGGACAGGTTCAGGGAGCAGATACTGAAACGACGTGACGTAGAAATAAAATGGCTATCTAAGGTGTTATATCGAAGGGCGTACAATTCCGTGGTCTTCTGGTTGTCACCCGTGTTAGTCTCCACTGCCACATTTGCCGCATGCCTGTTTTGGGGCATTCCACTCAATGCAAGCAACGTGTTTACCGCTCTGGCTACGTTGCGGATCATCCAGGAGCCCATCAGGTTAATCCCCGACATGGTGGCCACCACCATCCAGGTGAGCGTTTGATCAGCTGCTGTGATTCTTATGTGCTCTCTGACATCTACATCTGGTTATTTCCTTAGTCATTTGGCCCTCAAGACTCAGGATTTCTCGTATTCATTATATGACAACCTTTCGAGACTTGTGGCTTTGTTTGGTGACAAATGTACTGAAGTGGGCCTGAAGTCGAACAAATTTACTTCAAGACTACTTGTGCAGTATCTAATGATTATTTACGCATCTGAAGTGACAAGGCCTATCCATGGTTTTACTCATCAAACGACTTAGAAAAGAAATTACAGTCGCTTATGCATGCGGCTTCCAAATAAGACATTTTTTCGGTGTGGTGGAATCCTCTTGAAAATGAGGAAAGACTCACAAAAATTTAGTAACCACAGAAAACTCACTTGACTGTTGAAGAGGGTTTCTTCTTGAGAATGTAAACAAAAATACCTTGCTAGCACAAACTTTGAATTTTGGTAAGCGAATGACTGTTGACACATATGGGTGGTTGCCAGGTCCAAATTTCACTAGCTCGTATTTCCAAGTTTCTTCAAGAGGATGAGCTGCAGTCTGACGCTGTGGTGAGGAACGATTTCTTCAAGGCTTCAAACTACGCGGTGGAATTCGAGGATGCCACGCTCAGCTGGGACCCTGATTCTGGGCTCCCCACGTTGAGGAACCTGAGTGTGAAAATCAAGCGTGGCCAGCGTGTGGCAGTGTGTGGAGAAGTCGGATGCGGGAAGTCCTCTTTCATCGAAGCCATCATTGGGGAGATCCCCAAACTCTCTGGATCGGTACATACATTTTATTACCTGCAGTCTTTCTGAGCTTCCAACACCAGGACTTCCAAAACGAAAGAGGTTACTAACCCGCCATTTGTTTACCATATAAACTTCATGTTCACATGACTGACATTTTTTCCCAAATTTTGTGCAGATCTGCGTGAATGGCACTGTGGCGTACGTTGCGCAATCAGCATGGATTCGCAGCGGTACTTTTCGCGACAACATTCTGTTTGGGAAGCCCATGAACAAAGAGCACTATTGGAAGACCTTACGAGCTTGTGCTCTAGACAAGGACCTGGAGAGCTTTCCTCATGGTGACCTTACGGAGATTGGTGAACGGGGCATGAACATGAGTGGAGGCCAGAAGCAGCGCATGCAATTAGCACGGGCTGTGTACCAGGATGCTGACGTTTATCTCTTGGACGATCCCTTGAGTGCTGTGGATGCCCACACTGCTGCTAGCCTGTTTAACGTACGTCACTCGTTTAACGCCCAAATCCTCTTTTCGAATTTTTTCATATTTTGCTTATGTCTTTGTACAATGTATTTCTCCCTCTAATTTTATCAAATTGGTAGGAAAGGAAGGTAAATGTATGGCACAGATTTTTTTTGTTTCAGACATGGCCTGTTTACTGACTTAATCTGTGGAAGTTCACTACAACATGACTGGTATTAGTTATGTACTAATATGTTGATAGGGTTTAGGTATAATAGTGCATCTCCAGTACGAAGTTCTGGCCTAAATTTACATGATTCAGGTTTTATACTAAAGAGTGTAGCTTCGACGTGTCTAACTGAAGCCACGAGCACATTTCTGAAATGTTGAATATTGCCTCATTTTCAAGAAGGTGCACGTCAATTGATGAACAGTACCAGGCTTGTAGTTTTTTGGGGTTTCACTGCGGACTAGTGGCTAACGAAATTGGTTCTTTCAGGGTTGCATCATGGAAGCTCTACAAGGGAAGACTGTAATCTTGGTGACACATCAAGTGGAGTTTCTTCCAGCCGTGGATTCTATTCTGGTAAGAGCTCTTTCATATTGCTGTCATCTTGCATGTACAATACAAAATATTAGGGTTAGAGTATATTTTCCTTTTCAAGGTTTGGGGACGCAACATTGCAACCATAGTTTGAGAGATCTAGAAATGTGATTGGTCAAAAGAGCTGTCCTTGAGGCATTTGCACTTTGTCCAAATGACTATTAAAAAAGAATCTTGACAATGGATGATTAAATAACTTGGATGCTTACATGTCAACTCTTTCTTGTAAGGGTCTTTCGCTTGTCTTCAAGTGTAAACCAGCTCGAAGCCCTGCACTTGGGCATTGAATTCCCATCTTGGCAGAAGAAACCAATCCACACCAAAATCTGTCAAATTCTAATACCTGTATGATGTGTTCCCCTGAACAGCTACTGCGAGACGGAGAAATATGGCAAGCAGGTTCCTACACCGAACTTCGAAGCAAGGGCACAGCCTTCGAGCAGCTCGTGACGGCCCACGAAGAAGCCATGGGAGGCTCTACCTCCGAATCCTCATCCTGGAGCGCACCACCAACAGACCAGCTGCAACGGATCCCCAGCAGAAGCCGGTCACGGAGGGAAGAGGACGCCATCCAGTTATCTCGAGCCAAGCAAACTGCAACCCAACTCACAGAGCAAGAGCAAAAGGAAAGTGGGAACACGGGGTTGAAAGCGTACCTGGACTATCTCAAGCAAGCCAACGGGTTTTTCTACTTGTCCCTTTCGATTGTCGCTCAGCTGGTGTTTGTGTTGGGGCAAGTCGGATCCAACTGGTGGTTGGCTTCGGAAGTTGGAAACCCAGACATGAGCACTTCCAAGTTGCTGTTGATCTACTCCACCATTGCGCTCTCCACTGGATGGTTTGTTTTCTTTCGATCGGCGTTTGTGTCTGCAATGGGAGTCGCGGCCTCGCAGTCGTTTTTCGCTGATATTATCGGGTCCCTGTTTCGAGCGCCCATGGCTTTCTTTGATTCCACGCCAACTGGGCGAATTCTAAGTCGGGTATGTACATGTAACATCTCTCAAACTCCTGCCCCTGTATAGTAACATTAACTTCATGATACTCTATTGGAGACATTCAATGTCAAGTTGATGTATAGTTTAATGTCCATTAAGCGTCATATCAACATGATTTAAGAGTTTGGTATGCATCTTGCTATAGAAATGTCACCATCTTGTCAATTTTGGGTGCAGGTTTCTTCGGATTTTAGTATACTGGATATGGATGTGGCTTTCGCCTTCGGGTTTGCGGCTTCAGCCTCCATGAATGCGCTGACAAACCTTGCTGTCAACGCCTGTGTAACCTGGCAAATCCTGTTTATTGTCTTCCCATTTACTTATGCTGCTCGGAAGTTACAGGTAAAATACTGTTCAGTACCTCCGTGGAGTGTTCTTTTCAAAGGGCTTAGCCTCATACTTGTTGAGAAATCTTATTCATGGTAGATTGTAAAGATTTTCAATCAGCACTACTTGGTTAACTAGCCCGAATTTCAACTAAAGATTTGTTCCCTCTTGGTTTTTAGGTAGATTGTAAAGATTTTCAATCAGCACTACTTGGTTAGCTAGCCCGAATTTCAACTAAAGATTTGTTCCCTCTTGGTTTTTAAAAAGCGTATTTAATCTCAAGGTTTACCTGAATAAGCAATCCCAGGTAGCTAAATAGGTGCATACGGCGCCTACCAAGTAGAAATTTTGTTACTAAAAGTAAAGGGGTAAATGTTTGTTGGAATGTGTCTTGAGTGTTTGCAACAGTAGGGCTCCGTTCATGTACTGATCATGACTTCGCGTCAACGCAGCTTTATTACTTGGCATCCGCCAGGCAGCTCATGCGAATCAACGGAACCACCCAAGCCCCTATTGTGAACCACTTTGCAGAAGCCATTGCAGGAGGATCCACCATTCGTGCGTTCAACAAGGAGTCCGAATTCGCGGTGGAGAATTTGAGTCTCATCGATGCCAATGCCAGACCGTTTTTCCATAGCTTCGGAGCCATTGAGTGGCTCATCCTGCGTCTTGAGTTTCTCTCAGCCGTTGTTGTGGCTGCATCTGCGCTTTTCATCGTGCTCCTTCCGGAGGGCCACATCGACCCAGGTATGTATGCCCCCAAGCTGATCATCTTTTCATTCCACAGTCTACACGGATAGGCCTCTGTGTTGTGACGATTTGGAGACTTGATGTTGAGTTTTGGAGCAGATTAGTTTTATGATTTTGTCCGGAAGTTTGTGGAACAATCTAAGCACCACTGCACCTAAGTGGTGCCACAGTGGACATTCTATTTCCATTTCAGAAACTTAATTCTAGAATAAGCTTATTGTCACGTAACTTCATCTAATTGCTCCATAATGTATATTTTTATTTCGTTTCAGACCTAAATCTTGGGATGGCATGCTTCTCTAATCCACGTGACATAAATCTCATAAGAAAAGGACGATCGTTCTAGACTTAAGTTTTGGAATGAAAAGGGAGTGTTTATATTGTGCACAATCAGGTGCACCTACCTTACCTGTTGGCACCAATTCCTTGCTGATCTCTATCGAATTGCTGAATGCGATTTATGGTGATGCCCTCATAATATTTAACATTTGGGGTGGGGATTCGGAATGCAGGTTTCGCTGGTCTCGCCCTCAGTTATGGCCTATCTCTCAATATTTCCGTCGTTTTCAGTGTCCAGAACCAGTGCAATCTGTCAAATACTATCATTTCCGTGGAAAGAATTAAGCAATATATGCATCTTGAAAGCGAGGCTCCAGTTGTTATCAACGACAAGAGGCCTTCTGCACATTGGCCCAGCGTTGGCAAGGTTGTGCTTGAAAATTTAAAGGTGAAAACGTTTCCTTGTTCTGCATGTTATCATATTCCCATCTTGATTCAAACCGTACGCCATGTGGGTCCTTCCTATGCCTCACTTGTCCGTACCTCTCTTAGATCCACACTTTCTAGTAATCTTCTAGATTAAAATTTAGCAGTCATTTTGCTGTGCAGATTTTATGTTGCCGCTGGACGTTCTAACCAATGTAGAAGTTGTGATCGATTTGAGCTCACTTGAGTTAGTTGATGTGGATGTTGTATTAGATTAGTTTATAATCTCAAAAACATGATTTTCACTGAAATGAGAGCGTTTCAGACATCTTCTCATAAGGAGGTCTCTCAGTCTGTGGTCGCATCGCAGCGATTATGCAAATGCCTCTCCATGACGCAGAGGAAGTCTTTTGTGTGATCAGGAACCCCATCCATAATTGAGGAGTTTCTCCCTACAATGTCCTCGAAACAGTTTCATTTTCATTTTTTCTAAGAATCGTGTTTTATGTTTAGGGTTACTATCATGAATCTTACCACTTGCATTTTCATGGCAATTCCAGGTCCGATATCGTCCCAACGCGCCTTTGGTTCTGCGAGGAATCACGTGCACCTTCGAGGGTGGGCAGAGGGTGGGAGTGGTGGGCCGCACAGGAAGTGGCAAAACGACGCTGATCAGTTCTCTCTTCCGACTTGTGGAGCCCGCGAGTGGAAGGATTAGCATCGACGGCATCGACATTTCCACCATCGGGCTTCATGATTTACGATCACGCCTTGGCATCATCCCTCAAGAGCCTTCGTTGTTCCGAGGAACCGTGCGCTTCAATTTAGACCCTCTTCAGGAACACTCAGATGCTGAAGTATGGGAGGTAAGCGAGTGTTTCCCTCTCTTGACTTACGAGTTATCGGGGATTTTTGCTGGTAATAAGCTTCTGGTGCTTTGGGGTACCCTAGGGGTGCAGGTTTGCAGTGGTTTGCATGTTAGCATCGGGTTTTGAAAATATTGACTGAAAATATCCAATCTCTCTTCAGGCCCTTGACAAATGCCAACTGGGTGACAATTTGCGAGCAAAACCGGAACGGCTAGATGCACCAGGTGAGAAATCAATGCTCGGTGTTTATGACGAGATTGTTGTGCTTCCTGGCGTATTTTCTCTGTGTTTGATGGTGTCGACAAAAGAGTCTATTTTTGCTGGAAAATCCTAGACTGTGCAGATTTTGACCTTCATTGCATAACATGACGTATCAACAATGCTCATTCTTCATTTTTTTTTGTCTGAAAGTGGATTTGACCTACAGCTTTCCGTGTAATTATTGTGGGGGAGGAATTAGTGGCGTCCAATTATACTATGGGGGTTGAAACATCTCTTAAAGCTGAATCTTGTACAAAGTAATTTCTTTCAAATTAGTATGACCCACATTGATTTCACGAAAAAGTGTAGAGATAGAGACTGAAAGCAAATGGCTTCCAAACCTTGGCAGTGTCGGATGATGGCGAAAACTGGAGTGTGGGACAACGGCAACTGTTTTGCTTAGGACGAGCGTTGCTGAAGCGGAGCCGCGTCCTCGTGCTGGACGAAGCCACGGCCAGCATTGACAACAGCACGGACGCCATTCTGCAACGAATCCTGCGTCGGGAGTTTTCCGACTGCACTGTTGTCACGGTGGCGCATCGCATTCCCACCGTCATTGACAGTGATATGGTGCTGGCTCTCCATGATGGTTAGATTTCTGTCTCTTCTCGACCCCATCCGAGGCTCTGGTTGTTCTGTGAGTATTGCTTATGTGTATTGTACGCACTAAGGTCGTGACTTGGCTAGGTTATACTTTGTACTAATAACATGGAGCACGAAAACCAGCATATTCTAGGGTTTGTTTTCCCTCTACGCCTGACGCTTTGAAAACCTCATAAATGACAAACTCTGTGAAGATGGTGTGACTGCTTGGCTGCACAAGGGGTCACTCCTCTGGGTCCAATATAGAAATTACGAAAAGAGGATTGGTCTTAGTGCATTAGTTATAAATATAATAGTAAGGGTCCTCTACATTTTGTTGCCTTCAATATCGTAGAAAGTGCTAAGTTCGCACCGCGAAGTGGAAGAAATCTTTAAATCTCAAATTTTGGTGCCTGGCATTTCATTTATTGTCTTTCTTGTGTGTGCAATCGCAGGAAAGATGGCCGAATTTGACCAACCTAAGAAGCTCCTGGAGAACAGCAGCTCGCTGTTCGCGAGACTGGTGGCTGAGTACTGGGCCAATGCGCACCATTGAAGCTGCCTCCGTAGCAATTCGCAATGGGAGTGATTCAATCTTTATTGATTGACACAAGGTTTGAGAAGTATTTAGGTAGTCTAGATGTAAATACTCTCCGGTAATTGAACAACCGGTATCACGAAATTGCTGGCTGTGCTGGGCAGCCAATTCACAGTTGGGCAGTAGATTCAAGATTGATTTTCCTTCGAAAGGAAGGTGTCAATTTAGTAGATCCGATCACTTGTGGTCTAGAATAGGAGGGGAACCTATTCAACTGTTTAGAGTGGTTGGTTCCCATTTTCTGAATGGAAATTTTGTAGGGTCTCTCCATTTTCCAGAGGATTTAAGTATAATATGAATGGTTTATGAAGCCTAGACTACCCTTGTGCAAATCGATCTACGATGTGTTTTATCCATACCTCCGTTTGGGAATAGTTTATTCATTCTCAGTGCAATCGCCACCGAGAATGCATACACTATTTCCAAACCGAGGGAGTGAAAACATTTCTGACTGCTACACCCTTTGACCTAATTTCTCCCTTCACCGTACACAAATATGTTCCCTACCTCAACGTGTTCAAGTACTCCAAAGACTTTACGACGAGTTGATTATAAAAAAGGGGTACTCCAGAGACATCACCTGTACATCCTTCTATTTCGGAGCTGCCGGGACCGTCATGAGCAATAGTTCCACCTGCGGGAACGGTGCAATTAGTGAAGGTATGCAATTGATCCACGATACCTCCAGCAGTACGTTGTATAATTGGAAACTTACCTACAGTCTTGCCTACCGAGCAAAGTCTTCTATAGATTAATCCGATGAGGGGTTCAGCTACTATACATAGTATCGTCCGACACAGGAAGAGCAAGTACTACAGAACTAGTTCTGGGCACTCCAAAGCCTCCGGCGTAGTTTTTGGCATACTGGAAATAAGTACCACCACGTTGCGATTAGGAATGCCTCTAGTGAGCTCGAGGTGACTTCAATACGCTATGAAAGAGTTTTATCTCAAACTACGAAAAGGTGCGAATTATGAAGTAAATGAAATAGGAGCATATCGACGTGCAAAAACTGGAGCAGGTAACCTTCAAAAGAATGGTGGTGTTATAAAACACCATTTGAATAGTAATCCGGTCTTACGCCCGCTCTCCCCTGATGCGGCGGGCCAACTGAATATCCTTGGGCATGATCGTGACGCGCTTGGCGTGAATCGCGCACAAATTCGTATCCTCAAACAGACCAACCAAGTAGGCCTCGGACGCCTCCTGCAACGCCAACACTGCGGAGCTCTGGAACCTCAAGTCCGTCTTGAAGTCCTGCGCAATCTCACGCACCAAACGCTGAAACGGCAGCTTCCGGATGAGCAGCTCCGTCGACTTCTGGTACTTCCGAATCTCGCGAAGGGCCACAGTCCCCGGCCTGTAGCGGTGAGGTTTCTTCACTCCGCCCGTAGCAGGCGCCGACTTGCGGGCCGCCTTAGTGGCCAGCTGCTTGCGAGGCGCCTTGCCTCCAGTAGACTTGCGAGCAGTCTGCTTGGTACGCGCCATAGCTGCAAAACAAACTGCGACAGAAAGATTAAGATGAACAAGTAGAAAAATGGAAGCTCGGTAAATGGAGTGCTTTGCTAATGCTGGGAGAGTATTGGAAGGGGCGAAGGGCTAAATAGGTCGCGGCAGCCGCTTGGGAAGTTTGAATTCCGGCGCCAGCCCGCGGGAGGCTCTGATTTGAAATTAGGGCGGGAACGATTTTGAAATGCCCGTTCGCGCCCAATGTTGGATGGAAACTTGGGGAATACTTCAGTTCAGTTGTTCTGTATTCCGTGCCATTGTGGTATGGATGAATGGAATTGTCGCCTCTTCATTGGTTTGCGTCAAATTCTTGCGTACGGTAATAGAATATTTCCCGGAATATTCATTTTGTTGTTTTACTCATAAAGAAATCTCTAAACGAGGATTACGAAAAGTGCACTACAAAAAGTGTAGTAGAATATTGTCAGCTTTTCAAATTCAATTTGCTAAGAGAGGGCTTTAGATGAAACTCTAAACATAAATTTATTGAAGATCCATTGCAATTTGTTTTAATGTTGTTCTTTCTAAATCATTAACCGCTAATTAACCCTAGAGCACCCGGGCACCATTGGCAAGTATCTATTCCAAGGATTAGAGTCACCTTTGCATATCTACAAACAAGAAGAATGCAACCAAATCAAGTGCAGAAACACTTGTAGAGGAAAAGTAAACTTGAAAGTGAAAGGAACAAGCAAGAACTCGCTCTTAAAACAACTAGATAAGTTTGTCCTAGCCATGAATTCTAAATTTTCAAGTCACATTATTATCGTAGTCGACGACAGTCCTCCAAAGCACATGATGAATAAATCGGAAAATGTATTTTTTCCAAATATATGGTCATACAATGGTGAAGGTGGTAGAGATAGGATTCTGGTTGATCATCTTTTTTTTTGGATCCTATTCTTATCCTAGTACTAGATCCCAGGGATTGTTTTGATTCCTTTAAAGGACGATAATCTTGATTGCTTAATGCTATACAACATATCAAATAGTGCCAATTTCAAGCAGGTTAATTATGATGTGATAGAGAAGTCAAATACATTGATTTTTGAGATGTCCACTCATGGGGTTACAAATTCATAGTTGTTGAGATACAAAGATATATATTTGATGATGAATTCCAAGCTAGGATTGATTTTTATTAAATAATCACTAATTTCATCTATTCTTGAGCAAAGATGATTTTATTTAGAATGGATATCTTTTGTACTCAATTTTGTAGTATATAGAAATGGATGTTTAGTTTGACTCCAATCCTTTTATATCTTAAGTAATAAGACAAAAAAATGGTAGTATCTATGCTATTGACTCTTATTGAACAAGACCTTCATTAGCATTGCGTATTTGAAAATTTTAAGTCGCCAAGTCTTATTTCTCATAAATGTTTTATGTTTACTCCTAGGCCTAGTAACTTTTTTCAATTCTTGGTATTGACTATGACAACAATTGTGCTACCTGTGTGAATTCATTGTTGGACTCTAAATTTTTTGTTATTTCGCAAAGTGGACCGAGGCATTTTGTGTACTTGGTGGTCACTATTCAATCAACAATGGATTACTCTGTGATTTACGTCAATAACGATCTTGTGGATATTTTTTTGAATGGAAGAAAGCGCCCTCATCCTGTAAACTTCCCTTCCCTAGTCAAATGTCATTTTTTATTGACCTCACCTCAAGACCCCTTTGGGTTGAATTTTGTATCATAAAAAAAGCTTTATGATGAAGAAATAGATGTTGGTGTTGCCACAAAGATATGGATGCCCAAATTCTTAAATACATCCATTCAATGTTTTTTGATAGTGGCATCCATTTGAACCGATATAACAAAACCTCTAATTTCATTTGTTGTTGCAATAAGTCAACATATTTGCTAAGTTGACTTCCATCTTTGTGAATGGTTTGCACACTTTGCCGCATGCTAATTGCAATGATCAAAAGCGCTCTATGCCATCTAAGGTCCTATTGCCTCATTTGTTGCAATGTATTTCATTGAGTGTTGCAAGTTGCCCATCTAAAATACATGACAAACTACCTCTTCTTTATTTTTATTGTCATCCTTGGGATGCATGGAAGCGGAGGTTGTTGAAGAAGCAAAGGCTAGAGATTATATCTTAGAGTTCTATGAATCCAAGTGGGTAGAGTCAATGACTGCAAATATTGAAGGCAATAGGAAAGTTGAAGGATACATTGCACTCATAGTAGTTAAATTTAGAACTAGTTTGCTTATCTTGTAGAAATAGAGATGCAAAATGTAGTATTGATTTCATTCAAGTATTTTTGAGGTAAATGACATTTATAGAACTTTGGATTCTTAAGTATTCTATAGCAAACAATTACAATTAACATTGTTTGATTACTATCTAAAAATGCAATATATTTACATTCTATGAATACTATCTCAAAATTTATGACTACTTTGAAATTATTGAGTGATATTTGTAGTTCTTCAATTACATATTCACTTTGTGTATATCAATACATTATTTATTTTGTCTATATTGATATCTGAATTCTCTTGAAATTACGGTTTAAATTGCTTCTAAAAACTTCTATTTCACTAGAAAATTCCCATTTTAATGAATATGATGTTCAAGCTACTCAAGGAACATCATCAAACCCTTGAAAAGCAGATGATGTTTCCTTGCTCACTTATCTGAGAAATTTGAATTGATGTTTTGTACTTTTCCAATTGGTTGTTTCTAAGTATACAAAGTTCAAGTAAGCCATGTGTATGTAGAATACCAACAAATTCATGTTGAGCTGTACACCAAAGAGTCCAACATCCAAAAAGGAATTTTTTGGCTTTTTTCAATTTGCACTGAATGGAATCTGAAACATTTTGAGAAGTTCTATCAAGTTGGACTGAGTCAAAACTGTACCAATTCAAACTGGAAATGTTAGAGATCAAATGGAAAAAAACCCGACAATAGAGTTAATCACAAAGTACCTCAAACTAGGGACCAAGAACCTGAGTTCGTCAAAAACATGGCATGTCTAATGAACAGTATTGAAGAGTTGGGTGGTTGTCTTTGACTTAAAATAAACACGGCATGAAACTCTTGGGAGCACCGAAATTGGGCACCACTTGTGTTTGGTGCTGAGTTTTATTTTGCATCGTTAGAGTCATACGCTTCATCTGACATCATTAGCAATAAGGGAATGCACTGTAGAATGGGCCAGTTTTTCACTATTTCAAGCCCAACCAGGTATGTCATCCCACCTTTTCAAAAATTGTGATTCTTATGCGGTTAACTTCTTCAACACATGATACAAGGTCACTTGTTTTGTAAAATTGGGGACGACATTGTGATTAACTCTAATATCACTTCTAGATTGAAAGATTTTTGTGTTTGGCCAGGAGGAGTTAAAATGGTGAAAATGATTTAATTCTTTAAAGTCTATTTTGTTAATTCCATCTTTACATATTGGTGACTACAGAAATAAGAGAATGAAGTGCATAACATGCATAATCCCAATTTGAAAAACAGCTTATCAAACTGCATTGCACAATTTTGATAAAATAATTTTTAATTAATGTGATTTTTTCTACAAGATCTAGTGAATTTGAGGCTCATTTTTGAGAGCCCTTAGCACTAGAAAATCAAGATTGGCAATCCTAACCTCTGACACAAAATCTTAAAAAGAAAAATCATAATCATTCATTTCCAAATTGAATTCAAGATGCTAAAACAATATCACTTGAAAAGAATTTTATCAAGAACATAAACTGTTGAAAAGCATAATTTGGTTAGGATTTTTTCCACTTCAAAGAAATGTCCACTACAAAATGTTCCCTAAATGGAATTTGTGGAAAATAGAATATGAAACCTTCATTTTGAGAAGTTGTATCAATTTTTGTTGAATTGTAACCGTATAGTTTCAAACTAGACATGCTAGAGCTCACATAGGAAAAGAAAAGACAACAATATCACTTCTAGATTGAAAGATTCTAATGTTTGATCATGAAGGTGGTAAAACTGTGAACGTGATTTGAATTCTTTCAATACTCTTTTTACCTGTCAAATCTTTAAAAATAATTACCAAATAAAAAGAAGTCAATGCACATAACAAGTTAAAATCCAATTAATTTAACGAATCTCAAATTTTACTCTACAACTTCATCAAATTGTTTTTTGATGTCAATTTTCACTAAGACCTATTGTATAGCAAACTCATTTCAAAGAACCTTCAACAATAGAAAATCAAACTTTGCAATGGAAACCCTTGCACAAAATCTTCAGTAACAAAATCATAATCATTAATTTTCATAATCAATTCTCAATGCTAAAATTAGACCTAAAAAAGAGTTTTCAAAAAATAAAAGGTACTACAAACACTAACTTTGTAAGGTTTATTTACATTCTATGTATTGTCAACAACAGATATTGGTGCCTTGGTCATTTTTGGGTTTTGCTTCTAGGGTTTGGAGTTTTGGATTTGGGAGGATCATAGATCCTAAATTAAACAATAATTTACTATTGACACACTATTGCTTCATTATAAATTCACATCAAACATTTAATACAAAATCAATTTACATATGCGTGACATAAGAAGAAGCCTAACAAAACTATATCTGTAGATGACGCAGCTATTCTCTTACTGTTTGGCTTGCTGTACAAAGGCGACTTTGGGTCCTGGGCGCCTGCGGGTAGCATAAGTGCTCACCACTTCTCTTTTGCCCCAAATTTGTGATAGTTTTTGGGTGACTTATGGTTTGGACCAATCGCAGGTGCAAGGTTTAGGCCATTCTTTTTCTAAACCCAAAATTGGTATTGTTCCAAGGGCGACCATGGGTGTAGGAAGTGGCCAACCTTTCCATGAATCCAAAATTGGTGTTGTTTCAGGGGCGACCGCGGTTGAAGGACACAACAAGGGAGTAAAGCAAAAAGTTAATAAGGGTGGAACCAACTCCAACTCCAACATAAAAGGTAAACCCAAGTGGGACCGAAGACTCTTTGAAGTACCTCGAGGGCAAGTTGGCTACATGCTTGAAAAGTTTCAAATCATTTAGAATTGTACAACATATAGGAAAAACTAGTAAGTGGAAAGAAGTAGATAATGATTCAAAGTACCTAAATTGTTAAGAATTTAGTTGTGGAATTGAAAAATGCCAAACCAATGGTTGTAATGTTGTAACAAACGATCTACATCCTATGATTTTATTTGTTTTCAAAAATATTGAAAATTGAACTAAATAAAGGACTTCAAAATTTATTTTAGAGTAGAGAATCCATAACTGCCTTCAAACTAAAACTCCTTGTAACTTTCATCTCATTACTCAAAATGATTCAAAGCTTTCCATGTACGGTATATAAAAATCTAGAAAAACAATTTCAAATTTTTGTGCCTTACAAAAAAAAATTTTAAGAATTTTTTTGATCTGTCCAGGCTGACGACAGATACTTGAAAATGACATATTATACAATAACTTATCAACCAAGTAGTCAAAAGGGAGGCAACCCATTTCTGACCAATTAAGCATTTCCACGTATTAGCCCAGTGGAGTTCTTCAGTAGGTAAATTTTCTTGTTTGAAATAGACTATGGAAGAATTCCATAATTTTTGAGATTTTCTTTTGCAAAATAGAATTACCATGAATTTTTGAGTAGAAGATTCTATTCCTCCCATTCTCTTCATATAGACTTCTCTATTTCAAACCAAGGATTGGTTGCAATATTGAGAGTCTTTATAGCCAATCCTAGTGCGCCACAATTGCCCCTGGAATCGCACCACAATTAATCATTGTTCATCTCTTCCTATTCATCTCTTCCTGTAGAGAAAGAGAGTCATCTACGTTGCCAAAATGGGGGGTCTTCCATATCCTAAATCTGATACTGCGGTTTGTTTTGGTTGACACCCGTCTTCGTATGCACCCAGATCCACCATGATATCGGGGAAGTGAGTATTGTCTCTCCTTTGTGCTAGGGTTTGTATCGGATATCACTTAGCGCTCGTGGTGAAATCCATTCAATGGTGGAACTTTACTAATATACGCCCGAAGGCTGGTTACACACCTTGGGGCAATACCCGCCGAGGCGGGGGACGAGGAGGTATGAGCCGGGTAACAAAGATTGAACAACCAAGAGCGAAGCAAGAAGCTGAATCCTAAAACACGAGAGGCACCAAAGTCAGAATTGGATCCTGAGGAAGACAAGAGAAACGCCATTGAGGCGGGGATGATCAGCAGAATTGAGCCACTAAAGAGAGGGCGGTGTTGATTGAATTGGGCGCAAGGCAGGGTTGGTCCTAAGAGAATATCACTTAGCGCTCATTCTCTCTGCTTTCACTCTGTGGTTATTTTGTCGCTCCTTTGTACTTACTCTATCGCTCTCACTTTGCGTTGGCTTAGTTGCTCTCTTGATTTTACTTTGTGTTACATTGTTGTTTTTGCGTCTTTTTGCGATATGCTAATTTTGACTGTCGAGGGGTTCGACAGGTCACGCGCTAGAGGGATTGTCTATATCGCCTTGTGACAAAGGTCTTCTAGGCGGCGCATAATTGCTAGAGTTCAGTTCTAATTGGGTCAATGCACGAAACACTTAAAGCATTTTGTCACACCCTAGTTTTTGAATTTTTTTTTTACCATAACTTTTGCGTTTTAGCTCCAAATGACTAAAAATTTATAGAGAAGCTACTCATAACCATTTTACACCTTGTCTAATTTTTTTAATAATTTTCAAAAATAATTTACTATTTTTAAACAACCCCGATAATTTCTCACAATGGGTGATTTAGGGAGGTTTTGCACTTTTTTAAACCCAAAAAAAATTAATTTTGAGCTGAAATTTGGAGAGAATGGTCTTCTAGTATACTTATAGCTACTGTCCAAAGGATTTTAAAAAATACTTATTTTTATGTGGTGTACAAGTTCACAAAGAGAGCTCTTTTCTGCATTTTTTTCCAAAGGTATGAAACATTATTTTGGTGCGTTTTTTGATCAAAACCAATCAACAAAAAGTTTTCTCAAATGGAAAATTTTTAGATTTAAAAAAAAAATCCTATTTTTTACAAATTTAAATGTCAAAAGTGGTATTTTCTTCACCCTTTTTAGGCTGAATTCTATGTCCAAAATTCTAGTGAAGAAAATACCACTTTTGACATTTAAATTTGTAAAAAATAGGATTTTTTTTTTAAAAATCTAAAAATTTTCCATTTGAGAAAACTTTTTGTTGATTGGTTTTGATCAAAAAACGCACCAAAATAATGTTTCATACCTTTGGAAAAAAATGCAGAAAAGAGCTCTCTTTGTGAACTTGTACACCATATAAAAATAAGTATTTTTTAAAATCCTTTGGACAGTAACTATAAGTATACTAGAAGACCATTCTCTCCAAATTTCAGCTCAAAATTCGTTTTTTTAAGTTTTAAAAAGTGCAAAACCCCCTAAATCACCTATTGTGAGAAATTATCGGGGCTGTTTAAAAATAGTAAATTATTTTTGAAAATTACAAAAAATTAGACAAGGTGTAAAATGGTTGTGAGTAGCTTCTCTATAAATTTTTAGTCATTTGGAGCTAAAACACAAAAGTTATGGCCAAAAGAAAAAATCAAAAACTAGGGTGTGACAAAACGCTTTAAGTGTTTCATGCATTGACCCAATTGTAGTTTGAATTGCCTTTGGATGCTGTATGGAAGGTGTCTCGGCCTGGCGGGAATTCCATAAGCATGAGTCTTATAAGTAAGAAACAGTGGTTCAAGCAAATACTTTCCTATAATGTTACCGAGTTTAGTGATACTCCCAGCAGGAGAAATAAAACTGTTGCTTCTCTCGAATATGTCTCCTATTGGGAAGATGTTGGTGATGTTGTCGATGCTTTTGTTGAACAATATGATGACCAAACTTGTAATTTGCCTCCATATCTCGTGTACAAGCTAAGTTTTAGTGATTGGAGCGAGTCCAGTGCATTGTTGGGTATCTTGTTTGTCCTTCTGACTATTGGTCATACTCTTGGACTCGGCTTGTCCGTAGTTTTGAATGTGTCAATGAGGAGTTCTCCGGGGCTCAAGTGGGAGCTGACCTGTAGATGGCGAGATTGGTAGCTTCAACTGTCCAGAAAGCTGACTTGGTAGTGTTTGTCAATGGTAAACGAATTCTAGTCGTTGAAATGAAGAAGCTTGTTGTCTTCAGGAGGAGTCTTGGTTTGCCCATACCACATTTGGATCAACTACTATAGGAGTGACGGTTGGTGGGGCTCTTGGGTTTGAGCCTCTCACTGAGGATGTTGTGAGGTTTGAGCCTCTTCAACAACTGTATGAGTACTTGATACTTTCGTCATTTGACTTGACGTATATTGTTCAGCGTCAAGGGGAGCGTGGTGACAATTTGTTCGTTTTTGAAGGCTTTGAAAGCACGAGTCTTAGATTCCTTGGTGTTCTTGTGTACATCTTGTAGAAAGCTACCGCTAATACAAGTGATTTCAAGACGGCAAGTATGACGGGAGATATGAATTGTGGTATTGACTTTTCCATGATTCCATTTGTTATTGAGTTTATTGCACGGTATTAACTTTGTAACATTATTAACAAGTTTGTGTTTTTTAGTTTCCAAAGGCATTTCACCGAGCCTTCCTCTAGAAAGCTTGAAGAGCGAGGGTTCTAAAGGTGACAATAAGGGAAAGGAGAAAGAAGGAAGTGGTAAACCAAACTCGAGGGATATGAGGATTCAGTAGGTCCTTGCTAAAATATGTTCTACTTGAGATTTCCGTTGCCTTTTGAGATTCTTGTTGCCTTTTTGAAATTTGTGAATCAAAGGAGTCCATTAATGCAATCTATTACCGTTTATATAAATTTTGTTGGTACATTTGTAATTTGATGTTTGAAAATCTGAATTTAGTAATTATTGTCTATCATGTGGCTAGGTCAATTATCCATGTAGTGAGTTACTCTAATTTTCTTATAATACAATGTCCACTGCGTTCTTTTGCATTCGGTAGAAGATCCTAATCCACCGATGACCGATCAATGGAATTCATCACGAAGTATTTAATCTTTTTCAAACCATCGTTGAATCACGCAACAATAATGGCAAATACCAAGCTATGCGGGAGTGTATAGTTCATTAGGGCACTTGTTTGTTAACAAAAACGTATAACTATGTCCTTCATTGACAAAATATGGTTAATTGTGTCTTTGTTAATGAAGATAACAATAGATAGACTCATTGTTTTTGTCAATTTTGTTCTCTTTTGGCAAAAAGAGGACCAATTGTTACCTACAAATAAGTATGATTGAATTGTTGTGTGGATAACAAATACCACAATGCCGGTCATAGTTGTCATATTGAATGGATCGTCTGTCCAAACCGTCTGATTTGTCCGCCCGTCTCGAACGTCTAGCTGGTGACACTAACCCGCCCTATGTGACTACTTTAAAGTGGTCACATTGGACGTCCGGTCAGTCCAAACTATCTAATGTGTTTGCTCGTTTGGGATATCTGGTGATTCTAATTCACCCAATGTGACAACGATGATGCTAGTGCTTACCACATTAAAGATGTGTGAAGAATTGATTCATTCAATTTTTGTTTTGAAAAATGATTTTATTCAATCAATTTGGATGACAATGTTTGTACATCAACTTGTGTATACTTTGTCTTTCATTGTTCAAACTCTAGCTATTTCTAAGAATAATTTGTAAAAAAATCAGAGAACAAAAAACATCAAAACCAAAACTACAACTAATTTGGCACTTAGAAGTGGCTGATTTGAAGGTCCATGATCATTCATGGGATTGTTTTGCAAGAATGGTGAAAAACTTTATGGTGTTCCATATGCACCAAGGTATTGTGTGGCATACCTGGAAAGTTTGGAGCCATTCCAAAACCAACAAGAGGATAACTTGGGAAACCAAAGGTCGAAGGTGGCATCAAAAAGTACGTAGTTAACGTTTAGTTAAATATTAGTTGTAACTTTTGTGTTGATAATTGGACCAACAAAGGAGGAGTTGGTGAAAGTTTGTTTGCCTCAAAACGATTGACTTTAGGAGAAACACGATGTACATCGGTATTAGGGAAGGAGTTTGAGGATGAGTCTTTGTTCTCAGAAGCCTTTAAAGTCAAATCCAAAGAAACCTCCTTTGAAGCATATTTAATCTTGGTTGTTATTGATTGAGAATCAATACTTTTGTCAAGTTCCATGGATTCACTCTTTGAATGATCTTACACTTCATCATGACATTCAACAATTTTTGTACCATTGTCATTCAAATGAATATCACTTTTGTTTAATTCCAAACTCGGCCAATCAATTTCAAAACACAACTGCTTCAATGATTCAACAACTTTTTTTCAATTTGATAATGTTCCCAAATCTACATCAATCAAGGTATCACTCAAGACATTTCACAATTTAACCCTTAAAAGACCAAGACCTTTTTTTTTTGCTAAAAAACACTCAAGACTGTCATTTCTATAGCAAAGAGTAAAAGAAAAATTGAAAATTGTTTTTTTGCACATCTAAACATAGGATCTTACATCTAACTAGTATGAAAATGTGCGGAAAAAATTTCAAATTTTTTGATTACACGGATTGCAAGATATTTGCATTTAAAGTAAAAAAGATAAGTTTTTCAGTACATAGCGGGACTAGATTGCGGCACATTGCGGGACTTTGAACCTTCTCAACTTTAGTTTTTTGCATTACAAAGTTTTGAGCTTTAAATCTTTACGGTAGAAAATTGAATTGAAGGTCTAGGAAATAAAAAATAAAAAATACTTAATTTTTATTCTTTAAAAAATTGTTAAATAGAAGTAGGCACAAGATAGAGGAAAAATCTAAATTATTAATATCTCTAAGATGGAATTAAAATGCACTAATTAAAATGATGAGATTTTTCTAGAAATCAAATCAAACCATATGGGACTTTTTTTTTTGAAAAATTGCAAAAATTGCATTCAAAAATGAATCCTGTAAGTTATTTTTTCAAGAAGATGCTCTAATTGCCCCCAAAACAAGATTGTCTATAACTTTCTCATAACAAATCCAAATGGAATGAATCAAAGCTTTCCATGTGAACAAAAATGTAATTTATGAGAATTTCTTTGTTAAAATTGAAAATTTTGAATTTGTTTTTGCTACCCTTGTCCCTTGTTTTGAGCTTATTTGGGCATAACTTTTGTTTCAAGGCACTAATTGAAAAAATAAATTATATTTCCATGAAGCTAATCAATTTTTCTATCTACAAAAAAAATTCAAAAAATCATGACAAAAATTAAACCCGTAGGTACCTGCCCAAAATCCCATTTGTCCTCCAAAGGGACAATGGTCCTTTAGGGATTAAATTATTTGTTCAAATGATTTAAAAAACCAATATAGTTTGTGTATAAAAAAATTAGCTGATGATCCAAATTTTGAAGTATTTGACGCAAGACCTTTTGCTTGGAAATCTTGTCCATTATCACAAGAATGATTTTGCATATGCATAGGCGAACTTGATGGAAAAATAAGTGCTTGTTGTTTGATGCTTTTGCCTTTTGCTTGTCAAAATAAAACTAGGTGGAATAGGAGGCAATGGTGTCCTTATCAGAGCAGCCATCTCAACCCTAGAGACCGGTTCAAACTCATATAGAATAGTCTGGTTGCCATGAGTAAGACTGTGGGTTTGTTTACTAAATCGACTAGGACTTGGATCAAGGTATTGAGGACAATAAGGTTTTCCATGACAATCTTGATGATTGATAAGTAAATTATTGACCCCACAAAGCAGGAGCTTGACGCAAATTAGGCCGAGGAGGAAGATAAGCAAGAGGGCAATTTAGATGACGAGCACAATCCTCGGCAAGAGTGTAAATAGGTGGACAAGGTCCACGAGCAGGGAAAAAAAGTACACAACTAGGTAGACAAGTTGTACCAATGGAATTGAATGCAGCAAGTTGTGGACACGATGCACGGGCTGGATGAATGCTACCAATTGGATATGGAGCAATAAGACGAGGAAGGAATGCAGGTTGTCCACTAGAAATCTAAATATCACCACCAAATTGTTGATTCATGGGAGGTTGATTTTGAGAAACAAACCGGGCAAATCCAAAATTTTGATTGGACAAGCACAACACATAGATAACTAAATCATGTTTGTCAATTGGTGCATTGGGAATTGAAGGAAAGCCCCTTCTAGAGAAAACTTGTTCTTCCATAACAACAAGATTGACGTATTCAGTTTTTTTTTCCAATAAAATAATCAACTATCTTAGTAGCCAAATTGACACACTCAAAATTGTCAAGCTCGACAAATGCAATGATCTCATTAGGATCGTCTTCAAAATCCATACCGAAATTGACTATATCCACTCTTGTACCAACGTCATTAGCATCTACAATGATGCTTTTGATACTTGCCATCGATAATATTCACTCATGACTTTCTCAAAATGATATTCAAATGTCAACATTTGATGAGTTTTTGGATAGTAAGGCTATTGTAATAATTCTTGAGCAACTTGGGCCTTTAAAAAAGCAACCTTGTCGTATCTTGCTAGAGTCCTCAAATTCCTGTGACTAGTTGTTTGTGCAATAACTTTAGGAGGCCCCCTTGCAGTCATCATCCGTATAATGGAAGTTACTTGTCCACTTCTATTTGTTATATCTCCTGAAATACCAGAGTTACGAGCCATAGTCTTCATCCATGTCTTGATTGTACCTTTTCCAACGTTAATATTGCCTTTGTATCAAATATGTGACCTACCAAAGTTGATAGGCAATAAAAATAGGTGTCCACTTTTTGATACTAATGGCATATGCTGGTTCAAAGTGATCCAGGTTTTGAGGACGTCATAATCCCTAGACGTCACAATTAGCTTGAAATGCTCATTTTGAAAACGGTTTTCTCAAATTCACCTTGTAATTCTTAGATAATCATTTGTCACAAAATGTAAGTGTCTATTATATTAAGAAAATATTCTCCATCAATTGTTGTGACCTTGTGACTTTATGATAAGATGCATGACCTTATTTCAAGATTTCAACAGCTCAACAATATAAATATAAAGACAATAGTAAGCACAACAAAGCCAAGCGTATGGTGACATTTGTCATTTTCATTGAGCACATGTAAATTATAGCATAATCTGTTAACTTAGATAAATAGAAGTAAATTACTACAAAAATATGGTAATTTATTGAAGGAATGGCTGTCCATTGGCATCTTGATCATACATGAAAAGATAATTACAAGCAAATTATTACAAAAAAACATAGAAACTTACGAAAGGAATGGCTATCCATTGGCATCTTGATCATACATAAAATCAGTAACTAGCAAATTGTAGAGTTCCTTGTTTCCGCGGATGAGGAGAGTGGTGAAGCACTAAAAGCCAAATTGCATTTGATAGCCTCTAGGATTTGTTGTGGCATAAAGCTCACAATCAAATATTATTCTTTTTTTCCTACCTAAAGAAAACCACTTGCGTTGGCAGTGCTCAAACCCGCCAGGCCCAATTTTGCCAGATGGCAAACCCGGCCTGTATAAAACCACCGGCACCCACCAAGAAATGTTGGCATGTGCGTGTTGCCTATGTCCAATAATCTTTTCAAGGTGGTAGGTTCTTGGTGGAGCCCTTGGGCGCTACTGCGGCTCGGTTCTCCATTGAGAACCTATCTCTTCTCGGAGGTTATATAGTCTATAACCATCCAACTTTCCTAGTCGCACAACAATCATACGAATTGACTCTTAACATTAATCTTGTGATCTTATGACCAAAACTTTTGAACAATTGTTTCAGTCACCAGCACATAATTCACAACTTCTAACATTCATAAATTGAGTGAATATAACAAGATGATTTTTGTCATTCTAGACTAGGTTAGAATTAACTTGCTGAGTGGTGAGGAATGTTATTTCCATAACAAGGAAGTAATTTTTTATTTCCCAACATGACCTCTGTGGAGGACTAGATTATAAGAGATAACCATATTGATCCCGTTTAGGTTATTGTTTAATGTTAATGTTAGCTAGATATCTATGCACGACCAAATTTCTAAAATAAATTGTGTTTTCCAGGATAATCTACTATACAATATGCAGTACAAATACTAAGTTTACAAAATATTGAGGCTCATAGCACTCAATGCACAATCTACCGACATTAGCAGCTTTAAGGATAAAATGATGTTCATGCAAATATACTTTTAATTATATAAGAGCCAAGCTCTTGCGCTTGCTCTTCAAATTAATAAGACCGTAGTGTGTGTGATTTGGTACATGGACTTGCATCCAATTTTGCTAGAATAGAAGGAAGACATGCACAGAATTCCCCTTGTCTTAGTTAAGGATTCTTTTGGGGATGAATGTTCTAATATCTTGCTTATTCAGAGATTTGAGCAGAATACTACTTCCTTTGTCTCAAAATAAATTTGTGGTCTCTAGTGAGAAAATTTGTGGTGCACTAACTAGTTTCTCATTAGAGACCACGGATTTTTTTTGAGATGGAGGGAGTATCATTTTAGGCAATGACTCTGGTACCCTACTTCAATATTAATTTGAACAAAAAATTGGGCAAAAAATTCATTTGGGATGGTGGTTTTGATACCCTCTCATTTCAATGTTTCATCAAAAAAGTAAAGGTTCTAATAGCTTGCTCAATTACAAGTTTTATCAAAATATTAATTATAGGAATGAAAGTTCTTGATATAGATACATGCGGTTGGGTTTTAGCAAAATGGTAAGTGTTCACCTAGGACATGTTATTCCCTGGGTTGAAGCCCATATAATCAACAATATGAGTCATTGACTAATGAAAATGAGGCCAATTAATTTTTATGAATTGCTAGTTTATTTATGGTCCAATATCAAAGGCTTATTCATGAATAGAAGGTAGGGACCACTAATGTACCTTGTCTTGTCCATCAAAAAGTGGTTTATTGAATAAGACCAAAAGGTCTCAGGGTCATTGCAAGAAAGACCGGTACTGAAACATTGTCATAAAACGAGTGCGGAAGCTTCCTTTTGCTATAACTTTTGCAGCATGACTCGCATGAATTTGAAACTTTTATTGGAGATGCCTCTCTTGAGTTTAATCATATCTCATATTTTCAGAAATTTTCAAAAATCATTTTATATTTAAAAATCATTTAAACTAATATGTCACATTTTGAGTTTTAAGGGTTTTTAGTACTATGGAGTCCCCAAATTTAATGATTTGGAGCTGGAATTTCTATGGTCTATTCCCATAGTAGGAAGTCATTTTCCTACCAAGGGGCATTAAAAAATATTATATTTTATGTCCTCTACGTCCATGCAAAGAAGGCTCCCTTGCGTGCGCAATTCTGAATGTTGAAGATGGTTCCAAGATAACTTTTTTGGTGAAATATCTTCAAACTAAAGTCTTTCTGAATGGCCAATTTTTAGTTTCTTTGAAAATTGTTTTTTCTATTTTGTACAAATTAAATCATCAAACTATGTATTTTCTTCAAAATTTCAGCTCTCACGTTTTTGTGAATAACTTTTTACCTTGATTTTTTTTAGGTCTAAAATTTTGGTGATATGCTATTTCAAGTGTTATACTAATTATCCTTATTTTATTTTATTTTTAAAAATTCATATGCAAAAAACTCATAGTATTGGAAGTATTGGCCAAAAATAAGGACCGTGGTTGTTCTGGGGGGTGGGCACTCAACTTTCATGTGATAATTGAAAACTTGAAATACGACAAATCTGGGACACTTTGCGGAGATCTGACCGTACGGATGCGATGGGAGCACGATGCATTTTGAGAATCTTTTTTCTCCCGGGCAAAAGTCGGCTTTGGAATGGGATTTTATAATGCATCTGTGATTTTGTATGAGGGCTTTTTTTTTGGCTTTCTAGTGCTAGATTGCACCAAAAAAATAATCTGGCTAAAAAATCCCAAAAAGAACGCCAAAAAAACTGGATGAAATCGCCAAAAAAACTTCAAATTAAAAAAAATCTTAGATGAAATCGCCAAATTTTTGATGAAAACCATATTATAGACATGTGATATGTGCTAATGTGATATTTTCTATCCAATATGTGGATGGATGATGAAATTTGGAGCACCACTATAACATTTTAAATCGCCACTTTTGCACTTCTTAAAAAATGAAAAAAAAAGGCCCTGTTTCGCATGCGCTCTACACGCGCTCTGCACAGGCGCATACTTTGATCTACGTTTCTTCAAGGTATTTCTTTACGTGGCCATCTTTTGGCTCGTTGGAGGGCCACGTCCCTCTTCCTTTACCGTAATGATGGTGACCGAGGCCACCATGTAGTGAATGGAACTCCAGCATGGAGTTCCCCCAAAACTGCAGGTGGGCTGCAAATGGTGCCCACGGGTGCACGTATGGGTTTAGCTGAAGCTGAGTAGTTGAGAGTCGATGCAAAGCTACATGGCCGAAAGGGTAGTGGCAGTTCCGGGCAACCAAATGAGAGATGTGCGTATCAACAAATACTTCTATCCAAGCTCCAGAGCAACCACTCATTCGGAAATTCGACCACTCCTACCACAAGACATGGCGCCCACAACGGGCAATTCACGCAGCGGTTGCCATTGGCATACACCTCCTGTTCAAAATGACAAACGAGTTCACAACGGCGCCAACACAAGCAAGCCGGCAGAAACCAAGTTCACGTTCTGAATGCAACTTTGGGAAACTAAAAGAGAGAAAACCCTACACTCCTATTACATACGGAAAGCTCCATTCAGCCCTGGGCAATGCGCATAAGTAAGCAAAACGGACACTACAGACACCCTCACACCTCTCCCCTCTGACGATCTCGTCTGGCCACAAACACATCGACTGGTCCTGCATCCAACGAAAACGCCACCGGTCAATTTCGGCCACCATAACCATTACAAACATAAGGATGCCGTCCACTGCCAAGACGTTACGCATATGAATGTGACGGAGCAGGCACACACAAAGAATGCCCCATTTGTCACCAAACCCAGTTCCCTCCCATGACACTCCTCTCCGTGCACTACCGCGTGCACCAAAAGGGCGAAAATTCAGTAAACGTGGAAAAAAATGTGCCAAAACGGTAATCAAGCAAGGGAGACCAACAAGAGCATAAAACTTGTGCGAACAGCTTCCGGCCAGTCAAAGGATTGCAATTCCGGGGTCGACGCAAAGGCATGATGCATTTTTAGAATCCAGGCCCTCATTGCATGAACTCTTCCCTTGACGTCCCACTCGTCGCAGCCGCAGTGCAGTACCCAATTGTCCTCCAAGACGCCCCTCCCTCCCCACCTCGGATGCTGTTACATGCAGCTCATCCCTTACAAGGAGTAGCTAATATTGTACTCTTGGAACATGGAGAATCACATAATTTACAGCCTCAGATCATCTACTTGTATCTAAGAAAGAGGCAATCAATCCATCCTACTAGTATTTAAGAATGAGGAGTTACCAATCATGGCCTACTCCATCAAGTATCACCCTAATTTACCTGGTTCCAGATTATTGTACACCACCGAAATCAATAAAAATACCCAATGAAAAGGTAAAATTGCTACTCTGCGACCAGTCCTTCAAGCAACAATTTCATATAAGCAATACCCATTTTTCAATATTGGAGGAGTTTGATCTAAAGTAATGCCAACATACCCTGCCTCCTTGCAGCTTGACTTATTGCACACATGGGTTTCTTCGGAAATGGAGCTTTATGGATCTTACGATAAGATCCCAGTGAGTCGCTAAATGGTCCTCAGTTTTGATGTTGCATAACAAATTACATCTCAACAGAATAGAGCAGCTCTTTCTGGCTTTCTATCTGCCACATTGAAAAACCGATCCAAAACATGCTGAAGGCAAGAAGTGCTCTTGTACTAGTAGTGCAACTTTAGAAAAAAAACATTAAGCTAGCAAAGAGCAATCACCTTCGGTATCTGCACAATCACTGAATGCATACTGCTCTGTGCAGTGCGCTCCGCTTCCCTGTGGAACTTCACTGTGACGCCGGCAAGACCTCGGACCTCGGATCCGTTGTACCCTAATCGAAAAACAGGATGAGCTTGGTGACAGGTAGGCAGACAGCCAACGGAAACAGAGACGTTCCCAATTCGAGTTCCCAGTGCCCACCTTGCAAACTGCTGTGTGTCAGCGTGTACAAAGCACTATTTCTTTCACATTTATCTCATCTTTCTGCAGTGATTGCCGTATTTACACCACCCCTCTGTCAGTATTTTGAATTCCATTTTTGCATGCTACCTCGGATTCGTGTGATTCCAGGCTTGGTGGATGCAATACTAAAATCCCCACACCCGTCCCGTTTGGTAATTCTCAGAATTTTGAGCCAAACTCTACCCACAGAGCAAAAATTACCCATTTCGACCACAATAAGGTCGACCAGTTCTTAAAGGGTTAACAACAACTTGGTGAAATAATTTGGTACTATTGATTTATAAACAAAAGTTGTGGACTTTGAATTTTGAATTTCTCATGTACAATTAGATTTATTACCATATTGCTATCACCAATATTTCTCCAAAACAAATTGAACCCCCTAAACCTGAAAATTAATTACAGCAGCTTGTTTATGGAGATATGCACAGAGAAGGTTTTAGGGTTTGGGTGGAGTTGGCATTGACAAACTGGCCATCCTCTTTACAAAGTGTACTGTACAAGAAACTAAATTTGAAGATAGATCAAGAGGGCGAGAACCAATGCTCCGATTGAGTGCGGAAGGTGGTGGATGATCTGGCCTCCTTTACAATTTTGCTCTGGATGGTAAATTGAACAAGGATAATATGTGCTTCAAATCTCCGGTCCTATCTGGTTTGTGAATCTCATCTGTCGTATTGAAAAACAGGATAGTCTGCATGGCCTAGCAATCGTTCTGGCCTCATCACAGACTGCTTGTGAATATTTATGAATGTCTTCAAAGAGTATCCTGAAGTGGCTTCCTCGTTTGCAAGACTCTTCAAGCATCGGACTTGAAGGAAGAAACCCTGTATGGCAGGATCGTGCATGGCAGAGTTACATTAAATGATTCCAAGACTAGTATTGAGCTCGAGGAGTGTCTTAGGTGAGGCTTGTTGTGCTTGGAGGGGACGGAGCCAAGCTTGTAACGGACGATGTTTCATTTCGTTACAACAAAGGCGCCACTGTGGACTTCACTGAAGCACTCATCCGTGCTTCGAATTCTCGCATCCGTGCTTCATTTGCTGTAAGACATTAAATTTGTTTTCTTCTACTCCATCATCGAATCCTATCATGAACTTTCCTTGGGTGTTACTCAATTCGATCTTGGCCGCACATTGGCGAATATTCTGAGTTGTGATCTCCAGTAAGTCACTAAGCGATCACTTGAGGAAGCTTCAAAGGAAGATGGTGTAATGAATCAATGGAATGACGAAAGGATGCATTGCATGAATCGATGTCATAGATATTTTGGAGTTACTATTATATATTACATTTTAAAATTTTGATCTTACTAGTTAGTTTGAGCACTGGCTGAGGGATTAATTTTGTAAATTGTACTTTGGCAGTTCACGATCAACTCAAATGCACCAGGTACTGTACATGCGGTTGTTACTAAGATTTTAGTAAAGTCTCTGCAATGAGGGACCACAAGCCGGAGTTTGAAAAAAAAACACACGAAACTCCTTGAAGCAGCAAAACTGGGGTCTGATAAGTTTGAAGTTGTGTTTCTTTTGTACTATTCTTAGTTAAACCTTTCCTTTGACCCCTGTTTCAAACTGAGGTTTCCTTTACGGTTAACTCTAATTATGGTATTTATTTTCACCTTGTAGATCATTAGATCGGTATTTAGAAAAAGCCAACTGAAGTCAATGTTGAGTTTATCCTGGATACTGTAAGTGGAGCTCTATTGATTAGGAATCGACCAACTTTGGGTGAGTTTGGTATGTTCAGGATTGAGCTTTGAAAGTTGGGAAGCTTGACAATTACTGGCGGATTACAGCACCTCCAGCTGCTTACATCGTCTTTCGAGTCTCTCACACAAAGGTATCAGTTCTAAACAGTATGCATGAGATTTTATGTTGCAGTAACGTTGCTTCAGAAATCCAATATCCAGTGCGAGCCTTGCCAGGTGAATTTCCTAGAGAAGAGGTTGCTGTCAATATTCATGTTCCAATTTGAATGGATTCGAGTAATTCCGTTAGCCTCCATGCATTAGAGAAAATATGGGCCCTTCGGAGGGCTGTGGAGCAGCCCTCCGAGGGACCCTGAAGTTTACTTTTTTTTTGCCAAAAAATTGATTTTTCCCCTATTTCCGCACAGCCAAAACTGCAGCAACAGTGGCGCAGGACCTGAAAACTCCGAGTAAAAAATATAAAAAATAAAAAAATTGCAAAAGCTAACTGCTCACTGTAGCAGTCAGCTTGGTGTGACAGACCAAGCTTTTAATAGCTTGTTTTGTCACATTCTAGCAGCCCTCTAGAGGGTTCAGTTTTTCTCTAATGGAGATGCTAACTAGGAATTATTAGGTGCTAATAATTGCACACATTGACAGTTCATTCAATTGTGGCTGTTACATTATTAGCACGGATCACCTTGCAGCGACACTTAAAAGGTTTCATCATGCACATGGGTTTATTGTGCCAAAAGTTAAAGAATGTCACTAGGGTTTAGTAAGAATCAATAAAAATTGTGTGGATGAAAAGGTGACGGATGAAATTGTGACATATAATAGTTTGCTTTCAATATAAGAGATGATTGCCTTTTTGTTTCTATGTGTCAATTTTCTTGTGACTATGAATTTCATGTAGTCTATTTACAACAATTTACTAATTATTGTTTTATACTCAAAAGGTGCCTAGCATTTGGTTAATGTGGCTTGTATGATAGATTTGTTGTATCTTTGTATTTCTTTGTGGAACACTTGGATGTCCATGATGACAATGATTACTTTGGAGGAGGATTCAAATATGGATTTGAACGTAGAAAATAGCATATATCAATTCTAGGATTTTTGAATACTGGGAGTTCATGTATTCTAGTCTATTTCATGACCTCCTAGTTTATTTTTGTATTTTTAATAAAAAATTTATAACTTTTTTTAATGTTTAGCCAACCTTTACTATAATGGTTTTGGTGTTGTCACTTCATTGTTAGTTTTTTGAACCGTCATATTTTTATTACATGGACAATATTACCTTGGAGCAAAATAAAATGAGCAAAATAAAATGAGCAAAATAAGATAACAAAAAAGTAGTAGTCAATAACCAACAAATCTTCATTGACTTTGGAGACTTTTGGAATCCCTCGTTGTGATCCACTTTATAAAGCAATCTCTTTTTTGGAACCATATCCATTCAAGTCATACTATAAACCCCGTTAATAAAGAACAAAGTCAAAGGCTTGACATAATATGAAATAATGTGTTAGAGGAAGAAGAAATTACAAGATGAGGAAATATTGTAGTCTAACTTTGTAAATACAATCAAAATATGAGATACATTTAAATGAACAAGACTTATGACATAACAAACTCGTATATACAACAAATAGTTAGTGCACTATCATCTTAAATTCCAATTCATTGAACTTTTAGAATAATTGCATCCTTGAAATGCATTCTTTCAATAATTTTGAAGAAACAAAGAAAACCATAGTAACCTTCAACTAGTAGAAAAACTAGTGAAACATAATGTATAAAAAAATTAAGTAATATAATTTGAAAGAACATATTTCAAATAGAAAAATACATTAGCTATAAATTATTATTACAAAATAAATGGAAGCTTCACTTATACACCTTGTTGCAATAATTACTATTATCTATTAAAAACAATTTGTAGATTTGTAAAATGACACTACAATACTTTTGAAGATCATAAACAAAATTTACGGATGTTAAAATCGTGGCCCAACTTGTATCTATTGGAGACACAACATAAATTTCACCTAAAAAATGATTTACACAAAGCAAAATCTTCAATATATTATTTTTAATGGTTGAACTTAAGTAGAACATATAAATACATTTGAGATTGTCTTTTTTTTCCAACAAATATAGTGATTTATTGTAAAAGATTTAATACAAAATCACACTAAAGTTAGGAACTTTGACTTTGTAGTAATAATAGAGGAGCTAGAGACTATACTATGAACTCATATAAATATATTGCAATAATTTAAATTGTTTATAAATCTTTAGTAACTATCCAATCATGAGTAAGTGAAAAGTTATGCATTCTATGTCATATGATTTTATGCCATTCCAACTTCAAAAATTCATAACTAATTTTGTAGCAAAAGATATTAATCAAAGAGCAATAGATGTGGCTTTCATTTGTCTTGCAAGGACAATTCATTAGATAATGTTTTAAGGTGTATAACCCCATCAAAAATCCCAAACAATAAAAAAAGTACAATTTTTGCACGGTCTCCATTTTGAAAAGCATGGATGCTTGATATTCACTCTGTTTTTCCTAATTATCCAATCCATAATTTCACTTTTCTTTATCCAACAATAAGTTCTTGAAGATGCTTTATTGCCATAAAATTACTAAGATGTTGAGATTATGTAAAAGAACTTGTTGAAATTATGCTAGAAAAAATTGTAAGGTAACAATACCTAAATGCGTCCAAATAAGGTCTTGATCATGATTTCTATTATTGAACTATTAAAGCTTTTGTTGGGTCCTGTTGGTAGTTGCTACAAGAATTGATTTCTTTTCTTTTCTTTTATATGCATTGTTTCTATTCCACATATGAAGTTTCAAAGTACTAAAAATAGGTTTACCTAAAATTGACCCTAGGCTCTCATGTGTAGAGGTTGTTCATTTTACTTAATTGGACGTTTTTACAAATAGGTTCACAGTTCGTGGTTACCTTAGCATATGGGCACATGCACTGTTTTCTCCATTGCCACCTCGTCTACTCCAACCTCTCCTGTCGTGCTTTGAATCAAAATCGCATCACGCCTGAACTACTCTAAAAAACAATCTCAACTTCAGCCTCAAAGGATTGCACTTCAACTGCACTGCCAAAACAACCAATCCTTCAACAAGTTCAAGCAAAACGAGTCACAAATCCACAGCAGATTGAAAGATACAACTTCTACAGTTGAACACCTCAATGTGCAATGTGGGAAACATACCTTGCAGCTTTTTTTGCGATGGGCAGGGTGGCTTCAGGAGCGCACCTGTGACAAGGAGACACTGGCGACGAGCAAGGTATTGACGACAGGCAGCGACGAGCAGGATCTAACAGCGGCCAGGGAGAACCCGAGGTTCGGAAGGAGCATGCAGGCTTGGAAAGCCGTCAGGCTAGCTTGGTGGGGAAGCTTCGATCATCGTTTCCATCGCCTTCATGTTTGCCGTCCTGAGTCCTGAGAAGAAAGTCCATGGTCATTGTATTCACTAGCACAATCCCAAGTAACTTTGATTTTGGATGATAACAAATAAACGACGTTTCAAAAAATACATTGTTGGCACCACTCCTAATCTTGATACAGTGTGTATATTCAGTTTTTGACTGTAATGAATGGTGAAATACTTCAGAACTGAATGGAACTCAGGGACCAAATTTGCAAAATCCTCTTCTCATAGTATGCTCCAGATGAGTTGCCAGCATGATAGAAATCACACATTTTCAAGAGAAACACAAACAGTAATTGCGTGATTGAGCCGGTGTAAAAATTACACCTGCGCACAGATGCGCGCAGAGCTTGGCTTAGATGATTCGGACACCCTCCACTCCAGTTGTCAAGGTCTGGCTGGAAAATTCATTTTCTACTCTAGATTTGGAAAGAAACAATCTCTCTGTAAGTACAGTACCCACCAACAAGTTTACGTTCACAGCAGTCAATTTACAGAAACAGAGCACATACCTCCAATTTCGAATTGTCACTACATGCTCAAAAATGATCCAAATCACAAACCGCAAAGTGCGTTGGAAAGATGATGAAGTCTAATTTGCTTATGTTTTAAGCATTTATACAAAAACTTGTAAAATTATATGTAAATATACCATTTTTTGACGAACTATCCACCATCTAGTGCTATCACCATTAGCTTTGATTACGGCCTTCATACGGTAAGGCATATTAGTAACGAGAACTTCAATCATCTCTAGAGATACCTCTTTCCATGCTCTTTGAATGGTGTTGACTAATTCTTCTCTGTTTTGCAGTAGCATCTAATTTTGAAGGATGTCTTTCACAATCTTCCATAGGTTTTTGATGGGGTTTAAGTCAAGAGAGTTTACTTTTTTATGCCATGTGCTTGACTTCAATCACTTGATTCCTTACTATGGTGCATTGGAGCGCCATTTTCCATGAGTATAAGTGTCTTAGGATAAGTGGGGGGAAAATAAAAGCCATTCAATTGACTTTCATAGACTACATCAACGAAGTCCTACCTCTTCGTCTATCACATGGCATTATAATAAGTGAACACTTATTGAAATTCATGAATGCACCCCATATCATCATTGTTGAATGAATAAAATTTTAAAATGGTGCTAAACAATCCAAAGAAAAACATTCATGTGATTTTTGCCATACCTTCACTTGCCTTGATCTTTTTTTGGTTTCCAATGAAGACTAATCTGTCCACATTACATTCTTTTAGTCAAATATCGTCTAGTGTTAGTGTTTATTTTTTTAAAGCGCACCTTACACCATCACTTAAGTCCCTTGTTACAATCAAGAACACCTATAATCTCACACAATCTATTTTTGTCTCTAGAAGTACACCTACTCATCAAAACACACACACAATGTATCCACAAGCTACCACATTGCTTGGCCCAAGCATGTTTTGCATTGAAAGGTTATTGAAGCTCTATATATGAAGCTCAAATTGACAAAAATCTGATTTGTGTTGGCACAAGAAGCATTGATGTTGCCTTCATAGTGTAGGAGCTACAAACACAACTTGAAGTGCCATCAATGCAATTTGATTCTCCTTAGACATCTGACTTGAATTAGCATCCAAATGACACCTAGAATATAGTTAACTTGTTTTTCAACATTTAGGTGGCAGTTTCATGAAGTTTAGAGGTCTGAAGTGGGAGATATGATCAATCAAAGTTGCTCTTCATTTTTAGTGGCAATTAGAGTTTGAAAATTTGAACATAAACTTGTTGGTGGGTACTGTACATAAATTCTTACTGTGAACACTTGGTATGGACAGTGTTGGGCGTGAATGTCATTGTAATCCAAGTATCATCTGGGTTCTGAATTTTGTTACTCCAACCGTAGACCGAGTTAGTTTCAAATTTATCATACTACCTTTTAATGCAAGTATTGCAGTAGTTACATTCAAATGAAGTACCATGGTTGGTAACCGACCTTAGAGGTTTTAATTTTTGAAAACTTGTCCTCGACATACCATTACCATGAGAGCAATTCGTGTAAGAGTATCTTTAATGTAGTTCAAGAACTTGGGAATCTGAACACTAGTAGCTACAATATTGGTTTCTAGTGGTTTTGAGTACAACTATTGCAATTTCATGATTTAAATTGGAGTGGGAGAATTGAAATATATGTAAAATTAGTTTATATAACGTTTGAGGTCTAAAAAAGATAAACAATCATGAAGTTCATCACTTCCTTTTGTAGTGTTGTATTAGGTTCTTATGCTATATATCTCGCAATGAGAATTTCTACAATTTGTTCATGTACGAGCTTGAGTGTCAACACAAATTATATGATGTACCCATCAACCACTTGACAATTGGGCAGTCTTGGCTGATACTATTGGAGACACCAATCTTATATACATTTCCATAAGCTGAAATTCATAACAATACGTTGATGTCTACAAGGTATTCTTACTAATTTTATTGATACCTTTGTTTCTTTGTTCAAGTACATTGTAGAACCAATAACCTCAATTAAGTTGATACCCTTCAAAAATGAATATCATTACTTGTTTGATATCTCCAAAATCCAACTCATGTCTAATACCGGTGTAGACTCTTAGAACAAGAATCTATAATTTCCTTCAAGTGCTTCAAATGAGATAGCTTTCTTAATTTCCAACGTTTGCATCATTCAATCATGGCTTGAATAGTGTTTGGAAAACATTGGCAGCTAGTTCAAAGTTAGCTAGTGGAATTGGGAAAAACCTAGTTGCAATTTGAAAACATTGGCAAAAATTCAATGAAATAATCTAGAAAATTTATATTTGAATTGGATAAGAAAATTAGAAAAAATAATTGGACTTGGTAGTTGAAAACCAATCCAATATAGGAAATAAAGGAAAATAGCTGATAAAATAAAAAAATTATCCCAAATACTAGTCCTAAAGTTCCACATGTTTTATTCAATGACATATTTATGACAACTACTACAATTTACTGATATAAATATTAGCAATTTTATTAGGGTGGATACACCAAGTCAATGCCATAAGGACAAAATACCTTCCAAAACATTCCTCTATGCAACCAAAATAGGTCAATTTAAATTCTAAGCTAGACTATTTGGTGAGACATGGAGAGCCAAGAAGTTGGCTCCTAGTAGGAAGAATCCTAATTGCCTTATCTTTCAAACTTTGTTTTGTGTGCAAATAAATTAGAACTTCCTTTATTAGCATGAAAAGTCTTCTTTTGAATGTGAAACCTTTGCTACTAGCTTTCTATTTGTATTGCGAAAATGTCCATGAAAAGTTAGAGGTTTAAATTGCCAACTTTGCATCTAATCAATTTTGTTTAAGTCAATGGAGTGGAGTGGAATGAAGTCTAAGACCCTCCAACTTGAAAATTCCAACAATGTTCCTATTTCCAATCATGGATTGAATTATAAACACACATGTTTCAAAGCTTCAACAATTTGAAGAGTGCAATTTGAAATTGATCTCAAATGTTAAAAAGTTCATGCAATTGAGAACCCACAAAATGAAATAGAAAATTCAAAAGTCTATTTTTCTAATTGTGTTATATGGACACATTAAAAAGTATATAGAATATTTTGGCCTTTTCTTAGCTTGATGACTAATATTTAATATGACCACCTTGGACATCCATCACCTAATTCTATGAGACATTGTGGAAATGAAAAATCAAGCATGTGCTTCCTATGTACATGGCATCGCAACAGTGCATACACTCACATTGTGGGGCCTAAACTAAATCTTTCGCAATTTTTATAGCTTTTGTATGGGATTTAAGTCTAGGGAGTTTAGTAACTAATATATGTTTAATAGAAAATGCAATGGTTGCCACTTGGCCACAAGTCATATTTACAAGAGAACTTACAAGAGTTGGTTATGGCATACTCATATAAAGTTGAACACACAACATTGTCCAATCGAAAGATATGTCTGTAGAACACTACTTCCAAACACGGAATGCAAAGAGACATGAGCATGAACTTGACACTACTAAGTATTTCTAGAACAGTCTTGGAAGGCCTATTCCACAAATTCCCTGGGTGCAATATATTTCCTGCCAAATCCAGCCACCAAGTCCAAAAGAGTAAGTCACCCTAATTCTTACGGCTGCCAATGTTAATGCAAATACTAAGTGCTTGTGCTTATAATCTCAAATGACAATTATATCCAATACAAGAGACATGGAACAAGAGGGCGGAAATTTTTGGCACCTGCGTAGTCCTCGCTGGGCCAAGTAACATTAAGACCTTAATGTTACTTGGCCCATGCACCAAAGCTTGGTTCATAGGCATACCCAACGGGGTTCAAACTATGGAAAACAATGCCGTCGTCAAGAGGAGGAGTGACAGGAACAGATGCGAACCCATCAGGGTTGATAGGATCATCCAACATATTATAGATCACCCCAGTCCGCTCGATGGTATTAAAAATGCACAGCTTGTTCTCTCTCACTGGGACACAAGTGTACTCCGGATACACCAGCAGAGCTCTGTATCCTTGTCTTTGACGTGTCACTTTCCTTGTCCATGTAAATCCCCCGCCGCTGATCATGTCCAAGGCATCAATGCAATGGGTGACATTCGTTCCAGATTCTTGCTCGGAAAATAGGTAAATCACACCATTGCAATCCACAAGTTGTGCGATGGCAAAATGCACCGGTAATCCCGTCTCTTCCACTGGATGCTGCAAATAGGGACACAGCCAATCTTCGCGCCACGTACGGGTTTCCATATCAAACACCAATACGCCTTTGTTGCCGCTGACCATAAATCCAGTTACAAGCACCGCATTCTCACTTTCACAATAGACTCCAGACTGATGTTCATTGATAGAGAAATCAGTTCCTGGCACATCACCTGCCGCTTCCCATTTTCCCTTCACAGAGTCATACACCTCAGTCTTCCTTGACAAACTCTCAGTCCCCGTTGCAGAACTTCCGACGGCCAGTATCCAGTACCGTGAGGAAATCATGTCAACATTTTTAGCCAATGTCGCATGCACGTGCAATACTACCGGATGCCGTGGATATTGCAGCGGTGGAATTTGCACAGTCATGGCATTCAAGGGGTTGAAAACCAATATCTTCTCTGGTTCAGTGGGCTTGCCGACATTCACGCAGAACAGTCCTCCGTGTCCAGAAACCAGAAAATCTTTGAATAAATCCATGTCCGGAATGGGAATAGGGACGATGTCGTTGTCAACGGGCTTTTTGTCGATGGGCCTGCTGTCCAAAGACGGCAGTTTCCTCCATATCTGCTCCTTAAACTCGTACCCCAGAATGTGCCAATTTCCATCTTTGACATAGAATACCAGGGGACTCAGGGAACACTCTATTGGGTGACGACTACCACGCGCTTGCTGGAAAGTCTTCCGCTTCACAACGTCGCGAAAGCTTCTGCACACTAGACGAGCCCTGAAGAGATCATAGAACCCGAAAAGTGCCAGAATCACTGCATCGATTTCTGGAGGCAGGGAATCCCAATCAGATGCACTCTTGCCCTCATCGTTCTTTGATATGGACATGCCCTCTAACTGACCTAAAAGCGTGCTGCGATCCGGGTTCCCGTCCTCCCCATGTGTGACTGTGCTATGCTCTGAGTCCCCGCCCTCAATGCATCTTGCCAAGGGTGGAGTCACTCCATGCTCTTCGTGACCGGGAAGCGTGCTGCGATTCGGGTTCCCGTCATCCCCAAGTGTAACTGTGCTGTGCTCTGAGTCGTCGTCCTCAATGCGGCTTATATCCAAGGGTGGACGCACTGCATGCTCTTCGTGACCGGGAAGCGTGCTGCGATTCGGGTTCCCGTCATCCCCAAGTGTAACTGTGCTGTGCTCTGAGTCGTCGTCCTCAATGCGGCTTATATCCAAGGGTGGACGCACTGCATGCTCTTCGTGACCGGGAAGCGTGCTGCGATTCGGATTCCCGTCATCCCCAAGTGTAACTGTGCTGTGCTCCCCATGTGTGAATATGCTGTGCTCTGAGTCCCCGCCCTCAACGCGGCTTGTATCCAAAGGTGGAGTCCCTGCATGCTCTTCGTTTCGCCCACGAAAATAATTTGGTTCCATGGTTTCGATGATCCGAGCTCAGGATTCGCGGTTGCTATCTCCGGCCCTCTGATTGAAAGAACCACCGGGTAGCTTTGTAACACACACTCACACGAGTTCAATCAATCCCATTCCCTTGCAATCTTGCTTTGATGCAGCCTACTAGCAATACACAATAGAAGCTCCACAAAGATAACTGTCCGAATCACACTCACATGGAGAGCAATGTCTAAAACACAAAAGCGTAACCACTACGATGCAATTTCAAAATCACATGACCTGCCCAGATTGATAGATTTGACGATGTGGAGACCAGCGAAAGTAGAAAACAGTTGTCACAACTCTAAAACAAGCCCGGAAACGAACTCGAAATCTGACCGTTGCTTCAATTTGAAATTTAAACTTCAATTTGAATTCTTCCCGCGCAAAAAAACATCCGTTACAGGCTATCATATTTTCACCTTAGGTTGAAGCACCGGGTAAATGTAAAAACCTGCTTTGAGCGGTTAGTTTAGAATTAATTTTGTATTTCGTGATCACTTTTAGTTAATTCGGGGTTTCTGATTCCAAACTGAATGTGACACCATTTCGTCGTCCCCCAGTTTCTTCGATCGAATGGCACGCCGTACGGCGAAACTGGGGTGCGGGGCGGCATCGGAACAGTTAATTCTGAACTTCTACCGACAAACCTTTCTTACAAACCCTGCTTGCGGGTTATGTGAGTTGGCTTTGTGTTATGTTCACGTTAAAAGCACTCCAGGCCGATTCTGCCGTTTCCAGAGGCATATTAATGTGGCAGAATCGCAGAATCGGCCCAACCCGCAGATTTTGCATTCCAGTGCTTTCAACACCAGGGAACGGTCTGCGCAGGGCACATTCCGCCCTGTAAGCGGCCGCAGGGCACTATGACCGCGCACAGGGCGGAATCTGCCCTGCGCAGACCGTTCCCTAGTACGTTCTTGGTTATGTGAGTCGGTAACCGTCACGGAAGCAGGGAAAAGGCGAAGAAACTGGGGGACTAGGAGATGATCAAAAATATTCAGCCGCACGGCGTGCCATTCGATCGAAGAAATCCTAACCCGACAAGAAAGGAACCCTACGTACGTGACAACCCTAACAATGCAAACATCCAAGTGGCAAAAGCTCGGAAATCGAAGAACGACTTACTTCACACTCCAAGCGAGGCGCCCGTCCTTCAGCCGTTTCAGGATTCCTTTGTGGTCGACCGGCAGGTACTGACGAGGGCGGAGTGCGTCAAGGGAAAAGCGGTAAAACCCTACTCCGCCGACAAAAACAACACTGCAGAGTGAATAGTGCTGCACCACCCAAAGATTTTCAGGATTCCTTTGTGGTCGACCGGCAGGTACTGACGAGGGCGGAGTGCGTCAAGGGAAAAGCGGTAAAACCCTACTCCGCCGACAAAAACAACACTGCAGAGTGAATAGTGCTGCACCACCCAAAGATTTTCTGAGGTAGGAGCACCCATAACCGTCCACTTAAGCAATTCAGCATAAGGTAGGTATCCTTAAACCGCCACTAATTGCTACTGTGCCTAATTACTACTATTAGACTGTTCAAATTCTTCTATATTCTTATTGGCAAGGGAAAGGAGGTTCCATTTGGATACTGCATGCAAAAGTTATGAAGGAACAAAGTTTGGTTCTAAAAGCGTTTCTTTCACGGAGGTACATAACTGATTTTGGAAATGTACACACCGAAGATGGCGCTTTAAGGTCAGGGGCGCATTAAGGATACCTACCTTAGTTGGATACCTACTTTAGTTGGAGGCACCTATTGCTTAAAAAAAAATTATAATATTGGCAATCGAAAATCATGAAGTTTCCTGCAGCCGCATGTCTCCCCGCATGCCAAAAAAATAGAATTTGTGGATAAAGACATTTATTTTTTGGAAATTTTCAAAGTGGAACTTCATGGATTTTGACATATAAATCTAAATAGATCAACATCCGCCGATCACATATAAGCATTGGGACAATAGGGACTTTTAAAGGTACTTCGGGGACTCTACAGTCAAAGAGAAGTTTATGAACGGGAATGGATGCACCTACTTTATTGGATGAACAATATAGGAATTTTTTTTTGACACAAGTATGTTAAAGAAACACATTGTGAAGGTTTTTGTCAGGATGAGAGGCTGATTTCACACAAGGTAAAGAACTTGTCACCACCAGTTATCAAACTTGCAACCACACCACTCGGTTTGGATACCCCACAACCATCACCCAGTAGTTTAGAGTCATTTTGGACTACAACCTATGAATTTTTCAAGTGTTGAGATTCGCTGTATCCAAAACTCTCATGTATAAAGAGAGTACATATTAGGTAAGAATCTACAAGAATTGGTTATAGAATGAAGTCAAAACTAAATGCAATCACCTTAATAAGAGCATCTTCAACCCTATAGAAGATTGAGGGCAATTACACTATTTTAGAAGGTAGGAATTATGATCAACTGCATTTGACAAATCCAATGTAGACATCCTATTGGAGCCTTTAGTACTTTGATAGATCTAAAGGCCCCATCCATATTCCATATAACATGTTTGGCATATTTGCTTAGCAAAATGTTATACACAAAAAGAATTTTGTTGCTGGAGGAAGACTAGGGAAATGCATTCCTATGTTTATGGCATAAAGCACATGTTTAGCACCCTTTGCCATCATTGCATTGGAGTATAGTACACTCCATGTGCCTCACTAGTCACCAGATCTATCATGTTACAACTAGATGGCCATTGTATCCATCCATTTGTCATGTATGGATTGTTCATGCTCTATGAGCATGAACATTTTATATTCAATAATCCATCACTTTGCATTGCTTTTGTTGCAATTCATGTGGAGCATGAAATTGTCAAGGATCATTTGCAACTTGTGTAGATGCACAAAGCATTAAAGCATCCAAATGCAGTACAAAGAGCAAAGTTAACTTCAATTTAGAAAGGTTGAAAGATATAAGTTTTTTCCATTGGGGGAAGTGTAAACTCTAAATCCTACTTCGATTTAAGATAGTTTGTTTTTAAAGCGACCAATTTAAACCTACCTATCCCACTTGAGAGTAATAGATATTTCTTGAGACATCCCACTCATTTCTAAATAGGGGTTGCATTTAGAACATAATCGTTTTTAGAGATCAAACTACCTTGGCTAACCCTGCTTTACTTCGATAGGGTAAGTGACCTTGTTGGTCGCGGGGGCCATGTCCTTACAGGGTTAACTTGCACTATCCAACTTTATTTGACAAGTTTAGTGCTACCCCAATTTAGTCTGAATATAGAAAATAAAATGAAAAAAAATGAAAAAAATGATCCGAAGACGAGTCAATAACAACTGGGTAGCACGATTGAAGCCCTCACAACCTAGAAATGAAAAAGGCAACAAAATCTTGAAAACTTGCTACTTTCTCAAAACAAGTAAAGTACTTCATTTTGTTTTCTTGTTCTTTCTGGCACTAATTTAAAAAATCAATTGCAAAGAAGAGGAAACCAACCAAACCCAGGGACCAATAAAATACAAACTTGACTCAATTGTTTTATATTATTGCATATTTAAATTTTTTTTCCGAAACTTAATTATTCCAGCTTTCACCTGATTAGAAAGAAAAGGAAAATACCTGGCACACTGAGTGACCACAGGGACGAATTCGCACTCAGGGCTGGGATCAGACAAAGCAGCCAACTGGGCGAATGTGCGCCACGGAATGCTCTTATCCGATGGAGTTGAAGCAGAGCGACGCAACTTAGGGCCCAACTCGATCGCACAAGTGTAATCCTGGTTGAAATTGAAGATCAATGGATCACTCAGTGCAGGAATGATGGAAGTTAGAAAAGCAAGAATTGCAGCAGGAGGAGACAGAGAACAACGGCATGAATTCGCTCCGAAGGAGCCTAACGCTCGGCCAAAACTTAGCTAGGAGCTCTGCACCTTAGGGTAGCTATCTCTCACGCGCAGGGAAAGGGTCTCTGCAAGTGCTTCCAAAACTTGCTGTCTCCTGTTGTAGATGGATGGCTCCAAATAATTCACCTGTGGAAGGGAAAAGAACACCCACCTCTAACCCCGTAGAGTGCAAGTGCGATCCGTACTCTTATGGATGATTGGTTACTTTCCTTTGAAGAGAAAAGAAGAGTGCTAGCGCCAGTGCATGCCAGTGCGAGTGCTCGAGCGAGGAGTGCCTCACAACAAAACGCCTTCCAAAGCGAGGGATGTACAGACAAAACAACTACCGGTCCTTAGATGGAACTGGAGTAGGCAGAAGTAAACTAGTAAGGTAGGAGGTTCTGAAATTGCACAGGCTCTAAAATCGCCCACCCTACTCAAATGTACACTGCTTGTACATGTTGTTTTTTCATAGCCTTTAGCAATGTACAAACAGTGTACATTTTAGGGGGTGGGCGATTTTAGAGCCCTATGCCACTTCAACTTCAAAATTTCATAACTAATTCTAGAAAGCTTCAAAAAATATGAAACGACTTGGGTTAGATGCCAATTCCTCTTGTCTTTCAAGGAAAATTAACTGAAAAGTATTTCGAGACGTTTCACCTCCCCAAAATTCAGTTTCAGCTCATAAATGAGCAATTCATGAACCTCCTACCTTATATGGTTTCTTGAAAAGAAAAGGACAGTGAGTTCAACGAGAGAAGTCAGTGAACAACCGACTGGGACCCTTCACCAACACAAACCACCAAATTGTACTACTGGAAGGCTGACGTACCTAACAGTTCGTCTGTACAGACTTCATTTTCTAACTAAATAAGCGTTACAAAGTACAGAAAATGACAAGGTCACTTTTTTTTTTATGATCGGAACGGAACGGTGTAAATTAAAAAATAAGAGAGGAAGAAAACAATCAGTCCGGACGACTCAACCTGGGTGGCAGGTTGAGGGAAAGGTGCCACTCGGGCTTGAGAAGAGTATCGGAGCAAAAGACCCCATTTTTACTAACAAACACATGGCTAATACACGACAAGGTCCCGCTTCTGGACTCCCAGACTTCAAACTTCCAGTAACGAGGAACGGAACTGAAAGACTCAAAATTAATCCGTTAAGAACACAACAAATGAAATCAACTTGCAGATCACAAGAAAACAGTTACGTACCTCCGGCGTTCTGAGAGATTATCAACGAAGAATGGACCGACATGAATTACTTGGCCCGTTCCGGCAGTCCATAATCGTAAGGCGTTACAAGTAATTAATGTACAGTTAGGAGCCTGGAGGAGCTGAGTAGACCAACTAAGAGAGCGTTTCCAACTAAGAGGCGTTTCCAACTAAGGCCCTCCTGCCATGTGAGCCGGGCCGGTCAAGTTCGCCGGGGAGCTACAGGGGCGAAGTTGGGAATTGTCCTGCCATGTGCAGCCGGTGGGTGGGGAGAGATCGAGTAAGAACCCCCCCACGTGTGGTTTCTTTCAAGATTGTTCCATCTTCACCAATGGGGTTGTCCACCGATGATCGGTGAAACTTGAAATCCGACTTCTCCGCTCACCGAGGCCGGCAAGACAATCGGTGTTCATTTCTTGTCATTTAGTGCTTTTTCTGCCGGCCCGGCTCACATGGCAGGAGGCCCTAAGAGAGTCTGAACCTCTGAACTGTAGGCGTATATCAGGTTTCCACTGGAGTCTCCCCTCCAGCGTCCAGCCCGTGTTTTTGGGAATTGCAGACCTGCAGTGCCTGGAGCCTCGACTGGAGGAGGGGAAGGGCATGGTAAGGCTTAACAAGGCAGATGTTAATTTGGTTAAGTTCTGTGATGTTGAGAAAAAGTGAAGAATTCTGCACATTTCTAGGGAGCTGGGAGCTGGGTTCTGGGCTAGGCATCCAATGGAAACGGCATTACAAATTGGAGCTCTCATCCAGCATATATCCGCCCCCCTCCAATTCCTGGCCCTCCGGTTCAGCAATGGAAACTGGCCGTACATGTAACTTCACTGAGCGTCCTGGGAGCATTGCTGACTACAGACCATGACAACATGACTCGGCTCCAGACTGTCGGCCATCACACTCATGAGCATGCATTGGTACTCCTTACCAAATTACAGTCACAGGGAGACCGGGAGGTCGATACCCGGGGGGGTTATTTTTTTGTATCCCCCAAACTTTCTGTTTTCAGAAAGTTTGGGGAAGTTTGGGGGGTATAGTAACAGCCTAGAAAAAAATACCCCCGGGTAAGGACCTCCTGTTCTCCCTGTGAATATCCCATTCTTATAAGGCAGAGTTTTAAGATTATCAGAAGGTATGGTGACTACAATACACCTAATGAATCGTGGGTACAGTATCGTCGATTTTGTTATGTCATAATTGCCTAAAATTGGCACACAAGGCTCTAAAACTTGCTCAGGTATAGATTTACATATCAAAGAGTCAGACTGAAAAAAAATGTGCCAAAATAGGTGTCCTTGTAGGGTTAACCCATAAACGACGCCTTTTGGTCAATGAATGAGGGAAAATCTTTATGTTTAGGATAGAATTGCAGCTATTCATCCTTTGAATTTTGTGTAGAAAGGGAAAATCATGAATAGTAGTTTGACCTCTAGTGAGCGCTTTTGTTTTTTTTCAAAATAGATGATGTCATACAATGCCAAAAGGGATGATTTCTACAGTCACCAGCCCGGCGTTCAAGGGTTAATACATCCACCTACGGAAAAAACGTTTGGCTTTCATCTCAGCAACCATAATGAAGTGGACACCTCCAAAACAACCACTTTTGCTCGTGTGCATAGTTGCTATCATTACATTAATCAAAATTTCATATATTCTTGTTGGCAAGTGAAAAGAGGTTCCAATGCATCAAAGACCGTGACATTTAAATATGCAAAAGTTATGAAGGTTCAAAATTTTATTTTGTAGATGTTCTAAAATCATTTCTTTTATTATATAGTTTGTGGAATACCACAAATAACCAAAATTTTGTTAAAATGGCAATATTCTACAAACTTGGCACTTTTATGTTTAGACCATGCGATCTGAAATCTATACTAGTCTTAGACTTTAGAGCTAAAGAAAGGAATGAATGAAAAAATGACATATGGTATACCACCATTTTATCAAAATTTTCCATGAATCTAATGAAATTATGTTATTGATTTATGAAAATGTCTTCATTTTTGTTGAGCCTTGTTGAGAATTGAAAGGAGATGAATTCCACATTTTCTTAGGATGGATATTTTAGACATGGAATGAATAAACTATAAATATTCAAAGTATTCATTATAATTGTATCTAAAAATCAACTTTGTTTTTTCAAAAAACAAAAACCTAGGTTTATTGAGTTTAGGATAAGGTCAAAATTATGTACACTTAATTTAGCACAAATTGACCCTTTATAGACAATTGAATGTTTGGATAGGTTCCCACAAAATCCATTTTGAACCAATGTTTCTAATTTTTGACACAAGATGTGTACACTAACCACCTTTTTGTGGTGGAAGTCTCATTGGATGCCCGAGTGAAAAGCTACTTGCCTAGAAAAAACAAACTATGTACAGTGGGGTCCCAATCAAAATGGCGTTTTCAAAATTGTAGTGAAGGAAATTTCAGTGCTGCCAACTTTGACAACCTCCCGAGGGCTCAAAAATTGATCTTTGACTATGAAATTTTTACCATAGCATCATCGTTCTCACAACTACACATGTTGGTAGAATTAGCATATATTTTTTTGTGTGATTCTTTTGAATTTGAAATTTGGCACACATGTTATTGACATAGAGATTATTTCATCATAAATATTTTATGGTAAATAAACAATTTTTCAACCCTTGGGATAGTGTCAAAGTTGGTAGTAGTGAAATTGTTTCTCACAACTACACATGTTGGGGGATTTTGAATATCTATTTTTGTGGGGGTCTTTTGGAATTGTAAATTTTCACACATGTAATCAACATATAGATGGTCCTATGCCAAAAATTTCATAGAAAAAGAAAAAAATTCAGTCCTTGGGACGGTGTCAAATTTGGCAATAGTGAAAAAAAATTCACGGCTACACATGTTGGGAGATTTCAAATATCTTTTTTTGTGTAAATCATCTGGCCTTGAAATTTGGTACAAATATAATTAACTTAAAGACGATTCTATGGTAAAAATTTCATAGTCAAAGATCAATTTTTGAGCCCTTAGGAGGCTGTCAAAATTGGAAGCACTGAAATTTCCTTCACTACGATTTCGAAAACGCCATTTTGACTGGGACCCCACTGTATATGTGTTAGTTGAGGCATCTTGTACTAAATTCTTCACCTACTTTGGAAATTTAACATGCATGTAATTCTAGTTGTGTAATATGATATAACTTTATGCAATAGAAAAAAACTATGTTTAGTTCAAAATCCTCATTGCAAGAGGAGCCAAACTTTGTAAACCCTTCAAAAAATTCCTTTGTTTAATTTCAAATGTTGTAATCTTGCAATTTGTACAAAATACCTCGGGTGCCAGTGTGCCACATCAAATTGCAATTTTTTTGAAAATAAAAATAAATAAATAAATAAATATATATATATATATTTAAAATATTAGTATTTTTATTTTTATTTTTTTGCATTGTGGGTCTAAATTTGGAGGCCCCCTTGAGACCCCATTCTTTTTCTAATGTATATATGTCCCCAACTACTTTAGAACCTATTAGGGAGCATTAGAAAAAAAATCAGCCCTCCGGAGGGTTGCTCTGGAGTGACAAGCCAAGCTATTAAAATGCTTGGCTTGTCACTCCGAAATGGTCAGAAATCGCGATTTTTATTTTTATTTTTTTTTATTTTTTTTTTAAAATTAATTTTTTTTGTTTTTTACTCGTAAATTTCGGTGATTGCACCACTGTCGCTGTAGTTTCTGCTGCGCAGAATTAGGGGAAAATTAACTTTTTTGCAAAAAAGAAGTAAATTTCAGGGTTCCTCGGAGGGTTGTGGAGCAACCCTCTGGAGGCCCCATATTTTTTTCTAATGGAAGGTATATGATAATGATCCATATTAAAGAGGAAAGTTTTTTTTTCTATTGCATGGAAATTAAATAATGTAAAAAACTACCCTCAATTGCAAAGTGGTTGATTTTGTATTGTATAATGTTTGTCTAATTATAGGGTTCCAAATGGGCTAATTTCAAATATGAATTCAATTTCTTCAAAACTTATCATCTATTGTTCTTATAGAGTTGCAGTTTTGTTGTTTTTCCTGTCCCCTAAGCTCCTTGCCACAAGCCTGACATATACATGATACGAATGCATCCAAAAAGTAGAGGGCTAGCAAAATAATAGTAGAATAAACTTGCAAAGAATTATTGTGGTTACTAATTAGAAGCAACCATTGCGAAGTGTCACCAATAAGATATCCTAATCCTTTTGCAACACCAAGTGGTTGCCACTAGCTAGAATAGAGTACTTCGTAGCCTCTCATTGATCCAAATATGATAAAGTGTTTGCTCAAATTCAACACTTGCCTAGTTTTCAAAGAAACCAATGGAAGTTAAAGAGTTATTTGAAGCAACCAATGAGATTGTTGCAAGGATGCCCAATTAAGGGTAGTCTAGTGTCAATAGTATTGAGGCATTTCCATGACTACAATTTTGAAAATTTGTACTATATTCACTCAAACTCTGCAAAATTTTAAACCAATTGCATTTACTTTTGTTTTCATTTGCTAACATCGTGGTATGATAATTTTTCTTGAATTGTATTTAGAATTGTTTGTTTAAAAAAAGTATTTGTTTTAGATGTGGATACCTCATATGTTTGGATAAGAAAAAAAAACAATCATTGTTTTTGGCTCTTAGTGTACATTAAAAATACACTTTTTACCATTCCAAAGTAAATATTTTGGAGAGACCTTGTATTTATAGCTCAATTTTCATCTACAAAATGCCAGAGTGGGCTTGAAAGCCCAACCAATGAAGATTAAAGCATTTTCTCCTAACCAGCTTGCTAGTATGAAAAGAGCCCCTCTACCTGTAATATCCATCCCTTAAGTTTGGTTGTTTGTTTTGTTTTGTTACGTTGAGATCTCCCGGACCATGTGTCCTCTGGTTGCGTGCTTGGTATCGTCCGAAAGCCCTCAGCAAGAAGGGATGCACAGGCTTTGTTTTGTGGTGTTTGGACCTATGGTGGCCGGTGGGAAAGTTATTGAATATTGAATTTTTCATGAATTGAAAAATTAGAAATTTTGAAGTTTTTAAAGTTAGACAATTATTTTTAATTACATTTTGATTGTGGCAATGGTATAGGGCACCCTAGTCATACCTTCAGTTAGGCTGTTTGTTTTGTTTGTTACGGTGAAATCTTTTGTATTGTGTGTCTCCTAGTTGTATTAATTCTTGATATTGTCAGAAAGCTCTCAGTGGTAAGGAGGGATGCATGGGCTTTGTTTTGTGGGTTTTGAATTTATGGAAGAAAAGATATGCAAAATCCAAGGTTTTTAAGAATTAAAATTTTTTTTACTCTTATTTTGGTAATTTGGTTCAATTGGTTGTAGCAACGGTACAGGACACACTAGTCCATATCTTAAGTTAGGCTCTTTGTTTCGTTTTGTTTTATTTATTTGTTTTGTTTGTTATACTGAGATCTCCGGAACTATGCATCCCCTGCTTGCATTCTTGGTATCGTCAGAAAGCCCTCCACAAGGAAGGATGCATAGATTTTGTTTTGTGGTATTTTGACTCATGGATGAAAATATATTGAATTTCAAAATTTCTATGAATTAAAAAATTTAGAAAAATAATTTTACTCTTATTTTGGCTGTGGCAATGGCACAGGGCACACTAGTGGAGGCAGAAGAGCGGTTTTTCAAAGAAATTTCAACCAACAACTCTTTCACCCGTGGTGGTAGGTCAACAAAAATCCTGGATTTTCAAGATGAAGAGCAGCTTTTGCAGTTCAGCTACGAAATTGGAATTCAAAGTGAAGAGTAACATACTGTATGTAGATTATCTTTTGTTCCAAGCCGCTTGGTGAACCCATGAATTTGACTTTGGATAGCGAGGAAAGTGCTTTGGATTTGCGGGGTTGGCGTGATTCTTGCATCAAAAGTTGGAGACATATATAAATGTACACATAGTTTTTGATAGTTTCTGTAGGAGTGGTAGCTGATTTGGCAAATTAGATCTCCTAGGCTGGGCCACAGCAAATCACTTGAAGCCTCTGTAAAACTCTAAATTTTTTTGTAGCACAAGAAAGCCTCAACAAAGTACTCGCAATGAGAAGATTGCAGTGTGCACAACTTCTTTCCGTCAGTGAATATTAAGTTGTGAATACCACTTTCAAATCTTTCAATCTGTAGCACCTACAATTGGCTAAATTTGAGGGCATTTCCATTCCTTGCATTGCATATGTTATTCTCCCTAAATTTGGTAAAAAAATCATCTGACAAGTGAACTGGCCTGTGACTTTCCAGTTATCTCCCAGGGTCATTGTGCGGTCGCCCTGGCTTTGGGGTGGCTTTTTGGCTTTTGATTTTTAAGGGTGGACAAGAGTATTGCCCTCCCATTCCATCCAAGGGCATTTTCAATCACCATCTCAACTACATTGTTCAATCACCATCTCAACAATTTCGAAATTCACTCACCTGTCAAAACACTTCTGCTGCCTACCATACTGTATAGATGGTTAATTTCATTAAAATGGCGGTATTACTGAACTTTGGTGCTTTTACATTTCAGAACGGCCGTTCTAAACTCTACACATGTCCTAGATGGTTAAAATGTCACACCGTCGAAATGGCACAATAATACCGCCATTTTAATGAAATTACCCATATAGCAATCTAGCTTTTGAGAAGTGCATGGACATAACATTGGTATGCAAGTACTATCCCCCAGGGTCCCAGGGAAAGTTGGAATATCCCATCCCGGGATCCCTGCCTTGGGAGGGATTGAGTTTGATTTGTCTGAGCCCATTGTCGGGCTGTTCGATTGCAGGTTTGGCTGGACGCTGGGGGGCATCCGTCCTGGATGTGAGGGGAGTAAAAGGGATGCCCCCAGCGTTACGTAACAATGTTACGGAAATTCACTGCAGTAGGGCTACTCCCCGGTAGACTGTGAAAACTACGCTCACAAATCCTAATAGTATATCTGTTTCTTGGAAACCTGTGTGGAATCTGATCCTTCGCTTGTCGTCGACGCAAACAGGCATTGATTGCACAAATCCATATCAGTATATCACTGAACCAGTGCAGCTCGTTGATTAAATCACAAGCGACCATGCATCTAGCTATCTCTATATTCCGGTATATCAGAATCCAAACTTAAGGTTATCCTTGTGACACCAGACTCAGTCAATTGCAAATTCATCCTGGATGGGTGGGAAGATTTCAACCCTGTCTTGACTCTTCCAACACACGGCTCTCGAAACCTCGAAATTCCAGGGAGACCGGTCAGAGTCCCACCTCCCTCGTTAACCCGTCTAAATCGCAAGTTTCAGAGAGATTAGACCAGCTCCAGACTGAACCCTTAGACCTATGCCTGTCCTAGTTTTTTTTTTTTTTTTTGAAACACCTGTACTAGTTTTCAGAGCTGTGGGCAAGTCACAATTTTGACTCTGAAATGCCCCGAACGTCGGTCAGTTTTGTTAAAGTGGCGCGATTCCAAAGCCAGAAATTGTGTAAAAATTGAATGTACTTGAAGGTCCAAAATCTAGGACAAGTCTAGATTTACGGTTCAGAACAGGTTTTCTGAAGGTGTCAAATTGTTGGAATTCGTCCAATACGAAATTGACGTCGCTGCAATTAATAATTATGTCAAATTACGGCGAACCTAATATTTTACAATAAACTCTGCGATACATACGATGCTGGGACAGTGACGACAAAAGCGGATCGTATTGCGACACTCGAAACTGTGTCGATACTACTGAGTTCATGTCAGTAGCTCTTAGTGTTTCGCTCTGGCGGGCTGTATTCCCCGAGGTGGAAACTTTCTCCGCCATCCTCCAATCCGATCCGTTAACCCTTCCCAGGGAACCAGATTGAGATGCACACCGTACGTCCGTTTCAAATAAAAAATAAAAAACTATGTCGTTACATTCTACGATACAAAGCACCCTCTGCCTGTTGAACTTGTAGCTATGTGGCCGGCACCGACAGACCGACTTCTCTCCTCCTAGAATCATTGCTTCCAATAAAAGTCCACGTACATATTCTCCAGAATCAATGAACAGAATCAATAAAGAACGTACATTGCACATTAACAAAATTGGATAGAAGAAAAGTCTCCACAAAACGTCAAGGGACTCATTTCCCTGTTCCCTGTCACATTCCCATGTGTGAGAGACAAACCTGTGACTTTTCCTGTGTCACAGGTTTGTCACTCACACATGGGAAAGTGAGACAGGGAAATGCATATGAGTCCCTTGTGACAACCTTAAAAAACCTGATGTCCAACCAGGACACTTATTTCGGGACGGAGGAAGTATTTAATTCATTGTCATGATCAGTGAGTCGGGGATCCGGCCCAGAGATGGAGGCTAGGGTGACAATGCAATAGAAGTGCCCGAGACATGCAGAACTGTCAGTCCGTCGACAAATTAATTAACACTGTATGTCGATCGGAACAGAATTTCGAAAATCCAACCTTAGGCCATGCCCGTCTAACTTACTAGGGATACGACCGCCGCACAGCCGTTGAGCAGCCAAAATTGTAATTAATCGAACCCAATCCAAACGAAAAACTCGACAATCCGATCGAATCTCGACAAAGACGTACTCTGACAGTAACGACAGTGCTCTCGGCAATGCTTGTGCTCCTGTAGTAGTCAATAACACAGCAGGAATGTAATAGTCGCGAGGAGAACAGTCCACAACTCGTAAATAACCAGCTCTGATTGTGTGCATCTGGTTGCTCGACGGTGTTTCATCCACGAGCAAGATAGTTCGTTCGTAATCACACGATATTCATCGACGAAGGCAACAGTTACAGGAGTTTTCATCCAGGGACAGAGCCCAGCAGCGATCCCAAAACTGGCTAAATTTCGCTCAGTTGCTACTTAATTTTTTCATGCCCTTAGTGTAAATTTAAAAAAAATCTTCCAAAACTGAACATTTGGCTAAAACCCCCGAAACAGTTCTGAGATCACTGGAGCCCAGTAACCCACTCGCCGCCTCCGCCAGCAGCTCGAAGGTTATACACCTAGTCCGTATTTCTCACTGCACTGCACGTGCACCAGACTATTACATGCAAATTTCAAACTACGTACTCACAAATCTCTGTCGGTGCATGAGGTCGGCGGCAAACTGTCACGTCATGCACTTTTGAACTACTGTAATGGAAGCGGCGATATCCGGAACATTTGACAGAAATTAGGGTTTTCAAGCGAAATCAGGCTCGTACATTCTTGTCGGTATTTCTGGGTTGCTAGAATGAGTAAAGGAAGCTAGGGAGCAACTTGCAAGTCGATGTCTGTTGGGATGAAGGGCGTTACTCGCTCTAATAACAAGGATGCCCGGATCTAATGTCAGTACGTACGTGCTAGCTACATGCTTACGAAGATTGTGTTGTACAGTAGAAAGCAACCATTGTGTTGCGGACATTCCTAATGCACCTTTTTGTCAACTTCAAGTGAACAAACAATAACCAACTCTTTGAATCATTTCATTTTTATAAAAGATATGTTAACCACCAAACTCCCTACATTTAAATCCTGTAGAAAATCTATGAAAATTATGAAAGACCCGGTTCAAATTAACCAGTATGGGTTTAGGCCACACAATATGGGTGCTTGGGTAGTTGCAATTCAAAGTGCATAGCAAAGAGTCTCTAAAGACATGCTTGAGGTTCTTATTGATGCCTTAGGTGGTCATACTAAATAATAGGCATAATGCGCCCATTTTACACAATTTGAAAATAGACTATTATGGGCAATTTCATTAAAATGGCATGAAAACAATTCAAAACGGCCGTTCTAGATCTATGCCTGTCCTAGATGGTTCAAAACGGCCATTCTGAAATCTATATGTGTTGTAGATGGTGAAAATGGCACACCGTCAAAGTAGCGCTTGGAATACGGCCATTTTAATGAAATTGCCCATTATTGAATTTTTTGCTTCTATTTGTGGTTCTCAAATTGCATTAAAATTTTGAGCTTTCAAGGTCAATTTCAATTTGCACTCTTCATGTTGTTGAAACATTGAAACATGCTTGTCTGCAATAATATTGTTGCCTGCAATAATATTGTTGCCTGATGGGCAATTTCATTAAAATGGCGGTATTCTGTTAATTTGGCACTTTCAGCAGTTCAGACCACATAGTTTGAATTGTATTTTTGGTACCAAAATCTATACCAGTACTAGATTTTTCAAATCTTCAATTGTCTTAGATATTTGAAATCTATACCAATCCTAGATTTTTAGACTGCACGATCTGATATCTATGTTTGTCCTAGATTTTTGAAATCTAAAACTGAGCTAGATAATAACAATGTATACTTGTCTTAGATTTCGCGTTGTGAAAATGGCACATGGAATACCGCCATTTTAATGAAATTCACCAGGCTGGTACTACAGTATACATATCACCTGCTTCCTTGGTCAATTGGTGTTCAAGGCTTGAACCGTGTCTTTACTTTAGAGCTTCGAAGCGCTGTATCCTGTAAAGTTCTGAGCACCTACCGGCGGCAGTCAGAATATTTTACTTGAATGTGTACATATTCTCCAGTTGGCTCCTCACTTGCAGTTTCGTGACCGCTGTGAATCGTTGAATCCAGGGATCTACTACCCAGACTTCTACATAGTACAGTAGAACCTGTTTAAGCTGATAGGTCCGGACGGGTCTGACAGATTGGTTTATAGAGGTTTATTGACTTCTGGAGGATTATTTTTAGTCACAGCCTTTGTTAAGTGGCCCAGTCCGGGACCGGTCTGACATGATTGATTTAAGGAGGTTTATCAACTTAAAGGGGATCGACTTAGAGAGGTTCTAGTGTAGCATACAGGACAGGAAGCGATGGAGTGCAGCGCAAGGCAAGGATCATTCGCAGGTGGAAGGAAATGTCCGTGATCGAGACTTATGTGCATGTAACCTGCGCTTGCTTTAAATCGATCAAAGCTATCTAGGTCGAACTTGTATTAAAATAGAATGAATGTAAATACTTCTGCGAAATTCTTGAGCTTCGCTCAGACATGGAGAGCTTCTATCCATTTGCGTCGAAGTTCCTTCTCAATTTCCCTCACACCTAAAATCTCTTGCTTAGGCATCTCTTTCCAGGTGTTATGCTGCTAAATTAATTGCTTGCATATTCCTTTCGCTAGTAGTTATTCTCCTTATTTATATATGGAAAAATTTGGTGTCCATCACAAGGGAATCATATGCATTCCCGTGTCGCATTCCCCTTGCCTCACTTTCCCCTGTGCGAGTGACAAACCTGTGACGTACTTTCGCATGTGTGAAAGTCACTCACACGGGCGAAAGTCACAGATTTGTCACCCACACAGGGGAAAGTATGCATTGTCTTGGCACCTCTTTGATCGATTCTTCAGATTTCCAGTTTAATTTGGTGATCCGTGACTGTCTGCTCTTGACTACTTGGACCAGGAATCACAAACTAATTTCGAAGCTTCCAAAATAATGACTGGAGAAGTTTCTGTTGTCCTTTGCCGGAGCGAGGTTTCTAATTGCAGGGTGCATTCTTGTATTCGGCATTGCGAAAGTTCCATAAAATATTCATTAGAGATTGTCAAGTTTCGCAATTTCAGCCTGGTAATTCTGTGGGTTGTTTCATTCCATGCGTGCTTGATTCTGAGCCCTCAGAATCTCATTTCAACAGTTCCGCAACCCCCTCATCTAGAGATTTCAAATTGCAAATCCTTAATTAACGGCTCCATTCTCTGAGCACAGGCCTTGAATTTTGATGCACCGATTGAATTTTCTCGGCCTGACATACATAATAATACTCCGTATATGAATATTGTGTCATAGAATTCGTTGACATAAAAATTCAAACATGTAAATAAGATAATAATGACAACGATGATCTGTCTTGGCAATATCTTGAGTGAAAAAAAAGGGAAAAAAGAAGTCATGTGAAAAATATAGAATAGATAGTGTTCATGCATGATCTTGACACTGAGTTTTTCAAACTTAGGAACACCAACATTGATCATGGTGTGCGCTTAGAGTGACCATTTTGGCCCTTTTCAGATCTAAATGATTAATAGAGGGCAGGCTTTTGAAGTAAAGGTTCACAGTTTCACTTTACTCTAGATGTCAATGCCTTTTGTCAATGAGTAGCCTCCTTCCCGGACTTTAGCCCACAATGAAAAAACAAAGACAATGATTTTTGGTTGGCTTTGGAAAAAATAGTGGCATGCAAGTGCAAGTGTGATGTTTCCATGAATTGTTCTATCCCATATCTTTACCAAGTATTCTTTTAGAATTTATAAATTATGAAAATGAATCCAAAATTTTAATAGTTTTGTCTATTGTCCCTATTATTGAATTTATCATTGCTTAAGATCCAGAACTGAAATTCAAACTCATTTTTTTTTTTTTTGATTTGAATGATAAGATGAGATTGTTCTAGAAAAACATGCAAAGAAACATGTATTGACAAACTAAGCTTGAATAAGAAAAACCCATCACAAACACCAGTAATCAAAAGCCTCATGGGCAATTTGATTAAGATGGCGGTATTCCAAGTGCCACTTTCATTGATGGTGTGCCATTTTCACCATCTAGGACCGGTATAGATTTCAAAACCAACGTTCTGAACCATCTAGACTGGTATAGATTAGAATGTCCGTTTTGAACTATTTTCATGCCATTTTAAAATGATATTGCCATTTTAATGAAATTGCCCATCCTCATAAATTTATTGTATAGTGAAAAAAAAACTTGACTATTTTAACGCCTAAATGTTCAAATGTTTAAATGTTCAAGGCCATTTTAAGTTTCTTCAAGTTTGCTCAAAAGTAAACAAAAAGTTTAAGTTTTAATTAGTTTTATCAATTTAAAAAAAATTGTATCTAGACGTGTTACGAATTTTGTAGGAAAAGAAAACGCAACAATATCACTTATGGATTGAAAAGGTATAATCTTTGATTAAGAGAGTGTTAAAATTGTGAAAATGATTTGAAATCTTTCAATCTCCTTTTTACATATCAAATCTAAACGGTTGAGTTCATGAAACAAGTATGAGGCTAAAGAGCATAACATGCATTTCCAAAGTTGACTTAGAGCTTCTCAAAATCTACTTTACAATTTTTTTATATGAACTTTCAATGTGATTTTTCTCTCATTGACAAAATTCAATGCATTTTTAGGAGATCAATTTTCTCCATGAACCAATAGATGACGCTCAAAACCCCGGCATACGTGGGCCCTCCAACACCTACGGAGTTCGATTCTCCGGCAACGCATTTTGTTTCTGATCATTTCGATCTGTTCTCGCTTTGCAGCTTTCGATCTGCATGGACTTATGAAACCCAAATTTGGTGACACAACTCTGTTATTCTCACTACTTCTGTAGCTTAACTTGTAGTGTACTACAGAGTTCATGTTGAAAGTGTTGCACTATCACACCACGTTCAGCATGTAGTACACTACAAGTTAAGCTACAGAGACTCAAGTATGTACAGTCAGGTCCAGCTCATTTACGAAATTTTTCAGTCAGCTTTCACTAGAAAGTTCAGCAATTTAAGGAAGCTCTAGCGTGCTCAAAAATGAACCGATTTTGAAACTAGAAATCACGTTGGAATTGCATTGAACTTCATAAAAAGCGCAAAATGAATAATTTAAAATCATTCAACAACTTGGATTCCTTTTATACACTATCTGTCTATCTACCATTTCATAGAGATTCTTTGGAAGATAGTCAAAGATCTTTTACATTTGGGTGAAGAACAAGCAAGAAATCATACAAGCAATTCAAGTGGTATGGAATTAAGTATCTCTAAAGCAATTGTGAAGGTTCATTTCTTATATGTACCATTGAATATAAGTTGTAATTTTCACAAATGTTGACAACACTAGATAGTACATTGTATATAGAATTTAACATCATATTCTTTGTATGATTTTCATTTACATATGTGTGTTTGTAATGATGATAAAGTAGACTTCAGTGGGATTCCAACGCCATTTGAAATTCAAAATTTTGTTCATTTTTGAGCGCACACGAGCCTCCTAAAGTTCTCCTAATCTGAAGAGGATCCAAAAATTCGTAATTCAGCTGGACTTGACTGTACATTGTGCGAGGGATAGGGCCTCTTGTAGTGATGGGCAATTTCATTAAAATGACAATATTATTTTTTAAATGGCATGAAAACAATTCAAAATGGCCGTTCTAAATCTATACCTGTCCTAGATGGTTCACAACAGCCGTTCTGAAATCTATACCTATCCTAGATGGTGAAAATGGCACACTATCAAAGTGGCACTTGGAATACTGCCATTTTAATGAAATTGCCCATCGTGTAAGATAGGGACTCCCAAATGCATCTATCAAATCATAGTTACTATTGTTAGGACTATCAAATTCTTATATTTTCTTGTTGGCAATTGAGAGAGAGGATTTCAACGCACCAAAAAAGGTTTCATTTGAATATTCCATGCAAAAGTTATAAAGGATCAAGGTGTTTTTTTGGTAGATGCCCATTTCACAATATGGCGGTGAGTCCACGACTGCCTAGAGGGTGATACTGTACCACTTAATTCGTACATGGGAGTGAGCAACCAATCAGAATACAAAACAAGGTAGATCAAGTGGGCTATTGCATGCATCTCATGCAATAAATTATTAAAAATATATAAAAATGAGCACTGATGTGCCTGTTTTCTGCAAAGAGAGAAAGAGAGAAGTGCACATGGCTATGAACAATGAAGGTCAGCAATGCTCTTCCCAGACACATATTTGAGCACAAGAGGCACAGTCCTAGACAAGGCGGACGCAGCCAAGGACATGTTCTCTAGAAACGCTTCCACCGTTGGCTTGTTCCCATCCACAATGTCAGTCACAGCCTTCAACGAGATCATAGGAATAGCCAGCAGGTCCGCCACATACGCCACCGCAGCACCCTGCACACAAGGTCATTCATAGAAAGCCCACTTCATATGGGAGTCTCAGAGTGCGAGATTTTGGTTCCAGTTATATAGACGATTCTGTTCCCAAACTTGAAACCCCTAAGCAGAAGCAAGTGCTTAAGAGAAAAGATCTTGCGCTCAGAATCGCACAGACCACAAATTCAGAAGGACACAACACACGGCATTAGCTCGACTTCAACCACAAGACTCCTCTCTTTCTATTTTAATTAAGGCTCAATTTGGAGCTCCAATTTTCGTCAGAAATATTAGAGCCCCCACAGCGTTTTGAAGTATCGTCTCAAAAATGCCTCTCTGTACAGATCACAAGCTCGCACTCACAAACCCAATGAAATAGTGTAGGAGAATTTGCAAGCTCCGACACCACCTAGTGACCGAAAGAATGCTGCATGTCACAGCTTGATCAGTCCATGCAAACCAGATAAGCCTGCCTGCCTGGGTTCATGGTTCATTTTGAAGCGACTGACCTCCATGTCCTTGATGGTTGCATCATTGGCCTTGATGTATTCTTCGTCTTGCAATGACATGTCCAAGGAATTTTCAGTAAATAGCTTCCCTTCCTGCAATGAACAAGCAAACGAGAATACACAAATACCTCTTTAATGTCAAGCTTATGCACCCACAATACACGAAATTATATGCAGTTTTATACATCCAGCAATAGATCAATAGAGCTTCAATGTAACAGTGCATCAAGAAGTTATCCCGAGTTTGGTGAGAGAACAGAGGATGTGAGAATAGAGAGGTGATACTACAGCAGCTCACCTTGAGTGGTGTACAAAATAGATTAATCAAGCACAAAACAGGGGGTCTTTTTATTAACATGCACCCCTGGGAAATAAAGTCGGAGACTTCGGGAGGACAACGGGAGGACGAGCGAGGAGGTCGGTTCACCCCGCCCCCATGCATGCATGAACAGCGGCAGGCATTTGCTGTGAAGGAGAAACATTCAGGGACAGTTTCAACCTCCTCATAGCCATTTCAAATTTCATATCCTAAATTTCCTCCATTCTCTGAGCACAAGTCTTGAATTCTGATACCCAAATTGAATTTCCTTGGCCTGACTGACATGGTAATATATTAGTATTGTGTCATAAAATTCGTTGACATAGAAATTCAAACATGTAAATAAGATAATAATGACAATAACGATGATCTTGCAATCGGTAATCGTTACGGAAGCAGGGAAAAGACGAAGAGACTGGAAAAGCCAATGGAAGTAGGCCAGGTCTAGCCCTTGGTCTTGGTCATGAGATCTCTCCAAAGGCGAACTTATGATTTGGAACTTATTATTTACCACAAGATGATCAAATTCTTAAAGTTTGAATGGTATCGTGTTTGGAATCAGAAACCCCAAATTCGCTAGAAGTGATCACGAAATACAAAATAAACACAAAATTAATGGCCCAACTGAAGGCAAGTTTTTACGTTTACCCCTGCTTCAACCCAAGGTAAAAATATCCTCACGACTCTACCCGGCCACTGAGGAGGGATTGACACCCTAATTGCCACATTCCCTCTGGCAAGGCCAGAGCGGATTGCCCCGCCTGTGGATTGATGGAAGGATGGGGGTTTGTTGCCGTTGCTGTCGGTTCCCCTGGCCTTCCGCGCCCTCCGCTCCGACCTGCTCCCGGCTCCTTGTGGTGCTTTGTTTCTGAGGGAATTTTAGTTGGTGAGCATCCTGATCCCTTCCTGCTCGAATCTGTGTGCTGGCGAAGTGCAGAATTTCATGCTGCTTCGATCGCAACTTGGTGTGTTGGAGAACAATGCTGCGGCTATTGTTGCGCTTTAGGGGAGCAACTGGATTTCATTCCGCGTTGCCCACTCCCTACACCTTCTGGTGTCTTTCGGTTCCTTGTGAGGCGAATTGATGTAGGTGTCAGTCCGATTAGGTTAACTTGAATTCTTACCTCCTTGTTGCATCACCAGAACGTAGACGTGGGTTTAGCAAGAGCAGCTCTCGCACCAAGTGGAGAGCCAAAATGTGGAATTGAGGCGTTGTTGCAAAGGGGCTGTGGAGTTTCCGGAGTTGTTAAGCAGTTACGGAAGCTTGGCGATTTTGAGAGGAACCAGGAACGAAATTCCTAGGGCACACGACAGGGTGAATCTGAATTTAGGCGGTAAATATTTTCTCACATCTCGGACGACTCTTGCCAATGCAGGTCGAGGCTCAATGCTTGCAGCCGTCATTGATGAGAATGGGCAGCTGGTGCCGGACGTAGTGTCGAATGAGCTTTTTATTGATCGGAATCCCGCCTTTAGTGTCCTTCTGGATCTCTTACGAACTGGTGAACTTCATGTCCCCCAGGTATGTTAAATCCACAATCTTTTCTTTCCGAATCCTATCACATCCTCAATTCTGGAAAAGATGCAATTGCACTGTACATACTAAATTGCATGTGCATTTGTTAGGAAGGGTGAAGATTTATTGGGATAATACTGATAATACTGATAATGAAATCCGCTTGCTCCCCTAAAGCGCAACGGCATTCGCGACATTGTTCTCCAACACACCAAGTTGCGATCGAAGCAGCATGAAATTTTGCACCTCAGCAGCACATAGATTTGAGCAGCAAGGGATTTGGATGCTCACCAACTAAAATTACCTCAGATAAAAGGTCCAACAGGAGCCGGGAGCAGGTTGGAGGGAGCAGGTCGGAGCGGAGGGCGGCGGAAGGCCAGGGGAACAACAACGGAAACGGACTCCATCCCTCCATCCATCCTGGCCCCTATAGCCCTGGCCATGAAAATATGGTAGCCTTGTAACGTTAATATTTTTGTACGTTTGGGAAGAATTCAGTCATTTTGAATTTCAGTGCAGTGCCGTTATGGCAATCGGTCATTTCGATTCGAGTTTGGAATATTCGGGACTCGTTTCTCGGTTTTGCTGTAGGTTTGTAAAAAACGGCTTCATAACTAAAGCGGTCCCCACATCGTCGAATCCAACAAATCTGGGCAGGTCATGCGGTCCTGAAGTTGCGTCGACGTGGTTACACCTTTGTGTTTTACTCATTGCTCTCCAGGTGAAGTGTGACTCGGACAATTATCTTTGTGGAGTTTCTATGGTGTAGTGCTAGTAGGCTGCATCAAAGCAAGACTGCAAGGGAATGGGATTGGTTGAACTCGTGTGAGTGTGTGGTAGAAAGCGAGTCCATGGTTCTTTCTATCAGAGGGCCGGAGATAGCAGCCTGACCTCGGATCATCGGAACCATGGAAGATTTGGGTGGGCCAAACGGAGAGCATGCAGGGACTCCAACCTGATACATCGCCAACCGGGCGGGGACTCAGAGCACAGCACAGTCACACATGGGGATGACGGGAACCCGAATCGCAGCTCGCTTCCCGGTCGGTTTGAGGGCATGTCCATATCAAAGAACGATGAGGGCAAGAGTGCGTCTGATCGGGATTCCCTGGCTCCTGATATCGGTACACTGATTCTGGTACTTTTAGGGTTCTATGACTCTTCAGGTCGTCAAGTTTGCAGAAGCTTTCGAGGCATTGTGAAGCGGAAGACTTTCAAGCAAGCGCGTGGTGGTCGTTACCCAATAGAGTGTTCTCTGAATCCCCTGGTATTCTATGTCAAACAGGGAATTGGCACATTCTGGGGTTCGAATATAAGGAGCCGATATGGAGGAAACTGCCATATTTGGTCAGCAGGCCCGCTGACAAGGACATCATTCCCATTCCCTTTCTGGTTTCTGGACACGGAGGACTGTTCTGCTCGACTGTGGGCAAGCCCACTGAAGCAGAGAAGATATTGGTTTTTAACCCATTGAATGGGTTGACTGTTCAAATTCCACCCTTGCAATGTCCACGGCATCCCGTAGTGTCGCATGTGCATCCGGCGTTGGATACAAGTGTGGATGTAATTTCCACACGGTACATGAGGTTGAGAATGCTGGTGCATCCATTACCCCCACTATGACCCACTACCCCACAGTGACTCATTATCCCAATATGGCGGACAGGGGCGTCCTTCTATCCCCCTTCACTTGCTCCCCCTTTCGTGAGTCCCGGCTGCTCGACCAGAATGGAACGTGGCGATGGCAGTGGAGTGCATCATACAAGCCTGCCATCTGTTCTGGCCATGGTCGCCTCGATTGCATGTGCTGCTGCAGTTTGCGCAAATCTTGTCGGCTGAGAATCAGGCCTCTCAACGTGACTCAGGTGAGTCCAACTTAGTGGAGGAACCAACTTGGGGTTAAGGATTTCGCCACAATGTTGTGAACTTCCGTCCATTTCAAGCTCATTCTGCCGGCCTATCGACTGAGTCCGGTGAAATCCTGAAACGGTCGAAGGGCGGGCGCCCAGCTCGGAACGTGAATGAAGTAAGTCAACCTTCGACTGATACGGTTAGGGGTTTTGAATATTGTCGGGGTTATAACATACGTAGGGTTCCTATATTGTCGGGTTAGGATTACTAAGAGTTTCTTTTTCGATCGAAATGGCCGTGTGGCTGCATATTGACGAAGTGGAGATCGTCTGCAGGCGAGGCTGCATGTCGATAGAGCTGATGTTTGCAGTTCCAATCGTTCTTGCTTGTCTTCGTGTTGCCGTTGTGCACAGAGACACTGTTCTAACCAACTGAGATGACGCCCAAAGAAGCACCAGTCCGTTGGTTTGAACCGTGGCTCCTGCGAAACTGGGGTGTGGGACCGTGGTCCCGGAACAGTGAATCTTAATTCTACCGACAAGCCCTGCTTTAGGATTATGTGAGTTGACTTCGTGTTATGTTCACGTCTAGGGTTATGTGAGTCGGTAATTGTTACGGAGGCAGGGAAAAGGCGAAGAGACTGGGGGAGTCAATGGAAGTTGGCCAGGTCTAGCTAGAGCTCATCTGCTCTTGGTCTTGAGATCTTTCCACCTTTGGGAAACCCAGGAACTTAAGATTTGGAGCTTATTATTTACCACAAGATGATCAAATTCTTAAAATTTGAATGGTATCGTGTTTGGAATCGGAATCCCCGAATTAGCTTGAAGAGACCACGAAATACAAAATTAACTTGACCCTAAACCCTGAACCCTGAAACCCTAAAATTATCGGCTCGAAGCTGGTTTTTACATTTACCGCTTGCTTCAAGTGAAGAAACCCTCAAGATGACCTGTAGCCATGAAAGTTGATAGCCTGTAACGGTAATATTTTTGAGTGTTTGGTAAGAATACAAAGTCATTTTGAATTTCAGTGCAATTTCAAACGGTCATGGCAAACGGTCATTCCGATTTGAGTTTGGAACATTCGGGACTCGTTTCTCGGCTTGCTTTCGGTTTGTGACAACGGCTTTATAACTTCAGCGGTCCCCACATCGTCGAATCTAACAATCTGGGCAGGTCATGTGGTTTTGAAATTGCATCGAAGTGGTTACACCTTTATGTTTTAGACATTGCTCTCCAGGTGAGTGACTCAGACAATTATATTTGTAAAGCTTCTATGGTGCAGTGATAGTAGGCTGCATCAAAGCAAGACTGCAAGGGAATGGGACTGATTGAACTTGTGTGAGTGGTACAAAGCGACCCCGTGGATCTTTCCATTTGCGGTATGCCATAAGGAGATGTAGTCACGAGACGGTATCGATATAATCTTAGTGTCTCTGGCTGAGGTTCAATTGAAGCTTGCGAATCGAAACTTGATCATTCAATTTCGACCTGTAATAAAGCTACTCAGATTCACGATCTTGAATTGCCAGGCTGTAACTTGCAGGTTCTCTTTGGATTTCAATTTCCATGTCACTCATTATCGAAATGCCTTTCTCTGTGCAAGTAACGCGATAGCTAGTAAGCTCGCTTTCTAGACTGACTCTCGAAGTCCAGCTGAGAGTTTCTCGATCTGGCCTGGCCCCGTCCATAGTGTAGTTTAATCTGCTTTCATCAGTACGTGTATCAGGGTAAAATTGAAGTAGTACAATTGAATTGTGTAGTTTCAATAATAATTGATTGGTGTAACAAGTTTCAGCAGAAGTACTTGTTTCATGCGTGGAGCGAAAGCGAAATTGTTTGCTACTGGGTTCATGCCGCACTTTCCTTTTGTGAATTCTGCATCACGAGGCAATTCAACTGTTTGTTTCAAATGCTAGATCCGTCCTCACTCTTTGTGGACGTACAATTGTAAGGAGGAGCAGAACAAGTACTCCCCGGCGCATGCACTGCATGTGTGACGTTTTTAAAGTCAATCAAAAGAAAGTCCTGGGTGATGATTTTTTGTTTTCTGATAGGATCCCCGGAGGAGGGCTAGCGAATTTGCAATCACCCGGTGTCGGTTTAAATGATTACGACGACAGTCAAGACGATCATGGCGGAAGAGCAGGCTGCTCATGTGCCGAACGGGGCTGCGTTAGATGCAGCTGCGGCTGCTGGGGCAGGGCTGGCGGTCTGCGGCTCACCTGGCAGTTGCCCCCGTGGCAGTCCCTGTCATCGCCATTCCGGCTGGTCCTGTCCTCCCACGATTCGATATTGGAACTGCTCTGTTGGGTCCCTTACCAACGAAGAGCAACATAGGCTGCCCAATCCATGCCAAGATTTATTAAAGCCTGGTCATCGGTGAGTGCAAAAATGGAAGTACACCAGGTTGTTATCAGCAAACCGAATTCGTCACTGGGCTTGGACAATAAGAATGGAGAGTGTTTTGGGAAAATTCCATTTAGCGATGCCGGAATGTTTATGTACGTCAAGAACAATTTCCGTATCGTTGCTGCTTCTTCTAAATAGAAAACTAAGTTTATGGTTACAAATCAGTAATCAGATAGCCTGCAACGAGTAGTTTGATCTGCAATAAGTGACGTGGCTGAAGTCGGTATTTCCAAATGACGGTTGACTATTTTACATAAAGTTTATGGTGCTTGTGTTTTTTACATATTTTACGGTGTTCGTGGTTTCTCGAATGTGTTGTCGGAGTGTATCCTGATGAGTTTGGTCATTATCTGAGAGGTCTAACACGGGTCAGGGTTAGACTTTTGTGAGGCTTTGATATTATTTGAAAGTTTGTGGATGCTATCTCCTTTCTTAAGACTGAGGCTGTGAGAACCGACCTTTGAGAGGCCCTGAGCTGCTGCGGCATGATAAGAAAAATATGAAGCTGCTTGGTTTAGGCACCTTCTACCTTGATTCTCCAATTTTTTTTTTTTTTTTTTTTGAAACAAATGGCAGAACCATTGCATTAAAAAAGAAATCACAATACAAGACAACCGAGCCATGAAGGTTGGACAATGAAGAGATAAGAGCCAAAACAGAGAAGAGAAGGCCTAATGGAAATCACAAGGGGGAGGACCCCTCTTGTTCCAGTAGATGATAGAGCCAGATCTACTAGCAATAATGGAAGATTTGAGCCAGATATTATCAAACTTGGCCCAAATTCGTGTTCTATCTTGTATTCGATGGCGAGCCCCTATTTGGGCTTTGAGATGGCAGCACGGCAAGAGTCAAGAAGAGCGTTCCAAAGCACACTTTGGGTGAAGTCCAAAGGCCAAGGATGCTGAGCAAAGACTTGGCTATTACGTGAGATTCATATAGTCCAAATTGCTGATCCTCGCAGCAGAGACCAAATAGTCTTGAGATCCTGGAATCTCCTAGGAGTCGAGGAGCCAAATACACATTGAGAGAAGTCAAGCCTAGGGTGAGGCCCAGACATTGGTTGCACATCCCGAATATGATGGATAATGGACTGAGCATAGTCCCATACCTCCTGAGCCCTGGGACAGGCAAAGAATCTATATAGAGGAGACTCTTCGGTGGCTAAGTTACAACAATTGCACCTAGTATCATTGCCAGGGGCAGTCTTGGCTCTCCAGGAGTGCACTGCCACAGCAATATGCCATACTGACCACATGAATGTGGCCTCCTTCATTGATCGTGTCTTATGCCATAACTCTTGCCAATCAGGAGTGAATTGATTCTCCAATTTAAAAACCAAGATCCAATCAACGTTTGTGAGAGGTGCCCGTTCAAGAGCTGGAAATTAATTTTGGGGGATTAGACTTCTTGAAATATTTTCATTAAAGTTTCGTTGAAAGAAAAATGGAATTGGCATGCAACCCAAGTTGTTTCATATTTTTTTGGAGCTTTGTGGAATTAGTTTTGAATTTTTGAAGTTGAGAAGTCATTAGAGAAAATTTGGGGCCTAGAAAGGGCCATTTGACTTTTGGCAGTAGCGCAAATACAACAAAAATAGGAACAAAATAATAATACTTTTTTAAATTAGACAAATTAAAAATTAAAAAATTAAAATTAAAAAAATTATATTTATGTCACCTTAGCTGATGTAGTAAAATAATTTTCTAGAAATTTATATATATATAGTGTAAACTATAATTTTCTCTTACATTATATATATTAATAGTGCAAACTATAATTTTTTATTTTCTTGTATATGCACTACTTCCAAAAGTCCAAAGGCCTTTGTAGGCCTCAAATTTTTACTAATGCAATGGTCACTAAAAGCATTCACTTCTTGAAATGCACAGTGTTTGTACGTTGTAGAAACAATGAAAAGCAAAATGTACAAATAGTGTACATTTCAAGAAGCAAATGCTTTTAGAGCCCAAGCGCTTTATGGACCTCCTGGCTTACAAGAAGACTTTGTCAGTAGTGAAGCAATATTGAAGCAATAGTGTGTTATATCTTCAATGAACAAAACTACATTTTATCTCTTCTGAGACTATTAATTTGACGATTGCCAATGTACGCAAGGCATGAGTGCAACTAAATGGAACCAATATTCGTATGGTTTATAGACAATAAAAGATTATTTACACAATAGTTCAAAGTTTATTTACATTGATTCCAAAATTAATATGATAATAGAATCAATTAGAAAAGAGTCAATTAATTATAAAACTAACATGTTATTATTTCACATTTTGACCTCCATTGAGTACTGATTAGAATTTTTTTAAATCTAAAATCCCATATTAATTGAATAATTCCCCTTTCAATTAAACTCCTGAAATTCTATGGTAATTTGAGGTTCAAAACTATTTTGAATCCATACTCCTTCCCACAACAAGGTGAAAATCTTCAATTATTTTAATTCTTTAATGAATCCAACCACGGGATCCTTTAGTTAACTTGTCCAAGTACATATTGATTTAGGAGATATCTAATTAAGTGGTGCTCTAACCCTTAAATGCCCAAGACTTTTTTTGAGCTTCTTGGATTCTAATTTAAATTAAACCAAAGCCGTTGTATTGATAAGTTTTATGAATAAATAAAATTGTAACCGTACAATCTTAAACTAAACATGTTATAGATCACTTAGAAAAAAAAACCCATAACAAATATCATATAAGGCAGGGTTGCTACTTTGTGAGCGTGTGAATATGAGCTTGTGAGCTTGTGAGCATATAATTCTTTTAGGGTGAAGACCTAAGACCTTAGACAATGGGACCTATGACCATGAACATTTAAATACTATAAAATTAGGGTTGAAGTATTGAATTAATCTTTTCATTTTGTCAATAAATGAAAAGTGTAGGAGATAGATAGTGCACAGTGTAATATAGACTGAGAAGAAATTCCAAGCCATAATAAGTAAATCACAATACAAATTGGAAGTTTAGAGAAAATAAATATTGGTTATTTTGCCTTCATTATGCAAGTATATAAGGTAGGGTGCAACATATGGAAAATTAGATTTAGCAAGAGTGATGTGACTTGAAATAGAATCACATAGAGGATGAAGCCATAGACTAAGAATGGCAACTAGTATCAATCGGTGATGGCTCATTATCTATTTCTATAGTTGTGACATTTAAAAATTACAAAACTTTAGGATCTAAAGTAACAACCTTTTTCCATGTAGGGATAATTTGCTTAGATACAAATTCAACATCTAATGCCTCAACATACTGGGGCAATATACATGGCTTCTCTGTGCTTAGAAAAAATGTTGGTCGTTGGACTTGTTTAGATTTCAAAAAAAATAATTTAGTTGATAGGAATCATTAGTATGGAACCAGCATAGCCACATGGAATTTCATTTTTGTTGATCAATGTGCTCTCAAAGCTTGGGACCTTTCAAGGCTTATTGAGGGAACCGAACCTTCAGTCTTGATGTGGGTTTTGGTGAATTTAATCAGATTTTAGAAAAGATTATTTGGTAAAGAGGAATTGATTCTATGTGGAAAAAGCTTTGTCAAACTGAATTTCATTTTGTTTGATCATTGTTTGGTAGCAGCGTAGGTCTTCTTGGAGCTGATGGAAGGATACCAATAATTTCCTTTCAATGTATTGTTGTTGGACTTGTTAGATTTTTGACAAAAACATTTTGTTGATAAGGATTATTTTTATATCTAATGATCTTTGCTACACTTTTATTTTATTTTGGTTTATCAATTTTTAGTAGCATCATGGGGTCTTCTTGGGGCCAATAAGAGGATACCAGAATTTCCTTCTTCATTTGCAACTTGGTAGACTTGTTTAGATTTTAAGAATAAAAATTCATTGATAGGAATTCATTATGTGTAGAAAGAGTTTAGCCTCACCAAATTTCATTTTTGTTGATCATTGTCTTGTTGCGACATGGATCTTCTCGATGGAGGGGTACTTTCACTTTTATCTTGATGTGCTAGTAATTGGACTTGTTAAGATTTTAAAGAAATTATTTGGTTGATAGGGATTATTTTTATAAGGAATGAGCTCAGTTATACCAAATTGTTGATTAGTTGATCATTGTCTTTTTGGTGGGACCTCCCAGGGGATCCAACTCTTCCGTCTTGATTTAATGGTCATTCATAAATCATAAATCATAAATAATAAATAACATATAATAAATAATAAATAAAATTAGAGATGGTTGGGATCTGCAGCCGAGCAAACTATGCCAAGTGCCTTCCCCTTTATTAGTGATGAGACAAATTTTCTATACAATTAGTAAGTATAATTTTAAATGGCCAAATGCAAAAGTGGTGAAATGCAAAAGTGGTGAAATACATGCTTCTAGCTCTTTCATTCAACTTGTGAAGACTTGTTAGTGTATACGAGATTTTTAAAAATTTGACTTAAAGCTTGGGTTCAATCAAACTATGCTTGTACAAGGGTTCTTATTTATTTATTTATTTATTTATTTATTTATTTATTTATTTATTTATTTATTTATTTATTTATTTATTTATTTATTTATTTATTTATTTATTTATTTATTTATTTATTTATTTATTTATTTATTTATTTATCACATCTAGGTTGTTCAAGGGAATTCTCGGAGCCAATGGGATCTCCCAGCCATATAGCCAATAATCGAGAAAAAACAAAATTTGTATTTTTTTTCTTTCATTTAGCTCTTGATTGTAGCATTCAATTATTTTTTTGATCACCTGACTTGAGATCCAGTTATCTTGTGGCTCCGATGAGAGCTAAGAATTAGGGCTTCAGTGATCTCAAAATCAAATACAATTAGAACCACTCACTAACTCTGGGCACGTCCCACATGTCACAATTTTGTTTATATGGCTACCTCAGCGGTTGGTGGACGCTATTAATATATTAATTGCAAACATCTTCATTACTTATTTTGTTACTTCTACAAATTGAACCTAGAAAAAAACAAGTTTACATATTTGTCAAGCTTTAGCTTCAATGAATTGAAGCTCTTCCTTATTAGGGACAGTGTTATCACTTGAGGTTCCAAACGAGAGTCTTCAACACATTTAGAAGACCAGGATTTTGTGAGTGCTTGAAATTTGAGACTGAAAGACCTTACACTCAAGTTACACATTTAGCTTTAGAAGCATTAATTTCTTTTTGGAACAAATATTGTAACTTGATGGAATATTCTATACAACCTTATTTCCATCTCCATTTGTCTTTCACATCAATTGAGTTCATTTTTGTAATGTATACTTCCAATATTCTAGCCGGTATTGAAAATTATTTCATTCAAATTCTACATAACCACGGTAATAGGTCCGCAATAATAGGTAGCACTCATTTTTGGAGGGAAAAAATGTCATATAATTTTATATTCATTATAATTGTATTCTCGATTATATTTGCTATGTGCACCCGTACTATTTGTTGACATTGAATTCTGTGCTTTCCAAATTCTATAGCACAAAAAATCTTGAACCTTTATAATCATTCAAGAATCCCACGGTAATAGGTCCCAAATTTTATTGAAAATAATAAAATTGGGCTAATTTTTTAATAAAGTCTATTTTTAGAAATTTTATTGAATTTTTTACTGCTTTTTTGGAATTTCGTGCTCAACACTCACAAAACCCCCACTCAACGCTCATAGGCTTGTGCTGGCAAGCTCACATTCTACGTCGTTGTCATATAAGGATTGAAAGAGGGTGATTGCACAAAACAATTGTACTATTTGTTGCATTTTGCAATGAAACTCATGATTTTTTCTGGAGTACTTTAAAATTAGAAAATCAATTTTTAAAAAAATCTAAAAATATGGCCAATGTATGCACCTTTAAGATGAAGGTATCCACCAAAGGAAATTCTTTAAAAAATTCTCTAAGTAGGAGAACTAGAAAAGTGCCAAATCTCAAGAAAATACATACTTTGATGTTTTAATTAATAGAAAATAGGAAAAAACTTAAATAAAAAAAATAAAAATTGGCCATTTGTAGCAACTCTATGGAGATGGTCATTCACCAAAAAACCCGCCAAAATAAGTTTTTACATGTTTCATAATGCAAGTAGAAAGGGGCTCACTTTGTGGATTTCTACACCACATAAAATTATATATTTTTAGAATTCCTTTGGACAATAGCTACAAGTCTACTAGAAGACCATCTACACCAAATCACAGCTCCAAATTCGTTTTTATGGGTACTAAATAGTACTGAAAACCTCCAAATATGACATTTGTGATAATGTCGGGGGCTATTATTAAATAGTAAAACATTTTTTTAAATTCCAAAAATAGACAAGGTGTATAATAGTCATAAGTACCTTGTCTATAAATTTGGAATCATTTGGAATCAAAACCCAAAAATTATGGCCAAAAAACTAATCAGCTCGCAACTTGTGACAAAAAATAGTACAAGTGTTTCATGCAATTACCCAAGAATTTAATGCTTGATCAAATGGATGTTAAAATTGTGAAAGTGATTGGAATTTATTTAATCCTCTTGTTACATGCCAAATATAAATATTGAGGTTATGAAAAATATGAGGTTCAAGAGAATAACATACACAATCATAAATCCATAATCAATTTACAATTTATCAAAATGTACTCTACGATTATTTCCAATGAATTTCCAATGTAATTTTTCCTCCAAGATCTAGCTCATGTATTTGAGGCTCATCTCTAAGAGCCTATAGCACGAAAAAATCAATATTTGCAATGGACGCCCTTGTGCAAAATCTTCTATAGAAAATTCATTTTTTTTTCAAAATCAAATTTTTGATGCTTTAAAACACTTGATATGCAACTTAAAAAATACCAAAAATAATATTTTGGTAAGATTTTATTGAACTTCAAAGTTTAGGAAACACCAAAATACGGTGCCTTGGATATTTAGGACTTAAGTCACCTGGTGCTTATAAATGCTCTTGGGTTATTGCAAGAAATAATAATGGTTTTTTTTTATTTCATGTAGCATGACGGACTTGTCATCCACTAACTTTTGAAACATGAACCCAATGAACTTGAATTTTTAATGGAGATGGATGCGTCAATTGTAATCATATCTTTTATTTTTCAAAATTTTTTAAAAATCATTATATATTTAAAAGTCTATTTTGTTAATTTCTTACACTTTTAGGTTTAGGAATTTTGAGTATTATACTACTCTAGAGTACCCAAACTTCATGATCTAGAGCTGAAATTTTTTTAGTCTATTTTGATAGTAGGTGGCATGTTTTTATATTAGAGGCATCTATAAATATATTATTTTATGTCCTCTACATTCATGTAAATAGGGCTCCCTAGTGGGCACACTTCTAAACACTACCCTCATTCTTTTGGTGAAATCTGATCACCATTAAGTCCTCATTATTTGAAATTTTTTAAATTATTATCTTTTATTATGGTAAATTTATTATAAATTAAAAACTCAAAATATCCCTTTCTTATGAAAAATTAAGATATAGTATTGGTGGATACAACTAAAACTGTGTAGTATTCATAAAAGATACTCGTCAAGAGTACAATAGATATATAGTATGATCGATGGTCCAAAATCGATTAGTTAGCTTTCCCTTCTAATATTCATAGAACTCATAGTACTCAATTTTGAAACCCTAATTTTGGACAAAATGCTATAAAAATTACCTATCTTTTTTGCAATCACCCTTTTACTTTATTTACATGAACCACATGCAACTTATCAATAAAAGAACAACCGGGTGATTGCTCAAAACACTCCTTGTACTACTATACTTTCTATCACATTTGCGTGTTGACTAGTTTTTTGGCCATAACTTTTGTGTTTTGACTCCAAATGACTTAAAATTTATATGCAACGTACTTATTACTATTATACATGTTTATTAATTTTTTGGAATTTTAAAAAATGTTTTACTATTTAATAATAGCCCCCAATTTTCTGTCACACTTGCCAATTTAGAGGTTTTTTGAACAAAGTAATATCCAAAGAAATGAATTTGGAGCTAAAATTTAGAGGGGATGGTTTTGTACTACAGTTTTAGCTACTACTCAAAGTATTTCTAAAAATATTTAATTATATGTCATGTAGAAGTCCACAAAATGAACCTCTTTCTACTTGCATTTTAAAACATGTAAAACATGTAAAACATTTTGTTGGCAATCTTCGTGGATTTAGGGATTTGTGGCATGTTTTGATATCAAAGAAGTCAAACGGCTCAACTCTCCTGCATTGACATTATATCCGGTAATTACAAAGTAGGCCAAGTCATCAAAAATAATCGCAGGTTAGTACCAACTTCGCCGCCTGTGGCTCAATAGGTCCTAACCGACAATTATTTTTGTTAACTTGGCTTGCGTTGCAATTACCTAGTCCATAGCAATCAAGGTTAAGGTAGCCGACCCATCGGATTTGCGAGTTACAAGTGGGGCCAATGTTTGTTTGTTTTCGTTTTGGAAAAGGAGCCAGTTGTTTCTTCAATACTCATGTGATACTTGGTGATATCTATATGAAAACTAGGAGATACCTAGGTAAAATTTGGCTACTAGTCGAGCTACTAGTCTTAAAATAGAGCAATAATATGATTATTTTGATCCCCCAAAATGAAAATTTCTTTTACAATAAATAGACAACAAATTCCGGCTGTAGCCCAAGTGGCAAAAATTCGTGTGTAAAAAAAACATTGGGCAGGGCAGATTAGGCTTGGCTACCCATAGTTGGGCCTACCTCCACAAGAGGCTCGTTAAGTTGGGAAAGAGAGCCGGGGGCGTGACCCCCATTTCGCGTGGATGGTGGCCTAAGACGCCAAAGGTTAAAAATGTACTGGTCCATGTGATGAGAGGAGCGATGGTGAGAGCAGGGGTCGGGTGGAGCTGCCGTCGCACCACTTGAATCTGTGCTGAATGCTCAACGAGATACACCATCACCCATGAATTAGTTTGCTTGATTGTCTACGTTTGCGTTCATGAGTTGTCATGCGGCTGATTCCTCCGGATTTTGAAATCTGGAATAATCCGAACTTAGATTCACAAATTTATTTAGCTTAACCTAAACACTGTTTAATATGCCTGCGGCAAACTACGCCGCCGCAGTACGATGGGATCTGAGCGGCTCCAGATCTGAGTCGATAGAGCCACAGGGGAGTGCTTCGGTCAACCGTCAGCGCGTCACAGTTGCAGATCTGGCAGCATCAACACAGGTGCACCTTCCAAGCGGCCGGAACGATCAACTCAATACTGAGCTTCCAGCAGGTCTGTCACGCAATTCCAACAGTCTTCTAGTTCGGGAGCGCGTCGAAGTGCCAGCAACAACACTAGACATGGTGATGCTTAGGAGAGAGGTAGCCTATCTTAAACAACATGTCGTGATTGTTAAGTCTATGACTGATCTCCCTCCTTCGGTCAAGCATGAAATCTGGATCAGTGAGTTTGAAAGTTTGATCCATGCCAAAGTTGCATTATATAGGAATGTAGGTGGAGGTTTCCATTTCCTTAAGTTGGAATCGATAGATGTAGTCCATCAGGCCTTAGATCTGTCACCCTGTCGTCTTAAAGTCGGAACGGCCGTACTGCAATGTTGGATCCCTGATTTCAACCCTAGCCAGCCTTTAGGGTTAGGTGTTCCTTGCTGGATTCATCTAAAAAACCTACCTTTGGAGTTTTACAAAAATGAAGCTAAAACCCTAGCTAGCATAGTAGGGACTGTCCTTGAAGAGGATAGGAGTGTATTCAGCTCGACAGATCCAAGATTTTGCGTCGCTATTGACCCTACCAAAGGATACGTTTCGACACTCTCGGTTGCAAACGTGACGGGTCATTTTTCTAAAATCATTGTTGAATATGAGATTACAGATACATCGTGCCACCGCTGCCCAAGGATTTTTCATGACGAAGCCAAATGCCCCAAACGCGGCATTTTTCCATCTCCGCCTTTTCCACCACGTTGAGCAATGACGGGAAGATACAGGGGATCCTCATCTCAGCAGTTTTATCGACGTGAGCCCTCTGCTCGATTCCGGCCTGAAGACACGACCAGATCCACATCTTCTTCCCCAACTTCACATGACGAGGACGGCTTTACGCTAGTAGTGCGCAAGAATCGCAAGCCTCGATTGAAGTTTCCATAGTCTCGCAACAGGAGGTCTAGCACACCGAGCCAAGCCAAGGAAGATGTCGACGACTCCGGTCTAGTAGCGATGGAAGTTGAATACCCAAAGGACAAGACAGTCACGGCCAAAATTCAGGAGTCTATCGTCGCTCCAGCTTCCCCCAACACGATTCAAATACCTCCCAGTATGGCTTGAAGTTCTCCTAGCATGGTTTGAGATCATCCTAGTACAGACCAAGTCTCTCCCAGCATTACTCAAGCCTCCCCCAAAATGGTCCAAACATAGACCAACATGGTTTGAGTCTCCCCCAACTTGGTCCACATCTCCCCCAGTATAACTGAAGCTTCTCCCAGTACAATACAAGCTTCCCAGATCAACCACAGCTACCCGGTCCAGCTTTCTCAGGTATTTACACCACTTGCTCAACTTCCGCTTGACTCCAGATTATCACAACCTTTACGTGCAGCAGCAATTCTTCCACCAGCGCCTTCGCTAGTTCCTTACGACAACCCTGTCCACATATCGGACGTTATGGACACCCCTATCAAGGAAGATGACACTGATATGGCATTGGAGGAAGAGATTGAACAGTATATGATACACCTTGCAGAAGAAGAAGAGGTGAATTACGTAAGACAAGCTGAAGAAATCAAGATGGCAGCTTCCTCTATCATGGACAAAGCTATTCATTCAGAGGCTCACCTTAATGTGCAAGAAGGAGGGAGCCTGGCGACTGCAATCATCATTGGAGATTCTGGTTCTCCAGGATCGACACTCAACGACCAAGTTATTATTGGCTCTCATTTATCATGCCCAAGCGCATTGGAACCAACAAGCATTACATTAGCTCTACTTGGGATTAATTTGGAGCAAGGCCGCAGGTTCGCATTCACAGATGATACGGATGAAATTCAATCTCCTGACAAAGCCACTGGTCCATCTCAACATGAAGAGGAGGCCTTTGAGGATGCTCAATGCCAACAATTTTCTCCAATTAGGCAGGGGATTGCAAGCCCTAACTCGACACACTTGACTCCTTTACAGCCTTGAGCTATATCTTTTGATTAGTCAACTCATATTGCGGAGGTACAATATCAAACTCTAGGTCATAGTACCCAACGTCCCCCATCTCAGCTGAGTCAAGCTGAGGCTCGAGATAACGAAAGAGCCTATCAGGCTATCCAGAGACTTACGGCCGACAGACCCCGTCCCAATTTGGTGGCCTAGCAGGCTCAGACACCAATTCAAGGGAGCAATTCCGATCCGTCTCCCCCAGCGGCAGAACTCACCCAGTCTGTATGAAGCGCCAGAGCCGCAATCCGGGCCCTCAACTCGTCACCCTCTACCCCACCTATCACCCCTATCCAAGATGGTTTTGACACTTGGGGGTACATGATTGACAATTCTCGTAGCAGCGTGGAGGATTCCGCTAACCGATCCTCTCTCTCCAATTATGGCAAATGACTGTACGACTGCTATCATTTAATGTGAGAGGTCTTAATGACAAGTCCTCAGTCTCTCTACTTCGAAATTATATTCAGTCCCTTTCTCAAATTGACATCATTTTTATTCAGGAGCACAAGTTAAGAAATCAGGAGGCCAATAATATTGGAAAGCTTATTTGGCCTCAAGCATCATCATGGGTTGTTGCGGCTAGCACACGGTATAATAATAATCCTGGAGATTCTTGCGCTTGCGTTGGCAGAGGTGGGGTCTTAACGTTACTGGTTCCAAAATATTCACACATGGTTATGAGTTCTGGTACCATCTTAGAAAATAGGGCTCAATGGATGGTCCTCAAAGGTTTTCCAGGAAGAGACGTGGGATTTGTCAACATCTATGCTCCAAATGACTCACATGCCCGTTGCCACTTATGGGAAATGATGATTCGTGATTTACCATCTGGGTGCAGATGGGTACTTGCAGGGGACTTTAATATGGTCGAGTCTAGACAAGACAAGACTAACCCCTGCGGTAGAATGCTTCCTGCTTCAGAAAGAGCTATGTTTTCCAACCTTAAGCAACATCTCCAAGTCGAGGACAACTTACGATCGGCAGGAAGTATTCCTTTTTCATGGGATAACTTCAGAGGAGATGGTCATCGCATCCTTGCTCGCTTAGATTGGGTGTATCTTTTTAAAAATGGGCCAGGTTCATCAAATCGCAAGCTCATTGATTATACAATATGGAGTGATAGTGCGTGGTCTGATCATTGCCCAGTGACAGCCACAATTGAGTTCCAACAGTCTCCAGCTCAAGTCACCTGCTGGAAAATGAATGGACAATGGCTTGACCTAGCCAAACTTGTTATTGAGCACGCGTGGTATAAGTCTCCACCCTCAACCTCATTCTTTACTAAACTCAAAGTTTTCTCTAAGGTATACAGATCCTTTTGCCATCACAAGGCACTGGACTTTAGAGCCGAAGAGGATGAAGCTCGAGGAGCGCTATCTACGGCTTCCACGGCTCTCCAAGACAATCCAGACAACCTTGACTCTTAGAGGTAGCATGGTGAAGCAAGGATTCACCTTCAAGAAGTCGAGACAAAGAAGGTTGCCGGACATCGAGTACGATCAAGGATCAGGTGGAAATTTCGAGGAGACCTAGTCTCTTCAGAATTTTTCAAGGCAATTAGAGAAAAGCCTGCATCGTCCGCAATCACTAGTCTTCAAAATCCCCAGGGCCAAGTCAACTCAGATCATAAAGGTATGCGCCAAATTTGCTAAGAATTTTATAGCAAATTGTACTTGGCAGAACCAGATTCCCTAGAGAAGTCGACAACAATGGATGAATTTCTTGGTTTGTTACCTAATAGCGTTCCCCTTGAGGCCAAGTCAGACTTATCTTGCATCATAACCGAGCAAGAGCTCAAATCAGCATTGGATGACATGGCTCCGGATAAGAACCCAGGCCCAGACGGGTTTATTACAGAGTTCTACCAAAAATATTGGTATATGATTGGTGCAGGTTTTACAGCCATGATCCATCAAGCAGTCTCAAGTGGTTCCCTCCCTACAGGAATGAACAAGGGTACTATTGCTTTGTTGCACAAAGGTGGCCCTAGGGAAGAAATCGGCAATTGGAGGCCAATTAGTTTGTTGAATGTCAAGTACAAAATCTTGGCAAAAGCCCTCCAGAAACGACTGCAACCAATACTTGCGGAGGTCATTAGCACTAATCAATCTGCGTTCATACCATCCAGGTATATTCTTGACAACATACTTCTATTACAAGAATCCATCTCATGGGCCAAGGAGTCTGGTCAGGAGGCAATTCTATTGAAACTAGACTTCAAAGAGGCATATGATACAGTTCACCTCCCATTCTTATTTTGCATCCTTGAGACCATGGGGATTCCTGTAGCATTTATCAACCTTGTCAAGCTCCTATTTGATAATGCTGAAACCTCAGTATGTGTTAACGACGTCAACACCAAACCTTTTCCAGTTTTGAGGGGTGTCAGACAAGGATGTCCTTTAGCTCCGTATTTATTTCTATTTGTGGGAGAAGCTTTGAATGTGGCCTCTAAACCTCGGGGGGTGCACTATATGGTATGTTTAGATATCACGTGCGTTCAAGCCCCTATTACCTTTGGGCTATGTAGGTAAATTTTTGTAGTTTCTATACGGCTTCATGTACCTAAATTTCTAAATTCACGTCATATCATATACCGTATATGTCATTTGAAATTTTTCTTGTGCTACTTTAGAATACCCTATATTCATTATAAGTATATAGCCATTTCCAAAAATTTGAAAGAAGTCAGTGAATGCTGAGATCATATCGACATTCTTGACTAAAAAGAATCCAAACTACAAATGATATACAAAAGCAAAATACTTGGAAAACTTGAACAGTACATAATACTTTAGAAACAAAACCCCATTCCAGCGTTCATACTTCCAAGCAGAAACGAGAAAGGCCAGCATTCATAAATCTCAGGTATATGATTAACATTGAAACATCCAAAGTAAGGTTTCATACTCAGTATGCCAAAGCCAGAACACCTGAAAAAACATTGAGACATACAAACGAGCATACAAACAACGACAAGCATACAAAAAGGGAAGAAACACGTGAATGACACTGCCCAAAATGCAACTACATTCAATGTCAAAATGAATTGTGCGTTATAGAAAATTTGTGTTTAGAGAACACAGTACAAGGCATTCACAGCATGTACAAAATTTAGAGGTTTAGTTTTAGAGTTCGGATGAAGAGGTCCGACATGCAATACATGAAAAAACAGAAATAATTGTCGTTGACAAACTGCTGCACATTGCTGCACGTTGAAAAACTCGCCAAAAAACGGCCACCACAATGCACCTGCACATGACCAAGAGAGGAGCTCATATGGATCAAATGGAAGAAGAAGAAAACAAAAATACACAAAGGATGATTGACACAACCTAATTTGAATTCCGCAAATTGTACAAGCCTTTTAGCCAAGCACGCTGATTGGAATCAAGGAATACAAAGGCAACACTATGAGCTCTACTCTCAGGTACGGCAAGCACAAGGTGGAATGAAGTAAACATAAAAGGGAATTCAATGGACTGTAGAACCCAACGGAACCCAAGAACTTGACTGAGGATTGAGCAAAACAATTTGAAGTTCAAACCTGCAGTCCACAACAATGAAGGCGGTTTACATGAAACAAAACAGTGATTTTCTAATACAATGACTGCTGTTCAAGAGTTCAAGAACGATACCTCAACGCATTGACGGCGTAATCCAGAAGTGAGGAGAGGAAACCTGCCAGTCTCCCTTTATGACTCTAGCTTCCACTTGCCAACCTGAACGGATTTGCAAGCGCAAGTCATGAAGCTCTGGCACCTCGAGGTCGTCAAGTAGCTTGGTCCGCAGGTTGAGGGGCACTGTGCAGTCAAACTCCCAAGATTTCGAAAAGAGGGCCATATTTTCGTCAAACAACTGCTGAACTGCATGACTCGTTCGCCTTCTTCGTCCCGAAAAGCTGCACCACCATATTGTCAACGTCGTGCAAAGCTAGTCGCAGCGCCACTAGCTGGACAGTGAGCCCTGCACATCGACGGGTTACCTTTGACACACTGCACAAAACTGGGAGCAGGTGCAGCAGCTACATCCTTGGCACATCTCGGCGTTCAAATCTTGTCCAACCATTCTCCGACAAAGAACAGCGCTCCAAGACGAACTCGAGGAGGGCGTCGTTGAGGACCACTTCGCCACTTGCAACTTGCGAACCCATCTCGGACTTGGCGTTGCAATGAAGCACCACAAACTGCTAGGAACCACAAAGCGAGTCTAAAATAGATAGACAGAATCAGCACAAGCAAAAAACTAGTAGAAGACAGCCAATTCATAACTTAGTTCCCAAGCGCAGCCACCCCAATGCAGCTCCGAACTTGACCCTAAACCCTGATACAGAAGAACGGATCCATACTCGCACACACAACAGCATTTAGACAGCAAAATGTAGGTAGTTTAGGGTGAATCCGTGAAGCAATTGACGAAGAACAGCAAAAAACAATCAACAAGAGTGACAAAGACAAACTCACCAGTTGCGCAACAGCAGGAATGACGGCCTACAGAAACTCGGAAGAGCAGCAACCAGAAATGCAAGAAATTCTGAATGCCTCCGCCCACTGCAGAAATCTAAGACATGCCAATTGCACAGCATGGATGGAGTATCAAGAATACAATTCCCTGCAATTGGGGTCACTCAGGATGTCCCATTGAAGTCCACAGGGATGGAGTATCAGGAACACAATCCCAAATGCAATTGTTGTCATTCAGGATGGCCCATTGAAGTCCACAGGTAGGGTTGAAGTCGACTGACTCCTGGAACTTCAAAAATCAGGAATGTCGCCTCCACCTAAACCCAGATTTTGGAAGATCTCGCAGTAGCAGAACTTCTCCTCAGAATGTCACATTAGTTTACCCAACCTCAAATATTCAAGATTAGTAATTTCGAATGAATGAAATTAACCCACCTACCCAACAAGATCTAAGGGGGGTCTAATTCAGGGTTCTAGGGGTCAATAACTAAAGGTTTAGGGGGTCTAATTTAGGGTTCAGGCTCTGAGATTTAACTCCCCACCCCACCTCAGAAAAAAAAAATACTACTAAAGGAAGGAAAAAAAGAATGATAGTAAAGAAAAATATGAAAGAACCAAAAACATTACTGCAAGTAAAGGAGAAAAAATAGAATACTAGAAAGAAAAAAAAATATTCTAGTAAAGAAAAAGAAAACAGAATGCTGGAAAATAAAATAAAAATGCTAAAGAAAAAGAATAAGGAGAATGCTAAAAAGAAAGGGAAAAAATTCCTAATAAATAAGAAAAAAACAGAATGCTAAAAAGAAAAAAATAATGGTAAAGAAAAAAAATAAGGAAAGTGCTAAAAAGAAAAGGAAAAAATTCCTAATAAATAAGAAAAAAACAGAATGCTAAAGAAGAAGAAAAAAGGAAGAAGAAAATGCTAAAGAAGAAAAAAAAAGGAGAAGCCTCAGAAGAAAAATGAAAATGCTAGTAAAGAAGCAAAAACCAGAAGGTCAAAAGGAAGAAAAAGGAAGAATGCTAAAGAACTAAAAGAAACAGAATGCTATCGAGGGAAAATAAAAGATTCCTAGTAAAGAAAAAAAAATACAAGCTGTAGATGAAATAAAAGAAAAAAATCATAGTAAACAACAAAATACAATGCTAAAAATCCAGTGAACATGGAATGTTAGTAAAGACCAAAAAAGACAATTGGTGGTTTAGGGTAGTACTTACTGCCTCCCAGAAAGGTCCACTGCAACAAAATCCAGTGAGAGCGGCATGCTTTTGAAGCCAAATCCACACAGACAAGTGCTTCACCAAAGAGGTCAGAAATTGACGACAAGTTTACAATGTAAATACACATCGAAAATCTCAAAGACAAAGTAGATGCACGTTTTACAAGTAGCCATTGATGTGCAATCATAGGCAAGAAGGTCAAACAAAACAGGCTAATCGTGGCATTCGGGACTAGAAGTACTCGGAGAATTGTAACCAATGTCAGAAACCTCCACGGTGATTAAAAGGGTAACCAAAAACTGAATGATTCATGTAACAGAGTAATGAAAACTACACTGCATTGTTTGATACATAATTGTTCAAGTTCTCTGCATCAGCACTATCTAAGCTGTAGATTTGCGACTCTGGGTTATATGTGAGCGTGACATTGGTGATTATAGAGTCCAAGCTAATCCATTTGGAGTCGCTCAAATCGTACCTGAATTTGTACTGGCCTGCTGTGCGAGTGAAATAGTGCATCATAACTTCAATATTAGGATTGGAATTAGCAGTCTTGCCTGTAGGTAAGTTACGGTCGGCCAAATCAACTGGCTGCTTCAACGCTCCCCAAGAGCTACGACCTACACGCCGCCTCATTTTCTGGATACGCCCTATCCACCATGTTCCCTGATCCACACCCTGCAATACAGAAGCAGTCGTACCGGACTTTGATGCTCGACATCTTCCCGTCCTCTTCTTTGCTGCAGTCACAGTAGTTGGTCGTGTGATCGTAGAACGCTGTACAAAGAATACGCCAACATCCGACCCAATCCCAACAAAACATGTATCCTCACATTGCGCAGCACTTAAATAAGCATCACTATTGTTATAATACAAGGAATTTTTCACTCTAATCAGCCGGTCCTTCGACAAGAATGGATTACCATTCAGGTGCCCAACGAGAGTGGACTTGAAAATTTTGTGCCCGTTGAACTCCACAAACGCCTCTACTTTGGCAGGCACCGATATTGCACAAACATGTTCTTCGTGGCTGCTCAGCAATTCGGCCAGCACATCACGAGTTTCACTCTCTGCAATAGTCAGAGCAGGAACTCCATCATCTATAATCTCATCTTCAGCTTGCTCACACAATCCTGAAGCAGAGTCGGCCTGAACTTGTTGTTGTTGGTCCTTCTCCCGTAGATCTGAAACTAGAACTTCCATGTCACCGTCCTCACCGCGCACTGGCTTGGCAGATGACACAAAGGCAAATGAGAGTGGGTCGGCCAGTTCCACAACCCAAGGCTTCTCGAACCACAGCTTGTTCTTTGAGGATGCGCTTGTATTTGGAGCCATATTCAATGAGTTGATCATCCTTTGCGCTTCTTTTAGCCCCTCTTTCAAGGCTGATATGACCTCACAGTTTGTTGAAATAGTACTGTAATCTCCAAGATCCGGTTCAAGCTCACCATCCTGCAATTCATGCAACTTCCCCCAGATGTTGTTCATCTTGTTGTGCGCCCTGCCAAACTTAATGCCATTCCCTCCATACTCAATTTTTGACAAATGATTCACCGTGTTTGCACAGCCAATCAAGTCGTGAAAATCATACGACCTCTCCATTCCAACCATTCCACCAACTTTTGAAAAAAATATTTCACAGGAGTCACTACCAGTTAGATGCAAGGGCACATGTAGATGAAGATATTTGTCACGAAAATGGCAAACAAGTAGAACCAAGAAATGACACGACAACTGTATGTCTATGAAACATTGTTGGCTAACAAAATCCACTTTAGGCTGTACAGGCACAGTATTCCCCATCACTCCATGATTGCCGTGCCTTAGCCACAATTTCCAAATTCTAAAAAAGAAAGAAACCTTCGCAGCTTTTACTATCCGTGCACGAAGATCATGCCTGGGGGAAAGAAACATGTCAATATAATCAGCACAAATCTCTAAGTACATTTCAGTCCCCAAGGTGCGCTCATGATGGCAATCAGAAGACAAACGAAGAGATCTTAGGCAATCTCTAACCTTCTGCGAATACAATCTCTGTGCACTAGCCCAGTTTTGACGGTCCTTTCTATCAAAATCCTCCTGTAGTAACCCGTGTTCATCAAATGTGAACCGGTTAAACACTTGACATATGTGTTGGTGGAGGGCTAGATCACCACCCAATCTCAAGGTACGGACACTGCTGTCAATAGGGTTAAGTAATTTCTTACCATTGTGAATATAGTCTTGGTCATGCAACCCAGTTGCCTCACCCTGCGCATTCAAAGCTGACGTGAATACCCAACCCTTCCAACCAACAGTTAATCTCGGACCCTCAACACTTTTGAAATCTTTTAGCATTAACTGCCTTCTACGTGAATCCCCATCACTAGCATGTCCTATGATCGGACCTACAGCAGAGTAGCAATGCTGATTCCACAACTTCTCTATCCGATCCCACTGTTGTCTAACCCAATTTGAATCGAAACAACCGCAAATACAAATAGCTACTAGCACCAATCATGACAATTTCCCATGCAATGGGTTCACAATAATTACACGTGCAAAGCCACCTATCTTGGCATCTCTAAAAGACTCTACCAGCTTATTGTACCCTTGTGAGCTCCCAATTTGTCACTTGGGACTCGTAGAATTATTTTTTCGGAAATTTGCAATTTAAAGTTGATAAAAGTATACAAAAACCCATAAAAAGAGTGTAGAACCAAAATAGGGTTGTGTCATACCCATTATAGTATTTGGTCTAGATTTGTGTTTTTATGTAGAATCCCCCAAACCTTGCCTAAAAATAGTATAGAAATAACGAAAAGGTTAGATTGGGAGGAATTGAGTCACACAGCCCCAAAAGGGCTGAATCCCACCATGAATGTGGCGATTCAGGGCTAGGTCGGTCCGAGGGACCCACAGCGAGGCCACTAGGTCGGGTCCTAGAGTTAGATTTAGAATTCCCCATTAGATCGACGAATTCCCGAAATCCCGATTGTTAGCATGCAGGAGCCACTCACGCAAGATCGGGCCCGTGGAGGAATCTACAGCCCAAGGATGGTGTTCAAGGGAGAATCCCATGCCAAAAGTCCAACGGCGAAATCGGTTCGCCAAGATTCCTCCACTTGTAGAAGATTCCCGCACCGTCGCTAATTCGAGGAGATGGCCAATTTTAAATCTCCATTGACCAATCGTGCCAAGTACGGAAACACACCCGCACGTCTTTCATGCGACTCCCTGAGAGGTCACGTGAAAAATCCCGGCATCTTCCGACTTGCACAAGAACCTTTTCCGGGTGGTCAACCCTCTTAACCTCCAACGGGAATTTCATGGAAATTACCCAGGTTACAATAAAATCTCACTAAAAATTAGACTAGCTTGTTTTATGTTAATAATGCGCTCCATGAAGTTTCACGACATTTCGATAGCGGCAAGTACCCGAACCGGCGAGATTCCTCGGGAATTAACCACGTGGCGAGGTCCCCGCCGCGTTGACCGGCATTCCAGGACCATACGATGGCGAAACAAAGTCAACCAAAAGTCCTTCCCGACTCTCTCGCACCTATCGGAGACCCTGGGCTATTCACATTTTGTCGCAATGTGAATTTTTGGTTTTTTGTAAGTTATCTAAATCTTGGAACGGAAACCGTGATCTGGGATCCGAATTCGAGCAGGAGGTAACTGATAACCGGAAATTAACTACGGAACGGAATAGGTGACAATCCGGATTTGATCTGAATCTAAACCGGATTAGAGTTGGAGTGGATCTGAGTTGGAACGGATTGGGTCAGGAACGGATTTGGTCATGATGACAGATCAGACTATATATAGGCTGACCAATCCAGTTGCCACTCTTTTTCAAATTTCTTTTGCGGAAATCTTGCTCCAGCTTGTACTTAGCTTCCCTTCCCAGCGCTTTGCTTTCTTGTTTTGGGTTTGTGTGTGTGCGTGTTAGTGTGTTAGAGCGCGCAGCGCTTTAGTGTTTGTTGCAGGTTTAGAGGTATTCCGGTTGAGATCGGAAGAGCGAAGGTGAGAAACGGGACGTGCGGCTAGGAGAGGGAAAGGTAGCCTCAGTGAGAATCCGGTTTAGCACAGCTCGTGTCCATGCCTCAGCTCCGCAAGAGTAGAGCAGGGCCGTCCAGTTCCTCCGCAGTAGAAGTGAAACTCCGGAAGGTGTGTCCGATCATTCCAACAGACGAGAAGGAAAATGACAACCTGATAGAGGATCTCGCCAAGATGGGCTGCGGAGGACTGATCGATAAACCCTGGGGGTTTAGGGAGGAACAAATGATTCGAGAGTTGTTGGGAAGACTCTCAAATCAGTTCGACAAGATCATCCGCGGAAGTCCGGGAAGTTGGACGGAGGAGATGTGGAAGGCCGTGTACGAATTCCGGTCCGGAGGTCGAGGGATGGCCTCCTCGAAGGAAGGATACACTCGGGGGAAGTTCCGGTGCAACGTGGACTCCAAGGATGGGCATGCAGTCGCGGATTGTCTGGACGCCCGGCATCGGAACCTCCTACAGTTCCTGGTTCCGATCATCCACCCGGATAAGCCGACGAGGGTGACCATCGCCATCGGGAACCTCATTTTCGGAGCCCTGAGCGGGGAACGGAAAGTAGACTGGGCCAGGATTTTATTCGATCTGGTCAACCGTCTGATTCCGAAGATCGGAGGAAGTAGACCGACTCCGTTGAGTCCCTACCTCGTCCATCTGTACAAGCACAATCAACTCCTCACGGATACGGAGGAGAAGGAGTGGAAGATGCAGGAGTCACTCCTGAAGTATGGGGAATCGAAATCGGAAGAAGAAGAACAGGAAGAAGTATCCGGTTCCGAGGAGGAAGAAGAAGAAGAGGAGGAGCAACACCGGCCGCAGCACAAGCGGCAGAAGACAACGCCTCCTCACCGGAGAGGAACCCCAACCCCTCCGGCTGAGACCTCCAACCCAGGGAAGAAACCGGTTTTTGGAGAACCGGGTCCTTCCGGATCGGATCCGACGGATCCGTTCCACCAGCTGATCAACATCCTGAGCGATGTACGAGCACACTGGACGGTTAAGAAGCTGATTCTGAACCAGATCAGCGAGCTGGTGGGAGCACCAACAGACAGCAACCTGGCGGGAGTGGTTGCAGATTTCATCTCCAGCCCGGATGAGATCCGGAAGCAAGAAGCGGAGATACGACGACTCCAAGAGGAGAACGAGTCGTTGAAGACGGAAATGTTGCTCCTCAAGGAGGACATGACTACCACCCGGGAGATGGCAGAGGCTACCCGGAAAGTAGCGGAGGACGTGAAGGCCACATTCGGAGCAACCGGAGAGGCCGTCACCAAGTCAAAGCTGTTTGACGAGGGAGTCCTCAAGGAAAATAAAATATCCGGGACCAGGTTGGTCCGGATTTTGACGGACTACTCCGAGAAGGTGGAGTTAGTCATGATGGAAGCGCGAGAGGCTGCAAACCGGATGGAGGAGAGCAGCAGGAAGCTGAACGGAGTGATGTTGTCACGGTCGTTCCATCTGTCCGACCTTTCAATGCCCGGGTCTTTTCCGAACGTGGGCATTCCAACGGAAGGAAAGGATCGGACTCCCCAGTCAAAGAAGAGTGGGAGGAAGCTCGCGCACACCATCAACTTGGATTCGTCACCGGATCTCCCAGAACATGAAACCGGGGAGCGGAATCGGAACTTGACGGACGTCTTCGAGCAGCTTGGAACGGACCCGCCTAGAAGTCCCACACTGAACCCGGGGAAAGATCAAAGTATGGATCTAACCCCAGATCAGGGTGAGGATCAAGATCAGAGCGTACACCAAGGCGAAGACGAAGTCATGGACGAAGGAACGGATCAAGGAGTAGATCCAGTTATGGTAGGATAGTTAGGATTTTAGTTGTAAATAATTGTTAGTTAGGACCGGACCGGATTTGATTCGGATGTGTCTGGTCTGGATCGGATGTTTTCCGGTCTGGCCGGCTCGGCGGGGACCGAAAGTTCCGCGCGGACTTTCCGGGCCGCTTTGTGTTGACTTTTGAAGTTTTAAAATGTATATAGTCAGTCTCTGCGAAGGGGACTGAGAGTCTTTTCCCTTGAGTTTTTGTGCATTTTCTATTGATTTCTTGTTGTACGTCTCTCCCGCGCGTGGCAGGGTTGTTTTGGTGAGGAGTTAGAAAAATGTGTGCAGATTCTAGAGAGATTTCTCCCCCTGGTGTGTTTGTTTTGCTCTTATGTGCATATGAGTGGGTATTCTAAGTGTTGGGAGCGGATTCCAGTTCCTCAGCACTTCTTCAGTTCAGGATTCCGGGCGAGAAAGCCGTTGTTAAGCTAGGCGGATAGGGAAAGAGTCCTTAGTCGCGCTAGAGCTCCTGGATAGGAAGTCCGGTTGAGTGTCCGATCTCCCGTGAGGTCTCGCTGCCTTAGTTGGTAAACGGAAGGACTGTAGTTGATGTTGGAACGGACAGGTTCGCTTGTAACCACCTAACTTGGCACGGAGGGAACTTGGCATCAAGGTCGTTGTAGTATGAGAGGATCGTACGGGGGGTCTTTGTGTGACCTGCCAACCGGATCGCTGTTCGGGTGGCTGTGAGAGATCAAACCGGATCCGCGCTAGTGTAGGAAGTAGTGGATTAGAGAAGTGGGTCTTCAGCCACTATAAGTCACGGAAGGAGTGGCGGGCCTGCCACTCTCAAAAGCAAGCGGCGAACCCTCTGATGGTGAAACAGAGGCAAAACTAATCCGGAGGATAGTAAGAGTACGTGTGCGAGGATCGGATCGGATAGGTCCAGAGGAGTTCCAGGATCAAAAGTTGTAGGATCCTGGGTTGTGGTAGATTTATAGGACCGAATAGCTTGACAGGCCGGAAGATATAGAGAGAGGTCGGGTCGTTGTTTTCGGTGTGTTGTTGTTTCCGGTTTTAGATCTAGGACCGGAAAGTAGAAAGTGGATACTGACTGAGCTTAAGTTGGGAATAGAGCTAGACACTTCACAGAAACTCGTGGGTTCGATCTTTAGAGCCATTTTGTTATGCTTTAGAGTGGTTTTTGGGAGTATAACAGGGAATTCACTTACTCTGTGCTGCGACACATTTCTCAAAATAGAAGACCCCCAAGATCTAGGATTTTATCACGATTTGGTTTTTAAACTAAATTAGCCTACGATGGGTTTTTGGCCTCGGTACGGGGTTAAGGGGATTGAGGACTAATCGCGGCGATCTGGATCCAACGGCGCAATCCGTTTGGCGATTGGAGCTAATCTCCAAAAGTTAGGATGTTGGTCCAGCATAGATGGTAGAAGTAGATTTTTAGAATGTAGGATGAAAATCTTTGAGGATGAGGATGAAAATCTTTGATAAGGTTACCTTAGAACTCTAGAGGGAGGGATGAGCCCTTGGAAACCTATATAAGGGCCCCATTTCTCTCTCTAGAACACCCCCAATTCTTGTTTTGGGTCCGTGGGTCCAAGTTATTTTGGATATTTTGGCGTTTTAAGCCAAAAACCTCTACGGTGTTTTCGGAGCACTTTTGGCTCCATTGTTGCTTATTTTCAAGCTTTGAAGGTCCTTGGGGGTCCTTCTACCTTGTTTTGTGTACACTTTTGCAAAGTTTTGGTACCTTGTTGTAAGTGGAGAGCCTCTCTCTCCCACTCGTACATGTTGTGTTCTAACTCGTGGAGTTTTAAGGGTTTTAGTCTCTTGCACTAATCCTAAAGTCACCCCCCACCGTACCTTGGCGATGCTGCTTTGGGGGGCCTTTAGCGTGTGAGCTTTGTGTTGCCACGTGGTCTAACTTGTGTGTTTATCTTTGTGTTTCGTTACACCCTCTTCTAATCTTCTCCTTGTTGAGTGGACCCCCCTCCGGGACGGCGAAGCTTTGACCCTGTGTGTATGCTTTTCTTTAAAAGTTTAGTTTTCCCTCTTCTAAAGTCTCTCTCATTGTGTGGACCTCCCTTGGAAACGGCGAAGCTTTGAACTAGTGACAAGGTTGAAGTCCTAAAGCGTGTGTTAACAGTGTAGACGGCGGAGCTTTGAACCCTCGAGGTGTCAAGAAGTCCTAAAGTCGGTGTTAAAACCAATTTAACGGCGAAGCTTTGCACCTACCCCGTGTTTAGTTCCAAAGTCTAGTTTCCAAGACCTTTGTGGAAACCTCCAGAGTTTAGCTTCCAAGATATGTAGGTTCCTTTGCATTTATCTAATGTAGTGTCTTCCAAAGTTTTATTTAGTTTAATTGTTTCCCAAGGTCTTAGTGAGTTTGGTACCCCCGAAGTTTTATTTCCCCCTAGCCTTAGCCAACAATCCAGTCTTAAAATAGCCTTAGCAAAAATCCAGTCTTAAAATAGCCTTAGCCAAAAATCCAGTCTTTTTTAGCCTTAGTCGGGAATCCAGTTTTTTTTAGAACCAGCATACAGCCCAGCCAACATCAGGACCAACATACAGCCGACCACATCAGGACCAGCATACAGCAGCAACATCAGAAGCCAGCGGAGATAAAAAAAAATATATTAATAAAAAAAATTAATTATTTAAATTAATTTTTTTTGTTAACCAGCCCCCCAGCCAGCCAGCCGGAAGCTAGCCAGCCGGGAGGCAGGCAAGCTCGGTGGTCCAGCACCCGGTCCAGATCGGGCTCCCCCTTTTGAGCTCAATTTTTGGTCTTTTGTTTTTTTTTGTTTTTTTGGGTTCTCTCAAACTAAAACAAAACCAAAACTAAAAACACAACAAAAATGTTGGACTAACCTATTACTAGCTAGGGGAGGAATAGGATTAGGGTCTAAATCAAAAAGGGAGAAGGGAGAAAAGAGCGGAGCACCACCGTACCTGCACACAAAATTGTTTCCTCTCACCACTCTTACCTACACACAATGGAAGGAGATTAGGAAAGGAAGAGAAGAAGTAGGCGAAGGAAGGTGAGAGACGATAAATAGTGACCTAGGTTTAAGATAGGTAGGCTTTAGGAAGAAATCTTGAAAATTTGTGGTGACCGTTGAGAGGAGGATTAGGATGACACAAAGGCAAAATTGTGTAAGAGGATAGTTGGCATCTTAAAACCTCCTTGAAGTTTGAGACCATAGTGTAAGACTCATAAAAGCTTAGGTGGAATAGTGCTAGTGTAGAAGAAGGAAGAAGAAAGAAAAGAAAGGAGGAAGGGAAAGAGGGAGTTTAGATCATCAAAAATTATAATATTTTCTAAATAAGCGGTGAGCTTGGAGAAAATTCAAAACAAAAATCAAAGACTACCATGGAGCATGAGGAAATACACGTGGACGTGGACGAGGTCATTTCCGAAACCGGTAGTGAAGAGGTGAGTTTTTGATTTAATCTTTGATGTTTCTCCCTAATTAGCATTTATTTTCCTAATCAGCCCTCAGAGCGTGATTAGCATCCGAGATTAGTGCAAATTAGAAGTTTAGATTCAAAAAGTTATAGATTAGGAATAGAGGTTTCCAAAAACATATTACACTTAGGATTTGGCTTTAAATCGACCGCGTTAGGCTAAGTTAAGCGGTAGGGGGTAGGACGGAGGAATTTTGAGTAAAATTCATCCACAAAGAATCATGGACAGAACTTAGGGGTTTAAATTAGAACGAGAATTTAGGATTAAAATTAGGGATTAATTAGCGGTTAGAGTTAGAATCAATTTACATTTTTATTTCTTAAAGTTAAAATTCTAAGGTCAAAATCTAGAGTTAACTTGGGAAGTTAAAAAGTAGAATTAATTTGGAAGTGTAACTTAGGGGGTTAAAATTCCCAGTGAAACCGTAGGGTAGTTTAGAAAAGGAAGTTAGGGTTAATTAGGAGTAAAAAATCCGAGTAAGAAGTAGAAATTAAAAGTAAAAAACTTTAGACTAAAATTAGGAGGTAGAAATCACGAGTAGAAATAGGAGTTAGATCTTGAAGTTAGAAATTCAAAATTAGAGTGAATGTTAGAGGTCAAAAGCTAGAGTAAAATTTAGAAGTAAAACTTAAAGTAACATTTAGAGTTAATCTAGGATTAAAATGATAGGATTAAATTGGGAAGTAGAAAGTCAAAAGCCTAGAGTCAAAAGTTAAGATTAAATTTAAAGGTTAAACTTTAGAGTCAATTGGGAAGTAAAAAGTTAGAGTAAAAAGCTAAAGTGAAAAGTAAAAAGTTATAGTTAGATTTAGAAGGTAAATCTTAGAGTTAGTTGGAAGTAGAAAAATCTAGAGTCAAAGTGAAAACGTAGGGTCAAACCTAGAGGTTAAAATTTGGGATTAAATTTAGAAGTAAAAATTTAGAGTTAAAAGTCAAAAACCTAGAGTTATACGTAGAAGGTAAATTTAGAATAAAATAGGGAAGTGAAAACTTGAAGTTAAAGTCAAAACATAGAGTTAACTTTAGAAGGTAAATTTTAGAGTTAGTCTAGGAGTAAAAACTTGGAGTCAAAAGTCAAAACAAAGTCAAACGGTAGCATTAAATTTTGAAGTTAAATTCTCTAATCAGTTTGGGAAGCTAAAAACCTAGAGTATACTTAGAAGTTAAAAGTTAGAGTAAGAGTTGAAACTTTAGGGATAGCTTTTAAAAGTAGAACTTCTAGGTGGAGTTCAAAAACCCAAGATAGTCTTAGAGGTTCATGGAAGGAACATAAGGGTTCCCCTTTTTACGTAGTTAGGGATGTTAGAAATGATGCCAACTACCCAGTCTACCCTCGACATAGGATAGATAGTTAGGGAGTTAGAATTTTACCATTCCCCCTGAGCATTGTAGTTACCTTGTGAGTTACTACATGCATTCTAATTATTCGCTGTCATCCACGACACTTAGGAAACATTACCAAAAAAGATCCATTGCTTGGAAGGCACAGTGGACCGCGCTCACATCACCCTCATATATTAAAAATTGTGAATAAAGGCATAGAACCTGGTCGGTGTTCGCTTTATTACCAAGGGTGGGTAATCTAGCGCCCACAACCCTCCTTCACCCTCTCCCACAGAGGGCCGAAACAGCGGTATACAAACGTGATCCAACTTAGGACCACAAAATCCTAGAATTGTATCTGACCTGGCCTCCCAGGAAACCCGACCACGCACTTTTGTCTCATCCTCCGCAAGAATAACCGGCACTGGGCCACTAATCCCGTGTGTAGTTTTAGCATGAGTATAAATACTAGCGATGGACTGAAATATTTCTGCATGTTCCCCCGCTATGAACTGAACCCCTTTCCTACACTCCCGCCGAATTGTGTCAAAACTAGGTCCAGCAAAATTCAATGCAAATAAATCGCACAGACGCCAACCCCCATAGATCCTCATTGCTTGCGAGAAACATTTCGTATTTTTGCTGTACCGATTTCCACGATCATCTCTATTCAAGTTGGCCGCCACGTCCTTCATGAAGTCCCAGAGTGCAGCTTTGCCCCCAAATGCTCCAATCCGGTGGACACTAATGATATTATTGCAAAACTTCATTAAATTAGCATCTGACGATGCATTCTTGGCACTCTCCTTCAGAGTTGGTCTCTTGACTTTTAACTGGACGATCCTCGTTCTAGCCTGCCAAAGTTGTAACTTGTGTAACCGATACTTCCTAGACAATTCTCTAGTATGTTTAGACACCTCAAAAATAGACAGATACCCTAAACGGATTCCTCCGACGGTGCTTCTATGGCCCCTTTTGACAATTGCCTGGTCCTCTCTCCGAATTCTCATTCTGAAATCATTCTCACGGGGGATCTGGGCACACATAGGGCAAGTCAGATTGGAAAAAGGCGCTAGAAAAATGGACAAGCGAAGACATTTTCTATGTCTGAATGTACCACTCACCTGGACAACATCATTCCTAACGGGCACCGTAGCAACCAGGTGTGGTTTAGGGAACCATTCAACACCTGAGTGAGGATCGTTAATTAAACCTGAAATTGCATAGGAATTGCCACTGTATTCTACAGACAGACCACGAAATCCATAGCAAAGTAAACCAGCAACAATATTTTCATGAGAAGTTTCAGATATACCTTCATTCCTTGTTGATGCACCCCGCCTCAACCATGTGTGCAAGTCAGCTTGGTTAGAGTGAGAACTGGTTGTGCTGGACCTACTTGGTCGCCCTGGTCGCCCCGTCCTAGCTGGGCATCTCTGAAGAATTTCTGCGTCCTCCACTGCCTTCTTGTGTTTAGGACCACTTAAATGATTTTTCAAATTTGCCTCCAGGTTCTTCTTCAACGGGCAGAGAACCATCGTATCCCTGCAGTATTGGCAGCGCACCTTAAACCAATAACACCTTGTGTCCGATGCTTCTAAATTGCCAAGCACTGTGAACTGTTTATGCTTCTCCGGAAGCGTAGCATTGACAGATAGGACGATGTCCACCCCCTCACGAATCATCCGTTTGTGATCTTCGGGAGTTAGTGTAATTGCCCTCCCGTTCGTGGACTGTGACTGCGGATGGTCATCGAAGTCCACATTTTTAGATGCACAGAAATTTCGAACATGACCTGCAGTCACAATATGTGATCTTCGAAAATTATTGAACAAATTGTCAATGTGTGCCTTCATGTGATCGCTGCTCCCTCCTCCGCAATCCTTTTTGCACTCCCCACACCACAATTTGACGACTCCTTTACCATTGAGGTTGTAGGTCTTCAACCACCAGTCGTGGTCCGACATGGCAACTCTCTGCAACTCTGCCCGCAGTTTTTTGGCACGCTCCAGGTACCGATCCATGACCTCGTTCAATATAAGAGTGGATTTGAACGGGATCTCGTCAACTTCGCTCGAATCTCCACTGCCGCTCATCCGAGACGAACCAATAATCGGTACCCCTGGATTTGTTGGTTGGGTGTCGACCAGCACAACGTCCTCTACCACAGGGACAACCTCCACGCTGGTCTGCAACCCTGATCCATCTTCCAGTCGACGGCGTTTGTTAGAATCAGTCTCTTCTTCCTCAAGCCGAATTACATGAACCTCGGGACAGATGGAACTCAGGCGCTCCAACTTCTTCCGAATGCGGTGCTGGACCTCAACATCCCAGAAATCAAAAGCCCACTCCAAAATGTCGTTTGTTTCCAGCGTTTCCTGAAGTGCCTGCAATGTCAAAGCCCCTCCAATGTCTACTTTTCCAAAGTACTCTGGGTTTGCGCCTTCTTTGTCCATAGTCCATAACGTGATCCTGTTTGAAGTAACGCCAGCCATACTACTTAGACACACCCTAACCCGTCGTTATTGCAAAACGTGAATCAAGACAGACCCTAAACCCTAGAAGAAGTTCCAAGTCTCACCCTAAACCCTAACGATTTTCCAGAAAGGTGAGGTCCTACCACCTGAACCTTTCAAACATTCCCTGGTGCAGCAAACCCTGCAACCACGGAAAACAACAGAAGACAACCACGCAATGCCCTGACCCCTAGAACCCAAAACACCAAAGCCACCAAATCCCGCAAACTGCCCACAACTACAAACCCTAAACTAGAGGGCGCAATGGCTACCCCACATCCACAAAAAGACAGGTGAAGCCTCCACAATTTCTCCCTCCAAAAAATAAGAACCCTAAAGCAAACCGTAACAAGTTCAAACGAACCCAGCGAAGCGGAGGGATCAATTGCAACAATGTCAAGGGAGACACAGAAATTTGGATCCAATTCGGAAAGAGTTAAGGCTGGTAGCTGAGCGGAAGAAGAAGTCCTCAGTCTTCACCCCAAACAGCTCACGGCAGCTAAAATTTTCCATAGGACAACTGGTCATGTGTACTGCATGCCTAACTTACTGCCCCTAAAACCGCCTGTTCTTAAAGTTTGCTCATAAATTTCTCTTGGGATCCTTGTAAAAGTCCTATACTATATTTACAACTTTTCAGAATTCTTTTTGGGAATGCTTTTGTAGATTAAAAAAAATTCCAAATTTTACTATTTTTGGGAAGCCTTCATTCTTTATAAATTTATTTTTACCATTATGGTGATGCTATTGTGCTTCAAAACCATTTCTAAAATTTAGGACCACGGTAATTAAAAAACCCCTTCATTTGATCGCATGTTAATTCCTAAAAATTTGGGAGTGCGCCCCCCAGGCGCTAAACATTTGCTTAAGGAAGGAGAGCTCTCAGGTGTTACCCTTCCAGCTAACGTATCAGAGCAGCTTATTAGTCAATACGTTGATAACGTCAACTTCATGATTAGGGATGAAGAGAGATTCTTTCGATGGTTATCTTTCCTCATTGATAGATATGGACTTGCCTCAGGATTGTGTATAAACTAGCCAAAGAGTTTGGCTTACTGGCTCTCAGCTGACCCAGCTCCTCCTTGGCTCTCAAACATAGAATGTCCATGGGCTGTTGAACACCAGATGTCCAAGTTACTTGGATCTCCCTTTAGTATTGACCTACACACGGCAGATGTTGATGATTTCTTAGAAACTAAGATAAAGAAAAAATTAGTATATTGGACTAGTATTCACCTATCGTGAGCTGGCCAAGCAATTATTGTTAACTCTATCCTTCTTAGCACCTTGTGGTACTTTATTGCTATATGGTGTGGGTCTCTCGCCGTTATACAGAAGTTACGTGCCACAATGTGCGATTTTCTATGGTCAGGGTCCTCTCATCGTAGCCGTGCTAGGGTGAGTTGGTTAGACTACTGCGCCCCACGACACATTGGAGGACTTAATCTAATTGACCCGAAAGAAGCTCTTCATGCATTGATGGCCAAATGGGTACTCAAGGCTATGCTCCCAGGGACTTCCAACCTTCAACTCTTCCTAAGATATAGATTACTTCAATGCAGGCCCCAGACACAAGGCAAGTGGCCCGCCATGCCCCAGTGGGCCTTGCTCAACAAATTTCGGACCTGCAAAGGATCCAAAGCTTGGGACAAGATAGTAAACTCATGGAGGCAAATTAGCAAGCACATCACCGCCCAGCCTCCCAGAATTGTGAAGAAGTATTGACATCTCCTTTGTGGTGGACTTCAATCTTTATAGGCGGTCACCATGTTTTTTTTGCAAATAGAGCCGCAATACTTATGTCAAACGGGATGGGGCAAATCCAAGACATATGGGACGCATCGACACTCTCCTTCTTACCTTGGGATGTAGCTCAAGACCAATTTGAGATGCTCAGCTCCGAAAGTCCTGCCTACACTAGGATGGTAGATTCAGTTCCGGCATCATGGACCCGCATGCTTACTGAAGCCAGATTCGTCACTCACAAACTAGAACATATCGGTCTGTTTGCTAATGAGTCTGACTCATTACCGGCTCTAGTCTTCATCACCAGCAACCGTTTCAAGCCCCGACTGGTTCAGGGCCACCAATTCATTGATCTACCTCCGGGTCACTCAAGCTACATAGTGGGCCTCTCTTCCTCAACTCTCCGAGTCTAGCCGCTTCCCATAGTCCCAGCCAGTCAGCTTCTTTCAGGATGGTTTAAGCGTGTCAGAGTGGTGCAGACAAGAACGGGTCCTCCTTTTTATGTGGAAATTATTGTAGAGTTGTTCTTTGATCCAGGCAAGTGGGCTTGGGGTGACTCGGGACCACTGCATTCTTATACCACTAAACTTGGTAGATCCTTGTTGACTAAGCAAACACAACTCATCAAGCCCATTCATGAAAAATGGCATGGAGTTATAGTGACGGGTTACAAGCCACGATGGAATGAAGTATGGAACAAGTCACGGCCACAGAAAGAGGCAGGTTTCTTATGGTCCGTCTACCACTGTGTTGTAGCAGTTCACTGTTGGAGGAAAGTTGCGAATCCGAACATCTCGACCACTTATCAGAGCTGTTAGGATGGCATTGATGAGTCAATTATTCACCAATTTCACCATTGTGAAAAAACTAGGTATGCTTGGAACTTTGCTCTCTCGGTATTATATAATGCCTTGCAGATTCCTCCAATGGCTGGAAGTTGGCCATCTCTCACGTGGCAGCAATGTGTTTTGGGGTCCAAGCTGCCATGCCGCCTGAAGAAAGGCATTTCTATGTGGTCCTTATTCAAAGGATCAGTCATCTGGATTGTATGGTTGGACCGCAATGCCATTTGCTTCAACAACAATCCCTGGCCATCTCATAAACTTGAACAAGTTTTATGCGAAGCTATTGTGGATCACTCACGTGTAGCATGGCTCAGGACAACTAAGCTGTGTGCCTTATATCCAGATAAATCTGGCACCTTTCTCCAGCGCTTTGATAAAATTTGGCTCCAAACCAATTTTTTTGGTGAAAGATCGCATCTGCAGATGAGTTGGAACTTAGCTCATCCCAAGATGGGAAATTTCACCTAAGTGGCACCAGTACAACTCTATGTTGCATCCAGCTCGGCCCTGGGTTGACCGCTTAGGTTAGTTCTATTTGATGACGGGTTGGCGCCCTGTAGATGGATTTTTACTATAGAGTTAATTATAATAAAATTCCTATAGTTTTGAGTTTGTTCGCAGGGAGGTATGGTTGCTCTATAGGTAATATCTAAGGGAAACTAAATTAACCCCAAGTTGTGCACAATGGAAGGAAAACCATGGAATATTCCTAACTTCACAAACACAATAGATACACTATTTTATCATAATTAAATCCAGGATTGGAAACTTATCAATCGTATAAGTCACTTCTTCAAATTCTCTAATTGAATCCTCTTTTCCACCAACCAGGATCTATTGGTTCTTCATTTCTTTATTTGATCTGCAGCTTTATTCTCCACATTGCTCTTGTTTGCTTCCATAGATCTTTGACTACTTGGATTTGCTCCTTTCTGGTCCGAGTCCAATTGTTTCTTCATTCCGACTACAGAACTTTCACATTCTTGCTTTGCATAACTCCTTTTACAACAGAATTTACATTTACCGCTATCTCTATAGGATCCTTTCATATTTGTATTCTTACAACTCAAGACAGCAATACTATTGCATTACATCAATTGATAGAATTCCTATTAACTCTCATACAGTCTACCACCGTCATATTTCCAGTTCATACACCATTGATAAAACACCATTGAAATCAGCCATCATCCACATTATCTCTCAATTACACAATTGATCATCTCAATTCCCACACATTCTCAACAACCACCAAGGCTCACAGACTATAGAATTGCATCACATCAACATCCATAGATTTCAATCTCAAACAATTAAATTCATACACACACACACATTCATTACATCCAATTGAACAAATCACAATTACACTCCAATTCCCAATTAACTTCCGCCTCATATTACATCATGAATTTTACAATTGTTTCTCACTGCCTCATCACTTCACTCTGAATTGACTATCGTTCAACACAATATAATCTCTTCTACACACTAAAACAATCGAGCACTCATTATCCAGCACAAAATCACAATCATAGACACTAAATCACACAAAAAACTATCGATCACTCACGCACTCCACACACTACCGGCCTCAACCGCAGGAGCTCTGGCTTCTCATTCCAGACTGAATTCCAATTTCACGAACAATAGAACTTCACCCCAATCAGCCGATAACTACTTAACCGCCATCAATAGATTCCATCCATTGCCTCGTTACATCCATCTATTGACTAAGTTCTATAGAAAGTCCTTACTAACTGGTAATATTGACATGTTAACATCTTAAGTACTATAGACCAAGGAAAATTAGAGAAATAAGCAAAATTTTGCTATTATGCACACATTCTCTATAGATTCTATGACTACACGCTCGTCATTGGGTGGCTTGGCTTTTGGCCTGGCTTCTTAGGTTTTAACCAAAAAAATTTAAAAAGTAAAAAAGTAAAAATTTGGTAGTGAGAAAATGCTTTCAAAAAGAATTTCCACCGAGGGCTGGTCCCTCTGGTTCTGTATACTATTTCCCCTGCAATGGAAGTGGTCCATGTGTTTCAAGAAAAAAAAAAACCGTTAAAAATGTGGAAGATTTATTGGGCGATTGATGGACAATACATGTTGAAAGCGCACTTGAAGATTTCAACCTTTGAAAGGTGTCACAAACCGGTGGACTTATGAAGAGATACTAATGGACGAAAGAGACTCAAGAGGAAAGCATACTTGGAGTTGGAAGGTTGCTATTGTGTGAGCTTAGGAGCATGAGCCCATGAGCCTCAAAGACATTAGAAGAAATTCGGGGGCAATGAGAGACTGCAAGTTATTAGGCCCTAGGAACTCTGGAAATGCCCTGGGAACAGTAATCTGACGTGGTCATGAGAGTGCCACGTCAGAAAATAATAAAAAAATTAATTTTTTAATATTTTTTTTAAATATTTTTTTTATATTCTAACTATTCCCAGTAGCGGGAACAACCCTAAAAGGCCCTTTGCAGCCTTCAAATTCCTTCTAATGCTATACACCTCATCAGAGAAAAAACAGGGCCTCCCAAGGACTGCTCCACAGCCTGTAGATTAGTTTTTTTTGTTTAAGAATTGTTTTTTTTCCTATACTCGCCCACCTGAAGTTATGATGTTAGATGCTTGGTAATGGTTTAAAATCCAAATATTAAATATTAAAAAATCAAGGTTAAGGTAGTCTAATGCACCTAAACTTTGATTTTTGAACACTTTGTATTTGGATGCACCTTGCACTCAAATCAAATTGTGCCTAAAAAAGAAAATGTCCAAAAATAATCCAATGACCATCATCCACCAAAATTATTTATTTTGGTGAATATGTGAAGGACTATTTTTGTGATATGGTGGATATGTGAAGGACTTCATTGACATTTGATAAGTAATAAGATGAAAAAAGGAGCTCTTTCTGGAAGTGGAGTAGTGGTAGAATTCACAACCCATGTGGAATATGTATCTTCACTCATTGCAATGATTGAAGATACATATCCCACATAGTTTGTGAACCCTACCACTACGTATCCCACTTCCATAAATAGCTCATTTTCTCATTTCAACTCACACATTGATTGAGTGGCATACGTGAAACTTAATTTGTTTCAATTAAATCCAATTAAATCCAATCAAGCCACTGAATTTGGCTTAATTGGATTTAATTTTAACTTATTTGAAACAAATGTCAATCAAACACTGTTTATAACGTTAAAAACTACAAATACAATGGTCCATGTGTTTCAAAAGAACAAAAACAGAACTACAAATACATTTTATAGTTGCAAAAATAGTCATGGCCTGACTATTTTTGCAGAAGTTAGACCAATTGCCTACTCACTTTGGCCACTTTTGCAAATGTTAAACCCATATTTAATAGCCTAATTTGTCACTTTGGAGCAATCCTCCGGAGGCTTGAAATTTCTTGAAATATTTGTTATAGGACTATACATTATAGAACCTTCTACAATTGTAGTATAACTATGTTAAAGTTACCTATATTATAAGCACCTTCAATGATTGTAGGATATCTACTTATACATATGCTCAAGGCTGACATAGTTACATTTTTATGCTCACACACTAGTGTCGGCGGTTCAAGATTAAAGCTTTCATTTACTTTTTTAATAAACTCAATGAACTGAGCAAAGTAAAATATAGAGTTGGGGACATGATAATGTGGCAAAAAGATGCAAATACACCTGCCCCAAGACTATTAGCATTCTTTGAAGAAAAAAAAAACTTTGATACAAATGATTAAAAAATGTGCCCTCCCTTCCAATGCAGTCGATCGAGGGAAAAAATGTAGCTATTGATTGCGCCGTCTTTGGTGATCTTGGCCATTGAGATTAGGGTTAATAATATTAAATATAATACATTGAATACAATATTAACAAAATACGATATACAATATATGATATACGATATACGATATGGATATGGATAAACGAAATATGAAATACAAAGATGTATGTATATACGATATACAATATATTAGTATGGTACTATATATATACACAAATATTGATATGGAATATAGTTTCAATATCTAATATCAATTGCAATCACATCAGCAGTCAAAAAAATATAAATATGGAGGAGGGGGTACGAAATATATTTTAAATAATTCAGTTATTTCAAAATAAATTGATAAATTGTTAGAATGTATCTTTTGTCATAGTGAGTGTGTAAAGTGCTCAAAAGACACAAATCCAATTGTACATATATTAGGTTTGGGAAGAGCTTTCAGTTCGGATGGTTGAAGCTTTTTAGTTTCAAAAAGAAATAGGATTATGAATACAATTAAATATAAAAATATAAATAAGAGAAATATGAATATAAATAAATGTTAATCCCTAAATGTTTTTACCAAAACTGCTCCAAAACTACCATTTGTAATACAAGTACCAAATTTTAGAAAAAAAAGAATTTTTAAACACATGTAACCGTAGGATTTTGTAGTACACTAGTTTAAGAAGATGTGGAAAAAATTTACAAATATTCCACCCAGTGGATTGCAAGATATTAGCATTTGAATTGACAGAAACCTTTTCTTTGTCTCTACGGAAAAACAGGCAGCTACCCTTCACAAGGTCACATTTGTATGAAAAAATGTCCAAAATGGTGATTACTCTTTGGATTCATTCTTCAAGGCAAGTTGGCTAAATGCTTGAAAATTTTCAAATCATTTGGATTTGTACAACATATAGGAAAAAAATAGTAAGTAGAAAGAGGTAGAGAATGAATCAAAATAATACTAAATTGTCAAGAATTTAATTATGGAATTGAAAAATGTCAATCCCAACGGTTGTGATGTTGTAATAGACAATCTACATCCAATGTTTTTTTTTTTATCTCAAAAATATTGAAAATTGAATATAATAAAGGACTTCAAAGTTTATTTTAGAGTAGAAATTCTATAACTATCCTCAAAATAAAATTCCTCATAACTTTTGGTTTATTAATCCAAATGGAATGTTTCAAAGCTTTCTATGTATATATAAATCTATAGAACCAATTTCAAATTTTTATTTTTCAAAAAAGTGATTTTTAAAGAATTTTTTGAGCTACCCGGGCTGCTTGCCGATCATGGAAAATTACATATCATGCAATAACTATTTAACCATGTAGTCAAAAAATATGAAAATTGTTGGACCTTGAAGCTACACCTTAGGCACATCTTGTGTAAAAATTTCAAAGAAAAATAATAAAAATTCCATTCGTAGTGACCTGCCCAAAATTGCTATGTTGCCAAAAAATGGTGTTTGGTCCTTTAGGGGTTAAATTATAAGTAAGAATAGCTTAGCACTATCTTCATTCAAAAGAATATTGACCCCTAAAGGATCAAACAAAATGCATTTATTGGCAACATAGTGATTTTGGGCAGCTCACTACAAATGAAATTTTTCTTTTTTTTCTTTGAAATTTTTATACTACATGAGGACAAGGTCTTTTTTTTAAGGCCCAACAATTTTCATAACTTTTGACTAAATGGTTAAAAAGTTATTGTAGATATGTACTTTTTTCTCTAAATTGGGCACTCTAGGCAAATAAAAAAATCACTTTTTTTAGAAACAAATATTTGAAATTGATTTTCTAGATTTATATATACGTAGAAAGCTTTGAATCATTCCATTTTCATTAATGAAAATGAAAGTTATGAGGAGTTTTAGTTGGCGGGCAATTATGGATTCTCTATTCTAAAATAACTATGAAGCCTTTATTTAACTCATTTTTCAATATTTTTGAAAAAATAAAATTGTAGCATCTATATTTTGAATTACAACATTACAACCATTGGAATTGGCATTTTTCAATTCCATAACTAAATTCTTTAACAATTTAGTATTTTGAATCATTTTCTACTTTTTTCTACTGATTATTTTTTCCTATATGTTCTACAATTCCAAATGATTTGAAATTTTACAAGCATGCAACCTACTTGCCTTGAAGAATGAATCCAAAGAAGCACCACCAATATGGACATTTTTTCATACAAATGTGACCTTGTGAAGTGTAATTGCCTTGTTTTTTGCAAGCCAAAAAACAGATTTTTGTCAATTCAAACGCTAATACCTTGCAATCCACACAATAAATTTCTGAAACTTTTTCCACATCTTTTCAAACCAACTTACTACAAGATCCTACGGTTACATGTGTCCAAAAATGTTTTTTTTCCTAAAATTTGATACTTGTATTAGAAATGGCAATTTTGGAGCATTTTTGGTGAAAACATAATCAAGGAACTTCAGGGTTTAAAAAAACATGCATTGGAACTTTGTTTATTTAAGACCCTTCCATTACATTTATAAGATAGTAGATAAACTCCAACGACACTCCATCACTTTTGTTGAAATTCATGTAGGGGAGGCAACCCATTTGTGATCACTTAAGCAATTACATATATCTGCAAGGCGGGTTTCTTTGGTGGGGAAATTTTCCTATGTGAAGAAATAGAGTTTGGAAGGTTTCTATAATTTTCCAGATTTTTATTTTCTCAAAATATAATTACTATGAATTTTTTAGCAAAAGATTATGTTCTTTCCATACCGGTGATATGGGGCTTGCTATTTCCAACCATGGGCTATTTCCAACCATGGGCTATTTCCAACCATGGGCTCACAACCTAGAAATCACAAGACAAAAACATCTTGTTACAACCTTCTTACAACCAGTACACTACTTCATTTTATTTAAATGATTTTTCTGGCACTAATTCAAAAAATCAATTGCAAAGAAGAGGAAACCAACCAACCACAGTGGCCAATAAAATTCAAACTTTAATGCTATGGTTCGTTCCATTTGTTAAAAATATTAAAAAAAAAAAAAAAAAAAAAAAATTCAAACTTTATACCTCCTTCTCAATTGTTTTATATTATTACAGTTTTTTTTTTTTTTTCAAAACTGAATTATGGCAGGGGGGGGTCCTTTTTTTTTTAAATCAAATGGAAATTCATTGCAAAAATCAAAGAATACAGAACATCCAACCTAGAAAGCTAGACAAAAAGAGAACAAAAAACAAGACCAAATCCTACATCAGATTAATCAGAAGAGGCCTTTACATGTTCCAAATAATGGACTAGGTAATTGGCATGCAACCCTTGGTTATGGAAAATAACCTTGGGTTGGTGCCTGCCGAGCTGTGGGAGTGCCGAGGGAGGTACTAGCCCAAGGTTACTTTCTATAACCAGGGCTGTATGCCCAATTACTGGACATGATCATGATGCAAATCATTATTTTATAATGAAAATTAAGTTTTTGCCAAATAATTAATGAAAGTCCAAAATGAACTTAGGCATTGAAATCAAGATTATTGATATATTCGGCAATTACTTCACTTAAATTTGATAGTGACTTATGTTGTGAGTCAAATGTGATGTATAGACATTCTCTTTATAAAAGATGGGTGGTAGAAGGTAAAACAACCCATACAAAATATGTAAATTAGGATAAGTAAAAGCTCAACCACTCACACCTAGTTGAGTCAAAAGTAGGAATTGTGTTCAATGTAGAATTTCAGCTCTCATTTTGGCATAATTGAATAACTTTTTCTAAAAATCTTTGAACTAAAAAAAGTTGAAAAATCAATCTAAATTTCGTCTCTAAAAATCCTTTTGAGATTTTAAGCCTCTAATCAAAAGTTATGGACAAAATTGAGAGAGTATTGGGAGGACATTTTTCTTTGACATTTTCAAGCATCCTCTTTGAAATTATCCATAACTTTTTTTTGGAGGCTCAAAATCACAAACGATTTTTTGGAGGAAAAATTTAGATTGATATACCAACTTTTTTAAGTTCAATTCTTTTTGAAAAAAGTCATTTTACTATGTCAAAATGAGGTCTGAAGTTTTACATTGAACACAAATCCTGTGTTTTGACAATGAGCGGTCAAGCTCTCATTTTCAAATTGTCCCATGTTCTTTGAGGATTCATAATAGACAATGGATTTAATTATAAAAAGACCTCTCCACCCATTACTAAGTGGATATGTGATGGCATCAAAATGTATTTGTATCTTTTCCAACATTTTGACTTGCTTAACAAATAATTTTCCTTGGATTTGGCAAGGTGGCGTGCTAATTTCCAAAATTATTTGGCTTTGAAATTTTTAATTTTTTTTTGCTGAAGGTGACCTTTGGCTATGGTAAAATTGTTTTGGAATAAGCCTAGTTCAAGATTATAAATGATTTTAGAATCACTTCAGAGTACAGTCTACCAACCAACACAAGTTTTAAGGTTTGCTACCTTGTGGGTATCTATAATGCTAAAGCAGACCCCCTTATGGCTCATAACCTGCCTCTTTGTTTCCAATAGTTGACTGCCATGTATACAGAATTGGGTTGCATCATGATTATGGTATCATTCACCATGATTTCATGGGAGAACATGGGAATGAAGCCAGATCTCATCAAACTTCTGAATTATTCAAAGCAAGGCTTTTTTTCTAGTGAAATTTTGTCAGATTCTGCCAAATCTGACCACTGCGGCTCTGTCCCTCCAAAAACTGGCCTGTACAATGAAGCCATAGGGAAGGACACGGGTAAAAAAAAAAAGCCCTGATTCAAAGGGACTGAATTATTGCAATTTTCACCTGATTGGAAAGGAAAGAAAAAAACCTGCCACAGTGGGTGACGACGAATAAGGTACCCCCCCCCATTCCCGACTAGTGACCCATTCCCGACCTATAGGTGCATGTATTTCTGACCACGTTTAGAATGCGGTATTTCCTATTTTTTTTTTTACAACTTGGGACATGTATCATGTATTTATTAGTTCCAACCTTGAAAACGAAGAAAAAATGATTAGGTAAAAAGTTATTGAATGATCGGAATTGGAAGAGTCTAGACAGTGGCCATGGGTCCGGCGCACTTTTTACCTCCCAAAATTCATAGTAATTTCAATTCAAGCGATAAAATTACCAATTTTTTTGCAATATGTGTCTTTTCAATTTATGTACCTCTGAAAAATATTTGTTTTGCCTTCACTACTCTAGATCATGTCGAAATTCCTTATTTGGTCGGTTATTGGGGGGTTACCTTAAACTTGGCATAAGATCAGCGTGATCTCTAAGTATGCTTGATTCAGCCGTGTCATACACGCGATCAAGAGAGGATTTCAAGGATAGGAAGAAACTCACAAATTCTGGTGAGGGACTTGGAGTAATAATCGGGCAGGCTTCGTTTTCAATTCGTCAGTCGCCTTGATTTCCGGGTGAGATTTCTGATGGCAGAGGCTCCCGATCGGTTGAGCTTAAGGTAGGTGGTCCATGAAGCGACCATCTAAGCGCTGAAACTGAATTTTGGGGAGGTAAAACATCTTGACATATTTTTCAGTAAATTTTCCTTGAAAGACAAGTGGAATTGACATCTAATCCAAGTCGTTTCATATTTTTTGGATCTTTGTGGAATTAGTTACAAATTTCTGAAGTTGGAAAAAGTGGTCATTTGTGGTCATCAAAATGGACCACCTCCTGAAATGTGCATAGTTGGTACATTGAAGAAAGCAAAATGTGCCTCTGAGTCATGTTCGCTTTTAATTCCCAGTCGGAGTTTGAGCCTCCTACCTTACAATGTAGTTGAGTGTATGAAGAGCCTCTTAGCAGAGGTCCAGCCAAGGGTGAATGTTAAAAAAAAGCCCCTATTTTGTGCCTTGTTAATTTTATTTTTCTAGACCTCTCCTAGCTAATTTGGGGCCTCTGATTGCAAATATGAATTCAAAATTTGAATTTTTTTTTCATGTGTTGCAAATAAAAAGTTCTTGTGTCTTCCCCACGGATAAAACAACATCACAAAATTTAGAACTTGCTATTTGTCAACAATTATCATGTGGTTATTGTTGTTTCATGGGTTCGCACGTTAATATACAATTTAGCACATCATTGCGATGCATTATTTTACAATTTATTGCATCGTTACGATCCAGATGTTACATTGGACATTATTATTGACATAAAAACACAAGTTGTCTTATTGGACATCCACTAAAATCTATCTCCTAAAATCCTTAATTGTCACCTAAAATGCGGTTTCTTACAGTGGGAGCTTGAAAGCGCCTCCTTCCCGCAACAATTTTGGTTACGCCTGTGTTTACGTGTGCAGTGGAGCTGCTCTAAGACGTTATGAAATATAGTAGGCAAACAAATGAAGGGGGGGCATTTAAACAAATACTCCCTCTATTCCAAAATGATCTTCTGATTTTCTTTAATTTTTTGTTCCAAAATGATATTTCTATTGTTTGTTGTGACGTGAGAGGAAGGGAGCTGGTGGTAGTTACTAAGTACTTTTGCTCAAAGGGATCGATTGAAATAAAAATTATATTTTGGAAAGCTAATGTGTTTATCTATTTTCACAAAAGAAATTCAAAAAATCACGACAAATATTGAGACCGTAGGAGCCTCCCCAAAATCTATTTTGTCCCCCGAGGGGACTATGGGACTTTAGGAGTTAAATTAGTTTTAATAGGGGACAATTGGACATTTTTTGTTTTTTTTATATAATGAGATCTAAGAAAACGTGGGTCCCCTATTACGTTCTTGGTACCATTAGAAAGCTCTTTGCAAAGAGGGATGCGTGCACTTTATTTTGTGGTATTTGGATTTATGGTGTAAAAGTTATGGATTTTTGAATTATTTTTAAATTAAAAAATTGAATGAAATTATCTTTTATTTCGGTATTTTAGAAAAAACATAACTTTTACATTGCATGTCTAAACGTCACAAAATAAAGCCTTTGCCTTCCTTTATGCATAAAGCTTTATATTTGTATTCAGAAATCAATTTCTCACACCGCAACAAAGCTCTATGATGTGAAAGATATTGGATTTCAAAAAAATTCTAAATTTTTAAATTTTTAAATTATTTTTATTTTGGTTGTGGTTGTGGTAATGGCACAAGGCACTAATTGGTCTTATATCTTAAATTATATTGTTTTTTTGGTATGATGAGATCTAAAAAACCGTAAGCCCTTCAATCAAATTTTTGGGGTATTGTTGGAAAGCTCTCTGCAAAGAGGGGTGTACGGACTTTGTTTTGTGATGTTTGAACCTACAGTGTTTAAGATATAGATTTTTGAATTATTTTTAAATTAAAAAATTGAATTAAATTATTTTTTATTTTTGAAAGAATGCAACTTTCAAATTGCATATCTAAAGGCCAAAAAACAATGCCTTGCACTCCTTCGTACACAAAACTTTCTAAGTTATTCGTATCAAGAATGCACCTTCTTACACTGCACTCCTTCATGCATAAAAGATATTGAATTTCAAAGTTTTTACTAATTGAAAAATTAAAAACTTATTTTCACTTTTATTTTGGCTGTGGCAATGGCACAAATAGATTAGTAGCTATTAAGAGCAAAACCAAAAAATAATTAACTAGAAAATGAATAGAAAGAGCACAAAATGGTGGCCAAAATCAAGAAAAACCCATGGTACTTCAAGCATCACAAAGTTTAGATCCTACGATTTTTCAACAGTTATCATGTGGTTATTGTTGTTTTATGGGTTTACACGTTAATTACAATTTATCGCATCATTACAATGCATTACTTTACATTGTTACAATGCATTGCTTGTAACTACATTGTAACGAAGCAAAATAATGCATTGTAATGATGCGGTAAATTGTAATTAACCCCTAAAGGACTGAGGACTTTTTTTTGCCAAAAAACACTGAAAACTGCCATTTCTATAGCAAAAAGTAAAAAAAATTGAAAAATATTTTTTTTCACATCCAACCGTAGGATCTTACACCTTACTAGTATGAGAGTGTGTGGAAAAAATTTCAGAATTTTTGACCGCATAGATTGCAAGATATCTGCGTTTAAAGTGAAAAAAACAAGTTTTTCAGCACATTGCGGGACCAGATTTTTTGACTTTAAACATTTCTAACTTAAAAATTTTGCACTACAGAGTTTTGAGCTTTAAATTTTTATAGTGGAGAATTGAGTTGAGCATGTAGGGGGAAAAAAATTCAAAAAAACTTAATTATCTTTCGTAAAAAAATTGTTAAGTAGAAGTAGGTACAAGATAGAAGGAAAATCTAAAATATTCATATGTTTTAGATGGAATTAAAATGCACTAATCCCAATAGTGAGATTGTTCTAGCAAGTAAACTAAACCATGCAAAAAAAAAATTTGAAAAATATGAAAAATTGCATTCAGAAATGCATCCTACAAGTTATTTTTTTCAAGAAGATGCTCTAACTGCCCGAAAAACAAGAATGTCCATAACTTTCTCATAATAAATCCAAGTGAAATGAATCAAAGCTTTCCAGGTAGAAAAAAAATATAATCTATGAAAAAAAAATATTAAAAAAAAAAATCAAATTTTTGCCATTTTTTTTGTTGTCCAAGCTGCCCCCCGTCCCCTCGTTTGAGCTTATATGGTCATAATTTTTTTTCCTGGGCACCAATTGTGAAAAAATTTATATTTCCATGAAGGTAATTAGCTTTTCTACCTCCAAAAAAAGTTTAAAAAAATCAGGAGAAAATTTCAGCCCGTAGGTACCTGCCCGAAAACGCATTTGTCCCCCGAAGGGACAATGGTCCTTTAGGGGTTAAAGTGTGAACCCTTGAAACAACAATAACCACATGATAACTAATTAACTGTTGACGAACCGTAGGGTCTAAATTGTGATAAAGGTTATTTAACAAAGTTTTATTTATGTATTTGTAGGTATTATTTTTATTTTTATTTGAAAATCAAATTTATTTTTTATTTTAATTCTATTATTTATATCAATTTTAATTGTGGATCATATTATGGAATATGAAAATTGATTTTATTTACTGTTTTTGATTCTTATATTTTTACAATAAAAATTAATAATGCTCACTTTTTTTGAATTATATTATTAAAAATTAAAAATTGAAAGGGTTTGTTTAATGTGAAAAGTATAGTGTAATCAAAAAAGATTTACATAATGTTTTGTTTAATAGAAAATTCTTGTGAAAAGTTACATGTGGATTTTTCATTGTAATTTTTGTGGTGCAGAACTTTTTGTTTGCTCACATTACGATTAACTCTATTTTGTACTGTCACTCTTGCGTGGGGCGTACAGACAATAATTAACAACTCCCGGTTCTTCGGTGGAACTGGAGTCAGCAGAAGTTAACTACAGTAATGTATGGTTTCTTAAAACCAAAAGGACAGTGGAACAACCGACTACACACACGGCTGACCTAGCTAACAGCTCATTTTACACACTGCATGGAAATTCGATATATGGTAGAGCCACCCATAACCGACCAGTGACCCATTCCCGACCTATAGGTGCACGTATTTCTGACCATGCTTCGAATGTGTTTTTTTTTCATTTTCAAGGTTGGAACTAATAAATACATGACACATGTCCCAAGTTGTGGAAAAAAAAGTAGGAAATAATGATTAGGTAAAAAGTTATTGATTGATCGAAATTGGAAGACTCTACACATTGGCCATGGGTCCAGTGCAACTTTTGCTTTGCAAAATTCATTGTAAATTGACTTTGGGTGATAAAATTCCCAAAATTTGGGCAATCCCCATCATTTCTGTCTCTACACCTGCAAGAATTTTTCTTTTGCCTTCAAGTACCCCACATCATGTCCGTAGGTGCTTATTCGGTCGGTAATGGGTGGCTCTACCATAGAACGTGTGGTGCGTGCCCCTTTCTTATAAAAAAGCGTTACACGGTACGGAAAATGACAAAGTCACGCTTTTGGACTCCCAAACTCGTCGTAATTAATGATGAACGGAACTGAAAGACTCAAAACTTTAAGGACACAACAAATTAATTAAATCAACTTGCATACAGATTGGAGATAACTTACGTACCTCCGGTGTTCTCAGACTGAGATAATGTCAACGAAAAACTTGGTCCGTACCGGTAGTCCATAATCGTAAGGCGTTATACTGTAAGCAATTAATCTACAGTTAGGGCCTAGAGGAGCTGAGTAGACCAGTGTTTTTTTCTTAGGCAATAAAAAGACTAATAGCACCAAAAGTTTATCTGCTGCACCAAGTCCTTAGAAAAAATTAGAGGTAAAAAAGTTTAAAAAGCCAGATGTAGATCTTGGATCACACGCTCACAACCACTACCTCGACAATGACTACTGGAGTTTGTCACCCTGTCGCCACCTATGTAGATGTTGATTCAACAACTTTTTATCCGCAATCGCCTAAAATATAACAAAGTTGCAGATATGGGCACAGACTGTAGCCACCATAATGTTTCTAGAATTGGGAATATGATCATTTGGGGCCTCCCTTGCTTATTCTCTTAGTTCTTCTTTGCTTGTCTTGTCTTCTTCTTTGTGCAACCTCCATGGCTTAGATGTTTTTTTTTCTCATTTTGCAATGGAATCCATATATTTCAAAGAAAACAAAACAAAAAGAGAGATTGTTGCACCTACTTGTGGGGGAACAGATTCGGCTCTACCTATTTTACTCCAGTTCAAGAGCTGAAATTGCCAAAGATGTATTTTTGGTTTTTGTTATGAAGCCATACAACTCACACTAATTCTTGACTTGGAGCCAAATTTTGCACCAAATTTTTTTTGAAGGCGCCTAACCTCAGCCACTTACTTTTCACTTGGAGCCCACATTCAGATTCCCTTAAAATTAAGAAAACCCCCCCACTAGAGTAGACCTAAGGTGAACCAGCCCATTAGCACCACCCTTATCAATTTCGCCCTCATGTACCTGTGGTGAACATTTCCCCTTTGACAACAAGGCCTAATTAAACAAAAGCGAGGGACGCAACGTACAGACAATAACAACTCCCGGTTCTTCGGAGGAACTGGAGTGAGCATAAGGCATACTGTCAATATTCAGGTTTTACTTTTGTTGTTGTCATATCATATTGAATCACCTACAATCCAAACAAATGGACTAAATACAACCCTTATAAACTAATATGTTGGATTCAAAAAGATTACGGCTAAAATCATTGTTTTTGTTGCTAAATTAAAATTAAAATGATTTGTATTTATAGTATATTAAGACAAATATTTTCAAATCTAGTCAAAATAGATGCAACAACGGTTCAAATTGCAACCTATAGATCATCTATGAAAGTAAATGACATCTCAAGTCTTTGATTCATTGAAAATCTTCAAATTCCGTTCAAATTAGTACTACCTACATTTTTTTCTATTTATAATTTTTTTGAAGCAAACATATGTCAAAATTTTACAATATGAATGGGAGTGGATCTTAAATGGTGTACAACAACATGCAATAAAATATCCAAGCCATTGAAGCTCAAGAAAGATGCATAGGCAATTTTTAGAGTTATTATGAACCCTGCCGCAAAAACTGAGTCTATGGGGTGGTTAGCTTTGGAAGTCATTTACTTTCAAACCGTAATTGCTTTTTGCTTCAATTTTTTTTAGGATTGTAGTACACAAAGAACACTACAACATTCATGTTTGCTCACTTGGATTTTGTCCACTTCTTTTCAACATATGGCGTACGTACCGGAGTGAAATTGAATGAAGTATAGACTCAGTTTTTGGAGTCACTGTATACAGTATGCCCACCAGAACGCTCTGTTTCTGCAGCGGATCGGAAGTCATTGAGGGGAGTCAGAGTGGGTTTAGCCAACTAGTCTTCTCAGCTCCTCCAGGCTCCTAACTGTAGATTAACTACTCGTAACGCTCTACGTTTACGGACTACCGGTGCGGGCCATGTCATTCATGTCGATTTATTCTTCGTTGGCAATCACTCATAACGCTTGAGGTACGTAGCTGTCTCCTTTCAATCTGCAAGTTGATTTCATTTGTTGTGTCCTTAACGCTGGTAGCAGAAAGGATTTTGAGTCTTTCAGCTCAGATCCGTTCATCATTGCGAGAAGTTTGGGAGTCTAAAAGTGTGACCTTGTCACTTTCTGTACGCTCTTGTAGTTAGAAAGAGGCAACCACGCGTTTCTATCGGATTTCCATGAAGCCTGTAGAGTACAATCTGGTGGTGTACGTGTGCTCGTGTAGTGTCCCTGTCGATCGGTTATTCACTGTCTGGCTTCTCTCGTCGACATCACTGTCCGGGATCCTGTTCGGGATCCTATGAGTTTCAAAAAACCATAGTGTTGATTATGGGTGCACATGCCTTATCTTTCAATCCTACGTTGTGGTGCATATCTTTGCTGTTTGTTACTGGGGTGCTAAATTCTTCGATGGTCGTCGTCAGGGTACAAATATACAGTAAGCAGATCCTTTTTTCTGCACCCAACCAATAGTTTTCTCAAATCTCCTAAAAACAAAATGAGAATCACCGTGCCATGCCAAACATTTCTCAATATTGGAAAAATTCTTTTCTCGATATCACATACTGGCTCAAAACTGATGAAATATTACAAGCAAATGCACTTTAATTCATGTTGCTCCGCTGAACTTTGAGGATAGAAGTTTTATTTCTGCTGTTGTTTCATGTAACCACTGCCCAGGCAGCGAGTTGGCAGGCAAGAACACTTCCTCGGTAGATGAGATAAAACTTAACTCTAAACCCTAAAACACAGCAGATTCTTACCTTTGCAAACTGTCATTAACTTCATGCTTGAATCCTTAAGGAGCGTTCACTTGCCACTCGGCGAGCTCTTTCTGGAGTCGATTTGCAGCAATCCGAATGCAAGTGTTTCGCGATGTTGACGATGCTGACTTGCTTGAACTATTTTTTTTGGAGATTATGGAAAGCGCAAACTTGTAAGAGCTCAATATGATAAAAATTCCCTCTTACTACTGTTGACTCCAGTTTCACCGAAGAACCGGGAGTTGTTACTTAGTGTCTGTACGTCCCTAGCTATGGCATGGAAGGCATTTGTTTAGGCCTTGTTGTCATGTCAGGCATTGGTCGAGTTACTCCTGGCACTCGCACTAAGGTGAAAACACCCCAACCCGTCCTTGTATCCCATTCATGTACACTAAACTTCCATACAGTGTCCTTCAAAAGCGTCATTAAACCTTCCCAATATTTAACTGTAATTGGTTGATTGTTGGTTTTTTGAGATTTCGGTTTTAGATCAAGCTATATGACGGTTTCAGTGGTCTAGGGAGATTTTACTTTAAAAATTCATAAAAATTACATGTCATATCCAATAATTCTATTTTTTTGAAAAGTCGTGATTTTCAATTGCTAAAACTACAAAAATATATTAAAAAAAAGGGGTCCACAAAACTATACTAAATTGCTTGTTTTGACAATTTTAGGTGTTTCTAGTTTAGCACTTAAATATTTTAATAAAAAGTATGGGAATCCCATAACTTATGCATTTTAGTCAAAATGCTTGAAAAAGGATTGAGATTATACAAAATAATAATTTCATATTCATCTATAAAAAAATATTAAATGGAAGGACGTCCTGATCAGTAAAAATCCAAATCACTAATAAATTTGACATGAAATCGAAAATCATCAATCTCAATGGTAAAAATGTTCTACTCCACAAAATATATCCTGTGTTTTTGTTTTTGTTTTTGTTTTTGTTTTCATTTCATTTTTTAAAATTAATTTTAAAAATGACTTTATATGTTTTTTTGTGTCCTTGCTACCGCAAAATAAAACTCCTCATAACTTAACTCTCATTAGCTATGATAGAATGGTTCAAAGTTTTTTGAATTTATATCAATCTATCAAATCAAATAAAAAATTCAAATATTTTTTTTAAAAACTATTTTTAGCTGCCCACTTTGACATTGAAATAATGAAAACACTTATAACTATTGTCATATTTATGAATGACATGAGACAAAGCTTCACTTATAGATCTTGATGAATGATAATTGTCCATTGTCTTCTCCATTGCATGTCCATCACCTTCTCATATTGTAAAACGTGAACACCTAAACCCTATGTAGCTGAGTGCCTTTAGGCATATAGCTACACTAACCAGGCACGTAGTATTGTATAGGGTAAATATGAAAAGGTAATCTCTATTAGTGGTTAGGATCTTTTTGATTATACAAAAAAATACAAAAATACAAAAATAATTAACAATGGATAGGCGGGATGCATGAGGTTGCCACTTCTTTCATGCGTGAAGGTGAAACAAGGGAAAAGTGTTCATGCTACCGGGTTCATGCTGTCCTTTACTTTTGGGAATTCTGCGTTACGAGGCAACTGGTTCAAGTGCTAGATGCTTCCTCTCTCTTCATGGACGTACAATTGTAAGGATTAGTGCTCAGAACAAATGCAAGTACTGTGAGAATTAATGTCCCGGGGCCGCGCACTGTAACTTAAGTGTGTGACGATTTCTGAGGTCAATTTGAAGTACATCCTTGGTGCGTGATGATTTTTTGTCTTCTGCTAGGATCCCCGGAGGAGGAGGGCTAGCGAATTCAATCACCCGGTGTCGGTGTTATTAGATTACGACGACAGTCAAGACGATCATGGCGGAAGAGCATGCTGCTGAAAATGGAACTGCAGCTCATGTGCCGAACAGGGCTGCGGCAGATGCGGCGGAAGAGCATGCTGCTGGAAATAAAGCTGCAGCTCATGTGCCGAACGGGGCTGCGGCAGATGCGGCTGCTGCAGTAGATGCAGCTGCTGGGGCAGATGTGGCCGCTGCGGCAGGGCTGGCGGGGTTGCCTGCGACTCACCTGGTGGTTGCCCCCGTGGAAGTCCCTGTCATCGCCATTCCGGCGGGAGCGCTCATTCCTCCTGGTCCTGTCCTCCCACGTTTCGATATTGAGAGTGCTCTGTTGGGTCCCTCTCTAACAAAGAGCAACATAGGCTGCCAAATCCATGCCAAAATTTGTTGAAGCCTAGCCATCAGTGAATGCAGAAATGGAAGTACACTAGGTTGTTATCAGCAAGCCAAATTCGTCACTGGGCTTGGACAATAAGAATGTAGAGTGTTTTGGGAAATTCCATTTAGCGATGGAAGGTTTATGTACGTCAAGAACAATTTCCTAATCGTTTGATGCTTCTTCTAAAGAGAAAATTAAGTTTATGGTTACATATCAGTAATCAGATAGCCTGCAACGAGTAAGTTAGTTTGATGGTTTGATCTGTAGTAAGTGACGCGACTGACGTCGGTATTTCCAAATGAGAGTTCACTACTTCATATAAAGTTTATGGTGTTGGTGTTTTTTGGAGTGTGTTGTCGGTGTGTATCCTGATGGGCTTGGTCATCTTCTGAGAGGTCTACTACACGGATTGCTGTATGGATTCAATAGGGTTGTTCAGGGTTTGACTTTTGTGTGGCTTTCATATTACTTGGATGCTATCTCCTTTCTTGAGACAGAGGATGTGAGAACCGATCTTTGAGAGGCCCTCAGCTGCTGGCCTAGCTACATTGTGCAAGGGATAGAGACTCTTGTAGTGGAAGGTAAGGACTCCCAAATGCACCACTTTTTCTATCAAGTCATGGTTACTATTACTGGGACTATCAAATTTTTATACTTTCTTGTGCACCAAAAACTGCTTCATTTGGATATTCAAAAGTCATTAAGTGTCAAAGTGTTTTTTGGTAGATGTACTAAAATCGTTTCTTTGATGGAGGTAGAAATTGATTAACAGGATGTCCAGAGTGTAGATGGCACTCTGGGGTCCACGGCGCATTCGGATTCCCTACTCGACTATGATGCAATTACATGCCTTTCTTATTTCATGGTGTCACTACATAATAAACATCGGTGTACATTATTTCACGTTTGGCACTGAGGCTCATGGTTGAATAGCAGCACAGTGCAGCACACAGAACCTCCTCAACCTTTCACTTCACTCCACATTTGTCAAAAGGAGGTCTTCGAGCGCCAAGGTCTGATGCAATCCGCGGTCCCCTCCAGTCCAGAACCAATTTCACAATTCGAACCGTGGGTTCATGACTGCCTAGAGGGTGATACCACTTAATTCGTACATGGGACTGAGCAACCAGTCATGATGCAAAACAAGGTGGATCAAGTGGGCTATTGCACGCATCCCGTGCAATAAACCATTAAAAATATATAAAAATGAGCACTGATGTGCCTGTATTCTGCAGAGAGAGAAGTGCACAGGGCTATGAACAATGAAGGTCAGCAATGCTCTTCCCAGACACATATTTGAGCACAAGAGGCACAGTCCTAGACAAGGCGGACGCAGCCAAGGACATGTTCTCCAGAAACTCTTCCACCGTTGGCTTGTTCCCATCCACAATGTCAGTCACAGCCTTCAACGAGATCATAGGAATAGCCAGAAGGTCCGCCACATACGCCACCGCAGCACCCTGCACACAAGGTCATTCATAGAAAGCCCACTTCATATGGGAGTCTCAGAGTGCGAGATTTTGGTTCCAGTTATCTAGACGATTCTGTTCCCAAACTTGAGACCCCTAAGCAGAAGCAAGTACTTAAGAGAAAAGATCTTGGGCTCAGAATCGCACAGACTACAAATTTAAAAGGAAACAATACGCGGCGTTAGAGTGCTCGACTTCAACCCCAAGACTCCTTTCTTCTCTATTTTAAGGCATAATTCGGAGATCCAATTTTCGTCAGAAATATTAGACCTCTCACAAGTATCGTCTCAAAAATGCCTCTCTTTGCAGATAACAAGCTCGCACTCACAAACCCGATGAAATAATGTAGGAGAATCTGCAAGCTCCGACACCACCTAGTGACCCAATGTCACAGCTAGATCAGTCCATGTAAACCAGAAATGCCTGATGGTCCATTTTGTATCGACTGACCTCCATGTCTTTGATGGTTGCATCATTGGCCTTGATGTATTCTTCGTCTTGCAATGACATGTCCAAGGAATTTCCAGTGGATAGCTTCCCTTCCTGAAATGAACATGCCATCGAGAATACACAATGACCTCTGTAATGTCACAGCTTAGGCCAAAATACACGAAATTATATGCAGTTCTCAGGTCCATCAATAGATCAATAGAGTTTCATGTAAAAGTGACATCAAAAAGTTATCCCGAGTTTGGGGAGAGAAAAGAGGATGTGAGAATAGAGAGGTGATATTAAAGAGGTATGGGCGGACAGCAGCGCACCTTGAGTTTGAGGTCTTTGACGAGATTGCCAGCCGGAATAGATTCCATGGTTCCTACTCCGTACTTGTCGAATACCTGCATGATATTTCAATAGCTGAATCTATATGAACTATACATGAATCTATATGAATCTACGTAAACTTGAGCAAGAGCTATAACTCGAAAGTAATCAAGTTACCACATCTGGTTAGTTACTATCTAAGTCATTGGTAGGTCGACAACCAAATATTCACAGGTTTGAGTCTAGATGTAAGCCATGACCCGAAATTGGAAACAAGCAACAAGCTTGAAACTATGCAGGGAGCAGTAAACAATATCAATTTCATCAAGGAGGTCATTATCTAAACGTACAGGAATAGGTATCCTGCGGTCATGATTCGCAAACTCCGTTGCAACATAAACATCGCCAATGACGGCTCCCTTGGCCTACAAAAAACTGAAATCAGTTACAAAGAAGTCCACTACTTGGCAAAAAGGGAAAACATGAACGACACAAAATGATTCCTGGAAATTAATATAAAACAGTCATGCTAGAATCAAATCCAGTTGTATAGAATTTGCAGTAGTCAACTGTGGGATGCCACGATCTTCTGAAATCACACAAAATCTGCGAATAGAGCCTGCCTAACATATCAAACACTCTACAACGTAGATGTCTTTTTCATATTCGTGGAAATACCCATGAATAGAAGCTTCGACAAGTAACAGTAATCAAGTACCTGAAATGCACCCGCAGTACCAGCGTTGATGATCAAATCAGGTCGGAGAGCTACGCCGGCAGCGTAAGCCAGCAAAGAAGAGGGAACAGTTCCCACGCTGTCCACCCCTGCAAAGTAAACATACAGAAAATTCACATCTTTATTGAGAAGTATTCTGAAAAGCAGTATACCTTAAACCCATTACATAAGATAGAAGATACTAAAAACGATAAGGAACTGAGCCTGTCTCCTATACTGACCCCTATCACCAGCAGAAACTCATCTACATCCTCTAACTTGCCAACCGGGAAGATACAAACCTAAAGTCTTGTCCTTTCCAGGAACAACAACATGGACGTTAAGTCCACCAACATCCCCGGAGTACTTCTTCCAGGGAGCTCCTTTGGGAAATCTGCAAAACAATCATGAAAACATTGAATGAGAAAACTGGAGATTCTTCGCCCATCCCTCTTGAAAAACAGAAGCCGCCATACTCAGAGGGTACATTGCTTACATGGTTGATGATTCGTCATCTTCCACGAGCAGGAGCGTTTCCACCAAGGGAAGTGCTTCGGCCTGCATTGCTAGCAACAAGCATGAACAGAAACAAGGGTCACTCAATTGTTCAAAATATTCAAGACAAGATAGGCAGTCATAGAGAAAAAGGCTGCGCATCGATACTCCCTTACCAATGACAACTACGACTGTCTTAATGATGGTCTTGTCTCCGCCGTCCTTCCCACCAACATCCTCCGACCCCGCCATGTCCAGTCCCCTTCCTCACTTCGTCTGCAACCACCAAAAATCATCCTTAGCTGCACGAATACACTCAAACCTCTCTATGGTCATTCTAGAATATCTGCTCACTTGCCACACTATCGTTGACTGTAGCATACTTGTCACCAATTCAAACTATGTTAAAGTTGGGACCTCAGGGGTAAGGTAAAAGAGGTTTGAGTGTAGAGTCTCGAACTTTTCATTCCTAATTCAACACTGAAGTTCGACACTGAATCCAGCCAAAACTTGTAATCAACGAAGGACCCTGACAGTCTTTCCAGGAATACCTTCACAAATAGGAACCCTAATTACCCCTCAGTGCAAAAAAAGACATGCATCCCGGCTTCTCGTCAACCACGCAGAAACGCAACCACCTCGGCTCCAGAAAGGAAAATTAACGAAATCAAAAGCTAAGGAGTTCCACTTCACAAGATCAATTCAAGCTCACGAATCCAAAAAAAACAGAATTTCCGACCGCTAGAGTCTACAATTGACGCATTGTCCTTCCGAAGCTGGCGCATAACAAAAGATGATCGAAGAGCTCACCTGCTCAAACGAGGCGCGATTCTCGCTAACCGGGATTGCCGATTCGAAGCAAGGGTTGATTTGAGGAGAGACTGGGAGCTCCGAATCTCTATACAACCGAAAATCGAGCCTGCAATCGCCCGGGGAGGCGAAGCTGCCAAGCTGCGTTGTGGGTGATTTTTCCTTAGACGCCAACGACCAGCGAACGTTAAAAAAGTGTGGAAGACCTATCGGGCGACTGGCGGACGGTATATGTTGAAAGTGCACTGAGGATTCCGACCGTCGGATGGTATCAGAGACCGGTGTACTTATCAAGAGATATCTCGGGCGACTGATGGACGGAGGAGTCTTGGAGTTTGCGATGAAGAGGGGAACCTACGAGAGCATTTCCGACGACGACTTGAACAGAAATCATCGGAGCGGGAGATGTTCATCCAAGACTAAGGCTTTCATCCACTTTTATCTGTTCAGCTCAACGAACTGAACGAAGTGGAATGGGGATATGACATTGGGTTTGTTGGGAGCCGAGAGCTTTCAGTTTGGATGGTTAGGACTTTTCAGTTTGGAAAGAGGAAAAATAGGATTATGAATATAAATAAATATAAAAAATATAAGTGAGAGAAATACGAAAATAAAGAAATGCTAAACTAATAAGTAAGAACAGCTTAGCATTGTCTTCATTCACAAGAATATTAAAAAAACATGAGTTGAGACTTCATTTATTTAACCCCTAAAGGACCGTTGTCCCTTCGGGTGACAAATGCGTTTTCGGGCAGGTACCTACAGGCTGAAATTTTCTCCTAATTTTTTGAAAATTTTTTTGGAGGTAGAAAATCTGATTAACTTCGTGGGAATATAATTTTTTTCACAATCGGTGCCCGGGAAAAAAATTTATGACCAAATAAGCTCAAACGAGGGGATGGCGGGCAGCCCGGGCAGCCAAAAAAAAATGGACAAAAATTCGAAATTTTTTTTTAAATATTTTTTTTCTCATAGATTATATTTTTGTCTATTTGGAAAGCTTTGATTCATTTCATTTGGATATGTTATGAGAAAGTTATGGACATTCTTGTTTTTCGGGCAGTTAAAGCATCTTCTTGAAAAAATAACTTGTAGGATTCATTCTGAATGCAATTTTTCAAATTTTTCAATTTTTTTTTTGTGCATGGTCTGATTTACTTGTTAGAACAATCTCACCATTGGGATTAGTGTATTTTAATTCCATCTAAAATATATTAATGTTTTAGATTTTCCTTCTATCTCATACCTACTTCTACTTAACAATTTTTTTAAGAATGATAATTAAGTTTTTTTGAATTTCTTTTTTTTCCCTAGACTCTCAACTCAATTCTCCACTATAAAGATTAAAAGCTCAAAACTCTGTAGTGCAAAAAATTTAAGTTAAAAATGTTCAAAGTCAAAAAATCCAGTCCCGCAATGTGCTGAAAAACTTGTTTTGTCCACTTTAAACGCAGATATCTTGCAATCTGTGCGGTCAAAAATTCTGAAATTTTTTCCACACACTCTCATACTAGTTAGGTGTAAGATCCTACAGTTAGATGTGGGAAAAAAACAATTTTCAATTTTTTTTACTCTTTGCTATAGATATGGCAGTTTTGAGTGTTTTTTGGCAGAAAAAAGGCCTTGGTCCTTTAGGGGTTAAGACCCTTTCACTACATTCATAAGATCAATAGATAAACTTATGTTGTTTGTATAGGCGTGTAGTGTTTTCATACACAATAGAACCTCTCTTAGTATATAGTGTTGGGACTATGCACTAAGAGAGGTTCTATTGTATGTGATTATGAGAATGGTTTTGTATCTAAAATTCAAAGGATGTCTCACAATTTATTTTGTAACTTCAATGAATATATATATATATATAAATTTTGAATTTATAAAAGTAAAAACAAAAAATTTAAAGTAGAAAAAAATGAAATGTCAATTAGTTCAATAAAATGTACTTCCATAGAAAAAATAGCAGACCCTTTTTAAAATTTGGTAGCATTTCATCCACTTTAAAATTAAACTGTTTGCAGTAAAGGTTCAACTTTTGAGCAATCAGTTGTTGAATAAAAATCATTAGTCCTCCCACATTGATGAATTCCTACAAAAGTTTGCATACTTTTACACACTTCACGTTCAAGGATATTTCAAGATGACATTAAAATGTATACATGTCTATTAGAATGCATAAGCATACATCTACGCATTCAATGTATTGAAAAGATGCAGACAGGCCTGTGCATGCTCCCCCCATCAAAAATCTACAGTTATCGATTTGCACGCGGGAAAATGGACCCCTCCATCAAAAATCTATAGCCGTTGATTAATTTTCATTTTTTTTTAAAAATAGCATCTTTGAACCTAAATCTTGAATTTTTTCCCAAAAAATTGAACCTCCTTTTCCTCCCATTGATCTTCAAAAACAAAAATACTTTGACACAGATACTTCCACTGACACGATTACCTAATGCAAATATGGAATGTTATACACGGAATATATATATATATATATATATATATATATATGGATATGGATATTGTATACAGAATATTGATACAATATAATGTATAATAATGGGCATTGATATGAGATATGGAATACTAATATTGATGAAATACAAATACATGTACTATGTCGATATCCCATATCAATTGCAATTAGAACAACTTCTTGGAAAACTATAAATATGTGGTGGGGGTATCAATTGTTTCACAAGCAATATAATTCATTTCACAAGTGAGTGAAAAGTGGCAATTTGTTACGATATACTACATATACAAAATCTTAAGCACAAGAGGTATCTATGCGCAGATAAGGCATCAACAGGGGATGATATGTGGTCACTTTTAGTGACCATTGCATTTCAACTTCAAAAATTCATAACTAATTCGACAATGATCCAAAAAATATGAAATGAACTTGGGTTAACTTAGATGCCAATTCCATCTTCCTTTTCTACTAAAATTTACTGATATTTGTTTCAAGAAGTTGAGCTTCCCTCCAGGCAATCAGCTCTAAGATTGCTTTAAGAGTTGAGCTGATTGCCTGGAGGGAAGCTCAACTCCTTGAAACCAATATGAGTAAATTTTAGAGCTGAAGGTCGCTTTTAAGAGCAGGCTACCTTACACTCATTTGTGATGTTGCTCTCAAGTGAGTCAGCATCATCATCATTCCGCTTTGGTAATAAGTTCTATCCCTGTGGAAATACTCCACTGCATCAAATGTTTTTACGTTTCGGTAACTTAATGGACGTTGGTACTGTACACCACAATCCATGGGAAGAGTTGTTGAAAAGATGTACCGTAACAGCATATACCAACTTTCTTTCCACATGAGAGGACAGGACAGGACAGGACATTAAAAAAATAGATAAATTGTGTTCTTGAGCCGGACCTGAAATGCAACAAACAGGTCAAGTTTTCAGGTAAGGTAGGAGGCTTGAACTCCGATCGGGCATTTTTGAACCAAACATGGCACAGAGGTACATTTTGCTTTCTTCAATTTATCAAAATATACAATCAATATACATTCTAGGAAGTGGTCGCTTTTAGAGTCCTATGGCTTTTCAACTTCAAAATTTCATAACTAATTCCACAAAGCTCCAAAAAATATGAAACAACTTGGGTTAGATGCCATTTCCTCTTGTCTTTCAAGGAAAATTTACTGAAAAAATATTTCAAGGTGTTTTACTTCCCCCAAAATTTAGTTTCAGCCTTTAGATGGTCGCTTTATGGACCTCCTACCTTAAAGAATTTGGGAATCCAAAATACGCCACTTACAATACTTACATATGACTACACACAACAAAAGTTAAAAAGCAATCAAACACTTACTAAAACACATAATGCTCTTCATATTGCCTTTGACCCGACCCTATGCTCATCACAAACCCTTTACAACTTTAACCCCTAAAGATCCAAGGCCTTTTTTTTGCCAAAATAAACTCAAAACTGCCATTTCTATAGCAAAGAGTAAAAAAATTAAAATTGTTTTTTTTGCACATCTAACCATAGGATCTACACCTAACTAGCATGAAAATGTGTGGAAAACATTTTAGAATCTTTGATCGGCACAGATTGCAAGATATCTGTGCTTAAAGTGGAAAAAACAAGTTTTTCAGCACATTGCAGGACTAGATTTTTTGACTTTGAACATTTTTAACTTAAAATTTTTGCACTACAGAGTTTTAAGCTTTAGATCTTTATAGTGGAGAATTGAGTTGAGAGTCTAGGGAAAAAAATTCAAAAAAACTTAATTTTTATTCTTTAAAAAATTGTTAAATAGAAGTAGGTAGGAGATAGAAAAAAAAATCTAAAATATTAATATCTTTTAGATGGAATTAAAATGTACTAATCCAAATGGTGAGATTGTTTTAGCAAGCAAACTAAACCATGTGGAACTTTTTTCCTTGAAAAATTGTAAAAATTGCATTCAGAAATGAATCCTACAAGTTATTTTTTCAAGAAGATGCTCAAATTGTCTGAAAAACAAAATTGTCTATAATTTTCTCATAACAAATCCAAATAGAATGATCAAAGCTTTTCATGTGGACAAAAATATAATCTATGAGAAAAAAAATTTAAAAGAAAATTAAAAATTTTGAATTTTTTTTTGTTGCCCTCTCTCCCTTGTTTTGAGCTTATTTGGGCCTAACTTTTGTTTCCCAGGCACCAATTGAAAAAAAATTGTATTCCCACGAAGTTAATTAATTTTTTAATCTTCAAAAAAAGTTTCAAAAAATCAGGAAAAAAATTCAGCTCATAGGTACTTGTCCAAAATTCCATTTGTCACCCGAAAGGACAATGGGCCTTTAGGGGTTAACAAATTATTTATCCAACTCTCAACCTATTCCCCCTCCCTTTTCCAATTAAATTAGTTAGTATAAAGTCTCCCTTCTTTCAAAGATACATAGTCTAGGTATCACTTGGAGACCAAGATGGGACCTTAATCCTTAAAGTTCTTTCATGTATAGAGGTTCAAAAACTACTTCAAAATACTAGTCTCCAAAGCAAGGGCAAAATCTTCATGTATATTCATTTTTTAACAAATCCAACCATAGTATCTTTTAGTTAACTTGTTAGAGTACACCTTTCTGAAATTTGAGAATTAGAAAGCTTACTAATTGCAAGATCATGATGCTTAGATCACGAAAAGAAGTATTTTCAATTCTTCCCAAATGGTTAGATTTTATCTTTTTATCTTTTTATTCAAAATTTATAGATCCTACAACTTGCATTTCCCTATAATATGTTGAAGAAATAAGTTGAAAATACATATTAAACAATTCAACAAAAAAATATTTCATATTTATGCTTGAAAAAATAGTAAGCAAAAAAAAATAGAGAACGTAGTAAATTATTAAGAATTGAAAAATGCCAATCCCAGGGATTTTAATGTTGTAATAAACTATCCTTTAAAAAGATGCAAGCAAGTCTTGTTCCTACAATTTCCCCCCTCCCCTCACACCTTTTGAAAAAATCCAGAGCCGTTGATATTGATTACTCCCTTCCCTCTCCAATTCCATTGATCTCCAATTAAAAAAGTAAACTGTCACTATTGATTGCTGTCATGAGAGACGATCGGGTGCATAGTACCTCAAGAGACATATGTACTGCTTAAAATGTGTTACTAGAGTTTTTTTTGCTGGTTTTCATTGTTGTCAGTTACACTACTTCAATCAATTTTCTTAATGCTATAATGGAAACAACAAAAAGAGAGATCAAGCAAAAAATCAAGCCATTCCTCACTTCCAGTGAGATCTTGAAGGTCCAATTTTAAAAAGTCTTAGCCTTGCCATTGTAAAAGATAAACTAAAATTGCCTTGTTGATGTTGTTGTTATTTGGAGAGTGCAAGAATGCAGTTGGAGGTACTATAGCATGAGTGCTTTGAAGGTTGGCAATACATCCTGTAGAATTTATTAGAATTTAAGTGCTTTTGGGATTCTCAAGATTTTTTATAAATTCTAAGGCTTGCAAGGGTGTGTATTTGATATTGAAGCACAAACTAAAGCACAATTGAAGCACATTTTTTGAGGTAAGTTGTCAAATTCTATTCTTGCAGTCAATAGTTTACATCTTTGTTTCAACCTCCCAAATGCATGTGTTTTTCCAACTTGTAGGTGGTTTGCACTTATGTCTTAATTTTCAAGTTTTGTCAGAAAGAAATTGCATATTTATAAAGATTGAATGAAGATTTTTATACAAACATTTCTCATAAGAGCCTTTGCAAGCTCATTGCACCACATATTTTGTTGCAATGGCATATTTAAAGGGCACAAGTTTCGTTAAAAAAAAATATTATTTATGAAGATATTCAAATCACAATTGCAAAGATGGAATGAAATAGAGATTTTGTATTAGAGTGTGTTTGAAATTTGAATGCTGAAATTTTGTAATAGTTGTATAATCATTATTTTTCAAATGTTATAGGAAAAAGATAGAAGGAGACAAAGGAGGAGGAGATATAAGGTTATTGAAGAGATTAGAGTTTAAAATTGAATGTAAATGTGTAGTTTAGTCTTTTGAGAATTTGTGTAAAATTTTTACAACCAATGGAAAATTGACACGTATATTCTTCTTGTAATCATTTATGTTTTTCTATTGTTTTTGACATAATTTGACACTATCACTTTCAGCTTTTTAGTGCTAATTCATTGCAAGAAGTGACTTTTTTAGACCTTCCATGTTAACCCCTAAAAGCCCAAGGCCTTTTTTCTGCCAAAAAACACTCAAAACTGCCATTTCTATAGGAAGGAGTAAACAAATTTGATAAATGTTTTTTTTTCACATCTAACCATAGGATCTTACACCTAGCTAGTATAAGAATCTGTGGAAAAAATTTCAGAATTTTTGACCGCTCAGATTGCGAGATATCTGTGTTTAAAGTGGAAAAAACTAGTATTTCAGCACATTGCGGGACTAGATTTTTTGACTTTAAACATTTTTAACTTAAAATTTTTGCACTACAGAGTTTTGAGCTTTAAATCTTTATAGTGGAGAATTGAGTTGAGAGTCTAGGGAAAAAAAGAATATTCAAAAAAACTTAATTATCATTCCTAAAAAATTTATTAAGTAGAAGTAGGTACGAGATAGAAGGAAAATCTAAAATATTCATATATTTTAGATGGAATTAAAATACACTAATCCCAATGGTGAGATTTTTCTAGCAAGTAAACTAAACCATGGGAATTTTTTTTTTGAAAAATTGCAAAAATAGCATTTAGAAATGAATCCTACAAGTTCTTTCTTTCAAGAAGATGCTCTAACTGCCCAGGAAACAAGAATGTCCATAACTTTCTCATAACAAATCCAATTGAAATGAATCAAAGCTTTACAAATAGAGAAAAATATAATCTATGAGAAAAAAAATATTTAAAAAAAAAATCAAATTTTTGCCAATTTTTTTTGCTGCCCGGACTGCCCAATTACAAAAAAAAGTAACATATTTGGCCATAACTTTTGACTCCTATTTCCAAATGTCCTGAAATTTAGTGCATATGAAAGATATTCCTCGCGCCCACCTTCTATTAAAACTTCAGCTTAAAATATGAAAATCTCTAGTCACACGTACCTGCCCAAAATTTCTATACAGCCAAAAAACGCATGCCGGTCCTTTAGGGGTTAAGAAATATTGTGATTGCTTTAGGGGAGTAAGATGAGCATTATGGATACAATTTTTGTTGGTATTGGGGTAGTCTAGAGACTCTTTTAGGCCATGATGGGTTGAACACTTCAAAACTTCATAACAAATTCACATTTTGTCAAAAAAATATAATTTCAATTGCTCTCGCATTTCTACCACTTGTCTTTATGTGGAATTTTAAAAAAAATCAACAAGGAAATGAGGGCAAACTCCTCATTCTGTTGTCCGTAATGGGCTACTTTACCATAGAACTTTCTATTCATGCCAATTTCGTGGTGTTTGAACCTCTGGTGTGAAAGTTACGATTTTTTTCAAATCATAAAATTGAATTAAATTATCTTTTATTTTGGAAAACCATAATTTTTACATTTCATATCCAAAGGCCATGAAACAAAGCCCTTGCACTCCTTTGTACATAGAACTTTCTATTCTTAGCAAGAATACAACCTCTCACACTACAGTGTGAAAGATATTGAATTTCAAAGTTTTAATGAATTAGAAAAATAAAAAAAATATTTTTACTTTTATTTTGGTTGTGGCAATAGCACAAGGCACACTAGTTGATATTGTTGAATGATGTGCAAATTATTATTTAGTCATCAATGAACATTATTGAATTTATCACTAAAAAAATTAAGATTGAATCTTTGTATTCCTAAATGACCCAATCCACCACAAGTACCACATAATTAAAAATATTGCCCAAGACTCAATAGTGTATTGATGCCTTCAAATGAGTTAAGTATATTCAGTCCACCAACATGATTGAGTCCACTTCAATCATGTTGAAGAGGCAATCACTGCTTGTACAATATTATATTATGTAAACAATCTACATCCTATGATTTTATTCTTTTCCAAAAATATTGAAAATTGAATTAAATAAAAGACTTCAAAGTTTATTTTAAAATGGAAATTTCATTCATGCCCACAAACTAAAACTCTTCATAATTTTCATCTCATTAATCAAAATGGAATGATTCAAATCTTTCCACATATACATAAATCTTAAAAACCAATTTCAAATTTTTATTTCTTGAAATAGAAATTTTTTTAGCTATCCATATTGTCCGTGCCCCAAAAGAAACTACATATCATACAATAACTTTTTAACCATGTACTAGTCAAAAGTTATGAAAATTATTTCACTTAAAAGCTACTCCTTGACTACATGTTGTGTGAAAATTTCAGAGAAAAAAAATGAAAATTCTATTTGTAAATGGGTGACCCAAAATGCTATGTTGCCAAAAAAATGCTACTTGGTCCTTTAATAGGGGTTAAATAAACAAACTCTTTTTGTAAGCCAACTGCTTAGAGTGGTTGGAGTTATTTCTCTTTTAGTCCAAAAATTCCCAAAGATTTCAAGCTTCAACCTAAGCTTCTAGACTTGTTTTTAATTCCTAAAGGACAAAGAGGCTTTTTCAAGGCTTCATTTCAATGTATTTTGCAAGTATTCTATAGTTGCAAAGGTAGGGTTGGTGGAAAATAATTCTAAAAACAGATGCCAAAACTTTAGGAATTTTTTTTTTCAAAAAAAACAAAAGAGGTTTGGTGGAAATTTTTGCAAAAAATCTATTCTTAGCATTTGCCAAACCTTACTTTTTGGAAAAAATTAAATATGCAATAGAAAAGTACCTATCCTACTCTACACTTACGGTGTGTTTTGGTCCAATTGAAGTTTAATTAGATTTTGCTTCCCCATCAAGATGGAATTGCAACATGAACAAAAATGGTTTTATAGTGTACAAAATTAGGTATGTTAACTTTAAAGCTTGGATTTTGGTTGAGTAGTTTAAGTAGAATAATGTAAATGACATAGTTCCAATGGGTCTAAGAGTTTTTCTTGAGCAATGTTTCCATATATTCCAAATTTTGAAGAACAAATCAAAGAGGGGAGATTTTAATACTAATGAGCTAAAAAGAGAAAAACTTGCATTTGTCTTCATGTGACGTAGGCAATAAACATTAGGCGGAAGTACTTTATGAGAAGAAGTTTTGATTATAGAAGTTCATCAACATAACAATCCACTATGGTTACTGAAACAAGCTTGAACCATACAAATCACTTACTATCCAAAAAATTGTTAAAAGTACATCAATTGGATGTAAGTTTGTCAATAATGAAGAGAATAATTTTTTATAAATCAATTTGAGTTGTAAATGTTTTTAGAAAGCACAAAAGGAATTTATTTTAATAAAAAAATTCAATGAATTTTTTATTTTTCCACTAGTTCACAACTTTTTTGGATTGTTTTCACATCAATATATGCTTTTAGTGTTGAAAAGTTTCTAAGGAACAATTCATTGTCTATTTTTATATTATTTGTCATTTTGAAGATGAATGTTGTATGAAAAACTTTGAGCAATAAAAAAAATTTGTATCAAATGACTTTGAAAAGTGATTTATAGATAATAATTTGTACATAGAGACGTGTGGCCTATGCAAAATACCAATCCAACAAAAGATGAATATTTCCAAAGATGTTTGAAGCAAAATCTAATTAAACCACAATTGGGAGAATGAATCACCATTATTTATTAAATGGCCTTCCTTCTATGTGGTGTCATTTGCATAAACTACTACACAATAAACCAATTCAGTGGAAATCAAAATTGAAATCTATTTTTTATGCCAACTCCATTTTCCCCCATGTAATTCAACACTTAAAATGTATTCCACTAGAATTCATTCCATCACACAATTCCATGGTAGGCACTTACTTTGAAATAACTAATTTTTTTGCAATTAGAAAAAAATAGTATTTTAGAGAAGAGATATGAAATAATACACGTGTTTTAAGATTGAACACTATTCAAATTTTGAATATTTATGTCATAAAATATTTTAGGGATATTCTTATAATGTTCTCTTAGTATTTTTAAGATGCTATTTTGAACTATCCATCTTTCTTTGTGGTTGATTTTGTTTGCAGTGTTGAATAAAATTACCCCTCTCTTTGTACTTACGTGGTTCTTACCTCCTAAGCTCGATCTCCAAGTGATTAAAAGTGTCCCTATATAATTTGGAAGTTCACAAATTCAATTTTAGTTCACCAAATTTCATTTTGATGGTTGCAAAAACAAACATTGGATTTAGTACAAAGAAACATGATGGAGATTGAAGAAATTTAATTCTTTTTGCATATCCACCTATAGAATTTTGCATTAGACTTGTATGGGAAACTATAAAAAAATTCCAGAATTTTTGACCTATTAGATTTTAAGATATAACTTAAGTCATTCTAGGATTTCAAACTTTGAATCCTCTTAACTTTATTTTTTTGTACTACAAAATTTTGGATTTTAAGTCATCATGACAAAAAATTGAGTTGAAAATTTCAAAAAAAAATTTCAAAAAAAAATTTGATTTTCAATCTTTGAAAAATTGTTAAATAAAAATAAAGACAAGAGGGAAGGAAAAATCATTTTTATAATAATTCTATGATGGAATTAAAAATTTCAATTCTAATAGTGAGGTTTGTGTATAAAGTACTCAAAATATACATTCTATTGAACTCTTTTCTTTTGAAAATTATAAAAATTGACTTCAAAAATGAATCCAACAAGTTATTTTTTTAGGAAGATGCCTCAATTGCCCACAAAACAAGATTCTTCATAGCTTTCACATCAATAATTCAAATGGAATGAATCATAGCTTTTCTTATAGACATAAATGTATTAGACCATGAAAAAAAAAGATAGTAAAATCCAAATTTTTTGCAGGTTTTGGGGTTGCCTGGGCTGAAGCATTTTGTATTTGGGAGGTCATAATTTCTTGTCATGACACCAATTATTAAAATAAAAATTGTATTCCCTCAAAGCTATTACATTTCTTGACCTTCAAGACAAGTTTCCAAAAATTACAATAAAATTTGACATCATAGGAACCTACCTAAAGTTCTCCAAACCCATTCAAAGACTTCAAACTTACAAGGGTTCAAGAAAGAAATGACGCATTGTAGACTCTGTGATTCTCGCCCAAAGTTTCCATCAAATGGTTGGAATTAGAGGTGGTTACCTTATTCCAACTTTTGAGCATTTCTCCCAATTGAAAGTCAATAATGAGTTTGCACATCCAAAAATGTGCTTCATATGTGAAACGACTCTATACCTACACAACACTTATTCCTACATGTTTTCATTTGTTTTCATTTGTGGGAACTAAGCAAGTGGGAAGCCTGGCTCAACTCACAGCTTCTTTGGTTAACTTGTCTCGTTGTAAATTTCAGTTCTTCTGTTGGTTCCTTTGTCTAAATTTCTTGAAAGTTTTGGATTGTTGGTCTTTTTCCCGGCCTAGGTTTTGAGGTTTTGTAAGGTGGAACTATGAAGGAGCAGCACTTGGACGCTTGGAAAGTACTTTTGTTGAACTTGCAGTAAAATAACCTAATATGCATTTGCATAGGAAAAAAAAACATGCTCTTAAGTTATAGAACTCCGTCTTTTCACAAATATCAATCCATGGAAAATCATAAACTCTCAATACCTGCAACAACAAAAAATGTGATATCAGTATTCCAAGAGGACTGAGCAAACACTGTTGCCGATGGAGCAAATTGGGTATCGAACATGGATGAGTAAAGACTCTTGGTGGCTCGTAGTTTGTTGAACACAACAGCCTGTGCAGTTTCAAAGACATACAGTATAAGATTTTAATCTGGCAATCTTTTGAACGCTGGAAACACCCTAAGCATAAAAATAAATAAATAAACATTGTGAGCTTCTTTCTACACAAGGACGAAACAAGAACTCAAGAGAGCACTACTCCACCAACGATGGCAGCCATGATCTGTCATTGAAACTCTCAAATATATTGATGCAATGTTGATATTCGGATACAATTCTCCATCAGGAGGGATGAAGGTGCGGAGTGTACACGGCTGAAGAATGTGATGCATTGCACTGGAAAATATTGAGTAGATTATCAATGACAGAATCTAAGAAATCATGGGGGAAACTGAAGCTGAAGGAGGTCCCAGGTGCAATTACACAGGAGATGATGAGTCTGGACAAATGGGAGAAGCGATTGAAAAAGAATTCTTTGAGAATTTATCTCTTGAATTACCGCAAGAAATACATTCAAACCGGCAGCATCAAGCCCTTGAACCATGTGTTGATCTCCGTGGGTTTGCTCTCGTATGCAATAGGTTGGCCCACAGAAATTCGCCATTTGCGACACGCTGAAAAAGAAGCAATGAAATTGAGGGGGTTTCGGAATGAATGTGAGTGTGAGTGTGAGTGTTAATTCCCATATTCACAGATTAGGGTTAGGGCAAGCAAGTTCATTGGTATAATGGCTCAAGATTCAAAGCAGCAATAGTTGAGAGTCTGCACCTGCTATATGAGAGTATTTCAACCGAAGGTCTTTTTCTTCTTGTGAGTATATTAGATCTACTACCATCCACTACCATACTCTCAAAATTTTAGCCAGTCTTCTGCAGAGAATTGTGAAATACATAATTCACAAAGATGAAGTAAAACTGCTGTGCATTTGAGATTGGAATTTCGAAATAGTGCATGGGCTTGTGATTTGTCAAAGTTTCTTGCTTTTGATCATGCTGCCAATGTAGGGAGATATGCTTTGCAATGTTGTCAAGGCACAATTTCAGTGTGCATTGAAAGGTTCACCACTGAAGCAATCTAAGATATGTATATCAAAAGCATCCATACAAGCATCATAACAAGGTTCTTATTATTCAACTACTTTAGTTTTGGATTGACAATTGAAAGAAAATTCCTATGTATCTAAACATGTATGAAGAAACAATGAATTATGAATTTTCAAAGTGCCAATTATAGGTGTACCCAATATCATCCGTATGCAAGATTAAGACAAGATCAGACCGCATAATTTTTAGGCAAGATGATCCAGCAACTCGTTGGATCGTCCAAGATACAGAATAACGGTACACTTGCAAAACCAATTTCAATTCGTGTCTTCTCCCAAAAAATTACCTTTTCAAAGTGCCAAAACTATTTCGAAATGCATACTAATTCACAAAGAAAGAGCCTCGTCTTGGTAATACCGACGGGTCAGTAAGTAAAATCAGTGAGCACATGACCATGGATAAGCTTTCTAGAATCACTAATTGGATGCTCCATCATGACTCCCTGAGAATAATTGTCAATTGATGATACATCTCTGAGCTTCCTCAACATATTGATAAGGTTGACCTCAACAACAGAAAGTGTTCGACCTCCCCATTTCTAAAACACAAAAACATGAAGAGGTTACAATTTGCTGTTGTAATAATCCACTACTCGACTAAATAAAATGTAAAAAACAAGATCCGGCATCGTTCTTTATAAAACCTACAAAAATTCTAGAATCACTGGACAATGGCTAACAAATCACCACTGCGACAGAAGCATAGCCTGTCCGATGTCCCCAGATTAACCTGCATGTAGGCAACACATAAGGTCACAAACTTTGAAACTTGAGTATCTGCCACAATTAAAGCAAAGAATAAAGACAAGGAGCAGAATAAATTGAATATAGGCATACCTCATATGCATTTACGTCTGCAAACATAACCTTCTGTCCTTTTTCCACTTCAGTAACTTCTGATCCGGCTGCAATGATCTGCAGTAGAAGAAAAAAAACATTTATTTGAAATAGTTCGTGCTTGGATGGAACACATGAGAGTATACAATAATGGAACTCAATGAAAGGAACTGAATACAAAGATAATTTAAAGATAATTTAAAGATAATTCAATGGTGAGGCATAACAGACTAAAACCACAGTAATTTAAGATAATTCTATCTCGACTCCAAAGCTTCCGTCCATCCCCTACTTTAAGCTCTGAAAATAAATTAATCCAAGGATTATGTCCAAAAAATACCTCGCCCTGTAGATATCGCTCGAACTTGACAGCTGCACTTGGAAGCAATACCCCTCCAGCAGATTGCTGCAAATTCATGCAAGCGTTAGACAGTCACTCACCTAAAGTTGCGGAGATTCACGCTCAAGGAATTCCAATCTCGCTTAACCCCTAAAAGACCAAAGATTTTTGATATCAAATGACCAATTCAATTCATCAAGTTGTGAAAAATAAAATTCAAATAAAGCAATATATTATGTCACCTGAATCCGCAAAGTGCATGAATTGGTCAATAAATAAATAAATTGAACGAAATTTGTTGCCATACCTACTCAGAACTGACATAAATAACGTGAGGCCCAATTTGGGCTTCCTACTCCTTTAGGGGTAAAGAAACTGGATAACGTATAGGAGAAGAGTTCAGAATCCGCAAGAAATATGACTGGGAGGGCATCAAGAAATGTTCACGCAGAAGTAGTACATGAATAAAGAGCGAATGAGTCCATGCTTGAAACTCAAGAGGACTATAAAATGAAACACGACTTACAGATGCCAGAGCTTCAAGGCGTATCAAGACTCGGTCAGCCTGGGGAACAATCTGCTCATTCCAGGACCAAATTCAATTAGGTCAAAATACACCAGGGCATCGGTAAAGAAAAACCTCCCGCCGGAATAAAGACTTGAGACAGAAAGGATGAAAATACACAGTATAACTTGATTTGAATTAAAAATAAGCGAAATCCTCTAAAGTCCTATGGATACACGTAAAAATTGAGCTTAATCCGCAGCATTGCTAATCTTCTCTATTTATAAGAAACCGAACCAACAACGCTACTTCCATTGCACAAAGAACAGCAAAACAACTAACCTTTGCGACATCGACCTCCATTGCGGCCTTGACGGACAACCTGCTAGAATTCAACGAAGAAATTCTCCCCCCAGTGTTGTTCGCTCTCAAAATGGCCGCATTGAAACCTACCAATTTAAGACTCATCAGCATCGACTTAAAATGCATCTTCGAAGAATCATCCACTTTAGAAATCACAAGAAATTTCCCACTACCTAAACCCTATCACCTCAAAACCACGTCGCTAAACCCTACTCAGCTCCCAACATCGCAAAACGTGTGCTCCACCCAGAGCTGCAAAGCGGAGTTTCCAAGTACCAGAGAAGGCGACGGAAGTCCTGCAGGAGAGCGCAGGGCAGCCAGCAGCGATGGCTGTGGCCTTGTGCAGCTGCGAGGGACTGCGCACTACAGTGCTGGCCATTGTAGCGCCTGTTGCCATGGCCATGGTCGAGATTGCAGCAGCAAAATGCGAATGCCGCAAGGGAATGCGAGCCCTAGTAGAGGATGGAATGCGAAACTAGAGAAATGCTGGCTGGTTGCAAGACTCTTGATAAGGGGAAGACGATGAGCTTCGCTGGGTTCTGGAGACTTCAGTATCAGGTGAGGCTTGGATTGGATGAATAAGACCGTCGCTGTTTTGGATGAGCATCGTCATCTGGATGAGCATCGTCATCTGGATGAGTATCGCCATCTGGATGAGTATCGTCATCTGGATGAGTATCGTCATCTGGATGAGTATCGTCATCTGGATGAGTATCGTCATCTAGATGAGTATCGTCCAGCAAGACCCCGCAGCTGATTTAGAGTCAGTCAGATTCGGCATAAATTGAGTAATTTTAGTCACAAAGTGCCACATTTTACAGTATCTTCTTGAGATGTGGATCTTTCAAAATTTGAAGTGGAAATTCTATTTTGGCGTTTATTTGCCAAAATTGACCCTCAAGTATGATAGGTAGTGTGTGTAATATTATTGTATCAAAGTCACACTATTTTAAATTGATATGCAATTCTAAATTTGTGTTTTTGATTTAAAGTGACATTAATTTCTAAGTGTCTTTGAAGCCAAAATGTGCTCACACAAAGTACTGTAACGAGAATTATTGCGAATTACATTTTGCATGGTGTACTACTACAAAAAGTAGGTTAGATTTTTGTGTGATAGCATAGCAATTGGCAAAATTCTTTTTAAAACAACTACGCAAATTCTATGAATCATTGACAATAATCTAAGACTTATTATGTACTTTTAACATTATCCCTTATAAGACTTTACAATTTTTGGAGTCATAGGAGTGAAAATGGTGGTCAATGGAGAATATTTCTCTAGGTAATTTAAATTAAAGTTATTGTATTTATATGCAACTTGACATATTAGAAGAAATTTTTAAAATCATTTGGACCTTGAGATATTTGGATTTGTAAAGTAGTGAATGATCATTTGCATTCTATTAGAATAAATATGAAATTTAAATAATCCAAATAATATGCCTTCCCAACCATCATTTATATATATCATAGCTATAGAGCATCTTTGATATAATTTTTTTTTTAAATTTAAAAAAATTGAATATGACATCCAAAAATTTTATTAAATATTGTCAATTTGGGCATCTATATATCTCATTAACTCTTTATTTCTCAAAAATGTGCCAGCCTTGTCTCCAATCATGGAATTTATTCTAAGTCATCACCATTTGATAAGCAATGTATCCTTAGGCTACTATAAATTTTTAATCCATATTTAAATTGTCTTTCCTATACAAACAAACCCTATGTAAGATTGCAACTTAGTTTTCAAGAAAATTCCATCCTAACCAAATTTATAATATGTTCATGATCAAAACAACATTCATTACACCTTCTAATGTCCATTATTAAAATATGGAAATATATAAACTTTTATATTATATGGACAATGTATCACAATTTCATCAATTTTATTTTCATCTATTAAAAAATTCATTCTTGTGTACTTGCGTGCTAAAACTTAATGACATTTTAAAATCTCTTTAATGAAACCTTGCAGCTTCACAAAACTTTTTTGGTATTGTTGCATTTCAATAGGCTCAATCTAATATAGTCTATATTAAAATTATATGCTTTCAAATTTAAATTCATTGCACCTATTTTTTGGACTGGAAAGCAATCGATCCTTATAGAAATTGTTTGGTAGTCAATCAATCCAATACTATAAGAAGGGAGACTTTTATGTTCAAATCAACCAAACTTTTAGAAAGAAAAAATATTTTTTGAAATTTGACTTTGAAGTGTACAAAAGGAAAATCAGAATAGTTGGACAAAAAAATAATAGGGAGAGGCCACGAAAAGTTGGGTAGGCAACTTTCCCACTTGTGAAAAACTACTTATAACATTGGAATTGGACTTTTTGGCTGCTTTTACAAAGGCATTATGGCAAAGCTACTCCTAAATTGTAGAAGCTTCTCCCTACTCAAAAAGAAGTATGAACACCATGGAATTTGGCAAAAGCAACTCCAATTCTAATAAGGTTGTGTGCCCTTAAAGTGACCATTTAATAGCTGACTGCCTTTTAAGGAAGCTAAACTTCTTAAAACAATTTTCATTAAATTTTTGTAGGAAGAAAAATGGGATTGGCAACTAGCCCAAATCATTTCATATTTTTTGGACTTTTGTGGAATTGATTAAAAAAATTTGAAGTTGAAACAGAGTGGTCACTAAAAGTGACCACCTCGTGAAATCTATAGTGTTGGTACATTGAACCTAACATTAAAGAAAGCAAAATGTACCTCAGTATCATATTTGTTTTTATAGCAAACTACCATGCAATATAGAAGTCCACCCCAAACAAGCCCAACTTTGCACCAAGGTATTTTTTTTTGGCTTTTTTGTGCTAGTTTGCACCAAAAGTTAATTAATTTGGCTATGAAATGGCAACAAACCCTGAAATTTTTCACCAAAAAAATTCAATTTAAAAAAAATCTTAGATGAAATCACCAAATTGTGGATGAAAATAGAATTATAGACATGTAATATGTGCTAATGTGATATTTTTTTATCCAATATGGAGATGAATGTTGAAATTTGGAGCACAACTAAAACATTTTGAGGCCCATTAGATGAGATTCGAGGGGTCTGGAGGGTGTTTTAGGCCTGTTTCCGACTTTGTTCCCCCAGGCCTTAAAAAACGCTACTGTCAGATTTATTTTTTTAAAGAAAAAAAATGAAAAATTCTTAAAATGAAAAACAAAGTGTTTTTTTCCCCGGAAACTGACGTGGCAGTCTCTCAGCCACGTCAGCGCAGCTGCTGCAGTGCAATTTCGGCTTGTTTTACAGGCTGGGAACTCTGGGAAACTCACAGCCCTCCAAAGGGGCTGAAAAACATCTAATGCTTTGACACTTCATAAAAATGGAAAAAAACAAAAACAAAAACCCTGCTCCAGAACCGATGAAGCTCGTGATGAAGCTCCAGAACCGACTCCGAGCCCCAACCCGGCCCATGTCCGTCTCCACCCGGTCCGGTCCCCCCTCTAACTTAACTTACCCGGGAGGCGCCTCCATCACTCCTGCGCGACCAACTCCCCTTCAATTGTCTCTCCATGCCCATCTTCGCCAGTGCTGAATTGCAAATCCACGCTCGCCATCTCCATCGCCACTATTTCGGGGCTTGCCATCTGCGGCTCCCTCACTCCTCGCACCCCAGCACTATTGCTACCAAGCTCACAACACCGTTCTCGCCCCCAATTCCCTCAGAAGTTAACTTAAGTTAGCCCAAAACCAAATCTGCCTGCTTGCCTGCCTGCCTTGCCAGTTCTGTCACCTGGCGCTCCTCACTGATCTGCAAATCTCGCACTACGCTTAAGCTTACTCACTCGGGCAGTCGGGCGTGTGAGAGTCTGAGCTTGGCGAAACTCGTGCGCCATCAGTTGACGCCTAGAACTATATTGACCCGGGAAAAGGGCCTCGGGGTCTGTGCAAGCCCCTGCTTTGGGAAAGAGAGTTTTAGGGAGGGTTTTAGGTCGGACGATCTCTCGGGATTGGTGACGCACCAGATGGGAGAGACTTGGTGATGTGAGGCCATGAGCTGCTGCATGCGTGGAGATGCGGAATTGACAGACAGAGGAGGTGGTGTGTGTGTGTGTGTGGGTTTACCGACGATATGTTAACTGTCTCTTTGATTGTGTGGGCTTGCTGTTAGGTTAATTTCGTGCGTGGACAGTGTAGATCGGGATGGTGGAGGGTTTAGTGTAGGGATTGACGTGTAGGAATGAAGCAGGCGGGTGATTGTGTGCACTGCAAACCTATGCAGTAGTTGGAGGATCGAGGTGTGAGAATTAGGGTGAATTTAGGTCTTGGGGTACGAGGGTCATGGCTATGGCGTCCGTGAAGCCGTCGATGAGGTCTCGGAAATGGGCCCCTCCGTCTAGGGCGCCACCTACCGGGAATGCGAGGTCCACGTACGACGCTTATCGCGACGAGCAGGACAAGACCTCCGGGAAGAAGGATGTGGATTCCAAGAGCTTGGGCGATGCTTATAAGGGGCAATCCGCGGGCGAGAAGGTGAAGAACCGATTCATCCTCATTGTTTTCATTACCTCCGAGTGCCGCCGTGTTTGTGATGCTCATCGGAATGTGTTTAGTGTCACTTTGAAACGAAGAGCTTTAGATTCGATGCGTCTCATTGACGTTGTGATACGATTGCCTTGTGCTCCTCGGAATTTCATCTTGCATTACTTTCTGGGGTTAGGGGATTCTGAAGCATCCTGCGAAGATCTCATCAACAATTGCGCAGTTCTTTAGCTTTTTGCTCTGTTGTGAATTGTCGCAGTGGATCCTTCCGTGGTATGGGAATGAGACATTCGATTTACGCAGGTGATTAGCAGCATCTTATCGTGAAGTTCATAACAGTCTTGAAATCAGCTCCTCACAGCTTGGCCCCATCTGCTGTTCAAGGGAAAATCAGGGTGTCCAAGATTCAGTGGTCCTCTGACATTTTTTTTCTTTGACACCGCTCCGTTACCATTTTGAGTGAACGTTTGAATGCAAACTTCCTCACTCATGAGTTCTAAAGTTGCAGACTTGGAATGCATGCCACATGTTTATAAGTTGCACAGTATAGGGGCATTATGACTGTTGGCATTACTAGCTCTCACGTTTTTATACTGATCGGTTTGTCATTAATGTTCAGTAGTAAGGGTGCAAGCCCAACACGACTCAAGAATGTTATTTTGGAATTACTCAAGTTATTGTTTTTTCCCTGATTGATAGGGTATGCGGAGAATATGTGAGGAGCTCATGGACTTCCAGAAAGTACATCAAGATGAGATGCGCAAAATCGTCTTCCAAAACTACACTATATTTATCAAGTATGAGACACTTTCTCCTCTCTGCTGGATCATGGAGTGGTAGAAGTTTTCGTTTTGGTTGTCTCAGTTTGGGCTAGGACTGCGACACATTGTCTTGGACATGGGAATGCAGTATCTTGGAGCAATTCTAGCGCCGTGTCTGTGGAGACTGGTGTAGGTGGGCAGAAATTCACACTCGAAAAATCCGAAGGGTTAATTAACTGGTCTTTCAACGCATTTGAAGATAATATCATCGACTTGGCTTCTTCTCTGAATGGGGCTGTTGGTCCCACGCATGCAACTCGGGCTGAAACTTAGGGCCAGATTTCTTGTAGCACCTCAGGCGTTGCTAAGAAACATTTGAACCCTTGGTGTTGTCTATTGCTTGTTTTTTGTCCGAAGTTTAGCACTTGGGAGAATAACTTCATTTCCATTGTTTGTCTGTTCAAAGTGGGGGTTCAAAGGAGAATGACACACTGTTACTTATTGGATAATACTAATGTCTCTTATCATCCTGTTGTCATTTGGAGCTTGCATCACGAGACATGGTTGCAATCTCTCTTTAGTGCATGTCAAATGTGGGCATTATTTCGGTACTCCCTACTGACATGGTGGTCTGTTTGTCCCTAAAGGACCTCAAAAGAGATTTCAGATTTAGAAGAGGAGATCACGGCAATGAACAGTATGCTGCAATCCCAAGCAGCTCTGATCCGTACTCTAGCCGAAAGTGGAGCTTCTTTACCGATCGGCATCTCTGTGAGTGCTCTTGAAAAGGACTATTACAAGGAGGATGTAATACCCTCAGAGGCTGTGAAGCGTACCGATCTTCTTCCTGATACATTGGATGTGCTTCTGGCAGAACGGAAAGTGGATGAGGCTCTTGTTTTACTTGATGAAGGGGAGGGTTTAGTGGCAGACTTCCATGATGGAAATGGAGCTGAGGGCTTGAGTGACGAGCTTGTAATGCAGTTAGAAGAGGCTTTGGCTGAAAGGAAAGCAGGTTTGGCTGCCTATTTAGCTGAAGCAGTGCAACAACCCACTGTCAGAGGCTTGGAGCTGAGGTCTGCAATATCTGCTTTAGATAGACTAGGTGACGGTTCTCGTGCACACACACTCTTATTGCACTCCCATGAAGAGAGGTTGAAGCACAATATGAATGCACTGCGACAGAGTGGAGCCTCTTATGGGGGTATTTACACAACTGCCGTTTCTCAGTTGGTCTTCTCTGCCATCGCTCAGGTGCGCACCACATCGTTATTTAATATTTTCTGCTGGAATTTTAACGTTGCTTGTTTCCTGAGCTGATTAGGACCAAGAGACCCAAATTGGGACTCATGATTGTTTTAGCAGTTTAGATTAGGTCATATGAAGATTATTTTTTCTCTGATTTTATTTTACTTTAACCCTATTTATGAAATTTTCTTCACTAATTCTGGTGGTATAAAATCATGTCTCGTCTGGTGTATTGATCTTTCACAATGAACTGGTTAATAATTTTAAACCGTGAATCCTTGGTCTTGGGGGGGTTAGGTTTTACTTCGCTGGGTCGTCCTTTTATCTCACAGCCGTCACATTGTGATTGCAGGCGTCAAGAGATTCAGTGGCAGTGTTTGGTGAGGTACCCTCCTACGCTTCCGAGCTAGTCTTGTGGGCCAGCGACGTAACTGAAACGTGTGCCTCTGTTATCAAACGGAATGTGTTGCTGTCAGCTGCTGCAGCTGCGGGTCTGCGAGCAGCTGTGGAATGTGTCCAAATTGCGCTGGGGCACTGTGCGTTATTGGAAGAACGAGGTTTGACACTGTGTCCAACACTCTCGAAGCTCATTCGACCGAGCGTAGAACAGGCCTTGAAGGCGAATTTGACCAGCATAATGGAGAGTGTGAGCTCATTGGCAGCAGCTGACAGTTGGACCCTGGATACTCAACGGGGCCCACGGGGAGCTGTGTCAGGTCTAAGACTTTCCAATAGTGGCCATCGCTTCCTTTTCCTGGTGCAGGTGCGTGTACTCATCATCGTCTTTCTACAATCCCATTGTACCTATTGTGGCTACACCATTTATTCTACTCAGTGTCATTCATGATTTAATGTGCCACCAGAATATTTTGTCTTACAGGAAATGAATCTTTTTTGTTCATTACTTTACTTGGTTTACCCTTGAGACCACGACCACCATCAACCATTGATAGAGAAGAAGAGAAGCTTTTCAGTGAATAGTTAGCCAATCAACAAGTCAGTCAATGAACCCAGTCAATCAACTTTTGCTAATGGTGTTCTAATCTTATCCATCTACATGGTTTTCAAATTAGCAATTAACCTACAGAATATTTTATCAATACTAAATAGAATAAACGGTGCAGTTGTACCGATGAGTGATCCCATGTATATATGTTAAACCACAGTCTCTGTGAAGTTGTGATGATCTGTGGCGTATGTTGGCAATCTATTTAGGACTTCCTTGAAGACATGCCAGCTCTTGTTAGCATTCAGTTGGGTGGAGCTGCATTGGAGGGCGTATCTGGTATTTTCGAGGAATATATTGGCACGTTGATTAGGGCGCTACCTGGTCAAGAGGGCGAAGAGGGGGACGGCAAAAGGAAGGTCAGTTCTCGATTGGTTATGCATGCACGGTAGTTCTGCACTTTTTACCAGTTGACACCTCATAGGCTAGTATCTTAGCTTCTAAAGGACCAAGAAGCCCCAATGTACTTCACTGATTCTGGTGATATAGAATTTGGTCCTATCTGAACTATATCTTTATTAATATGATCAATTGAACTAAAGTCCTTAAGTCCTTGATCCTTTAGGGTTTGCGATGCTCAAGTGTGTTCATAGGCTGTTATTTTCATGGCTGTGGTTGTACAAAGGATATATTCTGCTCCAATTCTCTCACAGGCGTCTGTCATTGGGTTCCTTTCTTTTGCAGGTTCGAGTGGCAGCCAGTGAGGAACAGCAGCTGTCACTACTTGGAAACGCTGCAACTCTGGCTGATGAGATTGTGGCAGTCGCAGCTTCCAAACTTTTGCCAGCTGACAAAGTATTCGGTGGGGAACTCAAGCCTCCGCGCGGCTCAGCGGCAACAGCGCGTTCACCCGAGCTCAAAGACCTGCAGCGGCAGCTGCAGAATCATGTTGAAAAACTTAAATTCTATCTATGCAATGGAATAATTATTGGATTATGCTATGATGAGTACGGAAGCAAACTAAATGCCACCACATATTTTCAGATTGATTCTGAACAACCTAATTGGCAGGATGATCCGCTGCCCACAACACTTTTTCAGGTGCGCTTTCTGTCTTTTCCTCTTGCAGCACTTCTTTTTGATGTGCTATTTAAGGTAGAGGATACTCCGTCCGTCTTATTATACAGTTCAATTAATATTCAGGAGTATGCATTCATTGGGAGATCACTACGAACTGTAGAGCCAAAATCTCTTGAGATCAAATTTGTATCAACGTGCTTATGCCATCGTTCAAAGTGGGAGGTTGTAGACCGTTGTTGAATGAAATTGAGGTTGTAGACTGTTTTCATGCAAGGCCATAGCATTCAGCCAGCCTATGCTTACACCACTGCTAATTGAAGGCCAACCGAATGCATGAATAGATGAGTTGCTGTTGGAAACAGAGATCGGTTTTGGATACAGGATAGGTCACTCACAGTTTTAGCATTCTCTACCTCATATCTCTGCTTTTCACTCAATACTGCCTCTGACATATGATCTGGTGTGGCAGTCTGTATTTCACAAGTTATTTTCTATCCAGCAAATAGCTGCAAGCGTCCTAGTTGGGAAGGACAGGGTCACGCAGCTGTTGCTGAGACGTCTCACTGAAACTTTTGTTAAAGATTTGAGTACAAACCCGGAGTTATGGGTTTTGATTGAAGAGGAGCCAGGGTCCTTGGGTCCTCTTGGCTTGCAGCAGTTCATTCTAGATATGGAATTTCTTGCTCTTGTCGCTAAGAATATGGGATTTCTTTGGAAGACTGTGTCTCAAGCCATCTCTCAGGAAGAAGAGCGAATGAAGGAAATGTACATTGTTGGTGGAGCTGATCTTGACAGGTCTGTTCTCGTGCTGTCTCTGTATTACTGGTGTGCGAAGTAGCTTCAAGATTTGGCACTTGCAACTTAGGTTGCTGCAGATTCTAAGACTCGTCTCATTTTTCTATTTGTTTATTCCTCCATGGAGCTAATTTCATTCCTGTGGTGTTCGATGCAGTGGTTTGCCTGATCCTGGATGGCTACAGATGAGCGTCTACAATAATTTCAATAACCTGATCGATCAGTGGAAAGGAAACAATGGGTTTGCACCTCGGGATTTTAGTGATGCTCAATCTGTGTCATCGTCAATGCGCTCAGAATGAGATGGTGGAAGCTCCCCAGTTATTTACTCTTGGGAATCCAACCAGCTCTCATGGGTTTCAAAGAGACGAGATCTTTCTTGATGGTATTCTTACACGCTTCTGCAGATGAAGTTAAACATTATTTCATTATTGGCATGAGTGCATGATTTCGAAGCAGTGGATCCAGAGATGCAATATCTTGCTCGTGCTGGAAGGACAAGGTGCTAGAGCTGAACTCCGCATCTGGTCAATCCGTCACCGATATAGAGGCTAAGGTCTATAGACGCCAGATATTCTCTGTTTCTCATGATGGTGAATTATTTATATTTCATCCCTGGAATGAGTAAGGTATTTGTAGATGGTTGAGTGTTTAGTGGTAGACTTGATCTTGGTATCAAATTGTGGAGGTATTTTTGGCTACCTTGTTGAGGATTTCTACGAAGTTCCATCAGGGCATGTGGTGGCCGCATTTGACTGTCGCAGGCTGGAAGGAGTATCAAGTGAACTTCACGGTACTCTACCTCTCTCTCTGAACTAACCAAATCCTTCAACACAATTTTTTGCAATGAGACAGTATTGGCTCCTGCAGAGATTCAAAATTGGATTGCTTCCTTAAGTTTATATGCCGTTTCTAGCCTGCATGAGCTGCATGTGCTTGCTAATGTTTTCTTTCTGTCTGTTTGTAGCAGGTGACGTGGAGAAATACACGCACTCCCACGGGGCACCACTCCTGCACATGATCCTGGAGAAATTTGCTGGTTATGGTACGAGCAATTTCGGAGTGCTGGAGTGGGTGCGACTGGTTGTAGAGTGGAGCTTTCAGATTCTGCATTTCATGTAGAAGGCAACCACTTTCTGATGTGGGAGCCCATATGAACCACACATTCTCCTCTGCACTTGATAAATGTGCATTGTGTGCATATAATGCGTCTGAATCTGTATTAAGTTAGTTTCGATTCGTTCTTACAGGCAATCCTCTGGAAAGAAAGGAAGAGAGTTTGCCTGCTTACAGTACTCGCCATTTGATCACATTCATGCAACATTCATCTAAATAAGTGTGACTCGGTCTCGCACGAATTGAAGTAACTTATTTGATTCGGATCTGCACCCTTTTATATAAGCTGACACTGGAGCCACACATTAGTTTGTTGACTTGAACTCACTGATATTGAGCAGCAATGAGGCCCCACAAACTGATGGTAAGTAGAGTGGAAGACTTATGTGCATTTTGTATATAATATCAAGAAATACGATTCACTTTATAAAACACTCATGGAATCTGACAGTTGTGATGCAAGTTTCTTATGGCCAGAGTTGCTGCAGCAAGTCGTACAACACAGTGCAGCACAGGTTTTGATTGACCGAAACCTAGAATTAGGCAATTTTGCCCAGAAATAAGTAGACGGACACCTTACCAAGTACCCCAGTAACATTCAAGAGACACTGCCTTTTCCTCTCCGGAGTCCTCATCCATTTAAGGTTCAGTATCGGGATAGTGGCAGTACATTTATGGTGTGCACCATCTTTTTTGCTAATTCTAGGACTGAACATACAATTCATCAAAGAATTGTAAGAAAATGGTTTCCAAAACCCCCCAATCTAGAATCCATTGAGTAACTTACCAATGCATCTACCATGTAGCCTTCAATAACTTGTTTGCAATTTTGAAGTGTGAAGAGAAGCTCTTTATGTATACTTGAGGTGGTAGAAGGTATAACAACCCATGTGAGATATATAATTTAGAATTTGTAGTTTCTCAACCACTCATAGTTAAGTCAAAAGTAGGAATTGTGTTTGAAATAGAATTTTAGACCTCATTAAGGCATAGTAGAATAAGTTTTTTTTTTAAAACGTTGAACTAACAAAATTTGGGAAATTAAGTTAAGTTTTATCTCCAAAAATCCGTTTGGGATTTCAATCCTTCAATCAAAAGTTATGGACAATTTTTAGAGAGGATGTTTGAAAATGTCAAAAAAAAATTCCCTTCCAACCCCTCCTCTAAAATTTGTCCATAACTTTTGATTGAAGGATTGAAATCTCAAACGGATTTTTGGAGATAAAACTTAATTTAATTTCTCAACTCATGTTAGCTCAAAGTTTTTTGAAAAAACTTATTCTACTATGCCTAAATGAGGTCTTAACTTCTACTTTAAATACAATTTCTGCTTTTTACTAAATTATGAGCAGTTTAGCTTCTATTCATTCTAATTCATATATCCCATATTGTTTGCTTAACCTCCTACCACCCCATAAGTATATATAGAGTTGTCTTTCCATTCCAAATTACAAAATATGAAAGGCATACAAAACATGTGGGAGAAATCAAACTTCAAAATTATTGACCTCAATAAATTGATAGCCAATTTGTTAAAAATTGCTATATTGTATACAATTTTAATTGAAAATATTTGATTTTTTAGTGTGCTATTGCGACTCTACCAACTAGTTGATTGTTGACAATTATTGACGTGTGGATAGTTAGCTAATTTGAGTGTGGAATATTCCACATCAAATCATCCCTCGGATGAAATGATGTGGAATATTCCACATCATTCCGTCCGCGAGAAGGCAGCCTGTCAGACTGCTACTGAATGTTATGCCAATACTATGTACCCAAAAGATGCAAACAGGTGTTCTAAACAGTTATTCTTGCAAATCCTCCCTTGAAAAAAATCTAGAGTTGTTGATCTCGGTTTAAAAAAATCCCCCTTCCAATGCCATTGAACTCCAATTATTAAAGTAAATCCATTTTTGTTATTGTTGTTGTGAGAGAAAATCTCTGCCATCGACGCTCTGGGATATTCAATATGATATTCAATATGAAATACATATGGGATACATACATATATATATATATATATATATATATATATATATATATATATATATATATAAAGCATACAAATATTATACAACAATGGATATTCCATATCATATGTAGGCCAAACAGATTTCACAAATTACAGATATGGGATAGGGGATGAGTACTTTAGAAGCACCTGTGTTATTTTTTCAACCATTAATATAATGACATGTGTACACTCCCTCAAGTATTCATCTCTAATTTTCACATAAACAACTCTTTTGTCACTCTGTGCCAATAAGACGTTACAATGGTGTATGTGATACTAATTTAACAAAGTCACTCTATTTTGAATTAATATAGGTTGAAATATTGTAGTATTCTTTCAATTTTTCCAATAACTGATTTTCTTAGTGACAATAATAATTTTTTTCCTTCAATCACAAAATAGATATCTTTAATTCCTAAAGGACTAGTTTCATTGTCATATGGTCAAACTTCATTCTTGAGTTCAATTTAGCCTTTTAAATCATATTCAAGATTCTAAAGTTCACTCTAAAATTTGGAAGGATGTTCTTGAACAAGTCAATTAAAGTATCCTACACTAGGATTTGTTGAAGAATAAGTATAGACAAAGATTTTAGCCTTGATTTGGGCAAAACTATTTTGAAGCACGGTTTTGGACTTCAAAAACTAAAGTCTTTTGGGGGTTAATTTAAATTTTTTTCACAATAGAATTTTGTGGTTGAAAATTGAGTTGATAATCTAAAAAAATTCAATAAAAAACCTAATAATTTTTATTCTTAAAAAAATTGCTAATTAGAAGTAAGTACAAGATGAAAGGAAAAATTAAATTGTTAAAACTTCTAAAATAGAATTGAAACATGTCAATCCTAATGGTGAGATTGTTGTAGCAAGTAACCTCCATCCTATGGAATTTTTTTTAAACATTGTGAAAATTACCTTCACCAACAGATCCTATAAATTATTTTTTAAGGAAGATGCCTTAATTTTTCAAAAAACAAGATTCTTCACAACTTTTACATAATCATTTTAAATGGAATGCATCAAAGATTTTCATGTAGATATAAATATAGTCTATAAGGTAAATAATTTAATTTAATTAGATTTAGATTTTATTTTATTTTTATAAAAAAATTCCTACTTGGAGTTGAGCATTTTGAGCTGAGAAGGTCAAATCTTTTTCTCTCAAGCATGAGATGACGTAAAATTTATATTCCCATAAAGCTACTACATTCCTTTACCTTCAAAAATTACAGTAAAATTTGACATCATAGGCACATGCTTGAAATTCTTCAAAAACCATTGCAAGGCTTTCAAAACCTTTAGAAATAAATTCAACTCTCTTTCTAGAGTTTCTAGGATACCTTCCAATCCATCATGATTGCGTGTAGCACACCTAGTCTACCTCACATTCAAACTATTTTACATGAAAATATGACTTTCTTCTATGCAATCAGATTAATGGGGTTAGAGTGTAATGTAGAGTACAATATTGTTCATTTTGTAAGTATTAGAAATGAGATTAGGCTATAGCACCTACTTTAACCATGCAATATTTAGTCACGTCAAGTCAACAATATACAGTTAAAACTTGTGGTATGATGCAAAATACTCTAAATTGTAATGAAATATCTAATTAGTGCATATAACACTAACTTTTTACAACTTAAAATGTTGTACGGCTTTTTACAAAAAATAAAGTTTAAATAGTGATACCAATTTTGAAGGTGACACTAATTTGTTACACTCAATAATAGGAAAAATCAGTGTAAGGCAATGCTATTTGCTTTCAAAGAGTATTTTCTTTCCCATGTGCGTGGATTTGAATGTGAAAATCCCCTCCGCTAATTTTATATTTGTTGCTTCTTTTAGCTAATTCAAGGTCTTTGATTTCAACTATGAATTTAAAAATTTTCAATTTGATTATGGGATAAGATAATAAATTTCAACGTTCTTCCTAAGATGAAAATTTTAGACCAACACTTAAAGTCTTAATTGTCTTCTAACATACACAATTAAGGTATGTGCACCCATTATCAACAATGTTCAAAAATACAATATCTACATTTGCCGGATCAAAAAGCTTCACATTTTCCTAGATATTGATTTCACAAGATGTATACAATGGAAATTGATGAAAGTCTATGAGAGCATGTTGTCTTGTGGTTCACCTAGAGATGAAATTTTGAAAATTCACAATTTCTTCATATAATGTCTCAAAACATGTGGGCCATCAGTGTATTGAAATCCTCTTTCAATTGCCAACAACAACAATTTTTAAGTTATTGAAGTAAATATTCTCAATTCTAATAAATGACAATTATAAGTGTATATTTCATAGAGTGTGCATAGAAATTTGCACTAAGTTTGCTCCTTCACTAACAAGATTCATAACATAGCAAGGCTATAAAGATATGTATACCATTGTAGCCCCTTGAACCCTAAAATTCTTTTAAATCCAAAATGTTTTTTTTATGTTTTGGGCATCTAAAGTGAAGTATTAGATTTTGAATTTTTTTCTCATTTTTTTGGTGAGATTAAAAAATCAAACAACCTTTAAAGGAATCTACTTCTTGCAAAGATACAACAATTGGTTTAATTTGAAATTTTTTTTTTTTTGACTTTCAATTTGGGCAAATAGGGTAGAGCATTGTTTTGCTTTTACTTCTCTTTAACTTCAAATTCTTCCCAAATTTGAAGTCTTTTAGACCTTGTTGCTAAGAAGAATTTGAATCTCAGGGGGGTCACTTAGAGTGTCCATTAGAAAACACGTGCGAACAAAACTTTGGACCCCCTATATTATATCCTAAAATTTAAATAAAATGAAATAAAAAAAATATGACTAGATTTTCCTACTTCAAAAGTTTATGTTTTGAATTATTGATATTTTTATTTGTTAATGATAATTAGTTACAAATTTTTGAAGTAATTAGATACACTGTACAACTGAAAAATAACTTTCACACCCCTATATTATATCCTAAAAAATTGTCTAAAAAATGAACAAAAAATTCCTAAAAATAGCTCTCTATTGAAAGTTCATTTTGAGTTGAGTATTGATGCAATGGTCATCTAAATGTGATCTCTATAAATATTTGAGTTGAAAAACATGCTGTTTTAGGCCATTTTCAACCTCTTGTACAAATCATTTCAACTATTATTTTAGTTTGAAATTTTGGCAATAGAAACCTATAGTCATTATTAAGCAACCCTCAAAATTTTAAGTTGAAATTATAGTTCATTAGAAACCACTTGTTCGCACGTGGTTTGTAGTAAAATACTAGGTGCCCCCCCCGAGATTTGAATTATGGGTCTCAAAGTGACCTCAATGTCAAAATTATCAAAATTTGAATTATCAAGTTTGAATTATCAAAAATGGTGTCAAAGCAACATTTTAATTATCAAGTTTGAATTAATCGGAGTTTTTGACATTGATGTCTCTTTGACACCATTTTGATTTATAAATCTATTTTTAGAAGGTGCTCTATTTGGGCAATATAAGGAGGGGCTTTCATTCCTTGTCAGACGAGGGATAATTCGCCCCTACTAATTCAACGGGAGGGCATTTAGCCGTTATAATCCCAGGCATCCAATTAGCTTGGGGGAGGTAACTTCAATCCGCCTACATTCTCATTAGTGAGACATTTAGACGTGTCCAAATCTCTACAAACTAAATGTGCGCTAGCCCATCTAGCAAGACTAGAAGTCAGGGGATAGTACATTGTAATTAATCATACTAAGTTCCAATGCTGGAGGGCTCCCACTTTCAAGGGGAACAAAAAGAAACCTCCAGCAAAGGTTAACAATGTTATGAATTTTTTGAGTCTTTTCGAATCTTTGACTTTAGGAACTCTAGGGAATCATCCAATTGCATGCCCATCTACTTTAGCCCCACCTTTCAACCCTTAAAAAATGTTGGACAAATGTAAGTTACACAAATTGGGTGAAGGCTCCCCAATGAATGGGCATGCATGCCTTCCACAAAATCAGTTGCGGGTTGAGGATTTGCTGCATTAAGCGAAAGGGAAGAGCCTGGCTGGCTCCTCATTGATCAACTGAACCCGTACAGTGCATGGGGAGTGTGCCCGGCACACTATGGAGCCACACGTCCGCGCTCACTGCGTCCGCAACGCGCCCAGCACTGCAGACCCTTGCTCGCCACATGGAATCCGTGCTTTGCCCGGATTCCCATCTGCGCCCTCCGCTGCCTGCACGTCTCAACTGCTTCGCATGACTTTCGTCGACTGAATTTTTCCGCAAAGCACTGATCGATAGTGATCATTCGCTCTCTTCACTTGCTTCCACTAAACTTAGCTGCTTCTCATCACTCCGCGGCTTTTGTAGTGACCCAAGAATGGGATAAAACCGCAGATTCATGTCCAAAGATCCCCTTTCCAGCACCACCTCAGGTTGGGATCCACTCACAGCATGCATTTCGTGTTACAAGGACGCGAAGCTTACCATTTGTTTCCCGTTTGACCCTGGAGCTTAGTGGCAGGTAGTTCGTACAGTGAAATTGGGTGGCATGCAGTAGTTCTTTGGGGTTGAGAACGATTGATGCTGCATTTCAAGGTGTCTGTGGGCATCAGAAGCTCACTACAGTACTGTCTGGTTGATGTCTTAGGTAGTTAGTGTCAAACCTAGTTTGGAAGGCCAAGAGCGTGGTTTTGGTAAAGTAGTTCGGAAACCCGGGTACCTTTTTCTCAGAGAGATAGGGCCGTTTCGCTCTCTGTCGTTGTAGCACAGGGCTCCTTTTTAGATATTTTGAACTAGAATCAGGCAAACGGCTGGTCGGTGTTCTCTCTAGCGAAATGTCAGCAGTGTTTGTAACCAGAATTGCAATTCTCTAGCTCAACATTTGAGAGTGAGGTCGCTTCGTTGCGGACTTGCGGTTTTCTTTGGCGAGCAAAGACTTGCAGGAGGAGTTGCCGGTCGACGTTGTGCCTCGGGCGAGCACGTACTAGATACTTCAATTTGTCGACACTTTCTTTTGTGAGGGGTTGTAGAGCGAAATGCTTTGATTGGTGTGGGGAAACCAGTTGGGGTCTTCGTCGTCATCGCTGTTTCTAATTGCTTAAAGCTGTTGGGCGCCTCCAAGTGTTGGTTTTCAACCTCTCCAGCTAGAGGCCATCGGAAGTTCAAAGAGGGGCGAAGGAGCGGACGATGTCACGGGCTCTGGTGGCGCAACCAAGCACTTCTTGTCGGGGCCAAGTGGTGAGACTCGCTCCTCTCCTGGCCCGCCTCCTTCAGTTTATCCTCAAAATTAGTTGACCCATTAGATGCTTCCTTTTCTCAGCAGGAGTATTGCAAAATCTGTCGAGTGCTTCTCAGGCGAGGATTGAGAGATTAGGGTTTTCTCTGTTGTCGATGGTTAGAGCTAGAACATAACTGTGATGCAGAATTATGAAATCCAAGTATTGGCTATGTCGTAACTTGGCCACTATGTAAGCCATTCCGTATTTTGATGCTTTGGGTTTCCAACTACATGCTTGGCGCATGCTGTCATCTAGGAGCTTCATACGACATTTGATTGTCATGTGCTGTAGGGTTCATATGTACAGATGCCTTTTTGTCGTGATGGCTAATTTGGAAGGATCAAGAGCCCGCTGAGGACGGAATCAGAGCTTTTGTTCCTTTAGGGCAAAACACTGATATTGCACATTGATGGTTTTGGCAGGGCATTGCATTTGAAGCTTTTGCGAACTCCAGCAAGAGGCACAACCATGTACGGTTCAGGGACGGCGCGTACATTGTGACTGCATCGGACGAGCAAACGAATTCCAGTTCTAAAGCGCCCACCCATGGCAACGAGAATACGACCTCACGCAGGCTGCGGGTGGTCCGTAACGCCGCACCCACAGCTGTAGGGGGATCGTCCGCTGCCGGGGTGCTGATTCCGCTGTCCAGTGTCGGAACCGAGCACGATGACGACTCGGAAGACAAATACGCCGCAGAATTAAACCAGATACTCCTGAGGAAGCCCAGAAAGAAGGCGGAGAAGAAGAAAAAATCGGCAGGCAGCGTAGAGGAGGCAGAAGGTGAGATCACAATCACTGCCAAAAGTTTGAATTATAAGAAAGCCAATCATGCACGTGCTGCGTCCTCCCTGTCGTCGAGCTTGCCCTCCAATTACTACAACACGCTCGTGGATCTCATTGATCAGCTCGAGAGCATTCGACTCCACGCTTTGGCTCTCGAACGCTGGCACGCCCCGAAGCTCAAGAAGGTCCTCAGGTACGGTTTGCAAATCCCTTCTCACCTATTAAACCTTTATATCAATTAAATCTGTTGATCAATATTGTGAAATTATAGAATTGAGATGGGCAGAATCAGTAAAGAATATTGCATTTTGGTCTAGAATAGATTAAATTGGAAAAAAGAAAGGCCTGATGTAGCTTACTCAAAACTGCTAAAAAACATGAGGCTTGTGCTCTTCTGTGTGTCAAGATGGAGCGGGCTTTTAATTGTTTACTCAAAATTGTCAACGGAATTGTGTCGCAAATCGTGTGACAGGAAATATCTTGCCAGTGCTCGCAACTTGCTGCATTATGTCGCTTTCCGGTCGCTCGAAATCGCCAACCTTCAAGAGAGGCTGGCCTCATCCGGGCTCGCAAGTCTGGAGGGATGTGAAGCGCACACACTGGCAAGTGTCAATTCCATCACCTCGATTCTCAGGTCGCTTCTTCATGACAAGAAATCCTCCTCCAGAGATGCTGTGATTTCATTTGAAGATGGAAATGCCATGTTGTCCCGTCACGCGGAGGCTCTCCTTGGCGCGTCCCCGCCCGGACGCAAGACGTTGGTGATGGTGACGCTCCCGTCCGAAGCGGCCGACGACGACGCCCTCATCCAAAACCTTTTCGAATCCGGGATGAACATCGCTCGGATCAACTGCGCCCATGGTGATCCCGAAGTCTGGAAAAAGATGGTTCAAAAAATTCGCTACTTCTCGCAGTTTCTGGAGATTCCCTGTCGCATCAGCTTCGACCTGGCGGGCCCGAAGCTCCGCACGGGCCCTATCCAACCGGGTCCGTCAGTGCTCAAAATCAAACCTTCCAAAGACAGCCTCGGCGACGTCCTTGCGCCCGCGTGTGTCTGGATTGGCGATGCGGGAGTGACGCCTTCGGAGGACCGCGTCCCCGACGCGATCGTCCCCATTGTCCCAAACCCGAAATGGATGAAGAAAGTCGACGTTGGCGACGTGATCAAGTGCAAGGACTCGCGAGGACGCACTCGGGAGCTTCGAGTGGTGGAAAAGGGCGTCGGCGGCGTCTTCGCCGAATGCCGCACGGTGGCCTACATTCAATCGGGCTGCGAATTCGCAGTGAAGAAGCTGAAGCTCACCGTGGGTGAACTGCCGGAGGTCGAGCAAGCGATTGTACTCCGCCCAGGCGACGATCTTCTCTTGAAACGGGAGCCCGGGCTGGGCACCCCCGCGCATCTCAACAGCGCAGGGAACGTCGTGACGCCCGCGTCCGTCACGTGCACATTGGAGAATGTCTTCGAAATCGCCACCCCGGGGGAGCCCGTGAAGTTCGACGACGGCCGCATCGGGGGCGTCATTGCTTCCGTCTCCCCAGACGAGATTCGCGTGACGATCACGGATGCGGGGGACGTCCAAAAGGGGAAGAAGCTGCGCGGCGAGAAGTCGATCAATTTCCCCGAGAGTGACTTGTCGATCCACGGCTTGACCCCCAAGGACACCGCGGACTTGGACTTCGTGGTGGAGCACGCGGACATGGTGGCGTTGTCGTTCGTGAACGGCCCTTTGGATGTGCGCGCGCTGCAGGAGGAGCTCGCGAGGCGCGGCGCGGGTCGCGTGGGCTTGGTGGTGAAGGTCGAGACAGAGCTGGGTCTGCAGCGCCTGCCGTCCATTCTGCTGCAGGCCATGCAGACGGACTACCCCGTGGGCGTCATGGTGGCGCGCGGCGACTTGGCCGTGGAGTGCGGGTGGCAGCGCCTCGCGGAGATTCAGGACCAAATTCTGTTGCTTTGCGAAGCGGCGCACGTGCCCACCATTTGGGCCACGCAGGTGCTCGAGGGCTTGACCAAGTCCGGATTGCCCTCCCGAGCCGAAATCACAGACGCGGCATACGGGTCCAGGTAACGAACGCGACGATGCTCATCTTTCCATAAACCCGAAACCTTGAGGCTCACATGAGATCACAATCACCAAAGGGCTCTTGATTTCCTGCTCATAGTTGCTGTTCAGAGGGTTCATGCTTTTCATTCTCTTGACCTTTGGAAACAAATGGACAACAATTCCATTGAAAGAAAGCAATGCGACGTGGAAGTAGAGGCGAACCTGGGCGGGAGAAATTTAAACTTTTTTATTTGTTTTTTGTATTCAAGATACCTATTGAAGATACTGCTCCATCGGGGGGCTATTGTAGTTGTTTTGCATTGCTTTTCGTCTGTTGTGAGAATGCCATTTTCGTGTCCCCAAGGTGTCATTTGGGTACCCTGAACCCCACGATCAAGCTCTGACAACAGGAGCACCGAAGGCCTCCCTGGATTTGCTACTCAGAGGGTTCATGTCTTGCATTAGTTTTTATCTTATGTAGGGATACCTTTTAATGCCCACAAGATGCGAACTTGGGTCTTAGATGTCTCCCATTATCTCGTAATCAATGGATCATTCAGAGAGGTTGCACATTAGCCTTACCTTAACACATTTGTCTTCCCACAAGGATGGGCTTCCAACTTATCAAGACCGTTATAGTTGTTCTTATGCCTCCACAGAAGCCTTCTCATAGTTTTTATTTGTAGAGGTTTGGTTCTTCATCCCACTCAAGCAATGCCATTTGTGCATTGTTAGAGACTGATTTGGTGGGTTGGATTTGGCAGGGCCGAATGCGTGATGTTGAACAGAGGTCCTTACATTCTTCAAGCGGTGACCAGCTTGGACGATATACTTCGCAGAGAAGCCTGCCATAGAAGAAAGAATCAAACAGTGTTGCATCGGCTGCAAAATCTTGGGCTCTAGAGGAATTGTTGTAGAGAATTTGCTTCGGAAATTGGGTATTGTTAATTCCTCCCATTGCATTGTACCATGTGTAATTCATATTCTGTATGATTCTCCTCATTCTTAGTAAGCTCGCAATTGGTTGATTCTTGCGAGGGATACATTTTTATTCTTTGGGCGACTCTCGCCTATTGGGAAGGCCGGTGATGTAACTGATTTACTTTATGAAGATCTGAGACATTGGAAATCTGCAGCCATTGTGATAAAATGCACTACAGATGAGTAGTTAGATTGATTTCAACATGCACTTGGACAATTGAATTTGTATTCCATTCCTGCATACTAATAAAATTACGGTGGTTGTATCCATTTCCATTTATCACAAGTCCAGCATCTTCTGAACCTTGCACCTGTTTTGTTTTGTTTTCATTTTCCGTTTTTTGTTTATGCATTTAATGTTTTTATGACAGGAAGTTATGTCAAGACTTCCAGAGTTTTTGGACATTAGGGTGATTTTCCAATTATCTTCAACGGTTTCAACCTGGGGTCTCCACACTTGTAACAAATTTCTTTTCGTGCACTCTTCAAAATGAGTTTTTAACCAATAACAATGGTAAATTTTTTCATAAATGCTAACCCTCCTTGTGACTACCATTTTTGCAATTACTTATGTTGCCATTAACCCTTAAAAAATAAATTTAACCACTTTTTCTAAAAACACTTCAAAAGTGTTGTCCTATTTCAATTAACGAAACACCAAAAAATTGTTGAATTTTTGAAATCCAACCATATTATTTTGTATTTTATTCCTCATTCACTTTTCTACGTGCTTAAAAACTTTCATACAAAATGACTACACAGATTGAAAGATTATAATATTTGAAGAAAAATGTTTCTAACTAGTGTAGTGTACAACGCTTTTGTAAAAACGCTATTTTAGTGTTTATGACAATAAATTCATTAGGTTTTGAAATTCAAGGTACAATAATGCATAAAGGCTACAACCTACCAATGGTGTCAGGTGAGTTAGAGATGAAGCATAAGTGTGATTCTAGGAGTACCCCCAATGCTCTGATTCTTTGCAGGTCGCTTCTCCTTTCTACATTACAAGAGTAGCTTTGCAAAGTGACCAACTGTTTGCACCAAACACACCTTGGTCTCGTTTATGTTCTAAAGCTTTTCCTGCACTTCTTCCTGGGATCTTTCTTATTTCCAAGAAGCAGTTTTGTACAGGACTCACCCTCAGACCCCCAAGGTCTTGCATACGAAAACGTCGCTGACAAGTCTATCGGAACAACTTCTTCAGTTATTTCGGCCCAAATCCACCCTCATTCCTACCCTGAAGTGTATCCATTGACTTGACATGACAGACGTAACAACAGTCTTAACTTACTATGTACACACTTCCAGCTTCTTGAGTCCTTAGCCGTACACGACAGAAAAATGATTTGAAATATCATGCGTTTCCGCAACTAAGCACAAGAGCAATTTCTAGATCCCAGCTTGGATATTTCTGGCAGGTACTGCTCACGGTGCAGACAGGAGAAATAAGCTACTTCCAATGTCCGGATTACAGAAGGACGTACAGTCAGGGTACAGGAACCTTACAAATTTTCTAGTCAGTTTTCACTAGAAAGTTCATCAACTTCACAAAGCTCTAGCATGCTAAAAAATGAACCAATTTTGGAATCGCAAATTGCGTTGGAATTGCAATGAAGTGCACTTCAACTTCACAACAAGTGAAAAATGAATAAATTCAAATCATACAACAATTTGAATTTCTTTTATAGACTGACTATCTATTGTTTCATAGAGAACCTTTGGAAGATGGTCAAAGTTTTTTTGCAATGGGGTGAAGAACAAGTAAAAAATCATACAGGTAACTCAAGTGGTATGAGATCAAGTATCTCTTAAGCAATTGTGAAGGTTCATTTCTTATATGTACCATTGAATACAAGTTCTAACTTTCACAAATGTTGGCAATACTAGATAGTACATAGTGTATAAAAAACATCGAACTCTTTGTATGATTTTCAATTACATATATGTGTTTGTAATGATGATAAAGTAGACTTCAATGTGATTCCATCGCAATTTGCAATTCCGTTCAATTTTGAGCATACACGGGCCTCCCAAAGTTGACCTAATCTCAACATGATGCAAAAATTCGGAAGGTTCCTGTAACCCGACTGTACAGTTAATCACGTAGAGAATATGGCGGGCATTGTGAGTTGGATTCCAACTGGTATCTTGTAAGCAACCCGTTGCTAACCCTCACTAGTCAACAAGTGCTAAAGCCACAATTTTTTTGTCACGAGAAGCTTCAGTAACGTTCACCCTCACAATCCATACTCGAAAGACATTCAAACCAGATCCTACTTTGCATCAAAAGCAGGAGCCTGACATATCCCAACGGCGTTTTCATACACCAATTTTATTGGAAACTCTACTTGACAATCGTCCTGTAAACGTGAACCACTCGAGAGCACCAAGTAATTTTGCAGCCTCTGTCAATAACCAGAAGTTCCTAATCCGGATTTGAGATTCAAATGTCACAAGGAGTCCAAGCGACAAGCTTTACTTGGTGACACGAACCTCAATCTCTCATACCTCAAATAACGTGTCCTCAGTTTCATTCATCCTGACGTGGAGCAATTGCTCAAAGAAGTCTTAAGAAAACAGAGCAAGCAGCGATTTTGACTCGCATGTCGGCCTCATCGATGTCATGACCGCCTTCCACATAACCCCATTCCTCCACCTTCAGACAGACATGCACACACCCAACCGCATCAACATGTAAGGTAGAGGATACCGAAAACGTTAGGGACCTGATCCCATCTCCTATACTGACCCTGTTACCAACATCAATTCATCTCTTCAACTACACTTAATAGCAAGTAGTGTAAGAATTGACTAGCCTAAACGTCTACGACCACCACCACCCGAATGGAAATGGGGTTGTGTACGGTCACTTATAGTGGTCTACAACCTCCCACTTTGAAATTTCATAAGAAATTCAACCACAATGATAAAGATATAATCTCAACAGATTTTCGCTCTTCTACCAACAGAGATCTCTATAGAGAACTTTCAATGAAAGCACACTCCTACGTATTCGATAAAATGCTCAAAGTGACACAAACAGTATCCGCTGCCTCAGAAAGGGGGAGCACATTCATACCTGATGATTCTCTTCTAGCCGAATAACGTCCATGGCTTCTTCAATGCCAAGTCGACCACGAGCTATGGCCAATGCTACAATCAGAGAGCGAGCTGTTCCTGCCAGCCAATCAATAGCTGCCAGTTGCCAATCGCTGCTTTGCATCAAAGCCTTCTCCATGGCCTGCAATACATGCGGGGGTTGTGACGTCCCAAAGATGCTCGACGTTACCAAAGGCCGCTCCCCGATCTCTCCCTCCAACCAATCCACCAGGGGATCCCAGACCAAGGCCTGCTTCTCTGCAAAGGAAACATCCGATTCGTAAGATTCACTTAGTATGAGATTCAAAACGGCCCAGTATGAGAGTATTTGGCTGGTGATTGTACCCGCAACAGGATCGGTATCTTCAGCTCGAAGGCAGAGGGAATCTGTGTGGAAGTACTTCAATAGAGTGAAGATAACCCGTTCTCGGTCTCTCGGAATCTGATCAATGGAAGTTGCGGCAAGCTTCATCATCGGCATTGTGTATGGTCGGATGCCACTTTGCTGCCAAGCAATTCGTCACGTCAACTTCCACTGTATAATAAAGTTATAAATCCCTTAGACCTAACGCTTAAACCCTAAAACCCTAATCCACATACTCTCCACCTGTCTCTATCGTTAAACTGAATACATGCATAACATTATAGTAGCATAGAGCTTGCCATTCTGGACGAAAAGAATCTGGTGAACTAAAATATTGAAGAACTGACCCCCTTCTGAAGCAATTTATTCCATTGCTAGGCACGCAATCACTGCCATATGAGCCCACATGCAGCATGCAAACCAAGCATTGGATGAAAAAAAAAATGTGAGCCACACCCGGCCTTTGCAAACATAACAGATACTCAAAATTGTGCACAAAATAATCTAGATTCCTTTTCTTGGCTCGCTATCGTTAATTCCAAGGGAGTTCACTCTCCTCACGTGTCAGCATGCCCCCAAAACTTTGACAATCCTCTAAGGAGATACAAGTTGCGTGATCACAAACCCTAAAAAAAAAGTTTCGCAGAAGGTATACCTGCCACTCCCACTCCGCAGCAATGGCAAGCGCGAGCGCTGCATTGGGCACTTTCAAGGGCTTCCTGGCCGGGGTTTTGAGCTCTCTGTCGTCCAGCAACACGACGTAGCCCGACCCGTCCTCCGTCGCCTTCATGTGCGCTTTCTTGTAAAACCGACGTCCCATTGTCCCCGAGCTACTGAGGCGAGGCATGTTCGGAGCATCTTCTTCGTCGTCCTTGCTCGCACTACCAACCAATGAACGCACTTGATGGAAGCCAAACGACCCCGATTGCTCGCTTGCTTGAGGCGATCCTAGCACAGGCCTTGTATTCGAGTTTCGACCAAGCACGGACCACAATGACCTTGTGCGCCTGGCAAGTGCTCGGATGGAGCTTCCACTTGCCATCACCGCAAAAAAATTTAACCCTCAAACCCTAAACCTCTGTTCCTCCCTGATTTACCTGCGCAAATTACAAGCTTTCGAACGCAAATCCACGTGTGTCAGTAGCTGCAAATCTTTCAATCCTGCATGCTCGACCGCTACAAAAACCCTAAACCGTAAGTAAGCCGTAAAATTCACCAGCTAGTGCGGACTAAAATGGCCGGTAAACACTGGATCACTGTTCTTCTTAAGAGCCACAGAAGAAGGAGAGAACAATGGTATAGTGATCAACCAACTCAAGAACTCATTTTCGCAAGTTTCAAAACCATCGCCCCAATTTGCAAATGATAGATTCAGAAACACCAACACGAAGGGAAAAAGGAACTAACCAATACATTACTTGCTTGAAGATGGGATATCACGATTCATTACAGTCTAGTTTTATACCAGACAAGCCTGACCAACGACACGGCAGGTTACAATAAAAATATCATCGCTTCCAGAACTTAATCACATAACCTCAGTTCTTAGGTTAGGTGATTAAATTCACCTGCTCTGTACTGCCTAAAATGCCATAGTCTTCTGGATTTAAGAAAATGAGCAGGAATTCCAATGCTTTCCGATGAAAGAATAAGGTTGTACAGAGGAACGACACCAGCAACAAGAGCAAGACATCCAATACGACAGGTTGCTACAAAATTCCAAACCCTAAGTAAGCCCCAAGTCTTCTGAATTTAAGAAAATGAGCAGGAATTCCAATGCTTTCCGATGAAAGAATAAGGCTGTACAGAGGAACGACACCAGCAACAAGAGCAAGACATCCAATACGACAGGTTGCTACAAAACTCCAAACCCTAAGTAAGCCCCAAGTCTTCTGGATTTAAGAAAATGAGCAGGAATTCCAATGCTTTGCGATGAAGGAACTGAACGAAAAAAAAAGCTCTGCTGCACGTACAGTACTGTACAGTCGGGGACAGGAACCTTACAAATTCTTGCATCCTGTTGAGATTAGGTCAACTTTGGGAGGCCCATTATGCTCAAAATTGAACGGAATTTCAAATTTCAAATTGCGTTGGAATCACACTAAAGTCTACTTTATCATCATTACAAACACACATATGTAATTGAAATTCATACAAAGAGTTTGATGTTTTCTATACACTATGTACTATCTAGTGTTGCCAACATTTGTAAAAGTTACAACTTGGACTCAATGGCACATATAAGAAATGAACCTTCACAATTTTTTAACCCCTAAACGCCGAAGGCCTTTTTTGAACTTCTAGGAATTTGCTTTGAATTGAACAAAAAGCCAACCTTTTGATAAGTTGTATCAATTTTTTTCAATTGTAACCGTATAAATTCAAACTAGACATGCTAGAAATCACATAGGAAAAGAAAACACAATAATATCACTTATGAATTGAAAGATTATAATGTTTGAACATGAGGGTGTTAAAACTACAAAAGTGACTTGAAGTCTTTCAATCCTCTTTTCACATTCCAAATCTAAAAAGTTGTCCACCAAAAAAAATTGAGTTTAAAGGACCTTACATTTATAACCCCAATCAATTTATAGCTTCTCAAAATCTATTCTACAATTTTTTTAAATGAATTTCTAATGTGAATTTTTCTCCAAGATCTAGTATATTCGAGGCTCATTTCCAAGAGCCCCTCAATACTATGGAAAGTCAAGATTACAATGGATACCCTTGCACAAAATCTTGAATAGAAAAATCATAATCAATCATTTTCAAGATCGGATTTTTGACACTAAAACTAGACTTCAAAAAGAACTTTTCAAAAATATAAATTACTATAAATAGCAACTTGGTTAGGTTTTATTTAACTTCAAAGTTCTGTCGACACCAAAATTTGGTGCCTTGGGCATTTAGGGTTTAAGAGATACTTAATCTCATACCAATTGAATTGCTTGCATGATTTCTTGCTTGTTCTTCACCCCATTGCAAAAAAACTTTGACTATCTTCCAAAGGTTCTCTATGAAATGATAGATAGTGTATAAAAAAATTCAAACTGTTGTATGATTTGAATATATTCATTTTTCACTTGTTATGAAGTTGAAGTTCACTTCATTGCAATTCCAACACAATTTGTGGTTTCAAAATTGGTTCATTTTTTAGCATGCTAGAGCTTCTTGAAGTTGATGAACTTTCTAGTGAAAATTGACTGGAAAATTTGTAAGGTTCCTGTACCCAACTGTACAGAGGAACAGAACTAGCAATAAGAGCAAGACATCAAAACACAAGAGATTCTACAGAGGAATGACACCCGCAACAAGAGTAGTGCAGGGTCGGATTGGTTAATTTAAACTAATTAAGAATGTAATTAAATATGGCATGTAATGAAATTTTCAAAAATTATAAGTATATAATTGAATAGTGTAGAAAATATTAATGAAAATAATCAAAATCCTCCAAAAAATCACAAAGTCAAAGTCGTGAGTATTGGCAAAGCTGCAAATATTGGTAAAGCCCTACGTAATAATAAAGTTAAGAGTACTGCTGCAACTCAAGGATTATTTTGAAGAGTGTTAAAGATCACAAAAAATTTCACACCTTATAAAACAAATGAATATAATTAGAAAAGGGGCCCAAATTAACACAATTTATGTTGATTTGTGTTGATAGTAACCATTTGCGTTACAAAAATGGCAATTTCACATGACTTGATTTGAAATTCAACATAGATTGCATGAACTTGTTATTTGTGAAATATTTGGTACATGAGCCCAATATCAACTGCCACATCATCAAAACTAATTATTAAGAAGAGACTGAAACTAAACACCCTTTAACAGGGCTTCACTTTTCACAACCTAACTTTACTACAAACTAAGCAAAACAATACTTTTTATCACATCAATTCTTTGTAAATATCACCCAAACATCACAAATTAAATAGCCAAGGTCTTGAGACTATGCTTGTAAGTGCAATAATCCCACTATGTCTCTATTCAACATTGCATAAGCACAATGATAGGAAAGTAAATCCATGTACTTGAAATAAGTTATGAGTTCCAATTTAGAGAAATCGGATTTGAAATCGCAGCCTCACTTGTGCCTATCCCAATACACACAACAAGCCAATGTTATGTCAGTGAGATTGTAACGGTGTCTGCAATTCCCACCAATTGCTATCTATGTCACAAATTCAAAAGATTTTGCAAAGAAAATTTACACAAAGCTACATCACAAGGTAGGTAACAAAGCACAAATTGACAGATCCAAGTACTTTCCAATCAATCTAATGACAAAGGCAAGAGAACTTTTCCATTCCTGTAGCACGGTTGAAGCCCAAGTGTTGCCCACACTAATTTCACACAAATTTACATGAATGCGTCACCACAGCCAAAGATGTGAGACATAGCCAAGAGGTGGCCATTATATGCACAACTATTGGAGGAAAGAAACCCTAATTGGGTAATAATGGATTGATTTGAAAAAAGGCGCCACCCATCATGGGTGGATGGGGGGTTGCACCATATAAGCCATTTTTAGATTTGTTTCTCACGTTATTTGGAAGTCCCACCAAAGCTCAAATTAAGCCTTAGAACTTTCCTAGAGTCCTTCCAATGAGTTAGAAGCTTCCAAGAATTAAGTAGAGAGAATTTGGGCCCTCTAAAGGGCCACCAGTTCCCACGAGTTCTCCCACAAGTTTTGGAGAGTTCCCAATTGCGCCACTGTAGCAGGGTGATATGGCCGAAATTCGGCCACATCAGATTTTTTTTTTTTTTTTGTAAAAATTTTAAAATGAAATTTTTTATTTTATTTTTATTTTTTTATAAATATATTTTTTTAACAGCCCATACCACTGTTCACAGCATGGGAACAGATTGGGGAACAAGCCTGAAACGGCCCTTTCTTGGCCCCAAATGGCCAAATCCCTTCTAATGCATGGTGGTTTCTTTAAAACCAAAGTAGACCATGGAATTGTTTATGCCTCTAATTAAATCAATTAAAAAAACTTTATATGGAAGATTCATTAGTATAAAAATGATCCATAGAGGTTACTTTTCCCTATCCCCTTGTTAAAAACTCTCAACTAGAGCCTTTAGGTATTTTATTGCACCACATAAAAAATATAAAAATATATATATATATATCCTATCATCATTGCGTGAATCTTGATTAAGTAATGGGACAACCTATATGACTATGGGAATTAAACATTTGAAGAAGATAGTCAAGCCACATCCATAGGATTGAAGCTATTTCTTTGGTAGAAGAATAAAAATCAATTCTTGGTATAAAATCGTCTCCCAAACTTGCCAAAGAAGAAGAAGAGTATTAATAATATTAATATTACTCAAAAATCCACCTCAAAAGCCACCACGTACGCAAAATCTACCATACAAGTAAGGATGTCACGTCATCAAATCCACCACGTGAATAGGACTACCACATCAACAAATTAATCAATAAAATCCAATTAATTATTGTAAGGTTTTAATAGGAAATTCGGCACTTCAAAATTTAAGATAAAAAATTCAGCACTATATTCAAAATAATTCAATATAGTTCTATAATTGAATTTTAATTGCCACTTACTTTCGTGTTGGAAGAGAAGAAAAGAGAAGAAAAGGCCTTTATAGAAGTGGGATGGTAGGAGGTGAGACAACCTATATGGGATTTGTACATTAGGATAAGTAGGAGCTCAACCGTTCATAGTTAAGTCACAAGTAGGAATTGTGGTTAAAGTAGAATTTTAGACCTCGTTTAAGCATAGTAGATTGATTTTTTTCGAAAAAATTTGAACTTATAAAAGTTTACAATTCAAATAAGTTTTCATCTCCAAAAATCTTTTTGATAATTAGAGGCTCCAATCAAAAGTTATGGACAAATTTCAGATAGGATGTTTGAAATTGTCAAAAAAAATGTCCCTTCCAACCACTCTTTGAAATTTGTCCATAACTTTTTATTGGAGTCTCTAAATCTCAAACGAATTTTTGGAGATGAAACCTTGTTTGAATTGTAAACATTTATTGGTTCAATTTTTTTGAAAAAAATCAATCTACTATGCCTAAATGAGGTCTAAAATTCTATTTAAACCACAATTCCTACTTGTGACTTAATTATGAACAATTGAACTTCAATTTGCATATCCCATATGGGTTGTCTCATCTCCTACCACCATACTTCTATAAAGGCCTTGTCTTCTCCTCTCATTACACACCAAAGGTAGAGGCGTTCAAAGTTCAATTCTCAAACTATATTGAATTATCTTGAATGTAGAGCTCAATGTCTTACCCTAAATTTTGAAGTGCAAAAAATTTGGAAGTCTTAATTAATTGGATTTAATTAATTAATTTGCTCATGTGGCATTTTTATCCACATGGTCGGTCTGATGACGTAGTATCCTTATTCATTTGGCAGATTTTGCCTATGCGGAGCATGTCCAAATAATTAAAAAAAAATTGTTAATAATATTAATAATATTATTATTTAAAATAAAAATTAATAATAATAATAATAATTGCTAACGTGGCAATTGATATTAATTGACATGGCACATTCAAAAGGACCTTCATCCTACATGGCATGTTCAACAAAACTATACTAAAAAGTGCCCAAATCAAGCCATTCTAACCAACTGTCTTTGCTTGTAAAAACTTTGTAAGAACAGACACTGAATTTTCTAATAGTGAAATTGCTTCTTATTAAAAGGCTAGGCATTTGGAATCGCAACGTCTGTCTCCATGTCTAACCTCCTTTTCTAACATCGCATGTATCTTCTCTTTGCTCGCTCACTCGTTATAGTACTTTTTTAAACACAATACATATTGAAATTGCGTATTCGCCTTTTTTTACTTCAACATTATAAATACTACAGCAAAAGAAATAACCCAGTCAGAAATAAACTAAGGTAGAGTACCTACAAGGGAAGAAAATATTGAATGCATGAATAGCAAAATCCTACACCTTGACGTACAAGAAGCCAACAAGAAATCTTATACTTTGACGTACAACTTCAATTCACTTAGAACGTACATTGGCTATGCGAATCAATACTAGAGCCATGTCGAGCAAAATTGACCTATTTCTTCCTAATAGTGTTCAGCATTAGTACCGATGGACTGATGGAGTCCACCACCGACAGGCACAATGTAGCAATGAGCCCACCATCAAACCAGCCTTACCAGCACGGACACATCCTTACAGAGCGCAAACCTACGGAACAAAAAAATTCTGAACGTAAAAGACAATAACGACAAATATACATGGTTGTTGTAGTACATCAATATCTACAATTAAAATTCACTTCAATAAATACAAAAAATAGCAACACAGAAACAACTGAGAAAAGAAAAGAGACACTCATATTTTTCACCATGTCTTAAAAAGATTGCAAAGAAAAAGTTGTTGCCCTCATCAAAGCAATATTTCTCTACGATAGACAGCATTTCTCTTAAAATGAAGTCCACCTTCCAAAAACTCTAAATCAAATTAATGAATTTAAAATTCAACTGAAAAAGAAATGATTTTGTATGGGGCCAACATATGATCTCAACATATGGTACTCTCTAACATAAATGGATGGTGAAAACAGCACACAGGGTGAAAGTGAGAAGTAGAGCAGTGAAAACTTTGCAGGCAAAATCTTCTTGATGACCATTCTTTACTTTTAAAGGAGAATATTCTTCATTCTCAATCTTTAAAAGATGAACCTCTGTAAACCTCCATAAGCTCTCTTGTCTCCATTCTTTGAAGATTGAGAATGGGGTGAAGAAGGTGTGACAATCCCTATTCAATTTTTCTCTAATATTTGAGGTCATTTTCATCTCTTTTTTCCTCATATTTGTACAATATCTCCTTGTAGAATTTATAGATTATACCAAATCGAGTCAAGAAATATAACTCTTTAATTGATTTTATAATTTAATTTTGCTAGCGTATCAAGGTAATATAACATATTTGAACAACATTGTAGGGACCTTTTCAATTTCAAGAATATACACCTAAAATACACTCTCACTTGTCACCAAACAACCATGTAGTTGGACCATTGGCCTTAGGTCATTTTTTTTATTATTGAAATTTGAATTACATAAATTTAGAAGAAACACTTAAGAACATAAAAAGAAAACCTCCACAACCTTATTTGGGAATGCTATTTATAACATTCTTAAATTTCAAGGACCATATTGATCCTTTCCTTCTCATGCATTGCAAACCATTTTTATAGTTGAAAATGACTAAAATATGCTAAGATTGTTGAATTGAAACTTTCCCTTTCATCTGTTATGGTTGTCATAAAAGGATTTCAATAAGATAGGAGGTCCATAAAATGACCAAGCTCTAAAAAGCCTTCTTTAACATGGAGGTACATATTGCTTTCTTCCATGTATCAATAGTGAACACACAGGAAGGAATTACTTTTAGAGCCTTATGTGATTCCAACTTCAGAATTCACAACTAATTCTATGAAGGCGTGGAATACATAAAATGACTTGAATTGGAAGCCAAATCCATTTATCGTTAAGGAAAGTTTACTGAAAATTATTCCAAGAAATCAAACTTCTCCAAATTGCAAATTAGCTGATAGATGTTACAGTGGACAGTTTTAGCACCACCACCCCATGAGTGTGACACTGTGGCCTTCAGCCATCTCCAATCCTGACTATATATAGCACAAGGTGCACAATGCAAACGCTTGCGCAGACAGGCAATCGCACAGTTTCCTTCTTGTTGGTTCGATTTCGATGAATCCAAGAAGGGATTGAATGATTCTTGCATCACTGGTATTGCAATATTGTTTAGGAATTCGTTGGAACTGAAGAGTGTGGTGCATTGCAGTGATCTTTGTTACCTCCCATTGTTCATTGCTTATTGGGTTTGTGTTGTGGCTTCAACAATCTCATCAGCTTCAGCTATGGCGACTCTCATACACCCCTTCTCTTCAAAGGCTGCACTACGAGCTTCGGCTTCTCTCTGCTCGGGCTCCCCAAATTCCAAGTCATTAAGACCGTCGGTGGTTGCATCATTATCGTCCGCTTCAGTCAGTGGAGCGACTGCTTGCAACGTCAGAGGTCAGGCTTTCTTGCGAGGGTCGTCTGGCAGTCGCTTCTATGGCTGCAGATCGATTGGTCGGGTTGTAGCGTTGTGATAGACGAGGTGGGTTTCAAACTCTTGCTTGCATTCATGGTGAGATTTTCCATCTCAGGGTTGGCAATGGCGATGGCAATTTTCTGAAATCAATTTCTCAAAAACGAAATATGGAATTAACAAGACAAGGTGCAGTTAGGTTTCAGGGTTGCAATCGCTGTTTCTCGCCTGTTTTCATACACACTTTGTCAACTGTCCTAAAACCTACTACAGATGATCATGGATTGACCAAATCGTGAAATTTTTTATATAGTTATGTTTAAATTTAATATAGGTAGGTTTAAATTTATACCGCCAGAGTCGTCAAAGAGCATTAAAAGCGCCCGTAAAAGCGTTTGTGAGACTCGATGTGAACGATGTTCAGACCACAGCATCCAAGCGCGGCTCAAAGGAGAAGCCATCGACCATGCGGTGATCGGCCATGGGGCACCTTGCCAGCCTATGCCACGCCTTCCTCCCCACATGGTACAGCAACTGCGGCATGCTGCGTCCGCACATGCTGAGGAGCACCAGCTCGCTGTGCCCGATGCAGCGCAAGTACGCGTCATGCGCTGCGTCTTTGAGAAACTCCGCCAGCAACGCCTCCGGCATGCGGTCCACTTCCTTCCACCGCGCGCGCTGTTGCTGCAGTTGCATGACGCACACACGCGGGCACTTCCCCGCAAGCGCTACCTCTTCCAGGCGCCCCAGCATGAACAAGCGGCCGCGAGACTCCACTAGTCCGTAGCTCTCGAAGGCGTCAGGCAGTGGCGCGTGGATTTGGCTCCATCGCCTAGCCTGCAATCATGAATTGCCCTGATGAGTGGGAGTTTCCATTGTTAATTTGGACTAAGACCTCTACTATACCAGCCACTTTATTTTGGGGGTAAATGTCACCAGAATTGAGGGGGCTACTTTGGTCTAGCTACACGTACCTGCAGTTAAGTGTAAAGAGGAAAATGTGATAATTCTTGATGGTTTCATGGTGGGTTCACAGAGAATCTATGTGAATTTCCTTGTTGAGTCTCACTTCATTTTCCACATGAACTAAAGCTCATCATTTGCAGCATATTTTCAATTTTTTAGCAGCTAGTTTGGTTAGATGTCTTATTTTTATAAAGGATGGAAAAAGCAGCACACATGGAATTGTGTATGAGAACACTGCAATTTAGCACGATTTTATAGCAAATTTGTTAAAAATCTGTTGCGATTTGCCATAAATTGTATTGTAGCTACCTTACCCACTCGTTAGATCAACATCAGCTTCGCTGGTTTCATGTACACAAAAAGTGTGTTGCTTAGGGGAGTTTCCATTGTTGCAGTATCAATTTTTGTGATCCACGGTAGTGGCTTAAGTGATATCAATTTATCCCCTCCCCGCCCCACCAATCAGATTACATTATTACCAATCTAGCTAATTTCTGCAAAATGGATAGTGGCCCTCTTTAGATGGATTAAGCCTACTAGATGTCTGTGATTTCTTATAAAATCAATGTCCAATACTTGAAACAAGTCTACTCAAATTTTTTGAAGCATTCTCCAAGTAGTGATGATAGATTCTTGGTAATTGTAAACCATCCCTAGATTAGTTAAATTGTATGACAGAAAAAGATCAAGTCTATCCAAGGGAGGATTAGCATGCCTGCATGTCGTAAGTGGTGAGCCCATGAGGTTCGTGGCATCTCCAAAAGAGCACTCCGTCGCACAAAATGCCCGGCGGGTGCAAGGGGAAGTTGGGTGGTGTGTTGGCCGTGATGCTCCAAGCATTCGTGGCGGAGTCAAACACCTCTGCCGTCGGGTAGCAAGCGCCATACGTGGCCCAAATGCCCGCCACCACCACCTTGTATGTTGACCTCTTCCGATCTACCACCATCCCCACCGGCTGGAAAAATTGAATCCGGAGCGTCTGTGGCAGCTTGCGCCAACACTGTGTGAGGGGATTGCACACCACCACGCTGTCGCACTCGGCAGCGTAGTAGCAAAGCAAGCCACCCGCAGCACCTACATGGAAGTTGATTTGGCCGGGCGCCTCAGGCATCAGCAATGGCAAGGGGTGCCAACAATCCAAGGAAGGGTTGTAGGTCATAGCTTCACAGTAGTGGTCATTTTTGAACATCAGAAACCAAGGCCCCTGAGAAGGCACATCGTGGCAGTCGCGTAGGAACCCTGGCAAGTGTACAAGATGGTTCCAGCTCTTGCAGGTGGCACGGAAGCGAAGGAAGCTAGAGATTGGCAACCACACCAAAATCTGCAAATCACCATGGAAAATTTATCACCAATCTTGATCAACACTCTATTTTAGAACCATACTACATAGTCCCAATGACAACAAAAGCAACAAAAAATGGAGCGGCAATACTACTACTATAGGTAAATCACTTTCAACATTCCTCTTACGTAATACTTTATATAATTGTTGAAGACAACAAACAATATGATGAAATAAACCTGCAAGCATACCTAAAGTACATGTTGCAATGGTTTAGTATGAATGACTACAATTTGATTGATGGTAGAGTGAAATAAAACATTAGTTCAGATACGCATGGTAGAAAAATCAATTTTGTGACTTTGGCACAAGACCCTCTACGAAATGAAATGAAGTGAATTGATTGATTTTGAGAACTGGGACGGGAAGGGGGTGGAAATCCTCTTGTAGTGGTGCAGAATGTCGTGGATGAAATGCACTTTGCATATTCATTTGCATGTCCATCGGCACAACAAGCTAATGCAAATCTCACAATGGCTCATGGAATAACGTCCATTAACGGAATTGACGTTCTTAGCTTTTATATCACCAGAATCATTGCGTTGCGTGTGTTTGGTTAAAAACAGAGACGTGAGCTCTAATGGAGGGCCTCTTGGTTAATTCTTCATAGAATTTGGATTCAGAGCTCGTTTCAATTTCAGATTACAGGGTTGAAGGTTATGCTTCGTACCTTTTCGATCAAGTACGGCGGGAGGTTACTCCATCGCTCGGGATCCAAGTCGCATGTACCATCAGCCTGGTGGGGAGCTGAATTGGCGTTCAATTTGTAGCTTGAGCCACCAGGCTCCACCACCCAGGCACTTTGAGCATTATCAACCATTGCAAGCACTCTCCAAGCCTACCATCTCCAACATCTTTCTATTGTCCTGGAAAGTGCGACCTGTATTTGTTTGCACTACCATTAGCGCTGAAGGATCTTTGGTTCTGCCGGCCACAACGATTATCATGCCAAATAATTAACCTGCTTTTTCTCTGCAATTAATTAAGTGGTTTCATTGATCACTAGTTTGATGACGAGTTTGCAAAGATATTTCTTGTCGGAGCGATTGTGTAGTTTGAAGCTGGCCAGGAATAGTCATTGAAGAAGCATGAAAGGTAAGTAAGAATTTTTTTTGCTTCAACAAAAGAGTGATGAATTCAAAGGGATTTCAATACTCTACAAAACAGGAGCAAAGAAGACAAAGGGACACAACTTTTGACAATGCAAAACTTCTTTTAGGAATGTCCTTGAAGATCTTGGTTGTGCACCTACTAGTAGTTAAATTGTACTAGTGGTACAAGCGTTGCAACATTGTAACCATGTCCATATTGCATAAGAAATATAGTAGATTTTTAGTTTCTGAGAACTAGATAAGTAGAGTGCTTCTGAATTTAAAAGAATATGTAAATGTAGATATTTGACCATCCAAATGGATGAAATTGTGACAAGACATCGTGACACCGTGCAAGTAATATAATAGATGGATACAAGTGCTTTATTGCATGAGCCTTACAAATAATACTTGTACTACTTTCTATCATATTCTTCATACTAGATTCTTTTATATTCTAATCTATACCTTAACTATTAGGTTGTTTGTTTGTTTTGTTTTGTTTGATACATTGAGATCTAAGAAATTGTGAGGTGTCCGACAACGTTCTTGAGATTGTTAGAAAGCTCTTCACAAGGTGGGGTACACGCACTTTCTATTGTGGCGTTTGGACCTTTGGTGTGAAAATTATTGAATTTCAAATTTTTTATGAATGAGAAAATTGAATTTAATTATCTTTTATTTTAGAAAACCATAACTTTCACATTCCATGCCCAAACGCCACAAAACAAAGCCCTTACACTCCTTTGTGCATACAACTTTCTATTCATGCCAAGTTTTGTGACGTTCAAACCTACGGTGTGAAAGTTATGGATTTTTTAAAATTATCTTTTAAAATTAATTCAATTTAGATAATTATCTTTTAAATTTAATTATCTTTTAAAATTATCTTTTATTCATAAAGCTTTCTATTCATACCAAAACACAACCTCTCGCAACAAAACCCTTACTACATACTCCTTCGTACATAAAAGATATTGAACTTCAAAGCTTTTACGGAGTATATAAATTAAAAAATTAAAAATTACTTTTCCTTTTATTTTGGTTGTGGCAATGTCATAGGGCACACTGGAACGCAACCTCTCACACTACGGTGTGAAAGTTATTGAATTTCAAAGTTTTAATGAATTAAACACTTAAAATTTAATTTTAAATTTAATTTTGGTTGTAGCAAGGCACACGAGTCCGTACCTTAAGTTAGATTATTTGTTTTGTTTGTTTGTTACAATGAGATCTTTTGGACCATGCATTTTTCTTGTTCGAGTTCTTAATATTGTCGGGAAGCCCTGAAGGAGGCTGGGTGCATAGGCTTTGTTTTGTGGTGTTCTGAATCGCAATGCGAACTTCAAAGTTTTTATTGAATTCAAAAATTACTTTACTTTTATTTTGACTGTGGCAACAGCACACAACACACTAGTATGCTTGAAGTACACACACCATGGATGTGAAATTTGGAATGTATGTACAATATATGCATAAGGCATCTAGGAAGTCCTTCATCATCTCTTGAAGTACACGCAGTCACACAACATGGATGTGAAATTTGGAATGTATGTATAATAAATGCACAAGGCATCTCGGAAGTCATCATCTCTTGGATAGGCATTGAAATAATCTTCAAGACCAAAATGGAGCTTGAGCATGAAGAAGTTAGACAATGAAAATTTACTACTAATATCAAACGTTTTGGAGTGATGTGACAATAGGGACTTAGTGTGAATCTCCAAGTCCCAATTTTTAGCTCTCTATCAACTAGATTTTGAGAACTCAATGGGACTTGGGGCTGAGCACAGATGGTCTGGGACGCTCTTTGTCTCAAAGAGGACAATCACGTCGACTGATGTCATAATCGATCTACACTTGCAGCATCCAAACTCGAGGCAGGTGGTCCCTGTAAGAGAACTCAACTAGTCGAATTCATGCTGTTGACATTGATCCCGATGTGAAACGCTTCATCTGGGTCCGAGAACTGTGGGCTCTTCACGAAGTCGGATTCCACTGCACAAGTGTGGAATGGACTAATGGAGGGTCGCCACTAGAAAAGGCGCTAAGCAGGCCTCCAGATGTGTTCGGGTGGGGGAAGCATGGCGAAGGTGAAGCCTTCCAAGTTGTTGCGTGCAGATTCCCCATGGCCCACGTTCTCCCCAAGCATTGAACCCGTCCATAAAATTACACGCTCAATAGCATTGGCGACTTCCTCTAATGTACAAAAGTATTTAGCACTCACTATCTCTGTACAGCAATTGCCGCAATAGTAGGCCTATAATCCTTCTTGCCCAAATCACCATCTTCAAAGTGCCTTAGTATCGCCATGAATCCTGCCGAACACATCTTGCATCATCAGACATTGCCATATCTATTTTAGGCCTCAAAAAGAAAATTTTGCAGACAGAGTCCCGGTATGTGCTCCAAATTGCCCAATCTAGCTTCAAGAGGTGGACAAGCGATTTACCTAACCCAAGAAAATGATCCACCAGAAGATTCATGTCAACCATTACACCAATTGCGGATCTTCTCCCACTCAGTCTGTTCTCTAGTCTACGCAAACCATGCATGTTTTCACCAATCTTGTTTTTTTGACCTCAATAAAAAGTAAAGCTTCGCAGAGAGAGGGTGACTGTTTTCCAATTGCCATATTGAGTGGAGTTGATTTAGGCCTCCGAAAAGAAAGATTTGACCGAGTTTTTAGGGTTTGCAGAGAGCAAGAGCGAGGATGGAGTATTTAGAGTTTCGGAGGGGCCAGCGTGTGTACCGAAGCTTTAGCTATATAGGCTTTCCGAAAGGTCGAGCCTGCAGCCGAGGGTCATGACGGCAGGCAGCTCAGCAGCACGGGCACCACCACCTGCGGGTGGCTCAAGTGCGGCAGATGGCCACGCGTGTGGAGCACTTCCATGGTGGTCCAGCCTCCCAAGTGGCGGACCAAATAGTGGGCCACATCGAACGGCACCGCCATGTCGTGCAGAGTTTGCAGCAGGTGCACCGGGACAGTCACCAGCGGCAAGATGGCGCGCATATCGCTCTGGAAAATGGTTTTGCACACGCTCAGCGCGATGTCTGGGCGCATGGAGAAGATCGTCTCGCTGAACTCTTGCACGGCCTCGCTCTTGATGTCCGCGGCCACTGCCAGCGGCGCGAACCCCGTCACCCACGACTTGAAATTCGACTTCATGTCGCCGTACAAATCGTCCAGCTCCTGCTGCTCGAACCCGCCGTAGTAGCCCACGTCGTTCAAGTACCGTGGCGACGACCCCAGCAGGATCAGCTTGCGGAATACCTATGGGAACCATTTTCAGTCCGATTGGCAAAAGTTTTGAAGCATTGTTATATACAGTATATACCAAACGTAGAAAATGTAATTCCTGTTGGAAACGAAAACCGCTTGAGGATCCCAATTTTGGTCCATCGAACTCACAAATGGAAAGGAATATGACTGAATTGGCTTACATCTGGGCGCTCGATGGACGCCAGGCATCCGATCATGCCGGAAACCGAGGCGCCCACGTATACGCAGCTCTGGATGTCGAGTTCGTCGAGAATAGCCAGGAGGTCATCCGCGTGCCCGTGCAGGGAGGAATAGCGGCTGAAGCTGAAATCCTCAGAGTTGGTGCTCCCGGCGCCCATTAAATCGTAGAGGATGACTTTGTAGTCGTTCAGGAGGGATGGCACAATGTACTTCCACGCCGTTTGGTCGGAGCCGAAGCCGTGGCTCAGGACCACGTAGCGGTCGCCCGTGCCCAGGATGCGCACATTGTGGGCCGCTAACAACCCCGAGCTCCCTGGAATCATGATGGGTTGGAAAACTTGGACAGTTGCTCGAACTGCAAAGCGGATTCGATCGCAAATTCAGTCCGACGATTGTTGGCCGCTGATTGAAAACGTTTTTCTACATTACTGATCGACTGGTTTCGTAGCAGCTTCCAGTACTTCATACAAGTTCGTACAGAATAGCACACTGCAACCCGCCCTGTCAATGAAGTGGCTATTGTTGGCAATCGCGAACTGTGGGGATCGAGTCACTGGTTCATTTGTTTTACATCTTCACCCTGATCTCGACAAGTGTGATGAAAGTAAGACCCTGCATTCACGTGTGGCCAAACGCGTCTAAATGCCTTTGCAAATGCATGGGTTTCAACAGTTTCGTATCAAGCAATCACTCAATCAGCAGCTAGCTAGTTCTGGTTTTTCAAAAACTCTCAGGTGGTTGATTGAAACCTGCTCTTTTCAGATTCTTTCCTGAATCTGAAAAACATTGAAGAACATACCCTGCTACTAAGTAGAAAATCGCTACATTCCCTGCAATGCCACAATTTCATGAAATTGACCCTGCTCTAATAGCCCACGTTGAACCTCAAATATAAAACAAGTCCAAGTTTACAGAGCACTCGAATGTCAGAAAATTGACGCTCCGAATTTCCATTCTAAGTTTCTAACAAACTATTGAAAGGATCCCGGCTGATCAACTAATGTATGAATTATCACGTCGTGTGTACGTATGAGTTACCGTCAAATGCAAGAAGCAAGAGCAGATAAGCACCTTCCTGAACAGGCAATTTTACTCAAATTCAATCCAAGGACTTGCATGAAAATCATTACCAAGTCGAGTGCCTGCCTGCGCTGTAGATCCTTTGTGACTCAAGTCTTCGATCAGCTGGCTTCCATCCACGAGTGTCAATCGATCTTACAGGCCTCACAAACTCTGAATGAGATGCAAACACATGCAGGGAGGAAGGAGGAGTTCCAGCTGAGCTCGTGAGTGTTGATCGATGCGGTCCCTCAGCTCTGAGGCTTTTGCGAGCTAGCAGGCAAGAGGCCAAGTGATGTGATGTGAGTTCCAAACTCTTCGAAACTCGTAGAGCTCATATAGGGCGGGTGAAGTGGGACCACAGCTCGGGCTGCAGCAACGCCCCCACCGACCGGTGCCCATCACATACTGTAGGGCAAAGGTCGGGAGACTGCGAGAACAGTGCGAGAGTCTGGAGAAAGGCCTTCCCAGGGCGAGCGTGGGACCGAGAGACACCAAGTGGCCTTGCACGCCAAGTGGGGTACTAATTGGGGGACTGAAGTGGGACCAGCAGTATGGATTTACCCCGGGGGAAAACCCAGTAATTTTTTATTGCCGCACATGATAAAATTTGCAAATTTTGAATTTGTATTTGCAATCAAAGGCCCCAAATTAGCTAGGGTGATTTTGGACAAACCCTAGACACAGTTAAAAATAGGGGGCTTTTTTTTTATTTTACCTCAAGAACACAAAATTTAGAGGGAGGTTTAGAACATATCCTAAATATGGTTTAAAATAGGGGCTTTTTTTAATTTTACCCCCAAGAAAACAAAATCTACCCTGTTAGTCCCTCTTCGTGCGACGGGTTTAACGTCTTGTAGTTATGAGCAAGTTTAGGATTCAAAGGCACATGGATTATAACATTGTATACTAGCTGCAATCTCATCCCCAGAGTAGAGGGATAATTCCCTCCTAGATGCCTAGGAAGTAATTCAATTAAAAACTTTGTGACATGATTGGCCGGGTTTACCACTAGTGATTCGTATCATTTGAGTCTAAATTGCAACCACTATACACCATGGCGCATGGAGCCAATTTTGTATTGGGATTCAATTTTTAGAAACAGATCTCAACAGGACAAGCATTGCTTCAGTAAGTTTGACGTTGGGGGACTCCCTGTTTTCCGGGAAGCAAAAGGAAGCCCTCTAGCATTGGTATACAATGTTATGGATGGTTTCTATTTTATCTACTATAACAGTATCGGGGGGTTATTTTTTATTATTTTTATTTAATTTTTTTAATGGTGCAAATGCAAGGAATAAAAAGAAAAATCCAATCCAGGGTAAATTCAAGAAACACCTGCCGATTTTGTTGCGTTTTTACAATACTCATAATTTTTCCTTTGGAGTACCATAAAATTAGAAAAATAATTTAAAAAAAAAAGAAAAGAAATATGGCTAACGTATACACCTTTGAGATGAAGGTAACCACCAAAAGAAATGCATAGAAAAAATCTTTAAGCTAGAGAACTAGAAAAGTGCCAAATCTCAAGAAAATGGATATTTTGATGTATAAATTAGTTAAAAATAGGAAACAAAAGTAAATACATAAAATAAAAATTGTCCATTTGTAACAACTCTATGGAGATGGTCATCCACCCCAAAAAACTCCAAAATAATATTTTATATGTTTCAAAATGCAAGTAGAAAGAAGCACACTTTGTGGACTTCCACACCATATACAATTAATTATTTTTAGAGTTCCTTTAGACAGTAGCTATAAGTCTACTAGAAGAAAATGCCCTCCAAATTTCAGCTCAAAATTTGTTTTTGGGGGTACTAAATAGTACTATAAACCTCCAAATTGGCAAGCGTGACATAAAATTGGGGGCTATTTTTGGATAGTAAAATATTTTTGAAAATTACCAAAAAATTAGGTAAAGTGTATAATAGTCATGAATACCTTGCATATAAATCTTGAGTCATTTGGAGCCAGAATGCAAAAGTTATAACCAAAAAACAAATTAAAACGCAAAGTGTGACACAAAATAATACAGGTGTTTCTTGAATTCACCCTCCAAGACTCTTTGTTGGCTCTAATGCAAAGCAAGAGAATATGAAATTTGCAATAAACGGTCTAAGAGGCTAGGACACTCAAACGTCTTTGAATATTTTGACCATTGCGATTCCAACTTTTTCAATATGCCATGCTTTGAAAATGTGATGAGTGTGCACTCTATGATAATGTCATAATGTGGCAAGTACAATCCGCATTCTAAAAGTCTTTACAAAGAGGGTCATAAAAAAGAGGTTTAAGTGCATATATTTTATGAAAAATGGAATTTAGAAAAGTGTTTTTGAGAAGAATGGGGTTAATCTTATGCAAATTTCATTTTCTAGACTTCTTGCCATTGCACAATTGGAAGACAAAAAAACATGAAATTTACAAAAATATATTTTTCAAAACCACTTTTCTAGCCACTTCCTTTCTCATAGTTAGTCCATTTAGGGCAAATTTTACACTAGAAGCTTTGTACTAGTAGAAGCTACCTTAAAAAGATAGTTGTGTTATTTGAAAGCGAGTAAGTAGAGGAGGCTTCTTTTAGCATTGCTACTTGTTTCATTTATTTTGGGCAATGCAAAAAATTATCTTCACTAGGGTGATGAAGCTATTTATATAGATGAAAATTCAATTGTTCATTTAAAAGTTTGTTATGAAGACACTTTTTTATGTTGCACTTGTGGTGAAGTTCGACATATATAAGAGATTAAGAAGAGGGGTTGTAGACCATCAAAGGTAAGAATTGGCACTATATTTTTGTTATCAATAGAAGATGGCCCCTTTTTCAAAGAGACCTTACGTTAGAGATGGTGTAGATTAATTTTGAAGCAAAATCAGTTCATAATGTTGTGCCCCATAGCCCATAGTGACACTTCTTTCAACTCTCCAATGTGCCTTGCAAGAAGAACCAACCCATTTTATCATCTTCTTTTTTACATGCCTACCAAAGATAAAAGTAAAAATCTTTTTCCAATTTTCTAGTTGATTAATTTTGTATGTTTGGACCATTCCTAGCTAATTTGGAATCTTTGATTCTAAATATGAACCAAAGTTTTTTAATTTGATCATCAATGTTAAATTAATAAATTAGAGCATTTTTTTCAAGTGAATGGAATAAAGTTGAACATAAATGTTAGTTCATTCTAATCCATGCATATTGGAGAGCCCTAAGACCAATACATTTATGGGCAATTTCATTAAAATGGCAATATTATTTTAAAATGACCTAAAAAAAATTCAGAACGGCCGTTCTAAATCTACACCTAACCTAGATGGTTCAAAACCACCGTTTTGAAATCTATATCAGTCCTAGATGGTGAAAATGGCACACTGTCAAAGTGGCACTTTGAATACCGCTATTTTAATGAAATTGCCCATATTTTTGGTTTAAAATGACTAAACCACTACACTAAAATTGGTAAATAGTGTTGGCAACACTAATTGTCCCACCTAACACTAATTGTGATTTGCAAGGTTAGTGTTAGATCATTATTTACCAAATCTAACACTATTTTAGCTCGATAGTAAAATCAGATGAATGACAGAGAGAGTCAGAATTTTTACGAGAGTGCATTTGGTGTTAGATGGGAACTAAATGAAATGCTGAAATAGACAATGAGATGCTGAAATGCTGAATTGCTAAAATAAATAAATGAAATGCTGAATCGCTGAAAAATGCTGAATTGCTGAAATAAATAAATGAAATGCTGAATTGCTGAAAAATGCTGAATTGCTGAAATAAATAAATGAAATGCTGAATTGCTGTGAGGAAATGCTGAATTGCTGAAAAAATGCTGAAAAATGCTAAAATAAAAAAGTGGCAACCAGAAAAAAAAAAACTATTTTTCAGAGGAAATAGAGGAGAGAAAGACAAATCCAATGGTGTCATCCAATGTTCAATCACATACATCAAAAAAAAGATATAGGCAATGGAAGTTTGAAATTTGAAATCAAGTGGCAAAGGAATCGGCGGGAAACCACGAAGTATATACCCCCCCCCCTCCCCGTGGAAGGAGCCTCCTTCAAGTGATAGAGCAAAGAGCTCCTCCACCTCTTCTTCCACAATCTCTCCACCGGACAAGGGAAAATGAAAGTTTTCTTAGAGAAGGAATTGGACGGCAAGAGGTGTGGAAAATATAGTTTTCCAGGGAAAGGCCAAAGTTTGACGGTAAGAGGCGGAAAACACACTTTCCCAAGGAAGATCCAGAGTATGACGGGAAGAGGCGGAAAATACAGTTTGCCAGGGAAGGGGCAGATTTTGACGGCGGGAGGTAAGTGCCCCAACACTATTTACACATAAGTTGGAAAATAGTGTTGGGGGGTAAAAACAAGGAACAACACTAATTATCACCCAACACTATTTACCAATTTTAGTGTAGCTTGAATATGAATTGAAGTCCTTGGCTAACCATAAAGTCATTGTTTTAATAAGTTAAAAGCACCTACTTGTGAAATTGACCTAAATGTGACACAAAATATGATGCCACCAAGATTTCATAACCGGTTGTTGACTTTTTCAACACTAATGTGGCACTGTCCCATTGGCAACCCGTCAACATTGCCATTACAAGTTGCAACTCATAACCTTATTTCCTTGCAACTTCCTACACTCTTGGATCATGAAGATCAAAGGTTGTGATTGAAAATGTACAACCGGTTATGTACAATAACCTATTCGCCACTAGAGTGGCTCATCGGTTTTCTAATACATAATCAAGTTGAACAAGTTTCTTCAATGTATCACAATTACGGGTTATTATCACACCTTAATTGTGATAAGAAGTATAAGGTAATTGCAAAAAAAAACTGTCCTATTTTGCTTCACATCTTGTATGTTGATTTATTTTTTAGTTATAACTTTTGTATTTTGTCTCCAAATGATTCAAGATTTTTAGATAAGGTACTCATGAATATTATACACTTTATTTAAATTTTTTTCAATTTCAAAAAATTTACTATCCAAAAATAGTCTTGATTTTATGTCACACTTGCCAATTGGTGGAGGTAGTATTATTAAGTATCCTAAAAGACGAATTTTGAAATAAAGTATGAAGGGAATGATCTTCTAATAAACTTGTAGCTACTGTCCAAAGGAATTTTAAAAATAGTTGTATGTGGTATAGAAGTCCACGAAGTAAACTTCTTTCTACTTGCATTTTAAAACATATAAATATTATTTTGGTGGTTTAATTAATTAATGACCATCTCCATAGAGTTATTACGAATTGAAATTTTTATTTTTTATTTTTTATTTATTTTTCTGTTTTTAAACAATTAAAACATCAAAATATCTATTTTCATGAGATTTGGCACTTTTCTATTGTTTTCCTACTTAGATTTTTTTTCTGCTTTTCCTTTAGTGGTTACCTTCATTTTAAAGGTATATACATTCATCATATTTTAAAATTATTTGAAATTATTTTTTTAATTTTAAAGTATTTCAAAAACTACAATTTCATCTACTTAATTAGAGTGCAATGGACCAAGGTAGGATCACCTTAACCCATAAAGGCCCATTGTCCCTTCGGGGGACAAATGGGATTTCGGGCAGGTACCTTCGGGCTGAAATTTTGTCCAGATTCTTTGAAACTATTTTTGGAGGTAGAAAAGCTGATAAGCTTTGTGGGAATATAATTTTTTTCACAATTGGTGCCCGGGAACAAAAGTTATGACCAAATAAGCTCAAAACAGGGGACGACGGGCAGCTCGGGCAGCAAAAAAAAAATGGCATAAATTTGATTTTTTTTATTTCAGTATTTTTTATCTCATAGATTATATTTTTGCCTATCTAGAAAGCTTTGATTCATTTCATTTGGATTTGTTATGAGAAAGTTATGGACATTCTTGTTTTTCGGGCAGTTAGAGCATCTTCTTGAAAAAAATAACTGTAGGATTCATTTCTGAATGCTATTTTTGCAATTTTTCAAAAAAAAAAAGAATCTCATTGTTTAGTTTACTTTCTAGAATAATCTCACCATTGGGATTATTGTATTTTAATTCCATCTAAAATATATTAATATTTTAGATTTTCCTTCTATCTCGTACCTACTTCTACTTAACAATTTTTTTAGGAATGATAATTAAGTTTTTTTGAATATATTTTTTTTCCCTAGACTCTCAACTCAATTCTCCACTACAAAGATTAAAAGCTCAAAACTTTGTAGTGTAAAAATTTTAAGTTAAAAATGTTCAAAGTCAAAAAATCCAGTCCGGCAATGTGCTGAAAAACTTGTTTTTCCCACTTTAAACGCAAATATCTTGCAATCTGTGCGGTCAAAAATTCTGAAATTTTTTCCATACATTCTCATACTAGTTAGGTGTAAGATCCTACGGTTAGATGTGCAAAAAAAACATTTTTCAAATCTTTTTACTCTTTGCTATAGAAATGGCAGTTTTCAGTGTTTTTTGGCAGAAAAAAGGCCTTGGGCCTTTAGGTGTTAAATTAAGCAAATTTATCAAATAAGCATTATTGAATGCTCTACTTTTTAATTACAATTTGCAATAAAGTTGGAGAAAATCCACAAACAATATTTAATTATAATATGCAAAACTTATAAGAGGTTAAAGTTGGGTTGGTAGATTTTCTAAAACCATGCCCAATTTTCAATGTTCATAATTTGAAAGAGTGAAACAAGCATCTACCTTTCTCTTTTTTGTTTTTTCTAGGGTTCACTTCTAGGAACACGCTTAGATTTGGAGATCCTACTTTACAAACTGTATGTGAATAGGCCAAGCCTCACACAAGAAAATGCCAACCTACATGGTATTCAAGTTGTAAGCAAGTGTCAAAAAAAAAGTACCGAACACTCAAAACTTTGAATATTACCAACAACTACCAATTTTTTTGAAGCTTTCAATTCTTTTCTACCATGAACTACCAGCACTACCTCCATTTCTCAACTGGTAAATAAGTCGGCTAAGTTTTGTGAAGCACAAGATTAGGTAGAGCCACTCATAACCGATTGAATAAGCAATTCCAGACATGATCAAGAGTAATAAAGGCAAAACAAATATTTTTTAGAGGTGCATCAATAGAAATGACGGGGATTGCAAAAATTTTGGTAATTTTATTGCTTGAACTGAAATTACTATGAATTTTGGGAGGCAAAAAGTACTCTGGACCCGTAGCCAATGTCTAGACTCTTCCAATTTTGGTCATTCAAGAACTTTTTTCCTACTTATTATTTCTTACTTTCTTTCTCACAACTTGGGACCCATGTCATGAATTTATTAGTTCCAATCTTGAAAAGGAAAAAAAAACATTCAAAGCTTGGTCAGAAATACCTGCACCTATAGGTCGGGAATGGGTCACTGGTCAGGAATGGGTGGTCCAACCTTAAGCTTAAAAACATGTGTAAGGTAGAACAATCCATTGCAATCAGAAGACTCCATGGTGTGGACACATAGGGAATGCCTTCATTATTGGTTTTTTCAATAAATGAGATTTGGACCACATTCAATGTCTTAAGTGATAGTAATGGAGTGATTAGTGCCCTTATTTTGAACTTGCAACTTTTTAATGTAAATTCATTGTAGGATGTGGCTTTTTAGGCCTTCCATGTTAGAAAATATTGTGACTACTTTAGATGAGTAAGGTGAGCATTAAATGGATACAATTTTTGTTGGTTCTGGGGTAGACCAGAGACTCTCTTGGGCCATGATGGGCATAACACTTCAAAATTCATAACAAATTCATACTTTGTCAAAAAAATAAAATTTCAATTGTTTTCATTGTTTTCTCACACTTGTCTTTATGTGGAAAAAAATTAAAAAAAATTCAGCAATGGCATGAGGGCAAACTCCTGATTTTGACCACAATGGGTTGTTTTATCTTACATTCCCTAATTGAATTTACCTTAATCCTAAGTTCCTAACTACCAATGCAATTTGGAGCCCTGTGTATAATATTGTTTCCAATGAGGCAAGCATAGGTCCCTTTTGCGTCTTTGAAAAGGAGCCCCTTCTACTGAATAGAATTTTTTTATGTGGCTTGTCAGCCAACCCCAATCCTTGAATTAACCAATAAGTCCTTCCTAGGTATATAGCCAAGTATAATAACTTCCCAACATACAGAGGACCATTGCTTGGTTCTATAATGTTATAACCAAGTTTTTGATTCTTGCAATGAACTATTCCATCAATCCACTAAATAGGGGTTCATTGTTCCTTGGGATTACCCCCTTTAGGATGTTAGAAGCCATATGGTTTACAATATATATATACTCAGCTACTTGGCATTAAAGGGTTCAATTAAAATCTTTGTACTATTTTGACAAAGTTTACATAAAACACATAACTATCTTATAATAATTTGTTCTTTCAGAAGCAAGGAATTATCACTAAATTGATCATGATGTGGCAGCTTCTGAACTATTGCATCACCATGAATGACTGCAACTTGGAATAAATGGACTTGGACAATTGATTACCAAGCTAGTTCTATTGGATAGTCTTGCTATTAAAAAAGAGGGACAGGGTCAAACTTTTGAGGTTTTCTATTTTTATAATTGGGGTTCATTGAATGCTCCTTAGAGACATTGAGAGGTATGTAGATTTTTTGGTATCCAAAATTGTAGGCCAATTTGGGCTACTAACATCCTAAAAGGGTTAAATTACTTCTTCTTTTCCTTCTTGCTGTTTTTTCCTTTTTTTTATTCCCGCAACCCAATTAGAAATTCGTTTGAAAATAAATATTTCAAAGTGCAATCTCATGCAGGCAGGGAAGGTGTTATGATTTGCTAACTTACATCCCCGGTAGGAACTTAACCCCTAAATGTCTGAGGTAGCAAATTTTGGTATCGACAAAACTTTGAAGTTAAATAAAACCTAACCCAGTGGCTATTTTTAGTAATTTACATTTTTGATTAAAAAAACTTTTGAAGTCTAATTTTAGCGTCAAAAGTTCGATTTTGAAAATGATGGATTATGATTTTTCTATTTAAGATTTTGTGCAAGGGTACCCATTGCAATCTTGACTTTCCATAGTGTTGAGGGCTCTTGGAAATGAGCCTCAAATACACTAGATCTTGGAGGAAAAATCACATTAGAAATTCATTTAAAAGAATTGTAGAGTAGATTTTGAGAAGCCGTAAATTGATTGGGGTTATGCATGTTAGGTCCTTTAACCTCATATTTTTTTGCTGACAAACTTTTTAGATTTGGCATGTGAAAAGAGGATTGAAAGACTTCAAGTTAGTTTGGCAGTTTTAACACCCTCATGTTCAAACATTATAATCTTTCAATTCATAAGTAATATTGTTGTCTTTTCTTTTCCTATGTGACATCTAACATGTCTAGTTTGAATTTGTATGGTTACAATTCATAAAAAATTGACACAACTTGTCAAAATGTTGGTGTTTTGTTCAATTTAGAGCAAATTCTTAGAAGTTTCATAACATTCAGTAGCCTTCAGAGAGGCTGCCTTTTCCTCTCTGGAGTCCTCACCCACGACTTTCATCCCCACATATTTAATGTAAGCTTCGGTACCAAGATAGTGACTGTCCATTATGATATGTTCCATTTTCTTTTCTTAATTTTAGGACTAGACATACAAATCAACAAACATTTGTAGAGAAAGATGCTGGCCAAAAATCCAATGAGTGATACTCTAATGCATTATTAATCTTTGCAATCAATAACTTATTTTGGATTTCAAAGAGGAAAGACAACTCTATATATACGCATGGGGTGGTAGGAGGTAGAACAACCCATGTGGGATAAATAAATTAGAATTTGTAGGTTCTCATGCATTCATAGTTAAGTCAAAAACAAAGAATTGTGTTAAAAGTAAAATTTGAGACCTCATTTAGGCATAGTAGAATAACTTTTTTCAAAAAACTTTGAACTAGAAAAAGTTGGTAAATGACAGTAAGTTTCCCCCTCCAAAAATCCGTTTGGGATTTTGAATCTCCAGTCAAAAGTTATGGACAAATTTTGGAGAGGGGTTGGAATAAATTTTTAAAAGTGTTAAAAGAAAATGTCCATTAAAAATCCTCTCCAAAATTTGTCTATAACTTTTGATTGGAGATTCAAAATCCCAAACGGATTTTTTGAGGTGAAACTTACTGTCATTTACCAACCTTTTCCAGTTCAATTTTTTTTTTTAAATGTTATTCTACTATGCCTAAATGAGGTCTGAAATTTTACTTTTAACACAATTTCTACTTTTGACTTAATTATGAGTGGTAGTTAAGAAACTACAAATTCTAATTTACATATCCCACATGGATTGTTCTACATCCTACCACTCCATGTGCATATAAAGAATTGTCTTCTCACTTCTGAAGCACTATGCATAAATGGATTCCAATTCAAAGTGAGGTAATTCTACAATAACATTGAAATCAATAATCTCAAGGAATCCATTAGCATTTTGTTTAAAGATCCTATTGTTTAGTTTTCAATTTTACTTAGAAATTTTTAATTTCCCACTAGCAGTGTATAGTCGTGGCATGGGCACCAAGTGATGTTTGACAATTATTGACAACTGTGTGCACCAAATTAGTAGTTACTAATTTGGTGTGATATATTCCACACCATTTCGTTCAGGGGAGGGCAGAGCCAATGACTACTGACTACTACTGAATGTTATGTAAAGAAGACCTTGGGCATTTATGGGTTAACTTCCTTCCAGGCTTGGGTTTGGCTGAGAGGAGCCCTACTTATCCTCCTGTTCACTGTGGGGTGCCCTAGTTTCGAAACTGAAAGGTCACTGAATGCCGCACATGGAGGTGTGGGAGTTCAGCAAGATGCGGATTGGGGCAATCGGGCATTCAGTTGGGGACGCCAACTCAAAACCGTGATGACGAACTTACTGAGGAGAGGCCACTCACTCAGAAACCAAGTCGGGGGAAGGAAGGAAGCCCCGTCCTGCTGCAGGCAGCCCTGCTGCGTGGAGTTTTCCATTTGTGATTCTTTCTCCATCAATAACAATAGCAATCAAAAGCTGGATGAACTAGTCTTTCATTGGAGTCCCGCCTCAGTCAGCACTGCTTGGAGTCTTGGACGGACGGCTTTTTTTCCTTGGCTTTCTGGTGCACCGAAAAAACTGACAATTTGGCTTCAGAAATTATGGCAACAAACCGTGACGTTCTTTGCACTCCCAAATTATGGACATGTGATATGTGCCTGCTAATGTGGTATTTTTTGTCGAGTCTGTGTATGAATGTTGAAATTTGGAGCAGGCACCACTAGGACATTTTAATCGCCAGTTTGGCACAGACTTCATAAAAAAATGGGGAAAACAAAAAAAAAACTTGGTTGGATGGTCAGGAGTCCTTCAGTTCAGTTCAGTTGCTGACTGTCTGTACAATAACTTACTGTAAGTTCCTAGTGCTTCCCTGCTTCCTCCTTCCGTTGTCTTTTCCTCCGTCTGTTGGCTCCCCATGTCCGATCTGTGGAAAGGCTGCCCCTGTCTGCCGTGTCTTCAACCCCACGGGCTGCGCCCCCACCTGGGACGCAGACTGGAACGGAAGGAGTGAAGGACGGAGCTTCATCAGGAGGACCAGGCCACCAGGGAGGTTTGGGTGCATTGGAGTGCAGAAAGCGTACTGGACGTGCACAAAGCGAAAAAAGAGCAGCAGCACCGGGGGACCAGGCCCACTCCCAGCGGCTGTGAGAAGGCCGGAAATGAGTGGGAGGAGAACTGATGATGAGGAACTGAACCGAGACATCAACCGAGGACGGAATGAAGCAGTCCAGCACTCAGCAGAAAGCTTGCTCGACTTTCCAGCCTTCATTGTTTCCTTTTCGGGCCGGCCTGGCAAGAGGCCCACCTATTTCCACTTTCCAGATGGGGGTGGTCGGTGAATGGCACAGGGCGGAGGCAACTGAACAGTCAACATCTGTTTTGGTCTTCAAGACGACTGGGTGGGATTTAGCTTCTCCTTTGGACAGCTGGCGACTGTTGGCACTTGGCACTTCACCACAGGCAAGGGTCACACCAAGTGGGCGCTCACTTCGCTTGAAGTTAAGTTAGTTCCATTCGGATGAGGAATCATGGTTCCTGCATGGATTCCAAATTTCCAATCCACTGGAAGTCACATGCATGCATGCAATCATGTCTATGTAGTACGGTACTAGAAATAGTATACTTATCTCCACGACCTCATTGCAGCACGTGGCCTAGTTGGCATCTCCGTCCCCTACAATACTGTAGTGCGACGGAGGGAGGGTTCAGGCCTTTTGGAATGCCGTGGTTTCGTCGGTAACTTCGTCTCAGTCCTCCTTTCCGAAGTGGAGGTTTTGTCGGTGACTGAGGAGGAAGGATGGGACGTTCATCCCGTCCCACGAAGTGGACTGGGATTTAACCGGGGGAAAACGCAGGAATTTTTTATTTGTCACAATTTTTTATTTTTTCCAATTCTGAATTCATATTTGCAATCAGAGACCCCAACTTAGAAAGGGAAGGCCTACAACATACCCTAGACACGGCTAAAACTAGGGGGCTTTTTTTTTTACTTTTACTCCCCGAAAATGCAAAATTTACCCCGATCGTCCCACTTCGTAGGACGAATTTAACACCCTGCGAAGGGATTTGCTAATGGACGGAGTCTCTGACACCTAGGGACAAATGAACTGAAAGAACCGTCCATTAGTCCATTTCTTCCCATTTCTTGGCGGTAGGTCGATGCTTACCCCCCTATAGAAATGGGGGTAGAACATACCTTAAAAATGGCACAAAATAGGGAGCTTTTTTTACTTTTAACCACAAGAACATAAAAGATGGAGAAATAGACTTTAGATGGATTTAAAAAAATTGGTATTTTTTAGCCTAAAAACGAAGTCACTACAATTTTTTTTTGTCAAGATTCTCTAAATCTTATTTTTATTATATATGTATGTCTAATTCCAATCGTAGGTTGGTCAAGAAAATCAACCAAAAATTAACGGTTCATAATGCATCATAAATGAGCAATTACGCATGCCCACTTGAATAGAAATACAATAGCCTATGAGTTGAACATGGGGTTGGTTAGAGGGGGTCTCCTACTTCTAATAAAGAAATTGAATAGTAATCTTATTGCCTTCCAAATGAGCAATCCCAGGATAACCCTTATTTATTTGCTCTAAGTTAGTGCTCAATCACCTCCTTGGTGGATGATAAATGTTTTGAGCATACAAATCATTCATCTTTAATCTTTAAAGGACCATTGTTCCTTTGGAGGACAAATGGGATTTCGAGCAGGTACCTATGGGCTGAATTTTGTCCTGGTTTCTTAAAACTTTTTTTGAAGATAGAAAAATTAATTAGCTTTGTGGAAATATATTTTTTTCTTCAATCGGTGCCCATGAACAAAAGTTATGCCCAAATAAGCTCAAAACAGGGGAGAGGGGGCAACAAAAAAATATTTCAAAAATTTGAATTTAAATATATATATTTTTTCCTTATAGATTATAATTTTGTCTACATGGAAAGCTATGACTCATTTCATTTGGATTTGTTATGAGAAACTCATGGACAATCTTGTTTTTCGAGCAATCTAAGCATCTTCTTGAAAAAATAACTTGTAGGATTCATTTCTGAATGCAATTTTTAGAATTTTTCAGAAAAAAAGTTTCGTGTGGTTTATTTTGCTTGCAAGAACAATCTCACCATTGGGATCAGTACATTTTAATTCCATCTTAGAGACATTAATAATTTAGATTTTTCTTCTATCTCGTGCCTACTTCTACTTAATAATAATTTTTTCAAATGAAAATTAATTTTTTTTGAATTTTTTTATTTTTCTAGACTGTCAACTCAATTCTCCACAATAAAGATTCAAAGTTCAAAACTTTGTAGTGCAAAAAAATAAAGTTAAGAAGGTTCAAAGTCAAATAATCTAGTCCCACAATGTGCTGAAACACTTGTTTTTTTACTTGAAACGCAGATATCTTGCAATCAATGGGGTCAAAAATTCTAAAAAAAATTTGACACATTTTATACTAGTTAGGTATAAGATCCTACAGTTAGATGTGCAAAAAAAACAATTTTCAAATTTTTTAATACTTTGCTATAGAAATGGCAGTTTTGAGTGTTTTTGGGCAGAAAAAAGGCCTTGATCATTGAGGGGTTAATTTAGTGCTCATTTTTCAAGGATGATTGTAATAGACTCACAAAGAAGATAATGAATTTTCAATGGTAATAAATAAATAAATGTTTTAGAAAAATTATTGTTATTTATTATTGATTTTCATGAATGATTTTATTTCTTTTTGTTCAATCAGTTTTAGGGTTAACATAGAATGGATGAAAGCTCATAAATGCGCAATGGAAAAGTAGCTAATACCTTCAACTTTGTCATGATTTTTGAATAAGTAAATGAAGCAGCTCTTATATTTAGGGCAATTTTCCAACTTGAATCTAAGAAAAGCAAATCAACTAGACCAAAACATTAAAGGATTATGGTTTTTAAGGTAGGAAAAGGTCTTCGACCAACAATTTTTTTGTGTGTGTAGATTTAAAAATAAATAAAAATTTAAGTCCAAAATCTTATACTCCAAGGTACTAAAGAAGTAAATGCAAATCATCATTAGAAAGTATACTATGTATGTAATACAATGTAAAAAAAATTAATGCAACACTCAAAGTAATTGTATTAGAACAAGTCCTTGCAAATCAACAAGTTTAAATTGAGGACAAATACACTAATTTTGATAGTGGATTGTAAAGATTCAACCACTGCTTACTCCAAATATTCAAGAAAATTCTCAAGTGGCGACAATAAAATCCATTATAGAACCATTCTTGAAAAGAAATTGTCCTTCATATATTATATATATATATATATATATATATATATATATATATATATATATATATATATATATATATATATATATATATATATATATATATATATATATATATATATATATATATATATATAGTGCTTTCCTCATTTGATTTTGATGCTCTTTTTTAATGTTATCATTCATCATTTGCCTGCATAAAATTTGTTTTGCTCGATCAAATAATAGATTTTATAATAAAGCTTTGGCTTAGACTAGTTTTTGTTGATTCACTAATTCACTTCAAAAGCACAAACAAAGTCATATCTTCCTCATAAATTACTCAAATGTTGCGATTTTTTTTTGGAATGAGAGGTTTGTAAGTGCTCATCTACATGCTTATTTACAAATTTGAAACGTCCTTGTTCCGGAAACTAGAAATCCTTGAATATTTTCTCTTCAGTCACCCCTATGAACTATTCAGTCATTCGAATATTGGTGTAAAAGAGTTTTGAAAGCTCATGACGGAGTCTCTCATACGGAAATAACTCTGAATATGATTTCAACATGCTGAATTCAGAGTTTACGATATGGAATCACTCTGAATACGTTTTGCAAACCCTAAATTCACAGATTAAGTTATACAGCCTTCCTGTAACCGAATTCCTTCACAACATCATTCAGTTGCTGGCTGGGTGGAGCTGCTTCCTTCCCACCAATTCAACATGAATTACTCCTCCTGTGTAGAACGAAGTACCAGTTTCTGTTCGAACAAATTACCACTTTACCAGATTGACTAAAATGACTAAAATAAAGATAATACTATGAAAAATGAACTGTAACTAACAATCTTTCATGGACTTGTCTTTCACTGATGGATTTTTGCGGCAACAACTAACGTCTAAGAACCCACGTGAGCATGATCCAATTCTTTGATCGTTGTTCTGGAAACTTTTTAAATACAACATATGGAAAACAAGTGCACTGATGGGAGGACGTTAAACCTGTCCAACAAAGTGGGTCCAGCAGGGTGGGTTTACCCCGGGGGAAAACGCAGGATTTTTTTAATTTGTCACACATGATAAAATTTGCAAATTTTGAATTCATATTTGCAATAAGAGGCCCCAAATTAGATAGGATGGGTCGAGAACATACCCCAAGCACGGCTCAAAATAGGGATCTTTTTTTTACTTTTACCCCGGAGAACACAAAATTCACCATGTTGGTCCCACTTCCTAGGGATGGGTTTACTGTCTTGTGCACAGACATGTGGTATACTATTGTATAAGGAAAAAAAACCCATCAAAGACAAAAGAACCATCATAGACACCTAGGGAATGATCCTTTAAAGTCTTGCATTAGTCTTTGACAAGCTTTTTCAATAAATGAGATTTGGGGCTACTTTAGGTTGAGTTAGTGGTCACAATCAATGTCTTGGATGATGGTGATGGAGTGATTAGCAATTGCAATGGAAACTTCCTACTTTTGAGTGCAAAATCATCCCAAGAATTGATTTTTTTAGGCCTTCATGTTGCGGCCATGTTAGGAAATATGGTGACTACTTTAGGTGAGTAAGATGACCATTATGGATACACTTTTTGTTGGTTTGGGGGTAATCTAGATTCTTTTGAACCAATTAGGTAGCACACTTCAAAACAAAGTAAAATTTCAATTGCTCTTCATTTCTCACATTTGTCTTTTATGTGGAAAAGAATTAAAAAAATTTCAACAATGCCAATAGGGCAAATAGTCATTATGTTTGTCATAGGTTGGTTCACCTTAATACGTCATAAGGATATATATATACTCGCAATTCATTAATGTAATGTGTTAATGGAAATTAAGATTCATGGAAACATTAGAGCGTGTGTCTATACACTTCCAAACCTGCCATTTTAGAAGGGACAAGGTGATGCACATATTTCCCAATCCATCATGGAGATGATGGGTCTTCTAAAAAATTTGAGGCTTTTCAAGATTGAAGGGCAAAGTCTTTCAACTTAAATGGTTCCTTTCATTATTTAAAAAAAATTAAAATAGGAAGTCAATACTACTTGTCTCTCACTTTTTTAGCTTCTTCCTTGAAACTCTTATGAAATTGAGATTCCTTCGTCTCCATCTCTTCCTCTCTCATACGCCCTAGTGAAAGTCGTTCTTAGTTTTTGCAACTCTTTCTCATGTATTGGCTCTCTCATTTTCTCCACAAGCAGAGAATTTTTTTGGCTCCAATTTCTCTCGCAGCATTTCAAACCCTTTTTTCTCACCTAAATGCCTAAATGCCCCTATTGTACATGCATATTTGAGTTCGCCAATGGGATTTCAAACCTAATGTCCACCATTACAATGGAGAGCTTTTGCATTCAATGGACATACCTTCCACCTACTTTCCTTTGATGACCAATGCCCTTCATAGTTCTTGTTTGTTGGTAAGAGCATGTGATGTGATGGTTTTTCCAAAGCCATTTGTGACTCCTTTTTCATGCTTTTTTATCTTTTGCTTGTAGGAATTGACACATGAGTGAGGCTTCATGTTAGAATGGTTGTTATGCCAATGTTTTTGCAATGCCAAAATGCCCACAATGATATACTTTATGACCGTGAAAACCAAAAGTAGAACAAGTATATATTCCTTTCTAAAATCCATGGTTAGAAAAAGTGAAAAAAAATTCAAAAATTGAATAAATTAATGTAGAAAGATGGATAGAAGTCACACAAAAGGTATGAGTTTGAACTTTAGGCTTGGCCTTTGGAAGCTTCACACTATGGCTATCCAAATCAAGAGGCCACAAGGAATTTATTGCCAAGGGTTTAGACTTTCAACTTGGCCTTTGAAGGCTTCACACTATGGCCAGCCGAAGGCTCCAATTCCTATATTTCATTGCCTATTTTCAACCCATGTCTTTGAACTCTCAACAAAGTTTGGCAACTCACTCCCATAGCCTCTTGACTTGGACAGCCATACTGTGAAGAGTCCCTCAGAACACTCAAGACACATTCCTACACTCTTTTTTGTGTGGATTATTGAAAACTCTTGAAAAGAATCCACAATAATTAGACCAAAAATCAAATTAAATATTTAGACCGAGACTGGATTTTCGAAATATGGGTTCATATTCCTTCAGTTAAAATTGATATACTTGTTAGGGACTGTTATTGCTTAATATGTAAAATAGTGTCTGAAGCAGGTTAAATAATGTGGGTTTCTTAATTGAAGTGGCCCACGTTAACAAAGGAGCTTCCAAATAATATGGATTGCTCCCAATAATGTGCTCCGCACGAAGTAGAATTAAACGTGTAGTGCATGTAATTGAAAATTTGGTCTACAAATACAAGACCTTTACCAATTTTGAAGGTCAGGCTAGCACAAGTTTCGCAGGTCCCCGTTAAGCTCAGCTGCCACAATCGTGAATTATAGATAGCATGTGTACTTAGAATTAAATGGCTAATCTCCGCAGTTAACAAGTGGGTCTAATCCTTCACGTGTTGTGAGTTTGAACCTGACGAGAGTAGAATAATACCAACTCAAAACATAGTGGCTTCTATTCTTGCATCTCAACTTTGCTAGACGTGGAAACCTTGACCTTTGTCTTTTCAGCAAGCTTGGGAAGTGTAAGCCCTGGTTCTGATTGCATGACTCCGGGCGCCTTGACCAAGTGGATGCCCTGCTCCAGCTCCTTTGCTGCTTCAGTCCTACTCTTGGCCTTGTTACCCTTCATCCTGTGAGCCACATATTCATTGTGAACCAGTAAGAGATCAAGAACAAACAATCGAGACATAAAGTCGGACTCAACTACATGAAAATTGCAACACAGACAATTTTCCTTGACAAACTACACTATATATACACCATACAGTTGGTGTTCAATTGCAGTGGTAAAGAATTGATGTGGCTCAAGACAATTGCGTCCAAGAAGGCTGCAAATTTCTTTGAGGCTTTCAAGGTTTTCAAAAGCACCACAATTATGGGCTCCCGTGATTCCCGTGGACCACGATATATGATGCATTTCGTGTACTGGCATACGCAAAACGACCTACGTCTCACCCACAGGCCGTGGTCGAAAGGTCTGACGTTGCAACCTGACAATCGGATCAAACCCTAAAAGTCTACGAATAGTCTTGTGTCGGGTTGTTAAAACAATAAACCTTCACTTTCAGATCTTCCAGAATACGCATAATCGAAACACAATTCCAGAAAGAACATAAGCTAAGGACGATACGCACCTGCTCTCCCAGAACTTGGACTCGCGTTGTACCCTCACTTCATCGATCTTCTTCATGGCCTTGAGCGTCTGCTCCACCACTTCTCTGTTGTACCTCTCAGGCCTATTCCGTCTCCGCTCGAACTCAAACGTGGCATCCTGCGTGAGCTCCTTGCCATGAAGTTTCCTATACGCCTTGGTCCACTTCACCTTACGAGGATTCCGTTTCATCTTAAAGTTCTTGTGACACTTCGACCGGCAAAACCTAAAAATCTGCACACAAACAAACGTACTCTCCTCACTACCATCGAACACAACGGACCGAGCCCTAAACCCAGAAACCGCCACAACAACTCACGAACCTCCAATCCCAATTTCAACTAGCAACACGGCAGAGGAAAAGTAATTGACAAGATTTGGACCTTAGCGTCATTTCTGACGAATTGGATGCCATGGCCGGGGTATACGGTAGAAGAACAGAACCAGCACTTCTCCAATCTCATTGCTGCCCACTTCTAAACTGTGCCGGAAAAGCAACGACTTCGCCAAACAAAACACGGCGATGATGATGATGATGATGCTGGTGTCTGAAACCTCTCCAAAACCCTAAAGGCCCTGTCGCGGACGAGGGACGGCAATGGCGAGCTCGCGCCTGCCCTGCAACGAAGAGAACTGCAACAGGGGTTTAGGGTCTGCCTTTGTCCGAGAGCCCAGCGCCCAGGTCTTCAAATGAGGATTCAAATGAGGATTTGGGAATCTGGGATCTCGATTATGGGATGTCGTTTCGCATTTGCCTACTACTTTGCCTAGACTTCAATAACCTACATGTACGTAGATCTGAGATAATGATGCGATTCGGTACAGTTTACAGGTTTAGAAATAAGTAATATCCTGAAATTCAATTATTTATGCTATGACATTATTCCGAGCTACATCAGAAAAGTTTTGTATGGGCCAGATTGTTTTGGTGCCATTTTGACACCAAAGGCTGCATACAAGTCATTTTAGTGTCATTTTATCCATACTAGGTTGGTACAGAGGTTGGCACCAAATTAACTTACAGTAATTGCATTTCAATGCACCATTGTGGCACCATGTTCACATGCCTTGAAGTTCCTGATGTAGGCTGATTGTTCCAAAGAGTCAAAGGAAAATAAAAGTAAAAAAAGTAGAATATTTTGTTTAGAGGGCTAAAAAATCAATAAATAGGGTGTAAGGTTAGAAAGTTTTGATTTTCGTAGGTTCTGAAATTTTGAATTAAGTAAAATGAAAAGTAGGATCGGCTCTAAATGATTTTGCACAATTCAAAAGAATAAGTTAACCACAATCCCAAATTTAAGAATTTGTGTACTCATTCTTGAACAATGTAATGGATAGTAGATGTATTGTTGTATAGTATGTGTTTTATAATCCATATAATTTGTTGTGCTCTTTCTAATTATCATAATTCAAGAGCAAAGTTGAGTCTAATTATATTATATCAACCCCTGAACAATCAAGGCCATTTTTCTATCAAAAATCATTCAAAATTGCCATTTCTATTGGGTTCACCCAAGTAAATAATTAAAAAAAAAAAATCTAACCATAGGATCTTGTACTTTACTTATTAGAGATCATATCGTAAAAATTTCATGAAGTTTGATCATACAAATTGGAAGGTATTAGCATTCAAAGTTGGAAAAAATAATTTGAACACTGGCGTGCAATTTCATATGACTTTGACCCCCATTTGTGGAAATTATTTGCATTGAGGACTTTGAATTAAAAAATTTGTGTTGAAGAATTGAGTAGAAAATCTAGAGAACAAAATTTAAAAAAAAAACACTTGATTTTCATTCTTTAAAATATTATTATGTAGAAGTAGGTCCAAGTTAGATTGAAAGAAAAATTAAATTGTCAATAGCTCTAAGATGGGATTGAAACACAACAATTCCAATGGTGAGATTGTTCTAGTAAGGGAAATTAACCATGTCAAACAACTGTTTTTGAAAAATTGTGAAAATTGCATTCAAAAATGAATCCAATAAGTTATTTTTCAAGAAGATGCTTAGATTGCTCAAAAAACAAGATTGTTCATAACTTTTACATCACTAATTTAAATGGAATGAATCAAAGCTTCACATGTAGATAAATGTAAGATTTATAAGAAATAATTTTCTAAAAAATTTATTTCAAGTTTTTCTGGTTTTCTTTTTTTGCCTGTCAACGTGAAAATTATATTTAAGATGGCATAATTTTTGCTCCCAGGCATCGATTGAAATAAAAATCATATTCCCATGAAGCTAATAATTTTTTCTATCTCATGAGAAAGTTTCAAAAAAATTCACCAAAAATCAAAGGCAAGTTTCTAGTCCTTTAGGGGTTAAAAATTGTAGGAGAAATCATTGTTTTTTGAACTAAAATTCTTTCTTTTATTACAAAAAGCATGTGACAATTACAAAATATTACGTATTGATGCCATGAAATAAGCATTCCATCTTTACAAAATATGGCTCATTGAGTGAATAGAATTTTACTATTTTTGGCGCTTGATTAACATTCGCAGTGCCGGTAATCCTGGGTTTGATGATTTTTGAATAATGGTACACTTGGATACTTTGATAAAGATCCAGTCTTTAGAACAGATGATGTTGCAATAGACAATTTTTCACTGTCCATGCAATAGCCAAAGATGGCTTCTGTTCAAGATTGTCTTTATTGGGGACATTCTTCGGCGGAGGCTCTCGATTCTACGTACAGTACAGTATGTCCCGAAGTGCAGTGCAATGCATTGCATCTTGCCGGCTTGTTACATTGAGAGCAACTGCTTTTCAGTTTGAAACAAGCCACCGGATGAACAATTCAAAATTTGGGGCACTGGTATCCACTGAGTTTCTTCATAGTTTTTAACAACTTTGAGCCTCCAAACCCAGTTTTTAAAACTGAACATCACAGAGTGATCAATTTTGGGTGCTCCCTCATATAGGACTCGCAGATTCAGCAGCTGCATGAAATTGGTCAAAAAATTTATTCTTCCAACGATCACAAGCATCAAATTTTTTGATCACAAAACACGTCCCAAACTCAAGTATAAGATAAAACTGTACCATGCAAGCAACAAGAAGGCTCAAAGCAAGAGCAACTCTAGCCTACGAATCACAGGTTTGAGTCACAAGTATGAAGCTCGGATCCCGACATCAGTCACGGTTTTCTCAGGTACTTCCTTCATTGCAATGTCACTTTTACAAACCTTAGGGTTCACTCTTTGCTAGAAAGATGACATTGCGCGGCAGTGCGTGTCTTGTACGTCAAAGAAGACAGAGCGACATGTAGAGCAGCTCATCAGCATACAAGGATCTTTCGAAAATTTAATCTTACGAAGAGAAGATCCTTAGATAAGACCACCTGCGCTTGCACGACACTTGCACTTTTCAGGCGTGCTCTACAATCGCACACGAATACAAAACCCTGACAAAGCATAGCATCCGCATCAGGAAAAGAACCTGCAACCGAGTGGCATTAGCACTGTCCCAAGCTCTTTGGCAATTTCTAGAGCCGTGAATTTAGGGTAGAAATGCGTGAAAAAGGCTGTCAAGTGCCTGAAGAAACGAGAAAATGTAGTTTTGTGCCTCCTGGAAGAACAGCACAGGCGATCTCGCATCTGTTCTCGTACGAGATTGCGCCTGCAAATCTGCTCTCGTTCGACTCTAAAAAGCTCAGGATCTCTCCTCATCTCCACGCCCTAATCTTACCCCTCACTCTAAAATTCACTGACCGTTAACAACTCCAATCATACAAATATCACTTCACCCCTTCCACAATTATAAATGCATCCTAGAGACCCATCAAAATTTCTCCATACTTTCTAGCATTGCTACTCTTTGGTACTCTTTGGTGACTCACAATAAGTTCAAATATTGTGAGACACAACACAAAATTATAATTATCACAAAATAAACAATCATTCTATAGGTTAAATCAAACATTCAAACACTTCATCTGCTCTAAACAAACCTTCTTGAACAAGACTCAGGCTATGAAATGTACACATATAAAGATTTTTCAATGAGTGACATGTCTTTATAACAATTCTTTATTATAAAAATGGGAAAAGTTTGAAAACTTCCCACTCCTTGACAATATTGTAAAGGGTATATAAAAATACCATCACAGCCCACAACTCAATCAACACCAACTTTACAAAATTGTAATGGCACAAATACCATTACGACTCACAACTCAAAATAATATATCAACTCACGGTCCACTTGAGCTCAAAAGGCTCACCTAAAGCTTGACCAAGACCAGAAATTTGTACTCCTGAATCACCTAACTTCTCAATTTTAGGATGTATCGATGTCTCATTGAGATGAATAGTAGGAGTGCCTTGCACTCCTAGCAAGACCAAATGATCTACAATCCATCCTTCCTTGAGTGCATATTCACCATGTGTTACAATTGATTTCAAAACTCCACTTGTACCACTTTGAGTAGCAGTGAAAACAATAAGACTAGATTTATGTTTCTGCAGGTCCATAACAATTTCATCTCCGTTGTCCAAAAAGATGTACCCACTTGCGAAGCTCGACAAAAAGTCACTTGGAAATGCAATAACCAAGGTGAAAGGTGTCTTCCGTACCTCGATAGATGTCAAGGCACTATCTTGTAATGTAACAATGGAACCTTCATGAACATGCACATTGACTGCATCCCATGGAGCATCTAATGTGAAGTTTTCACCCGTGCTTTCCACTTTGGACCAATCAAACATATTGTACCAAGTTCCTTTGGGAAAATAGGCCTCAACGGAAGTCGTATTTGCCGTAACCACCGGAGATACCAAAATGCTATTACCAATGAGGAATTGGTAACTGACATCCAACGTGTTGGCGTCCGTTGGAAAAGCAAAAAACAAAGGCCTCACAATTGGGTATCCTTTCTCGTGCGCTTCAAAATTCAAAGTGTAGAAGTAAGGAAGCAATCGATACCTCAAACCTAAAGCTTTTCGAGCTGAGACGGTGACTTTTTCCCAAATATAAAGCTCCTTTGGCGAGTTCCAAAAGTTGTTATGAGCGCGAGAGAAGGGATGAAATGCACCCGTTTGAATCCACCGATTGCAAATCTCTTCAGTGGTATTGTCATTAAAACCACAGATATCAGCTCCGATCATGGGTATTCCAACAATGCCGGAATTCAACACCGTTACTATGGAATATGCAAGATCATTAAAACTGGCACCATTGTCTCCAGTCCAATGTGCTGTATAAGCCCCGGAGCCGATAAACGTAGACCGGCTCAGAACGAAAGCTCGTTTGTTGCGAACCTTTGTCATTGCTTTGTTGGTGGCCTTCGCCTCCGCAATGCCGAACAAATTGTGAGCATCATACTCAAGTGTGCCGTCATAATGCTTCACTGTCATTGCTGCAGTCTTGTAGCCAAGACCTTCATAATCTCCGTAATGGTTGATTTTGAACCCAGGAATATCATACTTGGTGTGGTTTTGCTCATCAGGACATTGCAAATAACAACTTGTGAGATCATCGATAACCGTTCCATTCCATGTGCACACTGTTCCAGTGCAAAAATTGGAAACCTCGTTCATGTCAATCCACATTCCATCGAACGGCACCTGATCATGAAAAAGTTGAGTCTCCTTGGTCCACCAATCAGTGACATTTGGATGAAGAAAGTCCGGGAAATGGACAGGTCCAGGCCAAACTTGACCGAGATAATTCTCTCCGTCTGGCCTTTTCAAATAAATATCATCTTTCAAGCCACGTAGATATGTTCCATAGTCCTTGTAAGCAACGCTAATGCCTGATACATCCAATTAAATTAGATTAGAATTTAAGTTTGATGAAATGAAATCTACATGCAACTAAACAGTCACCGAAAACTTGAAAAATGAATTGAATTTCATTCTCATGAAAATTCATCTCATACCAATTTAAATTCAGTATGATTTAAATATGAGAAACAAATGAATGTAATAAAACTTCAAAAGCTTACCGGGATCAATGATGATAACATATTGTTGTCCATTAGCATGCAATTCGTCAACAAAAGAGCGATACTCCTCTAACGGAAACCTCACGGGATCATTTGTAAAATCCTTATACTTCTCCATATAATCAATATCATTCCACATTGTATCCAAAGGTATCTTGGCTTTCTTATAATTCTCAACAACATTCTTGGTCATAGATACATTTCGATAACCCCATCGGCATTGATGAAACCCTGCAACAGTGTCATTGTACAACAATTAAAAACTGATATGAAAATAGATTGAAATACAATGAAAACTTAAATCAACTTGAAATCACAAGTTAAAACAGTAAAGCAATATGACCAATTACAAAGTATATATATTGAGATTTCAACTTACCAAATGACCAATATGGTTGAGCTGCAGGCCTTCCAACAAGTTCAGTATATTGATCAACTACATCCAAAGGAGTTGGTCCTGGAAAGAAATAAAAATCCAAAATACCGCCGAGAATTTTGTATGTTAGGGAGTCGTGATTGTAAGTGACTTCCATCCCGTTACTATTGAGAAGTAAGACACCGTGAGAGGCTCCACCTTCACGAACATCAAGGTAAAATGGATACGAGCCATACAAGTCCACGTCTGTAAGTATGGAACCAGTGTCAGTTGCCCACATTGTATACGTGCGATTTGGGTTGAGCTTCAAACCATCAGGTTTTGTAATTTCGCCCAGTCCAAAAAGAGCTGCATCATGTGGCAACTGGGTCGAAATCTCCAAATATTGATCTTTGAATACAAGGGGGTTGAACAAAAAAACATTTCTGCCACTATCGGGAGGTGTTGAATTAAACAACACATCTCCGTTAGAGATTCGTGTCACAGCAAATCCAAACGGTTTCTTGGTGTAAGAAACAGCTAATTCATGAGAAGAAACATGCTTCAACGGAGAATCAACCTTGGGACGAGGAATAACATATTGAGGAACTTCCCATCGAGAATTGGAATGGTCTGATATATATACCCTCAATCTTGTATTTTTTTCAATCCTGGAAAGAAACAAACAAACATATACAAAAGTTCAGAAATATGTAACTAAGTACTCAATAATATCTCTTGATTTTCATTAAGCAATTTAAAGTTAATACTTCAAGAACTGGACTTAATTCATCAAGATTCTTACCTGACTGTAAGCATCAGCGGACTGATATCAGATCCATACGTCTCGTTTTTAGAGGTGGAAACAAATTGCAATGTTCCCTCAAAGCCTTGGTTGAAATCATACTCCTTCACAGCAGTAAGCTCATGCATTCCACGTTCGCGGTTGATATAATGCTCATTAAATCGCAAACCAGCATTCGCTCCAGGTAATCCTCCCAAAACCATTAAGGATACTCCCAGAAACAAGAGCATCCATGCGAAGAAAGTTTTCTTTCCTCCCATGATGACGATCTGCAACGAATATATACACAGAAATAAATTTAAAGTCTAAATGTAAACGAAAAAGCCACTTGATTGTTTAAAACACAAGAGTGTTAGCATATCCAACAACCTTCTTGAATATGAAGTGAATATGAACAAGAGATGAACAACATAAGATTTGAACACAACCTTCATGATTACTGTGCAAAAGATTACAATGTTGGCTAGTGCACGAACGAGACTAGAATTTGTACATGAAACATCAAACCTACAAGGTTAACAAAATTAAACAAGGATTCTGGACCAATTATTTAGCTCATTCTTACACAAACAAACAATTGCACAAACATTATTAAAATCAGCAAGTAAAAAAACCCAGACCTAAGATACAAAACATCATTCTCCAGTGTCAGACTCTCAATCCCACAATCATAAAACAGACATAATCAAGACTTAATGATACAAGGAAGCTCCGCAGCTCAGAAAGAAAACAAAACAGAAAAATTGAAAAAAGTTCAACGTCGCATGACTCCACAAATCTCAGCACTGTACAGTACAGCAATTGAGAAAGCTGGAACGCTCATGTCCCAGACTCAGAAAAGCTTACTCAACTCCTTTTCTGAAATTTCTGCAAAAAGAATGACGTGATATGGTGGAAAGCAGGCGAAGGAAGAAAATCATCTCGCGAATCAGTCAACCGAGCATGTTTAAAGTACAAGCTACGTTACCAGCACGACAATCAGGTACAGGACCACGTGCTGATCATGCCACACGTTCTCGACTTAAACGTGACCTTCATGCTTCACGAAACTAAAGATTTAACACACCACGTCAACAAATAAGACACAACCTGTTCCTTTTCCCCACCTCCATGCTGTCAAATCAAGCAAGTCAGCATCTGATGATTCATATTCCTAAGCGACATGTTTCCGACCACTGCTACAGACTCTCACCTCTTCGCATAAATCTAGCAAGGACGAAGTTATTGATTATTGGCACAGGCCTAATTAAGTTCCACATAGATTGCGAAAGACTACTACAAAATCCCGGAAATTCGCTGAAGGAGATTCACTCGCTCTGATAAATGAGTCAGATTAGACCTTTCCAGACGATATGTCAATCGATGAAGCCCTGCGCTTTCTAGACGACAAAATTAGCAAATTCCTTCAAGCAGCAGCGAAATGCCATATTTACAGCTTCAAGATCGATTCAAACAGAATACTTTCCCCCTCAACTATGAAATTCTAAACGATGATATTAACGACAAAACCAAACACGCAATCTAATCTAATGAGCCCCGAGTGTTAGTGACTCTGTTCAAGAGGTTACTGTACCAAATGAATCAGGGGTTACAGATGGAATCTCCAAAGACCCACCAGGACAACAGAAACAGAGCAGATTCAAACTTCTCACACCAGGCGCACATCCAAATCGAAATCCTTCACAAGAAACGGGACGCCCGACTGGACGAATCGCAGAGCGGAGGAGATGGAACCTGCAAAGCTCCGAATCAATTGGAACTCTAGACCAATTCGTTTCTAGACGACCAAGCAACTAGAACTCAAGTTTACGACCCACGGCGTTGCTACAATGCTACAAGAGCCATCAATTGTTCCAACACTAGAACAGATTCCATTTGCCTGACTCAGATTCCGCACGATACAGTACTACTCCAGCAGGACCACCGCCTACAATCTATGACTTAACAGAAATAATACCAAAACATTCAAAGAAAACCAAGAGAATATCCCAAGCACTGCAACAGTGCTACAGTATTGTTCATTCTATTTACAGTTATTCAAAATAATTCATTAAAAAAACAAAACAGAAACAAAAGCGACAAACTGAAACAACTGTACCAAATAATAAGGAATCCAACCAAAAGAATGAAATTCATGCACTTGCCGGCGCGACAGAACAAACCACTCACTCCAGCCTAGCTCTGAATTAAGCACCCACACGGCGAATCAACCAATCCTTCAGTTGAATTTCAATTAGAAAACAAAAACTAAAGCAGAGCCATCAAAGGTAGACTGTTGATCACGCTTGCAACTCACCGGAACAGAGCTCTCAAAACCAGGCTGCTCGCATATGAAAACCAACAGCAACGTAATACCCTCGCGCTCCTTCTACGAAACAAAAAGCTCCGTCAATCAATCTAGAGAAAATAAATCGTCCTCTTTGAACCCATGCAAGCTTTGAAAGCTATTGCCGATTGAAACAGTCCGTACCTAATCGAGAGGACCTGCCAATTCAACAACAAACATTAAAGCTCGTCAGTCCGACATATATATTTTTACTGTATATACAGGGTACGTCTCTCAAGCCTCCACCAGGTGCAACCATGGCCAATTGGCCATGTACTCCAAAACTTAATCTGAGTTGACTTTGAGCTAGTACTCCCTCGATGCAATTCAACACGTACTTCCATGAATCTTCGTAACCAAAAACGCATGGCAATTTCAATCAACAACGACTGACAATGCTTGCGTCTGTACACCGAGAGGATCGAATTCAAAGCTAGCTATACTAGCTTTTTCTCGAATGAATTCAAACTCCAGAGACATCCTGAATACCAACGAATTGAAGCAAGCAGCACAGAAACTAAACCAGACAAGTCTATTGCCCTAACGAAGCTCACGTACAATTGCTGCGCCAAGTTGCAAACCCAAAGCTCCGGGAGCGCGCTAGGCCTGCAGTTAGCTTGCTTCGAGAAGGCTTGAGGTAACCTACGTCACTAGGATGTGATATACTGAAATAGGATCCCTGCTCCACCCTGCACTTTGTCAGGGGAAGGCAATTCACATCTGTACAGGTGGCCGGCCACTGCAGTCCCCTGAACCCTCTCTCAGTCTTCCACTCTTTGTTGACTCACCCTTCTTTTCGCTGCAGACGTATCACAACCCAAGTCTCGGATTCCCACGGGGCTTGAGAAACAGACAGTCCCCACTCTACTGCTACAGACATCGAAGCTTAGAGGCGAGAAGTGGTAATGCAACGCAGCAAAGATGGAAATTATATCACAAATTAAAATTAGAAGTCAAAGAAGGACAAAGAAATAGAACTGTATCTTTATCCAGCTGCTATTTTCCTACTTGGAGGAGCTGAGTCTATGTATTTTAAACCTGTATCTATTTTCTAGTGTGAATAGACTCTTCATGTAGGTCAATCATAAAATTGAAATAGTTATGTCTTGTGTCATTGTCACAAAAGTGATGGCTAAGTCCTCCTTTTATACACAATAGAAATAAAAGTAAAAGCAAATATTTTTTAATTTTTCAATTCATAAAAACTTTGAAATTTCTTTTTTGTTGCAAGTTGGAATGCCATAAAACAAAGTCCGTACACCCCTCCTTGTTGAGGGCTTTCAAATGGTACTATGACCGCGAGGCGGAGAAGTCATCACTCGACTACTATAAACATCTAGAGAGAAGTAAGAAGATAATGTAATGCAACGCAATAAAGATCAAAATATCACAAAAGTCAAAGAAGGACAAATAAATAGAATTGTTCTTTTCCTACTTGTGGGGAGTTATGTATGTATTTTAAATTTGTATCTATTTTTCAATGTGAACAAACTCTTCATATAGGTCATTTTTTTTTAAAAGGTTAGGATTTTACTTTCTCTATGTACCTATTTATATGTGTCTTTTTTAGCCTTGTTTGTTTGTTTGGCATAGGCTCACTAAGGTAGTTTTGCAAGGAATTGCTTCTTAGTATGAGATTCTTTGATTGTTGCAAGGAACTTGGCAATTTTTAATAATTGACAAAGAGTTCTTTGAAAAGTTTTCAAAATGAAATTCAGATATTAGTTTTCAAAGAATTTTCATCCTAAGAAAAGATGGAAATTAGAAAAATTGACAATGATAGGTTCTAAGGTTCTATAAATTAACAAAGATAAAAAAAAACTTGCATCTTAAATATCCTTCTGTTTTCCTATTTGTTTATCGGGTAGAATGCAGTATCAATGACCTCACCTATGGCGCCCCTTGAAACGCCGGGCAACCCTGTAAATCACCTAAACCCTACGAAGTGAAATGAGTAGGGTTTAGGCCTGGAGCGGAGCACCGTGAGGCGCGGAGCTTCAGCACTCCTTAGGGTTGACAAGAAGGGGCGAAGGGTTCACCCAGTTCTTTTGGTTTTATTAAAAAAAAAAAATTTGAACAGGGCGTGTGCCCGGCCATTCCCCGGGTGATGGCAGAGTGAGGTCATCGATACTACATGTGTCCCTTGTTTATCTATTTATATGCTTGAAGTCTTGTGTTCTTTTCAATTTTATTTGATTCTTTAGGATCATCAATGTATTTTTGCACAGAATTACATGTGAACCAAAGTGTGTGAAAAGTTTTTTTTACTTTTAATATATTTTTGAACTATATATTTTTTTTTCAACTTTTCAACTTTTTTTACATACAGAAATTAAAGTAAAATTTAAAAATTATATATATGCATAATTTTTAGAAATAATAAAATAAAACATTATCTTTTTACAGTTTTGAATATGAGTGCGGGCTTTCAACTACTCTAGTGAATTCAACTAGTATAAGACACACTTTTTGTTTTACATTATAATCTTTTGGTAGAACTAATATTATTTTTATTTATTTAGTAAATACTAGAAAATAAAGGTATATATTAACTGCTTTGCTATGAGATCATTCAAATTTTGAAAATTTAAATTTGTTTTGGCAACAAAGGTGCAAAAATCTTTTTGTGCACTTTAAATTAATGGAATCAATTGGAATATTGTATATATTAAATAAAGTTAATATGAGGTTTACTTTTAAATATTGTGGAGTTCTTTTTCGTCAAAGGTAAAAGAATGTACCAACAAGGATATGATTTCTTTTGCAATCTAGTGCCCCCCCGGAAAAAAAAACTAGTTTTCCTAAGCAAAAAAATGCACAAGATCAGGCACCTTTCCCTCTAGATTGAAGTAAAAAAATTGATGTTTTTTCATAAAACAATATTTTGTTTACGAGGAAAGCTTTGATTCATTCTATTGGATTGTTAGCGTAAAAGTTTAAAATGGTCTTGTTTTGCAAGCAACAATTATGGCATTTTTCATGAAAAAATAATGTATAAGATTTGTTATTGAATTGAATTTTTAAATTTAAAGAAAAAAAGGGACCATGAGGTGTGAAGAACTTGCTACAACAATCTTATTGTTACTAAATTGACATGTTTCAATTCAAGATTAAAATTTTACATGAAACATAGTCTTGAAACTTTAAAGGTTAAATAGAAGGATTTTCACATTTCAACAACATTTAGCTCTTCAAAAATATTGAATGGAGTTCAACAATTCTTGTAGGTGTCTACATCCAATTCAAAATCATCTTCCTACAACCAATTTATAAAATTCCCACTTGTCCTTTTCTTCTTCTATTACTAAAGACTAGGATGTATCTTTGTAATTGAAATTTGAAATTGAAATTTTTTTCTTGCAATTGAAATTTGTCTTTCAATTTGCGCCCCTCAAGAAGAAAAAAAATCCAATGGGCAACAAAAATACTTTTCCCCCCGAATTAGGATATGACAAGGAATTTAATTCACTAAACTTATAGCAATCAAATGAAAATGTGAACTAGAATCTATTGTAAAGCTCTTATCATTTCAAAAACCCTTACACAAACAAACATCCAATTATAAATTCAAAAAACATCATTATGTGTTTTCTACACATGGCAAAAGATTCATAATTATAAGGGACACTTTTGGATTACCATTGTAATCGTGTAGTTATTTAGGGAGCCACATTGACATCCAAATGGACAAGACTAGTCCTTCTTGGGACAGTATAGAATTTTTTTATGTTTTTGCTTTGACTACCTAAAATATGTTTGCTTCACTTCAAAAATCAATTGGATGGGCAATTTCATTAAAATGGCAGTATTCCAAGTGCCACTTTGACGGTGTGCCATTTTCACCATCTAAGACTGGTATAGATTTTAGAACAGGCATTCTGAACCATCTAGGATAGGTATAGATTTAAATTGGTTGTTTTGAACTGTTTTCATGCCTTTTTAAAATAATATCGCCATTTTAATGAAATTGCCCATTTGGCCAAAATACATGTGAAGAATTATTTGGTTTGTTGTTGCCACCTCAAAAAAACAAAATACATTGGCTCCATTGACATTGGGAGTGAGAGGGACCTCTTAATTTCTCTAGATTCTTACAATTAGTAAAGTAATCCAACTTTTTTTTAAACAAATGAAACGGGATTTCATGTCAAGGATTAGTACTTCAACTTTGATAAGTTGTAGAATCACGGCCAAAGCTCATTTGGATGAGTAGAAGCTATCTCAATCATTATTTTGTTGTAATTGTCTTGAAAGGAAAAATTTCAAGTATTTCTACTAAATAGTCATCGTTACAAAAAAATCTGAACACTATAAAAGGCCGTTTGACTTTTGGCCGCAGTGCAAATACAAGGAAAATATATATTTTTTTAAATTAATAATTAAAAAAAAATTGTCAGTCTAACAAAGCACTACACTAAATAGGGTATTTAGTGTTGGCAACACTATTTGCGAACCATGACACTAAATATCATTAAGCCTACTAAAGTAAGTAACATTAAATGTAATTTCTAACATTAAATATACTCTATGGTAAATCTGAAATCTGAAAATGTTTACATTTAGTGTTAGAACTTATTAAAGGAAGGTAGAAGGGAAGAGAAGACAAAGGCGGCGCATTGAAGTTTAGCACTACACTAATCGTCCTAAAATTGACATTTAGTGTAGGGTCAAGTAGGGTGGTAATTACACTAAATGTAATCCAACACTAAATACCCTATTTAGTGTATTGGTGATCACGGGGGCTCAAATTTATATATTTATTAATATTTTTTTTGTTGTTATTGCAATATTGCATGCAATCAAACGGCCTTCTATATACCTGAATTTTTTTTATAATGCTTAGTTACACAAAGTAGTGAAATTAGGTTGCCCTGTACGAATTTCTTGACTTTTGATGCTATATAATCATTTATTGTTACTATACATGAATGTACTACTTTTCATGTAGGCATTGTTGTAATTGGGACTCACAAACCTCCATGTACACAATGAAAATATCTATAAAAGTATATATTTTTTGACTTTGATGGTTTCTAAAGTAACTTTCTTAGAAAAAGGCAACCTAATTGTTAATGCAACCTAATTTCACTATTTTGCGTTGTATCTAGCTACATATGGCCTATGACAAAGCCTATGAAAAAATGTCCAAAATGGTGGTGCTTCTTTGGATTCATTTTTCAAGGCAAGTTGGCTACATGTTTGTTAAATTTTAGATCATTTGAAATTATACAACATATAGGAAAAAATAGTAAGTAGAAAGTCGTAGAGAATGATTCAAAATACTAAATTGTTAAGAATTTAGTTATGGAATTGAAATATGCCAATCCCAATGGTTTTAATGTTGTAATAAACAATCTTAATTCTATGGTTTATTTTTTCAAAAAATATTGCGAATTGAGTTAAATAAAGGACTTCAAAGTTTATTTTAGAATAGAAAATTCATAATTGATTGCAAAATAAAACACCTCATAAATTTCATCTCATTAATCAAAATGGAATGATTCAAAGCTATCCACATAAATATAAATCTAGGAAACCAATTTCAATTTTTCTGGTATGAAAAAATTGATTTTTTAAGAATTTTTTAGCTACCCGCCGAGCAATAAAAATTACATATCATACAATAACTTTTTAACCATGTTAGTAGTCTAAAGTTATGAAAATTGTTGGGCTTTAAAGAAAAACCTCATCCACATGTTGTGTGAAAATTTCAAATAAAAAAATAAAAATTCCATTTTGTAGTGAGTTGCCCCAAATCGCTATGTTGCCACAAAAAACCCGCAGTTTGGTCCTTTAGGGGTTAAAACAATGAATGCCAAGTTTGAATCTCTGATCAGTTGGGAAAATTAATCCTTCAAGGATGTTGTTTTCTATATGCTCTCCCTTGTTGTATATGAAAGGGGAAATTGAGTTGCACATGAATCCATTCAAGCTATTGGTCAACTGAGATTTTTTGAGTGTTAGGAGAGCATCAAATAAATTCAACATACGGACAACATACGCCAGCTCTTTTGATGGCAACATCCATAAGGGTTAAAGTTGTCTTCAGTCATCACTTTTACAGTGACTTACCAACTGGGAGGCAGTCCCGCTTGAGGCCATGATGATTGCACTAGCTTGGGCATCCCTTCATCGACGTACGTATGTACATTCACTTTTAAAAAGTCTTCATTTTTGCAAGTACATACTGTTCATGTATTGATCGATATCTTCCTTGCCACTGGATTCTATTTTCAAAGCAATCTAATTAAGCTTAGAATCATAAAATGTTTTCAGTTGTGACTAAAGGTTACATTCATTTTGCTGCCCAATTCTGCCCATTGATGCATGAAGTGCATGGGCAATCAGACTAACTAATTAACTTAACACATGATCACGCTCAGCTTCGAAGATCTCTGCATGTGCTGTCTGCTGCGACAATGAAATCAGTCTCTATTAATAATGCACTCTCTCCGTTTACCAAATACAGACTCAGTATCACTGAAAACAGACGCACTGCATTAGAGTCAATCGCAAAGTTGTCTTGTGTTTGTGAACTTGTGTGAGAGGAAGGTTTAACTGACACTGCACCAAACTCAATCAGACCTGAGTTTGGGTGCTCCAGGGAGTTTGGCCCTGTGTTTTTTTGAGAACTCCGGCTCCTGGTCCCGCACTCCCACATTTGCTCACTTTACGATTAACTCTATTATCTAGTTCAGTTCCAAGCCTTGCCTCCAATTCTCCAAACATGTACCGGTAATAAAGTTTGAATATCGAATTCCTTATTGCCAAGAATGAAAGACAAAAAACAGTCGTTCGAAATGAAGTTCAATTCCAAGACATCTCAAATTCACCTGTCTAGAAAATCCATCTCAAATTCGATTCGCAGGAGGTTCTGAAACATATTTTTGCATCACGTTACTTCACAATATATTTGATGAGTCTTCCTATAAGTTCCTATCTACAGTACGTAGGTTTTACAGTACATCTGGGTGGAAGTCGAATGCTATTGCATTGGCAATATGGCAATCCAACAGCATTTATCTTTGAGGTACAAAAAGGGAGATCTTTCGGGATAAGGAGATAGATCCTAGTGGAAAAAGTTCTCAAGTTGGAGATTTGCAAGCTGCTGTCGGAAGCTTGAAGGTAGCTAGAGTAGGATCTTCTCCAATATGCTTATTCCGCAAAACAAGTTCTGCTTAATTAATGGCCAGCTGCACAGCCTCTCTGTTTTCTTGTGACCACCCTAAATTAATTGCTGTCGATCCACGACAGAAGACTTCTTGCAATGCCTCTTCTGCTCGTATCGTTCCTGGAAATTCTCTCATTGCTGGGTATGTTGCAATCACTACACTGAATAGTGAAATTGGGTTGCCCCACAGTCCGGCTAGTTCTGTGGGCTAAAAGTAGATTTTCTACAAAGTTTCATCCATCCCATTTTTTTGAAAATCTGTCTGGAAGTGTGCAGTGAGGGGGCAAAACTTGCTGGTCAATTTCCTAGAACTTCAATTTTTTCCGGTGGCATTGCCGCCACTGTCCAATTTCAATCGGCAAATTTCCTTTACTAAGTAAATCTATCTGGTTGAGGACTTTTTTATGTCTTCCTTATGTTTTTTTCTCTTTGAAAAAGGTTTTTTAGCATATAGCCATATCCCTGGCAGGATTTGAACCTGGCATTGCCCCTACCAATTTAGGACTAGGGATTTAGCCTTCCGAAATGCACAGATCCAGAACAGGGTCCATGCATTTTCAGGAGGCTGGTTAGTACGACATGCCCACACAACATTCAACATTTACAAGAATCAAAGCATGTGCAAAAAAATGGAGAGAAGAACATACAATCCAGTTTTGTTTTTTTTGGCATTGTAGATCAACAATGAAGCCCTGTGTGTCCTCCCAGGAAAGGTGTATACTTGGAGGGAGCAAGGCGCAATGGCTCATGGGACTGACAATCTAGCGACAAATCGCCAAAAAAAAACCATGATACAATCTACCACTTATAAGAATCAAAACATGTGGGAAAAGAATGGGAAAAATAGGATACAAGCTACTATGATCAAAACATGCAGCACTCGGTTCATTAACTTAATATGAGTTTCACAGATCCCAAGTAGAGGCAGAGGTTGTCAGTTCAACAAACTCAATGGAAATGCAGCGATTGAAAGAAGAACTTCTAGGAAGAGATTTGTGGTTCTTGGGAACCACATTAGAAGAAATATGAACCCTCTGGAGGGCTGCTCCAGAGTGAGAAGCCAAGCTATTAAAATGCTTGGCCTGTCACTCCAGAATAGTCCTGCAGTGAGCAGTCAGCTTGCCGAAACGGTCAGAAATCGCGATTTTTTTAAAAAAAAAAATTCAAATTTTTTTAAAAGATTAAAATTTCATTTTATTTTTTTACTCGTAAATTTCGATTTTTGCGGCCACTGTTGCTACAGTTTCAGCTGCGCAGGAATAGGGGGAAAATGATTTTTTTTGCAAAAAAAAAGTAAATTTTAGAGTATCTCGGAGGGCTATGGAGCAGCCCTCCAGAGGCCCCAGATTTTCTCTAATGTTTGTACTCATCTTTATTAGCAAGCAACAATAAGTTACAAACTGTTGATGATCATCATATGCAGATTCTAGCCTGTTCATATGAATCTCAATTTTATTCTCAATTGCGCATGAAGCAATTCAATTGATAATTAACCGACTATTCAATAGTAGCAAAAGGTGATGGCAGTCAAGCTATTAAGCTATAGACAGTAACACACTTACAGAGTTACAGTAATACAGTCTTACACACTAAGACAAGTACAAACTATTTTTTTTTAATACTATGCATAGTATTCTGTGCATAGAATACTATGCATAGTATTAAAAAAATTTCCTACAAAGTATGAGATTGGTTGGCTGCCCGCCTACAAAAAAAATTTCTAATAGGTAATTTTCCTACTTACTCTAAGGGTAGACAGCAAAATGCCTAGACATAATTTTTCTAACTGGCCCATTTCCTAAACTTCTTTTTTTCATCTGGAACCTTAGCCTAGACTTCTCTATTTCATTCGGAAATTCTCAAATTCAACCGGCTAGGTCGTAACTAAATGCCAGTACTTCCCGTTCATTGGGTTGCCTAGGCCGCTTGCCTGGATGTTTGTATTTCTTTTCTTGCAATAAAGGATTCTCCTTTATTTGTGTCAAAAATAAATAAATAGTGAAATTGAATTGCCTTGACAATTAGGTTGCCTTACCCCAGAGAAGTTATCTCGTGGCTAATGCTTGTCCAGATGGAGGCACATGCTAACCTCTAATCCCGAGCCATGAACCACTCCACCAACCCATGCGTCACACATAGTTCTTACATTACTGCATCTTTGGAAAGTAATTGTACATATTGATATAGTGTAGAATGTCGAGAAATTAGTGTGGGACAACCTAATTTCACTATTTAGTTTAGTCTTCAAAACCAGATTTGTTTGAATTGCACTTGCACCTCGTGTAAGTTTATAGGTATACTTGAATTGGAGGGTCATATTGGATCTTCAACCAGCTTGCAAGTTAATGTAAGGATTCAAGGACATGGGGAGAAAAGTCTCCCTAGTTTATGGAGAAAATGAATTAAAATTAGTCCACTTATCCAGGTGAAGGCGCATAAGCACGTAATGCCGCAAGGTAGGAGGTCCATAGAGCACCCATTTAAGGTCTGATAATTAATATGGAAAACGCACAAGATGCAGTCAAGCAGTTTCATCAACGTCACCCTACTGCCGTAGGACTAAAGAGGGGGTAATGTTAAGACCATGTCTTCACACGAGTCTTCACAGCTGGACTTGAACATGCTACGGTTGTAACCGTTGTAGGACGTTAGGTTCTGTCTCTCTCTCTCTCCGCATGTAAATACTCTGTGAGGGAATGAGTCCCCATGCAAACCTCTTGTAAATTCAGGAACGATTGAATGGATCGAAGTAACCCCATCTCGTGAGCATCTCTGGTGTTAATCTCTTGAGTCTGATTATTCTTTCCTCTGTGATTCAGAATCTGGGTATCTTCTGATCGATCAAAGCCAGTTGATCAAGAGTGTCAACAAACCACAGGTTGATTCGGTTGGAGTTATAATCGACGGAAGGGTTATCAATTCAGGATTAATCACCCACAAAGCTACAGTAGAGTTCAACGATGCAAACCTAATGTTATGAATCCGACCGAATCAACCTGTGGTTTGTCAACACTCTTGATCAACTGGCTTTGATCGATCAGAAGATACCCAGATTCCGAATCACAGAGGAAAGAGTAATCAGACTCAAGAGATTAACACCAGAGATGCTCACGAGATGGGGTTACTTCGATCCATTCAATCGTTCCTGAATTTACAAGAGGTTTGCATGGGGACTCATTCCTTCACAGAGTATTTACATGCGAAGAGAGAGAGACAGAACCTAACGTCCTGTAACGGTTACAACCGTACCATGTTCAAGTCCAGCTGTAAAGACCCGTGTGAAGACAGGGTCTTAACATTATCCCCTCTTTAGTCCTACGGCAGTAGGGTGACGTTGATGAAACTGCTTGACTGCGTCTTGTGTGTTTTCCAAGTTTAATGCCGGTTCCCAAGAATTCTGTTCAGGTCCATATCCTTCCCAAGATACTAAATATTGAAGCTTCTTCCATCGCCCAAAAAATTGTGAATCAATTACCTCCCGGACCTCCCATTCGACATCACCCTATGGAGTGACAATGGGTGGGGGCGGTGTGTGCCTGCGGCCAACAATGGTATCAGGTCGATATGCTTGAAGTAGCAAAACATGGAAAACATCGTGGATGCGCAGCGATCTTGGTAGTCAGAGACGGTAGACCACGTCTGATAATCTCGAGACAATTGGGAACGGCCCAAGAAATTTGGAAGTAAGTTTCCGTGAAGGGGCCGTTGTTATAATATTATCATGCCGAAGGAGCACCAGATCACCTACTTCAAAAGTATGATGGAGATGCCTGGAACGATCGTACGTCCTCTTGGCTTGATCACCTGCGATCTGTATCATGACTTTCACTTCTTCGTGAATCTGCTGAAGGTGTCAGATTCTATCCTCCGCAGCGGGAACAACAGATGATGATGGAGCTGCAAAGGACATCGAAGGATGGTAGGCGTAAGTGGCATAAAACGGGGATATCCCTGTTGCTGAGTGAGTCGCGTTATTGTAAGCGAATTCAGCGATCAGTAACAAATCCGCCCAATCATCTTGCTGTTGCGTAGTGAACATCCGAAGGAATTGTTCAAGGACTTGGTTTACTCGCTTTGTCTGACCATCTGATTGGGGATGAAATGCAGTAGTCGGAGCAGGTCGAATCCGTAATAATTGATAAAGCCTTTTTATGAATTTAGAGACGAAAATAGAGCCATGGTCAGAAATGACTTCCGAAGGTAATCCATGAAGTTTCCATATATTATGCAAGAATAGATTAGCAATCCCAACCGAATCCACAGCTTCCTTTGTCGATATGAAATGTGCCAACTTGGTATTCTTGTCAACTACGACCAGAATCGAATCAAACCCGTTGCTGCAGGGAAGTTTCATAATGAAATCGGTGGTAATTTTTTTCCAAGGTGCGTGTGCCGCCGGGATGGGTTGCAATAGACCATAGGGTGCATGCCTCAAGGGTTTAGAGCGTTGACAAGTGTCGCAACCATCAACATATCGATGTACATATTTCCGCATCATTGGCCAATAAAAGCTCCTGGCCACTAAATCAAGAGTCTTTGCTCGACCCTGATGGCCGACAGAGGGCGCATCATGTCTCGAACGCAGGATCTGTCGATGGAGTTCTTCGTCATTCGGAACTAATATAGTGTCGTGAAGCCAGATAACGCCGTCCCTAAAAGTGTAACCTTGGAACTTGCGACGAACATCTGCAGGAGCCCTGTCCGTCCCGTTCTCGAAATAAGCTAATACTGGCTGGAGCGTGGGGTCTGTCCTCGCAGCTACCTGTACACGAGCTATAATAAGGTCATCCGCCCACACCGGTTTGCATGCTTCCAGGGCCGCGAGTTTCAGTGATGGGCGAGATTCTTGCGGCATGTTGTCCGTTACATCAGGTCGCCGAGAAAGAGCATCTGCTTGGGAATTCATTGACCCCAGTCGATGGTAAATAGTAAAATGGAATGCAGACAATAGCTCTGACCATCGAGCTTGGCGGTGATTCAACTACTTAGTGGTCAAAAAATATTCCAAGTTCTTATGGTCAGAAATTACCTTAATCTCGTGTGGAGACCCCTCCAAATATACATGCCAATCTTGGGAGGCTAATACAATACTTAGAAGTTCTTTGTCATAAATGTCGTAGTTTTTCTCTGCTGGAGTCATTTTTGAACTGCGATATGCACAAGGGTGCAAGTGACTGTCGTCACCATGCTGGGAAAGAATTCCCCCAGTGGCGGTGTCAGACGCGTCAGTTTCTATGATAAATGGTCATTCAAAATTTGGGTGTAATAGTATTGGTAATTGAAAAAACAGTTCCTGTAATTTAATAAATGCATTATGAGTTTCAATGGTCCATTGAAATTTGTGGTCCTTGCGTGTCAAAGATGTAAGGGGAACCGCAATATAGGAATAATCCGGTATAAAGCGACGATAGAAATTCGCGAAGCCTAGAAAGGATTGAACATCCTTAATATTTTGTGGTATTGGCCAATCTTTAATAATTTGAACTTTATCTGCACACATTTCAAGTCCTTTGGATGATACCACCATCCCTAAAAATTCCACAGAATCACAATGGAACTCACATTTTGAAGGTTTGAGGAAAAGACCGTGGTTTTCAAGGCGTTGAAGAACTTCTCTAACCACGGGCCAATGTTCTTCCTTTGTTCTTGAAAAAATTAGGATATCGTTCAAATAAATGACCACTGCAATATCCAATAAGTCCCCCAAAATATTTTGCATGTGTGCTTGAAATTGAGCAGGCGCATTTGTGAGGCCGAATGGCATTACTAGGTATTCAAATAGGCCATAGCGAGTCTTGAAAGCGGTTTTGAATTCATGGCCTACCGCCATTCATATGCGATGGTATGCTTGCCTCACATCCAATTTGGTGAATATACAGGCCCCCACTAATCGATCAGTGAGCTCTAGGATGAGTGGCAAAGGATAACGATTTCGAATTGTAACTTTATTTAGATTTCGGTAGTCTATACAAACCCGGATGGAACCATCTTTCTTACGAGCGAACACAATAGGAGCAGAAACTGGGGATTTGGATCTACGGATCCATCCTTTTCCCAAATTCTCCTCCAAGTATCCCCGAAGCTCTTCTAATTCCGTGGGCGACATGGGTTGTAATCCTCAGTTCCATGGTTCTTGACCTTCTTTAAACTCAATTTTCATATCCGAAGCTCCGTGTTCGGAGAGTTCATTGGATGATTTTTCACTGAAAACATCCTTCAAGTCTCGGTATTCCTGTGGAATTGAATCCAAATCAAGATCCTCTATTCGTGTGGAAGAGATATGGTCCAGTTCAGATATCACAAGAGTATACACCTTGGTTGTCTTAGCAGACAACCTGAAGGCAGTAGCAGACACTATGGCGTGTTTCGGGGCTTGGAACTTTGGTTGACCGTCCGGTTTCTTTCCTGCTGTGTCCTCCGAGTTTAAGGGCTGACAACTGCGCCGATGCTTCGCCATCCCCTTCCGTCCATGATCCACAGTCGAATGTTTCAGAGTCCCTGCGTCACCTCGCAGACATGTCTTTTTACAATATTGCGAATCAAACGTAATTTCCTTCGTTGCCCAGCGGATTGTGGGATCATGTTGTACCAGCCATGGAGTTCCTAAGATACAAGGGTATCGACCCGTGTTTGTCAAATCTGCTGTTAATGTTTCCCGATGGTCTGCAACTTAGAACTCTACTGTAGCTTCGTGGGTGATTAACCCTAAACTGATAACCCTTCCGTCGATTACCCTTACCTCCCGAGGAACCTCTTTTGGTCGCACCACAGCTTTACATTGATTTGCAAAATCCGGGTGCATGAAAATCCCGGTAGCTCCTGAATCCACCAGTGGCTGCACCTTTAGCGAATTAATATGCCCATCTATGGTTAAGTGGGCTCCAGGGTCCACTGTAGCCCGCAAGTACAATGGCCTCGACATTCCTCCTGTTTGTACCTCACTCGGTTTCCCTTCTGCGATCTCGTGTGTTTGAGTAGCGCTGATATGTCCATCAACACTCCTCACCTTGCCTGGGTATTGGGAGCACCCCCTCAGTCCCGGGATTAATCTTTTCCCGATATGTCTAGGTATTTTCTGGTGGACTCTAACATGGCTACTGTCAAAGGTGTGGAGGGGTTGATCGGGCATTTCGACCGCACATGGCCAATCTCCCCGCATCCCCAACACCTCCCCTGGCGCTGGTACTCCAACCTTTCTGCGGCCGTTTTAGCCTTCGCCGTGCTCACTCAAGTGACGTCCAAGGGCACGGGACCCGACCCTAGTGGCAGGGAAGATACTCGACCAGCGGAATCCTTCGGAGTCTAGGTTGATTGGTTGGTATTCACGGTTGGAGAATGAGGCTGAATCGGGTAAGAGCTGTGGGGTTTCCTAGTTTGACGCCGAGCCCACAACCTTTCATCAATGCGAGAAGCCATTGCCATTCACTCTTGGAGCCCGCGTGGTTGGATCTCCGCAGTAGTGATCGAATCAAGAACTTCATCCTTGAGCCCTGCACGGAAGCGTGCCACCAGACTGGATTCATTCCAGTCGACTTGAGCAGCATGCTCATTAAAATTGGAAATGTATCCCGCCACCGAGCTCGTTTGTTTGATTCTTCTGAGGCGGTCCTCCGCATTGCCCCTTCGATCGATGTCACCAAAAACCGTGATAACTGCTTCCCTAAAAGCATCGTAATTGGTCAACAATTCATGCGGACGCCCCTCATCCAGAGCTTGTAAAAGAGGCATCGCCCAACTCTGAGCAAACCCACTCATAAAAGAAAGCGCGAAAACTATTTTATCTTCATCCTGCCGATATGTATGTGGTTTCCCTGTGAATACCAACCTAAGCTGAGCGAACCACCACTACACTTCTCCTCCCCGTTTCCCAGCAAATTTTTCCGGATCAGCAACTTTAGCTTCTCGGTCTCGGGTCCCAACTTCATCTGATCTTTTCGACCTCTACGGATCCCGACCGGTGGACCTGAAAACCCGAGAAGGAGAGATTGGAGGTGGCTCAGCCGTAGCCCGATCTGCAATCTGTTGCACCATGTGGAGCATAGCCGATCTGAAAACCAGTTGTATCTGCTGTTGAATGAACTCGGTCCACTCCGACTCACTTGCACGTGGTGGTACGTGTTCGCCTGCAGGCTCCTCTCGATCCATGATAAAGTCAAATTTACCACGTCTAATTCACGTAAAGTTATAGCAACCCGACTGTTCACCAATCCCCTCTCGATCTGTCCCAGAGTGTGGACAAAAGAAGAGGCAAACCTAATGTTATGACTCCGACCGAATCAACTTGTGGTTTGTCGACACTCTTGATCAACTGGCTTTCATCAATCAAAAGATACCCAGATTTCGAATCACAGAGGAAAGAGTAATCAGACTCAAGAGATTAACACCAGAGATGCTCACGAGATGGGGTTACTTCGATCCATTCAATCGTTCCTGAATTTACAAGAGGTTTGCATGGGGACTCATTCCCTCACAGAGTATTTACATGCGGAGAGAGAGAGAGATAGAACCTAACGTCCTATAACGGTTACAACCGTAGCATGTTCAAGTCCAGCTGTAAAGACCCGTGTGAAGACAGGGTCTTAACATGCAAGGTAGGAGGTCCATAAAGCGCCCATTTAAGGTCTGATAATTAATATGGGGAGGTTATACTTCTTGAATTTTTTTTCAGTAAATTTTCGTTGAAAGACAAATGAAATTGGCATCTAAAGCTAGTTGTTTCATTTTTTTTTGCAACTTTGTGGAATTAGTTTTGAATTTTTGAAGTTAAAAAAGCAGTGACTAGACTTCGGCTCTAAAAGCATCCACCTCTTGAAATGTATCACTATTTGGACATTGTTGGTGTAATGAGAAAGCAAAGTGTACCTCTTGTTAGAAGACTTTTACACAGGAAACTCATATTGTGTTCCTGGTGATGATTCCCGGTGAGTCTCATATTTCCTTGTGTATGTTTAGTTGCGACATGTGTCCAAAATTACTGTCATTAGTAAAGTTTTTACAGGTGTCAAATTTTCAAGTTCAGTGGGAAAAGTGAGACTCACTGGGAATCAACACCGGGAACACGATATGAGTCTCCTGTTTTAGAGTCCGAGCACTTTAAGGACCTACCTTATCCGGGCTTTTTTAGAACACTATTGAAGTACTGTCAAGATAACTTCCAGAAGCTCCTCAAACGTACTAACTTATCAGTCACAGATGTATGGCACATCAGTAGGATAAGAATTGAAAGTACAAACAAGAGTTTGAAAGTATGGAGAAGATGGATGACACCCCATTCACACCGGCATTCTACTTTTTTCATATATAAATACTCACTCCCGTTCTTCTTTGTACTCAAACAGCCCACGCACATGATCTTAAAAGTGGCGGGTGCCGGCGGTTTCCTCCATGCTCCGCTTGGCGGGCTGGCGGAAGAAGCCCTGGCGGACTTGACCACCGCCAGGCGTGGCGGAAGGTGAAACTATTTACTGCGTTGTAAAAAAACAGCGCCAGTTCGCTGCTGGTTCGAGAAACTTTCATGATTTTCCAGTTCCGCCTACTCCCTTCCTCGCAACTCCTGTACTTCGGGTTTCGAAAATGAAACCTCTCAGCTCTAAGGTAGTATGATTGCCGACCTTTGATTGCCTTTTGGGGCAATCTGAAGTCCTTCAAACAGTTTTCAGTAAATTTTAGTAGGAAGAAAAATGAAATTGGTATCTAACCCAAGTCGTTTCATATGTTTTGGACATATGTAGAATTAGTTATTAATTTCCGAACTTGAAATGCAGTGTTCACTAAAATGTTTCATCCCTTACATTAAAACATTTGCAATACATGTGGGCTGCAAAATTTAAATATTCTGCATTTGCAATACAGATGGAATTCTAGAGGTGGAATTAACGTTAATTATTTGTTTAAGCAATAACTCTACTTGATCATACCGGTTTACTCCATTTCAGAGGGATAATGATAAGCATGCCTGAATATTTTCTTGTTCTCAATTTACTAGTTCTCCACAATTTCCTTTCATTCTTGCTTTGTTACAGCAATCAGAAATTCTTGCTTTGTTACTGAGTTCTGCATTCCAGGTGTCCTTGGTGGGTTCTTAAATTTCAGTGCTTGATTAGGTTGCAGATCATAATAAAAAGCAGGATCTTTTCCATTTCACATAATTTTTTCCCATCATTAGAATGCCATTTCGCAATTACCACGGGCCTGGATTTTTTCCCTTGGCATGGCGGGGTGTGACGGACTGGCGGGGGCTCAAGTGCGTGGGGAGCTCCACCAGCCAGGGCCATCCGCCTGGGATTTCCGCACCAGCCAATGGCGCCCCGCCACCTGGCCAGGCGGATGGCGGATGGCATGGCGGTCCCAAGGCATGTGCGCGGGCTGAAATCCACACATAGACAGTCAACCTTTCATCAAGAGCTGAAAGTACAGTACTGTACATCAGCATCGTAAAGGACTGCTGAATGTGGAAGCCAACAAGCCATAAGAATCAAACAATGTACACAAAGAAATGCTTTGAAAGGCAGAGCATGTGTCCATGATAATTTCTCTATTGGAAAGAAACAACAACAAAGTTTGGTATTTGTATATTGGGCGTGGAAGTTAAAGAGTAAAAATTGGACTTCTTGTAAGGTAACTATACCTAAAATGGACCACTCCTCAAAATGGACCCCTATTTTTGAAGGGAAAATGAATTAGGAGGATACCTAAAATGGTGCACATTATTCAAAATGTAAGATATAGTAATTAGAAGACAATGGTATATTTAGTTTAAAAAATAATTGATTGGATTTTTATAAATAAGCTTACAATTTTAATAAGTGAAATTTATCAAAATTGTAATTTTGATACTTTCAACTTGAAATTATTTATGATTGGCTACAATACTAATGTTTCAAAATTGACAAATTTGTTATGTAAATATTTTTATTTAATAAAGGTGTCTTAAAATCCTCTCAAAAAGCAAATAAAGAATGGGTGAATTGAATGAAATGATCTCATTTTCAGATTCAATGAAATTCATTACACATTCTTTATCCATCATATTAGAATTTATAAGATAAGAAGTCACTTTAAAGTATTGACATCCAAAACATAAGACCTTGTAAAGGTCTCCCCAATACGTACAATATAAGGACTAATAGAAGTCTTAGAAGAAATAGTACAAAAGAAACATCTGAAACCCCAATTTTGATGCTTCAAGGAGTTTTGTCCTATAATTTTCTCTGACATCCTCAAACTCTTAGTCCTTCATTTCAAACACTTTACAATTATTTCTAATATCTTCAAAATTAACAAAACATTTTAATATTGATATTTTATTGAACCATACCAAGATCATTTACAACTTTCTTTTGCATGCCCACAATAAAAAAATGGATATAGTAGTCAATTTATACTAAATATTGAAAGTAGCCCCCCCAGCAATGAAGAACAAAGACCTCTAAAAAAATTTCAAAATTAATATTTAGTCTTCAAGAAAAAGTGAAATAGCTATGCAATAACCATCGTGATACATGTCCAACTTACAAATGCAAAAGGCTCTCGATTTTAGAATTTTTTCAAAATTATAAAGTTTCCAGACGACCTTTGAAGACAGGGATTTGTGTTTACACAAAGTGGCACTTCATGACTACCATTCGAATCACAGAACCTTCCAGCCAAGGAAGGTCCACATGAAAGACATGCGCAGTGCAACTGGATGATCAGTCCAGGTTCTTAGCAAGTACAGTACAGTACAAGGCAGTAGAGGAGTTACCTGCTCCTTAGTCTTCCAAATCAAAGAGAATATGAACCTTGAAACCACCACATTTTTAAGTTGGCAGTGATTCATGCTACTGCTGCATATACAATAAAATCCTGCAAATTTGATGCCCGCATTATTCTAGACCTTCCCGTCAACTTCTAAAACCACTTTACCACCTGCACTCTTGCTGTCCCTTGCTCGATGAGCTTCTGCCGCCATCTCTAATGGAAACGTCTGTCCTACTGGTATTTTAAGCCGCCCATCTGATGCAAGTCTGCATATTTCTTCCAGGCCTTCTGCATCTGTTCGCATAATGGGCCACCAATACTCTGTACATAATAACCCAAACCCTCACCCACTTCAACTATGACAATGGAATAGTTCAGGACGAAGCAAAATTGACAAGGAAAAAACACACATCGCCAGGACTAAAGAGGTGTCATCACAAGGACTAGAGCGAGCAAACTGGAACCTATCATTAGCTATTGTCTATTCAACTCAATGGCGCTATTGAATAGGGTTGTGATGCGCTAACCAACTCCATGTGATTGTGCATACTGCATCTGCTTCTGAACCAATGCAGCTGCTGCAGCAGCACCGCCCGCTAAGAGACCATACTTATCAGTGTAGGTAACTGTTTCCCCCTGCAATAAACACATCTTTGAAAACCACTCTTTTCCATGTCCACCAAAAGATACCGGCATGAGATCGCTCCGAAATATCTGTAGCCAAACTCGAACAGTAAAGCCTAATAAGCATGTGCTTCAAAAAACAACTACGAGAATGACACATGTACCTGCAGAGTCATGTACTGTCCACCGCGTCGCAGAAGGTTGATGCCAGCAGCTTCTGTCTCCGGTAAGCCAATGGTGTCCAAGACAACATCAAAACGCTCTCGAAATTGATCCTTTAGATTCTGGGATCAGCAAATTTGCAATCCACCTTTAGGAAATCAGCAAGCTACACAAACAATAAAACAAACGTAGGTGCTCCTTCTTAATGAATGTGACCCTCTATAAGATGTACCAGATTGAGAAATCGAACTGCGATGAGTAACAGTCGCGCAAATTGGGCGGGCGCTTGCTTTCACAGATATGGCGATAGAACCACATTCAGAGGTAAATTTCCTCATTACTTCGATTGAAGTACACACCACCATCTACTCATCTTTCACATCTGCTCCTAAACTCCAATTTTTTTTCATTTACACTAAACTCTATGATTTTCTACATTACACTGGTGCTATTATGGAGTACAATTCTGACTCACAGGAGAGGTGTAGTCGACAGCTTCCTCAGCACCTGCTTCCGTCACTTTCTCCATACTCCTCTTGCCACAAGTGCAGGAAACATAGCACCCTGCAGCTTTGGCCAAGGAAATCCCAGCAAGGCCAACAGCTCCTCCACCTCCCATAATCAGGACTCTCTGTCTGCAGTAACATAGCCAAGGCATCAACAATATGGATGATTAGACAAGAAAAGTTTCACAATATTCTCGGCTAACTCAAAGTGCAGTTTTCGCGCTCTCCCAACTTCAACGGTATTAAACCTAATTGTGACCTTTACCCAATAGTTAATCCCTACAGATTCTTCCCAAAACTGTACACAAAAAGAACGAGAGAGAGACTGAGGTTGAATTTGGGTACACCAACAACCATCACTTTCAATATTCATAGTTTAGTCATAAAATGTTCGTAAAATACGTACAAACGCCCATCACAAACCTCCTTCAATTGCAAACAGGACCCAACAAAAAATAATTCAATCAAATATTATGAAACATCCTCAGATGCTAATTCGGCCGCTATTAAGTGTACATACCTTAAATTCTTGCGAGGAAAATAACACGGAATTTCATGTAATCGATTTGAGCGGGAATATGCACATACCCCTTGGCGATTTTTGCTGTGCTCCTCAAAGCTCTCCAGGCAGTAAGTGAAGCAAAAGGAATAGCAGCAGCCTCCTGCGTGTTCATCAAAGGATTAAAATAGACTACCTACACAATAATACAAAGCCATGCAGGACTACGTAACGATTCTGAACAATGTCGACTCTCTAATTTAAAGTTGACATATTAATATATGAAAGATTGTTTCACATACAGAGTGCGATAGGGACGCAGGCTTTGGGGCCAGTTGCTCTTCCTCAAGAATAGCGTAGTCACTGTACGTTCCACGAGTTGCCGTCGGATGTAATGCTCCGAACACTGGGTCTCCCACACGAAAATGTCTCACATTGCTCCCTACTGCCGTGACTTCACCACTCACATCCCGACCCAGCACTAGAGGCAAGAGTGGCTCAAACAATGACCGTCCGTACCCTTCCCTCATCTACACAAACGTCACAGGTAATTGAGTTCAGTACAACATGAAGTTCTCTGCAATCAAGAAGGCCACCATTTATATGTCCAAACAGTGCTACTTTTCACATAGAATCCCCAGCTGTAACGCCTAAGCAATGTGAAATGTAAAATTACAAACTAACACATAGACTATATGGTAACGATATAAGCATTAACATTTAAATCATTAAATCTGAGCACAGTAGCTCAACCCACTACTCTAGAAAATACAGCAAGAAACGAACACAAACAGAGAGTGGATTCAAATCCTCACGGTAAACCATGAAAATACTCCAAAAAGCAGAGACAATCCTTACACTTCCAGGCACTGAAAATAATCTGCAATCTGCATAAATTTAGGGTGCAAGAAAAAGAGGTCCAGAACGCATACCCGTATATCCAATGGATTGACTCCCACTGCATACGTACGCACCAACACATCAGATGCGCCCAGCTCTGGAAGTACCGAATCATCCCGCACCTGCAGGACCTGCCAACAACAACATTAAACCTCGTCAGCCCTAAATACTATACAAGGTCTCTCAACTAGGTGAATCAAAAACCTAGAGCTGACTTTGAGCTAGTACTCACTGTAGTTCACCAATGCCAAGAATCTTCGTAACCAGAAATGCACCGCAATTTCATTCAATAACGATTGCCCATTCAGTTAAAGCTTTTTCTAAAATAAATTCAAGCGATTTGAGCTCCACACATCGGTCATGTTTTAGGGGTTTGCAACACACGCCATAGTATCGAACCAAGACAACGACGCCAGATTAGAAAACACTAAAACCCCAATCCCCAACGCAAATTTAGGTCAAGCACTCACACAAATCCAAAATCATCGACATTCCGAATTCACTGGCAGTTCGATGAATGCTCTGCAATGACACGCTGTTTAGATTCCACAAATTCAGAAGAAACGTTTTACCTCCGGCCCTCCAAATCGAGGCAACACTATAGCTCGGCATGTCGTCAGAGTCCGATTGCCAGAGGAACATGATGAAGCTCCCCAACGCTGAAGCGCCACAACCAACACATGATGCTTCGGCATTCTGCCTGGCCCAACGAACTTCCCCTTCCCCCTACCTCTTACTCATATCCGATTCCCGTCTTCCAACTACAAAAACTACAAATAGAACTCAAACCCTAAGCTAAGTGCCACCATGGCAACTGGTCTTCGAGTTCAAACTTCCATGAGCGTCATTTCGCCCTATTTTGCAACTGAAATTAATCGTAAGGGAGCGTTCAACTCAACAACAACACGACCCAGCTGATGGAAAAACAAAGACTACTGAATTGGGTCACTCCAGAACCGGAAAAAAATAACAAAACTAGCAAGACCAAGCTCGAAATGCAAGAGACAGCGGTGAAAGGGGAGCCAAGTTTCAAGCTAGCCATCGCTCACTGCTGCGACAATTGTTGGTTTGGGCTGCGTGGGAGATGGAGATGGCCAACAGAAAGGATGCAGACTGACGTGGCCTGGATCGGGGATGCCACGTGGAAAGCTACTCTGTCATTGGCATTCATGGGATTGCATTGTTAAGGCGGGAGTCTAGTCATTGAGGTAGGATCTCTTATTATCAAGTTTGTTTGCAAAATGTGCCCTAAATCCAATAAATTGAGTGAGTAAGTTGCACAACCAATTCAATATAAAGACATTGAAATTTCCTCATTGGATATGGAAAATGTACCATTTTATTGTAAAGGACGTTGCCCCTATGACTAAGGTACCGTAGTCACCAAAACTACTCCAATTATTGGACCAACAGGTATATTCTTTGTTTCTGTAGTGAACAATGAAATCATCCATTGACCACTTTTTGGCCTCAACATCTTGAACAAGGGTTAATTCCTAAAGAGTTTTGATGCATTTTGATAAAAAAAATTGTTCCAAATTACCCTGCTAAAATTGTTCCTAAAACAATGCTAAAATCTTTGGTATTTTGGTAGATTTGACTATAGGATCTCTTGATTCAATTGTCAACGTACGCCTTTCTAAAATTTCACAGTAAGAGACTTTGCCTAATGCAAGATTATGATGCTTGAACTTCAAAAAGAAATATTTACAACTCTTTCCAAATGGTTAATGCCTAAAAAAGAAAGCATTTATTATGTAAATTATGAATGTTTTCAAGAGCTTACTACATAAGCTATAGGAAACAAATGAAGGACATCCAAATATGTTGAAAAAAAACTTTTGTTTATTGCAATTAACTCAACAATGTAATTAATGAGGGCACTCGATGCTTCTTGATTATTGTGCTTGGTTTAAAATGAGTTTATATAAGGATGGAAAGAAAAGAAAAATCTACAAAAATGAAGATATGATGTCTTGATAAAACTCATGCATTAATTTTTTTTGCCAAGAAAGCTTAAAATCTACATCCATCTTCCTCCCAAGGACTCTTAGGGAGTAAGTTAATTTTTTTCAAAAATTTTATCCAAAAATGCCAATGTCCTACAACTTGCAACTCTCTATGATATACTGATAAAATAAATTGGGATACGTATGAGAAAAATCAACAAAAAATATTTCATATTTATGCTTGAATATATGATTAACCCCTAAATGCCAAAGGCCTTTTTGAGCTATTCGAATTTGATCTAAATTGAACAAAAAGTCAATATTTTGATAAGTCTCATTGATTTAAAAAAAAATTATAACTGTACAAATTCAAATTAGACATGTTACAGAATACGTAGAATAAGAAAACACAACGATATCGCTTATAGATTGAAAGATTATAATGTTTGATCATGAAGGGGATAATTTGTGAAAGTGATTTGAAGTCTTTCAATCTTCTTTTCACATGTCAAATCTAAAAAATTGGTCACCAAAAAAAATTGAGGTTACAAGGCATAACATGCATAACCCCAATAAATTTCCTACTTCTCAAAATCTATTCTACAATTTTTTAAAACAAGTTTCTAATATGATTTTTTCTCCAAGATCTTGTGTATTTGAGGCTCATTTTCAAGAGCCCTCAACACTAGAAAATCAAGATTTGCAATGGACATATTTGCACAAAATCTTGAATCGAATTTTTTTAATCATTCACTTTTAGAATTGGATTTTTGATGCTAAAATTAGACTCCAAAAAGAATTTCAAATATAAACTACTACTAATAGTAATTTGGTTAGGTTTTATTTAGCTTCAAAGTATTGTTGACATCAGAATTTGGTGTCTCGGGCATTTAGGCGTTAAAAATACTAAATTTTTAAGATTTGAAATATAGAATTGAAAATTTTCAATTCCAATGTTTGAAATGTTAGAATAAACAACTTACATTTTATGTTTACATTTCTTCAAAAATAATGAAAATTGAGTTCAAATAAGGACCTCAAAATTATTTTGCACTAGAGATTGCATAATCTCCCACAAACCACTGAAACTTTCAATCAGTTAACCTTCAAAGCACAAACTTGCCTAAGTTAGGAACACCTAATGTCTCCACCCTATTATATTAGACAATGGGTACATGTTGATTAGGAGGGTGTGGATAACCTAAGCATCTGTTTTCAAGTGTTGGTTTCAGATTGTCTACTAAGAAAGCAGTCAAACAATTCTTAATAACCCAGTCTAGTAATAGGGAACCATCTTTCATCTGATAGTGATACCGTACCTGATAATAAAAAATTATGGAAGTTTATTTTGCAAAAACATAATTTTTTCGTATGGACAGAAAAGAAATATTGCAGAATATTGGCAAAATATTCCTAGTTTCTAGCAGATTTAAATAATTATTCAGTAGACCTAAAACCTGCCTTCCAGGTTCTGGGTATCAGGTATAACAAAATTTAATACGGATATTTTGGTAATAGGAAGTGCACGTAACCACCAAAAGTGGGGATTTTGGGTGTTCCTAAGTTAGGAAGTGAGAGTGTCATACAATATATGAACCTTTTTTTCTTTTTTTTTTGACACAAATGAAACGGAATTTCATTGCAAAGAGGTAAAATAGTATATGAACCTTTGAAAAAAATTACTGCACTTGGTTTAGACCTGGTAGTGAACGCACTAATCCTCATAGACCTCGTAGTGAACGCACTAATCCTCATCTGGTACCACCACCCGTTGTTCGGGAAGAACACGGGCCCCGTGGTGTTCCTCATCGTGGGATCCCTCCCAAGATTACTGAAGAACAAGGACCGGTTTCTCGACTGCACTGTGGAGCTCATTCTCCAGTCACCGACCCAAACCATGCGATTTGTCCGACCAGTAGGGGCCATTGTGTAAAGCACAGCGAAAGTGGAGAATTTGGAGTACATTCTGAAGACTCGGTTCAAGAATTTCGTCAAGGGGGAGTACTTGGGGGACATTCTTGACGACCTTCTTGGCAAAGGGATCTTCAACGTCGACAGCAACCTCTGGAAGCTCCAGCGCAAGCTGGCCAGCCACGAATTCACTTTGGAAATTCTCCGGGAATTCAGGTTTGAGTGGGCGGAGAAGGAGCTTAACGATCGACTCGTTCCCATTCTCAAGCAAGTGAGCAAAAACGGTACGAGCATTGATTTGCAAGACCTCTTTCTGCGATTCGCCTCCGACAATATCTGTCACTTAGCATTTGGCGTCGACTCCAACTGCGGTCTAAGCAAGGCCGTGAGCCCCCCCACAGCCACTCCGACAGCAAATGGAGGTTGCAGACAGAGGGATTGCACAAAAAGAAGAATTGCAGGACAGTAATCACCAATGTTTGTCCTGAGACAACAACAGGAACTGAAAGACAAGAACACAGCCATGAAGCCTGGAGTCTCCCAAAATGATGGTACATGATAAAATTGATTGCAGACTGTTTAATTATGTCTAAGTCCAACCTGTCCTCAATCTCAATCTCCCACTGAGGTACTCACTATCGATCGCTTAAGCTTCCGAATGTCTTCCAGCATTTCCTACCATCCTCCAGAATTGCAACGGTGTCCTGGTACATCCACTCACATGAAGCAGTATTCACGCTTACTGTACTCCAATGTGACAGCAAAGACAGTAGATGACTCAGAGAAACGAAACAAGAAACACAACACTTGCTATGCCGAAATGATTGTCTAAGCCCAAAAGACGTCGAAAAGAAAAATGAGGCGAATGAAAGTAGATACTTACTCTGGGAGCATAATTGATGCAGGATATGCAGTGGAGGAATAAATGTAAACATCATCTTGTACAATCTATGCAACGACTGACAACATGTACGCCACCTTCCTGCTTCTGCAATCTTCAGGGATCAACTTTCTCTTATCTTGCTCGTTCTTGCTCCAAATTTCAAGGTAAGCTGGACATCCTCCTCCCAGATTCATGATGTCAGTATGATGGTTACAACGATGCATGGCCAGGCGTACAAGTGGATTCACCAGCAAGAAATTATAACTAATGGGTTGGTTCTTAGTAGTGTCTCCATGTTTTAATGTGCAACCAAAATAGCGTGCCATACAGTAAACAAAATTGATTTGTTATGTAGTACTGTTGGTTTAACTTAACCACCCATCGACCATTGAAAGGGAAGAAAGAGAAGCTTTAGAGTAAATAGTGAGTTAATCCACACGTAGCCAACACAGTAAATGAAATTTTGGTAAATCAAGTTCCCATCTTATCCATTCATAGATACATGGTGTTTGAATTAACACTAAACCTGCTATGCTGTGTATCATATACTGAATAGACTGAATGAACGGTTTAGTTTTGGTACCTGTGGTGCCTGGAACAGTGACAAGGTACAGGGTGACGAATGCTCGTGACCATTCAGGCTTCCAACAGGAAACTTGTTGGAATTTAATTCGAGAGCTCCAAGTCCGATTCCATGGCTGGCCAACTCTTCTTCAAGAGTGTCACGAGAGAGCTTGTGTCGATGTAGCCCGTGAACTTGTCTTTCCGCAGCTTGATGAGCTCCGTCTGCTGCTCCAGAGGCAACGTGAGGAAGAAGCTCTTCGTGATTTGATAATAGCTATCCCTAGAGACGTGGTTCTCCAGCACCACATGCCAGTTCTTCAACAACGCAGTCCGTTCGGGCGTGTTCAAGAGCAGATTTCCATCCAGCACCTCACCATACATTTGAAGGATGAGCTTCGCCAACTCGAAGGCCGCCATCTTGCACGCTTCCGGACCATTGAAACAATTCACATTCGCAACAATGCAAGCCAACGTATCCAACTGCACGATGTACTGAACCAATTCCTCGGCCACACCTGCGATTAGCAGAGCGTTCAGCGCCCAACAGATCGACAAGAGCTTCTCTGTAAACTTGGGCACCAAGTGATAAAACCCCTTCTCTTCACATTCTTTTCCAATGGCATTGAGCATGTTCTTCGTCTCATCACTCACTATAGTAACCACAGTTCTGGCAACATTTGCAGATGTGCCGGATTTAATGCCCTGTAAAAAACCCTCAAAAAAGGCGCGAGTGTTCTTGAAGTTGCCATCTGGATGAAGAGCCGTGCGTATGCCCTGCTGGACCAGGTCACACATATGATTATGCCGATTCTCTTCCGTCATGTGCAACCCCAAGCGAGCCACGAGATCTTTGGCATGTTCACAGGGAAAATCCGGTGAAGAGGAATACTCTCTGATCCTGATTTCATCCTCACATGACCAAGGGATTGCGCTGATGTACCGGGAGATGGAGTCCATGAGCTCGAGAAACTCAATTTGAGAGGCCACTTTGAGAAGCTCCAGACTGTATTTCACATCCCGGAAGTCCTTGAGAAAAGGGGAGTACATGCGAGAGAAACAATCCGTGTAACATTGGACATCCCCGTGAACTTCAAGGACGAATTCGATCAACGAAGGAGGTGTCGTGCTTGATTTTCTCCATCTCTCACTCAAGCAAGTCTCGAAGTATTTGCTGCATCGGCTCAAACGACTGGAATGCACATTCAACACCAAGAGCGTTTTTTCGTGATGCTCGCTTACACCTCCGTTTGATACCAAGCGGACTGCAACATCTTGACCTTCTTCAACTCCAAAACACCGCACCGTCTCTTCCGTCTGCCGAAACTCAGAACACATCTCGAAGAGCTCCTGTGTTGCAACCTCAGAACACATCCTGGCGATGAGAACCTTGCACAGGCACCCTCTTCCCGCTCAACTCATTACAACCTCTTGAAAACAGAAAACAGAATCTGCAAGCGCTAACAACAGCACAGTTGATCAGTTGCCGGACCACAATGATTCTCTTTTTGTTACTCAGCCCCTTCTTTCTCTCTTTTCTGTGTCAGCAAAGAACGAACATGATCCCAAGTCACTGATTCCAGTCAAGCAATCCTGCACTAGAAAGACAACCTACATGTGAACATTCCAACATAAAGAACTCAAACCTCAAAAAAAAATCCTAGATTTACAGATAATCTCTAAATCGAGCCAAACCGACCTTCTCCAATGTGATCATCATTAGTTTCCTGTTCATGTAACACGGCATTTGATAGATAATTCCCACACGTAGAATGTGCATCCTCGGAAGGAACAATCCATGCCCTAGTTCACAACAATCAGTCCAAATTCTCGATATGGAACACAACATTAACTCAAATTGCAAACAACCTAGGGAAACCAAAACCCCAAAGCAATCCAACAATCTTAGATAATAGATACATATTGATTTCAGAGGATATACACCACCTGAATATATGTTCAAGTAACAGTTAAGAACATCTACCAGCCAAACTTTCACCGTTTGTAACTGTTGCAAATGGCATCCAAATGACACATTCTTTTCTCGGGTTGGAACTGTTGAAACCACATTTTGTTTGCAAACAAGAACACATAAAAATATGGTCATGAACTCTACTCAGCAGCAGTCGTGGCAATTTCGGATATCCCTACCTTAGTGAGGAGTATCTCAAAATTGTCCACGACCAGGAATGCTAACATACTTTCGTTGTGCCAGGCGTAATGCTCTTTGAGCAAAGTTCAAACGTAACAACCGAATTCAGCAACTAGAGCCTAAGAGTACATATTAATTAAGAAAGAGGAAGTGCTAATACCCTGTTTAAATATCGGCTTCAAACCATCTACCCAAAACACTCTGCATCCTCCTAACGTTTGCTTACACTATTCAACTGACAAATCCTTGGATACGTGTAAATCTTTTTCCATTTCTTTACAAAAACATGTGAAAATTTGACCAGAACAAGAAAATGAAAAAGAGGCAATTTAGAGTGTCCCAACCTACGCAGGGTTTGTTGGACGATTACATCAGCGCACGGAGGATACCAGAAACAACAACCGATGGGGTTGGAATAACCAAAAACTACTCTGAAGTGAGAATGCGCGGGACATGGACGGAAGGATGATCCCAGGGTATATAGAAAGCGTAGAAATGGACCTGGAAAACCTGAAGAAAATGAGCATCAAGGAGGTCACTAGAGAAACTGGAATGATCGCAGCAAAACTTCAAAAGGAGGAAGCAAGCAAAACCGAAGCCTAATCTGTCGATTGAAGAGCAGATTTCGAACAAGAAATCCGGAAAAGTCGGTACTGCACCAGGGAGCTTGTGCTTGAAGAAACCGGTGAAACGCAGTATAGTCTTACAGGTTCGGAGCCTGGAAGGCAAGCCCATTCGAAACCGGCACACCAAACGGGAAGCCAACTCGGGAGCCAGACTGGAATAGTGAACGTTGGGAACATATTGCGTTCCCATTACGATCGACGATGTGTGCTCCTGGAGGATGATTGGACGGCTTGGATGGCTGTTTTGACGAATGCTACTGATGACTTTTGTTTAGGATGAACCGAGGGAAATTCTCGAGGATACAGATAGATAGAAACTCCGGTCTTCGTAGAAGGCCGGCGTGAATAGAGTGTCTGTTCGTCATGACAATGAGCCAATGTCCACTGGGTCAAGGGCCATTGATGCAAAACTACTCTTCCCTTCCGAGAATAGACACTTAAGTAAAAAAAAATAAAGTAACCAGTGAAAAGTAACCAGGATTAACAATATCTGGGTAGAAATGGATTATAAGTGTACTGTGCAGTGATGGGGTGTCACCAAGTCGCGACTTGTTTTTGTTTTGTTTTGTTTTTGTTTTGTTTTATTCTGGTGGAAGTGGTTGGTTGTTTTCTATCTTTCTTTTGTGTAGGATGATTAACCCAACATATTGTATGGCAATGGTGTTGATTGCTTTAAAAGTGTGTTTCAAAGCAGTTTCAGGTAATTTGAGTTTAGTTTCAAGGATTTTCATTGAAGGAATATGTGTTGTTCCTCTAGTTCCTGCTGTAATGACAATGAGTGGGTCTACATTCCATCCTTGGGCCATGATGCTATTTATTAATGATTGATATTTTTGAATTTTATTATTTATTGTTTCTTGTGAGAATCTATCATTAGAATATGTGAATTCTCTGAATTGTATTGTGAGATTGTTATCTGGATGAATTGGTGGATTGTTTTGGTAGGGAAGTCCTTTAACCCAAAGGATATCCGGTTTGAATCTAGCGTTGCAGTGACATCTCTGTCTTTCACAGGAGCAAGGTAGCAGCCATAGAGGGACTGTATTTTCTTGTGGGTTGTTGTTGAATGTTCCTGCATTCATGAGAGTACAGTATCTAGTGCTTCTGGTAGATAGGATTAACTTTCTCAGTTCCCATACTGCTTTATTATGTCTTTTGACTCGAAGGGCATGAATATGGTGTTGCTTACATTTTAGGAGTACATGGAGCTATGTATCTACATCATGGGAGTTACATATGGGACATGTGATGGATGGAAATCTTTCTATGCCAAAAAATAGTTGTTTTCTAGCATTTCCCATATATTGACCGGTGCGGAATTTTAATAAGCTTATTTTTTGTGAGTCTGTTATTTCAGGGTTAGACCAAAATTCATTGGAGAGGTCTTTATCTATATCAAGATTAAGTGTCCATTTGCTAATGTTAGGAAATCGTTGTGCCATTATTTCTAAGTTTTTATCACGATCATGTTTGGTGATGTATGTTTCGAGGCATCTAACCGGACCTTTGTCAGGTCGACGGGCTGGGCCTGGCCATTTGTCTTTTTGGTAGTAGAATGGAGTAGTGTGTGCAAATTCATGTTTTTTTTAGGCAAATTTGTATTCTTTTGTTGTGCCATTTTTTGCAAGTTTGTCTGCTTGTTCATTACCTTTAATATTAACGTGGCCTTTAATTTTGGAAATTGTTGTAGGTTGTGTTCGTCTTTGGAGCATTTCTACCATGGATTCTAATATGGTTTTGTCTGCATGGTTGCGGTATAATGTAGGATGTTTTAGCTGTGTATTAAGTATATATAGATAGTTTAGGCAGGCAGTGAATATGTGTGCTGGTTCATGTGGATATTGAGTAGTGATTATATGTAGTGTTTTATGTATGGCCATGAGCTCGGCTCTAAAACTAGTTTGTAAACCAGGTAGTCGTTTAGAAATTTGGATTTCTTCTTTGAAGGGATTGTATATACCATAACCTGCTTTTTCACGTATCCAATGGCCGTCTGCATGTTGTTGAGGTGGTACAAATGATCCATCGGTGTAGTAGCTATATTGCGGTGGGAATTTTAATTGGGGATTATTTGTGTATGTTGGTAACATGGGCGTATGTATATTTGTTGGGTTGACGTTGGTTTTGTATGTGAGTTTATTCCAATTAGAGTTTTTGTTTACTATTACATTACTAGGTGTTGGAGCAGCAATTTGTATGTGATATTGTGGTATTTGCATATTTTGGAGGATCATTGTGAGAGAGTCTATTTGGTTGGGTGGGCCGATATTGTGGTTTTGGTGGTGTATACATAGAATGTGTATTGCAAGGGGTTCAGTACGAGGACGTTTATTTAGCTTAGGTGGGATTGTTGGTTCTTCGTATGTAATAGTGTCTGCGGCAAAATGGGTAATGACGTGTGTATCTTCAAATGGTCCGATATATGGGGAGAAGTTTTGGTACCAATTTAGGTCTGGTATGACTAGTATAGTTATGGTATTTGGATCGTGTTTGGCTGCTAGTCTTGCCCAGTGTAGTGCTTGGTGGGCCGTTTCTTCATTGTGTGGATGTGCAAAACCGATGCCTTTCCATTTGTATTCAAAGGCTTTGCCAAGTGAACCAAATACTTTATCTCTTTCAAATAAAGAGTAAAATTGTGTAATTTGTATGGAACAGGTGATTGGTGAAGAGAAATATGAGTGAGAAATATTGAATGTTGTTGTTAAGGAATCTAATATATTTTGTGGAAGTATGTGTTGTGATGTTCTAAGTGGATTTTTATTAGATTTTTTATATTTGTATCGTTGATAGAGCCATATGATTTCTGTTTCAAATGCTTGTGTAGGCGGTACAAGGTCATGTGTGCTATGTATGGCAGAGTGATATTGGTTCCATAACCATTGTAATCTAGTGGTTGGGATAGTAGTAAGGTATTTTCCAGTATCGAGGTATATGTGTAATAGTTCATTTTGTGTTAGTATGGTATGTGTATTTGTTAGTATGTCTTTATCTGGGTTGCATTCAGTAGTAGATATATATGTAAATGGGAATTATTGTTGGAGATGGAATGAATCTAGTATCTCTAGATTGTTCATGATTAAAGTTTATCGTGATGATGCTTCTATAGTGTTTATATTGTTGTTCTGTGTAATATTGTGTTAGTAGACTGATGTTGTGTGCAATTACCGTTGGGTGATTAAATGGGAAGAGGTATCTTTGTGGTAGCCATTTAGTATAAATTGTGTTATCTTGGAGTATCCATTGACATAGGTATGTATTAAATTTTATTGAAATTTTATATTTGTCTTTTATTTCTTTGACTTTATGGTCTGTTATAGTATGTATGGGAAATCTGAGTGGGTTGTTTTGGATATGTAGAGGTGGATTTTGTTGTTGTAGTAGTTGTGGCGGTGGTGGATGTGGAACATTGTCTAAGGTCCTTGGGGTTAGATTTTGGTTGTCTGAAATGTATTGTGCTTTGAGAGTTCTTGGGAGTGGGTGTCTTTGGCAAGGGCTTGAACACTCTAGTGTACATTGTGGATAGCAAAAAAGTTGTTCTGCTATATGTAAAGCATTTTTTTCTATTTTGGTTGGAGTTTGATAGTATTTTTTGAAGTCATCCGGTGACATTAAATTTGTGCCATTAGGGAGAGTAATGTGTTTTATTTTGTATATGTTGTGCAAGAGGAGTTTATGTAGCATTTTAAGGGAGAGTTTGGGGTTTGTATGTGGTAAAAGAAGGGTAGTTTGCGACATCCATTCTTGTTCCAATTGTGTTGTATGTAGTAGGAAGCTTTCTTTTATGCTTTTAAGGTGGATGCCCGCTTCATATTTTAGAAGGAATAGAGTCCGTATTGTAGGCGATCTAATACAATCTTGTTGTTTGATTCTGGGGATGTTTTCTGCACCTCCATATTTGGCTAATATATGGTGAATGAGTCCTTTATAGATTATTCCTAGTCTTCCTGGATCATTTAAGGCGTTCCGAAGTTGTTCGCTAATGCAACGTAGATATGCATTTTTAATGGAGAAGGCTTAGAGCCCAAAAAATTCATATGGTAGTTGTGCTATTACATTTGCAGTGTATCTCGAGGATACACTTTTAAGGCCTCTCAGAGAGTTCTCAAAATTTCATCCCAAGAATCGATGGATTGTGAAACATGGATTAATTAAGTTAATTAATTTCTCTTAATTTTAATTGATAAAATTTTAATCAGTGGGGAGAATTTTTCCAAAATTTGTTTCTTATTTTTGAATGAAAAATTAACAAATTAAACTTGCTTTAGTATGAAGCAATTTAGTTGATTTTCATTAATGAGGAGGTAATTGTGGAGTAGGGAGACTTAAGACTTTTGATAGCATAATTGATGTGACTACAAGAGGTCAATAAAATGCATGGGATTTTGAATTGAAGTTTAAATATAATTTGTCATAAGAAGATGGTTGAAGAAGTGAAAGATAAGAAAAAAGACATAAATAAGTCTGAATTGTCAATTTGTCTTGTGAATTTAAAACACAAATATTTAGAACGATTCTTAACCCCTCAACGCCCTAGACTGTTTATTCATAGAATTTGAATTTGTTTTACTGACCTCTATTCAATGTGCAGAGTGTAATGTGTGGTTTAGGAAATATCTCAAAGATGCACTGTTATAATATGATTTACAGTCCATAAGAAACTTGGCGATCAATTATTTTTAAAATCCATAGTACGGATTAAGCACTTATAACAATTGATCTTCAGCAAGTACAGTCCAAAAACTATGCTCGGAGTACTTCCTGCTTTGCAATCCAAGAATGTGATACTTATAGGGATCAAATGGACTCCAAAATTGAATGCTAATAAGATGGTGAGGTTATGAGTGTTTTTGGAAATTTTAAGGGTGATCAGACATTCAAGGCACAAATGAGAGCCCCTCAAGTGTGGATCACTTTGTCAAATTACAAAACAGGGCCAGTGGAAGAGACTTGTACAATATGTGTATATAGGTCGCCTAACTGGTGATTTGGTGTCTAGTTAACCCTTAAAGGACCGTTGTCCGTTCGAGGGACAAATGCGATTTCGGGCAAGTACCTACGAGCTGAAATTTTCTTCTGATTTTTTGAAATTTTTTTTGGAGGTAGAAAAGCTGATTAGCTTTGTGGGAATATAATTCTTTTCACAATCAGTGCCCGGAAAAAAAAAGTTATGACCAAATAAGCTCAAAATAGGGGACGGCGGGCAGCCCAATCAACAAAAAAATATGGAAAAAATTTGAATTTTTTTAAAAATATTTTTTTCTGATAGATTATATTTTTGTCTATCTGGAAAGCTTTGATTCATTTCAATTGGATTTGTTATGAGAAAGTTATGGATATTCTTGTTTTTTAGACAGTTAGAGCATCTTCTTGAAAAAAATAACTTGTAGGATTGAATGCAATTTTTCAAATTTTTCAAATTTTTTTTTGCATGATTTAATTTACTTGCTAGAACAATCTCACTATTGGGATTAGTGTATTTTAATTCCATCTAAAATATATTAATATTTTAGATTTTCCTTCTATCTTGTACCTACTTCTACTTAACAATTTTTTTACGAATGATAATTAAGTTCTTTTGAATTTTTTTTTCCCCTAGACTCTCAACTCAATTCTCTACTATAAAGATTTAAAGCTCAAAATGCTGTAGTGCAAAATTTTTAAATTAAAAATGTTTAAAGTCAAAAAATCTAGCCCCACAATGTGCTGAAAAACTTGTTTTTTTCACTTTAAATGCAGATTTCTTGCAATCTGTGAGGTCAAAAAATTTGAAATTTTTTCCATACATTCTCATACTTGGTAGGTGTAAGATCCTACAGTTAGATGTTTAAAAAAAACATTTTTCAAAATTTTTTACTCTTTGCTTTAGAAATGGCAGTTTTGAGTGTTTTTTTGCAGAAAAAAGGCCTTGGGCCTTTAGGGGTTAAGCACCATTTGCTGGCTTTTGTATGAGGCTAGAAATCTTTGTAGAATACCAAAAGCATTGCAAGGATGTGCTTTCGGCACTCACTAGAATGGATCAGTGAAAGAACATACACTAATAGAAAATTCAGTGACCAAATTAACAAAAATTCAACACAAAAGTGTTGATTTTTTTTCTTGATTTACATGCATTGATTTTGGTAGTTGTTAACACAAAAGTATTGATTTTTTTGTTAATTGGGCATGTGAAAAATGAATAATTTTTTAAAATTTAAATGGAATCCAACCATACACAAATTGCCACATCATCACAAAAAGGCAACCTAGACAAATCCCCCACCCCGCCACCTAGGCAAGCCCTACCCCACTACCTAGGCAACTCCTATTTTGCCACCTAGGTGGCTCACCACCCAATCAAAGGAGTGCCAATGGGGTTCAAACCTTGCATCCCTTGCTTGTAGTTGGAGGCTTTTACCAATGCACCATGCATCATTAGAAAAAATTTCAGTCCTCAAAGGGGCCGCAAGTTTTTGATTTTTGGCACTCTTGCGGTGCAATTATGATATTTTTTAATTAATTAAAAAAATCTGACATGGCACTAATGTGGCATCAATAGTGCCACATCAACACCCAAATTTTTAAAAATAAAACATAATTTTTTATTTTTATTTTTTCATAATTGTACCACAGGGGTGCAAAACTTGCGGCCCCTTCAAGGGCTGAAATTTTTTCTAATGGATGAATCCAAACCTTGGCTTTTTATTGGCACCCTGAATTTTTTAGAAGCCCATTTCTGAGTCCTTGCGGACTCCCTATTTATGCTAAAGATTTAGCATTAATTTATGCTAATGTTTCATCTAATTCATCTTCAATTTCTCTATCACCTCATAGATCTTATAATCATAGAGTATGTTCTTATTTTAAACTCAATGCATCTGAGTCATGCAATATTCTAGTTTATATTCATGATTTGATATTTGATTTCTATTGTCTTATTCCTCAAATTGGATCTACTTATGATGTGGCAACAATACTATTCCGTGGCCTAAAACTTCAACCTATTCCCAAATTGAACAATATATCATGAGCCTTGAATTGCACTACACCACTGAAATTCATAAAATTCCACAAAGGGGAGTTAAACTTAGAATTCACCAAAACTACTACCATTGGATTCAATATATAGTCTATTTTTTTTAAAGATTTTTATTTGTGGAAAAAATAAATTTAAAAAAAAGATAGCTACAGGGTGATTGCATGAATGACTGGCTGTTTTTGTTCCACTTTGGTTGTTTTTGGCTAGTACTCCCAGTACTATGAACTTTTTGCATATGAATTTTTTTAAATTAAATTAAATAAAGATAACTAGTATAACACTAGAAATAGCATATCACCAAAATTTTAGACCTAAAAAAAATCTAGATAAAGAGTTATTCACAAAAAAGTGTAAGCTGAAATTTTGAAGAAAATACATGGTTTGACGTTTTAATTTGTAAAAAATAGGAAAAACAATTTTCAAAGAAACTAAAAGTTGACCATTAGGAAAGACTTTATGTTGAAGATGTTTCACCAAAAAAATTATCTTGAAACCATCTTCAACATTCAGAATTGTGCACACAAGGGAGCCTTCTTTGCATGGATGTAGAGGACATAAAATATAATATTTTTTAATGCCCCTTGGTAGGAACATGACTTCCTAATATGGGAATAGACCATAGAAATTTCAGCTCCAAATCATTAAATTTGGGGACTCCGTAGTACTAAAAATCCTTGAAACTCAAAACATGACATATTAGTTTAAATGAATTTAAATATGAAATGATTTTTGAAAAATTCTGAAAAATACAAGATATGATTAAACTTAAGAGAGTCATCTCCAATAAAAATTTCAAGTTCATGCAAATCATGCTGCAAAAGTTATAGCAAAAGGAAGCTTTGACACTCCCTCTGTGACAATGTTTCAGTACCGGTCTTTCATGCAATCACCCTATAAAAAAGGGACAAAAACTAGAAAACTAGTCATTTAGGTCATAAGGGTGATTGCAAGAAACACTTGTACTATTTGTTGCATTTTGCATTTTTGGACTTTTAGTACTTTTTGTACTGTGAGTCACCTTCAGTACTATTGGAAGGCATGGAACATAAAATTTGAATGGTCAATTGGATTTCAAATTTACTATTCTAACAACATGTAATGTTCATCATTGGACGACAAAAATGGATGGAAAAAACTTTATTTGCCATTAAAAACCAATTTACATTGGCAAATAGAAGGTATTACAAGCCCCAACAGTACTATTGAGTCTTTCTGTGTACCTTGAAGTACTATTTTGAGCCACATGCTACAATTTATCCTAGAAAATGAGACTTTTATGTTTCTATTTTTGAAAATTAGGAAATGAGTTTGAAAAATCTATTTTAAAAATGGCCATTGTTGCCAACTAAAAGCAAAGTAGGAAAGATCAAAGTTAGAAGTAAAAAAACATTTTTAATTCAACCTAAATTCAACCTAAATATAGCACACTTTAGGCCAATATAAAACACACTTGGAAAATGCTTTTGGAAATCCCTCTCCTGAGAAGGTGCATTCCTATTAGAAGAGCTAGCCGACCAAATTTGATGATGTAACTCTTCAAAAAAGGTACTCGATAGTACTAAAAACCACCAAAATCGCATGTGTGACATATATTCAAAATTAAGTTTCACCTAGTAAATTAATTTTGAAAAATTTGAAATAATTCAAGTGCATTTTCTATTGCTATAGGAAGCTTTTTTTTGAATTTCATGTTCATTCAATCATTTTTGCAATACTTACAACACAAAACAACTTCCGCATTGAACGTGTGACGTAAAATAGTACAGGTGTTTCTTGCAATCACCCATAAAGGTTATTAAATCTATTTTATAAATAACATATGACTACTATGTTTATTTTAAATATTCAATGGTCAAGATATTTTGTTTTTATTTAAAAGTATAGTTTCAAAAATAAAATAAAATAGGTGGTCGATTTCCATCATTTAAATTTATGTGAAGGCCCTTAATGAAGACTACATTGATCACTTAATTATATCTAGGGTTGCTATTTTGAGAGCATGTGAGCATGAACTTGTGAGCATATAATTTTTTAGAGATTCCATCTAAAAATTTGGGTCAAAATTTCTTATTTTTGGTAAATTTTAGTGCCTATTATTGTGGTCCCTTGAACAACCTTGAAATCACTTGAGGTTGTTCCATTGAGATTTTGATTTTTATGATCACTCCCCTCTTGTTGTTGTTTACCTCTCAACATTGAGGGGAGCCCCCTAGCCGTGGAAAAAAAACAAAAAAACTTCCCCCCTTCTCCCCTCCCCCCCCCGCGGCTCAGGGGCTCCCCTCGGTGCCAAGGGGAGACTAGCAACAAGAGGGGAGTGATCATAATCTCAATGAAACAACCTCAATCCGTTAGTCAATTTCAAACGAATCCTATTAATAACTAATTTTTTTACTTCTTAAAATCTTGTGATCTAAGCTTTTGCTACACATAATGAATTCCTATCAACAAATTTAAAAAAAAATCTAAACAAGTCCACCGACCTACAAATCAAGAACAAAGTGTCGGTATCCTCCTATTGCCCCTGAAAAGATCCATAATGCTACAAGACAATGATCAACCAATAAAATTCACTATGACAAAGATCATTAGATGTAAAAATAATTCTTATCAACGATTTTTTTTCCAAACAATAGTGCATCAAGAAAAAATTATTGGGACGCTCCTATCAGCCCCGAAATGATTCACGTTGCTATAGGACAATGATCAACCAATATTCTGTACAAACTTATTTCCATTTCTATTCATCTTTCATATCAATTGAGTTCATCATTTTTATAATGTAATATTTTAGACAACACCAAAAATTATAATTTTCATCTAAATTCTACATAACCTCAATAATAGGTCCACGATAATAGGTACTAAAATTTACTAGAAACAATAAATTTTGACCCAAATATTTAGATGAAAACTATTTTTAGAAATGAACTAAAGAATTTTTTAATAGGTAGCAATGGAAATTTTGTAACAATGGTGTGAATTTTAGAGAATGCAATTATGCAAAAAATGATGAGGAAATATTTAGGAAAAATTAAGACATTTTAATCAAAAAGACATTAAGTGAGAATTGGAGAATTAATTAAATTAGAAAAATGATTAAATGTAGAGAAACTGAAAACAAAATAGTGCAAGTAGGAAATTGCATTAGAAATAAATTGAAATCAAAACGCAAATATAAAAAATACGTAACTAATTAATAGAATTAAAATAATTATGAGGACACTAGCATTGTGGTAGAAACTCTAAAGTAAGGAAAAAACACTAAATTAGTGGAGGTTACAATAATTTAGGGTAGGATGAATTTTGACATGGATGAAGGTTAGAAGGCTAGTAGGGCTTAGAGTAGGAAATTAGGGCTCTATCATCTCTCTTCCTTGCTTTTGTATTTTTCCATTGAGTTTGGCTTGTCCCTCTTTTTTGGAAGGTAAGAGATGATGAATCACTATCCAATTCTTAAACAACCATGGAAGTTGGATGGGGGACATATTCATCAAGTAGGTTTTCCACTTGTAGAAAAGATTTAGGTTGAGAATTAATGTAGTTTTTGGAGGTGAGAATAGAAATGACGAATTTGAAGATGAAACTTAGTTAGCAAATGCAGGGCTAAGTCAAACTTCCAACAAGTTAGGTCTTTTGGAAGAAATTGAGGCGGTGGTGGCCATTCTGTGGAAGAGGTTTATTGCTGTTTAGATTGGAAGCGATGACTTCGAGGAAGAAGATCTAGAGCATCAAGATGAATTTGAAGATGAAATTTGGTTAGAGGGTGTGGGACCAAGTTAGAATTTCAACAAGCCTAATTTTGGTCCATTTGAAAGAAAATTGAGGTGGTGGTGGCCATTTTTGTGGAGGAGGATTTGTTGCCGCTTAAATTGGGAGCGAAGACTTTGCGGAACAAGATCTTGAGTATCAAGATGAATTTGAAGATGGAATTTTGTGAGTAGGTGCGAGACCAAGCCAAAATTTCAAGAAGCCTAATTTTGGGCCATTTGGAAGAAAATTGAAGCACTAGTGGCTATTTCAGTGACCAGTGATCTACAACGAAATTTGAGTTCATTCTTATCTTAAAATTTGTACTTGTTTTACTTGCAATTTTCATTGCATATTTTATGATTTTTTTTTTTGCCTATGCAATTTTGTGTTGGAGGAGCGTAAATGAATTCATAGGCTCATCATTGATTGCCACATTGTGGAATCAAATCATGTTGTAATTAGTATTTTTAGGACACTGCCCACTAATAGTAATCTATAGCCCTTCACTTACAGCAAGACTTATGGTGTCCATTGCTTGGAAACACATTAAGGTAACCACTTTCCACCAACCCAAACTCTATAGGGTCTTTTTGCCTTAACCAATAGAAAACCTCATACACAAGGTGTGAACATATACTACTTTGTTGAAAATACAAATGTCCATTGATTTGGTGCCTAGATCATAAGTTATGCTGTCCAAAAATTTCAATTAAGGCAAGCAACTTTACGCAACATGGACAAAAAAATTCTTTGACCTCTGTAATTTTGTATTTATTTAACTATCATAATATAGAATACAAGTGTAAAAAAATTTCATGCGTAGTGCAAAAATCTCACTCTAGGAGGAATTAAAGTTTGTTAACGTTGTCAAGTAGGATTAGATAAAAAAATCTTCTAAATTCAAACACTATAGACTTTCAATACACATGGTCAGCTTTGAATTTTTTTCACTCATTCCATAGTAGTCTATTATAAATTTATATTGTTGAATTTATTTTTAAATCCTTTTTTTCTCACTACCCAAAAAGTCATAGTTTTTGACAAATTATGTCCAAAATGTGCCCTGGTCCTTTATGAGTTAAACAAGATAGGCACCTACCTACTTAAAACAAATCACAAATACAAATTTAGCCAAAATCTAATACAATCAATATTTGCATTAGCATCAACTACAACATCAAACATACACTAGGGAAAAAAATAATTGTTCAATTTGTACAACTACCAAATTTAGTTATCAAAGTTGGCAAAAAATAATTCTAGTAAATGTTGCTAAACTTTAGGATTTTTTTTCAAATTAATAAAAAATTGTATGAGAAAAAGACGGATTTTGATGAAAATACAAATTATATTCCTGTTTTTTTAGCATTTGCCCAATTTGATTTTCCAACTTTAATTAATATTTAACATGAAATGCCAATCCTAATAGCCATTTACAGTCTGTAGTAAAGTTTTCAATTTTCAATTTCAGAAGGACATTTTCAAAAGGTTAAGGCTAAATGATCTTACAATTTTTTTTGGTTTATTTATTCCTTCCTCGCTATTGTAAATCCTAGAGTTGTTGCTATAGCTCATTTTTTTTTAATACTTCTGCAACAAAAATAGTCTTTAGTGTAAAAAATCACACGTAAGTATATTAACTCGAAGATAACTTACACTTATCAAAACACCAAAATGACATTTAGGGCTCAGAACAACCTTATTAGAAATCTCAAGGTAGAATTAGTGCTCAAATTTAGCCAAAATCTAGGAGATATAAGGTTCCAATCAAAGTAGCAAGATATCCAATCAAAACAATCCCGTATATGTGAACATATTGGACAAGAACCCTTAAAATGCAGTCCCAAATGACTGTAGATCATCTCCTAGACTAGCATACTCCAAATAGATTATAGATTAAGAAATCTTATAGATTTATTGGCTATACCGAGGAAATGAGTAAACACTAGAAGAAAATTGCATTGGAGTCAACAAAATCTACTTGATGTTTTTCTGTTTCCAATGCAAAAATTTGCGCTGGAAATAAGAAAAATATCAAGTAGATTTTATTAATTCCAACGTAATTTTCCTCTACTGTTAAATTTAGCTTGTACAAAATCCAATCTCAAGAAAAAAACGACAATATCAAATAACCATAAGGAAGCATCTTCAATTATAGAGCATTCTAAGAGTTCAAAGGTGCAATCAAGGTACCAAGATTTTCCATTGAGCAGAAGATGCCGCACAATTTACCTAAAATAAGGAAATTATTGACAGACATCTTCATTTGAAAAGTACAAAGTAGGAAAAAAGAGATTGCAATTATATACATAGAGTCTTTTGAAGGCTACATATAAACTTTCAAAATTTACTAGATAGGATAAGTTGGTCCTCTTGGAAATCAACTACTGCATTAATTATGGTAAAATCTTAGAATATATCTATAGTTGTAGTAAAATCTTGACAAAAATAAGAAAGAGGTTTTGAATGGTAGTTATGCGCCTTGGCAATTTTGACAAGGTTCAATAGCAACAAGGATCCAAATAGACAATTCTGGCAATCACCGGCTAGTTTAAAAAGCAGAATGGGTTATTAACCAACATTCTAGGAGCATCTGACATGCAAATGAGGACCAAGTATGGTCTTTTCTTACTCCAAAAACTCTTTTATACAATCCATGCAAGTCAAAAAATTTGAACAAACTCTTTATTCCAAGATTTTAAAGTTTGTAATTTCAAATTACCTTCAACTTTGCGAGTATGGCAAATTTCATTAAAATGGCGGTATTCCATGTGCCATTTTCACACCGTGACATCTAGAACAAGTGTACATTGCTAACATCTACGTTGTTTTTAGATTTTAGAAATCTAGGATTGGCATAGATATCAAACCGTGCAATCTGAAAAATCTAGGATTGGTATAGATTTTAAATATCTAGGACAGGTGTAGATTTCAAAAATCTAATATTGATATAGATTTTGGTAAAGAAAAAACAGTTCAGACTGGGCGGTCTGAACTGCTAAAAGTGCCAAATTAACGGAATACCACCATTTTAACGAAATTGGCCATGAGTCTAAATGATTGGAAAAAATAGGAGGGTTCTATCAGGCTAATTTGGGCCTTCAAAAACCAGTGGCTTACTTGATTTGTAATTTGAAGCTTTTCTTCAAAAGTTAGATTAGTCAATTATCATGGATTTGACATTCTTTAGTTTTTTGGTAAAACTTTGTAAAAACTAGAATATTCTTGGGAAAACTTTCGAAAGGTATAAAAGGCTTTTCTTCCTTCTCTCCAAACACCCCCATTTTCTCATATTATACCTTGTTATTTGATCTATATAGTAGTGTTGGCCAATTTGACCAAATAGTTGTTTGCAAGTTGTTTTTGGAGCACTTTTTGTCCATTTCATTGGTTGTTTTTGAAACACTCTTTGAAGGATGTAGGGTCCCTCAAATATTGCAAACTTCTAATGTTTTGTGTTTTGTGTCTACTAACGTCCGTGTTCTTGTGGCTTTTGCTTAAGGTTGAGTCACTGTTTTATAGTTTGTATTTTGCACTAGCTCCTTATGTTGAAATCCCAATTCTTTGATAATTCCTCCTAGAACCTTGACTTGTCAAATTGTGGTCCTTGCATGTTTCTTTACATGTTTTATATGTCATTTTCTTAGACTAATGGCGAAGCTTTGACTTCATATTTGGGCAATTTTTTTTTTTTTTCAAAACTCCTTCTTTTTAGCTAGTTCCTATAGTTAAACCTTTTGCAATGGCAAAGTTTGGGCTTCATGTAGTGAAAATTCTTTCTTTTAATTTATTTTCCCTTTTTTAGACAAGCTTTGTTTCTAATTCAAACTTTACTATATGGTAAAGCTTTGAACCCAATACTTCCTTATATATAGTCTTGTTGGTCCAATTCTTAGTTTAGGCAACAATTCCACCAATCTTAATTGAGGTTTTAAGTCTAGTGAGATAGTAAAATTTCTATGTAGAAATCAAGTTCCATCAAATTCAAAATCCAATTGTAAAATCCTAAAGTCCCATACCTCTCATCAAAACTCCAAGTTTAAATTATGTTAGATCAACCCAATCCCATCAGTCACTCGATTTTGACATCTACAAGGCCCTCCTATTTGCGCTAGTCTCCACCCGTTTCTAAAGAGAGTGTATAGGCCCGTGTAAGTCATTTTTTGGGGCAAGCAATTGGGTGCTATTGTTAAATTATGACATCAAGTTCACATTTATTCATGAACAATTTAAGATTGATAAAGAGGTGGTTTAATAAATGTTGGTTTAGGTGGGCTTAATTGTGAATAAATACTAGTCAGAATGAGTTGTAGCTTCAACCAATAAAAGAGATGGTTTTAGAATGTTCAACTTGTGCTTTTAAAACACTCATCAAATAGGATTAGGATGGTAGGTCACTAATTTTGAACCTTTTAAAATGGTCGTGACCTCCACCTGTCATAACTTGGTATTGGCAAATGCAATTTATACTTCAAATTGGTGCAATTTGGAGTCAAATATACATTGCCAACTCTTCTATAATTTTTGTCTTTTAGTTAACTTTGAAGTGGTTTATTTTCATCGTCCAATGTCTAAATTTGAGTATTCTTGTACCTATGCAAAGTACTTTTGAATGTGCTTCCAATAATATAAATTTTAACTTCTAATTCCAAAACAAAAAAAAGTTAGATCTAATTCTAGACTAGATTGGGGTTGTTCTTTAACCCCGAAAGGACCAAGGCCTTTTTTTGCCTCCAAAACACTCAAAACTGCCATCTCTACAGCAAGAAGTAAAAAAAATTGAATTTTTTTTTCACATCTAACCGTAGGATCTTACACCTAACTAGTATGAGAGTGTGTGGAAAAAATTTCAGAATTTTTGACCACACAGATTGCAAGATATCTGCGTTTAAAGTGAAAAAAACAAGTTTTTCAGCACATTGCGGGACTAGATTTTTTGACTTTGAACATTTTTAACTTAAAATTTTTGTACTACAAAGTTTTGAGCTTTAAATCTTTATAGTGGAGACTTGAGTTGAGAGTCTAGGAAAAAAAAATTCAAAAAAACGTAATTATCATTCTTAAAAGAAATTGTTAAATAGAAGTAGGTACGAGATAGAAGGAAAATCTAAAATATTAATATATTTTAGATGGAATAAAAATGCACTAATTCCAATGGTGAGATTGTTCTAGCAAGTAAATTAGACCATGTAAAAAAAAATTGAAAAATTGAAAAAATTGCATTCAAAAATGAATCCTACAAGTTATTTTTTTCAAGAAGATGCTCTAACTGCCCGAAAAACAAGAATGTCCATAACTTTCTCATAACAAATCCAAATGAAATGAATCAAAGCTTTCCAGATAGACAAAAATATAATCTATGAGAAAAAAATATTAAAAAAAATAATTCAAATTTTTGTCCATTTTGTTTTGCTGCCCGGGCTGCCCCCCGTCCCTTGTTTTGAGCTTATTTGGTCATAACTTTTTTTCCCTGGCACCGATTGTGAAAAAAATTATATTCCCACAAAGCTTATCAGTTTTTATATCTCCAAATTTTTTCAAAAAATCACGACAAAATTTCAGCCCGTAGGTACTTGCCCAAAAATGCATTTGTCCCCCAAAGGGACAATGGTCCTTAGGGGTTAAGTCGAGGAGATCAGGGTTGTTTTTATGTGCGATTTTTCTCTGAAAAGCAATGATTATTTTTCAAGGAATATTTTGGTAATATATTCCTGATCTTGCGGTGGATGAAATCATAAAATGCTACCAAATCTTAGGACCATATTGTTCTATTTTGGATGAGTGTACACTCTTTTGGATGAAAAAATAAAATTTCATCCCTATATTGTAGATTTTGTCTATTTTCATGGATGTAAATAGCTTCCTCACTACAATGAAGATCGCTTTTGGCACTGCCCGTAATGTAGACGAACCAGTAACCGATCATTTTAGCAATTTTGGAGCAAATCGTATACAGTACAAGGTGGTGGAAAATTTTCATATGTAGGAAGATAGGAAATATGGGGATAACAAAAAATTTAGAATTTTATTCCCAAAATTGAAATTACTCTAAATTTTGGGAGCCAAAAAGTACTCTTGACTAGTCGCCAATGTCTAGAGTCTTTCAATTCCAACCATAGCCAAACTACTTTCTTGCTCACTATTTCGGGGGCATATGTCATGACCTTATTAGTCCCTACCTTAAAAAGGACAGAAAACACTCATTCCAAGTTTAAATTCCAGCCTTGGTTGGAAATAGCGTACCCTACAGGTTGGGTACTGGGCGTGGTTGGCAATTGGTGCTTCTACCTTAATAAATGAAAAAACAAAACTAGAGGAGATTAGGTCAAAAGTTTGAATGGGACAGGGAGGGTCGTTTTTTCGTCGGTCCTGGAACCTCCGCCAACGGTAACCGTGTCGGAGAACCCTGGCCGCCTCACTGACCTCGCCGCCATCGCCACCACCGAGGCCAGCCCCTCAATTGCCTACTTATAATGCCCCCATCCCTCCGCTCACCATCCCGCTGTAAACCCTAGCTTGCTCGCTGCTCTGTAGTCTGAGCTCAGATCTTGGTCCATTTTCTGAGGTTGCGTGAGATCTGCTGCAGCTGCGTGTTTTGTGACAATGGAGGGTCACGAGAGGCAAGACGGCGTCGTGGAGGAGCGAGAGGTGCCGGGGCACGGAGAGAGGAAGCGGCGGGACAGGGACAGGGACGAGTCGGAGCGGCCGCAGAGGGACAGGGGCGACGGGGAGTGGAGGCGCGAGAGAGAGAGGGAGCCCCGACGAGGGCATCAACATCGTGGAGGGAGTCGGAATCGGGAGTCGAGGGAGCGTGGAAACAACCCGAGCTCCAGTTACGACAGCCTGGCCAGCGCGGACCGGAAGAAGAAGCGGATCGAGGAGAAGGCGAAGCAGGCCAGCACGATCTTCGTTGGGGACTTGGATCCCGACACCACGGCGGAGCAGCTCACGGGCTTGTTCTGCAAGTTTGGAAGTGTCGTCAGCTCGAAAATCAAAGAGAATCACTGCTACGGGTTTGTGACTTTCGAAAAGAGGGAGGCTGCGGAGACGGCCATTGCTACAGGGCAAAATCCCGATGGCATTGAGTTGATCAACGGCAAGCAGGTGAGAATTTTGCTTTTCAATGTGAGTTCTAGGTGCATTTTGACTGGAGAGGTGAGGGTTTAGGGTCTAGGGTTTGGATATGACGGTTGATTTGATCAAATTCTTGGGCGGGCTTGTTGAAAATTGGATATTTTTCTTTCAAGCTTATCTTTGAGAGCATCTCGCTTTACGGGTATGGATTCTAGGAGGCCTCTGTTTAATCCCAGCCTTGCACATTAATGCTTGTCTGATTCATGGGAGGCTTACAGTTAATTGGAAGTTTCGCTGACAGCACCTCTCTTTACTGGGTGTCATCTGATAGTAACTTTACAGATATGTAGCTGATTTGGCCTGCTTCTTTCTTCTAATAATTCCTCTTCATTTGTAGTTATTGGCCTTCTTAATCCCAGCCTTGCACAACAATGCTAGTCTGATTCATCGGAGGCCAACAGTGACATGGAAGTTTCGCTGACAGCATCTCTTTTACTGGGTGTCATCTGATAGTAACTTCTCAGACATGCTCTTTATTTTGTCGACTGTGTTTTGTCTTCTTTTCTGTCAAAAGGTTCTTTACCCTTTTCTGTTCCGAGGCTTGAATAGTTTCAACGTCTGTGCAGGTTTACGTGTCATGGGCACTTGGTTCTCTCCCTGAATGGAAGAAGGGAATCGGAGGATTTGTTGTATCGCCTGGGAAGGACTTGTTACATGGTCACAGGTCACGTAAAGGTGTAGTGAAGCCGTCTGTGTTGGCTGCTGCCACAGCTGCAGCGGCCGCCAAGGCCAATGCAGTGCTCGCATCTACGGACAAGACCTCTGCAATGGAAGCCATGAACGATTACAGAGGAAGAGCAATCGTAGCTTATGACGATCTCTTGTGAACTACCTATTTGTCACCCATAGGTTGTGATCTTGAGCTCTGGTCTTAATTGATTGGTCATTCGTATATCACCGCCCAAGATGAGTCTTGGCACGTGTATTGGAGCTGTAATTTATGAACTGATGTATCCACTAACGAAACTGTGGAACATTGTACAAGTAGCTTGAAACTGTCCCTGTATACCGTCTTCATTCGAACCTTATTCCTTATAGAGATCATAGTGATCGGAGCCGCGGGAAAATGTAGAGGCAAGCAAAGCTGGAGAACGGGGAGGTGAGATGGATTTTGAAGCAGGTTGGTTCAATCGTATTTGAACTGTTCTGACCTCCGACAATGGCTATTAGAAGAGAAACATATAGATGATTCGACATCTGCAATTGTAGTGAGGCGGATGTCAAAGCAATATAGAAGTTAAATTTTTCTCAGAATACCAGTGATAATTTATCTACAGTAGTGACAGTGCTGCGTTCTTGTTGTGGTCTACTAAAGCTACAACTGACCACCACCTACCTGGAAGTGTGGCTCAGCATCTGGTTAGGATAAGAATCCTTCACGCAGTCAAACTGGGTAAATCAGTATACAGTGATTTCTTCGACATGAAATTTAATAATCGAAGCTTTTTGTTTTGTGCATCCTGTGATGAACTCTAACTTACAACTTGAACTGTGAGATGTCTCTGTTTCGCAGTGATCAAACTTTCTCAGAATCACTGCAGATTTCGCTTTTGTGAACTGCTGTTCGCATCTATTTCAAGAAAATTAGTACACTTCCATTTGAATTTGATAGGTACAAGTATTATCTTAGGTATCTGCAAATAGTGAACTTTCAAAATGAAAATATTACTATATTATCAGTCTAAACTTTGATGAATAAATTTTCAAATTCATTTAACCCCTGAAGGCCCAAGGCATTTTCTAGCTCCGAAACCACTGAAAACTGCCATTTCTGTTGCGATCACTCCCTAAACCAAGAAAAACTTTTTTTTTAGAATCTAACCGTAGGATCTTCTACTTCACTTGTCTCAAATCATGTGGTAAAAATTTCATGAAGTTTGACCGTAGAAATTGGAAGATATTAGCGTTTGAAGTTGGAAAAAGAAGTTTTTTTGAACTCTGGATTGCAATTTCAGATGACTTTGACGGCCATTTGTGGATTTTTTTTGCACTACACACCATAAAGTTAAAAATTTTTATGTTGAACATCTGAGTTGAGAGTCGGGAAAAAAAATTTCAGAATGTCAAAACTTGATTTTCACATATAAAAAAATTGTTAAGTAGAAGTAGGTCTAAAATTGAACAAAACACTAAATCTTCAATAGCTCTTAGATGGAATTAAAAAACCATAATCCCAACGGTGGGATTGTTCTTGCAAACAAACTTAACCTTTTCAAAAAAAAAAATTTGAAAAATTTCGAAAATTGCATTCAAAATTGCATTTTATAAGTTGATTTTTGAAGAAGACGCTTAGATTGCCCGAAAAACAAGATTGTCCATAACTTTCTCATATGGAGTCCAATTAGAATGAATCAAAGCTTCAAATATAGACAAAAACATGATCTTTGAGAAAAAAATCAAAAAAAAAAAAATTCAATTTCTTAAAGTTTTTTTTTCTGCCCGGCGAACTGTTTTTTTGACTTCGGGCGGCATAACTTTTTTTCCTGGGCACCGATTGAAAAAAAAATTATATTTTCGGAAAGCTAATGTGATTTCCTATCTCTGAAAAAAATTTCAAAAAATCAGGTCGAAATTTCAGGTCGCACGAGCCTGCCCGAAATCCCAAGTGTCCCCCGAGGGGACTTTGGGCCTTTAGGGGTTAAGTTAGCCGGTGCTCTGGGTTGGTACTGAATTAGGGGAATGTCATTTGGCAAATGCTTAAAACTAGAACTACATATTTCCACATACAAAATAGATTATATTTGAAAAAGAATTTTCCTTTACTTTCCGAAAAATTATTTTGATATTGTAGCCTGAGGTCACCTCTGGCAAAAAATAATTAACCCCTCAAGGCCCATGGCTTTTTGAGGTTTAGAAACATCATTGCTTTTGAAGTGATATAGGGTAAACCAGCCCATCATGGTCAGAATTGCTAGTTTGCCCTCATGCCATGGCTCAATTTTTGTAAGTTCTTCTCCACATAGACAAGTGTGAGAAATAGCAAGAGCAATTGAAATTATATTTTTTTTAACAAAGTATGAATTAGCTAGAATTTTTTGAAGTGTTCAGCCCAAAAGAGTCTGTTGACTACCCCATAACCAACATGCAACTATATCCATAATGCTCCCCTTACTCTTCTAAAGCAGTCAAAATATTTTCTAAAGTGAAGGGCCTTAAAAAGTCACTTCCTACAGTGATTTACACTAAAATAGTTGTGTGTTCCTAATGAGGTTACTAATTAATCCATTAGTGTTAGGTAAGGCATTGATTGTGGTCCAAAATCTCATAAATTGAGAATAACCATTATGGGGTCAATCCTTAGGTGTCCGTCGTGGGTCATTTGACCAAGTGATGGACTGGTTTACCTTAGTTCAAGATGTAAGTAAGGTATACAAATTTCAACCGTACAATCTCGCAATGTACATGTTGTAGCTTACGTGAATCGAATTTGGAGTCATTTGACGGCCGGGGTGAATTGACCCCCTCGCTTGGCCTCAAGGGAAGACCCTGAAATTTTTTATTTGCGAGGCATGATAAAATTTGCAAATTCTGAATTCATATTTGCAATCAGAGACCCTAAATTAGCTAGGAGAGGTCTAAAACGGCTCCAAATAGGGGGCTTTTTTTTCACATGCATCTCTGGAATTATTTGGGAGGCTGAGCGAGGGGGCTAGTTCACCCCGATCACCCCGATCCATTTGACCATGTAGTTTGGAAGATTATAATGTTCTAGTGTAGAAAAAAGATGCTGAAATTTTCCTAGAAACACATTTGGAGGTGAAATTTGATTTCTAAACCTCCTCAAATGAAAAAAATTTAAACTACAAAGTGATTCAAAATCAACATACAAACACATTGGTGAAAAAAAACATCATTGAATTGACTCATTGAGTTTGCAAAATGGCGTTCAAATGTCAAAAAATAGCAAGAAAAGTTGCAAAAAAACACATCTAAAGCTGAACCTTCTTCTACTTAAATGCTTCTCATTCACTTATATCTTTTTGGATTGATATGAGATTTTAGCCACACAAACTAGACTAGTATGTGCAACTTTTCCAAAAATAACTTTCGGAAACGGACACTGTATGAAGAAGAAACAAGCTACGGAAGTTCATTGTAATCCAAAAATGTCGGGATTTTGAATTTCAAATTGCACCCAAACATTCAAAACAACTTGGATTGACATAAATTTTTCTTTTAACAATAACTAGACTTCAAGGGGAACATAATCCAACAAATTTTATTGAAAACAAACATTGGATGAAGGAGATACAAGCCCCCGAAGTTGCAGCCACCAATAGCAGTTTGGTGAACTCAACTTGAACGTCTGAACTTCGATTGGCTTACAAAAAATCAGTACATCTTGGATTGATTTGAAAATTTTACCACACAAACTAGAAGAGAAAACACAAATTTTCCAACAATTGTTATTGAATTTGGACATTGGATGCATAAGCTACAACACTTTGAATTGGACTTAAAACACTGTGAGGCCTTTTTTGGGCCCCTTGGGCTTTGAGGGGTTAAAAATTTTTAAGCCAAATAATTTTGAAAATTCGCAAGTCACCTTGCTGAATCCAAGGAAAATGAATTGTAAAGAAAGTTGAAATGTAGGATACAAAACCAATACAACCTGATTCCAACTAATGTCCACTAAATAATAGGTGCAGAGTTCAAACTTTTTCATAAAACTTTGAACTAAGAAAAGTTGGGAAAGCAAGTCAATTTTCATCTTCAAAAACTTTTTTGTGATTTTGAGCCTCTAAAAAATAAAGTTTTGGACAAAATTTAGAGAGGATGTTTGAAAATTTGAAAGAAAATGTCCCTTGTAACCCTTGGCTCTTTGAATTTTGTCCATAACTTTTGATTGGATGCTTGAAATCTCAAACGGATTTTTGGAGATGAAATTCAAATTAATTTCCCGATTTTTTGTAGTTCAAAGTTTAGAAAACAAAGATATTTTAGTATGCCAAAATGAAGTCTAAAGTTCTACATTGAACACAATTTTTACTTTTAACCAAATTAGGTATGAACGATTGAGCTTCTACAAATCCTAATTAACATATCCCACATGGGTTGTTTTACCTCCTACCACCCCATTTCTATGAAAAGATTGTCTGTACATCTTCATTAACTCACAACAAAAGTAGTTTTAATGTCTATGTAAGATGGTTGCCAATTTTTTTTAATATTTATGATTTTAATGTCAATCTTTTAAGAAATGATATTTTTTAAGTGTTGGAGTTCATTTTGGACTTTAATTAATTATTTGGCAATATTGTGCCAAAGGTGACCTCCGAGTATGACAATATTTTTTGGTGCCTCTGACCATTGGGTATGCTACATTTGACCTCTAGTCAACACTTGTAATCATATATATAAAATAAGCCGTTCCATCTACATTGTCAATTCAGTTGTTTATAACCCCTTAAGGACCAAGGCACATTTTGGGTGCAAATTGTCAAAAATTGCTACTTTTTAGGGCAACAAAAAAAAAAAAAAATTTAATTTTTTTTCAAAATTCAACCGTACAAATTTGAACTAGACTTTATTAGGAATGTGTGGAAAAAATTTCAAAAACTTTGACCGCACGGATTGAAAGATTATTATAATGTTTGAAGTTAGGAGAAAAAGTTTTTATCCAACCTTGCTGGATAGGGCCAAAAGACTTTAATTCCTCCTAAAGTGAGTTTTTTACACTTTACAGGGTTGTTTTTTTTACATTTGCATCTTGTATCATACGTAGTTCAAGTTATATACCTACAAAATTTCAAAATTATTGGAAGAGTTTTGGACATGTTGCTTGAAGCTGTTTGTGTTGCATAAAAAGTTTTGGGCAACATAAATTTTGATCCGGGCACCTAATCGGAAAAAGATTACATTTTTACTAAGGGGTAATATGTTCACACCTTTTGCCAAAATTTTAAAAATATTTGTTAAAAAATGATTTTGGATGCACATGTTTGAGATCACCTGCATATGTTCAACAATCATTTAGTCCTTTAGGGGTTAATATTTAGAAGAATGTAAGTTAGCCCATCTTCTAAACCATCAAAAGTAAGGTAGTCTACTCTAAAAGCAACCATTAAGGGTTGGTCCACGTTTTTCATAGGTTTCCATGGAAAATTTTATTTTTAGCTCATTTTCATAGCAACAAAATTGATGTGGAATTTAACACAAGTGGTTTTGTATTTTTTCAAACATTTTCGAATTAGTTATGATTTTTCAAAGATTCAGGGCATAGGCACCTATTTATAATTATAGATCTGTCAAAATCCACCCACCTATCATTTATAAAGAGATGGGACAAAACCAAGTCAAATGATTGGCTATTACAGTAATTAACAAATTTTCCTTGATTAAATCAAAGGTTGAAGAAGTCTATTTAACCCTAAAGGATAAGCATGCGTTTTTTGGCAACATAGAAATTTTGGGCAGGTACATGTAATTAGAGATTTGCATATATTAGGCTAAAATTCTTATATAAGGTGGAAATGAGGAATATCTTTTATACGCACTAAATTTCATGCCATTTGGGAAGATGAATAAAAAATTATGGCCTAATATGTTGCCTTTTCTGTAAATGGGCAATCCAGGCAGATAAAAAAATCATTGTTTTAAAAAAAAAATTGAAATTGGTATTCAAGATTTATGTATACGTGGAAAGCTTTGAATCATTTCGTTTCAATCAATGAGTCAAAAGTTATGAAGAGTTTTAGTTTGCAAGCAGTTATGGATTTTCTACTCTAAAATAAACTTTGAAGTCCTTTATTTTACTCAATTTTCAATATTTTTGGAAAAAAATAAATCATAGGATGTAGATTGTTTACTCCATTGCAACCATAGGGATTGGCATTTTTCAATTCCATAATTAAATTCTTAACAATTTAGTATTTAATTTGAATCATTCTCTACTTTTTTCCACTTACTATTTTATCCTATATGTTGTACAATTCCAAATGAAGTGAAAATTTTCAAGCAAGTAGCCAACTTACCTTGAAAAAATAATCCAAAGAGTAACCATCACTTTGGACATTTTTTCATAGAAAAGTGACCTTGTGAAATGCAACTGCCCTTTTTTTCACAAGGCCAAAAAAGGGGTTTTGTCAATTCAAGCGCTAATACCTTGCAATTTACATGGTCGAAAATTCTGAAATTTTTTCCACATCTTTTCAATTTAGCATACTACAACATCCTACGATTATATGTGTCCAAAAAAAATTTATTTCAAAAATTTGGTACTTAAACTAGAAATGGTAGTTTCAGAGGGTTTTGGGTGAAAACAGTCATGGAACTTTAGGGGTTAAGGACCACCTCATGTCCATTCAATACTTAATTATTAAAGAGGATGCTTGCTTTAAGAGCAAACTATTTTAGATTGATTAAAAAGACAAGATTCAAAACCCGTTTCACAAAGTGGGCCATGCAGGGTGAATATAGAGTAATTGTAAAGAGAAAACTCCTATTTTGTGTCATGTTAATTCTATATTTTGCATTATCCCTAGCTAATTTAGGGCCTTCAATTGCAATTATGAATTCAAAATTTGCAGATTTTATCACGTGAACAAAATAAAAAATTCTTGCGTTTTTCATGAGGGTAAATTCACCTTGCATGGTCTACTTCATGGGACGGGTTTAGTAACTTGCAATCAAATACAGCTTGAAACTCTAAATTCTAATCAAATGAAGTTACATTACTTTGAACTACATTGTATAACCCTATCAACGTACCCTTGATTTTTTTGGATGCAAGACACAAATTACATTGATTTGTCTACATAGTTAATGTGACCAATTCATCAGTCACAATATTTTATATTAGTTAAAGTTGAAAGATTATTGTATTGTACCAATTTCAAACAAAACAAAATAATTTGGTGACTAGTTTTTTTAGGTGATGCTAATCTCTCCCCCTAAACCATAAAACAAATCAATATATTTATGCTTCTTATAAGAACTACTGATAGAAGAAGATATGATTTTATGAATACTTAAATTTTTTATGTAAACATCTTTAGATTCTTTTTTGTTTTCCAAAATCTTGAGTAGCCTTCAAGATCCCTTAGTAACCTTGTAGTTCCTTGAGGGCATTAGTAAGCAATTATAGAAGATTTCATGGAAACCTCATAGGTCTTTGAAAATATATGTAGAAACTATTGGATGGTTTGAATTAAACCTTCCCTCTTGAATTATTTGGAGTATATCAAGCCATCATAGGAAGTTTCCTTTTCCCTAAATGTAGGAGCTATGTGGTCTTATATACTAATTTTTGCATTACATGATTTACATGATTGCAAATTTAATTTGGAGATTTCACTTGCGTGAATGCCTTCCTACCATTTTTTAGGTTATGTTTAAACTAAATTTTTAGTGCATTTTGTTATATAATACATTTGTATTTATTTGTTGTCCTATTATTCAATTTAAGGTTCATACATAGTAGATTCATTTCTTATATCGTTTCTTTACAATAACTTGTCGTTTGGATAGTTCAATTTATGTTGGGATATCATATTTAATTATTAACACTATATTATAGTTTATATTGTCAAAATATAAAAGTTGTATGGCTACACTAG